>JAPDNY010000008.1:97138272-99590772 GCA_029375565.1 Gekko gecko
AGTCCTACATACTTATTTACATAGAAAATGTATATGCCACCACTCTCCAGAGACCAGCTTTAGGTGGCTGACAACTATTACAAAAACCAAATAAGCCATTAAAAACAAGCCATCAAAACAAGTGACAGCATAAAATAGCATAAAGAAAACAGTGAGCAGTCTAAAAGATATTAATAAAACAGTCCTCAAGTTACAGGGCTGACCCGTGGTGTCTGGGTACTCTAGGCCAGTTTGTGGCACCCGCACCCCCCCAGCCAAGCCAACCTCCCAGTGGGGCCTGGACACAGGGGTGTGGCACCGGCAAGCCAGGGAAGAGGTGGGGGGTTAAACCCCATCTCTTCCTTCTAAGTGCAGCTTGCCAGTGCACCCCGCAGCTGTGGGGAGTGCCAGCAAGCCAGGGAAGAGGCGGGGGTTCACACCCCCGTCTCTTCCTTCTAAGTGTGGGCCGCGGCTGCGGGGCGCCCAGGCAAGCCAGGGAAGAGATGGGGTTCAACCCCCCATCTCTTCCCTGGCTTGCCGGTGCCACGCCCCCGTCTCCAGGCCCCACCGGGATTTACACCCCCATCTCTTCCCTCTAAGCACAGCTTGCCCGCGCGCTCTGCAGCTGCAGGGCACCTGAGCAAGCCAGGGAAGAGGCGGGGGGTTTACACCCCCATCTCTTCCCTAAGCGCAGCTTGCCTGTGCACCCCGCAGCTGCAGGGCGCCTGGGCAAGCCATGGAAGAGGCGGGGCTTACACCCCCGTCTCTTCCCTCTAAGTGCGGCTGAGCCTGAGGGGGGAGGTGGAGGGCAGGCAAGCTCCACCTCTACCTCCTGTGCCCTGCCAGGGCACTCTTCACTGACGGCAGCGGCGCGAAGGTGGCGGGGGGCTTTTCGTGGGAGGGCAGATGCAGTTTGGCACCCCTGCAGTTGGTGCGCCCTAGGCGAGCCCCTAGCTCCCCTAGTGGGCGAGCCAGCCCTGAGCAGAACAGACTTCTTGGAGAACATGTGAGGTGCCAGAAGATTAGAGATGGGCAAATGTTGCCCCCATCTTCAAGAAGGGGAAAAAGGAGGATCCGGGTAATTACCAGTCCATCAGCTTGATGTATATAATATACCTAGGAATGTTTTAGAACAAATCATCAAAGAGATAGTCCTTGAGCATTTAAAGAGGACAGCTGTGATTTTGAAGAGCCAGCATGGGTTTCTCAAGAACAAGTCATATCAGACTAATCTTATCTTTTTTTTTTTTTTGAGAAAGTTACTACCTTGCTGGATCAGGGGAATGCTGTAGACATAGTTTATCTTGATTTCAGTAAGGCTTTTGATAAGGTTCTACATAATGTTCTTGTTGACAAATTGGAAAAATGTGATTTGGATCCTATGACTGTTAGGTGGCTCTGTAACTGGTTGACAGATCACACCCAAAGAGTGATTGTGAATGGTTCCTCATCTTCTTGGAGAGGAGTGACAAGTGGAGTGCCTCAAGGATCTGTCCTGGGACCTATTTTGTTCAACATCTTTATCAATGATTTAGATAAAAGGATAGAGGGAATGCTTATTAAATTTGCAGATGATACTAAAATGGGAGGGGTAGCAAATATGGTAGAAGATAGAGTCAGGATACAGTATGATCTTGACAGGCTGCAAAACTGGGCTAAAACCAATAAAATGAATTTCAATGGGGAGAAATGTAAAGTACTGTATTTAGGTAGGAAAAATCAAATGCATAATTATAGGTTGGGGGAGACTTCTCCTGGCAGTAGTATGTGTGAAAAAGATCTAGGGGTCTTAATAGACCATACACTGAACTTAAGTCAGCAGTGTGATGCGGTTGCTAAAAAGGCAAATGCAGTTTTGGGCTGTATCAAGAGAAGTATGGTGTCCAGGTCACGCAAAGTGATGGTACCACTTTACTCTGCTCTGGTTAGACCTCACCTAGGATATTGTGTTCAGTTTTGGACACCACAATTTAAGATGGATATATACAAGCTGGAGTATGTCCAGAGAAGGGCAGCAAAGATAGTGAGGGGTCTGGAGACCAAGTCCTATGAAGAAAAGTTGAAGGAGCCAAATATGTTTAGCCTGGAGAGGAGACAACTGAGAGGTGATATGATAACCATCTTCAAGAACTTGAAGGGCTGTCATATAGAGGATGGTGTGGAGTTTCCTGTTGCCCCAGAAGGTTGGACCAGAACCAACAGGTTGAAATTAAATCAGAAAAGTTTTTGGCTAAATATTAGGAAGAACTTCCTGACAGTTAGAACAGTTCTTCAGTGGAACAGGCTTCCTCAGGAGGTGGTGGGCTCTCCTTCTTTGGAGGTTTTCAAACAGAGACTAGATGGCCATCTAACAGCAATGCTGATTGTGTGAACTTAGGCAGATCATGAAAGGGAGGGCAGGAAGGGTTGTCTCAGTGCTTAGTTCTTGTGGCCCTTTCTTACATGCCCAGGGAAACGCTGATTGCCACTTTGGGGTCTGGAAGCAATTTTTCTCCAGGCCAGTTTTGCCAGGAATCCTGGAGGTTTTTTGTCATCTTCTGGGCATGGAACAGTGGTCACAGCGGATGTGGAAAAGGAGGTATTTGTGATTTTTCTGCATTGTGCAGGGGGTTGATGACCCTAGAGGTCCCTTCCAACTCTATGATTCTATGAGAAAACAGGTTAAAAAGTTAAGCCCTTATTAGAACAACTCAGTACTACATCCAGCAGCAGAGCTTCCCCCATCATTTTATTATAATTATTATTTGCAGTCAGCTGAGGAAGAAATTGAACGGCAAGGCTGCATTTTGCAAGTTTAGGCTAGTCTTTGAGTTGCCACAGTGCAAACCACTGTTTTCATTGCAGCAGCTAAAGCAACACGTCTAGGATTAAGCTGTCAGGCTAAATTTTACACGCTCATTAAGTAGTACTAAAGCTTCTGTTACTTAGCAATTTTGACTTTAAATGAAGAATTTCAGAGTGGGGCAAACACATTTCTGATGAAATTACTAAAAGTCAGGTCTTTAATGAAAGCTGAACTGAGAGCCTGGTGAATGATTTAGCGATCCTTGATGCAGAAACAAAGCAGGATTGGTGATTTCCATTGGGGGAACAATTGGGAATTCCATATACAAGCAGGAACTCTGTATAGATGCAATAAACAATCTAATGAGCCCCCTCCCAACAGTCCCCTCTACCTGTGGTTACTTATTTCCGCAAACAGAGGGCACACTGTCCCCTAACAGGTTTTTCTACAGATTCAGGGATCTCCATGAGTCTGCAGAAAAACCCAAAATGTTTTTTTAAAAATTTGGGGAGGGTTGAATCGCTCCCAATACCTTTTGAAATGGCTGCTGCAGGGATCTACTCCAGGCCCCAGCACATCAATAGTGAAAGATTGGCTGGCTGATAGCTGGGGGGGGGGAGAAAGATAATGAGTGGCAGAAGGGAGAGGAAGCAAAAGCAGAACTGGAACTGAGGCTGGGGAGGATTCCTCCTGCAGTATGAATGGCTAAATAACAGGAGGACATTTTAAAAGGACCTCTGAGCTTCTCACCCTTACTTGTTTTGTTGCAGGCTCCACTGTCTTCTGAAAATTTTCGGGGGGGGGCTTCTAACTGCTTCTCCCTTTCCACCAGCTTAAGGAAGACTGGCTGGATGACAGTGAAAGACACAGAGAGAGAAACAGAGAGATATAATGGGTGGGGGAAGAGGGAAGGAAGCAACAGCAGAACTGAAGCTGGAATTGGGGAAGATTCCTCACTGCCACTTGCCCATCTCCAATGCTGTTTTTCTTGCAAAAAGAATGACTAAATAACAGGGGGAAGTTTTAAAAGGACATCTGAACCTGCAACTGTGAAGCTCTGCAAGTGTGAGAGAAGGATCATTCTCACCCCAATCTATGTAGCTGCAAGCTCTGCCGTCCTTTAAAATCATTCTCTCCAGCTTCTAACTGCTTTCCCACCACCAGCAGCTTGGGCACTGCTTCTTCCCACTGCTTCTATCTTCTGACTGACTAGATGACAGAGGGAAGTTATAAAAAGACAGCTGAGGCATCATTAATGGATGGGTGGGCACAGTGACTGAGAGGTAGGGGCAGGTGGAGAGAAGGAGGGATTTCCTCCAACCAGTGTCTGTTTGTACACACCAACTTTTAAAATGTTCCTTAGCTGCCCTGACAGACAAAGACCGCTGTGGGGCTGGACTTATCTCAGGCTGAAGAAGACTGGAGCCCTGCAACCACACAATTCTCCATGGCAGGGCAAGAGACTGAACAAGCAAAGGTGCCTCAGGCTGATCCATTGATAAACCAATGTACATTTAAACAGCTGCTTTTGGCAAGGGCACTCAGAAGGAGAGTGGTACAGGACACCTGTAGCACCTCAAGAACTGCAGTACCTAGTAGGGTATTTTGAAATCTCACCTCACATAAACAAAGTGATTGTAATTCCCAGGCAAACTCCTCTTTTGAAGCCAACTTCAATCAGATGGCTGATTATGCACAAGGGAACTGAGCAGGGCTAGAAGGATCTCTTTCCAGTGTTCAATAAAGAAAAAGGGGAAAACAAAGGGGAATAGGGAAAAGTGGGCTCCGTCACTCCCTTCCCTTCACAGAAGGCTGTCACAGAGGGCACCACTCAGAACAATTGAAAGAATCTCTGCCTTTTTTGTCAGAAAGAACAATCCCTCATCAGTACCATACAGAAAAATACAATCCAAAAGAACCTCACAAAAGAGCATGCCCTGCCAAAATGAGAAAATCCAAAAAACTAACGAATCAGTTAGTGCAAGAAACAGTAACCAAACATACTATGAAAAAGATATTACTAAATATTAATAATATGCACAATTTTGTTGCAAGTCCCCACTTGCGTACACACAAACACACACATCTATCTATCTGTCTGTCTGTCTGTCTATCTATCTAGATTTTAGTAAAGCATTTGACAAAGTTTCTCATGATATTCTTGAGGATAAGCTGGTTAAGTGTGGGCTGGATGGCGCAACCGTTGGGTGGATTCATGGTTGGTTGAAAAATCGTACCCAACGAGTGCTCGTAAATGGCTCTGTGTCTACGTGGAGGGAAGTCTCGAGTGGAGTACCATAGGGCTCGGTCCTGGGCCCGGTGTTATTCAATGTTTTTATAAATGACCTGGATGAAGACATAGAGGGGATGCTTATCAAATTTGCAGATGACACGAAGCTGGGTGGGATTGCTAATTCTGAAAAAGACAGAGTCAGGATTCAGAAGGATCTTGATAGGCTGGAACAGTGGGCTGAGACAAATAAAATGAATTTCAATAGAGATAAGTGCAAAGTCCTACACTTAGGTACAAAAAATCAAAGGCACAGATATAGAATGGGAGGGACTTGGCTTGACAGCAGCACATGTGAAAGGGATCTAGGTGTTATGGTTGATCACAAGCTAAACATGAGCCTGCAGTGTGATGCGGCTGTGAAGAAAGCTAATGCAATCTTAGGATGCATTAGCAGAAGCATTGTGTCCAGATCACGGGAGGTGGTAGTTCCGCTGTATTCTGCTATGGTCAGGCCCCACCTGGAGTACTGTGTCCAGTTTTGGGCACCACATTTTCGGAAGGATGTTGACAAACTCGAGCGGGTCCAGAGGAGGGCGACCAGGATGGTGAGAGGGTTGGAGTCCAAGTCTTATGAGGAAAGGCTGAGGGAGTTGGGTATGTTTAGCCTGGGAAAGAGAAGGTTTAGAGGGGACATGATTGCAGTCTTCAAGTATTTGAAGGGCTGTCATGTAGAAGATGGAGTGGATCTATTCTCTCTTGCTTCGGATTGCAAGACTAGATCTAATGGGTGGAAATTACAAGGGAGTCGTTACCGGCTTAGTATCAGGAGAAACTTCCTGACTGTAAGAGTGGTTGAGCAGTGGAACAGACTGCCTCGGGAGGTTGTGGATGCTCCTTCGCTGGACATTTTCAAGAGGAGACTGGACAACCATCTTTTGGGTATGTTGTAGGTATGTAGGGGTTTCGGCTGTGTTCCTGCAGAGTGCAGGGGGTTGGACTAGATGGCCTGCAAGGTCCCTTCCAACTCTAACATTCTATGATTCTATGATTCTATCTATCTCTGTCTGTCTGTCTGTCTGTCTGTCTGTCTGTCTGTCTGTCTGTCTATCTATCTATCTATCTATCTATCTATCTATCTATCTATCTATCTATCTATGTTAAACCTCTCAACGAATGTGGGATGGTTTGCAACTCAGAAATCAAGCAAAAGATTATTTTAAAAAACAATTGTGAATATTTCTTTCTGTAAAGAACTTTTTTCATCTCTTTTTGAAAACTGATATAGATTATACAGGGAATGCTTATAAAAGATACTGGTTCTGTGCTTAAGAAAACAACCGTTTCAGTCCTATATAAAACAGCGGTGGCCACGGTGGCTCAGAGGTTAAGACACTGAGCTGCAGACCTGAAGGTCTGTAGTTTGGCAGTTCGAGACCCTAGTGCCATGTGATGGAGTGAGCTCCTGTCTCTGGCCCCAGCTCCTGCCAACCTAGCAGCTCGAAAGCAATAAATTGCAAGTAGATAAATAGGTACCGCTTTGGTGGGAAGGTAACAGCATTCCATGCACCTCAGCATTTAGTCATGTTGGCCACATGACCATGGAAACATCTTCGGACAGTGCTGGCTCTTCAGCTTGGAAATGGAGATGAGCACTGCCCCCTACAGATGGATCTGACTGGCTTTCAAGCAAAGGAAACCTTTACCTTTACTAAAACAGGGGTGCCCAATTTGAATTACTTCAATGAACATCACAATCACAAAATCTCCACTGGATATTCTGTGTGCATTTGCACAAGGTATTTATCATCATCATCATCATCATCATCATCATCATCATCATCATCATCATCATCATCATCATTATTATTATTATTATTATTATTGAATTGCCCCATCCCTACTATTGTAGGGCTCTGGGCAATGTACATGGTATTAAAAACAGTCACAGTCACCAAGTAAAACAATCAAACATATTAATTACATTGAAACAGATGGCGAATAGTACTTTAGAGTTAATTGTTCCTCTATTACAGACTGCTGGCCATTTCACAGGCAGGGGGGAAGAGGTCAAAACGAGGGTGGAAGACTAAGGAGAGTGCCAGCAGAGGTCCTCAACCATCACTGTCCTCAACCAAAAGCCTGGTGGAACATCTCTGCCTTCCAGGCCCTGTAGAACTGCATAAGGTCCTGCAGGGCCCTGATGGAATTTGGTAGACAGTTTCACCAGGTTGGGGCCAGGACTGAAAAGGCCCTGGCCCTGGTCGAGGATAGCTGGACATCCTTAGGGCTGGGGATCACCAGCATGTTTTTGTCCAAGGAGCACAATGCCCTTCCAGGGACATAACAGAGGAGACAGTCTCACACTGGTCCCTGACTGCTCAAGACCTTATAGGTCAAAACCAAAACCTTGAACATGACTTGGTATTCCACTGGAAGCCAGTGGAGCTGGTGCAGCACTGGATGTATATGTGCCATCCATGATGTTCCTGTCAGGACTTGCGCTGCCATGTCTGGATCAGTTGGAGCTTCTGGGTCAATCTCAAGGGCAGGACAGCATAAAGTGAGTTACAGTAGTCTAGCTTGGAGGTGACTGTTGCATGGATTACAGTGGCTAGGTCTGGGCATGACAGGAAAGGGGCCGGTTGAAGGATGGCATAGATGAAAAAATGCCAGTTTGGTGATCTGCGTGACCTGGGCCTCCATATCACTCCCAAACTCCTGCAGGATTGTGCTGGTGTTAGTGACACACCATTAAGGACAGGTAAACTGTACCCCTGCCCTGAAGCCCCCTTCCCCAGCCATAGAACCTCTGGATTTACTGGATTCAGTTTCAGCCTGCTCTGTTTCAACCACCCAACCACCCAAAATATGAAGAAGTTTTGAATAACTGCATTTTTTCCTGGGAGGTTTGAAATGAGCAAAGCCTCTACTGTGCGTTTTAACCTTTTTTTCCCCTTTGGGAAGAGAGCAGGCTAGAAAGGGGGGAAGTCAGTTCAATTGCTTCCCAGATATACCTCAGCTCACGTCCATTCAAATGTTAAAAGGTCTAGCTAGAGACAATGGGATGGCCAAACTTCTTCTTCCCCTTCTCCCCCCTCCAAGCAGGGAAGTTATTATCCTTTAAACATTCATGGATACATTCTATAAAATCCTAGGATTCTTGTAAGACTATCTAGATGTGCTTAGTTAGCAATGATCAGTACCCACCTGCTCCAGTCATAGCCCAGAATTTCTTTGTGTTATAGCACACTGTGGAAACATATCCAAAACTTTGACCATGCAAAGAAATTACACTGAATGTCATGTGGAAAAGTACAGTGAATTTACTGCAAATTGTAAACAAGAGTGTGGTAGATGGACGGCTGCTGTTTTTGATTATACTGAATGGTACAAAGTAAGGCAAAAGGAAGGACAGTAATGATGATACAGTACTTAAAGCTTCAGACATCAGAAATGAAAAGTGCACAGTAGCTTAATTCATGATGAGATGGCTGGTTATATCACAATTTCACTTTTAGGCTGAGATATTATTAACTGGTTTCCCTGGAAGCCAGCAGCTGTAAAATACAGTGTCCATTAAAGACACAAGCAAGCTGAGCATGTTGCTTATAAAATATTTATCCACAGTTTAACACACTTTAAAATGTGTTTCTCAGGGCTTTTTTTTGTAGAAAAAGCCCAGCAGAAACTCATTAGCATATTAGGCCACACCCTGATTGTGCCATTCATTAGCATATTAGGCCACACCCCTATGTTACCAGAAGTGTGGTCATCCAGTTACCCCCACCTTTTGCTTCTTATTCTGTTTACCTTGTTCATTGTCACAACCCAGGGCTTTTTTTTGTAGCAGGAACTCCTTTGCATGTTAGGTCACATGCCTCTAATGTAGCCAATCCTAATGAGTTTCTGCTGCTGGGTGTGGCCTATTATGCTAATGAGTTCCTGCTGAGCATGGCTAACTCAGGAGCCAACTGGAACTCCGTTCCTGTGCGTTCCTGCCCAAAAATAGCCCTGCTCCTATGCATTTTGTTTGGCTCCCCTAACTAAGTGTAGGATTTGGGGTGTGTAAAGGGCATCTTGGGGAAGGGAAAGCAGGAATGATCTGCTGTGAGCTTTTCCATAGCATCCAACTTATTGCATCTTGGCTCTACTTCTAGTTTTAAAAAAGTTGGATGAAAGGTACTTGACTGTATGTACCATTTATATTTTGCTACAGTGTGGAAAATGGCATATTTGTATATGCTTTGAATGGATGTTTACAGCCAGATTTTAGTGGTTATCTAAGTACAGAAACAGAGACTACTAGCAGTTCTTGATTAATTGTATGAATTGTATGAAGATTCAGTTATACTACAGCAGGATTAAAAGGAAAGGTGGCATGGTATGGCCTGAGCTTGTTAGATCTCAGAAGATAAGCAGGATCAGTACTTGGAAGGGAGACCACCAAGGAACACTCTGCAGAAGAAGGCAGTGACAAACCACAAACCAGTGACAAGCCCCTTGCTGGGGTTGCCATAAATTGGCTGCAACTTGGCGGCACTTTACACACTTTACACACATAGGCATATATATACTACAGCAGTAGGGTTCGTCATTTCACACTTTGCAGCTTGATGCAACTAACCAGATCTGAGTTAAAAATAACAAGAATTACAGAGTTTACAGCAGAACAGAGTTTGAGTCCAGTGGCAACTTTTAAAACCAACAATGTTTAATTCTGCTTATAAGCTTTCATGTGCATGCACACTTCATCAGGTACATGCATGCACAAGAAAGTGTATACCCAGACTTAAACTTTGTTTGTCCTAAAGGTGCCACTGGACTCACACTTTAATCTATTGCTTCAGATCAACATGGCTGCCCACCTGAATCTATCTTCATAAGAGTTTGCAGTGGCTGGGCACAATTCTGTGGTGGTATTGTTTCTCACTGAGTAAACATTATGATCTTTGCACTAGGTTAGTTTTAGCATTTTAGCCACCTCAGCTAATAATGGCACCTCCTTCATTACTAGGCAAGAGAACAGTGGCTGTATTCCAGCTCTAGCAAAAAGCTCATAGCCTGGTCAAGGTCTGTAGGGATACCATCAAATTTCTGTTCCCTACTGGACTGACACCCTGTTTTGATTTCACTACTCCCTTCTGCAGTTCAAACCTATGAGCCTTTATTGATACAATACATACTTTTCTGTTTCTTTCTGGTCAAAAATAACAAATTCATGTTTTTATCCATTCCATACCAAGGACATTAAAGAATCAAACAAATAAAGAGCACTAGCAACAAGTAGAACAAAAAGGCTTCTAAGAACAATATACAGTGACAAAAAAAGGAAAAAGAGCATATTTAGAAATTAGAAGTGAAATAAAATGGGATTTGAACAGACACACAAAACTTGTGTTATGAGAGAAGGTGAGAGAGCAGCAATTTGTGTAGGCCTACAAGTGCATGGGGACACTGGCAATTAAGCATTTATGGATGAGACAAATGCTTTTTCTATCTTTTTCTATCCCAGTTCTCATGGCTTCTTATGATTTACAGTGGAGTACTTGAATTAATTCTCAGACTAATTTATAAATTCAAAGTTTTAAATGTGTGAATTATGTTTTGATTTGGCAAACAATGAACTGTGGCTCAGAACTGATAGTTTGTGGTTTGAAGCCTTGAAACAGGAACGTCATCACTTCAAGACTAACTAAAAAAAGAAACAGTATTTAAAATGTCTTTTCTATCCACCTTGAGTGTCGATGAGGAAGTAAGAATATAAACAAGTAAGATTTCACATGACAAATTATTGTTTTCTGAATTTTCAAAATTGCCATACAGAAATACATGCAATAAACCTTTGAATGTGGATATAGATAAAACTCTAATTGCTGGCATTTTTGAAAAGACAGACCAGAAGGTTGGTTGATCTGAACTACAAATCTTACTTGATCCAATATGATATATTTGTGATAAGGAGTAGAAGTGGAACTACCTGATATACCTGATGTATAGTGCCTGATGTAAATGTGACAATGCTTGGACAGGGTCTTATACTTAAGATGTTTTAACCCCATAGATACTGTGTTAATGGATTTGCAAATCCATGCCCCTGGTGGGAAAACTCCCAGTCCTGGCTCCTGGCCACCACTGTTTGATCCATCAGGAGCAAAAATGAGGTGTGGGAAGTGATATCACAATGTTCTATGAATTCCCCAACCCTTGTTTAGAAGGGTATAAATCGAGTTAGGATGGACCTGTCAGTACATATTTGTACCATATCTTGTTTTTCAAGCATGTGGGGCCACAAGTTGAACTGGGACCTTGGCATGCAGTGAGAAGAGGCTTCAACACGTATTGATGAGCTACATGCCATTTCTTAGGAAAATGGTATGGGGGTATAGCTGAAGTCACTTCCCCCCCATACCATGGTCCCAATCCAAATTGGGGCTTTGTATACCTGAAAAACAAATTCCCTCACTCTTGATATCTGACAGAGTCAAAGCCTGGTTAAGGGAATCCAGACCCAACACATTACAAAGCTGCTCACCAGCCTTTACTATCTCCCAGCCTGGCTGACCTGGGCCAGACCTGGATAGTTTGGTCGGTTGCAACAGCCCCATCCTTTTCCCTAGCACCACCACCATCTCTGGCATGTAGCACAGTAAGTGGGAGGGGGAAAGGAAGAGGAGCAAGGGGGATAAAAGGAAAATAATAAAAAACCCAAAAGTATTAATAACAAAAATAGGAGAACTTTTCAAAAATGAAAACAAAACAAACTCATAATGGGGGTAGGGTACATTATACACCCCTCAAAAGAGTTTGGTTCTCATTTGCAATTTAGGGGAGAATGCTGATCATATTGCTGGCATATCAATCTGACACTGAGCATCACAGGAACCAAGATATGAACATGCTTTATGTTGTGCAAAAGGGAACCTTGTCAAAATGTCTTTCACATGTAAAAACATTCTCTATAGTGAAGTAAGCAATGCGATAATGAGTCAGATTATAAAACAATGTATATGTTGGGGCTCTGTTAAATTTGGCATTGCTTCATTGGTTTCTATCAAGTTAGATTCTTCAGTCAGAAGTTTAAATTGAAATCTGTGGCATGTAAAATGTGAAACATGCTGGAACAATAAGATCAAACTCCCCTCCCCCAATCCCAAGCCAAAATAATGAGACCAACAACTGATTAGAGTCAAACAAGGGCCACTTTATTAACTATTTAATTGCAGAATACATCAACAGCAAGGGAACCACATGGGAGCAGAACCAGGGCCGGCTCGCCCACTAGGCGAGCTAGGCGCTCGCCTAGGGCACCGGCCCTGCAGGGGTGCCAAAATGCCCCCCACCCCCCCGTGAAAAGCCCCCCGGGCTGCCCAGCACCGGCAGCCCCAGCTTTCCTGGGTGCCTCGCAGCTGTGAGGCGCCCAGAAAAGCCGGCACCGCCACTGGGAGGGAAGGGGTGGGCATTCTAAGCCCGCCCCTTCCCCGGCTCTCCTGGCATTGGGCCATTTCCAGGCCCCACTGGGAGGTTGGCATCCCCGGTGGGGTGAGCGCCCCAGGCTGTCCTCCCTAGAGCACCCAGACACCTGGGGCTGGCCCTGAGCAGAACAGGCCAGGCAGGTTTCAAGCCAGCCAACCTCCTTGCCTACAGGTATGGGCAAGTCACTAGCCCCAGTTCAGGGAGGAGATTATCTGAAAGGCTCCCTAAGGTGGTCACCATTCCCAGCCCTAAGCCCTACAGCCCTGGGGCCATTCCTGATGACCCCCTGGTCCCAAACCGGAACTGGCTGAAAGTGCTTACTGATTCTGCTTTCATTTCCCACCCTACTCTGCCACAGTCAAGGCCAAGCCTCTGCTTTGGCCACCGCAGCCACCTGACAGCCCAAAGCTGCCTTAATCCCTTGCCGTAATTCCTCCAGGAATATGTCATTGCCCTTGTTTGACAAATGTATGCCATCATCCCTGCATAGGTCAAGCCTGACCTGAATGTCAGGATGAGGTAGAAACTGACCTAAACCCCATCCAGGGCCTTCTCCAAATCCTGGTTGACTTTCTTCTGTGCCCTATCCAAACCCTGGAGATCCCCAAGGCCACACCAAACATGGCACGGCAACATAGCAGACCACACAATCTGCATACCTGACCACCTGGCTTTAATGGTGGTGAGGTCAGCCTTGGCCTGCAGTGCCAATGCTATGCCCTTCAGCAGGCCAAGGTTGTTACCCCCAAGTGAATAACCAAGACCTGAGGGGGAGGCCCCTGCCATTCCCCAAACAACAATGGGAGGAGTCTGGGCCATCTCATGTTTCTCCTCCCTAACCATTCAACATAGGCCAACCTGCTGAGGCCCAGCTGTGATCCCATAGGTGTCCTCCTGGTGGACAAAACATCATGCTGTGGCCGCACACCAGAATGTCTTGTCTCACTGGCCTGCCTACAGCACCTGTAATGAGAGTTCTGTCAACACCTGAACTCAAAACTTGCTCTTTCAAACATAACCTTTATATGCATGGGAACACCAGCAGCCAATTGTCTGAATATCAGCAGTGGAATGCCCCATGTCAGCTGTGGTAGATGCAGCCCCGATCCTGAAGGAGTGGGTTCCAAAGTGAAAGGCCCCCAAACCCAGCTCCTTCAGTGCCTTCTAGGTGAGAGACCAAAACTGGAACTTGGTAATAGGGAACCATCCTTATGCTGAAATAAAATGCCATCCTCTGACCCCCTCCAGGCAAGGCCGGCTTGCCTGCTAGGTGAGCTAGGCGCTCACCTAGAGTGCGCCAGCTGCAGGGGCACCAAACTACGCCCCCCCCCGCGAAAATCCCTTGTCACCACCGCCTCCCCACTGCCGCCAGTGAAGACTGTCCCGGCAAGGCGCAGGAGGTGGTGGTGGAGCTTGCCTGCCCTCCCCTCCCCCTTGGGAAGCCAGCACTGGGAGGAAAGACCCCCACCTCTTCCCTGGCTTGCTTGGGTGCCCCGCAGCTGTGGAGTGCCCAGGCAAGCCAGCACTGGGAGGGAAGGGGCGGGGATTAAAAACCCCGCCTCTTCCCTGATTTGCCTGGGTGCCCCGCAGCTGTGGAGTGCACAGAGCTGGCGCTGGGAGGGAAGGGGCAGGGGTTAAACCCCCCGCCTCTTCCCTGGCTTGCCTGGGTGCCCCACAGCTGCGGAGCACCCAGAGCCGGCACTGGGAGGGAAGGGGTGGGGGTTAAAACCCCCGCCTCTTCCCTGGCTTGCCTGGGCACCCCGCAGCTGCGGAGTGCCCAGAGCTGGTGCTGGGAGGGAAGGGGCGGGGGGTTAAACCCCCCCACCTCTTCCCTGGCTTGCCTGGGTGCCCCGCATCTGTGGAGCACCCAGAGCCGGCACTGGGAGGGAAGGGGCAGGGGTTAAAACCCCCACCTCTTCCTTGGCTTGCCTGGGTTCCCTGCAGCTGTGGAGCACCCAGGCAAGCCGGCACTGGAAGGGAAGGGAAGGGGGTTAAAACCCCCACCCCTTCCCTGGCTTGCGGCTCGCCTGCCCTCTCCCTCCCCCCTGGGGGGGAGAGGAGGCAGGGGCTGCATGGTGGGTGTCTCCAGGCCCCACCAGGAGGTTGGCACCTTGAGCCAGCCCTGCCTCCAGGCAGGGTAGTGCCACAGCACCCATACCGTGCATAGCTCCCAATCTGAGCACTGAGCAAGCTCCAGGACCGCACCTTTTCCCTGCTGGTCAGTCTTAGAATGCCTAATCACAACCCTAACCTTGTCCACCAACATGGTAAGGTCACCTAAAAAAAGGGCCCTCCCAGATGTATCCTGACGGGATGCAGCCACTAACTCACTAATGCGCAGTGCTCCGAAAAAGGCTAATAATGCAGCTGCATGAAAAAGAGCGGCCTCATACACATCAGCGCAGATGTTTGGCCATAATGTCCTAAGGCCTTTAAGAATTGCTGGGGACAATGGTTCCATATAATCCACCACAGGCCCGCTTTCTTGGGTCCAAACGCTCCAGTGTCTTCCTAACTCTAAAATCCCCTGTATAATCAGCAAAACCTGATGCTTTGCTGGCATAGGCTAAGGAAGACAGCTGACCCTTGATAGTCCTTACTGCCAAACCCCTCTTAGAATACACACAAAACTGAATTAACTGCGGCACTGGGATGGGCCAAACCTGAGGTAGACCCACTGACTGCCTAAAGGTTATAAATTCCCGACTGGCCCTCCTACATGATTTCCTAGTTGATGGAGCCAAGGCTAGTCCAATCGCCCTGTCGGACTCAGCCCTCCAATCTCCCAAAAACATATAGGCATCCTTACCAGGGACCGATCTGCTTCTGGGGCCAACTGACGGAACCTTTCAATCTGTTTTCAGGAGAGAACATCAGTGACCCCATTATTAGCCCCCGGTACATGCCGTGCTTTAAACAAGATATTGTTTTTGAGGCAGATTAAAGTGAAGGCCCTGACCAGTATCATGACCTGGGTTGACTTAGAGGTCAGTGAATTAATAACTTGAATGGTACCAAGATTGTCGCACCAGAAATGGACTGTATGTCCAGCAAACTCTGCTGTCCACAGCCCCACTGCTACCACAATTGGGAAGAATTCCAGAAAGGTTAGGTCTTTGACCCAACCCACCCAGAACCAATCCCATGGCCAGTCCTCCATGCACCAATGCCCTCTAAAATAAACTCCAAACCCAGAAGAGCCTGCAGCATCTGAAGATACTTGTAGCTCCGCCTCAACTAAGAGATCCTCCCGCCAGAAAGAAACCCCATTGAAGGATTCCAAGAAATCATGCCAAACTAAGAGTTCCTCCCTAATTCCCTTTGTGATCCTGGTCCTATGTTGAGGTAGGTATAAGCCCACCATGGCATCACAAAGGCGATGCACAAACACCCTGCCTGGGGCCACAACTTTACAAGCAAAGTTCAGGTGACCTGCAAGCCTCTGGAGCTCCAGCAAAGTTATTTTTTTGAGCTTAGTAGCTTGACCAATTAATTTTTTTAAATCCTGGAGTTTATCCCAGGGCAAGTGGGACAACTGACCTCTAGTATCCAATTCAATCCCTAAATACGTTAACACCCTGGTGCGACCCTCCGTCTTCTCATGGGCCAACGGGACTCCCAGCTTCATGGACAAAGACTTAAAGGAGTCCAGCAAGAACTGACAGTGCCCAGTACCTGCGCCACCCACAAACAGGAAATCATCTAGGTAGTGCACAGTACTGTTCAGCACAGTCTTAAAATGCAGGGCCCTTCTAAAAACATACTAAATTTTTCAAAAACTGCACATGACATGGAACAACCCATAGGAAGAGCCCAGTCCATGTAAAACTTGCCGTCAAAGACAAAACCTAACAATTCAAAGTCCCCAGGGTGAACCAGGAGAAGCCGGAAGGCAGATTTAATATCACACTTGGTGAGGTCTGCATTCATCCCACAGCTGCTTACAACTTGCATAGCCTGGTCAAATGATGTGTACCATATAGAACAAAGCTCGTCAGGTATCGCATCATTGACCGACCCACCCTGAGGGTAGGACAGGTGATGGATGAGCCTATACTTGCCTGGAACCTTTTTGGGCACCATCCCTAAAGGTGACACCCTCAAGTTGGGACACGGGGGAGCCACAAAGGGGCCCAACACCCTCCCTTCCATGCATTCCTCAGTGATTTTTTTGCCTCACCACATCTTCCATCCCCTTGATAGATTTAAGATTGGCCCCCTGGTAAGGTATTCTAAAACCAAACGTAAACCCTTCTAACAAATACTTACCCACCTGTAGATTGGGATAATCCTGTAACAGGCAGGCCAACATTGAAACCTTAATGGGACTAGGACCCTTTT
Organism: Gekko gecko; assembly: GCA_029375565.1. Classification (NCBI taxonomy): domain Eukaryota; kingdom Metazoa; phylum Chordata; class Lepidosauria; order Squamata; family Gekkonidae; genus Gekko; species Gekko gecko. The sequence continues at coordinate 97,155,084 of JAPDNY010000008.1, forward strand.
TCCCCAGCCAATTTCTGGCCTTCGCCACCAAAATTATGCTTCCTGCCCCTGTTGCCTGACTTAGATCTTGACCTGGGGCAACTAGAGAGTAGGTGGGGGCCCGCGCATAGCGGGCACTCGTGCCGAAAGGAACACACCTTTCTACTGCACATACCCTGTGAAGTAAACTCCCAACAAAGCGGGCACCTTTAAGGCACCTGCCCGTCGGGTGCCCTGGCTGAAACCTGACATTGCAAATGATGGACTACATGACCACTGTCCGAACAGTCTCCAGCCACTGGCCTAGGAGCCACCAGAGCCTCAAGCCACAGGTGGGGGTGAATCCGGTCCCATCTCCAGGTTGGATTCACGGTGGCCCGCATTCTGAAGCCCTCATCATATTCCAGCCATGCCATCCCAGTAAAGCAGGTATATGCTTTATAAATTATGTCCATGTATTTGAGCATCTGTGATGCCCTCCAAGGTTGTTGATGGACAATGATCCCCGCATATATAAGGAATCCTGGATGCCAGTCAGCCCACATCCTATCTGCCCTCCTTTTCTTAATCCGCTCCTTCTCGCGCTCATCTAAATCCTCCTTATCTTTTTTATCTAGTTCTCTAAAAAGGAGGGTAAAGACATCAACAAAATCCCATTTAAGGATCTTGTCTTGTGTGGCTGTGGAGAGGTGGTCACCCAGGGGAAGCTCTAGCTCACCACTAGGCAAAGCTTTTGCCGGCACATGCTCGTACTGATGCCCCAAACAGCATGTGTAGCCGTGCTGCAGGCCCCACCACCCCTGTGATGAATGTGACCCACACCCTCCTGAACCCAATGACCCTCCACAGCCCGATGACTGTGAAGATGAAGGCCCAGAACCATCCTGGCCCCCTGAGCCCCAGGGCCACTTCTTTGACTCCTTGCCTTGTTTACCGTCCTTGGAAGGGAGGCCCTTATAGTCCTCCAGCTGGCGCCCATTATCAGCCTCGTCCCCCTGCTGACCACTCCCCAGCTGGTCACCAGATGGCCCCTGGCCATTCTCCATCATGGCCAAATGCACTAGGATTTAGCCTAAAACGCAGAAGGAGACTTAGTTTTTGTCATCTTGGTGCCTGCCGTCACTGCCATCGGTGGGATGGACTTCCTCTGTTGGCTTTTCAAAGCATCCAGGCATGCCAGGATAGCCACATTAATGGGATCTGATTCCTCATCTGTCGAGTCGTGCCACACCAGCTCAGGGTTAGGCCTCTTAGGAGCCAGTTGCTTCCCCTTGGCCCAGCCCTTGCCCTTCCCAGGCGCCATGCTGCCTATGGTACGGCAAAGTCACACTTAAGATTAAGGTCCAGGTGCCTAGGCCCAGAGTATCAGAGCCTTGCACTGCAAGAGGCAGGTTGTACAAGTATCAACCACTAGGGGGAGTCCTGGTAAAACTGTAGCTGCCAGAAAATTCCACCACCTATGTAGACCACGAATTGCCCAGCAACAGCCACCAGGGGGCAAAATGAAGGGCCTGTCTATGTCAACCTGTTTAGAACTCCAATTGCCCAGCAACAGCCACCAGGGGGCAGCATGAGGGCATGTCTAAGCTAGCCAAAGTAAGTCCCAGTTCAAAAGTGGCCTGAATAGGCAGCCACTATTCCCAACAGCCCACTCTCCACTAGACTGTCCTACAGACCCGATTCTACACAAGCCAGTAGGCCAGAGCCACCCCGCCAATGCCACCCTATTGGACTCCCAGTGGGCTCACCTAGCCCACTGCAGCTGGCCCACTTCGTCCCCCTCCGCCAGGCAAGAGGTATTGGGAAGGGGTAAGGATCGTGGTATTGGGAAGGGGTAGAGACTATGTTGGGGGGGCACAAGTCCAATGCTTATCTGTGCGGCCCTGAGACCATGTCCAAAGGCCATTGGAGGTCTCTGCTGTGTGAAAACGCTGCCGCCGAAGCCCAATCAGCCACTGCCACTGCCGCGGCCCCCGACTGCTGCCACAATCCTGGGGCCGAACACCTCTTCGTACAGCCGCCTTGAGCCACCAATGCTCAGATTCGGCCACTGCCTCTTTGTTCATGCTGCCTCGGCCTCACAGCCACTTTCTGCAAGGTCGTTGCCTCAGGTATCGTGTTCCACACCAGTAAAGGCCTGCACACCGATCCCTTAATGTGCTTGGAAGTCAAAGCTCCGAGCACGAGGCAACAACTGCTGTGTGCAGGAACAGGGCCGAGCCTATAAAGGCTGGCCCCGCCCACCCAGCGCTGCGTCAGTCAGTGTCACAGCACAACTGACAGTCTCACCCTCTCTCTGTGAGGTGAAGCCGCCCATGCACTACAGTGGCATCGCACAAGCCCCAATCTTCTCTTTAATGCTTATTGTACATTTAAAATTGCAGAATGGCATGGCTTCCAGCAGTGACATGGACATTATAACACAGAGTCTCAAGTTCTCTTTTCATTTGTGAGAATTTCTGCAGGACAGTGGCTATATTATAAATATAACTGGGAAGCATAAGAACATAAGAAGAGCCATGCTGGATCAGATCAAAGTCCCATCTAGTCCAGCATTCTGTTCATTCAGTGGCCAATCAGTTACCTCTAGGAAGCCCACAAACAGGAAGATTGCAACAGCATAATCCTACCTGTGCTCCCCAGCAACTGATTTAAAGAGGTATATTCCCTCTGGTGCTGGAGTGAGTAGATATCAATCTGACATTGAACATCACAGGAGCCAAGCAGCTACCCTTCCCTACTCTGTTCTTTTTACTTAGCTGATCCCTTAACATAATACATTATAGTTTTTTATGTAAAAAACAGTTAGCAATAGTGGCTGCAAGACATGCTATTGCTTTGAACTTGAAAGAAAGACCATACATTTCCTTCTGTAAGATGGCTTTTATTTATGAAATTTTAACAGAAAGGGGAAATATTACTAAAATACCTTGAAGGGCAATTCTTTATTCCAGCACAAAAGAAGTCCATGATAATGAGGCTGGCATCTGCCATTTGTTACCCTCTATTTTTTGCTCAGAAAGAATTCTAAGTAGCCTGATGGCTCTACTTATGGCTCAGGTCACTCTGTGATATGGTCAACTGCATTGTACTAAAATGGAAACAGTGTTTGTTTTAACAGTTGCTACTCACTCTAGATAGAAAGAAATACGTAGCAGTAAAATGTAAAAGGATGAGAACTTGAGATCATCCTAAAGGAATGATGAATCTCTTTAGAAGAACACTGATAGAGTGGCGAGATACTCACAATGACTTTGTAAAATATCATTTTTGATCATTTAGTGATGGTTAGTCTGTACTTCCACTGAATCATAGCTATGCCATGTAAAAATTAGTACTCAATTAGTCATTTCTTGATTAAAGGCCTAAAATATTGAGTCCCATTTTAAAAATCTCCCAAGCACTTTGTCTTTCTTAGCAAAGTAGAAATGTACATAAGAATATTATCATACCATTCATCTCCATTCTTTCAGTTCCTGTTGACTGTTCACAACTAGTCACTGATAGCTCAATGAAAGTGTTTTACTTGATAGTTGGTTATGAGGGCTTTCTTAATGTACTACACAGAGCCAGTTTGGTATGAGAGCCAGTTTGGTGTAGTGGTTAAGTATGCGGACTCTAATCTGGGAGAACCGGGTTTGATTCCCCACTCCTCCACTTGCACCTGCTGGATAACCTTGGGCAAGTCATAGTTCTGACACAGCTGTTCTTGAAAAAGAGTAGTTTCTGTCAGAGTTCTCTCAGCCCCACCTACCTCACAGGGTGTCTGTTGTGAGGAGGGGGAAGAGAAAAGAGTTGGTAAGCCGCTCTGAGACTCCTTTGGGTAGTGAAGGACAGGGTATAAATCCAATCTCTTCCTCCTCTTCCAACATTTCTGACAGAATTCATTCATGGAGAGTATTATGGTTTATAAATAATAGGATTCAGGATGAAAGGCAAAATTATTTCTCTTTAGCCTAGATTTTTTTGGGGGTTTGGAAATTAACAGAGAAAAAGAAATGAATAAGACATATGTCCATTGGAGGAAAAAAGCTTTACAAGTGCCTTATTTATCTGAATTCTTACAAGGATAGAGCCAGAAGAAAGCAGATGTTGCAAGTAAACATCTGTAGTCTAAACTAGGAACACCAGACTTTTTTTCAAATATCCCCCATTCTATTTATTTCTTCCTTCCAAGGAACAGACCAATAAAACTTTTGTTTTTGCTAAATCTTTTATTTCCTTATACTGAATTTTCCCTGTAAAAATGAATACATTTTTCAGTTATAGGTTTGCATCAACTGCCTATAAATGATACAAGATAGCATTAAAATGGCATAAAAGAAATTTTAAAAATCATGAATGATACCAGGGAAAATGAGGTGAACCAAAACTGGTGAAAGTATACAAAATAATTTTTTAAAATAACTGAAAATGGGCATCATGGGTTACCCTCACAAGAACAGCTAATGTGTGGTGTAATGGTTAGGTTGTTGAACTAGCAATGGGGAGTTCTGGGTTCAAATCCGAACTCAGTCATGAAGATTATCTTGGTCATATGATTTTTGAGAGGAAGAAATGGAGAAGGGGGACTGTGTATACCATCCTGAGTTTATAGGAGGAAATGTGAAAGACAAAAGTTGGATCCCAGTTGCAAGGATGCTTCTGCTATAGAATGCAGGAATGACACCTTTTCTTACTCAGTATACTGACAAATTTACATTATAAGCTTCTACTGTGTGGCAAATTTAGCTATTGTGCAAGATCTTACTAATGTAGCATTATTTTAAAACAATTCTGGATCAAAATAATTCATTTAAACAGTTCATATCCAGCTACTCTCAGCCTACAATGGCTTCTGGAGAGACTTCTAGTTAAAACATTTAAAAAGCTCAAAAATATCATAAAACCATAACAACAGTAAAAATTGTAAACAGTAAAGATGTAAACAGTAAAAAGACAAAAACCCAGGAGGATTTTTTTTTAAAAAAGTACTTTACAATGCAGTAAATAAGGAGCAGAGAGAAATGCATGGGAGTAGAAAAGCATGGACAATGTTAAGTGTTTAATACGGTATGTACCATTCAGAAACAAGTTGTATGTATGGATAACTTATGTAGAACTAAGCAGGGCTCTTTTTGTAAGCTCTTGGAGGATTGGCTGCATTAGGGGTGTGTCGCCTAATATGCGAAGGAGTTCCTGCTACAAAAAAAGCCCTGGAACTAAGTATAGTTATTTGTATGACAGAGGGCTTAACTGCTGTTCATTGTGAATTTTACTGTTGGCAACAACATCACTAGCTGTTTTAGCAATTGTTGTCATATCTGCCTAAGTTGTACTGGTCATTTACTGAAACAAGCCCCCCTCCCATAGTCAGAAGACATTGAACAGAGACTGCCTGAAGGATAGCACAGGCTGATCATTTGTCAGGTCCTTAGAGGACTGCAAAGTCAAGGGCATGCTGAAGATTACATCTTTCCTCCATGGTGAGGTGGTTTCACTCAGGGACTGTTACAACAAGTACCTCTGCTTGTCATATACATGAAGATACAGCATCTCAAGGTTGGGATCCAAACCAGGTTTGTATTTCCAGACTGGTGGCAAAACTCATTCTAAAATCCAAACAAATGGAAAGCTAATACAGTTGTCTGAATTTGTGCTAAATCTCTGTGGTGAAAACAGCAAGTAATACAATCTCTGCTCTATGTGGGCAGAATCGTTTGGATGGACTGTGAGTTTATGGAATACTTAACAATGAATCAAACAATTCTGTCTAGTCCCAGTGCTTCCTAACATTTAATTTAATATGCACCACCAGTACACAATACAGAGTTTTAGTAATTGGTTGTGTGTGAATAAAATATGATTGGAACTATTTAATTATATATGTGATCATGTGTGGAGAGGGAGAGAACAAAAGTCATCTAAAAGAAACACGCTGCACACAGGGGAAATGAAATACAAAGACATTGCTTAGAGCTCAAACCATAAAGTGTCAGGCCTTTCTGTGATTTGTCACCCCTGCATTAGCCACTGACTGGAAGCATTAATGATAAAAGCAGATAATCGTGGCATCTGCTAGCAAAGGAGCCATTACCATTGGGTAAATAATAGACACCATAAAACGGTTTTAAACTTGTGCTTGCTTAACAGAGCTCAGTGATCTTGTGTACATTGGCTTGAGTTGGTCTTCCTTTCTTTTGTATATTTTATGTCACCACATCAAAGATGGAGAAGGAAAATGAACCACCTTGCTTAACACATGGTTATATTTAAAAATCCCAGAATACTTTGACGCTGGATGGATGGACCTACCATGACTTGGAAGCAGATATTTACATTTTATTTCTCCTGAATCTCTGGTTTGATAGTCTTTTGGTAAGACTATAGCAGATGATACTATTGTTATTAATTTTCTGGCTGTTACAAACTAAGAATTTACAGAAATTACAAATTACGTACCTGAATGTGTGCCTCTCCTATATAGTGGGTACCACAGGTTTTCAAAACAGAGGATGATTTCCCACAAGCACTGCTCCACACTTGCTCTTCCCTTTTGCCCCGATGGAACGTGTCAATTTCACACCAAGTGCTGTGAGCCGCATTTTGCCCCGCAGCTTCATGCAATTTTCCCCGTGTCTACTCAATCTTCAAAAAACAGGATTGAGTAGACTCGGGGGAAATTGCTGCTGTGCACCACTTAGTATGAAATTGACACATACTATCGGGGCAAAGGGAAGAGTGAGCGTGGAGCACCGTTTGTGAGAAATCAGCCAAAATCTTTTAAATAGGAACTTCATTTGAACAAAATCTTTTTTTTCCTTTCTTGCCCCAAATGGTACAAGGTTTATTAAAAGTTTTCTTTATAAGACAAACTAATATAAACAAACATTACATTTAAAACAAACACAAAACATATATGGGGGTAATAGTACAGATTACACGTTTATCCAAATGGCCTGTAGTACTATCAAATTATGCAATTTGAGTAACCAAGTAAAATTTAAGACCGCTTATCTGGCATAATTAATTTCATAATCAACTTATAAAACCAATCTTCATCATTCATTGTACATTACTGTACTTATTGTACCAGGTGTAGAATCTTGACCAAGTGTTTTGGAATGTGGACTCTGTATGGTTTTTCAACAATAAAGTCAATTTATCCATTTCTGCCACCTCCAAAATTTTGTTGATTACTTCTTTCTTCATTGGAACTTCCAATACTTTCCAATACTTTGCATATAAAATTCTCGCTGCTGTACTTCAGGAGTAAAAGGTATGGTACATTCTAATATCTTTTGTAACATTCATGGATCCATACCCAATATTTTTTCACTTTGTCACATTACCACCAAATATGATAAAATGACCCCACCTTATTCTGACACTTCCAACATTTATTAGAACAGTTACTATCACATTTAGCTAATATTTCTGGAGTTATGTACCATTTATAAAACATTTTATAAAGATTTTCTTTGTAAGCAATTGCTTTTGTTATTTTAATATTTTTCTTCCGTAACTGGTCCCATTGTTCATGCTCAATATTGTGGCCTACATTTTGTGCCCATTGAGTCATATTAGTTTTAACAGGTTCATCCACCATCAAATAGTCAAGAAGATAAGCATACATTTTTAAAAATAAATTTTTGGTCTGCGGAAGTCAATATCTTTTCAATCTCCAACAAATTTTCATAGAAACCCAACTTTTTGTCTTTAATAAACCTAGATTCAATTTGTGCCTTTTGCCACCATGTTAAATCTTTTAATGGCTTCAAATTCAAATTAGTATCCAAAATGTCAGCTTATCGTCTTGTTTTCTCTTCATTGTAGGTTTTGGGAAACACAAAAGCTTCTAAGGGTGCAATCAATTTTGATTTTTTTTGTATAAAATTGTTTATGAATTGCCTCCCAAACTTTCAATAAAGATGCTCTTAGCCAATGTTGCTTAAAATATTTATGTGAGGTTGCTCTCCCATACCACAAAAATGTGTGCCATCCCAGCACCAGATCGTGACCTTCCAATCTCAATATTCTCTGATCTTCTAGGGTGATCCATTCTTTAATTCATGCCAGAGCTACTACTCTATAATAAATAAGCCAGTTGGGTACAGCAAAACCTCCTCTTTCTTTAAAATCTTGTAATGCCTTAAGTTTTATTCTCGGACGCTTCCCTTGCCATATATATTTTGAGATGGTCTTATCTAGTTCTTTAAAGACTGTTTGGCTTTGCAACATGGGTATTGTCTGAAAGAGAAATATCCATCTTGGTAAAATATTCATTTTGACAATGGCTAGCCGACCCATTAATGACACCTGGAGGTTTTTCCATTTTTCTAAGTCCAACTTCATTGATTTTAGAAGTTCTTTATAGTTATTTCCCTGTAGAGAGCTACATTTATTTGTCAAAAGAATTCCTAGATATTTTTTTTTTCTGAAGTTGGACATGTGATTTCTCTTGAAGAAGTATAGCTTGTTCCATGGCCATATTTTTTGTCATTATCTTTGTTTTATTTATATTTACTCTTATACCAACTACTTGACCATATTCCTGCAGTTTTTCCTTTAATGTAAATATAGAATCAAGGGGATTTGCTAAAATGAATACAAGAGCATTGGCAAAAGCCAATAATTTAAACACTTCACCTTGCAATTTAAGTCCATTAATTTTCTCCTCTGCTCTAATTGCCTCATTTAAAATTTCAAGTGCAAAAATAAATAATAGGAGTGATAAAGGACACCCTTGCCTCATCCCTTTTTGAATTTCTATATTTTGAGTCCGATCACCATTAATTGAGACCTTTTTTTTTTGCATAATCTATTTATTGATTTTTAAAACAAACAAACATACAGAGGGGCACGTAAGTATTAAGGCACATCACAACATATAAATCTGGATTAATACATTGTCAATAGATTATCCACTCAGAGATAATGTTGCTTACACTTTTAGAACCATATCATATTCATTTTCTCCATTTTATATCTAATATCACGTATTACAAGACCCTATAGATTAACAACAAAAATTATTGTGGATGAAACTAACAATTCTTATAACATTAGCCATTTATTTCTCTCACTTGCCTCTCCAGATATTTCTTTACATGATCTGGCGTAGAGTCTATTTTTTGCAGAGGTCTCTGTAAAAATTTTCCACAATATGCTTCATATCTTGTAACTTGTTTGTCTCTTCTCCATTTTCTTTCTTTAAAGCTTTTATATAGGATTTCTCCTTTTCCTTTCGTATTTTGTATGCCAGCCATCTTGTAGGTTTATTAGCATTTTTGAAATAGTTTTGTTTAGCAAACTTCTTTTTTTTTTTTTGCTGATTCTTGTGTAAGTAAACAATTCATTTGGTGTTGTAAAAATCTTATTTTTAGACTTTGGATCAGCCATCAGTTTTTTTTCTTGAATTTTAACAGATTTTTTTCAAATTTTTATATTCTTCTTTCTTCTGTTGGTTCACTCTGGCTGACTCTCTTATCATCAGTCCCCTGGAATAGGCCTTAAATGCATCCCAGACTGTATTTACAGATATATCTGATTGAACGTTTTCAACAACAACAAAAAATTAAACTCTTTCTTCATCTCCTTTATAAACTTTTCATTTTTCAAAAGTGATGTGTTTAATGCCCATCTATTTCTTGGCCTTGCCTCCTGTAATTCCAAAGTAATCAGTTTATGATCTGCATACATTCCCAGTTCAATCTCTGCTTCTACTATGTCCTTGATCGCCGTTGCTGAAATCCAACAGATATCTAATCTAGACCAAGAATTGTGCCTAGCAGAATAATAAGTATAGTCCTTTTTGTCAGAATTCCTTACCCTCCAAGCATCCACTACTTTTAGTTCATCCAGTAGGTGATATAATACTGATGGGAATTCATTGCCTCCTTTCTTTTTCCTTTTCTCCTTATGGGCAAGCACATTTATTTTTCTGTCTTCCTTTTTATCAAAAACTGCGTTGAAGTCCCCAGTAACACAAATTTCTTGCATAACTTGTTCAATAATTAAATTTTGGAGACTTTTGTAAAAATTTTCTTTGTGTTGATTTGGGGCATAGATATTGACTATTAACATCTTTTTTCACTTATCTTTGTATTCAACCATTAAGATCTTCCCATCTTGTGAGGCATAAACCATTTCAGGTTGAAAATAGTCCTTTACATACATCGCTACTCCTCTCTTCTTCTTATCTTTATCAGATGCTAAAAAGGTTTTACCTAAACCTTTGATTTGTATGTGTTTCTCATCAGATTTTCTGATATGTGTTTCTTGAAGACATATGATGTCAAAAAAAATTTCTAAGTTGGTGGAAGATTCTCCTTCTTTTCTGAGGGCCATTTAATCCATTTACATTTACGGAGATAATATTCATTTTGCCTTTACTCATCTTGTTTCTATGCTTCCTCTTTTTCCCTTGTTTGTTGTCTTGTTGCAACCGGGGTTGTCCTTGTCAAGCCTCATTTTCTTGGATTTCTCCTGGGTTTTCCTACTGGAGCAGCCACTTCACATAGTTCTTCTTCTTCCTCCTCTTCTTCTCCCTCTTCCCTTTCCTCTTGTTCTGCTATCAATGCTTCTCTTTAAGTTTTCAAGAAGTCTTCTGCCTTGAAAGTTGATGTAATCCTGTGTCTCTTACTTTTGTAGGTAAAAATTAAACCTTCCAGTAGTATCCATCTGTAATTTATTCTGTTGTTTCTCAAGAATGTTGTAAGCTCCATGTATTCTCTTCTTTTTTCCCTGACCCTCCAAGGGATTTCTTTTAAGACATCTATTTCAATATTTTCTAGCATCAAGGGTGAGCTGTTTACTTCTCTCAATATCTTGTCTCTTACAGCCCTTTTATGAAACCTCACGTGGACTTCTCTTGGTACTTGGTAACTTCTTACATACAAAAAATTCATCCTAAAAGCAATGTCAGTCTCTTGACTAATCTTATCTATGTCCTCCATATTCAGATGTTTGGCTAGAATCTTAGCCATTTTTGCTAGTAAATCTTCATTCTGTTCTTCGGGAATATTTTGAAATCTCAACACAAAAGCAGCTCTCTCAACTTGAAGCCTCATAACTTCCTGTTCCAGAATAGACTATCTGGCATCTCTGTCTTTCATTTTAATTTCAGTTTCCTTTGTCTTGTTTTTCATTTTTTTCTGTTGTAATGTTCAGATCAGCAATTGTTGGGGTATTGTCTGTTATTTTTTTCTGTAGTGCTTCCATCTTGGCAGTAAATTGTTGAATTATCTCTTTCATCGCAGCTTTGATGGGATCCACCACCTCTGCAATTGAACTTTGAATGGCAGATTGCACAAGCGCTTGCATTTCTTTGTTGGCAGGAGCTAGTAACTTGGATGCAGCTGAACCTGGCATAGCCAGTGAAGTGCCAGGTGTTCTAGGCTGCTTGACTTGGCTTGCTTGACCTGTTTTTTTCTGTCATCCTTCAAATATGAATTTGGTTTACTGCCAAAATTTTGTTTTAAAAGATGTCCTCAGTGTTTATTCTTTTCTCCAAAGTATTATTTGGGAACTCCAAACCACAAGAATGCACTTCAAGGTCAGGCTTTTAGAGTTATGTCTTCCCCCCTGTGAATAGAGAAAAGCCTTCCCAACAACTAATATGATGTCACCAAACGGGGGGGGGGGAGCAAGAGCAAACAGCCAAGAAAATGTCAGCAGTTCCAATATTTCAAATTATAGCAGATCAAAGAATCTTCACCCCTTGTCAAACCAGGTGTCAAACCAGAAGTTATCAGATCCGAGCACAATGCTGCAGCAATTGAATAATAGTCTCCCCAGTGCTACTATCAGACCCATAGAAAGTTTGTAAATGGTGCCCCGATTGTCCACACCCTACCCCAAGTGGGGTAAAAATTAGGATAGTTGAAAAAGGGTATTTACAATTAGTAAACAACCTGTCATGATACGGTACATGTCAAGGCAATGCCCAGTTTTTAAAAGTGAAAGTAACTTTCAAAAGTCTCTCCTTTCGCTAGCCGCTTATATTGGGGTGGAAAACCTCCCACCTGTGCCTCTCAGAGTTGTTCTTCTAGGGCAATTAACTTTTATAGTCTCAATCCTTTTAAGTGCCCAGCAATAAAAGAGTTACTCACTTTATGCTTGAACACTTCTTCATTTGGTTTTCTCACCCCCCCCTTCACAGGAAGCAATGGCTTATGTCCATGGAATGGACTCCTCTTCAAGGTCCGCAACAGAGACAATCAAAAGGGTCTTGCTGTGAGTAGCCACAACACAGGGGCCCTGATCAAGCCTCAGCACCTGCCCTCCCTTCCCTAGGGGGTAGCAAGTCTCTGAACAGATGGAGACCCCTTGGAAACCAGGAAGTGGTCAGAGCGCTCCACGGCACATCTGCTTCACCATGCTGCAGCCTGCTTCTCCCCTTGATAGCAAGAAATCTGAAGCCCCATTAAAATTATTCTTTGAGACTGGGTTGCACCATGAGAAGGAGGAATGTGTCTAAAACCAAATGACCTAATGGAGATCTTGAAAAACCACTGCAGCTCTAGTTAAGCTGGTGCTTCTGGTGCAGTTAAGTCAAACCATGTGATTGTCCTACCTCAAGATATGTTCTCAGAACATTCACACACAATAGGAGATTTTCTTTGTACAAGGCTTGGCACTGTCCAGAAACTGTTTTTCTGTGTTTGGTAGTCATGTCTCAGTCTTTTGTGTACATAGTTCCATATGAAAAGTCTGTTTTTAAACAGGGCAAAGTGTCCTGCTAAACTGATCTGAAAGATGCCTATAATGAGTGCATGACGGATGGAGGATAGAAATGCATCTGGCAACCCTTTGTTTATATCCAGTCCCCAAAAGTGACAGGAAAATAAATGCTGAACATTAAAACCCCTCTACCGGGGGGGGGGAGCTATCAGACATTGGAAAGTCTCAGTCCCTTTATCTGAAGATAAATAATATTATTATTATTCTCCTAGAAAAAGATAAAACTCTCCTCCGCCAAATTATTATTTTTGATAAGTATAATTTTATTTTTAGAAAACAAAGTAAAGGTGTAAAGGGGATACAGAAACAAGAAAAGGGGTTGCATATCACAATTATGTATATAAAAATAATTATGTATCACAGGATGTGTGAAGCAAAAAGCATCTCTTCCCTTCATTATAATTTTTAAAACATTGTCTATAAAATATAGTGGTACTTACTTCTGTTGGGGTACATTTATATTCAACATTTTGGATTTCAAATTCCGTAACTAATCCATTTTACATCTACATCATTGGTTTAATCTTTACTACATATTTGGTATTATATATATTTAGCCATCTCTACCTACTCACAGTGACAACTTTTGACAATAAGCAATATATCAGAGTATAGAAAGAAAATCTGTAATATATATCTCATAATAAGAAGGTAGAAGATATTTCTGTACCTCCACCAAATTATTGATGTTTTGTTAAGATAAATAGAAGCCATTATCTCTTGGATAGAATTAGTAGCAAATTAAAATTCACTCTAAAAATGCTGTAAAGTATGCACACAAACTCAAATATCTGGAAGTAAAGCTGGAAAAATCAGACATTTACATATCTAGGAAAACCCAGTGCCTGTGGCCCAACCTAGTTCCACTGAAGTTGGGCAACAGGGGGGTACCCAATTGTGCTGGGGTTCTACAGTATAGTTCTGGAATTGTATGGAGTAACCTGACAAAAGGGCTTATATAAATCTAAGATGAATTGATAATAATTGCTTTTATATTGGATAAGGGAGCAAAGCCCGTTGTGGGTCTAGTGTCCCCATAGAAGGCCCAGGGGATGGTGTGGGGGGGCGGAAAAGGCCTTCTCTGGGCCTAGTCCCCTCATAGAAGGCCCAGGGGATGGTGTGGGGGGCGGAAAAGGCCTTCTCTAGGCCTAGTCCCCTCATAGAAGGCCCAGGGGATGGTGTGGGGGGCAGAAAAGGCCTTCTCTGGGCCTAGTGCCCCATAGAAGGCCCAGGGGATGGCGTTTGGGGGATGGAAAAGGCCTTCTCTGGGCCTAATCCCCTCATAGAAGGCCCAGGGGATGGTGTGGGGAGGGGGCAGAAAAGGGCTTCTCTCACTTGCCTCATCCTTGAGGGCCTGTCCCTGTGCTCATACTCCAGACGGTCCTCTTCTGTTGGAGGACTGGAGCAGACTGAGCTGAAAACACTGACCGGGGCTGACATGGGCAGGACTTTGCGAAGCAGCCAGTCAGCCCTGGCCAGTGTCTTCTGACTGCCAGTTCTTGAGCCGAATCAATTATGGCAAGCATAGAATGTTGTGGAACCAAAATTCAAATATATATAAGGACAGGATTATATCTGAAATCCAGTTTTTTGGTGTTTGATTTCCTTTCCTTGACTGCAAGGGGGTTCTCCATCATCCTTTCTCCTGAGAACTTAATATCTTTTTCTCCTAATGCTGTGATTTGGTGTCTTCCTTATACAGACTCTAGCTATCCCTGTGTTAAATCACATATTTTTGTGGTTGTGGTTGCTGACACATGTGGGATGAGATATGGCAGTATATTAATTCACAGCAAGCTTTCCTCAAGGGATTATCCCTCATGGGTGAAATGATTGTATTTTGCTCAGTTTTGGTTTAGATGCCTTAGAAAGGAAATATTTCATACTTCATTATTGCCATTAATCTTAAAAGGTGCCTGTTGAATGAAAATCCATTGTTATGTTTAAGTAATACATGTAACTAATCTTATTATGCTTCTCACAGATGTATCTGTTTCATTGCCTAATGTTGGTTTTGCGATACAATGGCCTTGGATGTTTCATTCTACTGCAAGTTATATTTTTACTACAGTGGGTGGACATGCTTGCTGTCCTTCTGTTAGTTTGTGCGATGAGGCAATTGTATATGAATCCATCTGCAATGGGAGAAAAACCATTTACTTTTTGAAAAGAACATTTCACAGATGGAACTAGAGTAGCTTATAAACAATGAGTATAGGTTCTGAAGGAACAGAGAAGAATGAATAAAATGTGGAAGCTATTCCATTATGGAGTTCACACTGAATTATCTTCACTGCCCCTTAGTAGCTGTATGTGGTTAACTTTGATTTTCATTGGTTGGTAAGAGACTTTATTTTAAAATGGTGCAACAGCTTGTAGCTATCAGGGACTGCAAAAATGAGCATTCCCCCTTCCTAAGTTCATAGTCAAGCACTGCTCTTATCATGCTGATGAGCTCCACCACCAGTTTGGATCAGGAGAACCAAGAGAATATCCCCTCGGGACTAAGGGTGCTCTCCTCTTGGTCACCGCTCTGGGCACCCGGGTGGTATTGGGACTTCTGCGGGACAATCAGCATCACTTGGCCCAGCTGCAGTTTCCTCTCTGTCAAAGACTGTGGAGGACTAATGATGAGAACTACATTGGCATCCCAGTGTGCAAAATGGTGAACAAGCAGCTTGCTTTTACCATCCATATGGATGAGCCTGAGAACACGAGACCAAAGAAAAATGGTGCATCCAAAAAGACTTTGCTTAATAAGGAGTACCTGGCCTTGGAAGCTGCTGTGGCTCCAATGGGCAGCAGGAAACTTTTGACTTCTATAGAGAATCCAATGGATCTTGGCTCTAGGTCTCCAAGTATAATGGACATGTCACTAAAGGGCTGTAGCTACTGCCACTACTCCCACCTCCAACACCATTCTGCATTGCTGCCTGAATTGCAGAAGGAAGCCTGAATGTCCAGAGAGATAAACATGGCTATAGTCACAATACAAACACGGTTACCATCTCTTTAACACTGAGATTTCCATATCCAGAGACAACCAAGAAACCCCTGTCCTACCACAGAGTTTATTTCTTTGTCATTAAAACATTTTAACCCAATAAGTCCTTTTGGCTCACATTTGAAGCCTTCCTCCAAACTAAGGAGATGTGCTCCAAATTAAGTGGCTCTTCTGTTGGAGAAAGAGCTACTTAATCTGGAGGAAGGCTGTTTGGAGCATGGTTGGATCCCACACACACACACACTGCTATCTGAGGCAGAAAATCCAAATGGCGTTTTCCATGGATGTAAGCATGTAAGAATATGCTAAATTACTGGAAATGTGTTGCCCTAAGTGGGAAGGAGGCAGGGCCGTACCCAGATTTTTTGACTTCGGGGGGTACTGTGTCAGGAGTGACAAGAGAGTAAGAGTTTTTTAAAAAGTGACAAGAGAAAGGGAGGGCTGGAGTAGAGAGCAGACATGCCTTGTGGCATGCCTCACCTGCAGCCAGCCAGAGGTACCGCTACCTCACCTGCAGGCAGCCAGCCACTCAGCAGGCAGGCCAGGGTGATGGCTTGGCTTAGCATTCCCATGGCATGCAAGAAAAATAAAATAAACTGGCTGGGAAGTCAGGGAGCCTGGGTAGTAAGTTGGGGAGCCCAGCCCCAAAGATGACCCCCTGTAGCTATGGGCCTGGGAGGGAGCCTCACTCCACCTACTAGTGGGGGATTAGCTCTGGATGTGTCAGGACACAAAATCAGGTGATTGTGATATAGCAGTGATGAAGTCTTTGGGAATTGAAAGTAGAACATTTAAAGGGCTTGTGCAAGTAGCAAAATAGTAGTCAATGGGGACTGAAGAAGAAAATGGGTTTATGAGCAGATTGGAAGAGAGACACTGACAGCCAGTGTTTTGGTGGAACTGTTCAGAAGAAAGAAAGGGAAAGGAAAGTGATGTTTTAGTCAGGAACAAGCAACCAGAGATGAATTGTAGGGTTTCTAATAAATAAAGAGTTTTTAAATTTGTCCAGTTATTGCTGCAAGCCCAGCTATCAGGTGGGTTTTGGCTCTCTTGGAATCGTAACCTCTCTTGATTGTAGCTTCTTGCATGTTCTAGACTATTGTATTGTAGTTCCAAAGACAGAGTTTAAGCCTGTTTGCTTGAGTCCCAGACTTAGCCCCTCTTCCTAGAGCCCATTTCTCTGGAACACAAACTAAATTTATTTATTTATTTATTTATTTATTTATACCCCACCTTTCACCCCAGTGAAAACTCAAAGTGGCTTACATCATTCTCTCTCCATTTTATCCTTGCAACAACCCTGTGAGGTAGTTTAGACTAAGAGGGTGTCACTGACCCAAGGTCACCCAGCAAGCTCCATGGCAGAGATTCAAACCTAGGTCTCCCAGATCCTAGTTTGACTCTCAGCTCACTATACATCACTGGCTCTATACTGTTTATTGTGACCACTCTTTTTAATAAGTGATTTTGGAGTGAGAGTCTGGAAGAGGTTCAGTTAAGATTTACTTTGGGTAGTATATCCAATCTTGCCAGAACATTCTTGCTGAAAGATCTAATCAGATCATGGAGACCTGTACCTGACCACCAGCAGAATGCATAAAGGTAAACAGCTGCTTCTAATTTTGATTGTTTTATACTGAATTCTTCATGTTGATTCTCATTGTGGTCCTATACTGTTCTCCCTTTGTCTTCAGTTCTCTGTTAGAAACTTTGTAACATACTCACACACATTTAAATCACAATGCGCAATTCAGTAGCAACTCTCTTTTTTGAATCCTCTGTTCTATGACTTTCTCAGCAGAACTCTCTTGTGATTATGTTCAAAGGATTAGTGGCTTTCCCCACATAAATAAAAGCTCCCAAAGGTAATACCTTTTATATTCAGAGTAGGCTTCTACTCTTCATTATGTAGGTAGATAATAATCTCAGCTATTTATAACACCATATTCTAAATAGATAATTCAAAAACTAGGAAATATGCTGTTAAGGTCTCTTTGCACAGAAGCAGTCTATGATTTCCAGTAGTAATCATCCGTCTGCCTTAATATCTTTATTGTGCTACAAAGAAAATTGACTGGCGGATTATAATGTTAATGAAAATTAAAGAGCAGTGAGCAACAATGAACAAATTACTAAGCTAAAACATATTCATGACATCTTGAAATATGAATGTCTGATACTGTCACATGTACAAGATAATGTCAAATTGCAATTGCAATTTGAATACAGCATTTCCTCATAGCCTTTCAGGGAGCTATTCCTAATTATGATCACTTCAACACATCCTGAACAGCAGATTTAGAGAAACAGAAATAGCACAGATGTAGAACTAGTGCATGACAATAATCCCAGTGCTATTCTTACCTTATTATACATTTGTTCTTTTATCAACTGAAAGTGTGCTTTCTTTAAAAAAAAATAGATTAGAATGTTCTTTCACATAGTTTTCTTCTCCCAATTCTTGTTTGTATTTAAATTTCTAGGTTGCTAATGTAGTTTTAGTTGCTGATTCTCTCTCCCTCTCTCTCTAATGCATGCATATATCTTACATGGTCACTTTTTCTATGTTATTGGCATAGCCCATGCTAATTTGTATATCTGACCCCTGTTTATCAATTCTGAGAACATCTGGGAAGCACTTGGAAGGGAATAAAGCTCAGTGACAGAGACTGACCTGTGAATGCAGAAGATCCATGGTTCAATTCCATGCATCACCAGTTTGGAACTGGAAGAGCTGCTGCTGTGGGTTGGGGACTATAGGTATATGCTTGTGCATAACCTGAAAGCACGTGGCACAGCAATCTTGTTGAAGCTCATCAGGAATCAATGTTGCAAGTTTCTCTGGCTTTGGCTTTTCCTGGGTCAAAACCAGGAAACATCTAGATTAGATGAGATTAGGCTACTGCAATGAGCTCTATGGGGGGACTGCCCTTGAAGAGTGTCTGGAAGCTACAATTGGTACAGAATGCTGCAGCTTGAATGCTGTCTGGAGTGGCTCATAGGGTGTTGCTGGAGGCACTGCCTTTACTCTCGGGTAGCCCCAATAGCAGGGGCACCCCACATTCTAACCTGAACCAGAGACCCACAAAACTCAGGTCAAGGAAGACACTCCTGGTTCTGAAACATAGAGCAAGTCATAGCTCTGGAAACAGGGTCTCCATTTTCAGGTGACAGCAAGGCAGCCCTCAGAGCCCTCTCCCCCACCCAGGAAAATATGCATGTGAAACAATGGCAGTTCCACCAGGTAAAACATCTGCATTTCTAAAGGCTATTCAGAGGCCACCTGGCAAATAGTCCTCCTGTCTCCAGTATCTCACCCAGCCCTTTTGTGTGATTTAATGTCTATGTGTGAATTCTTTGTCTCAATACTTGTCCTTCCTTGCTCCATCCCTCAGAATACCAAGATAAACCAATCAAACATTCAAACTATTAACAATCCTTCCTGATGCTAATCAGGGACCCATCTTCCATCTTTTGTCTGTATCTGGGAACCTATTCAACTGCCATGGCAGAACCATCAATGGACATAAAATCCATTTAGCTAGCCCCAGTACAGTCATCCAACACCTGGCTTCTATTGTTAATCCAGACCCTACCCCTATGAAATCACATTGGTCACATCTAGGCCTTGCCCATCCTGATGCCATGCACCCCTGGGACTCATCATTGGTCCATGTAATCTTTTGTCTTCACCTAAGACAAGTCTATTGGTCTGCATTGTTTTCCAGTGTATATATCTGTCCAGGCACATGGCCTCAGAATGTGTCTGCCCCTGGTGCCAACTGGCAGTTCACCCCTAAACATTTGGTTTGAGCCATATTCTCATCTCCATGGACCCCTGCACATCTGGACAGGTTGTATCACCCTGTAACTGACCTTTCTATTTGTTATCAATCACCTCTGCTTTCTTAGTTCTGTATTGTGTGTGTGAATGCTTGATTATATTTAGTAAAGAAATCATTATTTTAGCTACCCAGTCTCTGTCTCTATTCCTGGGTTCTTGGGAATTCTGACTCCAGTATACACAAGTCATGATCCACGCTATATGCCTATTGCCATTTTATATTCAAGCTACTTATTAAGAAATAAGGCAATTTGACTAAGAAAGGACCATATGACTGCAGACTTGTTTCACTTAAACTGACTTCCAATTTGCTTCTGGACTCAATTCTGGTTGCTGGTATTGACCTTTAAAGCCCTACATGGCTTGGGGCCAGCATACTTAAGGACTGCTTACTCCCATATGAACTTATCCAACCATGAAAGTCATCTTCTTTGGGTCCTGCTTCAGGTTCCCTCACCATCTGAGGTTGCGTGGTCACATTCACTCATACCATTGTGAGATTCATCTTAGAAACTCCATCGCTCAGTGAAATTTAGGAGCACTATGTGTGTGTGGGGGACCTCTGTCTTTCCTCCTGGGCCATTTTCCAGAATGGAGATTACCACTGGAGGTATCTGTTTGCCCCTGTTTGGGGTGCCACATGATCCCGTTTGCCCTCAGACATGGCATCTTTAGTTAGAAAGAGCTCAGTAGTAGAGGTGGGAAAGGCCCCTATCTAAGACTATGGGTAGCCAGTGCCAGTCAAAGGAGACAAGATTGAGTATAAAGACTAATGTTATGATTCAAAATAAAGCAGCTGGAAGATAATGATGTCAAGAATGGTCTCTAGTTAGGTTAGAGATAAGTTTATTTCTTGTCATCTTTAGATTTTCATATAAATTATATTCTATTTTGCTTTAAAGTTCATGCTTGTTTTAACATAAGCTTAATGACAAGAATCAGGAAGAGACGGTGTGAATGCATCTCACTTGCAGTTATGGGCAGGCATGTTGCCTAGTTAATAACCAGGTGAAGTTACCTGGTTTTACAAGCAGGTAGCAGTTCTTACCCACATGCAGGGTAACCAATCATATCCATTCTTGCCCTTAAAGCAACCAGTGCCTCCAAATCAAACCTACCATCAACATTTAGTTCTTTAAGACATAAGAAATTATGAGTTATACTCTATGCTGCAAACAGTCACATCTTCAGAACTTTTGTCTACTTGCATCTACCCACAGCTTGATGTATAACATTTCTTTGTCCAGTTCCATCATTCAAGGTTCCAAGAAATTCAACAGCCTGCATGCTCTTAACAGAAGACATTGTTTCACCTGTTCTCTGTTTCTTAATGTCTGAGACCAGCACAGTTATTACTGTCTACAGTGATAGGTATTCAAGAGAAGAGAAGAGAATTCTTATGCACCCACAGCATACAGGGCCTGATATACAACTAATTAGATTTATGATGTTCTTAAGAGATGCAGGTGGAAAAGAAAAAAGTATCACAACTATTGTCTTTATTACAACTATTCCATTTTAGAATGTATTCTTATTCCTTTCATCTAGTAGTCTACAGGCTGACACATCATTAGCTTTATATGTTCCTTTGCTTTATAGCAGCATAACTTAAAACAATTAACTTGTGAAACTTGTTAAAAACATAGTAATTAGCTTTTAAAACATTTATTTCCAAAATATTAGGAAGTTGATTCCTTTTATAGAAATCTCACTTCCATTTAGAATACAAGCTTTTAAGTGGAAAAAACCTGAGGTGCCAAACAACTGCTAATGTAGAATTTAAGAACTGCTGTTTGTTCCCACTATGGCAGACGGTCTGAAAGCCACACACCACATATTTCTTGAAATCTCACACAAGCATCTATAGAGAAAGTATTTCATTCCCCTAGCCTGATATATGGAACCACAGCAAGGAACAGTGAATAATACTATCCCTCGTTATATAAAAGCATCCAACCAAGAAAGGCAATGATGGGAGAAAGACATAATTATCATTGAGCTCCTTGCTGACTCCCTTGGTAATTTTAATCTTTGATCATGGAGCACATATGGCACACTATAATTCAGAATGCCAGGAAGAACAGGTAAGTAGGATTTGTTGTGATAAACTGGGCAAGCTATATTAATAGTCTGGTATAATACAATTCCCGTGAAATGTGTTTATGCATGCATACTTTATATATACATATTCCTCAGATCTATATAAACATATTTCTGATAGATGTATAGATTCACATAGCACTACGCACTCAAAAA
Source organism: Gekko gecko (assembly GCA_029375565.1). Lineage (NCBI taxonomy): Eukaryota > Metazoa > Chordata > Lepidosauria > Squamata > Gekkonidae > Gekko > Gekko gecko. The sequence goes on from JAPDNY010000008.1 coordinate 97,176,890, forward strand.
GATGTATTTATTGATGGGAAATAAATAACTGAAAATGCATTAGAGACAAGAGGAATCTTGAGTTATGCCCACTTTTTGTGGCACATATTTTTCTCATGAGCAATTCCCTCAGTCCTGTCTTGAAAATATTAAATATACCAATCAATTGTTTTATTGCTTCTTAAACTACTCAGCTCTCACTTTCTGTCTGCCAGTTGTTTTCATCTGTTGCAAAAACTCCCCAAACTCAGACAAAGATTTGAAATGAGCTCAGTTTTCACTCAGATTTTCTTTCAGTAGACAAGGAGTCTGGGAGGGGGGATAAACTTTGAAAAAGATATAAACTTTTGCAAATGGCAATTCAGGTGGCAAGTTGCTGGGCCACTGGATCAAAAACAAGTAAAGGGCTGGCATCTTTATTCATCCTTATTCATCTTGCACTGAAAGGTGCCACACTGGGTAATCCTAATAATAATAGTAATTTTAAAAAATACACCTCACAGCGTGACTGTCTGGGGGGTGGTGTTTTAACATGGCCGAGGATGGTGCAGGATGGCATTTGGCAGCTGGTTGCTGATGATGTCTTATTTAGTTCCAGAAATGTGGTGCAGCATTGGTCCCCAGATGACAGTGTCTGTGGATATGGAACTGATTATGTTATGGGTAGAACGCCCAACCACAACCATGCTATAGTCACTATGGTGGGAGCAGAATTCATGGTGTAGGGGGCGGCCCCCAACAGGGCCATGCTTTGGATGGCTGGGGGGCTGCAGTGCCCCCCACACTGGCATCGTCTGGGCTCACTGAGTGGTGGCAGGGGTGAAAGACACTGGGTTTGGGCTCCCAACCAAGGACATGCATTGGTCAGTCTGATTGACAGAGCACATTGAGAATTAAACACCTATCACAGTCATGCTCACCAAACTGGCTTGGTGCTGCAGCTGGGGGAGAATGGCCTGACTGACTGAACTGGGGTGTCTCTCGAGCACCAGGCATTGGCTGACCTGGCATGCTTGCAGTTGAAGTGGACTGACACAGTTGTTTTGTGGTCAGACCGGCCTGAAGGTCACTCATGGTGGTGCTGACAACCTCAGAAGGTGGACATGGTGAGGCAGAAAGTGCCAGTCAGGTTGGTGAGGGCAGGGGAGGCTACAGGGGGCATGGGGATATGCAATCCGGACATCTCCAATAGGCTACGGCCCCTGTTCCGGCCTGATGGGGTGCATCTGTCCTCTTGGAGCTTGGACATCTGGCTACATGGAGTTCAGAATTCCCTATTCTCTTGGCCACCGCCCAGCTCTTGTGGCAGTAACAGCATGGGGCCAGATCTATTTATGGGAATAGACCTGCATGCCATTCACTGGATATGGGGACCACCTTAAGGGGTCTTGGCATGAGGGCTGATGGGAGCAAGCATGCTCAGGGACTACTAGCATGTGCCCTCATGGCCAGATGGCAGGGGGGATCACAAAGGGGCAGTCATCCATGTGATCCCCAACAACCTGCCATTCCATGGTCTTCACCCATGCTGGCTGGCTGGGTGGTGGGGTTCATCAGCTGGCAGCGGGTCAGCTGATGCATCAGATCCAGTGGACCCATGCTGTGCCAATACATCTTACACCTGTAATCAATAATGTTGTGGCCAATTTACTCCACTTATTTCCAAATCTGTAGTGAGTGTGGTGATTTCTAGTGAGATCATTGGCATCTGATCAAACCTTCCTATCCCACCTAAGAACTAGGGCCGCAAGTGCCAGATTCTCATATTTACTCTTAATTGGGTAGCTTACAATGCATTGTGCAGTTTTTTGGTAAATATGAATATGAATATGTATTGGCACTCAGGCCAAATAATTGACTAAGTTATTATTGCCAATTAATTTTTTTGTTTAATTAATTGCAGCTGGATATGTCTTTGATGTCACTTCAGAAATTAATCCATTTAGTGTGACTAATTTATTCAGAATTCATTACTGACGAATAATAGGCAACAGCATCTTGAGTGGTTTATGCATACAATGAATGGTTCTTTTGTTAGCCTGCAGTTGCTGCTCATATTGCCATTTTACTGGGTATGCTGATCATTATACTCATCTACCTCCCTTTCCATCTCCACTTTCAAATAGAACTACCACTTTGACTGATCTAAATCAGTAAGATGCTCATGTTTAGGTCTAGGAGGCTCCTCACCTCCAGCTCCTCAACAGTACAAATGCAGCATAGCCAAATATTTCAGCTGAGGTCTGAATAACTGATAAACACTTTCCAAGAGGATGGTATACAAACATAGCTCAAGAACATGCATTCTTAAGAGACATGGGGAAAGACTAGGGGAACCTAGGATGCCCAGATTCAAGGTAACAGAGCAACTTGATTCTACTGATAATGCAGCACACACTATTGCTTGCAACAGTGGCTGGTTCTGCATCTGGCATTCGCTCCACATTTTCTCACCACTGAGGGAAAGGTGCAGCTCAAAACCACATTCAAATATCCTAAGCCAACACAGTACTGACCGTGAAGTCACCCCTGAATGGCCATAAATCTATGTGGAAGGTACCAGATGATCAAAGAACATGAAAGCAGCATGCAATGTAGTGGGTACCATAAAATCCAATGACCAAAGGAAGTGAAAGCAGCATTCAATGCAGAGGGGAATTTCTGTTCCAACATGGGTTTGCTAAAACAATGGAGGGAAAAGCCAATGTAGAATCGCCCAGTATAAGTGTAGGTGGATTCTTTGTTTCTCAGGTCCTCTTTAGGCTTCCTCTCAAAGATTGCCACTCAATATATATTGATATAACTAGCCAAAATGCATTGTATGTAACTTAGTTCAACATTTAACATTGCAATCCTAGGAGTAACCAAACTAAATTGGACTGTGAAATATACTGGGCTCAGACGCATAGAGTGATCAGCTCATCGTTTATTAATGATTCAGAAAGTAAAAAGAAGACTGCAAATACCTGGCTGAAGCCAGGTATTTATGCATTCAAAAGGTTACACCCAAAACGCACCCCACTCCCAATGATAGGCTATTGACATTACATTGTTTCTCAATTGGTTTATTCCAGGATCCTTGTTTCCCTACTCTTCCATTCTAGGATCCTAGCCAGCTATTGTTATGCATCCCCTAGCTACATCCATTGGTGAGTACAGGCTCAGTACATAACAGACTGGATTAGCACAATTTCAGCCAGAAAATTATGAAGTGTTTTGCTGGGGAAATGGCGAACACAAAAGAAACAGAATTGCTCTAATATTGAGGTAAGGAGTAGTACAAGCAAGTCTGACAGAATTATATCAATCAGACTTCATGGAAAGCCTATTGAGAGTGAATTGACAAGGCTAACTGTTCTTCATGGATAGAGAAAGTCTGACCAATGAGGGAATCAGTGGGTTTTGAACTTCAAGTAGACCAGACAGGTTATTTAATTAAGGTTACTAAGGGAAAGTGATCTTAATCAATAATGAGTTGATCTTCTGATGGAAGTAGACAGGATGTAGCTGTGTCGCTGTGATTGTGGGATCTGGCCAATTTGAAGGACAACTGAAATTGGAGCTGTCGTATGTTGGTTGAGAGTGAGAAAGGCAGTATTGGGACACAATCTCAAAAATGATAGAATTATCTCGGTCCGAATCCAAGGTAAACCATTCAACATCACAGTAATCCAAGTCTATGCCCCAACCACTGCTGCAGAAGAGGTTGAAGTAGACCAGTTCTATGAAAACCTACAGCACCTCATAGAACTAACACCAAAAAATGATGTCCTCCTCATCATAGGGGACTGGAATGCTAAAGTAGGAAATCAAAAAGTAACCGGAATAACAGACAAGTTTGGCCTTGGAGAACAAAATGAAGCAGGGCAAAGGTTAACAGAGCATTGTCAAGAGAACACACTGGTCATAGCGAACACCCTTTTCCAACAACCTAAGAGGTGACTGTACACATGGACATCACCAGATGGGCAACACCGATATCAGATTGACTATATAATTTGCAGTCAAAGATGAAGCTCTATCCAGTCAGTAAAAACAAGACCTGGAGCTGACTGTGGTTCAGATCATGAGCTACTCATTGCAAAATTCAGACTTAAACTGAAGAAAGTTGAGGAAACCACTAGGCCATTCAGATTTGACCTAGATCGCATCCCTGATGAATATACAGTAGAGGTGAAGAATAGGTTTAAGGGACTAGATTTGATAGACAGAGTGCCTGAAGAACTATGGACAGAGGTTCGTGACATTGTACAGGAGGCAGCAATCACTGCCATCCCAAAGAAAAAGAAATGCAAGAAAGCAAAGTGGCTGTCTGATGAGGCTTTACAAATAGCAGAGGTAAGAAGGAAAAGGAAAGGCAAAGGTGAAAAGGAAAGATTTACCCAACTGAATGCAGATTTCCAGAGAACAGCAAGGAGAGATAAGGAGGCTTTCCTGAATGAACAATGCAAAGTAATAGAGGAAAACAATAGAATGGGAAGGACTAGAGATCTCTTCAAGAAAATTGGAGAAATCAAGGGAATGTCCCATGCAAAGCTGGCCATGATAAAGGAAAAAATGGTAGGGACCTAACAGAAGCAGAAGAGATTAAGAAAATATGGCAAGAATACCCAGAAGAACTTTACAAGAAGGACCTCAATGTCCCCGACAACCACGACGGTATAATCACTGACCTCGAGCCAGACATCCTGGAATGCAAAGTTAAATGGGCCTTAGAAAGCATTACTAACAACAAAGCTAGTGGAGGTGATGGTATCCCAGCTGAGCTATTCAAAGTCTTAAAAGATGATGCTGTTAAAGTGCTGCACTCAATTTGCCAACAAATTTGGAAAACACAACAGTGGCCACAGGATTGGAAAAGGTCAGTATACATTCCAATCCCAAAGAAGGGCAATGCCAAGGAATGTTCAAACTATCGCACACTTGCACTCATTTCACACGCTACCAAGGTCATGCTCAAGATCCTACAAGCTAGGCTCCAACAGTACATGGATAGAGAACTGCCAGAAGTACAAGCTGGGTTTCGAAGAGGTAGAGGAACTAGAGTTCAAATTGCCAACATTCGCTGGATTATGGAGAAAGCAAGAGAGTACCAGAAAAACATCTACTTCTGCTTCATTGACTACACTAAAGCCTTTGATTGTGTGGATCACAATAAACTATGGCAGGTTCTTGAAGAGATGGGAGTACCAGACTACCTCACATGTCTCCTGAGAAACCTGTATAAGGGTCAAGAAGCTACAATTAGAACCGGATATGGAACAACGGATTGGTTTAGCATAGAAAAAGGAGTACGACAAGGATGTATATTGTCACCATGCCTATTTGATTTATATGCTGAGTACATCATACGAAATGCTGGCCTGGATGAATCACAAGCTGGAGTTAAGATTGCTGGGGAAAAGATCAATAACCTCAGATATGCAGACAATACCACTCTGATGGCAGAAAGTGAAGAGGACCTCAAGAGCCTCTTGCTCAGGCTGAAAGAGGAGAGTGCAAAAGTGGGCTTGAAGCTCAACATCACTCCTTGGCAAATAGAAGGGGAAGTCGTAGAAGTAGTGACAGACTTCACGTTCCTAGGATCCCAGATCACTGCAGATGGTGACTGCAGCTATGAAATTAAAAGATGCCTGCTCCTTGGGAGGAAAGCAATGGCAAACCTTAACAGCATGATAAAAAGCAGAGACATCACCCTGCCAACAAAAGTCCGCATGGTCAAAGCAATGGTATTCCCTGTAGTAATGTATGGCTGCGAGAGTTGGACTATAAGGAAGGCCGAGCACCGAAGAATAGATTCTTTTGAACTATGGTGCTGGAGAAGACTCTTCAGAGTCCCTTGGACTGCAAGGAGATCAAATCATTCAATCCTAAAAGAAATCAACCCTGACTGTTCTCTGGAAGGCCAGATCCTGAAGTTGAAGCTCAAATACTTTGGCCACCAAATGAGAAGGGAGCATTCACTGGAGAAGACCCTGATGCTGGGAAAGATTGAAGGTCAAAGAAGAAGGGGACGGCAAAGGATGAGATGGTTAGACAATGTCATCGATGCAACAAACATGAAATTGAGCCAACTTCAGCGGACAGCGGAAGACAGGAGGGCCTGGCGTGATCTGGTCCATGGGGTCGCGAAGAGTCGGACTCGACTGTGCAACTGAACAAGAACAACATGTTGGTTGATTAAAACAGTTGTCAGGGTTGAAAATGTATTTAAACTCTGAAGGGATTTGGGTTATCTTGTATTTAAATCCACTTGTAACTGTAACTATATAAAAAAGATTTGTCTCAGCTGAATACTGTGAAGCTACATTGCTGCAGTAACATTCAAATAGCACTTGTTTCTAAACATGAGCCTTAAATCCATCTAAGAAAGTAAACAAATCCATTTGTTCTTTTATAATCCTGCCTCCAGTTCCTCATTCATGTTTACAGAAATTAATAATTCCTCACAATAATAAGCTCACTTATGGATCAGGCTACATTGAGGGCGATTTCTGTCATTAATAATTCCCAAGATAAACAGGTTGTCACATGTTGGTCCCCTTTATGTTGCCCCACTGCAATGGATCATAGATCTGGACCCTGAAGGTCAGTTCAAACATGATGGAGGGCTTACTGTCCTAGAAAATAATTCATATATTATCTCAGTTAAGCTTCTATCTGATCCCAACTGATTTCATGCTCATACCTGGGCATTTTGATATTGCAAGGATTCATGTCTTCCATGTTATCTCTGTAATTTCCTGGCCCACACATCAACAGTACAACCCTAAGCAGAGTTACTCCCTTCTAATATGATTGACGCTAGATTCAAGTACTAGTCTGGTTGACTCTATATTCGAGTACTAGTCTAGTTGACTCTAGATTCAAGTACTCTTGAAGTCTGCCTGTAGGTTTTTTTCTGTTCCTACCATATTAAAAAGGTATAAGACAGCCAACATATTTCATAATACAGCTACATATCACAGAAAACTATACATAGCAGAGTGTTCCCTTCATATGTATTATCAATCATGTGTATTAAGACATGTTTGCAAGGGTTTCGGTTTCGGCGTTGTGAATAGCGGCCACCTTTCGGGACGCTCCCGGAGGTGGTTAGCCCACGTGCAGTTTGGGGGGGTCTTTGCATGTATGCAAGACCCTAGTGAGCCTTAGGCAAAGGCTCCGAACCGGGGGCGCTTGGGGAGTAGCCTCTTTGCCGGCAGACAGCCGGGAAATTGAGGCTTTCTCTCCGCCCCAATCGGCCCCGCTGCGTCGTGCCCGTAATGGGACTTAGCAGCGCCCCCGAATTCCACCAGGAGTGAAGAAAGCGGCATGAGTTAAAATAAAAAGAAGAATTGCATCGAATCGTGAGTTGAAGATCTCATTTGAAGCGTAAATCGGAGCCCCCTGCATGCGTATAAGCGTTGGGAGGAGGGAGGAGTCCCCACCCCTTTTGAGAAGCAAGATCTACAAAAGGAGCGCGGAGGGGGGCAGAGAGAAAAACAAAGAGTTGGTGAAGGTACCGTTGGGGTTGCATGGAAGATTATGATCCTTTTAGCTTCCTGGGGGATGCGGCACGAACTTTTTAAAAGTAAACAAAAAAACAAAATGTCGATAATGGAAAAAGTCCTGCAGACACCGGAAGAGAAGAGAGGAGGGACTTCCGGTCCATGCAGCCCCCCCCAGGAGCTTGCTGTCAATCAACAGGAAAAGGAGATACTGTGCCCCCTGCTGGAACAATTGCAGAAAATCAACGAAACTTTGTTTAAAGTGGAAAGTGTTCTCATCAGTCGACAGAAACAGATATCGGAAACAACTAGAAAGATGATGGAGATTGAACAGAAATCGAATCTGATACTAGGTATCCAGGGCGTTAAAGAAGAAGAGAAAGAAGATCTCGGATTTACCTTGACGAATGTCTTGGCCCCCCTAACAGGCAGTGAAGCGAAAAAGTTAAAAGAAGAGGTGGATAAGGCTTCTAAAGCCTATTCCGCTTTTATAAAAGAAAATACTCTGCCAGTAGAAGGGGACGCCGAGCATAGCAGGCAATATACTGGAGATCTAATTTCATCTGCAGAGTTTATGGAGCCCTGGAAACTTGAAGGCCAGAAGTTCAAGAAAAAGAGAAGAGAAAGAAGATTGATTTCATCTTTAAAATACAGAGACCTCTGAGGAGACACGCCAGCAGGGAGGAAGATGCAGCACTCAAAACTGGGACAAGTGAAGAAGACAGCAGCCCAGGGGAAGGTGATGATGGAACGGAAGACTTCAAAGTTAAAATGGACTCAATCCATAATTGGAAGAGATTTAAAAAGAAGATACTTTGAGGACTGTTCGTGTAACATCTGGAAGGAGCTGTTTAATTACTAACCCCAATGGACTTTACTAACTGTATTAATAGAGAGACTATGGACTTTGCAATAGTTAAAAAGAAGACCTTCTAACCATGATGGATGCCAAAATGGTATTGGTTATTAACCTAAACTAACCCTCACTAACAGAAAAAATTTCACTCCATCCTTTTTTCTTTCTCCATCTGTCTACCCTTTCCTTTTCTGATAAAAAGAATAAAATTCTGTCTTTTTTAAGAGAGTTTTACCAGAAAAAAAAAAAAAGACATGTTTGCAAGGACAATATATTACATTTTTAGCATGTTCCGTTCTGGAATATCATTAAGAGGTAAAGTCTAAATTGTTCCTAAGACTTTGGGACCGGAAAACAATCAATGCCCATAACAAGGCAACACATTATTGAGTTAACATAGCTGATGAAAACTCTGGACTCTATGAAAAGCTGTCTTTGAAAAACATTACATCATTTGCAATAATTATATTAAAAAGTGTCTCATGAGGGCAAAGAATAGAACGAATTGGAAAAACCAAAACACTGGCAAAGTGAAAGCAGAGACAAATATATATGAATGTATAACAAGAGGGGGCTCTGTTGAACAAGCGATAGTGTGCATAATTGAATATTGATTATTTAATGTTACTGAGAGGAAAGTTATACCAGCATTTTATACTTTTCACCATATAAAAACAGGTCAGTAATGATCTAATTCTGTAGATTACCGCTCACTGTTACAATTCTCTTTTAGTCATCCAATAATGTAATGAACACAGATATGTGTTTTCCTAGATGGGTTGAAATGGGACTTGCCAAATATGCTCTTCTCCTAAGCAAGGCCTTTCCGCATTTGAGTTCTGACCTCAGGCTTAACTCCAGTATGAATTCAGTCTCTGGAGCTGACCCAGCTGAGCTCTGAGAAGGAGCAAGGTGTTAGAGCTGCCAGAGAGGTGAGTGTTTTTTATTATTTATTTATTTTCAGCTGAGGTGCTTTAGCTGAGAAGGTACTGTGTGGGGGACTGTATTTGGGAGTGTGCGGGTGAGTTGTAGCAGACTCCTGGCTGCTGGAGTTAGGTGTGAAAGGGTCATTGTTTGCCTGTAATTAAGTGCCTGGGTGAAATTGATTAGTAGACTCCTGGCTGCTGGAGTTAGGATGTGAAAGGGTCGTTGTTTGCCTGTAATTAAGTGCCTAGGGTGAATTTGAATAGCTGCTGGCCACACCCTCTCCTGGGGAACGCTTCTATTTAAGGCAGGAAGCTTGCAAGAGGCACGAGCCTCTGGCATGAGCCAAAGGGTGAGGCTCTTGGCCTGTGGCTCTTAGCCTAGGGGCTCTGTAAGAAGCCCAGGAAGAGCCAGAAAGTCAGGGACCTCGGCTCCTGGGGTTCCCAGTAAGGTAAGTAGACTTCTACAATAGTAACCATATAAATACAAAGGGTTTTAAAAGGGGGGTTATATAAAAGTATTTGTTTAAAAACAATTATGAAGCCAGAATGCCAGCAAGGGGTTGGGGGCTATCCAATGTTTTGTATGAAGTGTCACATGTATGACTATCTGCCCATTGGGCAGAAGTCTTGGGTGTGTGCTCGGTGCAAGGAGCTCCTGGTTCTCAGGGAGCGAGTTTGCTCCCTTGAGGTCAAGGTGGCTGACCTGGAGAAGCAGAAACAGTCAGTTAGGTGCACGGAGAAGACTCTCGGGGACTTGTTAGATATGTCCCACTCTGGATCTGGCAGCCCAGCTGCTGCCAGGGAGCATGAGGGTCAAGGGGAAATGGGGCACCATGCTGAGGACAAGGGGAATGTGCCCTCAGAAGGGACCTCTTCTTCAGCTGGTGAACGGGTATCCTTTCGTACCAAGGAACCGTCCCTGGGAAGGGTGGAAGGGGGGCTCTTGGTAGTTGGTGATTCAATCCTTAGGCAGGTAGGCAGCTGGGTGGTGAACCCACGTACTGACCGTATGGTGACTTGCCTGCCTGGTGCGAAGGTAGCGGACATTACGCGTGTTTTAGATAGGCTGGTAGATAGTGCTGGGGAGGAGCCAGTGGTCGTGGTGCACGTTGGCACCAACGATGTGGGGAAATGCAGTCGTGAGGTCCTGGAGGAGAAATTTAGGCTGCTGTGCAGGAAACTCAAGGCCAGGACCTCCAAGGTAGCCTTCTCAGAAGTGCTACCTGTTCCACGCGCAGGGCCAGAGACACAGGCACAGATCAGGAGTCTCAATGCGTGGATGAGACGATGGTGTAGGTGGAAAGGGTTGGAGTTTGTTAGGCACGGGGATGCTTTTTGGGACAAGAGGGAGCTGTACAAAAGGGACAGTCTGCACTTGTCCCAAGAAGGAACCAGGCTGCTGGCACTCAAAATCAAAAAGGTGGCAGAGCAGTTTTTAAACTGAATAATGGGGGAAAGCTGACAGGAGATGAAAAGTCTCTGGTTCGGGATGGCTCATCTCAAAGAGATGAAGGGGTAGCTATTACTTTTGTACAAGGAAATGGATTGAAATTGTCCACTGAGATTGTGGCTAATGATAGGAACTGCCTGGCAAGGTCTCGAGGCAGCAAGAGGAAGGCTGTGGGCTTAACAAGCGTGGGAAACTATAAGTGTTTATACACAAATGCTAGAAGTCTCCAAGGTAAAATCAGGGAGTTGGAATGCTTGGTGTTGGGGGGGAATAGACATTGTGGGTATTTCAGAAACTTGGTGGGATGAGGAAAATCAATGGGATACGGTGATTCCTGGTTATAAATTATATTGGAAGGATGGGGGGGAAGGGTTGGAGGTGGGGTGGCTCTGTATGTCAGAGAGGGTATACAGTTCAGTAAGATTGAGAGGGTAAGAAAATTGGATTCGCTTCTGGAAATGCTATGGGTTGAAATAGTGGGTCCAAAAGGAGGCTTAACAGCGGGAGTTTGTTATCGCCCACCAGATGAAAAGATAGAGGATTATAAAATGATGACTGAATTAAAGATAGCGGCTAGACGGAATAACTGTGTTGTAATAGGCGACCTTAACTACCTGCACATTGATTGGGTCAATATGAGTTCTAGTTGGGAAAAAGAGATTGAGTTTTTAGACACCCTCAATGACTGTGCTATGGAACAGATGGTCACAGATCCTAGAAGGGGAGAGGCGATCCTGGATTTGGTCCTAAGTAACACCCAAGACCTGGTGAGAGATGTAAAAGTGATTGTCATTGAGTTTAACGTTTGTACAGATAGGGAGTTGCCCAAAAAGACTGATGCAACCACTTTTAACTTTAAAAAGGGTAACTTCTCTGGTATGAGGGGACATGTGAGGAAGAAATTGAAAGGAAGAGTGGAGAAGGTCAAAACCATTGGGGAAGCTTGGAGACTATTTAAAAATACAATCCTAGAAGCTCAGATAAAATATATACCGCAGGTTAGGAAAGGGGTATAGAAAAAGGCCTGTATGGTTAACAAATAAAGTAATGGAAGCTGTAAAAGGTAAGAAGGATTCCTTTAAGCAGTGGAAAGCTAGTCTCAGTGAAGTTGATAAAAGGGAACACAGACTGTGGCAAATAAAATGCAAGTCTGTGATCAGGCAAGCAAAAAGGGAATATGAGGAGTATATCGCAAAAAAACATAAAGGCCAACAATAAACCTTTCATCAAATACATTAGAAGTAGGAAGCCAGCCAGGGAAGCATTGGGGCCCTTGGATGACCAAGGGGTAAAAGGAGTAGTGAAGGATGATAGGGAAATAGCTGAAAGGCTGAATGCATTTTTTGCATCTGTCTTCACTGTGGAAGAGGAGAAGTGCTTGCCCACTCCAGAAGCACCGATTTTGGGAGGGGGTTTGAAAGACCTGAATCAGATTGTGGTGACAAGAGAGGAAGTCCTCCGACTGATGGACAATTTAAAAACTAATAAATCACCAGGCCCAGATGGCATTCATCCGAGAGTTCTGAAAGAACTCAAATGTGAACTTGTGGATCTCCTGACAAAAATATGTAATCTTTCTTTAAAATCTGCCTCCATTCCTGCGGACTGGAAGGTAGCTAATGTCAATCCCATCTTTAAAAAGGGCTCCGGGGAGATCTGGGAAATTACAGGCCAGTCCATCTGACATCGATACCGCGTAAGTTGGTGGAAACTGTTATTAAGGAAAGAATTAGTAGGCACATTGATGAACAAAAACTATTGAGGCAGACTCAGCATGGATTCTGTAAGGGAAGATCTTGTCTCACTAACCTGTTAGTGTTTTTTGAGGGAGTGAACAAACATGTGGACAAGGGGGACCCAATAGATATTATTTACCTTGACTTCCGGAAAGCTTTTGATACAGTTCCTCATCAAAGGCTCCTAAGTAAGCTCAATAGTCATGGGATAAAAGGACAAGTCCTCTTGTGGATCAAAAACTGGCTTATAAATAGGAAACAGAGAGTGAGTATAAATGGGAAACTTTCTCAGTGGAGGGTGGTAAGCAGTAGGGTACCACAGGGATCAGTACTCGGTCCAATGCTTTTTAACTTGATTATTAACGGTTTGGAATTGGGAGTAAGCAGTGAAGTGGCTAAATTTGCAGATGACACGAAGTTGTTCAGGGTGGTGAAAACCACGGAGGATTGTGAGGCACTCCAAAGGGATCTGTCGAGGATGGATGAGTGGGCATCAATGTGGCAAATGGGGTTCAATGTGGCCAAGTGCAAAGTGATACACATTGGAGCCAAAAATCCTAAATATAAATACACGTTGATGGGGTCTGAACTGGCAGAGACGGACCAAGAAAGAGATCTTGGAGTCATAGTAGATAACTCAATGAAAATGTCTAGATAGTATGTAACTGCAATAAAGAAGGCCAACGCTATGCTGGGGATTATTAGGAAGGGAATTGAAAACAAATCAGCCAGTATCATAATGCCCCTGTATAAATCATTGGTGTGACCTCATTTGGAATACTGTGTACAGTTCTGGTCGCCACATCTCAAAAAGGATATTATAGCATTGGGAAAAGTGCAGAGAAGGGCAACTAGAATGATAAAATGGTTGGAACACCTTCCCTATGAAGAAAGGTTAAAACGCTTGGGGCTCTTTAGCTTGGAGAAATGACAGCTGAGGGGGGATATGATCGAGGTTTATAAGATTATCAATGGGATTGAGCAGGTTGAGAAAGAAGTACTTTTCTCCCTTTCTCACAATACAAGAACTCGTGGGCACTCCATGAAATTGCTGAGCAGTCGGGTTAGAACAGATAAAAGGAAGTACTTCTTCACCCAAAGAGTGATTAACATATGGAATTCACTGCCACAGGTGGTGGTGGCAGCTACAAGCATGGACAGTTTCAAGAGGGAATTAGATAATAGCAGAAGTCCATCAGTGGCTATTAGCCACAGGGTATAGATGGGAATTCTCAGTCTGGGACAGGTGATGCACTCTATTCTTGGTGCTGGAGGGGGCAGCAGTGGGAGGGCTTCTAGTGTCCTGGCCCCACTGCTGGACCTCCTGATAGCACCTGGTATATTTTGGCCACTGTGTGACAGAGTGTTGGACTAGATGGGCCATTGGCTGATTCAACATTGGATTCTCTGATGTTCTTATGTTCTTATGACTTACACCTCCCCTGGTTCAAGAGGGCTAGATTTCCTTTTCAGCTGAATGGTGATTGCCCCCCATTTTTTTAAAAAAAATCTGCCAGGTATGATGATGTTACTGGTTCTAGTTCATCAGTGGGATATACAGGCTGATTCTTCTACTGCAGACACACAAATCTAAGAAAGAAGATGACACATCTAGATAAAACACAGTGATAATGCTGTCCTAAGCAGAGTTACACCTTTCTGGTCTCATTGACTTCATTGGCCTTCAAATATTCAGAAAATTTCTAGAACTCTGTGAAGGCAACAATAGAAGGATGTAACTCTGTTTAGGACTATAGTGTGAGGTTGTAGTTCTGAGAACACTTTTTTGGGAGTAAGCCACATTGAACAAAACAGGACTTACTTCTGAGCAGATCCTCTCAGGATTGCTCCCTGATCTGGATTGCTCCCATGGTTGTCTCTCTAATGCCCACTATCTTGGAAAAACAAGGTATGTCTTTTAAAAACATTTAATCTGAAAAAAGTCCTATTTTTGTTGGTACTTTCAGATAATGCAGCAGAACCATACTGTGCAAATTCTGATCAAGTAGATTGATATCAGGAGTGCCTTTCATATGACTGAATTAAATCAATTATGCTATTATGTCCTCTTGCTCATACATCAGAGGCAAAGCACAGGAATCCTAAATTTTGCACTGTAGGGATACACTCAATAACCGACTTCAGTTCTCTTGAACTCAACAACATGGTATTAACCTTACAACATACACATATTCCTTTAAAAGATTTGTGTTTTCAGGCTTGTATCAACAAGAATATGGAAGATTCCCAACATGAGCATCAACAATCTTTTAAAAAGAAGACTTCCAAGATTAGTTAACACCTGGTATAAAAATGAAAGAAGGCCAAGTAAAAACCACAAAACATACCCTAAAGGTTCTCCACCACAGCATGTCTCTGGCAAGCTGCTTATTCAATTTCTTTAGCATTGTAACTCCAATTTCAGGCTAAAATATTTTTTTCCCTAAGTGAGAGGCCTATTCTCAGAATCATTATGGAGATAAATATAGGGGCTCTTCAATCCTCATTGAGTTACAGAAAAAGATACAAAAGAGAAAAAGGCAGTTTCAGTAACAGCTTCTCCCCATAAGACCCCCTGAATTGTTCGTTTGAAATTGAAGTTGACATCCATGTCTTGTACATCCTTATTTGAGCTAGAAACAACTGAATTCCCCCCCTACAAAAAAGAAAAAAAAATGGAGGTATCACCCTCATGTGATGGACTTGAAGCAGGCTGGCAGCAATTATTTGGACTGAGGCAGGGGAGGAAATGGTTCTCAGAAAACTGACAATGTTGATTTAAAAACAGGTTAAAGAGAAGATGAGCCAGCAAGCAACCTTGATGTATTCCTCTGATGGCAGGAAAAGAATCAATACACTCTGTTGTTGTTTTATACCTAACCTTTGCCCTATTAACTTGATGTAAAGATATTAAAGTTTACCAAAAGTAATGTGCTCCTCTCAAAGCCCATGGCCTTGGATTTGGCTCAGGCTCTTGGAATAGACTGAAAGCTCTACAGATGTCATAAAATGTACTTGCAAATGCATGAGCAAAACCTCATTGGCCACTTCCAGAAAAAGCAACTTGTGAAAAGGTTTATTTGAAGCAGAGAAGGAATCCATCACATTCCTCACATGCAACTCCTCTCCTTCAGCTGCCTTTCCCTCTGCTGAGTCTCAGATGTGTGTCTGCATGGATAAACATATTCTGGGAGAAGGAAAAGGAGCTTGGGGGAGCAGGGAAAAGGCAGTGCTTGGGAAAGTGCCCTCTTACCTATTGTTTCTCTCCTCCAGACTGCACTTCCTTGTTTTCAAGCTCAAAGACAATGGTGATTTATCTACGATACTCTAGCAGTCTTCAGCAGGGGAAAAGTGTGTCCTGCAGAGGTAACTGAACAGACATTTGCTGCTTTGGTTCTTACTATGTGCAAGGATCCCGCCCTCCCGCCACCTATGGATAAATTGACAGGAGGAAGAGTGAAAATGCAATTTGCCCCGGGCTAAAAAAAGGGCTTCAAATTTTCCCAGCTCTGGCATGTTGCCATTGAAAACAGCTGAGCTATTCAGTTATGTTGCACATGCAGTAGACAAAATTTGTTCAGTTGCATCACAGTTCATTTATTTCAGTACTCAGTACACACATTTATAGTGTACACAGTGTGATATAGTGGTTAGAGTATCTGGGACACCCAAGATCAAATCCCCCAAATGCTCCCAGGGCAGCATTTCAGGGTGCAAGTTATGCTGTAGTAGGAGGGGAAAGAAAATTGTGTTGCACAGGGTGAAATCCTTATACCTGTAGAAATGCTCTTTTGGATCCAAGCCAGGATCTCCAATATATGGAAGTCAGACGGGCTGAAGGGGAGATTGAAGTGAGCATGAGCCCAAATTGCTCCCTATTCATCCCTAGAAACAATGTACCTAGCAGATGCTTTTGTAGATGTCATAATGCCAAAGCCAGCATTAAAGAAGAAAAGGGTTGATTCAGATTATCACAGCGACTGACACTGACAGACAAAATACCACCATCAATCACAGTCGGGATAAAATGTTTGTTGAGCAGCAGATGCCACTTTCTTGCTGGGGATGACACACAACAGTGGGGGGGTGGGAGCCAACAGGCTGCAAAGTAAAAGGAATTCTGGCTGTGAGAGTATAAAACACATTTTACTGAACAACTGCTCTGCTGCCTTGATATTTCATTTTTGTTGTTGCATTGGCTCCATCGCTTTAGTAACCGATAGGCTAATGTACTTGCTGTGCAGTCAGAACACACCAGGAGTTCAGCAAAAGTTTACATTCCTCACAACAAGAAATGTTCAGCAGCCCACAAAACCAACCAGTGTTCCATAAACTGTAACAAAACATAATTTTCCAGACCAAAGCACTCTCACTGCTTATTCTCTTCAGGCAAAAGATGTACTTCAGGTTCAAACTCCAACTTGTGCTGCAGAACTGTAGGGGTGAGGGCAGGAGAAAACTTGCTAAGCTACTTTTAAACAGCTGGGTGGTATGTTTTCTTGGGGCTTAAAATGAACCAGGAAAATAAGGTCAATACCTACACATTCTAGTAACATGGAATGGAAGCCTTCCAGCCAGGGACTATGCAGGAACTCAGAGCAAGTTTATTTTGTACAACTTTACAACAGAGCACGTGTAAGGAAAGATGCTGTCCATAAACTGGGTCTTAAGGTTCACAGAGATGACAGACTATTGTAGCCTGTGAACTTCTATCTGTAATAATTAATGGAAATGTGTATTCAGATTGTAACAAATCAGAATCTTATATGAACATTATCACACTTGTTAATCTTAAGAGGGGTAACTAATGTCAATGAAAATAGTTTCAGAGGGCAGCCATGTTGGTCTGCAGTAGGACAGCTAGATTTGGGTCCAGTAGCACCTTAGAGACCAAGAAGAATTTCAGGGCAGATGCTTTTAAGAGTCCCTTCATCAGACAGTCAAAAGGAACTTTGACTCTTGAAAGCTTATACCCCCAAAATGTTTTTGGTCTCTAAGGTGCTACTGGACTCAAATCTAGCTAATCTCAGTGAATTTCTGTCTGACTTTTGGCAAGAGGCTGAAAAGGCCACATTCAAGCATTATTTTTGGTGTGCCATGATGTCTGAAACTGTACTCTGCTTTCAGTTTTCCATTTTCTTATCTCATATTTAACATCCCATTTCCCTGGGGTGGTGAGGGGAGACCGTCTCAGTGTATGTGTGTTTGACATAGACTTTTGTTAACTCTTTCCGCTTTTGCACCAAACAGAATCATTCCACTGGGCATGAACAGAGCCAGTATTTCTCCCAGTCATCCTATTTGTGGAAGGGCTTTCTTGAGAGAGAATTTTGCTTGAGCTGCTGTACAGATTCTAAGCAGGAAGAATACCCAATCATCACTAGTGATAGGCAGCACACCTAGCATTACAGGCACAGGGCTTCCCTCCGCAGTAAAGAATAAGCATACACAAGTGAGACTAGTGAGAAAGAAAGAGCAGATCATCTCCCTAACTGAGAAGGGTTACTAATTCAGGGTCTGAGATCTCTTCTTCAATTGCAATTATAACAAGCAGTGTGGGAAGACCCAATACATATGGAATTTCCCATTCACATGTAAAGCAGGAGTATATTCTTCTATATAAAAACAACATGTGCAGATGAAGGGAGATAGAGCCTGGTAGGAATGGGCATGAACCAGGAAAATGTGATTCGGGTCATGGTTCATGATGTGCCCCATTTGCAAACCAGGGAGCATCACGAATTTTTAGCCAACTCACGAATCAGTTTTGTTTATATTAAATACCGGGTTCAAGACGCATTGTAGTGAACAGCTCTACTTTATTAAGTGCTTTCAGGACCAAGACTACAACCAAGATTACTACTTGATTGATGTGAGCCACCCTGAGTCTACTTTGTGGGGAGGGTGGAGTACAAATTAAACCAATAAATAAATAATACACCAGGGCAACAGCCCTGTTTAAATAGCACACAAAAACCACACCCAAACACACCCCACTCCCAAAGACAGGCTATTTACATAATATTAGTTTCTCACTGGTCACTTCCAGAGTCCTGGTGGGCTATTGTTCTAGAGCTCCAAGCTCAGCCAGTCTCTGTTAGATAGTCCTGGAATGTTCCAGTCCTAATACATAACAGTTTATGAGGTTCATATAGGAGTAGACTGTGCCCCCCTTGTGCGCTAGGGGGTCTCTGGCTGACTGTCCTCTACCTGTCCTCCAAGTTTGGTGAGGATTGGATTTATGGGTTCTGAATTATGCCCCCCCCCAAGAAAGTGCCCCCAGGAAAGTGCTTGGGCAATCCAGAAAACAATCCAATCCTCATCAAACTTGGAGGGGAGGTATAGAACAATCAGCCGGAGATTCCCTGTGAGTTTGATGTCTCTAGCTTGCATAGATCCATTCTATGTGCTCCTGAACCTGCACCTGTCAAAATGACGGGGTCATTTTGATAGATGCAGGTTGAGGAAGTTCAGCTGTGTATAGAATAGATCCTGTGCAAACCAGAGACATCAGAGTCACAGGGGATCTCCCCCTGACGCTCCTCTACATGCTCTCCAAGTTGTTGTTTTGAAGTTCTGTAAATATTTTGATTGAGCAGACACAGTCTGTCTAGAAATATCTCCACTCATGAACTGGCACAAACCTCCACAAACAGCTTGAAAGTTCGTGGAAAGTTCATGCTGAGTGATCTTCCAAGAACTTGACTTTGCAAAGCATGAACCGGCCATAATTTGTCATGAGCCAGTTTGTGCCCATCCCTAGAGCCTGCTTTCCCCCTTTTTCTCTTGGTGTGATGATCATTTGGCTATTTTATATAGCTTGATACAGGGGATGAAACAACACAAGGCAGGATTCTTTACAGAAGGTTTTATTCTTCTGTTCTTACAGCCTCTGCTCTACTTTCTCTTCCATCTTTCTTTTCTTACTCTACATTTTCTTCTCCTC
Organism: Gekko gecko; assembly: GCA_029375565.1. NCBI lineage: Eukaryota > Metazoa > Chordata > Lepidosauria > Squamata > Gekkonidae > Gekko > Gekko gecko. Next base: position 97,196,273 of record JAPDNY010000008.1, read on the forward strand.
CTCTTTATGAGCCTAGTCTGTCCAGCAACAGACTGCAGTTTCCATAATGGGACAAACATCTGAACATCTACAATTAAATAAACTACAGCTATTAAAGCCCACTGTTGTAAACATTTTGATTAGCAGCTGAGAATTTTAATTGTCTACAGATCAGCAACTCCTGACCTTGTTAGCCCAGGCTAGCATGATCTCATTAGATCTCAGAATCCAAGGAGGGTCAATCTTGGTTAGTAATTGGATGGGAAACCACCCAAAAGTCAAGGATTGCTATGCAAAGACAGACAATAGCAAACTACCTCTGTTGGTTCTTGACTTGAAAACCCTATGTGGTTGCCACAAATCAGCTGTGATGGCATTTTCCACCACCGCATAGATCAAGGATGTATTCCTACTTGACAGATAGGTCCATTAATGGCTATTAGCCATGAAGACTGATGGGAACCTCCACAACCAGAGTTAGTAGACCTTTAAATGCCAGTTCTAAGAGCTGCCGTCTTCTTGGTCCTCTACAATATCGGTTTGGCTACTGTATAAAACAGGATTCTGGACTAATCTGATCCATTAGGAACATTTTTATTCCTATATTCCCATATCATTTTGGAGAAAGATCCCTTGGGTGAGGAACAGATCTCTGAGAATTTCATCTCACTTGTTTGGGAAACATGAAACCAATGGGAACATCATCTGGAAAATGTCATATTAAAAGCATGCTATAACAATATTAATATTTTTTTAAAAGTTTCATAAACAAGACAAACATAATCTGACCCCGAGTAATTTTTTGTGCACATCTTTAGCATATAATCTATAGGTACATTCTTTCTGCACACTGTCTTAGGCGGGTTAATATAAATAATAACTCTCCTTCTTTCAAAAACTTGTACTTATTTTCCAAAAGCTTCCATCAAAGCCAAGCTTGATTTGAACAAAAATAAGGTGGGTATTGATTGGACTTTAATGATGTGAGAGAAAGCAAGATAATAATCCTTTTATGGAATTGTGTAGATAATTATGGGAAACATTACTCACACGCAGGCAGAAGGCAGCATTTTAGGAGCACAGAATAAAACCACTAAAGTATTATAACTGCAGTTCTATAACACACGAGTCTCCACTGGGCAAACAGTAACACTTTGGCATCAGCCTCAGAACAGTATCAATTATGCTCATGTGAATTATGTACATATAATGCAACCCTAAACAGAATTACACCATTCTAAACCCACTGAAGTTACAATGGAATCCTATGCGTGTTTATTCAGAAGTGAGTCCCATTTTATTCAGTGGGACCTACTCCTAGATAATGGAGCTTACTTTGAAGACTGTATCCCTGGTTACCGAAGCAACAACCTAAGATGCATGCCTTTTGAGTTTATACTCTGCTGCCTCTGTTGAGTTTTTCTTGTTAGCAGACTACAGGGTCTTACTATAACAAACCTATGGAGGTTAGTGAGTAGAACAATTTTTACTAGCCATTTGGAACTTCTTTCCAAGGATTCCCACCACACACTATTTCAGTTGTAGAAAACAAGAAGCCATTAAAAAAATGTTTTCCCACCCTTGGAATTTTATCTGTCCTTGTTATTTGCGGTGCTTTAACAGCATGTTATCACCCTATACTAGAAGAGGAGCTGCAGCTGTCAACCCTATTTCTTTTCAGCATTTCAGTGTGCTTGATTTGTGGGATCTCAGGTTTTACTAGAAGCAGAAAATCATTGTTGAATCCACACAGCTTTCTTCTTCATGTCAGGCCTCTACTCTTACCTAGTGATACTCTTCCCTCATTTTTTGGTAAGGGTTGTGTTTAAATATAAGCTTTCCTTACTAAGCATTGCCACTCATTCTTCTGCGAAACAGCATGCCACAGTTGCAGAACTACTTCTGCAATACATCATGATTATTCTCAGTTTTATTTATACATGGCTGCAGTTTTCCACTCATTAATACAACTATTTCATTTATTTACTTGTTGCTTTTTCTGCACAGGTTGGGAATGTAAAAGCAATGTACAGAGCACAAATAAAAAGAAAGCAATAGCATAAAAGCAGACTAAAAACAAAACAGCAAAGCAGGAAAGAAACACATTACAGCAAATCCAACCAGCACTAGCTAGCAAGTGTTTTCAGAAAGATTTTAAACTGACAATTACAAGGAGACAGAAGAGGTAGACATATGTCCTTTGGTAGAAGATTCCAGAGGCCGGATGCCACCACTGAAGACTGTGCCCACATCTGGATCTTGCCAAGCAAATGCAGAGAAGAGTTTGTAACGAATTTCAGTTATTGAGGAGATAACTGAGGAGTGACAGTATTCCCTCCCTGTCATTAGAACAAGGTAACTTTAACCAACCCAACTTTATCCCTTTCTTGTAGCAATGCTTAAAATGGATTGTTCAAATTCTCTAGTCCCATATAGGCATTCAGAATGCATTCATCCTACATATGCTGTCAGGAGGAGGTTTATGCCTGCTGGTCCCACCCCTGGACATCCAGATTAATAGCTGTAATAAAGCTGCAGGGTGCAGGAAAAATGTATAAAATGTGTATCTGCTATCCCAAGCCATTAGGAAAAGGGCAAATTTCTAGAAATACAAATTAAAGCAACCAAGCATTAGGTCCATTAGGACAAAGGGGGCAGTGCCCCACCATGCTTAGTCTCTTGCTGCTTGCTTCCTTTACAGTATCAGTAGTAAAACAAAAGCCTTACTGAATTTAGTACCAGTCCAGGGATCACAGGTAGGGGTGTGCATTCGACTCTATCTGAACTGAAAAAATAGTCAGAAAATACCATATTGGTATTTTCAGCCGGATATAGGGGGGTAGTATATTTTCAGCTATCAAGCATAGCCAATCCTGGTCATCCTGGAAAAAATTCAGGATAGCCACAGTTAAACAGGATAGCTGCAGATAAACAGTGTTTAACAAGAGTGCACTCCCGTTAAACGCTGTTTTGAGTGAAGCTGCAGCTTCTTGGATGCATTTAAAGGGACCATGACACGTTTAAATGCCTTCAGCTCCATTATAGCCTATGGGGACCATTATAGTCAATGATCCCCACAGGTTATAACAGGAACTCTATCCAGGGGTATGCAGGGGTCCGGGGGCTGTTTTTTGAGGTAGAGGCACCTTCTTCTTTTCCTCCATTGAAAACAGAGGATGGAGGCACCTTCTTTGGACACTCTTTACATGCACTGGTTCTGCTGGGCACTCTGTACATGTGCTGACTGTGTGTTCCTTTGTTGCTTGGAATACGAATATCTCTTGATGATACTTATTGCCCATGTTCTTCTTACACTTATTATGTAAATTGTGTAGCATCTGGAAGCTGGTAGTGGCTCAACCTCAATAAATTAGCTGTTCATAGCTAAATATTTTTTTAATATTCCATTAAACAAAAGGAAAATATACAAAAGAAAAAAGTAAAATAAAAAAGTCCCTTTGGCATTTCTACAAAACTGAAGTATTCCACAGTAGGAGGAAGGGAATTTGGCAAACTATAGCAAAAGAAAAGCCAACTATTACACCAAGGAATAAGGTGTTCAACAGCTGTTTTTAAAAAATGCAGCAAAAGTCAAAATCAGATTTCTGGGATTGTTTTTTGTTTACAGAAAGAAAACTGTAACTGGATGTACTTTGTGACATGGTTTACTAATATGACAGCAATGTCCTAAAAGAACAATTTTGTAATTCCACTTTTGTATGCATTCTTCCAAAGAAAGTGCAACTGAGGTGGAAATTTAGCACCAGTGTCAGTAGCTAGGGAGGGCCATGGCTCATTGTTAGCAACTGTATGTTTTGTATTTTCTGGTTTCCAGCTTCAAGTCTCTAGAAATATTTAACGGATGTGAAATAGATGTGAAGGACTTCTACTGAAACTCTGGAAAACCACTACCCTGATAGATCACTTGTTGGACTCACTATAAGGCAGCTTCACATGGTTCCCTTTTCAAAGCATACTACTATGGAAAGGATAAAAGTGGTATACATCATATACATTATATAAAATCCCATTTATAAGCACCATTCATTGTGCAATCAAAAACAAAACTGTATCCATGAATGTAGCAAAGTTTTCTAACAGAACTATAGTATGCACACACCCAGGAGTCATTTCATAGAAAAAGAGCTGCAGGAGTTCATTAGCATATGCTATTAGCATAATAGCTCATTAGCATATGCCACATCCCCTGAGCTGGGGGCGGGGCTTGCTGCCACCACCATTTGTGCCTGTTCCTGGGCTGCCAGAGCAGCACTCCATTGTACTCCATTGTACTCAGAAGGGGAAGCAAAAAGGGGGAAGGCATCTTCAAAAGCCTCCTGTTCCCCTTCCCAGCCGGCCTGCCAAGGCGGACTTGTGGGGGGAAGTGAAGAGAGAAGGGGTTTAAAGTTTAAACCCCCTCTCTTTAGAGTTAGTGCTGCAGTGATGGTGCAACCTTTCCATTATATTCTATGGGACCATAGAATACAATCAGAAGCAGCAGCAGCAGTGCAACTTTAGAGAGAAGGAGCTGGGGGCTGGGGTGGGGAGCTGGGGGCGGGGCTTGCTGCCACTACCATTTGTGCCTGCTCCTGGGCTGCCAGAGCAGCACTCCATTGTACTCCAGCCCCAAATGACCCCTGCGCACGCCTACCCAGAAAGTTTACTGAGAAAAAAGATATTTTCATCAGTACAATCACTGGATTAACTCTGAAGATAGATCCAGATGGTCAGCCATGTTGGTCTGAAGCAGCAGGACAAATTTAAAGTCCAATGGCACCTTTAAGACTAACAAAGGTTTATTCAAGGTATGAGCTTTCATGTGCAAGGCACACTTTTTAAAATACATTGGAATGGTAGATGAGGTTCTAAACTTATAGACAAATTAACATGTAACATGATAATGTTTAAGTTATGCAAAATGAAAAACTAAATAACAATTTAAGGTTATAAGAATCAACTCTGTTAAGGACCAACTTTGATTCATCATTCCCTGCCAGTGCTTGAAACTGGGTGCCTGGCAGATCTCTCAGCCCCACTTCTCCTTCAAGTATGATTACTTTTATCTGCACTCTCTGGTTTCCCCTTCCTACTTCATCTATTTCAGGCCTCATCTGTACTTGCCCTGCTGGCCCCTGTGGGCAAATGTCCTGTTGCTTTACTTCCAGGCTTAATTAGCCCTATGGGCTATCGCTACTCAATTCATGTATTTCTAACAACTTCTCTTGGGATATGAGGATGGATCCATGAAATTCCCTTGGTGTTTATGTACCAAATGTATATTTGGTTTGGGAGGTGGGGCATTAATGTGATTGAAACGTGTTTCCCATAAATAAATGAAACTGAGCTAATATTGTATTCATAACAGAAATTCAATCTTAAAGCACCTTGATTTTTTTTTTATCCTCATGCTAAGCTTATTAGTAGAATGATGTTGTTTAGAAATGTAAGTCATATCTCCCTAGTGTATATTCGGTAAGAGGTGTTTGTTACAGTTATTTTCTAGAGATAAGAAAGAATGAGTTCTGAGGAAAAGTTCTAAATCAGTTTTATGTCTGTAAAAGCAATAAAAATTGCAAACTCTTTCCTATTCTGCCTTAAAGAATTTTTGGCAGACTACATAAGAAGAGCCCTGATGGATCAAACCAGTGGTCCATCTAGTCCAGCATCCTGTCTCACACAGTGGCCAACCTATTCCTCTGGAGCGCTAACAACAGGGAACAAAGGCCAAGACTTTCTACCAGTTTTGCCTCCTGATGTTGGTAATCAAAAGTTTATTTATTTAAAACATTTCTTTGTCTTTCCACTTAGATAAGCCCCCAAGGCAGCAAACATCAAAACATATAAACATTTCAACACTAAAACTACATTGAAATTTATATATATATATATATATATATATATATATATATATAGATAGATAGATAGATAGATAGATAGATATAGATAGATAGATAGATAGATAGATAGATAGATAGATAGATAGATAGATAGATAGATAGATAGATAGATAGATACACACACACACTAGGGGGAAGCCCATTGCGGCCGAGGCAACGGGCTCTAGGGAGAGTCCTTGGGGGTGGGCAAGGCGGCTGGGCTGGCCCCCTCCCGCAGGGAGGAGGGGCAGTGTGCTCCGGGCAAGGGAAGCGTTGCGGCGGCGTTTCCCTCCCTTGGCGGATCGCCTGGCACCCATTAGCGTGCGGGGTGGAGGTCACCGGGGTTTTCAGAAGCATGGCGCGTCTCCCCCCCCGTTCTTGAAGCCAGACTGGTGCAGAGGAGTGCGTTGGCGGGCTAGGGGGGTTGCGGCAGCTGCCGCCTCAGAGGGACTTCACCCAAGGCTTTGTGGGGGAGGGCGCAGCGGGCCTCGGGAGCACTGCACAGCCACCCATCCCTGAAGGCTTTCGGGGCCTGCAGTGTGCGGTGTCGGGGTTGCCCATTTCGGAGGACCCTCTGAACGGCGGGGCGTGGAGGCTTGCGGGCGGAGTCAGCGGGGGGCCTCAGATGCACGGGTTGGCCCCCCCCATGAAGGCAGGCGGGGCAGTGGATTAGGGCGCTGTTGTAGGGGATGTGGTGACGGCGGCTCCCCCATCGGTGGGTGCCCGCCAACGCGGGGTCTTCTGGTTGTATCTGGCCGGGCACGGTGGCAAGCTCCCCATGAACGGGCCAATTGCATCAGTAATCAGCAGCCCGAAAGGGAGGTGTTTTGGGGGCGGGCTCCAGAGGCAATGGCTGCAGCTCGAGCGGCAGTGGCGGGCTTGGGCGGCCAGGGTGGTGGGAAGAGGCCCATGTTTCGAAGCGATCGGTGGCTGGAGCAGACTGAGGTCGTGAGGCTGTGCAATGGCTGAGTGGGAGGGCGCACAGTCACGCCGGAAGGCTAAGCAGCCAGTGGTGAGGGACTCCGTCTCTGACTGGCAAGTCCGTCGGCCAACTGATTCCGGCGCTCATTTTGACCATATAAGGTATGACCAAAACTCAATTATATATAAGGAAGGATATATATATGGACTAGGGCTGGGAGGGCTGAGGTACGACTCCCCAGCCTGGCGTGGAGCCTTGGCTGGGAAGGAGGGTGCTGCCCGTGGCGCTGGGAGCTACACCCCGCCGGAGGCGCCTTGGGGCCAGTGCTGGGCAGGGGCTGGGGGTGCCTGGCTGATGACGCTGATCACGCCGGCAGCTGGGGTGGCGTTGGCGGGCGTGGCCCCGGTGCCTGCTCTGAGTGGCTGGTTGGCGGCAGGACGACCCTCTCCAGGGGAACGGCTGGTGCCGGGAGAACCTGGGGGCAGGGAATTTCCGGGCAGAGGTGTTTCTCCCTGTTGTGGACATCGCGGTGGCGAGGTCGGCTGGGTGGCTGCAGCACTGGTGTTGTTGCTGCTGGGCCTTGGCTGGCGAGCCGCGGCGGCTGGACTTGACACTTCCACCTCTGCCTGGCCCCAATACATCTGGCCTGCAGTGCCTGCCCCTGCTCATCCCCCGGCCCAATCAAAAGCCCCCGGACCTGTCATCAAGACCTGGCACGAGGCTGGATCGTGGAGCAGGACATTGTTTGGGAGAGCGGTCTCCCTCTGGGACAGAACTTTGGCTCCTGGGGGCGGTTGTGAGACAGCCTCAAGCATTGGCAGCGGTGGGATATTTGTTCTCAAGGTTGTGGTGAGGTAGTGAGAGATTCCCCCAAGGGGCAACAGTTGTTGTGGATGTGGATGGTTGAGTGTAGTCTGCTTGTTAGATTTGGGTGGAGTGCTGTTTGGGTGATGAATGTGGGGGGGGGGTGACTGCTAAGGTGTAAGACTGCAATTGGTGTATTGTATTGCTATTGTGCAGTCATTATTTGTAATAGTGTAATAGTAGTCATCATTTGTTCTGTGCAGTGCTCAGTTGTTGGTAGCAGCAGAATTAGTGATATTAGTGCATTGTTGCCTTGGGAGTGGATCAAGCTGCCCTGTTGCTCTCTTACTGGTGGTCTGAAGCGTGGCGGAGACCACCAGGATAACACATGGCAGGACAGCAAATTCTGGTGCTCTTGAGACGGGGAAAGTTTAGTGGTGGGCCGAGGCGGGGCTTTAAGGGAAGGACGCAGAGAAACAGAGCAGCTCGGCGGCCTTCCAGCCTATGGCCCATCCCAACGGTGGCTGGCAGTGGGGTCAGATTGGAGAACTCCCCTCCGTCACTGGTGTTGTGCAATGCCAGGTCTATTAACAATAAAACCTCAATCCTTAGGGATTTTGTACAAGATCAACGAGTGGACCTGGCATGCGTGACCGAGACCTGGGTGCGGGAGGGCGAAACGGTAGCCCTCGCTCAACTTGCCCCGCCTGGGTTTTCGGTCCTCCACCAGTCACGGACCAGGGGGTGGGGGGGAGGAGTGGCCATTTTCATTTGGGAGGCTTACTCCTTCATGGCGCTTCCATCTGTGGAGATCACAGGCATAGAGTGTGTCGGCTTGATGCTGGAGGCTGAGGAGAGTTTGGCGATCTGGTTGGTGTACCGGCCACCTAACGCACCAGCCAGTGGCCTGCTGTCCCTGCTTGAGGCCGTATCAGGCTGGGCGCTGGAGCACCCTAGGCTGATTGTCTTGGGTGACTTCAACGTCCATGCCGAGGACGCGGCCTCGGGCCGGGCTACGGACCTCGTGTCGTCCATGGCGGCACTGGGACTCTCCCAATTCATCTCGGCTCCCATGCGTCGGGCTGGTCACACGCTCGATCTGATCTTTGCAGCGGGGGTGACGGTGGACCGGATTGCCATAGAGGCAGTGCCATGGTCGGACCACCTGGCCCTGAGGGCCCGACTGAATATCCCATCCCAACCCTGTTCAGGCGGCGAGCAGATTTTTGCTCGCCCGTGGCGCCAGATGGACCCTATACGGTTCCAGATGGCCGTGCGGGATCCAAGACCCCCTGGCAGCTCGTTGGATGAGCTCGTGGAGGACTGGCATGTCCGGCTCTCTGCAGCCATCGACGAGATCGCTCCCAGGCGCCCTCTCCACACTCGTGCTAGGCGAGCGTCTTGGTACACCCAGGAGCTGCGCAAGCTGAAGCGAGAACTGAGACGGCTAGAGAGACGGTGGCGTCGAGCCCGCGACGAGGCATCAAGAACATCCTATAGGACGCTTATGAGAGCCTATGAGATGGCAGTCAAGACCGCAAAGAGAGATTTCTTTGTGGTCACGATTGCGTCTGCTAGCTCATGCCCAGCCCAATTGTTTAGTACAATTCAGTCCTTGACGGCTCTGCCACAGGGCAGGCAAAATGCTAGGGAATTGGACATTGGCTGTGAGGCTTTTGTGAGCTATTTTGCAGATAAAGTCTTGGCACTCTGCCGCGACCTCCCCGCCACAATTGAAACAGTTAGAGAACTTGAGGCCCCTTGCTCGTCTTTGGGGTCGGGGTTAGAGTGTTTTAGCCTGCTCGGCCTGGAAGAAGTTGATAGATTGCTTGTATCTGTGCGTCCAACCACTTGCAACCTTGATCCGTGCCCATCATGGCTCATTAAAGCAGGCCATGAGGGGTTTCGAGGTGCCCTGCGGGAGATTATCAACACGTCCCTCTTGGAGGGGTGGTTCCCCAGGGCGCTCAAGGACGCGATGGTCCGCCCCCTCTTGAAAAAGCCATCTCTGGACCCAGCCGAATTGGCCAACTATCGGCCGGTGTCCAATTTGCCCTATTTGGGCAAACTTATCGAGAGGGCGGTGGCGTTGCAGCTGCAGAGCTTTCTGGATGATGCTTCCATCCTAGATCCTTACCAGTCCGGCTTTCACCCAGGTCATGGGACGGAGACGGTACTGGTCGCCCTGACTGATGATCTCTGTAGGCATCTGGATCGGGGCAATGTGGCAGCTCTGGTGTTGTTGGATCTGTCGGCAGCATTCGACACGGTCGACCACCAGTTGCTGGCCCACCGCCTTGCTGACGTGGGGATTCAGGGGCTTGCCCTTCAATGGTTTGCCTCTTTTCTCCAAGGTCGGGGACAGAGGGTGGTGATAGGGGGACAGCGGTCCCGGAGACACCCCCTTGAGTGTGGGGTGCCTCGGGGGCAGTGCTGTCCCCGATGTTGTTCAACATCTACATGCGCCCCCTTGCCCAGATTGCCCAGAGTTGTGGGCTTGGGTGTCATCAATATGCAGATGACACCCAGCTCTATCTGATGTTGGGGGGGCCAGTCGGGCTACACTCCGAATGATCTGCATCGGGCGTTACAGGCCGTGGCTGGGTGGCTCAGACTGAGCCGGCTGAAACTAAACCCGACAAAGATGGAGGTCCTGGGCCTGAGTCGGATCGGTTCGGGGCTGGGGCTCCCTCTCCCGGCCTTTGACGGGGTACCTTTGGTGCCGGCGTCGGAGGTTAGGAGTTTGGGAGTGCTCCTGGACTCCTCTCTAACGATGGAGGCCCAGGTAGCAGCCACTGCCAGGTCGGCCTTCTTCCATCTGAGGCAGGCACAGCAGTTGGCCCCCTTCCTTGGCCGCGATGACCTGGCCACGGTGATCCATGCGACGGTCACCTCAAGGTTAGACTACTGTAACGCTCTCTACTTAGGGCAGCCTTTGTTGCAAATCCGGAAGCTGCAGCTAGTGCAGAATGCTGCAGCCAGGCTGCTGATGGGTCTCTCTAGGAGGGACCATATTCAGCCTGTGTTGAAAGCGCTGCACTGGCTGCCAATAGCGTACCGGATTCGCTTCAAAGTGCTGGTTATCACCTTTAAAGCCCTGTATGGTCAGGGTCCGGCTTACCTGAGGGACCGCCTTTCCCTACATGTTCCCCCAAGGGCACTTCGGTCTGGGGGCCGTCATCTTTTGGAAATTCCTGGCCCCAGAGATGCGAGGCTGGCTGCCACAAGAGCCAGGGCTTTTTCGGTGGCAGCTCCTACCTGTTGGAAGGAGCTCCCAGAGGAGATCCGGGCCCTGCGGGACCTTGTCCAGTTCCGCAGGGCCTGCAAGACGGAGCTCTTCCGCCAGGCTTTTGAGTAGGAGCTGCCACTGCCGCTATTCCACCTCGATATTCCACCTCGAAAACCCGTCATCTTGGGTTTAAATGTGCTTATGTTGTATTGTTTGTTTTTATAATTTTATCTGGTTGATATTGTTTATATTGTTTAAATTCTTTATATTGTTAGCCGCCCTGAGCCTTCGGGGAGGGCGGGATATAAATCAATATATTGATGACACCCTCTTCTGTGGGCATCCCGTTTTGCCACGCTTCAGAGCCATACTTACAAGATATCACTTTAAATCTGCGGTTTTCAGTTACCTGTGGGACAACTGCAGACTTTCATCCATCTGATCATTCCACCAGCATCCAATCCTCCCATCGGAGTGGTCTGATGTCAGACCATCCTGAGCAGGTGCCATTTGAAAAATCTCTACACATGCGCGGATCAACAAGGATGTACTGTCATGTCTATGTGCATGCACAAAAAGTCCTTCAGTGGATGCCATCTAGACAATTCACAATGGAGGCAGCGTACAGTAAGGTGATTCCCCTGAGGGATGTTTGGTCATGTGTTGATGGATTTAAAAGATTGGGATGAAATTCGAACTGGCATAATGGCAGGATTAGCTGCCCATCTGAACGCACCCTCTGAGTTGAAATAGGGTTATACATATTTCCATAGCCAGAAGGAAAATGTGGGCCCCGTTCACACGGAGCATTTGCCCCGCTGAAGTCACGGGAGCCCTGCGAACTTTCCGTGCGCATTCATACGAGCACATCTGGGAGGCGTAGGGCTCCCGTGGCCAACCTGTGGCTTCCCTCCGAAAATGCGAGGTAAAAAACTAGTAGGTCCGAGGTACTAGTTTCTGGAAACCCCGGGACAAAGGCTGGCATCTGATCGCGGGAGCGCCTTATCCCACGGCTTCTGACGCCCACCCATGTCCCTGAGGTTTCCGGATGTTGTAAGTTTCCCTGGGATGTGCACCAATGCTGGATAGAGCATGCGCACACACAAGTCACCGACAGCGGCCCGCCCCCCCCAATGGCGCATGCGCACTTCGCACTTGCGTGGTGGTCTGCTGTGCTGCTGTTCTGCTACGTTGCAGCAGCACAGTGTGATCGCGGCACGGAGCTCGTGCGTGGCAACCCGGCGGCCTGTGAGATCGGGCTACCACGCCTTATTTAGCTCTGGGGCAAACTGTCACGCCTCCCCCGCGCGTTTTCTGGCCCGTGTGACCGGGGCCGTAGTACACTTCCTTCTTTGCTGATGTGGTGTATGTCCTTTTCCAGGAAACTCAGACTATAGGGGTTGTTTCCTGCTCACTCTCAAACTCCCAAATTCAGTTCCCCTGTTAGAAAGCACTGGATTCAAGCCCTGAGATTCAAGCCCCCAGGAAAACCATACACCTTCTTATTGAGTCTGGCCTCTAATGAACTCTGAGTTGTATCTGTGATCTGTGGCTCCACCTCAGGAGTCAGATAACAGCAGTCAGCTGACTCACCTCATTCTGTTTAGGATTGTACTATAAAACTTTCATTTTGCATATAAGGATGGGAAGTATTCTAAAATAAATTCTAAAATAAATATTCACACATTATTACATATTGTCACCCAAGAAGTGTAGAGAACAGATCAATCTTTCTTATGTCCATTTAGACCATTCATCTATGTTACACAGTATTTGAATTTGACTGACAGATGTTTTCCTAGGCCTCAGGCCCTGTTACAGAAATGCTAGAAAAGTACTCACATGCACTCTCACAAGACCAGAGAGCCCTGGGCTACTTGGAGCTTTTGAGGCTCTAAGCCATAATAAAAACTATGGAACATTATGCACATAAGTTGCAAAACTAAATAAACATCAAAAAATGAATGTGTCTAAACTAAACCTATGAACTTAAGGTCAAAGCCAGATGGCCCTCCTTAATTCCTGTTAGCCCCGGATATGCATTAACTACAGTTGCTAAGATTGAGCCTGGGACTTTATACATGCAAACTATGGTCTCTGCTAGGGAGCTTTGGTTTGTCATGAGCCTCAAAATAGTTACAAAATCAAAATGCATATGCCTGACTCCTGATTTGAATCCAGTAGCACCTTAATGACGTACAAGATTTCCAAGGTATAAACTTTCAAGACTCAAAATCCCTTCATTGGATACAACAGTTCTGTTTTCTCATCAGCTATAACACTGTAATTTAATCTAAGCATACACTTCTACAACTGAGTAGGTGCAGTACTCCAAAAATTCAAAGAGAAAGTTGCAAAGGGGATTCTGGTGTTCAGTTGTCTAAATTGTTCCCATTATCCATAGGCTTTGATAAAAGTTGTTTTTATAGAAGGTACTCAAACATTTCTGGTTGATTGGATTATCATTTCTACAAATCTATTACTGCTTTTGTTTATAGTTAATTATAGTCACTCTATCTTAGACCTACAGATGTCTGACAAAATGTACCATTCACCCTGACCTTGGCAACATCCACATGTGTTCAACAAGCAGTTGATCTCTAAGGGTAAACCCTTCCTGCAACAGATACCCTGAATCTACTGCTAGAGGAATTATGATAAAAGAAGCTATATACATCTCTAGGGGTGGGGGGGGAAATTCACCATCACTGATGTCAGACCTATGTCAATAACTCCAAGCAAAGGCAGGAATGTGACCTTTCCCCACTTGTTTTATAATTTCCATTTCAAAAAAGCAATGAGCCATGTCGGATCAAAGTGAAATTGCATACTACCGTGTATGGAAGCTTTTTTGCTCTTTTTCAGTGGTCAAAGTCATGTAACCCAATGACCCTTGAATAGCAAATAAATCCTTAAGGTATCCCCAGCCTTGAACCAAACTTTATATTTACATAATAACGACTAAAGGGAAGGAGGGGGATTCAATGTGCAATCTTATCTCTAAGCTTATTACCCACTGGATGAAATTGTAGTAAATTAATAATAGTTTTAGTTGATTAACATATCAATTTAAATCTTTACCAGCTTAAATTTGAATATACACTAATTCTTGGGGGGGGGGATGTTCTTGTAAAAAATTGTGCCACACACTGGAGTGAGCTAGTGCCATTTTAAAAGAGGTGTTTTGATTTCTCTCATACATGGCAAAAACAACTGGGGTGATGAATCTCTACAAGCCTCAAATTGTTGGAGTAACAGCATCAAATCCCCTTTGTGGTGGAGTGCATGCATTTTGGAGACAGCTGAATTTTGCTGTAAAATTACACAGAACCCCAGCTCAAGAACACAAGCAGAACTAACAGGACCTAAAACCATTTTGGAAGAGCTTAGGACAGCAATTAAGTCCTCATACCAGTATAAATTAGAGCTACACCAGTGCATCTGGAGATATGCCAGTACAATATCCAGATACAATATCTGTATTTGGAGATATGCTCATAGGGTTGCCAGCTGTCTTGTTCTGGCCTGGTTGCAGCCCCACTGCAAGCTGCTTAACTGCCTGTTGTTAGACTAGTTACATGTATCAAAGGTATGCAGTCATAGAGGCAGCTCTACCCATGATTCTCCTGTCTGTCAACACAGCTTTCAAAGGCAGTGCAGAATCGCTAGTCCTTGCCAGACCAAGCCCATTCATGTGATACTTTTCAGAACTAGGGATGGCACAAACTTCACATCAGAAAGGTCCAGCTGGCAACTATATAATATATTACTTAGGTGTAATGTGTAATGTAAACAATACAACTAGCAGCAGATAAATGGACTCAATAAAGGAAACCACAGTCCTCAGTTGGCATACCTGAGGCAAGGCTGTTAGTAAAAGATTGTTCGGGAGGTCATTAATTTATAGGGTCAGCATAAATCAGAAACAACTTGAAAGCACTTAACATACACATTTTACTACAGAAATCATAATGAACAGCAAAAGAGAATGCAGCAAGCTGAACAATGAGGAAAAAGCCAAGAAAACCTTAAAATATAGACTTTTCTAGAGACATGGCAACCCCCAACTGAAAAAGCCCTCCTCCACTTGCCTCACCTCAGATGCCAGGAAATTCAGAGGAGGTCCTCTAAGCCATGGATCTCTGAATGTAGAAACAACAGAGAGATCACGGGAAGGATACAAACAACCGTGATGTAGTATTATGAAAATATATTTAGACTGCTGTTTTGCAGTGAGTAGTGTTTCTTCAACAAGTACTAAAGTTGTACACCTGAATGGGCAGGTTCATATGGGAATAGGTATTCCTCAGAATATGCTACAGAAGCTCTAGGCTTTCATGACCAAAGCCCTATTAAGTGATCCTGGGGATAGGAGTACACCAGGCATATCTCATATCTCTTCTAAACTATGGACCTATAATTAATGATCCTATTAATTCAGCCCCACCCCACTTTTGATCTGACTCCATCCTGTTATGCTCAACTGAAGCATGACAGACTTATTCACTCTATTTTGTCAGTGCTTGAAAATTGTGCTTGGGGAGGGAGACACGCATACACACACAGAGTCCGTATGTCAGAGGATCTTTCAGGTCTGTGAATGCATACATGAATTAAATAAAAAGAAGAAGACAGGGGTGTGAGTGAGTGTGTTTTAGTATCGTCCACTGTTCATTTTAAAATTGGCAATTGGTGTTATAACATTTTCTAGGATAATAGAGTGGCCAAGGTCAATGCTAGAATAACTTCCTCTCCAACTCTGCATAAATGATATGAAAGAGGGTAGGGCTGGACTGAATTGTAAAATGTACATTCACCTTCTTGTCAACAGTGGAATCTTCAATGGAGAGTTTTCTCCAATGTATACAATATTATCACTAGTTTTCCTTTTTGTAAAAATGAAAGATGAGTGGGAGGAGAATGAAGACATTCTGCCTTTTTGTCATTGTAGATGTATGCCTGTCAAACTGGGACAAGTATTCTCAATGGGTGCTATTATTTACTGTATCTGACATATTTTTATCCTGCTTGTATCCCCAATGGGAATCCAAGGCAGTTTACATAAAAACTCAACCAAAATATCAAATAAAAACAGTGTTAAAAAAGAAGCAAAACACCTGGGCAAAACATCCATTCAACCCCAAGGGTCATGCTCCTAGCCATACCCAAGCTTTTAGTACTTAGAACAGGATGAACACTCAGCCTAAATCTTACGTGCTGGTAACCATCTCGGCACTACTCTCTCTCTGTTACAGGATTGAGAGTCAGCATTGTATCATGCTTACAGTATCAGACTAGGATCTAAGAGACCTAGTTTCAAATGTCTCTTCTGCCCATGGAAACTTCCTGGGTGACCTTGGGCCAGTTACAAATTCCAGCCTTAATCTATCCCACAAGAAAATATATGTATGAAGGAAAATTTATAATATGTAACCATTCTACAAGATTTATAAGTTAACAAATTAACTATATATCTATTTAAACATTTAACAATACAGTAGTGATATCAGAAACACACATACATGGAATGCCAAATATATTACAAACATATTAACACTGAATTGACATTAAAAAAATGAAACGTATGATGAATTAACATGAAACATTAGACATAGCATATTTTTACATTAGACATAGCATTAGATATAATATAAACAGTTTTTACCATAATTTGTTGATTTGTTTGTATTTATAAGTTATGGTACTGAAGGATTTGTCTCTTCAAAGCAAAACCATCTCTTTATCCACTGGGCAGCTTTGGTGTTCTTTTGTTTTGTTTTTGTTCCATAGCTTCATCTGCCCAAGTCTATTCCAAATAAAATAAAGGGTTTTGGAGATTTCTACAGGCTTCCTCGTATTAATTTATTTAGTTCCATTGAACATCACACAAGAAACTTTTAAAAAATGATGAAGTTAACCATTGACCAAAGTACCTTCAGTAAAGAGGATGTCGTAAACTGTATTTTCCTCCAATGTGATTTTTATTCTTCTGCCTGGGATCTTTTATGTCTTTACCACTCACCTGCCTATTAGCTATCATGTTAGTCTGAAATTCTGGAAGTACTTGGTCCATTAGTGTTCTTAGGCTGCGGTCACATATGCCAGTTGGAGTGGAGGGGAAGTGAGGCTATCTCCACCGAAGGAATTTGACACACAGCCCTCCGAAGGAATTTGACACTCAGCCCGTCACTGTGTGATCAGACACAATTGCGGGTGAGTTGGGGTTTGTTTATTTTTTGCCATTTGTTGCCCATGCACTTAAATAAGGAATCACACCTCTGCACTGAGGGATCTGTATGGAGTATGAGATGATGCACATACTGTGAAGGGGGAGGGAAATGGCACCGAGCTGAGATAGCATGATTAGACCATCCCGATGGCATGAGAGTATGCTTGTGTGATCAGATGGGAAAGTCTATCCATGGTCTGTCAGAACCCAGACTTCCCCCAGTGTCTTTTAACTCTGCTTCTGTGG
This sequence comes from Gekko gecko, assembly GCA_029375565.1. Lineage (NCBI taxonomy): Eukaryota > Metazoa > Chordata > Lepidosauria > Squamata > Gekkonidae > Gekko > Gekko gecko. The sequence continues at coordinate 97,213,558 of JAPDNY010000008.1, forward strand.
CACAAGTTGCTGACTGCGGGACACTTCCCAGATGTTGCTGTCTGATTGCACCCTTTAGAGCTGTCAGGCATTTGCAGCTATGTCAGATCTAAAGGTGCATGTGATCGTAGCCTGTTTCTTTTTGATTTACCTTGTGCTTTCAATAAGGCTTTTGATAAGGTTCCACATAATATTCTTGTTGACAAATTGGAAAAATGTGGTTTGGATCCTATGACTATTAGGTTGATCTATAACTGGTTGACAGATTGCACCCAAAGAGTGTTTGTGAATGGTTCTTCATCTTCTTGGACAGCAATGACAAGTGGAGTGCCTTAGGGATATGTCCTTGGATCTATTTTGTTCAACATCTTTATCAATGATTTGGATGAAGGGACAGAGGGAATGCTTATTAAATTAGAAGATTATACTAAATTGGGAGGGGTAGCAAATATAGTAGAAGACAAAGGATACAGGATGATCTCGACAGGCTGCAAAACTGGGCTAAAACCAATAAAATGAATTTCAGTGGGGAGAAATGTAAAGTTCTTCATTTAGGTAGGAAAAATCAAATGCATAATTATAGGTTGGGGGAGACTTGTCTTGGCAGTAGAATGTGCAAAAAGGATCTAGGGGTCTTGTGGTCCTTTCTTACATGCCCAGGGAAATGCTGATTGCCACTTTGGGGTCAGGAAGCAATTTTTCTCCAGGCCGGTTTGGCCAAGTATCCTGGAGGTTTTTTGTCATCTTTTGGGCATGGAACAGCAGTCACTGTGGGTGTGGAGGGGGAGGTATTTGTGGATTTCCTGCATTGTGCAGGGGGTTGGACTGGATGACCCTGGAGATCCCTTCCAACTCTATGATTCTATGATCAACTCTTCTCCATGGTTGTCCTGGGCTTCCATCCCTGTTGCTAGCTCCAGATCAGATACTAAGCTACCTCACAGGGTAGTTGTGAGGATAAAAGAGAGGGAATGAGAGCTGTGTGAGCTGCTTTGGGTCCCCATTGGGGAAAAGGTGGATTTAAATGAAGTAAATATATAAATAAATGAACTACAAGACTAAGACCACCATTACCTGCAAAAGACTTCTCTATTTCCTGTAGCTCTGACATTGAAGCATACTTTCATTCTACAAATGTTTTTGGTATTTCCTGAATTCCTTCTTCAGAATTAACCAGTAGCTATTTAGGATATGAGTAAATAGACACCACAATGGATTTGCATGTTTTATTCCCTATATTTCTTGGTCTCATACAAAATTTGACTTGAACATTTTCCCCAGCAAAAAACAACAACAATACCTTCTTCCACAGAAACAGAATAAGATCCACAACATTACTGGTATATTATATGCAGCAAGGAATCACAGTTTCTCAGGGGGAGCTTAGGATCGTTTCAGAGAAGGGTCCATGCAAACTGCATAGAAGCCCTGCAGTTTCCATGGACCCTTCTCTGAAACAATCCTGAGCTCCCCCTGAGAAATTGGGGCTCCTTGTCGCATTTGTTCTCCAAAAAGCTGCAATGGAATGGAAATCATTCCTTTCTTCACAAGAAGCTGAGCCAAGGAACACACCAACAGCATTCATTTCTATACTTTACATTTCTCACTGTCATAAATTGAGGACCACCAAGGAATGCTTTTTATACATACATAGATGTTGTGAGAATTTGATAGGCAGGCAGTAACTACAAATATGCCCTGCCTTGGAGAAGAGTGTGATAAGTTTTGGCTTAATATTGAGCATTGGCTACTTGTGAGCAAGGCCACATGTGGAAATGTTTCAGTATCAGCTGCTATAGTTGTAATAAAGGCAGCAAGGAAGGGAAACCCCTCCAGCTAATACTGAGGCAGTTATCAGGGACAAATCATTGGTGACAAATTCCAGGAGCTGAATGAGTTGATGAGGTGTTTATCAAAGGCCAGGTCCGGGTGAACAAGCTATGCAGTAACATAAACTGGATAGTAGTGGGGTGTGTGTGTTTAGTCAGAAAGCAGGAGGAGTAATTAATCATAAAGACACAGGATATAAACCTCATTTGTCCAGGGGAATGTTATGTATTTACCTAAGTGAAGATGTTCTGAAAGACATGCAGTCAAACATGAGGAAATTTCCTACTCTTATGAAGGGAAATAAAGGGAGCCACTTTGAACATCTTATCCAGAAAAATGGGGTATATTTAAATCAATGAAAGGATTGTAGCCAGGCAATTCCTTTCCACTGAAGTGGGGCTGCTGCTCCATGGAGTTGTGTGAGAGTTCTACACTTGGGAGTAAAACAATTTCTTTTAAGAACATAAGAACATAAGAGAAGCCAATGTTGAATCAGGCCAATGGCCCATCTAGTCCAACACTCTGTCACACAGCGGCCAAAATATACCAGGTGCCATCCGGAGGTCCAGCAGTGGGGCCAGGGCACCAGAAGCCCTCCCACTGCTGCCCCCTCCAGCACCAAGAATAGAGTGCATCACCTGCCCCAGACTGAGAGTTCCCATCCATACCCTGTGGCTAATAGCCACTGGTGGACTTCTGCTCCATATGTTTATCTAATTTCCTCTTGAAACTGTCCATGCTTGCAGCTGCCACGACCTCCTGTGGCAGTGAATTCCATATGTTAATCACTCTTTGGGTGAAGAAGTATTTCCTTTTATCTGTTTTAACCCGACTGCTCAGCAATTTCATAGAGTGCCCACGAGTTCTTGTATTGTGAGAAAGGGAGAAAAGTACTTCTTTCTCAACCTGCTCAATCCCATTCATAATCTTATAAACCTCGATCATGTCACCCCTCAGCCGTCGTTTCTCCAAGCTAAAGAGCCCCAAGCATTTTAACCTTTCTTCATAGGGAAGGTGTTCCAACCCTTTTATCATTCTAGTTGCCCTTCTCTGCACTTTTTCCAATGCTATAATATCCTTTTTGAGATGTGGTGACCAGAACTGTACACAGTATTCCAAATGAGGTCGCACCAATGATTTATACAGGGGCATGATGATACTGGCTGATTTGTTATCAATTCCCTTCCTAATAATCCCCAGCATAGCGTTGGCCTTCTTTATTGCAGCTACACATTGTGTAGACATTTTCAGCGAGTTATCCACTACGACTCCAAGATCTCTCTCTTGGTCAGTCTCTGCCAGATCAGACCCCATCAATGTGTATTTATATTTAGGATTTTTGGCTCCAATGTGCATCACTTTGCACTTGGCCACATTGAACCCCATTTGCCACGTTGACGCCCACTCACCCATCCTCAACAGATCCCTTTGGAGTGCCTCACAATCCTCCCTGGTTTTCACCACCCTGAACAACTTCGTGTCATCTGCAAATTTAGCCACATCACTGCTTACTCCCAATTCCAAATCGTTAATAAACAAGTTAAAAAGCATCGGACCGAGTACTGATCCCTGTGGTACCCCACTGCTTACCACCCTCCACTGAGAAAGTTTCCCATTTATACTCACTCTCTGTTTCCTATTTATAAGCCAGTTTTTGATCCACAAGAGGACTTGTCCTTTTATCCCATGACTATTGAGCTTACTTAGGAGCCTTTGATGAGGAACTGTATCAAAAGCTTTCCGGAAGTCAAGGTAAATAATATCTATTGGGTCCCCCTTGTCCACATGTCCACATGTTTTGAAGTCAGAAACATGGAGGGCGTGTCTCCTTAGGAGATGGAAGTGGTGGTGTATTCAGAAAGTGATAAGAAAGAGAGTCTTCAGACAATGACAGTGGTGCAACTGACTTTAGCACTATTTCAGATCTGTATACCTGCTCAGCATTTTGTGTAGGAAGCTGACAAGACCAGGTTTAAACTCATGACCTCTGCTCTGCCCCCCCCCCCAATGTTTGTAACATCTAGCCTGACAAAGAGTTCTGGTGAACTTTCAATCCTGTATATGGCTTTGTGTTACCTGGGCTGCCCCCCCCCAAAAAAAAAGGTATTACATGGATTTTTCACTATGTTTTTTGAATTTTATCTGAATGCGTTTGCCTACAATGCCTTCTTCAGTGTCATTGGTTTTACTTTCTTATTGCTCTCTTTCAACCTAAGAATTTCAGCTGTTTTGTTTGGATGCTCCAAGTGTGTCTTATATTAACTAATCTGGTCAAGATGCAAAGCTGTCTGTAGCAGTAGAGAAGAGTAAAAGTCCAGTAGCATCTTAAAGACTCATGAAGCTCATACACTACCACAAATTTTGTTAGTCTTCAAGGTGCTACTGGACTCTTAGATCGTGGTCACATGGTCATTTTGATCAGGTTTTACAACGGTTTCCTATCGCATTTAAAAGGGCTGATCAGACAGCCAATTCTGTCTCCCATATTGAAGCAGACTCACCCCCGCAATCCTCCTGGTTTTCTAGCACATTTTCCGACACTGGGGAAATCAAGTACTTTCCTGCTACTTGCACTGTGAATCCATAATTTCTCCTATCTGGACAGTTATGAATGCGATTAGGTCATCTGGACATCCTTCTTGCAATAGGTTCCCCCCACCCTGGCTTTCACTGTTGTGCGCATGACCAATCCTGCACTGAATATATTAAATGCATGAACACTCCAGTGCACATAAAACAGTAGTCGGTTACACGTCGGTAGTTCATTTTTATTCACTGTTCGGGGGAAACTGCTGCATCCAAGTGGGAGCCATGGTTCACGCATGTGCATATGAGCATGCACAAAGAATTTTTTTTAAAAAAAAATTGTGTCACAATGCCACTTGGGCGGCGGGGCTGTTTGGACAGTGCCTGGAGCCTCATCACACAATGCAACTGGTTGGGCGAGGGATGTGTGATCATCTGAACCCGCTAAAAATATCCCCCATCAAATCTACAGTGGGAACAAATTGTGGTAAGCTTGCCATGTGACCACACCCTCTTTTCTATAACTAATTTGGATTACATGTAATGTTCCCTCTTAATTTTATTCCCTTATCGAACAGAGCATTTTACATCCTGAGCAGAATATAACTGCTGTAATCTTAAAATGGGCAGTGCAAGACTCTGCTTGGCTCCAGATGGCTTCCTGTGTTAATGAGTGGCTGCTCATGCATACAGTTTAGAAGGAACACTGGTTAAATGACAGTGGCCCATTCTGCATCTAACATTCATTCTATTGTTTTACCAAACCCACATTGGAACAGAAAAAAATGCAACTCAAAAAACCACATTCAAATACCCCAGGCCAATGCTGTATTGACTGCAGAGTCACCCTTGAACAACCATAGAACGGCCATAAATCTATGCAGACCATACCATAAAACAGAGAGATCAAAGGAAGTGAAACCGACATGCAGTGTAGAGGCTATAATAAAATCCTACAATCAAAGAAAGTCAAACTGGCATGCAATGTAGAGGGGAATTTTTGTTCCAAAGTGGGTTTGGTAAAACAGTGGAGCAAATACTAGATGCAGAATGGGCCAATGAGTGAATCTGATAAAGCTGTCAAGGAAGCACACCATCATGTTTCTTCCCACTGAGTTTAATTTCTAAAATGAGAGATCACCCTAGAAGCCAAACATTTGGCATGTAAGCCCTAAGTACCCCTAAATTCAAGTTCCAAACATATGAGGGCTGGCTGTATATATTCTTAAAGTGGTGTGGTGGAGGAGGAAAGTGCTCTCCAGTCACAGCCAAGTCATGGTGACTCTGTAGGATTTTTGAGGGAAAGATGAACAGAGGCAATTTGCCATTGCCTGACTGCAAACCAACCCGGGACTTCCTTGGTGGTCTCCCATCCAAATACTAGCCAGGGCTTACCTTTTTTAGTTTTCATGATTCAACAAGAGTGGGCTAGCATGGACTATCCAGGTGAAGGCAAATCTAATGCATTATGTGTTAAATGCCTTTCCCCTCAATGCAGACTGTTGTCTGAAGCTGAAAAAGTCAGATAGGATACTGATCTCTAGGTTTGCTGGAACTCTTGCAAAGAACATTTGCTGGGTCCAGCTAGAGTCCTTACTGAGAACACAATTGGGTGTGCCCTTATTGTTAAGTGATCCTGAAAAATTACTATTGGTTAGTAAATTAAAAACACATTGGCACATGAGAAAAATTCTAGTAAGAAAAAACACCAGAAAAGCTGACCATATGAGGCTGAGTTAAAAACAAGCTGTGATCAGGGTTCATATTTGATTGTATATGCAACAGTAGCTAAAGCATATTCATATCATCCCACATGAGCTTTCATTTATTGAACTTGTCTGATGTAATGTTGTTGCTTAGCTGAATCAGTTCACCTGTTCAACTTTGAATTATAATGAACTGACTTGAAAAACGTCATACACATGCTGATGCAGTCACAGGCAGGAGGCTGTGTATGAGCTAGGTGCATGCATATATGTAATCTATGTGCACATGATCTGCCCAGTTTTCACAATTCTTCCCCATCAAACCAGGCGAAAGGCAATGGAAATCGGTTATTCACACGTGTAAACCTAACTCGAGTGTAACAAATCATGGAGCCCATCGCTGTCTGAACCAGTCCAAGTCCGAGTTACCTACATGCCCCTATCCTGCTTCTATGCTCTCTGGGCGTACTGGTAAACTCACCCTTTTCTCTCAGAGCCCGAAGAAAAGAGTTTGAAATATTCCCCTAATCCAGTTGCCCTGGAGTCAAATGCTGGGAGGAAGGTCTGGCAACGCGCATCTCCGTCCACACCTTCCTGCGGGGGCTTTCCGCGCGGTTCCGATCGGAGCAGAACGGCGAGCCTCCTTCCAGCGGGCATCCTTCTCTCTCTCTCTCCCCCCCCCCCGCCCCTTTCCTCATGAATATTCCCGTTTCTCCTCCCAGTGACGTCGCAGCAGTCCCGCGGTGAAAGCCGGAGAGCTGCTCTGGTCCTGGCAGTAAAGCCTGTGAGTGACTGAGCGGCAGCGGCAGTAATAATAATAATAGCAGCAGCCGCCGCCGCCGCCGCCGCAGACGCCGCGTCTGCTTTTGCTTCTGCCCTCTCTCCTCTCCCCGTGCCGCTGCGAGGCAAAGCGGTCTGAGGGAGCGCAGCCCCGAGCAGCCCGACGGGTTGAGGAAGGACTCGGCTGTGGTCGGCGGAAAACAGCCCCCCTAATATTAAAGCACGTCCCGGTGCCCTGAGAGGATGAAGCCGTGTCGGGAGTGGGTGCTGCTCCTGCTGGGGGTCGGCAGTCTCCTCGCCGCCAAAGGTAGGGCAAGCGTCTCTCCCCCCCCCCCCCCGCCAAATCCCTAGCCGGGAAGGGAGCCGGGTGTGGGCTGCGCAGGTGTGAGGGTCGCCGCCCGGCTCGTTGGGCTCGAGAGCGGAAGGGGCACCTCTGAGGGCGCCAAAGGGAGAGGAGGCGGTTTTGTTGTGTCTGGCGGGCTTGGGCGTTGTGTGTGCGAGGAGACGCCGCGGTGCCCGACCCAGAGCTATGCTGCTGGGCGCGTTGGTTTGTTTGGCTTCGCTTTCTGAGGGCATCGCGCCCGTAGCCGGGACGGAGCAGGTGTCCTCCGGGATGCCCCCGCCCAACGGTGGGAGGGGTGGAAGGGGAAGGGACTCCTGCGCTGGCAGCGAGCCAGAGGGGGAAACAGAGGCACGGAAAGTTTGAGGCGTCTCGAGGGAGACGGCCGGAGTTCTGAGACACGAGACACGCGTGCGGCGCTGCCGGGGGTGGGCTGTTTCACGGCGGCGAAGGTTAAGCGTCGCGAGCTCATCTCCTCCCGTTGGAGAGGGATGCTCTGGCCCTCGCTCTCGGCGGCTTAAATAGATTACTTTGCTGAGCTCAGGGCAGGCGGCGGCTGCGAATTCGCGCCCGGAGGAGATTGAAGGAAACGATTAGGAAGCCACAGCGGGGCAACATGTGTCCTTGCCTTTTAGAGATTAATCTATACAGGAGTCTTTTGCAGGGACACCGTGGCCTGACCCTAGGCAAGGGGAAACTCTGAGCGCGTGAGGAAGCCGGCTCGCCCACAGGCGCGCGCGCACGACACACGAGTAACTTGTTGCTTCCTTTCTAACTCCGCACAAACACCTTTTAGGTGCCCGCGACAAATAAAGGGTAGATTCGCGTTTAACTTTTGCGGGGATCGTCCACACAGTTTGGGAGTTCAAATTCCATTTTGGGATTCACAGTGGTACTTCGCTCAAGAAACCTATTAAGGTATTTCACATAAAACTTGATGGCAGTTGTTGCGAAGGGAAGCTATGCCAAGGGAGAATAAACTGGGCAGCTAAGGAATAATCGTTCCAGTAGCATTTTTTAAAATCCCCACTGGTTATCAGTAGTCCCTCTATGATGAAACACACTATTCATTATTTTGATTATATGCTTTAGCAGCTTCTGCTTGAGGCAACCAGTTTTCCTGTAGAGCAGCTGCTGTTTAGACCTGTGTGATTTGCTTTGGCTCTTAACAATTAATTGTTTTCTCTTTCTTAGACCTTTCCCCATTATCTTACACAAGGATACCAAGGGTATAGTTCTAAGCAGAAGTGGCAACAGCTTTTACTGTTCAGCTGCTGTGAGATTTGTCCTGATTCCTTATTAAAAAATTAATGGTTAGGTCTGGAGATTGAGAGTTGTATTTTATCACTGTTTGTATATATACAAGATAGTAACTTGATCACAGTTTGTTTCATGGGAATTAGGAATGTTAAACCTTGAGAACTAGCCGGTGTATAAATTATTTTACTACAAGGCACAAAGGAACAGGAGACAAATAAAAAGGTCATATGTCAACTTGTCTCAGACTTTCTGGAATTGTGTGCAGTTTGATTGCAATGTTGATCAGAGTGAGACCAAGGGTATACTGAAGTTTTGATACTGCTAGGTAATTAATCCCATTTTGCCACCTCTGAAATAATTGTTCCACAGCATACTCTTTTAGTACATACTTATTTGTTGTTATTCATGGTGTTTAGAAAGTGTTGTACCTTAAACAGGGTGGTGGTACTGGTACATCTGAATTCTTTCAAGAGTTCCACATTCTACTTTACCACTGGAGGGCTGCAAAGTGCATTCTTAGGTTTCAATCGTTTTACATGTTTAATGCTTGATATGAAAAAACATCTTAAACATTATGGGAAGAGGAGAAATGGATGTCAGCAAAAATGTTAAGGCTTCACTCTGATATAAAACATTTAAATATTTCTTTTCAGGTGATGACTACTTTTTCTGGTATGCATGGCTTTTTGTTTCTGTCAATACATAAGGTAAAAGCTATGCATAATAATTTTGTATTTTTCCCTGTTTCTTTGTAAGAGGTAGCAGTGCTTTGATTTTTTTTTAAAAGTTAGTAATAAACAGCTGAAATTCACAATGATTGATACACTTCATACAGTCTCAGGATTTCATTGGAATTTGCTTCTGTGTGATTTGTTTGGGATTATGTTATAAATCTGCCTGGAGGCTTGAAGCATGATGGTCTGGTTTGAGGTTTTTGTACATACTTTATGTGGTTATAACCAAAGACAGTAGCTTAAAAAATCTGGTGCTGAGTTTGTTTACATTTCCTGCTCTAGACTCAACTGTGTTCTTCTTGGATCTTGAAGATACTGCTTTTTTCAGCTACAAGGAGTGGAGATAAGGAGCAACTCCTGTATGGTCTTCCTCCATTGGCTGTTAGAAATAACTTCCTAATAGAGCCACAGTAAAGATTCTGTGCACAGGCGGGCATGGACATAGAACATCATAAACCTGCAAGGAATGGAGTATAATTTTGACATTATGTTTCTGAATTGGGTTTTGTATGTTCTGATACAGTTTTTATAAACATGTCTCTATATAGTGGCATCAATATACATGGCATTTCATAAACTTATTCCTGCCTCACTTCTAGCCCTATCCCTCCGATCCCAATAAATCTGTATTTATGATGCTTGACACTGGAATTATTGCGAAAACTTCTGCCGAAGGTCACTAATCTAAAATTGTTATGGTTGACATCCCTAGCTGTTAACAGTGGTAAATGCTTAAGAATGGGCATTGGACTGTTAAGGAGATCTTGATAGTATGATAGACAAAATATAAATACTATGTTTTATTGATATGATACATTCAAATCATTGGTTAGTTTATGAATGCATGTGTGTTCAGTATGGTAAAATCCATTGAGTGTCTTGTGCATGTTCAAACGCTACCATGTACTACTGCTAATATTGAAAATTATTTGAGTAAAGGAACCATATAGGTTCTTATGCTGCTTCTAATGTGAATTTTTTTCCTAAACCAACTGATACAATTTACTGTATTCCTACTCATAAAAGTGTTGAAGACATTGATGTATGTAAATGATTGAGAATTCTGAAAAGTGAAGTTGCTACATTTTATGGCATGCATTTGAAAACAGAGGTGAACCCAGCACTGGATGGAATTTTTACATAGGAAGTTCTTAGGATACTTTTTTAATTTTTTTGTAGCAGAGATGTGTGACTTTTTTACCAGGAGTCTGATTCTCTGCTTTGTACATTATGCACCTCCCCCCAGAATCCAAAACCTCCTGTTGGGAGCTGAAGAACATTAGAGAACACCTGATACGATGTGTCAGAATCCAAGGCAGTTTACAATATTTTGTGTCAGATGCTGAAGAAAACATTTACATTAGATCAGTTCTTTTATACCATGCCCTTGTTTTCCCTTAGTGCATAATGCAAAGTTGCTTGGATACTAACCTCAGTTTTGCCTCATTTGCCCAAAAGAGAGTCTTTCCTATCCTAAGAAGATCATATTAAGAAAACAGATAAATATAGTTAGCTCTGCAGAGAGGTGATCTGCAATGGCTACCCTTAATGACAAAATGCTCTTCATGTATGATATGTACTGGGGGAAAAGTTATACATTTTGTGGGAAACTGATTGGAAATTTTGTGTCAAATAGGTGTCTACTAAACTGGAGAAGGTTATGCAATTTTTAAGGAAGTATAATCCTAGTAGTAATGAGATGTGGCTTAGCTAAAAAGCAGCCACTGATTCTTACCCCTGCTAGATTTTGACTTATTTTTTTGCTAACGTGATTTTTATAATCCCTGTCATGCAAATTGTCAGAATAACAGCATGAGCACAAGTTCAACCTGTTTGTTTAGGTGAGATAGCAAATGGACTGTGCTGAAGAATAATGATTTGTTCTTGCACCAGTAAAAACCTTTCTTAAACCCTGTTTGGCATGATTTTGCATATAAAAGGTGACTGAAATAGATGTCCAATTTTGACATCTGTTTTGGATTTGTTGTCCAAGAGAAGGTTTAAATAGTGTAATGCTATTGTGGAATCCTAAATCAGAATAAGTCTTTCCAGGGCAGTAGAAACCAGTAGTTTGGATACCAAGGTGCATCTTCTTGAGTAGAAGATTTTCTGCTCCTACAAGGAATGGTCTGTGATTTATTTATTTATTTATTTATTTATCTTTCAATTTGTATACTGCTCACCCCCAGAGGGCTCTGAGCAGTTCACATATTTCATTAACACACAAATCCTAACTTAGGGCCGCATACCGGGGGGGTGACAAGCCTACCAGGCACCCTTATTGCAGTGAGTTGTTGTTATTTTCTGTTGCCTTGCGGGCGACGTCCTCCTGGCGCTGGTCTTGATTTCTTACAACCTTTTTGTGGCTGTTGCGACATCTTTCGAACTCGGGTCAAACGCACGCTTTGCGCATGCTCGCTGACGGCCTCTGTCCATCCGGCTCCAGCCTGTCACGTCGCCCCGCCTCCGCACCTGTTGACCCGGCCTCCTTTCACTCGCCCAGCCTCGCCAGCCACCACGATACTTTTCTGCCGCCGTCACTCGCTGTTCGCCACCGCTCACGCCGCTGCCGCCATGCCACAAGGGCAAGTGCCCCCTCGCTCTAAGAGCAGGTACCCATTTTGTCTAATTGCCCTTTTTAACGGGCTTTCGAGCCGCTGGGTGAGCGGGAGCTGGGACCTAGGGCTGGGAGCTCACTCCGGCCGCGGTGGGGCTCGAACAGCCAAAGCTGTTTGGCAGATGTTGTGCAGGCTTCACTTACTGCCTGTGCCACCGCTCCCTCTTACTACAGATAGTCTATTCAAACTGCAGCCTTCTTTATGGCACCCTACTCTATTGCCTAAAATACTCCATATCTCAGAAGCAAGGGTCATACATGGGGGAGGTGGGAAAGATCTTTGGCTCCTGCTCCATTCTCTTAAAAATCCCAGGAGCATTACTGAACATGATTCTATAGCTCACCCAACAATAATGTCATACTGGATATTAGATCAAACAGTCAGGTGATGGTTTGAGAAGGAACTCAGCAAATGAGACAAGACAAGATATGAGACAAGGCAAGAAAGGATTTTACTAACATGGACGGGCAAGTTTGGCAAGTATGTGTCTGTGTTGTGTGCCATCAAGTCACAACCCACTCCTGTCTCAGGAGGGTTCTCATTGAAGACCTGTTCAAATTTAGTGTGACTGAACATGTGGCCTTAGAGAAACTTGATATACCTGAGAAGTACAGAGGACTCTTTTTTTGAGATTCTGCCCTCCTTATTCTTTTTCTCTTTTATAACTTTATCTATGTGGAACATAAAGAAGATGGTTACAACTACAACCTAGTTGAGTATAATATGTGTGTAAAGTGCCATCAAGTTGCAGCTGATTTATGGCGATCCCAGCCAAGGGACTTTTGGGGCAAGTGAGAAGCAGAGGTTGTTTGCCATTGCCTTCCTCTGCCTTCCTTGGTGGCCTCTTTTCCAAGTACTGATGCTGCTAAGCTTCTGAGATCTGATGAGATTGGGCTATACCATGTTGCCTTTCCTCCCCAAGTATAATATGCCCTTCACAATATATGTAATTGTCTCACAGTGGTCTCACAAATATCAACAACGATATCTCTTTTCCAACTTATCAGGAGGTAAGGAGAAAAAAGCAGCACTGAAGAAACAGAATAGTTTCAACTGAGAAATGGCCTTTCCACTCTGTTTAGATCAAGCTGTGGTACTAGTGGCTCTGTTCTTGCTTCTCCCCAAGCAGAAATTGTACTGCAGCTCCCATTTACTGTTAGGGTTCCCATTCCCCAGGCGGGGGCAGGGGATAAAGGCAGTACTGCATGATGTCATCACATTGAAGGTGTTGCCTTGTGACATCACTGTTTGGGGGGGTGGCCCACCCCATTCTCAGAAGGCTCCTTCCCACCCCCCATCGGCATATTGTGGGCAACCCTGTTTACTGTGCCACTCATAAGCCGGGTCTCCAGTAAGGGCAGATACAGATGAAAGTTGTATTTGTGGTAAAGCCAGCCATATCGCCAGTTTCTCAAAGCAATGTCATTGTGTAGTCAGGTATATAAAACCACACACCTCACATGTGTCTTGATTTTAACTTGATTTGCATGAGTTTGTTCTCAGTTTTAGAAAGGATACAGATTTGTAGGGGAAATGCAAAAAATCAGGACAGAAAACAGAACAGCATGATGGCTCAATCTTTGAGTACTGGTAAATGTATATAGAATGTATAGTGATAATTAGTATTTTTGGGACAGAAAATGGAGCTTCTCTTTCATCAAGAGAGTGGTATTACAGCCTAGTTCTACAGGGGGAAGAGTTAATTTTCCTGAATAAGGCCAGAGATTGGGAGAATATATCCCAGTTTGCAGTTTAGACTAAAGGAAAGATGTGGGGGCTGGCCGGGAGATGTTGATGCTTTATGTACCACTTTTGTTTCTTCTCAATGTCAAACATACATATAACATTCAACCATCAACTGAATGCTGAATGGTTGAAAACACACAGCTGCATGTACTGGCTGCTTGATTGGCATGCTTGCACAACACTTGAAATTACCACACTTGAAAATAAATTATGTAATATGTATCTTTTTAAAGATGGGAATATTTTCCTTAAAAATCACAAACTATTTTCACAGAAGGTAGCTAAAAGTTCATCTCTCATTTGAGAGTAATTTGTCATTGTCATATCACCATTGGTTATACCGTGCAATTGCATTCTTTCCTATATTGACCATTATATAAAGGGACACTGCAAAAAGCGCTTTCCAGCAATTCTAAACAAAATCTTATATATGCTTAATCTTCCATGCTATCCTACAGTACTTAAAAGTCATTCTTGTTATCCTCTATCAGTCACACCTATGTTGCTTGTTGCAATAATTACAGTATGAAATCTATTTTTCCCCTTTGGTATTTATATGCAGAGCTCCTGCCCAATAATCTGTCCAGTCTGAATTTCATGTCCCTAAAAATAATGATCTGTAAAATGCTGGGGTGGCGAGAACAGTGTCAGTTAACTGTAATTGCAAAAGGATCCAATATACATCTTCAGTTTTATAAAACTTTAGCCAGGCTGCTGACCAGGGATCTTGGATTTTGGGCATGTATTTATGCAGTGCTGAAATAATCAGTATGAAGCTTCATTGCTTTCTAATTGTTGTTTAGGGCTCAAATTGTATAAATGTGAAAGTAAAGTTGCCAGGTTCTTTCTGGCAACTGCTGAGGGATGGGAGGAGGACTTACCAGGAGAAAGAGGATGGCCCAGGTCACATTGTCAGCATTGCATGGGAAGTGATGTCATTATGCTGTGACATTGCTGTGATGTTCTGGTATTTGGGCAAAAACTCTATGATAAAAGCTTCTTCTAGAGTTTTTGCCTAAATACCAGAGCATTGCCCAGACATCACTGGTATGATGTTGTCACTTCTTGTGCAATGCTGTCAGTCTGGCCTGGGCCTTCCTCTTTCTCCTGATAAATCCCCTTTGCTGGCCAGCTGATCTGTAGTTGGGGGGGCACAACTTGGTAGCGGGGGACCCCCACATCTACCAGGGGATCTGGCAACCCTATGTAAAAGTGTCTTTTTATGAAACCATTATATAGAATGAAGATGTATTTGCCTGCTTAGGGCTGGGGAAGGAAGGAAAGGAGAGGAGAGACCTCCTGGATTCTATTCAATGGATTTCTAAGCAATGGAAATGCTTCCTAATTTTGGATGGTCTTTGCACAATCCAAAAGACACACTATATGCCAATTCAAAACTGCTGGTAATCATGGCATGTTAATATAAAGGAACTGAGCTTTATTATACTGAATGGATGTAATTTTTAATTAAATGCTGTTTCATTATCCTGTTACATTCACTTTAATTCATGTTCTATGGAGTACAGTTACTTTAATATATGCAGCTGATTTTTTTCATAGATTTTTTTTCTTTGCTCTTGTGAATTTGCACCGTTCACTACATACTGAAAATGTGATTATGGAATTTTCCCACCTTGGCAGCTGACAAATCTATGAAGGCCTGATTACTGTCTGAATTAGGGAGATGGGCCAGGTTGTTGATACAATGAACCCTAAGCACCCTTCCCTCACCCCCCAGAAAGCACCAAGCAATCTCCCTGGCTCAGTTGGGAACTGATGGTGATAAAATGGCAGGGACAATAGCTACCACTCTGCTGGTGGAAAACTTGCAATGAGACTGGTCAAACAAAACACAGAACCTGTATTAGAGCCTATTCTGTAGCAGTAATGATGGCAAAAAGGTAATATTTCTTTTTCACCATTGTGTCTGTGTGTAATTGTCCAGTTGAGCTGTTTTATGTGGTTCTGGGTCTTTTACATGATAGCCCCAAGGAACTGGACTCTGAGTATGTGATGATGACCTGCTGTAATCAATTTGTTACTTGCTTTGCAGACAAAATTGCTTAGATCTGCTCTGGGTTAGATGCTGATGTGAATGCATGTTCAGATGATGTTTCTTTGGGATCTGCTTGACCAATTTGTATGGATACTTTTCAGCTTATGGACCCCGAATGTAGACAAGATCCCTAGGCAGCTGAGGCTCACCACCTGTGTTCTCAATCCTTGCCCTTCCTGGGTGATAAAAGCCACTGGAGGTGGGGGTGAATGAGTCAGGGGAGTGGTAAATGCTTCCTTGAGACTGGGAGTTATATTGCCTGTACTCAAGGAGGCAGTGATTAAACCTCTTCTGAAAGGGAAAAAAACACACCCCTCCCTGAGCCCCACTATGTTGGAGAACTTCAGATCAGTCTCCAGTCTTTCATTCTTGGATAAGGTGCTACGATAGGTGGTTGCTTCTCAGCTCCAGGGGTTCTTGGAAGAGGCTGATTTTCTGGACCCATTTCAATCTGGCTTCAGGCAAGGATTTGGAACAGACTGTTTTGGATGCCTTGGTTGATGACCTCTATCAAGAACTAGATACAGGGAATGTAGCCCTGTTAGCTGTGCTGGACCTCTCAGTGGACTTTGATACTATCGACTATAGCTGCCTCTCAGTGCTAGGACTAAGGGGCACTATGTTACAGTGGTTCAAGTCCTATCTGGGGATTGGTCTTAGAAGATAGTATTGGGGATTCCTGCTCTTCTCCAGCACTGTTGGCTTGTGGGGCTCTGCAGGTTTCTATCTTATCCCCCATGCTATTTAATATCTACATGAAGCTACAGACAGACAGACAGACAGACAGACAGACAGACAGATAGGTAGATACATGAAGCTACTGGAAGAGGTCATCAGGAGTAGGGATGGTCACATGGAGCAAAATTCATCACTAATTTTGCCCTGTTTGTGTTAACAAACTGAAGTTTGTGACAGGTCTACTATCATGAATTTCTGTAAACTTTTAAGAGTTAATTGCTGTTTTGTGGATACAGCAGAAAATGGGTTTAAAGGGACTCTGAGTCCCTTTGAATGCCTGCTTTCTGTTTCCACTAAGTGAAAAAAACAGCTGAGTGGTGGGAAGGCTCTCCTTGCCACTCAGCTGTTTCAGGCTGTCTTCTGCAGTCCCTTTAAACTTTAAAGGAACTGCAGAAGACAGCTGAGCAGGGGAAAGGCTGAAAGGTGGGGAGTGCCTCCCCCACCCTTCAGCTGTTTTTGGGGCTGTGCAAGACAGACTGAAACAGCTGAGCAGGCTACTCTTCATCGCTCAGCTGTTTTTCAGGCTTTTTGCAAACCTCATTTAAAGGGACTTTCATGGGGTTTGAATGGCCACAAACCATGAGCTGGTTTAGTTTGCAAACTTACCTCTTGGTTCAGTTCATGGTTTGGTTCATGGCTCAGCCACAAACCAGCACAAACTGCATGTTTTCCAGTTCATGCACATCCCTAATCCGGGGGTTTGGGTCACCAATAGGTGGATGATCCCCAGATCTGTCTTTCTTTTGCACCCAATTCCGACCATGCTATTGATATTCTGTACCAGTGCTGAGAGCCAGTTTGGTGTCATGGTTAGGAGCGCAGACTCTAACCTGGGAGAACTGGATTTGATTCCCCACTCCTCCACATGCAGCTGCTGGTGTGACTATGGGTCAAGTCACAAGTTCTTTCAGAGTTGTTCTATCAAGGGCAGTTCATGGGAGAGCTCTCTCAGCCCCACCTACCTCAGGGTATCTCTTAATCTTAAGCTTAAACTGAAACTTAATCCTGAGAAGACAGTGGTTCTTGGGTTAGTAGACCAGATACTTCAGATATCTTCTGTCTTGGATGGGGTTATTCTCCCTTTGAAAAGTCAGGTTTCAGCTTAGGGTGCTGCTTGACACAGCAGTTACCTTAGAAAACCAGGTGGCTGCTGTCTCTCAGAGTGCATTTGCTCAGTTCCATCTGGTTCACCAACTGTGCCTATTCCTGGGTGGAGTCTATGGCATTGTACATTTTTGAGGTCGCACCCCTCCTCAAACCCCACCCTCTTCTACAGCAAGAACCTGGGTCTAGCAGACCCTGCTCTGAAGTACTAACTGCTATGCCACAGTGGCTGTCCTAGGAGGGATGCTGCTGGTGAACAGGAGCAAGTGGCCAGGCCTAGTTAAGTCATGCCAGTAAGGTGTCATCAAGTCACCCAGAGGGTGCTGCCAGGCCTAGGGTAGCCAACCTCTAGGTGGAGCCTGATGATTGCCTGGTATCACAGCTGAACTTCAGACAACAGATCTCTCTCCTCCTGGAGAAAATAACTGCTTTGGAGGGTGGACTCAGTTGGCATTCTATTCAGCTGGGGCCTCTCCACTCCTCAAACTCTGGCTTCCATAGAATCCATCACAAAATCCCCATGAATTTCCCAACCTGGAACTGGCAACCCTAGTCAGGACTGGCCCCAATGAGTAACCAAGAAGGTCAAAGTAGGCCTGGAAAGGGCTTCCTGCCCCTGCCTTTTGACTGACAGAACCAAGCTTGGTTGCCTAGCAACAGCCACTGAGGGGAAAATGAGCCACACAGCAGGAAGAGATGAGAATGGTTTGATGGCCAGTGGCTCAGCCTCAGCCATGGAGGATCCAAGCAGAAGAAGTGTCTTTGTCAGGAGAGACAGCCATTTTGGCAGTTTATTTGACAGGGAAGAGTGGCCAATCCAGCAGTGGGCAGGGGAGAGGAGTGGACCCAGCCCACAGCCAAAGGGATGTGAGTATTCTTCATTGACAGTTAATGGGCTAATGGCTGATGGAGCACACAGCACAGGCAGTGGGAGAGCTGGAAAGTGCCAATATGCTAGGGCTTTTATATATATAGATTATAGAAGTAAGTGATCCATCTCACAGGCTTTCGTATAAACTGAAGTACAGTTTGCTTGTTAAAATGGTAGAAAATGCTTTTTTCCTCTATGGTATTTCTGGGTTCTAATATTGAGATCTTATCAACTTCAGTTTAAGTGCATACTGCTTGTTTTTGTCCCAGACCAATGAATGCAATTTAAGTGCAAGTACCAGTCTCTTCTAGGGGCTGCGGTGCCTCAGTGGTTAAGACACTGAACTGCAGACCTTTACCTTTACCAGTCTCTTTGCAGTTGCAAGTGAACTTAGTAGAAACATGCTATGCAACAAAATTAAGTAAGCCCATGTTAAAAAGGTAAAGATTTCCCTTGCTTGAAAGCCAGTCAAATTCAACTCTAGGGAGCGGTGCTTATCTCCATTTCCAAGCCAAAGAGCCAGCGCTGTCTGAAGACTTTTCCATGGTCATATGGCTGGCATGACTAAATGCTGAGGCACATGGAACACTATTACCTTCCCACTGGAGCGGTGCCTATTTATCTACTTGCAATTTCTTGCTTTTGAACTGCTAGGTTGGCAGGAGCTGGGGCCAGAGATGGGAGCTCACTCCATCACATGGCACTAGGATCTTGAACTGCTGAGCTACAGACCTTCCAGTCTGCAGCTCAGCATCTTAACCTCTAACCCACCGTGGCTCCAAGCCCAAGTTAACATATATTAATTGAAGATTGTAGGCAGTGTGTTGGGGACTGGCTGTATAAGAGAGATACATATGATGGCTAACAATATGAGTCATACAAGGTTGAAGCACAGAGTGCATTCAGACGAGCAGCTAATCCCGCCATTATGCCAGCTCAAATTTGATCCCGATCTTTTTAATCCACCATCACATGACCAGACATCCCCTGGGGGAATTGCCTTACTGCGCGCTGCCTCCGTTGCGGATTGTCTAGATGCCGTCCACTGAAGGAGGCATGCGTAGTGGGGTTTTTAAAAAAAACTTTTGTGCATGTGCATAGGCATCACAGCACGTCCTTGTTGAAGGAGGCGCGTGGTGGTTTTTTTTAAAAAAATCTTTTTGCACGTGCGCATAGATGTAACAGCATGTCCTTGTTGATCTGTGCATGTGTAGAGATTTTTTTAAAATGGCGCCCGCTTGGGATGGTCTGGCATCAGACCACTCTGACAGGAGGACTGCACACTGGTGGAATGATCAGACGGATGAAAGTCTGCAGTTGTCCCACAGGTAACTGAAAACCCCAGATTTAATGTGGTATCTTTTAAGTATGGCTCTGAAGCACGGCAAAACGGGATGCCCACAGAAGAGGGACATTTCCCAGATGTTTGTGTCTGGACATTAGATCTGTGAGGCAATCGTGCCTTGCGCGGATCTAAAGAGCCGTTTGATTGGACTCACATTGTATTTTTTAAGTCTACATGTTGAAAAAGCAATAGGAGAAGTTTTGTTTAAAATAAATATTCCACATATATATTTTTAATTAAAAAATGATCTGGGGAAAAGTTATTGAGAGAGTACTAACTCTTTTCATTGTGTCAGCAAGACTCTGTGATGCTGTTTTGTTGAATGAAATGGTAGCTTCAAAATACATGTAAGCAGAACAACTTAAGATGGCTTGCAGAAAAGGTTGATTTAGTGTCCTCTACTGAGCTTTTCAGAAATACCGCCAGAGTTAAATATAGGGCAGAAGGCGTTGTTATTTATGAGGCAGCTGAATAGCAATCTTATTTAGAGTAGGGCTTTTAAAGAAGACAGACTTAACATATCTTAGCAACTGAAATTGAATAGCGACATACCTAATAGTGTTACCAATCTAAGGAAGAAGAAATAAATGTTAAACGTCTTTGTTACCATCCCCGAGTTTTTTCACTTTGTACTAAAATATAAAAGCATCTCTAAAACTAGCCTGACATACACAAGGATGTTTATGGAAGGCTGTATTTTTAAAATGGTTTGTTAGTGCTAATAGTGAAAGACTGCCACATTAGGAATTATTTAGTAGAGAAAGGGGTATATAGTACTATACTTGACTCTTTCCACTCCCACACTCTCTTTTCTTAAAACTCTGACATACTCCTAACACAAGGAGAACTTTGTGATGTGAATAAGAGTTCTTATAATAAAATACAAAAGGGATACCACTGTATGAAATGTGTGTTTAATATAAACCACCTTGGATTTTTTTACAGTGAGTTTTAAAATTAAGATATTTTCTCTCTCAGTTTAAACAGAACAGGTGTATGGATGTTATTTTTTAAAATGTGAGGATTAAAGTACAGTTGTTCAGTAGCTGTACTGCTTTTAGAAAATTGACCTTTACCCTTCAAGTTTATTACAGTCTCTGAAAACAACTGATCACAGAATTGGTTCACAGCTTTTAGTGGTCATTACTGATGATCTTATTTTGAATCCAACGTTGTTGAATCCTGAGTTAGACTGTCTCAACTAGAGGATTATAGATAATTTTAATTTGTCAGTTGGACATGATCTACAGTAAATATAAGATCTCTTGGTTTTCTGTAGAACAATTTTTGGCAATTTTAGGAAAAAAAGATAACTCTGAATGGCATTATTTTTCATTATACTGGCAAAACAGACTTTTAAAAAATGGAAACAATATTTGGGTTTTAATCCTTTGTTATATATTCCTCCCTATATAAAGACATGTATCTCTTATGGAAAATTTTTGCTCCAGATTCAGTTATCCATGTTATGGTGAAGGACATTTTCTTTAGCATTCAAGTGTTCTGATTCTTTCTCCATGAATGCATCCTTCATTAACCCATCTTAGTTTTTATCTAATACCTTGTTTTTGATGTAAGCCAATTTGAGACTTTTTTTAATAATGCTGGGATATGTCTTACAAATAAATAAACAATTGTTTTCAGAAAACACTGGAAGATCTTTGTTGAAACACACATTAGTTGATGTGGGGCATAATCAACTCTCCCTTTCCTTTCCCTGTAAGTTAGGGTTGCCAGGTCCCTACCTTCTGCTGGCAGTGGGATGAAGGCAAAGATCAAAGGAAGGGGTCAGAGTGACAGACAATATATCAAAACAAAGAAACACTGTGATGAAGTTGACAAAAATATTATTGTCAACTTCATCACAGTGTTTCTTTGTTTTGATATAGTGGGATGGAGGCTCCTACCTGGGATCTTCTTGGATTTTTTGGCCGAATGCTAGAGCATTCCCTTGGTGACATGCCCAGCACAATGATATCACCTCCAGGTGATGTCATCGCACCAGGCACGTTGGATGCCGGGGAGCTCTTTGGAGGCAGGGCTCCACCTATTGGCAGCTGACCAGCAGGTGGATCGGGGAAGCACAAATCAGGGCAAAACCCACCCCCATTGGGGGGGTGGCAACCCTACTGCAAGTAGATCAGCATAGATCTCAACAGAATTATCTTCTTGCCTGGCATGGCCAGCCTTTGGCTGTGCTAGCTATTCCTGATCCGGTTTGGTGTAGTGGTTAAGTGTGTGGACTCTAATCTGGGAGAACTGGGTTTGATTCCCCACTCCTCCACTTGCACCTGCTGGATGACCTTGGGCAAGCCATAGTTCTGGCACAGCTGTTCTTGAAAAAGAGCAGTTTCTGTCAGAGCTCTCTCAGCCCCACCTACCTCACAGGGTGTCTGTTGGAGGGAAAGGGAAAGGAGTTTGTAAGCCACTCTGAGACACCTTTGCGTAGTGAAGGGTGGGGTATAAATCCAATCTCTTCCTCCTCTTCTCCTTCTTCTTCCTCCTCCTCCTTCCTTTTCCTCTTCTTCTTCTGATGAGATAAGGCCTGTATACAATTCTGGTAAATCTATCCAAGTATCTTCTCCACCCTAGAAATCTTGCCCTTAGCTTAATCCTGTTCCAAGCCACAGTCCTGGGGAGGCAATTGATATCTGGATGTGATATCATAGTTAGATAATGTTTTTTTCTTATTTGGTCTTGCCTGAATATGTCTTTTTTAAACATTTGGAATTGTTTCCACTGATTTGAGAAGGAATGAAATTCTCAGGACGGTATTCTCACTCAAGCAAGCAAACATGTTGGTGATCGTACCTACTACCTTGTAAGACAGGCAGAGTGTTCTTGGAGTATTAGTATTCTCCCTGTCTCTTGCTTATTGTTGAGTGACTGTGAGTGCTTGTTGCAAAACAAACTCTGGAATGTTTGGTGGACAATCTCTCTCTGTATGTGTACTATGCTGAGTAGCTAGCAGACTCTCAGTGGTGATGTGGGTGCATTTTGCTCAATCAGTGAAATAAGAAAACCAATTAAATATTAAGTGCAGGCACAAATTACACTAGAACTAACAGAAATGAAGAATTTGGGAAAGGATGGGAATGGAAAAGGGAACCTCACATTCCGGCTTTCTAAATTTTGCACATGGACCACTGGCTAGTCACAAGTAGCAGCTCAGTCATGTAGCAGCTCTGCCAAGCAAAGTAAGCTTCAGATTTCAGAACTCTTACTAAATGTGCACTGAGTCTAAATCACTATCATACTGGGAGCAAAGGGAGATTTCATCACTACTCTGGTTTATGCAGGCAGTTGACTTTCAAGGCCTTTCTAGTGCCACCGAGATGGATCAATGGTTGACGGAAAGTGAAACTCTGAGCACAGAAATATCAACTGGGATATTCGTGTTTGTCAGGAATATTGGCAAGCTCTTCCTGCTGGGTGACACCCCTGTTGCACACATTGGAAAACTCTTCCAGTTGAATGACATCCCTGTCATGCAAGTATCTACTAATATCTCTCTTCCTACTTTGCTTTTGCCTCTTAGAAAAATTAAACCAAACAGTAATGTGCCAGAATAACTGCAAGGCTGGACTGTTTCTTATCACTCCTGATGGTAACAAATTATTCTATTCTGAATAGTATTAATAAAGACCCCACTGTGTGGGTCATATCAAGTTTTGACTGAATATATTCATAATATATGGGAGGCGCACACTGGTCTACAACATGTTAGCATTGTTGGAGTGAGCAACTCAGCATGAGTGGACATGGAGCCACTTCATCACTCTAGGACCAATTCTGCAAAAGCAGTTGTTCCGCCCTTGGTCTCCTTTCCCCCGGTTGTACTGCTCAATTTCCCACTATTTGCTGCATGGCCACATTTTGGCCTGCATCTTCTCCGGATTTCACCCATGTCTTCTTGATACTTACTTTTTAGGATCAAGAAGATGCTGGGGAAATCAGGGGGACATGCAGGTCAAAATGTGGCCATGCAGCAAATAGTGGGAAATTGAGCAGTACAACTGGGGGAAACAACAGACTGAGGGTTGAACAACTGCTTTTGCAGAATCAGTCTAAGTGTGCCATATTTACCAAATATCAGAAGAAGCATTTCAACTGAGCAATGGCCAGGCTAGATGGTGGGAAGAAGCTCTATACTGAGCTCTCTGTGTTGGTACCTTGTCATAGGTATAGCCGTGCCTGTAGGGGGATGGATTATACCTTCAGCTGTATTTAACTGTGACTAAATTGTTCCATTATATGTTAATTAAAAGACATTTGTACAGTGAGCTGAAACTGGCAGTTGGTGTAGATAACAGTGTCAACATTCTGTAATTATGCAAATAAATACATAACAGAATGTTTGGGAAATCTTAAAATGGATGCTGCATTGGAATATGGAAAGGATGCATTTATTCTAGCATTTTCATCAATCAGTCATAAATTCTGCAGCCTGAAGTTGCTAAAAGCCATAAGCTAGGAATGTTGTAAGTGTGACCTTGCCTAACGGTAGATCAATATAATGCTTGTATTCATTTTGATTGCTATTAGAAGAGTACATTGTGACCAGATGGTTTATACAATTTTCACAAGAAGGAAGGCAGACTGGAAATGGGTAACCTTACTTCAGTGAATTTAAACCAGCAGGATTTGATGAAATTCACTCCAGGCAAAGTCTCAAAGCAATTAGATATTCGAACTGAAAAATCATGAGTAGCAAATGAAGTCTTAGATGACAGTAGAAGGAAACTTGGTGCTTTGTGTTTGCATAAGGAAAAAAATCAGGCTAACTTGTCCTATTTTAAGATGTTATGAAGCAATTGCTGGAATCAGCTTCTGAAGACAGAAACCCTTAAACAATAAGGCAATATACATTTATTTAGGAAAAGTTTAGGAAAAGTTTGTCAAAACATAATCCGCTCCAACAACAAACAAACAGCACAAATAAAAAAAATCCCAGTGGTTATCTTCTGTATCTATTGGATGTAGGATTGCCAGCTCTCAGAATTACAACTGATCACAAGATAACAGATATAATTTCCCCTGGAAAAAATGGAGGGTGGACTTTACAACATTATTCCCTGCTGAGGTCCCACCCCTCTTCAAGCCCTGCCCTCCCTAGGTTCCAACCCCAAATTCCCAAGAATTTCTCATCTTGGATTTGCCGACCCTAATTGAATCCTTATGCTTTATGAATACTGGAGGCAGGGGATCTAGCATTAGCAGAAGCCAAAGTACTAGGCCTAAAGAAAATCAAAATAAAATTCATTCCCAGTGTGTGTTTCTAGAGATGTAACATTTCAAGCATTTTTGAAGCCATGGGCAAAAAAGTGTGGGGTATTCCATGGTTTTGGGGAAAACTTGAAATATACCTTATGAAGTCTAAAATTTCTAACTGCTATAAGAACATAAAACTCATTATTTACAATTTAGGATGTCAATTTACTATTTGGCATATTTAATGAATTTAAAAATGTGTTTTCTACAAGAAAAATTATGAATATAGCCAGTGCTAGAGATGCAAATTGCTGCACACTGTGCTATCGTACCACATGAATCTGAAGTGTTGCTGTGTAAGATATAAAAAAGTTGAAAAGAGGAGAGAAAATAGTGGCCAAAAAGTGTTTCTGTCCAAATAATATTTCATATAGTTGTAACAGGACTACCAGTATATTTGGTTACAAAGTTAAACTTAAAACATTGAAAACTGTCAGGTAGCCCTGCCATTGGGATGGAATGTGGAGTGAGTACCCTGGGCCTAATGCTTGGTGACCTCAGCGCACACAGCCTCCCCCACTGATGGTGCAAGGTGAACCACACTACGAAGTTGCTGACATTTTAGACTCTAAACTTAGACAAAACAAGTTATTCTACTTGGTTGAATGGGTGGACTTTGGGCCTCAACACAGGGAGTGGGCGGAAGTGGATCATATCAGGGCCCCCCAACTTCTTCGTCATTTACATCATCACTACCCTGACAAACCTGGGGGGAGGCGCTTGGGGGGGCAGGATGTCAGGTAGCCCTGTCATGGGAATGGAATGTGGAGGGAGTACTCTCAGTCTACCAGCATCTGACCATTACTGTTTCTACTGTCTGTATGTTATCATTTGTATGACCTTGTAAATGCTCCAGCTGCAGAACTCCTAGGCTGGGAAATAATGGCTTTTAGATCGTTTGCTAGCTTCTCCTGCTTGCTTAGCCTGCGCGCACGTGAACTATACTCATTGGCTTCAGCTTATTCAGGGGTTGTTTGATTGTAGTATAATTTAGGTGGCCCCACTGTTCCCGGCCACTCCTGACACAAGCTGTACATGTGTCTTTATGTCTGATTCACCAATAAACAGTTTTCTTCTGAAGAAGTCCTGTGTTGCGTGACCTGACTAAGGAGCCTGACAAAAGATGGAACTCTTCATCATACATTTGAACATGTTTAATTTTGGACAAAATTGATCACATTTAAAAAAAAAAAAACACAATTGGTGAAGTGGTTTGGTGTAGTGGTTAAGTTCACGGACTCTAATCTGGGAGAACTGGGTTTGATTCCCCACTCCTCCACTTGCACCTGCTGATGTGACCTTGGGTCAGTCACAAGCTCTGGCACAGCTGTTCTTGAAAAAGAGCAATTGCTGTCAGAGTTCTCTCAACCTTATCTACCTCACAGGGTGTCTGTTGTGGGGAGGGGAAGGGAAAGGAGTTTGTAAGCCACTCTGAGACTCCCTTGGGTAGTGAAGGGCGGGGTATAAATCCAATCTCCTCCTCCTCCTCCTCCTCCTCCTCCTCCTCCTCCTCCTCCTCCTCCTCCTCCTCCTCCTCCTCCTCCTCCTCCTCCTCCTCCTCCTCCTCCTCCTTCTTCTTCTTCTTCTTCTTCTTCTTCTTCTTCTTCTTCTTCTTCTTCTTCTTCTTCTTCTTCTTCTTCTTCTTCTTCATCAATTAATGCTGTTGTGACAGACTGCACTTTTAGTGTCAGTACTCTGCTCTTCTCAGCTAGGGCTGAAATCAGACTGAAGTCAGTCAAGACAGAAATCTGACTGAATATCTCCTCAGCATGCAGCTCTCTCAAGACTTTCTCTGTTCAGCTGATGCTAACCAATCAGATTGCTTGGAGCAGCCTCACTCAAGGCTCTCTGGCTCTGTGAAGAACCTTTCACAGTCCTTTATCTGTCTACACAGCACTTCTAAGCTTTTAAAAGTGCAGTCCATCACAGCTATAGATTGTTGTAGTTTACACTTTGAGTAAAGCATTGTCATGAAAAGCATTATACTCATTCAAAAAGAAGAAATATTTCATGGGATCTTCTTCCCCCAGTGCTCCCCCAAATTTACAGTTTTTTCACTGGCTGTATTCTCAAGGGGTGGGGCATTTCCCTGGGATGGTGCTGTTATAGACAAAGAGATCATATGTGGTAAACTGATCACTGGTGTTCTTACCATTAAGAGTGAAGAATAAGAGCAGAAAATGGATCACAGTTATTCTCTGTGGTTCTGGTCCAAGAAAGGAGCAGTTTCAGAGCCTAATATTCAGCTGTAATATTGTAACAGTGCTGTTCTAAGCAGAATTATATCCAATACCTCTAGTCAGAGTTGAGGGGGAAACAGGTAGTACAGAGAGGTCACGGACAGGCAGGAGATCCTATATGCCTGATGTAATTAGCTGAAGGTAGCAACAGACAGAATGACAACATTCTCAGACAAACTGGGAAATCCCCAGAGTGGTGACATGAGTTCTGGCAAACCCAGGTACTAGAATCTCAGGGATAAATGCTCTCCTTCTCTTCAGAGAAGACATCCCACTATGAAAGAACACCAGAGTATGGAGACAATGCATATGGGGACAGACAAGCAAAGGTAAGCCTACTCTCCTTAATAGGAATAGAGTTGGAGGATATGGGTGTCCAGGAGGCTCAGTTTGTGCCTTCTGAGGCCAGGCATCCAAGTGGGAGAGTCATTAATAATATGGACTACTTTCTTCCAGAACTGATATGCAACTGGATAGTTCTACCCCATAGGCATTAGCCTGGCATTTAATGTCATGCAACACTCGCAACCAACCAGACTAATACAATACATTCTGGCATTAATCTGAGTTCTCATTGGGGAGGTAACCCTGTTCCTAGGCCATTCAGATTGCAAGTAGAGGCTCTCATAGACGAATGTGTCTATTTCTCTCCTGTCTGATTATCTACCTATTAAAAATCTTGCCCCCCAGACAGCACAACAAACAAAAAACAACCAGATATGTAGAAAATTACCCTCTTGTCTGACACCCATCCCATATCAGGCAGAACTTCCTAAATGTTAGGTCTGTGCATGTACACGAGTTGGCAAACTTCCAAATCTCACAAAAGTTTGAGCATCATTTTGATTGGCTTGGACTCTTGTCAGAGGCCAAGTAGTCTTATGTTCTGCATGTGTCCTTAGCAATGCCCTAACATGGGGCATCTGCCATGACTTCAGGTGTAATTTTATCACCTTAATAACTTTACCCAGTAGCAAGCATGTAGCATTCTGCCACAGGGCCTCAGCAGAGATTGGAGGAAATTCCTTCTTCTGATTCCTCTACTGTCAACCAGTTCTATATTAACAATTCTTTCTTAAAAGTCCCCATAACACTTTCTCAATGGTATGCTGATTTTCTCTGTATGTTTGTGCAGAGAAGCACTGAATCATATGAGCTCCTAACCAGAATCTGAAGCAGCCTAGTCCAGAAACATATTATACCCTCAGTGAGACTTAGGTCTTTGAAGGAGCATGTCAGCATTAAAATCAAAGCAGTCTGCTGAATCGATTTGTTGACATTCTCAAAACAATTCTAATAGATTGAGGAGAGCTTCCTTTTACAGAAGCCATGTTGACTTTCCTCAGCATGAATTTTGTTTGCTTTCATTCTCTTTCTGTGTTTGTGCCTAGCAATTCTTTCACTTCATTAAAACAGAGTACATTTTCTGAATATTTTCTTAGCAATCACCTGGACAAGCAGATTATTTCTACTGACATGGACTTCGTGCTTCCTGCTGCAAACCAAAAACACACACAGCAGGTCATATTCAGCAGGAATATATAGCTTATCCACTTGCTCTAGGTCGTATGCAATATGTACATAATTTTTAATTTCTAAATCACATTTAAAAGATTCAGATGGGTACAATTAATCCTTGGATCAATTGCTTTGTTAAAACTAGTGAATGATCACCCATAATGAATATTAAGACATTGATTTGTCAAGGTAAAATACTGTTCTCTTTATCATTATCCTGCTCTCATATGTAGGGTTGCCAGGTCCTTCCAGTCCCTGGCAGGGGACTTTGGGGGGTGTTTCTGGAGGGGAAGGGGACATCCCCAACTTAATGATGCCATTGCAGAAGTGATGCCATCATGTTGGGGACTGGTGCCCCATGTGTCTGCACTCCAAGTGGCAAAGTTCAGATGCCCCCCTCCCTTCTTGCCAAAAGCATTTAAAGGGAACCTTTTGGCAAGAAGTGGGGGTGTGTGCCTGAACTCCAAGTGGTGAATTCACTTCTTGGAGTTTAGGCGTGCCTCCCCTTCTTGCCAAAAGCATTTAAAGGTACACTTTAAATGCTTTTGGCAAGAAGTGGGGGCGGGGGGCGGGCGTGCCTGAACTCCAAGTGGCAAATTCGCCACTTGAAGTTCTGATGTGCGGCTGGTGGCTGCCCCTCTCCCTCCCCTCCTGCAAGTTTTAAAGGGCCCTCCAGCTGATTGGCAGGCCATGTGGTCCTGCCGGTCAGCTAGAGAGCCATTTAAATCTCACAGGAGGAGAGGAAGAGGGACGGTTGCTGTTGGGGGTGGGGCTTGGCAACAGGGTTTCCACCTCTGGCCAGCTGGTTAGTGGTGGGCAGAAGCCCATGAAATCAGGGGATCCCCTGCCCCCACCTGGGGACTGGCATCCCTACTCATATGGCCAGAAAATTCTATTTGTCCAAAAAGTTGGACACAAAGAATCAATGTTATGATTTTGTCTAATATCAGAGAAGCCACTGAAAGTTTTTAAATTATAATACATTACAGTTACTATAAAAAAGAAACAAAAATAGATATTTACATTATTATGACAATGCTAAACAACTATCTGTATTTATGTAACCCAAGACATTTTGAAGAGTTATATTACACAGTTATACCAGTCACTTAAACGTATCATTCTGGACCTGAAGTCATACAATGTTCTCATGTTTTTAGAAAATGTTAACATATTTATTTTTTCCTCATTAACAATATAGTCTCAGTTTAGATAATTTTGCTATTAGCCATATCTTTTGCATCCAGGATTTCAGATTTATGTATCGAGTACCCTTCCAACTCTTTGCAATCCGCATTTTAGCTGCAGTTAGAAAATCTAAAACCACACTCCTGTAAATTGGTGGAACCTGTCAATGTATGAAGTGCCATCACGTGGCTTCCTACTTATGGCAACCCTGTGACTTAATGACCTCCAAAATGTCTTATTGTTGACAGCCTTGCCTAGGTCTTGCAAACTGAAGGCTGTAGCTTCCTTGATTGAGTCAATCCATCTCATGTTGGGTCTTCCTCATTTCCTGCTGCCTTCAATTTTTTCTAGCATTACTGTCTTTTTCAGTGAGCCTTTCTTCTCATAATGGGGCTAAAGTAGCCTCAGTTTAGTATTTTTAGCTTTGAGGGAGAGTTCAGGATTGATATTAACTAGAACCTATTTATTTGTGTATCAGTTAGGGCTGCCAGGTCCCTCCTGGCAACTGGTGGGGGATGTGGGGGTTTATCAGGAGAAAGAGGAAGGCCCAGCCAATGTTGCTGGTGTTGCACAGGAAGTGGTGTCATCACGCAAGTGACTTTTGGATGGTGTTCTGGTATTTGGCCAGAACTCTATGGTAAAGCCAGCTTTTACTGTAGTTTTTTTGCCCAAATACCAGTGATCTGTGGAAGTCACTGGCATGATAACTTCACTTTCTGTGCAACACTGGCCTTGTGGCCTAGGCCTTCTTCTTTCTACTGGTAAGCTCCCAGTTGGCCAGCTGATTGGTGGCTAGGGGGCAGGGCCTAGTGGCAGGGGACCCCTGTTCCATTGGGAGTCTGGCAACTATAGTATCAGTGAGTTTAATGGTTTAATAATAGTTAATTTTCTGCTTACAGTAAGCACAAGATGTATATGTAAATTTATAATGTAAACAAGAGGCAGACAGTGTTTCATTGGCATCCAGGCCACAAGTATTAAAAGGCATTTCTCTTTTTCTAATGACTTTTGTCCCTCTGTGCGAACTATATGCTATTCCTGTTCTTGTATTCAAGAATATTTTAGCTGTTACTATTACAAGCTTCCTCAAAACGGTCAAGATCTACTCTTGCTGGAAGAATCAAGATAAGTGCCCCTATTAAATTTGGTTCAGATGTTTCATGCTTCTTAAAACACTCTATTGACTTATTTAACTCTTAAAACCCATAGAGAAATTGTGCAGTTGCAAATACTACCTATCTTTAGTTAGGCACTGAAAAAGAACAAGCAAAGGGGTTGGGGGTGACCATCCTAGAGAGGATATTTAAGAAGAAAAAATAGGAACTATCAGAAACTTGATGGTATTACCCTTGTTACTTCAGGATAGCTCTAGGAACTTCTAGGAACTCTATAGTCAGAACTTCCTGTAAGTAGATGAGGCCTTATTTTTCATTTTAATCCCCCCCCCCAGTATGCTGCACCCTCATAACTTCCCGCCAGCAGTGCCTGGCAACCTTAGTCCTTGTATGACTTTTGTGACTTTATATGGGGGCTTGTTTTGGTACTTTGTCCTGCACATTTTTTTTCCCCTTTGTTGTCAGTAGCTTATCTGTAATTGTATGCTGTGGGCTTGTTGTATGGTGTGAATGGTAACTATATGAAGTGATAAGTTTTGTGAAGTGTTGTGTTGATCGTGCTACATAGGCTGTGTGTGTGTATATGGGGAGTTAAGCTACAAGTTATTCTGTATTTCTTTTGTTCCATAATGGAGAAATTGGACGAAAAGGTATTTTACAGTGTTCTGTTCTATGCATTCTGATACGTTATAGGGTTCTTTTCACATATTAACACAGCAACAATCCTTGGTTTGTCTCTGAGTGTCCACTGAACATTGTAGCTGTCTGACAAAAGTGTGTGTGATGGGTATTAAGTGGTTAACACTATAACCTGGTCCGAGAACTTTGAGTGACAGGGATTCAAATGGAATTCTACACTTGAGAGTGGCAGTTAGGAGTGGCAGTTAAGAATGACAGTTGGATTTCCGTTCTGCAGTGTGGCAATGGCGGTCGCTCTCCCCAATGCTTGGGGGAGCGATTTGCACACCAGCAGTTTGGAGAAGTGCCCCCTCCACGAAACCCTGGGGTAGGGTTCCTAGCCAGAGGGCTTTGAAGGAGTAGCCTCTTCAGTGGCAGAATGCCACAGAATTGAGGCACTCCTTCACCCTAACGGTCCTTCTGCTGTGTGGCCAAATGGCTCCATCTAGGCTGACCAGGGCAAGCGGAAGAGATCGGGTGAGTGGTGATATCTACGGCGAGGCTGGAATCAGCCGATGATGAATGTAAGTTGAAAGTAACCAAGTTATTGAGGAGCTGGCGAATTTCCTGCCCCTCTTCCATATCGGTTTGGAGGGATTCCCCCCCACAAGCGGCAAAGTAGAAGAAAAAGGGTGGGAGCAGGGAAAAACTGAAAGTCTGTTTTGTTTTGCGAGATTTACCAGAGCGGATTTTATGCATAAGCGATTTTCAGAGGTTGTGAAAGAGCAGTTGGCTTCTGTAAACAATTATCCAAGATGTCAGGCACAGGGAGGAAGGGAACGAAACTGAAACCTCTGGGTGGCCAAAGCCCTAGGCTGGAAGAAGAGGGGGCGGATGTCATGAGACTGCTAGCGGATACGCTTAAGCCCGTTATGGACCAACTTGCTGGTATTAACCAGCAGTTAACCGTTCTCAACCAGACTTTGGCAGCGCAGCAGCTTCAGGTAGCCGAGACGGCTAAGCAGATGGAATAGACGATAGCAGTGGTTAAAGAGATGCACTCCAAACAAAAGACGTTGAAGAAAAGAATGGATCAAGTGACAAATAAACAAAATCATCAGGAACATAGGCTGTTGTCCCTGCAAATGGAAAAAGCTAACATGATCCTCAGATTCCAAGGAGTTCCTGAATCCCTGAAAGAAGATTTAAAGAGGCTCCTTAGTGATTTTCTCGCATCAGTTGTAGGCTGTAAAGCAGAAGAATTAATGTACGATATTGAAGCAGTGTACAGGGTGTATTCAAACTACACCAAAAAGAATAGCCTACCTGGAGAAATATCAGTTAGATTCTCAAAAAGACAAACTAGGGATGCAATTTTGCGAGCAACTTCGGCAACTCCACTGAAAATGGGGAACGACATCATCAAGGTTTTAAAGGACATTCCATTCGAAATTCGTCGAAAATGGAAAAATTACAAGGACTTGACACTCTTTCTCCAAACTAACCAAATCGGATATAAATGGGCAGTCCCAGAAGGAGTAGTCTTTAAGATGAACGATAAGAGAGAGAAGATTGATTCTGTGTTCAAAGCCAAAGAATTTCTCAAGCGTCACCTGGGAACCAAAGAAGACGGTGAAACTGGCTCGAGTGGCTCTGCACCTTTGGAAACGGATGAGGACTTGGCTGTGGAAGAAGGTTCTGGTGCCTGAAAACCAACTTATGCATTTAGGGACAGAAAGCCTAAGTAAAGGCAGAAGGACTCTAAAAATGGCCTTTATGAAGCGAGTTCGGGAGATGCTGTGGAATTCTCTCATAACAATTAATCAGCTAATGTCTAATTAGGGAAAGATAGACAGGAACTCACTGTATTCATGGTTTGCTAACTTTAAAGTACTAACGTAGATATTAATAGTTCTGTAAAGAAGAGATTAAAGATCTCCTACTCTTGGGTTTTTAGTGTAGTGTGGGTTTGCTTTTCTTTTTTCCCTAGTGTTAGTTTCCCTTTCCCTTTCTTGAGTTGTAGTTTTGTAGTCTTATAAAAAAGCAATAAATAATCCCCTTGGGGGCAAAAAAAAAAGAATGACAGTTGACACTAGAGAGTTAAGCAGAGTGAGAGGATCAAGAAGGATTCTGTTCAGGAAGTGGGATGAGTGATCCTTCCCTAAGGAAAATAACTCCTAGTAAAGGAAGGTGATCCCTATCAAGGGTGAGGAAAATAGCTCCTTGTAAAGGGGTATGATCCTTATCAAGTGGTTAGAAAGGGATATTGGAACCACAGTTCCCTCTAAGTGGTGCTAGGGGGCACTGGTGCACAACATTTCAGAGGCCAGCTTAGATGATTCTGACTTCAGCTCACAAACAGTGGAGGATGGGGGCACCTCCTTCTGAGGCCCATAGAATTGGACCTCCTGGTCTAATCTTTTTGAAACTTGAGGTTGGGTTTTGCTTTTTTTTTTTTTATTAGAGGCATCAGCAGCTATGCTACAAATTTGGTGCCTCTATCTCAAAAACAGCCCCCCCAGAGCCCCAGGTCTGCTTAGATTAATTCTTAATTATAGCCTATTGGGCCATTGACTATAATGGTCCCCATAGGCTATCATCGAGCCAGAAAAAAAAAGATTTTTTTAAACACTCCTGTTATGCTTTTCGGTATATTTTGTAAGCTGCCAAGTCACAAGGAAAAGTGGGATATAAAAAAGTATAAATAAGTAGGTTGGGCAGGTTGGTAACATTTAAGCAACTTCCTGTTCATTGGGTTAGGCAGGATTCTGACAGTGATTGTTCTACCTCTTGTTATACTTGACCTGTAATAATGCTTGTCATATTTCACTAACAAAAAAGTAGACTGCAAGAGAACCCCCACCAAATATGTTTTCTATAGGTCAGTGCAGGGTGACAGTCCAAGACAAGGGCTGCAGTCACACACACCAAATAATCCACTTTCAATCCACTTTCAGTGTACTTTCCAACTGGATTTTTACAGTGTGAACTGGCAAAATCCAGTTGGAAAGTGCATTGAAGGTGTATTGAAAGTGGATTATTTAGTGTGTGTGACTACAGCCCTGGTCTACCAATACAGTGGACTGGGGTAGGTAGATCTGTTTCCAGAGGCCAGGTCTACTAATATAGTGGAAAGGGCTGGGTATGGTTCTCTGGAGGCCAGGTCTACCAATATAGTGGACCAGGGAGGATAAACCTGTTCTCCAGAGGCCAGGTCTACCAATATAGTGGAAAGCGGTAGGTAGGCCAGTTCTCTGGAGGCCAGGTCTCCCGGTATAGTGGACCATGGAAGGTAGACCTGTTCTCCTGAGGCCAAGTTACCAATATAGTGGAAAGTGGTGGGTAGACCTGTTCTGTGGAGGACAGGGCTACCAGTATAGTGGTCTGGGGTGGGTAAACCTGTTCTCTGGAGGCCAGGTCTACCCATATAGTGGAAAGAGGAAGGCAGACCTGTTCTCTGAAGGTCTAATCTATCTCTGTAGAGGACAACATTTTGTGGAATGAAATTTGAGTTGATTCTGTTTTCTCTTAAAATGTTTAAATTATTCTTAAAATATAGTTTAAATATAGTTTAAAAGAATTCATTCTGAGATTTTTATAAGGTTATGGAAATAATCTTCTAAAATAATTTACACAATAGTCAAATATAGACTTGCTCACAACTTTAATGCTACTAACCTTTTTTGTTCACAAGGTAAAAATTTTGCTCACCACACTGTGGAGCTTAGAGGGAACATTGATTGCAACTTGTGCAAATATTCCTGCCTTCTCCTTAGTTTTAAAGACCTATTTGTATAACTAAACAGCTACATGTTTGTGACAAACTGTCCATTGTTTATATTTCTACAAAGTTAATTTATAACTTGCCTGTTCACGTTCTAAATCCTAAACCTGAAATATACGTGACCATTTCCCTTCAAAAGTGAAATAAAGCGGTTTGTTAAATTACCTCTCATAAAGGAGGAGGAGGAGGAGTTGGTTTTTATACTCCACTTTTCACCACCTGAAGGAATCTCAGAGTGGCTACAATCACCTTCTAACTCCTAAACCTGACATATACGTGACCATTTCCCTTCAAAAGTGAAATAAAGCAGTTTGTTAAATTACCATCAGCCTCTCATGAAGGAGTAGGATTAGGAGTAGGAGTTGGTTTTTATACTGCACTTTTCACTACCTGAAGGAATCTCAGAGTGGCTACAATTGCCTTCACTTCCTCTCTCCACAACAGATACCCTGCGAGGTAGGTGGGGCTGAGAGAGCTCTGAGAGAATTGTGACTGGCCCAATGTCACCCAGTGGGCTTCATGTGGAGGAGTAGGGAATCAAACCAAGATTAGAGTCCACTGCTACACCAAACTGGCTTTCATGTGCCATTATCAGACAGAAGGAGGAGGAGGAGGAGGAGGAGGGTTTAATCGGTTCAGCATATATTTATGTACATTTAAACAACTGAGTGGGATAGATGGAGAAACAAAGAAGAAAGAAAAGGTGGTGCTCTGTCAAGAAGAAGATAAAGGGAACCAAAGGAAGGATCGTTATAGTGTGCTTTGTGTGTTTTTCAGAAACCTGTTTGTCACATTCCTACTGAGCAGAGTTCTAAATATATACTTAAAGAATAATATGTGAATTATGATGGACCCTTGCTTCTTTACTGTGAGGCACATTTTCCTGCCAAAACGCTGTTTACCACTCTGACTGAGCAGCCTCTTAGTAGCATATTTTAATAATCTCTCTATAACATAATCCTCATTTGGGGTGGCAAGATTCCATGCACTCCCTCAGCCTGTCAGCTGCCACTCAAGAGTACTAATGTGCCATTCGCCAGGTGCTGGGTCTGCTCCTCTTCCCCGCCAACTCCCCCTTCAGCCCCTTGTGCCCTGTCAGAATTACTGTCAAACAGCTTTCTCTCTTGATGAAGATATTTCTCCTGCTTGCTTCCAGCATGGGACTGACTGTCCCCTCAGTAGATGTTGGTAGGTGTAATGAAATGACAGTTCCCTGTGTTTGTAAGATGGCTGTGGTTCTTTGTTTAAAATGTTCCCCCATAAGGTTTAATTGAGCTGTAGTTCCAGAGAGGGGCCTGCAGGGGTATTACTTACTGGGTTTAATGGGGCTTCCTCATCTGCTGGACTACACTTCCCAGCATCCCCAAGGCCAAAAAGTGTGGGAAAACAAGGACTGTCCCAAGGCAGTCTTCATCCCTGGGAGGCAGCAGAAATTCAGCCACTCCACAGTCGGCTGGACTGGCAAATGAATGAAAGTTTCCCTGATCTCTTGGGTAGGAGAGAGAGGCTGAAGTACAGCCAGCAGCCAGTCTGAGAGATCCTATCCTGAGGTAGCGAGTACTGGTATAGGGAAAGAGGATTGCGTTTAACCCCTGTTGATTTATGCCATGTTGGTTCATAGTGTGTGCTTACTCATACAGTGTGTGTGTGCTCCATAACTTAAATAAATTCTTTAATTTGGGCTAATAATCTGTGTTGTGCTCTGACCACATAGTCTTCCCTGCTCTGCACAATACCAAAGGGAGGGGGTAGCTCAGGGAAGCAAAGAAAGGCCAGACCCTTGGGTTGCCAACTTTCCAGGGATCCCCCAAAGACTGGGGATTCCATCTCCAAATAGGGAGATTCTGCCAGAGGGGTCTCACCGTACCTGTAAAAAGGCAGTGATGATTAAGTGAGTCATGGCAGTGAATTTAGGGAGTGAGATATGCACACGGGATGAGGGTGGGAGGCAAACAGCTGAGTGGTAAACTGAAACCCGTTTTGCCACAGTAGACAACCAAGCTTGGTTCAGACAAAGGGAGGAAACCCTTTGCAGGCCTTTGTGAGGAACTCATTGGGGCCAGTCCTGAGTCTAGAGTTGCCAGCTCCAGGTGGGGAGATTCCTGGAGATTTTCTGGAAGTGTCTATGGAAGCCAGGGTTTGGGGAGGTGAGAGGCCTCAGCTGAACAGAATGCCATACAGCCCACCTTCCAAAGCAGTTATTTTCTGGGGGGGGGGGAGATCTGTTGTCTGGAGTTCAGTTGTGATACTTAGTGGTCTGCAGGCTCCACCTGGAGGTTGGCTGCCCTAGGCATAGCAGTTAGTGCTTCAGAGCAGGGTCTGTAGATCCAGGTTCTTGCTGTAGAAGCTGAGTGGGTGATTTTGGACCAGTCACAGACTTTCAGCCTAACCTACCTCACAGGGTTGTTGTACAAGTCAAAAGGGGGAGAGGAGAATGATGTAAGCTGCTTTGGTCCCCATAGCAGAGAAAGACTTCTTTTCCTCCTGGGAAACCATTGTTGCCAATCTCCAGGTGAGGGCTGGAAATCACTCAGAATTACAACTGCTCTCCAGATGGCAGGGATCAGTTCCCCTGGAGAAAATGGTGGACTCTGTGGCAGTCAGGGCTTCAGAGCTCAGAAAGTGGTGGACTCTGTGGCAGTCAGGGCTTCAGAGCTCAGAAAGTGGTGGACTCTGTGGCAGTCAGGGCTTCAGAGCACGGGAGAGGCTGCAGGTGTGTGTGTGGGGGGAGGGAAAGGAAAGCTGAAGAGAGAGGGGAAAATAAAGGTAGGCTGATTATTGGCTGGGAAGGAGATAGGGTTGCCAACTCCAGGTGGGACATTCCTGGAGATCTGAGGGATGGAACCTGGAGAGGGTGAGGTTTGAGATAGGTGGGACCTCAGACAGGTTCCATGTCATAGACTCCACCCTCCCAACCAGCCATTCCCTTCTGCAGAACCATTGTTGCCAATCTCAGGAGAGGGGTGGAAATCACTCAGAATTACAACTGATCTCCAGGAAGGAGGGGAGAGGAGATGCAAAGCTGAAATCAGAGGTTCAGATAATGGCAGTTTGATGCTTGGCTGGGGAGGAGATAGGGTTGCTAACTCCAGGTTGGGGAATTCATGAAGATTTGGGGGTGGAGCCTGGAGAGGGTGAGGTTTGAGGAGGGGTGGGACCTCAGACAGGTACAATGCCATAGAGTCCACCCTCCAAACCAGCCATTTCCTCCTGGGTAACAATTGTTGCCAATCTCCAGGTGAGGGGTGGAGATCACTCAAAATTACAACTGCTCTTCAGGTAGCAGAAATCAGGAGAAAATGGTGGACTCCATGTCATTATACCCTGCTGAGGTTGTCACAGCACATTGACGCTGAGTGTCCAACGCCTTGCACTCTCCCAGAGCCTCTTTCTAGAGCTCATATTTATTTCCACAATGGGCCTTATTCCTAGTAGAATTATAACTTTCTGTGTGTCCCACCCTGTGTGATAGAGAAGTTATTTGGCTTTTGCTCAGTCCAGAGATTTATTGTAACTAAACAGGAGCCCTCTTATAAATCCCATTGGAAATGGCACTTGACATGAAGTAAAGTTCAAACAGAAAGATTGATTTTATTGAACAGGTTTAGGTATAGGGCAGCAGATGAGAAGCTGAGGTAAATTTTGTTTGTATGAATTATAATATTTTGAACAGGCAACAGAGTATAGTTGAAGCTTATATTCTTAGAGACTCAGTTCTTAATTTTGAGAGGTTTGTTTGCTTTTAATTCTTTAATTCATTCATTTTTGGAATTTTTAGTGTATATTGGAGATGATTTGAAATGTTATTGGCATGTATGTTTTTAATTTTTAACTTTAGTATAGTTCACTGTGGTGTTTCATAAGTGGCATGCAGATAAAAAAGTATCAGTCCTGACATTTTCCCTGAAAGTGCAAGAGAACAATGTTTTGAGGTGGAATGATTACTGTTAGTATTTAGTCCAAGTCTGATAGTATTTTTGCATACAAAGTCTAGCTTAGCTTCTTTTTAATTTTTTTTAAATAATTTTATTTAATGCCATTCTCAAAACACAATACCACCAATATCAAAAAAGTTGGCAGCATGTGGAGAAACATAAAAAGGATACTTAAACACATCAACAAAGATTCTTGATATCCAGGCTAATGAAACAAGAAGGCAGCTGGATGAAAGGTCTTGACTGAACTTCACAAACACAGTGCCAACCAAACACAAAATGCAGGATGTGATAAACTATCTCTCTCCTTTAAAATCTAGTTTCCAGGGAGCAACCAAACAAAAATGAACTACCTTGAGTTTGGAAGAATTGACAAGGGGGCAAGGGCAGCTGAAATTCTCAATAAAACATAACAATCCTCTTTCACAGACCTCACAGAGGACAGAACCATAAAGACAACAATGACAACAACAACAACAAAAACCAGTCACAAATAACACCACTAAAAATACTGTCAAGTTATAACTTCTAATTTTTCTACTGGCCATTATTTCCCCACTGGCATAGCACCAATTCACTGCCCTACCAAACCAATGTACTTTTGAAGTTAAAAGGTAATTAAGCAGCCTTCAAGAAAAACTGTCCTCCAGCATTAAAGTTATTGATTTCAGAGTCATTTATGGGCCAAGGAGGTTCTACAATTTTTATAAACTTCTCTGAAGTCGCTTTTCAAGGCATCAGTGTCAAACCTTAAAAATTCTCTTTTTTCTGTAGACCTACAGGAGTCCATATCTTTATTGTTAGCTTCACTGACAGTGGTGCTTTGGTCCTTCCTTTGGTCCTTGCTACAACTGTATTATTGAGTTTCCAGGAAGATTTAAATGTTTCCTTATCTGTTTCTGGTTTTATTCGTAATGTATAATTTGTGATTTATTCTCTGTTCAGTTTTGTCAATGTAAATGCTAGAAGGACACTGCTGGCAAATTATAGCATCCTTTCCTTATATATAAAAGGATAGTGGTTGCCTGGCATGCCCAAATAAGGCATGCCCAAATAAGGTGAAAATGCGCGGCAAAATAGATTGGCCGCGGGGGCTGCCGCTCATAGTTGAGGCCTGGCCATTGGCTGGCATGCCTGGCTGTGTGAGCTCTGTCCCACCCACACAGCCAGCATGTCACTGCTTTGCCCCACTCTGACTCCAGCCGCTGGACTGGGTGGATGCTCCGGCAGCTGCACTGCTGGCCCTGGCTCGAGGCCAGCCTCCCTCGCCGCGGCGCCTCCCCCCCAGGAAGCGACTGGGCCAAGCCACGCCTTGCGCGGCAGAGAGGAGGTGGCGGGGCTGGCCTCACGGGGCATGTGTAGCTGGGGGGGAGGCGACAGAGCTGGCTGGCCTGAGCCAGGAGACAGCCTACCTTCCTCGCTGCTCCGAGACTGCGGGGCTGCATGGGGGGTGGGGGGTCTG
This sequence comes from Gekko gecko, assembly GCA_029375565.1. Lineage (NCBI taxonomy): Eukaryota > Metazoa > Chordata > Lepidosauria > Squamata > Gekkonidae > Gekko > Gekko gecko. The sequence continues at coordinate 97,254,322 of JAPDNY010000008.1, forward strand.
GCCTCGCCCTCCATGTGCCAACAGAGCAGGGGGGCAGGCCTGCACAGGCGGTCCGGCTAGCACCCGTTGCATCGGCACACACAACGGGCCTTGCCGCTAGTATATTATATTGGAGGATGTGTGGATGAATTGAGTCCTTGATGGTATGGTTAATACTATTGAATCCTGTGATGGTGTCTCTTGAGTAGATAAGAGAACAGAATTGGCACGAGGTATGTATGGGTGCTTTGCTGGATAGTTCCTGCATTTGTATTTCCATTAGTCCATTGTTGTTACTGAAGAGTTGTTTCTAGTGAGGAAGGGCTGTCTGTAAGTGAGGACCAGTCTACCCTGCCCCCATCTGAGAAGGGAGATTCTCTTCCAGGAGAGGTTGTGGATCCCTCATTATATTTATTTATTTATTTATTCTTCAGATTTGTACCCCGTTCTCCCAGCCAAGGCCAGCACAGGGCGGCTTACATAAAATCACCCAAAAGCATTTAAAATAGTGCAATAAACCATTTAAAACAGTATTAAAATCAATTCTCAATTCCATACTAAGTGTTCATTTTGCTGTTATTGGAGGGGTTTCACATGTGGAAGGGTTTCACATGTTGGAGGGGTTTCTCATGTGAGCTGTAGGTGATATTTTGTTTCTTCTGCTGGGTCTGTCCTGTAGAAGTTGAGCCCTGCATCCCTGCCTAGCACTGTCAATGGCTCCCTTCACTTTTCCAGGTGAGTATTTTATCTTTAGGATTTGGCCTTGTCTTGAAGGCCTTGTGAAATTGGTTGTACCTTGGGTTTTGTCTGTAGACACTGGATTGTCTGGTATGTCTTGGATAGTAGTGGGAAGCATGTAGGTAAATGTAGTGATCAGCAGATTTCCCTTGTAAGATGATGCAGTTCTATGTAGTTGTATGGTGGTTCCAGAAAGTGAAGCTACTGCATTTATTTATTTCATTTCATTTATAATCCACCTTTCTTGTTGAGACTCAAAGCAGATTATAGAATGAGAATGCAATATAGTAATTGTTTTACTGTATTGACAATACAGATTATAGAACAATTAGACCGTACAGTAATTCAGATAATGCATGAACTCATCCAGGAGCATACTGATGGTGGAATTTCTTGAGGGCCTCATCCCCATGAATCTCAAGTAGAGGAGAGGCATTTAGGAACAAGCGTACTGTGGCACATACAGTTATTCGTGGTGGAGCCATTAACTTGAAAATCCAGGATATCTCTAGTGATATCATCTTGGTTAAATCTGTAAATATCATCTCAGTTAAATATTCTTTAAAGAAAAAACTATGCAATTGTGAAAAGATCTATGTTGCTTTTCTTTTTCATTTTTCTAGGAACTGTATTTAGAAGGAGTAGGACAGTATTCTGTGTATTCAGTATTCTGTGCCACCGAACTATCTTCATAGAATCATAGAATGTTAGAGTTGGAAGGGACCTTGCAGATCATCTAGTCCAACCCCCTGCACTCTGCAGGGGCATAGCCGAAAGATAGCCCTACATACCTACAACATACCCAAAAGATGGTCGTCTAGTCTCCGCTTGAAAATGTCCAGGGAAGAAGCATCCACCACCTCCCGAGGCAGACTGTTCCACTGCTTAATCACTTACAGTTAGGAAGTTTCTCCTGATATTTAGCCAGTAATGTCTCCCTTGTAATTTCCACCCATTAGATCTAGTCTTGCAATCCGGAGCAGGAGGGAATAGATCTGCTCCATCTTTGACATGACAGCCCTTCAAATACTTGAAGATTGCAATCATGTCCCCTCTAAGTCTTCTCTTTCCCAGGCTAAACATACTCAACTCTTTCAGCCTTTCCTCATAAGACTTGGATTCAAACCCTCTCACCATCCTGGTTGCCCTCTTCTGGACATGCTCAAGCTTGGCAACATCCTTCCTAAAGTGTGGTGCCCAAAACTGGAAACAGTACTCCAGGTGAGGCCTGACCATAGCAGAATAGAGTGGAACTATCACCTCCCATGATCTGGACACAATGCTTCTGTTAATGCATCCCAAGATTGCATTAGCTTTCTTCACAGCCACATTGCACTGCAGGCTCATGTTGAGCTTGTGATCAACCAGAACACCTAGATCCCTTTCACATGTGCTGCTGTCAAGCCAAGTCCCTCCCATTCTATATCTGTGCCTTTGATTTTTTTGTACCTAGGTGTAGGACTTTGCACTTATCTCTTTTGAATTTCATTTTATTTGCCTCAGCCCACAGTTCCAGCCTATCTAGATCATTTTGAATCCTGACTCTGTCTTCTTCAGAATTAGCAATCCCACCCAGCTTTGTGTCATCTGCAGATTTGATAAGCATCCCCTCTATGTCTTCCTCCAGATCATTTATTAAAAGCATTGAACAACACCAGGCCCAGGACCAAGCCCTGTGGCACTCCACTCGAGACTTCCCTCCATGTGGATGCAGAGCCATTTATGAGCACTCATTGGGTATAATTTTTTTAACCAACCATGAATCCATCTGACGTTTGCACCATCCAGCCCACACTTAACCAGCTTATCCTCAAGGATATCATGAGAAACTTTGTCAAATGCTTTACTGTAATCTAGATACACTATATCCACAGCATTGCCAGAGTTAACCATTTTAGTATTGCCCCCTCAGATGGAAGAAAGAGTCAGACAACAAGGTTGGATGAAACTAAGGCCACTTTATTTAACATATTAAGAGTAACGGCAAGGGCAACGTAATGAGTGGCACGGTCAAGGCCTGGTGTCATATTGACCCCATCCTTACCGTATAACAGGCAAGACACGAAGGCCTCGGGTTGGAGCCAACTGTAAATCGCTTGCAAAGCCAGCCAGGCCAATTATTGGGATGCACCTTGAGGAGCCCTCCAACACCACTGCATGGCCAGCGCAGAGGCCCCACCATGGCCATTCCCAAAGGCAGTCTACAAGCCTCATCCCCGGCCACATGGCTGCAAGTGTGATCCTGCAGACCCCTATATACCCACCATGGGGTTAATGATTGATGCTTACGTAGCTGCATGAACTTTATCCCAACTCAATTCTGCCACCGCAAGGGCCAAGCCTCTGCTTAGGCCCCTGTGCCCACTCAAACACCTAAAACCAGCCGAAGCCCTTGCCTCAAATCCTGAAGAAAAACATTGTTTCCCTTCTTGGAAAGGTGAATGCCATCCCCCCTGTACATGTTCAGAGAGTCAAGCCATATCTGGGGGTGAGGCAAGAAGTGGCCCAACCCAACTTTTAAAATATTTTGGAGCTCCCCATTGGCCTTACTCCAAGCTCTCTTGATCCCCCTGGGATTCCACTAGGCATGGAATCATGGCCGACCACATAATTACTGTGCCTGGCTATTGGTGCTGAATAAACTTCAGGTCATCCCTGGCTTGCAACACCAGGGCCTTCCCTTTCAGGAATCCCAAGTCGTTACCTCCCAGATGAATGACCAAAACCTCTGGTGGCAAGGCAGAAGTGTCCTTGAACAGAAGATGGAGGAGGCCTGGCCAGCGTAGGCCCCGGCGCCCTCTCCATTCCACTGTCGCCCACTGGCTGAGGCCCAGATGCAAGCCAATGGCCAATCGATGGGCCCGAAGACGTAGCTGTGTCTGGAGACAAGAATCCATCTCCTGCCACAAAACACAGCTCCAAGGAAGAAACGACACTGAACCCCGGAACCAATCATTGCAAAAAAGCATTACAAGCGGCAGCTCACAATACAGTAAGAGGGCGCACATAACATTTATAAGCAGCAGATCGCCACCTGCCTACCCGCTGAATGTTGGCAGTGCAATAGCCCAAGGCTGTGGCAGTGGATGCTGCACCTATTCTGAACGAGTGAGTGAAGGGGGAGGGCGGAGCCAGCCATTGAAATAGATGCCGGCTCCACTCCCCCTATTGGAGGCAAGGCTGCACTGCAGCCCCTCCCCCTTTCTCCTTATGTGGCGGCAAAGGCGGCCCCCAGGAGGCACACCGTTGGCTGTCTCCTGTGGGGCCGTAACTCTGTCAGAAAAGAAGATAAGGTTCTTTATAAACCCATGCTGGCTACTACCAATTAACTCATTCCATTCAAGGTGCTCACAGACAGAGCTTTTGATAATCTGCTCTAGAATCTTTCCAAGTATTGATGTCAAACTGACAGGCCTGTAATTTCCCAGGTCCAACTTTTTTCCCTTCTTGAAGATCGGGACAACATCTGTACTCCAGGACATCTCAAAGATTAGAGCCAGAGGCTCTGAAATAACATCTGCAATTTCTTTTAGCACCCTGGGATGCAAGCCATTCGGCCCTGGAGATTTGAAAGTATTTACGGCAGCTAGATGCTCTCTAACCATTTCCTTACTTACTCTGGGCTGGCAGTTCCTCCTTCCTTCATATGCCCTGCATTCTTCAGTTTGTATACAGCTTGCCTTAAGGTTAAAGACTGATGCAAAGTGAGAGTTGAGTAATTCTGCTTTGTCTTCATCCCTTGTTAAGACTTGACTGTCTTCCCCTAGCAATGAGCTTACCCCATCCCTGTTCTTCTTTTTGCTCCGAACATAGGCATAGAAATTTTTCTTGTTATTTTTAGCATCCCTCGCAAGCCTCAGCTTCATCTGCACTTTAGCCTTTCTGACACCATCCCTACAGATTCGAGCCTGCTTCTTGTACTCACCCTCAGTAATTTGGCTCTCCTTCCATTTCCTGTACGTTTCCCTTTTTAGTCTCAGCTCTTCAGAGAGTTCTTTGTTCAGCCATCTCGGCTTCATTACCCATCTCCCACTTTTCTTTCTTACCCGAACAGTTTGCGATTATGCCTTAAGCACTTCATTTTTCAGCATCTCCCATCCTTCTTGTGCAGATTTCCCCCTCAGCGTTTCCAGCCACGGGATCCTACCTAATATTTCTCTGAGTTTTTTGAAATCAGCCTTCCTGAAGTCCAGGATACAAGTCCTACTATGTCCTGGTTTCACATCCTTCACTATGTCAGATTCTAAGCTGACATGGTCACTATTTCCCAGGGATCCTACAACATTCACCTCATCAACCAGTTAATCTTAACACATGACACACCAAATTCAGTTACAGCAGTTTTCGTAGAGCTAAGGAAGATCTCAGCTGAGTTCTTCAGTTACAAGACTTGCTCCCAGCATTAGTTTGGTTGATTACATTATTAAGGCTGTGGCATAATTACAGTATCAGTAGCATGAATCTGGATGCTGAAGCTTAGCACAGTCTTTCAGGTTGATGGATGAGAATTGATCCAGTCTTGACAACTTGGTGAGATAATGAGACTTTAGTGACATTCAATATTAACTGATTGCTTAATCAACAAAGCTTTACTTATGAGTGCTTTAATGCAAGTGTCAGGAAATGTTAAACATGACTGTATTGCTTTTGTTAAATATAGATCTTTCAAGATCAAGAATTTTTTTAAAAGAAATAAAACCATTTTAATTGATGCTTGGGTTTCTGAGACTTAAAGGTTGTGTGTGTGCACACATGTAAAATGCTGTTAAGTCACAGCCAACTTATGGCAACCCTGTGGGGTTTTCAAGGCAAAAGATTTTCAGAGATTGTCTGCCATTGCTTGCCTCTGCATAGCAACTCTGGAATTCCTTGGTGTCTCCCATCCAAATATTAACCAAGGCCAAACCTTCTTAGCTTCCAAGAGCTGATGAGATCAAGCTAGCCTGGGCCATACCAAGGTTGTCTACATGTTACTCAGGACAGTCTTCCATCCATTAAGTTCATGTGCCTATTTATTTTATTGTTACTGCCACTGAGAGCTCTCCCAGTCTTTTAGTATTAAAAAACTGTAATGATTTAATGAATTCACTATAATTGCCATAGTGAAAATAGAAAACTACATGTTACAGAAGAGATGCAGGTGAGCATGTTACTATTAGTAGGAGTCTGCATTGGTATTTCATTTTATTCTACATTTTCTTCTTCCACTTTTGCCCCCTTGGCATCCATTGAGAAGCTAATTGAGGGGGTAAAGCATGGAATAAGATGCATTCAGTTAAAAAAACCCAAAAACCTGCCATCCACCCCACTGTTGCTTTACCTGTGAGAAGGCAAATTTCATGCATACTTAGGTTCCTTCTTCCTCCAAAGAAAATATTGTGTACAGAAATGCCACATGGAGATGGTGTTATGCAATAGGAGCATCAGGTCAGTCTTCTGGTTGGGTTGTGTGGTATGTTCATCAGATGTACTTCTGCTGAGTTGTTCTTTACCCACTTCATCTGTATGCTGCCTTGTTGAATGAAAACAGTGTCAGCAGATCAGCTGCCAGAAAAGAAGAGTAGGTTTTTATACCCTGCTTTTCTCCACTTTAAGAAGTCTCAAAGCAGCTTTCAATCATCTTTCCCTTCCTCTTTACACAACAGGCACCTTGTGAGCTAGGTGGGGCTGGGAGAGTTCTCAGAGAACTATGACTGGCCCAAGGTCTCCCAGCAGGCTTCATGTGGAGGATTGGGGAATCAAACCCAGTTCTCCACATTAGACTCTGTCACTCTTAACACTAACACTGCACCATGCTGGCAGAGCACTGAGAATTTCCATTATAAATCAATTTCCCATCAAATCTAGTGAAAACTACAGAATACTTTTTGAATGTCAGATGTAGTTACATTTGGATTAGTTACCTTTCTGAGGTTAACCAAGAGGGGAATATTCCTGTCAGATTTTGAGATTAGATTACTTGAATCAGAGCTGCTTTTGTTAGCTTAGAAGGTGATTAACTGCCATATGTAGTAGTAATGTCGGCTTTCCTTGGGCATGCTACTTGTAAAGAGAAGGCCCTTAATCTGAAATAAGGTAAGGAACCTGAGAATTCTGCTTTTACTCTTCTTGTGTTCTCTGGTTTGATAGTTATAGTGCTGTTAATGGCAATTGGTCTGTTTTATGGATGCTGCTACATCTGTCCTTATGGAAAATACTGGGCGTTCCATCCTGTGTCCCATATGCGGCCCTATGTTTGGAATGTGGTCAAAATCTTATGACCACTAGGGCGTAACTTGTGACCTTTAAATACTGGCTTCAGCTGCATTATAACTCCGACCCTTCCAGCTATATTTACCAGCTTTTAATGGAATCTGAGTCTTCACCTTGGCTAGCAACCATAGAGAGTAAACTGGGAACTCTGAATATTCCCATCGAATCCCTCCTTTTACTTTCAGAATCAGAGGCGTTCCAAAAAAATAAGGAACAGAGTATTGGAGACAGAGCTAGCCAATTTATACAATGCAGCCAATAAGACATGCTCTCCTCTTAGCCATGGGATACTCCCCACTGTCGGACTTCTCCCCAGTTATTTTTACCAATTACAAACTCCAAAAATCCGCAGAATTTTCTCTCTTGCCAGGCTTAATGTTTTACTGTCAGTGATTTTAACCAGAAGATTTCAAGGTATACCACTTATCAATAGACATTGCCCCTGTTTAAATGCAACTATTGATACAATGTCCCATGTGTTGTTAGAATGTCCTTATTATGACAATATCAGACAAAGTATTTTATCTTGAATCTTATCCAGCATTATGGATTTTCCTGATGCATATAAACTGTTGTTTTTACTTAACAACACTGGTGACATTATAACTGAGTCAGTGGCAAAATTTTTACATGTCACCATTTCTATACATAGCAATATATTGTAACCTTAGGATATTTTAACTCGTAATATTTATGTATTCGTTTAATGTTCCCCTTTTACAATGCAATGCCAATTAAGGGATGATGATGATGATGGATGCTGTGACCAGTGTTCCCTCTAAGCTAAGTTAGTGTGAGCTAGCTCACAGTCTTTTAGCCTCTGGCTCACAGATTTTTGTCTTAGCTCAGGAAGGATGGCTTCAGAGAAAATTAATTTATGCAGTAGCCAAATTGTTCACTCACAACATTAATGCCAGTAGCTCACAAAGTAGAATTTTTGCTCATAAGACTCCACAGCTTAGAGGGAGCATTGGCTGTGACCCCATTGAATGCTTTACCTTTCCACTAGAGCACGGTATGGTGAATTCTGCATGTGCTACAGAACTTTTGCTTTTCCCCTCAGCCTCCCAACAAGCAGCAAACTCTATATGAAATGTGGGGGAGTTGATAATGTGGAGGGGAAGGGAGAGAAAGGCTCTTTGAAAAGTAGAGTTAATACTTGAACAGCAATATGAAACTGAATCTGGTAAGATTATGAAGTAATGGATTATGAATTGGTGGAAATAGGCAATAACTTACAGAATCTTGGCTTCAAGGATTCTGAGGCTGCAGATTTTATAGCAGTAGCCCCATCTGTTACAGCACTGAATGAAAATGTAGTACTTGGATCCTCCTTTATGATTCAGCAGTGGCATTTCCTTCTTTGCCAGTTTTCTGTGTCTGAACTTCTAAAGAGCTGAAATTGGCATGCTATTTGGTTAGCTTTTATTTTTATGAACATTGCACTTAGTATATAATTCTTACCAGATATTACAGCATCCTTCAGGAACTGAGAACAATTCCTTAAATATAGTGGTTATTCATATTTAGTTTGGATAGCAGGTATGGGAAATTATTAAGACTTTCAGAACCACCTTGAAACTTTGTTGAAAGACTGTATTAAAATAAGGAAAAGGATAATATGAAACATAATATAGTGAATTCATAAAGATTAACCAATGTGGTTGCAGTAGCAGTATCTGCACAAATGCAAAGATGTTAACAACCTAGCATCTGAAAAATATTGGCAGCAGGTGAATGTCTCTGGGGAGGTACTTTGTAACTGGGATGCCTCCACAGAAAATATTTTGTCTCTATTCACTTCCAGTGCCCAGATGGCTGTGCCCCTGAGGTTAAGAACCTTAGAAGACAGGAAACCCACCTTGTTCCTTCACATCCTGGCATAATGTGCATTTCATAATTTGGCCAAAAATTAAGGATGAGTGGATTCCTCCTGTTCAGTTCCAGTTGTTTTGTTCTGTTTTCTCATATATGTGCATCAAATGGCATAGTTCTTCGATGTGGTACTCACTAGTAAAGTATTGTTCTTGTCTCCAGTCAATGGAGAATGCAAACATGGGTGGAATGGTTTGGGAATGTCCCTGAGGGTCCAGTTCCATAATCTCATATTTATGGGACCAAGGGAAAAGCATGCTTAGAAAACTTCATTATGTTTATGGCTTTGCAGTTCCCAGATCACAAGAACACAATAAGATTCCCTGTTTCTGTTCTCTGATGTAATATAAATGTTTATGTCATATTAGAAAATTTAACTTGTGAAGATTAGTCACAAGCTATTTGAAACTTTGTTGTGATCCTTGCATTGTGAATCCTCCCCAATTTCCCCCTTGATATTCCCTTTTGACAAACACTGGGAATCTTTTCAAAGAACTCGAGTATAATTTTTTCTTGATACTACAATTACAGGGTTGCAGAATTGTATGCCCACAACCCGCCCACCCCTTTTCCCAGAGTAGCACTTGGTAGATACTGGCAGAGACAGGTTAAAAGAGCTGTAAAATTCTGGTGGACGATTCTGCAGGATTCCAATAGCTTTCTGATCAAGGCTGAATCCAATTAAATGGAGGAATGAGGGGTTAAAGTCTGATCTGAAATACCATAGAAGAGAATTCCCCAGCAGGAGTGGGGGGGTGCCACTTGTAAGAAAGTCTCCCTCTGACCAGGCTGCAACTGAGTATAGCAGCAGGGGTAGGAGGTTTGACAGCCCAGAGCATTGGCAGTGGACAGGGGGAACAGCAAAAGCCTCTGGCTAGCCCTTGCAAACCCAGATGGGGTGGGACAAAGCAACAAAGAGGTTAAGAGAGGAACAGGGATTAGAGAAGGGAGGGACAGTGCTGGGCTGGGCTAGCATGGGTGGAGTCCCAGGGATAAAAAGGGAAGTTGGCTGAGAAGGGCAGAGAGGGTGCAGAGAAGGGAGGAAGGGGAACCTAAAGGAGGAGCTGGGGCAAGCTAAGGCTATCAGATCTGGGAAGGCCAGGTAGAACTGCCCCAAAGCAGAGGAGCAGCCCCCTATAGTTTTGAAGAGGCAAAAGTGGGCTAGTGAAAGGGATTTCACTTGCATGGAAACCTGTGTGGATTTTTCTCATTCCAATGATGAGATACTTAAGGAACACCATTGCATCTGGTAAGTATCTGCTGCTCATGGAAGACACTTATGATGTCCCAATATTCCTTGATGGGGCTACCCCATTTACTAAGTATGTAAGGTAAAGGGTAAAGATTTCCCTCGTTCTAAAGCCAGTCAAATCCCACGCTAGGGGGTAGTGCCCATCTCCATTTCCAAGCCGAAGAGACAGTGCTGTCTGAAGATGTTTCTGTGGTCATATGGCTGGCATGACTAAATGCCAAGGCACACAGAATGCTGTTACTTTCCCACCAAAGTGGTACCTATTTATCTACTTGCAATTTCTTGCTTTTGAACTGCTAGGTTGGCAGGAGCTGGGGCCAGAGATGGGAGCTCACTCCATCACTCAGCACTAGAGTCTCAAACTGCCAAACTGTCTGTATTCAAACTGCCAAACTACAGACCTACAGACCTTCCAGTCTGCAGCTCAGCGTCTTAACCTCTGAGCCACTAATAATTTCTAAAACATCCAAAGTGAATTGAGACTTTGAACATTTTTAAAGAACATTTTGGCGTCTGTCAGGTATGTGTGGATCTTTTTGCACCCTATAAGAATAATCTCAAAATGGAAATATACATTTGAAAATGCACACTTCACATTCAGCTAGCTGCATTACTAGTGATACTTTTTTATGCTTAAGAGGTACTAAGAACTATGGTTTAGAAATTATACTTTGAGGCACCTTGCTGTCCAGTTTGTCAAACATAAAGTTGTGGTTATTAATCTCTCTCCCTTTAGACACAACTCAGTCATATCCTGGGCTCATAAAATCATCACCATCAGTATGCTGTAGAAATACGAAATACCCAGGTCTTTCCTCCTCACCAGTGAAGGTGGGAGGGAGCTCTCAGTGAATGGGGGGCAGGGCAATGTCTCCAATGTGATGACATCGTGTGAGGGTGACATCATCATGTCTGGGATGACATGCAGCAATACTCTGGTATTTTGGGCAAAACTCTATGGTTACCATGGAGTTTTACCCAAAATACCAGAGGTTGCCATGTGAAGTCCCCAGCATGATGACATTAGAAGGATGGGAAGTCAGAGCTACATTTGATCAACAGAATAAATACTACTTCCTCTAGAAAGTTTTTATCATGTTTGATGACATTTTGAACAAATATATGGATTTGAAAATGTGACAGATGTAGCGAGGTTTTTTGGTTTGTAAATATGAATAGAGTTTATAATATTGTACACACTGAATGTTGTTTGTATTGTAATTATTATACCAATGAACCATTTTTTGTGTTGACCAAAGAGCTATTGGGAGTCAGTACATGTACTGGATCACTGGTATAATGTAATTTCCAATATGAGGTAGGCAACATTGGAATCATTTATAGTGACTATGAAGTTATCTCCTTGTGAAAGGAAATGAAGTGTCTGGATCTCAACAGTTGAGAGACAATCTCAACAGGAGAGATGAGCTTTTTGACCTTTTAAATCCATCTGGAGATACAGCAAAACTATGACTTTCTATTTGGAACAGCATGAATTTAACTTCAAATATAAGGGAAGGTGCAACTAGTTCTGTGTTTATCTGATAAAGTACTTTAAGTAGAGGTAAACAAATTAAATTATGGATTACAGGTATTTTTCTAACAAGGTAGTAGAATTCATTTTTCAAACAAGCATGAACTACATTTTTCCTACATATTTTTAAAATGTGCACTTGTCATGTATAAAGCACAGTGCATATATTTCTTTTGCAGCTGTACATAGATTCTGCAGCAAAATAAACTTTCATGCTACACTTCACTTATTTGGGCACTTTCACACTAGGGTTGCCAGGTCCCGCAGGGGGGCAGGGAAACCCCCACTCGATGGGTCCATTACCCACCGGCCCAGATTGGGCCGCTAGGGGGAACCCTACCCCCAAAGTGCTGGGATCGCAGAGATGTACCCAGCATGGTGACGTCACCCAGAGGTGACGTCATCACGTTGGGCACATTGCAGGGGGACGCTCTATCATTTGAAGGAAAACTCTATGGTTTTCCCTCAAATGATAGTGGTCCTGCCCCCAATGTGCCAAATGTGATGACATCACTTCCTGGTGATGTAATCACACTGTGCACACAGCGAGGACTTCCCAGAGAGGACCAGGACTTCTCCCACTGCAGCTACAGTAGGACTTGGCAACCCTATTTCACACACACTAAATAACATACTTTCAATGCACTTTGCAACTGGGTATTACCATGTGAAATGGCAAAATCCACTTGCAAACAGTTGCTGAAGTGGATTAAAACTGCAATATTTAGCAAGGGTCTTTTAAAGGGTCTCTTTGCAAGCCCAGTGTGAAGTCTGTGACCACCTTTCTCTCTCCCTCCTGCTAGATTTAAAGGGCCCTCCAGCCAATCGGCAAGCCATGTGGTTCCCACTGAGCAGCTAAAGCCCTTTAAATTGGGCAGAAGGGGAGGGAGAGGGGTGGCTGGGCAGGTGGTCACTGCCGGGGTGGATTGGAGCCCCCAAAAGCAGGGGAACCCCCGCCGAGACCTGGGTGTTGTCAACCCTATTCATTGCATTACATTACAATCACTATTCCAATCTACTATTCCAAATAAGAAATACACTAAAATAAAGAGAATGTATAGCCCTTCTTGGTAAGAATATATATGTAAGGACTGAATGAGTTTAGCATATATAATGAAATAAGAAACCAATATCCCTGTTAAGTCCTGGGGGGGTTGTTCCAAGTGTTGTAATTCAGCAATTTCCATTTCCATTCTTTTCCTGAAGTTTCTTTGTGATAAAACAGCTACTTTGAGATCATCCATTGAAGCTCCTAGAAGGTTGAAATGTTTTTCAACAGCTTTCTCAGTCTTGTGATTCTTGATGTAAGATTTGTGTCCATTTATCCTTTGGTGTAGGCAAACAGGTAAAATCCTGTTTACCTAAGTTGAATGCAGTTGAATAAATGAACTCGTTGAACTTACGCTTGGTGTCTTGTGTCTTCACGGGTGTGTGTATGCCAGGGAAAGTATGTTCCATCATATTTAGTAACTCATCCTTCCTTTTTGCACCCTATAAGAATAATCTCAAAACGGAAAGCATGTAGGGAGTTGTTTCTTAATCCTGTAAAAGCAGCAAGAGACTGGCCCAAATTAACAAACAAATTTCATTGACGAGCAGGAATTTAAATCTTGTTTTAAGTCGAGCATTCCATCCACTGCACCATATTGGTTTTATTAAAAGGATCTGCCATATTTCAAAAATGTTAGTTTTGTGACAATTTAGTAGTATATTTGTTTAGTAGTATATATGTATAAGAACATAATCATTTTAAACGTAAGTGATTATTTCACTGTTTCATTAGTAACTTCAACTGAAAAGCTTGTCTAATGGATGCTTAATATTTTTACTGGGAATTTTTTAAAAGGACATAAAGGATTTTAACTTCCAGATCTTATTCCTTATGCTAAATGAAGGACTTAATGGAGGTGGAAAAACTAATGTTCCTGTGAAGGTTTTTATTGGCAATCATAAGATGGGGAAAAAAATCTCAACATAATGTTATCCCTGAATAAAGAGTTGAGTTAATGTTGAATGTTAACTCATTAGGATTTTTAAAGCTCTCAAGAAAATTAAATGATATTGTCTCACATCCCAGTGAAGGTAGGGAGCTCTCTTGTGTCATTTACCATTAAATATGTATTAGGTAATATATGCAAAGGGTTTTGCTCAGAAATCACTGTATATATTCTCAGAGTCCTGCAGAAGGTCACTGTGATGTCATTATTCAAACTACATAGTTTTAGCTCCACTGCTTTCACCAACATATGTGAATTTCTAGCCAGCTGTGTAAAGATTGTTAAAATAGTAATCCACACCATTTGTAAAGCAGGGAAAATTGTAAAATAACAGGCCTGAAGGATACTTGAAAATTACTTAGTCCAAATTCCTATCGTAAGGCAGTATGTACCAGTATGGGAGCCAGTTTGGTGTAGTGGTTTGGAGCGCAGACTCTAATCTGGAAGAACTGGGTTTGATTCCCCATTCCTCCATGTGCAGCTGCTGGTGTGACCTTGGGCCAGTCACAGTTCTCTCAGAGCTGTTCTTTCAAGAGAAGTCCTTGAAAGAGCTCTCTCAGTCCCACCTACCTCACAGGGTGTCTGTTGTGGGGAGGGGAAGGGAAATGAGACTGAGCAATTCAACATACAACACACACTTGGTAGATGGACAGGGCTATTTTGGGGGAGGAACACACAGGAACGGACTTCTGGCTGGCTCTGGAGTTGGCCACACCCAGCAGGAACTCATTAGCATAATAGGCCACACCCAACAGCAGAAACTCATTAGGATTGGCTACATTAGGGTGTGTGTGGCCTGACATGCAAAGGAGTTCCTGCTCCAAAAAGAGCCCTGGCTTTTGATAACAAACAAGGTAAACAGAATAAGAAGCAAAAGCTGGGTGTGGCTGGATGACCACACTTCTGGTAACGTGGGGTGTGGTCTAATATGCTAATGAGCTGTGCTGTCAGGGGTGTGGCCTAATATGCTAATGAGTTTCTGCTGTTGGGTGTGGCCTAATATGCTAATGAGTTCCTGCTGGGCTTTTTCTACAAAAAGAGCACTGTAGATGGAATAAAGTGTGTGAGATCGCAAGCTAGCAGTGCAATACTATACTTATTAGTGTTGCCAGCCTCCAGGTGGTGGCTGGAGATCTCCTGGGATTACAACTGATCTCCAAGCGACAGAGTCACTTCACCTGGAGAAAATGGCTGCTTTGGAAAGTGGACTCTATGGCATTAAACCCGATTCAGTCTCTCCCCTCCCCTCCCCTCCCCAAACCCTGCCCTCCTCAGGGTCCACCCCCAAATCTTCAGGTATTTCCCAACTTGGAGCTGGCAATCCTATATACTTTCTTAGAAATAAGCTCCAGTGGATAGACCTGAGCAGAATTCAGCATAGACCTGCTCTGGGCTGCTGCCTAGATTTCTATTATAGAGTTGACATAGGCCTCACTTTTAGATTCCTCTGATGCATTTATGGTTCCTGGAAAGGAATGAAGGAAATTTCTTAATCAGCCCCTAAATGATGTTACTACTTATAATGTTAGTGCTATGTGAATTGTTTATTAGCATTATGTATTGTAAAAGCTCTTATTCTGAAGTGATTTGGGGATTATAAATCAGATTGTATACTGTACACCTGTATATATTGATGGTGGTCAGGTTTACCTCAGGTTCATAGAAATGCTCATGCTTCTTCATTCAACAGTGATTCAGAATCTGGAGATTTTTCTGCTTTCTCCATAAATTTGGTATCCTTTTTGAAAACATTTTTGACTGTATTTAATAGCTCATTTAAATGTGCAAGGAAGGTATGGCCTAAGTGCTATTACTCTGTGTTTCTTCTACAGTTTAATGGAACACCAGACATTAATGAAATGTCAATGACTCTTCCTGCCAGTTAAATTCTCTGGTTCTATCTAATTAGAATTAAATGCTTTGAGAGGTTAGGCAGACTAAATAAAGGAACAAAGAGTTCATTCTCCCAAACTATGTTCTTGCATTTGCCAAATCAATTTTAATTAGCATCATAAAGATCTCCAGGTTGTTCACTGAAGTACAGTTTTGTTTGGCTTCTTTAAAAAAAGTAGCGTAAGATATTATGTTGCATTTTTCTTCTGTAATGAACCACCTTCTGGTTAGTCTCTGGTATAAAAAAACTGCCTTTCTCTATGACTCATGTCTGAGAACAAATAGGGTTGTTTTTTTTGTTGTTGCAAAGGAACTTCAGAAACAGACTAGAAAGGGAAATTGCCAAGTTACAAGTTATTACAACACTCAGAACAATGGAATCCCCAGGATTTAACAGGGATGTTGGTTTCTTATCTCACTACATATGCTAACCTCATTCAGTCCTTTCATATATATTCTCACCAATTCCCCAGAAGGGTTATATATCCTCTTTCTTTTATTTTATTTTATTTTATTTTATTTTATTTTATTTTATTCCTTGCTTGGAATAGTAGATTAGAATAGTAGATTGTAATGTAATGATTAGTAGAATGTAATGTAATTTGGAATGGTAGATTGGAATGTATTTCTCTGGTTTGGGGACAGGGAAGAGACTCTACACAGCTAGTCACTTCCCTTCAAAGAAGAAGATGCTATAAGGTCGTGTCCATGCTTGAGAGAAGATGGATGGCGTGTAATGGCAGGGTCTCAGTTAATTACTCTCAGCATTCCACAAATAAAGAATACATCTACCAATCAATCTCCAGTTTTGATATACTTATTTCCTTCATATGTATTTCCCCGGAATTAACCCCAGACAAATGGTAACCATATAAACTAAGCTTGGTATTCCTGTTTGGTCCTTGAATTGGTTAAACATCTTCATTATGTTTTGTGCTAATTTACTGCTCACTCTTTACCTATATGTATGGACTGGTAACTGAAGAAGTGTGCATGCACATGAAAGCTTATACCTTGCCTAAAACTTTGTTGGTCTTAAAGGTGCCACTGGACTCAAACTTTGTTCTGCTGCTTCAGACCAAAGCAGCTACCCACCTGAATCTAGAACTGCTATGCTCATTCTATAATAGAATGTTATCTAGATCATGAGAACTTGTGACAGTGAATTCAAAACATTACCTGTGCATATTGTCTTGTCTGTCTCTGATGCCATATTTTTTATCCTTCCATTTCATTTTCTTTCTATTTTCTGATTTTACCCCTTTTCCTGTATCTTTAAAAGTGCTCTTTTTCAGGCAAGAAGTCCAAAATATTTTAAATGTGAATGCAGTAGACAGACTATATAAAAGCACACTAGATTTTAATCACTTTTTGTATGCCATTTTTTGATTTTTGTACCAGTGGTTTACTTAACACTGAGAAAATCTGTATGTATAAGGGAAACTTTGTGTGGGTTAGCCATTAGTACAAAATAATATCCTCCCAAACGTTAGGAGGGGACTTGCTTATTTTTGCTGCCTAGTTTAAACTACAGGGCCAAAATGTTATGAACTGAGGCTGCAACATCTGTAGCATCCATAGCTCTTCCTTTGTACCATAGCCATATCCGTTGAGTATTTGTTCAGGAAAAGTAAGGATATATGTAACATATTAATTACTGAATAAGATTTTATCAAGTGTCTTGTTTCATTTGTTATGTAGAAGGAAACTGACAAAAGCACAATTTTTCTTCTCTTTACTAAACAAATAGCAAAGAACTATACACATAATCTTCTTGCTTGCTCCAGAGTAAAGCATAGCATTTTGGAGTCTGGCAGAGAAGTCATTACCAGTCACATCCTTCTAAATCCATTGCAAACAGGGAGCATAAAAGGGTGTAACTGTTTTTAGGATCGCACTGTAATTTACTAAAAAAAATTCTGTTTCAATGTCTTCTGTATTATAGTAGACTGGCTTATCCGGTGAGAGTCAAAACCAATTTGTGTTGGTTGCTATTCATTTTCTTTTAAAAAATGACATAGACAAGAAGTAATTAAAATAGTACATTATAATGCATGCCTTGTCATTTTGTATTTAGCATTTCAGATTTTATGCTGGCTTAATTTCATGAATTTAATTGATGCTACTTTGTTGCTGCTTCAAAACATATACAAATCCATGAGCTGGAGCCTTTGTCTAAAGTGACCCAGCAGCTTTTCAATTTGATGGTGCTTTCTTATAGAACATTTTCTTGTTTTAGGGAGTGGGGCTTTTCTGTCATTCATTTTTCTTAATGCTTGAAGGCTGAAAGAGATAATTTGCTATTTGTCATGTAGGCTTTCTCTTGGAAGTGTTTAAAAGTCACAAGTTGAAAATCTCTGTATTTTATTCACTTTTATTTGCCTCTTGAATACTTGTTTTTCAGATATCCTCAAGAGTTATGGTGTCCTCAGTCTTATATAGTAACAGAAACCAATTTCCCAAGAAAAGAGCTAAGGGCACCTGTGAAATGTATTACCTATGTGAAAAAGACTATTCATTTCTAAATACGTGTGCAAGTCAATCACATTTGCATATTCTTAACAGACTATGCATGTACATGAACTTTAGGTAAAGTGTACCAATATATGTATCAAAATATTGTCTAATATTCCAGGGCTATCGCAGTGTGGTATGATATGCCAGCAGTTTTAGAATTTTAGAGCCAGTTTGGTGTAGCATTTAAGAGCAGAGGACTCTAATCTGGAGAACTGGGTATGATTCCCCATTCTTCCACATGAAGCCAACTGGGTGACCTTAGGTCAGTCATAGCTCTTCCAGAGCTCTCTCAGCCCATTTCTAAGTCCAACTTGCCACCTAGTGGTGGTGCATAATGCTAAAGAGTTAGAGCCTCTGACAGCCAGACAATCTCCAAATCTCCTGGCTATACTACACACACAACCATATGATAATTATTAGTTTTAGAATTTATTTGCTAATAAGCATCCTGTTTCTATTTGTATTATGTTTGGATACTTGGGTGGTATTTTGTTAAATAGAAGTTACATAGTTCAGAGGTGCTGCTGGGTTAGGGTTGCCAGCTCTGAGTTGAAAAAATACCTGGAAATTGGGGGTGGGGTGTAGCCTGACCTGGGTGGGGTTTGGGGAGGGCATATAATGCCACAGAGTCCACCTTCCAAAGCAGCCTTTTTCTCCAGGTGAACTGATCTCTGTTGGCTGGAGATCAGTTGTAATCGCAGGGGATCTTCAGCTACCACCTGGAAGCTGGCAACCTATGCTGGGTCCTGGCCTGTGCCTGGATGCTCAGATCTTCTCTGTTGCACAAAGAGCCTTTTATCAGCTTTGGTGGATACACTTGATACGACCATTCATCAAACAGCATGATCTGGCCACAGTTATCCGTACTCTGATTATATCTGGTTAAATTACTATAGTGTACTCTATGTCTTTGAAAATGGTCTGGAAATTTCACTTAATCCAAAATGCAGCAGCTAACCTGCTATCTGGGAAAGGGTACAGGGATCATATCACCCCTGTGCTGAAAGATCTGTTTCAGGGCACAGTTCATTGTACTGTTTCTTACCATCAAATTCCTAAATGGTTTTTGAACATAGGGTTGCCAGGTCCTCCCTGGCCACTGGTAGGGGATGTGCAGGGCCGGTGCCAGGTTTTTTGCACACTAGGCAAGGCTACCTTCTGCCCCCCCCCCAGTGCACCTACCAATTTTCAAACATGAAAGCATTTTAGGAAGAATGAAAAACACAAAATTTGAAATTGCTAATTTCTTTTTTTTAAAAAAAATTGTGAGAAGCCACCTGCATGGTTTGTGCCAGGGGGCATCATCAGAACCCCTGTGAACCACGGGGAGAGTGGCTCAGGAGGATGTGAGACCAAGAGGCTCAAGGTTTATGGGTGAGTGAAAGAGAAGTAGAGAAGCTAGGAGCCTTGTCTAATGATCCAATGATAAACCAAGCCCTTTTCTGTAATTGAAGTATATTTGTGTTGCCAAGGTACTTGCCTCACTGACTGCCCAAATCCATTAAAAGAACCCTTGCCTTTGGCAAAACACTGCCCCCAGAACACAATAGTCCTCAAAGCTTCAAAAAGACTGACCAAGAAACATGGAACGTCCTGACTCTATGCTCCCAGCCACTCTCTCTCTGTCTTTCTTCCTGCTTCAATCCATCTATAGCTAGAGGACATGTTGGCCCTGATGCTACATCCCCAACCATCACAGGTGACACCTAATTAGAGCTGCATCAGGCACTGTCAGATCTGATGCTGCTGCCATGATGCACCAAGCAAAAGGAAGGGCAAAGAAGCTAGGAAAAACGTGGTTGACAGTTGTCCAATCCCCACAAATTCCACATCCAGGAAGCCCCCCCACCCCTGTCCTCCACATAGAGTTATTTTTACACATGGGACAAAATTACATTGATTTTTTTTTCAACAGGCATAATGTGCTACCCTCACAGATATGAGATTTCATGCTTTTTGATCACAAGCAAAGACCAGCTGCATCGTACAGACACAATCAAATCATAAGAACATAAAAAAGCCCTGTTGAATTTTCCGTCAAATTCCCACTCAGTCCTTTCCACATTACAGACCTTATGCCTGTCTTGCATAAGGACCAGGTGTGTGTTTGGTTAACGTAACAGCCCAATATTCTCAGGATTATAAACTGCTAATTGCACACAGTCTTGTTGGACCAGCTTCCAAAACTAGTACATGCATTTCAAAACTTTCCTTTATTTTCTCCAGATGTTTAAAGCGGCTTCTCTGGAATTCTAGTGGTGCCTCCTGCCCAATCATCATGGCTATCTACTGCCACACTTAACCCCAGAGGAGGATTTTGGGCTTTACGTGCCAGCAGAAGCCTTCCCCCACCTGCAGCTCAAATCAGTCCAATCTCTCTCTGTAGTCATTCCATGCAAAATGGACTTGGACTACTGCTTCATTTGGTTCCCGCCCCATACTTCCCTTACTTCAAGGCTGAGGTGACCCATAAGTCAGCCCTGGAATATTATAACATACAGAGCAACTGTGCAGGATCAGACTAATGGTCCTTCTAGTCTAGCACCTTGTTTTATACACTGCCCAACCAGCTGCCCCCTGAAAATGTACAAGCAGAGCACAGAGGATAAAGCCTCCCCATTATTTTGCCCCCAATACTGTTGCTGTTTTTGACTGGAAGGTTGTTTCCCAGCTATTATATGGCACTCCTGTGTGGATAGAGGCATACCATGAATCTCTAGATTATGTATTGTTATCTTGTATTCAAAAGATTACGGGGGCATAACAATGCATTGCTGGAATAGTTTGGAAGCTAGGATTAGGTTTACATTCACTCGAGGCCCATGCATGGAGGGACACCTTTAGGTGTTAGCTGAAAATATTGTTCACTAATGGTAGATATTTATCCTTGTTAAGAGAAGATCCTTATTCAAGCCCTTGGAGGGAGTTAGTTGAATCAAACCCCTCACTATTAAGTTTTCAGCCTAAAGAACTAATATCCTTAGGGCTGTCTTAATACCTTAATTTCCAAGTGGCTTTTTGAATTAGATCTATCTAAAGAAGAGAGAAGACATTGGATTTATACCCCACCCTTCACTACCCAAGGGAGTCTTAGAGCGGCTTCAAACTCCTTTCCTTCCCCTCCCCACAACAGACATCCTGTTAGGTAGGTGGGGCTGAGAGAGCTCTGACAGGAACTGTTCTTTTTCAAGAACAGCTGTGCTAGAACTATGGCTTGCCCAAGGTCATCCAACAGGTGCAAGTGGAGGAGTGGGGAATCAAACCTGGTTCTCCCAGATTAGAGTTCACACACTTAACCACTACACCAAATCTAGCTCATGTATGCGAGGTCAAAGGGTTTGTTCCCCTATATACTTGGATCTTTGTACCCACAAAGTCCTCCTGCCTATATATATTTTAACTGTGCCATGCTACAGGAGAGCTTTTATGCTATCTCCTTCAATTCCATTCCAGATATTTTATGGTCGATATAGTAATAGGAAAGGCTGAAGGAGCAGGATATGTTTAGCCTGGAAAGGAGACGACTGAGCGGTAATATGATAACCATCTTCAAGTACCTGAAGGGCTGTCATATAGAGGATGGTGCAGAGTTGTTTTCTGTTGCCCCAGAAGGTCAGACCAGAACCAGTGGGTTGAAATTAAATCAAAAGAGTTTTTGGCTAAATGTTAGGAAGAACTTCCTGCCAATTAGAGCTGTCAATCAATGGAATGCTGCCTCTGAATTGGCTATTGTGATGACAGATCTACCCTCTATAAATCTGTCCAACCTCCCCCATTCAAATTTATCTAAACCAGCAGCCATCACTGCACCTTGTGGCACTGAATTCCATGCGTCAGCTATCCATCACAAGAGAAAGCTCTCTGCTCATATCACCATCATGCTTAAATTGAGCATTATAACAGTGTGAGTGGGATAATGGATGGGCAAGAATAGGAAAGGGTGATGAATCCCTGACTGGCAAATAAAATAATTGAGCACCTGGGCTGCCACTGTACCACCTAAGTAGGTTGCCAACCTCCAGGTGGTTGCTGGAGATCTCCTGAGATGACAACTGATCTCCAGGCAAAATGGTAATTTCAGAAGGTGGACTCTATGGGAATATACCCCACTGAAGTCCCTCCCCAAACCTTGTGCTGCTCAGGCTCCACTCCAAAATCTCCAGGTATGTCCCAATCACCCATAGCTAGCAACCCTACACCCAAGTGCTGGACACAAATTTGAAAGGCTGCTGTGCTGCCTAAAGAGACTGTTTCACTGCCAAAGACACCTCAGAGATGCTGCAGCTGATTCTGTCATCCTGCTGCTCCAGACAGACCAGCGGCAGAATCAAAATGTCACTGGACTCCAGACAGGTGCTGGAGCCGTAGACTCCCTGAAAGACCCACCCTTTGGACAGAGCAGTCCAGAAGCCTCAAGCACGCTGTACCTGCTCAGAGGCACTCTTTACTATCCACGCTTTTGACAGGCTCCTGGGCAACTGAACTTTACAAGCACCCAACCAAGTCAAGAACATCACTGGGCAGCCATGGCACACATCTGGAAGATGGACATCCCGCTCAGCCCCACAGAACATGGGGGCTTCACAATTCACCGATAAGCCCCCCTCTCCACCTCCATAGGCATGCTTCTTAAAGGGTCGAGGAGGGTGCACATGCAGCCTCCATGTGGGGTGATCCTGCTGCTGCCCCCCAACCTTCCCCCTATGCCTCTGCCAGCGACTGGACTCACCCACTGCTCTGGAAGCAGTAGCTCCTGTGGCCTTGAAGAAGCAACCATGCAGCACCATCCCATCTTCCAGCACCAGGCTGCCCATGGCTGCACCGTGTTCATCCCACTACTGCATGTGGGAAGAGAGTTGAAGGGGGGGGGCACCACTGGGCATTCAGGTAGTTGTGAGTGGTGTGGACCTGGCATGAAAGGAGACAGAGACGGCAGTGTGGCCAGTGTGAAAGCTACAAAGAGGGGATGAGCTGAGCCCTAGCTGGGAAAACCTGGGAGGAAATGACCCGCTGAGGGGTGGTGCAGCTGGCAGGAGGCTGGGCTAGATGAGGTGGATCTCATTTTCTATGCAAGCAGAGCAGGGCTTTGTGGCTGGTGAGGGAGGGGCAGGGCAGGGGGTTCATTAGCAGGCCAGCACTCTAGGCAACCGGCTAACTCGTCTATATGGATGCACCGGCCCTGGGGATGTGGGGTAGGGTTACCAGATCCAGGATGAGAAACTCCTGGAAATTTGGGAGTGGAGCCTGGGGAACCTCAGTGAGGTACAATGCCATACAATCTACTCTGTAAGGCATCAATTTTTTCCAAGGGAACTGATCATGGTACTCTGGAGATTAGCTATAATTCCAAGGGATCCCCAGGTCTCCCCTGGAGGCTGGCATGCCAACCTGTTATTGAAGGAATTCCTCCTCCCATACAGTCCAGCCTTCCAGCTAAGATCTTCCTCTGTGTGCCCCTGCCTTCAGAGGTAAGGTGACCAGAGATGGGACTTTTTTACTTGCAGCACCTTATCTGAAGAATGCCCTTTCCCTTAAGACTCACTGACATTTGCACTAGGGTCTTTTGGTGCTAGAACAGTTCAGTTTAACAAGACTTTTAATTAAAGGACTTTTTTCTTTAAATACTTTCAGTTTATAGTCTGGGTTTTTGCTTGAGACATGTTTAAGAACAAATTTCAACTACTCAGGCTGTGTTTTTGAATTCTGGGTTTTAATAATTTGCGATATATTTGATATATTACATTTTATTTTGTAAGTCATCTCAGGAAATTCAGTGCGAGGTAGCATAGAAACCAGTCACATTTATAATAAACAAAGCCATAGATGATATTCAGAAAATTAGAAATTTTCATTGAATAACATCCAACATATTAACAGCTAAGTTTTTACTTGCCTCTCCAGTAGTATGTATTTACAGTGAATAACTTAGTGCCAAAGCCTTCAGAATACAGGATGGAAATACCACTGAGGTACTAAAATTTGTATATTTCATCATATGCTAAAGTAAGCCAGACATGCAATGAATGGCAAGTACTATGTACTTTTGCCTGTAATGATTATTCACTGAAGGACTACAAAATATTTGGTCTTTGAAGAATATTTAATAATATGTTGTAATGTGTCATTCACTGGCTTCATTATCACAGGTAATTGGTGAACACCTATCCTCCCTCTGCTGATCAGCATATGTTTCTTTGAAGGGCTAGAGTTTATGCTAATATATCCAAAATTTCATTCAGGCTGAAAATCCTAGTGTTGCATGCCATTCTAAATCCAACCTATGTAAGCTGTTTTGAGCATAGGGACTATAGGAAAAAATGCCTTGGTATGGGGGTTTTGAAACTGCTGAAAGTATACAGTTCTGGAAGGAAGATGTACTTTTAGATGTTGGTTTAATCACTGCATAGGAATGAGACTCTCCCGTGGGATCCAGTCTCCTCCATAAGGTTCACCAGTAGAGGCAAAAAGTCCTTCCCAAAATTGTAGAGAGGCTGTATAATCTTTTTAAGCACAGTTACAAAAGAAGGAGGAATACACACCAGTTCTGTATTTTTAGTATTGTTCAAAGCCATTGGGGTTTTGAAGTAGAGGTGGCTTTGGAAAGATCCTGGTTATGATGATCCCATAGACCATATCACTGCATTACCAAAAGGTGTTTTATATATCAGCAGCATTCAAACTGTTTTCCTAGCATTCTGGAATAATATATTACGTTCCTCAATGGTAGATGAGTTTGTTCCAAAAGACATTTAGTAATTAGATTACGTTCTGTTGGGTGTGGTCTAGAGCTTTTTGTGGTCTGGAGAGATTTTGTAGAGTTAGATAAACATATGGAGCAGAAGTCCATCAGTGGCTATTAAAGTAAAGGTAAAGGTTCCCTTGCTCGAAATCCAGTCGAATCCGACTCTAGGGTTGCGGTGCTCATCTCCGTTTCAAAGCCGAAGAGCCAGCGCTGTCCGAAGACGTTTCCGTGGTCATGTGGCCGGCATGACTAAACACCAAGGTGCACGGAACGCTGTTACCTTCCCACCAAAGTGGTACCTATTGATCTACTTGCAATTTCTTGCTTTCGAACTGCTAGGTTGGCAGGAGCTGGAACTAGAGACAGGAGCTCACCCCATCATGCGGCACCCGGGTCTCGAACTGCTGAACTACTGACCTTCCACAGCCTGCAGTTCAGCGTCTTAACCACTCGAGCCACCGCAGCTCCTTCAGTGGCTATTAGCCACAGGGTATAGATGGGAATTCGCAGTCTGGGGCAGGTGATGCACTCTATTCTTGGTGCTGGAGGGGCAGCAGTGGGAGGGCTTCTAGTGTCCTGGCCTCACTGCTGGACCTCCTGATGGCACGTGGTATATTTTGGCCGCTATGTGACTAGATGGGCCATTGGCCTGATTCAATATTGGCTTCTCTTATGTTCTTATGTTCTTAACTGAGATTTGTGCAAAATCATCACAGTGATAAAGCCAATTTATTCTTTATTTGGGACTCCGAACACTTGGAATCTTAAGAGACTAGCTCACCCTAAACAATTTTGCTGGACCCAGTTTGGTTGACACAATGGTAGCGTAAAGCTAAACCTTTTGCCACTATTATCAGTTGAATGGCCTTTCAAACGGGCTCTATAGAATGCTCCCCCAATTTGTCCTGAGAACAGTGCCACTATTGCTCTAGATGCTATCAGTTATGAGTTGAGCCACAGGGCTGGGCTTCTGACAGAAAAAGACTGTGAACATCAATGGAACACCTTTGATGATTGTATCATGGAACCTGGTATTCTGGGACCCCATGAAGGTTCTCTATATGCCCTAGAGCATTCTGGAAACCAGTGGGATCTGTCAGTACCCAGGCTGGACCAAATTAATTGATCTCCCCCTGTTTCAGGAAGTTCACAGCAAAGTCTTCCTGCACCTCTCTCTTTCCTCTAAACTGCTCTTTCTTCACTCTCTCTCTCTCTCTCTCTGTCTCTCTCTCTCTCTCTCTCTCTCTGTCTCTCTCTCTCTCTCTCTCTCTCTCTCTCACACACACACACACACACACACACACACTCTCTCTCTCTCTCTCTCTCTCTCTCTCTCTCTCTCTCTCTCTCTCTCTCTCCCTCCCATTAAATAGGAAGGCAGATCACCTCCTCCATGACCTGATGGGTCTTTTTTTTTGCAATTAATTCACCGCCATCTTATGGAGACCCTGTAGAGTTTTCAAAACAAGAGACATTTATTTATTTTATTTATTTTTCGCATTTATATCCCGCCCATCCCGTAAACAGGCTCAGGACAGGTTACCTCATGCTAATAGATGCGATAAAATTTGAAACAGATTATAAACATATAAAAACAGTAGTTACAGCTTGCTGTTGGGAGATTCCAGCCCATTGATGTCATTGGATCTGTCTGGTTATCAGTGGGAGGGTGACAGCAACCTCTGGGAGGCCATGTGTGGATGCCTGCTGCCTCAGCCAAAGGCCTGGTGGAACAGTTCCAATTTGCAGGCCCTGCAGAATTTGATTAGAGGTGGTCTGCCATTGCTTGCTTCTGCATAATAACCCTAGATTTTTTTGGTGGTCTCCCATCCAAGTGCTAACCGGAGCTGATCCTGCTTAAATTTTGAGAGCTGACAAAATCAGGCCATCCAGTTCAGGGCCATGGGTCATTAGCCAGGGCCATGTCTCAACAATTAATCTCCACTGAGAAGATATCTATAGGTCATTGTCGTGGCTTCTGGGTAGTCCCACATGGGAAACTGTGCAGTCATAGGCCAGCCACAGGAAGAGCTATCAAGCTTTTTCTAAGGTTTTTTTTAGAGCCTAAGAGTGCTCCCCCTCCCCTTCATCTCCAGGGTATCCGTTTTCCCATCCAAAGGATCACATGACAGAGGCAGGAAGAGCACTCTTCCCTCAGTTCTTTCCTTGCTACTGTGAGGAGAGTACGAGCCTTTACAATCTCTGTTCTTACAGAGCTTTATTCTTCAGTCATGAGTACTAAGTGCCACAATGGCCCCAAACAACTATAAGTCATGTTTGTTATGTTTGGGCAAAGAGCACAATACAGCCATGTGCCTGATCTGCCACCATTTGATGCTAAAAGTGCAAGATGGGACGGTGGCTAGGTTTAAAGCTGCCTTCTGGACCCCCACATGGAAAAATGGGCACAACCTGAGAAAAGACCAAGAGCCCCCTCTGTAGCCTTGGCACCAGCCCATTGAGTTTGGCATCAGTGAAACCATTGACATACACGCTGTGTCACTTGGCCTTACTCCAGCGACTACTCAGCCTTGTAAGCAGAGGTACTTTCTGTGGCACTTGCAGAAATTCCAATCCTCTAGATCCTATATAGTCTCTGACTAGATTTCAGGCCCCCCCAAATTCTCAACAGACCTATAGGTCTCTGTACACCCAGCAAACTCAGGGTAGGAAACCATCTAAGCAAATGTGAAAGCACCCCTCTCAGTCCCTCAGGGAGCAACACCCAGGGAAAGGCTCTGGATCCTCTTGACTGATACAGGAATTGGTTGTCTGCTTTCATGGATATCTGGTTAACAATTCAGATGAAATTTGGGTTCTGTCAGTAATAAATAAGAATTACTTCATTGAGTTTGACTCCATGCCTCCCTTTCTATCAGTAATCCTGTCCTTATATATAATTGAATTTTGGTCATCAACATTCTATGCTTGCCACAATTGATTGGGCGCAAGAACTGGCAGTCAAAAGATGCTGGCCGGGGCTGGCTGGCTGCTTGGCAGAGTTCTGCCCATGTCAGCCCCGGCCAGTGTCTTTGGCTCAGTCTGCTCTGGTCCTCTGACAGGAGAGGACCGTCTGCAGAGTAAGGACGAAGTGCAGGATGCCTGTAGTGATCAACAGAGTCTGCACCTCGAGGCCAAGGCAGGTGAGAGAAGCCCATTCCGCCCCCCACCATCCTCTGGGCCTTCTATGGGCCCAGTAGGCCCAGAGAAGCCCATTCCGCCCCCCCCCACTGTCCTCTGGGCCTTCTATAGGCGCAGTTGGCCCAGAGAAGCCTGTTCTGCCCCCCGCACCATCCTCTGGGCCTTCTATGGGCCCAGTAGGCTCAGAGAAGCCCGCTCCACCACCCACACACACTGTCCTCTGGGTCTTCTATGGGCCCAGTAGGCCCAGAGAAGCCCATTTCGCCCCCCAACTGTCCTCTGGGCCTTCTCAGGACCCAGTAGGCCCAGAGACACCTGTTCTGCCCCCACACACCATCCTCTGGGCCTTCTCAGGGTGCAGTAGGCCCAGAGAAGCCCGTTCTGCCCCCTCAAACCATCCTCTGGGCCTTCTCAGGGCCCAGTAGGCCCAGAGAAGCCCGTTCCCCCCTCAAAATGGTCCTCTGGGCCTTCTCAGAGCCCAGTAGGCCCAGAGAAGCCCATTCCACCCCCCACACACCCCATCCTCGGGCCTTCTCAGGGCCCAGTAGACCCAGAGAAGCCCATTCTGCCCCCCATCCTCTGGGCCTTCTGAGGGCCCAGTAGGCCCAGAGAAGCCCGTTCCACCCCCCCATCCTCTGGGCCTTCTCAGGGTGCAGTAGGCCCAGAGAAGCCTGTTCCTCCCCCAAAAACCATCCTCTGGGTCTTCAATACCTCAGGGGTTCCCTCAGCAACCTCCTCCTCATTTCTCTCTCAGGAGGTCTCCTCTTTTCTTTCCAAAGGAGGTATTGCAAAACTTTCCCTGAGTGCTAAGAGAACATGTTTATTTTCTAGGTTCTTTGCCGTTGACAAGGAGGTGGAAAGAGACCCATCTTGGACTGCAGGGCCCTGAATAAACATGTACATGTTTCCAAGTTCAGAATGTTATCTTTGCATGAGGTTTTGCCACTTCTAGAAGGAAGCTTATGGT
Organism: Gekko gecko; assembly: GCA_029375565.1. Taxonomy (NCBI): domain Eukaryota; kingdom Metazoa; phylum Chordata; class Lepidosauria; order Squamata; family Gekkonidae; genus Gekko; species Gekko gecko. The sequence goes on from JAPDNY010000008.1 coordinate 97,283,209, forward strand.
TTGCAGTCCTCAGCTTGCAGGATGCCTGTAGTGATCAATGGAGTCTGCAGAAAATACCTCAGGTTCATTTATGAGGATGAGGTTTACAAGTATACCGTAATACCTTTGGACTAGCCACTGCACCCAGAGTGTTCACTAAGTGTGTTTTGGTGATTGTGACACATCTTAGGTTGAGAGATTGTACCATCTGTCCTTACCTGGATGATTGGCTGTTTTTTATCAGCTCCAAAGATGGCTCAGAACATGACCTACAAATTGCACTCCACAGAATTCAGGAGCTAGGTTTTAGGATAAATCCCGCCTTTCTCCTACTCAGTTGGTGGACTTTATTGGGGCCACACTGGATGCACTTAAGAGAAAAGCATTATTACCATTAGGAATGGCATACACCATCATTAACTTGGTTAGGAAGGTCTCAGCGAACAGATTACAATCTGCCAAAATCACACAAAAGCTTTTGGGATACATGGCATCTACCACAGCTGTGGTACCTTTTGCTAGACTCTACATGAAACCTTTCCAAAACTGGTTCTTGAGGGTATTTAATCATACATCTGATCCCCAATGGAAAAGGCTCTTGATCCCAGGGTAGTTGTTCACGTTCTGGCCTGGTGGTCACATTTACTTAACTTGGTAGTAGGCATCCCATCTGGTACTCAACCACACAACTTTCAGGTCTTTACAGATGTCTCTCTAATTGGTTGGGGAGCTCACTGTGGTGCCCATAGAGTTCAAGGGACGTGGTCCAAATCTGAATCTATACAAATCTGAGGGCCAATTCCTAAAAATAATAAATGTGAAACATAAACATATCATTATGGTACACTACATATCAGTATGGTACATTGGCTCTGAATTACTTTTGAGACTGTTATCTTCTGGACCAAAATAGGAAGGCATATAATGCATGTTATATGCCTTCCTATATACCTCACTGAGAGGAATGGCATGCTCTTTCAAAGTATCAGTTATCAATTTCTTCCCCTCTTTTGTTGCTACAGTCTACAAACTTTAGAAACCTTTATTTATTTATTTCAATTTCTTAACCGCCCTTCCCTGCTTCTTGAATTTCATACTGTGTTTCTTTTAAAATTACGAATCTCAAAAGAAATGTTGTTTGTTCTCTGTGTGAGGAATCTGGTGTGGTATCTGCTATTACTGCAAAGCACTTTGGACATTGCCTTTCAAGCAAAATATGTTGTTTCACAAGATTTGAACATTCTGCAATAAATTCATTGTGAGTCAGGAGACAGATAATAAACTTGAAGTCGCCCACCCCTCATCCCTCGCAAGGCGGGATACAAATTGAAATAAATAAATAAATAAATAAATCTGTGACTCCTGTACACATAACATATGCTCCTGAAGGATGGGGTCCCACCTGGAGAGTAGTTCTATGAGTCCTAAAAACTTTCCATTTTTTGAAGCACCAATGTGATAGGTGAACCATTAAAAGCTAGACCACATTCTCCCAAGAAGAATACAATATCAGTGATGCACTTATTGTAACATTTCACAGCTTGAGTTTTGATTGATGCTTCTAAGATAGTGTTAACTCCTGTTTCAGTTTTGATTGATGCTTCTAAGATACTGTTAACTCCTGTCCCAGACAGCAGGTGCCTTTCTAGTTCTCGCCAAGCTAGGTAATATTCTATGTGGCTATTGCTTTTCTCATGTTCTAGGCTCCTGTTGCATAGTTTCTGCCACTTCCCACTGGTCATCCAGCCTTCAGCTGACACCAGTACAGATTTAGACACAAAGCTGCTAATTTTGTGCCAAAATAATTGACATGGAAAACAATATAATGCTTGTTTCTGTCAACTCCAGACAAGACAGTCTCTTACATGCTGTTCTCCATTGGCACTTTGAAATTTCAGTATGCTTTGTGGAAAATTTTGATTGCTGGTGTCTTTTGAGAATGCTTTAGGAAATGGGATGTGGCCATTGGTAACATACTTTTTAAATTTCTTTTTGAGAAGAAAACTCAGTTTTGATGCAACCAGTGTCAAGGCCTACGATATGCTTCTCATTTTCCAAACTCAATTCCACCTGAGCCTGTATTTCTGTTTCTTTCAGTACATTTTTGTCATTTTCTGCATGTGATCTTTTATCAAAATCCTGTATATTACTCAAATCAATTGATCCTTGTTTGGGGATGAGGTTTTCAAAAGGTTTTTCTTGTTCTAATTCTATAGGTGGGTTGAATTAGAATTTTTTCAAAGGCACTCTTAATCCAGCTTGAAAGAAGTTTTGTTGTCCCCTTTTTCATGTTCCTCTTGTTCTTTCTTTTCTTTTTGTTTCTGGGCTCCTGATTTGTGAGAATACATTTTGATGGATGATTTATAATTTCTTCTTTTATATGTAAAAAGGGAAAATGTAATTCCTGATCAGCTCTGATCATCACCACTTTGCTTCAAAAAACCCTGAGCCCAAATATAAAAAATGTTAAAAAGGATCAATTAGTGAAAATGTAGCCTGATGTCACTAAAGTAATTAAGGACAAGGATTAGAACATACCTTCAACTTATCTGTCCAAAGTTGCTCTTTAAAGATGGATTTAGAATATGCTAATACACCAGCCCTTCCACTACAGCAGTGACCATTGGCCTAAATATTCTGTCTGCCTGGTTGGAGAGTGGAGAGTCACATGATCTTTTAACTGGTACATGCTGCCCCTAGTGGAAAGTCTTGAGAATGCAGTGTAACAACGATGTAAAATTAGTTGCTGTAGATTTTCTGGGTTATGTGGCCGTGGTCTTGGCATTGTAGGACCTGACGTTTTGCCAGTAGCTGTGACTGGCATCCACAAAGGTATAACACAGAAAGATGGAGTACTCTCTGTGTCAAGGTGAGCAGAAAAATGGTAAGCAGGTAATTTTATATCTACCCTGAAAGGTGGGGTAGGACTGAGTCATTATCTTGTAGTAGTTCTCCAGGCTATGAACATGCTAATGGAGGAGCTTTCCTGAGGAGATTCTTTTGTCTGTGGATTGTTTCCTGAGGAGGTTTCCTGTTTCTTGAGGAGGTTCTTTTGTGTGTGGAATGGCTATTGAAACTCTAATCTTATCTGTAGTGCTGTTGCCAGCTGTCGAGCATTTTGTGTTTTTCAGGACAGGAAACCATGCCCTATTTATTTTTAAACTCTCTCCTTTCCTGTTGAAATTGTGTTTATATTTATGAATTTCAATGGCTTCCCTCTGTAGTCTGACATGGTAATTGGAAGTGTTGTCCAGTCTTTCAGTGTCTTAGAACAAAATGCTGTGTCCTGTTTAGGTTAGGCTATGTTCAGCCACTGCTGATTTTTCAGGCTGACCAAGTCTGCAGTGTCTTTCATGTTCTTTTATTCTTGTCTGAATGCTACACTGTGTGGTCCCAATGTAAACTTGTCCCGATGTAAACATGCACCTTCCAGGGTAGATATAAATTACCCACCTACCATTTTTCTGCTCACCTTGACACAGAGAGTACTCCATCTTTGTGTGTGTCATGGTTTTGTGCTCTTACCCCAGTCCAGGGATAAGAGTTACAATCCCATGCACTGGCACTATGTCATGGATTCTCCCTCTCACCCCTGTCCAGGGATAAGAGCCAGAAAAACCCAAGACTTCAATAACAGTTAAACAACTCCAAGAGAATGTCTGCACACTCTCTAGGGTATCAGTAGTTCTGCCACCAAGACCTCTTGACAATAGGTTTCCACCAGCTCAGGAGCAGAGGTCCCACCTCCTGTCTGGTTTCTTGGCATTAATAACTTCCCCTGTGCCAGAGCAGCAGACAATTAACTAACACAGTGGTAGCTGCATCACCAGAAACAGCCTAGGCATGAGATTAAGCCTTAGAGTCAAGTTGCAACAGTGTCATAAAACCAGATAATATTGATTATATATTATCTTTATTCAATGCAGAAGGATGCATATATAATGAGACTAGCAAAAGGTAAATACAAACAAATAATGCCTATAGCATAGCCAGCTCTAACTACACATAGAGATATTCCATAGTTACCCAGCTTTCAGATGTATCAGATACATCCATATGCAAATAGTCCAGGTTTCACCAGGGAATCTTAAGAAGGAACCACATGATTTTTGTGGGCAGTTAAGTCCAGCTTCGCTGCCCTCTAGTAAAATTCCATGTTGCAAGGATACAGTCCAAAGGGGAACTTCCTTCCAAAAAGGAACTCTCTTTCCAAGAAAACTCTTCCCCTCTTCCCATAGGGTGATCACAACTAACCTCCTCTTCCATCATCACTGAATATGGCCATTATCCAATGGTGAGGGAATGAAGGGGCAACTAATGAATTCCAGCCATGAAAGTCTTCGACAACATAATGTAAAATTAGTTGCTGTAGATTTTCCAGGTTGTGTGGCCATGGTCTTGGTATTGTAGGACCACACAACCCAGAAAATCTACAGCAACTAATGAACTCCGGCTGTGAAAGCCTTCAACAATATAACAATGTAAAAGATAAAATGATGCTATATAGGCCAACAACATAAGATATAAATACTAGTGTTCATATGCAAACTTTTTATGGGACTCCAGGAAACTCTCGGGTTTCCTTTGGGCTTCTTTGGGCCCCATCTGGGCTCAAGGGCACTGGTGCGATGCACCTGCTGACCCCCGTCTCATAGGGCCTAGTAGGCTTTGTGTTTTTAGAAGGAACTGTCTTATAGCAGTTCATGGAGGACCGCCAACAGGCCTGGAGAAAAATGCCCTATCCCTTTAATAGAGGCTTAATGAGTGGAAATGTGCAGTTGATGCTTTTTCTGGCATGCGGGTAAATAACATCATCTATTAAATAGCATTCCATAAAGGCTCTATTAAAGGGACAGGAAATTTTCTGTATTCTGACTGTTGGCTTCATTCAATAACAATAATTACCCTTTGTAATGAAAATATTAAAGCACTTATTAAATATTATTGTAAGTGACCTTAAGGTCATTATCATCAGTTGTAATACTAGCCTTTTGAAAATTTAGCTCAGTTATAATTGTAAGAATGCTAAATTTTTCACAGAAAATGGTAGCTTGTCTGAACTCATTCATTTTTGTGTCAGGAATGCAGCAGTTATATTAAATGATGAGTTAATGACAGTGTGAATGGTATGATTCACATGATTCACATGTTGCCAAAAAAATAAAAATAAAAATGGGGTGGATTTGTGTGGAGGAAAAAGAAAAGGGAGGGTCTTTGTCTAAGATTCCTCCCCCACTGACCTTCCTTTGTGGTGCTGTGTATTGTAAGTTATAGAAATAAATACTTCCACCCAATCCTTTGTACCAGCTTTCATTTGTGTTGTATAAAGCTGATGCACCTTAATTTCTTAAATGTTTTATGAAACAAATTTTGAAACATCGGGGGGGGATCTGTTTTATGGCGATGGATGGCAATGCTTGGTGCACTTAATCATGAACAAGCCTTTTTCAAATCTTTGGGCCTTCAGATGCTCACAGCTGAATATCTGACAGCCTTTTTTATTTGAGTGATTCATATTTAATGTACCATTGTTTCTGGCTGAAATGCTAGCGAAGTCATATATTGATTCTTGCTTTACATAAAATGGCAAGGCTACAAAGTTCCTGTGTTGTTCAGAGAATGCAGTGCTCTCTTCTATGTCAATCCCATCATCCAGAACATTATTACACACTATCACCAAATCTGTAGGTTAGCAAGGCATTCATCTGTCCTTATATATATACTTGAATTTTGGTTCCACAACATTCTATGGTCGTCATAATTGATTCGGCACAAGAACTGGCAGTCAGAAGATGCTGGCTGGGGCTGACTGCCTGCTTGGCAGAGTCCCGCCCACGTCAGCCCCGGCCAGTATCTTTGGCTCAGTCTGCTCCAGTCCTCTGACAGGAGAGGACCGTCTGCAGAGAGAGCGCAGGGACAGGCCTTCAAGGCCGAGGCAGGTGAGAAAAGCCCCTTCCGCCCCCCGCCATCCTCTGGGCCTTCTATGGGCCCAGTAGCCAGAGAAGCCCCTTCCGCCCCCCCACACCATCCTCTGGGCCTTCTATGGGCCCAGTAGGCCAGAGAAGCCCCTTCCGGCCCCCCATCATCCTCTGGGCCTTCTGTGGGCCCAGTAGGCCAGAGAAGCCCCTTCCTCCCCCACACACACCATCCTCTGGGCCTTCTATGGGCCCAGTAGGCCAGAGAAGCCCCTTCCACCCCCCATCATCCTCTGGGCCTTCTGTGGGCCCAGTAGGCCAGAGAAGCCCCTTCTGCCCCCCCACACCATCCTCTGGGCCTTCTATGGGCCCAGTAGTCCAGAGAAGCCCCTTCTGCCCCCCCATCCTCTGGGCCTTCTATGAGCCCAGTAGTCCAGAGAAGCTCCTTCTGCCCCCCCCATTCTCTGGGCTTTCTATGGGCCCAGTAGGCCAGGGAAGCCCCTTCCGCCCCCTCCACACACCATTCTCTGGGCCTTCTATGGGCCCAGTAGGACAGAGAAGCCCCTTCCACCCCCCACACCATCCTCTGGGCCTTCTATGGGCCCAGTAGGCCAGAGAAGCCCCTTCTGCCCCTCACACACACCATCCTCTGGGTCTTCTATGGGCCCAGTAGGCCAGAGAAGCCCCTTCCGCCCCCTCCCCACACCAACCTCTGGGCCTTCTATGGGCCCAGTAGGCCAGAGAAGCCCCTTCCGCCCCTCACACACACCATCCTCTGGGCCTTCTATGGGCCCAGTAGGCCCAGAGAAGCGCATTCCGCCTCTCTTCCCTTCCTTTCTCCCTTTTCCTTTCTGCCTCTCTCCTTCTTTCTTTCACACTCCCCCCTCTTCCTTCCTTCCTCCCTCCCTCCCTCCCTTTCTAGGGCCCGTTGTCTTCCTCCACAACGGGCTTTGCTCCCTAGTAACCTTATATTACAGAATCCAGTCTTCGCAAATTGACTAGTTGCTCTTAACACCATGCAAAATTTTGGTCACTGTGAATGGTGAAATATATCATGTAATGAAAAATTGAATATGGCATTTGTATATTCCATAAGAGAAACTCTGGCTTCTTGCGTATTTGTTGTGTACTGAGTTCAACCACGTGCGAGGTCAGATCCGCATGTGGTCAGGCGAAGAGCCCTAGCTTCGTTTCAAGAGACTGTAGCCAGAGCGGATCCTAGCCTGCTCCTATCAGAGGGGTAGGATCTGAGAAAGGACCTATGGAACTCTTGCCACTGTAAATAAACCTATCATGGTTTGCCTTAGGGATATAAACTGGCCTGTGAGCTGGCATTCTCTCTTTTGTTCTTCACTTCCAATAAAGTATGAGCTGATATCACTACCGATGTATCCTGCTCAGTACTTTACAATATTTTAACATGACAAATGACATATGTAGATGTGACTTTTCTGGTAAATCGACACTTGTACTTTCAAAAGTGTTTGAAATGCTAACAATGATGGGAGGTACATTTAAACATGGTCTATATAGCTTTAAACAATTACTTTTTCTTCTCATACACAGATTCTGTAAGCACTAGATAATGATTGGATCCAAAATAAACTTTTGGCAAAAAATCATCACTCCCTTTCCACAGGTGGATATGCTCCAAGCCAGTTGATAAGGAACATTTTTTGCTGTTTTCCCCACTCCATACTCCCACTTTGGCTCTGTATGCAATGATTGGGGATGTTTTGTTCCCCAAAGGCAATTTGGGGGACTCAGGGGGCTGCTGTGGGAGGGGGGAAGGTGGGAAAATTGTATTTGATTAGCAGAGCTCCACTTCGAATATTTTAAATCCAACTGAATGTTTACATCTTTTCCTCAGACCTGTCATAAACTCAGTCCAGTTCTTGCTGATAAATGTCTTGGCCCTGCCTCATATCTGTTTAGAATAATTTTAATTCTACTGTAGTTATTATAGTGAAATAAATAATCATTCTGAATCTCTTCATTCCTCCAAACTATCAAAATATTTGGGACTAAATACTGTCCATGTTTTGCAATATTCTTTAGTATTTTGGTATTTCTTTGGTCTCTGGTTGTTATGGTTTTAGGACTGGGACATGTATCCCATGGGGAATTTCTAGGACAGAATAAGAAATAAAAGACTTTGCTCTGTGTGAATTCGTTTGTTTTAATTGTAGCTTAGTTTTATATTAGGATTTTTCTTCTTTTTCTCGCCCTATAGTGTCATATAGTTTGTTGCAGCCTAGGAGAGTTTTTCAAAATTGTATGTATTCTAATGCTCCAAAGAACGTAGATGCTTGTTTGACTTACAGACATGCAACTCTAAACAGTTTTACACCTTTCTAATCCTGTTCACTTTGGTTAACTTGAGGGTGTAACTATTTAGAACTGTAGTGCTTGTAGAAATAATTTGAGTTGGTGAAGGTGTTGTAGGAAATTACAGCCTATACATATGAGAAGTAGCAGCTTCTGATGCTAAAGAAGAAATGTTACCCTACATCTCAAGAGACAAGACAGAAGATGTTGTATAAAGAACTTTAGTAGCATGCCAGCATTTATTAAAGACATACAAAACTGAAACTTCTTATTACAAGAATCTTAATATTTCCCTTGAGACCCAACCAAAAATGTTTTGTTTATTAATGTTTTGCCTTAGTGTAGAGAAGCCTTTACTTGAACTAAATTACCTACATTGAATAAGAAAGATAATTTCCACATCCTAAATACAAGGAGAATATTCTCATTCTAGTGTCTACTGAAAGTAGGCTGTGATCATACATACGATTAGACCTGCCATAGACACGAATGCGGGGTGGATTTAAAGGGCATGATCAGACAACAACATCTGGGAAGCACTCTGCAGCCGTTGGCAACCCATTCTGCTCCGCTGCAGAAGTGGAGTTAAAAGACACCAGGGAAAATCTGGTAGAAAACAGGTTGCAACAGGCCATGGATGGACTTTCCCCTGTCTGATCACTCCAGAGTGCTGTCATGGTGCAATTGTTTTTTCCTCCCTTTTCAGTATGCACATAATTGCAAACTCCATAGGAAGCCCTCAGTGTGGAGATGCGATTCATCGATTCCTTGTTTAAGTGCATCAGAAACAAATGTAAAAAAACAAACAAATCTGACTCACCCTCAGTTGCATCTGATCACGCAGTGGCGGGCTGTGCCCACAGCTTCCAAAGACTGTGTGATCACACAACTGCAGGTCAAATTCCTCTGGAGGAAATAGCCTCATTTCCCCCCCTCCTTCATCTGGTGTGTGTGATCACAACTGTATTGTTTTAAAGTTGCTTCACTTGAGTAGACTTAGCTGGTTTGAGAAAGGGTGGAAGTTTATTATGATTAGGTCCATGTGTCATTGAACATAAGAACATAAGAGAAGCCGATATTGGATCAGGCCAGTGGCACATCCAGTCCAACACTCTGTCACACAGTGGCCAAAAATACCAGGTGCCACCAGGAGGTCCAGCAGTGGGGCCAGGACACTAAAAGCCCTCCCACTGTTGCCCCCCAAGCACCAAGAATACAGTGCATCACTTGCCCCAGACTTTCCTATCTATACTTTGTGGCTAATAGCCACTGATGGACCTCTGCTCCATATGTTTATCTAATTCCCTCTTAAGGCCTCCATGCCACCACCTCCTGCTGCAGTTAATTCCATGTGTTAATCACTCTTTGGGTGAAGAAATGTTTCCTTTTATCCATTCTAACCCGACTGCTCAGCAATTTCATTGAGTGCCCTATTTCTCACCCACTGGATCTTCTAAGCTCCTGATTCTATGGCTGCTTTCAGGCAAACAGAGTTGTATCACTGATGGGTTTAAACAGGGCTTGTTTGCTCACATGTTGTTTCCTTCTTCCAGTTGTACCCAGGGTGCAATTGAAGACTTCTTATCTCAAATCAAGCTCGAATTCATCATGATTTTTGACTACAGGCGCATGAAGTGAATTGTATTTTATCATCTGCCTTCTCCAACAAACTGGAATTCTAAATTTCTGTTTTACATCTGTTAACCTGGTTTGCAGGAATGTGGAAGAAACATCATTTGCTCTTGTATCTGCAGCTGTATATCTAGAGTATGATTCAAGGCTTCCAAAACCTGAGCACCTGCAGGCAATGGAAAGGGGTAAGGACTAAAGTGAGTGAACAACTACAGCAGCAAAGTATGTCAGTCAGGGAAAAACCTCTGCTCATGCTAGATGGAAAATGAAAAATAAACAATAACAAATTGTGATATAAGAACAAACCATGATATAACTACAAAAAATCAATTCAATTTTTCAAGTGTTTGATAAATATTAATACATTTTTGTGAAATCATCTGCACATACATATCCTTCACAATAAGAATAGTCCAATGTCATAATCTTCTCCTCTATTTTAGGAGAATGCCTAATACTCTTCACCTCAAACATCATCCAATGCAAATAAAATGCAATAGCCAATAAAATGTTCTTAGTATCTTTCTTATTCTTATATCCAAGTAGCACGAAAAGTCACAATTCTGCTGACAGGCTTGTTCAAACACATGCTTCAATAAGCTTCCTCAGAGCAGAATTTATGTAGACTTTACAAATTCTCTTCTTACTCAGTTTTTTGTAGCTATTCATACCTATGAGAGAGAAGAGCAAGCCTGTCTGCAGAATTGTGACTTTTCATGGATATAAGAATATGAAAGACACTAAGGCCCCGGTCACATGGAGCATTTGCCCCACAGAAGGCAAGAATGCCATGCAGATTTTTGTGGCGTGATCACATGGCAACATCTGGGAATCGTAGCGAACCCGTGGCCAACCCGAGGCTTCCCTATGAAGATGCAGAGTAAAAAACTACCGCAGAAAGCACACTATTTTCCAGAAAATGCGGGGCAGGGGTGGGTGTTTGATTGCAGGTGCACTTGAATTCTGTGGCATCCAGCATCCATCCATGTCCTGTTGCAAACCGGATGTGTTTTTTTTAAGTCTCTACAGGATGCACACCAATGCCCAACAGCGCATGCGCACAAACATGACAATGACAGCAGCCCCGCCCCCCAGAACGGCGCATGTGCACAAGAACAGAAATCGACAGCAGCGGCACTTGTGTGATCACACCACACCACTTCTTTGCTACGCTTCAGCATTGCTGTGTGATCGGTGGCTAACAGCTGAAGCGTGGCAACTCGGGGGGCATGTGATCGGGCTACTGCGCTTTATTTTGCTCTGGGGTGAACAGCCACACCTCGACCCCACGTTATCTGGCCTGTATGACTGGGGCCTAAAAACATTTTATTGGCTATTGCACTTTATTTGCATTGGATGAAGCTTGAGGTGAAGAGAACCAGGCAGTCTCCTGCAATCGAAGAGAGGATTATGTCATTGGATTATTCTTATTGTGAAGGATATATATGTTCATGTGATTTCACAGAAATATATTAAAATTTATCAAACACTTGAAAAACTGAATAGACTTTTTGTAATTATGTCACGGTTGTTATTGTTTATTTTTCATTTACCAATCCTGTGTTCTCTCTAGCTACTGTAAAATGCTAGATGGAAGGCAGGAATTTAAATTGGCTACAGTTTCACTAAAGGTTCATACAAACTCGGATCACAAACCTAATTTATGTTTTTCCACTTTCAGCACCGAGTATGGATATACTTAATGGGAAGAGGAGGATGCCCTAAGCTATCTCCATTATCCTTCTGGAGGAGTTATTTAGGGGTCTAGGAATAATGACAAAATTACAACTATCTGCATTTAAACATACTGCCCCAGTCTAAAATCCAAAACCATTGCTCATAGTCCAGCACAATCCCTTATAATCCTGTGAGGTTTGTTGTGCAAAAGACCTTTATATGGGATGTTGTTTATATCACCTTTGGCTCATACTTCCTGCTTCAGTAGGGGTTTGTATTGCTAGGCTCCCTACCTCTCACCCATAACTTGTATATCACTTCTCATAATATTTAAATGTAGCTCTTTCCACTTGTCTCCAAAGCACTGCTGTGATTAAATGCAATACAAGGAAGGGGATTATAGTCCCCACATGCTGAATAAATATTCCTGATATTTCTGTTCTGCCATTCAGCTATACCCTCTGATACCTTAGGACATTCTAGTGTACCTAACAAACCAGATGATAACTATACCCGGAACATTTTTCTAAATATTCTGCTAGTAGAATAAGGTTGTGGATTCTACTGTTAGATTTAAACTAATGCTAGCAGTAACTGCTGGTTATAATATAGCACAGAGAAAAAAAATGTCTGGACCATTTAGAGATCATTCTGACCTAGCTATGATGGATATTGACAGGACCTTGGGATCAGTATTCTCTCTAAACTGAGTTAGTGTGAGCTAGCTCACAGTCTTTTAGCCTCTGGCTCACACATTTTTCTCTTAACTCAGGAAGAATGGCTCCAGAGCAAACTAATTGATGCAGCAGCCAAATCGTTCACTTACAACTTTAATGCCAGTGGCTCACAAAGTGGAATTTTTGCTCACAAGACTCCACAGCTTAGAGGGAGCATTGTTTGGGATCTGTGAAGGCTGCCATTTCTGCTCTGGATCCTTGTCCATTCTGATTGCTGAAATCACGTAAGGATATGAGTTCTTGATTTATACCACAAATTAATCACTGACTGTTGGTGCCTTCCCTTGACTACTCAAAGAGGTAATTATCCACCCATTACTCAAAAAATGCTTGCTGCAGAACAATGAAGAAGCCAACTATTGTCCAGTCTCTAATCTGCCCTTCCTGGGCAAGGTGATTAGAAGAGCTGTTGCAGACCACCTTCAGGTATTCCTGGAGCGCTCTCGGTTTGCTTTCAAGATATGTTATCGGATGGAGATGGTACTGGTGGTTTTAGTTAATGGTCTCCATCTGACCATAGACAAGGAGCATGCTTGTCAGGTCTATCCAAAGGTTACCTACTACCTTTGATATAGTGGACCATGCCATCTTGTTGATACATTGGAGTCAGAAGTAGGGATGTGCACCTCAGGAAAAAATGGTATTTTTCAGATCTAACTATCAGGGAGCCAAAAAATATTGGTATCCCCAGTTATATGGGTTCCAGATACCACTTTCATATTCAGGTCCAGGCCTTGGTTTGAGCAGGAGCATGGCAGACCACCGCTCCGCCAGTAAGGAGCCTCCTGCTCCCAGCCCCACCCACTGCTCTCAGTTGGGCCATGAGGAGACAGCAGCAGGCAGGTAAGTTCCCTGCAGAGCCCTCCCATCACCTGCCGAGGCACCTCTGCCACCTTCTACAAGCCCTGTGCTGGAGCACAGGGCCTGTAAGAAGGCCATTGGAGTGCAGGGCCTGTAGGAAGGCCATTGGAGACCCCCCGCTGCCCCCACCACCTTCTACAGGCCCTGTGTCTGAGCGCAAGGCCTGTAGGAAGGCCATCAGAGCCTCCCTCCGCCTTTCTCTGCCCCTGTGCCTCGGCGCGTGGGCAGAGAAAGACCTCCGGAGCGCCCCCCACCCCCTTTCTCTGCCCCTGCAACTCAGGGCACCTGGAAGATACCGAGCAGCCAAGCCAGGCATGTCTCCCCGCCTTCTCTTCAATCCATGATCCAAGCCCCTTTCAGGCTTGTCTCTCTCTCTCCCCCAGCCCATGGGAGCCCAGGGGAAGGCTGAAAGGGGCTTGAATCTAAGAGATCCAAGCCCATTTCAGCCTCCCCCCAAGCCCGCAGGAGCAGATGGCAAAGCTGAAAGGGGTTTGAATCTAAGTGATCCAAGCCCCTTTCAGCCTTCTCCCCTCCCAAGCCCACAGGAGCCAATGGCAAAGCTGAAAGGGGCTTGAATTTAAGACATTCAACCCCCTTTCAGCCTTCTCTTCCCCCCAAGCCCATGGGAGCCCAGGGCAAGGCTGAAAGGGGCTTGAATCTAAGAGATCCAAGCCCCTTTCAGCCTTGCCTTCCCCCCAAGCCTGCGGGAGCCAATGGCAAAGCTATGTGTAATGGAACAGTCTGCTCTTCCCTTAATATCTGTGTGATTTAGTTTGCTCCTCTTGGAGCTCTTGTTTCACTTTCGTTTTTATATGCTGAATGGACCTGAGAATGGGTGTCTGAGTGAGTACTCTAGCCTGGGAACTCACAGCCGAAGGGGGACATTTTAAATGTAAGCCTTCAAGCTCCTTTTTAACTGCTGGTGGGGGGATTTAGAACTTGGAGAAAGCAAACATACACAGAGGCTTTCATTTTCTTCCCATTTCTTTCCAGTTCTTTGCTCCCTTTCTTTATATTTTTTTTTCTTTTCCCTTCCTCCCTTCCTTCCTCCCCCCCCTCTCTCTTTCAGTTAATGAGTTAGGCTATAACCAGCTGAAATAAAGGTTAACAGTCAATTAACACAAAATGTGCCAAACAAAGCTTGAGTCCAGTGCAGTGTTCCCTCTAAGCTGAGTTAGTGTAAGCTAGCTCACAGTTTTTCAGCCTCCGGCTCACACATTTTTGTCTTAGCTCAGGAAGGATGGCTCCAGAGCAAATTAATTTATGCAGCAGCCAAATAGCTTGCTCACAACTGTAAAGCTGGTAGCTCAAAAAGTAGAGTTTTTGTTCACAAGACTCCACAGCTTAGAGGGAACATTGGTCCAGTGGCACCTTTAAGACCAAAAGAGTTTAATTCTGGGTCTAAACTTTCATGTGAATAAACTTTGTTGGTCTTAAAGGTGCCACCGGACTCAAACTTTGTTCTGTTGCACTGGAACAGATATTCTTAAGTACCACTGCTAATGAAACATTGAGCCACTATCCTACCTTAAGCATGTGTGCACAGGAGGTGTTGGGTGTACTCTAATAATTTGTTCAAGTAACTTTGTGAAGTCTTTTGTACAGTGTAACCCTATTGCCTGTGTAGAAGAGCCCTCTTGAATAATTCTGGTTTGCATAGATTCAGGTGGGTAGCCATGTTGGTCTGAAGCAATAGAACAAAGTTTGTGTCCAGTGGCACCTTTAAGACGAACAAAGTTTAATTCTGGGTATAAGCTTTTGTGTTCATGCAGTCATTTTCAGATACGTTGAAACAGAGTCATCAACCATTATATGTAGGTAGCATGTGAGGATGATGTTGCTCATATCTGTAGACTTCTGCAAGTGCGGAAACTGTAGCCTCTGTTCATAACTGGGTCACTGGTCACTTCTTCAGCCATGAAGTATCTGTAGAAGAGAGCAGTGGCTCACAAAAGCTGATCCCCAGCTACAAATTTTCTTTGTGCTTTTGTGGTTTTGAAGCAGTTTTTCTCCAGGTAGGCTCGCCAGCTCTGAGTTGGGAATACCTGGAGATTTTTGGGGTGGAGCCTGAGCAGTGGGTGTTGCCTTCTGACACACTTCTGGTGATGTCAGGGGGTGTGCCATATGCTAATGAGTTATGCTAATGAGCTCCTGCACCTCTTTTTCTACGAAATGACCCCTGTTCAGGTCTCTCCTCCCGCCCCAGATTTCAGTGATATTTGGCCCCATTATTCCCTGTGAGGAATCTTTCTGGAGGTCTGGAGGGAGTGTTTTTTGAGCAAATGGCACCAACATTGCAGCAGAGCTGGTAGTGCCTGCCCATTAATAACCCCCAAATTTCAAGTGAATTGGATCTCTTGGGCTCCTAAAAACGGTGCTGGCAGCCATTGTTTTCTATTGGGGGGACGACCAAGCTTTCTCCTGGGCAGACAGTAACCAAATATTCAAGAGCAAGCAAAGCAACCACTGGCCAAAAGTCTCTGAAAGCAGACAGAACCAACAAACCCAAAGAACCAGTGCAGAAACTTGGGAATCCCAGCAGAATTGTGGGCAATATGGCAAGCCTAATACAACAAATATACAGCCTGAGAATCCAAGCCATTGTCAAACCAGAGAAGCCTCCAAGCCAAACTGAATAAAAATGCTGTTGCAAGCCTGACAAATGTAAGATCAGAGAATCCATGTAAGACAGCCCCATCCACTTCTCTCCCTCAGAGGCAAGATTTTCCCTCCTTTTTCTTTTCTTTTCCTGACTGAGCCACCCTGGTAATGTGTTTTCTTCTTTGCTCAAGAACTCTGGCTGCCCCACCATGTCCCAGTATGATATTTTGGCTGTGGACTCAGCCCAGGAACCTGAGGAAAGGATCAGGAGCCCACTTGAACTTAAATAAGTTAAATGGCACTCAAGGCATTTTGAAATTCAAAAATAACAAACTATTTTTTTTAACATAGAGGGGAAAGGTCAGGTGAAACCAGGGATTGAAATTTCTGAAGTTCTTACATTTCAGGCTAATTAGATTTTGTTAAACTATTCAAAGTTACTTAAATTTTTATGCTGAGAGGCTTTTGTTGCAGTGTTTTCCCAAACACTCCAGTACACTTTCTTAGAGTATTATCTGACTCTTTTGGTTTCCCAAAGGCTAGTACACTCATTCCAGTACCCAAGCCCCTTCTCTTGAAACACCAGTACTCATCTTGTGTTTTTAACTGACTCTTAAGGTCTCTAAAGGCAATTTCTAACCATACAGACCAGGCATCTCTACACTCTTCAAAGCTAACTGCCTGTTTGACTGGGTAGGAAATTCTCCTCTCATTAGTAGATCTATCCCCTTTCTTTGGCCTGAATGGGGGTCTCCATCTAACAACCAACTCATCCTTGCCAACTTTCTGTCTGTGTTAAAGTGCTTTCAGGGCTGAATTCCGAAAGTTCTTGACTCTCCTCAGCTAGGGATGAAATCAGACTGAATTCTCCTCAGCATCCAGTTCCAAAGTCTCTCTCTGCTCAGCTCATGTATCCCATACAGAGGCCTTTATGGCCTTAGACTAACTATCCTGTTATGCTCCCCCCCCATGTCAGCTTTACTGCAAATAGGTAAGATCAACAACTGCCTATACATATGCATTGTCTGCTGTAACCCCACCATGTGCAATGGGAGGTCAGAAATTCTGCCATACTTCTATCATTCCTCAAACTATGTATAACTGAATTGCTTATAGGTTTATGTTGCAATGGAATGGTTAAAGAAACAGGACTGAAGACTATCCACTGGATGTGGTATGTATTACCTGGGTTTTTCATCATCATCATCATCATCATCATCATCATCATCATCATCATCATCATCATCATCATCATCATCATCTTACTGCATTGTTTCCTGTTTTTGTAATACCACGTTCTCAAGGCTTTTTTGGATGATGCTTCCATCCTTGACTCCTTCCAGTCTGGCTTCTGCCCCGGCTATGGGATGGAGATGGCTTTGGTTGCCCTCACAGATGATCTCTGTAGACATCTGGACCAAGGCAGGTCAGTGCTGCTGTTGTTATTAGACCTAACAGCAGCGTTTGACATGGTCGACTATGATCTTATGACCCACTGCCTTGCTGACGTAGAAGTTCAAGGGACTATCTTGAAATGGTTTTCCTCCTTTCTCCATGGTTGAGGACAGAAGGTGGTGCTTGGCAAGAGGGTCTCCCCGTGGTACCTGCTAGAATGTGGAGTGCTGCAAGGGGCAATTCTCTCACCAATGTTGTTTAACAGCTATATGCACTCCCTTGCCAGTTAGTCCAGAGTTATGGGCTGGGTTGTCACCAGTACACTGATGATACCCCGCTCTATCTGTTAATGGATGGCCATCCATCTTCTGTTCCCAGAAAGCTGGGTAAGGCATTAGAAGCTGTGGCTGGATGGTTGCAGCAGTGTCAGTTGAAGTTAAATCCATCGAAGATGGAGGTCCTGTACCTGGGTCGAGGGGGCATGGATGTGGGCACCAGGCTCCCCACACTGGAAGGGGCACCTTTGGTGCTGACTCAGACAGTGAGGAGCCTGGGAGTAGCACTGGTTGCCTCTTTGTCCATAGAGGCCCAGGTTGCCACAGTTGCCAGATATGCATTCTTCCATCTTAGGCAGATCAGGCTACTGAAGCCCAATTTTATTAATTTTCTCTTGTTAATGTTTTTATACTATTCCCATGTTATTACTGTTTTAATCCTTCTTATATCAGAATAGTACTGTTTTACTGGCTCTTGCTGGATCCTGAAGCCCTATTTCTCCCCCCAGGACCTAGCTACAGTGATCCATGCAATGGTTACTTCCAGGCTTGATTACTGCAATTCGCTCTACACAGGCTTACCCCTGAGGCTGACCTGGAAATTACAGTTGGTGCAAAATGTGGTAGCACACCTGCTGATGTCGACGCCTGTGCAGGCTCACATTCGGCATGTGCTTTGCCAGCTGCACTAGTTACCAGTTGAGTACCGGATCCACTTCAAGGTGTTGGTAATAACCTTCAAAGCCTTATATGGCCTGGGACCAATATATCTAAGGGACTGCCTCTTCCCGTATATGCCCCAAAGAGCTTTATGCTCTAATAATCAACATCTCCTAGTGGTCCCTGGCCCAAAAGATGTCCGTCTAGCCTCGACCTGGTGGAATATGCTCCCCATTGAGATCAGGGCCCTATGGGATCTTACTCAGTTCCACAGGGCCTGCAAGACAGAGCTGTTCTGCCAGGCTTTTGGTTGAGGCAGCAAGCATCCATTTAAGGCCTCCCCGAGGTTGCTGTCTCCTACCTGTCAGCCATCCATCTATCGGCAACCAGCTACTTCCATCTGTACTAATGGGTTGGAACATTCACCAGTAGCTATAACTATTGATTTTAAATGTTAAATTGTGCTTTTAAACTTATTGTATTGTTGGAAGATGATGTGACCCACCCTGAGCCCATTTTCAGGATGGACGGGATACAAATACAAAAAATAAATAACAAATAAATAAATAGTTTGACATATCAAGTCTACTACTTTGCTTAGTATTTTTGTAATCCTAGTCCTATTGCATTGCTTATTAGATGTGTTATCCTATTGATTACATTGACATGCACTGCATAATCTGACTTAAGCTCCAGTGAGTAGAACAATGAATTATAAAGTAAAAAAAATAATAATAAAGATATTGCTGTCAATCTTGAGTCCATTTTGTATTACATAAGTATTACATAAATAGCATCTATGAAACAGATGGCATAAGTGAGCTGGTCAAGGATAGCACAGTTTGGATAATCATGCAGTTTTCTTATACCTGAACTCAGTAGATGATCAAAGACATGCTTAAACGTAGTCAGATGGTGGCAGATAATAAATTCATGCCCCTAAGAAAGTGGCAATCATACATCACCCTTTTTTGTTTTTTGTTTTATTGCAAAAGGCTTGAGTACAATAAAATGGCTTGAGAATAAATTAAAGAAGACTGTGGACTAATACAACTAAACACAAGCTTTTTTATGCTTGCTTTGTAACAGTGTCGTGTCTCCAAGCAGTAGTGAAATAGGTATAATTCTTAAATTTGTAAGATAGTCTTGTCTGTGAGCATCATTTCCCCATGTTCTTGCAAAATATCTCTGGATCAATGGAAACCCTTTAAATGAGCTACTGAGCTATTTTATATTCTAATCCCAGACTTTTTTTTTTCTGTGCGGATACCTATTCCCTCCAACAGGTGCCTCACTGTCCCCCAACAGCTTTTCCTACATAGTCAGTAGACTTCCTGGGTTTGTAGAAAAATCTGAAAAGTAAGGAAATCCCTTCAGGGACGGTTGAATTCCCCCCAAAAGCCTTTTGAAATGGCCTCTGCAGGGACCTGACTCCAGGCAGCAACGGTGAGAGATTAGAACGTTGGAGGGGAGGGGGAGAGGAGGCTTCTGACTGGCTCTGTCAGTCAAAGGGTGGGGGAAGGGCCCTTTCTTTCCAGGCCTCTTTCGGCCTTGGAGGGAGGGAGGGGGGAGGTCGCCTTGGGGCCAGGCTGGGGGATTCCTAGAGGTTTTGGGGTGGAGTGCAAGGAGGGCAGGATTTGGGGAAGGGAGAGGCCTCAGCTGGGTATCATGCCGCAGAATCCACCCTCCAAAGCAGCCATTTTCTCCAGGGAGACAGATCTCTGTTGTTCACAGATCTCTGGAGTTCACTCTCCAGGCCCCACTTGGAGGTTGCCAACCCTAGGTCTGGCAGCAGTATAGGGTTGCCAGGCACTGGCAGGGGATGGGGTAGTGGGGTTGCCAGCTCCAGGTCTGGAAACTCCTGGAGATTTGGGGATGGAGCCTGGGGAGGACAGGGACCTCAGTGGGGTACAATGCCCTAGAGTCCACCCTCCAAAGCATCCATTTTCTCCAGGGGAAGTTATCTCAGTAGTCTGGAGCTGAGCAGGAATTCCAGGGGATCCCCAGATCCCACCTGGAGGCTGGCATCCCTAGGCAGCACCCTCTGGGTGACTTGATACCACCTAATTTGCATGACTCAACTTGGCCTGGCTGCTTGCTGCTATTCAGCAGCCACCCTATGAAAGCCAGCAGTGATGCAGCAGTTAGAGCCTCAGAGTAGGGTCTGCAAGACCCAGGTTCAGATCCCCATATTGCGGTGGAAGCTGACTGGGTGATTTTGGACCAGTCACATACTTTCAGCCTAACCAACCTCACAGGGTTGTTGTGCAGATAAAAAGGAGGTGAGAATAATGTAAGCTGCTTTGGTCCCCACTGTGGAGAAAGACTATAATTTTCCTTGGTAGAAGCTGTGGGGGAGGGGGTGGAGACAAAAAGCTGAAGACAGATAAAGGCAGATAAAGGTTAAGTTGGCTGTTGGGTGGGAAGGAAATAGGGTTGCCAACTCTGGATTGGGAAACTCCTGGACATTTAAGGGGTGGATCCTGGGGATGGTGGGGTTTGAGGAGGGGAGGAACTTCAGACCAGTATAATGCCATAGACTCCACCCTCCAAACCAGCCATTTCCTCCATGAGAACTACCATTGCCAGCCTCTGGGTGAGGGCTGGAGATCACCCAGAATTACAACTGTTGTCCGGGTGACAGAGATCAGTTCCCCTGGATAAAATGGCTGTTTTGGAGGGTTAAGTCTATGGCTCCACCCCCAGAAGGGAGAAAGAGTGTGAGATAGGTAAGGGTAGAGGGGATGAAGCAAAGGTGTGAGGAATGGGATGACCATCCCGCAAGTTTCTTGCGGGTCTCCACTTGTCATCTATATTTTCATTCTGAAGGTGGTTAGGATAAGCTCTTCACACAGCTTTGATGAGTCTAGAATCTCTTCTTTATGGTTTCCTTATATACAGTGACCAGAATCTCAGGATTTTAAGACAGCCTCACTATTGGTAGATAAAATTTCCCTTCCTACCACATATTCTACAGCAAACATTATTAGCTAAAGTGCTTATAAGACTGTTGAATAATATTAATACATAAAGATTTCAAACATTCAATTTTCCGTTGAGGTATGTTTTCCATACATTCATTTATGTGGGCACTTTATTCCAATTCATAGTAATTTATATATATGTAGATGTCTCCTCTACATCAGTGACCTCTATTCCAGAATGCATTTTCCAGAACATGAATGGTCTAGTAAATTGTTTAAAATAGGATATGAAATGCTGTAGTTGGACATTTTCAGATTTTTGAATCAGTTATTCTGGACTTTTGATTATATTCTATTATTGTTAAACAGTCTCATTCTGAATTTACAGTATAGAAATTAAAGTCAGTTTCAGAATACTTTTAATTCAAAACTCTTAATAAGGCTTCTGCCAAGGGAAGCCCCACCTTACCAATCTTTTGGAGTCCTTTGATAAAGTGAACTAATATTTAGATAAGGGTTAACGGTAGACATTATATACTTGGACTTTCAAAAGTTTCTTGACAAGGTGCTTCAACTAATGACATACACCTGAGAGTTCTTAGGGAACTCAGACTTAAGGAACTTCAATCTTAGGGAACTCAGATGTGAGATAGTTGATCTACTAAACCTATATACGTAGCCTATCACTAATTCAGCCACTATACCAGAAGACTGGAGAGTAGCAAATGTTACACTGATTTTTACAAAAGGGTCCAGAGGGGAACAAGGAAATTACAGGCCAGTTAGCCCAATGTTTATCTCAGGCAAATTAATAGAAACTGTAATCAAAGTTAGAATTGTTAGGGACATGGAGGAACAAAGCCTGTTGAGGAAAAAATAAGCATGGGAAAGGGAATTCCTAACTCATCAACCTTTCGGAATTCTTGAGAAAGTAAGAAAGTGAAAGTAGATAACAGTAACTTGGTAGACATTATATACTTGGACTTTCAAAAGGCTTTTGACAGGTTGCCTCACTAGAGGCACCTGAGTTACTTAGCAGTCATTGGAAAGAGGATGGGTCACCTTATGAATTAAAACTGGTTAAATGTCAGAGAGCAAAGAACAGGAATAAATAGACAGTTCTCACAATGAAGGGAAGGAAGCAGTAGGGTCCCACAAGGATTAGTATTGAGGCTGGTACTATTTAATTTGTTCATACATGATTTGAAACTGGGGGCGAGCTGTGTAGTGATACAAAATTATTCAGGATGGTGAAAACCCAGGCTGACACTGAAGAACTTCAGGAGGATCTCCACAAACTGGGTGAGTGGGTAACAGTGTGGCAAATGAAGTTAAATGCAGGTAAGTATAAGGTGATGCATATTGGCACTATTCCCCCGCCCCCAACTTTAAGTGTATGTTAATGTGTCAAAGTCTGCTGAGACTAAAAGGGAAAGAATCCTTGAGGTTGTAATGGATAGTTCAATGAAATTGTCAACTCAATGTGTCACAGCAGTGAAAAAAAGCTCTATGCTGGGGATTATCAGGAAAAGCACTGAAAGTAAAACAGCCAATATTATAATGCCCCTCTATAGATCCATGTTGTGGCCTCATTTGACCATGAACTGTACACAGTTCCGGTTACTATATTTCAAAAAGAACATTGCAGAGTTGGAAAAAGGGCAGAAGAGAGCAACCAAGATGATTAAGGAGTTGGAGCACCTTTCCTATGAGGCAAGGCTGACGAGTCTGGGACTTTTCAGTTTTGAAAAGAGACAACTAAAGACAGAAAGACAGATCTATAAAATTATGCAGAGGGTAGAGAGAGTGAACACAGAGTTTTTCTCCCTTCCCCAAAATATTAGAAGTTGAGGGCATCCAAGAAGGGCAGTAGATTCAGGACAGATAAAAGGAAAATCTTATTTTCTCAATGAGTGACTAAAATGTAGAATTTGTTGCCAAAGGATGTAGTGATGGGCACAGGCATAGATGGGTTTAAAAGGGGATTCATGGGGGATACTAGCTATGATGACTAAAGGGAACCTCCACATTTAGAGGCAGTAAACCTGTAAATACCGGTGCCAGCAGGCAACATCGGAGAATTTCTATGCCTTGCAGAGTAACTGGCTAGCCACTATGTGAGGCAGAATGCTGGACTAGATGGAACACTGGTCTGATCCAGCAGGGCTCTTCTTATGTTCCAGGCATTGGAGTTCTTTCAACCTTTCTTTGTATTGCTTTCTTGCATTTTGAAGTGAGAAAGGTGCAAAACTTCTTCCCAAAACTTCTTCAGTCAAAATTTTATTGCCTTGTACAGTCAAATCCTATGCACACATACTCAGATGTAAGGTCCACTGTGTTAGTCGGGTTTTATTCCTGCTTACTGCCAGGGGATTGCAATTTCTCCATCAAGTTTCCAGGCACCATTCTGGGATTTTTAAAGGCTAACTCTATTTCCAGGTTTTTTTTTTCTCAGTGTGCTATCAGCCACTCTCAAGCATCTTTCCTCTCATTCTTCTCTGATTTTCAGAAGAAAGCACTGGTTCTGTTTGGATCACTTGGTTTTAAAAACTGAAGTGCTGTGTTGCTGTGATTCTGCACAGTTTTTTCCTGAGTATATTTCTATCTGAAATTAAATTGTATGCATTCTTTTCACAGAGATTCTTTTAATTTGTTACAAGTACTACTTTTATACAGCAGTACCATATTTAAGGAACAGCATACTCATCTTTTACTGGTCTCTTAAAATTCCTTTGTGTTCTTACTATGCAGGAGACAGTTATTGTAACAGTCATAGGCAGAGTTGCTATAAATATTTATAACATGTATTTTACAGAGATCAACACTTTTAGACACAGGTGTCCTAAAGACAATTTAATGGGGCATATCAAGGGGGAGTAGGGGCACTTTTTAAAAAATGAAAGCAAGTCTAGAAATTACGGTGAAATGAAACATTTCTGTAGTGTATGAATGTCTCATTCTGATCTACAGCTTTGTTCAGATGAAGGACTAATGCTTAAACTGTGTAATATCCTAAACAAATGTATACAAATTTCATTAAAACTTCCAACCTGCTGGAACTTTGTTTCATTGCTATAAAGAAAAATACTCTGTGCTATGAAGAAAGGAATGCACAGTGTTCTCTGTTGTCTTCTGTTAACAAGAAAGTTCTTGTGTTCACAGAACGTTGTGGGCATGTTGAATCTACTTGATCAAAGCAAATGCATATGAAAATACTGTCATGCTAAGCATACTTTTCTAGTAATATATTCAGTTGATATCAATGGGGTATCCAACAAATTAGATCTGAAATGTAATTGAATTCAAGCTCTTTTGCCTTTAGGACAGTAGAAAAGCCAGTTTGCATGACAGTCAGAATTTTCTGTCAGAGTCCAGAATTCTTCTGGTACTTTTCAGATGAATGTGGATAATATGTTGAATTTCTGTTGTTTGTTTTTCATTCCAAAAGAAGTCAGTTCTTGATCTATTGTGTTATAGAAGTTGTAGTCCAAAACATATTTGCATGGATGTGAATATCCTATTTGTACCTGGCTATCTGTTTGGAGACTTGCACAGATAACATGGAGAGCTCTGTTCTGATTCTTTCAGGAGCACTATCACTGCTTGGTTACTTCATTGTGCCTGTTTTCTTCAGGCAGCAGAAGAGTCCTCTCAAGAACCCTCACTAACAAGGATGTAGCCAGAAAATTTTGGGTGGTGGGTTGTTGGGAAATCCTGTGGGGCAGGGGAGCTGGGGGAAAGAGAGAGAGCGTGCAGCAAGTGATGAGCCTGCCCTCCGCAGAGGAGGAGGCCTTGGCTTGGCAGCAGTGGTCTCACTGCTTCTGTGCCAGCCCAGCCATGTGACCTGGTGCTGGTGCAAGCGCAGTGCAGGCCACTGCAGCCCCGTCATGTGACCTGGTTCTGGTGCAGGCATAGTGAGGCCACTGCAGCCAAGCTGAGTCCTCTTCCTCTGCTGTGGGTGGGCTCACTGCTTGCAGCTCGTGCGGCATTTAAAAGGGGAAGCCATGTCTTCTTCTGTGTTTAAAAGGGGGAGCTGAGACCTCTTTCTCATCTACTGTCTTCCTCGTCTACATGAGTTGGGGAGAGGGAACCTCTGACTCTCTCTCTTTTGCATTTTGCAATCTTATTTTATTTTATTTTATTTTGCATTTTTAAAAACCTATTTATTTTTTTGGCCCAGGAAAAGAAAATGAAACTGAAGTTTCCCTGACTGTGCCCGGGGTCATTTTGGAATCCCCACACACATCTTACACATCTTAAAAATGATTTTTTAAAATTTTTTCCCATGGTGCAGTGCTCATCTGTGGGGAGGCATTGCCCCCAAATGACCCCATGGCTACAACCCTGCTCACTAAAGACCCCTAAGGAAACCTAACAATAACAGAATCTCAGGACAGTCCTAAGTAGCGTTATACCCTTCTACATCTATTCAAGTCAGTGGTAGGGGTTCCAACCTCCAAGTAGGGCTGACGTTTTCCTGGAATTACAACTAAATCCCAGGCCACAGAGATCAGTTCCCTCAGAGAAAATTGCAGCTTTGGGGGGGAGATGGACTCTATGACACCACATCCTCTCTCCTGAAGTTCCACCTTCTTCTGCTCTGCCCAAGTCTCCACGAATTTACTGACCATGAGTTGGCAGCCCTAGTTAATGGCTTAATGGCTTTTACTCTGCTTTTAATTGCACTGTATTGTACCAACAGTGTTTTTATGGGTGATAAAATTGGTTCAAAAACATACAAAAGTTTCATATGAATTAAGTAAAGGACCTATTTTGAACCTATTTAATATAAATAAAATAATATATTTTAAGGATTCGGGTTAGTCATTTAACCAGTATCCTATAACTGTGGAAAAATATTTTTACAGCATTAACTTTATCAAGACAATGAAATGAGACTTCAGTCATCAGCACACTTGATAGTCATGATTATTTTTATATGGTCATTATGAAAAAAAAACTTTAAAATGTAATTAACAGTTCCTTTAATAGTCATCAAATAGTTCTTCTGCTTAGACTTTATCCTGGAACAAAAGGTTTAGTCTTTTCAAAATAAAAAATATATTAAGTCAAAGTAACAGCAATTATTAAAGAAAGGAAGAGATGGTTTATAAAAGTGTTTTTAGTAAGCAGGCAGAAGCAGGCCAGGTCTTCCTATTTGGAGATACCTGCAGTTGTAGCACTTGATGTCCCCATTTGCCTTTCTGCATTGATCAGCTCCATACAAACAAAGTCTGCAGGTATGTAGATCTTTTTGTGACTGGTGACCTTGCATTTTGCAGCATTTCTGATTGTGGATGAGGTTCATAGGGATGGTACGCACAGTTTGATTAATGCAATAAGATACAGGGGAGAGCAGAAGGCATGATCCTGCTCTCTCATCCACGTGTTTGATATCCACAGTCAGAAAAAGCTTATCAGAAACCTAAATTCAGTACTGAGATTATTAGAAAAGGACTGAAAATGAAAACATCTGTTAAAAACACTGCTGTATTGCATATTAGGTTCATACTCTGGTAAAATAGCAATAGAAAAGTATAGCCATTTTAATAGAGTAATATGCAGTAAAGTCTTCCTTGTAACTCTGCAGGATGATCCACAAGTTATCTGTTCTGCAGTGGTTTGACTGGCTTATAGGTTTATGATGTGTCTATATTTAGAATACTGATCAGAGATGAGTAGTGGTGGTTGGTGACTCCCTACTGAGAGGGACGGAAGAAGGTGTCTGCAGACCGGACAAGGAATCTCGAGAGGTTTGTTGCCTTCCTGGAGCATCCATCCAAGATGTGACGGAGAGAATTCCAAGACTGATCAAGACCTCTGATCCCTACCCACTCCTTCTGATCCACGTGGGAACAAACGATATGACCCGAAGAAACCTTGAATGGATCTCCAAAGACTATGAGGCTCTGGGCAAGAAGGTGAAAGATCTGGGGGCTCAGGTGGTGTTCTCCTCCATTTTACCTGTTGAGGGCCATGGAGCTGGAAGGGAGAACAGGATACTGGAAGTGAATGGCTGGTTACGTAGATGGTGCCGTCGAGAGGGCTTCGGCTTCCTGGACCATGGTATGTACCTCCGACATGAAGGACTGTTGGCAACGGATGGGGTGCACCTGACAAAGAATGGGAGGAACGTCTTCACTGGAAGACTTGCGAATCTGATCAGGAGGGCTTTAAACTAATGACACTGGGGGTGGGAAGAAAAAGCGGCATCCCCAACACTAAGTTCAGGAAGGGGAATGACCAGAGAATAAATGAACGAGAGAGAGGTGAGTTTAGTAATCTTCAGGTAAATTTGAAGGGACCTACGGTAGGAAGGGATGTCTGTAATCTGAGGTGTCTTTATACTAATGCACAGAGTATGGGAAATAAACAGGAGGAACTTGAACTCCAAATATTGGAAAATAGGTATGATCTGATAGGTGTCACTGAGCCTTGGTGGGATGACTCTCATATATGGAGCACAGTGATTGAAGGATATTACTTGTTCAAACGGAACAGAATAAACAAGAAAGGGGGTGGGGTGGCACTATATGTCAAGAATGAATATGCTTGCACTGAAATTCAGGATTTTGAGAGTTGCCCTGTTGAAAGTGTGTGGGTAAGGATAGAGGGGGGAAAAGAAGGGGATATTGTTGTGGGGGTATACTACAGACCTCCAAATCAACCGGAGAAACAGGATAATGCATTTGTACAGCAGCTTGCTAAACTTTCATAGAGACAGGATGTAGTGGTTATGGGAGATTTTAACTATCCAGATATTTGCTGGGAATCTAACTCTGCTAGACATGGGACATCCCGCAGATTCTTGAATAGTCTTGAGGACAACTTCATCTCTCAGAAGGTGGAGGTGGGAACCAGAGGATCTGCTATCCTAGATTTAATTCTGACTAACAGGGAAGAACTGGTTGATGAAGTGAAGGTGGTGGGTTCCTTGGGGAATAGTGACCATTTCAGCTTGGAATCTGACATAGAGAAGACTGTGAAACCAGGACGTAGCAGAACTCATATCCTGGACTTCAGGAAAGCTGATTTCAATAAACTCAGAGATCTAATAGGTAGGATCCCATGGCTGGAAATGCTGAAGGGAAAATCTGCACAGGAAGGATGGGTGATGCTGAAAAATGAAGTGCTTAAGGCACAATCTCAAACTGTTCCGGTAAGAAAGAAAGGTGGGAGACGGGTAATGAATCTAAGGTGGCTGAACAAGGAACTCTCTGAGGAGCTGAAACTAAAAAGGGAAATGTACAGGAAATGGAAGGAGGGTCAGATTACTGAGGGTGAATACAAGACACGAGCACAAATCTGTAGGAATGGTGTCAGAAAGGCTAAAGCACAGATGGAGCTGAGGCTTGCAAGGGATGCAAAAAATAACAAGAAAAATTTCTATGCCTATGTTCGGAGCAAAAAGAAGAACAGGGATGGAGTAAGCTCATTGCTAGGGGAAGATGGTCAAGCCTTAACAAGGGATGAAGACAAAGCGGAATTACTCAACTCTCACTTTGCGTCGGTCTTTAACCGTAAAGTGAGCTGTATACAAACTGAAGAATGCAGGGCATATGAAGGAAAGGGGAACTGCCAGTTCAGAATAAGTAAGGAAATGGTTAGAGAACATCTAGCTGCCTTAAATACTTTCAAATCTCCAGGGCCGGATGGCTTGCATCCGAGGGTGCTAAAAGAAATTGCAGATGTTATTTCAGAGCCTCTGGCTATAATCTTTGAGAGGTCCTGGAGTACGGGTGTTGTGCTGGAAGACTGGAGAAGAGCGAATGTTGTCCCAATCTTCAAGAAGGGGAAAAAGACCGACCCGGGAAATTATAGGCCTGTCAGTTTGACATCAATACCTGGGAAAATTCTGGAGCAGATTATTAAACACTCTGTCTGTGAACACCTTGAACAAAATGAGTTAATTGGTAATAGCCAGCATGGGTTTATGAAGAATAAGTCATGCCAGACTAACCTTATCTCCTTTTTTGACAGAGTTACTAAAATGGTAGACTCTGGCAATGCCATGGATATAGTGTATCTAGATTTCAGTAAAGCATTTGACAAAGTTTCTCATTATATCCTTGAGAATAAGCTGGTTAAGTGTGGGCTGGATGGTGCAACCGTCAGATGGATTCATGGTTGGTTGAAAAATCATACCCAACGAGTGCTCGTAAATGGCTCTGCGTCTACGTGGAGGGAAGTCTCGAGTGGAGTACCACAGGGCTCGGTCCTAGGCCCGGTGTTATTCAATGTTTTTATAAATGACCTGGATGAAGACATAGAGGGGATGCTTATCAAATTTGCAGATGACACGAAACTGGGTGGGATTGCTAATTCTGAAAAAGACAGAGTCAGGATTCAGAAGGATCTTGATAGGCTGGAACAGTGGGCTGAGACAAATAAAATGAATTTCAATAGAGATAAGTGCAAAGTCCTACACTTAGGTACAAAAAATCAAAGGCACAGCTATAGAATGGGAGGGACTTGGCTTGACAGCAGCACATGTGAAAGGGATCTAGGTGTTATAGTTGATCACAAGCTAAACATGAGCCTGCAGTGTGATGCGGCTGTGAAGAAAGCTAATGCAATCTTAGGATGCATTAGCAGAAGGATTGTGTCCAGATCACGGGAGGTGGTAGTTCTGCTGTATTCTGCTATGGTCAGGCCTCACCTGGAGTACTGTGTCCAGTTTTGGGCACCACATTTTCGTAAGGATGTTGACAAACTCGAGTGGGTCCAGAGGAGGGCGACCAAGATGGTGAGAGGGTTGGAGTCCAAGTCTTATGAGGAAAGGCTGAGGGAGTTGGGTATGTTTAGCCTGGGAAAGAGAAGGTTTAGAGGGGACATGATTGCAGTCTTCAAGTATTTGAAGGGCTGTCATGTAGAAGAAGGAGTGGATCTATTCTCTCTTGCTTCGGATTACAAGACTAGATCTAATGGGTGGAAATTACAAGGGAGTCATTACCGGCTTAATATCAGGAGAAACTTCCTGACTGTAAGACTGGTTGAGCAGTGGAACAGACTGCCTCGGGAGGTGGTGGATGCTCCTTCGCTGGACGTTTTCAAGAGGAGACTGGACAACCATCTTTTGGGTATGTTGTAGGTATGTAGGGGTTTTGGCTGTGTTCCTGCAGAGTGCAGGGGGTTGGACTAGATGGCCTGCAAGGTCCCTTCCAACTCTAACATTCTATGATTCTATGATTCTGTGATCACAATCTGAGCTACCCCTCTCACCAAAGATACAGTAAAACTGAAGAAAATACAGGGAAGAGAAACTAAATGGGGGGGGGGCAAAGAGACAGGAGCATCATCTCTGCAAAGACAGGCTAGATGGGGCAGTGTAATATGAAAGAGGACTATACAATCATTAAAGGTATGGAGAGGCTATGAGAAAAGTTACACAATGAAACACACTGCCAGTAGCTGCAATAAGACAAAAGAAAAAAAATAACTGGCAAATTCACAGACCTATGATAATTGAGTAATGTTTTCATGCAGTTTATCTTTTGAATACCTATCAGGTGCTGTGTACAGCCAATAAGAGAGAGATGTTATGGTTGCGTCTGATGGTACTGGAGCAAATGATTGGAGGCACAATGCTGTCTGAGATGGGCCTTTGCTCTCATCTAGCAAGGCAGCTTTTGTGATCTTATGCTCTTGAATCTTTGTAATTTATCTCTACAAAAAGACTTGCAGAGAATGCTGACAGAAATGAGGGCAACTTTGAGTGTCGATGCTTCTGATCTGTTGGCACTGATCAGTTATTTTTGGAGTGATGCTCAGTGCAGAACAATGCACTCAGCATTTCTGTTACTTCCCCAAACAAATTTTTCACCAAATAATGGCTGCACAAGGAATTCTACTTTTGTTCATGTAAGCCTATTGTGTCACTCTCTGTAACATCCAAGGCTTTTGTTAAGCAATTCTCATGCTTCTTTGGCAGGATTTTTGGCAGCTGAAAGTAAGCTCTCTCTTTCAGTAGAGGTTCACCATGCATGACATCACTTTCACAGTTTAATTATATAAGAAGCATCCATATTTTGCTTAAATAGTTGATGTAATTGATGAATACAAGGGAATGAATCTTAATATCTTTGGGGCCATCCTTAAGATACTGTGGTTATGAAAGAAGAAAAAACTTTAAAGGCAGGTGCTGGAAAGTTCATACACTGAATAAAATAATTGAGACTGGAGTTAATAACTGTTCTTCACGTCCCAGTTGTGAGATGGTCCAATCCAACTGTTAAGAGAAATGCATTGCTGTTTTCCAGTGGTCATTCTGTAGAAAAAGAGGTGCTCATGCTCATTAACATAACTCATTAGTATAACTTATTTGCATGTGCCACACCCCCTGAGTAGGTAGCAGAGTAGTAGGAGTAGAGATATCAGCAGTGGTAATGAGACAGGAAACCTAGGTCTCAATTTCAGTCCAGGAGGATGCAAAGAATAAATGGAAATAAGTCTGAAGAAGTGAGCAATGACTCATAAAAGCACATCCCTATCACAATTTTGTTAGTCCTTAAAGGTGCTACTGGACTCTT
The DNA here is from genome assembly GCA_029375565.1 of Gekko gecko. Taxonomy (NCBI): domain Eukaryota; kingdom Metazoa; phylum Chordata; class Lepidosauria; order Squamata; family Gekkonidae; genus Gekko; species Gekko gecko. The sequence continues at coordinate 97,314,722 of JAPDNY010000008.1, forward strand.
ACTTTTTCTACTGCTATTACAAACCACAACATTCAAAAACCAGTGGGTGAACATTTTAATCTTCCAGGATATTCAGTTGCTGACTTAAGAATAGCAGTTATTTTACAAAGGAATTTCAAAGGGAGATTAGAGATTGCTGAATTGCAACAGATAATGAAGCTCAAGACAATGCAAACTCCTGGACTGAATTGAGACCTACTTCTATCATGTCACCCCTCAGTCATTGTTTCTCCAAGCTAAAGAGTCCCAAGTGCTTTAACCTTTCTTCATAGGGAAAGTGTTTCATCCCCTTAACCCTTTTAGTTGCCCTTTTCTGCACTTTTTCCCACTTACCCAATAGAAAGGCATGCTTGCCTATTGAGAACAGCAGCTGCCAGGCTTGCCCATAGAACTCCCTTGGCTTTAGCATGTCCCAGCCTGGACAGTCTGACCCCCAGGTGCGTCTTGGCACTTTTGAGCATGCCCCCCCCAGCACACCTGAGCCAGTGGGGTGTTCATGCCCAGCCACCGCCTCCCCCCTGCAAGTCTGGGGCTCTTTGTGGGCTCCAGGTGCCTCTGAGGCACTCTCCCCCCCATGGCCCTGCCATGAGACCCACGGGCAGAGTGGGCTCCGGGGCCCAAACGGGCATCAGTAGGAGGGGGGCTGAGGCTGAGCTGTCTTCCATGACGCTGGGCGGGCAGGCCAGCAGGTGGGTGGGCAGCAAGGGTGGGTGATTCTGCGGCTCTTGTGTGTGCTCCACCAAGCCACTTGCCAAGTTTGCCACAGGTCCTTTTCACTCCCCCCCAAGCTTGGGCCCGAGGAGAAGATGTGGACGGGTGGGAGCGGGGTGGGGGGAGAGAAAGCCAGTTGGGCCCGGTGGGGAGCCTGCTGCCACCTGCCCCCACGCCTTGATGGTCCACAGCCCTGCCCTCCCAACATGATGAAATGGCAGCCCCGGAAGAAGATCCAACTGGCACCGGGGACCAGGGAAGGGAGGGGCCAAGAGACGGTGGTGGCAGTGGTGGTGGTGGGAGGCGAGGATGGGCAGGGGTGGGAGGAGTCTGTGGTCACCACCTGGGCACATGTGTGGGGCTGGGGGCATGCCAGGAGTCGCAGCTGGCATTGCCTCGGCTGGCCCCATTGCCTTATATGGCTGCTTGGTTGGGTGCCTGGACAGCTGTTCCCCTTTTGTCACTTTCCTGGCACTGGTTGCCCTGGGGGACTGGCACCAACTCCTGGAACGCTGTTCTGGCTCGAAATGACCTCTGCTGTTTTCTAGTTTCCACTCCTTACAGGAACAGTCAGTAGAAGCAAGGTTCAAAAGTAGAATACAGCAGTGCCAAGAAATGTGAAACCTTCTCTAATGCCATACACTAATATAAAAATTGTACACTAATCAACAAAAATAATAGCAGGAAAGAACCTGTTTTTGCCATAAAGTCCCATCTGACATGGTGACCCTGTAAGATTTTCAAGGCAAGAGATGTCCAAAGGTGGTTTGGCTGTTGCGTGCTTTTATGCAGGGCTTTTTTTCTGGAAAAAGAGGTGCTGGAACTCTCAAGAGGGAAATGAAGGAGAAACACACAGGATTCTTTGAAACAATATCATGAGCTTTTAAACATTTTTTGAGAATTTTGTTTCTATGAAGAGGTTCCAGAACTTCGTTCCACCACATTCCCCCAGAAAAAAAGCCCTGCTTCTATGTAGCAAGCCTGGCATTGCTTCGTGGTCTCCCATCCAAATACTGACCAGGGCCAACCCCATTTAGTTTCACCAGATCTGACAAGATCAGGCTAGCCTAGGCTATTCAAGTCAGGGCAAGGAAATACAATAGCAGGAAATAACATATTACTGATCAAGTGTCTGAGCAAATACAGAAGTTGGCATCTAAGGTGAAAATGTTGCAAAGTGACATAGCTGATTTATTATTTACATAATAAAATATTTCTATCCCACCTTTCCTCATGGTTCAAGGCTACTTACAATGCCAGAAAATAATCTATTGCAGAGAAGGCCATCTGCCTAATCTCTGAAGGTAAGGAACCAAAAATAGAGCCTTGGAAGGTGGTTATAGGTAAATAAGAGGTTCAAGTGGAAGATTGTCATTATTGGCCTCATGTATAACATAATTTTTAAAATAATATTTTTTGTGGTATTAGGCTATTTATACATGGCACACACTGAATGTTTCTCTTCCATCATGAGAGGACACTGTTGAGAGCCAGTGCAGTGTACTGGTTAAGAGTGTCAGACTAGACTGGGAGACCCAGGTTCAAATCCTCACTCATGCTATGGAAAGTTGCTGGGTAACCCTGGGCCAGTCACACGTTCCCAGCCTAACCTATCTCTTGGGGGGGAATGGAAGAGAGGAGTATCATGTAAGCTGCTTTGGGTCCCCGTTGGATGGAAAAGGCAAGGTATAAATTAATTAATTAATTAAATAATAAATCCTTTGTGTTTTGCTTCAGTATATTGATAATCTATTATATTTGTTTGAAGCCTGCCTTCCTAAGAAAAACCCAAGCTGCATTTTCTTCTTACAGCAACCTAATCATGTTTGTGTGCATGCATGTGCTCATTCTGTGCTCATTCTGTGCAATAATATGATCCTTCAAAATGCTTTCAAAAAGTATTGTTAGCATACAACCATACCCAGGTTTGTAGTGTTAGTGCCACCCTGAAAATTATGATAAAATAGATAGGTTGCATCTGAACGATTTTCATGCTAAACATTTTTATTTAGATACTATGAATAGGGATGGGCATGAATCCAAAAATTCTGGTTTGGTTTGGGGTTCGGAGGAGTCCTGAACCAAACCCCGAAAAGAACCAAGCCAAAAATGCCTGAACCGAACCGGCCAGTTTGGATCCCCCTTCCTTCCAGCTGTGGCTTGCCACAGCCGAGAGAAAGGGAGGATCACCCAGGAAGGATGAAATGGCTGGCAGCCATTTAACCTGTGTGATTCACTTCTCCAAGCTTTGAAGTGGGGGGGAATGAAAGAGATGGGTTTAATGGCTCACAGCCATTTAAACCTAACAGCTGATGGACAGACCCATCCAGTTGTTAGGTTTAAATGGCTGGCAGCCATTTCAGCCTAAAAGCAGGCTGGGTGCACCTGCTAGGCTGAAATAGCTGCCAACTATTTCAGCAATCCATTTTACTTCCACCTGCTTCCAGGTCCTGCTTCCTCCCACTTCCAGCCATTTCAGCAATCACAGGGGGAAACAAAGTGGGGCTGGCGTGTCCATCCACTGTTAGGCTGAAATGGCCTGAACAACCAAACTGAACTGGGCAAAAGTCTGGTAAGTGTTCAGGGAAGGTGCCTTCCTCAAATGTTGGTTCAGGGGCTATGAACTGGGCCAAGTTTGTGCCTAAGTTTGGTTCATGAACTGGTTCATGCCCATCCCTAACTACAAACACACCTCTCTTCTGTAGGTCAACAGATACCTTCCTCGCAGGCCTTTACAATATTTATGGCCTCACAATGTATTATACTAGTGCTTCTATAGACAAAGGACAAGACTTGCATTGTCAGTATCTGTTCTCTGCAAATGGACAGCAGCATCAAGATTTTTGTTTAAAGGCCTAAACTGATACCTGGGTTTATATAAATCTCACACTGGCTTCTATGTTCCAATGAGTTTCTATGGATTTTAATGAATTACATACATGATAGTAAATGTGACTAGAGATAGCTAAAATATCAGTTTTGTGGACATGATCATGTATATTTTTATGTTTGAATCCTTTTAGTCCTTCTGAGGTGCATTTTCCTGTAATTTTGGGAAGACAGGTGTGGTGTACAACAACATTAATTATTTGGTCAGGAACCCTAAGAATATACATCTATAGAATGAAGATACCACAAAATGGTGACAGTACCCCTTTCCATAAAATTCCAACAGCTGCATCAGAAGTAACTTCTTGATTTTCCTCAGCTGTGGCTAAATTTGAAAAGTTGCTCAAGCAATATTGAAAATGGGGGGGAGTAAAGGAAAAATGTAATATGTTAACATGTAGTTAAAGTACTTAGTACACTTCAATGGCGTGCTTCAGTAATTATATGGCTGAGTACTTTAGATAATTTATAATCAACCAAAGGCTCATAGTTCCATCCAAAAAACCACTCTCATGTACCATGGAAATTGAAACCAACTTTGTATGCAAAATGTTTTCCATTATCATTTAACTTGGGAAAGAGTAATCCGTAATTTGCAGAAGACAGGACAGGACAGAACAGAAAAATAGTTTAGTTTCTAATCTTTAAATTGTTCAGAAGAATAACGTCAAAGGTTGTATTTCTTTTCTGTGAGAAAACAGATCATTCTTTTTTTCCCTGAGAGTATGTCAAATGGGGAGAACATGAAAACTGATAATTTTCATTATTTTCATTTGAGACTATGACAACATTTGTAAATTTAGCATTTCATAGCCAAAGGCCTGTTATGAATCTTCAGTGAATTTAACTATACAGAAATCCTTCACTCAATAAATTTAACTATACAGATATCCATCATCATAAATTACTCAGTAATGTTGACTCGCTTCATTTATTTAGGTTTGAAGTAAAGAATGTTTTACTGAAACATAATTTCTCTCCATTCATGTTTTGCTCTTCTGGCATAATGTAAAACTTCAAAGAAAAGGAAATTATGACATTAGTGGCACTACTTATATCTCCCTGGCAGAGTTTATAGTATGAATATCCATAAAGGTGTAAGACAGTGATTTTATTTTCGGGTCATGTTTCCTGAATTATTTATCTATATTAAACTTGAAATGGGGGGGGAGAGAATTTGGTAGCCCTAACAAGGATTTTAATTTGGATATGATGCATTGAATATCAAAACACCTCCAAGAGATGTGTAGTGAATATGTATATTCCATTTTTTATGATGATGTAAAACAGTAGCATACAAAACTTTTACTGCTGCTTAGAAAATTTGAAGCAGTACTTCAAAAATTGGAGCTATTAATTACATATCTCAGATGACAATTACCAAACAGAAAACATAATATGACATCGTTTTGGCTAGAAATATTAACCAGTGACAGTCATCTAAATTTGCACATGATGTGGCCAGTGAAGAAGACAACACATGCTTAAGCTTGTAATTATGATGCATGCTTGTATGTAGTTAATCATCTACATGCAGTGTCATTGTGAACACCAAACAGCTTGTTCAAGCTCCACTTTGATTGAGCCCAATTATATATTAATGCTTACTTAAAATAGTAGTTCCACCTTTCCTCATGGTTCAAGGCAGCTTACAACTCAAAGGTAAAGTATTATAATTTAGAAGCAATGAAATAAAACACCCAAACCACCACCCCAAGAGCCATGTGCAGTTTATATTTCATTACAAGCCCTGGCAAATTGAATGGCCTTGAAGCACCTGCTAAAGTTGTAAAGACAGTGATCTCCTCACTTCCTCTGGCAGCCTGATCCACAGAGTAGGAATGACCATGGAGAAGGCACAGACCCTGGTTGATGTCATGTAGGCCATCTTATGTGGGGAACAACCAGTAGCTGGAAGCCTGTTAACCAAATTGGTCCTCATTTTATGACAAACATCTGAAGAGTATCCCCAACACATGAAGAAGAACTGGATTCCAGGATAGAGACTATTTGAGTCTGGTTATGTATACATCACTTCAATAAATAGGGAAACAATTCAACCACAAAGTAGTTTTACCAATGTAACCAAGATTTAGATGAGAAAAGGGTAAAACAGTAACAGCACAAGACAGCGGTGCTAACTGTTCAATAACTATACAGTAGCAATTTTCTTGTGGCGATTACATTTTTGTACAGTTATAGTATTCAGCTGTATTGCTTTGATCTAGTGCTCAATTAAAGTTATTTTGAACCCAAATTGTGTTCCCCCCACATAGCTAGTCCAGAGAAACCAACACAAAGAAAAGAGATAGGTGACAGGTATCCCCAAAATGGACCAAAAGGTGTGGTGGGATAAATGGGGAAGGATTTTCAAAGAGGAAGGGAGGAATCTTGAGCCAGGTAGAGATGCTGTAAGACAATGGAGAAGCTAAGAGTGGTGTGGCAGATTGCCCTTAACAACAGATTTCCTAATGTAGCAATTTCAAAGAGCAGGGAGGTGAAGAGTTAACTCTTGACTGGAATGGAGAACTTGAGTGAGAGGCTGTTCCCACCCACCCCCTTCCCTTTGATTGGCCAGCACCAGCTGAGAAGAACTATATGATTAGCTGAATGCTGAGGGCATGGTCTTTTTTTGGGTGGGGAGTGTTTCGGTCAGTTGGTCTATGGAAAGTGTTAATGGTCTATCCTGCATCCTTGAATGGTTTCTGATAGAATCTGATTTAAAAGCATCCTGTATATACAATAAACCAATCTATATGAATATTGCACTTGCCTGTCCAGTTGTCTATTCCACTTTACCCCTAACATTTCTCCACAATGAAGAACATTAGCAACAGTGAGATCACATTGTCAAAGCCCCATTTGGTGCAGAGAAACTTCTAGTCCTAGTTTTCTGTAAACTACTGCAACAAGTAGTTGCATATGTCCTTTAACATATGTCCAGTTCTCCATGAATTGGTCTGGTGCGCATTCATAAATTGCCTCAGTGCTTACTCTGTGTGCTACTCTGATCCAAAATCTTTTGCATGCTTCAGCTGCCTCTTCCACACAGCTTCTGCACACTGAATACTGAGAATACTGTGTGGGTCCATTAGTTAAAACAGACATATCAGTAGGTGTGAAACTAGCCTGTCCTGTCCAAACAAGGATCTATGGCCTCCCTTCAAAGAATGGGCTGAGTGTCTTGTACTAGTCTCAAACAGTTGCCCAACCCCTGGAGTCCACTCCTCACCAGAGAAACTTGCTGTGTTAGATCCAGATGGTCAGCCGTTTTGGTCTGAAGCAGTAGAACAAATTTAGAGTGCAGTGGTACTTTCAAGACCAACAAATATTCAAAGTATGAGCTTTCGTGTGCAAGGCACACTAACCTTAACTTGTTATTTAGTTTTTCACTTTGCATAATTTAAACATAATCATGTCATATGTTAATTTGCTGTTAAATCCCTTTTTATAAGTTTAGAACCTCATCTACCATTCCATTGTATTTGAAAAAATATGCCTTGCACACAAAAGTTCATACCTTGAATAAATCTCTGTTGGTCTTAAAGGTACCACTGGACTATGAGGCTGAAGTTGGTTCCTTATTCCCAGTTCCGTATTCATTCATTATTCGCATCTTATTCATGAATCCGTCCAAAAACACCAAGGAGAGTTTGAAAGCTTGGAACCCCAAAATAAGACTTGGACCCCCAAACTTAATACACCCCCATGTTCAGCAAACTCTCCCCTTCGAGGGGACGTATGCTGTGTCCTGGTCCAAAGTGCAGTTCTTGTGCCAGCTGCTCCATAGTGTGGCACCCCCAGAACAATCACACAGGCAGTCACTGGGGCCAAGCTGCACCCCAAAACAATCTTTGGACCACCCCAAATGACACATTCCCATAATTTGGATACTATCCCCTGCAAGGTGACATGCAGTGAAGCCCAGTCCAAATACTGGTTCTGGAGCCACAGGTTTCTATTTCGGTTGCCCCCAAGAAACCAGTATTTTTTAAAAAAAATATTTGAATAAGGAATTGGTTTGACTGTTTGCCCACTGCATCCTGGAATAAGGTTTGGATTGTCACATGTCATACACCTCCATGTTCAGTGAATTCTCCCCTTCGAGGAGACATATGCTGTGTCCTGGTCCAAAAGGTGGTTCTTGTGCCAGCTGCTCCAAAGTGAGGTGCCCCCAGGGAAGTCACACAGGCAAACAGTGGGGCCTGGCTGCACCCCAAAACAATCTTTGGACCACCCCAACTGAAACATCCCCATGTTCTGGAGGCTGTCCCCTGCAAGATGACATACAGTGATGCCCAATCCAAACACTGGTTCTGGCACCATGAGCTTCTACTCAGAGTGCCTCCCAGAAGCCTGTATTTCAAAGAAGATTTAAATAAGGGAGTGCCCTCTACACCCAAAATGAGGTTTGGGCTCCCACACTTCATACACTGCCATATTTAGTGGGTTCTCCCCTTCCAGAAAACATATGCTGTGTCCTGGTTCAAAGCATTGTTCTTGTGCTAGCTGCTCCAAACTGTGATGCCCCCTGGACAATTACTGAGACAGATGCTGGGGCCAGGTTGTACCCCAAAACAATCTTTGGACCACCCCAACTGACATATCATCACACTATGGAGACTGTCCCCTGCAAGATGACATACAGTTATGCCCAGTCCAAACACTGGTTCTGATGCCACGAGCTTCTATTCAGAATGCCTCCCAGAGGCCTGTATTTCAAAGAAGTACCCAAAATGAGGTTTGGACCCCCAGACTCCATACACCCCCATATTCAGCAGACTCTGTCCTTTGAGGGAACATATGCTGTGTCCTGGTCCAAAGCATGGTTCTTGTGCCAGCTACTCCAAAGTGTGGTGCCCCCAGGGCAGTCACACAGGCAGACACTGGGGCAAAGCTGTACCCCAAAACAATATTTGGACCACCCCAACTGACATATCACCACACTCTGGAGACTGTCCCCTGCAAGAAGACATGACCTTCTGTTTGGAGTTTCTCCCAGAAGATTTGAATAAGGAAAGGGGGGAACCTTTTCCAGTGCACAGACAGCCCCCCAATCTCAAACTATTCATCACCTTCAATAATACAGCGTCTAATTTAAACATGTAGACTAGTACCAGAGCTTGCAACACACCCTGATGCCAAGTTTGCTGCCGCATACACCCAGACAACACAATCACTGGACCTAACAACATCAACTGTGCCATCTCAGGCTTGTTCACCTGCTTATCTTCTAACATTGTATTTGTCATCAAATGTCAACAAAGCCCTTCAGTTCTCTATATAGGATGAACAGGTCAAACCCTATGCCAAAGGATAAACGCACACAAATCTGACATCAAGAATCACAAAAAGGAGACACCTGTTGGAGAACATTTCAAACTCTCAGGGCACTCCATGGGGGACCTCAGAGTAGCTGTTTCATGTCAATGGAATTTCAGAAAGAGACTGGAATGGTAGATTGTGGAATTGAAAGTTATTGCAGCACTCAGGACAATGGAACCCCCAGGGTTTGACAGAGATATCGGCAGCTTATCACACCACACAAGCCAATTAATTCTGTGCTTACTTATACCCAGAAATTACAGTTTTTTGATCTTATAGAGGCCACTGGACTTAAACTTTGTTCTCACATCTGTTGTTCACTCATAGAATAATAGAATCATGGAGATGGAGGGGATCTCCAGGGTCATTGATTTCAACCCCCTGCACAATTAAGGAAATTCACCAATACCTCCCCCCACACCCCCAGTGACTGCTATTGCACACCCAGAAGATGATAAAAAAAAACTCCAAGATCTCTAGCCAAACTTGCCTGGTGAAAAATTTCTTCCTTACCCCAAAGTGACGATCAGCATTTCCCTGGATGTATAAGAAAGGGTCTTTATCATCTGTATTGATATGTCCTACTACATGTGTTATTCCAATCTTAGCTACATTTTTTGTTTGGTTACATATGCATATTGACTCTATTCAGCTCTTCCTGGCAATTAACCCACCCACACTTGCATGTAATATTTGAGGCAATCTGTTTCAATGTATGTAAAGAAGTGTGCACACGCTGAGTCTCTGTTCTCACATGTACACAGGATTGAGCCTGGTTTATTTTGGGGTGCCGTAGGACTCTAGCCTCATTCTCACATCTCCTTGTTAATTCTTGCATTTATGTGCTAATTTGCCGCCATCCATTGATCTTGGGCAAATGGTCCAATTTCAGCTCTGCATATACAATTTAGTTCTTAGTGGCCCCTCCTGATGGCTGCCACCACCAGCTTTTTCCCTTGAGATTTTATTCCAATTTCTCTGAAGAACTGTGCTTTGCACATGAAAGCTTATACTTTGAATAAAACTTGGTTGGTCTTAAGGTGCCACTGGACTCACTTTGTTCTGTTGCTTCAGACCAACACAGCTACCCACCTGAATTGATCTTAAAGGTGCTACTGTGGAAGGGTGCTCAGTGATTGGAGACTAATCCACATGTGACTGATGCTTTTGGAAAGCCAGAAAGAATGGTCCTGATTTTGAGGATAACATCATAAATGCATTCTTACAACACTATACTTTGCTACAGAAAGAAAGATATCAGGAGACCAATTCGGCTTCCGGTCTGGGATCCATGGCATCCTGACGTGTTCTGGCTTGCTCTCAGAGCTCCCAGAGCATACAGAGGGTCTTGATGACAGGTGACTGGCAGCGAGCACTGGCCCGAGAGGGAGTTGAGATCGGCTGATAGCGGGGCTTTGAAGAGCGTCGTGACCAGCCTTGATCCCCTCCCCCAAAGAAGGCACTTCGGAAATTTTCTACAAGACCCCACCGAGTTGAATTCTCAACATAAGAACGCATGACCCAGACCTCCAAGACATTCTACGGAAACACTGCAATAACAAGACACGGACTTTGAAGGTAACTTTTTAAAATTGCTCACCGGAGACGCGTGAAAGCCGAGAGTGAATAACATCCGATGAAGCGTATGAGCGTGCGGTATCTTTTGTACTAACACCAACTCCGAAAAAAAGTAGTTAAACAGTAAAAAAGGCCAAAAAGCCAGAATGTTGAACATTCCTGCGGTTGGAGTATTGACTTTAAAACAGAAACTAACAGCAAGCCCCGCGAGAATAAGAGTGGAAAAGTACTCTAGCTGCAGCAGAAAATGCCATAACAGGAAGTGACCGCAGACCAGACAAGTCATATCTCCTAGAGAAGTCTAAGGAGGCCGGAAGAAGACAGGAAACCAGAGGTAAGGGGGACAACTAAGAGTGCCGGACAGGAAGTGTACAACCGGAAGAATCATTTACCATAGAGAAATTGCGCCCGCCATTTTGAGAAGGTCAGAAAAATTTACTTCGATTTTAGCTAAAAGCCTTAATAGAAAAAAGTGAAATTAGAGCGATTTAGGTGGGCATAAGAAGGACTTTAATTTGATATAAGTTTTAGGTGAATTTTAAACAATGGCTTACGACTTGCGGCAACGACAGAGGGCGAACTCCTGGTCCTCCCCGAAAATGGCGGCTAAAGAAGAGAAAAAAATACAGGGCTTGATGGAAGCCATGGAGAAACGAGTGATGGACGCGTTACAAAGGATGGAGAAAACTCTAGTAACAGAAGTAACAGACTTAAAAAAGGATTTTTCTGGGATTACAAAAGAAATTCAGACGCTGAATAAAAGAGCAGATGAGATGGATGAAAGAGTGAAGAGAGTGGCATCTAATATTGCTGAGGTTGCTATAGAAACAGGAAAAGTTAATGTGATGGTCCAATATAATGCTATGCTTAACCATGTGCGATTCAGGGGGATCCCTGAAGACAAAAGTGAGAATATACACTCTGTTATGGTGGATGCTGTTGCAGATTTTTTAAAAATAGAAGAGGAGAAGGTGGCGGCACAGATTGATTTGGTGTACAGAGTCAACTCTGTGATTGCGCAAAGGAAAAAATTACCCAGAGATGTGATTGTCCACATCTGAAGGAGGATTTATTTAAGCAACAATTCCAGGAAGATTTTACAATTGACAACAAGAAAATTATGATATTAAAGGAACTACCCAGAGCAATTCTTCAGGATAGACGACTTTTTAAAGACTTGATTGAATAACTGAAAACAGAAGGCATAAGATACAGATGGGAAATTCCAAAAGGTGTCAGTTTTACATTCAAGCAGAAGAGAGTCACCATCAAATCAGTAGAGCAAATGACCAGATTCATCAATGATAATTTTAAAGACTCTGATAAATAAGCATGAAACCAACATGGAGAGTCAAATTATATCATGGAATGTTAATGGGCTTAATTCGCCCCAAAAAAGAAAAAATGTTAGACTTTGGTTGGAAAAACAAAAATGCGATATTGTCTGTTTGCAAGAAACACATATTAAAAAAACTGATGCTAAATTTTTGATTCAAAAAAGATTAGGAGAGGAGTTTTATTCTCTCTCCTCCCAAAAGAAAAAAGGAGTTGTTATATATATTAAAAAGGAATTGGAACCAAAAGAAGTTTTTAAAGACAATGAAGGGAAGCTTTTGGCAGCGGAAGCCGTGCTTCAGGGCAAAAAGACTTTAATTGTCAACCTTTATGCTCCAAATGGTGCGAAGGAAAAAAAATTTCGGGATTTGTGGGAGCAGCTACGACAGCTAACCTATGAGCAAATGATTTTGATGGGTGATTTTAATGGTACTGTTAACAATGTCATGGACAGAAAATCCCAAAAAGGAAATGAAGACATGGGTAAACTACCAAAAGTTTTCTTTCAATTGGTTAAACATGAACATTTGGAAGATGTTTGGAGAGTTAAAAATCCCAAGGACAGAGAGTACTCCTTTTATTCATCAAGACATGAATCTTTTTCAAGGATAGACATGATGTGGATGACTGAGAACCTGATCTTGCAGACACGCAAAATTGAGATTTTGCCTAGAACTCTTTCTGACCATAGTCCAGTAAAATGGTCAACGTTTGTTAAAAGAAAGAAATTTCGATGGAGACTCAATGAGGATTTGCTGGACAAACAAAATATTGTGGACAAAATAAGGATAGAAACTCAAACATATTTTCAACTGAATTTAAACAAGGATGTACAGACGCAAACGGTATGGGAGGCCTATAAAGCTGTGATGAGAGGACATTTGATTGCAATTAATAACAATGAAAAGAAACAACAACTGAAAATAGATAAAGAAATTATGGAAAATATTTGGAAAAAAGAAGTGGAGCTAAAAAAAAGACCTGGCAAAAAGAAAATTTTGAGAGAATTGAGGATTTTAAAGGAACAATACGAGGCGAGGTTAAACAAAGAAGTATATTGGAACTTGAAAAAATTGCAACAGAAGTCCTTTGAAGGTGCAAACAAACCTGGTAAATATTTGGCATGGCAATTGAAGAAAAGAAGAGAGAATAAAATAATAACCAAATTGAAAGATGGAGGCAAAGAAATTTCAGACCCAGGAGGGATCCGGAGGGAATTTTTTAAATATTATGCAACACTTTTTCAATCAAAGCAAGTGGATCTGCAAAAGGTGCAAAATTATTTATCTAAGGTTAATTTGATGCAACCAAGCCCAGAAATGAAAGCAATATTAAATGCTGTAATAACCAAAGAAGAAATCAGTAAGGCAATAGGAGAGGCAAAAATCTCCAAAGTTCCAGGTCCAGATGGTTTTTCAGCCACGTTTAATAAAAAATTTCATGAAGACCTGGTCCCGGTATTAGAGATTCTTTTAAATGAAATTAGATGAACTGGGAAGATTCCAGATTCCTGGAATGAAGCTGCAATCACCCTTATTCCAAAAGAAGCGCAAGATTTAACAAATGTAAAGAATTATCGACCAATTTCACTTTTAAACAACGATTATAAGATTTTTGCAAAAATTTTAGCAGAGCGCCTTAAGAGGTTTTTGAAAGACAATATTGCTGAAGATCAAGCTGGTTTTTTACCAAATAGACAAATAAAAGACAACATAAGGGTTGTGCTAGACGCAATTGAGTATTATGATAAACATCCGGAAAAAGAAGTGGGGTTTTTATTTTTGGATGCAGAAAAGGCATTTGATAATTTGAACTGGGAATTTATGTTTAAAGTGTTAGAGAAATCCCAGATGGGCGCAGAATTTATAAGAATGATTCAATCAATATATAAAGAACAAAAAGCTACGGTGATTGTGAATGCAGAATCAACTGAAGTGTTCCGGGTCAGAAAAGGTACTAGACAGGGTTGCCCCCTGTCACCATTGTTATTTATCTGGATTTTGGAGATCTTGCTGCAAAGGGTGAGAGATGATGATAATATAAAAGGTTTGAATATTAGAGGTTTTTCATATAAATTAAGAGCATTTGCTGATGATATTATGTTTATTGTTGAAGATCCTGTCAATAATATGCCTAAGGTATTTGTAAAAGTAAAAGACTTTGGTGATCTCGCAGGGTTCTATGTAAATAAGAGTAAATCCAAGATATTGTGTAAAAACATGATAGGTGCAAAGCAACAAATGTTACAAAATGTGACAGAATGTGAAGTGGTTAAAAAGGTTAAATATTTGGGAGTTGAAATTACAATGAAAAATATTGACTTGTTTAAGAATAATTATGAAAAACTGTGGAATGTAGTAAAGAGTGATTTAGAAAAATGGGAAAAACTTAGATTATCTCTTCTTGGAAGAATTGCCGTTGTCAAAATGAATGTACTGCCCAGGTTGATGTTTTTGTTTCAGACAATACCAATTGTGAAAGATGTGAAAGTGTTGGTGAAATGGCAAAGAGAAATCTTCAAATTTATCTGGGCAGGAAAAAAGCCAAGAATTAAAATAAAAATAATGTACGATTCTAAAGATAGAGGTGGCTTCCATGTCCCGAATTTGCATTTGTATCATGAAGCTGTATGTATGTCTTGGTTATCTGAATGGGTTAACTTGGAAAATAGAAAACTTTTGGCTCTTGAAGGGCACGATTGCAGATTTGGCTGGCATGCCTATCTTTGGTATGGGAAAAATAAAGTGGATTTACTGTTTAAGCATCATTATGTAAGGAGAATATTGTTTGATGTATGGACCAGATATAAGGATACAATGTCCGATGAGAAGCCTTTGTGGATTGTACCAGCAGCAGTTATACATCCTTTTTCAGAACATAAAGGCAAGGACTGGCTGAAATACCAAGAACTGTTGCAAAAAGAGGGGAAAAAATATGTTTTAAAACCAAACAATGAACTAGAATTTGTGTATGGATGGTTACAATATTGTCAAATAAGAGATATTTACAAAAAAGATTGTAAAGAGGTTGGTTTTAGAGCTAAAAATGATAAGTTTGAAAATATCTGGTTGAAAAGAGAGCGGAAAATGATTTCAAAGATGTATAAATCTTTGTTGACTGTATATGCTTTGGATGAAACTGTTAAAGAGCAAATGATAAAATGGGCTATAAATATGAACAAAGAAATCCCCATGGAAGCATGGGAGTTTTTGTGGAAAAGATCATTTAAAATGTCTACCTGTGTTAATGTAAAAGAAAACTGTTACAAGATGATGTATAGGTGGTACATGACACCAAAAAAGATTGCTAATATTAGTATGGATAAGAACTTGAGTAATAAGTGTTGGAAATGTAAAAAAATAGAGGGTTCTTTTTACCATATGTGGTGGTCATGTGATAAAGCAAAGGTATACTGGTCTAATATATACTGTGTGAGGCAGAAAATATTAAAAATCCCAATTGGGAGAAGCCCGGAACTTCTTCTCTTAGGTTTGACAATGGAAAAATTTCCACAGGAAAAAAGGACATTATTATGGTACATGGTTTCGTCGGCGAGAATGGCCTTTGCTCAGCAATGGAAAGCGGAGAAGGTGCCAGATATACACGACTGGTTTAGAAAATTGCTGTTTTTAGCGGAAATGGACAAAATGACTAAAAAATTAAATGGACAAATGGCAGAACAGTATCTAAAAGACTGGGAAGATTTGAAACTGTATATGGAAACTGAATATAAAATGAAGGGGAAAATGTATAATCTTGAATTGTATGGATACTGAACTCTGGAATGCACTATATATAGTTAAACTATGTTGTTAAGTTTTTATATATTTGAAATGTGTTACCTGGTTGTCGATTGATATAAATTTAAACTTGTTTACCATCTATTATATACTTTTTTGTTATTAGCAGTGTTGGAAGCCTATTAGGGGGTGGGGGGATGGGATGGTAATTTGTTTCAAACTGTATTGGTAACGTTGTTGAAAATGTTGAATGCATCCCAATAAAAATTTTTGTTCAAAAAAAAAAAAAGGAGACCAATTCCACTTGGTCAAGGAAAGCATTTCTACAAATCAGTGATGATGTCACAATTCAGTAAAGAGCCAACCCACATTTATGAAAATGTGCATTCAGTACGCTCCTGAAATAGGTCTGAGAAAGTAATCCTACCTCAAACAGCCAATGTGGGTTATGTTAAGTAAGTTGTTTCAGGGCCAAAAGCATCCCATGGACCTTGCACCAGTTGGTATACAGATAATAAAGAAGTTAACAACAGGTATGAGAATCAAGGTTGACTCCAGTGGCCTCAACAAGACCCACAAAGTTTAATTTCTGGGTATAAGTAAGAACAGAATGACTTAGCGTGTGTGGTGAAATAAGAAGCCAATATTTCTGTTAAACCCTGGGGGTTCCATTGTCCTGAGTGTCACAATAACTTGCAATTCAGCAATCTCCTCTTCCAGTCTGAAATTCCTTTGAAATAAAACAGCTACTTTGAGGTCCCCTACTGAGTGCCCTGGGGATTTGAAATGTTCTCCTACAGGTTTCACAGTTTTGTGGCTCTTTTTTTTTTTTACAACATTTTTTTTTATTTATTAAAAAGAAATGACAAATACAAGTAAACCACTACATTCAAAAATATAGTAAATCCTTATAATAAACATTGTCTGGTATTATATCCATTTCCGTCAAATATTCCACCACAGGAAACCACATAGCCTGAAATATTTTTTGAGTATTATGGACATAAGGCATGGGGTGAAACTTAATTTTACTGAGTATATAGGATTCCCACAGGTTATTCTGCCACATACGTAATGAAGGGCCAGATTTCTCTCTCCATTTCTTCGCTATAACCAACCTGGCCGATGTTAGTAAAAAGGATATTAGTTTCGCTTTAATCGAACCGGCTATATTGATAAGACCTAGTGACAGACAAGCTGCGGTGGCTCAAGTGGTTAAGACGCTGAACTGCAGGCTGTGGAAGGTCAGTAGTTCAGCAGTTCAAGACCCGAGAGTGCCGCATGACGGGGTGAGCTCCTGTCTCTAGTTCCAGCTCCTGCCAACCTAGCAGTTCGAAAGCAAGAAATTGCAAGTAGATAAATAGGTACCACTTCAGTGGGAAGGTAACAGCGTTCTGTGCGCCTTGGTGTTTAGTCATGCCGGCCACATGACCACGGAAATGTCTTTGGACAGCGCTGGCTCTTTGGCTTTGAAACGGAGATGAGCACCGCAACCCTAGAGTCGGATTCGACTGGCTTTCGAGCAAGGGAACCTTTACCTTTACCTAGTGACAGAAGAACTACTTCGGGTTGTGCTGGTAATTGTATACCGGTTATGATTTTAATGTGCTCCAAAATTAAAATCCAAAATGTATTTATTATTGGGCAGGACCACCAGCAGTGCAAATAGTCACCAATATTTCCACATTCTTTCCAACATCTAGGGCTGATGTTGGGATATAAGTTTTGTGGCTCTTGAGGTCAGATTTGTATCCATTTATCTTTTGGTGTAGGATTTGATCTGTTTCTCCTATGTAGAGAACTGAAGCGGCTTCCGGTCGGAGTAAAATGGCGAATTGACACACTTTGCGAGTTGTGCAGAGTGTACTGCGGCATCTGATGACAGTCTGGGCTTTATCTGGCCCAGCGCAGCACTCTCCAGGCGGGGGAGTGGCAAGCAAGCAGCGAAGCCTGAGGGGGAGTTGAGATCGGTGTGGATAAGCTTCGGAGGAAGCTTGTTTACACTTTGATCTCCTTCCGTGAAGAGGGCAGTTGCAAATCAACTCTACAGATGCCAGCTGGGCTGAGAATTCAGCATAAATTCGCCATCTACCGATCTCTTTATCATCAAGATTAACATCGTTTACAGAAGAAGCACCGCGAAACCCCGAGATTACAAGCAAGGTAACAAACGAATAAGCGCTTACCGGTTTAAAGAAGAATGTGAAATTGAAACGTACGGATAAGCGTTGAAACCTTTAAGGAACTATTCCGCTTGAATTAAAAGTAAAACGAAAGCTTTCCTTTAGAGAAAAAGGCTGAAAAGTGACTTTGTTTTGCATTCCTGTGGTCAGTCAAGTCTAAACTTTACGTAGCAGAAATGAAACTAACTGTGACTCTATGATACAGGAAGTGGGCTAGAGTGGAGGTTTTAGAGGCTGTTGTGCTGGAAATGGACGGACATTTTATTGTGTGACACCACCGTTACCGGAAGTTGGATTACAGAGACGGACAGATGAACAGGAAGTTTGGAAGGAGCCTACTCTAGCCAGAAAATCATAGAGAAATTGCGCCCGACATTTTGGGGAGGACTAAATTTTAAAAAGTTATTTTCAAGCCGAAAAAGCGTTTAAACAAGTTTTAAAGGTGGCGATTTGGCTTGAAGACTGCTAATATAAAGACTGACTAGCATTGAAGTTGTCTCCAAGACGGATTTGAGGTCAAGACCCAGAGCTGCTTCATCACCTAGCCCAAGAATGACTGCAAAGGAAAAAAAGAGTGGCAAGCAGCTATGGAAGCGATGGAAAAATGGATGACCGAAGTGGTGCAGAATTTTGGAAAACAAATAGAATCACAGCTGCAACAACAACTGCAACAACAGCTGCAAATTCAATTGGAGCAAATAGAACAAGTGCAAGTCCAAGTACAGAAAAAAAATATGGAAGAACTGAAAGAACTGGTACTTACAGAAGTGTCAGGGATAAAAAAAGATACAGAAGAACTCAAAAGGAAGTCAAAAGTCTGGTGACAAAATCTGAGGATATGGAACAAAAGGTTAAAAAACCCTGTCAGAAAATACAAGGCTGGAGACCATGATGGAATATAGGGCTACTCAGAATCATCTGAGATTGAGAGGGATAGAAGAGGAGGAAGATCAGGATTTACGGGCTCTAGTAATTAAGACATTGACAACTTATGTAGGGGAAGATGAGGGAGATTTGGATGCAGACTTTGACTTGATTTATAGAGTGAATTCAGCTTATGCCAAAAGAAAGCAATTACCCAGAGATGTGATTGTTCAATTCGTGACCACAAAGATGAAGGAAGACGTTTTCAAGAAACAATTTACACAACCGTTGGAAATTAATGGAAAGAAAATAATAATTCTGAGAGAAATTCCGAGATCGATTCTACAAGACAGAAAGAAATTCAAGAAATTGACAGACAGACTAAAAGAAATGAACATTAGGTTCAGATGGGAGATTCCATATGGACTTACATTTATGTACAACTCGGTGAGATCTACTCTTAAATCTGAAGGAGATTTATACAGATTTAAAGAGAGCAATTTGGATGATTTTAAAGATATTTAACTCAACACCATTATGGATTACAAATTTTTATCTTGGAATGTAAATGGACTAAATTCACCAAGTAAAAGAAGATTAGTGAATCATTGGCTGGAGAAACAAAAATGTAACATAATTTGTTTACAAGAAACACATATTAGAAAACAAGACAACAAATATTTGACTAATAAAAAATTGGGAGAAGAATTTCATTCCTCAGCAATTAATAAGAAAAAAGGAACAGTGATTTATATTTCAAAAGAATTGGATCCTAAACAAATTTTCTCAGATAAAGAAGGAAGGTATGTTGGCGTGGAAATATGGATGAACAGAAAAAAGACATTGCTTGTAAATATATATGCACCCAATGGTGCAAAAGAGACTTTCTTTAATGATTTGACCAAAGAGTTGGAGTGTTTAAATTATGACCAAATTGTTCTTGCTGGAGACTTTAATGGTACAGTGAACAACACATTGGATAGAAAATCCAAAGTAAGTGGAGAGACAGTCGGAAAGTTACCAAAAAATTTCTTTCAATTGATGAAGCAAGAGAAACTGGAAGACGTTTGGAGGAAGTGGAATCCTAAGACTAAGGACTACACGTTTTATTCGAATAGACACAACTCCTTTTCGCGAATTGACATGATTTGGATGTCAGAGGAGATGGCGCAAAAAACTTATAAAATACAAATTTTGCCGAAAACTAACTCTGATCATAATCCCCTACTTTGGATATCTAAAGCAAAACCTAAACAGTTATATTGGAGAATTAATGAAGATTTATTGGATCAAAAACAAATTAATGAAATCTTAAAAAAGGAAACGAAAAGTTTTTTTGAACTGAATTTGAATAAAGGCACGGATATACAAGTTGTATGGGATGCGTACAAAGCAGTAATGAGAGGTATGCTTATCTCTCTGAACTCCAAGGACAAAGAGCAAAAGATCCAACAACAGAAAGACCTTCATGAAAAAATTCGACAAAAAGAAAAGGAATTAAAGAAAAGACCAGGGAAGAAGAAGATTATTAAAGAGATCCACTTTCTGCAAGATCAGCTGAATGTTTTATTAAACAGAGAATTATATTGGAATTTGAAGAAATTACAGCAAAAAGCATTTGAGGGTGCAAATAAACCAGGAAAGTTTTTAGCATGGCAACTGAAAAATAGAAAAGAAAGGAATTTTATATCTAAGATTACTGAAGATGGAAAGGATGTTATGAGCTTGAACAGTATAAAAAGAGCTTTCTTTAAATATTACGCCAAATTATTCAAAAAGAAAGGAATTGATCAACAGAGAATTAAGAATTATTTGGAGACTATTGAAGTTCCAGAGCTGGGAAAACAAATTAAGGAATCATTAAATGGTTTAGTAACGAAAGAAGAAGTGACAATGGCGATAGAAGATGCAAAGTTGGGCAAAGCTCCAGGACCAGATGGCTTTACAGCAAAGTTTTATAAGAAATTTAAAGAGGAGCTAACCCCTATTTTAGTACTTCTGTCAAATGAGATAAGAAAGACCAAACGGATCCCAGATTCATGGAAAGAAGCAAATATTTCATTGATACCTAAAGAAGGTTTGGATTTGACTCAAGTAAAGAATTATAGGCCAATAGCGCTATTAAATAACGATTACAAATTATTTGCAAAAATAATTTCGGAGAGACTGAAAAAATATTTGAAAGATACAATAGCGGAAGAACAAGCTGGTTTTTTACCAAACAGACAAATCAGAGACAATTTAAGAGTGGTGATAGATGCAATTGAATACTATGACAAGCATCCTGAAAAAGAAGTTGGATTCCTCTTCTTAGATGCGGAAAAAGCTTTTGACAATTTAAATTGGGAGTTCATGCTGCAAGTTATTGAAAAAATGGACATTGGACAGTCCTTTTTAAACATGATTGTGGCAATATATTCAGAACAAAAAGCGGCTTTGAATATAAATAAAGAAAAGACGGACTTCTTCCAAGTCCAAAAGGGAACACGTCAAGGCTGCCCGTTATCCCCGTTGTTGTTTATTTGGATATTGGAAATATTATTGACAGCGATAAGAAAAGATAACAGTATTGAAGGACTTACAGTGAAAGGTTTTGTCTATAAATACAGGGCATTTGCAGATGATGTAATGTTTATGATCCAAGACCCAATTGAGAAAATACCACAACTGATGGAAAAAATTGAAGAATTTGGTTCAGTTGCGGGATTTTATGTTAATAAAAGTAAAACCAAAGTGATGTGCAAAAATATGACGAAACAAAGACAAACAGAACTTCAAGAGAAAATTCAATGTGAAGTAGTTACAAAGACTAAATATCTTGGAATTGAATTAACCATGAAAAATATTGATTTGTTTAAAAACAATTATGAAAAGGTGTGGCACAAGATTCAGCAAGATATGAAGAAATGGGACACTTTGAATTTATCATTGATGGGAAGAATCGCGACTGTAAAAATGAATATCTTGCCGCGTTTGATGTTTCTATTTCAGACTATTCCAATACTAAAACAAAGGAAAGTACTGGATTCGTGGCAGAAAGAATTATCCAAATTCGTATGGGCAGGAAGAAAGCCAAGGATTAAAATGAAAATTTTATGTGACGCAAGAGAGAGAGGAGGCCTACAACTACCAAATCTAAGACTGTATTATGATGCCGTCAGTTTAACATGGTTGGAACAGTGGATTAATCTGGAGAACAAGAAGTTATTGGCCCTGGAAGGGCATGATAACAAATTCGGATGGCATGCATATTTATGGTATGGAAAAGTAAAAATGGATAAATTTTTTAAACACCACTTTGTAAGACAATCACTGTTCGAGACATGGATGAGATACAGAAAATTCTTCTCAGAAGAAAGACCACTTTGGATTGTACCAGCTGAAGTGATTAATCCATATTCAAGAAATCAAGGGCTAGATTGGCTACCTTATAAAAATCTTTTAAAATCTGAAGGGAAAAATTTTGTGTTAAAAGACAGATTTGATGTTGAATTTGAATATGATTGGTTGAAGTATAGACAGATTTATGATTTATTTAAGACCGATAAAAGAGAATATGGTTTTAGAGAAAAGAATATTGAAATTGAAACTGTATGGCTTGAGAAAGGAAAAAAAATGATTTCTAAACTGTATAAGGTTCTATTGAAATGGTATACTGAGGATGAAGTTGTAAAAGAGCAAATGATAAAATGGGCTGTAAATGTTAATACAGAGATATTAATGACATCTTGGGAATACTTGTGGAAAAAGTCAATGAAAATCTCAATTTGTGTAAATGTTAAAGAGAATTGTTATAAAATGATGTACAGATGGTATATGACGCCCAAAAAAATTGCTATCATAAATGAAAGTATGTCTAATAAATGTTGGAAATGTAAGAAACATGAAGGGTCTTTTTACCATATGTGGTGGACATGTGATAAAGCAGTAAAGTATTGGACAGAGATCCACAATGAGATACAAAAAAATTTGAATTGTACTTTTAAGAAAGACCCACAGATGTTATTGTTAGGTCTTAAAATGGAAGAAATAAATGTAGCCAAGAGAACACTATTATGGTACTTGACTACAGCAGCAAGACTGACTTTTGCTCAATGTTGGAAACAAGTTAACAAGAAAGTTAAACAACGAAGAAGATGAAACTTTTTTTAAAGATTGGAAAGACTTTCAAAAATATTTGTTGAAAAATTGGGACATTAAAAGTGGTTTGATTTGCTTTGACAGTTATTAAGAAGAAACGGAAAGAGAATTAGACTTTTGTATTGTTACCGTTAGTAAGAGAAAATAAGTTTAGAAGTAATTGTAATGGAATAAGAGAGATATTAATGGGGTTGGAGCAGTGCTGGAAGCCTGATGTGGGGGGGAGAAAGGGAAAAAAGAAAAATGGGTATGTATTGGTATGTTTAAATTGTATGAACTTGTGATATATCCAATAATAAATTGTATTTACAAAAAAAAAAAAAGAGAACTGAAGGGCATTGTTGGCACTTAAAGACATATACAGTGTTAGAATATGAACAGGTGAATAAGCCTGAGGTGGTGTAGTTAGGTTCAGTGATTGTATTGTCCAGGTATATGTGGCAGCAAAGTTGGCATCTGAGTTTGTTGAAAGTTCTGGTACCAGTACCATGTTCAAATAAGATGCTGTATTATTGTGGGTGAGGAGTTGTTTGAGATTGGGGGGCTGTCTGTGCACTAGAAGTGATTTGCCACCCATTACTTCTGGAAGAGTACTGTCATTATCCAGTAGAGGCTGTAAGAAGTGTCTGGGTTCCATTCCTTTTCCCCTCTCCCTTCCCTTTGCCTCCAAGCGGGGTGAAGGAGAAGTGTTAGGGTTAGGTTTATTAGGTTTAGGGTTAGGATTATGAGGGTTACAGTTGGGATTAGAGTTAGGGTTAGGTATTAAAGTTAGGGTTAGTTGGGTTAGGGTTAGGGTTGTTAGAGCTAGGGTAGTTAGGGTTGTTAGGGTTGGGGTTGTTAGGGTTGGGGTTGTTAGGGTTGGGGTTATTAGGGTTAGGGATATGGTTAG
This sequence comes from Gekko gecko, assembly GCA_029375565.1. NCBI lineage: Eukaryota > Metazoa > Chordata > Lepidosauria > Squamata > Gekkonidae > Gekko > Gekko gecko. The sequence continues at coordinate 97,338,376 of JAPDNY010000008.1, forward strand.
GGTTATTAGGGTTAGGATTGGCCATATTAGGATTAGAGTTATTAGGGTTAGGGATTAGGGTTACATGGTTATTAAAGTTAGGGTTAGGGTTATTGGGGTTGGGGCTAGGGTAAGTGTTAGGGGTTAATGTTAGGGTTAGTGTTATTTGGGTTAGGGTTAGGGTTATTAGGTTTAGGGTTTGGATTATTAGGTTTAGGATTATTAGGTTTAGGATTAGGCTTATTAGAGTTAAAGATTAGAGTTAGGGTTATTAGGGTTAGGGTTAGGATTATTAGGGATAGGGTTAGGGTCAATCTTAGCTTTATTAGGGTTATTTGGGTTAGGGTTAGGGGTTGGTGTTATTAGGGTTAAGATTATTAGAGATAGAGTTAGGGTTGGGATTATTAGGGTTACGGTTATTAAGGTTAGGGTTAGGATTATTAAGGTTATGATTATTAAGGTTAGGGTTAGGGATTAAAGTTAGGGTTAGGGTCATTTTGATTAGGTTTAGAGCTAAAGGGTTAGGGATAGAGTTAGGGTTAGGTTTATTAGGGTTTGGGATTAGGATTTCAGTTATTAAGATTAGGGTTAGGGTTAGGGTTATAATCCAAGCATTTGTAACTAGCTGTCTCTGATTCAACTCCAAGCATATGGCCGCATAAGATACGCATGCTGGGAGTCCTAAGATTTTCCTGAGGAACTTAGCTTGAACATGTTCCATCAATGTGTTACAGGCAGAAATCCAGACTGGGGCACCATATAACAATTTGGCACAGATTTTATAGCTAAATACTTTAAGGGCTGCAGAAATATACTGATTTCCTTTGGTGAAGAAGAAATGGAAAATTGCAAGAACTGTACTATTAATAGATTTCTCCATTTCCCTGGTATGTATGGCCCAACTGGAGCTATAGTAAAAATGAATGCCAAGGTATTTAAAACTTTTGACCTGTTCAATGTATTTGCCTTGTATAATCCATAAGAACATAACATAAGAACATAAGAGAAGGCAATGTTGAATCAGGCCAATGGCCCATCTAGTCCAACACTCTGTCATACAGCGGCCAAAATATACCAGGTGCCATCAGGAGGTCCAGCAGTGGGGCCAGGACACTAGAAGCCCTCCCACTGCTGCCTCCTCCAGCACCAAGAATAGAGTGCATCACCTGCCCCAGACTGAGAGTTCCCATCTATACCCTGTGGCTAATAGCCACCGATGGACTTCTGCTCCATATGTTTATCTAATTCCCTCTTGAAACTGTCCATGCTTGTAGCTGCCACCACCTCCTGTGGCAGTGAATTCCATATGTTAATCACTCTTTGGGTGAAGAAGTATTTCCTTTTATCTGTTCTAACCCAACTGCTCAGCAATTTCATGGAGTACCCACGAGTTCTTGTATTGTGAGAAAATCCAATCTCTGGGCTTCCAGTTCCGCCCAAAGACCATAATTTTGGATTTATCAACATTTAGGGAAAGTCTGTTTCTATCACAATAAGTTAGAAAATGCGTTAGCACCCTTTTTAGTCCAATTTCAGATAATGAGAACAATGGGACATGCTTATGTCCAAAAGAATAGAACTCACAATAATGGATTTAAATTAAGGGTGGGAATGTACTGTCTGGATATTAGGAAAAACTTTTTTACGGTGAGCATTGTGTAACAGTGGAATCAGCTGCCTAAGGAGGTGGTGAGCTCCCTCTGACTGGCAGTCTTTAAGCAGCAGCTGGACAAGCACTTATCAGGGATGCTCTAAACTGATCCTGCATTGAGCGGGGAGTTGGACTAGATGACCTGTATGGCACCTTCCAACTCTGTGATTCTATGATTCTATCTGTTGCTGTATGTATGTTCTTACTGTGTCATCCCTGCATCATTTAATATTAGGGGTGCACATTTGAGCATATCTGAGTTGAGAAAATAGCTGAAAAAATACCGTATTGGTATTTTTCAGCAATTTATTCAGCCATATATACATTTCAAGATTGTTTCACCTGTCCAATATAGCCAATCCTGAAGAATCCCGAAAATATTCAGAATTATCTGGGAACACTGGACAGCTGCAGTTAAAGGTATGAACTGCTAGCTTGGAGAAGGCATTTAAAGGGACTGCAAGCCCTTTAATCTCCTTCAGTGTGAACATGCAGCTTGCAGAAGGTGTTTAAAGGGACTGCGAGCCCTTTAAATGCCCCTTCCCCCTCCATTGGAAACAATGAAGGATGGGGCACCTTCTTTGGGGGCCCATAGAATTGGACCCCCTGGTCCAATAATTTTGAAACTTGGGAGTTATTCTGAGGAAAGGCACCAGCAGCAATGCTGCAGATTTGGTGCCTCTACCTCAAAAGAAAGTCCCCAGACCCCCAGATACCCACAGATAGATTCCCCATTATTTCCTGTTGGGATCACTGACCATAATGGTCCCCTACCCCTAGACTATAATGGAGCTGCCCAAAATTGGAATTTCTGGAAAATCCTGAATCCAAATACCATGCCAGTATTGAAATTTGCAATTATTGGGAAATACTGATTTTTTTTGGCTCCATTACACCCAAATCTGAAAAATGCCAAAAAAAAAACATGTCCTTTTAATACATGTGCTGTGTTTCACCTCTATTTCAGATTTACGCCATCCTAATCTTATTGTATTGGCTACTGGATGTCCATTCCTGTTGATTGTTTTGATTTATACTATGTGGTCCACTTTGAGGCTCAGTGAAAAGAAAGGATAATAAATAATGTAAATAGATTTAAAAAACAAGTCAGTAATGTCTGGAGTAAATCCGACAACACACATGAACTGTTCAGAATTAGTGTTTACTGCTTTTGAAGGGTTTGTGGGGATGGGGTGTTTTGTGATTTACATTAGAAAATGTGGAAATGAACAAAAGTAACTGTATACTAAAACTGGTCATTTTCTGCAAGTCATGCAAAACAAAGAAGAAAGATAGGCCTGAGCTCTTTGGATCAAGTGAAAAAATAAATTTAGAAAATGGAAATTGTTTCAGTGCACATGCATGCAATGCTCTTTCATTGTACATTTTTAGTGCCTTTGTGGACAATGACAGAAGCCACAAGCTAAGCTTACTATAGCTTTTTCAATATGCTGTTTTAGTAACTTGCTCAAGCAAGAAAGGAGTCCATTTATTGAATTTGAAAAGAATAAAGGTCGATGTGACAAATGTAAAGATAAATTTAATCTATACATTGGTCCTAAATCAAAGATATTGGTGCCTAATGACAGGAACAGGATATGGACATGGATCTATGGGCTCTTCTGCATTCTCATTTTTGTCACTCATGTGTCCCTATTGCTTTGCCCCCCCCCTTTTTACATGTGCTTTGCTCCTTCTGGGGCTGCTAGAGAGAGCGAAACACACTGGGGGGGGGGACTCTGAAGCAATAAGAACACACAACTGATGAAAATCAAATTGTGGAAGATCCCTTTGTGTGCATGCTTGCCAAGCAGATAACTGATGCTTTAATCTTTGACAGGGCCAGTTCCCTCCTTCATTGTCCGACAGGTCATCAGGAGTGTTAGAGAGACAGATGTTGCAGAACTGCCTCTTCAAGAGTCATAGTGCATACAGCTCCAGGTGAAGGGGTCTGAACTGGTGGTTACTGACCAGGACAGAGATCTTGAAGTCGTGGTAGATAACTCACTGAAGACATCAACTCATTGTGTGACTGCAATAAAAAAGGCAATTGCTATGCTCGGGATTATGAGGAAGGGGATCGAAAACAAATCAGCCTGTGTCATAATGCCCCTGTACAAATCTATGTTGCAGCCTCATTTGGAATATTGTGTACAGCAGGGCTCTTTTTTTAGCAGGAACTCTTTTGCATATTAGGCAACACACCCCTAATGTAGCCAATCCTCCAAGAGTTTACAGTAGCCCCTGTAAGAAGAGCTCTGTAAGCTCTTGGAGGATTGGCTACATTAGGTGTGTGTTGCCTAATATGCAAAGGAGTTCCTGCTACAAAAAGAGCCCTGGTACAGTTCTGGTCATCACACCTCAAAAAAGCACTGGAAAAAGTGCATAAAAGGGCAGCTAAAATGATTAAGGCATGGAAAACCTTGATTAAAGAGGTTAGGGCTCTTAAGCTTGGAGAAATGACAAATGAGGGGTGACATGAAGGAGGTTTACAAAATTATGCAAGAGATAGAGAAGACAGAGAAAGAAGTACTTTTCTCCCTTTCTCACAATATAAGAACTCACGGGTACGCAAAATTAATGAGCAGTAAGCTTAGAACAGATCAAAGGAAGTACTTTTTGCCCAAAGAATACTTAACACATGGAATTCACTGCCTCAAGAAGTGGTGGCAGCTACAAGCATAGACAGCTTCAAGAGGGGATTGGGAGGGGCTATGCCTGAGTGGTAGAGTATCTGCCTGGTGTCTCCAGTTAAAAGACCTGGCAGTAGGTGATGTGAAAGACCTCTGCTTGAGTCTTTGGAGAGCCAATGCCAATCTGAGTAGACAATACTGACTTTGATGGACCAACGGTCTGATTCAGTATAAGACAATTTCATGTGTTCATGTGATAAACATATGGAGCAGAGGTCCATCAGTGGCTATTAGCCACAAGGTATAGGTGGAACACTATGTCTGGGGCAGTGATGCTCTGCGTTCTTGGTGCTTGGGAGTACCAGTAGGAGTACTTCTGGAGGCCCTCTGATGGACCTCCTGAAGGCACCTGAGTTTTGGTCACTGTGTGACACAGAGTGTGGGACTGGATGGGCCACTGGCCTGAGCCAACATGGCTTCTCTTATATTCTTAAGAGACCAGGCAACCCTTTCTGTAGTTTCATTTTGGGTGCAATGCAGAGAGAGTACAAACTTCTGTACTGGACAGTCAGCAGATCCATGACTAATCAAATTTCTGTTATTACCAGGAAAGAATCTTAGCAAATTGAGTTGTCTGCTATCCCTCCCCCCTTTCTTTTCAGGAAAGACAATGTTATTCAGTAGGGGATTATTTTTCCTGCCTAAATCTATTTATGTAATATGTAATTCTGTGCATGCTTTAAAAAGCCAAACACTTCTCCTTGAATCAGGTACGTAGTGCACCTGACACCAATTAGAGTAAACGAACATGTACCTTAATTAACTCATGATCCTTCTATTTATTCACAGGAAAAGGTAATTAATCTGCAGGAATTTGAATTTCTTAATTTAAACAGATGTCTGGTAAGACCCCAGTGTCAGCAAATGACAACTGCAGCCCAAGAAGCCATACTGCTGTTAATGGTATAGATGCTGATTAGAGTGGTCTGTGCTTATTGGGTGTGTCATTGAATCATGACAAATTGGTCCCTTTAACCATCTGGAAACTGACAAAAAAGAGAGGAATTGGAGCCAGGCAGCCCACAGAGATGGCTGTAACAGAATGAGACATCTTCACAGTCGTTTTCCAATAATTTTCTACAATAATATTTAACAGAGATCCAGAGGGGGGGAAAGTACTTATAAGATAGTTTAGCCTGTAGTTCCACCATGTTTTACTTAAAAGATTTTCAACTGATGCTGCCCAACCATATTTTTAAATGCTTTAAGAAAAAAGCAACACCATAAAACTATGTAGAAACAAAAGGGGCGGTGCCCCTGACTCCAGTCAGCTGTTACAGGTGCTGTGGAACTGGGGAGTGATCTGAACTTCATTTCAATTTATTAAAAACAAGTTAAAGTTCTGCAATTTTATATTCTTAATTACTGAAACAGCTACAATATCCCTTTTAATCTTTTATACAAACAAGTAAATTGATCTAGAATTCACAGTACATGGGGGGGGGGGAACTGTGCTTGTTAGGCTGCTTGTATTTTGCTTTTGGTTTTTAAATGCAATTGTCATGAATATTTGGACCAGATTTTACAAAGATTGATATTTAAATGATGGATTGGTCATATAAGTACTACATGGTTATTACATTTGATTGCTGGTGATTATGTTAGGCTGTTGTAATGCTTTTAGTTCAAGTATATGGTAGGGAATGAAATAGCTGCTAGCCATTTGATGCAAAGCGATTGCTGCTTGTAAGGGATTGCTTATTTGGATGTAAAGTGTGTCCAGACAGAAGGGAATTGTTCTGGTCACTAACAAACTATTGTTGAGGGTGTCAACAATTATTAAAGCAAATGGGAACACTTGTAGAGCACAGTGGGAGTGATTAGTCCTAGTGAATTGCCTGGCAGGTTTTTGTTGACAGCTCTTTGTCAACAGATTGCAAAGAATGCTCATTGAGTTAAGAGCAGCTATTGTTCAAAGGCCCTTCCTCAGAAAGATTTTAAAGGAGTTCTACAGTGAATGAATTTAAGAGCATAAGGCTTTTGGTCTGAGTGAAGATTGAAACTTGTTTAGATAAATGAAAATACAACCTGACTTCTTGCAAAGAGCTATTACTTTGCAACTGAAAGGTATACTATCCTTCAGGCAAGGGTTCCAGCTCACAGTGCACTAGGATACACATGTTGGCACTAAAGAAATTGCTGCTGTTTTGATGGAATAACTTTCCAGGAAAGAGCATTTCTCACACATATGTATGTATAAGGGAGTTTTGAACGAGACTGTTTTTCCTCAGTTTCTCCCACAGGAAAAGTGGTTTTGCCATATATCAAAGGAATCATGGCTCAGATGGGAAAACTTATGAAAAAGCACAACCTACAAACAGTATGCAGGCCCTCATAAAAATACAACAGATGCTACGATCGGCAAAAGACAGAAGAGACCCCCACACTTCTGCAGGAGTATGCCACATACCATGTAGTTGTGGACAAGTTTACATCGGGACCATACAGTGTAGCATTCAGACAGTAATAAAAGAACATGAAAGACACTGCAGACTTGGCCAGCCTGAAAAATCAACAGTGGCTGAACATAGCCTAACCCAAACAGGACACAGCATTTTGTTCCAAGACACTGAAAGACTGGACAACACTTCCAGTTACCATGTCAGATTACACAGGGAAGCCATTGAAATTCATAAACATAAACACAATTTCAACAGGAAATAAGAGTTTAAAAATAAATAGGGCATGGTTTCCTGTCCTGAAAAACATAAAATGCTTTATAGCTGGCAATAGCACTACAGATAAGATTAGAGTTTCAATAGCCATTCCACACACAAAAGGACCTCCTCAAACCTCTCAGGAAACAATCCATAGACAAAAGAACCTCCTCAGGAAAGCTCCTCCATTAGCATGTTCATAGCCTGGAGAACTACACAAGATAATGACTCAGTCCTACCCCACCTTCCAGGGTAGATATAAATTACCTGCCTACCATTTTTCTGCTCACCTTTAGGATGCCAGTCACAGCTACTGGTGAAACGTCAGGTCCTACAATGCCAAGACCAGAGCCACACAACCTGGAAAATCTACAGCAACTAATGAACTCTGGCCGTGAAAGCCTTCGACAACAAATTTTATCCTTGTTTGGGAAATCATGAAAAAGGGAATTACTCCCAGACAACATGGCTGTTTTGATAATATCCCCATCAGAGAGGGGCTTACCGTGTTTTGCTATGCACAGTGAAATTTGAAAACTGGCAGCTGTCAGATGATTTGTTCTAGAAAGAGAGTTGCTAAAGCTAAGATGCTGGGAATGATATTGCCTCAATTTCCCTTCAAGAAACTCTTTTCTTTCAGTTTCACCAACTTTGGCAACACTTTTGTGGTTGGTGTCAAAGTGCCGTCTGACACTTGATGTGCAACACACAACACTTTCATTACGCACAATACATAACACTTTCCCATTGCGTTCAATCACTCCAAATGACTCTGTCCAGGCCTCTTGGAATGATCTTCCACTATCTGTTTTTACTTTTTTTTTTGCTGTACTCATTTTTGAGTGTTCAAGACTTGGGGTCTACAAAAACACAAAATAAAAAAAAAATGAAGCACCCAATACAAATCTATCCCTGTATCAAAAATAGCTAACACTATTAGTTAACACTAAAGAAATGCCGCCCCCCAAGGCATCACAAGGAATACTCCTTATCTTCCAGCCCCAAAAGAGGGCATTTTCACCTGTATTTTAAGAGCTCAAAAGAGGAGACCCCATGCAGAGAGACATATTTACAGATAAAGCCCTGGCCCTATTCCCATAAGAACATAAGATCAGGCCAGTGGCCCATCCAGTCCAACACTCTGTCACACAGTGGCCAAAACCCAGGGGCCACCAGGAGGTCCACCAGTGGGGCCAGGACTCCAGAAGCCCTACCACTGTTTCTCCCCCAAGCTTTGCAACTCTTCTTGAGCTGTAATGTATTTCAATGGAGCCTAGGCAAGTCAATTGGCATTCCTGACTCTCATTATTTCCAATAGGCATTCAAGTCTCTCCCATTGTTTCCAATGGGCAATCCTGTCCTTCCTTTTAGTACATCCCCTCTAAAGTTGCTTCAGAGTGTCAGAGGATGTTTGGGAATGGTGTGGGATATGGTGCAGGGTGCTGCAGTTGGAAGGGGGAGTCTGCAGAAATGGAAGACTTCTTGTGAAAGTAGAAATGTCTGCCATTCATGCAAGCAAGGGGTTGGATTCAGCCCTAAGTGCAAATAAATAAAATAAACTTTGACATAGATTGGAGGAGGACCCCAGTCAGACTTAGAAGTGGGATAATGAAAAGCTGTTTGCAAATAGGAAGAAGGTAAAAGAAAAAGGAAAGGCAGGTGTGCAATGTGTACCTAACATGGGATATTTAAAATGCAAGAAATCACAACAGCCCCATGTTACCTTTTCCAAATGAAAGAGGGGTACTCCTACAAGCCAATATTAATCTTATATGCATTTACGCAGAAGTAACCCCCCCTTTCAAAATGACTTTAAAATAAGCAAGCTTGCAGCCCTTCAATAGGTATGTTTACATTCCTCTAAAAGATCTCTGCAGTTTTGGGCAGAGAATGCCTTCCAGCAGAAAATAAGGCTTCTATGAGTATAGTAAGGCAAATGATTCTGATGAGCAGGGACCCATGCAGTGCAGCAAAAGCAAGCTCTGTCCTTGATTTGGAGAAGGAATGATCACATATTGCACAAATAGGTTGAGAAAGGCGAGCTGCTTTTTTCTTTGCTCCATGTTTAGAAACCTCCAGCATGCATCTGCTACAAAGGAACGATCAGATCACACCTAGATTTTAATTCCAATGACAAACCATTGATGCAGTCTCACTTTCGGGGTTTCGGTTTCCGGCGTTGCAAATGGCGGCCACCTTTCGGGAAGCCCCCGGAGGTGGTTAGCCCACACGCAGTTTGGAGGGGTCTTTGCAGGTTTGCAAGACCCTAGTGAGCCTTAGGCAAAGGCTCCAAACCGGGGGCGCTTGGGGAGTAGCCTCTTTGCCAGCAGTCAGCCGGGAAATTGAGGCTTTCTCCCCGCCCCAATCGGCCCCGCTGCGGTGTGCCCGTAATGGGACTTAGCAACGCCACCGATTTCCAACAGGAGTGAGGAACAGTGATGAATTAAAGCAAAAAGAAGAAACGGCAGGAACTGTGAGTTGGAGGTCTGAATCTGAAGCGAAACCCGAGCCCTTCCCCCGTAAGCGAATAAGCGGCTGGGAGGAGGGGGAATCCCCCCCCCCCACTGAGAAGCGGGACTTGCATAAGAAAGCTAAGGGAGATGAAAGGGAAGAAGGGTTGGTGAAATTACCTTTGGGGTGCCATTGAAGCGAATGAGTTAGCGGGACTCCTGAGCGACGCATCACGAACTTTTATAAAGTAAACAAATACAAGAAATGTCTGCCATGAAGAAGGTCCCTTTGAAAACTGAGAAGAAGGGAGGGGGGACTTCCGGTCCGGGTAATCCCCCTCCAGAGCCGACTGTCAGTCAACAGACAAGCGAGTTACTGCACCCTCTGCTGGTCCAAATACAGAAAATCAGCGAAACCTTAACTAATATGGAAGGTGTTCTCAACAGTCAACAGAGGCAACTAACAGAGACGTCAAAGAAGATGGAGGAGATCGCACAGAAATGTTTGGTCTCGTCGGAAGACATCGGAAAAGTGAAGAAAAGGGTCAACAAGTTAGAAAAGCATCAGGATGTGCAAGAAAAAAGAATTTTGATGTTGCAAATGGAAAAATCGAATCTGACTCTTCGATTTCAGGGCATTAAAGAAGAAGAGAAGGAAGATCTCAGATCTATACTTGCGAATGCCTTGGCACCCGTAACTGGCAGAGATCAGCGTGAGTTAAAAGAAGAAATGGATAAGGTCTATAGGGCCTACTCCACATTTACAAAAAAAAATAATCTGCCAGCAGAAGTGGTTGTCAAGTTTGTCAAGCAAAGTACCAGAGATCAAATCTTGCGTGCAGTTGCAGCGGTGCCCTTGAAAATTGGGGAGCAGACCATCAGAATATTGAAAGATGTGCCTTATGAAATCCGGATGAAAAGGAAAGCTTATAAAGGATTGACCACTTTTCTACAAAGAAGACAGGTCATATACAGATGGACCTATCCTGAAGGCCTTTAGTTCAAGTACAAGGATAAAAGAGAGAAGATTGACTCCATCTTCAAGGCGCAGGAATTTCTGAAGAGACACGCCAGTCCAGAGGAAGAGGCAGCACTCGCAACGTGGACAGATTTGAGTAGTGAAGATGACAGCGGCCCAGAGGAGGGAGGTGCCGGAGCGGGAGAAGTGAAAACCAAAGGTGGCCCATCCTATAACTTGAGGGATACCAAAGGAAGACAACCTAAGAAATAACTGTTCGGGAAACGTCAAAAAGGAGATGACTAATAATTAACCCCAAAGGACATTACTAACCTCATTAACAGAGTTATTTTGAATTTTTGTTAGATGAAAAGAAGACTCTCAAATCACGGAGATTGCCAAAAACTGTATCTATATTGATTTAAACTAACCTTTATTAACAGAATACTCACTCCGCTCTTTTCTTTATCCCTCTATATACCCTACCTTTTTCTATTTATAAAAAGAATAAATTCCTCTCCTTTTTAGGAGGGTTTTGATAAAAAAAAAAAGATGCAGTCTCACTTTCCTGCCCCTTCTCTGTGTGGGCGTGGGCATGTGTAGCTTACTCCCACACTCACCCCCGCACACACGTACCTCCAGGATCCAAGTTCTTTGATTTATTTTCTGCGGACTGCAGATAGGAAAAAGAAAACATGTCCATAGGTTGTTCTTAAAATTGTCTGGGTTTTTTCTGCTCAGAATGCAGTGTTTTAGTCCCTCTGATGCATCATCTTAACTCTTAACCTAAATTCTTACTTACATATCCATTCTTGGTACCTCTCCCCCTCTCCCGGATTCACCCACGGCCCAGATGAAGAAGCCCTCAGGTGGGCACAGCAGCCTTGCCAGAGGAAGGAAGGAGAGCAGCAGCTGCCTCTGTTCTTACTATGGCCGGGTGGCTGGAGTGCCCGATGGCAAGAGGCAGCGGCAACCATGCCAGAGGGAAGGAGGGAGGAAGGAAGAGAGGAGAGGAGAGGAGAGGAGAGTGGCGGCAGCCTGTTTTTACTATGGCTGGCAGCTGGGCTACCCAACAGCAAGAGGCAGCAGCAACCCAGGAGGAAGGAAGGGGGGGAGAGGAGAGCGGCAGCAGCCTCTGTTCTTACTATGGCCGGGTGGCTGGGCTGCCTGATGGCAAGAGGCAGCAGCAACATGCTGGAGGGAGGGAGGGAGGGAGGAAGTGGGGGAGAGGAGAGCAGCGGCAGCCTCCGTTCTTACTATGGCTGGGCGGCTGAGGTGCCCGAGGGCAAGAGGCAGCAGCAACCATGCCGCTTCTCCACTCCCTATCCCAACCGACTGCTCAGGGGTTGTGCTGCACTCACTTGGGGTCCACTCACTCACCACCTGGTGGCCGGGGGCCCACGACAGAAGAACAAGCAACCAAGCCAGAGAAACAGGGAGCCTGCGACGACTGCCACAACTCTTTTAGTGAGGGGTACCATATGCTTTTGCTGGGACAGGATACATGGGATGGGAGACAGGTGTGCATGGGACAGCAGCCCAGGGGCCCAGGAGAGCATCGTATGCTTTAGCCAGGCCACCGGGCTGGGAGATGGGTGGGAGGCCCAGGGTCCCGTGGGACTGGGATGGGAGATGGGTGGGCAGTGGGCTGGCCAGTGGTGGAGGCCTAGGGCAGGGGCAGGCAGCAGCCACTCACCTTACTCAAGGACAAGGTCTGCATGTGGTGCCGGTGTGCTGAGTTCTGTTCAGGCGAGGGTGAGCACAGTGTTGTCCTTTGGGTGTGAGTGGCAGTGTGGGCAGGAGCAGAGGTGGAGTGGAGGTCTAACCCTGCCTTATGGGTGCTCCGGCTGTGGCTGGGGTGACGGCATGCACGCCCACATCAAGGGCTCTGAGTGCCCCCTCTGGCACACATGCCATAGGTTTGCCAACAGGGTGCTAGGGGATTCTCTGATGTGTTATTGGCCACTGTGAAAAATGGGAGTCACATGATCTCATAATACGGCAAAATGTGTGTGTGTGCAAAGTTGGCTGCAACTCCACCACACTTTGCACAGGGCTGTAATTTGTATGGGGGAGGAGACCTCTGGCCGAAGTTCTGGAGAGCTTTTTTAGTCTCGTGCCACTAAATTGGGGGGAATGTTATTTTCATTAGGATTCCTAGCCCCCAGGTCTGTGGGGGAATCCCCCATTGGGGGGCATCTCCCCACTGCAAACTAGCTGGCTGGCAGGGGAATCCCCACCCCTGAACAGGGACATTGTGCATGACATCCCCAATGTGATGAAATCACTTGAAAATGATATCATCACATCAGGGATGCTCTGGTTTGGGGGCAGAACTCTATAATTTGAGGGCAAATTTACCATAGAGTTTCACCCAAAAACCAGAGTTTTGCCCCCAGCATTGCCAACGTGATAATGTCACATTGTGTCGCACAACATCCCTGCCCACCCATGGAAAGCCCCTCAGATACCCCTGCCAGCTCAACAGGGGGACATGGCAACACTAATATTCACTGATGCCCTGGCACAGCTGCACAGTAATGCTAATTTTCTGTCCTTCCTTGCAAATGTATGTAGTTTTCTCTTTGTGATTCTTTAATTTGATCCTGCACACTGGTCATGATCTTGACAGTATTTTAAAGCCTCTCCTGTGCTGATTACAGTCTTTTCTCCAAATGGATCCATCTCAAGTGATTCTTGAGTTCGGTGGTTTGCAGAAGGTCTATATGGTTCAGCCACCATTTTAATGTTAGGCTTCTGGAGACTGCCAAAATGGTTCCCCCAAAAAACTTTGTTCACTAAATCATTAAAGGTGGAAATGTTTTCAAAGCTTTAGGCCTCGCATCATAGAATCACAGAGTTGGAAGAGGGCCATGCAGGCCATCTAGTCCAACCTAGAGCTAGCCTAGAACTTCCCTGACAAGTGTTTATCCAGCCGCTGCTTGAAGACTGCCAGTGAGGGGGAGCTCACCACCTCTGGAGGCAGCTGATTTCACTGCTGCACAACTCTTATTACAAAAAAGTTTTTCCTAATATCCAATCTGTACTTTCCTGCCCTTAATTTAAACCCATTATTGCGAGTCCTATCCTCTGCTGCCAACAGGAGCAGCTCCCTGCCCTCCTCTAAGTGACAGCATGTCTAAGACTTCAAGAGAGCAATCATGTCCCCCCTCAAACTCCTCTTCTCCAGACTAAACATTCCCCAGCCTTTCCTCATAGGGCTTGGTCTCCAGGCCCCCAATCATCCTCATTGCTCTCCTCTGCACCCACTCCTTTCTCTTTACCTCCTTTTTAAAGTGAGGCTTCCAGATTTGCGCACAATACTCCACATGTGGCCTGACCAATGCAGTGTACAGCAGGACTAGGACATCTTGCAATTTGGATGTAATGCCTCTGTGCTGATACACCCCAAGATCACATTAGCCTTTTTTGTGGCTGCATTATACTGGCTGCTCATATCTAACTTATGGTCCACCCGTACCCTTCAAAGATTCATCCAATTAAGGGTGGACGGTCAGTCCTAGGTTTGCAAAACAGCAATAATTGCCAAGTTTTTTCTTATAAATGCTGCACAATTTCCCACACAGAAGCTGGTGAAACAGGCATTACATCTTGCCTGTTGGAGTTGTGTTTGTGAGCTTTATGGAAGCACAGAACAGAAGATAAGTTGGCTGATGACCTCAGTCATTTCCAGTTTTCAACAAGGTCAGATCATAGCAAGGACATTTGATGGTTCACCTTTTGAATGAATGAATATGACTGCATCAGCCGTTTATAAGGGACACTAAAAGACTGTTGAATTGTTGGTACATAGAGATTGAGCTATTAATTGCATTACATTAATTCGATTGTTTATATAACTGGTAATTTTTGTCATTTTTCATGGTGTGTGTACTTTTTGGTTGACAACCTCTAGATGGTGGCTGGAGATCTCTTCAGACTGCAACTGATCTCCAGGCAAGAGATATCAGTTCACCTGGAGAAAATGGCCACTTTGATAGGTGGACTGTATGGCATTATACACCCCATTGAAGTCCCTCCCCTCCTCAACCCCTGCCCTCTTCAGACTCCACCCCAAATCTCCAAGTATTTCCCAACCCAGAACTGGCAACACTAGCTTAACCATACGAGGGCAGATGAGTGGGATATATGTTTTTTTTGTAAAATAAACAAACTATTTAGCCTATCACATAGGGTTGTTATAAGGATAAAATGGAGAGGAGAATGATCTAAGCTTCATTGGGTCCCCTTTGGGAAGAAAAGTGGAGCACAAATGTAGAAAAATAAATGGATGTTGATTTAGCTTATAAGATGTTAACTGTCTCAGGACAAATTCCAGACCTGTCTGGCAATGCCCCCCTTCCCCATCCCTTGCAAGCCAATTATTGTAGTAATGGGACACAAGTTGTGAGTGTGTGTCTGACTGAAGAGGAAAAGATACCTTGTGCAGAAGATGGTGCCCTTTTGATTGAGGGCAAAGAAGTACTTCTAAATGCTTGGTAAACTTGGAAGAAGTTGAATGTGTTTGAGAAGCAATTTGGTTTTTTTTCCCCTAGCAGAACTTCTATTTTTGATAGTTTGTGTGTGTGGCTTTTCCTGCTCATGACAGCAAAATAGCAAGGATTGGCCATGACAGTTGAATTGCATGTGCCACCGTTAAACCACCAGTAGGAATAAGCAGTGTTTGTGAGTTCTGAAAACTGCATCATAAATCTGTTCAGCTGCATTTCAAAAATAGCTTTGATTTATGTGATTTAAAATGCAGGACCTTTGTATCATATCTAGGTAGTCTCTTATAATGGCATGTTCATATACTGCTACATAGTTGAAGCATTCTATTGCCCTTGGTGGTACCTTCCTGAGAGAAGCAAGAGATCAAGAATCCAGACTAATATTCAAGGAAGCCCATATGTATCTAAGTAAATTTAGGTGTGAAAATTTTTGCTTATGACTTTAAGACTATAACTACATTTTTATAACATATAAATGAACTAAATAAATGAAATGTAGTACCAGGTATTGGCATTCAAGTATCCACTTATTGGTAGATAGAGGTTTAGGAGAGTTATTGCTGCATCACTGTCAAACTCTGTACTTTGTTCACCATGTTGATTTCTGTTCTCTGTGATGGTTTTGCTTAGAGCTGGAAAGGGGGGAGTGAATGGGGGAAGTATTTATTTATTTAAATATGTATCCCACCCTCCCCGGAGGCTCAGTGGGAACGAGCTTTGCTAGGCACCTGTAACAAATTCCAAGTGGCCTCCTGAGGAAGGGAAGGAATAACAAGTGATCAGGGACCTGTCTACCTGAGGGACCGCTTTCCCTGCATATTCCCCAGAGAGCACTGAGGTCAGGATCACAGAACCGCCTGACTGTCCCGGGCCCGAGGGACGCCAGACTAGCAATAACCAGAGCCAGGGCCTTTACGGTGGCGGCTCCATACTGGTGGAACGAGCTCCCGGAAGACCTTAGGGCCCTGCGGGACCTTCTACAGTTCCGCAGGGCCTGTAAAATGGAGCTCTTCCACCAGGCTTTCGATTAGGGGCTGCCACTGATGAAAGAGGCACTGAAAAAGGAGCTTCTTATGGACCTGGTTATGGTGTGGGATTGCTGCCTGCAGGACGGGGAGTGTGATATGGGACTTGCAGCCCGCTGGATTGGGAGGAGGATATAGGAATCACCTGTGTGACACTAGCACTTTATGTAACTTTTGTTACTGAATTTTATTGTATAGATTGTATTTTATTGTTTTATGATATTTTAACTACTGTACGCCGCCTAGGCAGTATATAAATCGAAAGTAATAAATAAATAAATAAATAAATAAATAAAACAAGTGACCTTGAAGCCTTTGCTGCCAGGAATGCTGTTATAGATACACTTTGTAGTTCACAGATGGGGGGGAGAGAAACAACCACGCTGTGACTTGGTGGGATGGATGACCAGTGTTATTGGACCCTGGCTTGGAGGTGTGTGTTTAAAGTGGATATAATAGTGAGCTTGGCACCAATGATCACCACTTTTGACACAAGTTGGCTTACACCTATAAAGAGAAAAACAAACAAATGCCAAAGTTGGTGTTATCAGCATACTTGTGATATTTCACTCCAAATATCAGGATAGTCTTTCAGCAATTTTGTGTAGATAGTGAAACAGCATAGGAGAAGAACCCTGCAGATACCATAGTAAAAGTGCTGTGAAGCTGAGCCATTACCTCCCAGCCCCACATTCAGCCAAATAGGCATGGAACCACTGGGGCAAGGAGCCAACAGTATCTATCCTTTGCAGATTAGTCCAGAAAGATAGTATTAAAGCCACTGAAAAGTTCAGTGAAAACCACCGAAAGGACTATTTTTCTCCATTGGCCAAGGTATTTTCAGTTTCCAAATCAGATTAGATGAATTATTTGCACCCATTTCAATCCAAGAAAACCTGGAGCTGCTCTATACATCTGCCGCTCACTCAAGTGCCGTATCCAAAAAAAAGTTTGCTATTAGATTATAGTTATTGAAATAATCTGGGTCAAAAGGTAGCTTCTTTGAGGGCTTTTCACTGTCTCTTCAAGGTAGTCAGTACTATGTACTCCTTTTAAAAGGCATTCACAGTTTCTTGGACCCAGCCAGGCAATCCTATCTGACTAGCAGTAATAAACTCTGAATGGTAATGGGTGAATACTGATAAAGTAATCTTGCTCTAAGCACCACATGTATGTCCTCAGGTGGCAATAACTGATATTTATCCCAGCATCTGCAACCACACTGCATTTTTTGTATTTTATCTGCAGAAATAGTGGTGTCAAGGTCAAGATGCTGTAGGTGATTATTTTTATCTGCAAAATGCCTATAAAAATGTTACAGCAAGCTGCCAATTGTTCCAGGTTTATATCATTAGACGGGAAAACTCTTTTGCCATCCAGAACAGCTCAGCTGGTCAGTTTTGCACAGATGCATTGAAGGCAGAATACAATAATTGCTTTGCTAATATCAAGAGCAGGTATAAAGATATACTCTTGCTATACTATCCTCCTCTTACATTTAAGTGCACATTTCCTTCATTTCCCTTAGCTGTATACCAAAGAAGCTGAAAGAGCTGTATGTGAAAGAGGATGCACAGATAATCCACAAATTTCAGAGAGAAACCAAGTTTCAAAAGCAGCACCATCCTATATGATAAATTCAGTCATGCTTTCCAAACACCATGAGTTGAACTGTGAAAGACACAGTGAGAAAAAAAAATCAGTCACTGATGTTGAATAGTAATTTATCCTTATTGTGAGATATAAGCTTTGCTAACAACTGCAGACAAGCTGGATGTGAAAGGTGAGATGACATTTGGGGCTAATCCAGTTACAGGGTTTATTCATACTTTGGGAAGATGAAATTAGACTTGGACATCTGCTAGGATCTGCTAGGCCCCACTGCTGGACCTTCTGATGGCACCTGGTATTTTTGGCCACTGTGTGACAGAGTGTTGGACTAGATGGGCCATTGGCCTGATCCAGCATTGGCTTCTCTTATGTTCTTTTGAATGAACTTGCTTAAAATGAATTGATTGGGCACTAATCAGTTTCAAACTTGGTTCCATTCTGGAGTTCATACCTCAATGGGAACATAAAGGACCAAGTGGTCCACTAATCTAAACTCATTCATCTTCTACTGCACTTCCCCCTGCCTTATCTGTAGGTGATGTAAGTAGATCTGTTCCAGGGGTCACCAAACTGCAGCTTGGGAGCCGCATGTGGCTCTTTCACACATGCAGGGCCGGCTCGCTCACTAGGTGAGCTAGACTGTCTCTTAGAGTGCAGGGCCATCATGGGGGCACCGGACTGAGCCCCCCGCCCCCGCCAAAAGCTCATGCTCCAAGGGCCCTGCCGCTGCCCGCCTGCCCCCAGTATCAGCATGGCTTTCTGGGTGCCCGATTTGTTGCCTCCGCCTCCTCCTCCAGCCCAATCAGGCCTCCACTCTCCGTCCTGCCTGTCCAATCGGCCGCTGCTGGACTCCCCCTACCCAATATGCGGCACCACCCCCCAACTGCTCCAGCTCCTGTAGCTTTGCCGGGGCGCTTTGGCAGGGCTAAGTCTGCAGGGCTGCAAAAGGGATCTCCCATGGCTGGGGGTAGCAGGCAAGGATCCTGTTGGGCACGGGTGCTGCTGGGGTGGTCCTGTTACCGGGCCTGCTCCAGCGAGGGTGGCATGGTTGCTAAGAAGTTTGCCGGGGCAGCTGCCCGGTCTGCGGATGGAGTTTCATTCAGGGGACCCTTGTGTAGCGGCCTCGAAGCAGTCTCATGGGGCCTGTCTGGGGGCCAGCCACTCTGCTGGAGTGGAGATCCTGGCGCTCTTCCCCCCCGCACAGCACACACTTTCTGGGCAGCCCTGTCGAGTCCAGCGGAGCTTCCCGGACTGGCTGCAGCCACCTGGGGAGAAGAATGTGGGTGGCGCCTCCTCCCCTTCTGTTCCCCCTCCCCGGCAGAGCAGAGGCAAGAGCCAGTGGGCAGCTGGGTGAGGGAGAGAGAACAGGGGAGACAACAAAAGAAGCCCCCCACCTCTGCCACAAGGGTTCCACCGGGGTGCCCCCTCTCCCCCCTCCCTGCCTGCTCATGCCCCCCCGCCGGCCCAAGTCATGCACCTCTCCATGGCAGGCCTCGGCTTGGCACTGCCACAAATGGGGGCAGCAGTGGCGGATGAGGCTCTGCAGATGTGGCTCCTGCAGAATGTTGCCTCAGATATTGCTGCCGCCGCCACTGCCCGGGGAGGGGAGAGAGCGGCCAGCAAGAGGCCAGCTGGGAGGTCTCCAGGTCCCACCGGGAGGTTGGCATGTGCACCTCATCTATGGTGCAGAAACACCTCGGGCTGGCTACCACCACACTGGCTGGCTGGCTTTTCTCAGAGAAGACATTTGTCTCCTTAAATCTCTTCTCCAAGCCAAGCCAGCACAGCAGTGCTCCTTAAATCTCTTCTCCAAGCCCCCGCCCCATGGCCCTGCCTGCCAGTGTGGAGAAGGCATTTGTTTCTTTAAATCCCTTCTCCAAGCCAGGTCAGCTGGCATGAATGGTGCAAAATTTGGGGAACACATTTAAAGTTAAAAGTTGCTTTCTTTCCACCTATTCCTTCCTTCCTCCCCTCTCCATTTATTTGCTTTCTTTCCACCTCTCTCGCTTTCTCTCTTTTCCCCTTCCTTCCTCCTTCCCCCCTTTTATTTGTTTTCTTTCCACCTCTTTCTTCCTTTTCACCTTTCCTTCTCCCTCTCCCTCCCCCAATCCATCCTTCCTTCCTTTCTTTCTCTTTCTTTCTTTCTTTCTTTCTTTCTTTCTTTCTTTCTTTCTTTCTTTCTTTCTTTCATTCATTCATTCTCCCTCCCTGCCTCCCCCATCTATTTGCTTTCTTCATTTTTCTTTTTCTCTCTCTTTCCCCCTACCTTTTCCCTCCATCTATTTGCTTTCTTTCCATCTTTCTTTCTCTCTTTCTCCCTTCCTTTCTTTCTCTCTCCCTTCCCCCTCCCTCCCCCATCTATTTGCTTTTTCCCTCTGTTTCTCTCTCTTTCTCTCCATATCTTTCATTCTTTCTTTCCACCTCTCTCTCTCTCTTTCTCTTAGACAAATAAATATCATTAGCAAACAAATAAATATCATTGGACAAATAAATATCATTATCAATATATGTTTTTACCCCTTTTGTTTTTATTTTTGGCAGTCTCATTTGTTCAGTAAAAATGTGTGTGTGATATTTGTTCAGGTCTTGCAGCTCTCAGACATCTGCTGTTTATTCTATGTGGCTCTTACATGAAGCAATTTTGGCCACCCCTGTCTCTATTCTTGTCTTTGATTACATCCTTGAACACTACAGTACCATTGTCATGAATGCCAGGTGCCCTGGGAATAGTTTTATATGCCTTAGAATCCTCACTAAGCTCCCAGGAACCCTGGGAAACTACACTAACATTCCGCTTCTGCCTAATGAATAGACAAATAGCATCTTTTCTTGTTATTGTCACTGCCATGTTAGGCTTAAGAAAAAGAGGATAAGTAGCAGGGTGGTAAGGTGATAAACTGGTGTTAAGGTGATGAAAAAGCTTCAGAGGGGGCATGGCTCAGTGATAGAGCATCTGTTTGGCATGTAAAAGGTCCCAGGTTCTATCCCTGGCATCTCCAGTCTAAAGGGCCGAGTAGCAGGTAATGTGAAAGAATTCCACCTGAGACCCTGGAGAGCCACTGCCAGTCTGAGTATTTATTTATTTAATTATTTATTACTTGTATTTATATCCCACCCATCCCACGAACAGGCTCAGGGTGGGTAACATCGTATTGTAATAAATACAATTAAAATTTAAAATTTGAAACACAATATAAACATTAAAATTGGTAGTTAACAGCTTAGAGGCAAAAATTCGTCTGGCTATAATGAGTTCTGGCCCATTGATATAGATGGAATAGTGGCCAGTGATCAGTGGGTGGATGACAGCAATCTCAGGGAGGCCATATATGGGTGCCCGCTGCCTTAGACCTGGCGGAACAGCTCCATCTTGCAGGCCCTGTGGAAGTGAAGAAGATCCCACAAGGCCCTGATCTCAATAGGGAGCATGTTCCTCCAGGCTGGGGCCAGGGCAGAGAAGGCCTTGGTTGAGGCAAGATCAAGAGGTGTTGATCTTTAGAGCATAGTGCTCTTTGGGGCATATATGGGAAGAGGAGGTCCCTTAGATATGTTGGTCCCAGGCTGTATAGGGCTTTTTGGATCATTACTGACTTTGATAGATCAAAAGTCTGATTCAGTATAAGACAGCTTCATGTGTTCAAGCTAATTATAAGCTAAGGCAAATTGTTGACATGTCTGTATTTATAAGTAGCCCCAAAGTAATGAAGTTTGTTCCCCAAATTCCAGACTTTGGTTGCATCACTTGCCATTGGGAGATCAAGCACTGTAGCCGAAAGTGACATAATGAACATCATAGATCTCCATGTCCAAATCATGCACTCTGGTTAGTATATCACACTAGTGTTTGACCCTAGTTTCAAAATGTGCTGATGCCTTATGAATGAATTGTAA
Source organism: Gekko gecko (assembly GCA_029375565.1). Lineage (NCBI taxonomy): Eukaryota > Metazoa > Chordata > Lepidosauria > Squamata > Gekkonidae > Gekko > Gekko gecko. Next base: position 97,359,802 of record JAPDNY010000008.1, read on the forward strand.
TTTGAACATATAAACAGTGTCTTTTGACTAGAAGTAACTCTCAGATTCCCCAAACAGGCTTTCACTGTCCTGCTTCCTGATATTTTGGGGGCTGATATTTTGGGAAGCAGGCCCTTTTGCAGACTGCCTTGAGAACCAAATTCACTGAGAACATGTATAGCAATGCTATAAATAAATAAATGGATGAAATGTAGACCATGTGCTTCCAATTACAGGTCCTTCTACACTTACCACCTCTGGTGGTAAATGCTGAGCCCAGGTATCCTTCAGTTTATATTATAAACAAAAACTGGGTCAAACAGGGTTTACATATTAAGGCAGATAATTTTGGAGCACACGTTTTGTTAAGGTATTGCCAAACTGACTCTGTCTCTAGTAAATGTTGCAAGCTACATTACAGTAATTTTATTTCTGTCCCATGACAGCTAGGAATCTGTTTAAAAGCAACATGCCTTTTCCCTCCCTCGTGTACTTTGATTAATAGTCTTGTCAAGTGCATCACTCTAACTATATTGTGCTGAGGTTTGGCAGGAAAAAAGAGCATGGGAGCTTACAGTGTAACTTGGAGATGTCAATTTTTCAGCTGCAAAATCATAATGTTTGAAGTAACTCTGAAATGTTTAAATTAACTGTTCCCATGCGTTTGGCAAAAGTATAACAAGTTTGTCCATCTTGTGTATTTTACTACAAAATGCTATGGCCTTGATATTATTGACATGGAACAAATAAACTATTCAGTGTGGGATTTGAAATCCTCTGGTCTCATGCTCCAATTAAAGTTCTGACATATTTAAAATACCCTACTTCTTTTTCAATTGCCTTGAGTCACTGTTGCTTTCACTGAGATTATTGTAGCTGACTTTTCCTTGAGTAGTTGTGGAATAGAAAGCATCCAACACAGCAGTGCTGAGAAAATGGTCAATAAATCCATAAGATCCTTTAAAGGATATGGCTATGATTTATCTTTCCCTATACAGAGTGTGTTCTAAGAATATAAATAATATTGGCCACTTGCTGATGGATCATACATGTTATCTGCACAATTGCATGAAAAGGAACCTTTTCCATTAATTCTTATGCTGTTTACAAGGTGCTCTGATCCTATCTAATCTCTCCTTGTCTTGAAACAAATTGATTTCATATCCTGTCTCTCAAAATATGCTTGAAATTAGTAAAATTGCTCTGTCATTGAATGAAATTGAACCCAGGCTGGTAAGATTCTACTTAGCTTAAAATTAGTTTCTCTGAATTTTTTTGATGGAATTTACTATTGTGTCCACTCTCCATCCATACTCACTTTCAGTGAACATATTACTGTCTGTGTTTCTAAGGTGGAGTTCCTAAGCAGTGTGCTAAGAAGGCAAGGTGTATAAAATCCTAGGTGGCATAACTGAGTTTTCTTTGGGGCCTTGGCTGTGGGCCCTGTTCTGAATTGCCTCAAAATGTACTTGTACTCACTTTTAGGATATGCATTTGAAGTGAGAAGAAGATTACTGCTACTCTGAACTCTGTACACTGCTCAGAAATTGAGTGCAGGGCAACTGTTTTGTATTCTACCCCAGCTCAGAGACTTCAGCCATGTATTTACCAAATGAAGACATCTGTGCTACCATAATTTAGTAAATTTTAGTACAAAGTCACCCTTATGAATAAGGCAGAAACAAGACTCCTGTAAATGAATGTCCAGTAAAATGTTAAAAATGTTCCCCTATAGACTTTTCTATTTTTATTGTCAGATTTGTGGCCATTAGGTTGTCCTATGCACATGGTGTGTATATTTGCAGATCTTAAAGTGACTATTCTAAAAGTGAAGTTCAAAAACAGGACACAGCAGGAGACCACTGAGATACCACTGTAGCCACTGGCCAACTCTCACCTTTTCCTGGTTTTAGAGATGTCTTATGAAGCAAAGTCCTGGGGAAGAGCATTTAATTTGAAAATTAGGACTCTAAAATCAAACCCAGATCTAAACCTCCTTGGGCTTGTCAATCTGGACCACCACACAAGTGATTGAGACAGATTACTGGACCATAAACTATTATGTCTGGGTATCACCCATAACTTGATAGAAGTCGCAAGTAGATAAGAACTGTCACAGCTCATTAGAAGACATCTGAGAGACTGACTATGAGACCATGTCAGTTGGAGCCCACAGAGTGTCCTCAACCTTTTCTGTAGGCATTCAGCCTCCAGCAACAATGCCAAACTACTTATCTGAGGTAATTCTTCCACAGTATTGAAGGGCCTTCAGCTATGATGTCAGGAAGATTTAATGGGATTTCATAGATTGACTTTGTAATTGCGGCAGCAGTAAAATTGACTCTGTGGATCGTATTCTGTTTGATTGTCCAAATTTTCAGCTCTAAGACATGAACCAATCTCCCCATTATTTAATCAGGACTTCCTTTCTCCAGAAGAAAAATCACCCTGGCTACTTAGAGAGGAAGACAAACAAACTACCTTGCATGTGGCAAAATTTCTAGCAGCTGTTGTCAAATCACATGATGACTTTTGCAGTGGCAACCTTTAAATTCCTCCATGTTTTCCTGTGGAATGGGGTTTATTGTAGGATGAGGGTTTGCTGTTTACGATGCCAGTTTCAAAAACAGTAAAGACAATAAATAAATATATAAATAAATAACATACTATTGAGTCCATTGATTAATATCCAAGACTCACAATGACACAATGCCCCTAGTTATTTCACTGTAAAAAGAATCTTGAAATCCAACACAACCCTCCTATGATAGAGGATGACCCTACCTCAACAGATTGCAGATGTGGTTTAGGTCTGTAGAAAAAAGATTTCCAAATACATCTGCAATGTTAAAGATAACCTAAAAATCCCAGTCACTTATATACTTAAACAGTAGATGCCAACTTTCCTTTTGAAGCCTTTTGCATAACATTTGGGTTAGTGTTTAATCTGTTGGTGGTACCACTTTGCATCAGGAACACAGTTTATGTTTTACATTCCACATTTAGAGTTCAGTTACTAAAAAGGTAGTTATTTTATTTAAATTATATGTCTGGTGGATGTTCAGTATTATTGAAACTTTTGTTTTGATACAGAAAAACGGAACATGAATTTCCTTCTGGGAGTGGAACCACCCTAATAGAAGCTTATGTCTGATATTTTTAAAGAGCAAAAACAAAGCAAAAAACTTAGGTCATAATATTATACATTGGTTTCATTTTATTTATTTATTTATTTACTTACTTATTGTGTTTATAACTCGCCCTCCCTGCAAGTGGGCTCAGGGCGGCTCACATTGCCTGGCACAAAGTGCCAAGGTTCGTATACAGTTAAAACATTTAAAACATTAAGACATTTAACACTATTAAAACATTTAAAACATTCAAAACACTTAAACATTCAGTGGTTTCAATTAAAGTGCAGTCAATGGCCCAGGACAGACTGGCAATTTGCCCCGGTATCGAGTCGCGGCAAAAAACCCCCGGAGTAAACGATACCGGGTTTTCCCGTCCACACAGCGGGGGCCTCTGCCGGAAGATACTGGACGGAGGCGCGCGGGAGCATTCAGACTGCTGCGCCAGAGGCGTGCTATATTTGCTGTTTCCCCATTATTTCGGCTGTGGGCGTATGTGCGCATGAGCGCTTGAGCGCTCATGCGCACAAGCGCATTTTGGCGATTTTTTTTTTTTGCCCTGCAACACCGGCACCGCATTGGGCAGTGGAGTGGAGCGCAGCCAATCACACCGCTGCTGCCTCATGCCCAACGCGGGTTGCTCCCAGCTTTTCGGCTGCGCGTTCAGACTCCCTGGAAGCGGAGAAACGCGCAACAAACGCAGGCTTTCAAGATTTGCGTAGGCTTTTATCAGGTGTTTTTTTAATCCGGCAGTGAAGCGCGAGAGCACCGGTAGGCTACGGGTGGGGGACGCCAGGCAGATGTGCCTGTGTGAACATTCCATTTAATCTGATATTGAGTCGTTGTCAGCCCGGGTCCCATCCCGCGGCAAATTGCCAGTCTGTCCTCGGCCAATAAATAGCCAAGATGGCATAACCTATCATGCAGGCTCAGGCAAGTACAGGCTCCTAGGTGGATTGGCTCGAACTCATTACAGGCCACCTCCACCACAGATGTTAATAGTGGCCATTGGTGGTAGTGTGGGTGGCTCCTAGTTAAAGGCCTGGTAGAAGAACTTGCAGGCCCTGCAGAACTGCACAAGATCCTGCAGGGCCCTGATCTCCTCTGGGAGCTCATTCCACCAGTAAGGAGCCGCCACTGAGAAGGCCCTAGCTCTAGTAGCCATGAGCCTGGACTTCCTGGGGCCTGGAACAACCAGTCAATGTTGCGTCCCCAACCGTAGGGCTCTCTGGGGTATATATGGGGAAAGGTGGTCCCTCAGGTATGTTGGACCCTGGCCATATAGGGCTTTAAAGATAAGTACCAGCACCTTGAAGTGAATTTGGTATGCTATTGGCAGCCAGTGCAGCCCCTTCAGCATTGGCCAGATGTACTCCCATCTAGGGAGGCACATCAGTAGCCTGGCCACGGCATTCTGCACTAGCTGCAGCCTCTGAATTTGTGCCAAGGGCAGCCCCATGTAGAGAGTGTTACAATAGTCTAGCCTTGAGGTGACCATCATGTGGATCACCGTAGCCAGGTCGTCGCGATCAAGGAAGGGAGCCAACTGCCGAACCAGCCGCAGATGGTAGAAGGCCAGCTTAGCAGTGGCTGCTACCTGGGCCTCCATTGACAAGGAGGGTTCTAAGGGCACTCCCAGACTCCTAACCATCAGCATAGGCACCAATGGTGCCCCATCGAAGGCCGGGAGCAGGAGCCCCAACCCTGAACCACCCTGACTCAGGCACAGGACCTCCATCTTCACCAGGTTTAGCTTCATGCCTCTGCCTTGATCTGGATGGCTCAGGCTAGCCCAATTTCATCAGATTGTGGAAGCTAAGCAGAGTTGGCCCTGGTTTGTATGTGGATGGGAGACCACCAAGGAAGTCCAGGGTCACTACGTAAAAGTGATGGCAAACAACCTCTGAATATCTCTTAGCTTGAAAACCCTATGGGGATTGCCATAAATCAGCTGTGACCTGATGGCACTTTCTACCACCATATCATGCCATTGCAATGGGAGAAATGTACTGATGTAATTTTTGGAATGGAGTTGTGTGAAAGAGGAGAGGAAGAAACAAAATTGGACAGTAAGACTCCCAATTAGTTTCACATACTTATTTTCTGTTCTCTGGCACAGAGGCTTATTTTAGCATGGATCCCTTGAAGGATTTCCATGGATGGAAGGTACTTCCATTTGTGGAGGGAGACTTCCTGTCTTCCCTTCACTCTGCAGCCCAAAATACTCTTGAAATTCTGTCCGTGTGGAGAAACCCCCCCCCACCAATAACAGCTTGGATTGGGAGAGGGAATTGGCAAATATCCCCCTTTGTCCTCAGAAATCTGTTGTGGGATCCAACCAATTGATTAGAAGGCCAACATTGAATTCTTTTAAGAATCAACAGGGGTATGGAAAGAGGAGCCATGCATGCCTGTGAACTAGACACAAGCAGGGTTTGTGCACATTTTTGTTCAGTAAACTGGATAACTGAATGCCACCTATATAAGAAAAAAGGAAGAAAGCACAGGCTTCCTTAAACAGACAAGAGGTTGTAAATCACAGAAGGATTTGCTAAAGAAGCACTGCAATTCATCCATTTATTCTAGGTCAGAAGCTGGCTTGTTGAAATTTCATTCATTTCAGGCCTCTAGTGCCTGTTGGTTCTCATAGGAATAATTGTGATATTGATACTTAGTTCAGGCTGTCCACAGATTTAAGAATAAAAATAACTGAAGCTGGAACACCCCAGTTCTATTTATCTACCAGAACAAAATTAAGCATGAACTATTACCCATATGTTTCATTCTATTTTAGCAGTCATACCACCTCTACCAGTCAAGCTGTCTCTTGCATTCCAAATTTGCCTTTTTGTCTCAAAGCAGCATAACCTAAATTCACACCCTCACCAGCAGAGCCCCTATCTATGCATTATATATAATTAGAATATTGTGCTAGATAAGTACTCATGCTGTTATATTCTTTTTTTAAATATTAGCCAGTGATCCAGCAATTAGAGTTTCACTTTCCTATTTGCAGCATATTTCTGATAAAGAAAATGAAAGCATTTTCTAGTATCGATTTCTTCATTAAAAATAAGTTGTACTAAATTTGCAACCCAGGTTATCAGTTATAACATCTGCTGAAATCTATGTTATATATCCACTGTTCAAGTTTGGTTCTTTTGTCAGAAAGAAGTCTGATAACTTACAAAAAGTATAATAACAGAATTCAAATTTTATATGTTCATTTTCTGTCTAAAGCATAGCCATAATTTCTGTACCCCATCTTACATATTAATATTCAGGGCTATTTTTGGGCAGGAATGCACAGGAATGGAGTTCTGGCTGGCTTCATAGTTGGCCATGCCCACAACCAAAACCTCTGTGTGCGTGGCTACAGAGGGAAAGCCTGGAGAGCAACCCCCCCTGGCAACTCTAAGGGCCGACTTATCTGGGCTTCCCACAGCCACGGGGTGCCTGAACAAGCCAAGAGAAGGCAGTTTAAACTGCCTTCCCTTCCCTTCAAGGGAAGGCTTTCCCAGGCTCCCTGCAGCCGCAGGAGGGCTGGGCAAGCCAAGGGAAGGCATGGGGTGTGTGGCCTAATATGCTAATGAGTTTCTGCTGTTGGGTGTGGCCTGTTTTGCTAATGAGTTCCTGCTGGGCTTTTTCTACAAAAAAAGTCCTGTTAATAACAGTCCATCTTCTTGGTATTTATTAAGTAATTATTACATAATTTCCAGATATTTGGCTCCATAGGGTGCTCTAAAATTATAGGCCTGGAAGATTAATGGTAATTGGGTTGTGAACTTCAGATGCATTACTGTAGACAACAGAAATTTTCCCAGTAAGTTACTGTAGAGAAAGGGTTTGGTCTCTAAATATTTGTGGAACATATGATAATAAAAGAGTTGTACTAATGTTGTTTTATAGCTTAGTAAGACCTGTAATAAATATTGGAGATCCCCCTTTAAAAAAATAAATCTCATGTTGCAGTATATGGCCACATTAATCATATCAGACTAAAAAAAAAGCATTGGAGAGGAACCTTTTTATGCTTCCGATAACAGTCTGAAACGTACAAGCTGCAATAGTTTTATTAACTACTATAATTCTATTTATCTACCATAACAAAATTAAACTTCCTATATAAGTCTAATCAGTCATTGTGGTAAGGTTGCCAAGTCACTTACTTGGCGCAGCGGGGGAGAGTCCATTCCTGCCCAGGAGATTCTGATATGGTTCAGGCTGACATGCCGGTGTGATGACATCACCTGGAAGTGACATTATCACATTGGGCATGTTGCCAGCCGACGCTCTAGCAATCAGCCTGAAAACTCTATGGTACCAATTACTGCAATTGCCCCAGTGGTCTCCTTGTTGTCATTATAGAAGTCAAAAATAATGAAAGGTAGCAAACAGTCACAGGAAATAATTTTCTATTTCTCTTGTTGGAGGCATCATATCCCTTTTAGAAGTGTGCAGCATCCAGGTCCTCCAGCAACAATTCTATGGATTTTGGTGTCAAAATGTTCTACACATTTTGGCTTTTGTCCATCCATAAGACATCCTTTTTGCTATGCCAGAATCAGGCAACATTCTTGGCAGCAGCTTATTTATACAGTCATGACTTCCGTAACTATGATGGTGCATAACTACCACTTCAGCTACAGTAACCTGATCCACTTGTGACCTCACTGCAGCTGAACTGCAGCTGAAGTGGTGTTTGTCTATACTATTTATCCACCTCTTTGTGCTTCACACCTTTCACATGATTTATTAGGACACTTTTCTTTTTGCTTATCCCAATTTTTTTCTGTATATATTTTCTATTTCCACAAATAGCTCTTCTTTTGTTCCTATGTTGTGTTGTTCTGCAAAATTTTGGGCTATTTCCTCTTTCAGTTTTTTTTTCTATCTCTTCTGTAATGTTTTGGCACCTTAATATTAATCTGGCTTTATCCATTTCAAGATTAATCAAAGTCTCGGGTTTCGGTTTCGGCGTTGCGAATGGCGGCCACCTTTCGGGATGCTCCCAAGGGTGGCTAGCCCATGCGCAGTTTGGGGGGGTCTTTGCATGTATGCAAGACCCTAGTGAGCCTTAGGTAAAGGCTCCGAACCGGGGGCGCTTTGGGGGGTAGCCTCTTTGCCGGCAGACAGCCGGGAAATTGAGGCTTTCTCCCCGCCCCAATCAGCCCCGCTGCGTCGTGCCCGTAATGGGACTTAGCAGCGCCTCCGAATTCCACCAGGAGTGAAGAAAGCGGCATGAATTAAAATAAAAAGAAAAATTGCATCGAATCGTGAGTTGAAGATCTAATTTGAAGCGAGAATTTAAACCCCCCCGTAAGCGTATAAGCGTAAGGGAGGAGGGAGGAGTCCCCGCCCCTTTTGAGAAGCGATATCTATAAAGGGAGCGTGAAGAGGGGGGTAAAGAGAAAAAAGTGTTGGTGAAGGTAACGTTGGGGCTTTGCAGGCGATTACGACATTGTTAGCTCCTTGGGGGATGCGGCACGAACTTTGAAAAAGTAAATAAAAAAGAAAATGTCGAAACTGAAAATGGTCCTGCACAAACCGGAAGAGAAGAGGGGAGGGACTTCCGGTCCGGGTAACCCCCCCCAAGAGCCTGCTGTCAATCAACAGGAAAACGAGCTACTGCAGCCCCTGCTGGAGCAAATGCAGAAAATTAACAAAACTTTGCTTAAAGTGAAAAGTGTTCTCATCAGTCGGCAAGAACAAATCTCGGAAACAACAAGGAAGGCCAATCTGACGCTAATCTTTTTGGGCGAGAAAGAAGAAGAGAAAGAAGATCTCAGTTTTACCTTGACGAATGACTTGGCACCACTAACTGGCAGTGAAGCGAATGAATTAAAAGAAGAGGTGGATATGGCTCTCAAAGCCTACTCCGCTTTTATAAAAGAAAATAATCTGCCAGGAGAAGGGGTTGCCGAGCTGAGCAGGCAATACACCAGAGATCTAATTTCGTCTGTAGAGAGTATGGAGCCAGTAAAAATTGATGGTCGGAAATATAAGGAAAAAGAAAAGCGAGAGAAGATGGAATCCATTCTTAAAGCAACAAAACTTCTGAAGAGACACGCCAGCATGGAGGAAGCAGTTCTCAAGACCTGGATCAATGCAAGTAACGAAGAAGACAGCAGCCCAGGGGATAGAGGTGACGGAACGAGAGTCATTCAGATTAAAAGGACTCAACTCTTAGTTGATGAGACCTAAGAAGACATTTTGAGCAGTGACTGTTCGTGTAACATCTGGAAGGAGCTTTTCCATAACTAACCCCAATGGACTTTACTAACTTCATTAACAGAGTTATTTTGGACTTTGGATTGTTAAAAAGAAGATCTTCTAACCGTGATGGATGCAAAAATAATACTAATTAAAACCAACCTTTATTAACAGAAAAATTTCACTCCATCCTTTTTCTTTCTCCAGCTGTCTACCCTACCCTTTTCTTATAAAAAGAATAAAATTCTCTCCTTTTTAGGAGAGTTTTACTACCAAAAAAAAAAAAAGATTAATCAAAGTCTCTTCCATTTTGCCACTCTTTGTTTTTAAATGTTGTAATTCCTGTTTTATATCCTGCACTTTTTCTTCTAAATTATTTGTGTTAGTAGTAATCTTTGTTATTTCTAATTTACTTTCAGTAATGTTTTTTTTAATTTCCTCTGTTTCTTTCCTTATCTGATATGAGATTTCATCCATTTTTTCCTGAATTGGTTCTATTTCTTTTTTAATCAGTGCTGGTAGTGTGGATTCATTTGATAGTTGTATTGCTTGTTTCACACACTCTTGTATGAGAGATTTCAAGTCTTTTATTGACATTTGGGCTACATTCATTTTTAAGTGACTTGGTATTCCTGATTGCCCGGGAGATGGGATAGAGCTTTTTCTATTGCTCCCTAACCCTGATGCCATATATTCTAATTTTCACTCTGGTATCTACTCTATGTGGGTTTGTTTTACTTTAACTATCAATTAATTAGCCCTGCCTGACTTATATAGTCTTATGTAATCTTCCATTTTATTATTCTCTGTTATTCCCTATTGATCTCTAAGTATATTTCTCTCTATTTTCTTTTGTTCTTTTATTATCCTTATCATGTAGTATAATTCAATTTTTATCATATGTTACTTTTCTTAAGATAGGTTTCAATCAACTCCTCTTCTTTTAAATAACTCTTCTTCCCCTTTTCTCCTCTCAAATTTTTGATGGGACCCAACCCGGAGTACCACAACAGGAAATGCCCCCCCAAGCAATATATCCTCTCAGTCCTTATAGGTAGAGTCCACAAATACAGTCATCTGTTTGGTAGTTATTTGATCACACAAATACAGATGCCAACAATGTTATTTATTGACTTCAAGTATATTTACATTTCTCTCCAGTGGGGACCCAGATGGGCTTACACAGTTTTCTTCTCCTCCATTCTATCCTCTCAATAACCACCCTGAGAGCTGGGTTAGGCTGAGAGTGTTTGACTGACCCAAGGTCACCTAGCAGCTTTCCATGGCACAGTAGGGATTGGGTGTCCCAGGTGCTAGTCTTGCACTCTAACAGCTTAATATTTGTTCACATTCCCCTCCCCTACTCTGCTCCTTTTGCATATTGTGGGACAGTAATGCAATTTGTATGACTGTTCAGGCACCATTCTGTTATTATTTTAGCTATTTTTTATCTTTAGCTATTTTAATTGGATTTAAATTGTACAGTTAGGTTGTCAACTTGCCTGAGCTCTGTAAATTCAGAGGAGGATGGTATACAAATCTAAATTATAAATAAATAAATAAATAAATAAATAAAATATTTTCAAGTAGCTGCAAATAAATCACAAATGAACCATATTTCCCTCTACCCTACACTTACCCATACTCACAGGCTGCTTTAGTATAGAAGCTTGCTAGATAATATCACTTAATTTAATTCACAACAAATCTGGGCTTCCCCCTAAACATTGGAAACAGGACCGGTCCCAGGTGTCTGGGTGCCCTAGGCAGGACAGCTTGGGGCACCCACCCCACCGGGGATGCCAAACTCCCGGTGGGGCCTGGAGACTGGGGGGCAGCAGAGTGCCAGCTTTCCTGGAGGCTCCGCAGCTGCGAGGCCCCCAGGAAAGCCAGGGAAGGGGCAGGGGTTCTAGCCCCCGCCCCCTCCCTCCCAGCGCCGACTTTCCTGGAGGCTCCACAGCTGCGGGCCCCCAGGAAAGCCGGGAAGGGGCAGGGGTTCTAGCCCCTGCCCCCTCCCTCCCAGCGCCGGCTTTCCTGGAGGCTCTGCAGCTGCAGGGCCTCCAGGAAAGCCAGGGAAAGGGCGGGGGTTCTAGCCCCCGCCCCTTTCCTCCCAGCACTGGCTCTTCACTGCCGGCCACTGCCCTGCCTTCTCTCCCCCCCAGGGGGGATGGGGAAGGCAGGCAAGCTCTGTCGCCACCTCCTGAGCCCCGCCGGGTGCTCTTCATTGGTGGCGGTGGCGGGGATGCAGCAGCAGTGGTGGGGAGGTGGCAGCAGTGGCGGTGGGGGGCTTTTCATGGGGGCAGGGGGCCGTTTGGTGCCCCTGTGGGCCCGGCACCCTTGGCAAGCACCTAGCTTTCCTAGTGGGCGAGCCAGCCATGATTGGAAACCATTCCCAATCTGGTAAGACTTAGTTATAGCACTTTTCTCAGGTGATACACAGTTGCAAGCCTAAATTGCTCTATTAGAGCTCAGGTTATTCTCTGGCCCAGGAGCTGCGGTGGCTCAAGTGGTTAAGATGCTGAACTGCAGGCTAGAAGGTCAGTAGTTCAGCAGTTCAAGACCCGAGTGAGCTCCCAGCTCTGGTTCCAGCTCCTGCCAACCTAGCAGTTTGAAAGCAAGAAATTGCAAGTAGATAAATAGGTACCACTTCGATGGGAAGGTAACAGCATTCTGTGCACCTTGGCATTTAGTCATGCTGGCCACATGACCACAGAAATGTCTTTGGACAGCGCTGGCTCTTCAGCTTCGAAACGGAGATGGGCACCACAGCCCTAGAGTCGGATTCGACTGACTTTCAAGCAAGGCAAACTTTACCTTTACTAACTCTCTGGCCAGATATTTGTTAGTCACATTCTCTTTGCCACAGAAAAGAATTTGCAACTCTTTATACTTCAGGAACTTGGCAATTTGGAAACTCATGATAATAAGTTACACCCAAGAAAATTCTTGTTGGCCCTTGGAACACTATGAACACTAGAGCATATTACATTCTCCTGTTTTCTATGCACTTCACTGTTGTTCTGTTGGTATCAGGTATTTATTTTGTAGTTCTGATCTCCCTCTCATTCTTTCTAATGTGAAAACATGTGTTCTCAATCCGTTGTTCTGTTAATCTAGTCATATAGGCTTTTAATGAAGTCATTTAAGGTCTGCTTTAGGAAAGATACATTCTATGCCTACTTCAGAGGGTAGCCATGTTGGTCTGCAATAGAACAGCTAGATTCAAGTCCAGTAGCACTTTAGAGTCCAGTAGCACTTTAGAGACCAATGAAGGAAGCTTCTGCTCTCAAAAGCTCATACCACAAAAATCTTGTTGGTGTATATGCCTGCTGGGATTCATTAGTGCTCCTCTATGTCTGCCAATTGGGAGGGGAGGAGTACATTATTAAAGGTTTGCATACTTCACCCCTACCCCAAGCCCTAACAAGCAGCTCTAGTTACCATCATGTTGCCAGGTCCCCCATGACCGGTGGTGGTGGGGTATGCTAAGTCCTGCCTTTAACAAAGTAGGAAGAATGTTTAAAATGGCAAATGGGTAGACTGGGAAATTCCTGGAGACTTGGGGGTGAAGCCTGCAGAGCACAGGGACCTCAGTGGGGTACAACACCATGGTATTCACTCTCCAAAGCATCCATTTTCTCCAGGGGAGCTGGCCTCTGTAGTCTGGAGATGAGCTGTAATTCCAAGAGATCCCCGGGTCCCACCTGGAGGCCGGCATCCCTAGTAAGCATCAGACCAGCAAGTACCTCCTTAAAACCATTCCACAGAAATGAACTTAACTTGGAAACCTTAGGCAACTCAAACTTTCAGGCTCAGCTCCCTTCTTTGTAGGTTTTTATATATATTTAAAATTGTCACTGATGTCAAAGCTGTCAGAATAAATAAAAAAGCTGTTTGACATTTGCTTCTCAACATTTCTGCCTCCTTTGTGTATGTTGGTGGTGTGTTTTTCAAGCAGGGTTCCTTTCAAATTTATAACTTAAAAAATCCCCAAAAGATGTTGTACAGAACAGTTCTATCTACACTACTTCAAGCAATCTTCAGCAGGAAGAATGATGTTTGGATCAAAGTTAGTATTTTATTTCTACTCCTGAAACCCATGCTTTCTTCCCTGTAGTACCTAGAAGACTGATCAGGGCTTGGCCAAACAGCAGCGTCCCTACAGAGATCAGGATTGTAACTTGTAACTGGCAGTACATAGCAATACAGGAAGTGGTGACTGCACGAGCATGCTAAGTGGCTTTTTTTTACCTCTGTTTTTTTTTCTTTAAAAAATTAAGATCCTCCTTCAGAGTAGGAGAGAAAGCTATTGAGTGAAGATTAGGTAGATAATTCTTTATTACAGCCACTGGAAAGCAGAGCTCTTAATCCCTCAACGAGCATTTGCCATTTTAAACATTCTTCCTACTTTGTTAAAGGCAGGACTTAGCATACAGAGATCATTGTAATATTATTCTTTTTACTGGGACTTGCAGGTGCCCATGCAGAGGAGAAAAGTGGGCAGGCACAGAGCCTTGGCATCACTTTCACTGCTAGAATTAGACTACCAGTGCATGCTTTATCAATGTAAAAAAAAAATTGGCTTACACTCACACAAGAGTGCCAAGGGAAATGAGGTTCTGAGACTGTGCTGGAAAGTAGCCTTGGCCCTTAGTGTCAGCTGTGGGTGTGGATAGCATGGTCAGGGAAAATCATTCAGTGTGTGCTCAAAGGTCCTTGTCTTGGATATAAAATATGACTTGGGCTGTCACCCCCTTAAATGTTTCCTAGATCATCAATTGTATCCCGTATACCAATGGCCACCTCAGATGAAGGACTCCCTCCTCTTGCATGCATCCAGGTAGGAATACCTCTTCTGATATGATGCTATTAACACATGCACCTTCTGCATAATCCCTGCACTATAAATGTTGTAAATAATAAATAGGCTTCCAGCCCTGATGGTAGGCATATACATGCTTTGAATGGACATGTGCATGAGTTAGAAGAAGAAGAGAAGAGATTGGATTTATACCCTGCCCTTCACTACCCAAAGGAGTCTTAGAGCAGCTTACAATCTCCTTTCCCTTCCCCTGCCCACAACAAACACCCTGGGAAGTTTTTCTCCCCCTGCACCAGAGCTGTGCTCTGTTAAATTAGAATAGAAGCTTCTACATTCAGGGAGGAGTCTTCTATTACCATACAGTGCTTAATATTTCCCCAGAGACAATCAAGTCTACATAAATCTTGTTTATTTATTTATTAATTGGATTTATATCCCTCCCTTCCAGCATGGGCTCAGGGCGGCGAACACAGAGGCAAATGCCATATAAAAACAGTAAAACATAGAGGCAGATGCCATACATAAACATTAAAACAATAAATAATCCATTGCTTATAAAACAATTGCAACCATGGTCTACAGAGCGAATGAATCCCTAACATAAAACCCATAACACTAGTACTCCAGTGGGCATGTTTGTTGCTGCTCTAACGGTGTCCCACTATAACTACAGTCACATACCAGGGCCAGTACGCCACATGATGTCAAGGCGGTGGTGGTACAGTACTCGAAAGCCTGGCAGAAGAGCTCTGTCTTACAGGCCCTGCGGAACTGCATAAGGTCTTGCAGGGCCCTGATTTCCTCTGGGAGCTCATTCCACCAGGTAGGGGCCATCACCGAGAAAGCCCTGGCCCTGGTTGCAGCATATTTAGCAACCTTGGGGGGTGGAATAGCCAGCAGATGTTGCCCCCCTGACCGTAGTGCCCTTGGGGGAACATATGGGGAAAGGTGGTCCCTCGGGTAAGCCGGACCCTGGCCATATAGGGCTTTAAAGGTAAGAGCCAGCACTTTGAAGTGGATCCGGTATGCTATTGGCAGGCAGTGCAGCACCTTCAGCGAAGGCTGGATGTGGTCCTGCCTCATAAGACCCATCAACAGCCTGGCTCCTGCATTCTGCACAAGCTGCAGCTTCTGGGTCTGTGACAAAGGAAGCCCCATGTAGAGAGCGTTGCAGTAGTCTAACCTCGAGGTGACCGTCACATGGATCACTGTTGCCAGGTCATCACGATTGAGGTAGGGAACCAACTGCTGCGCCAGCCGAAGATGGTAAAATGCTGACTTGACAGTGGCTGCCACCTGGGCCTCCATCATTAATGAGGAGTCCAAGAGCACCCTCAAACTCCTAACCCCCGATGCTGGCATCAGAGGCACCCTGCCAAAGGTCGGGAGAGGGAGCCCCAGCCCCGGACCGATCTGACTTAGGCCCAGGACCTCTGTCTTCGCTGGGTTTATCTTCAGCCGACTCAGCTTAAGCCAACCAGCCACAGCCTGCAATGCCTTATGAAGGTCATCGGGACTAGAGTCCGACTGGCTGCCCAGCATCAGATAGAGCTGGATGTCATCTGCATATTGATGACACCCAAGCCCATAACTCCAGGCAATCTGGGTGAGGGGGCACATATAGATATTAAATAGCATCGGGGACAGCACTGCCTCACACTCAAGGCACCTCACACTCAAGGGGATGCCTCCAGGAGCACCAATCACCACCTTCTGTCCCCGACCTTGGAGGAAAGAGGCAAACCACTGAAGGGCAAGCCCCTGAATCCCCATGTTGGTGAGGTGGTGGGTCAGCAGCTGATGGTCAACCATATCGAACGCGGCCAACAGATCTAGCAACAGCAATGTTGCCACACTGCCTCAATCCAGATACCTTTGGAGATCGTCAGTCAGGGCGACCAGCACCATCTCCGTCCCGTGGCCTGGGTGGAAGCCCGACTGGTAGGGATCCAGGACAGAAGCAGTCCTTACTGACAGCCCTATCAGGTAGGTATGTAGTATTGCTCTCGTACTGCAGAGGGATGAAGGGGTGGGATGGATGCTGAGAGAGAATGGCTTGGTTATGGCTACTAAGTTCATAGCGGAAGCATGAGTTCAACTGGGGACTTCTGGATTCATTGAGCAAGCTCTTTGGAGTACTCCTAAACAGGTCTACTCAGAAATCAATCCCAATTAGGTTAATAGAGCTTATTCCCTGGAAAGTGTTCTTAAGGTTCTAACCTTAAGTGACATTTGTGAGAGTGTGGGTATTTGAGGAAGCATCTTGAGACTGTGCAACTTGATTAACTCTGAAGTAATTCAGTTGCTTTCTAGCTGCTGCTTCATAATGACTTGGGGATTGCAAACAAACTTTGTTTAGAACAAAGTTTGAGTTCAGTGGCACCTTTAAGAAGTATTCCTGCACATGAAAGTTTATACCCAGAATTAAATGTTGTTGGTCATAAAGGTGCCTTGGACTCAAACCTTGTTCTGTTGCTTCAGACCAACATGGCCACTCCCCTGAATCAAATTTTGTTTAATCTAGGTGCAGATAAGAGGTACTTCTTTTGCAAATGGATGCTAAAGACATGAGGAAAAGTGAAAGCAAATTATTTACAACATGCCAACTGCCTTCTGAGTAGATCTGCTTAGACCATAGTCTCTCACACCCTTCCTCCTCTCTCACTCACACACACATGCATGCACATATACACAACCCCTCCCTTCTTTGTTACGCATCCTCCCTGCATTCCTACCTCTTCCTAATTATTACTGGCTCACACACTCCCAAAGTTCTTTCTTTGTCAGTCACACCAACTCATCTAGATGCATGGAACTCCTTCAGTCTGAGCAGCAAGGAAAGAGCAGCGGCATGCAGCACCAAAGCTTCGGCTGCTGCAGCTGTTGCAGTTCTGCCCTGTATTTGATTAACAGGAGGCAGCTGCCTTCCTCCAGTGCCGCCCTGAGCTCTCCTTCAGATTTCTCAGCATTCTGGCAAGAGAACCTGTACTGCAGCTGCTGGAGGCAGCCACAGGAATGACAAAGAACTAAGTGCAGCAGCCCCTGTACACAGGTGTATGTGCACACATACGCTGCCACTTGCCCCAGAAGGACTGAAAGGTGGGGGGTGGGGTGGGTGGGCATTGGAAGCTTCATAATAACTAGCAGGGGCTAGGCAGCAGCTTGCACACACACACAAGGGATGAGCAGGAGGTAGAGCAAGAGCCCACAGCTGCTGGCCAATGATAAGGAATAATTGAAGGACTAATTGAAACTGCTGAGAGGCTTCGTTAAAGAAGAAGACAGCATGAGTCAAGAGGCAGCTGTTTTCAAGTTGCACTTCTGCAGGCATAACCAGGCACCTAAGTAAAGTTGTAAGTCTCTATCTCCCCTCCTACCCAGCCGCACCCACAATTTGAAAAGCAAAAGTGAGTGCCGACCTGAATGGAATGGGGTGAGCAGGCTGATGTATTGGCAGGCTTTGGTCCCTACGAGGAGTGCTCTAACCTATCTCCTCTCACTACTGTACACCACTGTGTACAGGCTGTGCAGTCCAGCTTTTAAACATGGGTAACATTCTACCTTTAAACTTGTCTCCCTTCCTTTTTTTAAAGTTTTATTTATAGTTTTCACATCACTACAAACAGGTGTATCTGGTACATTGATTTGGTTACATATAGTGAGTCTATAACATTATTAATTACCTAACCAAATGTGAAATCTATTCCATCTCATGAGCTGCCCTTCCACCACCAGCAGATCCAACACCCCCTCGAAGTCCTTGTATTGGACTTTGAATTTACCCCAACCCCTGATGGCCACCAGGTTTTTTGGAAGTCCCATAGAGACAGGCCCAGTGGTTTCTTTAGGAGGGGTCCCCCCCTTGGGCAGAGCCGCTGCAGGATCTCTGCTGAAATGATAAAGAATGAAGCTCCAGTGTCCAATTCCATTTTACAGGGTTACATCCTCTATCCTCATGGTTACATGCATTTTGTTGGGGGCATCAGGGGGCAAATTCAGTACCTGATGCTAGTGGTGGTTGATGGTCAGGGTGTGAAGGTCTGTTGCTTCCTGGTGCATGGTCGACCTCTGGCAAGTCCCCCGGGAGCGGCAGACACATGCGAGATGGCCAGCTTTACTGCAGGTCTGGCAGATGGCGTCGTGGAACCGGCAGGATCGGCACTCGTGGTCTGCACAGGCTGTAGGAGTGCTGGACTTGGCAGGCACTTGAGCCCAGGCCGGGTGACTGGAGGGGTATACTTGCACGTGTCAGGCCATACCGGACACTGTACCTGGTGAGCTTCCTTGTTGTCTGAGACGTCAGAGTCTTGGGTGTTGATGGCCTGGTGTGCAGCAGGGGCTTGATGATCTTGTTGGGATTTCTCAAAAGTGGTAGCTGCCTGGAGTGCCTTGTTATCTTGGGTTCCTCCAGGCCGACAAGCTTCCTTCTCAGTTTTGGTTCTCAGACCCCCCAAACGAACTGGTTCAGGAGGGTGTCTTTGATGGCTGGGAACTCACAATCGATTGCGAGCCAATGGATGTTGGCTAGGAAATCGGCGACCGATTCTCTGGACCTCTGGGTGTGTGCCATGAAGTCCATCTGCATCACCATTTTGGAGGGCTTCAGCATGAAGTAATCCATCAGGTCATTATAGGTGACTGCTTCCAAGGTTTTCGGGGTAATAAGGCCCTGGACCAAGCGGATTGTGGTGACCCCGCATGTGCTTAGCAGCCAGGATTTCTTCAAATCGGCATCTTCTGTTTTCTGGATCTTGAAAAAGTGTTTCAGCTGTTCGACCCAGGCTTCCCAGAGTTTGGGATGCACTGGATCATAGGTGGATATTTGTCCCGGAGCAGCAGCCATGACTCTAGGAGCTGGAGCAGTGCAGGGTGCGGTGTCCTGGAGATCAGTGCACAGTGCATTGCTCTCGGCTGCGGAGTTGGAGTCAGGCTCACTCATCGGGATCCCATCCTCGTTGCCAATATAAAGTACTGAGACTGAAGCACAGTGTAGTAATTTTAGCTCTTATTTTACTTTGGAATTAGGAAAAACTTGAGATACAGTAGCTGGCCTGAGGCCACTTTAAATACAAGTACAAACCACACCCAACACACACACACTCATGAAAGGATTATATACAAAGTTACTGCAGCCATAGGTTCCCTTGAGGATCCAGGTGAGCCGATAGGCTGGTTCTAAGTTCCTCTCCTTCTATTGTCTAGGGATGCAAAGCTAGCCTGGCCATGTGGAAAGGCAATCGCATGTGTGATTGCCATTAGTACACAACAACAGCTATAATATTACTTCCTGGAAATGAAGTTCCTAGAGTCAGAGGGAGTGGTGGAGGAAGAGGAATGTTGGAAAAAAATCCATGATTGTTAGTACCTTCTGCTGACACTTTGGTGGATCCAATCCTATATGATGCTGCACTTTAAAAAAATGATGACATATTTCATAGGCATCAAGCTAAAACACCTTATTTTATCCAGGCTTTTAAGGTATTTTTATCTTTTAAAACATGTTCTATGGTCTGTTTTTTTGACCAAGGACTGTTTTTAGGATGCTCATTGTTTATTTTATGTACTGCCTTTTTTTTTTTTAGTGGCTAGGCTTGTTTTTAATTACCTTATTTTATTGTTTTAGTTATAAGTTTCCATGACCAGGTAGCTGAAGAAGGATCATATACATTTTGTAGGTATACATCATTATCTCTTCCCAGTTTATTAACCAGAATCCCTCACTTGATTTTATTTTCACCTAGCTCAGCTACAGTCCTATCTGTTAAATTAAGAACATAAGAACATAAGAGAAGCCAATGCTGAATCAGGCCAATGGCCCATCTAGTCCAACACTCTGTCACACAGCGGCCAAAATATACCAGGTGCCATCAGGAGGTCCAGCAGTGGGGCCAGGACACTAGAAGCCCTCCCACTGCTGCCCCCTCCAGCACCAAGGATAGAGTGCATCACCTGCCCCAGACTGAGAATTCCCATCTATACCCTGTGGCTAATAGCCACTGATGGACTTCTGCTCCATATGTTTATCTAATTCCCTCTTGAAACTGTCCATGCTTGTAGCTGCCACCACCTCCTGTGGCAGTGAATTCCATATGTTAATCACTCTTTGGGTGAAGAAGTATTTCTTTTTATCTGTTCTAACCCGACTGCTCAGCAATTTCATGGAGTGCCCACGAATTCTTGTATTGTGAGAAAGGGAGAAAAGTACTTCTTTCTCAACGTGCTCAATCCCATTCATAATCTTATAAACCTCGATCATGTCACCCCTCAGCCGTCGTTTCTCCAAGCTGAAGAGCCCCAAGCGTTTTAACCTTTCTTCATAGGGAAGGTGTTCCAACCCTTTTATCATTCTAGTAGCCTTTCTCTGCACTTTTTCCAATGCTATAATATCCTTTTTGAGATGTGGCAACCAGAACTGTACACAGTATTCCAAATGAGGTCATAATTATATGAGACAAAATTATATGGGCAGTGTTGTGGGGAAAGGAAAAGAGTTTCATACCCTTAATGTCTTTCATATTAAGATTAGACCCCTATTCCTTTATACACAAATAGAACAGTTCCAATTAAGTAAATATCTAATTATGCCTAGTTGGTCCTTTATATAGGCCTGAATGACTTTTTTTAAGTGGGCTATTATTATCTCAATGTTTCATCTAATTTCCTGATCTTCGTATTTATGAGCTAGGCTCTTGTAATCCTGTCTACTTTCCAGCATAAACTAGCAAACTGAAGTGAGCCCAGACTTTGGCATTTGCCTAACTTTATAATATCCAATTTTTACTCTTTCTCATAATTTTCTAGCAGGGGCCAGTTCAGAATTATATTCCCTTCATGAAGGCCATTGAAAAACATTCAACAAACTATAAGGTAGGGTTGGCTTTCTTGGGGAGCCATATTGCGTGAAGGTGTAGATAGCCTTGAGTTACATGAAGAGTCTCTGTGACAATGGCTGGCAGGAATGTGTAGAATTGGTATGGAGATTTGGTCCGTGTGATATCTATTTGCATTATAAGGATATTTTGAATGTTATAGCTCCTGTGTGGCTCAGCACTATATGGAAATGTTTCCCAGCAGCCTGTATAGAGGATGTATAATTGCCGCTTAATGAGAAGCTGCTTAGACCAAGAGGGGCTGTTCATTTGCTAGCCTGTGAGACAACAGGACTGGAACAGAGTGCTTTCAAATTGTACACTGTGTTAAGGTTACTTATCTTTGGATGTGTTTTCTGTGTAATCTGATACTGTAAAGCTGTTGTGTTCTTTGATATTAGTGGACAGTAGAGTTTAGTAGTACAATATTTAGCCTATATATCAGTGACTTTAATGGGCTTTGAATCAGACCTACACAACAATGTTTTCACTATATTCCATTGACAATTCCGGTAACGTTCACCTTTTCTTTTTCTTATGCTCTACAGCAGTTATATATAACTACCATCTTATTTATGTTGTTATTTCTTCTTTGACAGCTACTAAATTCATCATTTCAACCAAGAATCTAGTGGTAACTGAATAGTATCTTGAATAGCATTGTTGTTAAGTCATCATAATTTTTGTTATTGCCATCATTAAACCATTGTAAAGTTAGAGGGTTATCTGTTTTATATGAGGAATTGACTCATTCCATTGCACTCAGAGCAGCCTAAAACAATTTAAGATTTATGTAATAACTACTAACTTAATTAAAGACTTCTGGTGATTAAGCAGGTTCCCACATACATTGAGCTTAATTACTTTTTTTCCTGTAACTGTTAAGGTTCAGTTCAACTATGGTTTAGTACTCATAAGAGGTAATAAAGAGTGCTCTTTGTTGACATAGTAGCTGAATGACCCTGCATAATTCAAACAAAATCCTTGTGGTACAAACTGACAAGTACATCAAGGTTGCTGCCCTCTAATTATTCAGTTAAGAGTATGTCCAGTGACTAAATTTAAGGTTTGCATTCCTGTTAATCCATTAGTAAATTAATTCACAAATTACTTTTATTGGGGGGAACCAGCAGATTGATTTTTGCCTTCGTTAACAGAAGCCACATATGACATATACATGGATGTATTTAATTACCCTTGTCTATCACAAAGGTATGGAAATTTTAATTTTTTTACAGTGTGTGAGAGAGAATATATGTATGTTGTCAAAGGCTTTCACAGCCGGAGTTTACATAAGAACATAAGAGAAGCCAATGTTGAATCAGGCCAATGGCCCATCTAGTCCAACACTCTGTCACACAGCGGCCAAAATATACCATCAGGAGGTCCAGCAGTGGGGCCAGGACACTAGAAGCCCTCTCACTGCTGCCCCCTCCAGCACCAAGAATAGAGTGCATCACCTGCCCCAGACTGAGAATTCCCATCTATACCCTGTGGCTAATAGCCACTGATGGACTTCTGCTCCATATGTTTATCTAATTCCCTCTTGAAACTGTCCATGCTTGTAGCTGCCACCACCTCCTGTGGCAGTGAATTCCATATGTTAATCACTCTTTGGGTGAAGAAGTATTTCTTTTTATCTGTTCTAACCCGACTGCTCAGCAATTTCATGGAGTGCCCACGAATTCTTGTATTGTGAGAAAGGGAGAAAAGTACTTCTTTCTCAACGTGCTCAATCCCATTCATAATCTTATAAACCTCGATCATGTCACCCCTCAGCCGTCGTTTCTCCAAGCTGAAGAGCCCCAAGCATTTTAACCTTTCTTCATAGGGAAGATGTTCCAACCCTGTTATCATTCTAGTAGCCTTTCTCTGCACTTTTTCCAATGCTATAATATCCTTTTTGAGATGTGGTGACCAGAACTGTACACAGTATTCCAAATGAGGTCGCACCAATGATTTATACAGGGGCATGATGATACTGGCTGATTTGTTTTCAGTTCCCTTTTTATTATTAGTTTATTAGTTGTTGTAGATTTTCCGGGCTGTATGGCCGTGGTCTTGGCATTGTAGGACCTGATGTTTCACCAGGAACTGTGACTGGCATCTTCAGAGGTATAACACAGAAAGATGGAGTACTCTCTGTGTCAAGGTGAGAAGAAAAATTGTAGGCAGGTAATTTATATCTACTCAGGACGGTGGGGGTAGGGCTGAGTCATTATCTTGTAGGAGTTCCCCAGGCTGTGACATGCTAATAGAGGAGCTTTCCTGAGGAGATTCTTTTGCATATGGATTGGCTGTTGAAATTCTAATCTTATCTGTAGTGCTGTTGTCAGATGTAGAGCTTTTTGTGTTTTTCAGGACAGGAAACCATGCCCTATTTATTTTTAAACTCTCTTCCTTCCTGTTGAAATTGTGTTTATGTTTATGAATTTCAATGGCTTCTCTGTGTAATCTGACATGGTAATTGGATGTGTTGTCCAGCCTTTCGGTGTCTTGGAATAAGATACTATGTCCTGTCCTGTTTGAGTTAGGCTATGTTCAGTCACTGCCAATTTTTTAGGTTGGCCCAGTCCGCAGTGTCTTTCATGTTCTTTTAATTTTGTCTGAATGCTATGCTGTGTGCTCCCGATGTAAACCTGTCCACAACTGCATGGTATGTGATATACTCCTGCAGAAGTGAGGGGGTCTCTTCTGTCTTTTGCTGATCATAGCATCTGCTGTATTTTTCTGGTGGGTCTGAATACTGTTTGTAGGTTGTGTTTTTTCATAAGTTTTCCCATCTGATCTGTGATTCCTTTGATATATGGCTAAAACACTTTTCCTGTGGGAGACTTTTTCCTCAGTTGTTAAACTCCATAAAATTCATAAGGACACAGTCCCACTCCAACCCATTGTGAGTGCCATCGATTCCCCTACATATGAATTAGCTAAATACCTGGTTAATTTCCTACAGAACCACATCGGAAAAACCTCCATTAGCATGTCACAGCCTGAGGAACTCCTACAAGATAATCTCAGCCCTACCTCACCTGCTTACCATTTTTCTTCTCACCTTGACACAGAGAGTACTCCATCTTTCTGTGTTATACCTCTGAGGATGCCAGTCACAGCTGCTCGTGAAATGTCAGGTCCTACAATGCCAAGACCACAGCCATACAGCCCAGAAAATCTGCAACAACTAGAGAATATATGGCAACAATATTTCCAAAATATTCTGTAAAGCTAATGAGGAACAAACAGATTATAACAATTAAGCTTGTCTGGATATGAAGAGATGTATTGATTACTCCACTGATGGTGATAATCAAAAGGTATTGTCACAATACACAATATCTGACACTGGGATGATACTGTGATGACTAAGCATATGCTATCCAGACATGTAATAAAAAGCTATTATTTCTTATTTTGCTAGTCATTTCTGAAAAGTAGACCATTTGCTCTGTATCTGTTTGCAGAGTAACAGTAGGCCTTACCTTTTAGGGACTTTAGTGGTCGAGAGGGAAATGAATGTTCAGAGTACAGAACATTTAGATTTCCAGAAAATAATGGTTTTACTATTTTACTTCCAAATCAGATAAACCCTAGGATAGGCTGCACTTTATGACATCTCAGCACCCATTATCATAGCCCCATACCTGTGGAGTTGCCACTGGAAACACCATCTCTTGTCTGTCCACCAGATGAGCTTCTTTGGTTGATGGGATAGTCAAGAGGCCCTCTCCCTGTGATCTTAGTTTCCAGGCAGGAATATATGAGAAAAGACCTTTGTCAATTTTGATATGATTTGGTTAGTTTATTTTTTTTAACAATTCATCAGAAATTATCTATACATAATGAGCCAGAAAAATTAAGCCAGAAAAATTCATTTCAAGATATTTTTTAACAGAGGTTTTTATCTATTAAATCTACATGTGAATTAAATCTACATGTGAATAATATATTAAATCTACATGTAATAATGACTCAGCCCTACCCCACCTTCTGGAGTAGATATAAATTACCTGCCTACCATTTTTCTTCTCACCTTGACACAGAGACTGTGTTTCTGTGTTATGCCTCTGAGGATGCTGGTCACAGCTACTGGTGAAATGTCAGGTTCTACAATGCCAAGACCATGGCCACACAACCCAGAAAATCTACAGCAACTAATGTATTTTTTGTGACCAATTTTTTCTGTATGAAATAAACCAGTGGAGATTTGTAGAGCACTAATGTTTTTGTCCCTTTGATGCTTATATAGTTCAACTTCTGAGCAAAATTGTTTGCCCTACAGCATCAATTCATTTAAACTGTTCTTCACATGGAGCCAACAGGATAAACAGTGTGAACTTTCTCTTCAAGGATGATAAAATGTAATGCTCAGCATGACAAAAGCCATTTAGGAAGAAATGAACATGAGCAAAAGTATTTGCTTACACAAGAACTTCCTTTCTTATGCTTTAGTAGCACAACTTGAAGAGTGTGTTCCATAGTGTGGGTTACATTACTTTTCAACACCGAGCATTTTATTCTAGAGAAATACTATTTATAAAATTGCAAACCTCCGCGCTCTCCAACACTTCTCAATAGGGTCGCCAACCTTAGGTGAGCCCTGACAATCTCTCAGAATTACAAGTGAACTCTAGACCACAAAAATCAGTTCTGAAGAAAATAGCTGTTTTGGAAGGTAGACTGTATGGTATTATACCACACTGAAATCCCTCCCCTCTCCCCAGGCTCCACTCCCAAATTTCCAGGAGTTTCCCAACCCAGAGTTGGCAACCATACTTCACAGAGGAAAATGTGGACCCTCCTATGTATGAGTGGATAAAACTATAGATAGCATCTGGGCAGCATGATCTGGTGGTCAGTTGGAGGGACAGTCCATG
The DNA here is from genome assembly GCA_029375565.1 of Gekko gecko. Classification (NCBI taxonomy): domain Eukaryota; kingdom Metazoa; phylum Chordata; class Lepidosauria; order Squamata; family Gekkonidae; genus Gekko; species Gekko gecko. The sequence goes on from JAPDNY010000008.1 coordinate 97,385,690, forward strand.
TTGTTCAAATGTAGCATGTTATGTTATTGGCAGAAATGGGATAGTGCCCAGGCATTAGGAGGGCTTGAAGTAGAAGCTTGTAAGCAGCCTCTGCCCCCCCACACCCACACACACCCACCCCACACTACTAACCAACCTCCATTTGGAGCAACATGGAAATTTGGAAGCACACCACAGATTGGGAGATCTTGTCTCACTTTCATGTGGCCTTTGGGGCAGTGTTCCCTCTAAGCTGAGTTAGTGTGAGCTAGCTCACAGTTTTTTAGCCTCCAGCTCACAGATTTTTCTCTTAGCTCTAGAAGGATGGCTCCACAGCAAACTAATATATGCAGTGGCCAAATCACTTGCTCACAACTTTAATGCCAGTAGCTCACAAAGTAGAATTTTTGCTCATAAGACTCCACAGCTTAGAGGGAACATTGCCTTGGGGTGCACTATTAAAAGTAGGCCTGCTATTTTGAGTGATCAGGCCATAACTAGGGATAGCAGGAATAGTATGAGTTGCTAGGATGCCAGTATAATGGGAAGCCATCCCATTGAAAGGAAGTATTTTTCCTCACACAATAATTAAAATATTTGGTTTTATTAATTAAATTAAGAAATTAAATTGTGGAATTTGCTGCCAGGGGATATAGCGATGGCTGTGAGCATACATGGGTTTAAAAGGTTTTTTTACAGATTCATGGAGAATTGGTCCATCAATGGCTGTTAAGATATGGTGAGTAAAGGAAACTTCCATAGTCAGAGACAGTAATTATCTGAAACCCAATGTTAGGAGGAAACACCAAAAGAGGACATTAGTCTCTATGCCCTGTGTTGGTCCTCCAGGCAACCAGTGTCCCACTGTGTGAAACAGAATGCTGTAGTAGATGGACCACTGGCTTTGATCCAGCAGGACTTTTCTTAGGTTCTCATATTTCTGTATTTATTCATTATTATCTAAAATTAAGGGTAGGCATGAACTGGGAAAATGCAGTTCGTAGTTTGAGGCTGAACCATGAACCGAACCAGGAGGTTCATGGGTTTTTTTTAATTATATAATTTTATTTTATTTCATAGTCATATACAGAGTGAACTATAACTCAGCTTCGATAATACAATAGAAAGTAAACATAGGCCCCGGTCATACGGGCCAGAAAACACGGGGGGGAGGCGTGGTAGTTCGCCCTGGAGCAAAATAAGGCGTGGTAGCTCGATCACACGGGCCACTGGGTTGCCACGCTCCAGCCCCAAGTGCCGATCACGCCACGCTGCTGCAGCACGGCAAAAAAGCGGTGTAGCAGACCACGCAAGCCACGCTGTTGCAAAGTGTGCATGTGCCGTTGGGGGGGGGCAGGCCGCTGCCGGTGTCTTGCATATGCGCATGCCTCATTCAGCGTTGGTGTGCATCCCATGGAAACTTACAACATCTGGAAACCCCGGGACATGGGCCAGCGTCAGAAGCCGCGGGATACTGGCACTCCCGCGATCAGACGCCGGCCTTTGCCCCAGGGTTTTCGGAAACTAGTACTTCGAACCTAGTAGTTTTTTACTCTGCGTTTTCGGAGGGAAGCCGCAGGTTGGCCACGGGAGTGCTACACCTCCCAGATGTGCGTGTATGATCGCACACGGAAAGTCCGCGGGGCTCCCATGCCTTCAGCGGGGCAAATGCTCCATGTGAACGGGGCCATAGATGTATAAAGAGGTACATGGCGAGCTGCCCTTTAAACAGTAAGTGGCTGACGGCTGTCAGCACTGCTGTTCACCATTGCTATAGAGGCACAGGCAATACGGACATGCTCAAACATTAAAGGAATCCCAATAGGAGGTTCATGGTTTGTGGCCCTGCAAACCCTGTTGAAAGGGACTGCGTTGCCTTTAAACCAGGTTTTCATAAAGCCCAGAAAACAGCTGAGCAATAGAAGCTCTCTGCTCAGCAGTTTCAGGCTGTCTTCTGCAGTCTCTTTAAACTATAAACTTTAAACTCAGAGTCCCTTTAAATCCCAGCTTTCTGCTCTCTCCAGGAACCACCATGAACCACCACAAATAGCTTTATAAGTTTGTGGAAGTTTGTTATGGTAGACGGGTCTTGAACTTCAGTTTGCAAACCACAAAATGGCAAAATTTGTGATGAATTTTGTTTTGTGGTTTGGTTCATGCCCATCCCTATCTAAAATATTTAGACTTTTTTTTCTTTAATCCTTACACCAAGCTTCAACTTATACATTTAAGAAAAATAATAATTTTTAAAATTCAGAACATTCTTTAAACAAGCTATACCTGGCAATGCAATCGTACATACTTGTCAAGTCTGTCTGCTACTTTCTGCAGGATAAATTAAAAAAAAAAGTGGCAACAGTTTCTATTGCATCATGATTGCCTGACTCCTACTTGCTGGTTAATCTATCTCCATTGAAGTTTCACACCTTGGAATATCCTAAGATGCTTCTAACAGCTAATAATTGTTAAAGGAGCAATAATAAATCCTTGCAATAAAAACTACAAGCTATTCAGTTATCATACTATAGATGAAGTTGGAGTTGTTTATACCACTAGTGGCTCAGTTCAGCAGTGATATAGGGAAAGTTCAGTATTTCAGAAAGGGAGTATTTCCACCAGTAAGAAAAGAGAGCTACTTAGAGGCAGGAAAGTATTAATATGTAAAGTTTCTGGTTTTTATGATTTACTAACACTTGAGGAGTCCAAATTCTTCCTACCTATTTTTTAAAAAAATTAATAATCCTAATGTGATTGTTTCATTGATGCTTTGCTGACTTACACATTTTATGCTGATTATTGTTACTAAATTTTAGCATTTAGCACTATTCCAATTGGTTTCAGTGCCTCTGGATGCGTAAACTGCACCTATCATGAACTGTAACAGCTGTTGCATAATTTAAGCATGCATGTGTGTGCACTGTTGTAAAAGGGAGGGTGTGTTACTGAGGGGTGGTGTCCTAACAAGACTCATCAGATGTCCATTCTGAATAATCAACATAACAGGAATAGTTAGCCAGCAGAGCTGCAGTTAGGAGGGAAAACCTATTTTTTAAAACTGCCAAAACTTTGAACAGTGGGTATATTTATTTATATACTTGATGGCTGACTTGCTGCTTGAATTCTAAAAGGATAGCAAGCTGAAGGTTCCTATCATTGAAGGTATCATGGGCATCGTATCCCATGATTGTTAAAATGATCTTTTACAGACTGAAAACTCATTCAAAATAAGGAGTTCATGGGCCTAGTAAATGGTTAGTTGTCACAGTGGAGAGAAATAACAGGATAGTCAGCCAGCAGAGCTGCAAGTAACAAATAAAAGAACTTTTTTTTGTAAGTTATAAAGTGTTTATTGAAATCAAGTATAACATATCATAACACTTCCATGCTGGATCCCTACCAGTCCGGCTTCCTCCCGGTTCAAGGGATGGAGACAGTACTGGTTGCCCACACAGACGACCTCCGGAGGCATCTGGATTGGGGTGGGATGGCAGTGCTGCTGTTGTTGGACCCGTTGGTAGCATTCGACATGGTCGATCATCAGTTGCTCGCCCACTGCCTCGCTGACGTGGGAATTCGGGGGCTTGCCTTGCAATGGCTCATCTCCTTTCTCCAAGGTCGGGGCCACCCCTCAGTAACACACCCTCCCTTTTACAACAGTGCACACACATGCATGCTTAAATTATGCAACAGCTGTTACAGTTCATGATAGGCAAGGTGGCACTTGGGGAGAAGCTGTCCTGAAGGCACCCATTAGTTTGTGGAGTGCCACAAGGGGCAGTACTCTCCCCAATGCTTTTTAACATCTATATGCGCCACCTTGCCCAGATTGCCCGGAGGCATGGGCTAGGGTGTCACCAATATGTGGATGACACCCAGTTCTATCTGCTGTTGGGCAGTCAGTCTGGCTGTACCCCGGAAGATCTGGACCGGGTGTTGCAGGATGTGGCGGGATGGCTTAGGCTGAGCTGATTGAAATTGAATCTGATGAAGGCAGAGGTCTTGTGCTTGAATCGGAGTGGCTTGGGGTTAAGGGTCCCTCTAATGGCCTTCAGTGGGGTGCCATTGGTGCCAGCACCAAGGGTCCGGAGTTTGGGAGTGCTCCTTGATGCTTCCTTGACAATGGAGGCCCAGGTAGCAGCTGCTGCCAAAACAGCCTTTTTCCATCTTCAGCTGATTAGGCAGTTGGTCCCCTTCCTCGAATGCAATGATCTGGCTTCAGTGATCCACACTATGGTCACCTCAAGGTTGGACTATTGTAATGCTCTTTACATGGGGCTGCCTTTGGGGCAACTCTGGAAGCTGCAGCTGGTGCAAAACACAGCGGCCAGGCTGTTGATGGGCCTCCCTATGCAGGAGCACATCCAGCCTGTGCTGAAGGTGTTGCACTGTCTACCAATAGCGTTCTGGATTCACTTCAAGGCGCTGGTTTTGACTTTAAAGCCCTTTATGGTCAGGGGCCTGCCTACCTGAGGGACTGCCTTTCCCCACATGTTCCCCTGAGAGCACTGCAATTTGGAACACAAAACCACCTGGCCCTCCCTGGGCCTAGGGATGCCAGGTTGGTGGTGACTAGGACCAAGGCATTGTCCCTGGCAGCACCAACACTCTGGAATGAGCTCCTCAACAAGATCAGAGCATTGCGGGACCTCCAGCAATTCTGCAGGGCTGTGAAAATGGAGCTTTTCTGCCGGGTGTTTCAGTTGGAATGATTCTATCTGCCATGCTGTACTTGCACTTTATTATATGACACCACCACTTTTAAATTGTTTTAATTGTAGTAATTGGAATTTTATTGACTTGTATTTTATGTGTGGACTGATGTTGGTTTTATAACTGTTTGTAAGCCACCCTGAGTTGCTTAGGCAGGAGGGCGGGATAGAAGTCTAATAAATAAATAAATAAATAAATAAATAAATAAAACATACAGAACTGCAAATCTACATATAATGTTCCTGAGAGTCCAAAATTACAAACCAGTCAGTTAGTCATCAACAAAATTGCAACATTAGTCAACAGTTAGAAAGTAGTAAGTTTGTATCATGTCAGTTCACTAATACATAGGTGAAGTTTGAACTATATATCGCTATGAAGTAATTAATGCCAGTCAAAAGACACCCCATTGTCGGGAGTCAGCAGCTCTGAGCCACCAGAGGAGTCTTGACAGTAAGACAGATAACAGACAAATAAAAGAACTTGATCCTAAACAATGACATTTTAATAAAGTCAGGAAGTTTCCCAAACTCTTACCACTCTGCAGAATGTAAGACAGAGTGGTCCTGGTGGATTTTTGTTTAAAGTGAGTAAACTGTAGTTCATGTATGTAATTTAAAGTAGTCATCATTATGTGTATTATGCTGTCACCTAATTTTGTAAACCAGCTTTAACTCAGCTGTATTACTGTTCTATGTGTACTCACCCTTAGTCAGTTGCACAGTCTTGCATTAAAGGATGAGACTTGGGGTTTTGTTGGTTTCCAAGAGAGAAAAAGTGGACATATTGCTGTCTCCGAGGAGTAGGGTTTTTTCCCAAATCAAAGAAGGATTAACATAAATATGTTACTAAGTAAATATTTAAATATATGTTCATCTAGTACATTTTTATTGTACTCTTTTATGAAGTTTAGAGTCTTACATAATTCTCCGTTTCTCACCTGTCCTTAAAACACTCTGTGAGGTAGAGTATGCTGAGCAAGAGAGGATGATTTAAGGTCATCCAGTGAGCTTTATGCCCTGAACTGGATAGCCCAAGCTAGTCTGATCTCATCAGAACTTGGAAGCTAAGCAGGGTTGGCCCTGGTTAGTATTTGTATGGCAGATCACCGAGGAAGTCTAGGGTTCCTATCCAGAGCAGGCTATGGCAAACCACTTCTGAACATCTCTTGCTTTGTAAACTCTATGAAGTTGTCATAATTCAGCTGCTACTTAATGGCAAAGGTGAACTTTATGGCAGAGGAGAAATTTGAACCCAGGTCTCCTAAATACTGATCTGACAATCTAACAGTGACACCCCATACACTCTTCTAAGCCCAAAGGAACTTCATAAGCAGGGGTAATTTGGGGCCAGAGCATGCTGGAGCACTGCTCTAGCAGCCCTGCCTGGCAGCCCTGCCCCCGCGTTCCAAGGGATGTCTCTCCCCAGCCCTCCCTGGCTCTCTCCCTGGCCCTCCCTGGCTCACGCACCCAGGCACGTGAGCCAGGAGAGGGCAGGGGGCTCAAGAAGCCTTCCTTGTCTTGCCCGCCCAAGCCAACGTGACGAGGAAGGCACGGGGAGGCATCTAAATGCTTTAAAAATCCTTATTAGGCTTAGAATACTCCCTTGTTCAGCCGTACCCAATTAATGCAAAAGCTCAACAAAATCTGTTATTTATCTCAAGAATGGAACCACAGATTCTTATTGCTGCCAATAAATGAAATAAAATATTTCCAAAGTTGCCATTGGCCTTTGGCAGCCACATACTGTACCTGCCAGTCAAGATGAAGGGCTAGTTGGCTGGTTTGGAGGTTAAGCAGACTGACAGTGTATACTGAAGCTGAGCCAGTTTGGTGTAGTGGTTAAGTGCGTGGACTCTAATCTGGGACAACTGGGTTTGATTCCCCACTCCTCCACTTGCAGCTGCTGGATGACCTTGGGGAAGCCATACTTCTGTCAGAGCTGTCCTTGAAAGGGCAGTTCTTGAAAGAATTCTCTCAGCCCCACCTACCTCGCAGGGAAGGGAAGGGAAAGGAGTTTGTAAGCCACTCTGAGACTCCTTTGGGTAGTAAAGGGCAGGGTATAAATCCAATCTCTTCTTCTTCTTCTGAAGCTTATGATGAACCGGCAGAGTCTGCTAACTCCTGTTTCCCCTCCAATATACAATAGGGCACATGTCAGTCAAGTCGGTGACTGTTTCACAACTGATGGGTAGAGACCCATGTTGCTTCAGAGTTGCAAACTGGAAAAATAGTTTTATAAAAACAGGAACATAGAATTTGGAACATTTTGCTGGCAGAAGCAATACTATGAAATGGATAATCATTATACCCAATACCTTTCACCCCACCTTTCCTTTTCAAGCGATGATGGTGATGATGATGATGATGATGATGATGATGATGATGATGATGATGATTTTCAGAGACATTGGCTCAGTTCAGATATATGTAAAGGACCTTTGGACTTCAATGTTCCTTCCTCTCCTTGAGTTCTGTGATTCCCTGCCTCCCTTTCTTTTTCAAGGCAAGATTTAATTTGTTACTTCATAGGAATCAGCTAGCTATGGCTTGTGCTGGCATTGCCAATCAGTATAGAATGCCCTTTGAACCAAGAATTTAATCTAGACACTGAAATAAACTGTAGGGCCTTTATTTTGAAAGAAACCTAACCCAGGCCTACAGTTCTTCCCCAGACTTCCATTGCTTGAGGAAGAAGCAAACCAGTCTAGCAGGGGTGGATCTTAATATTACATTGGCAGTTGCCAAGTTCTTTTCTCAGTCGATTAAGATTAAAAATCATTAGTTTTTTATTATATAAACGAGTATTAAATAAATTTCCTTTCTTTTTTAGACTTGGTGTAACACTGTTCAGAGACGAATTGCCTGTTAAGAGCACTATCATTAAAGAAAATAAGTATAAAGAAACCTAACCCGGGCCTACAGTTCTTCCCCAGACTTCCATTGCTTGAGGAGGAAGCAAACCAAAAAGAGAATGATTTCATATATACAGAACCAAATGAGACACCATGGCAAACAGATCCCCCTGTTATGTTTTAAACAACAACAGTGTCATCCCAAGGAGAGACAATGGGCTTTGAATGCCACAGTAAATTAAAGCTATATCAAGATCTAATTCAGATTGGAAACATGGTCCAGGAAGAAGAAGGTTTTAATTTGTTCCTGAACTGTTTTTTAATCTGAATCCCACCCCCAACTGCTGTTTTCCAGGCAAGGAAAAAATAATCCTTCTCCCCCGTGCTGTGGGTCTAATACAAATTGTGCCCCTGCATGGCTGCTAGGTCTGACGGGTCCCCCAGGGGGTGGAGGTTTGACTGCTCAAGGGGCCCCCAATCCACTGGCCTGGATCTGGCCAGCAGGGGAACCCTGTCCCCAAAGTGCCCAGCTTGGGTCAATGTACCCAGCACGATGACGTCACCCAGAGATGACATTGCACTGGGAACATCGCTGGGGGGACACTCTAGCATTCAGTCTGAAAACTCTATTTTATCATAGAGTTTCCAAGCCAAAAGCTAGAGCATCCACCAGTGATGGATCTAGCGCAATGACATCACTTCTGGGTAATGTCATCATGGGGTGCACGCAGATGTTTCAGACCGGGATCTTCTCCCCTCAACATAATAGGTAAGAGACCTGACAACCATAATGGCTGCACTTTAAAGTTAAAAAATAACAGAAGATCCATTCATGGATCTCCCATCATCCTGCCCAGTTTGGCTGTTAGTGTCTATAATATTTCCAAAATATAAGGAAAGAGACTTCCTGAAATGTGGCACACTGAACTATGTTTTATTAAGATACTTTAATTGTACTGTCATCAGTTACAGACATTTCCTGTAAAGAGCAATAGCTGTAAAACACAACTACATAACAGCATGTTGAATATGCATGTCACTCAATATGTACTTTTAAAAATTTCTTATGTGCACTTGGGGCATTACAAACAATATTCTTTAAAATCTGAAAAACTGCATACGCAGACCATGGTATGAAATGGACTGCATGCTGTGAAGATTGTGTTTATTCTGTTTAAATGAAATGTGTTACAACTGCAGTTTAGAAGTTTCATATTGAGCACAGCTTTTAGCAAATTGTTAAAATTGCACCAATGTGCCAGTCTATTGAGCTTCCAAATATCTTCTGGAACTTTAACCAAACAGATACATGAAGAGCAGTTCAGATAGTAGGACCCTTCACATAGTTGCTACCAAACTGTTATTCGCTGCAAGCAGAATTTCTTCAAGATAATTTATTTAGTGCTGCTGCTGAATTGTCTCTTATTGTCCCTTAAATACACATTTATTACACCCATCCTTCAAAAAATCCCAGGAAGATCAGTGGAATGGAATACTTCCTTTCTTCTTGAAGACTTTGAATCTGAAACCTCAGATAAAGTTGTCAGATTCTGTGCAGCTGCTGGAGTCTACTCAGGCACAGTGTTGATTCAGTGACACATATTTGTTGTTTAATATATATTTAATGGAAGACTTGTATATGTTCTTATAACCACTCTATTAATGTATGTTTTATTCTACTGGTTTATGACTATAATAAATGATCGACTGATTGATTGGTACTAGATACTGGCCCTGAAAGGGGCTGAACTCACATTGCTTTTGGGAGATGAATTGTGACATATTAATTAAAAATTAACGTATCTTATTTTTGTTCCACCTCTCAACCTGAAAACTCATTCCCATAGCAGCTAACAACATGTGAGGACAATTAAATTCTATAAAATCAAGTTCCATTTTAAAAACTTAAAATGGCAGACAATATGTAAAATATCAGAAGAGTAAAAAGATACACAAATCAAACAACCAGATTAAAATTTTATAAACCAGTAATTAAATAGCCAGAAAAAGACCAAAATTAAAGTAAAACTAACCAATAATGAAGATCAAAAGTTAAAAAGAACACACAACAGTCCTTGCTTAATAATGTGGAAGACTATTCAGGGTTGCCGTAGCCCCACCAGGGGTGGGTGATGGCTCACCTGCTTGTAGTGGTGGTGGGAGAAAACTTTTTAAAAAGGGTGTTGGGATGATGGTGCAACAGCACCTGGGAGAAAAACCCAGAATTTATGTCAGTCCTGTCTAGGTATCTCTGGAAACTTGCAGTTTTACCATAGAGTTTCTGGCAATTCCTAGAGAAGTGTGATATCACTTCTGGTCTTCCCAGAAGTGATATCACGCCATTACTGACAGGTTCACACCATTACTGACAGGTTCTCCTGCAAGGTCTGGCAACCCTTGTATTCATCCAGCACTAGAAATAATCAGATCAGGCAAGTCTCTAAGAGGAGGACATTCCAGAATCAGAGTGTTGTGACTTAAAAGGCCCTGTTCTTTGGTGCCATTCATTTTGTCACCTAAAAATGGAGTTAGTAGGGGACTCAACAAATTATTTTAAAGGGCAGATAGAAAGGAAACCTGGAAGATTATCCTTTAAATATCCAGATCTCAAACTATTTCAGAGTTTAAAGATAATAACTACCACTTGGGCTAAAGTTGCCAGGTCTGATTCAGAAAATTGTTGGAGATTCTGGGAGCGGTGCTTAGCAAGAATGTGATGTTACTATGTGATGTCATTTCCAGGTCAAAGGTAAAAAAACAGTATCACTTTTGGGTAACTTCTGTAAGCCAGTCCCTTCAGTGTTGTCATTTCCAGGGCACCCCCAGACCTGCCCATTCCTGCAAGGTCACTTCTGTGACAAAGCATTCTACAAGGATGCTGACATTAGAGGAGTTACCATAGCCAGATATCTCGTTATTGTTTGCTGTCAAGTCATGGCTGTCTTATGGTGACTCCACAGAGTTTTCAAGGCAAGAGATGTTCAGAGGTGGTTTGCCATTACTTGCCTCTGTGTCACAACCCTGGTATTCCTTGGAGGTCTCCCATCCAAATATTAGCCAGGGCCAATGCTGCTTAGCTTCTGAGAGCTGATGAAATTGGGTTACCTTGAACTATCCAGGTAAGGGCATAACCAGATACCCCTCTCATTTTTTTAGCATCCAGGCTGCTGAAGAGTTCTGTAGAACTCTTAAGTTACACCCTGTGTTGTGTTAGTTTAGTGGATGTTAATAAGATGCATTTCACAGCTTATATTTTTGGATATACTACTGATTACTGATTATGGTTACTGATTCTCAAATAACTACAGAAAAATAAGTTCTTGTGAGCAAAGTGATGAACTCAACTACTCTGTGGGAGGAAAGAGGAGCTCAACCTGCAGGGAAAGCTCAGTAGCCTTTATGATGGTCAGTTATATTAAAATTCATTCTGTGATGTAACAAGTACACAGTGCTCAATCTCTTGTTATGTTCTGAATTACATGCTTTTATAATGTCTGTTTCCAAGGTAGCTTTTTGATGTTTTGTATTTGGCAATTATAGGTCTGAAGTTCTTCAACAGCAGGGAATATCTTAAATTCTAATAGTCAAGTGTGACCCAGTCACAGAAATATAAATCTGTGGGTTGGGGCCATACTGACCAAGAACAGATGGATCTGCAAACTTGGGAGACGTCCCAGGTTTGCAGAAAAATAATAATAAAGAATACATTTGGGGGTTAAATCTGTACATGGGCAAATTACTTACCAGAGGATGCTGGCCTCCAGAAAGCCTCTTGGATCTTTGCCATGGTTGCATCATACTTGTGTGGTTCCTAGGGTCCCTGTTGTGGTGGGGAGGAGAAAGAAAGGTAAGATTGTTAGAGAGGATGAGAGGGTGAAAGAGGGGGGAAGATTTACATAGAAGTGATGAGGGGAGAGAGAGTGGGGAGAGAGAAGATTGACAGATAAGGGATGGGGAGAAAGAGAGGGAAGATTGCCGCAGAAGGAGTGAGTGGAGAAAAAGGTGGAGGAACATTGATGGAAAGAGAAAGAAGTAAATGTGGGGGTATGGGATGCCCCCTCCACACTAGTTCCTTGAAGCTTCCCACTTCTAATCTCTATTCTAAATAGATTTAGATGCTCCTAAAAGAGCCTGAAAGTGACTAAAAAATCCTGCCTGGGGGCAGTCCTTTCTCTCCCCTTTCTATAGCATTTTACAGTACTATCCTTGGATAATTAAAAAGCAAAAACAAAACCTTGCAACATCCTAGCAGTACATAAGGGAAACTCTAATACCTCAAATAAATAAATAAATGTTTAAAAATTATTTCTAGAATGATAATCATTGAAGTTGTAACATATTTATCTAGCATTTTTAGTTTTTATATCTTAAAATGTTAGATATATATAACGTGACCATCTGCAAAGAAATTAGCTGTGCAGATCCATTGCTTCAGTTCCCAGAATACTACAGGATGGAGAAGAGATTTTATTTAAAATGCTTATTTGCATCCTTCATTTGGTATAACTATTCAGCTGCAGATATCTGCATTTTGTAGCACTAATCCCAATTAACTAAAATTTAGACCAAACTCTGCCTGGAGGAAAACCAATGCAAAAACTTCCAAGCAAAGCAGAAACTAGCTTGCCTGCATGAGCATGAACGATCAGCCTGAGATTTTGTTTTCCCTAGAAACCCTGCAAAGTTGGCTACTTCTCTGAAGCTCTGGATCTGATCTTTCAAACTGATTTGCAATTATAGTTAACATTTGAAAAAGCTTTCAAGCATTTAAAGTGGTATGCAAATATTATCTTGTTGCAGTCCTTATGACAACCCTGTAGGGCACATATGTAGTAGTATCGTTTCTTTTGCCAATGGATGTTAAAGAGTAGAGGAAGGGAGAAAGCAAATTATCTACATCATGCCAACTGACTTCTGAGTAGATCTGCTTAGAGGCTGAGCATTCTGTCTCTCACAAATAGAGATGGGCACAAACTGGAAAATGCAGTTTGGTGTGGTTCATGGTGTGCCTGGTTTGCAAACTACGAACAGTCACAAACTTTTAGGTGCCAAAAAAACTGATGATGTGATAGAATGACCCCCCCCCCGCATGCTAGCGACATCAAACTCACAGGGTTCTCCAGCTGGCTCTCCTCTACCTGTCCTCCAAGTTTGGTGAGGATTTGATTTAGCAGGTCCAAATTACGCCCCCCCAAAGAAGATGCCCCGAGGAAATGACATGTGCAGGTTCAGGATGTTCAGGAGTGTATAGAACTTTTTTTGTTTTGATTTGTATCCCACCCTCCCCGAAGGCTCAGGGCGGCTAACAGTGGGCATGAATGCCAATTTAAACAACATAAAACAATACCAACAGGTAAAATTATAAAATCAAACAATACAACATAAACATGAACCCTGTGCAAGCTAGAGGCATAAGACTTGCAGGGAACCTCCCCCTGACACTCCTCTACATGTCCTACAAGTTATGTAGAGATTGGACATGGGAGGTGTCCCAGTTATGGCCTCCCCAAAGAAGATGCCACCAGGAAAGTGCTTTTGGGGAAAATGTCAAGTGCATATTCAAAAGTGTATAGAATGGAGCCCCTGCAAGCTACACACATCTTGAAAAGTACTGAGACTTACTAGTGATTTCAGCTCTCACATACTTTATTAGATGAAGAACAAGACAACTGAGCCGGCTCACAGGCCGGCTTTTATTCCCAAGTGACCCACACCCCAAACACACACACACCCGGTGATTCGCTATTTACATTGATTGGCTTAACTCCTGCTCCTCCATTGGAGGGGAGTCAGGATCCACTAGTCCATTGTCCTTTGGGGCGAAGCTCAGGCCCTTCGCCTGGCCACATGGTGGACCGGTTAGAACCAGTCCAAGCACATGGCTGTCCAGAGCCCATGTTCTCCTGTGGATACATTACACCCCTCCCCCCTTGGTCCGATAAACACCCGCACACATAGTCTTTCAAATAGCTGGGGGGCCGCCGCTCTCGCGTGGAGCGACGGGGCTCTGGCATGGGGGAACTGACAGCCTCCCGGGCGGCTGTGGGGACTGGTGGCCGCTCTGGTGTTGGCGGGGCTGGGCTCACCATCTCGGCCGGTGTGTCATTTGCGGTGGCTGTCAGTCCGGAGTTGAAGTCCACAGGGATTTCCTCAGGTGCGTCCACCCCCGCGTCTAGTTGAGCTGGCTCGTCCCACTCCTCCCCCTCATCCGGTTCCAGGGGTAGCACCCGGCGACGTAGCTGATCGATGTGGCGATGCAGGATCTGGCCGTCTTCCACCGAGACTTCGTAGGACCGGGGGCCACGGACCCGGACTACTCGGGCGGGAATCCACGGGGGCCCTCTCGCGTAGTTCCGTGCGTACACCGGGTCCTCTGGGAAGAACCCTCGCGCCGCCGCTGGCGTTTCCGTGCAGGGCTCCCGCTCGGGCGCTCGATCGGGATGTAACCGGTCCAGCCTGGTGGTGAGGCGTCGGCCCATCAATAGTTCCGCCGGGCTCCGGCTGGTTGTCGCATGGGGCGTCGTTCTCTGGCCGAACAGGAAGTGCGCCAGCCTGAAGTCCCAGTCCGTTCCTTCGGTCCGACGGAGCGCCTCTTTGGCCGTCCGCACCATGCGTTCGGCTTGGCCATTGGTGGCGGGGTGGAACGGGGCCGACCTGATGTGGCGAATCCCGTGCTGGCGGGTGAACTCCTGGAACTCCCCAGACGTGAAGGCCGTCCCGTTGTCGGTGACCAGGGTGTCGGGGAGTCCGTGCGAGCTGAAAATCCGCCACATCGCTCGGATGGCCGCCCGGGAGGAGGTGGATGGTACCGGCTCTACTTCTAGCCACTTACTGTAGGCGTCTACAAGTATAAAACAGCTGCCCCTGGAACGGGCCTGCAAAGTCGAGGTGCAGGCGCGACCAGGGGCGGTGAGAGGATTCCCAGGCCCTGTCTGGGGCCGTCGGGGGTGCGGGTCGGGAGGTCTGGCAGGGTTGACACCTTTTTACAATGTCCTCAATATCCCGGTCTAACCCTGGCCACCAGACATACCCCCGCGCCAGAGCCTTCATCCTGACTACCCCAGGGTGGTGCTCATGAAGGTCCCTCAGTACCCGTTCCTGTAGTGGTTTCGGAAAGACCACCCTGCCTCCCCACATTAGGCACCCCTTATAGGTCGACAGCTCATCGCGCCTTGTGACAAAAGGCGCAAACTCCGGGTCTTGTCTAGCTGTCGGCCATCCCCTCCCCACCCAGTTCAAAACCCGACAGAGGACCCTGTCGCGGCCCGTGAGGCAGGCCACCTCCTTGACATGTACTGGGCGATCGGGCAGCAATTCTAGGAGTGCGATGACGTGGGCGGGGGCCGGGTCTGGGTCAGTTGTGGGCAGTGGGAGGCGGCTGAGCGCGTCCGCGTGACCCATGGCCTTTCCCGGGCGGTGGGTGAGGGTGTAAGAGTACCCCGCCAGGAATATGGACCAGCGGAGAACCCTGGGCGAGACCATCTGCGGCGTCTGTCGATCGGGCGCAAGGAGGCCCAGGAGAGGCTTGTGGTCTGTAAGGATCTCGAACGGGCGGCTATAGAGATAATGGTGGAATTTTTAACCCCCGCCACTATCGCTAGTGCCTCCTTGTCTATCTGCGCGTAATTACGCTCCGCAGAAGACAGGGTCCGAGAATAGTAGGCGACCGGAACCTCCCGGCCATCCGACAACCGATGCCCCAACACCGCCCCCACCCCGTAGGGCGACGCATCACACGCCAGAACCACAGGTAAAGCCTCGCAGAAGTGGTGCAGCACCCCGTTGGAGACCAACAAGTCTTTTACCGCCTGGAAAGCTGCCGCATGCTCCGGCTTCCAGGCCCACGGCGCCTCCTTGTCCAGCAGCCGGTGGAGGGGTTCAGCCACCGTTGCCTTTTGGGGCAGAAACGCGTGGTAAAAATTCAAGAGCCCTAGGAAGGCCTGGAGTTCCGGCTTGGACGTGGGGACCGGGGCTTGTGTGATCGCTTTAATTTTCTCGTCTGTGGGGTGGATGCCTTGTGCATCGACTGCGAACCCCAGGAATTCGATGCGGGGCACACCCAGGAGGCATTTCTCCTTCTTCACCTTGAGGCCAGCCTCGTTGAACCTCTGCAGGACCTGACGCAGCCGTTCGGTGAAGGCGGTGGAGTCCGGTGCCGCGATGATGACATCATCTAAAAAGGGCTGGACCCCTGGAATTCCTTTCAGGAGGGAATCCATGAAAGATTGAAAAATCCCTGGCGCCACTGAAACCCCAAACTGCAGTCTCTTGACCCGGAAAGCCCCCTTGTGGGTGGTGATGGTTTGCGCTTCCGCAGCGGCCGTGTCCACTGGCAGCTGCTGGTAAGCCTGCGCCAGGTCCAATTTGCCGAAAACTTTGGCCCCCGTCAGGGAGGCCAGGACATGGCTCACTACCGGGACCGGATAGGCGTGGTCCTGCAGAGCCTTATTTATGGTGCATTTGTAATCTGCACAAATGCGTATAGCCCCATTCGGTTTAATTGGCGTTACAATGGGGGTTTCCCAGCGCGCTGACGCGACCGGTTCCAGCACGCCTTGGGCGACCAGGCGGTCGAGCTCAGCCTCTATTTTTTCCCGCATGGCTAGGGGAGGGGGCCGTGCCTTTATGCGGATGGGTCGTACGTTAGGGTCCAGATCTAGCGAAATCGGGGTCCCATTGTACCTCCCCAGGGTCCCATTGAATACTTTGGGGAACTCCCGGCAAACTGCCTCCCAGTCAGCGGTCCCGAGGTGGTTTACTCCTGCTATTTGGAGTCCCAAAGGCCCAAACCACGACAGTCCCAGGAGGCTTGAGAGGCGCCCCTCCACAACCAACAGGTCCAGCAAGCCCGAGAACCCTTTAAATCGGACTTGAAACTTGCCCCAGCCACGGACTGCCACTGGGTTTTTGTTAAAGTCCGTCAGTTTCAACCCCCGTGGCTTGTGCAGTCGGGGTCCCCCTTGGGGCATAGCGTTTTAAGGGTCTCCGCGGAAATTATAGAGAATGAGGACCCTGAGTCTATTTCCATTTGGCAGGGGGACCCCTCTATTTGGACAGTCACATGCACCTTGTCCGGGCTTTCAGGGGGCAAGTTACATACCGTCTGCCGGCGCTGTGTCGTCACGGTGTGCAGGCTTGCGGCGTCCAGCTGGGCGGTGGATCCCAGGCGCTTGCCCTTGGAGCGGCAGACTCGGGCGAGGTGTCCAGCCTTGTTGCAGGTCCTGCAGACGGCGTCCCGGAAACGGCAGGTCCGGCGCTCATGAGCGTCGCCACAGCTGGCACAGGCAGATGCGTGGGGCTGGTTTGGTGGTGCGGGGGATCCCCTGTTGCGTTGGGTGCGTGGCTGTGATCGGCGGTTCACCTGTAGGACCTCCTCATCGTTCGAGTCATCCGAGGGGCTGGAGTCCTGGAGGCGATGGACCGTCTTCGGCCGGCGATCTGCGTGGGACTTCTCGTAGGCGGCCGCTTCTTGGATGGCGGCCTCCAGAGTGAGGTCGTCCCGGCTGACGAGCCTGCGGCGCAGCTTTGCCTCCTTCAGCCCCACCAAGAACTGGTTTAGGAGGGTATCTGCGAGGTTGGGGAAGGCACACCTTGTGGCTGCGCGGCGTAGTCCGGCCAGGAATTCCGGAGATGTTTCGTCGGGGCCCTGCATTCTCGCGAAGAACTCCATTCGTTCCGCGAACTTGGTGGGCTTTGGTGCCAAGTGGTCAGTAAACGCCTTGACCAGCATGTCGTAGGTGGCGGCCGCGTCTTTCGGCAGGAGGGGGTTTACCAGGTCCTTCAGGAGGAGGTGTGCCTCGATGCCGCAGTAGCGCAGGAGATAGGCCTTCTTGGTACCCGCATCCGTGATGCCATGGATCTCGAAGTGACGCTCCAGCGTCTCGATCCGGTCTCCCAGTGTGCGGGACGAGAGATGTCGAAGGCGGGGAAGCTCTCGTTGCTAGCGGCCATGGTGCTCACCCGTGGAGGTCGCGGTTCAGGCGTAGAGTTGGCGGCGTTGAAAGCGAGGCTGCTCTCGGGGTCAGCGGTGCTAGGGAGCGGTGCGGTGCCCAGGAACCGAAGAGGCGGACACGAAGCTTGGCGGCGGCGTTCGGTGCTTTCGGCGTTGGGGCGGTCAGCGGTGCTCGTCTCGTGGTCGTTGTTCATGGAGGGAGTTGGCATCCCACCTTCGTCGCCAGGGAAAAGTACTGAGACTTACTAGTGATTTCAGCTCTCACATACTTTATTAGATGAAGAACAAGACAACTGAGCCGGCTCGCAGGCCGGCTTTTATTCCCAAGTGACCCACACCCCAAACACACACACACACCGTGATTCGCTATTTACATTGATTGGCTTAACTCCTGCTCCTCCATTGGAGGGGAGTCAGGATCCACTAGTCCATTGTCCTTCGGGGCGAAGCTCAGGCCCTTCGCCTGGCCACATGGTGGACCGGTTAGAACCAGTCCAAGCACATGGCTGTCCAGAGCCCATGTTCTCCTGTGGATACATTACACATCTAATGCACAGGGAACCTCACCCTGACACCCACTCCTCTATAGTCTCCCCAAGTTGGGGGCAGATTACTTTTCTGAGCTCCCAGTTATGGATCCCTCAAAAAGGTCTCCCCAGTGCTCTCTCTGGAAAAGACAGTTGCAGTTACAGGAATCTATGCAACAGCTCAGGAACAAGCCAGTGACACTGAACTCAAAGGGAAACTTCACCTGGTCAGAACCCCCCCCCCCCGACAGACATGGGAAGCAAGGCAAGCATCCCCCTATGCTCTCAGCACCCCCGCCAAGTGTCAAAAGGCATGTTCTGAATGACAAAAAGGCAGATATCCCCAGAGTTTTGACAAGGGCTCCCCAAAGTAACCCCATGACAGCTTGGCAGGCACCATAGCCGCACAAGACAAGCAAGAGCAAAGCATGCCCACAACCCTCACAGCCTCCCCCCCACGGCTGAAACACACAGGTCCAGAGCACACCTATCAACTGGGTTGTATTAGTCTACTCTGCAGAGGAATGGAAACACATGTCCAGCTGGGCAGGCCACCCCTAAGTCTCCAAAGGCAGGTTCAGAATGACAGAAAGGCAGACATCCCCAGAGTTTCAGAAGGGGTTCCCCAAAGTAATCCCACAACAGCTTGGCAGGCACTCCTGGCAAGCCCCCTCAGGCCCAAACACATAGGTCCTCTGGTCACAGCCCACTCGTAGGTGAAATTTCTCGTTATTCACCATCAGCGGAACACATTATACAGATAAAAAATTACCTGTTGTGAATTGTACAAATGCACTGACAACCAGTAGTGGAGCTTCTCCCTGGTTGGGCTCTTTGAGGTAGAGGTGCTGGGCTGCGGCTCCTCCTCCTCTTCCTTCCCAGCCTCTTCTTCCCGATGTTCCCCCCAGTGATGTCTCTTGGCCTGTACCCTCGAAACATCCATTGCATGAGCTCTACATTCTGGAAAGCAACGCTGCCTTTATCCAGGGGCCAGAGATACAGGCCAGCTTGTACTCCTGTTCTTTGCAGACAGGATGCAACCTGCTGGTGATGGCCACCCATAACTATTCTACCACGGCCTTGACCTGTAGGAGAACAGCTGTCCCCTCAGGGCCTGGATCCAGTGTGGAGGCCGGTGCCAGTCTAACCTCAAATCAGGGGGATGACTTGCCCCAGGCTGGCCATATGGGTGCAGAGTATGTTGATGGTGTCCTGAAAGGGCTAGAGAACACACACCATTTGGGAGTGGGTCAACCAGTCACTGAAGCTGATGCTGAGCTCCTCTTCCCTATGCAGGATGGTCATGGAGGATATGACATCCTGCACCATGCTGTTCTGTTCCAGCAAATGCACAATGATGGCATAGGTGGAGTTCCAGAGGGTGGGTAAATCCAGGACAAGCCTCTTCCTCTCATGCAGCAGAGGTCTCAGGCAAAGACTGCATCTCAGTTGAGACAAATGAACATATTTTGCTTCACTGCCATTTCTACCAGGAAATCTATGCGAGGATTATTGCACCCTTGCTTGGGAGGTTTTCTACCTGCTCTGAATCTGAACTTACAAGGAATTTCCTTTCAGACACAAATGCCCAGTTCACACTCCCCCATGCCAGATTTCTTACAGCATCATGCAGAATTCGCAGGGAAAGCATGCAAGTAGATAAATGGGTACCTGCCTGTAGAGAGGCGGGGAGCACCCTCCCTTCCGGGGGTGAGTAGCGGTGGCAGTATTGGCAGCGGACATCGGCGGCGGCGGTAATGGCGGCGGCAATGGCGGGTGAAAGCAGATGGTCGAACCCAGCAGTAGGCGGAGCCGTGGGCGGAGCCGAGATGTGCGGGCGGCGTGACGGCACGGCACAATGGAGCCAGCTGGACGTGGACCGAGAGCCGAGGCCGATGCGGGCCTGCACATCGGGAAAGAAAATCGGCCGCGGAAGTCTCCTGGCCCAGAAATAGGAAGATCTCTTGCCGGGGGCTCGAAGTTCTATGCCTGGAGCCCCGCCGGAAAAAGAGAGAACAGGAAGCCCTGCCCTGCTCTGGTGCCTCCCCTTGTTGATTGTGGCCCTAGTTAGGGAAGAACCATACCATGTAAACCGCTCTGAGACCCCTCAGGGTCTGAGTGGTATATAAGCTGAAACAATAAATAAATAAATAAATAAACACAGAATGTAGCTGAATCATAAAATGTAGATGTTTTGTTCAATCTGTTCTGTGATTTTAAGAATGCATAGGCCATTCAGTAATTTTAAATATTGTATATTTCTGAAAACTTATTAGATTCATGTACATTGTTGTAACTGATCTTGTACTAGTCACGAACCGTAATAATACATTTGTTTTGATTTGATTTGACTGCATCTCAAGGGTGGCAGCATCTCAGGTGGCCTTGAGAGGGCTCCCCAGCCCCAGAGCATCATTCACCACCACATAGCCACCCACCCACTCCCTCAGGCTACTCTGTATCACACCATGGTGATGTTTTGCACTGTGTGGTCTGCATCCATCCCCTGCACATGGCACAGAACCACTGTAGCCCAGTGACAGGACTGTTTCCTCTTGAGGCCTGGGGAGCCCTTTCTAGGCATTGGACCAGTTACTGTTTCTCAGCCCAGTAACTGTCTCAGTGTGGCTGTAATGATAACATCGAGAAAGAACTGTGTGTATGAAATTGTGAAAGGGTGGGGGTAAAAATGCAATACTTGCATAGAAATGGGCTAAATAGTACCTTAACAGGGTAGCTTCAGAACTGTGTATTTCTGTCAAATAAAGGGTTTGGGCTTCCAAATACTGCTTTTAAAAATAATGTTAACTGAAATAAAAAGGGATCAATGCACAATGAAACAGCTTTAACCTGATTTTTTCCCCTTTTGCCTGCCAGTCAGAATTTTCCTCATCAGTAGCATCAAATTGTATCGCACTCTACAAAGCTTGAAAACATCAACCAGACTTTATTAGCTTAAACAGTTTGAGGCAATCCATAACCATTTATGTATGTCAAGAGCATATCTATGAAGTGCAGAGCAATTCTTTGGGGTCTTTGAACTTAAAGGTAGTTGCCTACATCTTTTGTGTTGCATGATGGTTCTGTACTAAACTTTTCACCGGGTAGCCTGTAATATTCATTATAAGAGCAACTCTATAGTAGTTTAACAGTTCACTGAACACTTGTACTTAACATATAAATTAGTATTGCCTAGTATTGCCTATATAGCTGCTATGCTGATACCTGTTTCTGTTTCTCCCAGGAAATCTGTGAATGAAATTGGTAATCTAATGGAGAGAAAATGCAATAGTATCTGAGACAAAGGGTATGTTTGAGCATATTTCAGCAGGAGTGTGTAATCTGGGAGAACTGGGTTTGATTCCCTACTCCTCCACATGCAGCTGCTGGTGTGACCTTGGGTCAGTCACAAGTTCTTTCAGAGATGCTCTCAAGAGGAGTTCTCAAAAGAGTTCTCTCAGCCTGACCTACCTCATAGGCTGTCTGTTGGGGGAAGGGAAGGGAATGGAGATTGTAAACTGCTCTGAGACTCTGAGTGAAGGGTGGGGTATAAATCCAATCTCCTCCTCCTCCTCATATCATTCTTGGGGCCTAGGCAGGGGTGATTTTGAAGCCCTGGGCATATCCACAGGGATGTGTTATTAAGGCCCCTGTCATACGGGCCAGAAAATGTGGGGGAGAGGTGTGGCAGTTTGCCCCGGAGCTAAATAAGGTGCGGTAGCCCAATCACACGGGCCACCGGGTTGCCACACTCTGCGCCCCAATCACACTGCGCTGCTGCAGCGCAGCAAAAAAGCAGCGAAGTGCACATGTGCCATTGGGGGGGTGGGCCACTGTCGGTGTCTTGTGTGTGCGCATGTGCTGTTCAGCATTGGTGCGCATCCCATGGACATTTACAACATCCGGAAACCCTGGGGACATGGGCGGGCATTGGAAGCCGCGGGATACTGGCGCTCCCGTGATCAGATGCCATCCTTTGCCCCGGGGTTTCTGGAAACTACTATTTCGGACCTACTAGTTTTTTACTCCGCATTTTCCACGGGAAGCTGCGGGTTGGCCACGGGAGCACTACGCCTCCCAGATGTGCTCGTATGATTGCACACGAAAAGTCCGCAGGGCTCCCGTGCCTTCAGCGGGGCAAATGCTCAGTGTGAATGGGGCCTAAGATAGGAAATCAGTATCCCCCCCAGCATAGTGCTACTTCTCATTCTGATCCTTAAATCAACTCAGTTGCCATGCCAACATCCTCATTCAGCTCTCAAACTCACCAAATTGACCCCTCTTATACTTTCTTGGGGTCGCATAGCATATGCTGCTCCTTTTTTTTATATAATAAATGTATTCATTTTTCAACAACACAATAACAATGTAACATCAATTGTAACAGTACTTCTAAGAGATAAAAACAATCCTGTCTTACTGAAAGGGAGAAAAATGTTAAGAATAATACAGCATATCCCTAATATCTTGAACATCAATGACCATAATTGAAGAGTGTTTATTACATTTGGTATTACTCCTTGAGAAGCAAGATAAGATAAAATAGGAAACCAAATGCTACTAAATTCACTATACCCATTAATATCATTTGTTGGTTTCATTATGTCTATTGCTTTTTCTATTATATCTGGATTCCACAACTTACTGTGCCATATCTTAGATTGGGTTTACATTCTGATTTCCATTTTGATGCAATGGCTGTTCTTGCAGCAAATAACAGTAATGTGATTCTCTTTTTTTGTATATGCTGCTCCTTTGAATGAAGCAGCTGCTGGAATCATGATGGGGAAAAGTTGCAGGGATCACCTAGGATTGCCAGCCCCCCATTGGGAGAGGGGGAATCCCTACTTTTGCAGGCTCTTGCCTGCTGCCAGCCAACTGGCCAGCGGGGGGAAATCCTGCCCCCAACTGACCTTTTTAGTCCTACTTTTGGTTTCTGGCCTACTTCCAGTTGGGGGTGATGCTCTGGGTTTTGGCCAAAACTCTATAGTTTGAAGCAGAATTTATCATAGAGTTTTGCCCCAAAACCAGAGTGTCACCCTCGACCAGAAGTAGGCCCAAAACTGGAAGTAGGCCCAAAAATGCCCAAGATCACTTCCAGTCTCCTGGAAGGATGTCAGGAGACCCCCACTGGCTAGGTAAGTCAACCTGGTAACCCTAGGATCACCTGAAAGAGGCATGAAAGAAAATGTGAGCACCTGTTACTCAAGGCAGTGTATAGAATGGACATCTTTTTGAGCTTGTCTTGTAGCACTAAAATCCTTTTAAAAAAACTGGCATTCCAAATGAATACAGTTGGGAGCTAATGGTAAACCACCACTGTTCATCTCTTCTCTTGAAAACCCTGTGAGTTCACCATAAAACAGTTGTGATTTGATGGCACTTTTCACCACTGCCACAGCACTGAGAATATTTGTTTTTATTATTTATAGCTCACTCCCCCCCATAGGGATCTATTATATACTGCCTCTTGAAGAGGATATCCCAGTAAGTTTCATAGCAACTAGGAGAGTAGCAGGGACTCAGTGCTTCTCTTCTCAGTCTCCCTACTAGCAGCCTGCAGGGGTGCAGGTCCTACTAAGAATCTGCAGAACCGGGCGAGGACAATCCTGGCCTAGAGCTCTAGAAACAGCTTAGTTAAGTATTGTTATTCCTTATTCCAATATCCAAGTTATCTGTGCTGTAGTTACTGTTAATAAAGAGGTATTCAGCCAAATGGAACTGGGTGTTTGTTGTTTGCTTTTCTACACAAAAGTGGTGTATCATGTAGTTCTCTACTCCTCTACCCTATCTTTCCAACAACAGAGGTAGATTAGGCTGAGGAAGGTATGATGAGCCCAAGGTCATCTTGCAAGCTTCCAAGGTAGAACAGGGATTCAAACCTAGATGTGAGATCCTAATCCAACATTTTAACCATGACAGCATGCCAGCTCTCAACATCTAAAAACATATATTTTAATTTACTTCCATCCCCTCTCAAAATCACAGCACCTAGGAAATATTTAATAATAATAAAATAGTACTGTAACTTTAAATGAGTTGTATTTTATAATTTGTCAGTAGGCTTGCCAAGAACTTACCGCGTGCCGGCAGGGGATGGATACATCCTTGCAGGACCATCCCCAGGGGAAGGACAGGTGCAGAGCACCAAGCTGTCGCCAGGAAGTGACGCTAGGTGATGCTCTGGCAATGCGGCTGGAAACTCGATGGTAATGGAGTTTTCAGCCCCATTGCCAGAGCGTCGCCTGGTATCACTTCCTGGCGACAGCATGGCGCGTTACAAGGAGGACTGGTCTAGCCGGGGAGCATGCATCCTCCGCTCCCATGCGGTAAGCACTTGGGAACCCTATTTGTCAGTCTGTAATTGCTTATATAAAGGGATATATTTCTCATTTTTTTACATTAAGTAACAATTTCTCCCAAGTTAAGAAACTTGCAGAATGCAGATTGCAATGGTGAGCTAATTCCTTTTTCAGAAGTACTTTCCTTGGGAAATTTTATTCTCTTTCAAGTAGAAATCTTAATGATATTTTCAGTCTAGGGATTAATACAGGATGCATTTCATTAAGAGACATGCCCCTGCTGCTGTTACATTAGATAAAGCTAGCCCATTCAGTGATAAGACTTATGTTAATAGATTGGGTAGGTATTTGTTATTTCAGTCACATCACTGAAATGGAAGACATAATGTGCTGTGGCAAGAGTCAAAATTAAAGGTGACTTTTTAATCAGTGATTGCATTATAGCCATCATACGTATCAGCAACTCATCATAATGAGCCTATCCTTTCAGATAGGAAGCCTTGATGACTGTTAGATGGCAAGCTACAACCAACAAGTACCAAAAAGTTGTGTTTTTTTTTTTTAAGAGCTGGGTTTGTGATCTTAAATTACAGCTGACAATAAGGGCTAATAAATGGGAAAAGGTAGGTTGGCAGCTGCTTTCACATTGGGCTTTATTTATGTAGATAGATAGCTATATGCCACTTAGATATTTATACCCCACTTTTCACCCAAATAAAAAGGAGCTGCGGTGGCTCAAGTGGTTAAGACACTGAACTGCAGGCTGTGGAAGGTCAGTAGTTCAGCAGTTCGAGACCCGGGTGCCGCATGATGGGGTGAGCTCCTGTCTCTAGTTCCAGCTCCTGCCAACCTAGCAGTTCGAAAGCAAGAAATTGCAAGTAGATAAATAGGTACCACTTCGGTGGGAAGGTAACAGCCTTCCGTGCACCTTGGTGTTTAGTCATGCCGGCCACATGACCACGGAAACGTCTTCAGACAGCGCTGGCTCTTCGGCTTTGAAACGGAGATGAGTACCGCAACCCTAGAGTCGGATTCGACTGGCTTTCGAGCAAGGGAACCTTTACCTTTACCCTTTCACCCAAATAAGTGTATGTCATTCTCCTCTCCTCCATTTTACCCTTACAGCAGCCCTGCCCGTGTTATACAGCCTAGATCACCCAATGAACTTCCATGGCAGTGTTGGGATTTGAGATGGGCTCTTTCAGATCCTACTAACCACTGTATCTTTCTGGCTCTTTGTCATTAGGTAGGGGGAAAGTCATAAAATGTTTGAGATACAGAGAGAAACTCTTTTAGATGTTGCTGAGTGTCATTGCCCATTAGAGTGTTTTGACTTTTTTTTCTTTGAACACAGAGTCCTATGCATATCACAAATTGCTTTTCAAGTAGCCCTCTCAATGTAAAGAATAGTTTGCTAAGTTGCATGGAGGGTTGCTGTCTGAAAAGCCTGACACTGCTAGGATGCATAGAACTATTTACTTGCTTCTTTGGTCTTGGGACTATATATGGAGATAGTGTAAAACACACACACACCAAACAAAACCCAGATAGCTCATGTTGAGATAGTTACACTAATCACACTTATTTCTCAAACAGCAGATGAACAAAAAGGCACACAGCTGTAGTAGTCCTGGCAGCATGTTCAGCTCTTCTGAAGATTCAGTGTGTGTAACAAACCATTTAAACACCACAGTAAAATGATATTAAAAGATCCCACCTCACTTCTGACTTAACGTCTCTGAAGGGAATCGTTACCTGGACTGAAGTTTTGAGGCAGGTAGCAAAGTTTATTTGAAAAGTAAGGATATGAAAAAAGAGGGTTTTGTTGCCTGTGTAGAATTTGGATCCTGGTTGGCAAGAAATCCTGTTAGCGTGCCAGTAGAGGGGAAAGAGGGCTGGCAGCAAGCTTAGCCAACACTGCCTTCTTTCCCCACTTCTACCTACCATCTTTCCCCCTAGTTGTGTCACATAGTGAGAGACAGAACTCTGGCTAAGCAGCTACATGCATATGTGGACTCAAGCAGTTAATCCCATTAATACTGTCAAGCCAAAAACTTTTTCTGTTTTTGTATTTATAATAATATAAATATAGTCTCAATGCCCATCAGTTCCCATTTCCCCTACCACCTTCTACATCTTCTCCTTACCCAAGCCTAGGCCTATGGTGAAAGAAGGGGGGGGGAGGGAAACGTCTACATCTAAGGAGAAAGTAAAGAGAACCACAACTAACTAAAACCCCAAGAATAGGAGATCATCATATTAGCTTATAAACATATTAGTCTGCAATGCTTATGTAACATTGCCCCCACAGACGGAATAAAAAGACGGACAACAGTTTTGGATCAGACAAGGGCCACTTTATTAACTACATAACGTTTAAACAACTAAAACAGCAAGGAAGCATTTCAAGAGCAGAATAGACAAGGCAGGTGTCAGCCAGACCAGCCTCCTTGTCCAGGATACGGGCGAGCCACCAACCCCGATCTTGAGCCATTAATCTGGCTTGCGACCAGCAGCCCAGCCACTGGTGGCCTCCTGGGAGCGCCTACCCCTGAAACCATACAGTTTGCAGAGAGGAGCTTATCCAAGAGGTTCCCAGAGGGAATCATCATTCACCACCCAGAGCCTTAATAACCCGCAGGCCGTTCCTGATGACCCCATGTTCCTAAACTAGGAATGGCTTAAGGTGCTCACCAATTTCTGCTTTCTACTCCCTGCACTATTCTGCCACTAGCGAGGACAAGCCTCTGCTTTGTCCGAAGCGGCCACCAAACCAAGTGCAGCCTTAATCCCTTGCTGAATATCCCCCAAAAACAATTTATTGCCCTTGTCTGACATGTGAATGCCGTCATCCCGGTAGAGGTCAGTATTTCCAACCAATATTCCTGGATGAGGCAAAAATTGACCCAGGCCACCCTCCATAGCCTTTCTCATTTGTCTGTTAACCTTGCGGCGAGCCCGGTCAATGCACCTAGGGTCCCCCAGGTTGCACCATACCCGCCTCGGCAAAATTGCCGACCAAATGATCAATGCCCCGGGCCATCTTCGCTGTATCAAGAACAGATCATGTATGGCTTGAATCACCAGGGCCTTGCCTTTCATCAGGCCAAGGTCATTGCCACCCAGGTGAATCAGTAAAATATCAGGAGGCGGCCCATGCCGTTCCTCGAACAATAGTGGGAGCAATCTGGGCCAATGCATGCCCCGCCTTCCCCACCATTCAACAACCGCAAACTCACTCAAGCCCAACTGAGAACCAACCGTCGTCCTCCTGGCCTGATGAGCCGCCCAAAAATCATACTGTGGCCGCATAAGATGACTCTCCTCTGCATCTGCCGGCCCACAGCACCTGAAAAAGAACTATTTTAGTAACATGAACCAATTAAAACTTACACTGTCGAACATAACTTTTGAAACTACGCGATCTCCAACGTCCTATACCTTTTATATCCTCTCGAGAGTACCCCATGGCAGCTGCCGTGGAAGCAGCTCCAATCCGAAAGGAATGGGTCCCAAACGGAAGCCACCCAAACCCAGCGCCTCCAGCGCTCGTTTTGTCACTGCCCAAAACTGAAACTTAGTGAGGGGTGATCCGTCTCTATGCTGAAATAACACCCCCATAACGTAACCTCGCAATCCCAAGTAATGCTGTAAACCTAACACTGGGCACAACTCAGGCTCACAGCACCGTCCCAACTCTATCGTTAAGCCCCTACCCAACTGGTCAGTCTTCGACCTCCTAATATGAATGACTACTTTATCTTCATTAACCCTAATGTCACCCAAATTAATAGCCCGATTAGATGTGTCATGACGCGAAGCAGGGACAAGCTCACTGATTCGAAGAGCTCCAAAAAATGCAAGCAAAGCTGCTGAGTGAAAAAGAGCGGCCTCGTATTCATCCTTGCATAGGCCCGGCCACAACGCCCTCAAGCCCTTCAGAATTGAAGGAGTTAACGGCTCCCTAGAATCAGGTAGCTGCCCTGCCTCGCGAGACCACCCTTCCAGAATTTTTCTAATCCGAAAATCGTTTGTCTTATCTTCATGCCCAGCAGCCTTACTAGCAGAGGCCAAAGAAGACAACCTGCCCTTTATAGAGCGTACCGATAACCCCCTGCCCTTCAGATAAACACAGTACTGCATCAATTGATGCACCGGAATAGGCCATTCATGCCGTAATCCAGCCTCCCTTTGGAAAGCCAAAAATTGGCGACCGGCCCTCATATAAGATTTACGTGTTGACGGGGCCAGGGCCATACTTATCGCCCGCTCAGCTTCAAACCGCCAATCTGCCAAAAACTGGGGGCATCCTTACCGGGCGCTCGTCCGCATCCGGGGCCAGCTGACGGAATCTCCCAATCTGTTTCCGAGAGAGAGCGTCAGCGACCCCATTACTTACGCCCGGAACATGCCTTGCACGAAATAATATATTATTCCTTAAACATAGTAGTGTAAATGCCCTAACTAACTTCATGACCCGCATGGACTTAGATGTCAGAGAATTTATCACGTGTACTGTAGCCTGATTGTCGCACCAAAAGTGGACCGAACGACCAGCAAAATCAGCCGTCCAAATCCCCACTGCTACCACAATCGGGAAAAACTCCAGGAAGGTTAGGTCTTTGACCCAGCCAGCCTGGAACCACTCCGGAGGCCAATCCTCATCTGACGTCACCTGTAATTCTGCCTCCAATTGCAATTCCTCCCTCCAGAATGACACCCCATTAAATGACCGTAAGAACTCCTTCCAAAGTAGCAGGTCCTCCCGCATCCCTAAAGTCACCCTAGTCCTGTGATGAGGAAGGCGAAGGCCCCGCATAGCATCACAAAGACGCCGGACGAAGGCCCGACCGGGAGCCACAACTTTGCATGCAAAGTTAAGATGACCCACCAGTTGTTGCAATTCCCGCAATGATATCTTCTTACAAACACTAAATCTGTCGACCAAGGCCTGAAGAACCTCCAACTTCTCCAAAGGAAGCCTAGAACACTGTTGAACCGTATCTATCTCAATACCCAAGAAGGTCAAAATAGGCTTAGGACCTTCCGTCTTCTCCGAAGCCAAGGGCACCCCAATTCAGCTGCCATGTCTATGAAACTAGACAGTAAAAAGGCACACTGAATAGTCCCTGCACGGCCAGCAAACAAAAAATCATCCAAATAGTGCGCTGTAGAGGCCAGTCCTGTCCTGAATCTCAAAGCCCATTCCAAAAAGGAACTAAACTTCTCAAATGCAGCACAGGACACTGAACAGCCCATGGGAAGGGCCCTGTCCATATAGTAAAACCCTTCAAACGCAAAACCCAATAAATCAAAATCAGCCGGGTGTAATGGCAGAAGTCGGAAAGCTGACTTGATGTCGCATTTTGCTAAAAGTGCACCACGACCACAGCCCCGTACAACCCTCATGGCTTGATCAAATGATGTATATTTAACTGAACAAAGCTCATCCGGTATAGCATCATTCACAGATCCGCCCCGAGGGTACGATAAATGATGAATGAGGCGATACTCACCAGGCGCCTCCTTTGGTACAACGCCCAAAGGAGACACCCGTAAATTAGGCACTGGGGGAAAAGGAAAAGGCCCCAGGATTCTCCCCTCTTTACACTCTTTTCCGATTTTAGCTCGTACTATGTCTTCCATCCCTATGACTGACTTTAAATTAGGAGCACAAAAAGGTGCCCTCTCGCCTTGGTAAGGAATCCGAAATCCAAACAAAAACCCCTCAAGTAAATACGTACTATCTGTTTTATTTGGGTAACTTCTCAAAATCCTCTCCAAAACCTGAATCTTAATTGGGCTGGGCCCCTTTGTCATTAAAGGCAGCTTGATTTCCACCCCCACCGGGACGCTTACCTCCCCTTGCTGCGAAACGTCCCTTCGGCTTGGGGCAACCGGACAATGCATGCTGCCCCCCACATAGAGGGCACTCATGCCGAAAGGAACAAGACTTCCTTCCACAAGTACCCTGTGATGTAAATTCCCAGCACAGGGGACGCTTCTGAACTGGAGTCCCCGTCTGCACCCGTGAAGGGTTCTGACCCTGCAGCCTCTGCACTACGTGACCACTGTCAGAGTGCTCGGAATACAAAGATTTAGGGGCAGACACCACCTGCAGCCATAAGTGGGGATGAATAAGGTCCCAGCGCAAGGACGGATTCATTGCCGCCCTTGTGCGAAAACCCTCATCATATTCCAGCCATGCGTGTCCAGTGAAACCCGTAAAGGCTTTATAAATTATATCCATGTATTGTAAAAGTGCTGATGCCCTCCACGGCTGATGACGCACTATCACGCCAGAATAAATGAGGAAACCTGGGTACCAATTACCCCAGATCCTATCTACTCTACGCTTCCTAATACGCTCCCTGTCCCTCTCATCTAAGTCTTCTTTGTCTTTTTTATCCAATTCGCGGTATAACAAAGAAAAAACATCAACATAGGAGCCTTTAAGAATTTTTTCCCTAGTAGCCAGGGAAAGGTGATCTCCCAATGGCAGGGCTATGTCACCCACAGGCAAAACTTTGGCTGGAGCTTGCTCGTAAGAATATCCCACTGGAGTAGATGGAGTAGAGGGATACCACCCACCCTGTCCGGGATATTGTGAGGTTCCCCGTCTAAGGCAGGCGGAACAAAGTGCCACCCAGCGGGCGATGAGGAGGCCCCCGCCCTTGTTGTGGAACTCTTGCCAGAAGATGAAGCCCCTGATGTGTCCTGATTACCTGAACCCCAAGGCCACGATGTGTCATCCTGACTAGCAACACCAGCCTTACCATCCTGGCCAGGAGGACGTACAGGACCCTTGTAGAACTCCAACTGATGAGACCCCTCGCCCCCTTCTGTCGGCCTGCTCCCTGCATCACCAATCCCCGAAGAAGACGATTGACCATCCTCGAGCAGTGCCAGTCTTGCCAACACCTGTGCCTGAAAGGAAGAAATGCCAGAATTTTTTGACCTCTTTGCTACAGATGGAGCGGGATCAAGCTGCTGAGGCCTGGTCCTCTGCTTCTCCAAGGCCTCTAGCCGAGCTAGTATTGCAGCATTAATCGAATCAGTGTCATCATCCTCAGAAATTGGCTGCGCAGGAGCAGCCGGGGGAATTTTTGGTGCCGGCTGCTTGCCTTTTGGCTTGCCTTGACCCTTCTTGGGAGCCATCCTGTCTGAACGTATGGATAGTGCCGAACCGAATGAAGGATGACAAGCAACACCCTAAAATGACCTCTTAAAATTAAATCTGCAATATATATATCTATATATCTATATCTATATCTATATATATATGACTACTAGATAGATGAGCACCACAAACCCCCTCTCAAAATGGCTGCCGGCCCAATTACTGGAGCAATCAACAAAATGGCTGCCTCCCTGTATTGCCTCACCCTCCTTAAGCCACACTAAAGATGGCCGACACACAAGCAGAATAATTTATTTAGAAAACCACCAGGGGGCTGGAGCCCGCCTAAACTAACGGTCTGCTGAAAATCCCCCCAGAGAAGAAAAAATCCGCCCTCCAAATAGGCCCCAGAGATCTGTAGTGCCCTAAAAGCCGAGGTGAAAAAAGGGGGGGGGTGACTGTAAACCTTATGCCCAACCTAAAATATATTGCAGCACACACACCCAAACCCGGGACACCACTCCCCAAAATGGCCAATAAAATAGGCAAAGTAATTATTATAATAAAAGCAGCCTAGAGCTACTCAGCACGATCCTCGCTGCCTATATGAACAGGACGCCGCCACGCCGCTTGTCCTCCTGGCCCGATCCTGTCCACCGCCTGTGGAAAAATAATTGCCGCCGCTACGCCGTTCTTCCTGGCCAGAATCTGACTCCCGCTGCTCCAGAGCCCACTATAAAAGCAATGAGAGCCCTCCGCTCCACCACTTGCTGACTCAACAAGTTGCTGCCACTCGGACTGCAGAGCTATAAGGTCTGCAGCCACGGAAGCCTTCTGCGAACCCCAGCAAGCACGCGGCTCCGACTGCTTTGGGCGGGAGAGGGAGCCAAGCTATATTGGGCTGGCTCCTCCCCGCCCACGTCATAGCGCGTTGCGCTATGACCAGCTGTTGCCCCGTCATTCCGGCGGCGGCAAAACAGCCCCCGGTCTCCATTGCCTTCGGCTGGAGACCGGGAGCTCCAATGACCATAGTCGATTAAGCTAGGTTGTACATCCTTTTAACCACTTTAACTGTTTAACAACCCTCCTCAGAGCATCATTAAAATCCAATGCTTTATAACAGCCTTCAGAGTTTCAACCTTCATTTTGTTTTATCTTTTCGGTCTCTCAGTTGGTAACCTCGTTTGGGAGCAGCCACCTCCTTTTCTAAGTCAGGGTCCTCATCGGAAGACACAGAGTCCAGTTCACCATTAGATTTTCTGTCCTCTTCTTCTTTTGTGTCCTCTTCTGGCTCTCCCAATTGCAGCCTCAGGAACTCACACGCTTTAAAAACAGAATCAATTTTTTCCATTTTATCTTTCAGTTTGAAAGTGACGCCTTCGGGAATCGACCACCTGTACGCAATGCTTTCCAGCACTTGCATCTTTTTTCTTGCTTTTTTCAAGTTGGCATCCATTTCCAAAACTTTCTCAGCTACCTGCTCCATCTTTTTTTGACAATTGGACTTTTTCAGACAATTGGAGCTGCTGTGCTGCAAAGTTCTGATTTAAAGTTATTAATTGCTGGTTGATGTTAGTCATCTGGGCCAGTAGAGGGCGCGAAGAATCTGCCAGGAGTTTGGAAAACTCTGTGATCTCTTCCGCTCTTGGACTCATGCTGCCTGCTGGTTTTGGTTTCGATAGTCCTTTCTCCATTTTTCTCCGTGCCATCTTTCCAGATCATTTACTTTTACCAAAAGTTGCTAAAGTCTCTGAAAGTCGCCAAAACGCTTGACCATGCTCTGGTAAGGTTCTCAAAACAGATTTCTCTGCTTTTATCTCCGTTCCCCCCTTGTTAGAATGCTTTTAAGTCTTTGCGTCTGGGAGGGGCCCCTCCCCCACTCACTTCCCATGCTGATCCCAAGGGGGGTGCTTTCTTTTTAAAATGCCGGTATCTCACTTTTACTCAACTCACTGCTCATTGTTGGTCTTCTGACCTCACTTTGATTTGTTTTAAATGCTCAATCTCTGATGCTTGTCCCAGAGCTTAGCAGCTCTAGATCTGAATGGATGCATAGCGGCCAGACCAGCGGGGCGTAGGAGTGCCTCAATTCCCCACCATCGTGCTGGCGAAGAGGCAACCCCTCAAAAGCCCCATGGCTAGGAGCATTTCCCAAAAGGCTCCAGGGAGTGGTGGACAATCGCCCCCCCTCCAGACCACTAGCACACAGATGGTGCCCCTGGAGCGACCGGGAGGCATGTCTGCTAGCGAGTCGCCATAAACCAGAAGCCCGTCCTTAATATATCTTAAGTTGTACTATCCTGTGTGGTCCTTAATGGCTGAGTTCAGACTGGTAATTTGCCCTGCTATAGCCACTTTTCAGCCGCTTTCCCAAGCAGAAGGGGGCGTTCAAACAGGCACATCTGCCTGGCGTTCCCCACCCGTAGGCAACCCGTGCTGTTCCACTTCATTCCCGTGTTAAAAAGATACCTGACAAAAGTGGTAGCAAATTCCTTCTATAGTGTGCGCTGGGTGTTTCCGCGCATAAGGCAGCAGCGCCCATACACACATAAAGGAAAAAGCCATTTATAGCCATGCCTCCGGGCCAGCAGTCTGAACGCTCCTGCACACCTCCTCCCAGTATGATCCCACATCTGTTGGCCCTGTGTGACCAGGAAAACCCAGAACAGTTTGTTCCAGGGTTTTTTTTTGCCACGACTGGCTCCCACCACAAATTGCCAGTCTGAACTCAGCCAATATATCCTAAGTTGTACTATCCTATTTGGCCTGAATATAATTTCTCCTTGTGCGGATTTTATTGTTTGCTCTGCCAGTGCATATGCTCAGGAAGAGTTGGAAAGATCTTCTTCACGTAACAGGGTTCTAGTTATATCCAGTACAAACAACAGTCTCTGGGCTTATGTTTTCTTTAAGCCTCACCACTGTTCCCAAACACAGTCTCTGTAGCCATATTAATTCCAGAGGGTTTCAATGTAGACCAAACAATACACAGTTTCCTTTTTAAAGCCCATGTGGTACAAGAAGCAAAATTTAATTTAAGTTCAAAGCAATACAGTCAGCAACTTGACTTAAGTTTTCCAAAGTTTGTTAATACTGTTAAAATGTTCAGATGTCAGTGTTTTCCTTTTGCCCCCAAGTATTATTATATAGATCTTTCCTTCCCAGTCTCGTCACCACTGCTTACGAGAGGAAAAGGGGGGAATTTCACTCCTCAGTCGTTCCTTGTTTGGGAGATTTAAAGGGGGTTTAAAAGCTGTAGGTCGTAGAATCTTGGTTGTTGCATATTCAATTACTCACAGTGTGGGTGATATCTTCAGCAATGCTATGATGAGGTTCTGGACTCTTATGTGGGTGTAAAGCAGCTTTTGCAGTCATGGCTCCATGACTGTGCACCTTTGTGGTTCGGCTTTGGGATGATCCTGAACTGCCAGCTGCTCACCACCGCTCGTGGGGCATAGGATCAAGTCCCCTGCAACTGACCCTCCCTCCAAGAGAGTTGGTGGGACCTTGGGAACTCCTGAAGATCCCCTAAACATCACAGAGTCAGCGATTCTTGGGAGCTCCCCAAGAGATCGTCTGGTGGTCCGCTGCTCTGTAACCTGGAAGGTTTTTTTTCTTTTTTATTAAGCTTATATACATAATCTTACATTAAGTCATTATGAATTCACTTTTACATTCATTTTTACCCCCCCCCCCATAGTATCTTCATATCTTCAACCAAGTGCACAGATTCTTCATTCGTATCTGAATATTTGGATTGGTTTCCCCCCTTTCCACCCATTCCTTATAACCCGCCCATTTATTTATAATCTTTTGACATTTCTCCTCCCATGTCTCTTCAGTAATTATCTGTACAAATATATCTGATTGTACACGTTCAAAGACATAATTATTCCAATTTTCCATTGTCCATTTGTGCTTATCCCTCCATCCCAATGCAATTACAGCCATCCTGGCTAAGATCATAGTTTTATATAGTTCCCGTTTATTTCTATCCACTTTTTTGTTTCCCGTTATTCCAGAGATAAGCAAATCTCTATTAATCCCTATATTAACTTGTCATAAATCAGCAATAATCCTTACAATCTTTTGCCAAAATTCCTTTACCACTTTATAATCCCACCACATATGGGCATATACACCTACTTCTGATCCACAACGCCAATATATTGGGCTCACTCCTTTAATTATATACGCCATCTGCGCCGGTGCTCTGTACCACTTCTAAATAAATTTCCTCACCAGTTCTTTATCTTTATCCATTTTAAATTGATTTATACCCTTCATTATTTCTTGAATCAGATCCTGCTGCATTAGCCCTTCACGTTCCCGTTTATTCTGTATGATCCTTATTGTCCTCTCCTTATCTTTTATCATCGATTTATATAACGCCCCCGCTATCCCTTTCTCTTTTACTTGTCTTCTACTTAATATTTCATCAATTTCAGTTGTCACCCGACTTATCCTCTCTATTCTTTCAGCTTTAATTAAATCATATAATCCTTGTACCTCTAACCAATATTGCTTTCCTACTTCCTCTAGAAAATTGTTTTTTACCATTAAAGTTCCTCCTTCCATAAACATATCTTTTAACCAGTAGAATCCACATTCTTGTAATTTCACCCACCACCTCGTATCCGTACATTCCTTATTTATATATTTTAATGGAGTCCATTTTGAATAACCCGGTAACCATTTCCTTTTCCAACTTTTCCAGATGCCAGTTCCTTGGGCCCATCGCCTTCTTATACGCCATCTGCACCGCCTTACAAAAAAATCCCCTCTCTTCCTATTGTGTTATTTATCTCATTTTAGAACCTCACCCATTTAACTCTAACACTATATCCAATCTCTATTAAATATTTCAATTGAAACGCCTCGTAATACATTTCCAAATTTGGTATCGCCCATCCCATCTCCACCTGAAGTCATCTGGAAAAAAGCCAGTTCTTGTATCCATTCATCAATTCAACAGAAACTCCTGTATTTCAACAGCAAGTCCCTGAATCTGTGTTTTTTCTTTAAAAAACCCACTTTCCCTCTTTGTTCAGCCACTTTCCATCTTAGTGGAGCAACAGCAGTTCATGCTGCAAATTGTTCTTCCATTTGTGACCTGAATAGTTTTCTCTGCAAACTTTTTGCTTTGATGGAACTAAATATTTTGTTGTAAGACTTGAATCTAACTGTTCACACAGTTGATTATTAGCATTTTAATTTTCAAATCCTGATGATGATTATTTAATGAGAAAGCCCCCCCCCTCACCTTCAAGGCAGTTATTGTCCCCTTGGCAGAGGGCAAGAAACCCATTTATGGAGGCTACTCTTCCTATGGGGATGGAGATGAGTTTGTGAATGATCATCTTTGATCTTCTAATGCCTGCATAAAAGCGTGATACATGTCCTCCATGGAGGGTTTCCCTTCCAGAGGAATATTTTTAAGAAATCTACCTTTACCTTGAAAAGTATTTAAAAACTATTCTGATAAAGATGGGCGAGAGATGGTGTTTCATCAAGTTAAGGAGAAGAATAAGCAGACACTCCTGTATGTCATTTTGCAGTTGCTCACTCAGTTCAGAATTCATTACTGCTTCATGCTGCTTGACAGTCCTCTGTGATATCTGAGGGTCAGTAACAGCTAACACTACTTGAGGTTTGTATTTAGAGTTCTTGGGAAATGAACCAATCACCTCCACTTTAATCACATTTACATCTTCAACTGGCATTTGATGTTTAGCTGGAGGTGACAGACCTAAAACGAAACCAGTGTTGCAACCTTTGACTCTCTCTTAGGAAAACTGATTGCTTATCTGCCAGTTTAGACCTCACCTCTATTATTTGTCTGGAGCTTACTTTGTTCTTTATAATCACCAGCTTATTTCTGATTGATTTTGAAATATTTCTCAGGGTCTCCTCCCCAATTTGGGGGGAACTATGCTGAAATGTTCAGTCATATGCACACAGCACTGTTTCAGTATTGTGGGAAAATGTTTCTTTTTAAATAATGATAATGCAATGACTTCTGGGGAGTTTTTAGCTGGTTGCAATAACTTCTGTTTTTTTTAAGGGTGGCTGTACTCGTAATCATGTTGCATATCATTTATCAGATTCTAGTTATGTAAAATAAAACACCATCTTGGAAGAGAAGAGAGTTTCCCTTCACTTCTACCCAAGTGTTAGAAGAGACTTACATACAGTTTCCTGATTTAGGTAAGGGAAACAAGCTGTACTCAGTCCCCTCAATGGGTATTAAATTGTTATCCTTGCTGTGGTATAGCACTTGTATGTTGCCTTGTGCTGACAGTTGAGACGTGTGTGCTTCTACCAATCATGGTACAGGTAATTAAATGCACAAATATATCTGTTTGGTTGTATAAATATACAGATATTATCATTTCTTTAAGAAAAAGAAAGAAATAAACTGAGCCCACATTGTAGCCAGTTCCGCCAGGTATCCCCTATTCATGGTCAGCTGTACTGTTGCCACAGTCTCTGTTAATCAGCTTGTTATCCAGCCCTGACCTGGATAGCCCAGGCAAGCCCAGTCTCATCAGATCTCAAAAGCTAAACAGTACTTGGAAGGGTGACTTCCAAGGAATACCAGAAGCAGGCAGCAGAGGGAGGCTGATCAAGCCACCTCTCTGAAAAACATCCAAGTCCCCAGTAAGGTTCCCCAGAAGTCAACCATGACTTTCAGGCAAGCACACACAAACACACATTCTCTCTCAATAAATACACCATTTTAAATGAAATGCAAAATTTTAAAAAAATGTGATAAGTAGAAAAAAGGAGGAATGAGAAACAAAAGGGCAAGAATTGCTGTGATGATTTAGCATTTTATGATTGTCATCTACTTTTACAAATTCATAACTTAGAATCATAGAATGTTAGAGCTGGAAGGGATCTTGCAGGTCATCTAGTCCAACCCCCTGCACTCTGCAGGAGCATAGCTGAAAGATAGCCCTACAACATACCCCAAAGATAGTCATCCAGCCTCCACTTGAAAACGTCCAACGAAGGAGCATCCACCACCTCCCGAGGTAGTCTGTTTCACTGTTCAACCACTCTTACAGTTAGGAAGTTTCTCCTGATATTTAGCCAGTAATGACTCCCTTGTAATTTCCACCCATTAGATCTAGTCTTGCAATCCAGAGCAATAGATCCGCTTCATCTTCTACATGACAGCCCAGATATTTGAAGACGGCAATCATGTGCCCTCTAAGTCTTCTCTTTCCCAGGCTAAACATACCCAACTTTTCAGCCTTTCCTCATAAGACTTGGATTCAAACCCTCTCACCATCCTGGCTGCCCTCTTCTGGACATGCTCGAGCTTGTCAACATCCTTTCTAAAATGTAGTTCCCAAAACTGGACATAGTACTCCAGGTGAGGCCTAACCATAGCAGAATTGAGTGGAACTACCACCTCCCATGATCTGGACATAATGCTTCTGTTAATGCATCCTAAGATTGCATTAGATTTCTTTGCAGTCACATCACACTGCAGGCTCATGTTTAGTTTGTGATCAACCAGAACACCCAGATCCCATTCACATGTGCTGCTGTCAAGCCAAGTCCCTCCCATTCTATATCTGTGCCTTTGATTTTTGTACCTAAGTGTTGGACTTTGCACTTATCTCTATTGAAATTCATTTTATTTGTCTCAGCCCACTGTTCCAGCCTATCTAGATCATTTTGAATCCTGTCTCTGTCTTCTTCAGAATTAGCAATCCCACCCAGCTTCATGTCACCTGCAAATTTGATAAGCATCCCCTCTATCTCTTCCTCCAGGTCATTTATAAAAACATTGAAGAACACCAGGCCCAGGACCGATTCCTACGGCATTGCTCCCACAACTGGATGTTCCTAAGTAATCTTGCATTTAATAATAATAAAAACGGATACTGGCTGAGAGATTGGGGAAGCTGTTTGGCTTTTGCCATGGGGCACGGGGTGAGAAATGGCAATTTGTTGCATCAGTTTACCCCTGGCATGGCCCCAGTCTGATCTGAAGCTCTGGCTGGCCTACCCGATGAGAGTGCTATCTACTTCCTCAGCCTGGCTTGGAGATGCTGCTGGTGATGGCAGGGTGAGTGACAGTTCTGTGGCTGCGGCTTCGCCGATGCAGTGGCAATTTTGGAGCCAAGACTGGGGTGGGGATGGTGCCTCTTCTCCTCTGGTGCTGGCTGTGTGTGCTGAGGTAGGAGTGACATGCTCATGGATGATGGCAGAGGAGCTTGTGGAGGGCCCTTTCCACTCTGGGGGCATCGCGGATCAACTAGCGGCCCAAGTGTTGATCCAGCAGGCAGTGGTAGGCCCGGGGTGGTGGCGGTGATCATCAGACAGCTGCGGCCCTGGTGGACTCCAGGAGGTAACAATTGTGGTGGTGCCTCCATGGCTGAGTGGAACAGTGAAAGGTGGGGCCTCTGGTCCAATGAGGACTCCTCCGTCGGATTCTGAGGACTTGACTGACTGGGTGGCCATGACTGGGGATGACCGAGGAGTGGAGTTTAGAATTGCTGTGACATCTGGAGAAGGATTGGATGACTTGGAGAAGAAGTTGGAGAAGATCTAGGGAATAACATCACTGGCTGGTGGCTGATCATATTAAGCCCTAATCATATTAAGGATTTAATGTTTCACTTAGAGTAGGAGATAGTTAGTGATTAGGTGATAGTTAGATATAGTGTTGTGCAATGCCAGATCTATAAACAATGGTCCTTCGGGACTTCCTGATGGAACAGCAAGTAGATCTGGCTTGTGTGACCAAGACTTGGGTATGGGACAGTGAGACTGTGGCTCTCTCCCAGCTGGGTTCTTGGTCCTACACCAATCATGGACTAAGGGGCAGGGGGAGGAGTGCCTATGTTTAGAGCCAGTTTGGTGTAGTGGTTAAGTGCGCGGACTCTTAACTGGGAGAACTGGGTTTGATTCCCCACTCCTCCACTTGCACCTGCTGATGTGACCTTGGGTCAGTCACAAGCTCTGGCACAGCTGTTCTCTCAAGGACAGTTTCTGTCAGAAGTTCTCTCAGCCCCACCTACCTCACAGGGTGTCTGTTGTGGGGAGGGGAAGGGAAAGGAGTTTGTAAGCCGCTCTGAGACGCCTTTGGGCAGTGAAGGGCGGGATATAAATCCAATCTCTTCTCTTCTTCTCTTCTATGTTCATTTGGGAGGCTTACTCCTTCAGGGTGCTCCCGTCATGGAAGATCACAGGCTTTGAGTGTGTCAGTCTGGTACTGGAGGTGGGGGAGACTGTGGTGATTTGGCTGGTGTACCGACCCCTAACATGCCGGCCGATAGCCTACTGGCCCTGATGGAGGCTGTATTAGGCTGGGCGCTGGAACATCCCAAGCTGATTGTCTTGGGTGATTTCAACATCCATGTCAATGACGCAGCTTCCATTCAGGCAGCAGACCTGGTGTCATCCATGGCGGCACTGGGACTCTCCCAACTTGTAATGACCCCCACTCATGAGGCTGGGCAGCCATGGTCCACCCTCTCTTGAAAAAGCCATTTCTGGATCTGGCTGACTGTTTATTCCAGGTCCCAGGGAGGCCAGACTTATGGCTACTAGAGCTAGGGCCTTTTCAGGGGCAGCTCCTTACTGGTGGAATGAGCTCCTGGAGGAGATCAGGGCCCTTTGGGATCTTGTGCAGTTCCTCAGGGCCTTCAAGATGGAGCTCTTCCACCAGGCTTTCAACTAGGAGCCACCCACCATTACCACCAACCACCACTATTAATACTTGTGGCATAGGCTGGCCACAGTGGAGGTTGAGCTATACCATCTTGAAGAGCAGGAGACTGCTGAGTGGAGTGCTTTGAACCCTGTATTATATGGCATGCTATCTTGCCTTAATAACTACTGTGTGCACTTTAATTGAAATTTGTTGATTATTTTAAATGTTTATATGAATCTTGGCACATTGCACCAAGCAATGTGAGCTGCCCTGATCCCGCTTGCGGGGAGGGCAGGCTATAAATGTAACAAATAAATAAATCTGTAGACACAGAGCCATTTACGAGCACTCATTGGGTATGATTTTTCAACCAACCATGAATCCATCCAACGGTTGCACCATCCAGCCCACATTTAACCAACTTATCCTCAAGGATATCATGAGAAACTTTGTCAAAGGCTTTACTGAAATCTAGGTACACTATGTCCACAGCATTGCCAGAGTCAACCATATTAGTAACTCTGCTCGGAGGCAACAATGGGAAAGGCCTTGGCCTCTATGTCCTGTTGTTGGACCTCCAGAACAACTGGCTGGCCACTGTGGTATACTTGGACTAGATGGGCCACTGATATTATCCAGGCTCTTCTTATGTTCTAATAAGCTCTGATGCATCATAAAACTGATAAATTAAAAGAATAATTTGGTTTATACAGTGGATTATGAAGTATTTGAATGTGTATATCACATGGCTTCCAAGAGCCACCATGGGCCCCTGGACAAAGATTCCACCTGCCCACCATGACCCTGATCCAAACCCAATAGCATACGAAACAAATCATTGCTGTATCTGAAGAAGTGATCAGTGATCAGCGCAGCCTGGCGGCTCTGAAGCAGCATCAACTGGGGGGGTTGTCTGTCTCTCCTCACCCCCCTGCCACTGCTGGGTCTCTTGCCCGCTGCCGGGGCACGCCGGCAAGCCAGGGAAGGGGCGGGGGTTAAACCCCCATCCCTTCCATCTGAGCGCTGGCTTGCTGGCATGCCCTGCAGCTGCGGGGTGCACTGGCAAGCCAAGGGAAGGGGTGGGGTTTTTTGGTGGGGGGCAGGGGCCTTTTGGCATCCCTAAGGACCGGCCCACTCTATGCGAATGCCTAGTTCACCTAGTGAGTGAGCTGGCCCTGGCAATGGGGTAGATTGCTGGGAAGTCTCCTGGCATACAGTGTATAGTTAATTGGTGGAACTCTCTACCACAAGATGCGGTCATGGCTGCCAACTTGGAAGGCTTCAGAGGGGAGTGGACAAATTCATGGATCACAGGGCTATCAATGGCTATTTTCTCTCACTAGTACCAGAGGTAGTATGCCTCTTTAAATCAGTTGCTGGGGAGCACAGGCATGATGATGCTGCTGTTGCAGTCTTTCTGTTTGTGGGCTTCCTAGAGGTAGCTGTTTGGTAAATGTGAACATAATGCTAGACTAGATGGGCTTTTGGGCTGATCCAGCATGGTTCTTCTTACATT
This sequence comes from Gekko gecko, assembly GCA_029375565.1. Classification (NCBI taxonomy): domain Eukaryota; kingdom Metazoa; phylum Chordata; class Lepidosauria; order Squamata; family Gekkonidae; genus Gekko; species Gekko gecko. Next base: position 97,428,323 of record JAPDNY010000008.1, read on the forward strand.
CTTAAGCCTAGTTCAATCCCTTGCCTTGCAATGGACCCTAAAAGTTGTAGGCTGGATGGCCAGATCAAGTCCAATTTACATCTTCTAGAATTTAGGAAGAAGGATTAGGTGTGTGGTTCATGGTCCAGATGAAGTTAGAGACTTACAATTCCCATTTGTTCAATTAAATCTCATTTACTCCTTTTGAATGTTTTGTTTTATCTGTAGAGGCTGCCTTAGGCCTCACTGTGATTAGCTTGCACAGTATTGGCTTGCTGCTTATGATCTATATTATGATTTATCTGACAAATGGTTGTGAGGATAAAAAGCATACTAAGTTTGTTGGGGGTGGGCAGGATATGGATACAGCAAATAGAGAAAGTTCCATTATCACTTTGGATCAAAAAGCTTGGAATTCTCTATGTTGTATGCTTGTCTCTTCATCCTGGGAACAAAAATGGAACTCTCAAGTCCCACTTATTATTTATTTATTTATTAATTATTTTCAATTTATATCCTGCCTTTCTTGCATAGGCAGGCTCAAGGTGGTGTACAACAGGTTAAAATACAATAAAACACAGATGCATAGGTGCAATACTATAAAATTCGCATAAGCAAACAATATACATACAAAGTGCAGTTAAGTGCAGATGGCAATTGCTGTATGATGGTCCAGTGTAGCTAGGCCAGGATCCATGGTTGTTCTTAGTGCCAGTAGCATGAGGGCCATAGCAAATCAGTTTTCAATAACTCATTCCACATAGTGGCTCCTAATTGAAGGCCTGGTGGAAGAGCTCCATTTTATAGGCCGTGCGGAACAGTAAAAGGTCCCTCAGGGCCCTGATGTCTTCCGGGAGCTCATTCTACCAAGGTGGAGCTGCCACTGAAAAGCCCTAGCTCTGGTTGCAGCCAATCTGGCATCTTTCAGACCAGGGAGAGTCAGGCCATTTTGAGACCCTGGCCACAGTGCTCTCTGAGGAACATGGGGAAAGGCGGTCCCTCAGGTAGGCTGGCCCCCTACCATATAGGGCTTTAAAGGTCAAAAACAGCACCTTGAAGCAAATCTGGTATGCTATTGGCAGCCAGTGCAATGCCTTCAGCACAGGCCAGATGTGTTCTCATATAGAGAGACCCATCAACAGCCTGGCTGCTGCATTATGCACTAGCTGCAGTTTCCAGATTTGGGACAAGGGCAGCCCCATGTAGAGAGCATTGCAGTAGTCCAGTCTCCAGGTGACCATAGCATGAATCACCATTGCCAGGTCATTGCATTCGAGGAAGTGAACCAACTGCCTAATCAGCCATAGATGGTAAAAGGCTGCCTTGGCAGTGGCTGCTACCTGGGCCTCCATTTTTAAGGCGGCATCCAGGAGCACTACCAAACTGCTGACTTTCAGTGCTGGCACCAACAGAGCCCTATCAAAGGTCAGTAGTGGGATCCCTACCCCCAACCTGCTCCAACTCAGGCACAGGACTTCCGTCTTCATTGGATTCAATTTCAATTGGCTCACCCTAAGCTAGCCCACCATGTCCTGAAGTGCCTAGTCGAGGTCATCTGGGGTAGAGTCGGACTGACTGCCCAACAACAGATATAGCTGGGTGTCATCTGCATATTGGTGACACCCTAGCCTGTGCCTCTGAGCAATCTGGGCAAGGGGGTGCATGTAGATGTTAAATAACATTGGGGATAGAACTGCCCCTTGGGGAACCCCGCAAGTCAGTGGGTGCCTCTGGGACATCTGATCCCCTAGCACCACCCTCTGTCCCCAACCTTGGAGAAAGGAGACAAGCCATTGCAAGGCAAGCCCCTGAATCCCAGTGTCGGCAAGGTGGTGGACCAATAACTGATGGTCGACCATGTTGAAAGCTGCCGACAGGTCCTACAGCAACAGTACCTCTGTGCCTCCCCGATCCAGATAACTCTGGAGGTCATCGGCAAGGGCAACCAGTGCCGTCTCTGTCCCATGGCCTGGATGAAAGCCAGTCTGGAAAGGGTCTAGCATGGAAATGTCATCCATAAAGCTCTGCAACTGAATCGCCACCGCTCTCTCAAGCAATTTGCCCAAATAGGGCAAATTTGAAAATGGCCAATAGTTAGCCAATTTGGCCGGGTCCAAGGATTTTTTTTTAGGAAAGGTTGGACCATTGCTTCCTTCAGTGCCCCTGGGAACAGTCCCTCAGTGAGGGACGTTGATAATATCCCTGAGGGCGCCAGTAGAAAGGGGTGTTGAGCTTAGCAAGTAATGGAGATCTAATTTCAACCCGAGTGTTAATGGAGCCAACGAGAAATGACTGCCAGAAACAACAAGAAAAAAGAAGCGAAAGAAGATGGATTAAAAAATTTCTGAAGAGACATGCCAGCACAGAGGAGGAAGCAGTACTCAAAATTTGGATTTTTGAAGAAGACGGCGGCCCGGGGGAAGGAAGTGACAGAACGGGAGGCATTAAAGTTCAAAGGACTTAATGATAATTGGAGAGACTTAAAAAAGAATTTGTTCGTGTAACATCTGAAAAGATTTGATTTAACCCCAGTGGACTTTACTAACTTTACTAATAGAATTGATTTGGACTTTGTTAAGCTGAAAAGAAGATCTTTCAACCGTGATGGATGCCGACAACTGGAAGAAATAAAACTAACCTTTACTAACAGAAAAAAACTCACTCCGCTCTTTTTTCTTTTCCCATCTGTCTACCTTACCCTTTTCTTATAAAAAAAATAAAATTCTCTCCTTTTTAGGAGAGTTATTTCAAAAAAAAAAAAAAAGATAATATCCCTGAGGGCACCTCGAAACCCTTAAGAGACAGTTTTTATAAGCCATGAAGGACACGGGTCATGTGATTGGGCGTACCATTGAGAGCAGTCTGTGGATTTTCTCTAGGCTGAGTGGACTGAAATAACTCAGAATAGGACCAGAAGACATGCATGGGGCCTTGAGTTTGCTCATTGTCTCAACTGTGGTGGGGAGATTGTGGAGAAGCGACAAGGCTTTATCTGCAAAATAGCTTGTAAAGGCCTCACAGCTAATATCCTGTTCCCTAGCATTTGGTCTGCCATGTGGCAGGTCTGTTATTGACTGAATAGTCCTAAACAATTGTGCCAGCTGCGAGTTTACAGACACAACCATGGCCGCGTAGAAGTCTCTCTTCATGGCTTTGACTGCCATCTCATGGGATCTCATAAACATCCTATAAGATGCTCTTGTTACTTCATCGTGGGCACGCCGCCACTGTCTCTCTAGTCATCTGAGCCTTTGTTTCATCAGCTGCAGCTCCTGGGTAAACCAAGGAGACTGCTTAGAGTGAAGGTGCAGAGAACATTGGGGAGTGATCTCGTTGATGGCTGTCGAGAATTGGCCATGACAATCCTCGACTAGCTCATCTAAAGAGCCACCTAGGTTCCCACAGGGCCATCTGAAGCCTCTGAGGGTTCATTTGGCTCTGCAGGTGAGTTAAAATATGCTCACCACCCAAACAGGACTGGGGTGCAACGTTCATGCAGGCCTTCAGGGCATGGTGGTCCGACCATGGAACTGCCATAGCAGTAATCCGTTCCAGTGTAACCCCCGCCGCTAAGTTCAAATCAAGCGTGTGACCAGCTCAATGAATGGGGGCCATTACATATTGGGAGAATCCTAGTGCTGCCATGGACAACACCAGATCCACCGCCTGTGAAGAGGTTGCATCATCAGCATGGATATTGAAGTCATCCAGGACTATCAGTCTAGGGTATTCCAATGCCCAGCCTGGCATGGCCTCAACCAGGGATGACAGGCCATCGGCTGGTGTGTTGGGTGAGTTGGGTGGCCAAACTCTCCCCAGCTTCCCACACAAACCCAGCACATTCTATGCCTGTGAGCCTAAACTGTGGGCATGCCTGGAAAGAGTAAGCCTCTCAAATGAACAGAGCTACTTCTTCTCTCCCCCGACCCTTAGTCCATGACTGGTGGAGAATGGAGAACCCAGGGGGAGCCAGTTGGGAGAGCAGTACAGTCTTCCTGCCTCTCACCCAGGTCTCCGTCATGCAAGCCAGGTCCACATTTTGCTCCAGCAAGAAGTCCCAGAGGACTACAGTCTTATTATTTGTGGACCTGGCATTACATAATGCCAGTGATGGAGAGGGGTCTTTAACCTAGCCCCACTGACTGCCACCTTTGGAATGGGGCACAGGCTGGAAGGGGGCTGAGCTTCTCTATTTCTCTGTCCCCTTCCCTTCATTTTCTGCCTGGCCCCACTGCTATACTTTCCCCTCCCCAGGAGCACTGGTATATGCTGTCCCCTCTTCGTCATTTGTTGATGGTCTTTTATGGCAGTTGATGAATGGATACCAATATAAGTGCTATACAACAATTCAGACAATTAGCAGTCTTTCTGCAATCCCTAAACAATCCTAACCTATTCTATCCTAACAAGTCTTCCCATATTCAATTAATCTAATCAATTAATTATAACAGTGTTTAATCCTATGGCCATTAATTTAATGGGCCAATAACAGTATCTTTTATATATATATATATATATATATCCTTATAATATAATTATCTTTTGGTCTGGCAACGTTCAATGCGTGCCAACAGTGTTTGGCCGCTCGAACTGTCAATCAGGCAGGACTCCAGGCCGCCCGCCCACCCACCCGCCCAGGACGAGGCCGGCCGCGACGGCCGGGGAGCTGCCACGCCGGCCTCCAGGTCGCCCGCCCACCCGCCCAGGACGAGGCTGGCCGCGACGGCCAGGGAGCCGCCACGCCGGCCTCCAGCCCACCCGCCCACCCGCCCAGGACGAGGCCGCCCGCCCACCCTCCCAGGACGAGTCATTCATTTTATAATTTAAGATGTCAGTTCACTAATTCAGTAGCCTCTACCTTCAATTTCAATAGCCTCTACCTTATTGGGCATCTTGCCCTTTTCCGAGGTTGCTGCAGAAAGGAAAGAAGAAACTACTCCAGAACTGAAACAGAGAAAACAGAGAAAACTTTTGAGACTGCTGCAGTCACTGAAGAGCCAGTTTGGTGTAGTGGTTAAGTGTGTGGGCTCTAACCTAGGAGAACCGGGTTTGATTCCCCACTCCTCCACTTGCTGCTGCTGGATGACCCTGGGTAAGCCATAGTTCTGTCAGAGCTGGTCTCTCAGAGCAAGTACTCTCAGAGCTCTCTCAGCCCCACCTACCTCACAGGGTGTCTGTTGTGGGGAGAGGAAGGGAAAGGAGTTTGTAAGTCGCTCTGAGGCTCTGAATGAAAGGTGGGGTATAAATCCAATCTCTTCCTCCTCCTCCTCCTCCTCCTCCTTCTTCCTGTTAACTAGCAGCAGAAAAGCTGTGTTGAGCATGACACTGTTCTTCTAGAGTATTTACAATATTTTCTTCCAAACTGCAACCATTAAATTTCCCTGAGGACACCGTTCTCCAGCCACTGCTATTGCTGCAGCTGTTTTCCAAGGTTTTTTCTTCAAAGGGCCAGGCACCTGCAGGAGCACTAAAACTAAGAAGGAAAAATAAACAAACTAGCAGTGAGGCTGCCGATGCTGGTGGAAGAATTGTGATGAAAGAGCAGGAGGCTTTGCAACTCACTTTCAGTCCTATGAAAATTCAGTATCAGGTTTGCTGGGATTTTGTTCTGGTACTTTAACCACAAGGATCTCATAATCCCATATTGACATAATGTATTCCCTTCCTCATGAACAGTATACATGTGTAGGGATTTGCTGCTTTTTTTTTAATGCTCATCCAGGTATTGCTTGCATTTATTTCAAAAGGGAGAAGCAATGAGTTATGAACACATAATGGAAGGAGATCTCTCTCTCTGTCTCTCTCTCATACTTTATCATGTCTTTATCATTATAATATAATATAGCCTCACAGAGATGTCTACTAGGGGTGTGCATTCGGCTAAGCCTAACTGAATAAATACCTGGCAAATACCTTATCAGTATTGTTCAGGTGTTTATTCAGCTGAATCTCTCATCTGATTTGGCAAACCAATAAGGTCATCCTGAATAACAGCCAATCTTATCTGGCTTTTATTCGGGTGCATTCACCTTACGGAGCTGCTGGCCATTTAAACCTAACAGCTGACACTATGGGTGGGCTGGGGAAGGATTGGGAGGCATGTTTAAATGCCCCCCTCTTTAATGCCTTTCCCAGCCAGCTTTCCACAACACCAGCAGAGAAGGAAGAGGGAGGCATTTAAACATGCCTCCCGGATTTTTCTTCCCTTCTCCAGCCAGTCCAGGGCTGCAGGCCAGCCGGAGAAGGAATGGGGAGGTGTGTTTAAATGCCTCCCCAATCTTTTCTCCTTCCCCAGCTGGCCCACTGCGGCAGGCAGACTGGGGAGGGCGCAGGGAGGCATTTAGACATGCCTCCCTGATCTTTTCTCCCTTTCCCATCATTCAGGCCACCTAGAGAATGGAGAAAAAGATCAGGGAGACATTCACCCCCCCCAGAGTTGCACCATGGTGGTGGCATGTTCCCTCCATTGAAGGGAAGGTAATTTGTGGCACGACTCCAGAGACTGAGAGGTTTTAAAGCTTAATCCTTTCTCTGGAGTTGGGCCACCAAGGCAGCACACTCCCTCAATGGAGGGAGCAAGCCGCCACCATCATGCTACTCCAGGGGGGGGGATTTAGACTTTAAACCCCTCATTCTCTGGAATCATGCTGCAGAGGTGGCACACTCCTTTCTTTGAAAGGAACACAATTTGCCTTCCCTTCAATGGAGGGAGCATGCCACCACCATGGGGGGGGGATCATTATATCCTATGGGGATGGTATTTTTCAGAATTGGTATATCCGAACCCCAAAAATACTGTTGTTGTTTTGGTGCACATCCCTAATATCTATACCTTTCAAAGAGAGTAAGTATGATATAGTGGTTAGAGTGAAACCAGGATTCGAAAGACCCATGCCCAAATACCCACTGTACCATGGAATCTTACTGGATGACCTGGGGTCAATTGCTGTTTCTTATCTTAACTTAGGCGGTTGTTGTAAGGATACAATTGGGGAGAAAAGATAAAAATATCTAAACAAATGAATTCAATAGAGTAAAAACTGATTTATGCAGCCTGATTTTCCTTCACAGATGCCAGTTCTTGTAGGAAGTATATGCATAGAATTTAAACAATATGTAGTTGTTTTGCTGCATATACATATGATGTATACATAATTGGGAATGATGGCTTTCAGGCTGCATGTATATGAGGTAAAGACATAATATGTATGCTTGTTGTGTAGGATGTTGTATATGCATGTTATATACATGTTATATGTCCAGGCTTGAATTTTGGCCACTATTACAGTATTTTAAAATGCTAACTGTCAAAATTTAACATCAGCATTAAATTGGACATTTTTCAGCTTCTGCTGCAAATTTTTCAAATGTTCATATTTAAACCTCTTATTTAAATGACACTTGGCCATGTTTGGTTGTTTCTAAATATGCATGTTTTGCCCAGACTTTGAGAAGTTAAAATTGACAAAGCTAGAATGGCTTTTCCACATCATTAAATTTTAACATTTCACATTTTCAAGTGTTTGGCTACTAACATAGCATTACTTTTAATGAGAAAACTCCAAGGCTGATTCCTCACCAGCTGTCACAGTTAAATAACTTGACAGTAAAAGGTATTGCAAAGGAAGAAAAAAAATAGGACTATTAAGAGATATTAACAACAAAACAAGATACTAGTGCGTTTTTAAGTGCAGATAGATATTTATGTTTAGTGTTTCCAACATAATAACATCACATCAGCTTTAGAGTATTTAATTGTTTTTGTTAGAATATCTCAAATAGTCTGTCATGTCAGAAATTAGTTCTCTTTTAGATTGCTTAATTCTAAATTTAACTCCTTGCTGTTTGGATTTCTCATAATACAAAAGCAGAACAAAATACAGCACACTATACAAATACATGCAAGTACTCTCTGCTAGTGCTGCCTCCAAAAGCTGCTTGAATTTCTACAATTTCTACCTGCATCAACTTCAAAAATACCTTCTATCTCTCACTAACTTCAAGCAGATAGTGAAAAGAATTGAAGTGGTACTGGCCTAAAGCTTATTTGGTTTAATGTCAGGGTCTGTTGGAAGAGCCAGCTTTGAGTGGTCAAGTCCCCAGTAATGGAGTGATGCTGGCTTTGAGATGATAGGATCAGAAATGAGGATTCCAGGACAGGCAAGAGTCAGGTTCTGAAAGACCATGTTCTGAAAGCAGCAGAAAGCAGAACTGCAGGCAGGTGAGTGAGCTCTGAAAGCAAGAGATGGATCCCATAGAAGTTATCTGCATGTGAAATTATGCTTTGCTGTCTGCATGCCCGGGGTGAAAGGAACTGTATTCGTACTATTTTTTCCTTGTATGCAAGACATAGCACAAAGTATTTCTTCTGAAACAATATCAACAAATAATTAAATAGTATCATGTAAACCATCTGTTGTATATTCCGTTGTTCTATATGTGAATGATTTCATTAAATATGACATTGGACTTTTATGTGATGCTGCTGCCCTTGCAAAGACTCTGGAAAACCAACACCATGATGTCACTTCCAGTTGTGTACCAGGAAATGATGTTATAGTGTCAGTGACTCTCTAATATTCCTCCAAAACACCATAGAGATTTGAGCAATTTCTTCAGTGTTGTGTGATGCTGCTCTCCTCTTCTTTTGGCCTCACTGTTCCATCAAGTGGCAGTTGGATCCCAGAGAGTGGGGGTGGGAGGCAGCCTTAGCATCAACTTTGGCCATTTGCCTCCTTCCCCCCTCATACCGGGCGAGCTCTGTGCACCAGTTTGCCTTAGTTTTCTTTTTCTTAGGTTGAAATTAATATAGGCCTAGAGCAGTTTCAAGCAGCAGTATCATGGTATCATTCTTGTGCTTTTTAAAAAGTCAATTACCCATCCTTTGTACTAGAAGGGGACATGTTGGCTGGAGTGCAGAAAACCTTACAGTTTGTTAAGTATGCCACTCAACAACAGGATTTCAGCTTTATTTGTAACAGCAAATATCAACTAGAGAACACAACGACAAACAAGTGGAGCACAGCTCCCTTTTTAAACTATCTCAGGCTTTCAAAGCCACACCCATAACACGTTAAAGACCAATCATAACACAGGGATAAAGGCCAATCAGGACTGTTCCCTCTTTGATAACATTTTCACACAGTAATTGGATATTTGCAGAGGTTTCGCAGAAACCAGCCAATGGTAACGCGACAGATGAAGAGCCACATTTAGACTGAAGCTTAACATAGTAAAGTATAAGCTTGATTCACACTTGAATACATAACAACTCCTCCCTCCTAAGATGGAGCATTACCCTTCCATACATAGTCTTTCAGGTAGGGGAGGGGCACAACAGCTTCTGCTTGACCGGCGCAGTGGTCTCTGCTCCAGTGGTGGTGGAGCGGTACACACTTCGGGGACTCTGGTGACTTCTTTCTCAGGAGAGACAGGGGGAACTAAGACAGGGGTCCCAGGCTCTGGAGTTGGGGTCTGCCCAGACTCCGATTCCCATTCTGCAACACTCACCTCCACACTTTGGGGAATCTGTTGACTTCTCTCTCAGGAGAGATGGGGGAACTAAGACAGGGGTCCCAGGCTGTGGAGTTGGGGTCTGCCCGGACTCCGATTCCCATTCCACAGCACTCACCTCCTCGTCCAGAGGCCCCTCCTGCTTGACGGGGACCAGCTCAGATTCGGGCACCGACTCGGTGCTTGAGTCTGCCCAGCGCTCTCTGAGCTGGTCTATGTGGCAGCGTATTTCCCATTGGGAAGCCGGACCACGTACAGCCTGAACCCTGCAACCTTGGTGATTACTGCCGGTAGCCACCGATGACCCTCCGCATAGTTGCGGGCAAACACTTTGTCCCCCACAATGAACACTCTCCCCTGTGCTGGAACCTCAGACCACTGCTTCGACTGGTCTAAGTCAGGGTGCAGGCGGTCGAGAGGTGAGGCCAGCTTTCTCCCCATAAGCAGTTCTGCTGGGCTCCTCCTAGTGGCAGAGCAAGGCGTGATGTGCTGCCTTAAGAGGAACAAGGCGATCTTCTGCCCCCAGTCCCCGCAAGTCAGGCGCCCCAGTGACTCCTTCGCTGTCCGAACCATCTGCTCCACCTGGCCATTGGAGGCCGGATGGAACAGAGCAGAAGTCACATGGTGAATGAGGTTGTCCCTGAGGAACCCCTCAAACTTGGCTGACACGAACTGTGGCCCATTGTTGGAGACCAAACAGTCCGGCAGCCCGTGCATCGCAAACAGCTTGCATAGGGCGTTGATCACTGTCCCAAACCCTGTTGACCTCATATTTACAATTTCTAACCACTTAGAAAAGGCATCAACACAAATTAAAAACATTTGCCCATGGAAGGGGCCTGCGAAATCAACATGGAAGCGGGACCACGGCCTCCTACACTTCTCCCATGGCTGAATGGGAGCTTGAGGTGATTCCTGGTGTGATTGCTGACAAGACATACGGTTCTTGACCCACACCTCTATGTCCGTGTCCACATTGGGCCACTACACATACCCTCTGGCGAGGGCCTTCATATGGACAATTACCAGATGGCCAGAGTGTAACACCTCCAACACTCGCTCCCTGAGTTTGGCGGGAATTACCACACGGCTTCCCCACAATAAACAACCCTTCGCCACCGAAAGTTCAATTTGGCGCGAGACATAGGGTTTGAATTCTGGCGCCAATTTACATGCTGGCCACCCCCTCCACGCCCAATTGAGCACACGGGCAAGCCTAGAGTCCCGTGCCAATGCAGTGGCAATGTCCATAGAGGTAACCGGTGCCTCAGGTAGCTCGTCAAGAGCCAGAACATCCAAGTCCTCAGCACCGTCAGAGTCCACAGGCGGTGCAGGGCAGCAGCTGAGGGCATCTGTGTGCCCAATAGCCTTCCCAGGTCGATGCTCAAGTTCAAAGTCATAGGCAGACAGGAAAACTGCCCACCTTAGCATCCTTGGTGAGAGGATATTCAGAGTCTGCTGGTCCGGAGAAAATATGCCTGTATAGAAATAATACTTTCCTGGTTCAGTCATCCTAGGCCCAAACGGCTTAGCTGATAACATGTCCTTGTGAATTGTCACCTGCACCAAATGGCATGCACAGATTCCAGGCCTAGATATACATTTCAAAAGCCACTTTGGCACCTCTGAGGGAAAAGCCAGACATTGAGGCTCTTTCCCAAACTTCAAAGCCCAGTGTACATGCCATCAGCATGTAAGCTATGGAGGCTCCTACATAGTTAGACACACCTTTCTACTCTGTTGTGATTGGGTAAAGGGCCATACTCAGTTGTGACGGAGGTAGGAGGAGATTTGTCTTTAGCCTATCAAACAACACACAGAACTCTCTTGGAAGGAAGGCCCCTTCCTAAGAGTTAGTCTCTGTTTGGATTACAAACCTGCAACACTGAATTCTGCAAGTGGGCAACAAGCTGGCCTTAATTGCCCATTGCAAGCATGGCTTTCATCTTTAAGATCCCCTGGAGAATGGACTTTGCTCTAACTGGTCACTGGACCAAGGATTGGTAACTATGATATATTTTTATGTTTAGTAAGAGCTCTATAAAGCTATACACTTGTTCTTTGTTTTCTAACCCTTGCAAGTCTCTTGTCATATAACTGCTTTGCTTAATAAAGATCTTATATAGATTAAACTGATCTGAGTTTGATTGATGTGCTGTAACTGGATCTCTAGGGCTAAATCTAGAATCTGAACTGCTCGCCTAGAAAGCTACTACTGTGTGTTAATTATCTGCAGCTCTAGCCCAGAGCTGATGTTGTTAATTCCCAGAAACCTGGCAGGAGGTGGGACCTATGCACCTGTCTGAGTTGGGAACATCCTTAAATAGGTCCTGGTGGCAGAAGACTGATTTCAGTGTTCCTGAAGCATGTGGGTTTTTGGTTTATCTCACTCCTGGAGGGGTGTGGGACAGATGTGAGATTCTCCATGTGCTGGCATAGTAACAAGGACTTGCACCTTTCTTATCTCCTGGACTGGAGGTGAGAGGGTGCAAGAAGAAAGAACCTTGTACAATGCCCAGAAGCGGTTTATGATCAGTCACAAGGATGAACTGTCACCCAAATACAAAGTCATAGAATTTTTTAACTCCGGCGATTAGGGTGAGGCCCTCCCTGTCGATCTGGGCATAGTTTTTTTTTCACTGCGAATAGAAGGCGATCAGCACCTTGGTGCCGTCCGGCATTAAATGGCTCAATACTGTACCCACCCCAAAAGGGGACGCGTTAGCGGCCAGCACAAGCAGTTTGTCCTTGTCAAAGTGCGTAAGCACTGCATCTAGCGATAGTAGGTCCTTTAGTGCTGCAAACGCTCGCCTCTGCTGCCTGCCCCACTCCCACTTTGCATTTTTGTGGAGCAGTGCATGCAGAGGCTCTGCCACTGAAGCCTTGTGTGGCAGAAACGAATGATGAAAATTCACTATGCCCAAGAACGACTAGAGGTCCTTCTTGGACTTAGGCAGAGGTGCGTTTTTGATGGCAGCGACCTTATCCCGTGTGCGGTGGACCCCATTCGCGTCGATGAGGAACCCCAAGAACTCAACCTTGTCCACACCAACAACACATTTGGACCTCTTTACCCACAGCCCAGCACCTCTGAAATGGCCCAACACTGCTCTCAATTGAGCCATTAGTTCACATTTGTCTGTGCCAGAAATAAAACATCGTCGAAGTAGGGCACAACACCGGGTAGCCCACGCAGGAGCCCCTCCATTAGCCCTTGAAAAATGCCCAGGGTGATGTTGACCCCAAATTGCAAGTGCTTCACCTTAAAAGCCCCTTTGTGGGTCACGAATGTTTGAGCTTCAGCAGTTGCGTCATCTACAGGCAACTGCTGATAAGCTTGAGCTAGGTCAAGCTTAGCGAAAACTTTTCCTCCTCCCAGTGATGCCAACACATGACTGATCACAGGCACTGGGTAGGAGTGTTGCTGCAGGGCTTTGTTGACCGTACATTTATAATCGGCACAGTTTCAGATAGAGCCATCGGCCTTGACAGGCATTACAATGGGAGTTTCCCATTTACCATAGGACACCGGTTCAAGGATACCCTGTTTAACCAGTTTGTCTAGTTCAGACTCAATTTTTGCTTTTAGGGCAAGTGGTACTGAAAAGTACTGAGACTTACTAGTGATTTCAGCTCTCACATACTTTATTAGATGAAGAACAAGACAACTGAGCCGGCTCGCAGGCCGGCTTTTATTCCCAAGTGACCCACACCCCAAACACACACACACCCGGTGATTCGCTATTTACATTGATTGGATTAACTCCTGCTCCTCCATTGGAGGGGAGTCAGGATCCACTAGTCCATTGTCCTTCGGGGCGAAGCTCAGGCCCTTCGCCTGGCCACATGGTGGACCGGTTAGAACCAGTCCAAGCACATGGCTGTCCAGAGCCCATGTTCTCCTGTGGATACATTACACCCCTCCCCCTTGGTCCGATAAACACCCGCACACATAGTCTTTCAAATAGCTGGGGGGCCGCCGCTCTCGCGTGGAGCGACGGGGCTCTGGCATGGGGGAACTGACAGCCTCCCGGGCGGCTGTGGGGACTGGTGGCCGCTCTGGTGTTGGCGGGGCTGGGCTCACCATCTCGGCCGGTGTGTCATTTGCGGTGGCTGTCAGTCCGGAGTTGAAGTCCACAGGGATTTCCTCAGGTGCGTCCGCCCCCGCGTCTGGTTGAGCTGGCTCGTCCCACTCCTCCCCCTCATCCGGCTCCAGGGGTAGCACCCGGCGACGTAGCTGATCGATGTGGCGATGCAGGATCTGGCCGTCTTCCACCGAGACTTCGTAGGACCGGGGGCCACGGACCCGGACTACTCGGGCGGGAATCCACGGGGGCCCTCTCGCGTAGTTCCGTGCGTACACCGGGTCCTCTGGGAAGAACCCTCGCGCCGCCGCTGGCGTTTCTGTGCAGGGCTCCCGCTCGGGTGCTCGATCGGGATGTAACCGGTCCAGCCTGGTGGTGAGGCGTCGGCCCATCAATAGTTCCGCCGGGCTCCGGCCGGTTGTCGCATGGGGCGTCGTTCTCTGGCCGAACAGGAAGTGCGCCAGCCTGAAGTCCCAGTCCGTTCCTTCGGTCCGACGGAGCGCCTCTTTGGCCGTCCGCACCATGCGTTCAGCTTGGCCATTGGTGGTGGGGTGGAACGGGGCCGACCTGATGTGGCGAATCCCGTGCTGGCGGATGAACTCCTGGAACTCCCCAGACGTGAAGGCCGTCCCGTTGTCGGTGACCAGGGTGTCGGGGAGTCCGTGCGAGCTGAAAATCCGCCACATCGCTCGGATGGCCGCCCGGGAGGAGGTGGATGGTACCGGCTCTACTTCTAGCCACTTACTGTAGGCGTCTACAAGTATAAAAAACAGCTGCCCCTGGAACGGGCCCGCAAAGTCGAGGTGCAGGCGCGACCAGGGGCGGTGAGAGGATTCCCAGGCCCTGTCTGGGGCCGTCGGGGGTGCGGGTCGGGAGGCCTGGCAGGGTTGACACCTTTTTACAATGTCCTCAATATCCCGGTCTAACCCTGGCCACCAGACATACCCCCGCGCCAGAGCCTTCATCCTGACTACCCCAGGGTGGTGTTCGTGAAGGTCCCTCAGTACCCGTTCCTGTAGTGGTTTCGGAATGACCACCCTGCCTCCCCACATTAGGCACCCCTTATAGGTCGACAGCTCATCGCGCCTTGTGACAAAAGGCGCAAACTCCGGGTCTTGTCTAGCTGTCGGCCATCCCCTCCCCACCCAGTTCAAAACCCGACAGAGAACCCTGTCGCGGCCCGTGAGGCGGGCCACCTCCTTGACATGTACTGGGCGATCGGGCAGCGATTCTAGGAGTGCGATGACATGGGCGGGGGCCGGGTCTGGGTCCGTTGCGGGCAGTGGGAGGCGGCTGAGCGCGTCCGCGTGACCCATGGCCTTTCCCGGGCGGTGGGTGAGGGTGTAAGAGTACCCCGCCAGGAATATGGACCAGCGGAGAACCCTGGGCGAGACCATCTGCGGCGTCTGTCGATCGGGCGCCAGGAGGCCCAGGAGAGGCTTGTGGTCTGTAAGGATCTCGAACGGGCGGCCATAGAGATAATGGTGGAATTTTTTAACCCCCGCCACTATCGCTAGTGCCTCCTTGTCTATCTGCGCGTAATTACGCTCCGCAGAAGACAGGGTCCGAGAATAGTAGGCGACCGGAACCTCCCGGCCATCCGGCAACCGATGCCCCAACACCGCCCCCACCCCGTAGGGCGACGCATCACATGCCAGAACCACAGGTAAAGCCTCGCAGAAGTGGTGCAGCACCCCGTTGGAGACCAACAAGTCTTTTACCGCCTGGAAAGCTGCCGCATGCTCCGGCTTCCAGGCCCACGGCGCCTCCTTGTCCAGCAGCCGGTGGAGGGGTTCAGCCACCATTGCCTTTTGGGGCAGAAACGCGTGGTAAAAATTCAAGAGGCCTAGGAAGGCCTGGAGTTCCAGCTTGGACGTGGGGACCGGGGCTTGTGTGATCGCTTTAATTTTCTCGTCTGTGGGGTGGATGCCTTGTGCATCGACTGCGAACCCCAGGAATTCGATGCGGGGCACACCCAGGAGGCATTTCTCCTTCTTCACCTTGAGGCCAGCCTCGTTGAACCTCTGCAGGACCTGACGCAGCCGTTCGGTGAAGGCGGTGGAGTCCGGTGCCGCGATGATGACATCATCTAAAAAGGGCTGGACCCCTGGAATTCCTTTCAGGAGGGAATCCATGAAGGATTGAAAAATCCCTGGTGCCACTGAAACCCCAAACTGCAGTCTATTGACCCGGAAAGCCCCCTTGTGGGTGGTGATGGTTTGCGCTTCCGCAGCGGCCGTGTCCACTGGCAGCTGCTGGTAAGCCTGCGCTAGGTCCAATTTGCCGAAAACTTTGGCCCCCGTCAGGGAGGCCAGGACATGGCTCACTACCGGGACCGGATAGGCGTGGTCCTGCAGAGCCTTATTTATGGTGCATTTGTAATCTGCACAAATGCGTATAGCCCCATTCGGTTTAATTGGCGTTACAATGGGGGTTTCCCAGCGCGCTGACGCGACTGGTTCCAGCACGCCTTGGGCGACCAGGCGGTCGAGCTCGGCCTCTATTTTTTCCCGCATGGCTAGGGGAGGGGGCCGTGCCTTTATGCGGATGGGTCGTACGTTAGGGTCCAGATCTAGCGAAATCGGGGTCCCATTGTACCTCCCCAGGGTCCCATTGAATACTTTGGGGAACTCCCGGCAAACTGCCTCCCAGTCAGCGGTCCCGAGGTGGTTTACTCCTGCTATTTGGAGTCCCAAAGGCCCAAACCACGACAGTCCCAGGAGGCTTGAGAGGCGCCCCTCCACAACCAACAGGTCCAGCAAGCCCGAGAACCCTTTAAATCGGACTTGAAACTTGCCCCAGCCACGGACTGCCACTGGGTTTTTGTTAAAGTCCGTCAGTTTCAACCCCCGTGGCTTATGGAGTCGGGGTCCCCCCTTGGGGCATAGCGTTTTAAGGGTCTCCGCGGAAATTATAGAGAACGAGGACCCTGAGTCTATTTCCATTTGGCAGGGGGACCCCTCTATTTGGACAGTCACATGCACCTTGTCCGGGCTTTCAGGGGGCAAGTTACATACCATCTGCCGGCGCTGTGTCGTCACGGTGTGCAGGCTTGCGGCGTCCAGCTGGGCAGTGGATCCCAGGCGCTTGCCCTTGGAGCGGCAGACTCGGGCGAGGTGTCCGGCCTTGTTGCAGGTCCTGCAGACGGCGTCCCGGAAACGGCAGGTCCGGCGCTCGTGAGCGTCGCCACAGCTGGCACAGGCAGATGCGTTGGGCTGGTTTGGTGGTGCGGGGGATCCCCTGTTGCGTTGGGTGCGTGGCTGTGATCGGCGGTTCACCTGTAGGACCTCCTCATCGTTCGAGTCATCCTAGGGGCCGGAGTCCTGGAGGCGATGGACCGTCTTAGGCCGGCGATCTGCGTGGGACTTCTCGTAGGCGGCCGCTTCTTGGATGGCGGCCTCCAGAGTGAGGTCGTCCCGGCTGACGAGCCTGCGGCGCAGCTTCGCCTCCTTCAGCCCCACCAAGAACTGGTTTAGGAGGGTATCTGCGAGGTTGGGGAAGGCACACCTTGTGGCTGTGCGGCGTAGTCTGGCCAGGAATTCCGGAGATGTTTCGCCGGGGCCCTGCATTCTCGCGAAGAACTCCATTCGTTCCGCGAACTTGGTGGGCTTTGGTGCCAAGTGGTCAGTAAACGCCTTGACCAGCATGTCGTAGGTGGCGGCCGCGTCTTTCGGCAGGAGGGGGTTTACCAGGTCCTTCAGGAGGAGGTGTGCCTCGATGCCGCAGTAGCGCAGGAGATAGGCCTTCTTCGTACCCACATCCGTGATGCCATGGATCTCGAAGTGACGCTCCAGCGTCTCGATCCAGGTCTCCCAGTGTGCGGGACGAGAGATGTCGAAGGCGGGGAAGCTCTCGTTGCTAGCGGCCATGGTGCTCACCCATGGAGGTCGCGGTTCAGGTGTAGAGTTGGCGGCGTTGGAAGCGAGGCTGCTCTCGGGGTCAGCGGTGCTAGGGAGCGGTGCGGTGCCCAGGAACCGAAGAGGCGGACACGAAGCTCGGTGGCAGCATTCGGTGCTTTCGGCGTTGGGGCGGTCAGCGGTGCTCGTCTCGTGGTCGTTGTTCATGGAGGGAGTTGGCATCCCACCTTCGTCGCCAGTGAAAAGTACTGAGACTTACTAGTGATTTCAGCTCTCACATACTTTATTAGATGAAGAACAAGACAACTGAGCCGGCTCGCAGGCCGGCTTTTATTCCCAAGTGACCCACACCCCAAACACACACACACCCGGTGATTCGCTATTTACATTGATTGGATTAACTCCTGCTCCTCCATTGGAGGGGAGTCAGGATCCACTAGTCCATTGCCCTTCGGGGCGAAGCTCAGGCCCTTCGCCTGGCCACATGGTGGACCGGTTAGAACCAGTCCAAGCACATGGCTGTCCAGAGCCCATGTTCTCCTGTGGATACATTACAGGTACCTTCCTGTACTACAGTCATATCGAACATACTGAAGGGTCTAAATCAAAAGAAACCGGGGGGCTGGTGGACATGCCAAGCCCCTCCCCAAACACATCAGGAAACTCTCTATACAATGAGTCCCTTTTATTTTCACATATCTGGTTAACACCAGTGATAGCGATACCCAATGCCTCAAACCAGTCGAGGCCCAACAGGCTGACCCTCTCACCCTCTGCAACCAGGAGAGACAGCTCAGCCTTCCGATCTTTGAACTCGACTTTGAAGGTCACCTTTCCCACCAACAGAATGCGTAGTCCTTGGAAGTCAGTCAGGCGGGTTGACACTGGTGATAACCAGCGGCGACTTCGTCTCAGGAACAAGCGCTGCCATGTCTGCGTAGAGATGACCGTGACGGATGATCCGGAGTTCACCTCCATCATGCAGGGCATGCCGTCCAGATGAAGCGTGACGTGGATCTTCTGACTGGGCTTGTCACCGGTTGCCAGGACCGTCGATGGGCAGCAGCAGGTGTTGGTCTGATGACAGTCGGACGTCTTGTCGCTGTCTCGGGGCCGAACCTTGGGGTCTGCATGTTGCAAAGATGGTGGAGATTTTCTGGCCACTCGACAAACTCGGGCCAGATGATCTTGCTTTCCACAGGAGCGACAGGTCAGCTCCTTCGCTCAACAGAGGTCTCTCTCATGCTTACCACCGCAGCTGGAACAGGGACGCGGTGCTGTAGTTCTCGGTCTGGTCCGCGTTGGGCGTGCCTCCTGGGTTCAGCACACACCGTCGGCATCGCTGTTGGACTCACTGGCAGACTGTTGATGAACTGCAGGCTCTTTGCTGGCCAGGGCCTGCCGCTGTTGAACCTCTCGAGTTGACCTATCAGCGGCTTCCGTGGCGACAGCCTCAGCATAGGCCACCGCATACGTAAGCTGGGTGCAGGCAAAAAGATGCTGCTGAAGGCATTCGTCCTGTAGGCCACACACCAGGTGGTCAAGAAGAGCCTCCTCCAGGTTGGAGAAGCCACACGGTTGGGCCGCCTTCCACAAGGTGGTGATGAACTCGGCTATTGATTCCAACAGCCCCTGGCACCGCTTGCGATTTTCAATGGTTGTGGCAAAAAATGGCCCTTGAGCTTGGCCGTGACTGTAAGCCCACGTAGCTGCGCTTAGCTCGGTGGAAGCGACCAGGGAATGGGTGACGTCGAAGACGGCCTTGCCACAGGAGCTCAGGAGCATCACCTTCTTCCTTGCCTCGTCAGTAATTTGGTTCGCCTGGAGGTGGAACTCAAACAGTGCCAGGTAAGAGTCCCAGTCTTCCGTTGCCGGGTCGAATGCCTCGAACACCGGATTGACGGCCATTTCGACTGGTGGTGCTGCCACTACTGCTCGTGGAGTTTCAGCCGGCTCGGCCAGGTGTGTGTCCTCGTCTGCTGTTACTGCATCAGTTCAGCGGGGCTGCCTACCCACTCTAGCATCCCATCCTCATCGCCAAGTGTTAAGTATGCCACTCAACAACAGGATTTCAGCAAAAGTGATTTCAGCTTTATTTGTAACAGCAAATACCAACTAGAGAACACAATGACGAACAAGTGGAGCACAGCTCCCTTTTTAAACTATCCCAGGCTTTCAAAGCCACACCCATAACATGTTAAAGATCAATCATAACACAGGGATAAAGGCCAATCAGGACCGTTCCCTCTTTGATACATTTTCACACAGTGATTGGATATTTACAGAGGTTTCGCAGAAACCAGCCAATGGTAATGCGACAGACGAAGAGCCGCATTTAGACTGAAGCTTAACACAGTAAAGTATAGGCTTGATTCACACTTCAATATATAACACAGTCAGTAGAGTCATTACCACCATGCCCTAGCAATACAGCAGGTGGCCTGTATATGGCTTCCCACTGAGCAAAGGAAGAGTGAAGTAAGCAAATACCCAGAGTTCAAATGGAAGAAATACAACCTTACTAACAGGCAGGTTCACATGTGGGTAACTCAGCTTTCATATCATTGTCCTATGGGCCATTCATTTGAAGTTCAAAGATAGCACCTTAATTTATGTTTGGAAGTAAACTGGATTCAGTTCAACTTTCTTTTGATATTTGAGAAATGTATTTCTGATAGTCAGCCCCAGTTAATCTGGTTGCTGTATTCTTAAGTTTCTAGTACAAGTCAACTTCAAAGGCAATGCTGCTAGGGTTGCCAAGTCAATCACCTTTAAAATCAGGGGAGAGTTTGTCCTGTCCTGGAAGTTACATCATCACGCTGGGCACATCGCAAGCTGATGCTCTAGCAATCAGCCTGGAAACTCTATGGTACCATAGAGTTTTCAGACTGATTACTACAGCATTAGCCAGTGACGTGTGATGTCATCACGCTGGGCACATCCGCCTGAACCGGGCACTTTGGGGGCAGGGTTCCCCCACCGGCCTTTTCTGGACCAGCAGATTGGGGACCCTTTTAGCAGGGGAACCACCACCTTCCCGTGGGACCTGACAGCCCTAAATGCTACATGGAATATATTACAGAAATCAGGCCTAGAGATTACCAGAGCGTGAGAAAAGGTAGTTTCTCTCCAGAAGGGGATCTAATTTTAGCTTCATTCACCTCCAGCAGGACTGTGGAGAATAAAAGGTTTTGACTTTTCACAACCCTTGTTTTCTTGTGTTTGCCTTAAAATATCTGAACTGTAATTCTTCATGTTTTAAAATGCATTAAAGACTTTGAAAGATATGGATAAAAATGTGCCATAGATATTTGAAATATATAAATAGAATATTTTTTTCCATGGGTGTGAAACTGCTGGAGAAGTTCCATAATTGCAAAAACAAAGAACTTGACAATATGTATTATGATTTCAGTGTCCTTTAGTGCCAGTGTGATAGAATTGTTTTTAATGAATTGTTACTTATTGCCTCCTGTTTGAGACCACTGGCATTTCAAAAATAATTGAAAATGTTTCCTGAGTAACTCTATAACAGTGGATAATACCTTAGAGGTTTCAGAATGTTTGTGATGAAATTAACATACTTGATTGTGCAAGCTAATGTCTTTTGAAGACAAGTGTCAGGTTTGCTTTGTGAAAAGATTACAGTATGTCACATTTCAAAGGCTAGGGTGTTTTCCTTTTTGTTTTGTTTTGTTTTTTCCTCTAAGGGTTCCAAGCTAATTATAGCTTAGGTTCAAATGATATTATATATTACTAGGAATAAGGCCCATTGTGGAAATAAATACAATGAGCTCTAGAAAGAGGTTCTGGGAGAATGCCAAGGCCTTGGGCACTCAGTGTCAATGTGCTGTGGCGACCTCATCAGGGTATAATGACACAGAGTCCACCATTTTCTCCAGAGGAACTGATCTCTACTACCTGAAGAGCAGTTGTAATTTTGAGTGATCTCCAGCCCACATCCTGAGATTGGCAACAATTGTTATCCAGGAGGAAATGGCTGGTTGGGAGGGTGGAGTCTATGGCATTGTACCTGTCTGAGGTCCCACCCCTCCTCAAACCTCACCCTCTTCATCCCTCAAATCTCCAGGAATTTCCCACCTGGAGTTGGCAATCCTATCTCCTTCCCAGCCAGTCATCAACCTACCTTTATTTCCCCCTCTCTTTTCAGCTTTCCATTTCCCCACACACACACACCTGCAGCCTCTCCTGTGCTCTGAAGCCCTGACTGCCAGAGTCCACCACTTTCCGTGCTCTGAAGCCCTGACTGACACAGAGTCCACCATTTTCTCCAGGGGAACTGATCTCTGCCATCTGGGGAGCAGTTGTAATTCTGAGTGATCTCCAGCCCTCACCTGGAGATTGGCAAAAATGGTTTCCCAGGAGGAAAAGTCGTCTTTCTCTTCAATGGGAACCAAAGCAGCTTACATCATTCTCCTCTCCCCCTTTGGATTTGCATAGCAGCCATGTGAGGTAGATTAGGCTGAAAGTCTGTGACTGGTCCAAAATTACCCACTCAGCTTCTACAGCAAGAACCCGGATCTAGCAGAACCTGCTCTGAAGCACTGACCACTACACCTGGGGCAGCCAACCTCCAGGTGGAGTCTGAAGATCACCAGGTATCACAACTGAACTCCAGACAACAGATCTCCCCCCTCCCCGGAGAAAATAACTGCTTTGGAAGGTGGGCTGTATGGCATTCTGTTCAGCTGAGGCCTCTCCCCTCCCCAAACCCAGCCTTCCATAGACTCTTCCAGAAAATCTCCAAGAATCTCCCTACCTGGAGCTGGCAACCCTAGACTCAGGACTGGCCCTAATGAGTTCATCACAAAGGCCTGCAAAGGGTTTCCTCCTTTTGTCTGAACCAAGCTTGGTTGCCTATCGTGGTGAAATGGGCTCCAGTTTACCACTCAGCTGTTTGCCTCCCACCCTCATCCCATGCACGTATCTCATTCCTTAAATTCGCTGCCACGATGCACTGCATTGTCACTGCCTTTTTAGAGGGACAGTGAGACCCCTCTGGCTGAATCTCCGTATTTGGAGATGGAATCCCCAGTCTTTGGGGGAGCCCGGGAAAGTTGGCAACCCAAGGTTCTGGCCTTTCCTTGCCTCCTTGGGCTGCCCCCTCCCTTTGTTATTGTGCAGAGCCAGGGAGACTATGTGGTCAGAGCACAAAACAGATTCTTAGCCCAAATAAAAGAATTTATCTAACTATTTACACAATTATAGGGCGCACACACACTGTAGGAGTAAGAACACACTATGAACCAACAGGACATAAATCCCCAGGGGTTAAACGCCAACCTCTTTCCCTACACACTGGCCTGTGGCTCTCTGCTCTAGCCTCCCTCTCTCTCTGGCCCAAGAGATCAGGGAAACTTTCATTCATTCCCCTGTCCAGCTGACTGTGGAGTGGCTGAATTTCTGCTGCCTCTCTGGCTTGTGGCCTGGACAGCCTGGTCAACACAGGCAGCAGGAGCCTTTCCTAACCTCCTGTAGGATGAAGACAGCCTCCTAGCTGCCTCGCTTGGGGCAGCTAGGAACTATAGTCCAGTAGACACTGCCGGCTTGCCCACTAGGCAAGCTAGGCACTCTCCTAGGGCGCCGGGCCCACAGGGGCATCAAACAGCCCCCCGCCCCCTTGCTGCCACTGTCTCCCTGCCCCAACCAGCAATGAAGCACCCTGGCGGGGCTCAGGAGGCAGTGGCGGTGGCAGCAGAGCTTGCCCCCCTCCCCCCTGGGCAAGCCATACTTGGCTCAAAGGGAAGAGGTGGGGGTTTAAACCCCGCCTCTTTCCTGGCTTGCCTCAGTGCCCCCACGGCTGCGGAGCGCCAAGGCAAACCGGCGCTGGGAGGGAAACAGCGGGGGGTTGAACCCCCGCCTCCTCCCTGGCTTGTCTCGGTGCGCCCATGGCTGCGGAGCGCCGAGGCAAGCCGGTGCTCCAAGGGAAGGGGTGGGGGTTTGAACCCTCACCTCCTCCCTGGCTTGCCTCGGTGCTCCCATGGCTGCAGAGCACCGAGGCAAGCCAGGGAGGAGGGAAGGGGTGTGGGTTTGAACCCCCACCTCTTCCCTGGCTTTCTTGGGCGCCCCGCACCTGCAGAGTGCCCAGGAAAGCCGGTGCTCTGAGGGAAGGGGCAGGGGAAAACCCCGCCTCTTCCCTGACTTGCCTGGGGGGCCTGCAGTTGTGGGGGGGTGGGGGTAACTGGGCGCCACTCGGGACCCCACCTCCCCCCGGTCTCCAGGCCCCACCAGGAGGTTGGCATTCCTGGTGGGGTGGGCGCCACAGGCTGGCCTGCCTAGGGCACCCAGACACCTGGGGCCGGTCCTGCCAGTAGATGAGGAAGCCCCATTCAACCCAGTGAGTGATACCCCTACAGGCCCCTCTCTGGAACTACAGATTAATTAAACCTTATGGCAGAACATTTTAAACAAACAATCACAAACAGCAGTTGTCTTACAAACATAGGTAACTGCCATTTCACTACACCTACCAACAGCAACTGAGTGAAAAGTTACTCCCACATAGGACACAAACAGTAGAAATGTCTGTGTCAAGAGACAAAGCCATTTGCTAGGAATTCTGACAGGGCAGAGTGTCTGAAGGGGGAGTGCTCGGGGAAGAGGAGCAGACCCAGCACCTGGCCAATGGCACATGAGTACTCTTGAGTGGTGACTGATGGGCCAATGGCTGAGGGAGGGCATTGCACAGCCAATGGGAATGCGTGGCATGTTGCCACTTTAAAACAGCATTATTATATAGAGAGATAAACAGCTTGGAAAAGCCCTAGCCTTAATTCTAATATTCTGACAATTAAATTTAATGCCTTTAACATTTTAAATAGATGGCATCATACACCCACACAGATTTCTCAATATCATAATAGCATGGGGAAAAACATGTTTGAAGGGCTGTGGGTTATACGGAGATTTTTACATTTTTTTGGAGTTGCCCTGTGGTTAAGAAATTCTGGAATCAGGTATTTCCACAAATAGAAGAAGTCTCAGGTACAACAACAATCTCTCGACAACCTGAAGTAGTCCTTCTGGAAACAGGCCAACTGAATCACTTAGATAAATCTAAACAAACCATGATAGCATTTCTATTGTCAATTGCTAAGATAGAAATAGCAAGGAAATGGAGAAAGGCAACAGCCCCCTCTTTAATGGACTGGTACAATGGTATAGGAACTCATTTTGTTTTAGGAAAATTAGACCAGTCCTTGGGACTGCAGAACTTAGAGGCTTATTATAAAAACTTTCAAGCGTTCTGGTTCCTGATCATACAGTTTCTTCAAGAAAAGGAAATTATGTCATCCAGTCTTTTCTTTCATGAGCTACTTTTTTTTATAAGGCTTTTTTTAAAAATAAGGCTTTTAGAAAATAAAAGAGTAGTAGTGTAGTTTCTTAGGTAAGTTTTGTTGTAATTATAGTACTGTAATGGGATTTGTATTATCACACTAGTCTCATTTATCATATTGTTTTTGTTTGATAGTTTAATAAAAAATATTTTAAAAATATATACTACATGGAGATGAGGATTTTTTTTTTATTTTACATACCAAAACCAACCAGAAGAAAGATTAGTGGACAGAGGTGGATTAATCTTTAACCTTCCCACCCCTCCCGAAAGCATGTAAAAAAACATTTTGAACTGGAAAAGTTTGAGGGTGGGGGTATAAACATTGGATCCCATAGATCTTCCTCCTCCCTGGCACAGGAGGCCATTTTTTAGCCATTTTAGATCAGAAGGGAAACAGTTTAATGAAACATTTTTTTAGTCACCTTCTGCTTCAGCTTTCAAACTGCGCCGGCTGCTTTTAGTTTTTGGAACCCTGGGTAATGGGTAGCATGAGTTTTAGTCAACACATCAGTGTGGAAAGCAGTTTACTCACAACATCACCAGCTAAAAGGATTTTTAAAACCAGGGTTGGAAAACACTTTTGCCTGAAAGCTTGCAGAGAAGAAGAAGAAGAAGAAGAAGAAGAAGAAGAAGAAGAAGAAGAAGAAGAAGAAGAAGAAGAAGAAGAAGAAGAAGAAGAAGAAGAAGAAGAAGGAGGAGGAGATTGGATTTATATCCCACCCTTCACTACCCAAGGGAGTCTCAGAGCAGCTTACAAACTCCTTTCCCTTCCCCTCCCCATGACAGACACCTTGTAAGGTAGGTGGGGCTGCGAGAGCTCTGACAGCAACTGCTCTTTTTCAAAAACAGCTGTGCCAGAGCTTGTGATTGACCCAAGGTCACATCAGCAGGTGCAAGTGGAGGAGTGGGGAATCAAACCCAGTTCTCCCAGATTAGAGTCCGCACACTTAACCACTACATCAAACTGGCTCTCCAATCAAACTGGCTGTTACCAATCAGCTACACAGTACTACATTAGAAGGCACAACCTATGATTTGATATAAGGCATTTCTGTATGTTCAGGATCTGTTTCCACTTTTATTGTTGTGTTAGCTCACTATAGCTTTAGTCAATCCAAGGGATTACAATTAGTGTTGCCACTTGCCAGACCTTGGTGGGCATCCTTTCGGAAACTAGGGGGGGACTCATCAGAACAGTGTTCCCTGATGTCATTTCTGGCCACATAATTGAAGTGATGTCACCATGCTGTAGACCACCATCATAGAGTTTTGGGGAAATTATAGACTGTCTCCTGACAAAGTGATGTCACTTCCAGTTACATGATTGGAAATGAGGTTGTGATGTTGCAGGATGCCATTCCAGGTACTGCATTTTTCTACTGCTGCTCACTGACGACTTTCAACAATTTAAAGAAATTGATGAATTAGTGTAGACCATATATAACTTAACATCAAATAAAGCTCCAAAGTGTTCCAGTTCTTAAGCTATTCTTATTATTTAAATATACTACTCAAAGCAATTAGTGCACAGACAGGTTAAGAATTTGAAGGAAACTTTACAATCCCAGAATAGACTTCACAATTCCAAACTGGATTGAAAAGCACAAATTCTCAATGTCCATAAAGCAAGTAATAGCTTAAGAACTGGAACACTTTGGAGCTTTATTTGATGTTAAGTTATATATGGTCACTGAGGACAGGCAATGGGGAGTAGAGTTGGGAGTTTCCCTCTCCTAGCAGGTAAATGGCAACCCTAATAAAAATGCATTATCTCTTTATTACTGGTGTACATGAATACCTTTAATCTTTTCAGGATCTTCTCAGTGAACATGTCTGCTCCCAGAAGAAATGTTTTACAGGGTCACAGAACCCTTATCGAACAATAGCCATGCAGGTCAATGGGTTGCAGTGATGAAGAAGGAGCGATATCATTCCCTCCTGACTTTTCCATTTGCAGATCCCTACTGACAGAAGACACAGAAAGGATGATTTTGTCTCCTCTCATTGGAGGGGGATGACCTCAGGAATCAAACTTTTTCAGGGTCAGAAATGGCTGATGGGAGAGGGGGAAATAATGGAAGATTCTCAACTGTCAGTGTTACACCCTACTTAGGGGAAAAGGCAGAAAGTGTAGAAAATGTTGATTTGTATTGTTTTTTTTATTTCCTAAAAACACACTAAACATGAACAAAAACACTTCCAGAACAAAATCACTTCAGCACTGAAGTCTGCTAACTGACATCTCTAACTGCAATGTCCATTTTCCAAGAGTGCCACACAGTTGCCTTAAAGGGGGAACTGGCATATCTATATATCTAATTCCCAAGTGGCCCCCTGCATGTGGATATCTAAATCCGCACATCAGGGGCACCTGGGGGGCAGGGAGATTTTCCTGTGCACGTGGGGCAGTCTCCACGTGTGCAGAAAAATTGAAAAATTTTAAAAAGTGTAGGGGGATATCTAAATTTCCCCAAAAGTAAGAATTCTGGGAACTCTGTGATGGCTGGTGGCTGAAAGATGCTCAGTCCTCACCACCAGAGGCGGGGGGGGAAGAGGAGATCAGTGGAGGAGGAGGATCACCAGAGCTGAGGGGGCGAGGAGATCGGCAGGCCCAGTGGCTGGAAGCCGCTCAGGCCTCACCTCTGGAGCCGGGGGGGGAGAGAAGATCAGCGGAGGAGGAGGAAGGGGACATCGCCAGAGCCGGGTGGGGGAGGAGGAGATCAGCGGTGGTGGAGGAGGGGAACATAGCTGGAGCCGGGGGGAGGGAGGAGATTGGTGATGGTGGCAGAGGAGATTGCAGGAGCTGGGGAGGGAGAGACGAGGGGAGGGAAAGATGAGATCAGTGGGCCCGATGGCTGGAAGTTGCTCAGGTACCACTGCTGGGGCGGGGGGAGGAGGTGATCGCCAGAGCCGGGGGGGGAGGACATTGCCAGAGCCTTCCCCGCGAATATCGCGGGTCCCTCTTCTTGTCTGTATATTAATAGCCAAGTTGCTCCCTCCGTGCAGATATCTAAATCCGCACTTGGAGGGCAGAGAGATTTTCCTGCACACTTGGGGCACTCCTCAGGTGTGCAGAAAAATCTGAAAAGTTGAAAAAAAATATATGGGGGATATTTAAATCCCCCCAAAAGTAAAAGCATTCCCTGCGCATTTGCAGAGAATGTTCTGGCTATTGGGGGGGAGGCTTGGTGGGTCCGGCAGCTGGGAGCTGCTCAGGCCTCGCCACCAGTGCCAAGCAGATGGCAAACATAACTTGCTATCTATGATATAAAGTCAGGAAATAAAATACACAAAGTCAAGAAGAATCATGTAAGTTCAAGCTCATTATGTTGTCGAAGGCTTTCACGGCCGGAGGTCCTTGATGTAGAGGGTACTCCATCTTTCTGTGTTATACCCCTGAGGATGCCAGTCACAGCTACTGGCGAAACGTCAGGTCCTACAATGCCAAGATCACGGCCACACAACCCAGAAAATCTACAGCAACTAATTCAAGCTCATTGTTTTGCACCAAGGCATGACTTTGAATTATTTTGCCACTGGCACATGGTAGAACATTGTCACAGGATGTGTGTGTGTAAAAAAAATCACACAGCAAAGGTAAGATAAAGGAAAACATTTGTCCCTGATGGAAATGACAGAAATATGTACATGTTTATAATTTTTGAAAGTATAGATACATGGTTAAATCCTTTCCATGGACATTCCACTCCAATTCTTTTTGTGTATATAATACATCTTCTGCTGGATCAGGAAAAGATTGTAGACCAAGGGCTGGATCTCTTCATCAGCATTTAGAGATACATGCATGCTTCCATTGATGTAGTAAACTCAGCACAATTAGCGTGTTCAAATTTGGTCTTAACTGTTTGATAGGCAGCTAGATATGCAACATTATGGGTTTGATCCCAAAAGCTTTTGTGTTGGTTTCCAGTCACACATGAACACATGAAGCTGCCTTATACTAAATCAGACTCTTGGTCCATCAAAGTCAGCATTGTCTACTCAGACTTAGAGCAGCTCTCTGGGTCTCAGGCTGAGGTCTTTCACATCACCTACTACCTGAGCCTTTTAACTGGAGATACCAGGGATTGAACCTGGGACCTTCTGCATGCCAAGCAGATGCTCTGCCAATAGCCCCTCTCACAGTCCTCTTTGTTCACTTAGAGATGCTGTGCTAAAATCATGGGACTTGCATATACAAAACTCATGTGGAATAAGGACTGTAGTATGGAGGGGAACTAGGTGAGAATGAGTGGAAATGCTGGCTGGATGCAACCCAATGCGCACACAATAATATATGGGGAGCTCTGTATTGTGTATGATTATCTGCTATATGTGATTTAAAAAAGGTCTTAGACAGGGAAGTGATTTTCAGGAGAACTGCTCTCTTCCATAGATGAGGTATACAATATGACCAAAAAGTCAAAATATCTTGATCTGTTTCAGTACATAGAAGTCATGTAGGATTCCCAGCTCTGGACTAGGAAATTCCTGGAGATTTGGGGGGTGGAGGCTGGGGAGGACAAGGTTTCTGGAGGAGAGGGACCTAATTGGGGTATAATGCCATAGAGTCTATTTTCCGAAGTAGCCATTGTCTCCATGGGGACTAATCTCTGTAACCTGGAGACCAGTTGTAATTCCAGGACATCTCCATCCATCACCTGGGGACTAACAGCCCTAACCATACAATAATTATCTAGGTGCCAAACTTCAGCTGGTAGTTCATAAGCAAAGTCTCAGTAGAATTATGTTTATAGGTAGCAGCAAATATACATGCATCATAATTTGATTTCATAATATTATACTGAGTATTTGTTGAGGGGTTTTTGTGTGTGTCTGTGAAATGGAATAAGTTAAAGAGAACTGGTAGATCATTATCCGCATTACATTTTGCTGCGTTTTTTTTCCTTCTGAGATTCCTGCACCTTGTGATTGTTTATTTGCTTAATTTCATAAAATGTATTTCATAAAACAAATGAAGCAATAAGCTGAATGACTGTACAGGGCATGAGAAGACAGACATTAGCATTCTCTTACAGCTGTATTGTTATGCATGATCAGACTTTTTGTAAATGTAGACTTTTTGTCGTATTTTCCTTCCAAGATATTCTTAGTTTGCCATGACAGTTTTTCCAATAAACTTTCTCATTCTTTAAACTCTGTTGCTTTGGAAAAAAAAACAACCTCTTGAAATCTTATTTTGTGAAGACATTTTATTTTCCTTTGAGTGGTCACATATATAAATGGCATGTGTAGGACAGTGACAGATTCAGAGAGAATGCATCAAAGCTTTAGAGTATCGGCTGCTGTAAATCTATTATTTCTGACACTTCATTTTATAAAAGTAGTACTCCTGTGTCCAAGACGAGAAAAAAATCATAATGCAAACCAGATCTTACTTTGTATTATCCAGTCACATATTCGTATTGTTAGAATTTATGCTAACTTTGTCTTTGAGCTAAGCTATTCTTATTTTAGAGCTGGAATGACTCTCAAGAATAGTTTACACTACAACATAAGAACATAAGAACATAAGAGAAGCCAATGTTGAATCAGGCCAATGGCCCATCTAGTCCAACACTCTGTCACACAGCGGCCAAAATATACCAGGTGCCATCAGGAGGTCCAGCAGTGGGGCCAGGGCACCAGAAGCCCTCCCACTGCTGCCCCCTCCAGCACCAAGAATAGAGTGCATCACCTGCCCCAGACTGAGAGTTCTCATTCTATACCCTGTGGCTAATAGCCACTGGTGGACTTCTGCTCCATATGTTTATCTAATTCCCTCTTGAAACTGTCCATGCTTGCAGCTGCCACGACCTCCTGTGGCAGTGAATTCCATATGTTAATCACTCTTTGGGTGAAGAAGTATTTCCTTTTATCTGTTCTAACCCGACTTCTCAGCAATTTCATAGAGTGCCCACGAGTTCTTGTATTGTGAGAAAGGGAGAAAAGTACTTCTTTCTCAACCTGCTCAATCCCATTCATAATCTTATAAACCTCGATTATGTCACCCCTCAGCCGTCGTTTAACAGCATCTGTAACAGATGGTCACTCACTTGTTAGGGAGGAGGATCCACAACAACTCCACATTGTTCAACCAACTTTCTTAAAGATGGGAAGTTTTGCACAAGTTACAGAATTACAGAGTTGGAAGC
Source organism: Gekko gecko (assembly GCA_029375565.1). NCBI lineage: Eukaryota > Metazoa > Chordata > Lepidosauria > Squamata > Gekkonidae > Gekko > Gekko gecko. The sequence continues at coordinate 97,459,272 of JAPDNY010000008.1, forward strand.
GGCCATACAGGCCTTCTAGTCCAGCTTCACTCACTTTTACTCAACTGTCACGTTAACAGTGTAATCCTAAATAGAGAAGATTCCAGTTTTTGAGATTTCACTGAAAGTCTGTTCTTACTCGACAATGTATTTTTAGCTAATAGCAATTATTATAATTATTTAGCTAATAATAACAATTGTGTTTTATCACAGCCAGTAAAATCATACAGAATAAACCATAGTTGCTACTTACAATAGTCAAGCATCCTTGGGCTGGAGAAAGATTACCCAAGATAGATAGTAGCAGGGGTCTTTTTTTTTGGGGGGGGGGAGTGTGCCGGAGCACAGCTCCAGCAGCTCAGGAGCCACAACAAATGGCGGTGGTGGCAAGCCCCTCCCCCAGCTGGTGTCCCGGTAGGGTGTGCAAAAAAAAAAAAAAAAATCGGCCTGGCCAAATCAGGCACAAGCAGTTTCGGAGGGCAGAAAGGCTCCCACATGTCAGTTTTGGCAGTAGGAGCAGATTTGGGAGTCTTTTGGCCAGCCGAATGTCAATTTCAGCCCCAGAGAAAACCTGAAAGTGACATCAGTCTTCTCAAGGAATTATTGTAAACTCTGTAGTTTTAACATAGAGTTTCCAGTGATTCCTAGAGGGGACTGGTGGCACTTTCATTCTTTCCCAGAAGTGTTGTCACACTGTTGCCAATGACCATTTTTTAAAAATTCTCCCACTGGCTGCTAGAGGGCTGATGGTTAATGGCCACTGGGGGCAGGACAACTGAAAATGTCTAGGGTGGTAACTGATTGAATCTTGTTAACAGATGGTATGTCAACCGAGACCCCGAGTTTATTATAACATAGATCAGTGTAGCAGGATCTGGAGTCTGCAGAAAAAGAACAATATTCTGAGCAACATGCAGCTGGAAAAGCTGATTTTTCCCCTCACTATATTTACCTATTTCTCCGATGGAGGCCAGGATACAACAAGACTCCTAAGCTCTTAACTTTTATGGAAAGCTGTGTTATGCTAATAATGAGAAACAAAATCTTCTCTAATATGGCAACCATGCCAACCAGCATTAGTATGTTATTATCCTGCCTTTTTCATCCAAAGAGATCAAGATGCATACATCAGTTTGGGCACCTCTGTTTGTTCTTATAACAACTTTGGGAGTTGGATTATACAGAGGGAAACTTAACTGATCCAAGGTCATTTAGTGAGGATCATGGCAAATCATATATAAGCATATCTGTTTTAGATGGTAGAATAGAGAGGATTTTTTTAAAAAAAATAAAAGAGTAACCATCAGCATTGTAACATTTTTTGTTATCTGGACTTAGAAACTATCACCTCTCCATATATCCAGCATTATCCAAAAACAATGCAAAAACCTGCAACACTTCTTTGAAGTGACCATGAAGATAGTGTAACCTACACACTCCAAGCAATAATTCTTCTGTAAAAGTTGTTCTAACTCTCTCTCACTCACTTGCACTCTCTCTCTCTCACTCACTTGCACTGTGTGTGTGTGTGTGTGTGTGTGTGTGTGTGTGAGAGAGAGAGAGAGAGAGAGAGAGAGAGAGAGAGAGAGAGAGAGAGAGAGAGAGAGAGAGAGAGAGAGAGAGAGAGAGCCTGGTATCTGGCTCCAATTTAAAAGTTGGTAACTTAAAATAACTTGGATATGCTTGAAAAACATATACAGTAAGGGTAACAGTGTGGATATAATTATCCACATGAAACTTATGTCATTTTAACATTACTATTTAGTTCAAAATAGAGCAATCAACTTTCTTTCTATAATTAGAATTAATTTCTGTGAGATAGCTTCCAATTGCAAACTTCCACTTTTATCTCAGTGAACTTCAGAGAACTGAAGATTTAAACAGATTGAAATGAGTTTCTCTGCTTTCATGTCTTACTGCTTTTGACCAGGATGTTTGCTGTACTATAAGAAAATAAGTTATCTGAACTAGACAGTAGACAGGAGGATTTGGGAGATATAAATGTCTATGGTATCTATGAAGTGAAATTCTTTCATATAATCCCTAGCCTTACAAAGTTGTTCACTAATTTCCTTCCATTTTTCCATTTTTTCCCTCAGAAATATTTAAAGTTTTTTGTTAGAAATCTGACAGAAAGTGAAAAAATACAACCCTAGTTCCCCACCTTCTCTTGTTTTCCACAGAAATCTGTGACAGAGACAATCTCCCAAGAGGGAGATAATAAATTATTTTCAACATGTTCAGTGTGCCTCACATCATTGTATGTGATCATGGCCAGCTCACCCACTAGGCGAGCTAGGTGCTCACCTAGGGCGCACCGGCTGCAGGGGCGTCAAACCGCGCCCCAGCCCCTCCTGTGAAAAGCCCCCTGCTGCTCCTGCCGCCTCCCCGAGCGCCTCGCCGGGGCTCAGGAGGCGGCAGCAGAGCTTGCCCGCCCTCTCCCCAAAGCCCGGGGGGGCAGGAGAGGAGGCAGGGGTTTCTGGGCTGGGCCACAGGGCGGGCAGGTGGCAGCGTGGCTTCTCCCCCCCACGGCCCTCCCAAGTCCACCGCTGGACCACGGGGCTGGGATATCTGGGCTGGGCCGCAGGGCGGGCAGGCGGTGGTGGCACGGCTCTTCTCTCCCCGCCCCCCCACAGCCCTCCCAAGCCCAGCGCAGCTCTTCTCTCCCCCACACGGACCTTCCAAGCCCACTGGACTGTGGGGCTGGAGTTTTGGGGCTGGGCCGCGGGGCAGGCAGGCAGTGGCTCTTCTCTCCCCCCCGACGGCCCTCCCAAGCCTGGCGTGGCACTTCTCTCCCCCCCAACAGCCCTCCCAAGCCTGGCGCGGCGCTTCTCTCCCCCCCGACGGCCCTCCCAAGCCCGGCATGCCGTTTCTCTCCCCTCACAGCCCTCCCAAGCCCGCTGGACCACGGTGCTGGGGTTTCTGGGCTGGGGCACCGGGCGGGCAGGCGGCGGCGCTTCTCTCCCCCCACGGCCCTCCCAAGCTTGGCACAGCTCTTCTCTCCCCCCAAACAGCCCTCCCAAGCCCGCTAGACTGCGGGACGGGCAGGCGGTGGCGCTTCTCCCCCCGATGACCCTCCCAAGCCCGGTGCGGCTCTTCTCCCCCCACAGCCCTCCCAAGCCTGCTATACCGTGGGATGGGCAGGTGGCGGTGCTTCTCCCCCCAACAGCCCTCCCAAGCCCGGCGCAGCTCTTCTCTCCCCCCCGATGGCCCTCCCAAGCCCACTGGACCATGGGGCTGGAGTTTTTGGGCTGGCCCCGGGGCGGGCAGGCGGCGCTTCTCTCCTCCCCACACGGCCCTCCCAAGCCCGCTGGACCGTGGGGCTGGGGTTTCTAGGCTGGGCCGCAGGGCGGGCAGGCGGTGGCCCAGCTCTCGGCGCCCTTGACACTGGGGGGGGGGCACCAGAAGGTCTCCCCGCCTAGGGCGCAAAGAACCCTAGGGCCAGCCCTGTATGTGATCATGCATGATCTAGTTGCAAGCTTGTCCATGTCACATTATGTTTCCAAGATAAATGCTGTCCCAACAGCTGCACTTTGCTTCCAGTTTTAATCTCTAGTTCTAAGTTTAGTAAACTGACTGAAGCTCATCTATGAGGTGCTCAGAACTGAGCCCACTGCTGCTGGTATTGGTAAGTGCAATGCTCGCATACTCTAGCACTGGGCCCTGGGGAGCTAGTGTGTGTGTGAAACTTGGCTCCCAATGGGCAGTGATGGCATTTACTCTCATGGGCCAGCCAGAGCTCAGCAGCAGGGAGCCCTTGGGAGAAGTAGGTCAGCTGGAACTCGGCAGCAGCAGCAGCAGCAGCAGGGACTCCTCAGGACAAGCAAACTCCTCAGAAGAAGAGGAGCTTTGTATGGCCAGCTCTGAGCTGGAAGAAGACAAGTTGGAAAAGGAATTACAGGCTCATCAAGGCTCACAATCAGCAGATGACTCAGAGCCACCAGCACCCAGCCGTGATGCAGCAGGTGAACCTCAGTTAAGCATTAGCAATCCACCAGGCTCACCTCCCTCCTTTGAGCACCAGAGAAGGGAGCTAAGAAAGGAGCTGCAAGAAAGAAGACAATGTGCTCGGCTCCTGGCCTGTCACCAGCTGCTTGCTGATAACATCACAGAGTATTTGCAGTTATGCTTCAGCAGCTGGCTGATAACAAGGTTCATTTGTGGATACCTGTAAAACCAGCTCAGGGAGTCTTGTTTGTGGAAGCAACAAGTCACTCTGCTAGACTCAGCAGCTGGGCCTGGCTCACCTGTGTGACCTTAGACTTTGTGAACCCCCTGTTTGAGTTTGACCCTTGGACCTTCTGACTGCACTCTCTGGACAACTCCTCTGGTAACAACTCTCTGCCTTGATTCTTGGGGCTGGCTTGACTTTTGGGACTGGGTTTTGGACTCTGTTGTGTGGTTATGGATGGATCTAGCTTATCCACCTCACCTGCTACACATTTATCTTCCTGGTTGCCCTGCTGCTGGAGGGCCCTCTGAAAGAGTGATGTGCATTCATGGTGCCCATTTCTTGTGCTGTGGTTGGCTGATGTTGCCCAGCTGCTGCTGTTTACCATTTGAGCCCCTTATTTACATATCCAAATATTCTCTTGGGTGGCTAGGATGCAGATGGGCCTGGCTTCATAGGGCTTTGCCCTCTGAAATTAACCTGATCTGCTCTGCAGTGCATTTGGCTGTTGGTTGACCTTAACTGTGGTGGTGGGTCTTTATTCCCACAACTTTCAGCAATGGGTCCAGTGCTCCTTGTTGAGCCGCAACTACCACCTTCCCCAGGGCTGCCACTTCCCCAGGGCTTTTAGTAAAAAGGCAAAGAGAAAATCCTCAAAGAAAGATTTAACATCATCATTTTGGGTGGTATGACTGGTAGGCACCACCACAAAATTTAGAGTTAAAAAACATAATTTAGATGAGAGGCAACTCTACAAATGAAAAGGCAACAAAATTTACAAAGGAAGACAGTAGAAAAGACTTAAAGAAATTATGTTATTGTTTTACATCAAAATGCAACTTTCTGTCCATCTGCTGTTACTTTACAATCACAGATCAGTCTGATTTTATGGGGGTGGGAGAGGATTTATCATGCTGGATAGAAATGTTACAAGGTTTTGTATTTAAGCTGTTAACAATGTTCAGTGCCCAAGGGGATTTCATTAAGAAAATACATAATGTTGGCTGTTGATTCTGAACTTGATTATACCAGCGAGAACAAATATTGTACTTGTTATACCTGGGTTCTGATAGAAAAATGTTAAGTTTAGGAATCATCCTTTCCTTGTGAAGTAATTGTTGAAACTGTACATCCTAAACGAGGATATCCTAAATTTAAAAATTTAAGCTGAAACTACATGGTTCATTTTTCATTTTGTTAAAAAGGAAAAGCAGTCTCAGATGATAAAACAGAGAAGGGAAACAGCAAGAGGGAAAAGGCTGCATCAAAACATCTTGATTTTCTAGAACAGCAAGATGGTTCAATAATTGAAAGCTTAAGGAATAGTGAGACTAAATATGTAGCCACAACAGTCTAATTATTTTTTAAAAAGTGAATAAAAATGTCCTTGGTTAATTAGACAACTGGTGAAATATTTTGCATGGTGCTCTGTCAAAACCAGCAACACATGGAGTCATAACACAGGCCTCTGAATTGAGATGAATTGCAACAAGCTTTCTCTTTTATAGTATCTACAAATGTTTGAAAAAGGAGGAGCTTAAAATGTAGAAAAGGGTTCACAAAAGGGATAGCCAGCCAATCCAGAATAAATGCCCTGCATTTCAAATGGCAAGAAGATGTATGCAAACCCAGGTTATGTGTCAGATAATAGATTAAGCAGGGATTAGTGCAGTCACAGGCAATCTCCTTCATACAGCGAATTTCAGCACTACATCCACAAACAAATGCATAATAGAAGCAAAAATGTATCATACATGTAGTGACATAGGTAGAAAACATAACTGTTACTTTAAGCAATAAAATCTATTAATATTTAAGCATAATAGCATAATAGAGGAAAGAAATGTTGGCTCTCTTGGCACTCCAGCTCACATTTGAACCAAGTCTCTGGCATTCACTTTGACCATGTACAGTTAATTTGGTATTCAGGTCTCAGTCTAGCTCGATGAAAAGTACATCATGTATCTTACTCATCATCTCTCAAAGATCAGCTGCTGTCAGAATACAATAAAAAGGAACAGGCTAGCATACTACAGTGAAGGAAAACTGCCTGGTTCTGCTCAGTGATGTGTAACAAAGCATAACTGTTGAGTAAATATTCATTTTAATTTGCAATTTTATATAGATGTTGTCGTATTTTATTGAATAATTTATTAAAACATTTATAACCGACCTTTGCTCATGGCTCAAGGCAGCTCAATTTAAAGGCTTGTTCCCATATCTAAAATGTAAAGTTTTTATTTTGGACAAAGCATTAATATCAGGAAGGTGGAAGGTGCTGGAAAAGAACCATCCTCCAAAATATTCCAGAGTGCTTCTGCATGGGGGCAAGGAGGGAACAACAACAGATGCGGACACTGTTGTAGGCTTCCCAGTGAAATCTGAGTGGTCAGTGTGAGAAACATGCCACTAGTTTAGACAGATTTTTATCTGATCCAGCAGAGCTCTTTGTATTTCTCAATGATTCAGAGATCAAATCCTCCATGACCTTGAGGGTGTGGAAGTAGGTCATAAAATCACAAAGCTGAAAACAAACAAACAAACAGTATATGGGTGAATAATTCACCTAGTCATAAATGTACTAGAGCTATTGTATTTACACTTTTTCTAATCTGGAGTAACAGATTTCTGTGCTAGATCCAAGGTCAGCTGGCTCCTGTTGTGATCTAGTTACTTCAGTTAACCTCTCAAATTACATGAAAATAAATTTCACTTCCATTCTCATTTATTTATAAGTTGTATAGTATTAAAGTTTCAACAGCCTGATGGCTCAGCCTAGCATTATCTCTCCAGAGCTTAAAAGATAAGTAGGGTCAATGACAATAGATCCAGTTGGTCAGCTGAGTTGGTCTGAAGTAGTACAACAAATTTAGTGTCCAGTGGCACCTTTAAGACCAAGAAAGGTTTATTCAAGGTATGAGCTTTTGTGTGCAGGCACACTTTATCAAATTTATCAATGACAGTTAATGTTTGGATGGGAGACGTCCAAGGAAATGCAGGGTTTCTATTCAGGGGAAGGCAATGACAAACCACCATAGCTCATATCTTGCCTTGAAATCCCTATGAGTTAGTTGTGACTTGACAGCACACATTATTGTTGTTCTTGTTGTTTATTAAACAATTATTTTCAAGCATGCCACTTTTGTTAGATATCAAACCAGGGGTCATTTTGTAGAAAAAGAGGTGCAGGAGCTTATTAGCATAATTTATTTGCATATGCCACACACCAACATCACCAGAAGTGTGTCAGAAGGCAACACCCACCCCTCAGACTCCACTGAACTGTTTGGGATTGCTAGCTATTGGGGGGGGGGGCATGCAGATCTGTCCTTGCAGAGGAGGGAGAGCTTGTACCTGAATAAAACTTTGTCTTAAAGCTGCCACTGGACTGTTTTGGATTGTTAGCTATGGGGGGGGATGCGCAGATCTGTCCTCGCAGAGGAGGAAGAGCTTGTACCTGAAGGCGGGCCAGGGGGTGCTCTGCAAATCTGGCTGCTTCTTGCTCCTTGTGGCCCGACTGAGGGCTGCTCAGAGCAGGGGGCAGGGCTTGTTGCATGTGCCCACCCCCTGGGCTCCTTACTGCTGGAGCTCCGCTCCTATGTGCTCCCACAGGAAATGACCCCTGTGTCAAACAGTATGAAAGTAAAATGGCTTGGGAAATGCTAATGGTTTGGAATAAAATTGAACTTGCAGACTTTGTTTATGTAAATAGGTCAAGTTTAATGTGGAGGAGGGGAGAATGATGTTGTAAGCCACTTTGGTTCCCCATTGAGGAGAAAGTGGGGTATAAATATCTAAATAAATAAAAACATCTTAGACCAAATTTCATTTATGGTAAATTCATGAAGAATATTTGAGATTGCTCCAACATTTCAGAATTTAGAGATTAAGTAGCATAATTATGGGTTTTTTGGGGTTTTAATGTATCAGCTTTGCAAGGCAATTGCTAATTGAGTGTGCACAGTGACAAGTCAATGGCAAAACTGTGATCACATAGTTTGGGTGGTGGTTCACCTGGAAACATTCTTTTCATTTCACAATAGTGATAGAATGGTATCAAAATTCCCCAGTTCTGATTCTTAAAGTAAAGGTAAAGGTAAAGGTTCCCTTGCTCGAAAGCCAGTCGAATCCGACTCTAGGGTTGCGGTGCTCATCTCCGTTTCAAAGCCGAAGAGCCAGCGCTGTCCGAAGACGTTTCCGTGGTCATGTGGCTGGCATGACTAAACACCAAGGTGCACGGAACGCTGTTACCTTCCCACCGAAGTGGTACCTATTTATCTACTTGCAATTTCTTGCTTTCAAACTGCTAGGTTGGCAGGAGCTGGAACTAGAGACAGGAGCTCACCCCGCTACTTAATCTCTATGCTACTTAATCTCTAAATTCTGATTCTTACATAGGGAAAATACATTAGATTTACTTTGAACATACATTCTACCCTATTAGAAATCCTTACGTACATCAAGTGAATGCCAATATGATTAATCTACTCAGTGAATTCATGGGGAACTGGGATTTTAATCTTTGTAAAAGTCCAGTGATGTTCATGCCATGGTAGAGGGTGAAACACTTTTAACTTTACAAAACTTAATTTTGAGACAGAGTTGATATTTCAAAAACGGTTTATTTGCTGTTGATTTGCTCAGCCCTTGAGCATAGTAATCACTGTATAAATGTAACCAGTTCCCACACAACCTAGAAACAATTAGGAGTCAGAGGGTGCAGTTTCCTATGAGTTTGAATCCTCTCTTTTAAGACATTAAACCATAACGGCATGTTATTATTTTTATTATTATTTAGTGAGATGTAGCCTATCTCCAGTAAGTACAACAATCTGAAATGAAAGGTGTAGATAAATTAAGAATATAGGGATTATGTTTCCTATAGATGGGTAAAAAATGCCTCAGAAATGTACAAATGCTTTCAAACCCCTGTAAAGAATTGTTTGTAATCCATAATTTCTCTAAAGTGTGTCAAGAGGTTCTCTTCAGAGCTAGGACTAAAAAGCTGGTGAATCACTTTACTTCAGGGCACAGCTAGAGCTATTGGAGTTCCTTAACACTCTGCATTTCCATACTTCAATGATATTGATTTCTTTCAAGGATAAGCTTAGTGCTGAATGACAATTTGATGAACCAGAAGGTACAGAAGTTCTTTCTGTTCATTCACTCCTTGTACATTCCCATCAACAGTCTTTCCCCACTTCCCAATTCATATGCAGAAAGAGGGAAATACCAGAAAGCAATGCCTACAGAATCCATCTATATATGTTAATGAAATTAATGTTTGGAAATATAAGAAAGCCTTCACTGTTTAAATAAATCACAATGTAACTCCTGACAGTGACCAGTACCAGACTGTACAGTAGAAGAATCAAAAAACACATTTTCCTTGTCCTTTCTCCTTGCTCTTCGCTATTAGGATATGTGTAGCTTCATATTTTGAGATCTGCTCCCCACCTCTTGGAATTAGCACTGGAGTGCTACCATCCATGTCTGGCCACCTTGCGACTGTACCATCTTTTCACTTCACTGAAGTTGAATTAGATTTTATTTGGATTGGTAATTCATTTTAGTTGCCTTAAGGGACAGAGCTTCATGTTATCGATGAGGAAAAGTGCACATTTCATATAGGATAAATTTAGTACAGGATTTGTGTTCTCTGAACCATCCATTTCTTTATCTCCACCTTGGATGTATGTGCTCAATATAAATACAATTGAAATAAGACAAATCAGCAATGGAATATTCAATGCACAGCAGGACTGAAAGGTTTGACTGGTCTCTGGCCTTTCTATTTCTTTTGATCCTTATTTCAGTGTGTATGGATATATGGCCTACACCAGACAGAGTTCACAACCTCCTCCAAGCTTTATTCACAAACAATCTATTCTAGGTAGAACTCTTTCACTGTGCTCATGTCAGAACTGACACCTACTGTCACAGCTTCAGAGCAAATGTTCTTTTCTGGGATTTGAAATATACTGTATTTTTGGTCAAATAATGATGACTGATCACTAAGAAGGGGGAAAGACATCTTTTTTTGGGTAATATTTCATTATCCCTTCCATGTTATAATACAGAAAACACAGATAAAAAAATTTCTGAGCATTCTTGAAGCAGAAAAGAAAGAGAGCTAGTACACTTTCCTATAAATCTGTGAGTGATTTTCCCACTCTTCAAGGAGGTCTGTATGGTAGTAGTCTCAGATATTTGCAGCAAAGCTGAAGTTAGCATATTTTTTTTTATTCCAGTGGCACATTAAATGCACTTGTAAAGAAAGAGAAAATAACTATAAGCATGGGATGTTTTTCTTTCTGCTAGTTAGTTTAGGAAGAAGATTTGTCTTTCCCCCTTTCTCCAGGCAACTCACATGCTATTCTTTCACCCTGGTTATATAAGACCATGATATACTTTGTATAGTTAGACAGAAATCTAATAAACAGCTTCTCGGGAGATAACAGCTTGGTGTAGTGGTTAAGTGCATGGACTCTAATCTGGGAGAACCAGGTTTCCCATTCCTCCACTTGCAGCTGCTGGATGACCTTGGGCAAGCCATAGTTCTGTCAGAGCTGTTCTGAAAGAGCAGTTCTTGAAAGAGCTCTCTCAAGCACACCTACCTCACAGGGTGTATGTTGTGGGGAGGGGGATGGAAAGGAGTTTGTAAGCCACTCTGAGACTCTGAGTGAAGAATGGGGTGTAAATCCAATCTCCTCCTCCTCCTCCTCCTCCTCCTTCCCCTGTATATGAAACACATAGCAGTGATTCCCTATATGAAACACAGCAATGATTCCAGTGTGGTAGCATCTTAGAGATCAACAAGATTTTATAGGGTATGAGCTTTCAAGAATCAAAGCTTCCTTTGTCAGATACTCTGAGAAAGGGAGCTTTGACTCTCAAAAGCTAATACTCCATAAAAACTTGTTGATCCATAAAGTACTACTAGACTGGAAACTTAACTGTCCTATTGCAGACCAATACGGCTATGCTCTGAAACTTTCTTTATTTAAGTTTTTCAAGTAGCATTGTCTGTCAGTCATTTGTCTTGAATAGTGTTGCAGCAATTACTTATAAAATGAATTAAAGCAGTTTTGTAGAAGCCTGTGTGTGGATTCTCCTTTATACTTTGATAATTTTGGATACTACTTAGTAGAGGATTATTTAGATTAGATTATTTAGATTAGATTAGATTTTTCTATGAAAAGGAAAATATTTGGATTGCTATTCAGTTCTCTCCAGAAATATTTGCTTGAGACTGTAGAAAGATGATGCATTAATACCCCCCAACCCCCCTCTTGATAAATACAGGATTTGGCTTTACAGGTGACATTTGCTTAAATTTGCATTTAAAAGTCTTGCTGTATTCTTCAAAACCTTATGTCCAGTTTTTCTTCCTCTTTCTGATTCCTTGTTCCATTGATGGCTGGATCTAGATTTTTCTGCCCCTCTTATTTCTAACAATATCACACAGCTGTTCTACCTTTCTTGCAGCTTTCATCCTGGTTTTCTTCAGTTCCCTGCTTCCTCCATACTTACTCCCCTCAAGCTCTACTGCTTTCCATAGCTCCCTTTAGAGATCAATGTGTCATCTCTATAAGAGCTCTGAAACTGCACAAACTAGTCAGGTTGGTGATAGTTGATCTCAGAAGGCTGTTCTCTCAGAGAGCTTATAAAGTCACACATCATAATGTTAGGGTTGCCAACCTCCAGGTGGGGCCTGGAGATATCCTTCTATTACAACTGATATTCAGGCAATACAGATGAGTTCCCCTGGATGAAATGGCTGCTTTGGAGGGTGGACTGTATGCTGAGGTACCATGAGGTACCATGCTGAAGCCCTTCCCCTCCCCCAACCCTGCCCTCACCAGGCTCCCCCCCCAAATCTCCAGGTATTTTCCAACCCTGAGCTGGCAACCCTACACAATGTTGACTTCATAACACATCCATTTCCTGCTTGTGATCCTTGCCATTATGTCATTCCTGTGGTCCTAGAACCACCAACTAGATAAGTGTTAACTCCAGGGAATTTCTGGTCCTGTCCCAGCACAAATCAGGTGGCTCATCTTTTTCTCAGGCATGTCACATCACCCTACAGGTTAATAATGTTAACCTAGGGGTGACAGTTCAGAAGTGCAGACTGGTATCTTGTGTGGGCTGCACAGAGTTGGATTCAGGATGAGGGGAATATAACTTTGCAATGTCCTTGCTGAGCACAGAGAGCCTGGGTTGGAGATAGCCATCAGCATTTTTTTTCATCTGGGCACTCTCAGAATCTTTTTGATAAATGTTGAGTCAAAAGGGGATGCAAGATGGATGTGCATTTTCATCAGAATATTTTCATTATATTAAACATGTAAACATTGAAATGAACAAAATGAACTGAAACCAAACATGCACAAAACTTTTGTGCATTACACCAATATCTGACAATACAAAGTTTTAGGTCAATTGGTGATTAACCCTTGATTAAGATAAGCTTTCATTTCCATCATATGCTGACTGTAAAAGTTAATGTAAATTATTAATTGTTCTGTAAAGGTTCATGCTTATGACCCATTGACTATGGTAGTCCATCCAAATTTAATAGTCAACAAATACTGACTATCACCCATATTCTTGCATTGTGCAGTGGGTTGGACTAGATGACTCTGGAAGCTCCTTCCAACTCTATGATTCTATGTTATCAGGAACTAACATAGCAGTGTGACGGCATGTCATCATAAGTGCATGAAAACCTGTAATTCTGGTGATATGAAAAAAGCTAACAAGGTTTACCTCAGCAGTAGGGAAGTGTAATTTTTTCCCCATTTCATTTTGTTAAACATTTTTATTTGTTTCTTTTTCGTTATTGCATTCATTCATGATTCATTTTCATTTCCAATTGGTCTAATGAGAAACACATTTCAATGGGAAAAAGACACAGGCTGCAATTCCTTTGTTTCCCATCTAATTTGCTTGACATTTTCGGGGATTGTATCCCTTATTGAAGAGACCTTCCTGCCAAAACTGAGGCATATAAGAGAACAGTTTTACAGCCAGTTAAAATTGTCAGTGGCAGAGCTGACAAAGACAGATGTTTGGCTACTGCCAAAAGCGAGCATCATTACAGAGTAAGCACAGGGAGGCATTTTGTATCCCATGAAAATCCAGCTTGCAATTAAATACAAGTTTGATTTTATATTTCTGTCTGCAGAAATTCCTAGGTACCATTGCTCTTTAACATCTTATACAAATGGCTGAACAGGTAAAGCTGAAAAGGTGAATAGTGTAAAAGAAGAGCAGATGTAGGGAGAGAAATGGCATTGGAAAAGGGGCTTGCCCTGTACCCACCTTGACTTTTCCCAGTAGTTAGTCTGCCCTTCTGTAGAATAAAACAAGAGAACACAATGGCACCATTGGGAGGTTGATAAGGCTGCAAGATGTTCAAAGCATCTTTCTCTTTTCTATCATAAAATAAGAACTGACACTTTCAAAATGTTTTGGTATTCAGAAGTCTGGCATCATTTTCTGGAACACATGCTCCCGGTTTTGGGAGCTGGTCTCTATGGGCCTGGGCAAAACATCCACCCGGTTATAGGCTCAGATCCCAGCTAAAGACTAGCATGCACATTTCAGTCAGATCTTTGGGATCCCTTCCATTCCTCCCAATAGGGTTTATGTGCAAGCTCCCTCCATCGATCTGTCTATCTTGCCCTGGATCAACTTCAGAGATTAAAGGTTTGATCTCCTCCCTTTCTTCTGGCAAAGCCCCAGGGAAGGACATAGCCCCCTGAACTATTCAAATACTTCTCTGACTGGTGGGCCCCAATTTTGACCAAGCTATTCACCCAGAGCAATGCAACAGGGGTCTTCCCCTTAAGGCGGAAACACAGCATTGTGTTTCCATTATATAAAAATGGGGATAAACAGGTTCCTAGCAATTACCATCCAGTTAGCTTGCTGGATATTGTCTCCAAAATGTACAGCAAATATCTCATGAGTAAGTTGGATGACTGGGAAGCCTCAGACCAAATCATCTGCCCAGAGCAAGAGGGCTTCAGAAAAGGGCAAAGTACAATTGATCATTCCCTGATCTTATACTATCTCACCCTAAAATGCATGAGGGGCCCTACCAAACACCTGTTCACAGCTTTCATGGACCTAAAAGCTGTTTTTGACTCAGTGGATAGGGACTGGCTTTGGTTGAAGCTGACGATTGCAGACATTGATAAATGGTTACTGTTTTTTTGCTATGAGAACTCCATAGCGATCTAACAGCTAAAATAAGAACAGGCAACTCTGGATCACTAACTGAGGAGATTCCAATCCTCCGAGGGGTGAAACAGGTGTGTTCTAGCTCCCCTCTCTTCAACTTATATCTTAATGACATAGTGGCAAGACTGACAGGCCCAGATTTTGCTGGCTATGGTCTCTGTAAGCACTATCTATTTTAGTAGTAGCAAACCAGTCTTTATTTTTCCCAGCTGGAAGCCTTCATTTTCTGGCTGGCAAAAGCTCTCCCTGTGGGGCCTGGAGATCTCCCAGCAATCACCATATTCCCCAGCCACAGCACATCATTTCCCCTACAGAAAATTTCCCAGCTATTACAATGGCTGCTATGGGCAGTGGATTCTATGGCAATACACCCTGCTGAAGTCCCTCCGCACCCCCAACCTGCTCTCTCCATGATCTAGCCCTCAAATCTACTGGTCTGAGCCTCCCCTTAGTATTGCCAGCCTCCAGGCAGCACCTGGAGATCTCCAAGATCAGCTCCCCTGGAGAAAATGGCTGCTTTGGGCAATGGACTCTATGGAATTATACCCTGCTGAGGTCCCTCTGCACCCCAGTCCCTGCCCTCCCCAGGCTCTACCCCTCAAATCTACTGGTCTGGCCCTCCCCTTAGTATTGCCAGCCTCCAGGCAGCACCTGGAGATCTCCAAGATCAGTTCCCCTGGAGAAAATGGCTGCTTTGGGCAATGGACTCTTTGGCATTATACCCAGCTGAGGTCCCGCTGTACCCCAAAACCAGTCCTCCCCAGACTCTACCCTTCAAATCTACCAGTCTGGCCCTTCTCTTAGTATTGCCAGCCTCCAGGCAGCACCTGGAGATCTCCAAGATCAGTTCTCCTGGAGAGAATGGCTGCTTTGGGCAATGGACTCTATAGCATTATACCTTGCTGAGGTTCCTCCAGACACCAAACCGTGCCCTCCCCAGGCTCTACCCCTCAAATTTACATGTATTTCCCAACCCAGAGTTGGCAACCCTGTGACTGGCTATGGAACCACTTTTCAGACCCTTGGAACCCAGAAGACATGGCATAGGCATAGCTGCCACTGCATAATTCCAAATCAACATAAGTCAGGAGGGAACCATACCTGTTACCATGAGGCTGTCCTCCCATACTTGGGGCAGGAAAATGACTTGAGACAGCCCTGCCCTATAGCTAAGCAGAAGAAAATAAACATGGCTTACCTCCTCTTTCCCCCCTTCCCTCTACCACCCCACCAGCCACAGCTGGGACACTCACCTAGAGCTTCCTTCTAGATCTCGTATTTCTTCCCAAAACTGGCCTTACTCCTAGTAACAAAATAAAGCAAACTAGAAACAACAACATTAATTTGTATAATTAACTTGTGAACCACTGAGTGGGAGTAAGTCATCAGATCCTTGGTAATTATCCTGGAGAGGCAACAAAAACCAAGACTTCCCTCCTACCCCCATCAACCATTAGTCTAATGTTATAAAATATATTTATTAGCAATAAACAAGGCTACTGCATTACAACATCTTAATAAGGGATTTCAGCAAATAAATAAATAAAAGATTGATCAAGGCATTTGCTGAACTGGAATTTTGCTCCTTTTGGGAAGTGTTGTAGGGAATATCAATTTACATTTTGGATCAGATGACGAACAAGGCCATCTAGAGCGCCAAGCCTTTTACATGCTGAACCATTGCATTGTGAAATTGTTTTGAGGCAATTGGGCTCCATCTACAATTTATTATTAATACTGGGCACTGCACCTCATGGTTATTGTTCTTGTGGAGGAAGATAAAAATACCCCTTGATAAAGATTGTTTTCTGAAATGGTCTGAATCATTGATCAAACTACCACTGAGTAAAGAAGTAAAGAAAAGAGTGACTTTCTTGTCACCTTATTGTGCTTCCTTTGGAACATTTATGGACATCTGATAAATGTCTTATGCTTGCTAAGAGTATTTATATAGGTTTAATATTTATTTGTGACTGGAATTGCTTTACTTTTGATATTGTTTTCTAATGCTGATTTTGTAGTATTATGCATACCTCTTTACATGTTGTGATTTATGATGTGCTAGGAATAAGGCCTACTGTGGAAATAAATACAATGAGCTCTAGAAAGAGGCTTTGAGTGGGTGCCCCAGCCTTGGGCACTCAGTGTCAATTTGCTGTGGGGACGTCAGCTGGATATAATGTCACAGAGTCCACCATTTTCTCCAGGGGAACTGATCTCTGCCATCTGAAGAGCAGTTATAAATCTGAGTGATCTCCAGCCCTTACCTGGAGAGTGGCAACAATGGTTCCTGAGGAAGAAATGACTGGTTTGGAGGGTGGAGTCTATGGCACTGTACCTGTCTGAGGTTCCACCCCTCCTCAAACCCTACCTCTCCAGGGTCCTCCCCTGAACTCCAGGAATTTCCCAACCTGGAGTTGGCAACCCTATCTCCTTGCCAGCCAACCATCAACCTACCTTTATCTGCCCCTCCAACTTCAGCTTTCCATCTCCTCCCCCTCCCTGCAGCCTCTACCTAGGAAAAGTACAGTCTTCCTCCACAGTGGGAACCAAAGCAGCTCACATCATTCTCCTCTCCCCCTTTAGATCCGCACAACAACCCTGTGAGGTAGGTTAGAAAAAATCAAATTCAAAACCTTTAATGGCATATGAAGGTTAGGCTGAAAGTCTATGACTGGTCTGAAATTACCCACTCAGTTTCCACAGCAAGACCATAGGTCTCTTCCTGGAGAAAATAACTGCTTTGGAGGGTGGACTCTATGGCATTCTATTCACCTGAGGCCTCTCCCCTACCCAAACTCTGGCTTCTATAGACTCCACCACAAAATCTCCAGAAATTTCCCAACCTGGAGCTGACAACCCTAGTCAGGACTGGCCCCAGTGAGGACTGGCCCCACAAAGGCCAAAGTAGACCTGGAAAGGGGCCTCCTGCTTTACCTTTTTATTGACAGAACCAAGATTTGTTGCCTAACAACAGCCACTGAGGGAAAAGTGAGCCACACAGCTGTTTTGGCAGTTTATTCAGACAGGAAATGGATAAACTGGCAGTGGGCAGGGTAGAAGAGCGGGCCCATCACCCAGCCAATGGCATGTAAGTACTCTTGAGAGGTGGTTGATGAGCCAGTGGTTGATGGAGTGCACAGCACAGCTAATGGGAGAGCCAGAAAGTGCCAATATGTTGGGCTTTCATATGTATAAGGACTACTTTTCTATTATATTATGTTGAAAATTTCTTATATTTCTTGACTTGGATTTTTTGTCTCTGGGGAGTGTATCCTGTTAGCTATTGTTATTTCCTCCCCATCCCTGTTTTCAATGTGCCTGACCTCCCTGCCAAAACATAGTACTCCCATGTGCTCATAACAGAAGAAGAAAATATAATGTGATTCCTCTCTCTCTCTTCCTTAATGCCTGCCTTCAGGAAAGGGTAAAAGGATACAGCCTAATTAACATCTCTACTTTTCTCTCGCCTAGGGTTGCCAGGTTAGACCAACAAGCAGGTGGGGGACTTACCAGGATGCTCTGGGAAAGGGAACTCTGGGTGAACTGCTGTCATATTTAAAGGGACCATGTTCCTTTAAAATACTTTCCCTCCATTGGAAATAATGGAGGATGTGGGCACCTTCTTTTGGGACACATAGAACTGGACTCCCTGGTCCAATCTTATTGAACCTTGGGGGTTTTTTAGAAGAAGCACTAGCAGCTCTGCTGAAAATCTGGTGCCTCTCTACCTCAAAAAACAGCCCCCCAGAGCCCAAGATACCCATGGATTGATTCTCCATTATATCCTATGGGGACTGGTGTCCATAGGGTATAATGGGGTGCCCAGCAACTATTCCACCCCCCTGGTTTCTGATAGCCCTGAAGCAGGGGAAGGGGCTCCACACTGGGGGATCCCCCACTCCCAATTGCGGATTGGCAACCCTGTGAACCAAACAAACTATCAGAGAAAAAAACAGAAGCCTTTTCTTCTATTTGTTTGCCAAAAGCCAAGATGGTATATATACTCTTCTAGGGAAAGAATAAAGTTTGAGTCCAGTGGCACCTTCAAGACCAACAAAGTTTGATTCTGGGTATAAGCTTCTGTGTGCATGCACACTTCATCAGATACCAGGCTAAGGGGTATTAATTTATCTTACATGACACTGACAAGCAAAGAGAAAATTGAGAGGTCCTGTCCAGAATGCTGTTAATTTCAGGTTTTGAGGGAGGGGGACCATACAGTTGAAACTCTCTTTTGATGTACGTATTTGAACTTCTAATGAGATTTTACCTTAGAACTCTTGACCTTAAAACCACTCCTGCTATAAGTACACGTGACTTTCAGGGGCATGAAGAACCGTATGCAAAAAGAAACTCAACAAAAGAAGTTTATGGAGACCTGACCTGGATAGCCCCGGCAAGCCCAATCTTGTCAGATCTCAGAAGCTAAGCAGGGCCGACCCTGGCAAGTGTTTGGAAGGGAGAACTCCAAAGAATGCCAGGTCTGGGAGGCAGAGGCAGGCTATGAAGCCACTTCTCTGAACATCCTCCATGCCCCAATAGGAGTCACTAGAGGTTGCTATGACTTCCAGGCACGGGCGCACACACACACAATGCAAAAATGTCAGAGAGAGAGGGGGGGGGGTTATGGAGTCTAATTCATTCAAGTTTAGCTTACTTTGAGGAATAATCTGCTTTCTTTTCTTTCTTTTTTCTTTTAACTATAGTTTCTTAACTTATTACACTAAATGCCTGCCATGTTTATTACTCAGTTCAGCTTGGCTACCAAGGTCATTTCCCAACACATTTCTGTTGAAATTGATTTCGTAAGTTTGTACCTTGACCTCCTTGGCTATGTGTTCACTTATTTTATAGAGGGTGTGAATTGTTTTAATTACATAATTGCTAGACTAATTGGGGCTAAGGCTCTTATTTTAATGGAAGGCTCCAGTGTAGCATGTATTTAGGAGCTTACAGGCTATTGTAGTAAATAACTGAGCAGTGCTGCTGAATATGACAAGCCAATAAAAATAATTTGTGTCTCCTTCCTTTCATAGATCCTAACACCTCTCAGTATGTCCTTCCAAATTGCTCACTCCAGTTATACAAAAGGTCAACTCTATAAACTGAGATTAATGAATTTATTTACCAAATTCCAGTAATGTATATGGAAACAAATTGGTGTATGAAACTGGAATTTCAGATTTTGTTGAAATGCATTACCTAAAAGACCATTAGTTCCTTCCAACCAAATTTGCAGAGATAAAGGACAAGCTGGAATCTGACTCATAAAAAGGTCAAATATAGTTGAGAAAAGCTACAGATGTCACAAGCCATTTGTCAGCAGAAACAAATAGTTTACACAGATGTTCAAAACAATTGATGAAAGAAAGCAATCCATTTCAAGTTGAAAATGTACATTAAAAACAACTCCCCCAAATTCTAAACAAAACCAAATTAATATTCCTTTCTAATAATAATGTGATCTTGATTATTTTCCTTCATCTCATTTTTATTCTTCTAGTATCATTTCCTATATTTCAGAGATCCACAAGTCATTTCTTTCCTCTCATTGTGGATAACATGAAAAATATGTAATTCTTTTGAAGATCTGATTTGTCCTTTGATTTCAAATCTCTATAATTGCCAGGCTTGGCAACAAAGAATGAGAAAAAAAGAATTAAATGAAAATTAAATTGTTGACAGGATAGTTTATGCTAATAAGAACTACTCCAAAATATGTACTAAAACCAAGAGCTATTGATGATCACAACAGGAGCCTAATGTATGAATGTTTTGGAAATTAAACAGGTCTTCACTCTCTGACAAAACATAGCTAAACAAGATTAGCCCTTCTGGGGAAGTTGTTCCTCAAGGTGTGCAGTACTATCATTAAGGTCCTACTTTAATGCACCTTCCTCAACAATGGCTCACAGAGTGGGTTTCATCATTTGACCTGTGTGAATACATGTAGAAATGTACTGAGGGAAGCAGTTCTTAAGGTCTACTAGCTCTGCCAGTATATGGCTTTAATGACATCAGCTTCTCAAATAGGGCAAAATTCAACTTGCAGTACATGAACTCATGAAACTGCCTTATACTGAATCAGATCATTGGTTGATCTATCTCCTCTGTGGCTTCCACCTCCTTAGCAGCACCAAAGTGTCAGCAGTGGACGGCTTGAGCACTGGCCTTGTCACTGTGGCCTCCTTCCCAGCCACCACTGCCATGATTACTGTTTCTCTTGCGGCTACTGTAGGGCTAGCAGTGGGTGGCCTTTGTATTGGTTGGGCCACTGTTGATTGCCATCATCTCCCTGTAAACCTCAGCAGCAAGTGGCCCAAGCACTGGTCTTGTTGCCATGGCCTCCTCTATTATAGTCACATCTCCCTCTACCTCCTCTGCAACCTTTACCTTCTAGTGACCACCAAAAATCAGCAGCAGATGGCCTGAGCACTGGCCTTGTTGCTGTGGCTTCTCCTGTGGCCCGTATTGCCATAACCACGACTTCCTCAGTGGCTACTATGGGACCAGCAGTGGGTGGCCTGAGCATCAGCCCAGTCAATTTCATAATCACTATGGCTTGTTCTATTGTTGTCAATGTCCATCCCCCCTTATGATCAATGGGGGACAAATTGAAGAGCTGAAGTGTGGCAGTCCTCTGGTGGCTTCCCCTGCAGCCATTGCTCCTGCAGTCTCTGGCTTGCTCTTGCAGTCCCCAACCCAGCTGGAGAGAGAGGGGGGGTGAGGAGGTGAGCCCCCAACACATCTTTTATGCCCAGCCCAGCTTCAGTTGCCCTGGACGATGCTGGCCAGCTCTAGAGACTCCTGGTTGAGTATGTTTCCACCGTGAGATGAGGCCTGGCCTGCACCCAGGGAGATTGGTGGGGGTGTCTGGCCCATGCAAGGCGAGGGTGGAGGCCCCCTTCAGACTTTAACTCACCCAAGTCATCTAGCTGGGAACTTGCCAGGGCCCTCTTTATGCCTGGGGCAGAGAGGTATTTGTTCGTTTGTTTTTATTTTTTTTTATTTTTGTAATGAACAAACAAAAACAAAGAAACAAACATAAATACATACAAGCTGTGGGATTCCATTACATCCTTGTTATGTCTAATATGTTACCTCATACATTGTCTACTTGTATCTTATCCATTTTTACCACCATGTATTTTGTATAAATATTTGTATCATATTTAAAAGTATAGTTCGTACTTTCTTCTAAAATGGTTATATGACCATACCGTTTATTTATTCTAGTCTTCCAACCATTTGTAAAATCTTGACCATGTATTTTCAAAGCTTCCTTCATCTTGTCCTCTCAAAATTAAAGTTAAATTATCCATCTCTGCAGTTTCAAGTATTTTGTTTATCATTTCTTCATATCAAATTCTTGCAGTAGTCAGGTTAAAATCTTGGCTTTTTACAGTTCTCAGGCTTTATATTCAATAAAAACAATTCAGGTATAAAAAGGATAGTACATTCTAACATTTTTTGTAACATTTCATGGATCCAAGACCAATACTTTTTAACTTTGTCACAAGTCCACTATATATGAAAAAAGAACCAACACTTTTTTGACATTTCCAGCAATCATTTGATAAATTTATCAGAGGTGTTTATTTGTTGACCAGTGCACTGTTGAATCAACCATATGCATTATACCTGCATATTCCTCACTGTGTGCACATATATTTTAATGTATTAGATACTGTTAGTCAGGTAGTGGTGTGAGAATTATGTTATTACCACCCTTGTTTGTTGTTGTTCAGTCGCACAGTCGAGTCCGACTCTTCGCGACCCCATGGACCAGATCACGCCAGGCCCTCCTGTCTTCCGCTGTCCGCTGAAGTTTGCTCAATTTCATGTTCGTTGCATCAATGACACTGTCTAACCATCTCATCCTTTGCCGTCCCCTTCTTCTTTGACCTTCAATCTTTCCCAGCATCAGGATCATCTCCAGTGAATGCTCCCTTCTCATTTGGTGGCCAAAGTATTTGAGCTTCAGCTTCAGGATCTGGCCTTCCAAGGAACAGTCAGGGTTGATTTCTTTTAGGATTGACTGATTTGATCTCCTTGCAGTCCAAGGGACTCTCAAGAGTCTTCTCCAGCACCATAGTTCAAAAGAATCTATTCTTCGGCGCTCGGGCTTCCTTATAGTCCAACTCTCGCAGCCATACATTACTACGGGGAATACCATTGCTTTGACCATGCGGACTTTTGTTGGCAAAGTGATGTCTCTGCTTTTTATCATGCTGTTTAGGTTTGCCATCGCTTTCCTCCCAAGGAGCAGGCGTCTTTTAATTTCTTGGCTGCAGTCACCATCTGCAGTGATCTGGGATCCTAGGAACGTGAAGTCTGTCACTATTTCTACGACTTCCCCTTCTATTTGCCAAGGAGTGATGGGCCCAGATGCCATGATCTTAGTTTTTTTGATGTTGAGCTTCAAGCCCACTTTTGCGCTCTCCTCTTTCACCCTGAGCAAGAGGCTCTTCAGGTCCTCTTCACTTTCTGCCATCAGAGTGGTATCGTCTGCATATCTGAGGTTATTGATCTTTTCCCCCGCAATCTTAACTCCAGCTTGTGATTCATCCAGGCCAGCATTTCGCATGATGTACTCGGCATATAAATTAAATAAGCAAGGTGACAATATACATCCTTGTCGTACTCCTTTTCCTATGCTAAACCAATCAGTTGTTCCATATCCGGTTCTAACTGTTGTTTCTTGACCCTTATACAGGTTTCTCAGGAGACATGTGAGGTGGTCCGGTACTCCCATCTCTTTAAGAACCTGCCATAATTTATTGTGATCCACACAATCAAAGGCTTTAGCATAGTCAATGAAGCAGAAGTAGATGTTTTTCTGGTACTCTCTTGCTTTCTCCATAATCCAGCGAATGTTGGCAATTTGATCTCTAGTTCCTCTACCTCTTCGAAACCCAGCTTGTACTTCTGGCAATACTCTATCCACGTACTGTTGGAGCCTAGCTTGTAGGATTTTGAGCATGACCTTGCTAGCGTGTGAAATTAGTGCAATTGTGCAATAGTTTGAACATTCTTTCACATTGCCCTTCTTTGGGATTGGAATGTAAACTGACCTTTTCCAATCCTGTGGCCACTGTTGTGTTTTCCAAATTTGTTGGCAAATTGAGTGCAGCACTTTAACAGCATCTTCTTTTAAGACTTTGAATAAATCAGCTGGGATACCATCACCTCCACTAGCTTTGTTGTTAGTAATGCTTTCTAAGGCCCATTTAACTTCGCTTTCCAGGATGTCTGGCTCGAGATCAGTGATTATACCATCGTGGTTGTCAAGGACATTGAGGTCCTTCTTGTATAGTTCTTCTGTGTATTCTTGCCATCTTTTCCTAATCTCTTCTGCTTCTGTTAGGTCCCTACCGTTTTTGTCCTTTATCATGGCCAGCTTTGCATGGAACGTTCCCTTGATTTCTCCAATTTTCTTGAAGAGATCTCTAGTCCTTCCCAATCTGTTGTTTTCCTCCATTACTTTGCATTGTTCATTCAGGAAAGCCTCCTTATCTCTCCTTGCTGTTCTCTGGAAATCTGCATTCAGTTGGGCAAATCTTTCCTTTTCATCGTTGCCTTTAGCTTTCCTTCTTTCCTCTGCTATGTGTAAAGCCTCATCAGACAGCCACTTTGCTTTCTTGCATTTCTTTTTCTTTGGGATGGCGGTGATTGCTACCTCCTTTACAATGTCACGGACCTCTGTCCATAGTTCTTCAGGCACTCTGTCTATCAAATCTAGACCCTTAAACCTATTCTTCACCTCTACTGTATATTCATCGGGGATGCGATCTAGGTCAAATCTGAATGGCCTTGTGGTTTTCCCAACTTTCTTCAATTTAAGTCTGAATTTTGCAATGAGTAGCTCATGATCTGAGCCACAGTCAGCCCCAGGTCTTGTTTTTACTGACTGGATAGAGCTTCTCCATCTTTGACTGCAAATTATATAGTCAATCTGATTTCGGTGTTGCCCATCTGGTGATGTCCATGTGTAGAGACGCCTCTTAGGTTGTTGGAAAAGGGTGTTCGCTATGACCAGCGTGTTCTCTTGACAAAACTCTGTTAGCCGTTGCCCTGCTTCATTTTGTTCTCCAAGGCCAAACTTGTCTGTTATTCCGGTTACCTTTTGATTTCCTACTTTAGCATTCCAGTCCCCTATGATGATGAGGACATCATTTTTTGGTGTTAGTTCTATGAGCTGTTGTAGGTCTTCGTAGAACTGGTCCACTTCAGCCTCTTCTGCATCAGTGGTTGGGGCATAGACTTGGATTACTGTGATATTGAATGGTTTGCCTTGGATTCGGACCGAGATCATTCTGTCATTTTTGAGATTGTATCCCAGTACTGCCTTTCTCACTCTCTTGTTGACTATAAAGGCCACACCATTTTTTCTACGGGATTCCTGGCCACAGTAGTAGATATAATGGTCTTCTGAGTTAAATTCGCCCATTCCTGTCCACTTTAGTTCACTGATTCCCAAGATGTCGATGTTCATTCTTGCCATCTCATTTTTGACCACGTCAAGCTTACCTTGATTCATAGACCTTACATTCCAGGTTCCTATGCAGTATTGTTCTTTGCAGCATCGAACTTTCCTTTCACCATCAGACACATCCACAACTGAGCGTCCTTTCGGCTTTGGCCCAGCCGCTTCACTCTTTCTGGGGTTACTCGTACTTGCCCTCTGCTCTTCCCCAGTAGCATATTGGACACCTTCCGACCTGAGGGGCTCATCTTCCGGCATCATATCTTTTAGCCTTTTGTTACTGTCCATGGGGTTTTCTTGGCAAAGATACTGGAGTGGGTTGCCATTTCCTTCTCCAGGGGGATCACGCTTGGTCTGAGTTCTCTGCTGTGGCCTGTCCGTCCTGGGTGGCCCTCCACGGCATAGCCCACAGCCTCATCGAACCACGCAAGCCCCCTCGCCACGACAAGGCAGTGATCCATGAGGGAGCTAACTAATTAGTTAGTTTCTTTTATCTTGCTGTGGTTAGTAGGGAAGGAAGCAAGAAGGGAGGTCAGGTGGGAGTGGAGTTCATTGTTCATTGTTTACTATCTTGTCTCTTGCTTTTGCGCTTGCGTAGATATGCCGGCTGTAAAGTGGGAGACTACTCTCTTGCCGCCTCGTCTTATCACGGTGGCCTTGATGAATAGGCTTTGGAGCGTTCCTCAGTCTGGGGAATTTTCCAGTCCTACATGACTAGGTGGTGGGGGGCGTAGTGCTCCCGGACATTAAGTAATACTCCCACCGGGAGTTCCCCCCCCCCCGCACTAAAAATTCATTTGCTAGTTTTGGCTTTGCATCATACTATATCAATGTTTAACTGACCCCATGAAGCCATTCCTGACAATAGCAGTATTACTGTGGGCAACAACCTTGTATTCCAATAAAGCATATCTCTGTCTGAAGAATGCCTGGACCTATTTGATATTGAGCCTGACACAACCCTGTAACTGGCTATGGAACTGCTTTCCAGACCCTTGGAACCCAGAAGACATGGCATAGGAGGAGGTGCTTTTCTACCTTAGCTGCCACTGCATAGCCCCAAATCAACATAAGTCAGGGGTGGAGGGAACCATACCTGTTACCACAAGGCCATCCTCCCATACTACCCACTTGGGACAGGAAAATTACTTGAGACAGTCCTGCATTATAGCTAAGCATATGGAAATAAACATGGCTTGCCTCCCTCTTTTCCCTCCTTCCCTTGGCCGCCCCACCAGCCACAGCTGGGACACTCACTTGGAGCTTCCTTCTAGATCTCATTGTATTTCTTTCCACAACAGGCCTTACTCCTAGTATGCTATAATGCAACCCTAGCATAGCAACTGGCAAATAATGGTTAATGGAATTGTTTCAGCTAAATCATGAACTTCTGATTCTTGATATAGCTTTTTATTAGGTAATAAAGGTTCTTAATCCTAATAAATGTATAGAAATAACACACTAAATGTATAGAAATAACACACTATATTCAGCTTGAAAGTTCAGCATCTTTATTATTTTGTAATGTCTACAAAGAGTAAGCATTATTAGATTTCTACCAACACTTTGTGTATTTGATGGATATTTTCTACTTGCTAAGGTCCTAGTTCTGATTTCAAAGAAATTAGAGAGACTATCTTTTGCCTTATGGTGTCTTCTGCTTTGTGTCCCCAATCAAGCAATTACACTGAAATGATAGATTCTATTAACCAAGTTTTTAAAGTGTGTTCTGTGGCTGTTAGGATGTTCACCCTAGTATAGTTACAGTGCTTTAAAATGTTTTTGATGCTTTAAAAAAAAAAGATAGCAAGCATTTGTGTTTATTGGCAATTCATAGAATTCTTAGAAACTTTGTAGGGTTGCCACCAATGTTCCCTCTAAGCTGTGGAGTCTTCTGAGCAAAAATTCTACCTTATGAGTGTCCCAGTAACACTTGGGACCTCCAGTGCAGGGCAACAGCAGGAGAAGCCTGCAAAGAACACCCCCATGCCCCTTACCTGGAGAGTCAGCGGGCCCCAATCCTGTGCCGAAGAAGCAACTAGGGACAGTGAGGAAGTGGCATGGGACAACCCACAAGACCAGCAGCAGAGCCCATGGACAGAACAAGGAGACCACCATCATGTCAGTGTAGCACCAGGATGCGCCTGGCTGCAACTGCACCGCACTTTTTCCAGCCCTAAGGAAGAGGCCCAGGAGCCGGAGTGGGGTTGATGGCCCCAGGAGATGGGGCAACTCTACGGGCTGGCAGCCAGTTTGAGTGCCATGGTGGCTGCCAAGGCAAGAGGGTGGAGTCTGGGCACCAGCCGGGGAGGAGAGCTTGGGCCAGCTGCAGCTGAATCAACATTGGCATTCTTAAAGGGGGGTGGAGGCCAGGGGAGGTGGGGAGTGCCAGGAGGGGGAAGGGGATAAAAGGGAAGGTAGAGGCAGCCAGGGAGGAGACTGCAGTTCCAGAGCTGAGGAGACAGAGAGAGTGAGTATCGAAAGGACCAAAGGGGTGAGAGGTGTGGGTTATGCAAACCCCCTCATTGACCCCCCATGTCTGAGGCTTCCCCTCCACTTTTCCTGCAGTCTCTTCCCCTTCGAGGTCTCAAGGGTGGCTCTGACCTAGTGACTAAGGGCAGGAGCAGAGACGAGGAGTGGGGGAAGAGCCTAAGACCTCAAAAATCGTTTTAGTTCCAAAGTGTTCATATTTTAATTATCTATGTTTTGATATTTTATAACAGATCCCCAAAGAAGCTTATCAATGAAACACATCGGGATCTATAAAACTCTAATAAATATTTTTACCCTGGGGGGGAAAGACCACTAAAATCACAGTGGCGATGGGTAGAGCACCAAAGACTCTTACAGAGGAGTGTGGCAATGAGCTACTGGCATTAAAGTTGTGAGCAAGCAATTTGGCTACTGCATAAATTAGTTTGCTCTGGAGCCATCCTTCCTGAGCTAAGACAAAAATGTGTGAGCTGGAGGCTAAAAAACTGTAAGCTAGCTCACACTAACTCAGCTTAGAGGGAACACTGGTTGCCACTGCCAGCCCCCAGGTGGGAGTGGGGGATCCCCCAATTTCATGAGGTTCCACCCACCATCGGCCAGCTGGTTGGCAAGGAGAAGCCCGACCCCAACAGCCACCACAAGCACGATGTCTTCAACGTGATGATGTCACACAGAAGTGACATTATCATGCCGGGGATGTCACACAGGGGTGCTCTGGTATTTTGGGCAAAACTTTATGGTATCTATAAAGTTTTGCCCAAAGTACCAGAGCATCACCTCACAATGTCCCCAGCATGATGATGTCACTTTCACATGATGTCATTATGTCAGGGATATCACATGTGGCAATGTTTCCCTCTCTCCCTCCCTCCTCCCACCAACAGGACCTGGCAACCCTAAATTTTGTCCTTACTTTACTTCCTTTGAATCAAGAACATTTTGGTACCTGAAAATTAATCCAGGCTATCAGACTTCAGAGCCACTATTCATATACAAACCATTCTATGTGAATTGTCCAAATTTGACTGAAAGGACTTGAATTCTTTCGACATAGTTAAGAGCTCATACTGGACAATCTGTAGGTTTCCTTGGTACAATAAGAATTGTAACCTTGATAAGATTGCCACATTGTTTTAAAAAATGTGGTTGACCAAGCATTCACTTTCAGTAGAAAGCTTGCCTACATAAGTATCACTATACATTAGAAATTTATTTATTTAAGCTTATATCAAATAATAGGAAATACAGTTTTTGTCCTCCAGTTTCTGATATATTTTTGATCACCCTTACGTTAAGAATTTCAGTCATAAAACCATGCTCATTCTGAGTCTTTATTTTTTTAACAATATTTGCTCATGTCACACTGTGCTTTAATCCTAAAAGAAACTCTAATTTGCATCTGACTGCAAAGTACCCAAATCTTTTTTTAAAGCCTTAATAGCATTTTAGTGATTTTATTATAACATTGTAATCTACCCAAATCTCCTTGTAAAAGCCTAGTTAGAAGGAGCAATTGACATAGCATATTAATAAGACATCAGGCTTGCTAAAGGAATAGTTTATTGGTATGCAAAAAGAGGAAAGCAATCCAGAGATCTCATTGGAAGAGAAATGTTAGTTTTAGGTCATGTCTATAGTGCAGGACTTCCCAGTTGTTGATTGTTACCTTTATGTGCAGTTTTCAATGTTAATTCCTTGTCACAAACATTTTCCATTATCTCCTTCCTCTCTAAGAAGTTTTGAAAAAAAGAATACACAAATATATAGCAAGTGGTTGGCTCAAGATATACAGATTCATAACATACCTTATAAGTACAAAATTTACTATTATGGGAATTAAGCAATGGCTCACATGCTTGTACTGTTGTTTAATCCTGGTTGGAAGCAAGTGGTGAAAGTGTGTGGTTCAGGCATAAGAACAAATTATGTTTCTGCTCTTTTCTCATCATTCTTTTGATGCATGACAATCTTCAGAACATAGGTGAGAGGCAGAATTAAGCTCACTGAGAAACTGGTATCTTTGTATGAGAGTAATGGCTTATTGTATTTTATAAACTTTTGAGACAGCAGTTTAAAAGGGAAAGCCCCAAGTGTTTTCTTAAGAATTCCTGTAATACAATATCTTTAAGTACAAGATCTTAGCTGAAGTGAAAGATGTTGAAAAAGTATTGTCTCATCTTAATAGTTAAGTTCTGGCCTTTTTTCTAGATACCTTGAATGTAAAACCAGTGCAATCCTAAACAGAGCTGATTTTTTTCCTGAGACCTTTGATGTTGCTCTTAGGATTATTTCAATGGTCTTTGAAATCAATTATAGTAGATGCTCCAAACTGATGCTCCTGCTAGTGACAAAAACAAACAGCTCAGACTATTATAGTGAGGTTTGTATTTTGATTTTTAAAGGTTCTGAGAGCCAGTGTGGTGTAGTGGTTAGAATGTTGGACTAGAATCTGGGAGACCCAGGTTCGAAACCCTCTGATTTCATGGGAGTTTGCTTGATGACCTTGGCTAATCACACAATCTCAGCCTAATATACCTTGCAGGGCTGTTGTAGGAATAAAATGAATACAAGCTACTTTGAGCCATCATTGGGAGAAAGGCAAGGTATAAATGAAGTAAATAAATATATACATTCTAAGTACAATTAAAATTACATGAAAATGTCTTTCTGTTTGCCTGACAGACCTTATTTTTTTTCTTGCAAATTATCCACGTGTTAAATGCAATGTGTGTCTCCATTCTACTATCACGTGATACCATGGCTTAATGCAGCTAAGAATGGTTAACAGATCATCAAAACTCTGTGCATCCTATTAACTAAAGTTAATCTGAAGCCAGAATCTGAAATTAATTTTGTGTGACACAGAAACTCAGGCACATTGCCTGCCTACTGAAGAGCCTGGCAAGAGATGCACAAAACTGAAGCCTCCTTCACCTTTCACTGCCTTTCGCTGCCTCTCACTTGTCATTTCCTGACTCTGCTTTTGGCATTAGTTTTCCTGAGAGAGTCTTGTCTCTTCTTCTGTAGGATACTTGGATGTTTGAGCAAGTTTACTTATGTGTGGTACAGGTAAATTGTGATGTTGTTTTCTTTGGGTTTGGTATGTCACAAGCCAGAAAGCTTCAGAGTCACTGCTGCATGTGACGGTTGATGGCATGTGGCACCCACATATTGTGCATCCCTGTTTTAGTCAGGTTTATCCACCAAATCTTTGCTTCTTTGGATGCTTGGTCTCGGCATACAAACCTACAGAGTGTTGTTAGAAATGGTTCTGTTTTAAAATCTGCCAGTGGTGAGAGATGCTCAAGCCTTATGTGGCCAGCTTAGATTGTGATATGACTCCTCCACCTCACCCCCATCTTTTGAAAATGCTGATACCAAATTACAAGAAAGTGAACTGAGCTACTCCTTAGGATATGTGGTATACATCCTATCTGTCACTCTCTTTTATCAGCTTAACTTCCTCCCATAAATTCTTTCTGAGATTTGCACAATTATACTTTTCTAATACTTCCAGTGTACTCTTGTGGTAGAATTCAAAAAGGAGAGCAGATCATGTTTTCCTTTCCATGAGCATGAATTTCCTTTAAAAAACAAACAGGAATAAAATATCAGCTTCTGCGTTAGGTACTGGAAGGATAGAATAGCAGGGCATTGTCAAGGACACAGCTGGATGCTCCCATACAATATTGGTTATGTGAGGTTTTAAAAACACTTTCTTGCAGTTGTACATTAGTTAACACCACAAGAAGAAGAAAGCCCAGCAATCCAAATATGAAAGTAAGCAATCCCCCCCATATTGACAATTATAAAATCAATGATACTCTGGTGTGTATGTTATATATCAATAGCACCCTGAAATTTTACTGAAACAAAAGTATCTGCTTTAAGAGAAAAATGGGGGGAGCTGTATAGTGTGTGTATATTTATGATTGAATTCAAGAGTTTTGCAAATGGAGCTAGTTTTCAGAAGCTGTTTTGTCTCATTCCCATTTCCTCAGCAGCCCCCTTGCATACACATCCCATCAAGCCATTTCTGAAGGTCACAGGGCATCTAGAACATGGATTATGCTGTGATATGGGAGACTGCAGCATAAAGATAGAATCAACCAAAGTTGCCCCCCACACACTCTGTTGCTGAAGCTGGGCATGCTCTGTTCATGAAGATGGAGCTCTTCCTCCAGGCTTTCAATTAGGAACCACCCCGAGGGAGAGTCATGTTCCCTAAAGTCATCAAAACAGCCTGTGCCAGCCACGCAATGTTCGATCTGAGTCGACCACTAGGATGGTAAAATGAAGCTCGACTGTAATCTTAAAATTTAATTTTAAATTGATAATCTCCTAATTATTTATTTGGATCACCATCTGTTAGCACCTTTTAATGATGAAATCGTTTATATGGTTTTAGGATTATTTAAATTACTTACTGTTGTTTTTACTCCTTCTGTAAGCTGCCCTGAGCAGCCCTTGGCTGGGAGGGCGGGGTAAAAAATTATCAGTCAATCAATCAATAAATATAAGTTTGCTGTGCTCATACAAGAGAGAGAGACACACACAGACAGACAGACAGAAAGACAGACAGAATTTTGGCCAATTCCTGCTTCTTCCTATAGCTCCCCATGCTATGTGGCATATTGTTCTGGAGGGGCCCTTGACTCAGTGGTTGCTGGCAGACCATGATAAAGTGCTTTCCATGAACCCGATGGATTTGTGAAATCTTGTGTGATTGTTTTAGGGATTATTTCCCTTCTGCTTTTCATATATAGGGAAACACAGATCCTGATTCATACGTTCAAGAGACTACTCAAGAAAAGTAGCTCAGAAATATTTTTATTTAGTGGGTTTTTTTACTGAAAGTAATCCACCTCTTTGAATCTCAGCACGATATTGAGTTGAGTTCATTAAACCAAGTTTCTGTTTGCAACAGATTTTATTTTGTGACATGCCACTCTGATGAGTCTAAACTTTCCCCTATTCTGCTCTGCCCTATTCTGTTTAAATGTTATTATTTTGTATACAAACACCTACAATATAAAGGCTGCCAGAGAGTGAGTGGTGGAGTTTAGAGGTGCCTTGGAGATAAGCTATCTAGATACAGAGACCTGATACAGACCTCTTAATGAATATGAGATCCCTATTTTGATTAACAGAATGACAGCCCATGCATCTTGTTTACTATGTAAATGTTGCTCACCTAACCCCTGCCTGTGAACGGTAGGATGTGAACAGTACAATTTATTGTCTGATTCTCTCTGTGCTGCTGAGTCAAGAGAAATCCATAATGAAGTAACTCAAGCAAGCTTCATGTTATCTGTTGGAGTGCTGGACACCAATTGAGAGCTAGTGCCAAAATATGCTGATCAACAGTCAGTGTAGTGCTATGAACACTTTTCTCCCCCCTGGAGGTAAACCACATTGAACAACTGGGATTCCCAGTGAGGCTGTGTTTATTTACAGCATGGTGTAGTGGTTAAAGTGTCAGATTAGGATCTGGGAAACCCAAGTTCAAATCCCCACTCCATCGTGGAAGCTTGCTGGGTAACCCTGGGGCAGTCACATACTCTCAGCCTATCCTACCTCACAGGCTTGGTGTGGGGATAAAATGGAGGAGAGAATGATAAAAGCTGCTTTGGGTCCCCACTGGGGAGAAAGGTGAGATATAAATAATTTCTTTTAAAAAATCACTTCATTTATATCCCATCCTTCTCCCCAATGAGGAGCCAAAGCTCTTCCCATTCCTCAAATTTTGTGCAGATAAAATCTCTTTGTGTGTAAAATATGAAATAAAGTATATTTCCTGGAATGTTAGAATTATACAATCAGAGGGATTGGATTGCTAAAAATAGTCCTGAAAAAAATGAATCACAGTGGCCTCTTGCTTTTGAGCTGATGAAGTGGCTTGCCACTCATTCTTATGTGTCTACTCAGAAGTAAGCTCTATTGTACTTATTGGGGCTTACTCCAAAGTAGGTCTGCACAGGGTTGCATTGTAAGCCTGCAATCCTATGCATGCTTATCTTGGAGAAAGCCCCTATGACTACTCCCATTGAATAAAATGGGAATTGCTTCTCAGTTATGTTGTACATAGTATAACAGCAGGCTCAGCAAAGAAACCTTGTAATTCTCCAGCCACTCTTAACACATGTAAAAGAAACACAAAGCTCACACAGGCATGCTTTCCCTCCCACTCAGAAAAGAGAGTGGAAGTGGAACCAGGGCCCCAGCCCCTCCCCCAAAAAATGCCTCCTCTTCTGACCAGAAAGCAAAACCCAAAGCAAGCAGAGTTGGCCATGGATAGGCTCTCTTCTCTTTGGGCACAAGAGAAAACTCCACAGAGGAAGAAGAGAAGGGGCTGAAGAAACCAGGTCTGCCCTTTGAGGAAATACCCATCAGAAATTGCCCTGGTAACTTAAATAAACAGTCTTCCCCTGTGCACACTGTTAAGAACATAAGAGAAGCCAATGTTGGATCAGGCCAATGCACCATCCAGTTCAACACTCTGTCACACAGTGGCCAAAAATACCAGGTGCCATCAGGAGGTCCAGCAGTGGGGCCAGGACACTAGAAGCTCTCCCACTGTTGCCCCCCCCAGCACCAAGAACACAGAGCATCATTTGCCCCAGAGTTCCTATCTATACCTTGTGACTAATAGCCAATGATGGACCTCTGCTTCATATTCCCTCTTAAAGCCGTCCATGCTTGTAGCTGCCACCTCCTGTGGCAGTGAATTCCATGTGTTAATCACTCTTTCGGTGAAGAAGTACTTCCTTTTATCTGTTCTAACCCAACTGCTCAGCAATTTCATTTTTTTTTTTTTTAGATTTTTATTGAATATTGTAAAGGGAAAGTTATAGGGGGATAGGGAATAGGAAAAGGATACAAAGGGGGGAGGTTCAGGGAAAAAGAAAATGGGGGCGCGATCACACACACATTTAGCCATACCATAGACATAAATGCTGAGCAGATTTAAAGGGCACAACCAGATCATCTGGGAAGCGCCCCACACACAGCAGCAACCTGTTTTCCTCCACTGCAGAATTGGAGTAAAAAGACACCAGGGAATGTCTGGTAGCAAATGAGTTGTTGTGGGCCACAGACAGACTTTCCCCTGTCTGATTGCTCCAGCATGCTCTCATGGCGTCGGGATGGTCTGATCACGCCATCCCAATTCCGTACCATTGTTCCCCCCGTTCTCAGTATGCACATCATCACACATTCCATAGGGAGCCCACAGTGCTGAGATGTGATTAATCGATTCCCTCTTTAAGCGCATCAGGAACAAATGGCAAAAAAACCCCGACTCACCTGCGGTTGCATCTGATCACGCAGTGGAGGGCTGCCCCCACAGCTTCAAAGAACTGTGTGATCGTGCAACTGCAGGTCAAATTCCTCCGGGGGAAATAGCCTCACCTCCTCCCTGCATTATCTTGTGTGTGTGACTGCCACCAGTGCTTACAATTACTTCTACAGACACTATTACATTACATTAATAATTCTACTTATACAATCAGGTAATTCTTTATATTAACTCTGATCACTTAAGCCCGTACATTTCTTGATATCTGCAAAAAAAATTATTGCCTTTACATCATAAAAACATTCTATAACTTCTTAAAAATATACAATCTTATTACCTTATTACCTTTTAAATATATTTTAATAAAACATTCCAGTTATTTAATCATGTTTAAATTGTATAAATTTCATATCTATGGATTCTCATATTCAAATCTCTTATAACCTCTTAATCATTTACTACAGAACTAATCCTTACTCATACAGTTATGGATCCTTAATGTCCTACTGCTTATGAAGAGCCATTCTATAACCAAAGCATTATAAAAATAATATACTAACCCAAAAAGGAAACTTATCTAATTCACATCCCTTTAAGATTGCATTTTACTAAATTCAACTTCCCAGTTCTTACAAAAAATTTATTACAGGTACTAATAATGTTTAGGATTTTCTAAAATAACACATACAAATGCCTTATAACAAATATTTCTTTGACATTTAATTTAATTTCAATTTTAATTCAATTTAACCTTTTTGGTTATCTTCTTAGTTTTCATTAACTATCCTTATTCTGCTACAGAGTACAGTTCTTGAATCGCATTACAAGGTTTTAAGCTTCTCTATAATTGCAAATAAAAACTACCTTATAACACTTATTTCTCTTAACATTTAATTTTAGTCACAATTTCTCTTAATTTTTATATCCTTAAATCTCATTATATCTCCTTAAGTTCCCTTTTAAATATTTATTTATTATTTATTTATTATTTGAATTTGTATCCTGCCTTGACACAGAACTGGCTCAAGGCAGCTAACAACATTAAAGGCACTAAAACAGTAAATACAATAAAATACAGTAAAATATAAATACAACTGCCTAAGCAACTGAACAGTACCAATGATGATGATGGTGGCATGTGATATACAAACAGAGGCAATAACCAGTCAATGTTTCATGGGGGCCAAGATGTATTCCAGCGGCACATTTATCAGTGGTGCATTCACCAGTGGCCCATTCATCAGTTGCGGCTCCTAATCTGAAGCCTGGTTGAAGAGCTCCATTTTTCAGGCTCTGCAGAACTGTAAAAAGTCCCGCAGGGCCCTGATGTTATCCGGGAGCTCATTCCACCAGCGTGGAGCTGCCACTGAAAAGGCCCTGGCTCTAGTAGCAGCCAACTTGATGTCTGTTGGGCCAGAAAGAGTCAGGTAATTCTGTGTTCCTGACCTCAGTGCTCTCTGGTGCACATGTGGGGAAAGATGGTCTGTCAGGTAGGCAGGCCCCTGACCATATAGGGCTTTAAAGGTCAAAACCAGCACCTTGAAACAGATCCGGCAAGCTATTGGCAGCCAATTCAGTGCCTTCAGCACAGGTTGGATGAGGTCTCATATAGAGAGACCCATCAACAGCCTGGCTGCCACATTTTGTACTAGCTGTAGCTTCCGGATCTGAGACAAGGGCAGCCCCATGTAGAGAGCATTGCAGTAGTCTAATCTTGAGGTGACCATAGCATGAATCACTGTTGCCAGGTCATTGCATTCGAGGAAGGGAACCAGCTGCCTAATCAGCCACAGATGATAGAAGGCTGCCTTGGCAGTGGCTGCTACCTGGGCCTCCATTGTTAAGGTGGCATCCAGGAGCACTCCCAAACTCCTCACCCTTGGCGCTGGCACCAATGGTGCCCCATCAAAGGTCGGGAGTGGGATCCCTACCCCCAGTCTGCTCTGACTCAGGCACAGGACCTCCATCTTCATTGGATTCAATTTCAATTGACTCAGTCTAAGCCAGCCCGCCATGTCACAGAATGCCCGCTCCAGGTCGTCTGGGGTAGAGTTGGACTGACCACCCAACAGCAGATAAAGCTGGGTGTCATCTGTGTATTGATGGCATCCTAGCCTATGCCTCTGGGCAATCTGGGTGAGGGGGTGCATGTAGATGTTGAATAACATCGAGGACAGTACCGCCCCTTGAGGAACCCCACAGGCCAGCGGGTACCTTTGGGATGTCTGCTCCCCTAAGACCACCCTCTGTCCCCAACCTTGGAGAAAGGAGACACCTACAGATCTAACAGCAACAGCACCGCCATACTGCCTTGATCCAGATGCCTCCAGAGGTCATCTATGAGGGCATCCAGTGCTGTCTCCGTCCCATGACCCAGCTGGAAGCCAGACTGAAATGGGTCTAGCATGGAAGTGTCATCCATAAAGCTCTACAACTGAATCATCACCGCTCTCTCAAGTGGTTTGCCCAAATAGGGCAAATTAGAAACTGGCCGATAAATATCACTTTCCCTGCTGTAGCAATTCCATCTTAAGTAGTTCTCCCCCCCTTTTCCCCTCCTTCTTAAATTCCCAGCATTTTATCTTCTGTAATTGTGGATTGTTCCTGTAGTATTGCAGTGTGGGGGTAGAACTCTTTCTTTGTTTACTTGCTGAATCCAAAAAGAATGTATTGATCATGCTTAAAATTATCTTCCATTCCTCCATCTTGCTATCTTATGGTTCTTTCACTTCAGTCAGGCATATAGCTATTTTTCCCATGTTCACTTTAAACAGTTTAATCTCTGATATTTCCACCTCTTCCCATCTGGGTTCCTCCCTCAGGTCTTGTGCTCCATTTAATAGTTGTTTCGGTAAACTTTCTACTTGGTGAGATTTACAAGAAAGCTCCTGGACATGGTCCTCTAAAAAGCATAAGTTGCACTGTATTTGAAGTATAGCTGTGTTAAAGATGTCTTTTAATGTTTCCATTATCACTTGAAAGGTAGCCATTTTTCCCACAAAGCAACTTAGCCAGAAAGCTGAGCCCACAAAGTTTGTTTAGAGTAAGCCAGAGAATCCAAATTAGCTCTAATATTCATTAAATTTTCTTCCAGCAATAATTTACTTTCAATATAGACCAAATAAATTCATTATAGAGTCACAGTCAGCTTGTAATTGTATTAGTAGTATCCAATCCACTTTTCAATTTACAACCAGTTAGATCAATAAGGGACAGCAGAGTTGAAAATCTTCTAAAAACTGAAGTCCCTTTTAAAAGTTAATTCCTTTAGTCTGAGAGCCGCTTCCAAATCAGAGGACGGGGGGACAGTTCCCCCCTCTCCCTATTATCTTTCTAATCCTTTTTACAGTCTGGTTAAATCCTTCAGCTCTATTTCAG
Source organism: Gekko gecko (assembly GCA_029375565.1). Lineage (NCBI taxonomy): Eukaryota > Metazoa > Chordata > Lepidosauria > Squamata > Gekkonidae > Gekko > Gekko gecko. Next base: position 97,497,330 of record JAPDNY010000008.1, read on the forward strand.
CAGGCATTTCATGAAAAAAAGAGAACTTACTTTCAGAATATCTTCTCATAGTTTATGTAGAAAGTCACTTAATGTAGAAGAATGCTTAGTTTCAGTTCTTAAAAGACCGGTAGTCCTAATTTAGTGCCAAAATGGTGATTGCAGCAGCTGGAGCTTCAGGGCAAACAGGAGACACCAGATCAAAGCTGCTGGCAATATCTGGCTCCCCATCATGCCCCCTGCTTCAGGTATCCCTCTCCTGGGATACCTTTAGGAGTCCAAAAAGCCCAGACTCCCCCAATCCATGCAATTCAGGTGGCCCCCAATCTCATTGCGCTGAAACCAAAAGCTCTGCTCAGCAATTTCATTGAGTGCCCACTAGTTCTTGTATTGTGAGAAAGGGAGAAAAGTACTTCTTTCTCTACCTGCTCTATCCCATGCATAATCTTATAAACTTTGATCATGTCACCCCTCAGCTGTCATTTCTCCAAGCTAAAGAACCCCAAGAGCCTCAACCTTTCCTCATAGGGAAAGTTCTCCAACACTTTTATCATTCTAGGTGCCCTTTTCTGCACTTTTTCCAATGCTGTAATATCCTTTTTGAGGTGTGGTGACCAGAACTGTACACAGTACTCCAAATGAGGTTGCACCAGTGATTTCTACAGGGGCATTATAATACTGGCTGATTTGTTTTCAATTCTGTTCCTAATAATCCCCAGCATAGCATTGGCCTTTTTTATTATAGTCACATTGTCTTGACATTTTCAGTGAGTTATCTACTACGACTCCAAGATCTCTCTCTTGGTCAGTCTGCCAGTTCGGACCCCATCAATGTGTTTTTATAGTTAGGATTTTTGGCTCCAATCTGCATCACTTTGCACTTGGCCACATTGAACCCCATTTGTCATGTTGATGCCCACTTGCCGTTCCTTGACAGATCCCTTTGGAGTGCCTCACAATCCTCCCTGGTTTTCACCACCCTGAACATTTCATGTTATTCACAAATTTAGCCACTTCACTGCTTACACCCAATTCCAAATCATTAACGAACAAGTTAAAAAGCTTCGGGCCAAGTACTGATCCCTGCAGTACCCCACTGCTTACCACTCTCCACTGAGAAAACTGCCCATTTATACTCACTCTCCGTTTCCTATTAATTAACCAGTTTTTGATCCACAAAAGGACTTGTCCTTTTATCCCATGACTACTGAGCTTACTTAGGAGCTTTTGATGAAGAACTTTATCAAAAGCTTTCTAGAAGTCAAGGTAAACAACATCTATTGGGTCCCCCTTGCCCACATGTTTGTTCACTCCATGAAAGAACACTAACAGGTTAGTGAGACAAGAGCTTCCCTTACAGAACCCATGCTGAGTCTGTCTCAATAGTTTTTGTTCATCAATGTGCCTACTAATTCTTTCCACCAATTTACCCAGTATCGACCTCAGACTGACTGGCCTGTAATTTCCCGGATCTCCTCTGGAACCCTTTTTAAAGGTGGGAGTGACATTAGCTACCTTCCAGTCCTCAGGAATAGAGGCAGATTTTAATGAAAGATTATATATTTTTGTGAGGATATCCACAAGTTCACATTTGAGTTCTTTCAGAACTCTTGGATGTATGCCATCTTGGCTTGGTGATTTATCAATTTTTAAGTTGTCTATCAGCCATAGGACCTCCTCTCTCATCACCTCAGTTTGACTCAGGTAGAGTATACCTCCAGTCCAAATGCTGAATAAAAGGTTTTCCCAAGCTGAAAAGTGTAATAGAAAGTTTTAATAGTACCGCTCTTAATTCAATAACAGTGAAATGTACAAAGTACATTTACTGGTAAGTAATCACTTAATATTGTGCCATTAAACTGGAATTTTAATATATCAATCCTCATATTTGAAGAATAGTAAATGTTAATCGCCTACCTTAAAAATCTGCAAATTTTAAATTTTGATGGGTCTAAGAGTACAGAGGTGGTTTAGTTGCACTATTTCAGCACTGCATGGTTGCCCCTTCCTTATTTATTTCACAATCCTGGTCTTGAACCTCAGAAGTATATGGAGGGAAATAAGCACTTTACACAAAATCAGGCTTTAATAGTATAACTGATTGATAATACCATGGTAATACAGTATAGTTTTATTATCATAATGCCAGTGATAAACACTTTATCCACAGTGTTATCTAATCTTTAAGAATGTAAAGCTTTGGTTAAAGAGTTGCTTAGAACTCTATGGAAAAAGTGGATGTTCACTGAACATTAGGTGGTTTAGTTCAGCAGAAGAGAGTTTTGCTGCTGCATGATAAATGAGGCTCAAAATAAATTTACATGAAGGACTGAAATGGTCGTTTTCAAAGTATGATAAAGGAAATAGCAATATATCACTCTGCATGTACCAGTCATGAATGATAGATTTTGCATTCTGTCCTGATCGTCCATAGACCTCTCCACTGTGCAGAAACCTGGAGGCTCAGCTTATCTGTAATTTTTATTATGTGCATAAAAGTAACTGCCAAGTAACAATTCTTAAGAAAGATTACACAACAAAGTCACATTATTTCTGGAACAAGTACTCTCTTTTACTGCCATTGCTTACTTCTAAATGCCTTCTGTCTATGGCTGCTCTTAAGAATGCAAAAAAGATTCCTATCAGATCATCCATCTTGTCTAGCTTTCTTTTCACAGTGGTGGGCAACAAATATTTGCAGGACAGTGCAAGTGGGGGGAGGGAAACTGTCCTCCGCTTCTTCTTTGCACAAGTTATTTGGTTTTAGAGCTAAGTTCTCTCTCCACACAATCTATTTTGGTACCAAAGCTAAATGGCCATTGATAGGAAATTCCATAAACAAATTACACATCCTGAAAGGTAAGATAGAACTTGGGATTTCCCTATGAAAGTGACTGGTGGTATTTCTAGGAAAGACAAGAAAAACGCCACAAACCATAATTAGTTTATAAAGTGTGTAGCTGCAAGATGGACTTATTTGATCCAAAGGGATTTAAAGGAGGAGTTCTTAAGAGTTAATGGAATTTTTAATAGTAGCCACTGAGGCTGAGACAGAAATGGCCACCAAAATGACACTGACATGGTTCCATGTGCACTAGATAGTGTGGTTTATAATTGAATGCTTTATATGGAAAGCTCTGCAACAAGATGCTAATTTTCTATGAAGCCCTTTTAACACCTCCCCCCCCCGGTAAACTTAGCATTATTGTAGGTTCTTTCCATATAACAGGTAGCATTATCAGTTAGGTAAACCTGTGACTGAAAAGACCTTGTTGGTTTTACCTTTCTGTTTTATCTGAAAAGTGAATTAGGACTTGGTGAAGATTTCAATGTTGCATCACATCAAAAAGTATATTTCGTACTGCAATATATGGAAAACTATATGCTTTTGAAGGGACTAGCTAAAGTTTGATTTATGGCTCTGAAACTCAAACAATTTAGTCTTGAGTGGTTCTACTAATGTGTGATGACTTTTTAAAAATATTGGACATGATTTCAAGGCAAAACTCAGGTAGTCTTAGAGTTAAAAAATGAGTTGTAGATACCAACATTAAACAGACATAAGATGCTTAATTTATAATTTAAATGACAGCGTTATGCTTTTTAGACAATTCTGTGTAAAAATAAATTGCACAATTTAATGTATTTTATTTAGAGAGCTCTCTGGTAGTGCTTTAAATTCCTTTTATCCTTAAGTAGGTGATGATTAATGCTAGCAACCTGGGAACTGCATGGGGACAGGAGGGAATTATTTGAAATTCTCACATTTCCCCCTCTGTGGTTTTATGAGCTCTCAATGGCTTAAACAGACCAATTTCCCATTTCTTTCTGATTATTTTTACTGACTTCCAAAACTGTTCTCAAAATGCTGTGCTTTCTAGTGCATGCTCACTCCTCACCAGGGTTTTTTTGTGTCTGTTTGGGGAGGAAGCTTTGATGTTATATAGTTTTTTTCTATATAGTTCTACCTTGTCTGTTGGTGGTCTGATTTTGCAGTTTATGTGATTCAAATAAGAAACGACCACTTTACTGTTAAGTATGCATGAACACATGAAGCTGCTTTATACTGAATCAGACCTTTTGGTCCATTGTGATCAGTATTGTCTACTCAGAATGGCAACAGCTCCCCAGGGTCTCAGGCATCTTTCACATCATCAGCTACTTGATCCTTTAACTGGAGATGGCAGGGATTGAAGCTAAGATTAGGGTTGCCAGCCCCCAGGTGGGAGTGGGGGATCCCACAATTTTGTGGTCTCCTGCCCACTGCTGGCCAGTGGGCTGGTGGGGAAGGCCCGCACCCAACAGCCATGAGCACGCAGAACATCCCTGATGTGATTACACATGGAAGTGACATCACCATGCTGGTGAGGTTGTACACAGAGATATTGCCCTGCCCCCTACTCCCAGAGGGCTTGCCCAAAATACCAGGGCATCACCACACAACATCCCCAATGTGATGATGTCACTTCCACATTACATCATCATGTTGGGGACATTGCACACAGTCGACCTCCCCCCGCACTCCTGGAGAGCTCCCTCCCACCCCCACCAGTGCCAGGTAAGGACCTGGCAACCCTAGCTGGGACCTTATGCATACTAAGCAGACACTCTCTATTTTGGTTAATATACAAAGTCATGTTTGTGTGTACCAGGGGAGTATGGAGTATGTGGAGAGACCTACTTTGTGGGTGGCCTGGATTCACTGCTTTACTATTAGATATATTGGTTTCTTAGCTGTATTTAAAAAAAATGCTGAAATGCTTTCTGATTATAACTGTATAGATTAATCACTTTTATTTGATTGAATTAAGGAAAAGTAAAACCCATGCTCAGTCCAGCAGCACGTATAACAAAGCACTGGTTTAAACTACATCTTCATTTTTTTAAAAGCGCAATTCAATATCCAGATAATAAATATCTATGCAATGGGCATGAGCCAGTATCTGGAGTGTGCATGGTTTCAAAGATGTATATAGTGTTGCTGGCACCTTTGGTACTATCATGTATGTAAAGCATTCTGCTATACCATAAGGTGGCATTTAATTCCACAGCTGTCTTCTGAGTGGGTAACAGAACCATTTGAGCTAACCCTCAAGTATATGTTACAGCCAATTCAGATGTGTACTTACCAGTTTGCGACTGAAGACATTGGGAAACACAGGTGCTTGGTGGGGTCGTGCTACATGATAAATAGGATCTTTGCCATAATATTGGAACACAGAGTCTCTCCATGAAACTGATTGGCAATAGGTTGAAGACAGATAAAAAGGAAGTACTTTACACAATGGCTAGCTGACTTGTGGAATTCACTGCCATGAATTCTGTGCTAAAAAGTTTAGCTAACTGTATGAGAGGGGATGAAGGGAGGGGCTATGGGTCAGTGGTATAGCATTTGTTTGAAGGTCCCAGGTTCAGTTCCCTGGCATCTCCAGTTAAAAGGATGTGGTAATAGATGATGTGAAAGACCTCTGCTAGTGGCCCTAGACTGCCATGGTCACTTTGACCTATGGTCTGATCCAGTAGAAGGTAGTTTCATGTGTGAGAGATGGTGATAACCACTGGCATCGGTGGAAAGAGACAGGACAGATTTATGGAGGATTTTGTTTTGTGTTAGCCACAATAGCCAAATAGGGCCTCCAAGTTCAGTGGCAGAAAACCTCTGACTGTCAGATGCTGGGGAGGAGGAGGAGGAGGAGGAGATTGGATATATATCCCACCCTTCACTCAGAGTCTCAGAGCAGCTTACAAACTCCTTTTCCTTCCCCTCCCCACAACAGACACCCTGTGAGGTAGGTGGGGCTGAGAGCTCTGCTCTTTCAAGGACAGCTCTGACAGAACTATGGCTTGCCCAAGGTCATCCAGCAGCTGCAAGTGGAGCAGTGGGGAATCAAACCTGGTTCTCCCAGATTAGAATCCGTGCACTTAATCACTACACCAAACTGGCTCTCAGCCACTAAACAGCAGAGAGCAGGTTATCTTGACCCCTTCTTGTGGTTTCTCCAGTAACATCTGGAAGGATGCTGTTGAAAACAGGATGCTGGACTATATGGACCATTAACAAGTATGGCTTTACTTATGTTTTTATACAACCCTTACTGTGCAGCTGAGAGGCTCTTGGTATTGAGAGGCAAGGTATGTTAGTGACTTCTTTAATACTGCTGGATTTTAAGTAATCTTGAGTTGTTTAATATGACTACAAAAATTATGACAGCCCCGTGGTACAGTTTTTAATGCACTTGTTGTTGCAGCAACATCATTAACCTGCATTTGTAGAAAGACTTATATCATCCAATCTGTTTCTTTTCCTCCTTGACTTAATTTCTTGGGAAAGCAAGTGTAGACATGAAGCTAGCTGTTGTGTCACTAAGGAGTAGTGAATGATTGTATGCAATTAGTGTATCTTGTCCATGGGATCTGTAGTACTTAGTATCATTTACCGTATGCTGTAGTGGAGTCAGAATTGATTTATTTGACAGTTAAGAGCATGAGGGTGTAAGAACAACCTCTGCATACAGTTAAACCTTTTAGCATGGATAAGAGCAACATGCTGGCTCTCCTCATACAAAAAGTATTGAGGATAATGTTTAGAAAGATGTGTATGCTAAACAGTTAATTTATGCATTTATATGGAGTATACTCTTCTTACTCCTGTTTCTTTCTAAATTCTGACACCACTAGATGAGTGAGCAATAAACTGATATTCACTCTGTATGCTCGGGGGGGGGAATCTAATAACCATATTTTGAAAGGAAGTCATTGGGCTGTGAAATCCTTTATGAGACACCTGGGCTTGGACATTTTGCAATTCCATATTTTTAAGTAAAGGGGTGACTAAACTGGCCCTCAACTCATTGAATATAGGGCACTCCATAATCATATCTTTGATAGTTTCAATTTTATCATATGAGCATCAGCATGTTCTATTAGAGTATGATACACTATTATATTTACCCTCCAAAACCACCAAGGAAAGAATGTTTACTCTTACCAGAGTAAAAACTCTTCTTAATTTTAGAACTGTCAATTGATAAAAATATTTCAGCAGTTGCATCGGGGGGGGGGATCCCAAATGTTTGTCCAGATGCTGCTTAAAGACTGTCAGTGAGGGGGAGCTCACCACTTCCCTAGGAACTGATTCCACTGTTGCACAACTCTTACTGTAAAAAAAGGTTTTCCTAATATCCAGCCGATATATTCCTGGCCTTAATTTAAACCCATGATTGCGAGTCCTGTTCTCTCCCGAGGGCCCCCCCTCCGCCTGCCTGCTGCCTTTCTCTGTGGGCGCGCGGAGGCGTGCCCGCAGAGAAAGGCCTCCCAAGCACCCCCCGCCTGCCCGCCGGCTTTCTCTGCGGGTGCGTCGAGGCGTGCCCGCAGAGAAAGGCCTCCCGAGGCTCCCCTCGCCTGCCCGCCGCCTTTCTCTGTGGGCACGCCGAGGTGTGCCCACAGAGAAAGGCCTCCCAAGTGCCCCCGCCTGCCCTTCTCTGCCCCCCTGCTTTCTTCTTTCCCTCCCTCTCTCTCTTTCTCTTCCTCCCTCCCTCTTTCTTCCTTTCCCACTCTTTGCCACCTTTCCCTTCCTCCCCATCTCTTTTCTCTTCCCCCCTTTCTTTTCTTCTTCCCCAAAATTCTTTGCCCTCTTTCCCTCCCTCCCTCTTTCTCTTTCTTCCTTCCTTCATCCCCATATCTCTCTCTGTCTCTCTCTCTTTCTCTCTCTCTCTCTTTTATTTACTCTCTTTATCTCTCACTCTCTTTCTCCCTCTTTCTCTCTCTCTTTCTTTCTCTCTTTCTTGCCAGCTTGCAATAATTCCCCTGATGTCAGGCTGTGTGTGCAGAAAAGGGCAACTTGAATGATAAAAGGGATGGAACACTTTCACTATGAAGAAAGGTTAAAGCACTTGGGGCTCTTTAGCTTGGAGAAACCATGGCTGAAGGGTGACATGATTGAGGTTTATAAGATTATGCATGGGACAGAGCAGGCTGAGAAAGAAGTAGTTGTCTCCCTTTCTCACAATACAAGAACTTGGGCACTCAATGTAATTACCGAGCAGTCGGGTTAGAATGGAAAAAGGAAGTCCTTCAGTGATGAACACATGGAACTCACTGCCATAGGAGGTGGTGGCAGCTACAAGCATGGACAACTTCAAGAGGGAATTGGATAAACATCTGGAGCAGAGGTCTATCAGTGGCTATTAGCCACAAGGTATAGATAAGAACTCTCGGTCTGGGGCAAGGGATACTCTGTATTCTTGGTGCTTGGGGGGGCAACACTGGGAGGGCTTCTAGCATTCTGGCCACACTGCTGGACCTCCTGATAGTACCTGGTATTTTTGGCCACTGTGTGACAGAATGTTGGACTGGATGGGCCACTGGCCTGATCCAACATTGGCTTCTCTTATGTTCTTATGTCTGTGGTAAGTGATGCTCTGTATTTTTGGTGCTTCGGGGGGCAACAGTGGGAGGGTTTCTAGTGTCTTGGCTCCTCTGCTGGAGCTCCTGATGGCACCTGGTATTTTTGGCCAAGGTGTCACAGAGTGTTGGACTGGATGGGCCATTGGCCTGATCCAACATTAGCTTCTCTTATGTTTTTATGTCTGGGGCAAGGGATGCTCTGTATTCTTGGTGCTTGGGGGGCAACAGTGGGAGGGCTTCTAGCATTTTGGCCCCACTGCTGGACCTCTTGATGGCACCTGGTATTTTTGGCCACTGTGTGACAGAATGTTGGACTGGATGGGCCACTGGCCTGATCCAACATTGGCTTCTCTTATGTTTTTATGTCTGTGGCAGGTGATGCTCTGTATTCTTGGTGCTTTGGGGGGGCAACAGTGGGAGGGTCTCTAGTGTCCTGGCTCCTCTGCTGGACCTCCTGATGGCACCTGGTATTTTTGGCCAAGGTATCACAGAGTGTTGGACTGGATGGGCCATTGGCCTGATCCAACATTGGCTTCTCTTATGTTTTTATGTCTGGGGCAAGGGATGCTCTGTATTCTTGGTGCTTGGGGGGCAACAGTGGGAGGGCTTCTAGCATTTTGGCCTCACTGCTGGACCTCCTGATGACACCTGGTATTTTTGGCCACTGTGTGACAGAGTGTTGGACTGGATGGGCCTTTGGCCTGATCCAACATTGGCTTCTCTTATGTTCTCATGAAAACTGGTACTCTCAGAAATTGGTTGCTCATCTGAATGCTCTCTAGGGCTGCCCCTCTAATGATAGTCTCGGTGCCCCTGGGCCCGCGAGATGAGATTTTGTTCTAACAAGTGGAGCAGAGGCTAGGAATCAGATATTGTAATACCCTTGACAACAGCTTTCCTCTTCGAAGTTTGCTCGCTGCATGTTTACTGAGTATCTTAAGAGTGTGTGGAAAGTGGCAGTATGCACTGTAGTGCTGCGCTGTTAGTAACCCATTCACCAAGTGGTTGGAGTAGTTACCTCAGCAGTTGTATTCCTTGCACTTTCCCTCGTCATTTCCGTTTTCACTGACTTTAAACTCATGTATTAGCACTTAGTTCAGATAAAGTGCTATACAGAAGATTTTAATGTATGAGTTGTTTTTTCTAACCTCAGTATTCAGGTTAAATTGTCGTGTTGGCACTCTGCGATAAATAAGTGGGTTTTGGGTTAGAGTTTGAGCACTCAGTCTCTAAAAGGTTCACCATCACTGCTCTATAGGGACATGTTCATTAATTCTGTTAGTGATTCTGTTCAGGATTAGCCTCTTGAGGAGTTTATCACAGGAGCTAAGAAAGGAAATAGGTCTGTAACTTTCTACCACATGTTTTGGTTTTCCAGCTTTCAGAATAGCAACGATCTTTGCTTCTTTGAATTCCCCTGGGAGTCTTCCTGTTCTCATGATGTCCGTGAGAAACTTTGTGAGCCACTTCTTATTTATTTGTTTGTTTGTTAAATTCAATTCATATCCCACCCTCCCTTGCAAGCGGGGCTCAGGGTGGGGAACTACATTTTTGATAATACAATTTACAAGCAGTTAAAACTAATAAATCAGAATTTAAAATAGCTTAAAAAGTTAGCTAGTAATTACAGATGGTGCATAAAGAGACAAAGTAATGTCCTTGCCTGATAGGGGGAAAGGATGAAGGAGCTAGGCTGGAGGGGAATCTGTTGCTGTTCTCAACCATAAGCCTGGTGGAACATCTCTGTCTTGGAAGCTCTGTGGAACAGCATTAGGTCCCGCAGGGCTCAGATGTCATTCAGCAGAGAGTTCCACCAGATCGGTAACAGTGCTGAAAAGGCCCTGGCTCTGGTTGGACAGCCAGATGCTCTTTGGGCCAAGGATCACCAGTAAGTTCTCTCCTGAGTGTAATGCTCTTTGGGGGATATACCACGAGAGGCAGTCCAACAGATATGTTGGTCCCAGACTGTTTAGGGCCTTGAAGGTCAGTATCAGAACCTTGAACCTGATCCAGTATTCCATCTGGAGCCAGTGCAACTGATGAAACACTGGTTGGATATGTGCTGTCAGTGGGGTTCCAGTCAGAACCCACGCCTCTGCATTCTGGACCAGCTGTAGTTTCTAGGTCAGACTCAAGGGTAGCCATGCATAGAGTGAGTTACAGTAGTCTAGCCTGGAGTTAACTGTTGCATGGATCACTGTAGCTAGGTCAGGGTGAGACAGGTAGGGAACCAGCTGCTTAACCTGTTGAAGTTGAAAAAACACCAGTTTAGCAACATTTGCATCTGCTACTTCTGGAACTTTGCTGTCAAGGAAATTTTGATACAGCCTCTTGCTCTGATCACTCCAGCCTAGAATATATTCTTTTCAATATCCTCAAGGATGTGCCTTTTGGCACATTATTATATGTTGGAGGGACCGATCCAAGACACCTATCCAGATCTTCACTGAAATTCACCCTCTTAAAGTTTTATCATGAACTTGGAAAAGACCTGATAGCTGGTATTTGGATTCCTAGCTTGAGGATTATAGGTTGATGCTGACTGTGTGAGAAAGCCCCAAGAATATCTCTGGATATAGACTTCTCTGGTCAGATGAAAAAAAAATTGTTAAATCAGGATTGGACTCTCTGTTCCATGCTGCTGATCTGAAGGTACCTCTGGCTTTAGCGTCAAAAATGAGATGCACACCATGTTTCTCAGCCCAGTCAACAAGTGCCTCACTGTTCTTATCATTAACTATGTATCTCCAATCTCCATGGTGACTATTAAAGTCACCAGTGCATACAGAAGGATGATGGTAGGTTGATAGGATATGTGCTAGCCATTAAACTGCAGGAGGTTTGTAAACACTGACAGCATGTACTTCCCCAACATTTACTATGATTATGTGGATGTCATTGTGGACATTGATCAATACCAACTTCACATTTTTGATGTCGCTTTGGGCATAAGTCACTAGACTGTAGGTATGATGGTATGTGATACCAATAACATAATATTCTACAGTTTTGCAGGCTTGATTTTCATTATCAAGATGAGTTTCTTGGGGCATGGCATCGGCGCTGAGTGTGATGGACGCCTAAAGGAGCAGCTCTGCACTCCCCACACCTCTGAACCCTATTATTGCTGTTTTATTTTATTTTTCTACCCTCACTTCATGAACATTGAAAAGATCTATATGGCAACGTCTTCCCTTAACAACCACAAGGACATTCAGGACTTCTTTACAAAGTCTGTCCCATCCAAAACTACTGAGGGTGAAGCAGGCGAAGCAGTCAATATGGTGACAGAGAACGCTTCATTGTTCCCACCTTCTCCAGCACACCAAGATAATGATCTAGCAGTAAGAATGGCACATATGGAATCTAGGATCCTGGAGAGTATGGCTGCGCTCATTAGCCCCTTAGCTGAGCAATTCGCTGAATTTAAAATTAATCTAAACCAAATAAGTCAAACAGCAGAAACCGCGAAAGAAATTAGTCTAGCCGCACAGGAAAACGTGCGTTCTCTCTGGGCTGAAAATGGTCACCTTAAAAAAAAAGTCATGGCGGTAGAAGCTCTAGCATACTGGCCCAACCTTAAATTTCAGGGCTTCACCGAAAAAATAAATGCTAATAAAGATCTAGCAATATTTATTGCAGAGTGGCTGGGGGCAGAACTAAAGCTAGAAGAAGGGATTGTTTCCATTATTACTGCAGTGTTCCGTCGGGGGCCAGTGGACAATCCTAAATGTCAGGGGCCCAGGAATATTCTAGCAACTATTCCAGATCAATGAACCCGAAAAAAAAAATCTTAGAAGTGGCCAGAACACAAGGCTATTTATCTTACCAGAATGCCCAGATCTTAGTGTTCCCGGACCTGCTGCCTGATGTGCTAGCCAAGCGGAGGGATCTGAAGACGATCACAGAAGCGCTCACACAAGCTCATATTCACTATAAATGGATAAACCTCACTAGGCTCCAGATATCCTACAAGGACAGACTGTATTCTGTTGAAGATACTGATGAAGGCAATAAACTCCTATCGGCTTTAAATATTCCTATTCAGATGGATCCAGACAGACCCTCAAGGAAAAGAGGATTGCCGATTTCTCCAACCAAAGAAAACAAATTGGTTGTCAGGCGTGCTTAGATCACTGGGCTCTCATATAGCTGCGATCTGAAGGGTGCGGTTGTCTCATTCGGTATTTGCTTAGTTATTTTGATGTTTCTTTTTCACATTTTATTTATGTGGGAAATGCTTTGAAGTTTAATATGTGGTTTGGGTGGGGGGGGGATTTCTCTGTTCTGCTCTCTTGTTCAGTACAGTTCTTTATTTCTGGGGTGATCTCCATTAACCTACACAGAGCCTGTCTCTGTGTGGTTAAGTAGGACTGTATCAAATTTCATTTTACAGCTTGGTTTTAAAGTTTTACATTTTAATTGTTACTCTGATAATATATATTCTTAGTATTACTTATCCTACTTGTGCTTGATTCCATAAGAATTAATTGTTGCTTATCTGATTTGTATAATCAATATTTTAATCAATTTTAATATTCCTGCTTCACTCTCTGATTATTATCTTTTTAAGCATACTTCTGAATTTAAGAGTTGTTAGACTGTTTATCCATTGATTAATAATTACCTACAATTAAATCTCACATCTCTCTTATTTATTATATTGACAATATATAGTCTTAAAATCAATTGCAGCATTTACACTTACCTTCATAGAAATTCATTAATTCTTGTCTGATCTGCATAACCACCACCTTAATCCGATTACCAACCAAATTTTTTGATTATTATCTTCTAGTGTTCACTTATAAATTAAGAAATTGTTAAACGGATTATTCATTGATTACTGATTATCTTCAATCAAATTTAATCTATTGGTTCTATATTGATTTTTTCTCTTTAATAACTTTACTTGCAGCTTGTCTGTTTGATCTCTAATTGCTTACTGCATTGGTGTTGTGATTTACTGTTCTCAAATCTTATTACTTTGTTGCTTCTATTATAGTGCCATTGTGAAGTACCACTTAAAACTTGTAACTTTTAGGAGTCACAACAGCCTAAATAATATATATATATATTTAAAATCTCTAACGAAGACCTCACATAACACCAGCATTCCTAGCACTACAACCTCACAGTCTTATACCATACTGTTAATCCAGAGCAGTTACGAGTTTTGAAGATAACATACTTGCTATCATATTTTACTAGAACTACAGTTGGATACTTTCTTCCTCACTCATAACTCTTTTAGAACTCATCCGTTAAATATCACTACACACTAGTTAAGACAGAGAATTCACGATCAACACACTACAATATTGTATCTCTAACTTACATTGCCATCTCACATTTCTAACGACCTCAATGGAGCCAACATGGAAAATATTGTCACTAAATGTGAGAGGGTTGAAGAATCTCATAAAACGAAAGAGGATTTTGATGAATGTAGTCAAAACTAGATCAAATATTGTCCTATTGCAGGAAACTCATTTACACGCCTCGACTTCACCCCTTTTAAAAGCTGGTTGGATCCAGCAGCAATACCATGCAACAGGTACTTCAGAATTTAGAGGGGTGGCTATTCTACTTTCAGGGAGTACCAGATTTCAACATCAAGGGACAGAATCCGATCCTAGAGGACAATATCTTTTTATTAAAGGCATTCTAGATGAAACGAAGGTAACCATTGCATCGATCTACGCACCAAATGAAAATCAATTGGCATTTTTGGAGGAGGTTTTTCTTTTTTTAAAAAAAAGATTTTTTTTAAAGCGCCCCTAAAAGAGGCATTTTTATTATTTTTAAGACAATGACATAACAACAAAACAAATACAAACACAAAATACAATCACAGACAATACAATACAATACACAATACAAAACCTTAACACTACACAACACCCACAAAATACAACATTCAACATTCACGGGGGGTAAACTTCCCAAAGCAAATCACCCAGTTAGATTCCCTCCCCCTTACCGACATAAGTGTTACCTTCTTTTACTTCTGTATCCACCAATTCTATCATTCTATCTTAATCCACTTCTAATTTAACACAAAGCTAATAATATTCAATATTCAAACCATTATTGTTTCTCTCCATCCTTCTCTCTCTGGTCATACCAGTTATAAAAGCATTGCCACGTGTTTATAAAGGCTGATTCATCATGCCCTTTCAACATCAAAGTCAGTTTGTCCATTTCTGCTGCTTCCATAATCTTCTCAATCAGTTCTTGTTTTGTTGGAACCACCGTAGACCGCCAATACTTTGCATACAGAATCCTAGCCGCAGTTGCAATATATATTAACAAATATCTCTCCTCTCTCTGCACCTCCTTTGGCAGTATACCCAGCAATAATACCTCTGGCTTAAACCCAAGAGTACCTTTTATAATTCTCTGTATCATTCTATGCACCCATATCCAATATTTTTTTGTAACTTCACATGTCCACCACATATGATAAGAGGACCCAACTTTAGCATTACATTTCCAGCACTTATTAGAACATTTTTCATCAAACTTCGCCAGCTTATTTGGCGTGATATACCACCTATACAGCATTTTATACATGTTTTCTCTATATGGGACCGCCCTGGTTATTTTTACATTTATTTTCCATATTTGGTCCCATTGTTCCAGCTCAATATTATAACCAAAGTTCATTGCCCATTGAATCATGTTATTTTTCACCATTTCATCTGCCGTATAATCAGCCAACAACAGTGCATACATTTTTTTAATAAATTTCTCTTCTGGTTCATACAAAATTTTCTCCATATCTGTTAAAGATTTCTCAAACCCTACTTTTTTATCTTTTTTATATCTTGACTGAATCTGCACTCTGTGCCACCAACTGATATCATCAACCAATTCCAACTCCCCCTTCACATTAATAATGTCCAGATACCTTTGTGGGGGGTCTTCACAGTATAGCCTAGGCAAAGTCACTGCTTCTACTGGAGCCACCAACCTTGAAGTTTTGGTAAACCACCTCCTTCAGATGATCTCCCATACTCTTCCAAGTGCATCTCGTATCCAGTGCTGTTTAAAGTATTTGCGTGCTGCCACTTTCTCGTCCCACAGAAAAGCGTGCCAACCTTCCAGAAGATCGTGGCCTTCCAGTTTCAATAACCTTCTGTCTTCCAACATCACCCATTCCTTAATCCAGGCCAATGCCCCGGCTCTATAATACAATGTCCAATTAGGCAGGGCAAGTCCGCCTCTTTCTTTCGAATCTTCTAATACTTTAAGCCTAATTCTTGCTCTCTTCCCTTGCCACACAAACTTGGTGGTAATTTGCTCCAACTCCTTCAATATTGCCAAGTTTTTCAACACAGGAATCGTTTGAAACAAGAAGACCCATCTTGGTAAAATGTTCATCTTTATCAGAGCAATTCTTCCAATCAGGGATAGCTTTAAATTCTTCCATTTTTCCAAGCCTTGCTTCGTTGCCCTTAATAGTTCCCTATAATTATCTTCTTGCAGCGAACTGCACCTGTTCTTCAGTTGGATTCCTAGATATTTTGCCTTCACACAGAGTTTATATCCTGATTCTTCTTGCAAGCACTCTCTTTGCTCTAGTGTCATATTTTTAGTTAAGATTTTGGTTTTAGCTAAGTTAATTTTCAAACCTGCCACTTGCCCATAGTCTTTCAAAAGCTTATTTAGCTCCACAATTGAAGATCTGGGTTCCTCCAAAATGAATGCCAGGTCGTCCGCATAAGCCAGTAATTTAAATTGTTCTCCGTGCACCTTTAGACCCTTCACTTCTGGATTTTGTCTTATCTCCTCTGTCACTACTTCCAAAGCAAATACGTAAAGCAATGGTGAGAGAGGGCAGCCCTGCCTCATGCCCTTTTGTATCTGAAATTGTTCAGTCCATTCCCCATTTACCATAACAGCTGCTTTTTGCTTTGAATAAATTGCTTGAATTGCTTGAGTGAATCGTTCTCCCGCTTTGGCTTTTTTAAGTGTCTCTATTATAAATGTCCAATCCAAGTTGTCAAAGGCCTTCTCCGCATCTACAAAAATCACCGCCATCTCTTTTTCTGGATGAGCTTCATAATATTTCAACACGTTCAGTAGCCGCCTTACATTGTGTTTTATCTGTCTTTTCGGCAGAAATCCAGACTGATCTTTATGAATTACTTTTGCCAAAACATGCTTCAATCCAGGGGTCTTTTCGGGGGGGAGCGCACCGGAGCGCAGCTCCGGGAGCTCAGGAGCCAAGCCCCGCCCCCAGCCGGCATCCCGGAGAGTCTTTCAGGCAGCCGAATGTCAATTTCAGCTCCATTATATCCTATGGGCCATTGAAGTCAATGGTGAAAACATAGGGTATATTCTGGGGGCTGGAGGGGAGGGGGTTTGAGGGAGAGGCTTGAAACTCACAGGATAGCTGATGGAGCCTCTCCCCAAGATACCCACCAAGTTTCAAGAACATTGGACCAGGGGGTCCAATTCTATGGGCCCCTAAACAGGTTGCCCCTATTCCCGCCATTGTTCTCTATGGTGGGGAAAAAATAACTTTTTTTCCCACCATAGAGAACAATGGAGGAAATGGGGCAACCTGTTTGGGGGTCCATAGAATTGGACCCCTGGTCCAATGTTCTTGAAACTTGGTGGGTATCTTGGGGAGAGGCTCCATCAGCTATCCTGTGATCTTGGAGCCTCTCCCTCAAACCCCTCCTCCAGCCCCCAGAATATACCCTATGTTTTCACCATTGACTTCAATGGCCCATAGGGTATAATGGGGCTGAATTGCCACTGAATTTCTTTCATTCCCTCCTTTCCTTCTTTCTTTTTCCTCTTTCCCTCATTCTTCTCTTCTCTCTTTCTTTCTTTCTTTCTTTCCCACCTTCTTCTCTTTTTTCCTCCTTTCCCTGTTTCCCTCCTTCTTCCCTCTCTTTCTTTCTCTCTTTCTTTCCTTCTTTCCTTCTCTCTCTCTCTTTCCTTCCCTCTTTCCTCCTTCTGTGGCCCAACTCTCATGAGAAGGAATTTAAACTTTAAACCCCTTTTCTCTTAGCTCCCCCACCCAGACCAGCTGGGGAAGGGAAGGGGAGGCTTTTGAAGATGCTTCCCCCCCTTTCGCTTCCCCTTCTGACATCACTTCCGGTGATGTTAGGGGGCGTGGCATATGCTAATAGCCTAATAGCTCATTAGCATACCATATGCTAATGAGCTCCTGCAGCTGTTCTTCTACGAAAAGACCCCTGCTTCAATCTATCTGCCATGATAGAAGCAAATATTTTATAATCCACATTTAACAGGGAGATCGGTCTATAGTTTTTAACATCGTTCCCTTCTGTATCTTGTTTGTGTATCAGAGAGATTAGGGCTTCCCTCCACGTGTCTGGAACTTCCTCTCCTTCCCAAGTTTTCTTATAGACTTCATGCAACTGTGGAAGCAGTATTTCTTCAAAAGTTATGTAAAACTCCACCGGTAGACCATTCGTCCCTGATGATTTCCCTTTATTCTGCCTTTTCATGGCCTCCATTATCTCCATCATAGTAATAGATTGATTTAAAATCTTCTGGTCTCCCTCCGAAAACCTTTGCATCGTACGCTCTTGCAAATACACGGATATTTTTTCTCTAGTTATTTTCTCACTTGCATAAAGTTTCTTATAAAAAATCATCCACAATCTTCTTTAAATCTTCAATTCCATTTTGTTCCACCCCATTTTTGTCTCTCAATGATTTTATCAATGTCCTTTCCGACTGCTTTCTCACTTGATAGGCCAGCCATCTAGTAGGTTTATTAGCATTCTCAAAATAGTTTTGTTTAGCATATCTTACCTTCTTTGCCAGTTCTGCTGTCAATAAGCAATTCATCCTGTGTGTGAGAAGCTTAATTTTCGCTTTCCTATCCAAATCTCCTCCACTCTCCATTTCCTACTTCTCTGGTTCCAGTATTTCTCTTTTCAGGTTAAAATATTCTTCATTTCTTTCCCTGTTCTTCCTTGCCGCTTCCTTCATTAAAAGTCCTCTGGCAAAGGCCTTAAACGCATCCCATACCGTCCGCCTCGCAATGCCTGGGGCAATATTCTCCTTAAAGAAGAATGTGAATTCTGTTTGTAAACTTCTTACCACCTTACTATCCTTAAGTAAGAAAGGACTCAATGTTCATCTGCTTCTGCAATTTATTCCCTGTAGTTCCACTGTTATCGGATTATGATCAGCAAATATGCCTGCTTCAATTTCCGCCTCCTGTAAATCCCTTGCCATTGAAGATGACATCCAACACATATCCGGTCTAGACCAGGAATCATGCCTTGCCGAATAAAATGTGTATTGCTGCTTTTTAGGATTTCTTATTCTCCAGACATCCACTAAATGCCACTCCTCTATAATCTGTAAAAGTGAATTAGTAAATTCATTACCTTTTAGCTTCTTCTTCTGGCTATTCACCTTCCGATCCCATTTATTATCAAAAACCGTGTTAAAATCACCAATCGAACAAAACTCTTGAAAGTCCTGTTTAGCTATCAAAGTCAGAAGCTTGCCATATAATTTTTCCTGATTTTGATTCGGGGCATAAATATTCACAATTAAACCCTTTTTATTTTGTCTTTGAACTGCCACCATCACTATTCTCCCATCCTCTGAAGCGAATATTAACTCTGGTTGTAGGTGCTCCTTAATGTAGGTAGCCACTCCACGTTTCTTCTTTTCTTTATCCGTTGCCACAAATACTTTGCCTAGCCCTTTATAATTCAGATGTTTTTCATCATTTCTCTTAATATGGGTTTCTTGAATACATGTCATATCTGCCTTATGTTTCTTCAATTGATGAAATATCCTTCTTCTTTTCTGGGGTCCATTTAAACCATTGATGTTCACCGAAATTATTTTCAACTTCTTTTTATCCATCTAGGTTCTGTGTCTGTCTATGTTCCTTTTCACCTTTTGTTTTTTGCCTTGTCCCAATTGGAGATCTCAGTCTAAATCTTCTTGGTCTTTGAGGTTTGGCAGAGGGAACTGATGCTGTTGCTCCCTGGAGTTGGGATTCCCCTTCCCTTTCCACCTCTACCTCTTCTCTCTCCTCTTTTTCTTCTTGGTCATCCAACATCTCCACGCCATACGTCTCTAAGAAATCTTTAGCCTTAAAAACAGAAGTGATTCTGAATCTCTTTCCCTCAAAGTTAAAAAAGACCCCCTCTGGCAAAATCCACCTGTAGGTGATGTTATTAGCTCTCAACAGTGCCGTTAAGTCTGAGTACGCCCTTCTCTTCTCCCTCACTCTCCAGGGTATCTCTTTTAAAACTTTAATTTCTTCTTGTCCCATCCGCAATGGTACAGTGTTTACTTCTTTCAGTATCTTGTCTCTGACTGCCTGTTTATGGAACCGCACCTGTACCTCCCTGGGCACTTTAAATCTTCTTACATAGGCCGAATTCATTCTAAAAGCCACATCAATCTCTTTTGCTACTTCATTTATATCCTCGAACTGTAAATGATTTGCCAGAAGTTCCGGCATCTTCAAATTCAGGTCTTCCTCTTTTTCCTCCAGAATGTTTTGGAACCTCAGAACAAACGCCGCCCTCTCCACCTGCAGTCTCATCACATCTTGCTCCAGTAACGACTGTTTTTCTTCATTTTCTTGAACCTTCCTTTCCACTTGTCTCGTTTTTGTCTCCACTTCCTCTACTGTATTACTTAATGTCACAATTTTTGTAGTATTATCGGCTATTTGTTTCTGCAACAGCTGTAGGCTCTTGGTAAACTGTTCTGTAATGTCCTTCATCGCATTATGTATTGGGACTGCCGCTTGAGGGATCTTATCTCTTACTTCCTGGATAGCTTGATTGATGGGGACAATAGCTTGTGGAACAGAATTCTGGATTTCTTCCATGCTGACTTTGATCGGTTCTATGACATCATTCATTGTGCTCAGGATAGTGGCTTGCACCACCACTTGCATTTTTTGGGGGGGCTCTTTCTGGCCTGCACCCTCCAACTTCCCTGTTGCAGAGCTAGTAGCCCCTGGAGAAACCAGAGACTATTTTCTTGGTCCGTCATCTAAAAAATAACAAATCTGCTGGACCGGATAGATATCCTCCAGAATTTTTTTAAAAAATTTGCTAATGCCATAGTTTGTCCTCTAACAGCTCCATGTAACGACTTACTGTCATCAGGCGTCATGTCACCTTCTTGGAAATCCACCTCAATCATTTTGATACCAAAACCTGGAAAACACTTAACTAACCCAGCGTCCTTCAGACCAATATCACTCCTCAACCAGGACTATAAAATTTTTACTGCCATCTTGGCACAACGTCTGAACACCTTCATAATGGAATATATTCATAATTATCAAAAGGGCTTTATTCCGGAATGGGACATCTCTGACAATATAGTCAAGACCATAAACATCCTAGCAACTTGTAAAGAATTGTAAATAAGTGGCTTTCTGATTTCTCTAGATGTCAAAAAAGCTTTTGACTTAATAGAAACAACGTATTTGCTTACTCTACTCCGGCACAAGGGATTTGGGGATTACTTTCTCCACGCGATGATGGCAATTTACAAAGACCCTAATGCTAAGATCAAAGATAATGGCATTGCTTCTGAAGAGTTCACTTTGGGGAGGGGAATGAGGCAGGGATGCCCCTTATCACCAGCACTGTTTGCAATAGTATTGGAACCCCTGGCTGAGTTGATTCAGTGAGATCCACATATCAAAGGCATAAAAGTGGGTGAATCTACCTTCAAACTACCTTTGAACTACCTTTATGGATTATATTCTTTTTTTTTAAAAAAAAAAACCAAACAACTTTTGGAGAGCTAGTTTGATGTAGTGGTTAAGTGGGCAGACTCTAATCTGGGAGCACCGGGTTTGATTCCCCACTCCTCCACTTGCACCTGCTGATGTGACCTTGGGTCAGTCACAAGCTCTGGCACAGTTATCCTTGAAAAAGACCAGTTTCTGTCACAAGTTCTCTCAGCCCCACCTACCTCACAGGATGTCTGTTGTGGGGAGGGGAAGGGAAAGGAGTTTGTAAGCCGCTCTGAGATGCCTTTGGGCAGTGAAGGGCGGGGTATAAATCCAACCTCTTCTTCTTCTTCTAAGTCTCTTTGCGGATGACATGTTGATCTATATAACCGATCCAGAAAATTCTCTCTGACATCTTAAAGGTTTGCTTCAAACTTTCAGTCATGTCTCTGGACTGAAAATAAGCAATAATAAGTCTCACATGATGCCACTTAATTTATCTAAGGAGATTGAACGCCAAATAAGGATGACATATGGATTTCAAAAGGTCCTTAAGTCTTTACCATATTTAGAAATCCAAATACTTCAAGATCTGACAGATTTACTACTGCTCAACTATATTGCTAAATTTAGAGAATTTAGAAGTGGAATCAGTTAAACCTATCTTTGATGGACCGATTACACTTAATCAAGTCATTTGCATTTCCCAAATTACTTTATCTTTTCCGTACTCTGCCCATCACTATTCCTAACAAATTATTTAAGGAATGACAACATGACCCTAACTAATTTCTATGGAACTACAAGTGTCCTAGAATAAGCTTCCAAGTAATATGGCGGCAAACTTCCCAGGGAGGACTGAGCTTCCCAGATCTGAAGACCTACTACCAAACAGCTCTACTGAGATATATACTCAAAATACTGAGGAATGAAGAACAAGCTGACTGGATCACTCCTATAAACCGAATCATTAAACCAAAGTTAATGCAAGATATAATCTGGAACAGGCCCTGTGAAAGACCTGCACCTATTAAAAATCATATTTTTTTCTCAGCCATACTAAATACATGGGATCACTTTAGAGGCAAAATAACACCAAAGATTTCTAGATTTACCTCATTCCTCTTCCAGGAATGGTTCTTCCCAGGTTGTGACCGCAACGTGGCTAATCCATGGAGAAAGGCTCACATGACACGTATAACAGAAATTTCATCTACAACAGGACTTCTTCCGAAGACAAAATTAGAGGATCTTATCCCCTGCACTATCCCGTGCTTCTTCTATCTCCAGGTAAGTCATGCACTGATGGATCTGAAACTATCACAAATTCTAAAAACTCCTCCAACACCTTTCGAGCAACTTACTACTCAAGGATTTAATATCCAAGATATATGATATCTTAGTGAGACTTGAAGGTGATAAACCTTTAACTTTTCAACTAAAATGGCAATAAGACTGCAACAAACAGTCCAATGAACTTCAATGGGATAAGATATGGACGTCAAGGTTAACGACTTCTTCTGTTGCATCCACCAAACTCCAGGCATATAAGATCATGACCAAGTGGTATTTAACACCTGAAAGACTCGCCAAGATAATATTGAACCACTCTCCTGCATGCTGGAAGCACTGTGGTGAGCTAGGCTCTTTTGCCCACTGTTGGGGGCAATGCCCTGTTATCTCAGATTTCTGGCAGGATAATTTACAGCAAATACAATCTATCACCGGATACTCTATCTCATTCACACCAGAATTAATATTCCTAGATGTGTGGCATGGTTCTAACATACCTCCGTTAAGTCAGGATCTAATAACCAGTCTCCTTGTAGCTGCCAAAACCTCAATAGCATCGGTATGGAAGTCTCCCTCAGCCCCAACTCGGAATTCTTGGTTAAAAAATTATGGGACCACTTCATCATGGAGAAGATCACTGATAAGATCCGAAGATCGGAGCTATGCCCCAAGCAAACAAATTTCGATGAAAAATGGTTCCCATTTATGGATTATATTCTTTTTTTTAAAAAAAATAACTTTTATTAGGATATATAGTACTTCACAATTTAGTCAAAATAATATAACTCATATCCTTTTCTTCAAACTCCCCTTCCCCCCCGTTGGCTCCCAGCATTGCTTCCACCATTTTATCAATACATAATGCATGTTAATACACTGTTATCATATAAATTCTACAGGTAACACAATTCACTTATTAGCAATTACTATTGGTACTTATTGGTTATATAAATTTGTTACGTCACTAGTAATTTTCCAAGCTAAATATGCTGTCCTTCATTTCCCAATTCTTCTGTATATATTCTTTAAAGTCTTTCCAGTCTGCCAAGAAAGTTTCTGCTTCTAGGTTGTTGCGTTTTCTAGTCCACTTGCCCATTTCTGCCACGTATATTAATTTTCTTAGCCAGTCCCAGAGATCAGGAATCTTTTCACTTTTCCAATTTTGAGCATAAAGCATTCTAGCAGTTGTTACCATATACCATATCAATGTTCTTTTACTCACATTTATTTCTTCTAGTTTAAGACCTAAAAGAAACATTTCAGGTTCTTTTTTAAAAGTACATTTCAAAGTTTTTTCCATCTCTGTATGTATTACAGCCAAAAATGTTTTTGCTTTATCACAAGTCCACCACATATGATAAAAAGAACCTTCAGCATGTTTACATTTCCAGCATTTGTTAGATAAATTTTTGCCTATGTTAGCTATCTTTTTGGGTGTCATATACCATCTGTACATCATTTTATAACAGTTTTCTTTCAGGTTAGTACATGTAGATATTTTCATAGCATTTTTCCATACCATTTATGGATTATATTCTAACGCAGGATTGCCAGCCATGTAGTCCTATTTATCACACTCTAGCCTTCTCCGTGCACCTTGGTGTTTAGTCATGCCGGCCACATGACCACGGAAATGTCTTCGGACAGCGCTGGCTCTTCGGCTTTGAAACGGAGATGAGCACCGCAACCCTAGAGTCGGATTCGACTGGCTTTCGAGCAAGGGAACCTTTACCTTTACCTTTACCTAGCCTTCTCCTAGGGGCACTTTCACTTATTGAGTTTTCCTTTTCTCTTACTCTACTGACTCTGTGTCTGATCATGAATTTCTTGGATCACATTCAAATCTGTCACTAATAAACACGTAGAACAATGATTAGAGGCTATTTACACCAAACATTACAAAACCTAACATGCACAAGGACTGACACTAACGAACAAACAAAACAAACACCCCTGCATCTCTGTTGCAAGTAGGTTAATGTTTAATGTGATACCAAAGATGATGTTACTACAACTACAATTTTCAGGAATAATTTTATGTATGTATGTGCACCATGATTTGTTTTTGTATAACCTGAGTTTTAATAAACTTAAAATGTTCAAAAAAAAAAAAAAGATTAGTTTCTTGAACAAGAGCTAAATCTATTTTATTGGCCAGTACGATTTGCAACAAGTGTTGGCATTTAGACTTGCTTATACCCTCAATATTCATTTGCATATTTGGAAATTATTGGTTGATCAAATCCATTGTCTCAGTATTCAGCAATCTCTAGAAGTCATGCACTTTGTGGCAAAGAATTCCCTTTTATCTTATATGGGATATGAACTGGCTGTGACTAATTAGAAAAGTGATATTAGAAACTGGATGTAGGGTTCCATGGAAACATCGGCATGGATCGAGACTAATGTTTCCATGGAGCATGACTTTTCCACCCCTCTATCCCAGGAACAGGATTTCAGGGGGCATTTGGGGCTACTGCAAGAAGTTGAAGATGGGGAAATCATGCTTATTGGGTAGTGGTTCTTGCCCTCATGGAGCTGTTAGTTTGGATCCCACCCAATGTCCAGAAGCAGTGATAAAATGCAAAGTTCATGTTTTGGATCATTAGAAAAGTGATTGACCATACTGCCAACATTATACTGTCTCTAGTGTGTGGTTGCACATAGTGCACTGCTGGCTCCCATATTTTAAAGCAAGGTTGAGGAGCAGGCAAAAATGTTCAGCCCAAATGACCAGAGCTCAACTTCCTTATATGAAAAGCTAAAAAAAGTTTAGGGATTTTGTTTGTTTGTTTATTATGAGATTTATACCCCACCCTCCCAGCTGAAGCCAGCTCAGGGCAGCTTACAAAAGAATAAAAACAACGAATAGACAATTTAAATGATCCTAAAACCATATAAAACAATCCAACATTAAAAGGTGATAACATTATAATGGTAATAATTATCAAATGATTAACTGAATTAAAATAATTAAAAGATGGTGGCCAACCTTCAATACTCTATCCTAGCAGTAAGCCCATAGATCTGATTTTTGTGTAGCTGGCACAAGCTGTTCTGATGTCTTCAGGGAACAGGGTAACCTATCGGGGGCAGCTCCTAATTGAAAGCCTGGTGGAAGAGCTCCATCTTGCAGGCCCTTATCTCTCCTGGGAGCTCATTCCACCAGAGAGGAGCTACCACCGAGAAAGCCCTGGCCCTGGTTATGGCCAGCCTGGCATCCTTGGGTCTGAGGAAGGTCAGTTGGTTTTGGGACCCTGATTGCAGTGCTCTCTGAGGCAACATGTGGGGAAAGGCAGTCCTTCAGGTATGTAGGTTCCTGACCATAAAGGGCTTTAAAGGTAAGAACCAGCACCTTGAAGCAAATTCAGTATGCTATTGGTAACTAGTGCAATGCCTTCAGCACAGGCTAAATGTGCTCCCGCATTGGGAGGCCCATTAAAAGCCTGGCTGCGGCATTTTGCACTAGTTGAAACTTCCAGATTTGTGATGGGGCAGCCCCATATAGAGAGCATTACAGTAGTCCAGTCTCGAGGTGCCCATCACATGGATCACTGTTGTCAAGTTCAAGGAAGGGAACCAACTGCCTAATCAGCCAGAGATGGTAAAAGGCAGACTTGGCAGTGGCTGCTATCTGGGCCTCCATCATTAAGGAGGCATCCAAGAGCACTCTCAAGCTCCTAACCTCTGGCGCTGGCACCAACGGAGCCCCATTGAAAGTCAAGAGTGGGATCCCTACCCTCAGTCCGCCCCAACTCAGGCACAGGACTTCCATCTCCGTTGGATTCAATTTTAGTCAGCTCAGCCTAAGCCATCCAGCCATGTCTTGTAACGCCCGGTCCATAACTTCCAGTCTAGAGTCAGACTGGCCACCCAACAACAGATAGAGCTGGTTGTCATCTGCATACTGATGACATCTGAGCCCACGTCTCCATGCAATCTGGGCAAGGGGGCACATGTAGATGTTGAAAAACATTGGGGACAGCACTGCCCCTTGAGGCACTCCACAATCCAGTGGGATAGCTGTTCCCCCAGCGCCACCCTTTGTCCCCGACCTTGGAAGAAGGAGGCGAGCCATTGCAAGGCAGGCCCCTGGATTCCAGTGTTGGCAAGGTGGTGGATCAGTAGTTGATGGTTGACTATGCCAAACGCTGCCAACAGGTCCAACAGCAACAGCACTGCCAATCTGCCTCGATCCAGATGCCTCCGGAGATTGTCTGTGAGGGTAACCAGTACCGTCTCCGTCCCATGGCCCAGGCAAAAGTCAGACTGGAAAGGGTCTAAAATAGAAGCATCATCCAAAAAGCTCTGTAACTGCATTGCCACAGCCTCTCTGTTATCTTGCCCAAATAGGGCAAGTTGGAAACCGGCCAGTAGTTAGCCAATTTGGCCAGGTCCAAAGATGACTTGTTGACAATTTTTCTTAGAGAGCCTCAAAACCCGTAACTGCTAGTTTTAATTAGCCACAAAGGGCATGGATCCAGGGAGCACATGGTGGGGCGTACAGTGAGGCATAATTTGTCAACTTCCTTTAGGCTGAGCAGATCAAAATGATCCATAACCTGACCAGAAGACATGCATGGAGCCTTGAGTTCACTCACTGTTTCAAGTGTGACGGGGAGGTCACGGTGGATCGACAAGACTTTATCTGTGAAATAGCTCACAAAGGCCTCACAGCCATTAACCAGTTCCCTAATATATGGTCTGCCTTGCGGCAGGGTAGTAATGGACTGAATCAATTCTAAACAATTGGGCAGACACAATCGTAGCCACATAGTACTCTCTCTTTGCAGCTTTGACTGCCATCTCATGGGATCTCTTAAACATCCTATAAGGTGCTCTTGTAGCTTCATCGTGGGCACACTCTCACTGTCTCTCTAACCATCTTAGCCTTTGCTTTATTAGCCGCAACTCCTGAGTAAACCAGGGAGCGAGCTTGGACGGAGGGTGCAGAGGGTACCAGGGAGCAATCTCTTTGATGGCTATCAAGAGTCAGCTATGCCAGTCCTCTACAAGCTCATCTAACAAGCCGCCAGAAGGCATTGGATCCCGGAGAGCCATCTAAAGCCACATTGGGTCCATTTGGCTCCACGGACAAGCTAAAATACACTTGCTGCCCAAAGGGGAA
The DNA here is from genome assembly GCA_029375565.1 of Gekko gecko. NCBI lineage: Eukaryota > Metazoa > Chordata > Lepidosauria > Squamata > Gekkonidae > Gekko > Gekko gecko. The sequence continues at coordinate 97,524,854 of JAPDNY010000008.1, forward strand.
AAGATGGCTGATGGGGAGGCATGGGGTAAAATATCTTTTGGTTCTTTTACATTTTGAGCTGATTCTTTGGCAACTGTTAGAAAATGCTGAATGCAAAAGGCAAATGAACTCATACCTTGACCTTGGCGTCTGGAGAGGTTGCATGCTTGGAATGTAAAAGGGCATGTGTGGAACATGATAAGGTTATGGTACTTTGGAAAAGACTTAACATTCAGCAAACTTTATATGACCTTGATAGTAGCCATAGGATTCCTAGGATACCTCAAAAGAACATGCAGTCAATAGCACTTGTGCTATGAAAATATAAGTAAAGTTAAAGCAAGAGGAAAAGAGATGTGAAATGCATGAGACAGCACAAAAAAACTTGTCTTTAATTAAAACTTCCATTAAGGAAAGAGAATGCTAGACTGATAATTTTTAAAAAATATATATTTGATCAGATAGGGAAATGGTCTGCTTAGAAGCTTAGTGGGATTAATTTTCTGGAATTATTTCTGCAACTGAAAGGAACAGAACTTTACGTTCTCATTGTGAATTAGTAGGTCATAAGATTCTTCAGACTCTCAAGCTGTCTTGGGAAATAAGTTTCCATTTTTTGCACTATCTCATGTCTGCTAAAAAGCTCTTCATGAACTCACTGGCATAGCAGACAAGTTCACTGAAACTGCATCTCAAAGTTACAAATCTCCAAAGAGTCCTTTCAGAATCCATGCTGCAGTAGTTTTATATAATTTTGGATTTCCAAATGAATGGGAAAGATGAATATAAACTTCTCTATGTGAATTATTTTCATTGTACCTGTGGGAGAATTTCCCTTGGCTATGTAAATGCAGTCAGTATTTCATTCCCACCAGGGATGTGTGGCCAGAAATTTACTAATCAAAAACTGACCCAAATAATGTCCAGTTTGTAAAAATAAAATGCTCTGAATCCAAACAGAATTAATTGTGCCATTTGGGAGCAGTTGAAAAGCATCCACTCTCTTTGACTGTTCTTGTAATTTGCTGACAGGTTTTACTTTTTTTACTTACAGTTATCCATTTCAAAGCACATTGACTTTAGTGGGCTAAAATGGGTGTATCTCTCTTTAGGATTGCACCAAGAGTCACAAAGTTTGTGCATGAGAAAAGTGTAATGGCATCTACTGAAACAGCCTATTCTGCTCCCAAACAGAATTATCCCATTGGTTATTTCTTTACATAGCATTCTCTTTTTCTGCTTATCATTACACTATTTTACATAGTAATGATCACATGAATTATTTTATTCTCTGGAGCTTCAGCTCCACCTCTTAGGCTGGGTCAAAAGTTTAGCTCCCATGTTTGGCATGGTAGATGGGGGGTAGAAACAAAGGTTCTCCGATTCAAGCCGCACTTTTCGCTGTCTGATCACTCCGTCAAGCCGCTTCCGGGTGCTTCAACCCCCCTCCCCTCTGGGAAGCTGCCTCCAGCTTCCGGTTTTAGTCCGCCATTTTTTCTTTCCTTAGCGGTGTGCGCTTGAGTGGAGCTCCGCTCCTAAGTTAAATAAAGAAAAGCTTCAATAGTGCCTAGTTTAGGCATTTAGATGAGTCCGGGATCTCGGGGAGGCCAGTTTCGGAGAGAAAATGTAAAATGTAGTCTTCATTTAAACTTTAAAGGGACCGGTTGAGATCGCTCTTCTGCGCATGCACCAAACTTTTAGTTCAGGAGAAGACTGCCTGTGCGAATGCTCAAAGGAGAGGGGGGAAAAAACCCACCTGCAGGAGGACGGCGGGGAGCTTCGAAGGAGGAGGTGTATGATCACGATTCTCCAGTTTAAAAAAAACCACGCATCGTGCCGGAGCAGTTTAAACCGCTCCAGCACGCTGTCTGAACACACCCAATCTAGGAAGCAAAGCTTTTGTGTCTTCACCATGCTTTAAATTGACTTTCTAACTGGGAAGGTGGGAAGGCTGAGGCCAAACCTTTGTTTCTACCCCCCATCTACCATGCCAAACATGGGAGCTAAGCTTACTACCAATCTTCTTGGAAGCTGATCCATAAGTATTGGAATCAGTTTGGGCAAGGTTCTTCCACATGTTTGCCATCCTCCAGCATTTACACAGTTGGGTTTGTTTGCTTCTGCATGTGCCTCAGATAATCAGGACTTTCAAGGGAGGGTGCTGTCATCTTCAGTGGCTTCATCGGTGGTGTCACAGTACCACTACTACCCTTTTTTTTATATATATATATGCTTATATTGATATCAGGGCTGAATTTTTAAAGGTGATCAAAAATGAACACATTGTTGGGGATGAAGAGAAAGAGAGAGGGGTTCCCTTGACACATGCAAGACTGCTGGGGGGAAGGATAGCATTCCTCAGCTGGAGGGGTGGCAGCTGGCTATTGGCAAGGGTTGATGTATATCCCCCAAGCCTGCCTGTCTTTGCATGGGGAAGCCTGAAAGAGAGCAGCCCCACCAGTCATCTGTTTATGAACCATGTGTGTAGTGCTGTGTCCCTTTTAAAGTGTGCTACTTTTTCTGGTACCCTCCTCAAGGCTTTTGCATTAAAAAAGGCACTAAAATATCATTATATTGATGTTGTTATAATTATAGGTTTAGCAGGTTCTCTGAATGCCCAGCATTCATTTTTTTGAAGTAAGTCCCTAGCCCCATTCCCTCACATAAATATAAGGGGAAAAGGCTATCTCTGCAAAGGAAGAAGACAGAAGCTTCCTTTTTCAAAAATTGAAAGATGAGAATTCAAAAAAACCTGCTAAACCTAATTTTTTGTGCATGCTTATATCAATGCAAGGGTTGTTTTTTTTTAAAAAAAAAACACAAAATGAAACCACTTGTTTTCAGGGCAGGGGAGGAGAGAGAATAGGTTTACAATGACAACAATCCAATTATCAAAAAGTGGGCTGGAGGTGTGTGGGAGTGGGTGGTACAAAGAAAACTGCCAGAAACATTATGCAATTCAAAATCAGATTCCAGAAAAAGATTTGGGACCCAAACAAACAGGAAAAAACAAAACAAAAACAGAAGTGTAAACTAGAGCCACAAAAATGCATGCAGAAATTAGGATAAACTAAAGCAATATGGGACAAGAATTGACCCCCCCCCGGCAAAAAAAAAAAAAAAAAGATGTGGAAAAGCCCTAATCCTGCTTCAATGCTTGAAGCGTCTTCTTCTTCTTTTTTTAATCACAGACATATTCTGATATAGTAAATTAGCCAGGCTGGGAGAAAAATGCTGAAAAACAGGACTTCCACAAAAGTAAGGCATTGTAGGAACCAGTTTTTTTCTTCGCTTGCCTGTGTACATTATATTTTCATTCTTAAAAAGCCAAATCAAAATGGACATCCTCATTCCTTATTAGATCATCCCAGGAATATCTACTTGTTTATGCTTTGCAGGTTACAATTTTAATGCCTATATAGCTGTTAAATACTTGGAATTTGAGAATGAGGATTCCTTTGGGGAGAGTTGCAATACTTTAAAATAGTGGTACAATTGGGTGGTGGTGGTGGTAAGTTACACCTGGAAATATGTTTCCATTGAAATAAATGGAAACCGCTATTAGATTGATTTCCTAGTACAACTAGCTTTAATTCTGACTTGAATTTTTGAAACATCATGATTTTTCTTTCATTCCTTCTTGCTTGCTTGCTACAGTTACTCAACCCTCAGTGCAAATATTAATCATTATGGATACTGGTGAATTATCAGAGAGAGCCATACACATTGATTGACCTTCTCTTTCTGGATTTTAAAATATAATTTTGCTCCATTCTAGCAAATATACCTAAACTTTTGAAGTGTTTATTTCTAATTTATTTTTAAAGTTAGTTCTTAGGATAGCCCAAGTTTTCTACTTCCTTCTGGAAAACTTATGTTGACCAATTGAACTGATATAAAAGGAATAAGTTCAGTGTTATTTAAGAGAAAAAGAAGTCAACATTAGCAAAACAAAAAAAAAAAGATGTGAGAGTCATGCTGAACCATATTTAGACAGTACCTTTTGCACATAGGGTATTATTGGCAATGGGGAATGTTATGGTATACTGTCTTGGAAGCTAAGGAAGGTTGGTACTTAGATGGGGGACAACCAAGGAAAACTTTGCAGGGGAAGGCAATGGCAAGCAACCTCTGCTTTTCACTTGCCTTGAAATCCCCTTGCTTGGGTTACCATGCTGGTTGTGACTTTATGGCACATACTTTCATATTATTTATTATACATACATTCATTGTATTATATATTATATATACATATTATACATGCATTCATATTATTTATTATCATTTATATCTCGACTTTCTGCCCAATGGGAACCCAAAGCAGCTTACCTTATTCTCTTATCCTTCATGTTATTCTTACAACAGTTCTGTGAATTAGATTAGGCTGAGTGTGCATAACTGGTCCAAAGCAACCCAGCAGGCTTCCACAGCAGAGTGGCAATTCACCCTTGGGCCTCCCAGATCCAACACTCTATTACACCACATTGGTATGAGGGAGTATGTTTGTAAAGAAGTAATCAAGGGTGATATTTATAAGTGAATTGATTTACCATTGTTCTGGCCTATGGTTTAGTCCTTCTCTTTCTATTTCACAGAAATGAGTTACATCTCAATGCAAGAGGATCAAGTAGGTATTTAATATGCAGCTTCCATATAGAGACAGTCTTTATGTGGAGCTTTGCTCCATATGGTTAGAAATAATGTGCTTCTTGATGGACTTCAGCATGAAAACAAACTTCAATTTTAATTTAACCTCCAAGCAATTTAACAAATGAAAGTTTACAAAGTACTATAAGAGAATTAAATTACCTGGTCCCAAAGTACTTTATCACCCACTTATTTTTTAAAGCATCTTCCTCCATTTTAATACAACTCTTTCCATTACAGCTGAGCTCTTAATCAGAAAGTGCAGCTGGGTAGAAAACAGCTCAGTGTTTGTCAGTTACAGAATTTAATGTTTGTGATGCTTAGCTTAACTTGTGGTGGGCTTGGTGGTGTGGGTTGATGCTAAACTCAGTCATCCATCAGCTAACTCTAATTGAGTGTAGGTGCTAAGGTGAGGCTGGGGCAAGTCAAGCTTCATTCCAGGATCTATGGGGCTGAAAATTTATGTTGTCTATAGCTTACTGATACTATATGTTATTAAAACCAAAATCATTTTGCAAATGCTTGGTCTATTAATAATTATGTCTGCATACATAACATAGTGTTTACCTAAGCATTTGTACAAAATAGCCTTTATAACCAACCATAACTAGAATACTGTGCATTGATTTTTTTTAAAAAAAATATTATTTCTGTGTAGTATTTAAGATACATCTGGTGTTTTTAATGTAATGGGAGAAGAGATGGTAACTTAATTCTGTTCTATGTGATAGGTGGGTGCCATAGAAACAGACTACCATAATTGCAAGTATTCAGAATAGGGATGGGCACAAACTGCAAAATGAACTGAATTTTTACTTGAAAATTCAAGTTCATGGTTCATGGTTCATTTTACCTGGTTTGTTTGGTCATGTCAAATGTTCCCTCTAAGCTGTGGAGTCTTGTGAGTAAAAATTCTATTTTGTGAGCTACTGGCATTAAAGTTGTGAGCGAGTGATTTGGCTACCACATAAATCAGTTTGCTCTGGAGCCCTCCTTCCTGAGCTGAGAAAAAAATGTGTGAGCCAGAGGCTAAAAAACTATGAGCTAACTCGCCTTAGAGGGAACACTTGTCATGTCATACCCGAACCAATAATCAACCATCATTTTTTTAATGGAGGTTTGGGTGGTTCATTAGAGTGGTTCATTGGCCAGACAGCCTGGCGCTGATTCAATCAATTCCTAGGCAATGCTAGAGGTGGACTTGAGGACAGCCCTAGAAACACCCATAGTAGTTATCCATAGGTTGAGTGGCAGCTCTGGCAGCCAACCATGGAGCTCCCATTCTTCTCTATGGGAGCAGATTGTACCATACCCTGACTCAGCTGTTTTAACTTTGCAGCAGGAAGAGAGAGAAGATGAGTTAGTCATTAAGAGAGAGTTAGGAAAATAATTGCTTGCTGCTGGCTGATTCAGGGGTAGGCTTTGAAGGACTCCTTTTCTCTCCCCCCCCCCATATAGTGGGACAATTTTTTAAGCACCTCTCCAAGCTGGGAAGGTGTTCCTTGCTGTGGTTTCAAGGACCTGAGCCACACATTTACTAGCCTCTCTCTGCCAGTGCCAGGTGGGGAGGCATTCCTAATTCAGAATTATGTATAGAATAATATATTTTCAAATCCATAATTGAGTAATCTGGCTCCACTCTACTAAAGACTGTGGCCAAGATTCAGTGAAGCATGCATGGGGGCATTTGCATGCATTACTTGGGTTGCCAGCACTGGGACTACATTCCCAAAGTGTGCTAAGACTTGGACTCTTTAGAAGGATCTTCTAAGATGTCATAGGAAGCAGCCTCTCTCTACCACTGCCAGGTGGGAGGGCAAACTCTTTTTTTTCCCCTTTAAAAATCCAGTCTTTGCCAAACTTGAGGGCAGGTGCTGGAGGGGGCAGCAGTGGAAGGGCTTCTAGTGTCCTGGCCCCACTGCTGGACCTCCTGATGGCACCTGGTATTTTTGGCCACTGTGTGACAGAGTGTTGGACTAGATGGGCCATTGGCCTGATTCAACATTGGCTTCTCTTATGTTCTTATGTAGGTGGAGGAGAGCCTGCTGAAGACTCCCTGTGAGTTTGGCATCATGAGGGGGCCATTCTACCACCTCCTGAACTCACAAACTGGTTCTGCAAACAGAAAAATCTGTGAAAGTTTGTGGTTCATGGAACACAATGAGCCACAAACCACCATGAACAGCCATTTTCCTGGTTAGTGCCCATTCCTGATTCAGAATCATGTATAGAATAATATATTTTCAAATCCATACTTGAGTAATCTGGCTCTACTCTTGTTGTTTGTTTGTTTCCAGTCTATTAAAGACTGTGACCAAGATTCAGTGAAGCATACATGGGGGTGTACAGAAAAAGTCTTTTCTGAAATTCTCCCTGCCTGGGCCAAATGTCTGTAGCTGGTAACACTTCCGTGTGACTTTTGTCACCTGAACAGATGGCCTACCAGATGGCCAAGCCTCATATCCATATACAAGACACTTTGACACCTTTGCTGGGGCAGAGAGACACCCAGGCACCTTCCCAAGCATGGGAAAGCTAGGCCTTGTATGATTAGCATATCAAAAGCATTTCCTGACATGCCATGTGGCACATACACCCTGGCAGTGGGCACACCCACCTACTTTCTCACTATTGGGTAATGGCCATACCTGATGGTGACAGAAAAAGGGTATAATCATAATCACCCTATGGAAAAAGGGAGTTCTTTGTTCTTTAGTTTGTGGGTTAGTTCCTCTCTGGAAACAAAGAGTTCCTTTTGGGACTTAGCTGCCCACAACAACCATGTGGATCTTTCTCAAGATTCCCTGGTGAGACCTTGGACTATTTGCACATTGAATCATCTGATACCTCTGAAAGCCTGGTAACTATGGAATACCTCTATTGTGTAGTTAGAGCTGTACAAGCTATAGATATAATTTGTTTTCTCACCGTTTACTAGTCTCATATTATATGCATGCTTTTGCGCTGAATAAAGATAATATATAATCAATATTATCTGGACTTGTTTTCCTCTGTTGCAACTTGAACTCTAAGCCTAAATCTTGTGTCTGAGCCGTTTGCCTAAGAAGGCTACCACTGTGTTAATTAATTGTTTGCAGCCCTGATACAGAGCTGGTAAGTTGTTAAGTCCTATAGACCAGGCAGGAGTTGGGATCTCTGCTCCTGATCTGTGGTGGGGACCTTTGTGTAAGAGATCCTGGTGGCAGTGACTACTGGTACCCTGGAGGGTGTGCAGACATTCTTCTGGGGTTGTTTAATTGTTACTGAAGTCCTGGGGTTTTCTAACTCTTATCCCTGGACTGGGGTGGGAGAAGGAAAACCATGACTTATGGCAGCGCGTATGGGTTTCTAACTCTCATCCCTGGACTGGGGTGAGAGAATAAATCCATGACAGGGGGCATTTACATGCAATACTTGGGTTGCCAGCCCTGGGGCTACACGTTCAGAGTGTGCTAAGACAGAAGCCCTTGGGGAAACATCAGGTGTACTATTCAATTCAAAATAAAATCTTAGATTTGCTTCAATTGAATATTTTATTCTTTCATCATTAAGGAGGGGCTTATTACAGCTCCAATAACAATCCCTGCCATCTAAACATGTAATGGTTAAAGAACTGTGTACACATGAATGCTCTGATAGTAATTTCAGTCCTATATCTGCAGAGCATAAATTATCTTTCCAAGAAGAGACTGGAACAAAATCATTCCTAGTACTCACTTTGTGTCTGTTTGAGTAAAAAGTATAGTCTCTAGCCGACTGATAAAGGGTTCTCCATGTATCAAGTAAATCATGGGATTGAAGTATTTTTGCTATTGTGGTTGCCAGCATTGTTCTAAGAGCTGAAGTGGATGAAATCTCTTTTGAAGTTAGGGCATGGTGGAGGCTGTTGTTCTAAGAGCTGAGGGTGCTGTTCTAAGAGTGTTGTTCTAAGAACTGAAGTGGGTGAAATTTCTTACAAAGTTAGGGCATGGAAGAGGCCATTTAATTTAAATCTAAAGATCCTGCAATCAGATCCAGAGCTAAGTCTGCTCAGTCTTATTAAGTTAGACAGTCATAAGAGCAACTGGAATAAATTGGTGAATGATAAGGTAATGTGCCTACGAATTTCAGTAGAATTAACTGGGAGAGTACATCTGATTGAAATTCATTTGAAATATCTGGATTATAAAACTATAGCAATAAGGTCAAGAAGAGTTTGTTCAACCTTTACGGTTGGCATTCCCTAACCAGTTAGCATCCCCATGTATTTTTGTGATATAACATATCCTAAATATAGATGTGCCTTTATTTTTTTTAAAAAAATTATATTATATTATACTCCATTTCATAATTTAAACAGAAAATGAGGTTATAGTCCATCTGTATAACCAACAAATTAAACTTAATCCAGATTCTTTTTTCTTATTCCCATATCCTACCCACATATAAAACCACCATACAACTCCCTCTAAATCACTTTCTAACCATTAATACATCCTTTGATTCTTCGATAATTTGTTACTCATTCTTCTAACTTCTGTTCTATATGCTCAGTCTCTATTATTCTGATATGCCTTTATGTTGGTGCATCTTAATGCTCTGCCATCTACAATGTTGACAGGCAGATATAGTGGTATTCCATATTCAGGAAGAACCTGCAATTGCAATCTTAATTGCATTGAATCTATTGACCACATACTTTTAAGCTGCCCTGAATTATTAAAACTTAGACAGAGCTGATTTTGCTCCTATTTAGTAAGGACTCTGCTTCTCCAACTGCTGAGACTTCTAGATAACCGAGCAATGTAGACAGATCTCTGCCCTATTGCACACGTGGGCTCAGGGTGGCTTACAACATGTAGTAAAACAATAAAAGCAATAAAACAATTGATGGCATGATAAACAATATCATCAAACCCCACACCTCATATCAGGTGAATGTAAGTGCTTCAGTGCCCAATTATATTATCTTTCCTCAGGCACTGGGAGAGGAGCCATTAACAGGGGTGGCTAGAAGGGTTTGAATGTCCACCATTTCAATCAAAAGCCTGGCAGAACAACTCCATTTTACAGACCCTGTGGAACTGTATTAGGTCCTGCAGGGCCCTGATCTCAAGTAGGAGCATGTTCTACCAGGTTAAGGCAAGGGCTGAAAAAGCCCTTGCCCTGGTTGAGGCTAAGCAGGTATCCCTCAGGCCAGGGATCACCAAGTGGTGTTGCTGTGAAGACTGTAAAGCTCTCCAGGGCTCATATAGGAAGACATGGTCCCATAGGTACAGGGATGCCATTGCAGAAATATGGAAACATTCTAAAACAGCTGTATAGTTGCTTAAACTTATGGCAGTTCTTCATTGGCTTTTCAGTCCATTGTTTTACCAAAGGTGCAGCCCAAAACCATATTCAAATACCCAGGGGCAATGCTATACTGACTGTGAAGTCACCCCTGAATGGCCATAAATCTATGCAGGTTACCATAAAACATGATGATCAAAGAAAGTGAAAGTGGCATGCAGTGTAGAGGCTACCATAAAATCTGATGATCAAAGGAAGTGAAAACAGCATGCAATGCAGAAGGGAATTTCTGTTTCAACGTGGGTTTGGTAAAACAATGGAGGGAAAAGCCAATGCAGAATCACCCATAAACTTTCAGTGGCTTTTCAAGACCACTGGGTTGAATGAACAGTAATAGAAAAGAAAGAATTTAGGTTCTGTGATGGGTGGGAAGGAGAGAAGGAAGCAGGAAAAGAGGAAAGGCATGGGGCTTTCAGAGAAGGGAAGAGAAAATATTCAACAAGAATTTAGTTGTGGAATTCATCACAATTAAATCTAGTGATGGCTGTAAGCATAAATGATTTTAAGACAGAATTAGGCATGGAGAAGAAATTAATCAGATTCATGGAGGAGGGGTGCATCAATGACTACTAGCTATGGTGAGGAAAGGGAATCTACTAAGCAGCAGGAAGAGTCAAGGGGCTATAGCGGGGGACCTGGCAACCTTAAACACGTTGCTGGTCTATAGGGACGGCTGGTCTAATCCAGCAAGCTCTACTTATGTTCTCATGCTTAATATTGCTCATATTGTAGCTTTCATTTCGGAGGGGCACTGGATTTCATTACACTTCTGTTTATGAACCATCAGCAATCAGTTCTGTTGTTATAACAAATCTTTATTTTAGCCTTGCTTGGTTCAGAAACTATTATTCAATCTAGCTAATATTAAAGTTTGAAGTATTCCAAGTTGGTGGTTTCACTTGGCTACGCTTTATAAATGCCCATACTGATTAGAACTTTTATTTTTCATAATGATCCAGTAATGTAATGATAATGCAAGTAATAGCCCATACCTAATGATTTCTTGTCCAAGAACTAAAAGAATTAATGTAATATATTAAAGCCAAGCTCTGAGAGAATTGTTAAGCGCTAGCATTTGCTTGTGCATTTTATTACCCATGTGGTAATAAAAGTGAACAGTTTCTTCCCAGCTGTCAGAGAAAAGCCCTGTAAAAATGTGTGCAAGATTCCTAATTGTAATTCAGCCATTTAGTGGTAATACACCATGCAAAGAAAACTGCTGCAGAAACATGTCCATTAGATTCAGGAGACAGAGGAAATAAATAAATACATATAAAACGGACAACAAATCTCAGATACAAGAGATAAGGAATCATGCTAATCAAGTCCTTTGCAGACTCAAGAAATTGAATAAAAACTACAGACAATTTCTCTGTATTGGAATATCAAAGGAATTAGATTTGCAAGTTAATTTAGAAATGCAACAATGGTAAAATGTCTGGGTTAACACAACAAAGATCTTTTGAGTGTCATGGCTAAAGGGTAGTACAATTCACAGGTTCAGACAGTCAATTCTCATCCAGTTATCTATACGTTTTTGTTACATATTTTAAAGCCTGAGATCTGCTGGCAGTTTGTAGCGATCTCTCATTAGGATGATCAAATGCAAGGGAAGGTTATTCTTCATATCCCAGCTGCTGAGAGGAATTTTGGCAGCTTCAGTTTGCTTGAGCTCTGTACAACAAGCTGAACATGTTATAATTCCCTGTTCTACACAACAGTTGAAAACAATTCTGAAGCCTGGCTTTTGTTTCAATTTGTATACCTCAGTCTTAATTACTTTTTATTCATTTATTTAGCAAGTATATTTTAGCCTGTGCTCCTCCAAGGAGCTCAGGATGGTGTGTATCTCTGTTTTGTCCTTACAACAAACCTGGGAGTGAGGTTTGACTGAAAGAGAGTAATGGGTCAAAGGTCACCCAGCAAGTTTCCAGGCAGAGTTGAGATTTGAGCATGGGTATTCCAGATCCTAGTCTAGCTTTCTAACCACTACACAATATTATATGATCCACTCCATGAGGTCTGGCAGAGAGTAAAAGACTTCCCCCACTTCCTTCACATCCTCACCTAAGGTAGCCAGTTCTGATTCCTGACGATTTTGGAGGTGGTGCCTTGGGAGGGCAGGGCTCAGCAGTATGATGGCACTCTGTGATGCCATATATGATGTCACTTCCAGGTCAAATGTCAATCAGTAGCTCATCATGGTGTCACTTTCCTCATACTTAGTGTGAGGTCACTTCTTCCTTTCAAAATTCCCTGCCTTATATCACTCCTGTCATGGGTCAGCCTGAGCTTAGCATGAAGTCCTCAGGGGAGGAGGACTCCTCAGTGGAAGAGGACTCTTCAGCAGAAGGGGAGCCATGCATGGCTGGCTCTGAGTCAGCAGAAGCCAGCAAACAGGCTGATGAGCTGCAGGCAGACCAAGATGCAACATCAACAGCTGATCCAGAGCCCCCATCTAGCTCTGATACAGCAGGTGAGACTTAAGTGATTAAGAACAGTCCACCAGGCTCACCTCCACCCTCTGAGTGCCAGAGACAGAAGCTTAGAAGGGAGCTGCAACCAAGGAGACAGAGTGCACATCTCCTGGCCTGTCGCCAGCTGCTTGCTGATGACAGCCTGGAATAGTTGCAGTGGTACTCCCGGCAACTAGTTGCTAACAAGGGCTTATTAGGAAGTGCCTATAAAACTCAGGGCTGGGAGCCTGTATGTTGTGAAAGCGGCAAGTCATTCTGATGGACTATGTGACCACAACTCCTGACCTTGTTTTCTTCGTGTGACCTTGGACTGGCTTGGGACTTTGGCTTCAGCTTTATGACTCTCTGGCTTGTGAATGACCCTTGGACCTCCTTTCTATGCTCTCTGGTTCACCCCTTCTGGTAACGGCCCTCTGGCTTGTGTACTTGGGCTTGTGGACTTCTGGGACTGAACTCTGGATTTTGTGTGAGCACCTGAATGTGTCTGGCTTGCTTGCCTGCTCCTGCTGCATGACAACTTCCTACCTCCAAATGTGCTTCTTCATGCAAAATTCAGCCACAGCCCTGAACCAAAATATATATGAATGTATCTGCCAACTGAGGCTAGCACTTCATGAATCCCAGAGGGGATCTACAAATGCTGATGCTACAATAGCAAAGCAATGGCCATCCTCACACAAAACAACTCTAATGTTTTATGAATCTGTGGAATGCATAAAACAGAACTATTCAGGAGGACATTTTTATACTGACTTTGGTGGCAAGGAAACAGTTTTGAGCAGGAGGGTGTTTTTATAAAGGGAATTATAGTATGGTTTTCCAAGGATCCTTGGGGATTTGACTCTCTTGAGTTTCCCTTTAGTTTCCTTCTCTCTTCATTTTTGTAAAATTCCTTCTTTTGAAATCAAATGTGACAGTTTGGGCTTTGGGGACCACTTCCTATTGAGATGAACACTAAATTTAATAGAGTTGGGGGTCACCAAGTCTAAGATCAAGGCTGTTAGTATATTCTTATGAAAAAGTCAGGCAGTTTTTGAGGCATTGTTTATTGGATGCATTATACTGTTTTAATTTCATTATTCTGTAATTTTCTGTTCCAGTTTTATCACACTGTGGGTTTTTTCATATGTTATACTGGTCATTTTGCATCATATGCTAATTCTGTAACAAAATTAGTCTCAACAAAACCCAAGTCTGGCTTTTGTTGCTGTTGTTGTTGGGACAAGTTGTACTTTTCTAAACCCAATGAAGCCAATGAGCTTAGAAGGGCCAAGCTCTGCTTAGAATTGCACTGCAAATCTGTTAAGGTTTCCAGGTGCCACTTTTTAATCTCTTTCACAAGAATTTCAAAGCCAAACTCGTCCTCCATTGCCATTATGATGTTTCTATTTATTAATCTGTTTTAAATTATTTTAGTGCTGTTTTAAACTAAATATTTTTGTTATCACTTTGTTGTAAGCTGCCCTGAACCCTACCTGTAGGGAAGGGTGGCCTAGCAAATCCAATTTATAAATAAATAAATAAATAATTTTTAAAAACCACATACACAGAAAAATGAACAACAAAGGTGAAAAAATCAATATACAGGAGCTGAATGCAATAAAAAAGAAAAAGAAAATAAGTATACATAAAGTAGAAACAAAAATATAACAACAGTGGTAGCAGATCTACACACAAGTTTCTATAAAAGGTTTTCAAATATCTAAAAATAAGTCCATACACAATTGTCACCTATATGCTATGCATTCAAATATTGATAAAGTTCTAAGGTCCTCAATCCATTGCTTTACCAGAGGTGGACATTTATATTTCCAGTCTTGTAATATAAGTCTTTTAGCTGTAGTAAGGTCTAGGGATGGGCACAAACTGCTGAACCACAAACCAAACCAGTTCATTCACTGATGTACTGGTTCATGGGCACAGCAAACCTTGTTTAAAAGGACCACTGTCCCTTTAAATGGGGTTTTCAGAAAGCCACAGAAACAGCAGCCTAACCAGGGTTTGGGCTGGGAGCCACTTCAACAGGGGAAAGCCCCCCCCCATCCATCGCCTGGTGATCCAGGAGAGCCCTGGCACTCACCAACCTCCCCCCTTGCCACTCAGCTGTTTTTGCAGCTTTCTGCTGGAGCAGAAAGCAGGAGTTTAAAGACACTCAGCATCCTTTTACGTCCCTGTTTTCTAATCTGGCCACGAACTAGCACAAACTCCACGAACTGCCTTAGATATTAGACCTGTCATGAACTTCGGTTTGCGAACCACATTGTTTGGTTTGTGCCCTTCCCTAGTAAGGTCATGAAGGGTCCATTTTCATTGACCATTGGTTATCCTTCAGGATATAGGCAGATATGTTTACAAAGGCTTCCATGGCTGTATGTGGTCTTGGCATTGTAGTAACTGACATTTCACCAGCAGCTGACTGGCATCCTAGAGGTATAACATGGGAGTACTCTCTTTGTCAGTGTGAGAAGATAATGACTCAAGATAATGACTCAGTCCTACCCCATCTTTCTGAGTACATATAAATTACCTGCCTACCATTTTTCTCACATGTAGGTTTCATTTTCTGGATTGATTCAATTAGAGTTTCCATAAGAAGAGGGGACTTCAGACATTTACTGCCACAGTGCCATAGTCAGATACTAGTAAATGCTGCAGTTGTAAATATTGCCATGCAACAGAAGTTGACAAGTCATATCTAGACCTCAGCTGGGAAAGTGACAACAAAACTCATCATCATAGCCTGTCAATTGGTCCAATATGGAAAATCCCCCTATCGGTCCAAGCCTTTTTCCAGGGGGGGGGGAAGGTTTCTTCCCGATTTTTAGGTGTGGATTGGCCCATGATGTTAATTTAGCATGTGAAAATGGATCAAATGGTTGTGACATTATGCACTACTATAATTATTGTGCATCTGGATTTTTAGTTTTTTTGCACATGGATTTGGGTCCCATTTTTGGAAGAAAAGCAGGTTAAAATATTTTAAATATAGCAGTATTAAAAGCATGAGCCATTTTATCCATTGTTATCTTTCCATATTTTCTTTTCCGTTCCCTGTTTCTGTCCATATTTGTTTGTCAGTCCCATAGGCAACGAACTATCAGCTCTGTTTTAAAAATCTGTTATCTTAAGCTTTTTTTTTTTTTTTAAATGAGTTTAATGGTCCTGTGCAGAGCAGAAATGACTCTGGCTTCATGGGAGGGGGGGAGCTTATCAACCAGTCATAGCAACTTCCTCCATGCCAGGCCATGAAGCCTGCAGAAAGTGTGCTAGGCTCAGCAGCTGAAGGATGCGCTGCATAGGTCCAGAAGCCCTAAATGCTTCCCCATAAAAGAACCAGCAGCAGCTCTTTAAGCAAAGATTGGTGCTCCACTCCAGCAGCCACACCGAGAGATTTTTTTCCTGTGAATACTGCAGATATAGAACCGGTAGCCCAGTGTGGCCCAGGAAGAGTCAATTGTCCTGTTGCAAATGGGTGTTGGGTGAGCCCTGAGGACATCCAGTTAAGCATGTACAGCACATAGGCTCAGGATCTGTATTTGCTGCAACTACAAGGGGAACAATATACTTTTCAAGCTCCACTACCCAGTTATCTTCTCCCATCCACCATTTTTTTCTCAGTGCTTCCCTCTCCTGAGGGAAGAAGATGAGAAGAAAGTGCTTACCTACAGAGAGAAGGAAAGGGACAAGGAGAGGAGGGCAACTGGACAAGGCACTGCCTGAGGCAGAAGTGTTGTGATGGCAGCTGAAGAGGTGGAAGCAGACATGAAAAGGAAGGCGGGGTGGAGGACAACATGGGCATTAGTCACTTCCTGCCCACCTCTTCTCCACTTCTCTGGAAGAAGGATTTCACCTCACAGTGACAGAGAGGTATATTCACCTGGTAATAATAAACTTAATAACAAAATACTATAGGAGCTGTGGTGGCTCAAGTGGTTAAGACGCTGAACTGCAGGCTGTGGAAGGTCAGTAGTTCAGCAGTTCAAGACCCAGGGTGCCACATGACGGAGTGAGCTCCCGTCTCTAGTTCCAGCTCCTGCCAACCTAGCAGTTCGAAAGCAAGAAATTGCAAGTAGATAAATAGGTACCACTTCAGTGGGAAGGTAACAGCGTTCTGTGCACCTTGGTGTTTAGTCATGCCGGCCACATGACCACGGAAATGTCTTCGGACAGTGCTGGCTCTTCGGCTTTGAAACGGAGATGAGCACCGCAACCCTAGAGTCGGATTCGACTGGCTTTCGAGCAAGGGAACCTTTACCTTTACCTTTACCTAACAAAATACTAGACATTTATATGTCCCATCTTTTCTCAATCTTTCCTGGGACAGAAAGCGTAACTATCAGAGTACCCATTTCAAAACCAGATATCTGGCAACCCTATTTTCAAGCAACTTGCCCTTTTGTCCTTGTAAGAGCAGTGAAAACTGGTGGCAGGGAGAGCTCTCTGGAGACAAAGAGTTCTTGTAGGCCTCATTCTTAAGTAATGGACACTCCTGATGCTCAGGAGCATCTTTTCCTTGTCATTTCAAACTTGTATCTTTTTCTGCCTCTTGGCCCAATTAATTGAATAATGTAGTAAAGAAAGCTAAAAATCCAATACACCTCAGTAGTAAATACTGCAGAATACACATAGATGTCTTTGACAAAGACATAGGTAAACTACAGAACAGATGGACACAGAAGAGGAAGAGCCAATCAAATGAATACCTGGAAGTGTGCTAAAAGTGAACACTTTTGCCCTGAACACTCCTCAGTGGATCAATTTCAGTGTAGGGTGCAAAAGTTTTGATGTGTAGGAACTTGATCTTCAATAGGTTCACCAACTCCAAGGAAGTTCCTGGAAATCTTGAGATGGAGCCTATAGAAGACAGGGTTTGTGGAGTAAAAGGACCTAAGAGGGGTATAGTGTCATAGTCCACCATCAAAAGCAGCCATTTCTCCATGAGAACTTATCTCTATAGGCTGCAGATTCATTGTGATTTTGGGAGACTTGTAGGTCCCACCTGGAAGCTGGCAACCTTGGTGTCCAGTGAGTTCTTTGAACTATCACAAGGATAAGTTTGCTTGGAGAAAAGAAGCTGGGGAATGGGAGGGGAGCACAGAGCACTCTCTCTGGGTTTTTTTGGGGGGTGGGGCTTTTGGGGGGAATAGTTTGCAAAGACCAGAGCTAAACTGCGATTACTAGGTAGATGTATGGAGGAGGGCTATTCACTGGATGTAGCTCTTTTGGAGGTTTGCTTATATGAAATTGATAGAAAGAATTCAAAACCAAAACCACAAAAGTTCTCTGTTTTTATAGTTAAAAACTTTTTTCTAAGAGCTCAAGTACCCTCTTGATCCATTTAATATCTAAATTTTTCAACAGTCATCTGTAAAGTAGCAGTGTGACCTTCTGAAATATCAAAAATAATGATTTCAGTGTTGTGACAAAAGTGCATGGCAACTGTACACTCAGAAATACTGTGAAAAATTGGAGTCAAAGCTTAAATCTGTAAAAATACTTTGAGGTGCTTTTAACCTTTTCTGGCTTTTGTGGGAGTGATTTATATAGTTTATCTCTTTTATGACTGCATTTCTGAGCCAGGTTGTAAGAAAGATGAGAAGTGTGATTTTGGCCAATTATTTTTTTGACAGCAGCCACTAAAGTTAATATAACAAGATAAACTGTCTTTTTTCACCTTCTGCTGGTTTTCTTTTCAGAAATGAAAGTTAGTTGAAGCCTCCCTTCAAAATGCTGCAACTCATTCCATAAGTAAAATGCTGAATAAATGCAGATAAAACTGTGCATAAATAGAGGGGCAAACCAACCAGACTGTGTTTGCACTAGAGTAATGAAAACTAAATGATCAGTTTGCAGTGAGTGAAGTGTAAAATAGGTAATTATCCTTTGTTCTCAGTCTTTTCCAGGAAGACTCATGGAATTAAATCCACTAGAAAATGCATCCCATCTAAAAGACTAGTGTGGGGGGAAGTACAGTTAGTTATAATGAAACATATGCACTAATTGAGCAAGCAATACTTGATTATTAAGGGTGAACCGTACGGCTCACATAAATCTTGAGTGCCCTTACATATAGGCTAGCGTAGTATGTTTATGAAGATGCACTAGATTTTAACTGTGTTGCATACTTTTACAAAGTACAGCTGATCTATGCAGAATGGCAGTTTTCACAGAGAATTTCAGTACATGTTTAAGAATCCAGCTACAATAATTAAACCTGCCAAAATACATAACCACCTTTTATTTCTTTTTGTCATACAGCTGAACTTTTCTGTACACCTGCCAAATATGATGTGTTCGTTACTTTTTATCACTGCAGTAAATGGCAAGGCAATTCCTGGGGTTCTCGTGAGAACACTGGTAAAATTAGTTTAGTTGAAATGAAGTTAACTAAAAATTGTTTTGAGAATAGAATACCACAGAATTAATCTATGAACCATATACAGTTTCTATGGAAGTACTGGTATCAGTCAGCTTTGATCATATTAATAGAAAATGAATTATGCTATTCATAGGAAAATATTGCTTTTCTTGATTAGATGACAATTCTGAATAATACAGTGTTTTTCTGTTTTTGAATGAATTATGAGTATGAATAATGTATATAGGCCAGTTGCTGTTCCTATGACAAGACCCTCAAGACTGCTTCACACTATTCTCAGAACATGACTACACATGTACCTTGGGTTTAATGTTCTTAGTTTTGTGCATTCTTTGCTGTGATTGGAAACTCAGTTGTTCATCTATGTGAGGCTTCCTCAGGAGGTGGTGGAACAGGCTTCCTCAGGAGGTGGTGGGATCTCCTTCTTTGGAGGTTTTCAAACAAAGGCTAGATCCCTGGTGGTGAACCTATGGCATGGGTGCCAGAGGTGGCACTCGGAGCCCTCTCTGCGGGCACGGGCGAGGAGGTGGCTGAGCCTGCTTATTGTGCTGCTGCAGCTGCTGCACCAGCCGGCCCTAGGCCAAACCCTGGGCCCTGGTCGGAAAGCAAATACCACACATGAGAGGAAAAGATGTGCAAACCTCCGGTGCAGGTGCCCCGCTTGTTGACATGGGGGAGGGAGAAGAGGGGAATTGCTCTCCCCATGGGCTCCACCTTCCTCACAGCCTGACACCAACCCACAATCCCTGCCTACTCAAAGCCCAGGAGCTGCTCAGCAAGGAATCCCCACAGCCTGACCCCGCCCCCTTAGCCCAGGAAAGCGTGGCAACTCCCCTTCCTTTGCAAATGTGTGCTCCAATCCATGCCCCTTCTGCCCTAGAGGAGTGAGGCTGAGCATTCCCAGGGATGCCCACTCAGGCTCGTTGCCAAAAGTTGCATCTGCGTGAGTGTGCCACTTCAGTTTCCACACCCGCCTTCTTTGGGGAGGTGCACTATTCCTCCTCCCCTTCCTCCCTCTTTGGCTCTCTGCCTGGTCTCTCTTGCTGCGCCCTCCAGCGTCCTGTGCTGTAACCTGGAGTCCAAAAAACTTTAGTACCCACCCCCTTCGCT
This sequence comes from Gekko gecko, assembly GCA_029375565.1. Lineage (NCBI taxonomy): Eukaryota > Metazoa > Chordata > Lepidosauria > Squamata > Gekkonidae > Gekko > Gekko gecko. The sequence continues at coordinate 97,544,777 of JAPDNY010000008.1, forward strand.
TTCTTTTGGGGCTGCCCCATTGCTTTGGGTGGCATGTCTTGTGCGCCTGCTCAGAGGCTGTGATTAGAAGGGCTGTTCAAGGAGTTGGACATGGAGACTGTTTTGGAGCTGGTGCTGCAGGAGGGGGTGGCAGCCAGCGCTGTGGTGAGGTGGCTCAAGGTGAACCAGAGCTCCTGCCCTGTGGCGGTAAGGTGCAGCACCCCTCCCCCCTAATTATAGCTTCCTGAGAGCTTCCAGGGAAACACACATAGGGCACCCCCTCCATGATGAAAGACTGTCCCTGAACTTCAGAGCTCCCAACTCTCCAGCAATGAGCTGGGGTGGAGGGACGAGGCAGAAATGAATAGCCGCTTCAAAAGCAGTACCCAATCTTGTGCATACTTATTCAAAATTAAGCACCACTGAGACAACCAAACTTGCTTTCAAGTATGAGAGCATAGGATTGCGCCTTTAGTCAGATTGTAAATTTGCTCTGGCTTTTCGCACTCATATAAATAACTAAAATGCTGTTTGGAGGAGCCATGTAGGAGGGCGGATGTATGGGATGTACTAAAAGGAAGGACAGGATTGCCCATTGGAAACAATGGGAAACACTTGAAGGCCCACTGGAAATAATGGGAGAGAGGAATGCCAATTGACTTGCATGGGCTTCATTGAAATACACTACAGTACAAGTAGAGTTGCAATAAAAATGCGAAATGGATTTTCCATTAGGGTCTCTGGGCCCAAATACACTACTCTGGAATGGAATGAGAGACCACGGAGTGGAATGACAGCCCCAGGCTGTTGCAGGGTGTTCAAGAACTGGAATGGCAAGTCCCAGAGTGGAATGACAGCCCCAGGGTGGAGCAGGAGTGTTCAGGGACTGGAATGAGAGACCACAGAGTGGAATGATGGCCCCAGGGAGTAGCAGGAGTGTTTTGTGACTGGAATGAGAGACCATGGAGTGGAATGACAGCCCCTAGGGGTAGCAGAAGTGTTCTGCTACACCCAGGGGCTGTCATTCCACTCCATGGTCTCTCATTCCATGCAGCCTTGATATGCTTTGGGTGTGGGTCACCTGGTTGAAGTGCTCAAGTTGAAGTGCTTTATTTGTTCATCAGTCAAGATTTGCAAGATCAAAATTTAATTTACTTCGAATCAATCTAGAAGTGGCAGATTCCACTGAGTGTGCTGTTTTTCTGTCTCTTTCCCATGGAAGGGGGAAGAGGGCTGTCACTTTAGGTGTGAAAATGTGTAAGATCATGTTGAGAAAGACAGACCAGGTAAATAGGAAGGGTCTTGTCCTGTACTAACTGGAAGGAGTTTGTGTGTATGACGTCAAATGCAAACTTCATGCCAAATGCAAACTTTTACCTTTCAATAAAAAGCTGTTTGTATCATTGAAACCTCTGTTATTGTGCTTTTCTTTTAAGACAAAATATGTTAATGAATTGTTTTTTCTAAACTAAAACCTCAGTATTCAGGTTAAATTGCCGTGTTGGCACTTTGCAATAAATAAGTGGGATTTGGATTGCAGTTTGGGCACTCGGTCTCTAAAAGGTTCGCCATCACTGGGCTAGATGGCCATCTGAAAGCAATGCTGATTCTGTTAACTTAGGCAGATCATGAGAGGGAGGGCAGGAAAGGTTGCCTCAGTGCTTAGTTCTTGTGGCCCTTTCTTACATGCCCAAGGAAATGCTGATCACCACTTTGGGGTCAGGAAGCAGTTTTTCTCCAGGCCGGTTTGGCCAGGGATCCTGGAGTTTTTTTGCCATCTTCTGGTCATGGAATGGTGGTAACTGCGGTTGTGGAGTGGGAGGTATTTGTGAATTTCCTGCATTCTGAAGGGGGTTGTACTAGATGACCCTGGAGGTTCCTTCCAACTCTATGATTCCATGATTCTAATACTTAAAGAACTCCAGCTCCCCAAAATTACCTATTAATCCTCCCCTCCTTTTTGGAGCCCTTAATTTTTTGAAATGTAAAGGCAATAGAATCTCTTCAGTGCTCACCCTCTTTGCAGAGATTCCACAATTACCGCCTCTTCTTCACTGTCTGTTTGCAATAAGGAAAGGTGTGTGTGGGGGGGTTGCCTTTCTTAATAGTTTAAATTATATAGACCTCAGTCTTGTGTCTAACTATTAATTTAAATGGGAAGTCCCATCAGTAATCCAAATTCAACTGGGGGTTTTTTGGTTAGAAATTAAAAATTTCTTCTTTCTTGAGGTACATCTGAAAAAAAAATACACCTGTTGTCCTTCAGTTACCAACTAGGAATTTTCTCTGAATGTTCCAGCATCATGGAATTTAACCAGCACATCTCTAAGTTGGTTCATTCTCTTAAAACCACTCTTATTGATACAAAAAGCTGAATCAATTTTAATTCTCTCTTGAAAATACAATCTTAACCAACCCATAAATAAATCTGCAAATTAATTTTTAAATTGCTTCCCTCAGCTCCTTCCTTTAATTAATAGCTTTTTAATGTAGGGTTGCCAGTCCCCAGGTGGGAGTAGGGGATCCCCTGACTTTGCAGGCTCCTGCCCCATGTGATGCTCCAATTATATGATTTGAGCCCAATTTTACCATAGAATTTGCCCAGAAACCAGAGTGTTGCTGTGCAATGTTCCTGACATGATGATGTTGCTTCTGTGTGATGTTTTCATGTTTAGGATGTCACACATGGTGACATCACCCTGGTCCCCATTCCTGGAAAGCTTCCTCCTGCCCCCGCCAGCACAAGGTAAGGGACCTGACAACCCTATTTTAATGCTTTATGTTTTATTTTGTAAGTTTGCTCAAGCAGGTTCTCTGGAGAGGCAGCCTAAATTTTTTTCTAATAAAAAATAAATAACAGTGAGAGACCTGAGCAAGTCCTCAGAAAGTCTACTCATAAAGGTTGTGCTGCCATAGAAGAAATACACCACTGTACTGAGTTCAAGCCCATCACCCTGATGGAGGGATATTCTGGCAGTGACAGATGTTTGTTTTTAGAATCTAGGTATTCAATAAGCTTGCAGAAGCAAGATACTGTCAAATACAAGGATTGTTTTAACCAAACCAACCATACAACGGCCCGTATCTTACATCCCTTCTGTTGCTGGGGGTTTCTGACAGCAAAGGCCACACTCCAGGGCCTTGTTTCACAGCACCCTCTGTGTCCTGGCCTATGGTGAAGCTCTCTGAGCCTTCTTCTACCCACCACCTATATTAACAATCTGTTGAGGCATGCTTGCCAGGCCTAATGATCAGCAACATCCTGCTCATACTCCTCTCCTTACACTGATAGCCTCCCCCTTCTGTTCAGAAAAGGCATCACTTTTTCAGCAACTTGCTCAAGGCAAGTCACCAAGTTTATAAAATACATAAACTCATTAAAATAATAATAAAATTAAAAATATAAAAACAAACAAAAATGTATACAGAATGGACTTTAAGGGAAAAATTCTTAGTAGGTCTACTCAAAATTAAGTTTTATTCAACAGGTCAGGGTATTTTTAGGTTTTCAGCCTACATTTGTATTTATCTCATATCCTTGTTTACACACAGCATGCCACTATCAGACCTAAATTAGCATCCTCAAAAGGAGTCATTGTTAAGGATGCACAGAATATTGGGGAAGCTCAGGAATTTTTTTTAAGTCTTGAGGGAAAGAAGCTGTGAAATCCAGAAGTTTGTCTATACAAACCCTAGAGAGCTTTCCCACCCCAAAAGCCAAATGCTTCATTTCTCCTCCCCATTACCCTCATTTTTCTTAGCTTTCCTTCTCATATAGAGATTCTTATGGTAATATAATATTAAGAGTTTTCTGAGAAGTGTGTTTTTCACTTTCTTACCTTGAGCAGAAAAGCTAAGGAAAACAAGAGTAACAGGAGAGGTAACTAAACTTTTCTAATGTATTATGCAGAATTTTTTTTTACCGTCTGAGTTTTAGAAAATCACCTCCTAAAATGATGATTTAACATTATATGCATACAAGTTACATAGATAAAATGTACAAAGCATAGGGCTTCCAAGGCCCACTGTAGGGTGGCCAGGTCTTAGCTGGCTAACAGCAGGGGGAGGTCTTTTCATGCCCCGGAGTTTGCATCCGTGGTGTCATCACACAGGGCACATTGCAGGGGATGCTCTAGCATTTGAGGGTTACCATAGAGTTTTTCTCAAATGCTAGAGCATCCACCCTGCAACGTACCCTGCACGATGACATCACCTCTCAATGGCAACATTGTGCCAGGCATGTTGGTGCAGATGGGGCTCTTTGGGGGTAGGGTTCCCCCACTGCCTGGCTTGATGGCAGCAGATTGGGCCCCCCAAAAGTGGGTAAGCTCCACCCCTGTTGGGGGAATGGCGACCCTACCCCACTGGTGGTGGATAATCCCCTCCCCCCAGGTCCCATTCCCACACTGCCAATCAGATGGCCAGTGGGGAAACTTCCCAGCAGCAAGGGGAAGCCTAGGCCAGTATTTCTGTGATGCAGTGACTACCGATATACACTAGAAGTGATATCATTGTGTTGCCAGTTCCCCTGTGTGAGATACTCTTGCATTCAGGCAATAACTCTTTGCAAAAAATAGAGTTTTTGTCCATATACCATAGAGTTTTTGTTCAAATACCAAAGACTCCCATGTCACCAGTGATGTGAAGATGTCACTTCCGCTGCACACTGGAAGTGATGTTGCCAGTGATCTCAACCTAGGCTCTTTGCTGTCAGCAAGTGCTAATATCGAGCCGAAAGGATATATTTGGGTTATCCAGAGCAGACATGTTTGCAAGGACTTTCAAAAACCACATTGCTTCTGGCTCTTGGATAACAAGATAATCTTAATATTGTTGATTTTAAAAGAGTAATGGAAGAGCTGCATTAGGAATTTGTTATGTTCTGGGTCCACTCTTATGCTGTCATTAATGTCATTGAGTTTAACATTTGTACAGATAGGGAGTTGCCCAAAAAGACTGACGCAACCACTTTTAACTTTAAAAGGGGTAACTTCTCTGGTATGAGGGGACATGTGAGGAAGAAATTGAAAGGAAGAGTGGAGAAGGTCAAAACCATTGGGGAAGCTTGGAGACTATTTAAAAAGACAATCCTAGAAGCTCAGAAAAAATATATACCGCAAGTTAGGAAAGGTACAAATAGGTATAGAAAAAAGCCTGCATGGTTAACAAATAAAGTAATGGAAGCTGTAAAAGGTAAGAAGGATTCCTTTAAGCGGTGGAAAGCTAGTCTTAGTGAGGTTGATAAAAGGGAACACAGACTATGGCAAATAAAATGCAAGTCTGTGATCAGGCAAGCAAAAAGGGAATATGAGGAGCATATCGCAAAAAAACATAAAGACCAACAATAAAACTTTCTTCAAATACATTAGAAGTAGGAAGCCAGCCAGGGAGGCAGTGGGGCCCTTGGATGACCAAGGGGTAAAAGGAGTAGTGAAGGATGATAGGGAAATGGCTGAGAAGCTGAATGCATTTTTTGCCTCTGTCTTCACTGTGGAAGAGAAGTGTTTGCCCACTCCAGAAGCACCGATTTCGGGAGGGGGTTTGAAAGACCTGAATCAGATTGCAGTGACAAGAGAGGAAGTCCTCCGACTGATGGACAATTTAAAAACTAATAAATCACCAGGCCCGGATGGCATTCATCCGAGAGTTCTGAAAGAACTCAAATGTGAACTTGTGGATCTCCTGACAAAAATATGTAATCTTTCTTTAAAATCTGCCTCCATTCCTGAGGACTGGAAGGTAGCTAATGTCACTCCCATCTTTAAAAAGGGCTCCAGGGGAGATCCGGGAAATTACAGGCCAGTCAGTCTGACATCGATACCGGGTAAGTTGGTGGAAACTGTTATTAAGGAAAGAATTAGTAGGCACATTGATGAACAAAAACTATTGAGGCAGACTCAGCATGGGTTCTGTAAGGGAAGATCTTGTCTCACTAACCTGTTAGTGTTTTTTGAGGGAGTGAACAAACATGTGGACAAGGGGGACCCAATAGATATTATTTACCTTGACTTCCGGAAAGCTTTTGATACAGTTCCTCATCAAAGGCTCCTAAGTAAGCTCAATAGTCATGGGATAAAAGGACAAGTCCTCTTGTGGATCAAAAACTGGCTTATAAATAGGAAACAGAGAGTGAGTATAAATGGGAAACTTTCTCAGTGGAGGGTGGTAAGCAGTGGGGTACCACAGGGATCAGTACTCGGTCCGATGCTTTTTAACTTGTTTATTAACGATTTGGAATTGGGAGTAAGCAGTGATGTGGCTAAATTTGCAGATGACACAAAGTTGTTCAGGGTGGTGAAAACCAGGGAGGATTGTGAGGCACTCCAAAGGGATCTGTTGAGGATGGGTGAGTGGGCGTCAACGTGGCAAATGGGGTTCAATGTGGCCAAGTGCAAAGTGATGCACATTGGAGCCAAAAATCCTAAATATAAATACACGTTGATGGGGTCTGATCTGGCAGAGACGGACCAAGAGAGAGATCTTGGAGTCGTAGTGGATAACTCGCTGAAAATGTCTACACAATGTGTAGCTGCAATAAAGAAGGCCAACGCTATGCTGGGGATTATTAGGAAGGGAATTGATAACAAATCAGCCAGTATCATCATGCCCCTGTATAAATCATTGGTGCGACCTCATTTGGAATACTGTGTACAGTTCTGGTCACCACATCTCAAAAAGGATATTATAGCATTGGAAAAAGTGCAGAGAAGGGCAACTAGAATGATAAAAGGGTTGGAACACCTTCCCTATGAAGAAAGGTTAAAATGCTTGGGGCTCTTTAGCTTGGAGAAACGACGGCTGAGGGGTGACATGATCGAGGTTTATAAGATTATGAATGGGATTGAGCAGGTTGAGAAAGAAGTGCTTTTCTCCCTTTCTCACAATACAAGAACTCGTGGGCACTCTATGAAATTGCTGAGCAGTCGGGTTAGAACAGATAAAAGGAAATACTTCTTCACCCAAAGAGTGATTAACATATGGAATTCACTGCCACAGGAGGTGGTGGCAGCTGCAAGCATGGACAGTTTCAAGAGGAAATTAGATAAACATATGGAGCAGAAGTCCACCAGTGGCTATTAGCCACAGGGTATAGATGGGAACTCTCAGTCTGGGGCAGGTGATGCACTCTATTCTTGGTGCTGGAGGGGGCAGCAGTGGGAGGGCTTCTGGTGCCCTGGCCCCACTGCTGGACCTCCTGATGGCACCTGGTATATTTTGGCCGCTGTGTGACAGAGTGTTGGACTAGATGGGCCATTGGCCTGATTCAACATTGGCTTCTCTTATGTTCTTATGTTCTTATGTTCTGTTTTGAGTTATGGATTGTCCTATGGTATCCTAATTCCCTTACTATGACTGGCTGTCTAATAAAGACCTTCAATTGGTCCTGAAGCCATCCAGAGTGACCTATCAGAGAGCTCCGCTTAGGTCCAATCAGACCTCTCGGTTATAGTTACATTGTATATAGTTCAGTTCTGGAAAGGTATAAGTTTGAGTGCCGCTCTGACCAGAGCAGATCAGAGCTGAGCAATGACCTGAATAAAAGCCTTGTTATTGTTCATCGTCTCCTGCCTCTCAATACTTAAAATAATTCTTCTGGGGAACATGCTTAATAGAGCCCCTGTTTTGTTACTGGGGTAATATTTTAAAACTTTCATTAGTTCCCACTGATAATTTTGATAAAAGCAGTGAAAGGAAATCACTATTAGGTATTAGGAAGTCATGCCTGCATCACAGAACTTGTGCCACTTGAATATTAACTGTGTGTTACCGCTTCAGTTTCATGAACAGTAGTATTGCTTAGAAATGACATTCAAGTAATAGAAAGGAGCTGAAAATCCTTGCTCAGCTATATTTTGCATTACTAAAAAGTATTCAATTCTTATTTCTATGCAAATAGACTACAATGATGTATATTACTCAAAAAGTTAGAGGCACGGAATTTGATGGAGAACAAGGGTGAAGATAAACTATTTTCAGAGTATAATGCTGGGGGAAAAGGTCACAGAATGCTCACGAAAGACTAAACTGTTTAAGGTGTATGACAGTTCAGATTTGAAATTCACTGATGTACTGTAAGAAATAAAATAGCCTTCAAAATTGCTCTTATAAAATGAAAAGATGCATAAAAGAAAGAAAATTGTATTATAGAATCCATTAAAACGTCAGAACTTTTAGTGAGACAGTTCTGAAAAGTATAACTGTGAGTTTGCTGTGTGATTGGCATGGATAGGTCTACCAGTAAGGTTTTGCCTCAGGTGACACCTGATGAAATCGGGAACTTTAACAAAAGTATGTTTAATGTTTGTTTGATAGCTGTGGATTTTCCTCTGAATGGGCAATTCATCTGCAGAAGTGGAGTCTCAGATGAGTCCTTGTGTGTGAGAAAAAACAGTTGGCAGATTTGAAAACATAAAAGCAGTGAGATTGTGAATCAGCTTAAAGTAAGGCTCCTAATCATACAGGGTATTTCTGTGGTGATCCAAAGGAAAGAAGCAGATCTACTGTTTTTTTAGAAGTGCCTCTTTGCTTCCACTTATGTTCTGCTTATTTACTTCTAAATAAAGCAATGTTACCAGACAATGGAAGTGTCTAGTGTGTTCTTATTCAGAGGAAGATTAATCTGGTCAAGCTGTTCCCAGAACCTCCTTCTGCTGGAGGAAGTGGGGACTCTGCAATGATATGTCACACATTCTCTATGCTTGTGTAACCCACTAAGGTCCTAATATCTGCAGGGAGAGTGGGCAGGTTCAGTCTGTTTTGACAGCGGAACTCTCACCTATGGTTATTAAGAATGGGTAACTGCTGCAACTACATGTACACTTAAACACAGACATAAGAGAGGCAATACAACTAGGTGCACTTTAACATTTAAAATGGACTCTTTATATAAAGAAAGCATGGAGGTTTTCATAAGAATCCTCATTCATTCCTGGTTGGCTATTACTTCATAGCAATGGATCTTCAGGATAATACTGGTTACAGATATCTTCAACATCCACAAAGATGCACAGAACATAAAAAAACAAACAAACCCTAAGCACATAGATAATGTGTATGTTGTAAGTCCAGGTTAAAGCTCACAGATACTGGAACAGCATATGAGGTCTCCAGGCTGTTCTTGGGAGGCTGCAGCTCTTCTCAATTGGATCCAGTTTTTACCTGCAATAATTCAAAGCAGGCCTTAAAAGAGCAAAATCTATACAGGCCTCTCCCCACCCTTCTAGCACTGTTGCCTCTTCCTGGGCCAGGCTGAACTGCTAGCTGCTAGGAATAACCAGCCCCTTTAGGAAAGGCTACAAACACTGAGCATGCTCCATTGACTAAGTATGGGGGGGAGAAAGGGGAGTTAATTGCCACACCACCTATTGGCAAATGCAGGCATGCCTCATCCCTGTATATGGTTAACAGCTATAAAACTGCATGGGTTACACTTTTATGTGGATAGAAGAAGTTTGGCTTGATCTGAACTTGAATACACAGTATTTTACTGAGTTACATGTTAGTGGCTCAGAGTGAAAGTACTCAATACACTGATACACATGTTTGGTCAGTTAATCAATAATGAATCTTTCTATAATCCAAAACCAGATATATGTTGAATCCTAGAGCTCTGCAATCAGTGGTAATTCTTAAAATTAATAAATTTTGTTATGAGCTTCACATTTTATGTTACAAAGGACAAAATGTATGATCTGTAGAACATCCTCTGTAACACCTGATTATTATGTTTACTGGAAAATACAGAAAGTCTAATATAATCTATGAAATCTGAATGTTTGAATTACTAATGTTGTATATTAAAAGCCAAGTACTTATTAACACATATACATACAGAGAGACCTGCCCCTGTTCCTCAGCTGGGAAGGGTCCAAGTTGTCATGGATAAAGTATCAGGGGACAGTTATAAACAAGGATCTTGTGATGCCTGAAAGATGAACCAGGCTTGTCAGTCCCCATGTCAGGGCAGGGGTTCCCCCAGTTTTTGGGGCTTCTCCCCAACCCCAAACAACCTTGTCCTGAATGACTTCCCCAATGTGCTGACATCACCTGGAAGTGACATCATCACACAGGAGATGTTGTGCAGGGATGCTCTGATTTAAGGGCAAAATTCTATGATTTAAGCCAGTTTTAACAGAGTTTTGTCCTTAAACCAGACCATCCCCAGCGTGATGACATCACTTCTAGGTGATATCACATTGGGGACATCCTGGAATACCCCCCATATTCCCCCACCAGAGTCACGAGAGGACCTGGCAACCTTAAGATGAATACTATTTTAGCATAATACATAGACTAGATCCCACTTCCTCGAGCACAATAAGTATACACCAGGAATGACATCAGAGTATCACTGGCAATAAACCATAGAGTTTTTGCCCAAATACCAGAGCATCTGGCATCTCCAGCAATCTGTTGATGTTACTTCCAGTGTGCACCAGAAGTGTTATTGCCATGTTGCTGGTGATGCCACTGCATTGCTGGCCTAGGCCTCCCCCTGCCACTGCTAAGTTCCCCTGTTCGCCAGCAGATCAGCAGCAGGGGGCTGGAAGCCAGGGTGGGATATTACCCATCCACAGTGGGGGCCTAGCAGCTCTAAATAAGTGGATCCTTATTATATAGATATTTATATAACAGGCATGAATAACAGACAAATGGCAGGGTCAAGGGGTAACAGAATGCAGAAAGTACAGGGTAAAGTGTAATTGTACAAATGTCAAGTTCTGCCAGGCTTTCGGTTGAGGTGATAGGCATCCAATCACATGGCCCGCCCTGCAAAGTGGTCCTACTGAAATTGCCTATGATTATCACCTACCCAGATGTTGGAGCTAGTATAGAAAGCCATGTCACCATTTTTAGTTAAATTTTAATCCAATTTTAAATTTTAATCTGACAGTTGATTATATTGAACATGGAATTTTGGTGTTATCCACCCTGAGCCCGCATGCGAGAAGGACAGGATATAAATGCAATAAAATAAATTTTAAAAATATTTTTGTTTGATTTGATGCAACAGATAATTTCCATCCTGGAGTTATTATCAGGGGACAGTCAGAAGCCACTGAGGAAGCAACAGCTCTAAATAATCAGTCTAATGAAGGTACAGCATTAACTGCATTAGACAAAAAAGTAGGGTATATAAACAGATATAGATATATAGATGTTGATATATCTAGCTACTTACTATTATACTGGAGTTGCCAGTACAGCCTATTCCACCACCACCACCACCCCCGTAAATATTAGCAAAATCATTTCTGTCCATCTCTGAGTGGGGACCCAACATTTGCTCCTACCCTTTCTTAATTTTTACTGACTGATTTCTATGCATTTTTAGCAATTTTTCCCATTATTGTTCTTTTCTTCTATAGTACATCTGATTCCTTTTACAATGCTTCCCCACTTCTACTTTCTATTGTTAATATGTACACTTTTAGAAGTCCTCTCTCTTTCACATTTACAGTTTTCCTTCTTTTCTTATAGAGGAGTCATTTACATTTTGCCTACCTGTCTTCAGATCCTTGGTTACATAAAACTTCATATATTACTGGATATCTTTTCTTTTTTACATTATAGGTTCAAATATTGGTTTAGTCTGCTCCATTATTATTTTGCCTCAGATTTCTTTTCTTCCACATATGTCTACTCTAAATGTTTGAAAATGTAACTTCAATAGGACTCTGTTATTTTCCTTATCAGTCCCTTTCTTTATGATTCTGCCTTTTAGGCAAGCGAGCCATGTGAACACCCTTTCATGCTTTATAATTGCTATTTTTACCAGTTTCTTATTTATACCATATTTTATCTTCCTTAGTTTGTTTTGTTAACTTTGTAAAAAAATTGTTTTGGCACATAGGCACTGCCATCAACCACCCCTGATATGATTTTTGTTTTCCAATCTCTAATTTCTTCTTATGTAAACCCTCCTTATTTTTAGTTGTTAATTGTTACTCTCAAAAATCTATCCTTGTTTTCTGCCAGTGCCTTTCTGTATTCCCTTGATTTTAACTCACATATAAACTATTTCTGCAATTTTTTTCACCCTCTTATCTTTCTGTGATTCTCTGCTTCCTATGTTCTATATTGCCTATCTGATATAGGGTTGCCAGCAACCAGCAGAAGTCTGGATGAGGTGGGGGAGATGGGTGATGGTGTGACATCACTTCCAGGGAAAAAACCCACAGAGTTTCTGGCTATTCTTAGAGTTGACTGATGTCTCCCCAGGTTTTCTCTGGAAGTGATGACACACTGTTGTCCAATAATGATTTATTTACATTATTTTTTTCCCACCAGCCACAGAAGCAGTGGTGGGGTAAAGGAGCTGGGGCCAGGGAAGGGACAAGCCTGATCTGATTCCACTCTGTCAATTTGTCTCTGCTTCAATCTATAGTTTATAGTCTAATTCATAATATTAAAATCAGGAGAAATTTGGATGAGGAGAGTTCTATGTGAATACATGGAAAAGTTTCTCAGCACAAGGCTAGAGGTATCTATTGAATGTAACACTATAATACATTCTTAAGAGGAAATCTGCAGATGGTATCTTGAAAGTGTACCCAGTAATTAATTTAGAGATTGAATGAGTACCTGTGCTTCTCAATGAAGTTTCTCCTCTTTTTTGTTCCAGAGGTGCTTTAATTAATTTTATCAGTAAATGTAATGCCCTTTGTTTTATATAGTTGATGAAGTTAAGATATTGCTATCCTTTAATCTTTTTGTGGACATACTTATAGTCCTGGTGCATAATAACAATATCACAGTCATTACTGTTGTAATAATTCATTAGGTGTGTAATCGGTTGTTTGATTATCTGTGTAAAATGATATGTGTACTATTTTTATTTCTAAATCAAATTCCAGTGACAATTTTGAAAGTGGGAGACAGGAAAGTTTCATTTTGTCATTGGATCCAAAATTATGGGTTTTTTGGGAAAAGGAATTTGAAGAAAATGTTTTGCTAATTTCTCCCCTTTCCACTGCGATCCCCATACCCCACCAAACCACACCCGAGGGTTTAAGAATCCTCAGGTATTGCAGGGATTGTGGAGGGGGAGGCAAGAAACAAAATTGGCAGAAAGCTCCCTACCATCACTTGTGCAAATTCCTCATCCAGTTTTTGGCAGAACCAAAAGGACTGATGAGGAAAGAGGGAATCAGTGATTTTGTAAAATCACTCCATTCATGATTATGGTGATCACTTTCTGTTTCTAGTTTTAGAGATCCTATTCCCCTTCAGAGAACACTAAAGGAAATGTATGCAATAATATGGACCATGATAACAAGCCATAGTTCTGTCAGAGCTGTCCTTGAAAGGACAGTTCTTAGTCAGAGCTCTCTCAGCCCCACCTACCTCACAGGGTGTCTGTTGTGGAGAGGGGAATGGAAAGGAGTTTTTAAGCTGCTCTGAGACTTCAAGTGAAGGGCAGGGTATAAATCCAACCTCCTCCTCCTCCTCCTCCTCCTCCTCTTCTTCATTAACAAAAAGAAACACACTGTCAACTGGGCAAAATTATTAATAAAATCTGTTTTTGTTTTCCTTAGTGAACAAACACAAGCCATGGATTGAAACCTCTTACCATGGAGTTATTACTGAAAACAACGATACAGTCATTTTGGATCCTCCACTTGTTGCTTTGGATAAAGATGCCCCTATTCCCTATGCAGGTAGGAAATTATATAAGATGAATATCTTCATCAATTCTTTGTAAATCTCACTGAGTGAACAGTAGGAAATCTGTTTCCATTATAATGATAACATATCACTAAACAACTATGCTTCAGTGTTACCTTTGTAGAACCATCAAACTTGGCCAATAGGCCTGGAAATTAGGCATGTTTCTGAACTGATCTACATTTACTATAGGGAAAAAAGTAATTATTGTACTGATTGCAATTGTTCAGAGATATTCAGTGGTGCATAAATTGGAGTTTGCTTACTGTGAGTTATCAATTATGATTGTTAAACTTTGCTGGTAAGCAATTGGTGAAGTATTTGTCAGGTACTTGCATACTGTTTAATACGATAATGCTTTTAGGCATTTTTAAAGAATCAGATCAAGGCATGGAATTTAATGAAGATTTCTGATAAGATTTTTTTTAATGAAAAATATCCACCAACAGAAGGTTTTACTATATACAGTCCATTTTTAAAATACAATTAATTGCCAATGTTCTGATCCTTGATCCTGTTACATTAAATAATATCTTAAAAGGTAGAATAAAAACACTGACTGAGATGAGCATTTCAAGAGAATATCATTTCAAGAAAGGGTACATATCTGTAAAGTATAAGCACTGTATCTGAGATTGTGTAGTTTAGTTTTATAATTGGTATATCAACAGTTCTTTGTTTTAAGAATCTGCATCCTGTCTGACTCTGACATATGTTTCAAACGTGCTGTTCTAAAGTTCTAACAGTACTGCTCACTGTGTTTATAAAACTAGATTCTTACTCTATGGAATCTGTCATACTAAGGACTGCACTTAGCACAAGGATATGGCGATTGCTGGCAGCCTGCTGAATGGAACCAAATTGTATTGGTGCATCCAGCAGGCTTGTGCATGGTGGGGGAAGAGGAGCATAAAGGAAGGCTCATTTAAGGTACTGTTGTCCTAGCCCCTGCCTTTTTGACCCCTCTGTTTGATCACAGACTAATTTGTCCTTGAAGTAATTCTGTACATGGATAATTTTAAAATAGCAATTATTTTGTGTTCTAAAGTGAAGACAGAAGTAATATTTTATGTGAGGTTTAAAAGCAGGCTTTGTGCCCTGAAAACAAATGCTTCAGATTGCAGCAAATGTGTATTCAAAACTGTTTCCCACCACACTTGAATGCTAACTCTGTTTTTACCCTTGTGTGTATGTGTTTATACCAACCACATACTTGAAGGTCTGAGAATAAATTTTCTTGGTATTCATGTCGTAGATTATTAATGATATAACTACCATTATCCTTGTTACCCTCCAGTAACAATGTAGAAATTTCATTTGTCTTCAATTAATTGATGAGACCACTTATTTTCATTAATTATAACTTGAATATCTTCTGAATTTCACCATCCCATTTATTGACTCTCTGCTGAATATCATTATATAATATTAGGAGGAAACATGTTATAAGTATATCTCTGATATAAACAAATGAAGCATATCTATTTTTTCCCATTGATTTTTGTCATGACCACTTTTCATGTGACTAATTTCCTGGTTCCAAACACATAGTTTGTAACTTTAATAAATAACTTACAGCTTCTCCCATGGTTATTATAAGACTTTTGTTTGCAGGTTGTTGTAACAACAGCAGCAATAAAATTATTTAATGAATCCTTTCAGTTATTATGACAAAAAGATATCCCTGGATATTTTCTCACTATCATTTTTTTAATAATTAAACACACTGGACATCTGTAATATTCATCAGTGCCTTACTGTTTCCTTAAATGTCAGAGTTATCTTTTTAGGGACCTAAGATAAGGGCTGAAAGAGACAGGCTTCTGTCTCCAGGTTCATCCCAGGGACATGCTTCTATTTAGTAGAGTCCTGGAATACCTTTTAAGAGCCCTGTGGGGGTCAATTCTGGTCAAGGCTACTACAGCTTGGAAGGACGAAGGCTTCCTGCATTCCCCCCTGCTCCATTTTTCAAACCTAAAACCATTGAAAAACAGGAGGCATGTTAGCAGTGAACGCCAGTACCATATTGGTCAGAAAAACAGTATGCAGGGAAAGCAGGAGCTCCTCTTCTACCCTTGCTGTGACGATCATTGATAAGTACGAGACAACACACCGGAGGTAAATTCAAGAAGTGATTTCAGCTTTATTTCAGCTCCAAGTTAGACCAGCTAAGGACTAGACCAGCTAGACAAAATACAGTCCCAAAACAGCAGTTTATATACAATCCTGGCTGAGGTAGCCACGCCCACAGAAACAAAACGCGCCAATAACATTTGAATATCATAACCAATCACAGTTCAGGTATAAGGACCAATCATCTTTGTACCTTATGACCAATCACAGTTGTTCCCACCATAAGCCCTCTGATTGGGCAATACTTGTGCAGCATTTCCGATCCGCATAATGAGCACCTGCTCACTATGCTCACCATTATGTCTCTGAGGACATAACAACTCCTCCCCCCTTAGATGGAACACACTCATAGTCTGCTAAATGGGGAGGGGCCCTTCTGCTTCGCCCGGATCACCTTAACTCAGGGGCTTCTTTTGCCGTGGGGTCATTGTCGGACTCAGCGCCAGGCATTGCTGGGCTGTCAGGGTCCACAGGGTCCGAGAGTGCAGGGGTCTGCCCTGCCTCAGGTTCTGGATGAGAACCAGCAACACTCACCTCGTCCGGAGGCAAGTGGGACTGCTCCCTGGGCCTGTAGCAATCTCCTGCCTCAATCTCCTGATCCGCAGGAGACCATCGCTGCCGGAGTTGGTCTATGTGGCGGCGTATCTTTCGGCTGTCTGATAGCCTCACCACATACATTCGAGACCCCAATTTGTTGGTGACTTCGGCATTAAGCCACCGGTGCCCCTCAGCGTAGTTCCGGGCGAAGACCCAGTCTTCGGGCTGGAACTCCCTGGATGGCATGGGCGGTTCGGCCCGTACAGCTCTGCTGCCATCCAGGTCCGGGTGCAGGCGGTCGAGGAGGGTTGTCAGTTTCCTCCCCATGAGCAGCTCGGCCGGGCTTTTCCCTGTGGCAGAGCTCGGTGTGACATGCTGCCACAGGAGAAAATCGGCCACTCGATGGTCCCAGTCCTCGCCAGGCAGTCGGGCGAGGGTCTCTTTCGCCGTCCGAACCATCCGCTCTGCCTGGCCGTTAGAAGCAGGATGGAATGGTGCTGTGGTGATGTGCCGGATGCCATAACTCTCTAGGAAGCCGGCGAACTCCCTAGAGGTAAGCTGTGGCCCGTTGTCACTGACAAGTACGTCAGGTAGCCCATGGGTGGCAAAAAGTTGGCGCGAAGCCTTTATTAAGTTTGCCGCTGTCGTTGACCGCATGGGAACTACCTCCAGCCACTTCGAGAAGGCATCTACGACCACCAGAAGCATCTGGCCGTTGATAGGGCCAGCGAAGTCGAAGTGTAGCCTTGACCAAGGCTTTTCAGCTCTGTTTAGTTCAGCCGGAGGGGAGCGTGGCGGATCTGGCCGGGACTGTTGGCAGCTAACACAGCCTCTAACTCGCTCCTCAATGTTAGCATCGAGCCCAGGCCACCATAAGTATCCCCTAGCCAGGGCCTTCATTCTAACAATTCCCGGATGCCCGGCGTGTAAAGACTTCAGAACACTTTCCCTTAGTTTGGGGGGAATAATCACCCTATTTCCCCACAGGATGCAGCCCTTTGAAATTGAGAGCTCAGTTCGTCTTTCCCAATAAGCCTTAAACTCAGGCTCGTTACACACACTCGGCCACCCCCTCCACACCCAGTTTAGAACGCGGGACAAAATTAAGTCCTTTTGGGTGGAAACCGCAATGTCTTTGGACCGTAATGGAGACTGTGGAAGTTCATCGAGGATGAAAACGTCTGCAGTTGGAGCCGGATCCGGACCAGTCTCTGGCAGGGGGCATCGGCTCAGGGCGTCAGCGTGGGCAATACATTTGCCCGGTCTGTGCTCCAGATCGGACTCATACGCGGCGAGGAACAGAGTCCATCTTAACATCCTGAGCGACAGGATGTTAGGTGTGGGGCGGTCAGGGGCGAAAATTCCAAGTAGCGGCTTGTGGTCAGTAACGAAAAGAAAATGTCTGCCGTACAAAAAGTCATAGAATATTTTAACTGCACTCACAAGAGCCAGCCCCTCTTTATCAATTTGGGCATAGTTCTTTTCAGCCCCACTCAGTGACCTAGAATAATAGGCAATTGGCGCCTCAGTCCCGTTAGGCATGACATGGCTTAGAACTGCCCCAATACCAAACGGCGACGCGTCAGCCGCCAGAACCAACATTTTTGTCTCATCATAGTGCGTGAGAACACTGCTAGACGTCAACAACATTTTAACATTTAGAAAAGCTTCTTCTTGACGCTGCCCCCAAACCCATTTTGCATCTTTGTTTAATAAGCGGTGTAACGGCTCAGCTACCGAAGCTTTGTGAGGCAGGAACGCATGATAAAAATTAACAAGCCCTAAAAAGGCTTGTAGCTCTGTTTTGTTTTGTGGCCTGGGCACGTTGTGAATAGCAGATACCTTTCCCGGGGTTGGGTGAACTCCCTGCTCGTCGATTTTGAATCCCAGGAATTCAACACTGGGAACCCCTATCGTACACTTTTCTCTTTTTACACGTAACCCAGCTTTTTGAAAACATAGTAAGACCTGCTTGACTCTTCCAAGCAATTCCTCCTCATCTTTCCCTGCAATAAGCACATCATCGAAGTAAGGAATTACTCCCTTGAGGCCTCTAAGCAACCCTTCCATTAATCCCTGGAAGATTCCTGGTGCGACATTAACCCCGAATTGGAGGCGCTTGACTCGAAACGCACCTCTATGAGTTACGATGGTTTGTGCTTCTGCTACATTGCTATCCACAGGCAGTTGTTGATAAGCCTGGGCAAGGTCCAACTTTGCAAAAACCTTGCCCCCCCCTAGAGACGCAAGTACATGACTTATCACAGGTACAGGATAAGAGTGCTGTTGCAACGCCTTATTGATTGTACACTTATAATCTGCACAAATTCTTATAGAACCATCGGGTTTGACAGGAGTAACGATGGGTGTTTCCCATTTGCTGTATGGTACCGGTTCTAAGACCCCTTGCACAATGAGCTTGTCGAGCTCCATTTCTATCTTTGGTCGCAATGCTAATGGTACCTTCCTATATTTCAACCTGATAGGCCGTACATTTGGATCCAGTTCAAATGAAACCGGGGGACCTGTATAGGTTCCCAATCCCTTTCCAAAAACCTGAGGAAACTCATTATACAAGCAATCCCATTTATCACAACACACTGCATTAATGCCAGAAATAGCAATGCCCAATGGTTCAAACCAATCAAGCCCTAAGAGGCTTACCCTGTCCCCTTCAGCAACAACTAGGGACAGAGCCGCCTTTCTCTCTTTGAATTTGACTTCAAATTCAGCCTCACCAGCCAACGGAATTCTGTGCCCTTGAAAATCGGCAAGACAGGCGTCAGTTGGTAGGAGACGGCGGTGGCTTCGGCGAGGGAAAAGGCGATCTAGTGTTAGCCTGATTGTGCGTTATTATGAATAATAACGAGGGGAATTATATTGATTATTAATAAGCAATCAGCTGCGAGAGCGAACACCAATGTATACAGAGGTCAGCCCCGCTGGGAGGAGTTGGTAACAGACCAGGAGACTTTTATGATTGAAAATAAAGTCTTTTACTGAGGTTTGCCACACACAAACAATTACACAAGCTCACACACAATTATTCAAGTCCTAAGAAATACAGAGAGAGGTAAGCACGTTTGCATTAGCAGATAAGTCGTTGGTGGGTCATATTTACCAGTCGAGTCCTGTAGAGCGTTCCTCAGGAAAAATGGAGGGGAAAGAAACTAAGAAAAATGGGGCCACGTGGTCTGACCAGCAGATTGTCACATGGAAACTCGGCCTGCAGACCAGAGTTTAAAGATGGAGGTAAGGGTTGGGGGATAGCAAGCTGGACATAAGAGGGTCAAAGGTTCGATAGGGGTCGTAGTAGAGAGAGAGAGCCCTGTGGTCTGGCATCCCCTTATAAGCAGGAGGGTGGGGGCTGGTTACCTCCTTGATTCCCGCCTCCTGGTAGTCCGTCCCTGAAAGCACCCTATTGGTTGGAAGATGTAGGGGAGGTGTGTGGAGGTGTGCCTGAGGGATGGTCAATACTGAGAGCTAGAAACTTACTCATGTCTGACACCAGGTGATAGCTAGGATGAGTCATTCAGCCACTTCTATTGTGTTGTTGATGGCATTAGCCCGGCTGTTGATGGCTTTCAATCAGTAACTAGGCAACGATGAATAGACCCTGCCAGGCTACGTGAAGTCTTGCATGTGAAGGTGGGGGGAGGAAAGAGGCTGCCTGCTGTAGAAGGAACTCTCAATGGCGTTTCTGGAGTTCCTATTTCTGGTATTTTACTGTGCTTTTGTGTGTACTGGTTTTATTTCATATTTCCTTCATGAGAAACAGGCTGGTAACCTCTGCTGGGCACTGGAGCTGCTGGGCTGGTCAGGAGAAACGTCTCTTGCCTGGGTGCAGTCTCTGCTGGCATCTGGGAAGGTTACCATGTGGTTCAGTTCCTTTACACACGCACTGGCACAGTTTATTATTTTATTGCAGTTCAAAAAGAGGCTAAAAAGCCTTGCAGGGCAACATTTCCCCCCCTTGGGACCCTGGAGACGTCAGGCGAAAGGGTCACACAATCAGGAACGGATGTCGTCGGAGGCAGTGATGTCATCGTCCACTGGAGAGTGCTGTCACCTGGGTGCCACTGACTACTCTATCAATGGGACGGACTTAAAAAAAAACTACCCTATCAAAATGCCAAATTGCCTTTGGAACACTCCACACAACCCGGGCTGACAAGCATGAGCCGGGAGCTAGCTTATGTATTTAAATGACTAACAATACATTCATTATATAAAGTTAAAACAGGCTTAAAAACATGCTAAAAATCCTTAATCGCTAATAAAACTAAAAAGAAGTCTTAAAATTTTAGGCGCTACTAGAATAAATCATTAAAATCTAGGCATTGATTAAAGAAATGCATTTAAATGCATAAAAGTTAAAGTGCACTTGAAAGCAAGTTAAAATCATTAGAACTGAAGTTTCACCAAAAACAGGTATTGTCTCTTTAAGAGAGTTGATTTCATAACGTTAAATGCAGGCGTTAATTTATAAAAACACATACAATTTATATAAGTACAAAATCTTCATCCTTCCTCACGGGTTGTTTGGTTTTGTAAAGTCTCTTATGCGCAAAAGCGCCCCATTCGTAACACAAGAGGAAGGCTCTCTATACATTGTAGCTATTATTTTCCATCGAGCTGCCTTCGGGGACTACGAGAGATCCCGATTTTCTTCGGCCGTTCGGCTCTGGCGGCTCTCGTCCTCCCTCGGCTCGGACATGAGTCAGTCCGGTCGAGGGGGAGGAGGGCAATCTGCATAATGGGGCGGGAAGTCCCCCCCCTAGCTTCCAACAGCACTTTGGGCGTGCGGTTTTCACCTGAAGCGACGGCTATCGGAGCCTCCAAGCATGCGTGCCTTAAAAGAACCCAGCAAGCCTGCAGGGAGGTCACCGATGCTCACATGGGGTACCTGGAAGAGGGTTGGTTAGTGGATCACCATAGACTTGAAAGAGATTGCAATTTGGGGCTCTACTGTTCCCGTGGCTGACTTGATAATTCTCCCTCCCTCGGGGGGAGGAAAGCCTTGTGCTGGCTTGGGCTGTCCCTCGAACCCAGGCGTCAGTACGAGGTTGGCGCCAGTAAGCTCAGGGCTCGAGGAACAGCCTGCAGCCATTGGCTTTTTAAACGGGAGCCATGGTGCTCCGGAGGGAACGATGTCAGGTCGTACCTCTTTTAACCCAGGGGGACCCTCACGGGGGTTCCCCGATCATTGCAGTAAAAGAATAGAACACAATACACACGAAAAACAGGGGCTCCCCTGCGCCATAAACATAGGCTGCTCCAGGGGCTCTCCTTTTATGGAATGACTCATCCCTGGGGTTCAAGTCATTTACGGTCGGAGGCTCCTACATATGCAAAACTCCTTTCCCAAAAAGCATGCTGGGTAACCCGATCTTTTCCAAGAAGAAAAATTTATTAAAAATAGTTAGAGACACTTTTTCAGAGGCGAACAAGAGCAGGGTGAGGCCAGGCAGAGTGAGCAAGGCATGGGCACCGATTGCTGGAAGGCTACCTTTCTCCCTGCAACCGTAAGGGCGGAGGGGGAACAAGGCATGCCGAAGTTGGAGCGATTGTCGGACAAGCAACGCCGCCGGGCGTCTGCCGGGCGCCCTGAGCATTCTCCGCTGCTCTCGTAGCAGAGGGAGGACTAACACGCTCAGTGGCCCCAGGGCTGTTCTTCGAGCCCTGTGCCTACTCGCGCCATCACAAGGTGTTGTAGTGGCAGCGAGCATGATCAGACGCACGGGGAGGCCCATCCAACAAGTGCATCCAAACATTTTGTACTGACCCTCGGTTCGAATACAAGGGTCTACCTCGGGCTCTTTAGCCCACCCTTTTCTTGGTTAAAGAATAGAATTAGATACACCTCTGTTTGCAAGTGTCTACTATGCTGGGGAGGACCCAGTGAGGTAGAGAACTTGGAAAAGTGGGGGAAAACTCAAGAAACTCATTGTCAGAGGGTGTCTCCCGGGCGGGAGATTCCGGGAGTTTCTGTTTGTCTCCCGGGCGGGAGTTGGCAAGCAGCTTTTTAGGGGGAAGGAAGGTGATTTACATATCGGGGCTGATGTCTTTTGTCTGCTGCAGGGGTCTATGGGTAATACACGAAATGGGGAAGTTCTGCATGCCTCGGTCAGTCCCAAGAGTCTTGGAACTGAATTTGTTGCGTTTTTGGGCGGCAACCCTTCTCAGCGGTGGTGCCATTCATGGATCGCCTAATTCCTAGGTGTCACCATGACTGGCAAAGGGGTTGTGGTTCAGCTCATGGCTGCTGCTAGCCAGATTCCAGCATCCATTGCTGACACTCGTTTCAGACTCTCCTCCGAGCTCAGCACCTCCCACACAGGATGTGTTTCCTGGTGGCTTGCACAGGCGCTGAGTTTAAGGGTCTGAGATAGGGGAATTTTCCCTTTTTAGCAGGGGGCTTTAACGCCTCCGTGGGGACTCTAAGTAGGAGCACCCATTTTAACCTGGGACCCCCTCTGTGGGGTCCCTACCTTTCACAGTTATAAAGATAGAAACCATAAGCAAAAAGGAGAAGGAAGAGGGGAAACATAAAACAATAAAAGGTTGGCGGAAGGCCTTCTGAAGCCCCCCCTTGAGCAGGGAAGGGCATGCGCAGAATGCCTAGCGAGGTACTTGTGGTAAGGGCTGGGACGTGCCCTTACTCTAGGTCAGGTGGAAGCGTGCATGCAAATGTACGCACGCCCTGCGCATGCTGGGTTATGAACTAAATCTCACCAAAAAGTGGGAAAAATGCATAAAAAAAAACTTTTAAAAGGGTCCTGCTGATTGCTTTTAAGCAAAGCCTGTCCTCCTTTTGCTCGGAGAAGAGGGTTTGCGCCAGGCTGGGCACTCAGCATGACCTAAAAGAGGGCGAACTGAGGTTGGGTAGGCCGAGGTTGCTCTAGGCAGGACATGGCCTACCGAGCTTTCGTGCTTGGGGTGGAGCAGGCGAGAATTCTGGCTCTTGTAGCCAGGCTTACACTCTCGCTCTGTCTGTCTCATAGCCTTAAACTCAACGCCTTTGCAAACCAATGGGTTCCTCAGGAGGAGTTACTGGGTCTTGCAGACTTGGTCTCGCTCGACTCCACACTGACGGTGGACACATTGGTGGCCCCAGGACGGAGAATAGGTACCGTGGCTAGCCCTCGGCATTGTACTTGCAGAGGATTTAAGACGCCCTTCCGTAAGGTCGTGCTAGCTAGTCGTGTTCCATCCTGTCCCTCTGGGAGGCATTGAGCTCGGGCTTTGAGTAACCACCCTAATTTTTGACTAGGGCCTGAGAAGGCCCACCCTTTCCTCAGTTCAAAAATAGAATCAAGAAAGAAATTCAAGTAAACAGCTGAGGGACACAGAGGCCTAGGAAAAAAATGAAATGAGGCCTTCTGTTTAATTTATGAGGTTTTCTAGGTTTGGGGTCTTAGGGTCTGGGGTGGCTAGAGCTGAAGTGGTCGTGGGCAGTGTACTGGGCCATCCTGGCCATGCCCTCTATCTTCTTGACCTGTTTTCTGACCCATATACTTATACAGATCAAAGAGAGGGCCATGAAAATTTGGGCCCCAAAGAGCACTACAATTGGGTGTAGCGCCATATTTAATAGGTTATCCGCGGACGGGGATCATCCCAAAAACACCTCCCACCAACTATAGCCACCTGCGTTTTTAATGTCCACAGCGAGGTCTGCTATGGTGGCGCCATTGTGGGACACCTTGAGTGAGGCCTGGTCTCCGGCCTCCTTGATTTGCATTAGTTTCTTATGCAAGTCAGGGTGTGTGAGCAAACTACGCAGTGCTTCCAGGCCTATTCCTAGTGGGACTGGAGTGAGAGAGTCATAGAGTTTGGGGGACAAGAACATCTCTTGTTGGGTCCACAAGGGAGTGGCGAACTGGAAATCACAACCACGAATGGTGGTTATGTTGCAGAAGCATCTGTTGAATTTTGGGGTCATAGGCTGTATTTGTTGGGTGTTGATGTACACATAATCACAGGCTGTCCTAACACAGACACAGGCTCTCCCCACATAGACTACAGTGGAGGAGACTTCTTCTACCACATCAAATTGGCACTGGCCCTCCATGCCTTTTCTGGGGGCCAGGCAAGGATGGTGTGGCTCGAAGGCCTGGTCTTCACAAATGAAGCCTAAAGGTTCCTTATGGGTGCAACCTTTGACATTAATGGTTTGCCATCCTGTGGGGGTAGCTCTGGCCCACCGGTTACTGTCTCTGGCATATAAAATTGTATTGTTACTTGCTTGCAGGCCTAGGGGAACTACTGGGTAGGCCGAGAAAGCCTCTTTCACCAGCACTGTGACTACAGCTAGATTCAGAGTCTGGGCCTTGGAGTCATACGAGGCATTGGCTAAAGACCACCACTGCTCCAAATCTACTTCATTCCTGGTGAGGTTTTCCTTAAGTAGGCCTCTGACTTCCAAGGGAATGTGACCAGTCATGGCTTGCTTGATCATGCTCATGGCAGTGACAATATTTAGGGTCTGGGCTTGGGCACAGGCAAGGGCCAAAGAAATGTTCTTCTGTAGGGACTGAATGCCTCCTAAGAGGATACTGAAATCCTTTTCCATTATTTGCTCCCAGGCCACTAACAAGGGATTGGTGGAATGCTGCATTTCTGAGAGAAGGTCAAAGGACTGTATGATGGGCTTGCTCATTTTTGACATGTCAGAGGAGACCCTTGAGGCTTTGTTGGCTATGACCTCAATGTTGGCTGCATCTAAAACTGCTACCCCAGCACCTATTGGGGCGATCCAGTCGGTCAGACCTCTTTTAGAACGTTTAGGGTAGTCTTCCCCTTTCCATAGCACTAGCCATTTGTCCCAGCCCTGCTGAGTGGGCTGCAAAAGGGAGCACAAGCTGGATGGAAAGAGGTGCCTAGGTCTGCCATGCTGATCTTTATCTTCTTTACTGACATTTGGGGCTGAATTAGGACAGTCTCCCTTTGATTAAATTTAAGGGTATGGGAGCCTATCACTGGGTAGTTTAATTTTAGCAGGGGATCTACATTTTGAATTAAGGGGTCAAAGGTCAATACAGTACTGTTGCCTTCTCCTATGGAAAGAGTATAATTCCCTTCTTGATGGGTGGCCTGGAAGGTTACAAGGCCAAGGGAGTTAAAGTGGAATTCCTTAGAGGTGTTAGGGCAGGGGGATCCTGTTAGGCCTAGGGCCCAGTCTGGGGGACCTTGCTGGGTTAGTTGAGTAGCATTAATAGCCCAGCTGAGAGGATTCCAGGTGATGCCTGGTAAACTCTGGTTCTGTCCTGAGGGATCAGTTAAAGTGATTGGAAGCACTCTGTCTCCATCTAGAAAGAGATGAGATCCAATGGCCACTACAACCTTTAAGGGGTCCCCTATGTTCCAGACTGCTGCAGAAATTTGGGCCACTTCACAGGTGGAGTCCTCCTCTAGGTCAGGTGGTGGCAGGTTTGGATATTTAACCCTGCACAGCATATACACCATTTCATCTATGGTATTTTGTCCAGAGGGGCAGATCAATACCTTCTGGCCTGTAGTCTCACTGGCACAGTTGATTAATAGTGAGGGAGAGCACCTACGAATTTCCAGGTGTGTTTTGAACCTGTAGGTTCTTGGAGGGAGTAGGTGGGATTTTTCCTGTCCTGTTAGGATGCAGGTCAGATACCTCTTAGGCATACTGGCTCCTTCACATCTCCACCTGTGCAATGTGGCATTATGGTTTGGAGGTAAAGAAGCAGCAGTCTGCCCTATTAGGAATGGCACTATACTCAAAAGAAAAATCATACTTACCTCTCCCAGCTGCAGATTTGGTCTTCTGATGACTTCCTGCAAAAACGATCAGGGGGAATAATATGTATGGGGGTTCCTAATTATGCATGCTGTGGTCGACTCGCGTGTAAAAACGGCACGCTTTCCCTTTAAGCTATGGGCTGGGGCGTCCCTCTTAGCTCTTTTTCCCTTTTTTTTAAAATTCCCGCTTGAGCGCACAAGCGGCAAAACGGAGATTCAAACTGCCTCTATTTTCCTGTTGCGGGGCTGGTTAGCTAAAGCAGGCAATTTTCCAGCCCTTAGTGGCAAGGTTCCCACTGGGGTCTCGAACCGGCACCCTTTGGATGGCCAGGCCAAGCGCTTAAGCTTTGGCGCCACGGCTCTGCCTTGGCTCCTTGCATTGCTCCGGGCGTATTTGTTTCATTTTCACTTCCCTTTCCTAGAATCGCAGGCAGCGCCTCGCGGTCAGCGGACGCTTTCTAGAGGCGGGAAAAGGTTGGGAGGGTCTATTCCAGCCTTGGGCACATAAGAGGGGTTTGGCTGGAAGGTTACTACGGCCAGCGGTTAGCTCGGGGACGCTTCAGAGGGAAGCGTTAAGATTAGACTTTCAAAAAAAAAAATTCTTTTCTTGGGTTTCGAACCAGGGGAGCGTTGGCTTGGTAGGCTTGTGCGCAGCCTTCTGAGCTATGCAGTTCCTTGCAGGGAACAGGGCTCCTGGTGCTTATATCACGGCTTGTGCCGTTTCTCCTTCCCAGTTTCTCTAATAAGGGTTATTAGTTTAACAAAGGTCAGCTTTACCCCTAATTCTTCCGAGACTTATCCATGGTCCGGGGCTCGGAGGAGGGGACTTTAGTGGTCGTTTGCATATGCAAATAGCCACCTTCGGGGGATTATGGGTTGTTTGGGGCAATTTTTAATTACTAATAACTTTTGATCGGGGCTGAACTTTCATTTCGGACCACGGGGAAACTTTCCAGGAGGCTTGTCTCTCCTGGGGGCTGGGGAGACTGAGTTGGTCACCATGACCATAATACTACTCGTTCGCCTAGGCTCCCCTGGATCTGGCTGAGAAAAAATAAGTTAGGGTTTTCTCTCCCCTCCCCTCTTGTCTCCAACTCAGGCACCACAAGGACCACACGTCACCACCACGTTATCGGCTGGTCATTCACAACTTCCAATTTTTGGAGGTTCCCACCTAGTGGGAACCACTATGTCTGGTTAAAAATAGTGAGAGAAAAAAACTTTCCTTGCCCCTCAAACTTCAGGGCAGGCTTTGGCCTTTCCTGAGTGGCAAGGTCCCATGGATGGCTTAGGCTATTAGTGGTGCCCAGAGTCTCTTTAGCATCCCTTGTCAATCAAGGAGGATGCCTTGTGCTCTGCTAGTTGCTGGGCAGATTAGGGAGCCCGGCAACCTTTTTGTTGCTAGGCAGATTAGCCTAGTAACATAGGGAGACTTAAATAATGCCTAAAAATCAGAAAAATTCAGGAAAAATTGCCAAAAATATTCCAAAAATTATACAAAAATTCTGAAAATTTATAAAAATATGCAAATTTATTAAAATTTATTGAAATTTATTAAAATTTATAAAAATCCTAAAAATGCCCAAAAATGGTCCGAAATGACTGTGCAACCCCTAAAATCGTTCTAATTGCTTCCTAACTTTTATGACCTTCCGCACTTGGTTTTAACTGATTAGTGCAGGTGCAGGATTCTCTTCTCTGCTCTACCCTTGCTTCTGTCTCTCTCTCACCCCCCCTTGTTTCTTTAGACCATACAGTCTGAAAGAAACATTTTAAAGGGTCATGAACGTCTCTGCGAGGGTGTAGAGAGCAGGCATTTTTAATGGGTCGCAGAGGGAAATCTGCCTGAGGGGAACTGGAGGCTCAGGTGAGGATGTAGCCTCGTTCTCTGGGTCTGGTGGCTTAGGGGGTGGAGTGGGGACCGGATCTCCCTTCCAGAGCTTGAGCTGGGAGGAGTGGAAGAATTTGTGCCACGTTTCTCCTTTCTTGCGAGGAATGGCAACTTTGTAAACTGCAGGGCTGACTCTCGTAATTATGGGCACTGGCCCTTCCCACTTTGCAGCTAGGGCATGTCCTTTTCTGGAGAACTTTCTGTAGAGGACTTGCTGTCCTGGGTCCCACACTTGTGGGTTGCGGACCCAGCCTAGCTTTTTATCCACAGCGAGTTGGCTTTGACCGAGCATGCGCGCTACTTGTAGGTGGATGGTGAGGATTTCCCTAGTGAGGTTTTGTACCCAGAGGTCATTTGCGACCTTGGACTCAAAGGAGGCCGGAATGTCTGAGTCTATCCAGAAAGCCTCTGGTAGACGCATTTTTCTCCCAGTCATGACCATATGAGGGGAGTAACCGTGAGTAGCGGTTGTCCCTCTAATGGCCATGAGAATTATGGGAAGCTTTTCATCCCAATTTCTCCCTGTGGACTTCACCATCTTGCGGAGGGCCTCTTTCAAGGTGCGGTTAGTCCGCTCTATGGCACCTGAAGACTGGGGATGTCCGGCGATGTGAAACCTTTGCTGCACCCCTAGGGCGTGGCAGAGCTCTTGGGTGACCTCACCAACGAAATGCCCGCCGAGGTCGCTTTCTACGACCTTAGGAATTCCCCAGCGAGAATATAAATTATTAAATAAAAATTTGGCCGTAGTAGTGGCAGAATTGTCTTTACAGGGAAAGGCTTCAACCCATTTTGAGAAGGGGTCTATGACCGTCAAGCAGTATTTATTTCCTCTTGGAGTGGTGGGTAGGGGACTAATAAAGTCGATTTGTATGCGCGCCCAAGGTCCTTCTATTCTTTGATGTTGGATGGGTGCCTTAGGCCCTGAAGGATCGGCATTAACCATCGCACAGGAGAGGCAATTGGTGACCCATTGGTCTACAGAATGACGCATTCCTGGCCACCATCCTACATCCTTAACTCTTTCCAGGGTTAAATCCTTTCCTCTGTGCCCCTGGTCATGGATGAATTGGATCAGATCTGCCCTGACTTCGACTGGCACTACCCAGTGTTTTTCTCCTGTGGAGTCTATGGCCCAGACTACTCCTTCCTGCTCTTCAATTTTATATTTGCCTGAAGGATCTTTGCCTTTTTGCAAAAGGTCTGCTACATCGGCATCATTACGTTGTAATTCTCCCAAGTCAATAAATATGGGAGGAATCTCGGGTCTGTTGTGAGCGGCAGCTCTGCGCGTGGTGACTGGCTCAAGAGGAGCTGTAGGCTCGGGCGGGGGAGTTCCAAGGATGGCGGCTTCTTTGGCTAACAGGTCTGCTTGGTCGTTCCAATATGCGACCTCTGTGGAATTCTTTTGGTGGCCTTTCACATGAGAAATTTGGGTGGGAGCAGTTCTTTCATGGAGGAGATCCACTATAACTAGCCAGACCTTTAAATGTGCTATAGGCTTTCCTTCACTATTCCTCCAGTTTTGTCTCTGCCAATGTGGGAGCCAAATTGTGGCAGCTTTAGCTGTCCAATCTGAATCAGTGAAGATAGCAAGGGGGCAATCGAGTGGCTCAAACTGCATAACTGCACGGAGAGCTTCCACCTCAGCTGCTTGGCTGGAGTGGGGTCTCACGGCTTCCTGCAGGGTGGCGCCGTCGTGGACTCGGATGGCTCCGAAGCCAGTGTGGGGTGTCCCGTCAACGTGGAAGGATGAGCCATCGCAAAACCAGCAGATGAAACCGTTCTGCCTGGCTTCTTCGAATGACACTCCCCACGTTGCGGGCCATGGTGTGTGGTCCACTACGGGCAAAGGGCACTCGTGTTGCTCCCCAGTTACTATCAGACCGTATGGGACTGGTGGCTCATTTTGCTCCCGCTTATATTCTACTCCCTTGTTCACTAGAGCTAAGGTCCATTGTGCAATTCGAGCATTGGAAACCTGCCCATCCTGGATTTTACCCGAAAGGATGTATTTCAGAGGGGTGTGTGTCGTTTGGACTACGACTTTAGCTCCTCCTATTATAAATTCCCAGTGGGTAAGGCTCCACACAAGGGCTAGGCACACTTTCTCGCAAGGGGTGAATTTCATCTCTACAGGAGAGAGGTTCCGGGAGGCATAAGCAATGACTCGTTGGGCTCCTGCCTGATGTTGCAGGAGGGTGGCTCCTATACTGCGCTCAGAGGTGGCTAGTTGGATGTAATATGGCTGATTCGGATCTGGATGTGCTAGGGCTGGAGCAGAGGCGAGGCTCTGTTTCAGGATGGCAAATGCATTCTGTTGCTCTGGTCCCCATTGCCAGGGGGTGTTCTTCTTCAGCAAAGCATATAGAGGGCGCGCCTTATCAGAGAAGGACTCTATAAAATCCCGGGAGAAATTAAACGTTCCCAGGAGGGCTCTCAGTGAAGGCACATCGGTAGGGGCAGGAAGTTTGGCTATCACCTCCATCCGCTGAGTATCAGGGGTTCTCCCGTGGGGGCCTAGTGTGAGTCCAAGGTATTTGACTTGGGTCTGCACTAGTTGAGCTTTTTCCCTGCTAGCCTTGAACCCTGTCTTTTGAATGAGGCCCAGGACCTCTCTGGTGATTGCAATCACTGTCTCAGCGTCAGGGGCGTGGACCAAAATATCATCCACATAAGAAAGCACGTGGTCTCTGGAGGATGGCTGGAGGTGCTCCCACATCTGCACCACGTGGGCGTGGCAAATACTGGGACTGGAGTGGAAACCCTGAGGAGTCCTTTTAAAGGCGAATTGCTGCCCTCTAAAGGTGAACGCAAATTTGTACCAGCAGGACTCGTGTAACTTGATGGAGTGAAATGCATTCGCAAGATCAATGACACTATAAAAGCGTGATCCCGCAGCAATGGCTGCCAGTATTTCATTGTATTTAGCCACAACAGGGGCAACTGGTGGAGTCACTGCGTTTAGCGCACGAAAGTCCACGGTCATCCTCCATGTGGTCCCATCTGCCTTCAGGACTGGCCACAAGGGGGCATTGCAGATAGACTGCATGGGTATGATAACGTCCCATTCCAAAAGTCCTTTAATGGTCTTCGCTATGCCTGCTTCGGCCTCAGCGGGATATTTGTACTGTTTCTGTGGTGGGGGATCTCTGCCTTCTATGAGCACACATGCATTCCGCACTGTGCCACACTCGGCCTTGTCTTTGACCCACACATCTGGGAATTCGCCCAGCCATGGGTCGTCTGCTATAGGGAGCACGGGGAGGGGCGCTTTTAGGGCCGCACAGCGGTGGACCGCATTGATCAAGCCAGGTCCGTCTGGAATGTGCCAAAGCAGACTGTTGGCCAGATCAATTGTGATCCCGTGCTCGCGGAAAAAGGGGACTCCTAAGATGCTGTCACCGTCGGCTCCCGGGCTATCACAGGCAGTCACGCTAGTGGAAAGGGTCCCTATGGATAGGGGCACGTCTTTCCAGACACGTGCGTCATGGTTACCTCCTGCAAAGCCCGCGAGTCGAATAGAGCGGTCTGTCTGGGTCCCTCTGGAAACTAATTGGGGACGGAGCACCGTAAGGGCTGCTCCGGTATCTACAAGGAGAGTGGCAGGCTGTGAGTTCCCTGGAGTCCCAACCCCAGCCTTCACGGTTGGTCTCCCCCAGGGATCCGGCTTAAGTCGCGCCAGAACACCCTTGGGGAGGGCCTGGGACTCCGGGCGTCCCTATTTCGTAGCCTTTGCTACTGCCTCTACCAGCTCCAATGGAGCCACCACTGGATGCGTGGGGTACTGCTCCTGCTGCTCGCACTCAGCGAGGGCCTGGAACAGGACCGAGTCTGGCTGTTTATGGAACCTTTCCATTTCGTATCCTCTCTCCTTTAAACGCATCCAGGCGTGCCACCGTAATGGCTCCTGGCCGTCTGGTGGGGTTTGGCGGGGCTGATTTCCCTGGTAGCGGGGTGCAGGGGTGGGCTGAGGCAGTTGAGGGTAGAGGGGTGCTGACGGCGGCAACTGGGGATAGAGGGGTGGCGGCTGTGGTTGCTGATAGGGTCCTGGCTGATAGTTGTCCCTGTAGGGAGCCGGAGGGGCAGAAGGCTGAAGGTGCGCCTAGGCTGGAGCGGGGTTATTCCGATAATCCCGTCCGTTCCTTCCTTTTTGATAACCTCCTCCTCGAGGTCCTTTTCCTCCTGAGCGTCTGTTATCGCCTCGGAAGTGACCAGTGGCCGGATACTGGGAGTGGGGGCCGTGATTGGCATAGGTAACGGTTTGAATGGGTTCGTCCTCGCCTTTGTCTCTGGTTTTCCTGGTCCCTTTAACGGGTTTCAGAATACCAGTGCTGCGGAGCAGTGTGGCAACGCGCCTTATTTTGCGCTCCAATTCCTCCCAGGTGCCTTCGTTGGAGTCAGTAAGATTCAGAGCCAGCTGGGTTTGGGCTTGAAACCCTTTTACTAACGTCTCCCTGAAATCCCTGTCCTCAAAATTGGGGAGGTGGGTGGTATCATGTACGTCTACTGAATCAGATAGTACGGCGAGAAGCTGTTTCCTAGCCACATATGCCTCAGAATCTTCATTTGCCCCTTGTCTTTCCAACAAGAATAAAGAGGTTACTGTCCTGTGGGGATTTAGGTACGCGAGGACCTCTTTCATCCACTGGTATTTGTTTACCCCAACCAGGCCTCCTGCTGTGATGGCAGAATTAAGAGCCACCAAATCTGAGCCCGAAGCGCATCTGCGGGCGAGCAGGGTAAGGTCGTCCCCATTGATGCTGTAATAGGAATTGGCCACGTCTGTCATCCACTGAACAGCGTTGTCCCTGGTGAAAGGGCCCACCTGTTCAGCAATGACCTTCACCTCGTCCGGCTTCCACAAGGCCGTCTCCGTGACAGTCTGAGTCGTCGTCTCATCCCCTGCCCTCGTGACCGTCTTTTTGGTCCGCACTGGGTTTAGTGGAGCCGCCATATTAGCAGAGCACTGGAGTGGAGCGCTGGCTTGCACTTCTCCGGCCTCGCTTTCAGGTGATTCCACTATACCACCAGGGTGGATGGCAGAAATTACCGCCTTTTGCAGACCCAGCTGCTCTTTTAGGGATTCAATTTCCCTCCTACAAGCCTCATGGTTAGCGATCTCACGCTTTTCCTGAGCTCGGTCCGCTAGGTATTTAGCGGCTCGGTGGGCTGACATTAAGTCCTTTTGGGCTTTTTCAAGACCAAGCTCAGCCTCGTCTGCTCTCTCTGTAGCAGAAGCGGCTTCTTTCCTTGCCTCTTGCAAGGAGTCAGCAAGCCCCTGCTTTTCTAGGATGAGGTTGAGCCTCTCCGTCCTTAAGCGGAGACTCTCCTCCTCATAGTCTCTGCGCAGCTCGCAGAGCTCACTCTTATGGAGGTCGTTCTGTCCCTCCATTTCTTGAGTGACCTGGTCCAGTCTCTTCTGGACCTCTTGAGTCTCAGCCTTAAGGGCAAGACTCTCTGCCTCATGCTCCGCCTGTTTGCGGGCCAAGGCCTCCTCATGTTGAGCCCTGAGCTTCTCTATCTCCTGGCTGTGTTTTGCCTCTAGCTCTTTGCTAGCGGCTTCCTGTGCGTCGAGGGCCTCCTGTTGGCGCTTCAGGAGAGCCGACGCGTCCTGGAGCGCTGTGTACAGCGCCCAACACCCAAAGCGGTCCTTCGTGGACACGTTAGGTTTCTTTTGGTCGCAAAAGTCTTGGAAGACATCCTTTGCAACCTTTAGGGGATCCAGACCTCGGAACGATCCAGGCTCCCACGGCGAATCACCTCTCTTAAGGAGCCACTTTTCCAGACGAGGCACAGGGCTTGTCTTACGAAACATGGCTTTGGGCTTCCCTGGCTTCCTATTTACTCTGGGGAAACCTTTTTATTTCTTAGTGCGCCTGCCTGGGCTCTGTGCTCAGACCTGCGCGTGAACAGGGAATTTCTTTACTCCCCGTTCCTGGACTGACCTTTTCAGTCCTGGAAAAGGGCACCTAGCCTATTTAGGTTTTGGGAAGGAGAGTGATCAGCTGCTCGATTCCCTAACAGGGTAACCTATTGAACCTGTTTCAGGAGGGTTTTGAGCTCTCGGCTCTGACCGGTGAACCACACCAAACCGGTTTAGGTTTTGAGCTTTCCTACGCTCTAGCAGGGATCACCATTAAACCTGCGGAGTTTTGGGCTTTCCTGGCCCTGACTGGTGTACCCCTAACCAGCAGAGTTTCTGGAGACACTATGCCTCAGCGAGATTTCCTCCGAACTTGCACTGACTCACGCTCTTAGCCGTGAGGCAAAGCAAAACAAAGAATCGTTTCCAAGGCTGGAAGGGTTGCAGAGTCGCGGCTCTTTAACAAGCGCGTCTCTCAGCTGTTGTGGCAGTTATTTTTGGCGGGAAAGTGGATGGCGTATGGAGATGTTGATGCCGGCTGTTTCCCTACACTATCGCTCTGGGTCCCACCCACAAGATAGACCGTAAGATGGCTCAAGATAGCCTTGGGGCTTCGTGTGGGAGATCCCTTGCGTTCGGAACACCGCCGGTCACTGGCTAGTCCTAGCAGTCGGGTCTGGTGCGGCTGATCTCCACGACTCTCTGGTGCTTAAGGCACAGAGTCTCACACAGAAAGAGGTGAAGGGGTAAAGCCTCCCAGATAGAGTGCTCGCTAGAGCCAATCACGCAGACAGAAACCTCGCACACAAGCCTGTTCCAACACTCCAGTGGGGGGTTTCCTCCACGTCTGACCGTCAGAACGACACGTGTCGACTCTCGTGTGCGTTCAGACATTCAGGGTGTTGCCCGCGTTACTCCACCACTTTGTTAGCCTGATTGCGCGTTATTATGAATAATAACGAGGGGAATTATATTGATTATTAATAAGCAATCAGCTGCGAGAGCGAACACCAATGTATACAGAGGTCAGCCCCGCTGGGAGGAGTTGGTAACAGACCAGGAGACTTTTATGATTGAAAATAAAGTCTTTTACTGAGGTTTGCCATACACAAACAATTACACAAGCTCACACACAATTATTCAAGTCCTAAGAAATACAGAGAGAGGTAAGCACGTTTGCATTAGCAGGTAAGTCGTTGGTGGGTCATATTTACCAGTCGAGTCCTGTAGAGCGTTCCTCAGGAAAAATGGAGGGGAAAGAAACTAAGAAAAATGGGGCCACGTGGTCTGACCAGCAGATTGTCACGTGGAAACTCGGCCTGCAGACCAGAGTTTAAAGATGGAGGTAAGGGTTGGGGGATAGCAAGCTGGACATAAGAGGGTCAAAGGTTCGATAGGGGTCGTAGTAGAGAGAGAGAGCCCTGTGGTCTGGCATCCCCTTATAAGCAGGAGGGTGGGGGCTGGTTACCTCCTTGATTCCCGCCTCCTGGTAGTCCGTCCCTGAAAGCACCCTATTGGTTGGAAGATGTAGGGGAGGTGTGTGGAGGTGTGCCTGAGGGATGGTCAATACTGAGAGCTAGAAACTTACTCATGTCTGACACCAGGTGATAGCTAGGATGAGTCATTCAGCCACTTCTATTGTGTTGTTGATGGCATTAGCCCGGCTGTTGATGGCTTTCAATCAGTAACTAGGCAACGATGAATAGACCCTGCCAGGCTACGTGAAGTCTTGCATGTGAAGGTGGGGGAGGAAAGAGGCTGCCTGCTGTAGAAGGAACTCTCAATGGCGTTTTTGGAGTTCCTATTTCTGGTATTTTACTGTGCTTTTGTGTGTACTGGTTTTATTTCATATTTCCTTCATGAGAAACAGGCTGGTAACCTCTGCTGGGCACTGGAGCTGCTGGGCTGGTCAGGAGAAACGTCTCTTGCCTGGGTGCAGTCTCTGCTGGCATCTGGGAAGGTTACCATGTGGTTCAGTTCCTTTACACACGCACTGGCACAGTTTATTATTTTATTGCAGTTCAAAAAGAGGCTAAAAAGCCTTGCAGGGCAACACTAGCGTATGCGTTGAAATGATGGTTCTAGCCGACCCGGAATCGACTTCAAACGGGCAGGGAATTCCGTCGAGGAACAAGGTGACGAAAATCTTCTTCCTCCGGGGTGCTCCCGTGGTGAGGACGGACGATGAAGAGGGGTTGGATGACAGGGTCGGGTTTCGGGACGACAGGGATGAAGAGCAGGTTGTGTTGACCTTGCTTCGGAATTGAGAGCGCTGCGGAGGCGACGTAGGCGGCGATCTCTTCGACTTGCAAACTCTGGCGATGTGCCCGCGTTTTCCGCAAGCCCGACAAACCAACCCTTTGGCCCAACAGGTGTCGCGCTCGTGCTTCCCGCCACAACCAAGGCACTGACGCGCTGGCGCAGTCTTCACTTGGGTTCGCGGCTGGCTGCTGGAACAAGGCTCTCGTACGTCATCCACGGCGGCCGCCGGCTCACGGTCCTCGACCTGTTGGTGAATGCTGGATTCGGCTGCCGCAGGCCGCTGTCGCACTTCTCGCGTCGACCTTTCAGCAGCTTCAGCGGCGATGGCTTCCTCGAACGCGACCTTGAATGTCAGCGTCTTTAGGGCGAACAGGCGTTGTTGCAGCTTTGCATCACGGTGGCCGCAGACCAGCCGGTCTCGCAAAGCTGTCTCGAGATCGGCGAAGTTGCAAGCCCTTGCCAACTTCCTCAATGCCGCCACAAACTCGGCTACTGATTCGCTGGAGCCTTGCCGCCTTTCGTTGAACGCGTGCCGGGAAGCGATCTCTGAAGGCTGCGGCGCGAAATGAGCCTTCAACTTCTCCGTCAGCGTGGCGTACGGCACGGTCTTGATGTCATCAGGCGTGACAAGTGAATGAGCAATGTCGAACACCTCTTTGCCACACGAGCTAAGCAGTGCAGCTCATTTCTTCGCAGCATCCGTCACCCCGCCACTCTCGAGGTGAAACTCGAACCGGGTGAGGTACGCCTCCCAGTCCTCGGTCGTGGGCTCAAACGGCTCGAACCGGTGTTTGGAGCTCATCGCGGCACTTCCTGGAGTGGACGGCCCCCCTCGGAAACTCGCGGTCGATCGGAACTTCCTCCGTGGTGTCTCAGCGGGGCTGCCTACCCGCTAGATCCCATCCTCGTTGCCAGTTGATAAGTACGAGACAACACACCGGAGGTAGATTCAAGAAGTGATTTCAGCTTCATTTCAGCTCCAAGTTAGACCAGCTAAGGACTAGACCAGCTAGACAAAATACAGTCC
The DNA here is from genome assembly GCA_029375565.1 of Gekko gecko. NCBI lineage: Eukaryota > Metazoa > Chordata > Lepidosauria > Squamata > Gekkonidae > Gekko > Gekko gecko. Next base: position 97,581,914 of record JAPDNY010000008.1, read on the forward strand.
CAAAACAGCAGTTTATATACAATCCTGGCTGAGGTAGCCACGCCCACAGAAACAAAACGCGCCAATAACATTTGAATATCATAACCAATCACAGTTCAGGTATAAGGACCAATCATCTTTGTACCTTATGACCAATCACAGTTGTTCCCACCATAAGCCCTCTGATTGGGCAATACTTGTGCAGCATTTCCGATCCGCATAATGAGCACCTGCTCACTATGCTCACCATTATGTCTCTGAGGACATAACAATCATGACCAGAATTGATACTTGGATACTTGGTGCTGTCCAGTGGCAGCACCACAGTCACTGACAGTAATGGGTTCAGCCCAAACAGCAAAGCACCTAGCCTGGGAGAAGTGGAGGGGGAGGCAGCTGTGGTGGTACACATGCACCACCTCTTCAGGAGGGCTGTAGCCACTCTAGCCAGCTAACACCATTAAGTCCAAATGATGGTGAGGAACCCTGGGCTGGCTGTAGCAGTACAAGGCAGGCTGCAGCAGGTAGGCAGGTAGCTCAGTGCCTCCCTGAAGAAGTGGCAGCATCCAAGAACAGAAGGATGGTGCTGGCATCAGCATTGTCCATGCTGACAGCATCAGTTTATTTCCCTTCTTTGGGAGCTGTGCCACTGAAAGGCAAGAGAAAGTGGGAAGCATGTTATCCCTGGTAGCTGGGGTCTACAAGGATGATGAACCTACCTCCTTTCATCTGTGAATGGAGTGGGCCAAGCACAACAATCTTTAAGGCAATGTTGATGCTCTAGACTGGTTTCCATTCTCTATTATCTTTATCTGAGAGCTTTGCCTACATGGCAGTCATTTTCTCTCTCTCTTCTCTATTTCCCCAAGGTGGTAAGTGGGGATTTAAAACAGGAGTTTGCCAACTGGAAGCGAGCAAATGGTAATCCCTAGATGCCATAGAGATTAATGTTTGTATTTTGTCTTGGTTTTCTTCAGGCTTCATGTCTGGGTTATATTATGGTATTGCTGCCAGTGTTAGTAACACCTATTAAGTATGCCAAATTAAAACTTCCTCCAGTTAAAATAATCCAGTCCCTTGAGGGCTTGCTAATGAACCCACAGATTTGCTATAGGAAAGTGAAACATTTAGATGGTTTTAAAGGCTTAAGAACTTGGATCAGAGGCATTAAGATTTCAGAGATAATGCAGCTGTAGTATTATGTGCCTTGATCACTATGTCCTTTCTCAAGGACACAGACTGTGGAGAATTGCCTGGCACAATCTAATTAGATTATTATAATATCCTTTCCACACTGGAAAAATAATCATCACAAATAAGTAGAAGAAAAATGGGACTAAATTTGTACTGAAGATGGTAATTTCATTAATTTTCACGAACAGTTTCTCTCTTCACTAAAAGTTGTCTAACATAAGCTTGGAAAATTCAGGAATCCTCAACATATAATTTGCCTAGTTCATGTTTGTTTCTTCTTTAGAGATGCAGCAGATTTGTTCTAGAATCTTGTGGCTCACTTTCATCTGATTTAAGATGGATATTTTCCTATAGGTAGTCTGTTCAGAAATGTTTTCTTTTAAATACTATATTGCAATTATTAATAGTTGACTAAGAGGATTTTAAAAATTTCTGTGGTTCCACTTATCATCACCTTTCACATATCCATGAGCTAAATTCTTGCTAAGCCTAAGGACTAATGTATGGATTTTGGCCTCTGGAGCATACTATAGTAATTGCTGCCAGTGTCTAATGAAGGTATTTAAGAGTGGAAAAATACAATTACAAATGTAGACATTTCAAAGCTTGATCAAAAGCTGACTTAAAGATATTGAAGCACTTCACATGAAGAAAATCCAACAGTCACTCTAGCTCAACAGTGCCTTGAAGGCGCCTCACTAAGGCTTCATGGTTATTCCTGGTTCTGCTATCCATGATACTTGAACTGGATATGTTAGGGATTAAAGCCTGGTAGAAATAGTTTATTCAGTCTAAAAACTGGTGTGGTGTTTTTCTTTAATTAAAACAAAGTGGTGTTCTCTCTCTGTGTGTGTATGTGTTAAACAACAACAAAATTAATATCTAATGACCAAAGCAATAAATCTTTTAATGAAATAAAGCAGTGAATGCCAACAGCACTTGGAATAATCTATCAGTTTAATATAATCATCTCTGTAGCTTCCAGTGGATCCCAGGGAAGCCAAGGAAACTTTGAATTAGTGCCTGCAGACAGTTTTGGGATAGATAAGGATCAATGAACTAAAGCATAATCTCAACAAGATGGAGGTGCTACTGATAACTGGAAGGACACAAGAACTGAGGTGTCTCCTGGTCTGGATAGAGTTGTATTTCCTCTAAAGGAGTAGGTTTGTAGCCTGGGGATGCCAGTAGACCTGGCTTCTGTAGGATAAGCAGATGGCAGTAGTTACTAGGGATGCCTTCCACAAGCTTTGGCTGATAACCCAACTATGACCTTTCTTGAGTTAAAAAAAAGACCTTGCCACTGTCATGCATGCTCTTGGTAACATTTAGATTGCATTATGGCAATGCACTCTATATGGGACTGCCCTTGAAGATTGTCCAGAAGTTACAGTTGGTATAGAATGCAATGCACTCTATATGGGACTGCCCTTGAAGATTGTCCAGAAGTTATAGTTGGTATAGAATGCTGCAGTCAGGATGGTGACTGGAGTTGGTTATAGGGTCCATATCATTCCTGTGTTCCGTCTGCACTGGCTTCCAGTTTGCTTCAGTTCAGTGTGCTGGTATTGACCTTTAAAGCACTATACAACTTGAGACCAACATACCTTAATGACCACCTGCTCTCATATGAAACTATGTGACCAATATAATGATTTTCAGGAACTCTGCTATCCAGGTCAATTGAAGCTAGGTAGGTGGCAACCACAGAGTGATAAAGGGAGACCCAGAGTTGCATAGTGGTCAGAGTATTGGGCTAGGATCTGGGAGACCCAGATTTGAATCTTCACTGTACAGTGGAAAACTGACGAGTGACTGTTAGCCAAATTGTCTTATTTTTTTATTAATAAACGTGGGGAATCATGAATCTTAAGTGGCAATAGGCATAAAATATGGGACCATAACTGGTGTTTACGGGAGTTAGAGTACCCAAGACCCAGGTATAGATGCTGAGGCTATAGCTAAAATAGTGATTTCTTACTAAAGGTTCTTCAAGCATACAAACAAAAATCAAGCATTCTCACACGCAATACAGAGCTAAGAATATAGAGCTGAAAGGGTACAGACATTGCATGAACGGGATTATTGTTGATGGAGTAATATCCTGTCCAATGAGACACTTGGATCATGCAGTGAAAAATGAGATACACTGAGGGGGAAGGGATAGTGAGTTGACCAGCAACACACATGGACTGATTCCAAATAGGCCTAGATTTGGAACCAACAAGATAGGGTGGGGTTAGGAGAGGAAGAAGCAAGGGTTGGAGGTTCTCTTTTTATACCTAAAATGTGACCTGAAGCAGTTGCCTATTGTCACATGGTCCCCAGGAAATATTAACCAAAAACATAAACTATGAATAGGGCAGAAAAGGGATTAATAGTTGGGCAATTGCAGGTTATGGCTTGGCTGGGAGTGACCCCTCTTAGGAGAATGGGAAAGACAAAGGTGGAAAGGAAGAGAATCAATTAGGTTGCAGGACTGGTACTTTGGGTTAACAACCAGATGCTTGACAGTTGTCTTATCTTGATGGGTGGAAGGAAGACTTGATGGCTCACTGCTGTTGTCATTAGGCACATCGTTTTGTTTTAGGCTGGAGAGGAATGAGTGCTTCTTTTGGTGGTGTTAATACATGGAGGTAGGAGGGGGAAATGCTTGTGTGATGAAGAACGGAGTTTTTCATGGCATCTGTGCAGGGACATCTTATCCTTTTTGCAGTGTGTGGCTTCCCTCTGTGATCTGCTGCTGTTTCTGCATGCATGGAGGTCAGGGCTGCTGGTCTACATTCTGGTGCTCGCATGGCTGCAAAGATGCGGGAGCAGGAGACTTTTTGTAGTCCAGGAGTCCATGCCTGGCTTGGCATGCTGCTTAGGCACAAGGCTCCCCTTGGCCAAAGCACATCCATTTAGTCCAGTATAAGGGCACTGCTTATGGGCTACAGTCATGTCCATTGCCCTGACATACTCTTTTTACAGTTCAGCAAAGCAGTCATTTTTAAGAGTCTTTAATAATGCCATCTGCAGTGGCCACGTGGCACATGACCTTGGGCCTGTCACACATTCTCAGCCTAATCTACTTCATATGGTTGTTGTAAGGATAAAACGGAAAAGAGTAGAATGATTGCTCTCAACGGTACGCCCAACCATGTGCAGCCTTGACCTTTGCCATTCATGGCTTATAAAAGCTGGCCATGAGGGGCTACTAGATGCCCTCAGGGATGTTATCAATCAGTCCTTTGCTGAGGGCTGGTTCCCAGGGGCACTCAAGGAAGCGATGGTCCACCCTCTCTTGAAAAAAACATCCTTGGACCCGGCCGAATTGGCCAACTATTGGCTGGTCTCCAATTAGCCCTATTTGGGCAAATTACTTGAGAGGGGGTGGCAATTCAGTTGCAGAGCTTTATGGATGACACTTCCATGCTTGACCCGTTCCAGTCAGGCTTCCGGCCAGGTCTTGGGACCGAGACGGCACTTGTCGCCCTCACGGATGACCTCCGGAGGCATCTGGATCGATGTGGATCAGTAGTGATAAGTATGAGACAACACGCCGGAGGTAAATTCAAAAGTGATTTCAGCTTTATTTCAGCTCCAAGTTAGACCAGCTAAGGACTAGACCAGCTAGACAAAATAGTCCACAAACACAAGGGTTTAAATACAGTTCTGGCTGTAGTAGCCACACCCACAGACTGTGAAACGCGCCAATAACATTTGAACAGGCAGCCAATCATAGTGCAGTTATAATGACCAATCACAATTGCATGTTAACAACCAATCATAATTGTTTCTGTACTAGCCCTCTGATTGGGCAACACCAGACAGTATTCAGAATCCGCATAATGAGCACCTGCTCACCATGCTTACCATTATGTCTCTGAGGACATAACAACTCCTCCCCCCTTAGATGGAACACACTTGTAATCAGACAAGTGGGGAGGGGCTCTTCGGCTTCGTTGGGACCGCCGTAACTCTGGGGCTTCAGGTGGATCAGGGTCTGCACTAGGTTCAGCGCCAGGCACTGCTGGGCTGACAGGCTCTTCAGGGTCCGAGAGTGCAGGGGTCTGCCCTGCCTCAGGTTCTTGACGAGAACCAGCAGCACTCACCTCGTCCGGAGGTAAGTGGGACTGCTCCCTGGGCCTGTAACAATCTCCGGCTTCAGTCTCCTGGTCCGCAGGAGACCATCGCTGCCGGAGTTGGTCTATGTGGCGGCGTATCTTTCGGCCGTCAGATAGCCTCACCACATACATCCTGGACCCTAGACAGTGGGTGACTTCGGCGGGAAGCCACCGATGCCCCTCAGAGTAGTTTCGGGCAAAGACCCAGTTCCCGGGCTGAAACTCTCTGGATGGTGTGGGCGGTTCGGCCCGTACAGCTCTGCTGCCATCCAGATCCGGGTGCAGGTGGTCGAGGAGGGTTGTCAATTTCCTCCCCATGAGCAGCTCGGCCGGGCTTTTCCCTGTGGCAGAGCTCGGTGTGACATGCTGCCACAGGAGAAAATCGGCCACTCGATGGTCCCAGTCCTCGCCAGGCAGTCGGGCGAGGGTCTCTTTCGCCGTCCGAACCATCCGCTCTGCCTGGCCGTTAGAAGCAGGATGGAATGGGGCTGTGGTGATGTGCCGGATTCCGTAGCCCTCTAGGAAGCCGGCGAACTCCCTAGAGGTCAGTTGATGGCCGTTATCACTGACCAATACTTCAGGTAGCCCATGGGTTGCAAAAGGTTGGCGCGAAGCCTTTATTAGGTTTGCCGATGTTGTGGACCTCATGGGGACTACCTCCAGCCACTTCGAATAAGAGTCCACAACCACCAGGAGCATTTGGCCGTTGATTGGCCCCGCAAAGTCAAAGTGCAGCCTTGACCAAGGCTTTTCAGCTCTGTTCATGGGTGCTGGTGGTGTGTGCGGAGGGTCAGGCCGTGACTGCTGGCAGCGCACGCAGCCTCGAACCTTCTCTTCGATGTTTGCATCGAGCCCAGGCCACCATAAATACCCCCTCGCCAGGGCCTTCATGCGAACAATCCCTGGGTGCCCGGCATGCAGGGACTCAAGAACCCTTCCTCTCAGTTTGGGGGAAATCACTACTCTGTTCCCCCATAGTAAACAACCCTTAACAATGGACAGCTCAGACCTTCTGTCCCAGTATGCCTTGAACTCAGGCTCTGAACAGACACTCGGCCACCCCCTCCACACCCAGTTTAAAACACGAGATAGTATTAAGTCCTTCTGGGTGAACGCGGCAACGTCCTCGGACCGAAGTGGAGACTCCGACAGTTCATCCAAGGCGCAAATGTCCGCTGTAGGAGCCGGATCGAAACCAGTCTCAGGCAGAGGACAGCGGCTCAGAGCATCAGCGTGCATGATACATTTTCCAGGTCTATGCTCCAAGTCGTATTCGTACGCCGCCAAGAACAGGGCCCATCTCAGCATTCTGGGCGACAGTATGTTGGGCGTGGGGCGGTCTGGGGCAAATATTCCCAGTAGCGGCTTGTGGTCAGTCACCAGAATGAAATGGCGGCCATACAAAAAGTCATGGAATTTCTTGACCGCACTTACAAGTGCCAAACCCTCTTTGTCTATTTGCGCGTAGTTTTTTTCTGCACCACTCAATGACCTTGAGTAGTATGCAATCGACGCCTCAGACCCGTCAGGCATTGCATGGCTCAAAACTGCCCCAATACCGTATGGCGACGCATCAGCCGCCAAAACCAACATTTTACCCTCATCAAAATGAGTTAGCACGCTGTCAGAAGTCAGTAACGCTTTAACATTTTCAAATGCCCTCTCTTGTAGCCGTCCCCAAACCCACTTCACGCCTTTATTCAACAATCGATGCAATGGCTCGGCTACCGAAGCTTTGTGGGGCAGAAATGAGTGGTAAAAATTGATTAGCCCTAAATAGGCTTGTAACTCCGTTTTATTTGTAGGTCTGGGTGCATTGTGTATAGCTGCTACCTTTCCAGGGGTTGGGTGTACACCTTGTTCATCAATCTTGAACCCAAGGAACTCGACACTTGAGACCCCAATCGCACATTTTTCCCGTTTTACTCGCAACCCAGCCTTATTGAAGCACTTCAGAACACTCCGGACCCTTTCCAGCAACTCTTCATCACTTTTTCCCGCAATAAGCACGTCATCAAAATAGGGAATTACTCCCTTGATACCTCTGAGCAACCCCTCCATTAAACCCTGGAAGATCCCAGGTGCGACGTTAACCCCGAATTGTAGGCGCTTAACTTTAAACGCACCTCTATGCGTAACGATGGTTTGTGCTTCTGCAGCATTGTTATCTACGGGCAACTGTTGATATGCCTGGGCAAGGTCTAATTTTGCAAACACCTTGCCTCCCCCAAGAGATGCAAGCACATGGCTTATTACCGGTACGGGGTAGGAATGCTGTTGTAGCGCCTTATTGATTGTGCATTTATAATCTGCACAAATACGTATGCTTCCATCAGGTTTGACAGGAGTAACAATGGTCGTTTCCCATTTGCTGTACGGAACTGGCTCCAAGACCCCTTGCTCTAGGAGCTTGTCAATTTCCATTTCAATCTTTGGTTGCAATGCTAACGGCACCTTCCTATATTTTAGCCTGATAGGCCTAACATTTGGATCCAACTCAAATGAAACTGGGGGACCCGTATAAGTTCCCAGCCCTTTTGCAAAAACCTGAGGAAACTCATCATACAAACAATTCCATTTATCATGACATACCGTATTAATACCAGAAATAGCAATGCCTAATGGCTCAAACCAATCGAGCCCCAACAGGCTTACCCTGTCCCCTTCGGCAACAATCAGGGACAGAGCCGCCTTACGCTCTTTGAAACGGACGTCAAATTCCGCCTCACCTGCCAATGGAATTCGGTGCCCTTGAAAATCTGCTAGACAGGCATCAGTTGGCAGGAGGCGGCGGCGGCTTCGGCTCGGAAAAAGATGATCCAATGTGCACGTTGAAATGATGGTTCTAGCCGACCCGGAATCGACTTCAAACGGGCAGGGAATTCCGTCGAGGAACAAGGTGACGAAAATCTTCTTCCTCCGGGGTGCTCCCGTGGTGAGGACGGACGATGAAGAGGGGTTGGATGACAGGGTCGGGTTTCGGGACGACAGGGATGAAGAGCAGGTTGTGTTGACCTTGCTTCGGAATTGAGAGCGCTGCGGAGGCGACGTAGGCGGCGATCTCTTCGACTTGCAAACTCTGGCGATGTGCCCACGTTTTCCGCAAGCCCGACAAACCAACCCTTTGGCCCAACAGGTGTCGCACTCGTGCTTCCCGCCACAACCAAGGCACTGATGCGCTGGCGCAGTCTTCACTTGGGTTCGCGGCTGGCTGCTGGAACAAGGCTCTCGTACGTCATCCACGGCGGCCGCCGGCTCACGGTCCTCGACCTGTTGGTGAATGCTGGATTCAGCTGCCGCAGGCCGCTGTCGCACTTCTCGCGTCGACCTTTCAGCAGCTTCAGCGGCGATGGCTTCCTCGAACGCGACCTTGAATGTCAGCGTCTTTAGGGCGAACAGGCGTTGTTGCAGCTTTGCATCGCGGTGGCCGCAGACCAGCCGGTCTCGCAAAGCTGTCTCGAGATCGGCGAAGTTGCAAGCCCTTGCCAACTTCCTCAATGCCGCCACAAACTCGGCTACTGATTCGCTGGAGCCTTGCCGCCTTTCGTAGAACGTGTGCCGGGAAGCGATCTCTGAAGGCTGCGGCGCGAAATGAGCCTTCAACTTCTCCGTCAGCGTGGCGTACGGCACGGTCTTAATGTCATCAGGCGTGACAAGTGAACGAGCAATGTCGAATACCTCCTTGCCACACGAGCTAAGCAGCGCAGCTCGTTTCTTCGCAGCATCCATCACCCCGCCGCTCTCGAGGTGAAACTCGAACCGGGTGAGGTACACCTCCCAGTCCTCGGTCGCGGGCTCTAACGGCTCGAACCGGTGCTTGGAGCTCATCGCAGCGCTTCCTGGAGCGGACGGCCCCCTCGGAAACTCACGGTCGATCGGAACTTCCTCCGTGGTGTCTCAGCGGGGCTGCCTACCCGCTAAATCCCATCCTCGTCGCCAGTTGATAAGTATGAGACAACACGCCGGAGGTAAATTCAAAAGTGATTTCAGCTTTATTTCAGCTCCAAGTTAGACCAGCTAAGGACTAGACCAGCTAGACAAAATAGTCCACAAACACAAGGGTTTAAATACAGTTCTGGCTGTAGTAGCCACACCCACAGACTGTGAAACGCGCCAATAACATTTGAACAGGCAGCCAATCATAGTGCAGTTATAATGACCAATCACAATTGCATGTTAACAACCAATCATAATTGTTTCTGTACTAGCCCTCTGATTGGGCAACACCAGACAGTATTCAGAATCCGCATAATGAGCACCTGCTCACTATGCTTACCATTATGTCTCTGAGGACATAACAAGTAGTACTGTTGTTTTTAGATCTATCGGCAGCGTTCGATACTGTCAACCATCAGTTACTGATCCATCGCCTCGCAGACGCTGGAATTCAGGGGCTTGCCTTGCAATGGCTTGTCTCCTTTCTTCAAGGTCGGGGACAAAGGGTGGCACTAGGCGAGCAGACGTCCCAGAGGCACCCACTGGTATGTGGGGTTCCCCAAGGGGCGGTACTGTCCCCGATGTTATTTAACATCTATATGCACCCCCTTGCCCAGATTGCCTGGAGGCATAGGCTAGGGTGTCATCAATATGCAGATGACACCCAGCTATATCTGTTGTTGGGCGGCTGGTCCGACTCCACCCCAGAGGACCTGGAGTGGGCACACTATGACGTGGCGGGTTGGCTTAGGCTGAGTCAATTGAAATTGAATCCGATGAAGATGGAGGTCCTGTGCCTGAGTTGGAGCAGACCGGGGGTAGGGATCCCACTCCCAACCTTTGATAGGGCACCATTGGTGCCAGCACTAAGGGTTAGGAGTTTGGGAGTGCTCCTGGATGCCTCCTTAACAATGGAGGCCCAGGTAGCAGCCACTGCCAAGGTGGCCTTTTTCCATCTGCAGCTGATCAGGCAGTTGGTTCCCTTCCTCGAACGCAATGATCTGGCTACAGTGATTCATGCTATGGTCACCTCAAGATTAGACTACTGCAACACTCTCTACATGGGGCTGCCTGTGGTTCAGATCCGGAAGCTGTACAAGACCACATCCAGCCTGTACCAAAGGCACTGCACTGGCTGCCAATAGCATTTCAAAGTGCTGTTTTTGACCTTTAAAGCCCGATATGGTCAGAGGCCTGCCTACTTGAGGGACCGCCTTTCCCCATATGTGCCCCAGGGAGCACTGAGGTCAGGGACCCAGAGTCGCCTGGCTCTTCCTGGCCCGAGAGAAGCCAGGTTGGCTGCTACCGGAGCGAGGGCCTTTTCAGTGGCGGCTCCACATTGGTGGAATGAGCTCCCGGAGAACATCAGGGCCCTGCGGGAGCTTCTGCAGTTCCACAGGGCCTGTAAAATGGAGCTCTTCCACCAGGCCTTTGATTAGGGGCTGCCACTGATTAAATGTTACCATCAAAACACACTATGGTCCCATGAATATCATGTGGAGATTGCCACTGGTGAGGGGAAGGTAAACTGAGGCCACTATTAGTTTGTTCCATTGTCTAGTACTGCCAGTTTTTAGGATGTTAGTTAGAATGTTGATGTATATTTTAACACATTGTTTATTGATTGAATGTTGTTAGCTGCCTTGAGCCAATTCTCAGCAAGGCAGGATATAAATGGAAAATAGTAAATAAATAAATAATAAAATGATGCTAGCTGTTTTGGAGACCCACTAAGGAGAATGGCAGGGTATAAATGAATTAATAAATACATTCTATCAGGCTGTGTGTCAGATAATGCATATGCACAAAAAAAAATAACTATGTACTGTAGTATTAGAGAGGTGTTGAAAAAAAGTTCAGGAAGATCATGCAATGAAAAAGGATGGGTGGGAGGAAGCACAGTGCTGTTTGAAATGGCCGTATAGCTTCAGAGGCAGCTTATTAACAGAATGAAATTTGCTGTATGAAACCTCTGTCCCTGTATTGCTTTACTTGGAACTGGACCAAAAATGGAACACATCTGGTTTAGAACAGTAATGTGAAAGGGGCCATAGTGTGTCTTGTAGTATGTCATCAGCCTGGGAGCTGAACCAGTAAGCATACATGCCTACTTTCCAGTCTTTTGACTTGTGCTGGACCTAAGTAAAAAATCCAATTATATCCCTATCCAATGAGTAACACTTTTTTTTTTTCCATTTTAGAGTAAAAAATGTCCATGAATTTAATCTGTTGAAGCAATTCAGAGGGAGGCAATCCTGCCTTGATATACTCTCGAGGCACTCTGGAGCTGGCCTTTAATGCACACAACAATTTTATTTTTTCCTGAGGAAATGATTTGCAAAATCTTGATATGTCATGATCATGCTTATGTCAGAGTGGTCAGATATGACTTTGATGAATGCTACAGACCAAATAGTCATGCTTATCTGGGTTCACGGAAGAAATCTTTGCCATATTCTGCTTTGCACTTCAGTCACTTACATGTCTTACAAAGTCACACACAACTTGCAGAATCACTTAAGAGGCTAGCATGAATGCTATGAATGAGATGGAATCAGTGAACAGTTCATGCAGAAGGGCTGTCCAGTCCCACTTCCCACTGCCACCTGCCCTCCCAGTTCATAATGGGCCCCAGTCGTCAGGATCCATTTTAAAAGGGGGGGGCGGGCACTGCATTTAAGAGTGTAAAGATGCCTTCCATGAATTTATTCCATTCATGGTTGGTTGCATCTGGTTTCTTAAAATCGGTTCACCTTGCATACATCAGATACATAACTATTTGAGATTATAGAGTCATTTTTGTTCCTGTTATTTCCTGCTTCCTAGCATGTACCTTGACAATACAGGGATGATAAAATAATGCTGAAAGTGGCCCTTGGATGTTCTTCTCACATTATGGTGTATTTTTCTACCTCAAAAAAAAAAAAAGAGAGAGACAGATTATTTCCACGTAGGAAAGGTGTTCTCTGTGAAACATCTCTTTGTCATATAGAAAAATCAGTTCAGAATGTTAACCATTTTGAGAGAGATTGCTTTTGGTTTGACTGTAAAAAAAATCAATATGGGTGTTCTGTCAAATGTACTTTTGGCTTTAAGACAAATTTGATGGAAAATGTGTTGAAATGTATTTCACAGATACTGGAAGTGTTTAAGGTCATATGAGTCAGTCAGGATAAATGTATTTTGTCTCAGATTGTTTGTTACTAAGAAGTAAAACCATTTAAGAAAATATATAGCATCACCAGAGCACCATTGACTTGTGTTTTGTTGATACCCTTTAGCAAAGGGCATATGCTTTAGCTTTCAGTAAGCGAACAGTTTACTATTTGAGGATCCTCAAGCACTGTAGTTTTTGATCTGCTTTTAGACACAGGAACCAGAATATGTTGCTCAGCTAGCTGGTTAATGTTAGCCTTTCCTTTATCTTGAGGCAGCTTCAAAAACTCATTTGTCTCTGCCACCAATACAATGGCTTTAAAAACAAAGCAAAGTCATTCAGAACAAGGAACAGCCCTTGTCAGATGTAGGGTACTTAACTGGCAGGAGTACTTATGACTCCTGTCATGTTAAATGCTTAATGCTGTGCTTCCAAATCATTCAGAAGTTTACTTTAAGGTTTCTTGTTCTGTTGGTTTTTTTATACCAACAAACTTCATGGCTAATCCGTGAACCAGTTCACAAGTCTAGGGCTATGTTAAAAACACTGGGTCACAGGGACATGCATACCAAGCATTGTTCAAATAGTGTCTTTTGTTAACAAAGATTCAGGTGGGTAGCCATGTTGGTCTGAAGCAGCAGAACAAAGTTTGAGTCCAGTGGCACCTTTAAGACCAACAACATTTTATTAATGTGCAAGCACACTACTTCAGTTACAGTGAAACAGAATTTCCTCAACCATTACCTATAGGAAGGGAGGGTAGTTGCCAGGAAGAGCTACTTAGAATCAAGATGCATAAGTAACTGGGTTATTATAGCTGAGATTGGATTAAGGCAGTTGTTAAGATCTGCGAATGGCAGTAAATTAGCATACAAATACAAATGTTAACAAACAGATGTGAGAACAACGTCTGGTGGCACCTTCAAGACCAACAAAGTTCGATTTTGGGTATAAGTGAGAACTGAGAGACTTAGCAAGTGTAGGTGCACACTGCTTCAGATACACTGAAACAGATTTCCTCAGATATTACATGTGGGGGGTTAGTTGCCAGGAAGTTTTGTGAACAAAGTGACTCATGACAATGTTTTTGTCTTCCATGCAGAAGCTCCTGTGTCCAGTTTAGGGTTCCCAGGTCCCAGCAGGAGTCCCCCTTTTTTGTGTGGTTTCCCCAACTGGTCAGTGGGGAAACCACACTCCCATACAGGAACATCGCCACGTGACATCCTTAACACTAAATAGTGTGTTTAACATGGCAGAGGCAAAGATAGAGTGATTTCAACAAGCAGCAGTTTATTGAATCGCAACAGGAATGCTTTACAAGGGGCAACTGCTCTAACTATATAGAACTAAGCCACTCCCAGCCCCCATGCAAGGGGCCAGTCCTCAGACAGTTTCCAGGATCCTGCCTGCTTTTGTTCTGGGGATTCAAGCTCCAACTAGGTGGCCTGCCAGACAAGTCCAGGCATGCCTCCTTAAGCTACTAGCACCAGCAACAGTTAAGCCTGAGTGGAAGATTGCACATATCCAGACATAACACTTAACACAATGACATCACCTGGAAGTGTTGTCATTGTGTCGCCAATGTCAAGGGGTGATGCTCTAGGGGTTTTTTTTTGTCAAACTATGACAGAGGGCAAACCTCTATGGTTTTTTGAAGGCAAAAAACCATAGAGGTTTGCCCAAAAGCTAAAGCATCACCCCAACATCAGCAACACAATGAAGTCACTTCTGGATGATGTCATCATACCACATGCATGCTTTGCACACGTGGCAAAAGATCCCAGGAAGGACCTGGGAGACCCCCACCAGCTGCCAGGTAGGACCTGGCAATCCTAGTTCAATTCTGGACTTGCACCCAGTGAAGTACATTTCCACAGAGCCAAAAGTTTAAACCAGGACAATGATTCATTAACATGCGTCATTCCTCAGGGATGCCAACCTCCAAATGGTGGCTGGAGATCTCATGGGATTACAACTGATCACCAGGTGACAAAAGTCAGTTCATCTGGAGGAAATGGCCATTTTAGAAGGTGAACTTTATCGCATAATACCCACTGAAGTCCATTCCCTCCCCAAACCCCACCCTCTTCAGGCTCCACCCACCAAATATCCAGGCATTTCCCAACCCAGAGCTGGCAAACATAGTCATTCATACAGAAATTTATAGTGCAATCCTAACTCCTGGGAGTAAATCCCATTAGATAGATCTGACTAGAATTCACATTAACAGCATGTTTTCCTTGTTAGAACAAAACCAAAGGGTAAAACATTTGCCAAACAATAGGTTCATTACTCATTGATCCCAATTTGCTATCATCTTCTGCAAAATACATCCCTCTACTACAACTATTGATTATGTCTGCTGAGGGTAAACAGCGAGGCATAAATGGACATGATTATCAGACTATATATTCAGCCATGTAGTAAAGATCGGGGGTGGGGAATCATTAATGTTATAGTTTTGGAAAGTCTGTAACCTATCTGAGCATACTACCATACAGAAATGTAAAATGTTGTTTTTTAAAATCCTACAATTCTAATTGAAATGTTGCAAAACTGAATGAAAAAAGACTTACCACAAATAATTACGAATACTAATTTATAAGGTCAGTTATTTCCTTTTTAATGTGGCAGACAAGACTTTAAATGAAGGTCTTTAAAATGTCTGCACTCATTTGAATTCAAATGGAAATGCAGTTAGAACAGCTGAGTGCGAATGAACTGTTTTAGTTAACTCTTCTTGGCAAATGTCTAGAATGAGTTGAGTGAACACTTTGGCACCAGTTCAGATTTTATTATCTTGTATAGCTATTCAGTGCTGACTGTAATCACATGATAGTAATCAAAGGCCAGATGTCCCTGGTGAACCTTGACAATCTATATAAACTAATTACTGTTTTATGTGCCATTATCTTGGATTGTTTGGAGGACAGTGTATAAAAGTGTATTGGGACATAAATATAGGTGGCTTTTATTTATTTGTGAAACAATCCAGCCATTTACTAAAAGTGATGTTTTAAGTGTGACAGGATTCTAGATGTAGAAAAGAGTAAGAGTCCAGTAGCACTTTAAAGACTAACAGAATTTGTGGCAGGGTATGAGCTTTCGTGAGTCACTGCCCACTTCTTCAGATACCATTTTAAAATTTATTTTAGAAGCCATTTAAAAGTCTAAGGATTTGTGACCAGAATCTGTTGTTTTTGGACAAATTTAGGGTGTTGCTTTAATGGCACAGCACAATATTTGTACTGGCAGGGATCCTGTGCAGTACCTTTAACTCTCATACTGGGGCAAAGGGGTAGCCTTGTGTCATGCTGCTTCAAAATATGTATATGTATTTGGCACTGCATGGTTACAGTGTCTTCAGACTTGAACTAAAATATATATTTTAGCTCAGCTGTGTGTGTGTACTAGATTTGTGACTATTGAAAAAATAAGATTTGTGTCCTTGCATTTAAATGGTATACTGGAGTAGTAATACTATGTATGCTTCATTCTTCCTTTACTCCACTAGTGATACTACTGATACAGGCACAATAGTGTATCAGCAGGGGGGACAAGCAGACATGTCACTTACTATATTGGAAGGCAGGTACTGGAAGAGGCTGAGGCAAAGGCAAGCTGCACAACATACCTCACCCTCCAGTGACAGGCATAGCAGTGCACTGGCAAAGGAGAAAATAATAGGCATCATTGAAACTTTTGGGAGATAGGCCAGGTGTGCTACAAAGGGAAGAGGTTGAAGTAAGTGCTTTCCTATGCAGAGATAGCATAAAGTTGTTCAGGCAGATGATTTCTAAGTATGGAAATGGGTTGTGCCTCCCTACTGCTGCTTTTAAATCTTCCAGTTCCCTTTGATGCATGACCATTCAGTAGTGATAAAACACTTGGCACGGGAAGTAGAATACACAGGTGCCGTATTAGTGTCAGCAAGATGGGATCTTTCCTTTGGGGTTCTGAGTTATAAGCAAAACATTTTTAATACCTATGTGAAACCTTTGGAGAGGAGAGATTATCCATAGCTTTGGTGTAGGATATCTTCACTGTGCTAATGACACCCTACTGTACATGATTTTGTCTGAACCAGCAGAGGAAGCTCTGTAGGTCTTTGGCCAGTGTGTCTCCCCACCATGCTCAATTGGCTGAGGATCAGGGCTCTTTTTGTAGCTGGAACTCCTTTGCATATTAGGAGACACACCCCTAATATAGCCAATCCTCCAAGAGCTTAAAGTAGCCCTTGTAAGAAGAGTTCTGTAAAGGAGTTCCTGCTACAAAAAAATCCCTGCTGAGGATAAATAATTTGAAGTTGAATCCAAATATGGAAGGGAAGTTGTTGGACCAGGCTGAGACCCGGAGGGTACTATGGTCCCCACTTGTGATGTGGTTGAATTATCTTTGATTTTGTTAGGAGTTTAGGAATTATACTGCATTCTGCTCTTTGGATAATGATAGTCATGGTTAAAAGTGCTTTGCCCCCTTTTTTCCATCTAGTGAGGAAACTGGTTTCCTATTTGGACTCGGCCAACCTGGCTACAGTGCTCTGTGCCATAGTAAACTTGAGGATAGACTAAATGGGGTTGTCCATGAAGGCAATCTGGAAAGTTAAGCTGGTGCAAAACACTGCTGAATGAGTGCTATCTTGAGACAGTCACAACTCACCTAGTGTACCAGTAAAGTATACATTAGTGCTCAATGCCTTTTTCCTGCTCTCTCTGTTTTGGTACAAAAAGGGAGGGTTTTTCCCTGCATGCTGGAGCCTCTTGGAAGAAAAGAAAATTCACATGACACTGTTGTTTCACTTGCCCTGTACTAGGCTTGCCAAGCCCCCGCTGGGGGTGGGTAAATTCCCACCTGGGAGGCCTGTTACCTGCCGGTGGCGGATTGGGCCCCAGGGGGAACTTCACTCTCTGCCGTAGGGCATCCCCAGTGTGATGATGTTGTGGGGGACACACTCTGTGAATTGAGGTAAAACTCTATGGTTTTCCCTCAAGTCACGGTGCCCCCACCCCCAACATCGTGTGGGCGACATGATGACATCATTTCCGGTGATGTCATCGTGGCGCATGTGCGCTTTGCGTGCATGCAGGGAGACACCCCAACAGAGCCAGGAATCCCCCCGTTTTGCAGGTAAGTCGACTTGGCAACCCTACCCTGTACCCACTCTGACTCCAAACAGGGTTCTTAACAAGCCTGGAGAAAAAAAATGCTTTGCCTTTAATAGAGGCTTAATGGGAAGTTGATGGTTGTAGCTTTTTATGGCATGGACGTGAATAACACCACATCTTAAAAGGACATGATGTTTGTTTGTTTTTCTCTCTCCAGGCATTTGGCAACCCGAATTCAAAATCCAAATTGGTTTTGTACACTTCTGACCACAGCCTCATCAGAATGATATTTCCGTGTTAGAATGTAATCCTATAGTATCACACACACTCCCTTCTAAGACTGGAGGAAGTAATTTACACATCAAGAAGTCTTATAGTCAGTTGGAATACTAATGTCAAAACAGCCAAACAGATTTTTTACAAAAAATAATTTGGGTGGAAATAATTAGACTATTTGAACAAAGGAGATCCACAATAAACCAAAAATGTACAGGTTTATATACTTGTATTGTGCTTCTGCTCTTTGAAGTTTGTATTTTACTATACATTGCTCAGCCTGGCGGCAAGCATAAATTTGTTTTATGTATAGCAATGCATCTTCTGTTATTTTATTTATTAAAAGAGGTATACCTATTGGTCTTCCTATCAAACAGTGGCCCAAGGTGTCTTTAAGAATCTGATTTGAACGACAGCATACAAAAATATCAGTGTTGTAAATACAAAGACCAGAGAGGCAGAAAATAGCCCTAAAAACATCCCAGAGTTAGCCATTAAGGGCCAGAGTTAGCCATTAAGTAAGCCAGTGCATGAGATAGGTTGCTGTCAAGGAGCTCAAACCTGAACCCTGTGGGTCCCCAGGGCAGTTGCACAAAAGTAACCAGACAGTTGTTTATTTTAAAAATAATTTATAAAGTTTATTTCAAATTCAGTCAATTATAAAAGTTCATTAAACAGTCAACACATTACTCTAAAACCATGCAACAAGAAAATAAAGACACTTGCTCAAATGACTAACACTTTTAAGATTTGCATTAGACGGCACAAACCTTAAGTTTCAGAGTCAAAGCTAAAGCTCATGCATTCTCTATGTTGCTAGCAATTGCAATTCAAGCACATCATAGTTTAGTCCATTAGGATCTTTAGTCCATTAGGATCTCAGCTAGTCTGTTTTCTTCTAGGCCTTAGATGAATTATAGTTTTTTGGCTGAGCAACATCAGGTGAGGACGACATCCAATCAGAACACTTTCTTTGGAGAAGCCTCTAAAAGATTACCCTATCACCTCCTGGCTCTCCTTCCCCCATCCTACGGGCAGCAGTTTCTCATGAGAAGTAGGGTTGGATGGTCCCTTTCACTGGCCAGCAGGGGGATGGGAGGAACATTCCAGGAGTGGGAAGTGATGTTGCCCCCTGTTCCCCCCAAAACAGTGACATCACAAGTGACATGCCTGTGTCACCTGGAAGTGACATTGGGGCGATGCTCTGGATTTGGGCAAAACTCTATGGTAAAATCAGTATCAAACCATAGAGTTTTGCCCAAAAGCCAGAGTGTCACCCACAACGTTATTGATGTGCCACTTTCACTTCTGGGTGACTCAGGGATGCTGTGTGCAATGTCACTGTTTGGGAGGATTTCCTCCCACCAGCCAGCTTGCCAACAGCAGGCAGGAACCCACAAAATCAGGGGATTCCCCACCCCCACCAGGCAAATGGCAACCCTAATGAGAGGCTAACCACACCACTTTCATCTCTGGCTTTGAGATGATAAGAACTGTATAGGCTGAGAAACCAATTAGTAACAACTGCAGAATGAATGAGGCCTGTTACTATTCACCCTTCAAAATAGGCCAGGGGAGCTTTGCCTCATAGTTGCACCCCCTAGTAATTGGCCATACTTGAAATGCCAGTCTTAGAAAAGGGCTGGAAATATCTCAGTGAAGGGGGAGCGAGAAGATGATATGATAAAGAATGTTGTACTTTTCTTGACTTTTATTTATTTTTGGTAGTTTGTTTATCTTTAGCCATTTTCTAAGTAAAACAACCAAAAGTGATGGCATTGCGATCTTTGTTGACCTGACTATCTTGCCCAACCCAGTCTGAAACAAATGACAATGTGTGTTCTTCATCTAAAGAACAATCTGTTTTAGGACTGGCAGGTCCCCTAAGAGGGCATAGGTTCCCCTGCTAAAAGACTCCCCAATCCGCCAGTCCAGAAAAGGCCAGCGGGGGGAACCTCACCCCCAAAGTGCCCAGTTTGGGCCAATGTGCCCATCGCGATGACGTCACCCGGAGGTGACATCATCAGCCGGCATGTTGCTGGCTGATGCTCTAGCAATCAGCCAGCGACGTGCCCAACATGATGACATCACTTCCAGGTGACATCATGACAGCACACATGCATGAATGTCCCAGAGAGGAACCAAGTCTCCCCCACTATTACCTGTAAGTAACTTGGCAACCCTAATCTGTTTTGTGATAACTACTCTGCTTCAAAGACAGTGGACTGGCATCTGGAAGTATATTTTGCCACACAAACTCTGTTGTTGTTTTTTAATGCTTAGTTGTAGCTGGGTATTATATCTCCTCAGGTTATGACATTAAAATGTGAATCTCTTTCTTTTGTCTAAAGAGTAAAACTGCCCAGGTTTGGGAGGGGGGGGGGTTGCATCTTGGTTATGATTCTGTGGATCCCTTCCACTATTGGCTGAGCTTTTCTCTGACACAAGAAACTTGCTGTTGATGTGACAGGCTCTTATACTGCTGGAAGAGCCTCCTCCTGCATGGGCAGGGGAGGGGGCTGATTGGCCATTTAATTTACAGGGAGATTTCCTGGTAGGCTACTACCCTGGGAGCACTGGTGGCCAGGAACAAGTAGACCCAAGCTGCAGCAACTCTGCCTGAGCCTCAGGGGCCTCTTAGCCTGGATCCCTCACCAGCTGTCTCTTGCACTGCTTCCAGTTTGGGGGATGATGCAATGGGTGAGCTAAGGTTTGTTGTTAGCCCTACTGAGCTGAATGGCCCTGCAGTACTCATTTGTAGCAATGCAGAAGCCTCTCAGCTTGACTTGCTCCAGGGTCATTTTCATTTTCCAGTCTGCTCCTGGGCTTCATTGGTGACATTTATAATACACCTCTAGCACTGAAGGGGTTTTTTTTTGGTGGGGGTATCTTAGTAAGGATGTAATAATCCAGGCATTTCAGTGCAAATTAATAATTAAAGGTAACGTGAAATAGTAAATGTGAGATAAATGCAAACTAAGTATTTTGAAGGCTTTTTAAAAAGGAGTGTTAATTTTATTGATTTTAACTTTTAATTATTTTATTCGAATGGAAAGACTTCATGAGATGCAAACAAAAAAGTATTACATCTTTTGAACTGTTAGTACAATGAGTGGCATAATGTTTATTCAGATATAGCTTGCTCTTGTGGAAACAAACTGAGAGTTACTGCTGGTTTATGTTTACAGCATGAACAAGCAACTATGCAATTTAATGTAAACCATATTTCTTTTGTTCTTTATGCTCTTGTTCTTGCATTTCAGTGAGTTCAGAAAACATGGTTTCATTCTGGCACTCTAGTTAAAAAATAGGCCTTTTAAGAGTTTAGCACTGGCCTGGAATAAATCAATTTTTTATCAAGCAAACCGAAAGAAGTAACTACTTTCAACTGAGTAAATCTGAGGCACAAAAATTAATATTTCAGTATTCTGCACTTAGGCTTGTTGCATTGTCAATGACAGTGAAAATTCAGCTCTAAATGGGGGCAGGGAGTGTGAGGGCTCCTTTCAGCTATAAGTGTAAAACTGGGTTTGTTGGTAATTGCATTCTTCTCCTCTAACAAACCTTGTATTTCACACATTTTGTTAAGCCTGTGATCCACTCTCTCAAATGAATGTAAATGTTAATTGTTCATATCGAAAAATACAGAATAATATGAATATAATTCTCTCTTTTATTTTATTGTGGTCATATATTGCAAAAAAGGTGCACTGGGCCATCCATTTTCAGCTATCATAAACCCACATCCATTTGCAATTTGTTGTATATTCCCAACAGGCTATCACTTTTGCACAATGGCTTGCATCTTCTAAAGCGAATTCTGGAGCATGTCTGGAGCATGTGGTTGTTTGTTCCTAGGAGAGACTATCACTTTGGAAGCCCTTTAATAGCATCTTTCACAATGAATCCATCAAAGGAATTGCCATCCAAGTGCAAACTGTTGTACAATAGCAGTAGAAAAGAGCAAGAGTCCAGTAGCGCCTTAAAGACTAAAAAAAATTGTGGCAGGTATGAGTTTTCATAAGTCATCGCTCACTTCTTCAGTACTGTGTTAATTCCTAGATGTCGTTGGATGAGGCATGTAATGCCTATAAAAATGTTAATAATTTTAGGACTTGGTGGACATTTATTACTTGATTTCAAATGTAAAGAATTTTATAATCTGTGACAGATCTGTAAGAAGTGCAGATTAGTATAATTGCTTTGCTATCAGCAGAATATACCAGTTGATGCTAGCTATATTTATTTTGTGAGCACTATTTCCATGTATGACTGCAACTAATTAACATAATTAACATTAACATGACCTGAAGTTTGAGCTATCTGTTCTTTAAATAAAGTTATTGCTGGAGACCAGGAAGGGTTTTTTAAAAAACTCCTTGTGTACCACATCTCAGAAACCATAACTGTATCATTAAACTTGGAATCCCTGAATGTCTATGCTGCATGAATAATTGTATGAAACAACCTGAGCCTTAAATGAATTTATATACTTAAAGAACAGCTGTGAAATCTAATCATGTTTTCACTTTAAAAGGACATATCAGTGTGTTGCAGTGGTCAGAGTATCAATCTAAGGTCTCAGAAGTACCATTTCTTTAACAGGGGACAACAATGGAGCATTTAGACTTTAACGACAAAGCTTATGCTGATAGGTTCTCAACTGTTAGCCTCCCAACTACCCCTTCTTTTACAAGGGTAACTTTGGATAAAGGCAAGAGCCATTTGGAATTGGGGCATTTCCCTTTGGTTCACATTATGAGCCAAAACACTTGGGGATGATTTAAATAAAATCTCTGGAAAAAGGTTTAACTATTCAGCCAATTCTAAACATAAACCAGGTTGAATTTGCCTGTTGCAAGGACAAGACAATTGCATATTGAAAGAATTCAAGAAATGTATGATTAGTTAAGGCTTATTTTATGGGTCATGCTCTCTATTTCTGAGATAACTTTCTAGCTCAGGACACTGTACATAATTCTCCACTCTCCATTTTATCCTCAGGAAAACCCTGTGATGCAGGTTAGGCTTAGTGAGAGTAGGCATGCTAGAGCACCCACTGGGCTGACCGACATAAGCAGAGAGCTCTCATTGTTCAGTGAGTTGTTCACACTTGACTGAACAAATTATGTGTTTTGTTGCTGGATTATAGTGCTTTATAAGAGGAACTGTCCTCCCCTGACATTTGTCTGAGGCTCATAGTTAAAGACAACAACAAACAACAATTTTAAAAGAGACTTACTATTTAGATGTCTATGTATGCCTACAGTGTCTGTCCATTATTATCATAAATCTGCTTCACTCTCTATTTACTGGTATAGGTGGAAGTATACTTATGTAACTTTGTAATTTTTAGAGAAACTGGAATGGTAGGATAAGTAGCTATAGTGCAGGTAAAAAGTTGCTTAACATAAACTTCAATAATGAAAGTCAAGGTATTCTGAGGGATTACAGCAAGTTAAGTTTACCTGGGCATCCTGTTTGTGTCAAAGTTCACAGTCTGCCAAAGTGAAATTGACTGACCAGTGGTTACACAGTGAGTTTAATTGAAGGAGATGGTTTTAAAGTCAGATCTTCCCAGTCCTAATCTGTCCATTGTTCACATTTTTATTCTGCTTGTTAGGCTGAGAAATACTGATTGGTCATCCAATGACCTTCATGGCCGAGATAGGATTTTTACCCATGTCTACAGATCACAGACTGACACTTTACCTGCCACCATGCTGGCTTGGTGTAGTTTGGTGTAGTGGTTAAGTGTGCAGACTCTTATCTGGGAGAACCGGGTTCGATTCCCCACTCCTCCACTTGCACCTGCTGATGTGACCTTGGGTCAGTCACAAGCTCTGGCACAGCTGTTCTCTCAAGGACAGTTTGTGTCAGAGCTCTCTCAGCCCCACCTACCTCACAGGGTGTCTGTTGTGGGGAGGGGAAGGGAAAGGAGTTTGTAAGCCGGAGACTCCTCCTCCTCCTCCTCCTCCTCCTCCTCCTCCTCCTCCTCCTCCTCCTCCTCCTCCTCCTCCTCCTCCTCTTCTTCTTCTTCTTCTTCTTCTTCTTCTTCTTCTTCTTCTTCTTCTTCTTCTTCTTCTTCTTCTTCTTCTTCTTCTTCTTCTTCTTCTTCTTCTTCTTCTTTCTGTTGTCAGCAAAAGAACCATAGTCCCAGTCACACAGAGAAGTTGCCGCACTGAAGGCATGAATGTCAGGCGGATTTTTGAGGTGCGATCATACCACAACATCTGGGAAACATAGTGCTCCCATGGCCAACCCGTGATGTCCCGCCGAAGATGCTGAGCTAAAAAGTACCTAAGAAAGTGCACTAGTATCTGGTGAACACAGGGCAAAGGCGGGTGTCTGATTGCAGGAGCGCTTGTATCCCATGGCATCTGGCACCTGCCCATGTCCCATTGCAAACCATAAGTCTCCATAGGATGTGCACCAACGCCGAACTGTGCATGCACACAAACATGACACTGACAGCAGCCCCGCCCCCTGGAACAGTGCATGCACACAGACAAGAAACTGAAATTAGCGCGGCTTGTGTGATTGCACTGCACCGCTTTGCTGTGTGATCAGCAGCTAACAGCTGAAGCGTGGCAACTTGGGGGGACCATGTGATCGGGCTACCACACTTTTTTTTGCTCCAGGGCAAACAGCCACGCCTCCCCCCCCCGCGTTATCTGGCCTGTGTGACCGGGGCCCATCATGATCAGAAAATCAAACAGAATCAATTGGCACCTTAAAGACTAATGAAGCTTTATCAGATGCATGGAGTATATATCCATAGGAAATACATTTAAAGTTATAAGGAAGAAAGGTGGGAGGGAGTGGGGAAATCTTATAATGAAAGGTCAGATAAAAACAATAACCAAACATTCAGATCAAAGTTTGAGTCCAGTGGCACTTTTAAGACCAGTTCTACAAGGACTTTTCTATGAGGAAGCCATCTACCACTCTCAATTGGAGTTGCTGGAGCAACATTTTTTTTTTAAAAAAAACCTCTCTAACCTGCAGGCTGCTAATCTTAACAACAATCCACTTATTTTACGAACTATGCAGAAAACCTGTGTCTCACATTCTCCAAGAAACTACTCAAACATCTGATCAGTGTCCTGTATTACGAACAGAAACTGATCAAGGACAAACTCTCTGAACTAGATGTTTCTACAAGGAATCAACCTGCCTGGCAAATTTCCCACAAGAAAAGACAAGTCATCTATTGCTCTCAACTGGAATTGCTAGAGCAACAAAAAACTTTAAAAACTCTCTAACCTGCAGGCTGCTAATCTTAACAGCTGGTCTTAAAGGTGCCACTGGACTCAAACTTTGTTCTTCTGCTTCAAACTAACACGGTTGCCCACCTCAAACATTCAGAGTGAGTGAGGACCACTCTCAACTGTAGATAGATAGGCAGAGTAGGATAAACATTTAATCAGATCTAATCAAGGAAGAAGTAGTGCAAGATAAGATGAGCAAAACTAATTAACATCTGTAAAGAGCAGGTTGTGCTGAGGTATTAGCTCTTATAAAGTAAAGGTAAAGGTTCCCTTGCTCGAAAGCCAGTCAAATCTGACTCTAGGGTTGCGGTGCTCATCTCCGTTTCAAAGTCGAAGAGCCAGCGCTGTCCGAAGATGTTTCCATGGTCATGTAGCTCTTATAGTGAGTGAAAAAACCAAGTTCTTAGTCTTGTGACATAGATAATGCTGTTAGTCTTTAATGTGCCCCTGGACTTCTGTTGGATTTTGTTACATGCTAATATGTTACAGACTACTATGGCTTCTCCCATGGAAATTATCATCATTAATGAAAAAAGTAAGTATTTGCAAAAAAACATGTAGGCCTGCATCATCAGTTCAGCCTGATTTGAAATATTGTATTTAGTAATGGACAGGCTTTCATAGCTTGATTTGGAATTGAGCTGGAAAAACTGTTCCCTTTTCCACTTACCTGTCAGTAGCAATACTGACATGGAGACCTTTCTCTCCCCCTGGTCCTTGAATGCTATTTCAGCACTGTACCAGGTGTTAAAGTCCCATGTGAAATCTAGTTTGCCAGGGTAATTGACATTCATGCAATGTCTGGCATCGGAGATGCTGCCATAGTGGCATTTGCGGTGTCAGGGAAGGAAAAAAATATCTCTAAGAGAGGAAAGAGAGAAAATGCAAAAGAACCAGCTCAGATCAGGAACTAATCACTAATTTCACTGGAGGAATAGAGTAGATTGATACTCCTATGAGTATGATAGCTGATATTCTTATGCCTAAGGAATATATCTACCTGCATGGGTCTAGTACAGTAGAAAATTATATTTTACAAAAAAATCTCTAAACCTTGAGAGTCACTGCAAACTAAGGAGCCCAACCCCCTGGTGGAAGTGGGGGATCCCTGATTTGGTGGGCTCCTTCCTGACCCCAGCCAGCTGGCCAGTGGGAGAAGCCCCTACTGCAAATGCACACTCCCCGACTAACTTCCAAGTAAACTGGGATGCTAGGGCAATGATCTGCTTTTTGGGGAAAATTCTATGGTTTTGAGGTCAAATTTGCGATAGAGTTTTGTCCAAAAAGCAGAGTGCCACCCCTGACACACCCAATATGATGATGTCACTTCTGGGTGATGTCATCATATTGGGAGTGGCATTTCTGATTTCACTAGAAGTTGCTCTGCACAACTGCTGGTCTCCTGAAAGTGGCCCAAGAGCCTCCCACCAGCCAGGTAACTACACCTGGCAACCCTATTGCAAACACAGTGAATACTCTTCTGATTTTAGTTAAAATGAAGGCAAATCTGAGTAGCCAGTGATCATTTAAATTAATCAGTGTATTGATTACTTTGAAATGTGAAGCTTTGAAAACTGTTAGTCCAGTCCTGAGGCCAACTGTGACAGTGATGGCTGGCCGCTACCATAACAGCAGCACTCCTTGTCAGTTCACCCTGGACATCCCAGGGGGAGGGATAACGTGCACCCCTCTGCAAAGTTCAGATTGCATAGTGAGCATGCCAGAGTACCAAGAAACCTTGGCACAACCCACGAATCAGGGAGTGGATCCAGATGACATCCCTGTTAGTGGCAGACATAGCATATCCAATCACTACTTTCCAAATTGGCCATCACCTCCAGATGTGATGTTGTCCCTCACAGGTGCACCACAAGAAGACAGGGAGGAAATATCAACTGACAGTGCAACCCCAATAGAGGCTTGTGGCACAAGCAGCAGGAGCCCCAGAGTCCACACAGCCCAAGGTACCACATGGATGTGTGTTTGAGTCTCAGCACCTTGCCAGATTCCAATTTGTCATGCAGGAGAACTGTAGATGTGAGGGCAGCAAGAACAGAATGCCCAGCAGCAGCCCAATGAAGTGTTTGTCATCCCCCCATAGCTCACTGGGGAGGGGCACCCATGTCTCAAATAGAAGGCATGTGTTCAAGGTGCATGCGAGGAAGGTAGCCAAAGGCAAAGTCTATGTTTTGTCCCCAGAAATTGTTTGACTGGCAGCAAAACCTTGAACCCATGCCTCCTGTATCCCAGACCAGCACCCTAACCACAGGGCCAAGCAGGGAGACACAAAGGAGGAATGGTGCAGGGTATTAGGTGTTGTATGGCAGCCCTGACATCTCTATGAGACATAGGGGTAGCAGACATCTCCAAGACAGGCAAGACCTAGTGGAAAGGCACCAGGATAGCATGGCCCGATTTGATTACCACATGGGGAGAGATTTTTGTTAGTCCAGCCAAGCGACAGCCTGCCAAGAGTCTAGTTACTATAAATACTTCTGAAAAAGTAATTTAATGCACATGCACCCTAGGGGAGCTGTGGAGCATTCTCCAGTATTTAGGGTTTATTGAATGTTTTTCTCTGGCAGTTCAGCCTACCTCTTGTTTTTCTCTCTGCTGTGTGTTAGTATATTAGTGCTTGTGTTCTGAAGGCCTCTCTGTTGTATTAGTGGCCTGTAGTCAGTTATTGTCTTCTTTGCAAAAATCCTGTTGCAGTAAAATCATTGAAAGCAAACTCCAATATGTGGATTGGATTATTTCCTGAACTCTGCCAACAAGATCTGTGCCCATACTCCAGGATATATTGCAAGAAAGCTATAACTGAGTCAGTAAGAGAAAGGAGGGGCATGCCCAATCCAGAGAGAGATGGCAAGCAGTGCAGATATTAAGTTTGCAGTAGCCAGACTAAATAAATGCAATTATCAGTTGTGGAAGTTCAAAAAGGAAATGCTGCTCTGCAAAGATGGCCTCTGGGGTGTTTTAAGCACTGACAGACCAGCCGATGATCCTGAAGAATGGGACAAGAAAAACAGGGAAGCAAAGGCAACTATAAGCCTGTTAGTGGAAGATGATCGGCTAATCTACCTAAGGAAAGAAGATACAGCTAAAGGTATGTGGAACGCACTCCAGAAAGTACATGAGTATTCAGACCTAAACAGCAAGCTATATCTGCTGTATAAACTATATAAAATGAGACTTAGCAGAGAGTTATGCATGAACATGTAAATGCCAAGCTAGAAATTGTGAAACAGCTGTATGGGCTTGGAGAAGAAATGAAAGACAATTACATAGTGGCACTATTACAGTGCAGTTTTCCAGTCCTATGATCCACTCATCAATGCCCTTGAGACTAGAAGCAAGCAGATCTAGATGAGTATAATCACCAAAAAGAACTACAAGGAGGGGAAGACACTGAAAAACCAGAAATAGCTCTCAAGGTAAATGAGGTGATAAAGCACACAACAGAAACCAGGGTGTATTACTGCTGCAAAAAGGCCAGACATCTGAAAAAGAATTGTTCAGTCTGGAAAACTAAACAGATAAAACAAATCACAGAATCACTCAAAGAAAAGGCTAAGAAATCTGTAGATGGAGAATGGAATGTAGGTGAAGAATAGAATGGATGTCTAAAAGCTATGCAGAGCAACACATCAAATGGATGGTACATTGTTTCAAGCTCCACAAGACACATGACAAGCAACCAGGAATCCTTCACAGACCTTCATCTCAGCACAAAGGAGCTCCATCCTTGCAGATGGAAAAAGCATAACTGCAGAAGGAATTGGGTATGGATTCTTAAAGTGCTGTGGCCATCTAAAGGAATACGTAAGCTTGTGAAAAAGGTCCTGTATGTTCCAGAACTGGAGGAAGCCTTCTATCTGTGAAGTGCTTCGCCAGTAATGGTCTTACAGTGAAATTTCAAAGAAACCAATGTGAGATTGAGAAGAGGAAAGAGGTTATATTCAGAGGAACTGTGAAGGAGAATGTGTATAAGCTTACCCTACCAAATGAGGAAGCTAGATTCACTACACAAGTTTGTCATGGCAACTGCATCCACCTATGGCACAGACATCTAGGACACAGACATCCACAATCCATAAATCCACAATCCATTGAAAACCAAGGCTTAACCAAGGACATGAAGATGATGCCATGTCAAACAGATATGAAGTGTATGTGCTGCATAAAGGCAAAAGCTACACATGCCTTGCTTTTTAAAGGCATTGAAAGCAAGTCTACACATCCCCTACAGATAGTGCATAGTGACATTTGTGGACCCATGAGAATTGTTACACTAGGGGGAAACAAATACCTGATGATTTTCATCGATGACTATTCCAGGTACACTGTCACATATCTCCTGAAACAAAAGAGTGAAGTGCTTGGGAAACTCCAAGAGTTTGTGGCAGCAGCCAGCAATAAGTTTCAAATGAAGCCACAAACACTCTGAACAGACAATGGGGGGGAGGGGAGGCAGAGTACAAAAGTACAGAAGCGGAGCAGTACATAAAGGAACAGGATTTAGAGCACCAGACAACCATGCCATACATACCTGAACAAAATGCAGCAGCAGAAAGGAAGAACCACACCTTAGTTGAAATGGCCGGTTGTATTTTTCTGGATGCTGGATTGCCAAATAGGTATTGAGGTGAAGCAATTTTGATGGCAACTTAGATGTAAAATAGATTACCATCAAAAGCAATTGACAACACTCCGTATGAATTATGGAATGAATCAAAGCCAAGCGTCAAACACATCAGAGTGTTTGAATGCAAAGTCTATGCCTTCATTTCCAGTGAAAAAATCTCAAAGCTGGACAATACAGCCAAAGAAGAAATACTAGTGGGTTACAGCAATTGCTGTAAAGGGTATAGAATTCTATTCCTGAAGACAGACAAGGTTGCAATACATGGTACAGTATAATTTGGTGAGACCCCAGGACTAAATAAGAACATAAGAGAAGCCAATGTTGAATCAGGCCAATGGCCCATCTAGTCCAACACTCTGTCACACAGCGGCCAAAATCTGATGCAACCCGCAGGAGTTAAAGAAAACTCATTAACATTGGACCCTTCTATCAAAGTTAAACATGGTGGAATAGTACACATGCTGTCGAGAAGGGGTATTAGAGAAATGACAGCCAACTAAGAGTCTCGTTGCTGTAAATACTTCTGAAAGAGTAATTTAGTCCACTTGTAACTTAGAGGGAGCTATGGAGCATTCTCTAGTGTTTAGGGATTTTTGAATGTTTTTCTCTTGCAGGTCACCCTACCTCTTGTCTTTTTGCTTTCTGCTGTGTGTTAATATATGTTCGTGTTTGTGCTCTGAAGGCCTCTCTGTTGTATTAGTCGCCTGTTGTCAGTTATTGTCTTTGCAAAAATCCTGTTGCAGTAAATTCATTGAAAGCAAATTCCAAAGCATGGATTGGATTATTTCGTGAACTCTGCCAACAGTTTTGCCTTAGCCAACTGAAAATGGGAGAGGGGATCATTTTGGTTGACATGCCTCTTTGCTTAATAGGTTTTTTTTTTGAATTTTCTATATATTACACAATATCTTTTGTCTCCTTACTTTACATAACTCAATAAGTTCCCCCCTCCCTCCCTCTACCCCTTGTTTGTTGATCTTTTATTCACAGCCACAGGCACAAAGTCTGAATCTTCCACCGAATGTCCTGTCTTCCTTCCACTGTTATCCACTTTAGATAGGTCTTCCATCTCGCTTTAATTTCTTCGGCTTTATCCTCCCATGTGGTCTTCTGGCGCAATTTCTCAATGATGTCCGACTGCACAAAATCAAACAAATAAGTGTGTCAGGTATCTATTGTCCATTTGCTCTTATCTTTCCAGCCCAGAGCTATCACTGCCTTGCCTGCTAACACCATAGCTTTGAGTATAGCCTGGGTTTCCTTATTGACTGCCTTATTTCCTAATATACCCATTAACATTAGTTTAAAGTCTACATTCAATGAGATTCTACATATTTTCTTTATAATTTGTATTATTTTTGACCAAAAGACTCTCACTTCTGGACATTCCCACCACATATGGGAGAACCAACCCTTAAATTGTTTACAGTGCCAACACATAGAACTCGATCCCGGAAACATGTTTGCTATCTGCGCTGGTGTTTTATACCACTTTGTGAAAAATTTATGTTCCAGTTCATTAAATTTAATAATTTTGGTTTCTTCTATTCCCTTCATTATTCTATTTGCATCGTTTTCCGATATCTGGCCTTCCTTACACCATGTTTTCTGTAAATAAAGTATCACCTTATCTTTATTGGATAACATTTTCTTGTAAATATATCCTGCTAATCCTTGTTTAAATTTTTGCATCCTATTATGTATTTCTTCAATTGGTTCTTCTGTCCAAATATTTCCTTTTTCATTAACTTCCTTAATCATTCTATAAAGGCCTGTAATTTTTAACCAATATTGCTTGCCTATCTCCTTGATTAATTCCTGTGCTGGTTTTAGAGTGCCTCCTCTAAATAAGTCTCTTAGCCTATAATATCCCTTTGATCTCAGGAGTTCGCACCATTTATTTTCTTCTGTTTCGTTATAGAGGGACTTTAGTGGTGCCCATTTTGAGGTTCTTTTAAGCCATGAGGGCTGCCACTTGTTCCACACTGTTAGTGTTGAATACCTAGGTCCCTTAACTTGTATAAGATCTTTATTTGTCATTTTGGAGAATACCCCAAAACTCCCTATGTTATTATTGATTTCGTTCTCAAAACTCATCCATTTTAGTCCCTCTCCATCGCCTATCTCCAGTATCGATTTTATTTGGAAGGCTTCGTAATAGCTAATCAGGTCAGGGACTCCCCATCCCAACTCTGATCTATGGCTATAAATTATCTTTCTCTGTATTCTGCATTTTTTACTACCAAAAATCCATTCCTTAATCACTCTGTTCCATTGGTCTAGTTTTTTGGTATACATTCCTAGAGGTATTGTCTGAAAGAGGTATATTAATCTTGGCAGCCAAAACATTTTAACACTTTTTATTCTAGTAGATATATTCATTATTTTATTTTTCCACTTTTTCATATCTTTTTCTATTTTCTTCCAGCCCTTGTTATAATTGTTCTCTGCTATTTTATCAATATTCTTCTGTAGTACAATACCTAAATATCTGATTTTTTTGGTGCCCATTCCAATATTAGTAATCCCATGTACCCTGTATCCTTCCACCCTTGCAGAATTTCTTATTCTTTCAGCTAGCTGTTCTATTGCTAGTATAAATAGGAGGGGTGAGAGCGGGCATCCTTGCCAGACTCCTCTTTGAATCTTGATGGGGTTGTGAGTGTTCTTCGTTAACTCTCACCACTGCTGTCCCTTCTCTGTACATTTCTTGGATCGCTTTTATATATGGCTCCCCCATCTCGTATTTAGTCATTACCTGCCACAGAAAATCCTGGGAGAGTGTATCGAATGCTTTGTAGACATCTAATTTCAAGAGGCCTAGCTTTTTTTTGTGAGCATGTTGTAATACATTTATAATATTCCTTATGGGGTGGGCTATATTTCTGTCTTTTACAAATCCATATTGGTCCTCCTTTATTATGTTAGGTATGATCTTCTTTAATCTATTTGCCAATATTTTTGCAAAGATTTTATAATCCTGATTTAGTAAACTAATAGGTCTATATGAGCCCACTTCCTCTGGGTCTTTATGTGGTTTAGGGATTACCACTATTTCTGATTGCCTCCACGAATCTGGGGCTTTTTTCCCTTTCAATATTCCATGAAATACCTCTTGGAGCTCTGGGGCCAATATGTCTACCATCTCCTTATAGAATTCACTTGTGAAACCGTCTAGGCCTGGGGATTTGCCCTTTTTCAATTCTTTAATTACATCCTTTATCTCCTGTAGTGTTATTTCCTCCCTTAACATAATTTTATCATTTTCTTTAAGTGTTGTTCTTATATCTTCCTCATATATGACTATGTCCTTTTTTTACACAGCTCTTTATAAAAGGTCTCGAAGGCTTTTACTATATCTTTTGAGTTGCCAGTTCTTTGGCCATTCACGTTTATATTTTCTATCTTTTGCCTTACCTTCCTGTTTTAATAGTTAGCTAACCTTCTGGCCGAATTAATACTATTTCTATGGAAGTCATTTCTTACCATTGCTTCTCTCTTCCATAATGTAACTGAGCCCAACTCATCTAATTGCTTTTTAATTGTTGTTATCTGACTCTGTACTTTTAAATCATGATTGTTGATTTGTTCCTTTTGCAACCTCTCCAGTTCCTGAATTTTAGATTGTCTTTTTAGATAGCGTTCTCTTTTGATGTACTTTTCCTTGTTTATGCAGTGTCCCCTTATCACCGCCTTCGCAGCATCCCACAGGGTATTAGTTGGGACAGTCCCTCTATTCTCCTCAAAATATAATCTTATCTGCTCCATCATATAGCTCCTATCTTCCTCTTTAGCCATTATTAAATTATTGTACCTCCAAGTTCTACTTTTTGGTTTTTGATTACCTTCTATTTCTATAGTGATTGGTGCATGATCCGATATCCAGATTGGGTGCGTTGTAATTTTTTTTATAGTCAGATTGCTGCTTTTTTTCTACAATTATGTAATCTATGCATGATGGGGTTTTGTGCCGGCTGGATACATGGGTGGGTTTTGGCTGCTGTCCTATCAATTCATGTGCTTCCCTCAAGCCCCAATCTCCTATTTTAATTGTCTTATTTTTGGTCAGATCCATGTTCAAATCTCCTGTCATAATTAATTCTCCCTCTGCGAATTGCTTAGTTTTTTTAACTAGCCTGGCTAAAAATTTCTTTTGTCCTTTATTGGGTGCATATATATTTACCAATGTAAATTTCTTCCCCTCTAATCTGAATTTAGCCATCACATATCTCCCTTCCCTGTCTGTCTTTCTTTCTAGTACCTCTACTCTAAGTTTCTTATGAGTCATTATTGCCACTCCTCTGGCCTTGGTGTGGCTCCTAGCTTCTGCTAAAATCATCCAGGTCGAGTCTTTTAGCAAAGACTTGTTGTCATTTCTTTTCTTATGTGTTTCCTGTAAACACAGAACATCAGTTCTTTGCTCTCTTGCCAACTTGGCTATCCTATATCGTTTAATTTCTGATGTAAAACCATTGACATTCAGTGATAAAAATTTTATTGTTTTATCCATATCCCACATCAATCAAGGCTTTGACATCTCGTGGCTGTGAAAAATTTGAATGGTTAATTAGTTTACCCTTCCCCTTCCCTCCCCCCCCCCGTGGTTGAGAGTAAAGGTGGAAAGAAAATCTCTTCCCCTCTCTCCACTGCATGGGGTGCACGCATCCCCCCCTCCTCCTTCTTGATACTGTAAAAAATGATAATACTATTAATAGTCATTAGCTCAATCAATAAAGGTATACTTCCCTTAATTGGTTATCGGGAGCTGATTCTGAGGTGTTTCCCTCCTCTCTCTGAAGTTCCTTCGTCACCATCTTCAGGAACCCCCGATTCCTCTTCCATTTCTTGCTCTCCCATATCGTCTGTGTTGATACCTAATTGTTTAAGTAGTTCCTTTGCCTCTGTAGTGTTCCTTGCCATAAGTCGTTTCCTTCCCGAAATATAATTATCGAGGATGGATAGCCCCATGAAAATTTAACGTTATTTGCATAAAGCTTTTGGGCAAAGGGGCGCATGAGGTTTTTTTTTTCCGTAAGGTCTCTTGACAAAAGTCTTGTCTCACCCAGACTTTTCTTCCTCTAAAAGTCAGGTCTTTCCTCTTCTTTAGTGCCGTATATATTTGCTGTTGAATTTTCTCTCTGGCAAATTTAATTATTACATCTCTAGGGGCCCCACCTCTCCCACTGCTTTGTAGTCGATGCACTCTCTCAACATCCTCTGTTTTTATTTCTACTTCGTTTGTCTGCATCCACTGTATCAAAGACTCCTCCAATTTATTTACGGAAATTTCTTCAGATATCCCTGATAAAATAAGGTTAGCTCTCCTGTTTCTGTCTGACAAGTCATTTATTTGGCGGTTCAGAGCGGTTATTTTTTGCTCATTAGCTTCAGCAAGCTCTTTGGCTGTTGTAGCTGTCTGCTTTATAAAAGCTATTTCTGTGCCTATTTTGCTAATTTCTCCACGTAGTGAGTTTAACTCACTACTAATTTTTTCTTGAAAGGCAAGGACTGTATTTTGGAGTCCTGCAATTTGTTCAGATAGGTCCTTAATTGTCTTCGCCATATCTGGTTCAAAGCTTTGGGAGCGGCCTTAAGAATCTCAAGGCTTTCCTTTCTAGCACAGCAATAAAATAGTTTCTTACCACTCTGAAGTTGTTCTAGCCAGCTGCTTCCTGGTTATCAGCCTCTTATCTGGGTTTGCATAGTATTTACAAACTTTGAGCTATAAATTCTTTAGTTCGAAGGAGGAGCTCGGAGGAAACACAGCCGGCTTGGTTTAATGCATGCGTGCAACCCCTGACATGCCTCTTTGCAATATTTCTGTGCTACACTCAGATTGCCCATCACCACTGTGAGCCACCTTGTGCCCCACACCTTCTCTCCTATCATGTATGTCATGTATACCCCACCTCCTCCCCTATGGGGACCCAGCAGTAATCACACAAGGACACCACTGTATAACATTCTGTACTTCACTTAACAGCAGTGGGGGAATAATGATAACATCTAATGAATGGTGTTGCCAGTACTCTCTGTCCAGTATGCTCCCTATTTCTTTTCAAGTTCTACAGAAAGGCCATCAGGAGACTGGGTGAACCATCCCCTTGCCAGCATGCCTGCAAATGTAATGGCCATGCCAGACAGATGACTGTCTGGAGGGTAGGATGGTGCAGTAATCATGTTTGAACCAGCAAGATGGCAGCCCCAAGGCAGAATGATGGGATCCACACTGGCTGTGTCAGCCTGACCATAACTTACCAGGTATTTTGTCCTCCCAGGTCTTTTCCCCATTGGACTTCTGCCTGCACAGAGCAGTCCTAGGCAGGTCTATTCAGACATTGTTCCACTGCAAAGAATGGGACATTGTTCCTAGGAAAGCAATCCCAGAATTGCAGTCACAGGCAGTGATGGGCAGTGCCCCTGATAAATGGTTAATTGGCCATGACTGCTAGAGCTATGCCTGTGGGAGTCTCCTTTTTCTGGCCTGCTCCCCCAGGGTATATGGAGTGGCTATCCAGCTGGCACTTGCCCATCCCCTCTGTGGTAGTTCTGTAGGATTGTATCCATGCCATCTGCTAGGGCTACTGCAAGGGGAGTTGATCCTGCAAGGGGATAGGTGCTATGAGTGTTTGGCTAGTTGATCCTCAGGGCATGGTTCTGATTGTGCCCTAGGCAAAGATACTGAGCTGACAGCCCAGTATAAGGCTGTCAGAATCCCTGCCAGTTCCCTGCTCCACACTGATGGCAGCACTCCTTGGTACATGTTCCTGAGAGTTTCAGGGCTGGAGAAGCTTAGGGAGCCAACATAACTCTCACCATAATCCTGGGAGTGCTTCTTTTTGCACTACTGTGGCAAGGAGTGCCAGTCTACCACAAGTAGCCAACCAGGGCACTTTCAGTGTAACTTTGGGATATGCCAGTGAATATACCAGCATAACACCTAGTTGGCTCCCTGAGTTCTTTCCCCGAGATTGTACTCCAAAATTACTTTGAGTTATTAAGAATAAATAAAAGACAACTATGTCTCCATTTTGATTATTTTTTTAATAAAAAAATGACAAAAATCTCACTTGTGACCACTTGTAGGGGGATGACTCACCATGCAAAGAAAATCTAGTAATGTATAATTCCTAGCTGTCCCTATTTCACCTTCTACTATGAATAGTTTCATTCTGGAATTGGTGAGGACATTGTTTTATTTTTGTAGGGCACATAATGTACTTTTGTCATTTCTACTTGAGGGGAGCACTTGACTTTAGTCTTTTCCCCCTTTTGATTAT
Source organism: Gekko gecko (assembly GCA_029375565.1). Taxonomy (NCBI): domain Eukaryota; kingdom Metazoa; phylum Chordata; class Lepidosauria; order Squamata; family Gekkonidae; genus Gekko; species Gekko gecko. The sequence continues at coordinate 97,618,866 of JAPDNY010000008.1, forward strand.
GTTTTATTAATGATGTTCTTCATTTGAAACAGCCTGGCGATACCATTCTCACACTCTGTCAGATTTCCCCAACCCTAATGCATGAAATTATTCTTTAATCACTAGAGCTAGGCTGACCCTTCAGATGAAATATGCTCACTGGCTGGCTGAGGATGAATACTTGATCATAATTTTTTGAGGACTGCATTTAAATTACAATGCCCAGTAGAAGTGTCTCTTTAACTATTAGAAAGGGATGACATCCTATGTTATCTATTCAAAATTCAGGCCACATCTTATTCCTGAAAAGTTTACAGTAAATCCCATAGATTATGAGCTAGTTGTCCCATCACACATTGAGTTTAAGACTAGAATGAATGGGGCAGCAAACCATTTTATTGGATTGCTGCAGTTCCATACATCTTGGTGGATTACTTTGGGATAAAATATGTGAGGAAATAAAGTGCAGTCTTTATGGACAAATGTTCAAGGCATGACAATTTTCCCCCCAAATTTAGGCCTAATTTGGGCTAATAAATAAATGGGGTGTGATGTTCTCTGCACACTGTCTTCAGATGAGGTGCCAACAGGATCATGGAGAGTTTGGTTTCTAAACTAGCTCAAGATTTTGCCACAATAAGTTTCTTTTCTAAATGTTGAGGTGGGGATCATTACAGGCTGAAGATAAGTAAAAAGAAATGTGGCTGCCGTATATCATATTCTCTGCCTGGGGTACAGTCAAGGTAAAAGCAAGAAGTTGCTTCAGTTTACATGTCACTGTGCACCATGGAGACTCTAAGGAAGGCTCCAAGAAAAATACAAGGTTAGATAAAAAGAATTTGCATCATTAAGGGCTGGTTCTTGCAATGCAATGGTGTAACTGTACAGATATAGGCAACCTAGGTAGAGATGCCTGCCTCCAGGTGGGATCTGGAGATCCCCCAGAATTATAGTTCATTTCCAGACCACAGATAACAGTTCCCCTGGAGCAAATGGATTTTTGGGAAGGTGGACTTTATGGCATTGTATCTCACTGGTGTCCCTGTCCTCCCCAGGCTCCATCCCCAAATCTCCAGGAATTCCTCACCCTGGAGCTGGCAACTCTACCCCCCATCTTCTGAGTCCCTTTAAACCTCTGCTTTTTGCTCTATCCATGAACTGCCACAAACTGCTTAACAGTTTGTGGAAGTTTCTGACAGTAGATTTGTCACAAACTTTGGTTCACAAACCAGGAACAGGGTAAAATTTGTGATGAATTTTGCTTTAAATAATAATAATAATAATAATCTTTCGATTTATTGATTGCTCACCCCGCGTGCCTGCAGGCTCTGAGTGATTTACAGTTACATTTTGAGACGTGGGACTAACAATGTTTATATAAGGGATAGGGAGGACAACATATAATTCTTTAATTCCACACACACTTGCAGCTGACGGAGGGTTCGTCTCTGCCTTCGGACTTGTCGTGTTCCATTTGGCATTTCAGTTGGCCGGCTTGGTGACGTCAGGCTTTCAGGACTCTTCCTGTCACAGCACCATACTGCCACCACCTGGCCGGATCAGCCCACTGGTTCGATTCATCCCCATCCCTACTTCCTATCTCTGCAGTAACAATCTGAGCCTGAGTAAGATCTCCTTTATTTCTTACCCAGCATATTCTGCAGCTGCTGTGTGGCCTTAGTGAACCCAGACCCAACTCTTCACAACCCTGCATGTCTTTGCAAAAAACACCATTTCATTAAGGATAATAAAAACCCAATCAGGCTATGAAGAGCTCTAAAATAATATATTTATGGAGGAGGAGGAGGAGATAACTGGATTTATACCCTGCCCTTCACTTGGAGTCTCAAAGTGGCTTACAAACTCCTTTCCCTTCCCTTCCCCTCCATACAACAGACACGCTGTGAAGTATGTGGGGCTGAGAGAGCTCTTTCAAGAACTGCCCTTTCAAAGACAGCTCTGGCAGAACTATGGCTTGCCCATAGTCATCCAGCAGCTGCAAGTGGAGGAGTGGGAAATCAAACTCGGTTCTCCCAGATTAGAGATCACACACTTAACCACTACACCAAACTGGCTCTCATGTATTTGTGCCAAATGTGCCTCACAAAGTAAAAACCAATGCAATGGAATTTGAAAAGCAACAGTATAAAATTATCACTAATAAACAACCCATAAAACAAGCCAGGCTATAAAACTAAAATTACTTTCAAGAGCCCAAAATGGTAGAAACAGGCAATTTAAAAAGATGGAACCAATCTTAAAAGTTAAGGTAAACAAACTCATGGAGGATAAATGTTTTAACAGCTATATGCTATGGCAACTAATTGGGACCAATAGATGCAGTCATCAGTGTCACTATGGATAGAAGTTAGATTCAGGTGAGTAGCCACGTTGGTATGAAGCAACAGAACAAAGTTTGGGTCCCGTGGCACCTTTAAGAACAACAAAGTTTAATTCTGACTATAAGCTTTTGTGATCATGCATTCACATGAAAGCTTATACCCACAATTAAACTTTGTTGGTCTTAAAGGTGCCACTGGACTCAAACTTTGTACTATGAATAAAAATTTATTAGATCAACAGACTCATGTTCTTTGTGAGTTTTCTATTTTTTAATTTGATTAAAACATTTACTTCCCATCTTTCCTTGTAATTCAAGGTGGCTTAGAGTAATAGTTAAAAATATTTTCCATTAAATAACCCAAATTAAATAACAACCCCCTAAATCTCTCCCCCTCCCCCTCTTAAGAATGCCTGCCATTCAAGCCCATTCAAAAGTTCTGGCAAACAAGTAGGTCTCACAAAGCCTCCTGTGAATTACTGGGGGGGGGGCACTCCAGGGAGCCCTTTCTGGGGGCATCTGGTTTGCCTCTTTGAGAAACAGGTTGCTGGGCTATGTGAAGCTTTGCTATGTTCCTGCAGGATTCTTCTTATGTTCTTGTGTACCATCCCATACCATTGTGATGTAAAAACCATGCATGTGATTTAAAAACCATACATGAAGGGAAGAATCATAGAGAAGCATCTTGCTTATATCAGAGGCCACATAAAATGCAGTGTCATTTTCTCTATGTAGTCATATATGGGATCAAGTTATAGGGCAATCAGGAATAGCAGTACTGCTTTCACAATATAAAAGTAGCCTTAAGATGCTGTAACATTGATAACTATTATCAGAATAAAAGCCCTAGTAATTCTTATTTATTTACATTTATCTGCATCTGTAAAGCTAGACAGTCAAAAATTCACTTTGGGATTCAGTGTGTAGTTTGATTGGGAGTCACACTATCATCCTACTAAGTATCTGAAAATGTAGGAAAATGGCCCTCCAAAGGATAACACACTTCAAGGAACAAGGAATGCTTTCTTGCCCATGCCTTGTCTTATTGATTATCCTCAAGATAAACTACTTAAAAAGGTGACAGAAAAGTAGAGAAGGCACACAGGAACTTTCTTAGTGAAACTTACAATGGAAGTATTACAAACATAGTATGAGCTGAATATACTAAAACTAGAATCTTCTCAGATCTCCTTTGCACACAACAACTCCGATTACAATTTAACACTTTAGGAAATTTGTAAAGACTGTGAAATGGCCAGAGTAATAGACCATTTCCCTCACTTTGTGTCCTGTTCCTGAAAAGGTGTTAAAAACCTGTGAAAAGCCCTCAGCACCATTATTTTTGGTCCCTTTCAGCAATTACAGTTTTCCCTGCCCAATGAGGAGGCGCTGTTGAAGTGGTAGGAACCCTCATTGTGCACTGATTTATCCTCTTCTTTTTGCTCCTCATATTTCGTGATCATACTCCAAAACTATCAGCATATGCTGAGTTAATCAATACAAAGTGGTTCAGAAGTGTGTGATAAGCGACAAAAACATTTCTGTAGTGATGAATATTTAAAGGATTTACAAGAAAACTCAGTCCCTTTGTAGATTGTATTGAGATTTCATATCATTAGAAATGTATCTTTACTGAAGCTTTCTTCTTCTTCTTCTTCTTCTTCTTTTTTTGGACTGCAACTGTGGTAGAACCAAACTTGGCACTTAGTTCTTTCCTGTGGAGACCAAGCGTTAGGTTATCAAGGAAAACACACAGTCATGCTGCTTTCATAACTTATACTGAGTTCAACTTCCTCCCCGCTATATTTCTCTCTACTCTCAATATGTGTGTTGCCAAGCTAGATGATTATTTGATCAGTTGTGTGCTCCTGCTTACATGTATTTTCTACATTGCTATGTTTAGAGCATGACATTGCCTTTATTTCTTGAGAGGTTCTATTCCATAGTTATTGGGGATACTATTTTAACTTTCATTATCAAATTAGCCTTTATTTAGACTATGCTGACCTAGCCACACTGATTCACACTACCATAACCTACAGGAACAAACTGGATATGAAGCTGTATTTTTATTATTATTATTGTTGTTGTTGTTGTGTACCCTGCCTTTCTTCCTAATAAGGACCCAAAGCAGCTTAAGTCATTTCCCACTCCTCCATTTTATCCTTACAATAACCCTGTTATGTGGGTTAAGCTGAGAGTGTGTGAGAGAGGTCACCCAGTAAGCTTCCATGGCAGAGCTAGGATTCAAACCTGGTTGGTTTAACTCCTGCTCTATCACTCTAATACTTACTCCATTTGAGGATATCCTGGAAACTTCAGTTGGTGCAAAATGCAGCTCCTATCTGGGGTCAGCTGAACATGTGACTCCAGTAGTGTATCAATTTTGTTTCCAGGCCTAATTCAAAGTGCTGGCTATTACCTTTAAAACTCTTCATGTTGTAGAATCCTCATATGTAACAACATATAACATTCTGGCATATCTTTGCGTTCTGGCTATATTCTTCAGACAGTCTTCTTCTTGTGGTACCCACTCTCAGAAATATCTATCTGGCAGTAGACAGGTCATAGTGGGTTTTGTGGAGGTTGGGGTGGTTGGGTAGTAGGATCAGTCCTTTGGAAGGGCTTATCAAAGTAGGTGCAGAAGATGTCTTCACTTTCTTAATTCAGGAAAGCATGTAAAATGGTCTTCTTTCAGAAGGCATTTGTTGAGGGATATATCTTTTTGGCAAATCTGGCTGAGTGTTTTTTTTTATCCTAGGTGATTTTTTTTCATCTTGTTGATGACTATTACATTGTTTTAATGTATTTCAAAGTTGTTGCCTTGCTAGCCACACTGAATCCAAGAAGATAAGGTAAGATAAATATTTTAAGTTAATAAATAAATAAATTCATTGGTAACCTGGTCAGAACTGGAGTTTGTACCAAAATGTTATTAATATTTGTTTTCAGTTCACTTTGTTCTTTAATATTTGCAATGTCATCATCTAAGGCAGGGGTGTCAAACATGCAGCCCAGGGGCTGAATCAGGCCCCCGGGGGGCTTCTTTCAGGCATACAGTGGAACTGGCTGCATTCTACTTCTTTCAGTTCTGCTGCTGCTGTGTCATCGTAGGTTTGCGGCTTAGAGAGACACACCTGAACAGCATACTCAAGATTGCAACAGCATAGACATTTTGATGCAATAATTCCAAGCAAGAGGTGTGAGTTATCAGACACTGTTAAATAAACAAAATATTGCAAGAGTGCTAATGTTTTAAGCATGTTTTTAAGTAAAAAAACCCGTTTGTGTTCCTTATAAAGTTTATACCTCCGCTACCTGGTATTACATTTTTTGACACACATGACCTGGCCCAACAAGGTCCCATTTATGTCAGATCCTGCCTCATAATAAATGAGTTCGACACCCCTGATCTAAGGGATTCTTCCTGCCATGTTTCAGACATATGAGAGACAAAAATCCCTATTTTATGAGCAATTAATAAATAAAGCAGACACAGGAGGATATTTGGCAACACCCAAAAGCTTATAGAAGTGTAAGAGGCAACAGGGAATGTCTACCATTGCACCAAAGGCAAGTTCCATAGCAGGCATAGAGGCTTGGCTTCAGCACTCTGAAAAGGCATGCATTCTTTCATACATGGTGGTGTCAGAAAACACCATCAAGGCACAGCCAACTTATGGTGAGCCCGTAAGGTTTTCTAGGCAAGAGATGTTCAGAGGTGATTTGCCATTGTTTGATTCAGTGGAGCTATTCTGTGGAGTTGGTTTCCCATCCAGTTACTATAGGGTTGCCACCTCCAGGTTGAGAAATACCTGGAGATTTTGGGATTGGAGCCTGAGGAGGGTGAGGTATGGGGAGGGGAGATACTTCAGTGAGGTATAATGCTATAGAGTCTACATGCTGCTGTGACACCATCAAGCATAGAGAAAGACAGCGTCACAGCAGCATGAAACTGATTTAAAGATGCAAACGCAGCACAAAACTGATTTAAAAATGCAAATACAGATTCGACCTAAGTATCATCTACAACACATCTCCAGACTACAGAGATTAGTTGCCCTAGAGAAAATGGATGTTTTGCAGGGTAGAGTCTATGGCATTGTACCCCACTGAGTTCCCTGTCCTCCTCAGGGCTCACCCCAAATATCCAGGGAACCTCATCCTGCCACCCGCTCCTCTACAATTTCTCTAAGTTGGGGGCAGATTACGTTTCTGGGATTCCAGTTACAGACCCCCACAAAAAATGGTCTCCCCAATGCTCTCTGGAAAAGACAGGTGACAAGCCATTACAGGAGTTTATGGGACAGCTCAGGAACAAGCCAGTGACACCAAACTCACAGGGATACTCAACTGGGTAGACCCTCCCCCCTCCATTCAGACAATGGAAGCAAGGCAGGCATCCCCCCATGCTTGCAGCCTCCCCCAAGTCTCCAAAGGCAGGTTCTGAATGATAGAAAGGCAGATATCCCCCAGAATTCTTACAAGGGCTCCCCAAAGTAACTCCACGACAACTTGGCAGGCACCCTAGCCAGACCACATGAGCAAGGGAAGCAGAGGAGTGGCTTTTGAAGCAAGCTCTCAGAATTGCTCTCAGTACTACAAAATGTAGTTTATGCATTACAAAGTGTTAAAAGCCCCTCCTGTGCTTGGTTCAAATTCCTGAACACCTCTGTGTGACATAAGAGTGTGACAAAAGGTGCTGATCATGGAGGGAAGAAGTCCTCCACCCCCTGTGTACCACAGGCCCCTGTCCCCAGGCACCATACCCATCCTGCCAGGCCACTGGAGATTGGACCCAGCAGGGCATCACCAGAGGTCTTGGAGCCTCCTTCCCTGACCTATTCCTGGGGCTCTCCACAGAGGCAAAAGAGTTGTTAGCACTGCCCAGTAATGCCAGCAGTTGTTAACACTCTTTGGAGAGGAGGACTCTCACAGCAATGATTCAGAGGATGGGGGAAGCCCAGAGTTTGGAAACATCTCTGCACCCTTCCCAAGTGACCCCGTGTGGCAGAGTGCCAGGTATGCCACATCTGTGTCTGTAGGGCTGCAAACTCCAATGCTTGTCCTCCATCCTCCTCAGGCACCTGCAAAGGGTGCACCCAACTATGTTGCCACCAAAGAAATGAGTGGCAGCCAGCATGAAGAGGAAGAGGTCAACTCCCTCTCAGCAGGGAGAAGCAGACGGGGAGCCAGAGGCCTCTCCAAGAAAGACTCCCCACACTCTGGCTGCCATAGGAGGGACATCAAGGTGGGCCACCCTCCAAAATGTCAAAAGGGCTACTTGGAGAGCCCAGGAAGCAGTCATGCACGTTGTCAGTGAGATGATTGCTGTGGATGGCCAATCCTTCTCCCTTGTGGAGGATGTAGCCTTTCACTGGCTGCCGTGATGATGGTCAATGCTCAGCTCTCCAGAGCGCAAGGCAGAACTGTGCACTTCATGGCAGACCTCTGGAGCAGCCAGCAGGACTGTCAGGACATGGTCCAAGCCCCAGGAAAGGGCTACAAAGTGGTTCTGCAGAATGGGCACTGTCAAGGCCACCTGGGATGTTGCTCCCCTCGAGATGCAGTCCTTGCTCAAGACCTGTTGACACCTGGTCTCCCACTTCTCACACAGCATCAGGTCTGCCCATATGCTGCATGAGAGGCAAGGGAGGTGGATGAGGAACTTCACTACACCATGATTACATGTTTGGTGGAGCAGAATAGCACATTGCAGGATATCATCTTCTCCATGACCATCCTGCATGGGATAGAAGAGCTCAGCATCAGCTCCAACAATTGATTGACTGTCTCCCAAATGGTGCATATCCTTAAGCCTTTCCAGGACACCAACAATGTGTTCTGCACCCATATGGCCAGCCTGGGGCAAGGGTTGGACCAGGCACTGGCCTTCACACTAGAGCCAGCTGTTCCCCCACAGGTAAGGGCCATGGCAGAGAGGTTGCAGGTTGGCATCATCATCAGCTTGACTGTGGAAACAAATGTGTCAGGGTAATGGACTGGGGCCATGATGGCTCAGAGGTTAAGACACTGAGCTGCAGATCAGAAGGTCTGTAGTTTGGCAGTTCAAGACCCGAGTGCCACATGATGGAGTGAGCTCCCATCTCTGGCCCCAGATCCTGCCAACCTAGCAGTTCGAAAGCAAGAAATAGGTACCGCTTCGGTAGGAAGGTAACAGTGTTCCATGCGCCTTGGCATTTAGTCATGCCAGCCGCATGACCACGGAAACATCTTTGGACAGTGCTGGATCTTCGGCTTGGAAATAGAGATGAACACTGCCCCCTAGAGTTGGATTCAACTAGCTTTTGAGCAAGGGAAACCTTTACCTTTAAATGGACTGAACAGTAGCCATGATATAGTGCCATTCTACTGGACTGTGAGCATGTGCCCAGCTGAGGGAAGACCTTGTTCTGAAGCAGCGTGCCTAGCCTGACGTGGACCTATGGAACACCCAATGCCTCTCATGTCTGCAACTCTGCAGCCTCTGCAGACATATGCCAGAAAGCAAGCCAGCTTCCCTGATCCTGCAGATATGCAGAACCAGCAGCAATTTACTAAGAGAAGCTATGGTCTGCAAAGGAAACCTGGACATTCCTGAACAGACACCATGAAAAGATCTCTCCTCCATCATGCAGGCACCTTTCCCTCACTACCTTCACTTATTAACATCACCAGATGTTGCACGTTCTCCTCTCCAGCCTAAAAACAAAAGAATTTACAACATGATGAGATTAACAAGAAGTCATGTTCTCCTGCCACCCATCCTGATAATGTAGCTGTTAACCATTGGATTGTTAAGACCAACTCAGCAATGGGGCTAGAACATTACTACTCTTTTCTTTCCTTTGTCTCTCTCTGAGGTGTCACTGTTAGCCAACCATTATTGCAATTGACCAATGATGAATCCCTTTCCCTGACCAATTAGCGTCTGGATTTTTCTAGTATTTCCTGAGGACTACATAACTAACAAAGCATCAGCTTCTAGTCATTTTAGGGTATAAAAGGAGAGCATCACACCATTGCTCGCTCTCGCTTTCTTACTTTCCTAACCCCACCCTACATAAGAACATAAGAACATAAGAGCAGCCAATGTTGAATCAGGCCAATGGCCCATCTAGTCCAACACTCTGTCATACAGTGGCCAAAATATACCAGGTGCCATCAGGAGGTCCAGCAGTGGGGCCAGGATACTAGAAGCCCTCCCACTGCTCCCCCCTCCAGCACCAAGAATAGAGTGCATCACCTGCCCCAGACTGAGAGTTCCCATCTATACCCTGTGGCTAATAGCCACTGATGGACCTCTGCTCCATATGTTTATCTAATTCCCTCTTAAAACTCTCCATGCTTGTAGCTGCCACCACCTCCTGTGGCAGTAAATTCCATATGTTAATCACTCTTTGGGTGAAGAAGTATTTCCTTTTATCTGTTCTAACCTGACTGCTCAGCAATTTCATGGAGTGCCCACGAGTTCTTGTATTGTGAGAAAGGGAGAAAAGGACTTCTTTCTCAACCTGCTCAATCCCATTCATAATCTTATAAACCTCGATCATGTCACCCCTCAGCCGTCGTTTCTCCAAGCTAAAGAGCCCCAAGCATTTTAACCTTTCTTCATAGGGAAGGTGTTCCAACCCTTTTATCATTCTAGTTGCCCTTCTCTGCACTTTTTCCAATGCTATAATATCCTTTTTGAGATGTGGTGACCAGAACTGTACACAGTATTCCAAATGAAGTCGCACCAATGATTTATACAGGGGCATGATGATACTGGCTGATTTGTTTTCAGTTCCCTTCCTAATAATCCACAGCATAGCGTTGGCCTTCTTTATTGCAGCTACACACTGTCTAGACATTTTCATTGAGTTATCTACTACGACTCCAAGATCTCTCTCTTGGTCCGTCTCTGCCAGTTCAGACCCCATCAACGTGTATTTATATTTAGGATTTTTGGCTCCAATGTGCATCACTTTGCACTTGGCCACATTGAACTCCATTTGCCACGTTGATGCCCACTCACCCATCCTCGACAGATCCCTTTGGAGTGCCTCACACTCCTCCCTGGTTTTCACCACCCTGAACAACTTCGTGTCATCTGCAAATTTAGCCACATCACTGCTTACTCCCAATTCCAAATCATTAATAAACAAGTTAAAAAGCATCGGACCGAGTACTGATCCCTGTGGTACCCCACTGCTTACCACCCTCCACTGGGAAAGTTTCCCATTTATACTCACTCTCTGTTTTCTATTTATAAGCCAGTTTTTGATCCACAAGAGGACTTGTCCTTTTATCCTATGACTATTGAGCTTACTTAGGAGCCTTTGATGAGGAACTGTATCAAAAGCTTTTCGGAAGTCAAGGTAAATAATATCTATTGGGTCCCCCTTGTCCACATATTTGTTCATTCCCTCAAAAAACACTAACAGGTTAGTGAGACAAGATCTTCCCTTACAGAACCCATGCTGAGTCTGCCTCAATAGTTTTTGTACATCAATGTGCTTACTAATTCTCTCCCTAATAACAGTTTCCACTAACTTACCCGGTATTGATGTCAGACTGACTGGCCTGTAATTTCCTGGATCTCCCCTGGAGCCCTTTTTAAAGATGGGAGTGACATTAGCTACCTTCCAGTCCTCAGGAATGGAGGCAGATTTTAAAGAAAGATTACATATTTTTGTCAGGAGATCCACAAGTTCACATTTGAGTTCTTTCAGAACTCTCGGATGAATGCCATCCGGGACTGGTGATTTATTAGTTTTTAAATTGTCCATCAGTCGGAGGACTTCCTCTCTTGTCACCGCAATCTGATTCAGGTCTTTCAAACCCCCTCCCGAAATCGGTGCTTCTGGAGTGGGCAAGCACTTCTCCTCTTCCACAATGAAGACAGAGGCAAAAAATGTGTTCAGCTTCTCAGCCATTTCCCTATCATCCTTCACTACTCCTTTTACCCCTTGGTCATCCAAGGGCCCCACTGCCTCCCTGGCTGGCTTCCTACTTCTAATGTATTTGAAGAAAGTTTTATTGTTGGCCTTTATGTTTTTTGCAATATGCTCCTCATATTCCCTTTTTGCTTGCCTGATCACAGACTTGCATTTTATTTGCCATAGTCTGTGTTCCCTTTTATCAACCTCACTAAGACTAGCTTTCCACCGCTTAAACGAATCCTTCTTACCTTTTACAGCTTCCATTACTTTATTTGTTAACCATGCAGGCTTTTTTCTATACCTATTTGTACCTTTCCTAACCTGTGGTATATATTTTTTCTGAGCTTCTAGGACTGTATTTTTAAATAGTCTCCAAGCTTCCCCAATGGTTTTGACCTTCTCCACTCTTCCTTTCAATTTCTTCCTCACATGTCTCCTCATACCAGAGAAGTTACCCCTTTTAAAGTTAAAAGTGGTTGCGTCAGTCTTTTTGGGCAACTGCCTATCTGTATAAATGTTAAACTCAATGACATTATGGTCACTGTTCCCAAGTGGTGCAATCACTTTTACATCTCTCACCAGGTCTTGAGTGTTACTTAGGACCAAATCCAGGATCGCCTCTCCCCTGGTAGGATCTGTGACCATCTGTTCCATAGCACAGTCATTGAGAGTGTCTAAAAACTCAATCTCTTTTTCCCGACTAGAACTCATATTGCCCCAATCAATGTGTGGGTAGTTAAAGTCGCCTATTACGACACAGTTATTTCGTCTAGCCACTATCTTTAATTCATTCATCATTTTATAATCCTCCTCTATCTTTTGATCTGGTGGGCGATAACAAACTCCCACTGTTAAGCTTCCTTTTGGACCCACTATTTCAACCGATAGCATTTCCTTGCTGGTTCCATTCTTAGCACTGTTTGGAACCTTCCACATACATTGTTGGCCAACTGACAATCCCCTTTCCCTTAGTTTTATCTTTTTTTGCTGCAGGATCGCCTCGTCACGTCAGACAGGTAACGTGTTGCCCGATCAATGATACCTCCTCCTACTAATGCAACTGTCACTCTACCTTTCTATCTAAAATTCCTAGATCTGTATTGAGTGTGTGTATGCTTGATTTTTGTATTGTATGTGTGAAAATCCTTTAGTAAAGAAATTACTGCTTTTTAAGATCTAACCTCAGCATCTATTTCTGGGATCTGGATTAATTGGACTCCCGTATATACAGGTTATTGGTCCCATAATTAAAGCCTATTGCCATTTAATATTCATAATTCCCCACGTTTATTAAGAAACAAGGGAATTTGGCTAACAATGGAAGAGGGCTGGGTAGGAGGAAGAGTTGCAGTCCACCACCTCTGCCTCAAGAGCCCAACCAGGAAGAAGCCCACTACTGGTTGTCAATAGTGAACTGGGAGGTCAGCAGCGGTGGTGATGCCAGATGAGCTATGGCAGAAGATTTGGTAGAGGTGATGGTGAGGGAGTGCCTTGCCAAGTCCCCTGAGCCCACTGACACATCCCTTGGAGTAGTGCTCATGCAAGGCTGTCATCTGGCCCAGCCTCTCTTGCATGGCCATGAGCCCTGAATCCACCTGACACCCAAACCCCAGAGGGGAGAGGAGTTCACAATCAGGAGTGTTTAAAACATTGGTCCTCAGCCAAGGCACCCAGTAACTAAGCCTCACTGCTCAGCTTGAGCAGAGAGACAAGGTGACTCAGAGCCCTGAGTCCAGCTAACCCCCAAACCCCAGCAGGAGAGAGAAGCTCACAATCAGGAGGTTATAAAATGTGGGTCCTCAGCCAAGATACCCAGTAGCTAAGTCCCTCTGCTTGGCATGAGCAGAAAGACTGGGTGGCTTAGAGCCTGAGCCACCTTATTGACCCTGGGGGTGTCACCTTATCTGAGCCATCTTATTGATGGAGGCTCAGATCACAAATGTTGCTAGACTGGTGTTTCTTCAGTTGCACCAGATCAGGCAAATGGCCCCCTTCCTGTCTAGCCCTGATCTAGCCACAGTAATCTATGCAACATTAACCTCCAGGCTAGACCACTGTAACTCATTTTACACAGGGCTACCCTTGAGACTGACCCGGAATTACAACTGGTCCAAAATGCAGCAGCACAGATTCTTACTAGAGCTTTGCTGCCCACGTTCAATCAGTGCTTCACCTGCTGCACTGGCTCCAGATTGAGTACTGGGTCAGGTTCAAGGTTTTGGTATTAACCTTTAAGGCCCTTAATGGTCTGGGACCAATGTATGTATGGAATTGCCTATCCTGTTATACCTCCCAATGAGCATTACGCTTAGGAGAGATGAATTTACTGGTAATCCTTGCTCAAAAAATATCTGACTGTCCTCAATCAGAGCTAGGGCTTTTTCAGCACTGGCACCAACCTGATAGAACTCTCCGCTGAACAACATTCATGCTCTGTGGGACCTAGCACAGTTCCACAGGGCCTGTAAGGCAGAGATGTTCCACCAGGCCTATGGTTGAGGACAGCAATGGTCTCCAAGTAGCCTCACTCCCCCCTCCCCATGGGGACACTAATTGGTGGATTTAAGCATCATCTGCAAATTGTTGCGGTAATGTTTACTGTGATTTTAATTGTTTTAATTGGATTGTGAATGCTGTTATTAGAAATGTTATCCACCGCTCTAAGCCCCATGTAGGGCAGGCTAGTTTGCAAGCTGAATAAATAAATAACACTCAAACCCCAGCAGCGGAGAGGCATTCACAATCAGGAATAAATGATTGTGCCCTGCTTTTAACAAATTCTCTGCCTCTCTGTCTAACTGCCAACAGAGGAGAGGCTGCAGAGATGAGCTGATATATAGCATTGTGATCCCATAGAGCACAATTGGAACTCTGTTATTGTCAGCCAGCAGTGCCTGTTAAGTTTAATTGCGCAGAAACAGTCTATTTGAAATGTATCTATTAATGAACTACCACAAGCAGCGAAGAAGTTTGTGAGATGTTTGTGTTGGTCACCCTTCCACAAACATCGCTTTGCAAACCACAAATCAACCAAAATTCATAACGAACTTCAGTTCGTGAGCTGGTTCATGCCCATTCCTAATATAGAACACAGTTGTGCTCCAAATGTAAATGTCTAACTCAATCAAAATTAACTTGTAGGCATTATTATAGGAACCTACATCTAAAAGAGGCAAACTCAATTTTCGAGAGAGGCATTTTCATGAAAATGGCAGTCTGCAGTCATATTGTCTCTGATTATAGAAGAACATTATTTATATGATGCAGGTTTTAAAATGGAAGTCATTTTTGCTTCCTAATTTAATTAGAGGTAATGTAGCCTTTTTATCCCAGCAGTTGATAAGAAATACATATTGGCCTATATGAATGTAATCACTGTGGCCATTTTAATCAGAGCTATACAAATTGTTCAGAGACATAATTTTGTACCCGTAGATTTTTCGTTTCAGATATTCTGCCTTTTATTAGTGTGCTAAAATTGTCTGATAAACACAGAATCAGCATTGATAACCTCAGAACTGGCATCAATAAGACCTGGTACCATTCGTCTATTGGATGGAATAGGGAGGGGGTTATTTGTCAGTCCTCCCCTCTAAGTCTGAACCAAATAGGTAAAAAGATCCCTATGGTCACAATTCCATAGGGGTAGCTGTACTAGCCTGTTGCAGCAAAACTAAACATGAGTCTTGTGACACCTAAAAGATCTACAGAATTTTATTCCAATTTTATTCCTACAGAATTTTATTCTCTACAGGGGAAAAAAATATAGACAATCTGATCTGAAATAAAGGCAGTGCCCCTACACTGCATTAGACTCTGGCAGCTCTTGCTATAATTTAGGGTGACTGACAGTGACTTCCTAAGCAGGGTTTGGGCTTAGAAGGGTGTAAATTGCTTTGGAGGATCCCCACAATAACAGTGCCATCCTAGTGGTGGTGGAAGGTGCTGTCAAGTCACAGCTGACTGATGGCAACCCCATAGGGTTTTTAAGGCAAGAGACGTTCATAGGTGGTTTGCCATTGCCTGCCTCCATGTTATGACACTGATATTCCTTGGAGACCTCCCATCAAAATACTAGCCAGGGATGACCTTGCTTAGCTTCTGAGATCTGATGAGACTGGGCTATCCAGGTCAGGGAACAGTTCCATTCTAAGGAATCTAAATAAGATATCATGGTGCAGCAGTTCGTAGTAGCAAGCATAAAAAAATTGGGGTTATCCATTTTTTGGCAGGGACTTACATCACATTATGCTGGGGCCCTATCAGGAAGCTTCTTAAGCGTTGGATTGCTTCTCAGTACAGAATACTCATGATAAATTATCTGTAATCTCTACGGAGCCCAGCAATATAGACCTGCAATTGAGGGGCCTTATATTTTTTAAATAAAAATAAAACTATATCAAATCACAGTAAAAAAACAACAACACAGAAAAACAACTGTCTCTGCACAGTAATATGGGCATATGTGTTTATCCAAAACTAGAATAGTTTGTGTGGCATGCTTAGTGTTCACTCACAAAGATGTTCATGCTTCTCATTGCCTTTACTCTGAATAATGGAAGGTTACCTTAGGCCATTACATACAAACATCTTACTGCAGATTTTCAAAGCAGTAAGCCTTTAATCTTGACTTCAGATTCTATGCCTACCTTATGCACCATTCTTTTTCTTCCATTGTATTTATTCTGCAGCTGCAATAATTAAAAACAAACAAACATACTTTTCAAAATTGGGTTGGAGCGCCACTTGTGACAAGTAGGGGGGGTGTCCAAAGTTGTTTTTAATATATATATGCAATCGCCCTATCATGGCTGCATAGTAGCATCCAGAAAGTGCTTTTCATTTAAATCCTTGTGCTTCAGGTTTTGTGCATGCATTTTAGCATTGCTTTGGTGAATGAAAGTGAACGAAAAGGAAAGCAGGCAAAGGGGGAAAACCTGATGTTGAAACTGACAAGCAGCTGTTTTCCATATTAGGGAGCACTAGGGGATTCTCTGTTGTGTTGTCAGCCACTATGAAAACAGGGAAAGAGTCACACAATCTCATAATATGGGGAAACATGTTGAGTGTACAAAATGGCACAATAGAACCCACTGACACTGGCATTGCAAGCTGTGGTCACTGGCAATGTGTGTGTGTGTGTGTGTGTGCATTACTGTGTAAAATCTGCTGCAACTCCACCGGCTTTGCACAGGGCTGCAATTTGTATGGGGGAGGAATCCTTTGGCAGAAGCTCTGGAGAGGTTTTTTAGTTTTGTGCCACTAAATGGGGAAAATGGGGATATTTTCGCTGATGCCCTAGCGCAGCTGCATAGTAACACTAACTTCCTGCCCCTGCTTGTAAATTTGTGTGTTTTCCTCTTTGTGATTCTCTGATTTGCTCCTGCACACTGGTTGTGATCTTGGCAGTTTTTAAAAAGCCTGTCCTGCGTGGTTGGCACTCTTCCTCCAAATGGATTGATCCCAAGTGATTCTTAAGTTTGGCAGTTCACAGAAGGTCCATGGGCTTAGCTGCTATTTTAATGTTAGGCTCCCAAAGACTTCCAAAATGGTTCCCCTACAGGCTTTACACACTTTACATCTCATGTGAATTTCATTCCATGCTGACGATTCCCCCTTTATTTTGTTTGCATGCAGCACTGAAATCTTTTTTTTTTTTGCACTGGGGATGCTGCTGTTTGCCTCCTCTCTGATCCTCCTTTCAAGTCAATACCAGCAGGGAATGAAACATCATACAACTCCTTTTAAACTTTCCCTGTTTTTTTTTTTAAATTCAGCCATCTGAGACTAGCGATAGTCTTATGTTGCTAGACTCATGCTGCTTGTCAAAAAAATAAAAAAAATGTAAAAACGAGGGGGGAATGGAGCTTGTACACCAATGAAGGGGGAGAATGGCGGAAAGTGTAGAACAACCTCAGTGTGGACAGGGGAGTGACCTTTGAGAGGTGGCAAAAGGGGGGATCCAAGGCAATCCATATACTTTTGAATTATCTTCAGCTTGGAAGCAAAAGAAGGGGGAAATTGGCATAAAAGCACTCTCAGAAAACCCAGGGAAACAGCGACCAGAAAGTGAACTGAACACTGAAGGGAGGAAAATCAATGCAGAAAGATAAGAAAGCCCAATGGACATGCATGGTGAAAGTGAGGGAAAACACCTGTGCATAATAGGCCTTAATGTAGAGATCAATAAGCAACATGGACTGTTTTAAACTGGGCTCTCTTTGTAACATCTCCCCAGATCCCAGTTACCTTTCTGTTAAAATACATTGGCATAGTGGATGTACACTTCATGCATCTGATGAAGTGAGCTTGTGCTGAAACTTTTTGTGAGTCCCCAAGGTGCCACTAGACTCCTGTTTTATTTTGCTGCTACAGTCTAACATGGCTGCCCATCTGAAATGGGCAACAGGCTCTCCCTTTCTGCATCTTTTTGTAAGGTAGTCTGTGGGAATAAAATACTTCAGATATTGGGGTACTGCAAGGAAAAACACAGGGATGGAAGGGTTAAGCTCTCCCTCACATTGTTTCTATTTACGTATAAGCACTCCCAGTTTCTTTATATATGAATGGGATTACCTGTTCTTTCTTTCTTACTTTGTCTAATAGCAGCTAGCAGGGCAATTTCTCTTGAAGAGGTTGCATAGTAGCTTTTAAATTAAATTAAAGATAATGAGAAATCTTAGATCCACCCTCCTCATATTAGCCTGCCTTGTCTTGTCTGATTTGGTATTTGGTGTGTTTGTACATTATTGATTGGAGTACATAGGCACTGAGATGGTAGATGCTGCCTACCACTGGGGGAAGGGAGTGATGGTTGAAGTATTGCTTTGGCCTCCAGGCCCCGCCACCTTAGTCTGCAGTGTTTAGGGTTTCCAACCTCCAGGTGGGGCCTGGAGATCTCCCAGTATTACAATTGTTCTCCAGATGATCAGTTATCCTGGAGAAAATGGCTGCTTTGGAGCATCAACTCTATGGCATTCTACCTGACTCCACAAACTCCACCTTATCCAGGCTCCTATAACAAAATCTCCAGGTATTTCACAACCCAGATCTCATAACCCTGAAACTCTTGCTTGGCTATATGCCTTTATCTAGCTAGAGGCCTGTTTACAGGGAGGAGGACTGTGGCTTTTGCCTCCAGCCCCTTAGACTGCAGCAGTCCCTGCACACATGCAGAGACAGATGGAGACAGAACTGAACAACAAGCTGTGCGTATATCAGATCTATCCCAAGCTTTCCCTCAAGGCAATGAACCGACAATTTGGGTGGTTTAAACATCACTTTGGAAAGACAAAGCTATCTAACAATTATCTTTGACAGCTAAATCTGGGTGTAGTTCTAGTGGTCCTTAAATGCTCTTGGTTTCATGCAGTAGAGTAAGTTCACACTCTGAGCTTAAGACTCGGGATTTAAAAGGATCTCCTGTAGATGTTAATGTATATTTCAAATACAACTCTAAAGTTTGCTGTAGATGTTAATGTATATTTCAAATACAACCTCTTTGCTGAGCCTGTGTGCTGGGCCCTGGACTTCATCCCTAGAGTTTAGCTTTGAGGATATACATCTGCTGAGTCATTTTCTCCATTTCTTGCCCCTCACTCTGATCTCCTTAAAGTCTGTGTCAGGAGCTATCCAGATCTATATATCTAATTATCAACAGTCCTTTCTACATGTGGATATTTATTTCCACAAACAGAGGGCACACTCTCCCCCAACAGATTTTTCTACAGACTCAGGGGACTCTGTGGGGTGCAGAAAAATTCAAAAAGTTTTTAAAAGTCCTCAGGGAGGTGAATTCCTCCCATACCTTTTGAAATGGCTGCTGCAGGGTTCTACTCCAGGCCCTGCTGCATCAACCATGAGAGGTAGACTGGCTGATAGCAAGTAGACAGAGGCTGAGAACGGAGCTACAGGTGAGACAGCAAAGTGCACATCTTCTGGCCCAATGCCAGCTGCTTGCTGATAATGGAGATGAGTTGTTGCAGAACTGACCCTGAGCAGCTGGCTGAAGGCTTGACAATTAGACATGTGGCTAGAAAGCTGCCCAAGAAAGGTTACTGGGCATGGAAGCAACATGTACACTATATGCTGACCTGCTGACACTGCCTCTCCTGGTAAACCCCTGTTACTCTGACCCTGGACTGAATGACTGTGCTCTGTTGAATCTCTGACCCTTTGACCTAGACTGAATAACATTGCCCTGCTGAATCTCTGGCCCTCTGACCTCAGATTGAATTACTCTGCTTGATCTCTGGAGCCCTGACCCTGGACTGAACCACACTGGACTTCTAGACCCACTTCTAGCCACACCTCCTCTGGCCAACATAACAGGGCATGGACACCAAGCTTGCCAGTCAGTACAGTTAGGCAGATACCCTAGTATAAGTCTTTGGAGAAGAAATTTTGTTCTTGGCCGCACTCCCTGTGAAGAACCTTTTTACATCAGGCTTCAATTGTAGGGCTACTAATCTGGAGATGGAACCCAGAGTTCTCCCAGAATTATAATTGATCTCCAGACTACTGAGACCAGCTCCCCCAAAAGAAATGGAAGAGGTAGGAGGAGGAGGACTATTTATACCCTACTCTTCACTTAGAGTCTCAGAGCAGTGTACAATCCCCTTCCCTTCCTCTCCCCACAACAGACACCTTGTGAGGTAGATGGAGCCGAGAGAGCTCTGAGAAAACTGCTCTTGAGAGAACAGCTCACAGAGAACTTTGACCTAGCTGACTGCATGTGGAGGAGTTGGGAATCAAACCCGGTTCTCCAGATTAGAGTCCACCAGTTCTGACCACGACACCAAACTGGCAGCTTTAGTGGAGAGACTGTATGATATCACCCTCAAATCTCCAGGAGTTTCCCAAGCTGGAGTTGTTAACTCTATTCGGGGGGGGGGGGGGAGTAGCTTTGGTTAAAAAAAAAATCAAGACTGAATGGTGCCTGTTTGTTTTAAGTCATAAATGGTACTGAATTCAGAAAAAGTACGTATTGTTAATCATATTGAAGAACAGCAAATCCTAATACATTCAAACTAATATATTTAAACTCAGAGTCATTCAAACTATTATTGCTGTTTGTTAAAAACACCTACTGAACAGTGTTCTAGTCTTGCAATCCAGAGCAAGAGAGAATAGATCTGCTCCATCTTCTACATGACAGCCCTTCAAATATTTGAAGACTGCAATCATGTCCCCTCTAAGCCTTCTCTTTCCCAGGCTAAACAGACCCAACTCTTTCAGCCTTTCCTCATAAGACTTGGATTCAAACCCTCTCACCATCCTGGTTGCCCTCTTCTGGACACATTCGAGCTTGTCAACATCCTTCCTAAAATGTAGTGCCCAGAACTGGACACAGTACTCCTGATGAGGCCTGACCATAGCAGAATAGAGCGGAACTACCACCTCCTGTGATCTGGACATAATGCTTCTGTTAATGCATCCTAAGATTGCATTAGCTTTCTTCACAGCCACATTGCACTGCAGGCTCATGTTTAGCTTGTGATCAACCAGAACACCCAAATCCCTTTCACATGTGCTACTGTCAAGCCAAGTCCCTCCCATTCTATATCTGTGCCTTTGATTTTTTGTACCTAAGTGCAGGACATTGCCCTTATCTCTATTGAAATTCATTTTATTTGCCTCAACCCACTGTTCCAGCCTATCTAGATCACTTTGAATCCTGACTCTATCTTCTTCAGCAATAGCTGAATTGCCAAAGCTTTCTATATCCTGTGAGGCCACAATTTTTCCAGCCTGTTTTGTTTGTTTGAACTTCAGTTATACCCACCATAATTACTATTAGAAGGTAAAAGGGGGGGAAATAAAGTTTTTAGTGGATTTTTAAATGTATTGAAAGCCATTTGCTTGTGTAATGCAACTACATGTGCGTAATATCTGAAACTGAAAAGTTGCATTGATCTTTGTAGCCCCTGTAAGAAGAGCTCTGTAAGCTCTTGGAGGATTGGCTACATTAGGGGTGTGTTGCCTAATATGCAAAGGAGTTCCTGCTACAAAAAGAGCCTTGGCGACCATTATTTTGTGATGCTTTAGCTAGTGTTAGTAAAAGTTAGTACAAAGGCAAACTCCTAGCTCTCAAAAATGCTTTGTAGATGTTTGGAATAGTCATTTCTTGGGCTTCAAAATAGAAAACAGAAGCCCTTCTATGTGCCTGTTCAGAACATGAGCAGTGTGATGGCTGTGTGAGGTACACCATACAGTTCACCCTTCAAAAGAATCATTTCCTCCCTCCCCCCCATGGAACTGTTGTCTGTAGTCTGGAGATCAGTTGTAAGGACTGGAAATCTCCAGGCCCCACCTGAAGATTGACACTGTACTCCAACTTTTGTCAATTCATGGGTGGGTCTGAGAATTTTCCCAAGAGTGGAGGATATAGCAAGAGCACAATGGGCAACAGAACTTTTTGCTCTGTACAGGCAGTCATGAGTAGCTTATATTCTGGTTTGTACCTTACCACAAGTCCTATGGGCCATTCACTCTTATGGACTGAAAAGAGATTGTATATAATAGCCTACAGCTTTGGGATAGTTTAGAGGAGAGCTAGAGAAGGGGTGTCAAATGTAAGGCCCGGAGGCCGGAATTGGCTTGTCCAAGGCTCTTATGCGGCCTGCAAGCAACTGGTGCAAGGGAGGGAGCAGGATCATGGCTTCAGTATGGCAGAACAACCTCATCTGCAGCAGTCAAGCAGCATGGGATTGTCTGCCCAGTGCTGCATAGGCTAGCTCTCCAGTCTGCCCATACGGGTTTTCCTTTGCACCCCCCTCCCAGACCATGGGGACTTGCAGTGAGGATACAACAACTTGAAGCTTACCAGCTGCTGTTCTTTATACAGTTTATATTTTCAGTACCTGGCATTACTTTTTATGGTACACATGGCTCAGCCTGAAAAAGTGACAGTTATGTCAGGTCCAGCCCTCATAACAAATGAGTTCGACACCTCTGAGCTAGAGTATGGCTTCCTGCAGACTGTTTTGCATCCTGTATTATTTATGCAACTTTTAAAGTGCTTTTTTCTTCACTTTTTGTTCTGTACTGTATCACCCACATATTTATTTTGCTGCCATATTTCATTCTAATCAAATACAGTGGCAATGGAAGCTAAAGATCACAGCTGGGAAAAAACTGAGCTTCTGAGTATTTGCTCAAATGCTAATTATGTAATTAAAGTGCCCTTAAGCTGCCTAATTGTGGAAGGATAAATGCTTTAGTATGGCCATATTATGGCCAGCAGTTGTTTACAATAACTCAGTGTCAGCTCCTTCGCAATGTTTGTTTTGCTGATGTTGGCAGTAGATGAAGTTTAGCAGTTTAATTAGAAGTAAAAAGATCACATTTCTATTTATGAGATTAATGCCATAATACAATTATTGTTTCACTTAATTTTAAATCACAAACAAAGTAAAAGGACAGAGGAAATGTGCTTTCTCTGAATGATCTGGAAAGGCACAGAAAGTGAAATACAATTCCTTCCATCTTCCTTCTATTTTCAGTGCCATGTATATAAAAGGAAAAAGCAAATAGATCCAATTCAGGCATAAATACTATCTGGCAGAGTACCTACATTCATTGTCCATTATGATTTTAGCTAATCTGTTTATGTGGACAAAGTAATGCGATCTTCAGGGAAATGGGTTTTAGATAGTAGTCGAATGATATCAGGGCTATCAAGAACACAATTCCTAAAATATTTGGATGGAATATTCAAAAGAAGAATAGAAAATCAAGTCTAGGTGATCAGGAAAAAGTAAGAAAAAGCACACTTTTGGAAGTGCAAAAAGGAGGTTTTATTACCTAGAAGGATAATTTGAAGGAAACCCTGAGGAAGGCTTTTTTGTGTGTGATTGGTTTATATATTGAGAATCTGCATCAACACCTTTATGCAGTTCATATTCAGATTTGGATTCTTCAGTATGCTGTTTGATATCAATGTCTGTTCCTAATATTTTATTATTTTTCCTTTGAAGAATGAGGAGTAGACTAAATGTACGAGACAGCCAAGTTCAGAAAATTTTCCATCGCATGAAGTTGACTAAGGCTGCGGTCACACACTAAATAATCCACTTCCAGTCCACTTTCAATGCACTTTCCAACTGGAATTTACTCTGTGAACTGGCAAAATCCAGTTGGAAAGTACATTGAAAATGGATTATTTAGTCTGTGTGACTGCAGCCCAAGTGTACTTTGTGGGTTGGAAAGGGTGACATCCCTTAATGGTAAAGTATGTTTAATATAAGTACTTAGTAACGTAAGAAGAATAACTTTGGGGAAATATTTTTTTCTCCTGTAGCAGAAGTTGGAAAAGCCCTATGATATTTTGGTATGTGTATATGTTTCTGAAGATTAGGAATAGCAGAGGACAACGAAGGACAGGATACCTGATGCTATAGGGAAGAATCAAGAATAGGAGGTAAGGCATCCCAGATGCAACAGGAATGTAAAGATGATGCACATGATATTATTATTATTGCATGTTCTCCACTTCTACAAGCAATGATAAATTCTTCCTATTGGATTACCTTGAGCTATTAAACAGGAGTCCTCTTAATAAAGGAATAGTTGTCTTGGAATCTCTACAGTATCTTGCCTAGGGCATCAAAAATGGCAGGCCTGGAGTAGCAGTGCTGTGTCCTTTGGATAAGACAGCACTGGAGACTTAAAGTGTAGTCCCGGCCTGGTGGAACATGCTCCTACCTAAGATCAGAGCCCTGTGGGACTTATTACAGTTCTGCCAGGCCTTTGGTTGAGGCGGCAAGTGTTAAACCATCTCACTGTCCCCTGCCTTTGGTGCACTTGATACCTACCTGGTATATATCAGGGTATCTACCACCATCTGCTTAAGAACTGCTATAAATCGGGCTTCCTATTACCATCTGTTGGTGTTTTTGTGCCATATTACTTGATTGTTTAAATTATTTTTTTTATATTACCGGTTTTACTGTTATTTTATATCTTGTGAGCCGCCCTGAGCCCACTTGTGGGGTAGGATGGTATAAAAGTTTAATTAATAAATAATCAATTAATGGACAAATTGTAATATTACTTACAGCAGAGCATAAGCAGACATGGACAGGCCTAGGGCATCAAAAATGGCAGGCCTGGAACAGATAATATGAAATTCACAAAGAATATATTTGCACTTTAAGAGCAAAAGCTATTAGCATTGGAGCTGGTGATAAAAAGGTCTGAGTTTTAATGCATTTTAGCCTCTGTTCCCTTTTTCTAGAGGCTGTGTTAATCTTTATTATTTGTGTAGTTCAGTCTCCACTACAGCAACAAGCTGCTGCTTATTACTGATCCCTGATACTTGCAGGAAGGCTATTTTCCTTCTCCGGCAGTTAATAACGAAAATGTTGTGGTACTTGTAGATAGCTCTAGGAAACAATCTAAACACCTTCTATTGCTTCCTGATCAAAGTGGAATTGAGAAGGGATGTTTGAATGGCTGTGTGCCCTTCCCTAGAGCACCTAATGTGAGTGTTGACACATGACAGCAACACATTAGCATTCCACATTTTTATGGCTATTCTTGGTCTGACAAACACCATGCCAATTTATCTAAAGTTTAGCATTGTTTTCACAGTCTTACCTTCCTTCTCATGATAAATGCTACATTTACTGGAGAAACCCAGTGGCAGATGAAGATGGTTCTGTTGCACAAGCACATGATTGTAAATACTCAATAGAACCTGGATAAGTTTAAAAGGAAAGTCAAAGACAGATTGTTTTAAAAAATGGCTTTTTACTAAAGATAGTTGACTAAGGATTAAGCCAGAGGTGTCAAACCACTTTGTTATGAGGGCCAGATCTGACATAAAAGTCACTTTCTATGGCCAGACCTCGTGTTCCATAAAACATAATGCCAGTTACCAAAGACATAAACTTTATAAAGGATAGCAGCTGGTAAGCTCCAAGTTGGGCTGGGGGGTGCGCAGAGGAAAACCTGTATCTGCAGAATGGAGAGCCAGTGGTTCAGTGCTAGGAAGATGCCCCTGCACTGCCCAAGGGGGGGGGCACTTCCCCTGCCTGCTCCCACTGCCAGTCCTGTGATCCCAGGCACCAGGGGAAAATGTGAGGCAGCTGGGTATTACAAACTCCCCTCCAGCCCCAAGCCACCATGGAAGGGGACTGGGAAGATAACTTGAATTAACCCTCCTGTCTGTGGAAGTGTGAGGGGGAGGTAGTGGCCCAGGTGTGAGGCCGTGTGCATAGCAGGACCCAGGTCAAGTAAAGCTTGATAAGCTGGAGACTTCTATGCAGCAACAGCTGCCTCTGGCCAAGGCTGCCAGGTGATCAGAGATCGTCCACAAGCTGTGCCACCCTGATGCGGCAGCAGCCACCCCAGGCTGAAGGCCACTGGACATCCAATGGAGGGCAGGCATCATGAGCACAAGGTCACATGTGTGGCAGAGGCTACAGGTCACCCAGTGACCAGTATAACTGGAGATCACCACACACACATACCCCACAAGGTGGCAGCTGTCTATGGCTGAAAACCGCTGCATGTCCATATGGGGAGAAGCCTGGCTGCCAAGTCACATGCTCAGCACCAAGACTAGGTCTTCAGTGTGTGGAAGAAATTGCAGAAGAATGCCCCCCCACGGCCAATGTGCAGCTACCACATGGGGAGGCGCCAACATAGAAAAGGTGCTGGTTGCCAGCAGGCCCTGGCAGAAGATCATCCACACACTCCCCCATGTACAAATGCCAATTCCCATGGCCAGCTGAGACAACATCCTTAAAGCTGCAGGCTGAGCAGATAGACTGTGGCAGCTCCCCACTTACCAGGGAGGCTGCTGTTGAAGCAAAGGGGTTCTGCTTGACTGCTGCAGATAGGGTTGTCAGATGCTCCCTGGCCACTGTCAGGGGATGAGGGTGCATAGGGTTTCCAGATCCAGATTTGGGGGTGAAGCCTAGGGAGAACAGGGACCTCAGCAGGGTATAATGCCATAGAATCCACCCTCCAAAGCAGCCATGCTCTCCAAAGGAACTGACCTCTATAGTCTGGAGATGAGCTGGCATCCCTAGCTGCAGACAAGGTTGTGCCGCTGCATTGAAGCCACAATTATGTTGGCTCTGCTCATTTTCACACACACCCCGAGCAGCCTCCTATTCCTTCCCTTTCACCAATTGCTCATGTGCCAGATAAGAGCCTTGGAGGGGGCAGTTCCAGCCTGCAGGCCTTATGTTTAACACCCCTGAATTAAGTGTTTGGTAGCAGAACTATTTAATTTAGTATAGAGGGTTTTGAGCTATATTTATATTAAAAGTAGGGTTATAGTTCCATGTTGTAATGGGCATGTTGCTCTGGTATTCTGTTGGAAATGCTGTGAGAAGCTGTGGCTCACTGGCAGAGAACCAGCTTGACATGCAGAAGGTCCCAGGTTCAATCCCTGGCTCTTCAGTTAAAAGGACCAGGTAGGAGGCGATGTGAAAGACCTCAGCTTGAGACTGTGGAGAGCCGTTGCCAGTCTGAGTAGACAATACTGACTTTGATGGGCCAAGGGTCTGATTCAGTATAAGGCAGCTTCATGTGTGTTCATGTGTGATGCCTAAAATGACACAATTATAATAATGTATATTCTAATTCTAAAGGAGTTGGAAGAGGAGGAGATTGGATTTATGCCCCACCCTTCACTCAGAGTCTCAGAGTGGCTTACAAAGTCACAACAGACAATCTGTGAGGTAGGTGGGGCTGAGAGAGCTCTGAGAGAACTGCTCTTGAGAGAACAGCTGTCAGGGAACTTTGACTGACCCAAGATCACCCAGCAGCTGCATGTGGATGAGTGGGGAATCAAACCCAGTTCTCCAGATTAGAGTCCGCCACTCTTAACCACTACATCATACTGGCTTTCAGAAAGAATATTTACATTTTTCCTGCTACCAGAGAAGCAAGTCTAACTGGATATTGTAATGTTCTATTCACATTGCTCAAAATGGCATATTCCTAGGGGGCAAATTGTTCAAAATAATAGAAAAAATGTGCTAGAAACTATAGTATTGAGGTTACCTCACAGATATTTCTTCACTGTGTGACATTTTCATAAGACCATTGAATTGTCTGAAATCAGTAACATTAGGGTCTTTTATTTCTTCTGCATTTTGACATTATATGACATTGTCATACTGTCAGTGGCAGATAGTGAACTACATTTTCTTGTGTGTTCACAAAAGAGCCTTCCTAGAGACCCTGCAGTTAATAATTTCCTTGAAAGACATCTAGGATATAATTTATTTGTCATTTATTAGCAGGTGTTATATACTACTGAGCAAATATTTATGCACTTGTTTTAGTTAGTCTTTCTGCATGAATAAAACTACAACTACAAGGTGCAGGAATGTACAAAATGCAGGATTTTTAATAGCATAATGAAGCACATGTTTGCCTTTGCAGGGCTCTTCTGGAACTGGAGATAAGTTTTATATTCAACCACAGCTGGTTATAATTGAACAGAACAATAGTACCTGGAGTGTGGGACAACCATTGTGTGTGTGTGGAGGTTGAGCTATTTTCCTTTCCCCATCCACACATATCGAATTGTTTGCATACATCAACATTCAATTTACATCCTGTAGAATAGTATACACATAATATATCAGCATGATATTAAGAATATAAATGGTCAGCTTGTGGGGGTCTTCATTAATTATGACATCGCAGGAAAAAGTGATTAAGATGTCAATCGTGTCATTAATCAAAGAATAGAGGCGTAATCCACAGACCTGTTTACAGATAACTGCTGTAAATATGTACTGCCCCACCCCCAAGTTATGCTTGTCTACAAACAGCAGAAAGCAAGAGAGATTTTCTACTGTCCAGTATAAGAGAGTATTCCTGGCTAAGTAGAGAGCATCCCTGTCAAACACCCATTTTACATGCAGAGTAAATCATTTTGGGTCAAGCCTGAGTTTTTGCATTATCACAATCAGGAATCGATATTCTACTACCCAACCTGTACCCATGAACGGAAAGATCTTTCTACAAATTTGAGAAATGTCTCAAGTTTGCAGAAATATCTGACATGGATGTCCTCCGTGGCTGTTGCTGGGCAACCCAAACAGGCTTGGTTTCTTTCAGTAAAGTCAGGGGCAAGGACATGGCCCTTTCCAGGGCTGTTTTTTACATTGAGGATGGATTCATTGGGGCTTGCAGGACTCACCTAGGTCTGGTTGCTTGCTAATGTTCAATAGCAGCCACAGCATGAAAGCCCATGTGGCATAGTGGTTAGAGTTTCAGACTAGGACCCTGAATCCCCATTCAGCTGTGGCAAGTCACTAGGTGACCTTGGGCCAGTTACACATTCTCATCCTAATTTACCACACAGGTAGGATTGCCAGTCTCCAGGTGGGAGCGAGGGATCCCCCGATTTTGTGGGCTCCTGCCACCGGTCAGCTGGCCGGCAGTGGGAAGCCCCACCCCAACACCTATTACCCTGTGTGATGTCCCTGATGTGATGACACCATGCAGAAGTGACATCATCACACTGGGGGCATTGCACGGCAATGCTCTGGTTTTAGGGGGAAATTCTATAGTTTGAGCCCAATTTTACCATAGAGTTTACCCCAAAACCAGAGTGTCGCTACGTGATGTCCCTAACATGATAACATCACTTTCTTGTGATGTCATCACATTGGAGATGTCATGCATGGCAACATCACCCAGTCCCTCCACTCCCTGCTGGTGCAAGGTAAGAACCAGGCACCCCTACTCACAGGCAGGACCAAGACTGACCATTGAGAGCACCTGGATGCTGATGGCCTCCCACTCACACTTGGGCCAGCCAGCCCTCTGACAGAAGGGCTGTGCTCAGCCCACTCAAGCTCTGCACAAGGTAGGAGAAGCAGCACTCAGCTAGTCTGAGGAGAGGCAGAGAAGACAGACTCCAACCTGCCAGAGTTACATGTGAGATGGGGTAGCTGGCTGTGCCTGGCCAAGCTGTGCCCAGCCAAGCCACACTTAAGCTCTATCTGATGTTGGACGACCAGTCGGACTCTGGTCCTGATGACCTTTTGCAGGCGTTGCAAGCTGTGGCTGGCTGGCTCAGACTGAGTCGGCTGAAATTAAACCCGGCAAAGACGGAGGTCCTGGGCCTGTGCCGGACTGGCCGAGAGTTGGGGCTCCCTCTCCCGTCCTTCGGTGGGGTACCATTGGTGCCTGTACGGGAGGTTAGGAGTTTGGGTGTGCTCCTGGACTCCTCATTAACGATGGAGGCCCAGGTGGCAGCCACTGCCAAGTCAGCCTTTTACCATCTGCGGCTGGCCCGGCAGTTGGTCCCCTACCTCGACCGCGAAGACCTGGCCACTGTGATCCATGCGACGGTCACCTCGAGGCTGGACTACTGTAATGCTCTTTACTTGAGGCTGCCTCTGTTGCAAATCTGGAAGCTGCAGCTAGTGCAGAATGCTGCACCCAGGCTGTTGATGGGCCTCTCCAGGCGAGACCACATCCGGCCTGTGCTGCAAGCACTGCACTGGCTGCCAATAGCATACCGGACTCACTTCAAAGTGCTGGTGCTTAGCTTTAAAGCCCTGAATGGCCAGGGTCCGGCATATCTAAGGGACCGCCTCTTCCCGTATGTACCCCCAAGAGCACTGCAATCGGGGAATAGCCATTGCCTGGAAGTACCAGGCCCTTGAAGTGTGAAGCTTGCCCAAACCAAGGCTAGGGCATTCTCAGCGGCGGCTCCCACCTGGTGGAATGAGCTCCCAGAGGAGATCCAGGCCCTGCGGGACCTAGGGCAGTTCCGCAGGGCCTGCAAGACGGAGCTCTTCCGCCAGGCCTTTGAGGAGGAGCCACCGCCGCTATCATGCCATCATTGAGAGCCTTTCATCCATCTTCCCCATTATCTGGAAAGATGGATGCCGCCCGTCAGCTGGGATATACTACTACTGTTGCCCATGCAATTAAGAAATTTGCCGCCAATGTGGGATATCGTGTATTGTGCATCTTGGATTTATATGAATTTTACTGTTGTATTGATTTTTTTATTGTATGTAATATTGTTATTGTTTTTAGTTTTGAAACTCGGCTTAGCCGCTTGTTAGCTGCCCTGAGCTACCGGATAGGGTGGGGTATAAATCCCTAAATAAATAAATAAATAAATAAATAAATAAATAAGTCAAAGCGGACACTGATGCCTAGCCAAGCTGCACACAAAAGACAGGCACTGGCAGCACCTGGGCCCCAGCCCCATGCAATGTAAGGCAAGGCAGATGTTGTCACCCAGCCTGGCTGAGCCCTGCTTAAGGTGCCTGTACCAGCTGAGCAGCAAGGAGCTGCGGTGGCTCAAGTGGTTAAGACGCTGAACTGCAGGCTGTGGAAGGTCAGTAGTTCAGCAGTTCGAGACCCGAGAGTGCCGCATGATGGGGTGAGCTCCTGTCTCTAGTTCCAGCTCCTGCCAACCTAGCAGTTCGAAAGCAAGAAATTGCAAGTAGATAAATAGGTACCACTTCAGTGGGAAGGTAACAGCGTTCCGTGCGCCTTGGTGTTTAGTCATGCCGGCCACATGACCACGGAAATGTCTTCGGACAGCGCTGGCTCTTCGGCTTTGAAACGGAGATGAGCACCGCAACCCTAGAGTCGGATTCGACTGGCTTTCGAGCAAGGGAACCTTTACCTTTACCTTTACCAGCTGAGCGCTATGCAAGGTGAGCTGAGACAGACAGCAGCACCTGGCCCAGCCTAGCTTTGTGGAAAGTGAGGAAAGACAACCAAGTCCCATGAATGGCAAGGCAGATGTGCCACCTGGCCCAGCAGGTTCCCCACTGTGCAACTGGGCCTGCTCTGGCATTTGGCATCGTGCAACTGGGACATATTTAGGTTATTTTTATAGGGATGATTTTGAGTTTTTCATTCCTATTTACCAAACATCTCTTTTGATTTTGTCAAACCAAAGGGAAGCATGTTGTGAAGATCAATTGGCTGTAGTTGGAGGGGGAAACAAGAAATTCCAGTTTGACATAGGAAAATGTAGTCTGGATTCAAGCCAAAGATTTTTTTATTTTTTGCCAATTTTTATTGTTATTGTATACATTGCCTTACATAATAATGTAATACAAAGAAGAAGTAAAGAGCAGAGTGGTGCTTACACCAATTCATAAAAAGCAAAAGGATATGTTTTATCACTAACTTTTTCATTCTAGTAAACAATAAACATTTTCCACCATTCACAAAAAGTATCTGTAGATTATAAATTGCTTCTTTGCATTCTTTGGTAGTAAGTTAATTTAGGTAATGAGGCAAAGCGAATCTTTTATAAAAGTCCATTTTGGCATTTTGGCATTATGTGGCAATAAGCACCTTATGCAACTGTAAGGAAGCTAGGAGCATTACAGTGTCAAAGAGTGATTAACACATGGAATTTACTGTCACAGGACGTGGTGGCAGCTACAAGCATGGACGGCTTCAAGAGGGAATTAGATAAACATATGGAACAGAGGTCCATCAGTGGCTATTAGCCACAAGGTATAGATAGGGACTTGGGGGCAAGTGATGCTCTGTATTCTTGGTGCTTGGGGGAGCAACAGTGGGAGGGGCTTCTAGTGTCCTGGCTCCACTGGTGGACCTCCTGATGGCACCTGGTATTTTTGGCCACTGCGTGACAGAGTGTTAGACTGGATGGGCCACTGGCCTGATGCAACATTGGCTTCTCTTATGTTCTTATGTTTGAAGAAGCTACCCATCATTTAAAGTATCTTAATTGAAACTACAAGAATGATGCTGTCTATGTTACTTTTAATTTCACAGAATCTAAAAACCTTTTTATATGTGATTCATGCAACACTCCCCCCCAAACAAAACAAATCCACATGTTTACAAAAGAGCATAGGTTAATTCTTTTTTATTATTATTTAGTGAGTTTAATTCTTTCATATTTGATG
Source organism: Gekko gecko (assembly GCA_029375565.1). Lineage (NCBI taxonomy): Eukaryota > Metazoa > Chordata > Lepidosauria > Squamata > Gekkonidae > Gekko > Gekko gecko. The sequence continues at coordinate 97,651,001 of JAPDNY010000008.1, forward strand.
TCAGAATTTTAAAAGCACTCATCATTATTAAACTTTAATCAAAGTGGAAAGGGAACAGGAATTGGGGCTCAATGACTGTCCTTTTCTTCTTTTTGGTGAGTAACCAGAACACTTGAAGTGGGTATTTCTGGAGATTTTTGATATGAGGGAGGTGTACACAGTAGAGAATTGTGGAAAGAATCAGCTACTTGTTAAATTTCCTGTATAGTTTTCACAGCAATCAAATCTGAGAAATACATTCAACCTAATGGAACATGCCAGTTATATCTAATATTTGGGGCTTGTAATTTTTCATTTAAACTGTCCCAACCTTAGGGTTGCCAGGTCCTATCTGGCTGTCAACAGAGGGCCTCCTGATTCCTCCTTGAAGATCCTCCCAGATCCTCCTTGAACATCTTCCAGAAGTGATATCATCATGTTTCCAATGTTGAGTGCTACAGTCTAGGTTTTGTGCAAAACTGTTTTTTTTGGCCTGAAAACCATAGAGTTTTCCCCTAAACCTGGAATATTGCCTTGATGTCAGAAACATGGTATCATTGCACCAGCAATGCTGGGAGGGGGCTTCTCAGGGGTAGGACTTCTCCTGCTGGCCAGCTGGGCCATGGCAGATTAGGGTCTGCAAAATCAGGGGATCCCCTGGCCCCACCAGGGGGATGGCAACCCTACCCAACCTATATTTTTATCAATGAAAACATTTCAAAATTTGTATCTCCTAATCATCTATTATTAATTCTTCCCACCCCAGATTGATTTTAATACAACATCTTTAACCCTCAGTGTTATAAGCACACCTGAAATATCCCTTACTTTCTCTAGGCCAGGAGTGTCAAACATGAGGCCTGGGGGCTGGCTGTGGCCGATCTAGGGCTCTTACTTGGCCCATGAGCAACTGGTATAAGAGAAGGAAGCAGGCACATGGGGTGAGAGGTGTGTGTGTGTGTGTGTGTGTGTGTGTGGTTGAAGATGTCAAAAAAAGAGAAAGGAATTGGCTAAAGGGTGGGGCTTAGAGGCTAAGTTAAAATAGTGTGAGGAGAACGAAAGTGAAGGCAGAGAAAGAGGAGTTGTGCTGTTTTTCCCTCCTCCTGCATCCTCTGACTGCAGCTCAACAAGGATTGGAGAAGGCACTACATGGGGGGGCAGAGCTGAGTGGCTTTGTGTTGTTGTTTGTTTTCAAATAGTGACCATGAGGGGAGTTGGACAGGGCCAGGAAAGAAGAGAGGAGGAGAAAGGCTGGCATGTGGATTGGGAGGCAACTGGGCTGTCTTGTGTAGGGCACTATGAGGGGAAAAGACCTCCTGGTCTCGGAAGCACGTGGGAGAGCAGAGGGAAATAGGGGTGCTGATGTCACCACTGCACATCTGAACTATCAAAGAGCTGGGAGGCAAAGTGAGTGAGTGAAACAGCCTCTCCATCAAGCCTTCCCTCAGCCCCACTGCTTCTGTGGGAAACACAGGAGGGATGAGAACTGGGGTGGGGGATCTGGAAGAGCCTAGTTCAGACCCCCTTCTCCTGAGCCAGGACACTGTCATCTGGGTTACTCTAGGCCAGTTGCTCAGCCTGGACCACCTCACAGAGCTAATTTGTATGTCGGTGTAAGATACCCCCTTTTATGGTATCCATAACACTTATCCTGATATTTAACATCTTCGGGAATCAAATTAAGCAGATAACATTCTGGTACTAATTGTAAATGAACATTAAGGGTTTCTAAAATTATTTTCTAGACCTTTCACCAATATTTTTGTATTTTGTACACCTCCACTATATATGATAGAACATAACTATTTTTCCCACCATAGAGAACAATGGAGGGAATGGGGGCAACCAGTTTGGGGGCCCATAAAATTGGACCCCCTGGTCCAATATTCTTGAAACTTAGTGGGTATCTTGGGGAGAGGCTCCATCAGCTACTCTATGAGTTTGGAGCCTCTCCCTCAAACCCCCTCCCTTCCAAATCCCAGAATATACCCTATGTTTTCACCATTGACTTCAATGGCCCATAGGATATAATGGGGCCGAATTGCCGCCAAATTTCTTTCATTCCCTCCTTTCCTTCTCTCCTTTTCCTCTTTCCCTCCTTCTTCCCTCTCTTTCTTTCCCTCCTTTCCTTCTCTTTCTTTCCGTCTTTCCTTCCTTCTTTCTACTCTCTCTCTTCCCTTCCCTCTTTCCTCCTTCTGTGGCCCAACTCTAGTGAGAAGGAGTTTAAACTTTAAACCCCTTCTCTCTTAGCTCCTCCACCCAGGCCAGCTTTTGGAGATGCCCCCCCTTGCTTCCCCTTCTGACATCACTTCCGGTGATGTCAGGGGGCATGGCATATGCTAATAACCTAATAACTCATTAGCATATCATATGCTAATGAGCTCCTGCAGCTCTTTTTCTACAAAAAGACCCCTGTCTTATAGAATACACCTTCCAAAGCAGCCATTTTCTCTAGGTGAACTGATCTCTGTCACCTGGAGATCAGTTGTAATGGCAGGCGATCTCCAGCCACCACCACCTGTAGGTTATGAGTAACAAACAATGGAAAAACAATGATTTATAAGTTGTAGCAAAAAAAAAAAATCATAAACTGTTACACTGTAAAAAGTACTCTCCCAATTATTCTTAAAGAAAAAGAGTTGTTTATACAAGGCTTACAAAAATTGTCTAATTTGTGGACAATAATTCATTCCTTTTGAAGCAGCACATTAAGGCAACACATTAATGTACAGTCCCACAAAGACTGACCCTGGTTGGTATTCTTTTCCCTCAGCTTCTTCAGGTTGCAATCTGTCAGGTGCTCTGAAGCTCATCAAATTATTTATCCTACTGATTCTGATATATTCCAGCTGGCTTCTGAGCATGTTCCTACTGTTATGGACTGTCTCCTCAAATACAGGAGCCCAAAGCTAAATGATTTTCAAAACATACCATAAGGTCTAAAATTTAATTTGGCTCTGTGGCTTCCTGCATTCAGTTATGCTGGGCTGAGATGTCTTTTCTTTAAGAATAATTGGAAGAGTAACTTTTACTCTTTGGTTTTTTTGGCTACCACCTGTAGGTTGGCAACTCTGCTCAATGAGAGCTAAACAAACACATGCAGTCACTCTGTCAGGGGGACAGGTCAATGAAGGGCCTTCTTAGTCTGAGGACCCAGACTGTGCTAACGTCTGACTCCAACTCAGGTTCTCAGTATTTCAGTAACGAGAAACAAAGTGTTTGGGCATTTTTGTTTAAACAAATGGCTCACCTTGAAAAATGGAAAGGTTAGCAGGAAAAGAATGTGCTCTGTTTATTCTGTTTGTAATTAACATTCTTTTAACAAACCAGTGTTAATGGAATATATAATTGAATTACACTGTTGACTAATTTTATTTTAATTATTTTGTTTGCAACATACTGTTTTTCTAAATAATGCACTCTGAGACTTAATAAATTGGAATGATGATGGCAAGTGACAGTGTAAGAAATATTATTTATCTAGAGCAGCTTCATCATTACTATTGATTTTAATGCCTTAGTATTCGCCTCACAGACATTGTAAATAATCGCAGTGAAAATTAAGGCAACTGAATGGTTAGTTAGAAAACACATCATTAATGGGAAACAAATGTGTGCGCATGTTATTATTCTATGTCAAACATCTTTAGGCTTATTTTTCAATGAATGATTAATATGAATTGCAAGGCAGTGAAGTCATACTAATTTCCCTATGTGCAAGTAGTTAAAAGCAGGAAGTGTATACAGCAGCAAGCAGTTCAATGGTTTGTCTAGTTTATATTGAAATTAAGCCCAGATATAATCATAGATCAAAGCATGACTCAGTGATGAAAACTATATAACTTTATGGTCCATTTAGTATTTGAGCTTTATTGAAACAAACTGATCTTGTGCAATGCAATTGGTCAAATCCAGCAATTCCTTTTGGATTTAAGAGCACTAATAATGTACATCTTATGCCTGTCTACAAGGGCTTTCTTGTTGAGTTCAGAACACAAAACAAGGGTTTCTGATATGTGGGCAACACCTACATTCCTGGTGATGTTTTACAAAAAGCAAAACAACAAAAACAATGCAATTGTTAGTGAATACTTATTGATAAGCATACTGGAAAATGCACCATATCCAATAAACAATTATAATTAATATCTAAAATTATAATATCTAAATTTAGGGCCTTTATCTTACCCTGCACTTGACCCTGCTTTTGACTTCCTGGTGAGCTTGTCTACTCCTGTCTTTGATGCAAGCAGGATTTATACTATCTCTGCCAGCAGTTTGCACCAGAAAAAAAAGTTTTAATTTTGGATCCAAGGAGGCCAGCTTTGCTGTTGTTATCACAGGTTTCAGGGAATCTTGTGACCATTCCAGGATTCTGTTCTCCAAAACTTGAAATCTCTAGAATTCCAAAATCTTAGGACCATTATTTCCTATGAGGGAAGAAATCTGGGGGTCTGAGGTTGCTAATAGTGTTGGTGGGATTGCCCCAGGTGAGAATCTTCTGGAGTGGGGGAATCATTTGTTTGTTTGCTGTGTTCCCTTTCCTTACAAAACAGGAAGAGGGTATTCATTCAGGTTCCTGTTTTTAGGTTAACACACCAGAGATCAAAACAACATTCATATATTATTAAAAAGATACAGGAATGGAAACAACTGGTTGCAAATGAAGGGAGCTAGTCTGGGGAATTTCATATTACCCTTTTAAAACTGTTATTGTACCATCATGGACTAAACCAGTATAGGGATGGCCATTTCACACAGCCTTTCCCTTCTGGTAAGGAGCCATCTCTGAAGTGGTTTGTCATTTCACACTGTGCCGCTTTCTTTTGCCACCATTTCCCCCTGCGTGCATGATCTCCCTGACAAGGTTGTTGTTGTTGTTTTTAACATTCTATTATGATTGCTATGGCACTGAATCTGGACTACAAATCAGTGCAGTAGCAACCCCACTGAGATTCCTGGACTCCATTTAGATACACTGACGTTTGCTACTGCTGTCCCCTGTAAACAAGGAGCTCACTGGATACAGAATTCAAGCATGGGGGGTGGGGGAACAGACAGTTTTGAAAAACAGATAGCAGGCTATTCTGGTGCTTTTTAATTCATCAAAGTCCAAACTAGTAAAGCCCCTCCTCCTCCTCCTCCCCCTCCTCCTCCTCCTCCTCCTTTTTCATTCTGTGCTGCTACATTTGTGCTTATTGCTGTTTTCAGTGATTTAATCTTTAAACAGACATGATAAATACAATGTCTGCCCTGAAATTACCTTTTAAAATCCATGCTGAGATGCAGTAGTAAATGTCAGTGTATTTAAATGGAGCCCAGAGATCTCAATGGGGTCGCTATGGCGCTGATTTGTAGTCCTGCTGTAGTACCATAGCACTCCCAATAGAACGTAAAAAAGAAAAGAAAATGGACAGTCATGCGTGGGGAGAAAAAGGGCGTGAAAAGAACTGTCACTGCAGGAAGTGCTATGGGGGCATTTTACACAGCACCCTATAGCACTTCAGAAGTGGTAGAAGGCTGGAAGCAGTTTGTGGTAAAAATGCTTCAGCCACGCTTCCCAAATGGGACAGAAGTGTTTCTGTATGAAAGTGCAGGGGTCTTTTTTTTGGGGGGGAGCACACTGCTCCAGCAGCTTTGGAGGGCAGAAAGGCTCCTGCATGTCAGTTTCAGGTGGTACAATCCTATTTGGGAGTCTTTCGGCCAGCCGAATGTCAATTTCAGCCCCATTATATCCTATGGGCAACTGAAGTCAGTGGCGAAAACATAGGGTATATTCTGGGGGCTGGAGAGGAGGGGGTTTGAAGAAGTGGATCCAAACTCACAGGGTAGCTGTTGGAGCCTCTCCCCAAGATCCCCACCAAGTTTCAAGAACATTGGACCAGGGGGTCCAATTCTATGGGCTCCCAAACAGGTTGCCCCCATCCCCTCCATTGTTTTCTATAGTGGGAAAAAAGTTACTTTTTCCCACGGTGCTGTTAGTAGCTCTGCGGGGGAGGGGGTTTGAGGGAGAGGTTCCAAATTTTCAGGGTAGCTTCGGGAGCCTCTCCCCACATACACCCCCACATCTCAAAGCAATTGGACCAATGGGAGGTGTCTTGTTTGAACTGTCTTGGGAGGTGCTTGTTTGCCATGAGAACAAGTGGCACACTCCAGAAAAAGTGGCACTGTGGCAGTGCAAGCATGCCACAGTGCCACACAGAAGCCCCAAAAGACCAAAAGGAACATCATTTATACATGTATAAATTGATGGTGCAACCTCATTAGACCACTCACACCATACACACCTCAAAAAGAATATTTATAGCACTGGAAAAAATGCAGAAATGCAGTGCCACTTATTCTGGAGTGTGCCACTTGTTCTTATGGCAAACAAGCACCTCCCAAGACAGTTCACTTTCCCTGAGATTCTCTGGGAGAGTCTGACTGCTGGGTGGCTGCCTGCTTGCCTGCCTTAAGTGCTTTTGGCTGGGTTTCCCCATTGGAAACAATGGAGATAATGGGGATAACTTGTTTGGGTGCCCATAGAATTAGGCCCATTGGTCCAATTGCTGGACCCCCTAGTCCAATATTCTTGAAACTTGGTGGGCATCTTGGGGAGAGGCTCCAACAGCTATCCTGTGAGTTTGGAGCCTCTTCCTCAAGCCCCCTCCCTTCCAAACCCCAGAATATACCCTATGTTTTCACCATTGACTTCAATGGCCCATAGGATATAATGGGGCCGAATTGCCACCAAATTTCTTTCATTCCCTCCTTTCCTTCTCTCCTTTTCCTCTTTCCCGCCTTCTTCTCTTCTCTTTTTTCCTCCTTTCCCTGTTTCCCTCCTTCTTCCCTTCTCTCTCTTTCTTTCCCTCCTTCTTTCCTTCTCCTTCTTTCCTTCTCTTTCTTTCCCTCTTCTCTCTCTCTTTCCTTCCCTCTTTCCTCCTTCAGTGGCCCAACTTTAGTGAGAAGGGGTTTAAACTTTAAACCCCTTCTCTCTTCACTCCCCCACACAGGCCAGCTGGGGAAGGGAAGGGGAGGCTTTCGAAGATTCCTCCCCCCCCTCCTTTTGCTTCCCCTTCTGACATAACTTCTGGTGATGTCAGGGGGCATGGCATATGCTAATAGCCTAGTAGCTCATTAGCATACCATATGCTAATGATCTCCTGCAGCTCTTTTTCTACAGAAAGACCCCTGTGAAAGGGTAAATATATTCCATCAGGGAACCGTTACTTAAACTGTTCTGTCTGAAATGACAGGTAGAAACCATTAGTAAACAGTTCCTGAAATGGAATACATAGGCTGTCTGAAATTCCTGAATGTAGTTTACTACTGTAACTAACAAACAGAACTAACCAGCAGGGACCTTCACCCTATATATATACTAATAGCCAAGTCGGCCATATTTTAGGATACTTAAATCTCATGACTGAAGCTGTGAATGGGCAAGACAGATATTGCTGGAAACCTGAACATGGGCCCAGGTTTGTAAGCTGTTTTGGCCCCCACTGTGAAGAAAGGCGAGATATAAATGAAGTAAATAAATAATATAGCAGATGTGGAGGTAGGCTGATGAATGGCTGAGACAGGGACAGTGAGACAGGAGAAGAGGAGAAGATATGGGGGTTGCCAGTGGGAAGGAAAGAGGAACTAGTATGGGGAGTGGGACACAGGGTAAAGTAAGGCACCCAGTAGCTGGCACCACGCAAATGGGCTACAGTTTTCCTAGGATGAGGCTGTCAGTGAGAGGAGACAGAAAGCTTAAGACAGAGAGGCAACTAAAGGTAGGTTGGCTGCTGAATGGGAAGGAGCTTGGGAAATTCCTGGAGATTGGGGGGTGGGGTGGAGACTGCAAAGCAAAATGTTGAAAGGAATGTGAAATGTAAGAGAAGATAGAAATTATTTTGCTGTCATGGGAAGTTTATTTTATAGCAGCATACTGAATCCATGATTCAATAGTACTTTTGCTATATTACTAATAGAAAAATGAATTTTTCCAACCTGTGTCAGGATCTATTCTGTTGCTCTTCACTAGCTGTAGCAGTTCCTTCGGCTTCAGGTAACATGATTTCTCTTTACATCTTTTGTTTTCCTTGGACTGAAGCATGGCCTTTGTTTTCTTTTGGATGTTACACAGCCCTCTGTTCTCTTTCTGAAAAGCTGACATCTAGGAAGCATGCTGTTTTTCTTCTGCCTCGTGATACCTCAGCTTTTGCTAAACAGATATCCCATTACAGTAGCAGCAGGGCTGAAATCATGTAAGTGACATTTTCTGCCAGATAAAGAGCATGTGTCCTTGAGCTGTCACTCTTTTTGTCTGGTTGTCCTTATCATTCCATTCTATTGATTATAGAATGACCATACACATACTCATTTAATAGCCCTCCTTATAAAGTTAGCTGGGAATACCTGGCTCCAACCACATTGGCAAGGATTCTGCTGTTCCTCCAGCAGCATTGGCTAGTGAGACTGTGGCATGGTTTCAGAGCTGCCCATGATTTTTCAGCTCATGCTAGACCCTGTTCTTAGAACTGGTGAGACATTGCAATAAATCCTCTTTTATTTGTCTTTCCTACCAACAGTGGACCTTTTTATATGATCACAAACACAGCTAACAATTTTTATTCAACGACCTCAATGTATAAAGCGCCAACAACAATTCTGTGGTTTAAGTAGGCGAGAAATAAATCCGAGGTTTCAGACAGTTTAATGTAATGGCATTTCTTAATGCAAATATTTGTTGCTAATAAAGAATACTTCAGCCCTTTTGTCTCCTATAAGAAGGTTGGTAAACTAGATTTTTAGTACTGAATTTCATTAGGCAATAATGAGTATATTTTTATTGCATTCATAATCTCTGAAGAAATACTCCATGTTTTGTAGAGATGTGCACAGAATTATTCATATTGTGTTCTGTTTATTGTGTTCTGTAACATTTTGTTAATTTTCTTTATTATTATTGCACCTGTTTTATTTTTTTAATCTTTTGAAAATTCTATTAGTTAATAGGAAACACGTTTCCTCCTGTAACTTTTTATTTTCCACCCACTTCATCTTAAATTTTCAGGATTTATGCTCCTCACCCAAGGTATCCTTACCACAAAATTTCACACAGATAAGCAAAAGTGCCTGCATTCTAGGGACAAATTTTCCTTTGCACAACATGATCCAGCAGGTATGTGGAATTACATGGGGAAGATCCCTACGGTGAGGAGCATAAATCCTATCCCTCCCCATAATTAACCTCACTGCTTGAAACACTTTTGTCCAAGTGTGACTGACTTCCATTGTCTGAGTTGGCTTCAGGCTTTGCTGCCTTGCCCATCCTAATCTGCAAGTTCTTTATTAGAACATGTCTAACTCCGTGGATTCCAGAGTACCTGAAGAAAACAAGCAATGTGTTTTCCCCTGTCATTCCTTGCAGGATAGGCACATTGACCATGTTTCTGTGTGTTTCCATCACACTACAGAATGCACAGTCCCATTTGGTGTAATTAAAACATTGGCCATGTCTAATTGTTTGAGCTACAGATGGCAGTTCACACTCACACACAGGGTTACCAATTCTAAATTGGGAAATTCCTGAAGAATTGGAGGTGGATCCTGGGAGGGCAGGGGTTGGAGAGAGACCTCAGAAGATTATAATGCCATAGAGCTGATTCTCCAGAGCAGCTATTTTCTCCAGGGTATCACAGTAGTCTGAAGATCAGTTGCCATTCTGGGAGAACTCCAGGCCTCACCTGGAGGTTGGTAACTTTACAAACTCAGGATTCATACTTGTTTAGTATCTGTCTTCCCAAAGCTACTGAGGTAGTGCAAAGATTGGTATAAAACTGGAATGCTGTGCATAGAAATTCTTCAGTGGGAGCATAAGCAAATGTAATGTTAGTCAGGACATCTGCTGAATCAGTTTTATAACACTACCTCTGCCATTATCTGAGGAACCAAAACCAGAAGGTGAGGCACCAGAATAATTGTTGATCAGAATATTCCCAGTCATTATGAAAGTCAGAAATATCAATTAGTTATATTCATTATATTATGTGATTATCATGAGTCAGATTTGATTGGATGTTATCTGGCTAAAGCTTTGTGCAATATTCTCAATAATATAATCTGAAAAGGTTCATGGGATACAGAAGTAGAATCAAAAATGAATAACTGATCAGATGCATTTGACAGAGGTTCCTTAGACTGCAGTGAATTCTATAGCTATAAAGACATCTATGTGGAAGGTGGTATTTCATACCAGCATACATTTTATTGTGTAAATTGCTGCATATTTGGGGATGGGGCTGTGACTCATTTGTAGACCATATGCTTCGCATGCAGAAGGTCACAGGTTCAATCTCCAGCATCTCTAGTTAAAAAGGGCCAGGTAGTAGGTGACATATAAGACCTCTACCTGAGACCCTGGAGAGCTGCTGCCAGTCTGAGTAGACAATACTGAGAGTATTTTTATTTCATTTTATTTATGTTATTTGTAGGCCATCTTTCTCACGGGGCACAAGGTGGGTTATACATAGTAAGGAAGTACCATCACAAAAATAGGACATTCAGTAACCAATGCATTAGGATTTTAGAAGTCTGGAACCACAAGAAAGAACTGAAGTTTAGCATAAGTATCAACACACCACATTAAGTGGTATAGGAATTACATAAATAGGATTTTACTTACAATTACCTAAAAACAGCAGTATAGATGACTGTTCTTAATAATTTATCCAAGCAAATTTGTAAAACCATTTTGTGTAGTGCAACCCAGTTACCTGTGCAGAAAAGCCCTTTTGAATAATTCAGTTTTGCATAGTTTGCAGAAGGCTAGGAGAGTGGGAGATTTCCTGACCTCCTCGGGCAGCTTGTTCCACAAGGCAGGAGCCACAACAGAGAAAGTGTGCGTATAGGCAGTTGTTGATTTTGCCCATTTGCAGGTTGACACTTGCAAAAGTCCCTGCTGTCTTGAACGAAATTGTTGTGGCATAGCATAGGGAAAGAGGCGGTCACACAAGTAAGAGAGGCAAAGGCCATGAAGAGTTTTGTATGTGATAGTCGATACCTTAAACTGAGCCCAGTAACAGACTTTGATGGACCAATGATCTGATTCACTATGTGGCAGCTTCATATATTCATATGCAGAAAGTTGCTGTATGAAATTATTTCAATCCTGAATGATGGGGTACTGTGCAATATTGTATAGTAATCCAGTAAAATCTTCAGTGTATATATAAAAATTCATAAAAAGAATCAGAAAAAAATCAATATGAAAGTGCTATAAATTGATAATATAGTTTGGTACACATACATGGTAGTTGATTTTTGCTATTTCAGTATGCTAGCCTTTAGCCGAGTCAGTCAAAAGATGTTTCTCTATGCAAGGATGTTGAATATGTTTTATTTACTGTATTTGAGATGTATTTAGCATGAAATATAGAAGGCTTCTCACAACATAATATTCACAATCACTTTCTTGGTGAGAGTTTTTTGAATTATAATTATAACATGCTTTTGAAGAGTACTTGGATGCAAAAAAAAATTGCAACAAGTACAGTACAGTATTTACAACAGTCACAATTACAGCATTAATTTCCAAGTTTCATATTACAAAATACTAAGTGTTTTAAGCCTTTTTACAAAATATTGTTTAAATACAGCAAAATTTAAAATTATAAACATCACAGTTTTCAGAAACGTATATAGGAATGTTGTTATTTGAAATATCTAGTGTGCTTCCAGCATTTTGCCATTTGAGCATACTTCATATGGCTGGGGTAAAAATCGGTTCCCTAGTGAAGTGTCTGAGTACTCTATTTCTATTTTCAGGTGAGAAAACCATTATAAGTTCATGAAATGGCTTTCAGCACTGAAAAAGTCAGTGAACCAGCACAACACTGAAATAAATATTGTACTTTAAAGTTCATGAACTTAAACAGTGGCGAAATTCAAAATGACTGTCCCCAAAAGAACCAATATCTTTGTGATTGTGCTACTGAAATGTGAAAATTGCTAATGCAAGTCCTGATTCAGACAGAAATGTGTTATTTGAGAAGAGTTCTGGGGTTCATGCTTGCCATTGACCTAGGGGGAAGTAAGCAGGTACATGAAAATTACTGGAAATTACCAATCACACAGTATTCAGTGACTGTAATACTACTTCAAGATGTTAGGCAGGTTTACAGGACAGGCTTTTAAACCTGACTTGCATTTCTTTTAAAAAGTAACATTCTGGTTTTATCACTTTGTTCAACCTCTGTTTTCAGGAAGACATTTAAAACTGACAAGATTATGCCAACAGAGATCCCTTAAGAGTAGGGGATGTTTCTTATATTTATATAATTGGATGATTTAAGACACAACAGGAAAATGGAGTGCTGCAACAAGATAATAGTCTTCCTTTTCAAACTATATGCAATGAGAATGTGAAGACAGTTATCAGAAATAACTGCTTAGGTAAAGCTGCTCCATTTATTATCCAAATGGGTGTAATTTATTCTATTACACAGTTGTATGTCAGAGTCCCTATTTCCATTACACTGATGATTAATGATAGTGTTGTTGTCATTGTGGTTGATTAATGTTGGCTCATGGGATGGCAGCTACTTCTTATGCAACTTCAATGTGAAATGTGTCTATAAGCTTCCATCTTCAGATTTCTTATTCCATTGTAGTCTGGCTAGTCACTGATTTGAGAATTATAGATACATTTGGCATAAAGATCAGTATTTCTTTCCATGAAGATAGCTTCAGAGGGTAGCCAAGCCGGTCTGCAGTAGAAGAGCTGGATTTGTCCTTTAGCACCTTAGAATCCAATAAGATTTTGGGGGTATAAGCTTTCAAAAGCCAAAATTCCCTTTGTCAGATATTACTTTCTGTTTGGCTAAAGTGTTGGCTAAAGTGTTGGAAAGTATCATCAGTTTAGAAATAAATGTTCCTGTTGGGAGAACAGCAATATATTTTGTTTTGGGAAAATTCTGTATAACAATGGACAAAAAAAAGTGGTCAAAGTTGAGAAGTGTTTTAACTTGGGATGTTTTGCAGCATGTGGGTCTGGATTAATAACAATTTGCTGCAGAGTTTTATATTATATAAGGTTTGGGATATGAAAACTGGAAAGACTATTGATCATCCTGATTGTCATCTCTGTTTAGTACATTTTTACTTTTCACCAGTCTTTGAATATCTTACTGGTTTGTGTCCTACAAACTGAGAATGAAGTCCTGTTCACAGACACAGGTCATTGCTGCCCCCCCCCCTCCCCGAGACCTTTCGGTAGGAAATAATTTGTGTGCAATATGGGCTTTAAAAAGGAACACCGTCATTATTTAAGACAGGTGGATGAGTAAAAAAAAAAAGAAGTAGAAAATTAAGATGATTATTGTTACCTCAGTCTTTATAACCATATATTAATAGTATATTATTGGGACCAATTACTTGATATTAGTCAAAAGTCTTAATTAACACACATTGGACTTCAAAAATGAAACATTCTATAAATGTGACAGTTACATAGCAATACAAATGCAGAAAAAACTCTTCCCCATTGTGCCATGTGTCATTTCATGGCATGAGATGAGCAATGTTGTCTGTCAGCCTCTGAGAAAATTCCTTTAAGCCACATCTGCTTTCTTGTTTTACCTGTATCTTTCATTCTGTGCTCTCATTTATTCATCCATAGAATCACTGATGCCCTTGGATTTCATGATTCAGTCAGTGATGATATATTGTGATAGATATAGAGGTATTCATTTTCTGACTCAACTGAGACTCTATTTTTGTTTATGGACTTCAGTGTGACGTGTACTGATGAGACATTCAACATCAGCACTATGAGGCTTAACTGCTAGAATATGTGCCATGAGAGTGGTCACATTTATGTGGATAATGAAAGAAACTGGACCAAATGGGACAATGTTGTCTTGCAAGCTTCACCAGTGTTTTCCAGTTGTAGTATCTCATCATATTCTAGTGAAAGTTCTACGAGATCGAGGTTTGTACCTAGCAACTTGTGAACTGCTTCCAGATTTGTCCAATGAAGGGAGCTTTGACTCTTTAAAACTTATACCTAAAAAAACATGTTAGTCTCTAAGGTGCAACTGGAATCAAATCTAGCTGTTCTACTGCAGAGCAGCACAGCTACCCTCTGGAACTATGCTCTGCTCCTGTTACTGATATATTATAATATTCCTTCTGTATGAACTGGAATGTGGAATTTAGCAGATTTTAAATCTGCCTTTAATCTGATTTCTATATTCAAATAGCTCAAGGTCACTAATAGTGCCATCCTAAATATGTCTATTAAGAATTGCACTTAAGTCTATCCAATGGGGCTTACTCCCAGGAAAATGTTTATAGGGTTGCACTGTAAATCATGTAAGTCCATGTCAGTTAGGTCATCTAATGGCTATTTCAGTCAACCTTGTACTCCCTTTCAAGTGGCACTATTTCATTTTTATTTTTTTGTGTGTGAGGTAACTTGATGTTTGATGGTCTACTCTGGGCTTGCAGATCCTGTGAGAGACCAGAGCACAGAGCACAACTCAATTAATTGCATACACTAAGAATTAAGTCTTCAGAACATTTGTTGTAAATCTTTCACCTATGGGATTTCCCTATCTGGAAAGGAAATCCAGAAAGTGAACCCTTACAAAGCCAACAATACAAAGTTTCAGTCCAGTGGCACCTTTAAGACCAACCAAGCTTTATTCATGGTATAAGCTTTCGTGTGCAAGCACACTTCATCAGATATCCAGCAATGTGTAGATCCCCTCTTTTATTAATAAAAGTGTAAACAAACAACAGATAGAAACATGATAAAAGGAAATTAAAAAAAAGTTTATAAAAGCATATAAAAGGAACATTTTTAAAACTAAGTTTTTTAAAGACACATGGGTTGGATTAAGTTTTATTCCACTGATGTAAAGCTACACTTCTGCTTGTGTGAAGTTTCTGCCAATTCTCCTCACCACCCGCATTGTTCCACACTATTCCTGAAAGGATACTAATCCCCAGGGGCAGGATCTCAGTAAGTATAGCAGAAAATTAGAGCAGTATCAGACAGGAGAAGGTAGAACAATGCTCTTTTGAACAGCATTTGTGCAGTGTAAGTTCCAAACCAATATCTTTTTTCTGAAAGCTGGAAGACTTTTCCAGCTAAGGAAAATAAAAAGCATTAGTATAGCCCTGCTGGGCTTTACCTTCTAGTATTAAATACAAAGTTCCTGTATGTGTAGCTCACCACTGAGGGGGATATGCTCACCACCAGGGGTCGTTTTGGGCCGGAGCACACTGGAGAACCGCTCCAGCAGCCCCGCCCAGCAGCCACACCCCCGTGGTCCTTTTTTCTAGAGTCACGCCGCTCCTGCAGCACAATCTTTCCATTATATTCTATGACCCTGTAGAATATAACGGACAGATTGTGCCGCTGCTGTGGCACGACTCCAGACTTTTGGTCTGAGGAGAGGATGGGGAGGGGGCTTTTGGAAGCCTTCCTTGGCTCACCCCTTGGAGGAGGAGTGGGGCATGGCACATGGCAGCAGCAAGGAGGGCGAGCCCTCCCAGGTGGCACCACACCAGGAGGAAGAGGCTGTGGAGGGCGCTGGCAGCCAGAGCCTGGTTGGTGGTGGCGCCTCCTCCTCCTTCCCAGCCGGGCCCCACTGCCGCTGCCTCTCGCTGCTGGAACAGGAGCTCAAGGCTGGCACCTACATGGTGCTGAAGCACCTAAAGGAGTGCTCCCTCATAAGAGAACATAAGAACATAAGAGAAGCCAATGTTGAATCAGGCCAATGGCCCATCTAGTCCAACACTCTGTCACACAGCGGCCAAAATATACCAGGTGCCATCAGGAGGTCCAGCAGTGGGGCCAGGGCACCAGAAGCCCTCCCACTGCTGCCCCCTCCAGCACCAAGAATAGAGTGCATCACCTGCCCCAGACTGAGAGTTCCCATCCATACCCTGTGGCTAATAGCCACTGGTGGACTTCTGCTCCATATGTTTATCTAATTTCCTCTTGAAACTGTCCATGCTTGCAGCTGCCACGACCTCCTGTGGCAGTGAATTCCATATGTTAATCACTCTTTGGGTGAAGAAGTATTTCCTTTTATCTGTTTTAACCCGACTGCTCAGCAATTTCATAGAGTGCCCACGAGTTCTTGTATTGTGAGAAAGGGAGAAGAGTACTTCTTTCTCAACCTGCTCAATCCCATTCATAATCTTATAAACCTCGATCATGTCACCCCTCAGCCGTCGTTTCTCCAAGCTAAAGAGCCCCAAGCATTTTAACCTTTCTTCATAGGGAAGGTGTTCCAACCCTTTTATCATTCTAGTTGCCCTTCTCTGCACTTTTTCCAATGCTATAATATCCTTTTTGAGATGTGGTGACCAGAACTGTACACAGTATTCCAAATGAGGTCGCACCAATGATTTATACAGGGGCATGATGATACTGGCTGATTTGTTATCAATTCCCTTCCTAATAATCCCCAGCATAGCGTTGGCCTTCTTTATTGCAGCTACACATTGTGTAGACATTTTCAGCGAGTTATCCACTACGACTCCAAGATCTCTCTCTTGGTCAGTCTCTGCCAGATCAGACCCCATCAATGTGTATTTATATTTAGGATTTTTGGCTCCAATGTGCATCACTTTGCACTTGGCCACATTGAACCCCATTTGCCACGTTGACGCCCACTCACCCATCCTCAACAGATCCCTTTGGAGTGCCTCACAATCCTCCCTGGTTTTCACCACCCTGAACAACTTCGTGTCATCTGCAAATTTAGCCACATCACTGCTTACTCCCAATTCCAAATCGTTAATAAACAAGTTAAAAAGCATCGGACCGAGTACTGATCCCTGTGGTACCCCACTGCTTACCACCCTCCACTGAGAAAGTTTCCCATTTATACTCACTCTCTGTTTCCTATTTATAAGCCAGTTTTTGATCCACAAGAGGACTTGTCCTTTTATCCCATGACTATTGAGCTTACTTAGGAGCCTTTGATGAGGAACTGTATCAAAAGCTTTCCGGAAGTCAAGGTAAATAATATCTATTGGGTCCCCCTTGTCCACATGTTTGTTCACTCCCTCAAAAAACACTAACAGGTTAGTGAGACAAGATCTTCCTTTACAGAACCCATGCTGAGTCTGCCTCAATAGTTTTTGTTCATCAATGTGCCTACTAATTCTTTCCTTAATAACAGTTTCCACCAATTTACCCGGTATCGATGTCAGACTGACTGGCCTGTAATTTCCTGGATCTCCCCTGGAGCCCTTTTTAAAGATTGGAGTGACATTAGCTACCTTCCAGTCCTCAGGAATGGAGGCAGATTTTAAAGAAAGATTACATATTTTTGTCAGGAGATCCACAAGTTCACATTTGAGTTCTTTCAGAACTCTCGGATGAATGCCATTCGGGCCTGGTGATTTATTAGTTTTTAAATTGTCCATCAGTCGGAGGACTTCCTCTCTTGTCACCGCAATCTGATTCAGGTCTTTCAAACCCCCTCCCGAAATCGGTGCTTCTGGAGTGGGCAAACACTTCTCCTCTTCCACAGTGAAGACAGAGGCAAAAAATGCATTCAGCTTCTCAGCCATTTCCCTATCATCCTTCACTACTCCTTTTACCCCTTGGTCATCCAAGGGCCCCACTGCCTCCCTGGCTGGCTTCCTACTTCTAATGTATTTGAAGAAAGTTTTATTGTTGGTCTTTATGTTTTTTGCGATATGCTCCTCATATTCCCTTTTTGCTTGCCTGATCACAGACTTGCATTTTATTTGCCATAGTCTGTGTTCCCTTTTATCAACCTCACTAAGACTAGCTTTCCACCGCTTAAAGGAATCCTTCTTACCTTTTACAGCTTCCATTACTTTATTTGTTAACCATGCAGGCTTTTTTCTATACCTATTTGTACCTTTCCTAACCTGAGGTATATATTTTTTCTGAGCTTCTAGGATTGTCTTTTTAAATAGTCTCCAAGCTTCCCCAATGGTTTTGACCTTCTCCACTCTTCCTTTCAATTTCTTCCTCACATGTCTCCTCATACCAGAGAAGTTACCCCTTTTAAAGTTTAAAGTTATACCTCGACAGCCTCCTGGAAGCCACCGAGTCCTGCGGGGGCCTGCCTGGTGGCTGCGTCCTGGTCCCCTGCACAGACAAGGCCTGCCTGCCTGTCCCGCTGCACTTCCTGCTCAGCAAGCTCTTCTGCTGGCTGGACCGAGCTCAAGCCCCTCTGAAAGTGCTGCAGCTTCAGCCTCCTGCCCAATGCACCCACCATGTGCTGCACTGTGTGATCCATGAAGAGATCTTTGAACAATAAATACCTCTTCATACACCTGGTCTCAGTGAATACGCTGTAGGTCAAAACAAGGAAAGGAAAGCAGTTTTGCACATTTGGTGGTGGTAGTGGAAAGTGCCATCAAATCACAGCCAACTGATGAGAACCCCATAGGTTTTCAAGCCAGGAGCCATTCAGAGGTGGCTTGCCATTGCCTACCTCTGGGTAGCAACCCTGGACTGCCTTGGTGGTCCCCCATCCAAACACAATCCAGGGCTGCTTAGCTTATGAGGTCTGTTGAGTTGGGGCTAGCGTAAGCTATCCAGATCAGGACTTTGCACATTTAAATACAATTAATAGAACGAAAACTTAGCTCTTAACTACCAGAAATGGACTATTTGCATTACATAGAGGGATGAGAAATGCTGTTTCATAACCTCCATCATCATAGTATATTTTAAGAGTGACAGGCGGGTAACCATGTTGGTCTAAAGCAGCAGACCAAAGTTTGAGTCCAGTGGCACCTTTAAGACCAACAAAGTTTTATTTGTGTGCATGCACACTTCAGGTACCAGGTTTGTTTACAATTAATGATCATATCAAAATCATATCAAAATACTAGTGACTGTGTGAAGTTGTGGTATATATGTTTAATGGTGACTGAAATATCTAATGTTTTAAAAATTAATAGAGACACCTGTTAATAAGTTGAAACACAAGCACAAAAAGTTTCCATAGAAATGGAAAGTGGTATATTCCTTACCAGGCCTGTGGATATAGGGGGCACTTGGGGGGCAATGCCTTATCATGGGTGAGCTATGGCCCAAAGAGAATTTTTTTTTTAAAGTTAAAATTATATATAAAAATATTTTAAAATGTAAGATGCATGTGGGGGGGGGGTTTAAAATGACCTCAAGCACTGTCAGGGAAGCTTCGGTCTAATATGCTAATGAATTTCTGCTGTTGGATGTGGCCTATTATGCTAATGAACTCCTGCTGGGCTTTTTCTAGAAAAAGAGCCCCATCGGGGAGGGATTTAAATCCCTCCTGCTCTCTCCCTGGCCCTTCCTGGCTCACCCGCCGAGGCAGGCAAGCCAGGAGAGGGTGGGGCTGGGGGTCTCCAGAAGCCGGCTAGCTGGGGAAGCAGAAAAGGGGGGAGGCATCTTCAAAAGCCTCCTCTTACCTTTCCCAGCCGGCCTGCCAAGGCAGGTTGCGGGGGGAAGAGAAGAGAGGAGGGGTTTAAACTTTAAACCCCTTTACACACGCCTCTTTCCATTGTATTCTATGGCCCCATAGAATATAATGGAAAGATGACTCTAGAGACAAGGGGTTTAAAGTTTAAACCCCTTCTCTCTTCTCTTCCCCCCCAGCCCGCCTTGGCAGGCCGGCTGAGGAATGGAAGGGGAGGCTTTTGCAGATGCCTCCCCCCTTTTTGCTTCCCCTTCTGACATCACTTCCAGTGATGTCAGGGGATGTGGCATATGCTAATGAGCTATTATGCTAATAGCCTGTTAGGTATGCTAATGAGTTCCTGCAGCTTTTTTTCTACTAAATGACCCCTGCTCACCACTGGGGGATATGACAATGAGCCATTCACTTAAAATGTGGAATTCACTGCTAGAGGATGTAATGATGACCACAAGCATTGATGGTTTCAGAAGAAAGTTGGACATACTCATAGGGGAATAGGTACATCAGTGGCTACTAGTCATGGTAATTAAAAATTACCAAGAACTTCCACATTCAGAGGCAGAAAACCTCTGAATACTAGTGCAAGGAGGCAACATCAGGGGAAGTCCATCCATTGTAACTGGTTGGCCATTGTGTGGCATAGGATGTTGGACCAAATGGACCACTGGTCTGATCCAGGCGGTCTATTCTTATATTCAAACAGGACCTCAGAAGATTTATGGACTTTTAGAAGGTGAGAAGATATGGGATTTATACCCTGCTGTTCACTTGGAGTCTCAGAGCAGTTTACAAACTCCTATTCCTTCCACTCCCCACAACAGACACCTGTGTGGTAGGTGGGGCTGAGAGAGCTCTTTCCAGAACTGCCCTTGAGAGAACAGTTCTGACAAAACTATAGCTTGCCCAAGCTCATCCAGCAGGTGCAAGTGGAGGAGTGGGAAATCAGACCCAGTTCTCCCAGATTAGAGTCTGCACACTTAACCACTACACCAAACTGATCTCTTTAAATGCCTTCTCCTCCAAGCCCTGCTGCTGCCACATAATGCAGCTAGTGAACTCAGAAGGCATATGCCTTTGTAGCAAACGTACTAGCCCTGTCTGGCCTGAATTCTTCCTTTCTTCCTCATATCCCCAGTTATGTTTGATAAATACTACTCAAGACTATACTATAGGTCAGAGGAGCAGAGTAAGTAAGAAATAAATAAATTTTCAGATGACACCAAATTGGGAGGAATAGTGAACACACACCAGAAAATACACACTTCAACAAGATCAGATCACACTGGATAAGTGGATGGATGTGAATAAGATGCAATTCAACAAGAATAATTGCAGGGTTCAACATGCAGTCACGAAGAGTCGAACTAAACTGTGTGACTGAACAACAACAACATGCAGGTTGGGGGACATACTTCTGGGTAACAGTGTATGTAAACAAAGATATTTGGGTATGGGTGGATTGTAAACTAAATATGAACAGTCATTGTGATGTAGCAGCAAAAAAAGTCTAATGTGATCTGGTGTGTATCACAGAGGCATAACATCCAGATCACAGGATATCATAGTACCACTGTACACTGCACTGGTCAGACCACACCAAGAGTACTGTGTGATGTTCTGGAGGCCTTACTTCAGAAAGTCACTGGGCTAGGGATGGGCACAAACTGATAAACGAACCCCAGTTCATGCACAGACCAGGCCAGTTCATAGTTCACGAACCAGAGGTTTAGAAGAATGTGTCTCCCACAATCCACCACATGAACCTCCATGTTTTTTTTATGGAGGTTCATGGGAGAGTTCATGAGGGCACTGAAGGCATTTAAATACTTTCAGAGCATACTTATGGGTCTGGTGGCCCAACAGGAAGTGAGATCCATTTAAATGCTATCAGAGACCATCCCAGGCCTGTGTCCCGCCCCGAGTGAGCTCCAAAGGGATTTAAATGCCTTTAAAGCCCACTTCCGGGTATGTCCAGCCTGACTGAGCTCCGAAAGTGAGCCCTGAAGGCCTTTATAAACCTTTGGCTCTCACTCTGGGAGCTCTGTTGAGCGCTGCCCAACTCAACTGAGCTCCAAGAGTGAGTTCTGAATGCCTATAAAAGGCTTCAGAGTTCACTCTGGGACCTCATTCAGTCCAGCCCGACCCAGAGATGGGTTCCAAAGGCATTTAAATGCCTTCGGGGCTCACTTCTGGGTGGATCTGCAGCTTGAGTGAGCTTCAGAGCTCACTTTTGGGTCATTCCACAGCCACACCCCCATTGGAAATGTGCTCCATAGGCATTTAAATTACAGATGAAGAGGTACCAGGTGGATATTGGGGGGGGATGTTTTATAATAAGAGTAGTTCAGTGGAATCAGCTACTAGGGAGGTGGTGAACTCCCCCTCACTGGCAGTTTTCAAGCAGCATCTTGGTGAACAGTTGTCAGGGATGCTTTAGGTCAATCCTGGATTAAGCAGGGGCTTGGACTGTATGGCCCCTTCTAGCTCTATGATTCTTACTTCCATTTTTCACAAATAATGGATTTCCTTCTAAAAATTAGAATAAAAAGTAACATGAGAGAAATGCAGCCATATGTGTAGAACCAGAACAACATGCCTCTTGGTATACTGCCCAGGACATCACACAAGAAGTAAGCTTGATTGCTACATGTTGAAACATTTATATTTATTTATTCTATGTATTTACAGAATTTGTATCCCACCTTTCTTCCCTTACAAGGGCCAATTTAAAACAATTTTAAAAATACATGATATAACTATTTTTGAAAACCATTAAAATCAACCCCCCAACACATTATTTTTTAAAAAGAGTTAAAATACATACAAAGCATAAAAATGTTGGTTAGGAAGGAAGGATCATTGAGGGAATGCCAAATGAAACAAAAAAGTCTTCACCCACTAGTGAAAGATGGCAACAGAAGGGGACAGACATATCTCCTGGGTAGAGAGTTCTGGAGCTTTGGCATCATGATTAAGAAGGCCCTCTTCTGGGTTGCCACCCACCTAATTTCCGAAGGTGGGGGTACCCAAAGCATGGCCTCCAAAGATGAATGTAGTGGTTGGTCAAGTTCATAAGGGAGTAGGCAGTCTTCAGGTATTAAAAACAGCCCTTAGCACAACCTGACACTTATCCCAACCTTACACCATGCTTTTAAAATGTCATGCAAAATTTCCCACATCTACCATGGCAGCACATCAGGTTTTCAAAATGCCTTGAAATTTGATCACACATAAACAGGACTGGAAAAATGAATGGGAAAACGAAAAAATTCAGCACATAGATGACAACAAGGTATTATCCTTAAGATCTAAGCTGGACCTTGGCACAGAGTAATCTCATTGTCTACAGTTCATGCTTAAAAATAGAAGGTAGATAATTTGAAAGATCTATATATACCCTGTTCTAAAGTGAAAATGCTGTGTCCCTTTTTTAGAAAGTTCTATGACTTGGTAGAGTTGCTTGAAATGATCTCATTATCCAGTACACATGTGCACTCTGAAATGCTTTGCATAGAAATTACTGCGCAAATGCCTTCAAAGCAAATGATTTGATCCTCAAATGTGGAACAATTAATAAGAGTATTACTACACTGCTGCTGTTAAGACTGCTATAATTAGGATTTTAACACTTACATCTATGTTTTCAGTATTTTCTTTTTTTAATTGTTGCATTAATTAGAGGGGTAGCAATAGAAGGCATGAAGCACCATATGTTTTTCACTGCATAATAGTTTCTTAAATATATTTTGCCTTTGGTGCATATCATGGAGTAGAATAAAATTGCTTCTTATTTGTTAAAGGTTATTTGTTAAAGGCTTGGTTGGAAAGTAGTAGTGATATTGTTAGTACTGCTTTTATGAATTAGGAATACGTGGCAAACATAATTTCAGGGTATTTAAGCTTGACTTTTTGACTTCTTGTGTCCAGCATATTATGGATAGTAACAAGTTTAAAGGAATCAAATGTACATCCCTAACTAATTTCTTTAAACTGGTTACTATCCTGAAATTATGTTTGCCATGTATTCCTAATTTTTTTGAGCGTCTCAACCAATGTTCCCTCTAAGCTGTGGAGTCCTGTGAGCAAAAATTCTACTTTGTGAGCTACTGGCATTAAAGTTGTAAGCAGGTGATTTGGTCACTACATAAATTAGTTTGCTCTGGAGCCATCCTTCCTGAGCTAAGACAAAAATGTGTGAGCCAGAGGCTAAAAAACTGTGAGCTAGCTCATACTAACTCAGTTTACATGGAACAATGGTCTCAACATCTCTGACACAATTTTATCCCTCTTATGGCCCCAGTCACACGGGCCAGATAACGCAGGGGGGAGGCATGGCTGTTCGCCCCGGAGCAAAATAAAGCACAGTGGCCCAATCACATGGTCCCCCAAGTCTCTGCACTTGGGCTCTTAGCTGCCAATCACATGGCAATGCTGAAGCATGGCAAAGAAGCGGCGTGGCACGATCACACAAGTGGCGGGCAATTGTTTTTTTTTCCAATGGAGTTCCCACATGTGCATGATCGAGGAATGAAGGATTGCTTCATGGCGAGTTGGTGCAACAGGTCGTGTTTGTGCACATGCACAGTTTGGCATTTGTGTGCATCCTATGGAGACTTACAAAAAACATCCAGTTTGCGATGGGATGTGGACGGGTGCCAGATGTCACAGGATACTAGTGCTCCCACGATCAGACGCCCACCTTTGCCCCACATTTTCCAGATACTAGTGCACTTTCCACGGTACTTTTTAACTCCGCACCTTCAGCAGGACGACATAGGTTGGCCACAGGAATGCTATGCTTCCCAGATGTTGTGGTGTGATCACACCCCAAAAATCCACCTGACTTTGTGCCTTCCTTGCGGCAAAGTCTCCATGTGACCAGGGCCTATCTTGGGGGTTTATGTTAGAATCCTCATTAAGAAACTCACTAGCTTTGTCTTTCTGAGAACAGAGAGAGCATATACTGTCTTCCTCCAGATTCTGTAGTGAGCTGAATCTATTAGATGTTTTCACATTAATTAAGAAATCTTGATCGAACATACTCATTTTGCTAACTACAGGATTACTATCTTCAAAGGGGTATGCTCTCTTGTGACTTATTTCAGCTCTGGCTGTATTTAAAATTAAATAATAAAAGCTCAACTAAATAAAACTTAAGCACCCGATTAACACCCCCATCTTCCTAAGCAGATATTAGATAGATGCCTTTTCCCCCTTCTTCTTTCCACTTTTGAGTGTAAGCAAACCTAGTAGACCTAACAGGCCCTCTAAAGAAGGTGAATGGTACAGCTTGTTAATCAACCTGGCACTCCACTGCATGCCCAGACAGGGAGGTGGAAGGAGAAAGTGAGCCAACTGCCAAGTGTGTTCCAAACAATGAAAACCAATTGAAATAACAAAAAATAAAGCTGAATAAGTAAATACTCCCCCCAAATTGAGCTCAGTCTAAAATAATTGTACCATAATTAGGGAATCTTAATCCTATTACTATCTTCAGAGTAATACTCTCTCTTACAAGTCATGTCTTACAAATCATATTAAGTTTAGCTTTGATTAAAATTAAATAATAAAAGCTCCACAAACTACTTCCTAAACAGGTACTAAATAAACACCTTCTTCCCCTCAGTCTCCAATTTTGAATGTAAGTAGACCTAAGAGACAAACAGCAAAGCTTATTAATTAGCCTGCCACTCCCCTGCAGGGAGAGGAAAAAAGAAAGCAAACCATCTGCCGGGCATATAACAAGCAAAGATAACAGTCAGTTAAAAAGGGATAAGACCCAGATAAAATAACAAAATAAAACCAGAATACTAAAATCTAAATAAAATGACCTAGGAGTATGTTAAAATAAAAGAGAAAACTTTCAAACATGGAGCTCAGTCTAAAATGTCAGACTGTAGCGCACTGGAAATTTAAAGAGTAGCCCCTCCACCCACTTATCCAGATCATTTATAAAAATATTAAAAAGTACTGGGGCCAGACTCAAGTCCTGCAGCACCCCACTGGATACCTCCCTCCAATCAAATAAAATACCTTTGACAACTATTCCTCATGTTTGGTTCTCCAGCCAGTTCGCTATCCACTGAACTATCCTAGAGTCCAGTCCACAGTCCTCCAGTTTACCCATCAGAACATCAAGGGGAACCTGTCAAAAACTTTAGTGAAATCCAAGTAAACAATGTTGATGGCATTCTCATGATCCAGTAAGGTTATCACTCAACCAAAGAAGGAAACAAGGCTGGTCTGGCAGGAACTGTTGGGGACAAATTTGTGCTGATTTCCCCATATCACCAAGTTGTCCTTCAGATGCTCACAGACTGACCATTTTAAAATCTGCTCCAGTACCTTTCCTGGGAGTGATGTCAGACAGACTGGCCTGTAGTTTCCTTTTTAAAAAAACTTCTTTTTATTTATTTTAACATATCATACAGCTACTTGGATACAATAACAAAAGTAGAATCATGTGTAAACATATTCATGTGTCAGAAACTACTGTATACTCTAATAAAATGATCTAACATAAATAACCACGAGAATATTAAACAGGTAGATCCTCATAGAAATGCAGTTTTTTTTAATCTATTGAGTGCTGGATTATAGTTTGTCATATTGCCAGCATTAATTCCAACTATTGTTGGACCTGCAGGAGTGAGTGAACCTCATTTCATAATGTCAACCAGTCATGGAAATTGGAATTAGATGGGAGTATACCATGTGTTGTTAAGTAAGAAAACACTGGATACCAAGTAGACTCAAATCTAGATATGTATGTTGCTGAAGACTCAGCCCGGTCTATTGTGTTTTTTATTTTTGCCATTACAAACTGTTCCCATAACTTGTTGTACCATGCATGAAGTGTTGATGGTTCTGGAGATTTCCAGCAAGATGCAATCGTCAGCCATGCAGTTGCAAGAAGGAGAGAGGTCAGGTCTTTCCTTCTATTACTCATAGGCTCATCCCAATGGTTTAAGAGTAGGATTTCTGGTTTAAAGGTGAGATTTTGCATTGTGATTTTATCGATTATATTTTTTACATCTCTCCAAAAGTGGAGAATCTTCGGGCAACTCCACCAACAGTGCAAATAAGTACCAGTGCATCCACATCCCTTCCAGCATGAAGGGTCATTATTTATGTTTATCTTATTCAGCTGCTGAGGGGTCCTGTACCACCTCGAGGTAAGTTTGAAATATTGCAATCTGATGTTATATATGCCAGAGGTGCTGGCTGGAGAGGTCCAGACTGTGTCCCAATTTATTTCCTGCCATTGCACCTCTAGGTCTTCTTCCCATCGAAACTCCTTTCCCTTCCCCTCCCCACAACAGACACCCTGTGAGGTAGGTGGGGCTGAGAGAGCTCTGACAGCAACTGCTCTTTTTCAAGAACAGCTGTGCCAGAGCTTGTGATTGACCCAAGGTCACATCAGCAGGTGCAAGTGGAGGAGTGGGGAATCAAATCTGGTTCTCCCAGATTAGAGTCCGTGCACTTAACCACTATACCAAACTGTATGAAATAGAATTCTAGAGGAGGAGGAGGAGGAGGAGGAGACTGGATTTATACCCCACCCTTCACTACCCAAAGAAGCCTCAGAGTGGTTTACAATCTCCTTTCCCTTCCCCTCCCCATAACAGACACCCTGTGAGATAGGTGAGGCTGAGAGAGCTCTTGAGAAAACAACTCTGAGAGAACTGTGGCTTGCCCAAGGTCACCCTGCTGGCTTCATGTGGAGGAGTGGGTAATCAAACCCAGTTCTCCCAGATTAGAGTCTGTGCTCGTAACCACTAGACCAAACTGGCTCCCAACAGACTGGTCTCTTCCAGCAGGGAATATGGGCATGCAAAGTGTGACTGGGCACTAGGGATGGGCACAGACTGAGAAAGCCTGGTTCAGGGCTTATGCACCTGGTGGCTCCAAACCAACCCCCCGAGCCAAGAACCAAAGTAACTTTTTCTGAAGGTAAAGTGTTCCACAGTTGTATGGCCAATGCTGAGAACCTGTACAGGCTGTTGCTGTGTGAACCTGGCAAAATTATGAGACAATCAAGAGGATATTAACATGCGGTCTGAGAAACTGATGGCTGTTTAATTGTCTATGCTGAAGCTATATTGAGCAGTGTTAACAAAAATCATCCATTTGTGTTCTGTCCATAGAGAAGATTATGCTTTGTATTGAATGTACAGAGATCAGATAGCTAACAAGGACATGATTTAATTATGAAGTACTTATTTTCTTCTGGATAATTTTGTGCCAACCAGGATATTTACTCTACTTTAGCTCATCCCTGTAGGACTGTAGCACAGAGATGCTGCCTTATTATTTGTGGGTAGCTCCAACAGGGGCACCCCACTACTGACCTGAGCCAAAGTCCCCAAAAGTCAGTCTCTCTCAGCTTGAGCCATAGAATCAGCCTGCCAGCACTCTGCAAAAAGGTACTCAGATTTCACACAAGGCAGACTTCCAAGGCCATATCCAACCTCCTCCTCCACCCAGAAGAGGTATGCATATGAAACAATGGGTTCCACCAGGTAGATATCTGTATTTCTAAAGGCTATTCAGTTGCCATCTGGCGAATAGTCCTCCTTTCTCCAGAACTTCACCTATCCCTTTTGTGTGATCCATGTCTATGTGAGAATCCTTTGTCTCCAAACCTGTTTTTCCTGCTCCATCTCTCAGGATACCAAGATAAACCAATCACACATTCAAATGTTTAACAATCTAATCAGAGACCTATCTCCCACCTTTTGTCTATACTTGGGAACCTTTTCAAACTGCCTTGACTGGACCATTAGTGGTCAGAAAACACATTCAACTAGCCACCCAGCACCTGGCTGTTTAATCAAGGCTATTGTTAAGCCTGATTCTGCCCCTCTGGAACTTCATTGGTTGCATCTAGGCCTGGCTTCTCTTGATGTTGCACCCACTGGAACCAAAGGATTGGCCGAGGTAATCTTTTGTCTTCACCCAAGACAAGCCCCTCAAGATCTTCTAATGGTCAGCACTGTTTTCCAAAGTCTATATCTGTTTACGCACACACACCCCACTCTCTCTCTTTTTCTCTGCCTCCTCATAGCGCATAATGTTGGCCGTTGGTGCTGTTCTCTTTTAGGGCTTCTGCATGTCTGGACAGGTAATATTACACAGTGACTGACCCCTCTATTTGCTATCAATCACCTTTGCTTTCTTAGTTCTGTATTGCTTGCTCTTTTTGGATTATTATTATTATTATTATTATTATTATTATTATTATTATTATTATTATTATTATTATTATTATTATTATTATTATTTACCCTGCCTTCCCCACTGAGGCAGGCTCAGAGCAGCTTACAAAAGATTAAATATAAATAGACAATTGTAAACATAGATAAAACCAGTTTAAAACAATCCACAATCACAAAGTGCTAGCTAAATAGATATAAATAGTTAAAGATGGCAGTACAATCATATCAATATGTCCTACAATCTGCTATGTTTCTCAGCTCCTTAATCATTATATGCAGCAGACACTGGCACTAGCTGTAAACAATGAAAACCAGGGAACAGGCTCTAATAATGTTAATGATGGTATACTTGGTGATGGTGGCAGCTCCTTAACCAAAGGCCTGGTGGAAGTGCTCTTGCAGGCCCTGTGGAACTACATCAAGTCCCACAGGGCCCTGATCTTCTCTGGGAGCTCATGCCACCAGTATGGAGCCACCACTGAGAAGGCTCTAGCCCTGGTTGTGGCCAGTCTAGCTTCTTTCAGGCCCGGGAGGGTCAGTCGATTTAGTGTGCTTGTAATTAGTGAAGTTCTTTAGTAACACCTATTTAGGCCGAGGACAGACTGGCAATTTGCCGCGGGATGGGACCCGGGCTGACAACGACTCAATATCGGGGTAAATGGAATGTTCACACAGGCACATCTGCCTGGCGTCCCCCACCCGTAGCCTACCGGTGCTCTCGCGCTTCACTGCCGGATTAAAAAAACACCTGATAAAAGCCGACGCAAATCTTGAAAGCCTGCGTTTGTCGCGCGTTTCTCCGCTTCCGGGGAGTCTGAACGCGCAGCCGAAAAGCCGGGAGCAACCCGCGTTGGGCATGAGGCAGCAGCGGTGTGATTGGCTGCGCTCCGCTCCACTGCCCAATGCGGTGCCGGTGTTGCAGGGCAAAAAAAAAAAATCGCCAAAATGCGCTTATGCGCATGAGCGCTCAAGCGCTCATGCGCACATACGCCCACAGCCGAAATAATGGGGAAACAGCGAATATAGCGCGCCTCTGGCACGGCAGTCTGAACGCTCCCGCGCGCCTCCATCCAGTATCTTCCTGCAGAGGCCCCCGCTGTGTGGACGGGAAAACCCGGTATCGTTTACTCCGGGGGTTTTTTGCCCCGACTCGATACCGGGGCAAATTGCCAGTCTGTCCTCGGCCTTAATTTACTCTTCAAATCTGGAGTCTTTCTACTGTACTGGACCTTGGTATAAAAAGGTTTATAGGTCCCTTGTACCCCTCTGGCTTTGCCTGCTGCCTAGCTAATTTTCCAAACAACAAGGCAGGCCATTGGCAGTAACAGGATAAAAGGGAATTTTAATAAATGATGTTAAAAACTTTCTGTCCATATAGTAGTGGTTACAGCTTCCCACCGGGGGTGGGGGATCTCCCACTTCCAACTTCCATTGCTTGCTGAAACTCAGCTGAGTAGTGTGAGGAAGTACCAAGACAAAATAGTGCAGCACAGAAGTGATGTCATTATACCTAGTGATGAATAAACCACAGAGATTTGGGCAAATGCTAGAATGTCACGCCCAATGACATCATTGTTCTGGGGGTGTTGATTACCCCTATGCACAACCCAGAAATTCCAATCATCTACTGTACAGATAGAGTACAGGTGCTGAAGTGATTGTGTAATGTGTTACCTTCAGGTTTGGATGTAGCATTTGGAAGTTTTTTCTTTGCTCCAAATACAGACTAACAACTTTTATTGTTTTCCACAGAGGTAGAAAATTACTTCCAGTTCTGATTTTCCTATCTTTGTCTCTAATAACTTTAGAAGTGACTCTGAATGATCATCTGGTTCAGCAAGTTCATTGTTTGGAAAGTAAAAGAAAAATCTGGTTAGTTGGTAATGGAGAAATATCCTAGATGTTACTTTCAGTTTTGAATAATGCAGTGGTGTCATCAGCCATCATAGAAGTATCTGGAAAGTGACTGTGTCAGTGCATATGTCAGCAGCAAAAGCTATAAAACAAGCCAGGTTTTGCTGAGTCAGTTAGCTTAGGAAATATAAACAGAGACTGCCTTATTGCCAGCAGCTAGCAAATTATTGCCTGGAATTTGTGATATGTTGAAGACAATAAGATGTTGTTCTAGAATTAATATTGGATTATGCTCATTTCTTTATATGAAAGGAATCCACCTGTATAGCTTGCTGAAACTAGGGCCTATTTGCATGGGTGTTTTGCCTCGCTTTCACAGTGCATGTCCATCAGGTTTTCTCTTTTGTCCTGCATTGATGTGCTTCCCTTCAGCACTCAGTTTGCTTTCTGGTTGCTGTTTCCATGGGTTTTCTGAGAGTGTTTTTGTGCCAGTTTTCCCCCACTTCACTTCCAAGTCAAAGGTAATGCAAATTCATACAGATTCCCTCAGATTTCCCCTGCCCTTTTTCAGTCCCTCGAAGCCCACTTTACCACCCACATTGATGTCATTCTTCCCACTCTGTACCTTCCACCATCCTCCCACTACAAGCATGGACAGCTTCAAGAGGGAATTAGATAAACATATGGAGCAGAGGTCCATTGATGGGTATTAGCCACAAGATATAGATAGGGACTCTGGGGCAAGTGAGGGTCTGTATTCTTGGTGCTTGGGGAGGTCAACAGTGGGAGGGCTTCTAGTGTCCTGGCCCCACTGGTGGACCTCCTGATGGCACCTGGTATTTTTGGCCACTGTGTGACAGAGTGTTGGACTGGATGGGCCATTGGCCTGATTCAGCATTGGCTTCTCTTATGTTCTTATGTCAATAATCATTCTGTGGGGCTATCTGAAATCAAGAATATAGTGCAGTGGGAAAGGGTTAACTTTTCTTCTCATGTCACAGCTTCTGTTTGTCTGAAGGCCCTACTTGGCTGTGACTTACCAATAAATAATTTTTGATTTTGTTAATTTTTGTTCGTTTCTTTGGGATCCTATCACAGAGCTCCTACTATCTTTTTTCAGTTTGATCTAAAGAATGTTTCTATAATGTTGAAAATGGCAATGCTGTCTTATGTAAAATGGGACAATTGTATATAGTTTCCCATTTCCTAGGAAGGTCAGATCAGGAGAAATTAGTTATATTACTGGCAGACACAGACAAATTCATCACTCTCCAAATGGCAAGATTATGAAGGATAAAAAGGATAAAATATGATGGGGTGTGCTGACCATAGTATATCTGACCTGTGACTGCTTCACTCTGTGTCATTGTTATTTGTCATCTTTTATTTGTCTCTGGACTGTAAGGTCTTTCTCTTTTAGTTTTAGATATACAATTTTAATGATGATTTTGTATTTGTATTTTAATACTAATTGGAAAATGCTTAATTATTAAATTATTTTAGTATGTTTTTCTCTTTTAATTTTTATCTTGGTGGAATCTCCACCTTATTCTGTATCCTCGCTCTAGCTTTTCTTTGCTAATGCAATAACAACTGGCTGATTGATATAGGTTAATTGCAATGGGGTGCTCTTTGCAAATATTTTGATGGCATCAAAGTAAAGTTAATTGATCCAGTTGGCTGAAATCATCCATGATACAGGTAGAGATTATGCAAACGCCAACACAAATGTGAATGACAGGTGAACTTACCTTGTTTTATTTGCTTGAACTTACATGAGGTGACCTCCTGACTGGACACTTTAATAATTCCTGTCAAACTCTGTGTGAAGCTGCTTTAAGTCTGCACAGGAACTGCTTGCTCTACAGGGCTAGATCATTGCAATATTGGTTCTTGCAGTTCTGGTTCAGTTGTGATTTTTTAAAAATTGAAATTGCAGCTAGTACACATTCATGCTGTGTCTACTATTAGGCAGTATTTCTGATAGCATAATAATAATAATAATAATAATAATAATAATAATAATAATAATAATAGTTCTTATTTGCTTTGTGTGTGTGTGTTTAAAAGAATTGGAAGCAGTGCCAGATGGAGGGGTGTATGGCTGAGAAAAAATACTAGAATGATTAACCCAGTATTTCTTTGTTCTCTGTTTAATTATGTAACATACTTATATAATAAGCATACTTATGTAATTTTTTCCCCTAGTTCAAGCCAATTTGTGCTATTATACCATGCCACCAGAAATATTGCATAATGATGCAATAGCAGCAATTTTATTATTTTTTAAATGGTGACAGTGGCAGAAAGTTCAGACAAAAGTTTACAATCAGCAATGTGTTTTCTAACACACAGGAGAAAAGAATGTTATTACATAAAATGGATGCACTGAAATTTGTTAAGACACATCCACAAGGCTTATTAAGAAATCAGATCCCTGGTTGTAACTAATGAGCTGAACTGGTGAACATCTCTAGATGTATTTCAATAACAAAAAGCCAAATTTGGATTGCTATATATTGTCTTGACATTACCACATCATTATGTGCTTCCTGAGACTTGATAGGCTGTATTTCATAAGAAAGGAGAAATACTTAGGAAATAAATTATCTCACATAGCAGCAGGGGTAGGACACAATCAAGGAACAGTAACAAATGAGTTCCAAGAAAGGAATGTTCAATATTTAAGCAAATACTTCTATTTTTTGCCTCAAAATTGAAAGTGAATATTCCATGCAGTCTTATTTAATAGGCCCTTTCTATAATGCTTTCTTTAAATACCTCAGAATTAACCTACAAGTATATTCCATACTACGTTAACCTCTAAGGAATGAA
Source organism: Gekko gecko (assembly GCA_029375565.1). Classification (NCBI taxonomy): domain Eukaryota; kingdom Metazoa; phylum Chordata; class Lepidosauria; order Squamata; family Gekkonidae; genus Gekko; species Gekko gecko. Next base: position 97,684,326 of record JAPDNY010000008.1, read on the forward strand.
TGTTTGATCTCAGTACACTTGCTCTGTTCTGTAATGGACTGCTATTTTCAGATTATTATAGTAGCAGATCAATAGGGACATTAATTCCTACAGAAAGCCCAGGCCTTAGTGTGAAGCTAAATTTGCCAAGTATTTTTAATTAGTTGGGTTTTCCCATATGGCTGTATTTCTATAAGAGAATCAAAGACAGAAGCAGTTCACTAGAGCAAAGGCCCATTGTGTGGAAAATGTCAATATTCATTTCTTAAAACTAGTCATAAGGTGAATGCCTAAAATACGGTTTTGAACACTGAACTTTATTAATGTGAGTAATCCCAAATACTGACCAGAAGGGAGAAATTACTGAACTTTAATAATACATGTAAACCCAAACACTAATCGGAAGAGAAAATTAATGAGTAGATAATTCAATCTGACTGCTCAGTTAAACTTTTGGAGTTTCAATTATGCTACTAATATGAAGAATATACATTACACCAGGAATGTCAAACATATGGTCTGTGGACCAGAGCCAGCCTGTCCAGGATTCTTATCCGACCTGTGAGCAACTAGTGTCAGGGAGGGAAGGCAGGAGGGGGGGCAAGCAGGCACATGAACTGAGGTGTGTGTGGTCAAAGCTGTAAAGAAATAGAAAGGAAATGGCTAGGGGGCAGAGCTAAGAGGCTGAGGTAAAGTAGTGTGGGGAAATGGCAATGAAGGCAGGGAAAGAGGAAGTGTGTTGTTGTTGTTTTTCTCTTGCCTCCATTGACCATAGCTCAGTGAGGATTGGTGAAGCCACTACATGGGGGTGGAGCCAAGTGACCAGCACAGCCACCACTGCACCAACCAGCTTCACATTATTTCAAATGGCTGGTGTGTGGATTGGGAAGCAACGGGGCTGTCTTATGCACGCTACTGTGATAGGAAAGACATCCCAGCCTTGGAAGTGAGTAGAGGAGTGAAGGGGAAACGAGGTGCTGCTGTTGCGAGCTGGAGGCAGTACCAGGACAGTGACCTGCCTTCTCCCCTGCACCTGTTCTTAGCCCATGAGGGAAAAGGGGTCATGGGAGGACAAAAAGCACCCCCTTCAGGTTTTGGAAACAGCCTCTCTATCAGGCATTTCCCTCAACCCCACTGATTCAGTGGGAAATGCAGGAGGGATGAGAACTGAGCTGGGACCCTGTCATCTGGGTCACCTGGGGCAACTGCTCAACTTGGCCCACATCATAGGGTTGGTGGTGGCGGCGGGATAAGTCCTGTATAACCCCTGATTTTTCCCCCAGGACTAGCATAAGTTAATGTTTAGATCATGATTGACCAAATAAACAAATATTAATACTTATTCAAGAAGTCAGGAAAACAGAATTGATAAATGTCATCAGTGTCTTTAAAAATCATGAACATAATGGACTGTTGGAGATAAAATTAGACCATTAGTTCATTTGCCCACCTTCCTCTGAGATCCTTTTTAGCAATTTGCCGTGAATTGAAACATTTATACATTAAAAGTATATATTCCATTGCTAAATTTTGGCCCGTCTTCACTTCCTTCTTATTTTTATGAACTATAGGAACTACATTTCCCATTGTTTTTCTTGGCCCTTCGTTCTTTAGTGCATATCCGTGGCCCATTGGAGGCCTGTGTAAGGCCTCCTAGACATTACCTGGTAAGTTTTAGAAAGGGAAGGCAAGGTACAGAAAAGGCTACATATGCTGTGAAAGTTGAGGGGGGTTAAGGAGACTTCTGGGTCCCATCATCATTGCTATGATATCCCCTGGAATAAGTCCTACTGTGTAGACCTGAGTAGGATTCTGAGTAGACCTGTATAAGATTGCTCTCTCAGTTGTCCACAGCCATCTTTGGAAATTATACCGTATGCTAGATTTGTTTGGCTTTCTTCATAGTGCAGTACTGGCACTTGGGGATAGGGTTTCTGTTTGACCTACAACAATTCATCCTGACTGTATGCATTGCTTTCAAATCAGTTGCCAGAAAAGCAAACATTGATGTTCTTTTTATCACACCATCCATTTTTCTATTTATATAAAACAAAGGTTTTTAAATAGTTGGTATTTTTCTTTGGGTCAGGGTCATACAACCAAAGTAAGACTTATTTCTTTTTTGGATTAAAGGGCTTATTTCCCCCCACCTAGATGATTCTTGTTAAGGAAGGTTTACTTATACATTGCCATCTGTGTGGCAGGCATCTCCTCTGCCTTTGACAAAGCATGTTTCTGAGTCACTTGCCAAATATAAAGGTTTTCCTAAAGGAGAATCTGACAGCAGCAGATATCATCTTCTCTAATTACAGGCCTGTCCTGTCCTGCGGCAACCCTGCCGCAGCTCGGGGAAGCCCAAGCCGCGCCTGGCCCTCGCCCTGGGACCCGAGAATGGAGGGGTGGCAACGCCTGGTGCCCTGCCATTCCATGGGCCCAAGGAGGACGTGGAGCAGACGCCCAAAAGCTCTGGCCCCCGCCTGAGTCTGTCGGGGCTCATCCTGCCCACCTGTCCCTTCCCGGTCGCAGCCGGGGCACGGAGGACTGAGGGAGGCAGCGGCGATGGGCACAAACAGGGAGGGCTGCGGACAGCCCAGCAAGAGGCTCCACCCGACCCAGCGAATGTGGGTGGTGGAAGATGGGATGGGCAGCAAGGGACGCCGACCTTGGAAGCCTCACCCGCTCCACCACCCGGTGACAACCCACCCCCACCAGCCTCACCGACTGGAACTTGGAGGTGGGAATGAGCCTGGGCAGGGGAACCGTGGGGGAAAGCGTCAGGGGCAGCAACAGGGGGCGGGCAACCTCAGTCAGCTCAGAGAGAGCCTGGAAGGAAACCACCAAGAACGAGGGCACCAGGGTGCACCTGAGAACGTCTTCGCAGCCCCAACTTTCTACACCCCACGCCGGCCTCAACAGAGGACTTCTTACCTCAGAACCACCAACGTACAACCCAGCACGAAGAGAGGGTGAGCTTGCAGCTGATTCCCAACCCTGACATCCAGCCTTAAAAGGAGAAGAGCCCAGACCAATGGGAATAAGAGGCCAAGGAGACAGACAACGTGAAGAGCCAACGGGGCAGCAGTCAAGGGGGAGGGAGGGAACAGGTGTTGGTGGAAGGGAATAAAAGAGTGGTGGAAGCCAGAGCCGGGGAGGAGTCTGAAGGAAGAGGCTGCCAGCTCAGTGAGATACGGAGGCTCTTACTGATAAATGCTCCAGGAGAGTAGGCTGCCGGTGGTGAAGTAACCCGGGCCCTCTCCCAAGTCTGAGGCTCATGGCGAGAACCCTCAGAGTTACCCTTCGACCGGCCTGGCCCCTAAACGCAGCATCCACCCTCTCAGGCTGGACACTGCGCGCGACAAGGCCAAAGATCAAAATAGGAGAAAGATCATTTTTTGGAAGGTGCCACTTCTCATATATTTTAAGGAAATGCACAAGTGGCAGCCCCAAAGAGCTTGAGAAGGTAATAAACATAACAATAAGTACATTGTTTTTTAAAAAGTAGTAGCTGCATATTAAACAAGTTACAGTGTTAATGTGTGGTATCTGGAGGTGGCACTCAGGAATAAGAGTAATTGTGCAAGATCAGAGTAATGGTCCAGTATTCTGTTTCCAACAGTGGTGAGTCAGATACTGCAGAGAAACCAACAAGCAGGGCCCACAGACAACAGCCCTCACAACAGCCCTATTCCTTTGACAAAGTTTGAGTCCAATGGCACTGTTAAGATAAAGTTTTATTCAATGAATAATTCAATGAATAATTCAATGAATAAAACTTTGTTGGTCTTAAAAATGCCATTGGACTCAAACTGTTCTACTGCTTCAGACCAACATGGCTACCCACCTGGAACTATATTCCTATGACAGGCATTTGGCCTATGGAACCAGAAGCCCCATTTGGCCAGCATGATTAGAATCCATCTAAAGACCTTATTTCTTCATAAATCTGTCCAACCCCACTTTAAATTTAAGGCATGGCCCTCATTACATCTTGTGGCACTGTGTTCCCACTGTGTGACTCTATAGTTAAAGACTGATTATGGGATGAATTACAAAGAACTGTTTTGTAATTGATTATTCTTGATTACAATTTTGTATATTAACACTTATTTGAAAGTAAGGTTATCTGTTCTAGAATATTCCTGCATCTTTTCTGTTCAATGTGCATATATTTATATTATTTATGAATATATTTATTTATTAATTGGATTTATATCCCACCCTTCCAGCATGGGCTCAGCATGCTGCTATTTTTTTTCTTACCTTCATTGGCAAAAGAAAACTATTGGCCTTGCCCCATGGTAATGATATAATCCTAATTTCCCATGTACAAATTGAAACACCTGTTTATCGCTTTGGGAATCTTCTGTGAATGTGAGCAGCTGTGTATTAATTATGATGAGAAATGTATGGTAGGAAAGCATCTTCTTATATTTGGCATATTGTGATCTGTAAAATGGAGCAGGTTCAATCCTATGCTGTTTATGAGTGTGATGTTTCCCAGAACATAGCAGATGGAAAGCTTATATTCAGCTAACTAAGTTGAAATGCAAACATTCTGTCAATAAAAAAAAAATAATAACTTCTGGAGATGGCAAAGTTGGTAATACACCCTAGATTATTTTTTCCCTACAATTTTATCATCAAAATGCTATTTTGGGTCATCCTGATGCTTCAGATGTGAAATGCATTAATACATATTCCAGAGATATTTGTGGGAGGGAAAGGAAATGCTTCCTGGTATCAAGATGTTTCCAGAAGAAGACTTCTCTTACAAAAGGATCTCATTCAAGATCCAAAGGAGTAAGAAAAATGGGAGCCATCTGAGTGAACCCAATTACCTCCATCACTCCCAGAGTTTCTCCTCAGAAACAAAGAAAGTTGAGAGCCAGAACGGAATGCTGAACCAGGTGAAGAAACATACTTCTTGCAGCTTGAAACATCCTAAATTCAAGTCTCAAGCAGAAGTGTACCACTCACTAGATCTTTACAGGTTTCAGGACCTAAATTCGGCTACAGGAAGGGATGGATTTATTAGCTGCCTATAAAAGCCTTCAGTGGAGCTTTAGCCTTGGCTGATTCAGCAGCTCTTCAGTGTAGCTTATGCTAGTCTTGGACAGCAAACCTTCTTCTCTCCTGCTCCTACTCAAAGAATCTGTTCCATCCTAGCTGCATCTCAGTTGCCCATAGAGACTCTGAGCCTTTTCCATGGTTGTCCAGTTACAGAATGGGATGTCTGTATTGAACTGAGTATGCCATCAATTACCAGTGGTAGCTTATTTCTATATTTTTCTACTTGGGGCCCAAAATTCAATTTATAGAGGACAAGAAATGGTCTATATTTTTACTTCAGGAGTAATCTTTAAACAGTTTCTCAAATTATCATATTTTGGACAAGTTCATTTCTTTTGTCCTTTGGTTTCTCATCAGAATATGTTTCTATTTCTATGATTTCCTCTTCTGAAGCATACCTCAAAATCACATTTCAATATGTCTTCATACAACAAGAGATCTGCCTTTGTTGCCCTGGCCTTGATAGCCCAGGCAAGCCCAGTTTCATCACATCTTAGATCCAGATGGTCAGCAGTGTTGGTATCATATACATATATAAACATATACATATACGTAAACCTTTATTGGCATAACACAGTAGCAGTAGAGAAGGCAATGGAACAAATAGACTATTAGAACAAATTAATAGGTCATAACTGACTACACCAAGTTACACCAACAAGGGGTCATTTTTAAACTTCTCAGAAGTAGTGAACACAGTTAAAAGAGAAATATATATATATATAAAACAATCCAATTGAATACAAGGGAAATTAAGACTGGTACGCCCTTACCCTTAGCTTCCAAACATAGGCTAAGAATTCAGCAACAGACAGAGTAATTGCTGAGAACTTATCAGACAATAAAATTTTGAGATTGTCGTCAATCGAATTCCTTGTGGGAGGTAAATGGGGGCTGATCAAATAGCTGCACATGGTAGAGTATTGGGACAGCGCAGAAGGATATGAGCAACTGAATCAGGTTCACCATAGAGGCAATTGCAGGTTCTATCCCTATAGGGGATACCCCTATATCTGCCTAAAACAACAGCTGAAGGAAAGAGATTAAATCTCGCAAGCATAAAGACCCGCTGATAGAGTGGAGTTGTTAGATTGGAGAGGTACAGAGCCATAGAAGCTTGGGTGGGGGAAGGTCAAGGCAGCGTGGGCAGCAGTGTTGGTCTGAAGCAGTAGAACAAATTTAGAATCTAGTAGCACCTTTAAGACCAACAACGGTTTAAGAACATAAAAACACAAGGAAAACCAATGTTGGATCAGGCCAATGGCCCGTCCAGTCCAACACTCTGTCACACAGTGGCCAAAAATACCAGGTGCCATCAGGAGATGGAGCAGTGGGGCTAGGACATTAGAAGCCCTCCCACTATTGCCCCCCACCAAAGCACCAAGAATACAGTGCATTACTTGCCCCAGACTGAGAGTTCCTATCTATACCTTGTGGCTAACAGCCACTGATGGAACTTTGCTCCATATGTTAATCTAATTCCCTCTCGAAGCTGTCCATACTTGTAGCCGCCGCCACCTCCTGCCACAGTGAATACCATGTGTTAATCACTCTTTGGGTGAAGAAGTACTTCCTTTGATCTGTTCTAACCCAACCACTCAACAATTTCACAGAGTGCCCACAAGTTCTTGTATTCTGAGAAAGGGAGAAAAGTCTTCTTTCTCTACCTGCTCTATCTCATGCATAATCTTATAATTCTCGTTCATGTCACCTTGCAGCCATTGTTTCTCCAAGTTAAAGAGCCCCAAGCATTTTAACCTTTCTTCATAGGGAAAGTGTTCCAACCCTTTGATCTTTCTAGTTGCCCTTTTCTGCACTTTTTCCAAAGCTATAATATCCTTTTTGAGGTGTGGTGACCAGAACTGTTCACAGTATTCCAAATGAGGTCACACTATTGATTTATATAGGGGCATTATGATATTGGCTGATCTGTTTTCAATACCCTTCCTAATAATCCCGAGCATAGTGCTGGCCTTTTTTATTGCAGTCACATACTGTCTCGACATTTTCAGTGAGTTATCTACTGCCAAGATCTCTCTCTTGTTCAGTCTCTGCCAGTTCGGACCCCATCAATGTGTATTTATAGTTAGGATTTTTGGCTCCAATGTGCGTCACCTTGTACTTGGCCACATTGAACCCCATTTGCTATGTTGATGCCCACTCGCCCATCCTCGACAGATCCCTTTGGAGTGCCTCACAATCCTCCCTGGTTTTTACCACCCTGAACAACTTCATATCATCTGCAAATGTAGCCACTTCACTGCTTACTCCTAACCCCAAATCATTAATGAACAAGTTAAAAAGCATTGGACCAGGTACTGATCCCTGCGGTACCCCACTGCTTACCACCTTCCACTGAAAAAATTGCCGACTTATACTCACTCTCTGTTTCCTATTAATTAGCCAGTTTTTGATCCAAAAAAGGATTTGTCCTTTTATCCCATGATTTTTGAGCTTGCTTAGGAGCCTTTGATGAGGAACTTTATCAAAAGCTTTCTGGAAGTCAAGGTAAACGATATCTATTGGGTCCCCCTTGTCCACATGTTTGTTCACCCCCTCAAAGAACGCTAACAGGTTAGTGACACAAGATTTTCCTTTACAGAACCCGTGCTGAGTCTGGCTCAATAGTTTTTCTTCATCAATGTGCCTACTAATTCTTTCCTTAATAACAGTTTCTACCAATTTATCCAGTATCGATGTCAGACTGACTGGCCTGTAATTTCCCAGATCTCCGCTGGAACCCTTTTTAAAAGATGATAGTGACATTAGCTACCTTCCAGTCCTCAGGAATGGAGGTAGATTCTAAAGAAAGATTACATATTTTTGTCAGGAGATCCACAAGTTCACATTTGAGTTCTTCTCAGAACTCATGGATGTATGCCATCCGGGTCTGGCGACTGATCAGTTTTTAAGTTGTCTATCAGTCATAGGACCTCCTGTCTTGTCACCTCAATGTGACTCAGGTCTTTTGACACCCCTCCCAAAATCAGCAGTTCTGGACTGGGAAAGCACTTCTCATCTTCCACAGTGAGGACAGAGGCAAAACATGCATTCAGCTTCTCAGCCATTTCCCTATCATCCTTCAGTACTTCTTTTACCCCTTGGTCATCCAAGGGCCCCACTGCCTCCCTGGCTGGCTTCCTGCTTCTAATATATTTGAAGAAATTTTTATTGTTGGTCTTTATGTTTTTTCCTATATGCTTTTCATATTCCTTTTTTTCCTGCTTGATCACAGACTTGCATTTTATTTGCCACAGCCTGTGTTCCCTTTTATCAGCCTCACTGAGACTAGCTTTCCATCGCTTAAAGGAATCCTTCTTACCTTTTACAGCATCCATTACTTTTTTTGTTAACTATGCAGTCTTTTTTCTATACCTATCTGTGCCTTTCCTAACCTGCGGTATTTATTTTTCTGAGCTTCTAGGATTGTAGATTTAAATAGTTTCCAAGGTTCCCCAATATTTTTGACCCTTTTTTTTTCTTTCAGTTTCCTCCTCACATGTCCCCTCATATCAGAGAAGTTTCCCCTTTTAAAGTCAAAAGTGGTTGTGTCAGTCTTTTTGGCCAATTCCCTTTTTATACAAATATTGAACTCAATAACATCATGGTCACTGTTCTCAAGTGGTGCAATCACTTTTACATCTCTCAGCAGGTCTTGGACATTACTTAGGGCCAAACCCAGGATCGCCTCTCCCCTGGTAGGTTCCATGACCATCTGCTCCACAGCACAGTCATTGAGAATGTCTAGAAACTCAATCTCTTTTTCCCGACTAGTATACCTATTGACCCAATCGATGTGTGGGTAGTTAAAATCACCTGTTATGACACAGTTTTTTTGTCTAGCTGCTATCTTTAATTCATTCATCATTTTATAATCCTCCTCTATCTTTTGATCTGGTGGGCGGTAATGAACTCCCAGTGTTAATTTTCTTTTGGGCTCACTATTTCAACCCATAGCATTTCCAGAAGCGAATCCAATTCTCTTGCCCTCTCCATCCTACTGGACTGTATACCCTCTCTGACATACCCCACCTCCAACCCTTCTCCCCATTCTTCTGATATAATATATAACTGGGAATCCCCGTATCCCACTGATTTTCCTCATCCCAACAAATTTCTGAAATACCCACAATGTCTATTTCCCCCCCAACACCAAACACTCCAACTCCCCGATTTTACCTCGGACATTTTTAGCATTTGTATAGAAACACCTATAATTTCCCATACATGTTAAGCCTGCAACCTTCCTTTTGCTATCTCAAGACCTTGTCAGGCAGTCCATATCACTAGCCACAGTCTCAGTGGACAATTCCAATCCACCTCCCTGAAGAAAAGCAACTGCTACCTCCTCACCTCTCTGAGATGAGCCATCCCGAACCAGAGACTTTTCATCTCCTGTCAGCTTTCCCCAATATTCAGTTAAAAAACTGCTCTGCCACCTTTTTGATTTTAAGTGCCAGCAGCCTGGTTCCTTCTTGGAACAAGTGGAGACTGTCTCTTTTGTACAGCTCCCTCTTGTTCCAAAAAGCATCTAGTGCCTAACAAACTTGAACCATTCCCCCCTACACCATCGTCTCATCCACGCATTGAGACTCCTGATCTGTGCCTTTCTCTGCAGCCCTGCGTGTGGAACAGGTAGCACTTCTGAGAAGACTCTTTAAAATTTGGTACCATTTCAAACACAAACTTTCCCATCCTCATTCTGTATTAACTTCATTCACAGGCCAATCCTGGTTCCCACCTGCGAAATCTGGGGATACTTACCTTGCTTGGTGATTAGCTGGAATAATGAGAATAATTGATGTTCTACATAAAGGCAAACTCCTTACTAAAATAGACCTGCAAAACAAATACAAAACAAAGTTAAATTGATTTGAATATTTTCAAATCAGACACCTCATTGATTCAACTGATTTCAGGACTTCTAAGAAGAATCCACTTACAGCCTTTGAACAACTGCTACATAAGGACTTTAAAAAGAAGGGGCTCATTTCCGCTATATACCAGCTACTTTTAAATTGTTCAATGTTAAACTCTTAAATTATCAAAAAGCATGGCATGCAGATCTTCAATCAATGGGAAGCTATTTGGAAAACTCAGGCGACAATTTCAAAATCTTTACTTGTACAAGAAGCATCCATGAAAGTACTTCTTAGATGGTATCTAACCCGGTACAGCTCTCTCGTATCTATCCACAAGTGTCTGCTAAATGGCTGGAAAGGTTGCAAGGGCAATGCAACTTATTTTCACAACTGGTGGTCCTGTCCGAGCATTGCTCGTTTCAGGAATCAAATAATAGTTCAGATCAAAAGGTTTACCAGTTGTGAACTACCTCCTGACCCAGCCCTATTTTTGCTCAACTTATGGCCGCATAATGACTCACCGAAGATCAGACAACAAATTATTAACATCCTCATTACAGCTGCCGAAGTTACCATTGCTAAACAGTGGAAAGAGAAACAACCCCCCAGTATCCAACAGTGGTTCTTTAAAGTTTGGGACTTTTATCTGTTAGAAAAATCTCAATTTACAACTCTCTAGATCAGAATGAGTGTGCATTTCATGATCCTTTAGACAAGTGGTATCCAATTTTAGAGAAAATATCACTTGACAAATTCAGCTGGGAATCTATAACAGAAGCTAAATATAAGCTCATGCTTTATGGCTAATTATTGAGTAGTGGTGTTACAGGATTTATTTAAATGGTGGTTTGCTCATGTCTGTTTATTCTAGCTATGGGTTTTAAATAGATTTAACATTAATAATTTGCCCTTGATGAATACTATTTTTGATTTTTTTTTTTTAGACTATAGACTGCTACAGATTTGACGACGTTATGTCATGTTCTTTTTTCTCTCACCTTACTGTTTTGCCTGGAACATGCTGTATTGCTTTCTATAAATTTAAATAAAAATTGTCTCATTTTAAAAAAAAAATCATTGGTGCCGACATGCACCACAACCACTGGCTCCTCCCCAGCACTATCTACCAGTCTATCTAAAACACATGTAATGTCCGCTACCTTTGCACCAGGCAGGCAAGTCACCATACGGTCAGTACACGGGTTCACCACCCAGCTGTCTACCTGCCTAAGGTTCGAATTACTGACTACCAAGAGCCTCCCTCCCTCCCTCCCTCCCTGCCAAGGGATGGTTCCTTGGTGCGAAAGGATACCTGTTCACCAGCTGAAGAATGTGCCTTCTGAGGGCACATTCTCCTTATCCTCAGCATGGTGTCCTGTTTCCCCTTGAGCCTCATGCTCCCTGACAGCAGGGCTGCCAGATCCAGAGTGGGACATATCTAATAAGTCCCTGAGAGTCTTCCCCATGCACCTAACTGACTGTCTCTGCTTCTCCAGGTCAGCCATCTTGGCCTCAATGGAGCAAACTCATTCCCTGAGAACCAGGAGCTCCTTGCACCAAGCACACACCCAAGACTTCTGTCCAGTGGGCAGACAGTCATACATGTGACACTAGATAGCCCCCAACCCCCTGCTGGCATTCTGTCTTCATAACTGCTTTTAAAATAATTATATATAATCCCCCTTTTAAAACCCTTTGTATTTATGTGGTTCTCCTTGTAGAAGTCTATTTATCTTACTGGGAACACAAGGAGACTAGGGCCTTTGCTTTCTGGCTCTTCCTGGGCTTCTTACAAAGTTCCTAGTCTAAGAGTCCCTAGGCTAAGAGCCACAGGCCAGGAGGCACCTCGTGCCTCTGGCAAGGTGCTGCCTTAAATACAAGCGTCCCCCTGCAGAGGGCGTGGCCAGCAGCTATTGAAATTCACCCAGGCACTCAATTATAGTCAAACAATGACCTTTTCTCACCATATCTCAAGCAGCCAGGACTCTGCAACAACTCACAACTCTCCCACACACTTGCAAACACAGTCCCCCCACATAACCCTCAGCTAAATCACTTCAGCTGGAAGCAAATAAAAAACACTCACCCCTCTAGCAGCTCTATCTCCTGCTGCTTCTCAGAGCTCAGCTGGGTCAGCTCCATATTCAAGGTATGAGTTTTCATGTGCATGCAAAAAATCCTCATACCTTGTTGGTCTTAAAGGTGCCACTGGATTCTAAACTCATCAGATATTGGAAGCTCAGCAGGGTCAACTCTGGAAAGTACTTGGATGGGAGACCTCCTTGGATTACCAGAAGTTGGGAGGCAGGGGCAGGCTTTATTCAGCCACTTCTCTGAATATCCTCCAGGCTCCCAGTAGGGGTCAGTCACCAGAGGTCACCATGACTTCCAGGTGCACACAGTCAGTCACCAGCGGTTGATGTGACTTCCAGGTGTGCACAGACAGACACACACACACATTCATACATGCACATGTGAAAAAGAAATCTGTCTTTGTTTTTAACCAGTATGCCTTAATATTTTATGATTAGTTATGGCACTAATTACGAATCCTTCCTTTCTGAAATTTTTTCTCCCCAGAAGGAGGGCTTTCACCTGTTTAATGTTCCAGCAAGTGCTTTCTGTATTTCTGAGATTCCTTGATTGGAACATTTTGTATGACAAAAGTCATCTTATCCCATCAGCCCCTCTTCCCACACTATATTCACTTACTTTGTCTTTTGCCTGCACCCACTTTTCTGATATTTGCTCTCACTTACCCTCTATTGCCTGCTTCATTTTCTGCCTTTGCCCTTCCAGCTGGATTCCTTCTTTGTCCTCTGTTCCATTTATTGTTTATTTTTCCCTGTCCCCACTATTCATCCCACTCTGCTGGAACCTAAGTCCTTCCTCCATTCCCTTTCTCTGATATTGAAAACAATTATTCTTCCCTCCCTCATTCTCTGCCACTTTGCTGTGTCCAAGGGCCCTCCCCCCAATCTTGCTCAACTTCCTTCCCTTTCACTAACTGTCTCTTTCCTTGCTGTTCTTTCCTCCCTCAGTGGTAGCTGTCTACCCACCTTTGTTATTCCAGACTCTTCCTTCCTTCCTTCCTTCCTTCCTTCCTTCCTTCCTTCCTTCCTTCCTTCCTTCCTTCCCTCCCTCCCTCCCTCCCTCCCTCCCTCCCTCCCTCCCCATGGCAGCTGTGAAACATCTGGAAAGCCTTTTGCCCAATGTATGCAAACATTACTTTTAACATTTTAACCCTGTCCCCTGCTTACCCAACTAACCAGCTTTCCTCCCCCCATAACACATCTTATTGTCTGAATAACCACTCTTCCTCTACTTATCCCAAAGCCTGTTCCTACCATACTTCTCACTCATCCTGTCACTGTGTTCTGCCCTTGGCAATTTGCCTGTCTTTACCCCCAAGTTTATTGTGATTTTTTTTTCTCATGATGTCTATGCATGCACAGACATCATTGATTATTTGGGAGGAATGTTAACCCATGTTTTATACAAAATAAATATTTATGTTTTTCTAGAGATGACCTCAAATGTATATTAAGATATCCTCTGTCTATCGGTGTGCCTTTCTGAATAATCTACACTGTGGGTCCATTCATTGCTATTAGATATATGGCTGATGTTTTACTTGCAGCTAGAGAAGAGTTTGTTGTTGAGAAAATATCATTGTTCATATTTGCAACAGAAAGATATTTGTTTTGATAATATGGAGTAACTAAATATAATAAAATCACTAAAGTGATAGTCTAACCAGAACATTCTTAACAAACAATGTATAGCAAGAAAAAAATGTCCTAAATTTATAATCTTGGTAGCCCCATGAATTAAGGTAGCATCTAGATATTAACTCAGAATTTTCTTATTCCACAGTCTGAAGATGTAATGTAATAGTTTATTTCTTCACTTAGAAAATGTGTATTGCCACCTCTCCAAGCCTGCTTAAAGTAGCTTACAACTAGAACAGTATAACAAAATCAAGACAATAAGACAATAAAACTAAGTCGATATAACAAATCGTGCCAATACAAACAAATCAATAAAACAAATCAGTTCAGTAAAAAAAAAAAAAGAGCAGGTCTCTGGAATGTTGGCATAAAAATCTCCTAAATAAATAATAAGACCAAGTCAATAAAAACAGGCCAATAAAAACAGCCAATAAAAACACATAGAGCTATTTTGTTTTGCTTGGGGAAGCATAACAAAAGTGCTTCTAAAGATCTAGGATAATATTGGGGTTTTATATTGTACAGTGATAGATAATCACTCTTCTAAATTAAAGGAATTAGGATTTCTAGTGATGACTGGAATTAAAGATGCTTGTTGGTTCCACCTTCTCGCCACAGCCCCCTATACTCTCTCAGAATTCCCACTGAAGTTTGGGTAGAAGCTCTGGAACTGTGGGAAGGGCTGTCACTGGGCATGAAAAGTAGCAAACTCCCTAGCCAATGTAGTAAGTTGTAACATATAACTCAAAGTCAAAGATGGTAGGGAAAAAAATCAGTTCTGTTTAACTTATTTTGGAGCATTTGGGTTTTTTCCCCCATCAAAGGATTACTGGTTTAGAAAATAAGTATTATAATGATGACATTTTCTAGTAAAGACTACTGGAGTCTTGGATTCATAAATCTCTAAATTACATATCTTGCCTGTAGAAATAATATCCTTCTCATTAATATCAAGAAACATGTAACATCATGATAATTTTCTATTCTTTTCCCTCCTATTAGCCACCTTTTATTCTATTAAATAGTTCATCATAGGAAACTGTGATGCCAACTATTGAGACAACACCTATTGCCAATTTTTTTTAAAAAACTGTCCATTAGATGAAAACGGTTACTATTTATCCATTTTTTTCACTTACGATACTGGAGTAAAACCCTATGGAGAATCTGTGGGAAATGTACTTGGAGTATATATGAAAGCCATCCTATCATGTCCAGGAACTGGAATCAGACTGGCTGCATTTGCCAAAATATCTGTTTGTTCCACTGAACACTTTGTTCCTCTTAAAAGCAGTGCTGCTTCAGCCCTTTATCTTCAGAAAAAGCACTTTCATTTTTGACACCATGGCTTGGTGATTCAAAGCCCTAGTTGCAGTGACTCATATTTTACTGAGAAAGCTACAGACGATGTCCTAAAAGGGCAAAGCTGTTTATTAGGGGTGTACGCTGAGAAAAAAAAATGTTATAATTTCAAGTCTGGGATGGGGGGGCATTGTGATTGTTTATTTTCAAGTAAAATATTACCAGTTCAGGATTTAAATGTGTGGTTCCATATTCTGGGGGCATTATTTTCAATGAGGCATGTATATCAGGATCTGTGGCAGTTGTTTATAAAGATAATAGCACCAAAATTTAACAGAACACATTAATATTAGCCGCCCCCTAATTTCAAGCAGATTGAACAAAGGGGGCTCAATCTTACAGACCCCCAAAGTAGGTGACTCTCTGCACAGCCACACTTAAGAACATAAGAACATAAGAGAAGCCAATGTTGGATCAGGCCAATGGCCCATCTAGTCCAACACTCTGTCACACAGTGGCCAAAAATACCAGGTGCCATCAGGAAGTCTACTAATGGGGTCAGGACACTAGAAGCCCTCCCACTGTTGCCCCCCCCCGAAGCACCAAGAATACAGAGCATCACTTGCCCCAGCCTGAGAGTTCCTAACTATACCTTGTGGCTAATAGCCACTAATGGACTTCTGTTCCATATGCTTATCTAATTTCCTCTTGAAGCTGTCCATGCTTGTAGCTGCCACCACCTCCTGTGGCAGTGAATTCCATGTGTTAATCACTCTTTGGGTGAAGAAGAAAATCACTTCTTTCTACTGATTCTAAAATGGCAGTCAAGTGGCAGCCTAGCAGGAGAGCTTTGCTTGGGCATGGCATTTAAAAAAAAACAAAACCCACCAGTCTTAATTTTCCTATTCTTACAGTGACTGATTGACAATAAACATTTCTTACCTTCCCACTGAAAACTCTGCATTTGCCATCCTTCCTTATAATGGTATGTTTGTTTCTTTTCACAAAGTGAAGGTGGCTTCCTTCACAGAACTCGCCTCCATCCCTTCCAGTCTGTCTGCCATTATTAAGGAAGTGATAGAGTGGCTGTTTTTCAACCAAATGATGCCAAAATTTCAGCTGAGTGAATGCTGCCCGTCCTGTAAAGAACCTCCAATTCAAACAAATTGAGTCAAAATGAAGAATTCTATGGACAAGGTGTCCCAGCCATCATAATTGCATTTTCATTATTCCCTATGGGCAATTTTTCAGAAGGGCTGGAGTGGCTGTTTTTCAACCAAATGACACCAAAACTTCAGCAGAGTAGGTGCTATTTGTCCTGTAAAGAAACTCCAGCTTTCAAGCAAATGGGCAAAGGGGAAGAATTTTATGAGCCCCTGAACAAGGTGCCCTCAGTTTTCTATTCCCTGGCCATAGGAACCTGCAAAGAACAGAAGGGTTGATCCTCCCCCCCAAAAAAGAAGGCAAAAGACCTGCAGCTTTCTTTTGCTTGTCTCCAGAGGTGGATGGCTGGAACTGCTCTATGCTTCTGCCTTGCAAGGATCTGATTGGAAAGGAGAAATGCCATTGCTCAGGATATACTAGAATCAAAACAAAAAACAAGCACATACTGTACCCAGCTAGCAGCACCTGAAGATGAAAAAATATGGTTTGTTTCAGGTGGGTTTTTCTGTTATCTAAGAATTTCAGATTTGTGTTACTGGTCTGGAAATTCATGGTAATGACCTGAACCAGCAATTTCCTTCTATATCTTTGGTACAGGAATTTTGTTATGCACACTCCTATTGTTTATGCATTGTGCCAAAAATTGGAGTTTTCCTCGCATTATTTATGACATATATACCTTTGAATGGAATCACCATATAAAGAGTCACTCATGGATTCTGGCCATTGCATGGTATTAGCTGTTTCCTTATTGCTGTCAGAAATATTCCCTCTTCCCCACAATGAAATTTCATCAACAAAGTGATTTTTAGCATTGGAGCATCTTCCTTCCTTCTTCCCTCCCTCCCTTCCTGATGCAAATTGCTGAAATGCTGTAGCTTAACTATACAAAGGCACACTTCATAATCATCATTTACTGTTGAAGTATACTCTAATTCACTCTTATCCAGCCAAAAAAGCAATGTAAAATATTTATCACAAAATTGTGTGAAAAATAAGTTATACAGATTTGTATTATTTCCTCTGTCCTTGTTATGTATCCTTGATTTGCAATAATATCTGCTGATAACATTAAAATTCATTAACTTTATACAACATTAGATTAATTTGTAAAGCCAGTGTGGTGCAGTGATTAGAGTGTTAGACTAGAACAAGAAGGGGGACCCGCGATACTCGCGGGGGGGAAGACACTCCACAGGAGAAGGAAGCAGCTGTAGGTGAGCCTTCTCTCCTCCCCCCCCGCCCTGGCACCCACAACGAGGCCCACGCCCCCCAAGCCTTCTCCCCCCAGCACCAGTTGCGAGGCCTGAACTTGGCCCGCCAAGTTTTCTCCCTCCCCCTTCCCTAGCTGCGGTGGCAGGGCTTGGCCCGCCCGCCAAACTTCCTCCCCTCCCCCCGGCACGAGGCCTGGCAGGCCCTCCAAACTTCCTCCCCCCCTTCTCCCCCCCCAGCAGCGGCTGCAGCCAGGCCTGAGCTTGGCCCGCCAAACTTTCTCCCACTTCCCCGGGCGACAGAAAGGGCTGGGTTACAGCCACTGGCGGGCCAAGCGTTCTCCCGCCCCCACCCCTTCCCTGGCGGCGGCAGCAGTGAATCCACACAGCAGCAGGAGGAGAAAGCAGCAGCAGCAGCAGGTAAGCCTCCCCCCGTCCCTGGACACCGGCATCGTGGCCTGAGTGGCTGTCAGCCACCGAGCCTGCCAAGTCCCTCCCGTCCCTGATCTCCTTCACGCCCCCTCCTCCACCCCGCCCCCGGCTCCAGCAGCGAGGCCCGCTGATCTCCTCCTCGCCCCCGGCTCCAGCGGTCTCCTCCTCCACCGGACCCGCCGATCCCCCCCCCATCTCCTCTGCTGCCCGTTGTCCCCACCGATCTCCCCCCTCCTGCGGTGAGGCCTGAGCGACTTCCAACCGCCGGCCGCCGCAGTGTTCCTAGAGCGTTCCCTGCACATGCGCAGGGAACGCTCTTACTTTTTGGGGATTTAAATATTCCCCTTACATTTAAAAAAAACTTTTTAGATTTTTCTGCACAGGTGGGGACTGCCCCACGTGCGCAGGAAAATCTCCCTGCCCCCCAGATGCCCCCGATGTGCAGATTTAGATATCCGCACACAGGGGGCCACTTGGGAATTAGATATATAGATCTGGAAGAACCAGGTTCAAATCCCTATTCAACCATGAGGCTAATGGGTTACCTTGGGCTAATCTCCAGTATTCAAAGCAACCTACCTCACATGGTTGCTGTGGGGATAAAATGGAGAACCATGAATATTGTCCAAAGCTCCTTGGAGGAGGAATTGGATAAAATGTTAATAAACAAATACCTTATATAAACATGCTATATTGACATCAATAATGATCAAATAACATGTATATTTTCATTGTGCATAGTCAAGATCAAGCTTTTGTTGAGAGGTGTCTAATTTCCTTCCTGTGACTCATGCTTTGGGGGCATTTTCAGAAGCTTTTTCAGTTATGTTACCCTTGATATCTTTAATACAGCAATAAAAGCACTGCTTCCTACTTCTATATATTAGCTTCAATCCCACTGAAAATTAATGTTGATGGATTACCACCAGCACAGCATGACTTTATTGCTTTCCTCCTTCAACAGTAGCCCCAAATCCCCCCATTAGTGCTCCTGGAGATATAAAGCAGGAGGAAGGAATCAGTGAAATTTACCCCCTTCCATTGGCAGTAAGATCAACCCCATTTAAAATGAGGTGAGAATAAAATTCTATACAATTTAGAAATACAAATACATTAGCTAGCTGTGATTCAGATAGTGGTTTTTGATGGTATGCACTGTGTTTTCCTATAACCACAGTACTTTAGACCAAATTTAGCTATTCTGTCTTATTTTCTGAGTGTGAGCATGTACTGCTTTCTAAGGATGATTTGTGGTGTTATCAGACATAGCAAGTTAATTGTGTTACCATAATAGTAGTATCAAGCACTTTTAGACATTTACAAATGAAGTCAGTAGTTCTGGGAATTATTCACGCAGACACATTTATCTCCTCCTCCAATATTCTTCTGATAATGTGTCTTCTGAAAATGTCTTCAAGTTATTGCTTGAAAATTTGTAGACATTTAGCAGTTTTTGGATTGTGTTAATTTGCAATAGGGCAATTCATTGCCCTAAGACTATTGGGTGTAATTCTGCATGCTTTTTGATCTCATAACTGTTATGGACTGATATTTTGCAAGTCATAGGTGAAAGTTCCAAATCAGATTTCACTTTGGGGACTGACCCTGCTAACTGCCATTCTTCTGTGCTTTTCTTTGCAACAAGGAAAACAGAATTACTTAGTGTTATCTGTGAACAGACAGGAGTAGCTGCTTGAGAGTCCATGCACATCCTTTTATCATTACATACAAGTGGCCTTACAATCCATCACTTGTCCCTTCTCTATATTATATGCACATAGTCTGTTCCATTGGATAGACTTTTCTGATAAGCAAGACATGAGCTATGAACAGTTCAGGTGCAAATCAGTTCCTGTTTAAAACAGATTTATTCAGGAAAGCAGAATATAATTTCTGATCTATCAAATGCTTCTGAGAGCATTGCTGTATATGTACTGGGCATGCTGTCCTTAGACTTGGTGCAGTAATGCCAGTAACTAAAGACACTACTATCAAAACTATATATAGCATTAAACTATGTATGTGCTCTAGTAGACCTGTTGCTGATCATGGAAACTGACATACATTACTTCTGAAATGTGGGCTTTATGTGAATTTTGTGAGTGAGGTAAAGCACCCTAATTTCACCAAGGTAAAGGTAAAGGTTCCCTTGCTCGAAAGCCAGTCGAATCCGACTCTAGGGTTGCGGTGCTCATCTCCGTTTCAAAGCCGAAGAGCCAGCGCTGTCCGAAGACGTTTCCGTGGTCATGTGGCCGGCATGACTAAACACCAAGGTGCACAGAACGCTGTTACCTTCCCACTGAAGTGGTACCTATTTATCTACTTGCAATTTCTAGCTTTCGAACTGCTAGGTTGGCAGGAGCTGGAACTAGAGACAGGAGCTCACCCTGTCATGCGGCACCCAGGTCTCGAACTGCTGAACTACTGACCTTCCACAGCCTGCAGTTCAGCGTCTTAACCACTTGAGCCACCGCAGCTCCAATTTCACCAAAGGTTAATGCAAATAATAGTAGGTCTGCTTCAGCTTGCAGATGTTTGTAATTGGGCTTTCTCTTAGGCACTGTATGTCTTTCAAGGCCAGATTTCGGAATGTGATAATTGGCTAAATGTAAAAACCTGCTCTTAGTTCAGTAACTAGATGGGGGGGGGAGGATAGGGCGATCCCTTTCTGGTTCTGTTTTGATCTTTGAAAGATGACTGATTGGGGCTAGGCTTGGCAGCAACCACCAGGCAACTTGCTACCACCCTACCTGCATGACTCACTTATGCCTGATGCTTGCTACTGTTCAACAGCTGCCACCCCATGAAACCAGTGTAGTGGTTAGAGTTTCAGACTGGGACCTTGAATCCCCATTCTGCTGTGAAACCTCCCTGAGTGACCTTGGGCAAGTAAGACATTACTACCCTAAGTTATCTCACAGGGTTCTTGTGAGGATAAAATGGATGAGAAATGAATAACATAAGCTGTATAAATATGATGGTGGGTGGGTGTGAATGAGAAAAGGAAGCAGGAAAAGAGGGAAGGCAATGGGGGCTTTCAGGAAAGGGAAAGAGGACATAGTGAGGGAGGGGAAAATGAGATGCCCCCCACAAGTCCTTGCACATTTCCCACTTGATCAGGATATCATATTGAGAGTTATAAAGAACTAGGAATAAGGCCCGTTGTGGAAATAAATACGAGTTCTAGAAAGATGCTCTGGGAGAGTGCCAAGGCCTCTGGTGCTCAGCGTCAATGTGCTGTGGTGACCTCATCAGGGTATAATGACACAGAGTCCACCATTTTCTCCAGAGGAACTGATCTCTGCTACCTGAAAAGCAGTTGTAATTTTCAGTGATCCCCAGCCCTCACCTGGAAATTGGCAACAATTGTTACCCAGGAGGAAATGGCTGGTTTAGAGGGTGGAGTTTATGGCATTGTACCTGTCTGAGGTCCAACCTCTCCTCAAACATCATCCTCTCCAAGCTCCACCCCCCAAATCTCCATGAATTTCCCATCCTGGAGTTGGCAACCCTATCTCCTTCCCAGCCAAGCATCAAGCTGCCATGTGTCCCGGCCCTGTGGTCTCAGGACTTGGCCCAACCCCCCCGATGAGGAACCTCCCACAGCAACCCCAACCCCCTGGCAAGGAACCTCCTGTGGCAACCCCAGCCCTCCCATGCACCTGGGAAGATCCCGGTTCAGAGGGAGACGATGGTCGGCCAGGCCGCCAGGGCAGGGCGCAGTGACAGAGCAGAGGCAGCCTATGCCAGCCCCCAGGAAGGAGACAGCACCAGTTGGGCCTGGCACCAAGACCAGGCTCCTCGGGAGACTGCCAGGAATGACAGCGGGCCATGGAAAGGCCTTCCTGGGCCAGTGCGAAAGCAGGTTGGCGCAACTTCCACCCCACCTGATAATGACTCAGCATCACAGGGGCGGGGAGACACAGCAGGTGGATGAGGGTGCTGGGAGCAGGACGGGGAGATAAAAGGGGGGAAGAAGAGGCGCCAGGGAGGAAGAGCGTGCAGCTGGGAGCCATAGGAGAAGAGAGACCGACAAGCTGAGAGAGAGAGAACAAGAAGGGCGATTCCTGGGCACGCTGGCAGAGAGACTTGCGGGGTGACTCTAACCCCATCCCCTGCCAGTCTGAGGTGCCTCATTCCTCCCCTCCTTTTTTGAGTACCCCCTGTCGCCAGGACTGCCTCTCTTCCTGGGGGACCAGGGCCTGCCTCACAGGCTGAGCGTGACACCATTATCTGCCCCTCTGGTTTCAGCTTTACATCTCCTCCCTCCTGGAGATCAGTTGTAATTCTGAGTGATTTCCACCCCTCTCCTGAGATTGGCAACAGTGGTTCCCCAGAAGGAAATGGCTGGTTGGGAGGGTGGAGTCTATGGCATTGTATTTGTCTGAGGTCCCAGCCCTCCTCAAACCTCACCCTCTCCAGGTTTCATCCCTAAAATCTCCAGGAATGTCCCACCTGTAGTTGGCAATCCTATCTCCTTCCCAGCCAGTTATCAACCTACCTTTATTTCCCCCTCTCTCTTCAGCTTTCCATTTCCCACACACACACACCTGCAGCCTCTCCTGTGCTCTGAAGCCCTGATTGCCAGAGTCCACCATTTTCCGTGCTCTGAAGGCCTGACTGCCACGGAATCCACCATTTTCTCCAGGGAAACTGATCTCTGCCATCTGGAGAGCAGTTGTAATTCTGAGTGAACTCCAGCCTCCACTTGGAGATTGGCAGCAATGGTTTCCCAGGAGGAAAAGTCATCTTTCTTTGCAATGAGGACCAAAGCAGCTTACATCATTCTCCTTTCCCCCTTTTACTCTATGCAGTAGGTTAGGCTGAACGTCTGTGACTGGTCCAAAATCACCCAGTCAGCTTCTACAGCAAGAACCTGGATCTAGCAGAACCTGCTCTGAACCTGTGTGCGTATTACACTCCTTAAATTCACTACCACAACTCACTGAATCATCACTGCCTTTTTAGAAGGACAGTGAGACCCCTGTGGCTGCATCTCCATGTTTGGAGATGGAATCCTCAATCTTTGGGGGATCCCTGGAAAGTTGGCAACCCAAGGGTCTGGCCTTTCGTTGCCTCCTTGGGCTACCCCCTCCCTTTGTTATTGTGCAGAGCAGGGGATACTATGTGGTCAGATCACAACACAGATTATTAGCCCAAATAAAGGAATTTATCTAACTATTTACACAGTAATGGGGTGCACACACACTGTAGGAGTAAGCCCACACTATGAACCAGCAGGGCATAAACCCACAGGGGTTAAACGCCATCCTCTTTCCCTACACACCAGCCTCTGGCTCTCTGCTCTAGCCTCTCTCTCTCTGGCCCAAGAGAGCAGGGAAACTTCCATTCATTCCCCAGTCCAGCTGACTGTGGAGTGGCTGAATTTCTGCTGCCTCCAAGGGTTCACCCACGTCTCTGGTTTGTGGCCTGGACAGCCTGGTCAGCACAGGCAGCAGGAGCCTTTCATAACCTTCTGTAGGACGAGGACGGCCTCCTCCCTGGATGGGCTGCAGTCTATATTGATGCTGCCCTGTTTCCCCACCTTTTTCTGCCTTGAGGCAGCTAGGAAATGTAGTCCAGCAGATGAGGAAGCCCCATTCAACCCAGTGAGTGATATTCCTACAGGCCCCTCTCTGGAACTACAGCTCAATTAAACCTTATGGCAGAACATTTTTAAACAAACAACCAGAGACAGCAGCCCAGCAGTTACAAACACAGCTAACTGCCATTTCATTACACCTACCGACAGCCACTGAGGGAAAAGTTAAGTCCCACACAGGAGGCAAGCAGGAGAAGTGTCTTCCTCAAGAGACAAAGCCATTTGCTAGGAATTCTGACAGAGATGGGGAAGTGGGCAGGGAAGAGGAGCAGACCCAGCACCTGGCCAATGGCACGCAAATACTCTTGAGTGGCGGCTGGCAGGCTAATGGCTGAGGGACGGCATTTTACAGCCAATGGGAGCACATAAAATCTTACCACCCCAAGTCAGCTTTATATATAAGGAGAGATATGTATTTTTTTTTTCCTGCAAGAGGATGAAAATAGTGGAATAAACACTTTATAAAATGGCAGTCTGCTGATAAATTTCCCCCCTCAGAATTATGAGTGGAAATTAGGTAGCTAAAATTAAAGGAAATGCAAATTGTAAATTGGAATAAGGGGCAGTTTACATCAGAAACGAAATTAATCCATAGGATTTTTTTTATTGAAAACATTTATGCCCCATATGTCTCAGCACAAAGACTGCCAAGTTGGCTTTCAAATTCATAATAAAACACCAGCAATCTTATTCAAACCCCCACAACACTAATATTGTAAAACAATGAGCCAGCAATAAAATGATAAAGCAGAAAGCAATAAACCAAACATAGCATGGTCAAAATACATTTTTAAAAACCAATATTGAAACCTTTTCTTTAAAAAAGCAGTATACCAAAACTAATAAAAATAATTTCAGTCAAGGGGCAGGGGAAAAAATAACTGAATGCCTGGGAGGAAAATTAAGTTGTTACTTGTCAATTTACCTGACATTATAAAAGTTTGAACAATATTTCACATGTACCAACTTCTTTGTTCTGGCTTGAAAATTTTCTGATCTATGAATTGATCTATTTATGGCTTGGAATCATTTTGTTAAAAACAAACAAACAAAAACCAGCAATGGAAGTAAGCACTTACCAGTTCCTTTGCCAGTAAAGAGTGAGAAGAGAAATTAGAGTGATAGTTTTGGGATGTCTCTCGAAAAAGTAAGAGACAGAAAGGGGTCAGAGAAGAAAAGCTAATAGGCAGCAGACATAGTGTATAAAGTTGGTTGTGCGAGGCATGTGAAAATAGATTGGACTGAAGGTGTGAGACCATACTTTTGCCTTCTCCCATCAGCTTCTTGCAAGCCCTAAACACCTGTGCTGACAGTTGGGGCAACCTCCTGAATAATAAGCCATGTGGCAAAGAAGGGTAATAAGGGCAAAGAAGGGTAATAAGAAGAAGTAACTTCTACCTTGTGTATGAATAGAATAAGCCTCAGAGCTACGTTTGTTCTAATTGTGCAAGAGGTATAAAATTTTTCTCCATTTCCCCCTTCTTCCTCAGTCCCCATTGCAACAGAGCATACTATTCAAGGGTGTTGTTTGACATTCAGCAGATAATTTTCAATTTGCACAAGGTCTTCTGGGAAGATGCACTTTTGCAGATCCTTCCATCTGGTAACGTGTGCTGAAGCTATTAATGATTTGTGTATGAATCCACCACACACAGTAATGTGTTAATTAAACTATAGCATGTGAAAGTGCAATCTGAAGCAGAGTTGCACCATTCTGATTCTAATTGACTGCAGTGGACCTAGAATGGTACAAGTGGGAACTCACAAGGACTTCCAGAAGGCACCTCATTCCCCTCCCACATATTTCCTTTTCCCCTTTCCTGAAAGCTCCCATAGCCTCTCTTCTTTTCCTGCTTTCCTTCTAAGGTTGCCAACCTCCTGGTAGGCCTGGAGATCACCTGGAATCACAATGGATCTCCCAACTATTGGCATCAGTTCCTCCCTAGGGTTGCCAGCTTCAAGTTGGGAAATTCCTCATGATTTGGGGGTGGAGCCTTGGGAGGGAAGCAACCTTAGCAGAGTATAATGCTGTAGAATCCACCCTCCAAAGCAGCCATTTTCTCCAGGGGTACTAATTTTTGTCATCTGGAGAGCAGCTGTAATTCCAGGTGATCTCCAGTCCCCAACTGGAGGTTGTCAACCCCAGTTTCCTGGAGGAGATGGCTGCTTTGGAAGATGGGGTCTACAGCAGTGTACCCCTTTGAAGACCCTCCCCTCCTCAAAGTCCACCATCACCAGGCTCCACTCCCTAAATTTCTAGGAATTTCCTGACCTGGAAACCCTATCTCCTTCCAACCCAACAGCCAACATATCTTTATTTGGCCCCCATCTTAAGCTTTCACTTTCCCCCAGCAGTCTCTACCCACTGTGGCCCAGTTGTGTGGTGGTGGTGGTCACTTAACATGGTAGGGAGCCCTCAAGGACTTCTAGGGTGGCACCTCACTTTCCTCTGTATTCCCCTCCCCACATGATTTCTTCTTTCCCTCCCCTGGTAACTCCTATCTCCTTCCCCCTCCTCATTGTCTCCTTCTCAGCCATTTACCAACCTACCTTTTATCTACCTCCTATCTTCTGATATATTTATGACTTATTTACATCAGTTATACCCCACTTTTTTCCACAGTGGGAACTAAAGCAGCTTACATTATTCTCCTCCACCTTTTTGTTCACACAACAACCCTATGAGGTTGGTTAGGCTGCAAGTATGTGACTGGTCCAAAAATCACCCATTAAACTTCCACAGCAAGATGGGGATTTGAACTGGGGTCTCTCAGGCCCTACCCTGAAGCTCTAACTGCTACAGCACACTGGCTTTCATAGGGTGGCTGCTATCGAACAGTAGCAAGCAGCCAGACCTTGTTCCTGCCACATGATATATGGTTGTCAACCACCATTTGGGACCTGGAGATTTCCCAGAATTACAACTGAACTCCAGAAAACACTGATATGTCCGCCTGGAGAAATTGGGTGCTTTGGAGGGTGAACTTTATGATGTAATATCTAGCTGAGGTGTCTATCCTCCCCAAACCTTGCCCTTTGCAGACTCCACCTCAACATCTCCAGGAATTTTCCAACCTGGAACTGGCAACCCTAGCCAGGCTGGGCCTCAAATAATTCTTCCTCAAATGCCAAAATAGGCCAGGAAAGGGCCCTATCCCTCCCCCAGCTTTTTACAACAGAACCAAGCCTAGAATGCTGTTGTTGCTTAGCAACAGCCACTGATGGAATCTGTGACTTAAAACTACAGGTGCTCCTTCTATCATTTGGTGATTTTAATATATATATATATATATATATATATATATATATATATATTAAAGAAAGTCACATTTTCCGGCAATCCTAGGGTATTTTTTCAGGTTTCTAGAAAGATCTGTCTTGCCCGTTCACAGCACCAATCACTGGATTTAGCCAAATTGGTTGTCAGGATCTAGAAAACTCTGCTGGGATTGAGCTACAAATCAGTCTTTTCCGGAAACTAACTTGGATTATCATGTTGTAGTGCTTAGTGTAGAAAGGTGGAGGTGTATATCAGGCTCTGATATATCAGGCCCTCAAGAGAATACAGCATATTTCTATTTTTCTTTTTCTTTAACCTGCTCCTCCTAACAGTGAATTCCAGGTATGCTGTAAAATAAATCCAACATTTATAACATTTTGTTTTAAAATAGTTCTTGACAGCTGGCTTTTCAATACTTTGAACAAAGAGCATAATATTTCACTATGTTTTTGCAAACATCTCAATAATTTTCTAGTATGCAGCTTTCCTTGTAAAAACTTGTTTTGTTTTACACAGAATTAAACATCTGAAACATAATTACTCAGTATGCTGACAGGACTTGTTTAATGCTGTGTGTCAACAGTATACCTGTCCTGCATCATCACTGTGTCTGGATCGTGTACAGTTCCCCCCTAGCCGATTTATATTATGCTGTGCTGAATTTTATGAAACACTTGTAAGAGAACACCATGTTAACAGAAGGCTTCTTATTCACCTATTTCTTTTGGATGTCTTGAAAACAATAGAGAAGTCAGTGTCATGAATCTCTGAATAATGCTGTAGAAATTGATGGTATTGTCTGCACTTGAGTCTACTTATAAACATTCTGTCCTACTCTTTTTGAACATGTCCAGTTTTTGTCCAGCTAACTCCTTCTTTTGCATTTTCAAATTGTAAGAGAATGTAAGAGACATAGATTCACTTTGAGAAATGCTATGGGTGGAAATAGTGTGCACAAACAGAGGTTTAACTCTGGGAGTTTATCACTCACCAAATCAAAAAATAATGAAAGCAGCTAGATGAAATAACTGTGTCATAATAGGTGATTTTAGCTACCCACACATTGATTGGGTCAATATGTGTTCAAAGCAGCAGTTGGAAATAGTGACCATAATGTCATTAAGCTCAACATGTATGTGAATAGGGAGTTGCCCAAAAAGAGCAACACAACCACGTTTAACTTTAGAAGGGGTAACTTCTCACAAATGAGGGAGCTGGTGAAGAAAAAACTGAAAGAAAACATAAGGAGGATCAAATCCCTTTGGGAAGGTTGGAGACTATTGAAAATTACAATCCTAGAAACTCAGATAAAATGTATACTGCAGGTTAGGAAAGTACAAATAGGTATACAAAAGGCCTGCATGGTTAAGGAAGGAAATAATGGAAGCAGTAAATGGTAAGAAGGATTCTAGTAAGCAGTGGAAGGCTAGTCCAAGTGAGGTGAATAAAAGTGAACACAGGCTGTGAAAAAGAAAATGCAAGTCGATGATCAGACAGACAAAAAAGGGACTATGAGGAACATATTGCAAAAAACGTAAAGACCAATAATAAAAATGTCTTCAAATACATTAGAAGCAGAAAAACAACCAGGCAAGCAGTATGGCCCTTGGATAACCAAGTAGTTAAAGGATTACTAAAGGATGACAGGGAAATGGCAGAGAAGCTGAATGCATTTTTCCCTCTGCCTTCATTGTGGAAGATGGGAGGTGCTTGCCCACTCCACAATCACCGATATCAGGAGGGGTGTTGAAAGACCTGAGTCAGACTGAGGTGATGAGAGAGGAAGTCCTACATCTGATGGACAAATTAAAAACTGACAAATCACCAAGCCCAGATGACATACATCCGAAAGTTCTGAAAGAACTCAAAGGTGAACTGGTGGATCTCCTGACAAAAATATGCAATCTATTATTAAAATCTGCCTCCATTCCTGAGGGCTGGAAGGTAGTTAATGTAGCCCCCATCTTTAAAAAATGTTCCAGAGGAGATCTGGGAAATTATAGGCTGGTCAGTCTTACAACAATACCAGCTAAATTGGTGGAATCTTTATTTTTTAAGCAATTATATTAGTTTCATAGATAAAGATTAAAGACAAAGAGAAATAAGAGTAAGAACAGCACAGAAAAACGGAGTCTGAACTCTTAAAACAATTTGGTTCACATATTATCTGTAGAATTGGATTCTTTTAAGCCATCTGTACTGATTATAGCATATAATTAAGTCCTCTTAAGTAAACTTGTAACCATTTATAAAATTTCGCCTATTTACTTTCAAAGTCACTTTCTAGTTTTTCATGCAATTGTAAAGTTAATTTGTCCATTTCTGCTGCATCCAAAAGTCGAAAAATTTGCTCTTTCTTTGTAGGTGTCTCTTCTTTTTTCCAATATTTTGCATATAATATTCTGGCTAAGTTGGTGGAATCTGTTATTAAAGATAGAATTAGTAGGCACATTGATGAACGAAAGCTATAGAGGAAAAATCAGCATGGTTTCTCCAAGGGAAGATCTTGTCTCACTAACCTGTCAGAGTTCTTTGAGGGGGTGAACAAACATGTGAACAAGGGCGACCCAGTAGATGTTGTTTACCTTGACTTCCAGAAAGCTTTTGATAAAATTTCTCATCAAAGGCTCCTAAATAAACTCAGTAGTCATGGGATAAGAGGACAAGTCCTTTTGTGGATTAAAAACTGATTAATTAACAGGAAACAGTATAAATGGGCAGTTTTCATAATGGAAGGTGGTATGCAGTGAGGTACTGCAGGGCTCAGTACTAGGTCTGGTGCTTTTTAACTTGTTCCCTAATCATTTGGAGTTGGGAGTATGCAGTGGAGTGGCTAAGTTTGTGGATGGCAATAAGTTGTTCAGGGTGGTGAGAACCAGAGAGGATTGTTAGGTGCTCCAGAAGGATCTGTCGAGGCTGGATGAGTGGGTGTCAACATGGCAAATGAGGTTCAACATAGTGCAAGTGCAAAATAGTGCACACTGGAGTAAAAAATCCTAACTATAAATACACATTGATGGGGTCTGAACTGGTGGAGACTGATCAGGAAGCTGCCCTAATGTCCCAAAGGACCACCTTCTCAAAAGTAGTAATAGTAGGTTCAGACCGAAAGATATCTACCTGTGTCTGAAAATCTGAGGGTCCTTCCACTGAGGGGGAGGAGATACCCAGTACATCAGCAGAACAGCCTAGTAATGATCAAACTAACACCAAACGTTACTTTAGGAAGAGAGGTAGAGATACACCTTTGGATTTTCAACCCCGCAGAGGGCGCAGGAAGACCTAGTGATAAATCTCTCCTCCCACTCCTTATCACCAATAGACTTGGCAGTCTTGAACAAAGGCTTGGGCTTTGTCCCGGTTCCCTCTTATAATGATTTTCAGACATGGGTTGATATCTTTCGGTTAATTAGGATGTTGAAATTAAAATGTATGTTTGGCACTGATTCCAACAAATTTAGACCTAAATCTTCCTTTGTGCCCAATGTGTCTGAACTATTACTACTTTTGAGAAGGTGGTCCTTCGGGACATTGCAGCTTTGGAGAACAGAAGTAAAAACTGGAGAAAATATAATTTAACCAAAGAGGAGATGACTGCCTTATCTAATCTAACACAAGATTCAGAAATTACTATAAAACTTGCTGATAAGGGAGGAGGAATTGTAGTTATGTATACAGCAGATTATATTCAAGAAGTTAACAGACAATTAAATGATAGATCCTTTTATACACCTAGTTTGTCAGATCCTACTAAACACATCATGAATCCTATCAAAGTTACTGCAACGGAAGCTGCCCTAATGGGATATATCAATGAACACACAACTTCTTATCTTTTACAAAAATATCCAAAGGTGCCAACTTTATACTTTTTACCTAAAGTACATAAGGGAATCCTATCTCCTCCAGGGAGACCTATTGTAAGTGGCATAGGTTCCCTTCTAGAACCCTTGGCTAAATATGTAGATTCTTTCCTACAGTCATTTATTCCAGGAATTAGAACGTATATTAAGGACAGCAAAGATTTGATTTGTAAGTTGGAAAATCTTAATGTGCCTGAAGATGTTTTTTTAGCTACTTTTGATGTTGCTTCACTTTACACCAATATACCTCTGGATGAGGCACGTTTGATTTTGGAAACTTATCTAGATTCACGCACCATTAAGTCTCCTCCTACTCATTTTTTAATGGAGCTTATTGACCTGATTTTTGAGAAGAACTACTTTAGATTTGTTTGTCTGGATTGTTTTTGTAATTAGGAGCTGTATTATTATTTTGAATGAACTGCTAAGTTGTATACTTTACTTTGTAGATTTATTTTTGCAATCATGCTGATAACTGAAATTCACACATGGCATATATAAAAGAACAAATAATAATTGTTTAATTATACATGGTGATTGATTGTTCTGTTGGCTAATTATACACCAAGGTCTTGTTTGTTGTGTGACAGGAAATAGTGGTGGCTACAAGCATAGACAGTTTCAAGAGGGGATTAAATAAACATGGAACAGAAGTCCACCTGTGGCTATTAGCCAGCCACAAGGTATAGATGGAACACTATGTCTGGGGCAATGATGCTCTGTATTCTTGGTACCTAAGGGACAACAGTGGGAGGGCTTCTGGAGTTCTGACCCTGCTGGTAGACCTTCTGATGACACCTGGTTTTGTGTGACACAGAGTGTTGGACTGGATGGGCCATTTTTATAAAGTAGTGACTTTTTGTATATACTGAATACACCAATCAAATAGATTTAGAATGGGTCGCGTGGCATCGAGGGTGATAGTGGATGCTTGATCACGATGCTCCCGTCCCCTGACCCTCCCTTTCTAATATAGGTCAGATCATTAAATCAATTCTTCCACTTATATGATGCCAATCACTGGGGGTAAGAAAGGGATATCTTCTCCAAAGAAAATCAAATCGCTACCAGCCTATTTCATCCCTTCAGAGAAGAAAGAAGCATGAACAACAAAAGGTGAAACTGATAACAAAATGGCGGGCACAATAAAAATGAGCAATCAACTGGAAACCGCCACTCTTTTAACCACCGAAACCTTTAATTTAACAATGTCTAAACTGGAAAAAAAGCTTATGGACTCTTTCTCAACTCTACTTGACCCGGTGAAGACGCAATTGGAAGAAATTAAAAGCGCTATGAAAAAAACCTCTCAGGTGGTGGAGAGTGCTCTCGCAATGACATCCCTGCTTCAGGAAGATATACAGAGCTTATAATCTACAGATGTACAAATGAAAGAGAAGATGATGGTCCTGGAAATGGACATTAAAAAAATACAACCTGAAATTCTGGGGCTTTGAGGAACAAGCAGAAACGACAGTGGATTTTGGTTGTTTTCTGGCTTCCTGGCTAGCCAAGGAACTGAATTTAGAAGAAGGCATTGAACCAATAATAACAAATGCCTATTGAAAGGGGTGCCAAATAATCCTTCCAGGAAAAACCCCAGAGATATAATTGCCACTTTTGGAGACCTATGTACAAAGAAGAAAATTCTAGAGGATGCAAGAGTAAGAGGCTCTTTAAATTATCTAGGCAAGCACATACAAGTATTTCCAGATATCCCAGTGGAAGCGATTCAATTACGTCGTGATTTAAAGCTTTTCACCATCAAACTTCTGACAGCAAAAATAAACAACAGATGGGTCACCCCGGCCAAAATCAGGCTTTTTCACAAGGGTGCAAGGTCCAAAATCTTTAATTAAGAGTCAGGCAGACTGACTCTGAAGGCTCTCTGGCTCGACCCAAACCAGGAGTCTGAATGGCACTCTCAAAAAAGAAAGCTTTATCAACTTAACTCACCAACTCAGGATGATGTCGCACAATGCCATGCTGATCTTGAAATGGAGTCCACCTAATTCAGCTCTCGCAGAAGCTTAACACAAGACAGCTACAAGCATTCTGACCCTGTATTTCTATATGTTAAGCCTGTATTATATTGTTACATGTTGAACAGACAGGATTTAATCTTAAAAAGGAGGGGAAGGGTAGTGGGTCAAG
This sequence comes from Gekko gecko, assembly GCA_029375565.1. NCBI lineage: Eukaryota > Metazoa > Chordata > Lepidosauria > Squamata > Gekkonidae > Gekko > Gekko gecko. The sequence goes on from JAPDNY010000008.1 coordinate 97,716,976, forward strand.
ATGGGTGTCTTTGGTCCTGGTGGTATTGGTCACTCGTTAGAGAAGACTAGTGTCTTCTGGCTCTTCTGTTACTGTGGGAGAACCTCAAATGGTGCAACCACAAAATTGGTCTGCAACATGTCTCTAAGGTCTTAGACCTTAGCGACCTGTTTACTGTCTTATGGAAGGGAGGGTGGGGGAAGGGTGAGCAGGGAGGGCTTTCTTGGAATTGGGAATGCATGCTTATCTGGCTATAACTTGAATAGAGGGGGAGGGGTAGATAAGAACTGTTTATTAGGTAGTTTTTGTTGTGGCAGTAGGTAATAGTTTTTAGAGACAGCAGTTAACAGAAGTTTGAGCTGATATTGGGCACAGGGGAAAGCAAACAACTGGTGTGAGATAGGGGGAGAGACTGGTAAAAATAACCTCAGAAGGTAACAATAAGGTGGAAAAATCCTAGATACTTACAGAATTAGAACAATTAATGTCCGTGGTGTAAACAATTTTATCAAGCAAAAAAGGATGACTTCCTTTATTTTAAAATCTTGCCCGGAAATACTTTTTTTTTGCCAAGAAACGCATATGCGTGCAAAGGAAAAAATGATACTTAAAACCAAGTGGTTTAATCAACAATTCCACGTGGCTGGAACCAACAAAGCCAGGGGGGTGGCAATTCTGATAGCAAACTCATTACACTTTAAATGTGAAAAAGTAACAGCTGACCCTTTGTGTAGATATATATTTGTGCAGGGCATGGTGGACTCGGAACCAATAACATTAGCATCTGTTTATGCTCCAAATAAAGAACAAACAAACTTTATTGAGAAAACTCTAGATAAGTTGAGCAGTTTTCAGGAAGGTGCAATGATAATAGGCTGTGACCTTAACATGATAACAGGACCAGGAAAATCACAAAACAGAAGAAGCCCAAAAAGCAATATACGGCCTTAAAAGAAATACTTAAAAAACACTGGCTAAGTGATGCGTGGAGAGAAACTCATTCTGGTGAAAGGGATTATTCCTACTTTTCGCCAAGACACCAAATATATACACACATAGATTATATCCTGATTTCAGACACCTTAATGAACAGGGTTAAAGAATCAATCATAGGCCCATTCATGTGGTCTGATCATGCCTATATAGAATATAAACCAGTAAAAAAGATAATGACAACCAGAAATAATATATGGAAACTAAATAATTTGATTTTATTAAGAGACAGTAGTAAGGAAGACATAAAGGCAACGATAGTTAATTATTTTAATGAAAATGATAATGGGGAGGTAGACGTATTCTGCCTCTGGGAAGCTTTCAAGGCAGTTATGAGAGGGAGGCTGATAGCAATAGCATCTAGGATAAAGAAAGAAAAGGATAAACAAATTAGTGCCACACTACAAAAAATTCAGAAACTGGAAACATGGCATAAAAATACGGGGAACAAAAACATCTATAAAGAACTACTGGCCAAATGCAGAGTGTTAGAAACTATAGAAACAACAAAAATTCAGAAAAATATACTTTTTTTGAAACAACAGTTTTGGCAGAAAACCCCGAAAAGCCTAAAGATATTAAAATGGAGAGTAAATTGAAGAATCTTTGAACACAAGATCTTTTCTATTAGAGATTTGAATCAGCATAGACACACTGACTGTAACAAAATTGTTGATTGCAGACTTTTACCAAAACTTGTACACATCAACCAACCCCTCAGTACAAGATATTCAAAAACTACTGCCAGGAAAAAAGCTGTGCAAAGAACTCACGTCAAATCACAAACAATATTTGTACTCCAACATAACTCCTAAAGAAACAGCTGAAGCCATTAAGCATCTCAAAGCTAACACTACACCTGGCTGTGACGGCTTTACTCCAGAATTTTTTTAAATTGTTCTGCTCAGATCTTGAAGAGCCCCTAGCAAAGATATGCAATGAAATCCTGCTAAAAGGACAAAAACCATTGTCATGGAGCCAAGCTCATATTATTACTATTCCAAAGGAAAACAAGGACAAAGGGTCCGATCACACTGCCTTTTTGATTGGGATTCGCTGCTGTTTCCTTGCGCATGTCAGTTTCTCGTTCACACGTGCCAATCCGCCTCCCACTGCGAAGCGGGCTTACTCACGCAATGCTTCCGGGTTTTCCTGACCCCTGGAAAAACTAGTGTTTTCCTGGCACTTCCACTTTGATCGCGCGATTTCACCTATGTGGACAGCCCCTCTCTCGCAAGGATTGCGATTAGGGCCGTCTGAACGTTCTTAGGTGGTTTTTTTTTAAAAAAAAAAAAAAAGCTTCCGGTTTGAGCGCTTGAGCAAACATGTGCTTAATAAATCCATTTAAAGTTTAATAATGGATTTATTAAGCACATGTTTAGTCAAGCGCTCAAACCAGAAGCTTTTTTAAAAAAACAACAACGCACAAAGACGGCCCTGGAGGCGGGAACGAGAGGTGGGGGCTATGGCAGCCTGGATGGGGCCGGCAAGGAGGATGGCGGAGATGGCAGAGCCTATTTTTGTGGGTCAATGGTGGCAGCAGTGGCGGCAGCACCCCCCCAAAGTGTCAGCAGGAACAGCAGCCACCCAAGCCTCCCCATGGCCGGCAGGATCGCCTGGAAGGACAGCACAGCAGCAGGCAAGTGGGTGCTGGGAAAGAGGGGCTGGCTGCATGTAGACAGCCTAATGCAAATAAAAATGTTCCTGATTTAAATAAACCAGGAACAAAGCGCATGTCAGTTGCAGTGTGACCAGAGCCAAAGAATCACCGAGCTCTTACAGACCAGTTGCACTGCTCTTACAGACCAATAGAACTGAATAGAGGGACCAGACAATGTCACCTATACAATCTGCGCTGGCAATAGAGCCATTAGCACCCTGAGATATTCGGTCTAACAATAAGTCAACAAACACATACCATTAGCCTGTATGCTGATGACCTGATAATATATCTCTCTAACCCATACTCTTTGTTAGATAATATAACTCTCTAACCCATACTCTTGTTTGTTTGCATACCTGGAAAGGATTTTTCAAGAAATGCAACACTTAACAGGCTTGAAGGTAAACCTATCCAAGACAAAAATTTTCCCTATCCTAATCTCGGACACAGCAAAGAATGATCTGCTTAAACTCCCCTTTGATTGGGTGTCATCTCACTGGAGATGTTTAGGAATCCAAATTCCGACGGATCTAAAGGACCTAGTAAAGGTTAACCATCAACAAGTTTACAAAGAAATAAATAAGCAATTAAAAGAATGGCACAAATTAGGCTTTACGTGGGCAGACAAAATCAGCATAGTTAAAAGCTTTGTCCTACCCAAGTACTTGTTTCTGTTCAGAGCTGTCCCTATTTCTATCCCATATGCAGAAATCAAAAAATGGCAAAAATCCCTGAATGGTTTTTTCTGGGATTATAAAAAACCTAGAATCAAGTTTTAACATTCAAACGCGAGGAAAGAAAAAAGGTGGCATAGAGTTCTTAGACTTACACAAATACCATGTTGCGGCAAATCTTACTAATATAACGTGAATCCTAACTAATAATAACAAAATCAGTTGGGAACAAATACAAGAAGCAGAAATTCAACCACTCTCTCTCTCTGAGCTGTATTGGAAAAATCATAACAAAAAACAAATTGCAAATCTAAATAATATATTTCTCAAATCTGCCCTGGAAATCAGGGAGTCATGCACAAGTATCCTTCTGCCAAAATTTTCCCAGCTTTCTATGTTTCTCAATCAAGACTGGTTCCCACCAGGTCAGGAGGAGAAGGCTTTTCAGTCATGGAGAGAGGCAGGAATTCTGCGCTTAATAGACTTAATGAAAAAAGGTGTCCCTCTAAGTAAACTAGAGTTAGAAAATAAACTTAACAGGAAAATCTTCTGGTTTCAGTATTTACAAATTCAGGACCTCTTGCATAAGCTTCAAAAAGAGGGGATATTCTTGTGGCCGCTCAATGATTTTGAACAAATCTTTAAAAAAATCAAATGGGGAAATAAAAGGAATGATTAGCAAGCTGTACAAACTGTTATTAGAAGGAGAAAAGGTCACCAGCCTTAAATCACGAAATCAATGGCATTAGGATTGTCGAAAAACTCTCACAGAAGAACAGTGGAATGCTATTTGGTCATCTCCCAGCAATACTTCAAACATATTCAACATTAGATTTACCTTGTTTAAAATACTAAATAGATGGTATATGACCCTGACAGTTTTACACAAAATAAATCCAATAAGCTCAAATAAATGCTGGAAAAACTGCAGCAGTATAGCTGATTTTGCTCACTGTTGGTGGTCCTGCCCCCTAATAAAGGATTTCTGGGTTCAAATAATTGAACAAATTGCAATAATAACAAATATACACTTACATTTAACCTCAAGTCCATCTTCTTAGACACTTGGCATTCATCTGCAAGTAACAATAGCACAGAGACGTTAATATCCATGCTACTGACTTTAGCAAAAATAACTATAGCACAAAAGTGGAAACAAAAAAAATATCCCTACTTTAGTTGGTTGGCAAAAGAAAATTTGGGAATGTTTTATATATGGGTGTACCACCTACAACACATCAGCACTGCAGTCGGTCAAATATCAAAAGTGGTTCCAGATGGTTTGGTTCCCCATGATTAGCTATTTAGAAAACAGTGGAATGATTCCAAACAACCCAGTATATAGAAACTTACTTTTCTTTTAAATGTGAGATAATTTAATAGTGTTTCTAGGCTCACATAATAGCCTGACTGTACTCTAGTGGATATTCTTGAGACAGGATATGTTAGATCTGTTATGTAAGTGTACAACCCTCCCCTTGCTGATTTTTCAGTGTATTAAATGTTGATTCAGTGTTGTAAAATTAAAAAAATAAAATAAAACATAAATTTAAAAAATAGATTTAGAATGGGATATCACTCTACGTTATTAAACATTTGTTCTACTAAATGTTCAGTCTCCTAATGTAATTATCATTACCTTCATTGCACTACCACATTTTTTATTCATTTTAAGAAAGTCAGAGGTGGAAGAAAAAATAGGTTATAATCAGTTTGCCTAATTAAGATATCACTGTTTGACTATTTAAAAAAAATGAAAATTTTACTGTGGAGTTAGCATTTTGGCATCTACCCACTAAAAGAATTCTTTTTATTTGCTGTTGTAGTCCTGTTTGTTTCCCTTTTGGAATGCCATAGCATTACTGCACTATTTAAAAGTGGTCATTAAACTATACTTGAAGTGCTGTCAGTCCAGATGTTGAGCCATATCCAAGGCCTAGTGTGCAATAATTTCCCTCTGTGTGTGTGTGCACACGTGCGTGCGTGTGTGATAAGACTTATGCTTGCTACTCCAAAAGGAAAGATCCAGTCCTGGAAAATATGTACACGTTACCCTCAATGGATGGGTCTTTTCACTTTATTGGATACTTAATGGATAAATCTAATTTTGTGATTGCCTCTTCTGTTCTATACTGCTGCAAGTATACTGAATTTAGTTAGAAACTATTTTAATCACATTAAAATGTTATAATTCTTCCCCAGTTGATAATTTTATGTATATTGTAAGTGGTCTGTGAATTGCCCTCCAAACAGAACAATCCAAGGCTGAGATATACCATTCTAAGCCCTTTGACTTCAGTGGACTTAGAAAAGTATAACTCTTCACAGGATAGAACTGTAAGGCTTTTTAACCCAAGGCAAAAAGAATTTAAATTCAATTTGAGTTGATAAAGTACTTGCAATTACTACTGAATATTAGTATTAGGCTCTTCTACAGAGATGTTGCTATAATTCTATTTTTAATCGTATTATAATTTATTTTTATGACATTTCTTTTGACTCTTAGTTTAGAGACTAGACCACTAAAGCAAATTTGCATTACTTGAGTTTAATGGCATTCATTCCATGATTAGTTGTTTGAATAGTAGTAATAGTTTATTGGACTGTAGACATCTTAAGAGATCATTTTAAAATGAAATTCTGAATAAATTATACAAAACACATCAATATTTCTGCTTGCTTTAGCTATTTTGCCTCTCTATAGCAGTAATAGCTTTAAAAGTACAGCACAAGGTTTTAATACACATAGCAGTTGATGTAACAGAGCATTTTCACAATGAGACAGCCTTATTCCCTATATTCTGTTGGAATATCTACATTTAGCTAGCTGTGCTGGCTGAGAAGATGCAGTCCACTACAGGCATATCACTAGTGAAGGAGTACCTGGCAGGAGTTTTCCTAAAAGGTTGTAACTGAAGACTTTATGAATATTAGGGGTTGACAGGGAGCAACCATAACAGTATTGCCAGCCTTGAAGGCCTGGTTTCAGAAAAAGGCAGGGGAGGGTTCAGGACCGTTTCTCAGACTGTTTTGGATGTTGAGAAAGGACTGATTGGGGCCAGGCCTGACAGCAACCACTGAGCAAATTGCTACCATGAGACTTCCATGTCTCAGCCAAGCCTGATGTTTGCTACTGTTCACCAGCAGAAAACCAGTGTGGTGTAGTGGTGGTTTCCGACTAGGATCTGGGAGCCCCATGTTCAAATCTCTAGTTTGCTGTGCATGCTCTCTGAGTGACCTCAGGGCAATCACACACTCTCAGCCTAACCTACCTCACAGGATTGTTGTCAGGAGAGGACAATGATGTAAGCTGCATTGAATCCCCATTGTGGAGAAAGGCTAGTTATTAATGAAATAAATAAATATCAATATGGCCAAAGACAGGGGACAGATAAAAGGTGGGTTGGAGGTGGTGGCAGCTACAAGCATGGACAGTTTCAAGAGGGAATTAGATAAACATATGGAGCAGAAGTCCGTCAGTGGCTATAAGACACGGTATAGATGGGAACTCTCAGTCTGGGGCAGGTGATGCACTCTATTCTTGGTGCTGGAGGGGGCAGCAGTGGGAGGGTTTCTAGTGTCCTGGCCCCACTGCTGGACCTCCTGATGGCACCTGGTATTTTTGGCCACTGTGTGACAGTGTTGGACTAGATGGGCCATTGGCCTGATTCAACATTGGCTTCTCTTATGTTCTTATGTTCTTATGGTTTGGGCTTCATGGACTACTTCCAGGAACATTGCAAAAACTGGCATTACTTGAGCACCATAGTCGACCTGGGCCAGCCCACGCCTGGCATTCCGCCCCCTTTTTCAGGTACCTGCCTCTCCTCCCCTTTTAAAATGGGATGTGCCTTTTGACATCTTATAATAGAAAAAACAAAATAAAAAGCACTTCTAGTATCAGTTTGGAAAATGTCATGCAAATCTGTCCTTTGAGGACCACAGAGAGTAAGTAAACTCAGGTATTTCCAATAAGAATTTTATTTCCCAGCTTCCCTTCTCAATGTGCTTTCCATGAGCTACAATGCCATGCGGACTCCATGAGCTACAATACGATGTGGATGGGCAGGGAAAGGATTGCAGAGTCTCCCTCCCACCGCCTTTCCCCGCCCGTGTGTGTTTGCCCCTCTGTCTCTCTCTGCCCCTTCTGTGTGTGTGTGTCTGTCACTCTCATTGCCCCTCTGTTCCTCTCTCTGCTGCTCTGTGTGTGTTTGTGTGCCTCTGTTTGTGTGTCTTTCTCTGCCCCTCTGTGTGTGTGTGTGTCTGCCCCTGTGTGTGTCTCTCTGTTCCTCTGTGTCTCTGTCCCTGTTTCTCTCTCAGTGTATATGTGTGTGTGTGTGTGTGTGTGTGTCTCTTTCCCCCCTCTCTTCCTCCAGCTGCAGTCTGGCTCGGGTGGCAAGTGGACCTGAGGAGTGCCGCTGCTGCCCACCAGGCGCCTTCTTCTGGTGCACGCCCTGCTGAGCACCTCTGGCTGCCTGTTGCCCTTTTTCATTGGCCCTTGGGCACTGGAGGTGGTCCAGGTGAGCCATGGAGAGTCCCAGCCTGGCAGGACTTGCGCGTCACTCCGTCTGCCAGTCCCTGGTGCTTATACTGCCCGCCCTCTTTCTCTCCCCACCCTCTCTCGCCAGCCGCCATGGCTGCTCTCACCAGCCTCTCTCACCTTCCCTGCCAGCTGGCTGGGAGGCAGCCCCCACCACCGCCACAGCAGGCCCTGCCGTGGAGACACAGGCTGGGCAGGAGCAGGCAAGTGGGCTGGTTGGCTGACTGGCCTCCTTATCCGGGGACCACTGGTGAAGCGGCTGGGTGAGGGGGCCGGGGAGGCAGCCCTGCAGCAGGGAGGGGGAGGCCAGCTGCTCGCCTGGCCTGGCCTCCTGGGGTTGGTCCAGCTCTCAGCGTGGCGGGCTGCTGGGCTGGGCATGCTCCCTGCTCTCGCTCTCTCCTGCTGCTAGGCCCACCCCACTTGTGCCATCGTCATTCTCCCTCCGTGCTAGGCTGTGCGGACAGGTGAGTGGGTCACCGATTATACTGATTAGTTATGCTGTTAAACATGCTTGTGCATACAAAATCATGCTGGTTAAAGCCTGGTAAAAAAGATGGTCTTCGCTCCTCCCCCAAAACACATGCCGCATTTGAAACCTTTTTTGGGGGCGGGGGGGGTTCTCTAATGTTAATTGAGTGATGGCAAACAGAGAATGAAAAGGTGGTCACTCTTGGTAGCACAAGATGGGTAGCTGTGTTAGTCTGTCTGTAGCAGAAGAAAAGAGCAAGATTCCAGGAGCACCTTAAAGACTAACCAAATTTGTGGCAGGGCATGAGCTTTTGTGAGCCACGCCTCACTTCTCCAGGTAAGTGAAGAATATCTGAAGAAGTGAGCAGTCACAGTGACTCACAAAAGCTCCTATCCTGCTACAAATGTGGTTAGTCTTTAAGGTGCTACTGGACTCTTGCTCTTTTCTCTTGGCAGCAGTAACTCATGGTAACTCTTGCATACTCTTGAGAGCACAAACGTGTTCAGATTACTTTGGACTGAAGTGAAGCTATTTTTCTTCCATTTAAAAAAAATCAAACAGTAATGGATTATTCTCATGCCACTTTGCATTAGATCTCATGTATGTCCCATATGCATGCATGCAAAAGATTGTTCCTTACTGAACAGTAGACACCAGAAGACTGAAATTCTTGTTTCAGAACAAAGTTTTGAATCCAGTGGCACCTGAGGTATCTGAGGAAGTGTGCTTGCACATAAAAGCTTATACCACGAATAAAACTTAGTTGGACTTAAAGGTGCCACTAGACTCAAACTTTGTTAGACAGGCAGACAGTATTATTTTCTCCTTCTACCTTCCCATGGTGTGAAATATTTTGACTTGATGGTAAAATGCAGACCTTTTTGTGTGGATTTAAGTGACTTTCTGTGGCTGGGGCCATGTGGTTGTTGTTTCTAGATGAGGCTGAATGAGGGCAACATGACTTAAGGTTCCAGAGAGTGCAAAGTGCATGCCCCCAAGGGTTTTGTCAGGCCTTTTTCTTATGCAACAACAAAATTGTTAGTGGAAAGTGCCATCAAGTCGCAGCTGACCGATGGTGACCTTGTAGTGATTTTTAAGGCCCGAGATGTTCGGAGGCGGTTTGCCATTGCCTTCCTCTGTGTCACATCCCTGGGCTTCCTTGGTGGTCTCTTATCCAAGTACTAATCAGGGCTGACCTTGCTTAGCTTCAGAGGGTTTGACAAGATCAGCCTAGACAGTGCCATCCAGGCCAGGGCAACAACAGAATGCTGGCACTTTAAGTACCACTTAATGGTCTTCAACAGGTCCTTTAAAAAGAATTTTGTCAAAAAGGTTCCAGAACTCTGTTCTGGCAAGTTCCCCCAGAAAAACCACCCTGGGAATTGTCTTGCTTACAGCAACAGGCAAAGTTTAGCTTTTATTCACTTGAAGAAGGCAACTTGGTTATTTATTTAATGTTATTATATGTGTCATGTGTGTAACTCTGTTTTAGGCACACCTCTCTTTCAAGGAGTCAGGTTATTCATAATTTACTAGAGAAGGGAGGATGTCTTTTCCAGATAGTAGATCTGCTAACCCTGTGAAACACGGAGCGTGCAGAATGTGTACCACTTGCTGGAGTGTTTGCAAGTGACTAGAAGAGAAACTTGCATGAGATTGTGGCTTTTCTTCCATTAATAAAAGGTTTTGCTGAGCATATAAAAAGCTGCAATCTTGCACAAGTCCCATTCTGTGTAATGTCACACTGTTCATACAAGAAGACCATTTATTTGGACAGGATTTTTGCATTAATTTATTTTCCATGTAACTACACAGGTACATTGGTGTGATAAGAATGTAACTTCCTTTTACAAACCAAACCAACCTCACCCATGTATAGCAAAGGTCACTGCTAATTTGCCCTTCTAAGAAAACCAGACTTTAAAAAGCTGAACCCAGGAGGCTTTGTATTGCAACTATCACAAAAATAAACAGCAATACTAACTTGATCTGTATTTTCATGCTTGTTGTAGGGTAGCTTCCAGTGATGTCAGGGGGTGTGGCATATGCAAATAAGCTATGCTAATGAGCTCCTGCACCACTTTTTCTATGAAATGACCCTGATTACCACCAACGAGCCCAGTCCTTAGCCTAACACCTGGCCTAAACCATCGTACGACTAAGAAGACCATGAGCTGGATTGTCTACTGTAACACTCTCAGCACACCATCTCAATTAACTAATGATGGATAACTAGCACCTATGATTTTATGATTCATTGTATTTGAACTGTTTTAATGTGATTTTATATGTTTTTACTGGTATTTGTACCACCTGTGTTAGCCACCCTGAGCCTGCTTGTGGGGAGGGCGGGGTAACAAACTGAATAAATAAATAAATGAATAAATAAAAGAGAAGAGGCTATGGGGGCTTTCAGGAAAGGGAAAGAGGAAATAGTGGGGCAGAGAAAAATGAGACCCCCATTCTTGCAGGTCTTATGCTTGTAAATGACTGATAGGGAAAAGTTTAAATGTACTTTTGTCCATTCCACTTCTTTCTCTTAAATTTTATCTTCCAACATTTTTCTTAAATAATGAAGCCATATTGCTTGCATGGGAGACTACTGAGTCAATAATAAGCTCCACGAAGGAAGGACTACTACAGGTGAGATGAATGTAATGAAATACACAGAGGTGAGATGTATTACTACTGGACTAGGTCCGTGGTTCCATTTATATTCGAGTGTGCTCTCAATAGATTTATTTGGTAACTGAAGTGTATCTAATGCTGCCCGTGTCTTCAGCAATATACTTCACTCAGTCCTCTGTACAAAATGAACACCTGCAGACAATGTAAATACAAGAACAGCTGCCTTAAGTGATGCCTATAAAATTACTTGCAATGAGCCAGAAGCTGTAGTCTGAACCCCAAGTCCATCTGTATCCCTTCTGTTCCCTCCCTCACATATGCTTTATATTAAGCACTCATGTTAATTGGTGGTCCTGGATGATTCTGTGGCATTGACACTGTAGGCTTACATTACATCCTGATTAGATGTGGTGCTGTAGATGGATTCAAGGGGAGTAAATCTGGTATTTGAGGCTTGACATATTCTTAAAACAAAAAGTAGATATCTCTTTGTAAAGCATGTTTTAAAAGCAGTTTATGTAGATTGGCATGCCTCCTGACAAACTTCAAGTCACACTTGGGTGTACCTGATTGACTAATTCTCCTTGCATAGAGTGATGTTTCAGATGGCTCTAGATGATTCCACCTTTTGTGGGTTATCCCTCAGTACCATAAACACCAGTCTCACAGTGAGGTGTTTTAGCCTGATGAGTGTCCTACAGTATCCTGGCTCAGCCAAGACAGACCTCCTGAGAGCACCTTTCTTTAGCACTACATAGCTTCCCCCCATATCTAGTCCTTTTAACAAAAGTATGAAACAAGTAATACAGCAGAATAGCTAATTTGAACCTATTTAATACAGATCACAGACAAAGCTTATCCCAGGAGACTGAGCAACTGAACAAGGGGTAGAAACATGTGACCAAGCAACACAAATAAAGTTAACGTTGGCCCCGGTCACACGGAGAATTTGTTGCGCGGAAGGCACGAATGTTAGGTGCATTTTCAGGGCGCAATTTCACCGCAACATCTGGGAAGCGTAGCGCTCCTGCGGGCAATCTGTGGCATCCCTCCAAAGATGCGAAGTTAAAAAATACCACGGAAAGTGTACTAGTTTCCAGGAAACGTGGGGCAAAGGAGGGCGTCTGACTGTGGAAGTGCCAGTATCCCATGGCATCCAGCACCTGCCCATGTCCCGTCGCAAACCGGATGTTGTAAGTCTCCATAGGATGTGCACCCAGTTTTTCTGTCTTTCCCATTTTGGTTCTTCACCTGGCTGCAAGTATTACTGTGTCATTTCAGCTGTAACACTTGTACAGCTGCCATAATAATTTTGATAAATGCAGCAACATTTCAGTAGGCTGATGTTTCACAAAATGTCAGTTCTTTCCATACAATGTTCTTGTGACCTTGAACCTTTCTACCCTTGCAAGCTCTGTTTATTTTTCTGTGTCTTGGATGGATATAGCTCTCTTGGGCTACCCTAGTACAAAGTATATTGAAAATAAGCAACTGCTTTAAATAGAATATGTCTTTTTTGTAGGAAGTGATGCTTTAGTTCTGGATCCTTTGAGATTACATTTAAAAAAATAGGCCAGGTAGACTACCATTGTTATACAATTGGTTGAAAGCAGAAAAAAAAAACATACACAGTAAGTGACTGAATGGTTGGAAAGTATATTTATAGCATCAGATGAGATAAGGTTTTGTGTTACCCTTAACCTGAAACGTAGTTGATCAGAGGGCAAATATTTGATGGCTCACAGTTACTAACTCTGTTTATGTAGGTCCATTCGGATGGAATTAGTGATGCCACAGTGATCTCCTAGACTAATTATCTTACACCTCTCTTATCACTGATTTCTCTATGATTTGCTTTCCATCAAGAATAAATGAGATGGATGTGCAAAATCTTGTGAACACAGGGAATATGGTAGGGAGAAACAGAGTAAATGTATGTAAAAAGGCATGTTTGTTAGCACTGGATTATTCTTTTTCTTTTTGGATTTTTCATGCGTGTGTGTGTGTGATTGTGTGTGCACCTGGAAGTCATGGTGACCTGTGGTGACTGACCCCTACTGGGGTCCTGGAGGATATTCAGAGAGGTGGCTGAGTAAAGTCTACCCCTGCCTCCCGACTGTGGGTATTTCAAGGAGGTCTCCCATCTAAGTACTTTCCAGAGTTGACCTTACTTAGTTTCCAAGATCTGATGAGATCGGGCTTGCCTAGGTTTGCCATCCCCTTGAGGGGGGTGGAGATTCCCCTGATTTCAGGCCCTCCAATCCACCTGCAGGCCAACTGGCTGGCGGGGGGAAGCCCTGCCCCGAATACCTCCACAGCTCCGACATGCCTGGTGCAATGGTGTCACCCAAAGGTGACATCATCACACTGGGCATGTCACGGGGGACGCTCTAGCATTCAGCCAAAAATTCTATAGTGACCATGGAGTTTTTGGCCAAACACTAGAGTGTCCCCCGTGACATACCTAGTGTGATGACATCACTTTCAGGTGACATCATCACAGCGTGTGTGCTTTACATATGTGCAGTAACAACCAAGGGCGGAGTCTGAAGTGCTCCACTGGGAAAAGCTTGCCTGGGCTATCCAGGTCAGTTTAACACTGGTTTATTCTTGATAGAGTGTTGTGTTCAATTTGCATTCCAAAGTACATTTAAATCAGGGATGCGACAACTTCAGTACAAATGTGATCACTGGCTGAACTTATCTTGATTTAAATTCACATTTGATGTGAGTTGAGCCCCCTTGCCATATCACATGAATGTTCAATGTGCAACTTGAATAGCATGCTGATAACAGCTTTGCATCTACACAGCAGACATTTGTGCTCCAGGATTCTGGCCCAGTCAGGGTAATTTTCTGTCTTGATGCAAGAGGCTATCTATGAAATGATATGTCTTCCCTGGAAAAATAAAACAAACAAAGGAAAAAAAAAACAGCTACATTGTTCATACAGTGCAGAAATGCAAATACATTCCTTATCAGGACAGTTTGGTTGTCTTTCCTTTTAGTTCTGCTGTAGTAATATTTGCTGGGAACAGTGCATCGCAACAAGTCACTTACACATCTAGCCCTGAAGACTGGCTATTGTACCTATTGGGGAGAATTTTCCAATCATTTATTCTATTTTTTACAACTCTTGTGGGTCCTGAACTTGTTTTTCATAACAAAAAAGTGACCAGAAATCCCCAGATAGTCTGTCTGATCATAAATTTCTGAAAACTATTTAAATTGCTATCAGTATTTGTGACCAGTGTTTCCTCTAAGCTGAGTTAGCTCACAGTTTTTTTGCCTTCGGCTCACACATTTTGGAGCCAGTTTGGTGTAGTGGTTAAGTGCACGGACTCTAATCTGGGAGAACCCAGAACTCCTCCACTTGCACCTGTTGGATGACCTTGGACAAGCCATAGTTCTGGCACAGCTGTTCTTGAAAAAGAACAGTTTCTGTCAGAGCTCTCTCAGCCCCACTTACCTCACAAGGTGTCTGTGGTGAGGAGGGGAAGGGAAAGGAATTTGTAAGCTGCTCTGAGACTCCCTTGGGTAATGAAGGGTGGGGTATAAATTCAATCTCCTCTTCCTCCTTCTCCACATTTTTGTCTTAACTCAGGAAGGATGGGGTCCAGAGCAAACTAATTTATGCAGTAGCCAAATCGTTCACTCACAGCTTTAATGCCAGTAGCTCGCAAAATAGTTTTGTTTTTTTTTGCTCACAGGACCCCACTTAGAGGGAGTGTTTTTTGTGACATAAAATAAAATGGAAAAGGATATCAGAGATATGTGGACTGATACTTCATAGTGTTGTGAATCCTGTGTCAGCAAATGCAGGAAATTTGGGGGGGGAGTGAGGAGGGTGGAGTTTTACGGACTGTGATGTGATATGATATTTACTATTTAAATTGGAGAAATTCCTAGAGAGGCATAGAGGAAGTGATGTCACTTCTGGATAACACATTAAGAATCCCACCAATCTCTACAGCCTTTATTTGATCTTTCCCTTACTCCTGAAATGATTGACAGTGGGGAACTAAGACAGTGTTGTGGGGAGGAGAAGGGAAAGGAGTTCATAAGCCACTCTAAGATTCCCTTGGGTAGTGAAGGGCAGGGTATAAATCCGATCTCTTCTCTCTTCTAAGACAGGAAACAGTACACAGGGAGCCATTGCGTAAATGGTAAGCCTAATGTTTCAGATTATTTTTCTGTATACATGGCAGTTTCTTTTTCTTATGAAGCGCTTGAAGGAAATACATATCTAGATTGCCACTTGAACTCTGAAGTCGTCTACATTGAAATGAAGTTCTGTGTTCTGTTCCCTCTCAGCTGTCTCATGTTCATTGTGGTAGCTTTTGAAAGGATAGGCAGTTACCCTGCACTAGCTCAGAACTCACAGGATTCATAACCTCTTGCAGACTTTAAAAGATTTTCACATGATTCAAAATTTGGGGAAAAGTACCAAAGAAGTTTGGAGCTTCTTAAAGCAATGCAGATAACTGAATTTTAAAGATGTTTAATGTTATTAGGTCTAGTGTATTGGATATTTAAAAAACTGAGAAAGACTTGGCTAAACAGAGTAGACAAGATTTCTGTATTGTCTCCAAACTAGAATAAGCCAAAGATTTCTACAGGTATTAAGGGAGTAAGGTAGCCTCAGCTTTCTTTTCTTTTGGCTATGTCTCAAACACATGCTTGGCCCTGTAAGTCATGCATTCCTTCAATTCTTCTCTTTTAAAAAGTTAAAGGGCCATAGAGGGGGAGAGACCTGGCCATCATTTTCTGTCCCCCAAACCAGAAACATTCCTAAAATTCTATTGAAGACATCTAGATACTGTTTGGGCCACTGATCACTAGCAGGTTCTTCTCACTTGAGAATAGTGCTCTTTGGGGGATATATCAGGAGACGCGGTCCCATAGATACATTGGTCCCAGACCATTTAGAGCCTTAAAGGTTAAACCTGATCTGGTATTCAACCTGTAGCCAGTGCAGCTGGTGTGAGAACTTGTGCTACTGCATTCTGGACCAATTGTAGTTTCCAGGTCAGTCTCAAGGGTAGCCCTGCAAAGAGCAAGTTGCAGTAGTCTAAACTGGAAGTGACTGTTGCATGGATCACTGTGGCTAGGTTGGGGCAAGTCAGGAAGGGAACCAGTTGCATGACCTGGCATAACTGAAGGAACACCAGTCTGGCAATGTTTGCAGTCTGGGTCTCCATTGATAAGGAGGCATCAATAAGCACACCAGGCTCTTGATGGTAGGGACTGGTATTAAAGGTACACCATCAAGACCCGGCACTTGGCACCCTCACCCTGAATCACACCCATCCAACCACAGGACCTCCATTTTAGATGGATTCAGTCTCAGCCGGCTCTGTTTCAGCCTTCCAACCTGGCCTCCAGAACCTCGGCTGAAATAGCTGGGGTGGCATCTGGCAGCATCAATAGATATTGCTTGGTATCATCTGTATACTGATGACAAGCCAGCCCAAAACTCCGTACTAGCTGGCCCTGGGTGAGGGGGTGCATATAGATGTTAAATAGCATTGGAGAGAGGATTGCCCATTGAGGGATTCTACATACTAAAGGGTATCATGGTGAAACCCTCTCCTAGTGCCACCCTCTGTCCCTGACCTTGGAGAAATGAGGCAAGCCACTTGTATTGTATACACTTGTATGATAATGCATGGTATAGTTATTTTAATATGATCCCTTAAGATAAAAAAGACTTTGCTTTGGTTGTGGCTGGTTATGGCCTAGCAGAGCCCATACAAGGCCTTGCTTGTGTCCAAATAAATTTGTTATCTTTTGGTATGCGGTTCCATGGAGTAACAGTCTCCCAAAAGAATTTCTCCATGCTGGTGAACCACTTGGTAGGGGAAATTGCTTAACTGCTGTTTCTGCATGCACTTTATTTATTTCAAACATTTATGTCTCACTTTTAGCACTAAAGAAAGGTCTAAGGCAGTTTATGTATGAACAGCATAATAATTGTTTTAATATTTTGTTAATAGCTGTATTTTAACCCATAACTGGTTGCCAAAGGAAGTAATCAACATCAATCCAGCCATATAGCAATATGTCACCACCCCGTCACATTTTACCAAATAAACAAAAAGCCCTTTGAAAGAGAATTAGTTCATGACCGGGTTAAGGATTTTCTTTCTATTGTATAAAATGGGATAGTAAGTAAAAGCTGTGAACGAACTTGCAGTGGTGCAGGAGTTCATTTGCATACAGTGTCAGCCTCCCAAGTATTATGCAGTGTGGGTGTGGAAGCACTTTGTGTATTTTGATGCATATCCTCTTGCCCAGGTCCCAGGCAGAAAGAATATATTTTTGGCAGCATCCTTGCTAATCTGTGTAAATCAGTCCTTAAATGTTTAAGTACGTTGTTGACTAAGGATAGCTGAACTTAGTTAAAAATATGTATAATTCAGAATATTCCCTTTGCCTGCATCATGAAATTATTTTTGGAATATATTTGGACTAGGGAGCAAAGCCCGTTGTGGTGGAAGACAACGGGCTCTAGAAAGGAAGGGAGGGAGGGAGAAAGGAAGGAAGGAAGGAAGAGGGGGAGAGTGAAAGAAAGAAGGAGAGAGGAAGAAAGGAAAGGGGGGAAAGGAAGGGAAGAGGGGCGGAACAGGCTTCTCTGGGCCTACTGGGCCCATAGAAGGCCCAAAGGATGGTGTGGGGGGAGGGGCCATAGGAGGCCCAGGGGATGGTGTGTGGGGGGGTGGAAGGGGCTTCTCTGGCCGACTGGCCCATAGACGGCCCAAGGGATGGTGTGTGGGGGGCGGAAGGGGCTTCTCTGGCCGACTGGGCCCATAGAAGGCCCAGGGGATGGTGTGGGGGGAGGGGCCATAGGAGGCCCAGGGGATGGTGTGTGGGGGGGTGGAAGGGGCTTCTCTGGCCGACTGGCCCATAGAAGGCCCAAGGGATGGTGTGTGGGGGGCGGAAGGGGCTTCTCTGGCCGACTGGGCCCATAGAAGGCCCAGGGGATGGTGTGGGGGGCGGAAGGGGCTTCTCTGGCCGACTGGGCCCATAGAAGGCCCAGGGGATGGTGGGGGTGGTGGAAGGGGCTTCTCTGGCCGACTGGGCCCATAGAAGGCCCAGAGGATGGGGGGCAGAAGGGGCTTCTCTGGCTGACTGGGCCCATAGAAGGCCCAGGGGATGGTGAGGGGGGGCGGAAAGGGCTTCTCTGGCCAACTGGGCCCATAGAAGGCCCAGGGGATGGTGTGTGTGGGGGGCAGAAGGGGCTTCTCTGGCCAATGGGCCCATAGAAGGCCCAGGGGATGGTGTGTGTGGGGGGCAGAAGGGGCTTCTCTGGCCAACTGGGCCCATAGAAGGCCCAGGGGATGGTGGGGGTGGGGTGGGGGGGGCTTCTCTCACCTGCCTCGGCCTTGAAGGCCTGTCCCTGCGCTCCCTCTGCAGACGGTCCTCTCCTGTCAGAGGACCGGAGCAGACTGAGCCAAAGATACTAGCCGGGGCTGACGTGGGCGGGACTCCACCTAGCAGCCAGTCAGTCCCGGCCAGCATCTTCTGACTGCCAGTTCTTGTGCCGAATCAATTGTGGCAAGCGAAGAATGTTGTGGAACCAAAATTCAAATATATATAAGGACAGATAAATATAGATGAGCCATAACAGAGCCCTTCTGAAACCTTCCCATTGCCAGCATAACAAGTCCTCTGTGCTTGGACTTTCAGAACAATGTGATACTACAGGTATTACCATGTCTACTTTAGAAACAGAGTTTTTCAGTGTAAGATATCCATCCTGATATATGCATATCACTGAGGAACTAGCAGTGGATATTATTTGTACTGCTGTAGCTGCTCTACCACTGAGAGTGATGCTGTAATTTCCATGGAGGCCAGATTCTTGATTCTACTGAAATATGTAGTGTTTATCAGAACAGAAATTATTCAGAGAGACAAAGAATGTAAAAAAGGTAGAAGTAGTATTCTCATAAAATCCTTGGTGATTCTGAATTTTGACCTAGGCACTATCCTTGTCTCATATTCTATGAAGGCTCTCACTTAAAGTCATAGAATAGTCCTTGAAAGATCTTAATTACAAGGTAGGGATTTTGTTTGAGAAATAACTATTTGAAATCCATGGCAACACTGATTTCAAAGCATCAGCCCTATAATTATTGCTTAGAGAGCAGAAGTACACATCAAATCTATTTAATTTGTCTCTGGAAATAAACAGCACTCTTGAGATGATGTTGAAGTAGTTAACAATGAAAAACTGCATGGCTCATTTGGCATCTGATGAGGGCTTAATTTGATACCTTTTGCAGAAAACAGTATGTACCGGAAGTGTGCAACTAAAACATGTCACACAGAATGTTGAAATTTTTACTTAATGTGGTGAACCGACCCCCTTGTATAGTTTTACTCCATGGGATGGAGATGGCTCTGGTTGCTCTCACAGATGACCTCTGCAAGCATCTGGATCGGGGCAGGTCATCACTGCTGTTGTTTTTAGATCTAACAGCAGCATTCAACATGGTCAACTATGACCTATTGACCCCCCCCATCTCCCCAATGTAGGAGTTCATGGGATCACTTTGCAGTGGCTTTCCTCCTTTCTCCATTGTCAGGGAGAGAGGGTGGTACTTGGCAAGATGGTCTCCCCTTGGTACCAACTGGAATGTGGAGTGCCACAGGAGGCAATCCTCTCACCAATGTTATTTAACATCTATATGTGTCCCCTTGCCCAGTTAGTTCTGAGGTATGGGCTGGGTTATCATCAATATGCAGATGACACCCAGCTCTTTTATTGGACAGCCATCTGTCTTCTGCCCATGATAATTTGGCTGAGGCTTTGGAGGCTGTGGCTAGGTGGTTGCGACAGAGCCGGTTGAGGCTTAATCCATCGGAAACAGAGGTCCTGTTCCTAAACCAGGGGGAAATGAATGTGGGTATTGGGCTCCCCACTCTGGAAGGAGTATTTTTGGTACTGGCCCAGAAAGTGAGGAGCCTGGGGGTAATACTGGATTTCTCTCTCCAGTAGTGATGGAATACAGGATCCACTGGTGGATATTATCAATCTGTGCCTTAGTACAGGGTCTGTCCAAGGGGATTAAAAGAGGCAGTGGTAACACCGCTCTTAAAAAAAAAAATGTTGGATCCTTTAGATTCTTCCAATTACTACCCAGTCTCAAATCTTTTTTGGGGGGAGGGGTAAGGTAACTGAGTGAGCAGCGGCAGAACAGTTACAGAGTTTCCTGGATGACACATCATCCTTAGACCCATTCCAGTTTGGATTCCACCCTGGTCATGGGACAGAGATGGTGCTGGTCACCCTCACAGATGATCTCCAGAGGAAGCTGGATTGAGACAGGTTGGTACTGGTGTTATTGTTAGATTTGACAGCAGTGTTTGACATGGTCGACCATGACTTACTGACCCACTGCCTCACCAACATTGGGATTTGTGGGGTGGTCTTGAAGTGGCTTACTTCATTCCTTCAAGGTTGGGGATAGAGGGTGGCACTAGGAGAGAGAGTGTCACCTCACTACCCTTTGGTCTGTGGGGTCCCTCAAAGGCAATCTTCTCTCCAATGTTATTCAACATCTATATATGCCCTCTCTCCCAGCTGGCATGGAGTTTCAGGCTGGGTTGCCACCAGGACATTGATGACACCCAGCTATATCTGTTGATGGACAGCTGGCTGGATACTGCCTTATCTACTCTGACCAAGTGGCAGGAGGCTGTGGTTGGGTGGTTGAAACAGAGTCCTGAGACTGAATCCATCAAAGAAGGAGTTTCTGTGGCTGGGTGGAGGAGATGCAGGAATGGGAGTCATATTCCAGCTCTTGATGGTGTACCTTTAACACCAGTGCCAACCACCAAGAGCCTGGGTGTGATCCTGGAGGCCTCCTTATCAGTGGAGGCCCAGATCAGAAATGTTGCCAGACTGGTGTTTTGCCAACTATGCCAAATCAGACAACTAACCCCCTTCCTGTCTCACCCTGACCTAGTTACAGTAATCCGTGGTTCCCTCCAGGTTAGATTACTGCAACTTGCTGTACATAGGACTACCCTGAGGCTGACCCAGAAATTACAACTGGTCCAGAAGGCAGTGGCCTAGGTCCTTATGGGGACCCCTTCAACAGCACATACTCACCCAGTGTTTCGTCAGCTGCACTGGCTCCAGCTTGAATAGCTGATCAAATTCAAGTTTCTGGTATCAGCCTTTAAGACCCTAAACAGTCTGGCCCAATGTTCCTATGGGACCACCTCTTTTGGTACACCCCCCCATAGACCATTACGTTCTAGGGAGCAAAATCTCCTGGTTATCCCAGGCCTGAAAGGGATCCAGCTGTCCTTGACCAGAGCCAGGGCCTTCTCAACCCTGGCACCAGCCTAGTGGAACTCTCTGCCTAGTGACATCTGTGTCCTGTGGGACTTGGTCCAGTTCCACAGGGATAGTAAGACAGATATTCTCCACCAGGCCTATGGTTGAGGGCAGCAATGGTTTGTCATCAAGCCTGGCCTCTGTTACTCTTCCCTCTAGGAGAAGGGTATAAATTGGTAGTCAATGTCATCTGAACAAACTTTAACTTATATTGTTATTTTAGCTGTTTTAATTGAAATTGTTTTAATTGTATTTCATTATTATTGATCAATTGATAATTTGTATTTACTGAGTGTTGTACACCACCCTGAGCCCTTTGGGGAGGGCAGTCTATAAATTTAAATAAAACAACAACAATAATAATCATTTATTTTAGAAGATCTGCAACCCCACCCAATCATAAATATACTTAATGTTCTGAATCTTAAAAAAGATTTTTGGCATGCAGGAGCTGTTGGAGGCTTTCAGATGTGACGGTTATTCTGTCACCTTGCTGTCTCATTTCATTTTCAAGGGTAGTAGGAGGTAAGCGAAGGATAAGAGGATAGACTGACTGAACTGGTATGTGAATGACAGGGTCATTGTTCTACCAGACAATGTTTCAATTTTCTGTCAATCACTGAATTGCCTGGCAGGCTTGGGGTTGGGAGTATTGTTCTAGATAAACATGAGTGTTGTGTTTGTTGTTAGCTATTTCATGCTTTGGATCTGTTCGTTTGGTTTTGGCTAGGCAGGGACAAAGGTTTTTCTTGCACATGCTATAAATACGAGTAGAAGTGGAAGAAGAAGTAGTTAACACCTCCCCCAATGGGAAGAAGCCTGCCTGCAGTACAACAAATTGGTGGAGACTTTGCTTGTACATTCTGGCAGTCAGGCAGTACTGCAGAGGTAGCAGGAATAGAGGTAAATTTGGCAAGGGACAATCTACTTATTGTAAAGCCTAGGGTGCAAGACAAGTCACAAGTCTCCCTATTCTGACTATAGCAAAGAGAAAGCATGTGAATATACAGACTTTAGAGAAGTAAGTTAGATCAATGATGATGAGAGAATAGGTTCTGAGATCTTCAATACCTTCACTGCAGCTGCTGTGGGAAAGGGATTATGAATCACTCTATCAGTTGATATTGAACATAAAGTTGGGTGTGTCACTTTTTACAGAAAACAAGAGTGTAGTTTGAACTCTCTGGAAAAGGATGGAAGTGGTGTCATTTGTAGGCCAATATTGCTATGTCTTCCTGTCCCACACTGCAAGTGAGAATGTTTATTGCTTATCTGTCTACCTGAAATGAGGATCTTTTGCCTGAAGAATGCAGTCCCTCATAATTTTATCACAGTTGGGTGGATGGGAGATACACTGGAAAATGTGTTTCCTATTGACACCACTGGATGACTATTCACTATCCTTTTCTGATATGACTAGCTTTAATTTTTGGATAAGGAGAGCTCTCTTGAAGGTCATAATAATTCAGGTAATTAAACTGACTTATTTGTATATAGCACAAATGATCAGCATAGGATGAAATATATTGGCTGCTTTTTTCATGTGCAGCCAGTGTCATTTATCTGAGAAGTGATTGTGAGATCCAACTGCAAGGTTAAGTTGATCTAGTGACAGACACACAGATATGCTAAATAGTGTTTCAACTAAAAATATCAATCTTGTTCATCAGCAGATAAGTGGGGGCATGTCACTGCTGCTTGAAAAATAGTTTGCTTCTGAGATGAAGTACTGTAATCATGCATGTATTTTCCAAGCCTCAATTCCTTGTGTGTCAAATAAAAATATCAATGGTAAAGTCTTATCTTATAAAATAAAATAAATGATACAAGATGAGCAATGCAGAAGATGTTAGGCACACTCAGGGCTATTTTGGGGCAGGAACGCACAGGAACGGAGTTCCGGCTGGCTCCCGAGTTGGCCATACACAGCAGGAACTCGTTAGCATAATACGTCACACCCAACAGCAGAAACTCATTAGGATTGGCTACATTAGGGGTGTATGGCCTAACATGCAAAGAAACTCCTGCTTCAAAAAAAGCCCTGGGTTTTGACCACAAACAAGGTAAACAGAATAAGAAGCAAAAGGTGGGTGTGGCTGGTTGACCACACTTCTGGTAACATGGGGGTGTGGCCCAATATGCCAATGAGCTGTGCTGTTGTGGGTGTGACCTAATATGCTAATGAGTTTCTGGTGGTGGGTGTGGCCTGTTATGATAATGAGTTCCTGCTGGGCTTTTTTTGTAGCACTTCATGTATTTTCAGATAAATCTCTCATTAGGGATTATGACCTGTTGGTATCATTAGGAATTTGGAGAACCTAACCTTTTGGGTTTAAGAGCTGTAAATTACACAGTCCTGAGCCCAAAAGATGTAGAAATGGTGTACTGTTTTCTTTAAAAGGAAATATTCCTCCTGTACAAGGATGTTTCTGTCTCAGAATCAAGAACCAGAAACATGAACGTGAATATATGTGCTACATGGTACATCAATTCCTGCCATCTGTATTCACAAAAGAGTTGTTATGAGTTCTGTCAGTCCCACTGGAAAATAGAAGAAGAATGATGGCAAGTTGCCATGTTATAACTATTCAATCAGCTCGACTGGATCTCTCAAGGAAAGGGCACCCACTTCTGTTTCATTCCCAATGAATCTAGGTGATTACACGGGTTTGTCCTGGAATAAAGGATTAAATTCAAAATTGTGTCTTTTAAAAAATTATAAATCTCTAGGCAAAACTTATTCTATATTTAATATTAATGTAAAAACAAAATTCCTGTCAATTTAATAGATTGCAGTTTTTTCCTTGAAAAGGTATAGATAGTTTTTGAACTTTTTCTGAATAATCTAATTTATGTTTTGGAATTAGAAATACACTTACAAGTTTCCTGAAATTAATATGATATCACAGTAAGGGTTGCCAGGTACAATACAGAACATATACACCTTGTTTAGTTCTATAACCAAGACAACTGTATAAAAAGAGTGGAAAAATTGACATGTACTTTCATAGATGTTTTTGCCTGCCATTATCAATCTTCCCCTACAGTATGCAGACTCAGGGGTGTGTTGGCTGTCTCCTACAATGCTACCTCAGTTTATGTGTGTTGTGATTAAGTCCAATGAGTCCTTTTTTGAAATTGAGCACATACTATTTCTGGACATGTGACACGTCTGTATACAGGGATGTGAAAGCAATCCCATACAAGTTACCCATGCGTGGGATCCATCCCTATAATACATTCTCAATGGTAATTAGGGGATGGGGTACCACTAGAACACACATTGAGTAGTCTTAATAAGGATGAGTGATTTTGTGGCACAATAAAACTATTAAATGTGATCAATATTGTCCTCATATGCAATTTTCAAATGCATTCTGTCCTCTGTATTTCAGACATAATATTTTAAATGTCCCGTGTTCTGGATTTCTTTCAACAAATTTGTCTCATTTAAATAGCATGAGTTTAGTGTTGAATGTGAAGCATTTGCACAACTTTTGATGGTAATTGCTGTGGAAGCCCAAGGAGAAGTTTTCCTTTTTGTTGTTGTTTTTGTTTTAGACTGTTGTTGCTTTCCCACCTGCTTTCTTTTTTATCTCACTTGAAAAAGTTTTTGTAGCACAGCATCCTTTCCCTGGATGTGTGATACTCTCCTCCAATGTATTGTTGTCCTGCAATTTTCTGTTAATTTTCCACACACGATTCCTTCTGCCAGGTGTCACAGTCCTATGTACAGTTTCACTGGAATCTTTTTTTCCAGTAGGTCAACTCTTTTTTTTGGGGGGGGGGGAGTCTGGAATATGCATGACTTTAGCAGCATGACTCATTTCAATTGTTTTTCTCAGTCTGAGTTCTGTAACCCCCAACTGCATGGCTCTCTTATCTAAGGAAAAAAATCCAGAATTACATATCTGGTGATATTACAACATTAGAAAGAATCTGTCTTTCTTCATTTGAAAAGTCCTTTGTTCTGGGCTGTTTATGTATTCAAGAGTTCCAGAATGTTTAGGGTTTTTTTCTTTCTTAGACATGTATTGATTCCACAGCATGGATGTTTAGAAAGAATTGTAGTTATAGACTGGAATGGAGGAATGGATAAAAGTGGGTTATAGCTGCGTTCAGACGGCCAGTCAATCGCGCCATGAGCCCTCCTAAAATTTTATCCCGATTTTTTTAATCCAGCCTAGCACGACTAGACGCCCCCCCATGAAATAGCCTCACCGCGCGTTGTTCCCACCGTGATTTGTCTACACGGCATCCACCGAGGATTTTTTTAAAAAAAGTTTTGTACATTCGCATAGGCAAGGCTGCGCCTCCTTGGAGAACTGAGGCGATCGCGGAGGGTTTTCAGCAAAGTCCCGGTCCTCCCCCTTGCCATTGCCATCATGATCAATGGAGGGACTATTTTGCAAGTTAGAACAGTCCTTCCCCCCCTCCATCTCCCATCGCGGTAACATCTTGTCCCTAAAAGAAATAAGCATGAATATTACATTCCTCGTAGCGCTTATCGCTGAATGCATTTCCTCGTTAAAGCGCACATGGGGTTTCAATTTTTTAAAAATCGCGCCCCCGTCGGCTCAGTCTGACGTCAGACCGAGCCGATGGGAGCATCGCGCGCTAATGGAGTGACCAGACGGAAGAAAGTCTGCAGTTGTTGCGCAGGTAAGCGAAAACCCTACATTGAAACTGCTACTTTTTAAATCAGGATTGGAGGCGCAGCAGAACGGGATGCCTATGGGACCGGAATATTTCCCAGATGTTTCTGTCTGGTCGTGCATTTTTGATCCGCAAGGGAGTCGTTCCTATGGCAGATCAAAAGATCCGTCTGAACACACCCCTTGTCTATTTTTTGTTTGTGTTTTAAGTCAGAGCAGATAGGAAGGGATGCTAATCTCTACATACTCCTGTGTTTTACCTCACTACTCCCTGCTTGAAAATTATGGGCTGGAAGTCCCATAGAGGTCAATGTTGTCACACACACCCAGGTGCCTGTTCTTCAAAAAGACATTTTAATTGTGCTTGGTTTCTGAACTTGATTGTGGATTGGCTTGAGAATCCAAGTGAAATTTTGAAGTTGGGGTATCCATGTGTTCCAGACCAGTCTGTTAGTTATCACATCACACATGTTCTTGGGCTGGATTTTTTTTCTCTGTGTGTTAAGTGCCAACAGGTCTCTTCCAACTATGGTGATCCTATGAATTAACGTCCTCCAAAATGTCTTATCATTAACAGATATTCTCAGGTCTTGCAAACTGAGGGATGTGGTCCATCTCCTGTTGGGTCTTCCTCTTTTCTTGCTGCCTTCAACTTTTCTTAGCATTATTGTCTTTTCCAGTGACTCTTGTATTCTCATAATGTAACCAAAGTATAAGAACCTCAGTTTAGTCATATTAGCTTCTAGGGAGAGTTCAGGCTTGATATGATTACAAACTCATTGATTTGTCATTTTGGCAGTCCGTGGTATCCATAAAACTCTCCTCCAACACCTTTCTTTCTGTCAACTTTCTACTTTCTTCCTGTCAGTTTTGTCCAACTTTAGCACCCATACATAGTAATGGGGAATATTGTGGCATGAATTAACTTGAATTTAGTAATCAGCCACGCATCTTTACACTTAAGGATCTTTTCTAGCTCCTTCATGTTTTATTTGTTTTAATTGTGTTTTAATTGTATTAATTTTGTATACTGTATTTTTATCAAATTTGATGTAACACGCCCTGAGCCTGCCATGTGGGGAGGGTGGGATATAAGTCAAATAAAATAAATAAAATACATCTCTGCCCAGTCTTAATCTCCTTCTGATTTCTTGGTTACAGTCTCCCTTTTGGTTGATGTTGGAGCCAAGGAAAGGAAAATCTTGAACAATTTCAATTTCTTCCTCATAAAATTTGTGTAATTCCCCATTAGTTATTACTTTTGTCTTCTTGATGTTCAGCTGTAATCCTGCTTTGGCACTTTCTGCTTTAACCATCAGTAGTCATTTCAAATCTTCTCTGTCTTCTGACAGTAATGTGGTTAATCTGCATATCTCAAATTGCTAATGTCCTTTCCACAAATTTTCACTCCACTTTCATCTGTATCTAATCCAGCATTCCTTTTATATATATAAAAGAAAGTCTCCTCATTGTAAAATCAACGCCCAGGCCAAACCCCTGAACCTAGAGACACCAAATTCGGGGAGAGCACTTCTACCATGGCGTAGGTTCCCGCTAAGAAGGGATTTTTTTAGAAATTCAACCCCTATTTGGGACAAAAGGGGTAAAATGTTCTCCTCCCATTGATTCCTAAGTGGCTGCCAGGCAGCTGCCTCCCTGCACCCCCAACTCTCTGATTGGTCAGCTGCAGAGCTCAGTGTTCTGAGGTAAAAAAAACCAAAACAACAGTTACAGGGGACCGCAGAGAGCTAATGACAGTTGAGGAAATCAGGAGTGGCCAACAACCACCTGTAAGGTGAAGCAAAGCTGCTGGCCCAGCCTCTCTGATGGCTTCCAACATACTCCCCCACTTCCTACACCTAACAGGCGGTTGTCTGTCAGGTACAGCCCTAATACTCCTCCCCCCCCTACACTGAGCAGGCAGCTGCCTGTCAGGTGTAGGAGAGGAGGTGGGATGCTTTCAGCCACCAGGGAGGTTTGCTCAGCAGGATTGCCTTAGCACTGCTGCTGGCCCAGCCTCCATGATGCCTTTAAATACAATCCCCCCCAACGCCAGACAGGCTGGTGTCTGTCAGGTGTAGGAGCAGGACCAGGGTACTTTAATCCAACAGGGGTGCCACCGCAGCAGGATCACCTTAGCGATGCTGCTGGCCCAGCCTCTCTGATGGCTTCCAACACACTCCCCTACCTCCTAGACCTAACAGGTGGTTGTCTGTCAGGTGCAGCAGTGGTTGCAGGGTGCTTAATGCTACAAGGGAGCCTGCCCCAGCAGTAATGCCTTAGTGATCCTGCCAGCCCTGCCTCCACAATGGCTTCTAATACTCCTCCCCTCTCCCCATTCTACACTGGACAGGCAGCTGCCTGTCAGATGTAGGAGAGGAGGTGGGTACAGGTAGGTTTGCTCAGCAGGCTTGCCTTAGCACTGCTGCTGGCTCAGCCTCCCTGATGCCTTTAAATACAATCCGCCGCCCCCCCCAACACCAGACAGGCCGGTATCTGTCAGGTTTAGGAGCAGGGCCAGGGTATGAATGTTTATGGGGAGATAGTAAGGGACATTTCTAGGAGCCATTACTATGTGCCTCCCTCATGAACCTGAAGAAATGTCCACCACATCACCCTCACACCAACCCCCCTCACATCTCTCACCTCTTACTGCTCCCAAGAAAGCTCCTGGCAAACATCAAGCCAGATACACCAACACTACAAGGAGGAGGCAACTTAGGAATGTGGCAATGACATTTGCACATAATACTCCTGCAGTGCACTGAGCTGCACAGGCCAAGTGCCAGCAAGATCACCCTGAGGTGCTCAGAACAACACAGGCTCCATATGAGCAAAACAATCCAGGAACACAAGTAGAGAGGCCATCACTTTTGTGAAAGGTGGCAGGAGTTGACTTAACATACAACAGCTTCTTAAATGATGGACAGTTCTAATGTGGCCTGCTGCAGAGTGAGCTCATCAAGCAGCCTGGTGATCCTAGCACCTGTGGGCAGAACCACCAATGTGGTCTAGAGAGAGGTCCTTCAGTAGAGAGAGGTCCTTCAGTAGAGAGAAAAAAGTACATATGTCTCACTTCATTTCTTACACTACAATCTTCTCCGTTAGAATTCCTACAACAAATGTCACATTTCAAATTTTACATCATCACTATTACAACTGGATTTACAGAACTTAAATACTGTAGTGAAACACGGGTATCAGGCTAGTATGATATTTTCTGCATATAGTTTGAACAGACAGAGAGATAAAATGCATCCTTGTCTGACCCCTTTGCTAATTGGAAACCATTCTTTTTCTCCATATTCTCCTATCAGTGGCCTCTTGTCCAATGTATAAGCATCAAAACAATCAGATGTAAAGGTACACCCATTTCCTTTAAAGCCAATGATAGCTTTCCATGATCCACGCAGTTAAAAATTTTGCTGTAATCTATGAAACACAAGATGATTTTCTTCCAAAATTCTCATATGCTCCAGTAGCCAACATAAATTTGCAGTATGATTTCTATTGCCTTTTCCTCTTTTGAATATCTGGCATTTTTGTTCCATATATGCTGTAAGATTTTGAGCATCCCTTTACTTGTGTGAGAAATTGATGGTCCATTAGTTGCTGCAGTCTTTGACTTTTTTTTTTTTTTTTGGATTTCGAATGTAAACTTAGTGTTTCCTGTCTGTGGACCATTGTTTTGTTTTCTGTATTTGTTGGTACAATCTTGTTAAGATTTTTATGGATTCCATTTCTGTGGCTTGGAATAGGTCTATTGATATCTATATATCTAATTCTCAACAGTCCCCTCTGCATGCAGATACTTATTTCCACAAACAGAGGGCACACTCTCCCCCAACAGGTTTTTCTATAGACTCGGGATTCAGTGGGTTTGCAGAAAAATCCAAAAAGTAAAAAAAAAACCCTTGGGGAGGTTTGAATCCCCCCCCCAATACTTTTTGAAATGGACACTGCAGGGATCTGCTTAAAACCCTGCCACATCAACAGTGAGATTTAAAAAAATTGTTTCGTGGAGTTTTTTTTGTCTATTCCACATAATGCTTTATTCTGATTTTTGATATTAATAACTAGAGATGTGAAGGCCCGGGAAAAAAATGGAAAAAAAATTGGGGGGGGATTTCCCCCTGTTGTTTTCCTGAAGCCTTTTTTGTTTTGTTTTGTTTTCAAAAAAAAAAGGAAAAATTGAAAAAAGAAAAAGTAAATTGATTATGAACTGACAGACACAACAGAGTAGCTGCAGAAGCAGAGAGTGAAACTGATATTTTTTTTCCATTTTTCCCTGAAGCCTTTTTTGTTTTTTTCCATTTTTTGCAGAGGTTTTTTTTGGTAAACATAAACTAGTAAATAGTTCAGAAGAAGAGAAGAGTTTGGATTTATACCCCGTCCTTCACTACCCGAAGATGTCTCAGAGTGACTTACAATCTTCTTTCCCTTCCCCTCCCCACAACAGACACCCTGTGAGGTAGGTGGGGCTGAGAAAGCTCTTTCCAGAACTTCTCTTGAGAGAACAGCTCTGAGAGAACTTGTGACTGACCCAAGGTCACACCAGCAGCTGCAAGTGGAGGAGTGGGGAATCAAACTTGGTTCTCCCAGATTAGAGTCCACTACACCAAAGAGTCCTAACCACTACACCAAAAGATTGTTGCTCCATTTGTTTCAATTACAAATAAATATTATAAAATAAGTAAATTCTGTTTGTAATAATTGTTTGGATATACTATATTTTTAATATGCTAGTTATGATAATTTCATGCCAAGTAAAATTGTCCACAGTCATATTTTATGTTCCTTAAGTAACAATCTGGAAAAGAAAAATTTCCAGAGCTTCAACATTTCCAGAAATTTTGTTGTTGTTCAGTCACACAGTTGAGTCCGACTCTTTGCGACCCCATGGACCAGATCACGTCAACCCCTCCTGTCTTCTGCTGTCCTCTGAAGTTTGCTCAATTCCAGAAATTTTACATCTCTATTAATAACTCATGATCTGCACCACAATCAGCTTCTGATCTTTTTTTAGCAGAGAGTATAGAGCTTCTCTGTCTTCTGCTTCCAATTATGTAATCTATTTGATTTTTATATTGGCCATCCACTGATGTCCACAAATACAATTGTCTGTTTGGTTGCCTGAAGCATGTTTGCGATGAACAAATTGTTGTCTTCACAGAATTCTATGTCACTCTTCTGCTTCATTTTGTGCATCTAGCCCAAATCTTCCAACAATATTGGGTTCTGCTTTGTTTCCTATCCTCTACACACACAATCCTCCTCTACATGTTAAAGTGTGCATCCAAGAGGGCATCCTTTTCTAGAAATTCTTAATGCAGTGCAAACCTCATTATTATCCCTTACACCACATCTTCCACACTGTTCTTTCTAGCTGGAAGCTATCCCTTCCTGCTCTTGCACATTGAAAGCCTAGCTAGTAATTTGTCAGTTCCATTGTATTAAGGCTCCAAGATACCCCTTAAGGGTTGACTATCAATACAAATGTGTACTTCAGGAATGTGATGGAATGATGTTTGTAAGCCATGCCATGCAACTGAACCATGCAGTGTAAGGGAGCATTTTTATTTCTTTTTTTCAAAATCCATTTTTGTTCTTGACCACTATGGATTGAAAATATATTCTCAACATCCCCCCTCCCCCACCATGACAGGCAGATTCCCAAGTGCAGTCCCTGGCACAAAAAGAAATGAATTCAGTATTAAACACTTTGTGCCAAACAAACTCTTGCAAGCATTCAGCTGCTTTCCCTGGTAGCAGACAGCTTAGCTGCTGATTAG
The DNA here is from genome assembly GCA_029375565.1 of Gekko gecko. Lineage (NCBI taxonomy): Eukaryota > Metazoa > Chordata > Lepidosauria > Squamata > Gekkonidae > Gekko > Gekko gecko. The sequence goes on from JAPDNY010000008.1 coordinate 97,748,720, forward strand.
TTTAATTTACCAAGTACCTGCTTGTTATATGGTATTATTGCAGATTCAGGCTTCCCCTGCAGACCAGTGGGAAACTACTATCAGGGCCGGATCGCCCATAGGGCAAACTAGGCGCCCGCCTAGGGCGCCCGGCCTGAGGGGCGCCAAATGGCACCCCACTCCCCCAAAAAAACTCCCCCCCACCGTCCTAACCCAGCGCCCGCCGGCGCCGCCAGACCCCCGCCCCCTTCCCAGCGGGGCCGCAGAAGCCGGCGCCGGGAGGGAGGGGGTGGAGGCTAGACCCCCCGCGCCCCCTTCCCGGCTTTTCTGGGGGTCCTGCAGCCGCGGGGCCTGCAGAAAAGCTGGCGCCGGGAGGGAGGGGGCGGATGCTGGACCCCCCGTGCCCCCTTCCCGGCTTTTCTGGGGGGCCCGCAGCCGCGGGGCCCGCAGAAAAGCCGGCGCCGGGAGGGAGGGGGCGGAGGCTGGACCCCCCGCGCCCCCTTCCCGGCTTTTCTGGGGGTCCCGCAGCTGCGGAGCCTCCAGGAAAGCCAGCGCCCTGCCGACGCCCCCGGTCTTCAGGTCCCACCGGGAGGTTGGCATCCCCAGTGGGGGCGCCCCAGGCTGTCCTGCCTAGGGCGCCCAGACACCTGGAGCCGGCCCTGACTACTATAGAGCTATATGGCATTCTTACATTCAGTATGCTGGTAGAATCTTACTTTTGTTTCACGGGTAACTCATGCAGATTAAAGCATATATTAATTTTTTTTTTGATGCGTAGCTGCTTTGATGGTGCAGTACCTTCTCATAATTATATATGTGGAGTGATATATATACTTTCTTGTTAGAAGACTATATGCAAGATGAGACTGTGAAAATATCAATGATAAAATGGATGCAAGATATAGGCCATAATATAGATTTGGATAACTGGTCCAAAATTTAGAAGGCGATGAAGCTTACCAAAGCCACTGCATATAAGGAAAATATATATAAAATGTATCATAGATGGCACTGGTCTCCAGATAGAATAGCTAAATGCTATCCAAGTGCAAAGAATATTTGTTGGAAATATAAGAAAAATATAGGGACATACTTTCACATGGGTTGGAGTCGGAGATGTGAGAAAGTTTATAAATTTTGGCTAAAAATACAAAAGATAATTCAAGAAATCCTGGATGTTAAACTTCCTTTAGAACCTGAGTTTCATTTATTAAATATGTTACCAGATGATTATAAAAATGTGATTTCTATTTGATAACGCATACCATATTCCTGATCCAAATTGAGCCTATCTATGCCTGGGAAGCATGGAATTCCCAGGCCACATCTGTAGACCAGACCCAGAGACTTGTCCTGGAAAAGTGTATCATGCAAAGAGGTCCTGAGTGAAAGCACCTTCTATGTTTTCTGGTAAGCAACCAAGGACCAGTAAATGTGACAGAGGATCTATCTATGTTTACAACATACAGTTGCAGTTCTCATTAACTACAAAGTTAGTGAGGGGGGAGAGTCTAGGATAGGGATAGGCGTGAACCAGCTGACAAACTAATGTTCATTATGAATTTTGGGCTGTTCGTAGTTCTCAAAGCGATGTTCACAAACTGAAGTACCACCATGAATTTCTATGAATTTTGATGCAGTTCATGGTAATACTGCTTTCTGCTCCCTGTTGCTCAGCTGTTTGGTTTAAAGAGCCATTTAAACCCTGCTTTCTGCTCCCCACAAAAAACCATAGGTAGCAGAAAGCAACGGTTTAAACTTTATATGGCTCACAAACTGATATGAACTAGGTCAGTTCACAAACCAACCTCCCAGTTCATATGGGTTCATGCTTCAGTTCATGGTTCAGCTATGATCCAAATCACAAAAATGCAGTTTGTGCCCATCCCTATTTTAGGCAAGGGTTCAGCCGCTTATAGTCAGCAGAAGTTAGCATTCTTAAACATGTTTACTTATGACCTGTTGTTCCTTAATTCTGAAAATGTTTACTTCAGATCAGTGTGACTCTCTAGACACTGTTTAGAATTTACTGTTGTGTGTAACAGCCCAAGTAAAGTGGTAAAATTAAAGATCATTCACAAAAATATGAATACATGGGCATTGTGTGCATAGATGGAACTGATATTACTATTTTTTTTTGTAAAGCAACACTTACTATGTATCTGTAAAATAAATCCAAGTTTGACTCCCTAAGAAAGCTGTAATTTCTGTATAACCTGTCTTTATATTTAACAGTCACGAATCCTTTGTCTTCCCTTCAAATTTTGTATAAATACCTGACAGTTGCTTTTACCTGTATGGAAAGAAATGGCAGAAGGTAACACAGTAAATAGGGAATTATCTGTTGGATTGTAAAGTGATTAGTGATATTACATGAGGGATTCTTCAGAGGATGTATAGAAACACAATTTAAAATAACAATTCCTCTTTGCTGCTGTGCACTTCTCTCTCATTTTATACAACAACACTAGCCAGAATGTAATGGAGGAAGTAATGATGGAATAAGTTGCTTGTAAATCTGTACTGAGACTGGTGTTGTGGAGTTTAGAATGCAATTATTTAGTATCTCTTCCAATCTGTTTCATGTTCATGGGATCTTCAGTATTCATAAAGGTTTGCCTAATAGGTAAAGTGAAGAAGTAGCAAGGAAACCTCACACACACACCCCACACACCATCTTTTAACCCACATATTATAGGAACTAAGGAATATGATTTCATTTAGATTTGTACTACATTTTATTCCAAAGACTCAGAGGAAGGAAACAGCACTGCAGACATTAAAGACAACAAATCTTTGTTCTAAAGACTAACAGTGGGTTTCAGGTGGCAAAAGAAAAACAGCAGAGAGGAAAGCAAAAAGTGCACATTCCAGAGATGCATGTATCTGCACAATGAAGCAGTAAAAGGGAGCATTGGTAAGGGGGTATTATAATGCCCTGCAGTATCAATGCTGCAAACCTGGTGCATGGAGTTAATGGAAAAGTGAAAGAGCTCCTGAAGGATAATGGGAAGTAACAACTGTGCAGAGGTAACAGTGGTTCAGAATGCATTCCAGCTTCATTGCATGGTGCCTCTCTTGTCTCCAGCAATTAGTGACAGAGCATGAGCCCTCCTGAGATTGCTTCAGAGTTGGTTTATGGAAAATTGACCAAATAGTTTACTTTGCCCCACCATTTGGAATAAGAGTCAGACACAAGAGATCTGTGAGCCACTTTATTATAACTTTGAAACTTTATAACGGCAAGGGCAAATAACTGGCGACATGATCAATGCCTTGTCAAATAGTGGGTGAGCCACCCTGCCCCCCACTCAGCCAACAAGTATGGCTAGAGGCAGCCCTGCCCTAGAGATCCCACCACCAAGTTGTACAACTTAAATGGCGAAAAAATCCAGGCAGTCCCAAGGTAGTCTGCATTCCTGACCCCTGGGTCTCAGAACCCAAGGGGCTGATCCTGCCAGACTCCAACCCTCCCCAAGCAGGGGTGCTAATTGGTACTCCCCTGGCCACTCAGAAAAAACCTGCATCACAATCCCACTAACTTAAATTGACCATCCTACTTAAACGGCACCACCCAGAGCCAGTTCCACAATCCTCTGACCAGCTGTACAAGGTAAGTGAAAAAGCACCCTTGCCATAGATCCAAACACCGACTGACAGAGTGGGGATGGAGCCGACCATTAGAAAGTCAGCTCTGCCCCCCAGAAACACCCAGATGCAGAGCAGGAGTCTGCTCATCCTCCAGGTAAGGCAAAGGCGGCCGTCAGCAGCACAGCCTATAGCCGGCTGCCAGATGGGACTGGATTTTCAAAGCCCACTTCCAGAATCAGAGAACAGTTGTTTCCGAACACCACCAATCAGTTTCCTTATGTGCATCTCACCACCTACCATCCCATCTAACTTAGCTGACTGTGAGTAGCAGCTGCAGCAGAAGTGGTGCCACTGGCTTAGCAGACAGCTGATGGATGGGAAAATGATCTTGATCTCCTTCCTTCCAAAACCCCCATCCCTTCCCTGGCTGCTAAATGCACTTAGAAAATATTGTCCTCGAGGTGTCTGATATTAAGGTGAGCCAGTGTGCCAGAGTATCACACTAGGATCTGGGAGAATCAGTTCACAACCCCACTCTGCCAGAAAAAACTTGAAGGGTGACTTAGGTCCAATCAATCACTATCAGCCTAAACAGAGAAGAGGAGAATAATGTTGTCAGCCACTTTGTGTTTCATTGCAAAGAAAAGTGGGATACAAATATCTAAGGAAATAAATGTCAGACCTGCTAGAGACCATATTCCCAAGGGTGCACTTTGATGTGACATCTCAGGCCTGGGTTGAAACACTTACTATTCAATTCATTAGGACAGTTTGAGTCCAGTGGAACCTTTAAGACCAACAAAGTTTTATTCAAGGTATAAACTTCCATGTGCATGCACACTTCTTCAGATACAATGAAATGGAAGTTACCAGTCCATACATTTAGGTAGAGGGTGGGCAGCAAATTAGCATACAGCATAATGAAGATTTTTAACAGATGCCAGTACCAAAAAGGAATAACAAACTTAGGTTACCGTTTGTTTAGGTTTAATTCTGGGGGGAAACACAACTAAGGAAATAAATATGTCAAAATTGGACACTGATGAGCAGATATATCCTTAACTGTGGAATGCTGAGAGTAATTAACTGAGACCCTGCCATTTTGCTCCATCCATCTCTTCTCAAGCATGGAGGTGACCTTACAGCATCTTCTTCTTTGAAGTGGGGTGACTGGCAGTGTAGATTTATCTCCCCTGTCCCTAGACCAGAGAAATACATTCCAGTCTACCATTCCAAATAATGCTAGGGGTGGCTCCAGACCCTGTTGACTCCTGTGTTTCAGAGCTTGCTTGTGTCTGAAGTCCAGAAGCTGCTCTGTGACCATCTGTAGAGCACGTCCTGACACTTGGGGAGTGTGCTGGCATAACTGCCCCTTGTACCAGCTTAACTCTGAGTTATACCACCGTAAGGGTCAGTTAGCTCTCTGAGCTGGTCCCCCTGCCCCCCAGGATTGTGCTGTTAATATGTTAGTAAGCAATGTTCAGCAATATTACAGTTCTTCTTACTTTTCTTCATACATTTGGCAAATTTAACTTCATGAATAACTTAAGATATTAACTCATTTTTACTTTATGTGCTTCTCTGTGTGTTTAAATATAGCTGAACACTGAGTACATCCAGGCTATCTAGTCTGGTTATCTGAAGCTGTTACCATTTTTCTGAAAAAAAATAATAATACTGGTTCTAGACAGGTTGTAGTGGTATGCAATCTGCAGTTTAACTGGATCTGCTACATAAATCTTAGCATTATAACATTTGTTCTTTTACTAAATGGCTTTACAACTTAATAATTACTGTCTACTTCAGTAATAAGACTGCTGTTACTTTAATTGGGTATGTGTATCTTCTCTTTTCTAATGTTTTAGATATCGTCTTCCAAGTTTTGTAGAAATAAACAATGACTAGATTTGGTATAAGGAATGCTCCAGCAATTCTCCTAATCTGAATTTCTCTTCCTGTACCCTTGACTAATGTTAGATTGAATGTAGCCTATTCTCACCACCTAGAGCTACTGATTTAAGTTCTACACACAATTCTGCAGTTATATTTTTGTCACTTGTTTTTCCCTATTGCTTTGCCCCCCCCCCCTCCTTTCCACATGTGTTTTGCTCCCTCTGGGACTACTAGAGAGGGCAAAACACTTGCGGGGGAGAACCCTGAAGCAGTAGGGACAAATGGGTGACAAAAATGTCACTGCAAAATTGGTCTGTACAGTTTAATGGACTGTCCCCAGTTTGGGTAAAGATCCACCCAATGTAGGGTTGCCAACTCTGAGCTAAGCCTGAGGAGGGTGGGGCTTGGGGAAGGGAGGGACCTTAATGCAGTATAATGCCATAGAGTCCACCTTCCAAAGCAGCCATTTTCTCCCGGTGGACTGTTGCTTAGACAGAGCTCTATTACAGCTGTTCCTGAAAGAGCAGTTTGTGTTAGAGTTCTCTCAGCCCTGCCTACCTCACAGGGTGTCTGTTGTGGGGAGGGGAAGGGAAAGGAGTTTGTAAGCCACTCTGAGACTTCTTTGGGTAGTGAAGGGCGGGGTATAAATCCAATCTCTTCTCTTCTTCTTCTTAGAGAATAGTTGTAATTCCAGGAGATCTCCAGCTACCACCTGGAGGCTGGCAACCATAACTCAAGGGATGTAAGGGCTCTATGACATGGGGTGAGGGGCAGCTACAATTTGGGAATTAATATTGAGGTCCTGGATAGAGGTAAAACAGAAATACAGTTTATTCAGAGGTATAATACAAATATCTGGGCTGTAGAACTAGCAAATACAAGCATTCAAAATAATACCAAAGATCAGGGGGTTTTTTGTAGAAAAAGCCCAGCAGGAACTCATTAGCATAATAGGCCACACCCAACAGCAGAAACTCATTCACATATCAGGCCACATCCCTGACAGCACATCTCATTAGCATATTAGGCCACACCTCCATATTACCAGAAGTGTGGTCATCCAGCCACACCCACCTTTTGCTTCTTATTCTGTTTACTTTGTTTGTTGTCAAAACTCAGGGCTTTTTTGTAGCAGGAACTCCTTTGCATGTTAGGCCACACAGCCCTAATGTAGCCAATCCTAATGAGTTTCTGCTGTTGGTTGTGGCCTATTATTCTAATGAGTTCCTGCTGGGTGTGGCCAACTCGGGAGCCAGCCAGAACTCTGTTCCTGTGCGTTCCTACCCAAAAATAGCCCTGCCAAAGATTAACTGAATGTGCAGTACTAGAAGTCTCATCACGGCCCAGTTGCTCCAATGAATCCAAATGCTTTTGCGAGTTGCTTCACCCAAAAGAAAGATCAAGAGGCCAAGAGGTTAAAACAAGAGAGGGAAGACAAAGATAGCTATAGTTTGTTATCTGTGCAGGTCTGGATGAAGGTCTGATTCCCAAGGCATCCGTGTAGCAAATAATACATAACTAAACTTGCACTGATTAATTACTGAGAGTTCTTGATTAAAAATTTGCTAGTCAGATACTGGAAAAGATAAGGAATAGTTTTACTTCTTCCATATCTATCTAACAAAGTGGGCTATGTTTCATGAGAAGTCATATTGAAATAAATGTTGTTAGTCTTTTAAGGTGACACTGGATTTGTTTATTTATTGATTCATTTGATTTATAGCCTGCCCTCCCCTGTATAACAGGGCTCAGAGCAGGTAACAACATTAATAAAACATTCCATACAGTTAAAATTTTAAAACAATGCTTTAATACAGTAAGATAACAACTAATAGATGGCATATAAAAGGGCACAGCCTAGTTCTCCTTATCCTGGGAGGGAGATAAATATCCTAAAATTTGCCTGATATGAAGGAAAGGGAAGGAGAAAGGGAGGCCAATGTAATTTGGAAGAGTCATCACTGCTCTCAACCACAGGCCCGGTGGGACAATTCCATCTTGCAGGCCCTGCAGAACTGCATCAGATCCTGCAGGGCAAGAATCTCACCCAGCAGAGTGTTCCACCATGTTGGAGCCAGGGCCAAAAAAGCCCTGGTTCTGGTTGAGAACAGCCAAACACTTTGTAAACCAGGGATCACCAGTAGATTGTTATCACTGGAGCATAATGCTCTTTGGGTGATGTACAGGGATTGGCAGTCCTGAAGGTATGCTGGTCCCAGACTATTTAGGGCTTTAAAGGTTAATACGAACATTTTTAACCTGATTTAGTGTGCAACTTGGAGCCAGTGCAACTGGCAGAGCACTGATTGGATATGGGCTCTGCAAGAAATTCCCATAAGAACACACACAGCTGCATTCTGGACCAGCTGTAGTTTATGGGTCATTCTCAAGGATAGCTCAGTTTAGAGCGAGTTACCGTAGTCTGATCTGGAGGTGACCATTGCATGGATCACTGTGGCTAAGTTAGGGGGAGACAGGATGGAGACCAATTGCTTAACCTAGCATAGGTGGTAAAATGGCAATTTAGCTACATTTGTGACCTGGGCCTCCATTGAGAGAAAGGCAGTAGGGCTGCCAAGTCCCCCAGGTGGCAGGGCTTTTCCCGCCCAAAGGGCCCCCAATCTGCGAGTCTGGATCAGACTGGTGAGGGGAACCCCCACCCCCAAAGTGCCAGATTGGGCTGACGTGCCCGGGGCGATGACATCACCCAGAAGTGATGTCACAGCGCTGGGCACATCGCTGGGTGATGCTCTAGCAATCAGCCTGAAAACTCTATGGTACCATAGAGTTTTCAGGCTGATTGCTAGAGCATCGCCCAGCAACGTGCCCTGCACGATGATGTCACTTCTGGATGATATCATCGCAGTGCACGCGAATGTCCCAGAAAGGGACCAACTCTCCCCTGCTTTGCCAGGTAGGACACTTGGCAACCCCAAAAGCCACCCAGAAGCAAATCCAGATTCCTGATGGTTGGCATTGGTATTAATGGCACACTGTCAAGAGCTGGAAGTTTGCACCCTAACCCTGAATCCCCCCACCTTAGATGGATTCAATTTCAGCCAGGTCTGTTTTAGCCAACCAACCACAGCCTCTAATCCCTTGGCCAAAATGTCTAGGGCAGCATTTGAACGGCCACTCATCAACAGTAGTTTGTTACAACAGTAATTGTTACAACACTCAGAACAACCCACTCCCCCATTTTGTTTTATTCTTCTGACTATTATCATGGTAATAGCCAGAAGCCTTATTAATAGCTTGTAGAGAGGAGCTGATCCCATCCTTAAGATGGGATGTGTGTGAAAAATCATGGCGTTTTGGTAACAGTACGATTTCATCAAGATTTTTTTTGTAGTATTTTTATATGTTTATGCTTGTATTTATTGATGACATGATATATAAGGAAAAAACTTGATATGATGGTATGTATAGTTGTAAGGTCTTTTATGAGGTGCCTTACCATCACAGAAGAGCATATGCAAATCAGCAAAAGAAAATACATTACAAAAGATCTTGATATACTCATGGATGCAATCACATCAAAGTTGCTTTTAGCAATGCCCACTTGTACTTCAAAGTATGGGTGACCTCAAAGTAGCTGTTTTATTGCAAAGGAGCTTCAGGAACAGACTGGACACCCACAGCACCACAGCAGTCTTTGTAAGTTTATTTGTCTGTTAGGGTTGCTAAGGAACATTTTAAAAGGTGCTGTGTACAAACTGATACTGGTTGGAGGAAATCCCATCTCCTCTCCACCTGCCCTGTACCTCTCAGTCACTGTGCCCACCCATCCATTAATGATGCCTCAGCTGTCCTTTTATAACTTCCCTCTGGCTTCTAGTCAGTCAGAAGAGAGAAGCAGTGGGAAGAAGCTGCATCCAAGATGGTGGGGGGAGAAGCAGTTAGAAGTTAGAGAGAATGGTTTTAAAGGACAGCAGAGCCCACAGCTACAGAGACTGGGGTGAGAAAGATCCATCTCTCCTGCTTGCAAGGCTTCCTCAGAAAAAGAAATAGGGGTGAGAAGGTCAGATGTCCTTTTAAATGTCCTCCTGCTATTTAGCCCTAGCAGTTCGAAAGCAAGAAATTGCAAGTAGATAAATAAGTACCACTTTAGTGGGAAGGTAACAACGTTCTGTGTGCCTTGATGTTTAATCATGCCGGCCACATGACCATGGAAACATCTTTGGACAGTGCTGGCTCTTCAGCTTGGAAACAGAGATGAGCACTGCCCCCTAGAGTCGGATTTGACTGGCTTTTGAGGAAGGGAAACCTCTACCTTTACCTTTAATGAAGGAGAAATCTTCCCCAATCCCAGCTCCAGTTCTGATTTTCCTTCTTTCCCTCTTCCCCCACTCATTCTCTCTCTCTCTGGCTATCAGCCAGTCTATCTCTCACTGTCAATGTGGTGGGGTCTGAAGTAGATCCCTGTGGTGGCCATTTCAAAAAGTATGGGGGGGGGAATTCAACCCTCCTTGAGTTTTTTTTAACAGAACTTTTTGAATTTGTAGAAAAACCTATTGGGGGAGAGTGTGTCCTCTGTTTGCAGAAATAAGTATTTGCAGGCAGAGGGGACTGTTAAGAATTAGATATATAAGATACATTTACACATTAGTCTCCTATTTTGACATATTTATTTGCTCCAGTGTGTTTTTCCCCATAATTAAATCTAAACAAATGGTGACCATATAAACTTAGCTTGTTATTCCTGTTTGGTCTTTTCATAAGTTAAAACATTTTCATTATGTTATACTAATTTGCTGTTCACCATCTGCCTATATGTATTGACTGTGTGCACGCAAAAAATTATCTTGAATAAAACTTTGCTGGTCTTAAAAGTGCCACTGGACTCAAACTTTGTTTCACTTGTACATTAGTAAGATAGACTTGGGATAATATAAAAGAAATGGAGGAACAGAACTACGGCAGACTTTTCATATTCTAACTCTGGAATTAATTTTATAGATTCTCATAGTTAAAGCTGAATAAACGAGACTGGGGTGACTGAACTTCTGGAAGCCATATAGGAATGAAGGGGGGTATCGTCTTATTGCTACTTGGCGCTAAGTACATTTAAATGATGCATTTTACTGCAATCCTGGCTAGGGATATGCACATGAAAAATTATTTTCATCTTAGACCCCTTCCTTTCATCTTAGACCCCTTCCTTTCATCTTAGACTGCTTCCATCTTAGACCCCTTCCAGTCTGGCTTTTGCCCTGGTCACGGGATGGAGACGGTACTGGTTGCCCTCATGGATGACCTCTGAAGGCATCTGGATCAAGGCGGATTGGTGGTGCTGATGTTGCTGGACCTGCTGATGACACCCAGCTCTATCTGATGTTGAGTGGCCTGTCCAACTCCAGACCAGAAGACCAGCTGACTACAAGCTGTGGCTGGTTGGCTTAGGCTGAGTCAGCTGACCTCGAAACTAGACTACTATAACGCTCTCTACATGGGGCTGCCCTTGTCACAGATCCGGAAGCTGCAGATAGTGCAGAATGCTGCAGCCAGGCTTTTGATGGGTCTCCCCAAGGGGGAGCACATCCAGCCTGTGCTGCAGCAACTGCACTGGCTGCCAATAGCATACCGAATCTGCTTCAAGGTGCTGGTTCTTATCTTTAAAGCCCTATATGGCCAGGGCCCAGCATACCTGCGGGATGGCCTTTCCCCATATACACCCCAGAGAGCACTTCAATCAGGGTCTGAAAATCGATTGACCCTCCCTGGCCCAAAAGAGGCCAGGCTTGCAACTACCAGGGCCAGGGCTTTCTCGATGGCAGCCCCATCCTGGTGGAACGAGCTCCCAGAGGAGATCAGGGCCCTGTGGAACCTTTTGCAGTTCCACAGGGCCTGCAAGATGGAGCTCTTCTGCCAGGCTTTCAGCTAGGTTGCCGCCACCAGTATAGAGCCCTGGCTTTTGCCGCAGGAAGATCTGGAGCAGAAGGATTTTTAGAGAGTACACTGAAATAAAAATGGACAGTTAAAACAAAAACAGTATATTAATAACATCAAAGCAACTTCTCCTTCCCCCACCCCCGAAAACACATTTTTTTCCCCTTCATACCTAACCCCCCATCAAGGGAAAAAGGAAAAGCTAGCTACTAATAATAAAGCAAATCAAACCAGTCAGTAGACTAGGTGAGGGTTTATTGTAGGAGGCCAAAGACCAGTCCTGGGTCTGCATACTCCAAGCAAGGTCCAGGAAGAGGCCTGCAAACTAATTCAAGTCTTTTTCATAGCCAGCAGCTCACATGGAACAGTGGATAACATGAATGGCCAATGGCATCTCTGCTAATCTTTCTCTTGGATAAGTTTGGCTGGGAGATCTGCCTGTCTTTCCCCCCTTGCTCCTTTTTTACAGGAAACACAGACAAACTGAAGATAGAGGACTGAGAATAAACCTCTCAATTCTGAGAGTTATAAGGGTTCAGAAAAGCCTTTTTCAGTGTTGGATATTGTCCGTCTGATTCAATAACATGGAAATTGGATTACTTTTAGGGTCAGCAGTATCTAGAGTTGCCAGGTCCCATCTTCTCCCTGGCAAGGGGATTTGGGAGGTGGTCTGGAAGGAGCCAGGGCTGTCTCCGATGCAATGACATCATGCAGAGTGATGTCATTGCATTGGGGATGCAGAACCATGCACACATGCCCCCCACTTTCCACCAAGCATTTAAAGGGAATCTTTCCTTTAAATGGTTGGGGGGAAAGCAGGTGCATACCACCCCCACTTGAAAAGAGTGAGAGCCATGCATGCCTGCCCTTCAAGTCGCAAATTTGTGGTGCCTGCTTTTTTCAAGTGAGGCCACAGATGACTGTTGAGAGTGGAGTTTCCCCACTGGCAGGCATCTGAGGGGAGCCCCAAAATTAGGGGATCCCCCCTGGGGATTGGCATCCCTACCAGTATCCAATTGTACACCCCTAATCCTGGCTTTGAATGAATAATCTAGGTAGCTATGCAAAGAACACTAGGAAGGCACACACTGTCCAACCAGGGAAATAAGGCTGGGAAACCAGCCTTTCATTAGGCTGTGGGGAGATACTGAAATTGCACCAAATATATAGGATTGGTTTCTAGGTTTTTAAAGGGTTCCACTTCAGAAAATGCATGATGGAAAATATGGGGAAAGGAGTGGTGTACCCCTGTTACTACTTTCCTTCCTGCTTTTTGTGCTTTCTCTCTCTCCTGCACTCATCCATACATCAAAACAAATTGCATGTCTTCATTTATTCTAACTGGAATACTCAAATTAACACAGCCAGATATGAGAAGATTCCACAACGTTTTTTAAATTATTAGACTAATTATATTTTAGCATGACACAAATGTCAAGACAGTATTTCTGCTGAAATTAACATTGCATGTCGAAAGCTGAAATTGTGTGTTGAAATTCCATTTTAAAAGGGCACACTGATGTTTTAAATTCAGTAAAAGCTAATGTTCAGAGAATAAAAGGTCAAATAGCACATTGTCTACTTCTCACATTCTACTAAAACTAGTAACATGTATATCCAAGGGTGCCTTTAGAACACTGAAACACAATACTAGCAAAATTCTATTCACATAACAATTCCCTGGGGAATTTCAATGTGGGATAATTCCATATAGCAATCCTCCTTATATATAATTGTGAAATGGGGTGGCACTTTCTGAACATTCCACAAGCTTCTAAATCAGTTGGCTCCATGATATGTCACTCAGAAGCTGTTTCTATCCACTGGCTGTGTTGCCTGAGTCCTGCCCACAGAAGTGGTGCCTGCCAAAACTTTACTCAGAAGACAGTTGCTTCACTCCAGTGAACACAGGTACTGTCTTTGCTCTTCTCATGAGACAACAATTGATTCCCTCAGGACACAAAACCAACCATGTTTAGCCTACAAGCCAGGTTTGCTGAGGCAATACTTTCCAGAATGGAAAAAAAAACCCGCCAAGGAAGCCAGAGTTTGGGGAGGGGAGAGGCCTCAGCTGAACAGAGTGTCATAGAGGCCACCCTCAAAAGCAGTTATTTTCTCCAGGAGGGGGAGAGATCTGTTGTCTGGAGTTCAGTGGTGATACCAGGTGATACCAGATGACAGAGATCATTGTTGGCAATCACCAGGTGAGTTGAAAGGAAACAAACAAAAAGTTCTTCACCAACTTATAAATTCTTTTACTGAAAAAAGAATTTATAAGTTGGTGAAGAACTTATTTTTGGCACTATACATCACTGTTGTTTGTTTCCTTTCAACTTCCATCCTGTGATCTCTCTCTTTGGTTTGCAATCTCCAGGTGAGGGCTGGAGATCACTCAGAATTACAACTGTTCTCCAGATGGCAGAGATCAGTACCTCTGGAGAAAATGCTGGACTCTGTGTCCTACCTACTGAGATGCCCCCCCCCCCCATGACAGCCAATGTGACGTAGCAGTCAGGACTTCAAAGCATGGTAGAGGCTGCAGGTGTGGGGGGAAGATGGAAAGCTGAAGACTGAGAGGGAAATAAGGGTAGGTTGATGATTGGCTGGAAAGGAGATAGAGTTGCCAACTCCAGGTGGGAAATTCCTGGAGATTTGAGGGATCGAGCTTGGAAAGGGTGAGGTTTCAGGAGGGGCGGGACCTCAGACAGGCACAATGCCATAGACTCCACCCTCCAAACCAGCCATTCCCTCATGGGGAACCATTGTTGCCAATCTCCAGGTGAGGGCTGGAGATCACTCAGAATTACAACTGCTGTCCAGATGGCAGAGATCAGTTCCCCTGGAGAAAACGGTGGACTCTGTGTCATTATACCCTGCTGAGGTCACCACAGCAAATTGACACTGAATGCCCAAGCCCGGGGCACACTCTCAGAGCCTCTTTCTAGAGCTCATTGTATTTATTTCCACAATGGGTGTTATTACTAGTACATGTATAAAGAGGAGTAGGATCATATTCCCTGGACCTGCTCCAGACTTTCATATATTCAGCTGAACCTGTAAACTGGTCCTTCATGTGTTTCAACTTCTACACATGTTAGTTCCATGTAATCTGGGCCTTTGCTTTTTGTGGGATCCCACATTGTCCAGTGCCATCAGATGCAATCCAACTACCCACCCCGCATTCACCAAATAACTGCTGCCCAGACTTCAATTCATGTCTGTTAAATTAGATTGAATAAACATGATACTGAGTGTGTATCCTTTATAAAGTTCTTTCAGCATCAAGCCAAGACCATGCCTCCTTTTTCCCTAACATCCAGTCCAACATAAATTCCTGTGAATTTTAAAAGCATCCTGGCAATTGTTCCAAGGAGGTGATGTTAGGGAGAGGGTTCAAAAGTGCAGCTGCAATCATAGATCTAACTTTATGAATTTCTCGGTCATATTCCATATATTTTTAACTAGAATTTTGTGGTCTGATATAAGATATGTGGAAATGTCTTCATTTTTTGACATGCAGTTCTGTCCAGAAATGAGGCTCACATTTGTACATCCTATTTTTAAATATAATCTTGATTGCACTTACCAAAGTTTTGAAGTTTATTAGCATCCTTTGCTCAGCTTCCTTCCCAGAGGGGATTGGTGAGGGGGGAAATGAAGGGGGAAGAAGGCAACAAGGGAGGATAGGATTTTCCCTCTCCCCCAGTTTATTGCAGATCCTTGGGATCTTTAAGCCCTCAAGATGGCTGCAAAGGTAGAAATGAACCCACCTTTGCAGATATCCTAGAAAAAGCTGAAACACTCTGCAGTGTTATGTTGCAGATTCTCACTCCTATCCAACACAAAATCAGACACAAACATCTATGTTTATGTTGACAAGTTTCAATGAAAGTCAACTATATAGCAATAAAGATTTGGGGTTTAAATATTTTTATTTGTCTGTATACATTCATGCTATATGCAGAAATAAGTTTTGTAAGAAGGATTTGCAATAAACCACATAAATCCCATCTGACAGCACTGGAAATCAGTCTTCTTGCATTAATAAAGTGCATGATTAATCCACTCTTGATTCAGTGTGTATCCTTGGTTAATTTAAGGGAGCTGCATAAGAGCCAGTTCATATCTTCCACTCATGGAGACTCAACCCATGCTACAGGTCATTACCATGATGTTATCTCTGATATTATAAACATTAAATACTTTTTATTTAATGATTCAAGAAACTGTTAGTACAGGGTGGGAACTGGAAAACAGGAAGAGCTGCCAAGCCCCTGATCAGAGTGGGAGATCCCAAGCAACAACAGAAGGAAAGAAAACCTCACTGGCATTAAGATTATGATGGCACTTTGGTGATGTCATCACCCTTGTGGCACTGTCCTTCCACCATGTCCCTGTCCATAGATGGCCCATTTTAGCAACCTGAACAAGGCACAAATAAGTAATTTGTTTTGCCGTGAGACCATATTTGCTGAATGTTCTCTCTAGTATGGTCACCAAAACAACTTACATTAGTCCTTTCCGCATTTGCCTGCCACTCCAGATTTTCTCAGTATTTGAGTTGAGGGAATTTAAGTCCACGGTAAAACAGCATCCAAATAACTCGGGGCAACAGCAGGATGAAATAGGGCTGATGAGTGAACAGGTAATGTAATGCAGACTGGGGGGGAAACCCAGAATAAAAAGAAGGTTGAATTTGATTTTAGTGCAGAATTGCTTGGAGGACACCACAGTGAACATGGATTAAAAGAACAGTGCAGAAAGGGCTATTGTATTCTTAATTACTGTGCCCCTTTAATTAGTAGGGTTGTCAACATCCAGGAGGAGTCCAGGGTTCTCCCAGAATTATAATTATCTCCAGACCACAGAAGTGTTCCCCTGGAGAAAATGGAAGCTTTGGAGGGTAGACAGTATGATGCCACATCCCTGCTGAGCTCCCTCCTCTACCCAGACTCTTCCCTTCCCAGGTTCTGCCCCCAGATCTCTAAGAATGAAGTCGGCAACCCTTTTATTAGTGACAGAAAATTTCTTAAGAGGCATAAGAAGAGGGGTAAGTTTATTATGTATTTATAGAATGTTTGAAGATCACTGCTTGGAGAATTGTCTTTTGTGTTAAATGTTTCTGTGGAAATACTTTTTATAAGCATTATAAAATGGTTTATTCTGATTCACGAAAGCAGGAACTGCTTTGAGGAGTTGTACACGTAAGTTTCCAAGGTTTCTTTTTAAAAAGTTCATAGATTTTAGGATGATCTATAACCATTGGTTACATGTGGCAGCATTTAGTAATTGCTTTGCCTTTTATCTTTAGAAAGGTTATACCCAGTGACTATAATATGCTCTGAGTTGTGGAGGATAAGGTAGGTTTTCCTGAATGTGACACAGCACTGCTGCACTGATGGCCATTTTTATTTTTTCTTCTCCTGGCCTCTGGAATGCTGGTGTGCAATGGCAGGTGGGAGATTTTGTGCCCCCAAAAGTAAATGTTAAGCTTACCACTATGTGAAATGGTTACGCTGGACTATATGGACTGGTGCTCTGATCCAACAGGGCTATTTTTATATTCATCAGACAGAACACTTACTGACTTCAACAACAGGCCTCTTTAATTATTTCTAAATGAGAGGAACTCTTGCTAGTCTCAGTACTTTATACTAACAGAGAACTCTA
Source organism: Gekko gecko (assembly GCA_029375565.1). Lineage (NCBI taxonomy): Eukaryota > Metazoa > Chordata > Lepidosauria > Squamata > Gekkonidae > Gekko > Gekko gecko. The sequence continues at coordinate 97,765,742 of JAPDNY010000008.1, forward strand.
ACACATGCTAGGAGACGACAAGCCCAAGACCAAAGCAAGGCCCTTCCTATATAAGATGGGGGGGGGGGCTAGTTCTTGAAGGCTCACTTCAAACAGTTCACAGCTTCTGGTTCTTGCTTTTTAGTTATGTGTTTGACAGAATGTTCATCTGTTCATGGTCAGCCACAAAACTTAATGTTCAAATACAATTTTTGTTTCATCTAAATATTTATTATTTTATTTTAATCATTTATGCCCCTCCTTTCTACTATCAGTCCTTCAAACTCTTGTGTGTACCTAAAGGTCTGTAGATGTGATGTGAAAACAATGCTTCAGCAGTGAAACAAACTGTGTAAGGAAACTATGATTGTCCTTCCTTGGAAGTTTTCAGAAAAAAGTGAGAGATTCTCCTTCCCTCCCTCCCTCCCTCCCTCCCTCCCTCCCTCCCTCCCTCCCTCCCTCCCAGGCTTTACCAATGAGGGAGAGATTCTCCTTCCCTCCTCCTGCCTCCCTCCCAGGCTTTTCCTTTGCACTTTGCTTCCTGCACAAAGTAGTTGTTCCTGCTGTGCTCTGAAGAACATGACACAGTTCTTTTCCTGCCTTAGCTTGCTAGCTTGTGCCAGTTATGAATTACTTTGATCATCAGCAGCATTGTAGTACATTAAGGTAGAAGCTTGGGGGGGCTGCATCATATCTCATTCATTATAAAGCAAATAAATAATGATGTGCTCACCACCACTGTACTCATTTTTCCTCCCCTAATAGAAAATTTCTGACTATAGGCCTGTTGTGCACTGTCTCAGTAGTGACCAAACACATAAAGTTTGTTGCTCAATGCCTCAGATACAGAATTTATTTTCTCCCTGAAGATTTTTGTAATTTAAATCAGTAGGTCAGCAGCTTGGCAGTTCAGGATCCTAATGCTGGGTGACAGAGTGAGCTCCCGTCTCTGGCCCCAGCTGTTGCCGACCTAGCAGTTCAAAAGCAAGAAATTGCAAGTAGATAAATAGCTTCAGTGGGAAGGTAACAGTGTCCCATGTGCCTCGGCATTTAGTCTTGCCAGCCACATGACCACAGAGAAGTCTTTGGACAGTGCTGGCTCTTTGGCTTGGAAACAGATGAGCACTGCCCCCTAGAGTCAGATTCGACTAGCTTTCGAGCAAGGGAAACCTTTACTAAAGCAGATTATATTCTGACCTTCATTTCAGCCTATTATTCATAGAATCATAGAATGTTAGAGTTGGAAGGGACTTTGCAGGTCATCTAGTCCAACCCCCTGCACTCTGCAGGAGCATAGCCAAAAGATAGCCCTACATACCTACCCCATACCCAAAAGATAGTCATCCAGCCTCCTCTTGAAAATGTCCAGGGAAGGAGCATCCACCACCTCCCAAGGCAGTTCCACAGCTCAACCACTCTTACAGTTAGGAAGTTTCTCCTGATATCTAGCCGGTAACAACTCCCTTGTAATTTCCACTCATTAGATCTAGTCCTGCAATCCGGAGCAAGAGAGAATAGAGCTGCTCCATCTTTTACATGACAGCCCTTCAGATACTTGAAGACTGCAATCATGTCCCCTCTAAGTCTTCTTTTTCCCAGGCTAAACAGACCCAACTCTTTCAGCCTTTCCTCATAAGACTTGGATTCCAACCCTCTCACCATCCTGGTCGCCCTCTTCTGGACACGCTCAAGATTGTCAACATCCTTCCTAAAGTGTAGTGCCCAAAACTGGACACAGTACTCCAGGTGAGGCCTGACCATAGCAGAACAGAGCGGAACTACCACCTCCCGTGATCTGGACACAATGTTTCTGTTAATGCACCCTAAGATTGCAGTAGCTTTCTTCACAGCCACATCACACTGCAGGCTCATGTTGAGCTTGTGATCAACCAGAACACCTACATCCCTTTCACATGTGCTTCTGTCAAATCAAGTCCCTCCCGTCCTGTATCTGTGCCTTTGATTTTTTTGTGCCTAGGTGTAGGACTTTGCACTTATCTCTATTGAATTTCATTTTATTTCCCTCAGCCCACTGTTCCAACCTATCTTGATCATTTTGAATCCTGACTCTGTCTTCTTCAGAATTAGCAGTCCCACCCAGCTTTGTATCATCTGCAAATTTGATAAGCATCCCCTCTATGTCTTCCTCCAGATCATTTATAAAAACATTGAACAACACTGGGCCCAGGACCGAGTCCTGTGGCACTCCACTTGAGACTTCCCTCCATGTAGACACAGAGCCATTTATGAGCACTCGTTGGGTATGATTTTTCAACCAACCATGAATCCATCCAACGGTTGCTCCATCCAGCCCACAGTTAACCAGCTTATCCTCAAGGATGTCATGAGAAACTTTGCAAATGCTTTACTGAAATCTAGATACACTATATCCACAGCATTGCCAGAATGAACCATTTTAGTAACTCTGTCAAAAAAGGAGATAAGGCTGGTCTGGCATGACTTATTCTTGATAAACCCATGCTGGCTACTATCAATTCACTCATTCCATTCAAGGTGTTCACAGACAGAGCGTTTGATAATCTGCTCTAGAATTTTTCCAGGTATTGATGTCAAGCTGACAGGCCTGTAATTTCCCCGGCCCATCTTTTTCCCTTTCTTGAAGATCGGGACAACATTCGCTTTTCTCCAGTCTTCTAAAGAAGTCATTAATCATGGGAAGTGAAATAGCCCCAAATGAAGGCTAAGAGCAATGGATAATTCGAAAAATCCTTCATTTTATATGATTTCATCAGTGGTTTGGTTATCACACTCTTTTTACATACAGGAAACAGCATTTTTTTCGCATTGTGTAGATTTACACAAGTCCCCCCCTGCTATTGGATGACTTTTTTGCACTTGACTCTTAAGGGTCCAAGAGATTATCTGATGTGTCTGTGCTCTGAGTGTTGTCTGCATTCTGAGACACAGGGGCATAGATGCAAGTAGAGTTGCCAGAAGTCAGAATTGACCAGGAGTTTCAAGGAATTAGCCAACTTCCCATGGTACCCAGATGAAGAACTAAATTTCAGAGTACTCAGAGTACTCAGAGTAAATAACTCATCAGGATGGTGAAAACCTACATGCATTATGAAGAACTATAAAAGGATCATTTCAAGGTGGGCGAGTAGGCAATACTGTGGCAGATTAGGTTCAGTGTAAGTAAGTTTAAAGTTATGGACATGGGAGGGGGAAAATCATAACTTCACATTAATACTTTGATTTGGGTTTGTGCTGATGGGTAGCCCAGAATCTTAATTCCCTTGAATAGTCCATTCTGTAGACACTTTCTCTACACCATGCATATTTTTTAAAACCTCTGTCATTCCTCCTTCAGTCATGAACAGTTCTAGCCAGTCCACCTCAAAACAAAAAGTCATTGTAGAGCTGTACAAGGTCAAGAAAATAGGACACAAAATTAACCAAAGAGGTGGAGCATCTTCCTTGTAGGGAAAGTATTATGTACTGAGATCAAGGCAGCGTTCAAACAAGTGATTTCTTTATTCAGCTCAGAACACAACAAACATCACACAGAACAAGCCAACTATACACATTTTGAGCTAGGAAAACCACACCTCCTGAAACAATAACGTCCAATCATAAAACAGTGCTTGGGACCAATGAGAACTGTTCCCACCGAAAGTCAAGGTCTCTCTAGATTGGTCTGTTTGCAGCAATGACCAATCTGGTTGCCTATTTTAGAATGCTGGGCTTCTATGGAGCTGTGGCCTAAGCTCACATCTAATAACACTGTAAACTGAATACATAACAGAAAGATTTTTCAGTTTAGAAAAAAAGCCACTAAGCATAATAGATTTGCAAAATTGTGCATGGTGTGGAGAAACTGAATAAAAAGAATTATCTCCTCTTCTAGACTAGGAGAACATGCCCCCACCCAAGAAACTGACAGGCAGAAGATTCAAGATGTAGAAAAGGAAGTACATCTCAACACAATGCAAAATTTGCTTGTGGAAATCACTTCTACATGATACAATAATGGCCAGTAGATTGAATGCTTTAAATTTGAACTAAACAAATTCATGGAGGATAGGACTATCAATAGCTGTTAGCTATCTAGGTTAGATTGTTGTAATGCACGGCACATAAAGTTACCTTTGAAAGCAGTTTGGAAACTTCAATTGGTGCAGAATGTGTTTGCCAGGTAATTATCAGGGGCTGGATACAGGGATCATATCACCCTTGTGTTGAATGGTCCACACTGACTACTCATCTGTTCCTGGCACAGTTCAAAATGCTGGTTCTCACCTCTAAGTACCTTTACCTGTCATGGAGCCATGGTACTTGAAGAACCACCTCCTCCCATACTGTCCAGCCAGTGAAGATGATTTTCTCTCTGTGCCCTAACCTGCAGAGGTAAGGTGGGTGGCAACCAGAGACAAGTTTGTTTGTTTTTTCCTGTGGTGGTACCTTGGAATGCCCCATCTTGAGGTTCTCCTGGCACTTACTTAATTTTTCTTTAGGGGCCAGACCAAAACATTTCTCTTTACTCATAATTTTAGTATTTAACTATGGGATTCTCCCTTTTTAAGCTGTTGTATAGGGTTTCCCCCCCTGCCTTGTGTACTGTTTTATCAATTCTATTTCAGATTGGTCTATTTGTTATATATGTTTTATGCATTTATATCCTGGCTTGCTTTTATTGTCATGTTCTTAATTATTTATTGATTTATTTGGCTGTTTTATTTTTATTGACATGTTAATTCCTGGCTTGCTTTTGTTTTATTGGTTTACTTGTGAGCCATCTTCATCTGGAGAGGCGGCATATAAATTTTACAACATAAATCAATAAATGCTCAGAAAAAGTTGCTGAGGAATCAGCAATAACAGAGGGAGGCTTTAGTTTCTGTGCCTTTGCTGTGGACCTTCTGAGGACATCTGATTGGCTGCTGTGCGAATCAGAATGCTGGACTGGATCTGATCAAGCAGGGCTCTTTGTATGTTCTCTGTGAGATCCCACAATCAAGGGAAAGGCTATTTTCTTCTTGTCCCAAGAGGTTTTAGCTTCCCTTTGTCAACTGCTACCTCCAAAGCAACAGGTACAGTGAGGCTCTGCCTCATTCTCAGCCTTCAGCAGGGACCACTTCTTCCTCAGTCTTCAGGCTCCTTTTCCTGATCTGCAGGGTATCTATATATTAATAGCCAAGTTGCCCCCTCCATGCAGATATCTAAATCTGCACATTGAGGGCACTTGGGGGACAGAGAGATTTTCCTGCACACTTGGGGCAGTCCCCAAGTGTGCAGAAAAATATGAAAAGTTTTAAAAACTGTACAGGGGAGGGGAGGGAAGATTGGTAGATAAAGGGTGCATGCAGAAAGACAGAGAAGGGAACTTTGACAACCAAGGTGGGAGAGGAAAACAAAGGTGGGGGAATGCCCCCTCCCTACAAATTCCTTTCAGGGACTGCTGGTAACGAAGACTATGGTAAGGCCACAACACATTATGCAACATTTTGTTGTGGGTCCCCTCTTGTTATCCATTTGTTCTCAGGCTCTGCCATTCATTTCTCAGAACTAAAGCCGCAGAGTAACTGGCTGGCCATGCTCGCTAGCAATATTTAACAGGACTTTCACACCCATTTTGACCCCTGTTCTCTCAACACAGAGACAGACAGACAGACAAGGGAATCCCTGCAGGCTGGGTCACTTTTGACTTTTAGGAGGGTTATCAACATGTTTCTTGTTTAGAGCAGGCTAAATAAAATTTTCTTCTGTCACAGAAAAACAAGCTTAGAGAACAGGGTTTTTGCCAAGGAAATAACAAGTGTACAAGAAGGCAATCAACATTCTCTAGGCCATATTTGCATACATATTCCCATCACTTAGCTGATGTTGTACCTTGTGTGTGTGGGTGTCTAAACTGTAATTTCAAGATTAATATCTTGAGAAAAGCTGGATGTGAACATTAATGCTAACAAGTGTATATCTGGGTCCTTTATTTACCTGGCAGGTAAGCTTTAGCTGATAGAAAGGCTCAGCAGTTTAACTGAAATAAATTGTACCAATTCATTAAAACACAATATAGATAAGAGATTAATGAAATGTCTTAACATACTATGTGTAGAAAGCAAATAAAATAGACAAGTGGGAACCTACAAGGACTTGTGGTGGGCATCTCTCTCTCTCCCCCATGTCCTCCACTCTTTTCTGCCTCATTCTGTTCTCAGCCATTCCCCAATCTGTCTTTTATCTGCCTCCCATCTTCAGCTAAATTTGTTATTTATTTACTTCATTTATACCCTGCCTTTCCATGGCAGACCAATGATTTAAACCAGATCTCCCAGACCCTACTGTGAAGATCAAACCGCTACACCACATTGGCTTTAATAGGGTGTCTGCTGTTGAACAGTACCAAGCAGCCAGGCCTAGGTGAGTCATGCAAGCTGGTTGGTATCAAGCAGGGGTCATTTGGGGCTGGAGCGTGCCAGAGCACTGCTCTGGCAGCCCTGCCCTTGTGCTCTGAGGAAGGCACAGGGAGGCATTTAAATGCCTCCCTGCTCTCTCCCTGGCCCTTCCTGGCTTGTGCGTGAGGCAGGTGAGGCAGAAGAGGGCAGGGGGGCTTCCAGAATCAGGTCAGCTGGGGAAGCAGAAAGGGGGGGAGGAATCTTCAAAAGCCTCCCCTTCCTTCCCCAGCTGGCCTGCTAAGGCGGGCTGGGGGGGAAGCGAAGAGTGAACTTTAAACTCCTTCTTTCTGGAGTTGTGCCATGGCCCCATAGAATATAATGGAATGATGACTCTAGAGAGATGGGGTTTAAACTTTAAACCCCTTCTCTCTTTGCTTCCCCCGCCCCAGCCCGCCTTGGCAGGATGGTTTCAGAAGGGAAGGGGAAGCTTTTTAAGATGCCTCTCCTCCTTTTGCTTCCCCTTCTGACATCACTTCCGATGATGTTAGGGGGTGTGGCATATGCTAATATGCTATTATGCTAATAGCCTATTAGATATGCTAATGAGCTCCTGCAGCTCTTTTTCTATGAAATGACCCATGGAAGTCACCCAGTGGTTGCTTCCAGGCCTGGCCTTGGTGAGTCCTCCCTCAAAGGCCAAAACAGCCCTGGAAAAAATCCTGCCCTCTCCCCTGCTTTTTACTGGCAAAAACCAATGATACTGCTATGGTTGGCTAGCAATGATCATTGAGAGCTTCTGTTTTTAAAAGCTACAGGTGTTCCTTTTATTATGCTGGGTTTTTTAAGGCCCTCCCCCATCTTTTATTTTAGATTTCACATTTTTTTTCCTACACACCTAGGGCACTTTTCAGGTTTGTAGAAAGATCTGTCCTGCCTGTTCCACTGGATTTAATTATCCTCATATTTCGCCAACTTCACTATTAGTATATAGTAGTATATAAATTATAAATGAATGATTAAGCAAATATTCACATAGCACTGAAATTTGGCTGTATTCCTACAGCATTCAGCACTATGAATCTCCAAGCCACCTTCTACATTTTAACTGTCTGTTTGTAGAACTGTTCACATGCTACAGTGAACATACGTACAAGCTGCCTGTACATGCATAACCTGTTTGTAAGAAACAGCCAACATACATTCACTTTACAAATGAAATCAGGGACCATTCCCTAGATAAATGTGTTTGTATCATATGTACAACTGTATATGTGTTGACTATAACATGAGAATTACTCAATGCATGTACAAAGAACAATCAAGTGTACACTATACACATATTGTACGTGCATTCACTGTAACTTATGAACTGGGATTCTGTTCAAGTCCCATAGCCAACAAAATCTTATCATGAATGTGTCAGCAGTAACTGCTGAGGAAGATAAAACTTACCTTTCTTCTACTCTGAACTCTCTTTCCTTTGATTGGGGCTTATCATATCAGATGAGATAACAATTTCACTTTCAGGATGTTCTCACAATCTCACCCAATCATATTCCCTGGGGATGTGACTAGTGCTTTGGGGAGGAAAGCTCTTAATTGTTCACATTTTCCTCCACATGTCATGTGAACTTTCCGCTGCTTTTATTATGACTAGGTTTCAGGCTATACAGGGCAGATATATCTTCTTTATCTCCTTCTTTTCCCTTCTCCATCAATGCACTGTTCTGATAGCATTCACAATATCTCTGTACTGGTCAAGGTCACAGTGAGTCAGTTACAGTGAGTCAGGCTGCTTTACTGAGAATTGTCCATTTTTTTCATTGTATTTAAACCTTTGTTAAGCAAAAGCCTGGGCTTTGATTTTAGGGGAGCATAGTGGGACTTCTACAGAATAACTGGACAATATTTTTCAGGATTCAGCAGGATTCACAAATTAACATACAGGAACAATTTTTTTTATGGGGTGGCCAACTGCCTAAAAACATCCCACAAATACCACATTAAAGCAGAATGGCTAAGTATAGTCACATGGAAGGAAATCCCATTTAACCATTGCAATTGATTTCTGAGTAGATGAAACGAGAAGGCTGTTCTAAAGTTGTTGCAGTTTGCAAGCAGTACAGAATTATTTTCAAAGCAAGCAAATCCTACACAATTCGCTTTTCCTCTTTCCAGTTTAGTACTGGCTATCTCAGTTGTTATTATGCAAAGCATTATAAATTGATATTCTCACATCCTTTTATTTTTACTTATAAGAAACAGCTTGCCATGTTGTTATTTGCCCAAGATAGCTACCACCTGATGGGAAATTGTTATCAAAAAGAGAGTGATGGAATGATAGATTACAGGGGTATTCATGAGAATAGCATGACTTGGGTTTATCAATGCAAATTTCAACCAACAAGCAGATGGTTGCCATAAACTGGACAGTAGTATGCCCATTGGAACCAGGCACTCCTGAGAGAAAAGAATGAATGGACAGATGATATGTGCTGCAGCCAAAGGGTCTTCTTCTGTCCCAGGTGTTGTACTGTATGGCTGGCAAACTGACATTTGGGTTTGAGGCAGTCCAGGGGGTCTAAAAAACAAAGGAAGAAGGAATGTACGTGTATGTAAATAAAAGGTGGCTCACTGCAGGGTGCTCTGCTTGTCTTAGAGCTGGCAGACATGAATCTTTATAGTGCCAAATGCAGAATAGAAATAACTTTGTTTACTGTAGAGGAAAAAACCCCTTTGTTCCTGTTTCTTCTATTAGAAATATCCTTGACAAGTAAATGAAAAGGAGCTACAACCTGCTCTTGTACACTTGCTTCTTATTTACTTAGGATAGGATATATTTTCAGGATTTCTGAGCAGCTTACATACTGCAATACAACACTGAGATATTAAGAACACTCAGTTAAAGATATGAAGCTCTGTAGGTGTGAAAAAGTAAATGTGATTAATGTGTCATCAGACATTTTTCTTGGATAAGAATAGACTGATGTGTATAAACAAAGGTGGGTGTTTTGATCACCGCTTGTTGTCACAGCTTCAGATGATATGGTATCTGAGTAAGTGTGCATTTTATGATACTGTTATTCAGGCTTGCTTCATACTGTACATTTTAAAGATCATTAGAATATTTTTTATTCTGAATATGAAAATGGTATGTGTATGCCTGTCTATTTACCAAATGGGTTGACTCCCACAGAGAATTTCCACAGATGTTGTGGATTTTGGAGTGCAGTGGGAGTGGGGAAATGAGGAAGTTGAGCTCCATGGATGGATGATCCTTCTTCTGCAGGAATCTTTCATAGGATCTTTTCAATGAATGTTTATTTGCTTCATTCATAGTCCACCTGTCTTACTGAGACTCAAGATGGATTACAACATTTTAAAATGTAACAAAACAGTCCATGTACACTGTGGATTCAAGTCCATGTACACTGTGGCCCCCACTCCACTCACAAAAAGACCCTTTAAAGAGTCTTTTTCAAACTGAGCTGTGCCTGGCGACAGCCCCTCTCTCTCCCTACTGAAAGATTTAAAGGGCACTCCAGCTGATTGGCAAGCCACATGCTCCCTGCCAATCAGCTGAAGCCGTTTAAATCAGTGCAGGAGGGGAGGGAGACGGGTGGCCATGGCTTGGGAGTGGGGCTTGGAGCGGGGAGCTCTGACAGCCAGCTGACCATGGGCAGATTGCAATCCTCAGAAGTGGGGAAAACCCTGCTCAGACCTGGGGTCTGGCAACCCTATCAGTAACCATTGGAGCAACAGCAGAATAGATGTAATGTGGATACTCTGCCTAGACAAACATCATTTCAAATATGTTGTCACACCCTGGAGAAGTCGTGTACCCTCCTGCACGGGTCAGAAGCCTAAGCATAAATTCTAGAAAGTAAGCCCTGTTGATCTAAATAAGATTCACTTCTGAGTATACACGTGTCATGACAGGGGCCGGGTGCAGGGGGGCTGTCAGGTGCCATAGTCAGAGAGAGTTCCAGGGATCAGCCAAGGTATCAGTCCAGTCCAAGCAAACAAGATTCAAAGCAGAGCGCAAAGCCATCGTCAAGTATACCGTTAGCCAAAGGTCGAAGCAGAGTCCAGAAGCCGAGCTGAGGTCAGGAGCCAGAAGAGCATTCAGAGATGTACTGAGGTCGGGAGCCAGAGAGTCAAGACGAGGGAACGAGGATGGGCGCAAGGCGAACTGTCTTTCAACAGGTTTGCCAGCACAGTTTGCTTGTGGCTGGGGATGTTCTTAAATACTGTGCTGGCTCGTTAACTAATTAACCAGTCACTGTCAGGTTCCTGCTCCAGTTAATATTTGGGGCTCATTGACCGTCGCCCCCATGCACGTGCCTCCTTTTGTCGAGCCGCTAAGTCTTTGCTCCTGCGAGCTCGTAAACGATCGGCACGTGGGGGCAAGTCGGGTGGGGAAGTATCCGCCCCAGGTGCTTGCTGACTCGTAACTGGGAGCTCATCCCTCCCAGCACTTAGATCCTTTGAGGACTCCAGTGCCTCAGAGGGACTTAAAGGTTCCGCACCCCTTTTCCCTGGCGCCGGGTCCGAGGAGGTTGTGGCCAAGCTGTCAGGTGCCAAATCGGGGGTAGAGCTCACCGGTGCCAGATCTGGAGGTGTTTCTGAGCTCATGGCCGGGGTTTCAGGGGCAGGCATGACAACATGCACTGAAATTCTCCATGTGGGAGAGGAGGAAGACCAGGATCTTTGCAGGAAAAGGTGACGTTTCTGACAAAGGGAATGGAAGAATTTGTGCACTGGAGAAGCAACATGAAATCCATTCCAGAAAGATAATGCAGGCACATGAGGGAGGCAGAAGATAGTTGAACTGCTAGAATGAGGAACCCATGGGAGTCTCACAGGGCCAGGAAGCAAAGAAAGAACAGATAAGGGAAAGGGTATACATTGTGAGCTGCAGTAAGCTCAGTGCATTGTTGCGCAGGCAACATCTGCTAACAGGAAAAGTATATTGACCAGTAACAGTGTGAAGGGATGGAGCATGCCAAAGAGCCAGTGAAACTGTTTGTACCCAGGAACAGTTTTTAACAGAGATGAATTATTTTGCACTGAAATTGAGAGCCAGTTTGGTGTAGTAGTTAAAAGCAGTGAACTCTAATCTGGAGAACTGGGTTTTATTCCCCAGTCCTTCACATGTAGCTGCTGGGTGACCTTGGGTCAATCAAAGTTGTCTGAGAACTGTTCTCTCAAGAGTAGTTCTCTCAGAGCTCTTTCAGCCCCATCTACCTCACAGGGTGTCTGCTGTGGGGAGTAGAAGGGAAGGAGATTGTAAGCTGTTTTGAGACTCTGACTGTAGGGCAGGGTATAAATCCAATATCATCATCTTCTTTTGCTGCTTCTGCTGACCACTTGTAACCAGGTTTCATGATAGACAGGTGCATACGTGCTGTTGAAATAGCTAGAACTCAATACAGATTGTTAAAAAATGCAAACTTAAAAAAGAACTCTGGTTTGCTGCTTAGAACTCCTGTCTCTGGCCTCAGCTCCTGCCAACCTAGCAGTTTGAAAGCAAGAAATTGTAAGTAGATAAATAGGTACCACTTCTGTGGGAAGGTAACAGCATTCTGTGCCACTTGGCATTTAGTCATAATAATAATCTTTCGATCATGCCAGCTACATGACCACGGAAACGTCTTTGGACACTGCTAGCTCTTCGGCTTGGAAATGGAGATGAGCACCGCCCCCTAGACTTGGATTCAACTAACTTTTGAGCAAGGGAAACCTTTACCTTTAATGTATGAAATGGCTCTTTCTTTTGCTGGGCAGGAGTCAAGTAAGGCATTATGACTTCACACTTCACATATTATGACTTCACCTTTCACATATTTTTGAAGATAAATTTTATATCATGATTTTAATGCTTACAAAATTGCATAATTCAGGAGAATTGTCAAGTGCTGGTTAAGCACTCACCCAGTTCTCAGTACATCTTTGTACTTGTTGAACTTCAGCATCTCCCATACCCCCTATAATCAGATCTAGGAACTACTCCTATGTTTGGAACTTACATATCTGGCCACAGTAGGAGATGCAATTACTAGGCATTACAAAGAAGTGCTGAGAACAGGAAATATGAGTCACTTGGGTTTGCTGTTCAACTCATGCTGTGCTGCTTCTGAACTTCATGAGATGTAGCTATTAGAGATGTATTGGCTTGTTATTACTGTGTTGTTTAGATGTGCAGTATTTTCTAACCTTAAGGCTGAACCATGATCACTACTATTTCCAATTTACAGAAAGAACAGTTTGCCCAGGGTGACCCAGGAGACAAGATGGTTTCCTAGATCCTAGCTGGCCATTGCCTTGATATCTCACAGTATCTCTCAATTCAGCTTGATATTTGGCCTTCCTTTAATTTGTCATGAAATGTCCTTTCTTTATCCCTGTACACTATAGTCCTGGTAGCTGTCAAATGCTGTGATATTAAGCTGTTCTTCTAGTCAACAAGAAATTATTCCTGTACACCTTGAATGTCATTTGATCTCTTTATTTATCCCATAATCATCAACTTTGCACTTTCCTGAAGATGAGATTATAAAAAGTTTAACATATTAATGCTACAGAATAAAAGGCTAGCTTTGGCACAACAGTAATTTGTCCAGAGGCCTGTAACAGGTCGAAACTTCTTTTTTTTAATATGAGCTTTATTGATTGGCTTTTACAAAGTAATAAAATGTTGCAGTTCATTGCAGAAGTATTTAATAGCTGACAATCAAAAAGACAGCAGCTACAAGGAGGACTTGTAGTTCATCTTTTTGTCAAATTCACTTTTAAGTGCAAGGAAGTAAACATTTGGAATATCCAGTATGTATTAAGTGTAGACAGAATAGGAACAGATCTCTTATGTAAGAAATCTCCTTGTGTATTGGACTTAACCCAGATTGGTGTTTCCTGCTTAATCACCCTGAGACAACAATATTCTTTAATGTGGGATGCTGCTTGGCATCTCTAATGGAGAAAAAAAATCTCCAAGTGGTAATACGACGTTTTTCAGAACTGATAAAGCTGTTACAAAATCAGAAATCCTGGAATGACAACTGTCTTCAATCTCTGCTTTAGAAGACCAAACTCTTAAGAGTAAAGTTAACTGAATGCAAGTTTCTCCCCCCCCCCGATTAGGGGCTTTTACCTAACATCTATCAAAATATACACATATGTGCAAATTCATAATTTGCACAATCTAAGGCATGATAGGTGATAATAGTTTTGAAAAAGGAACATGCACTGAAATTTTATTCAGGTTCTACTTTGGGTTTCACTTCTTTGTTCAGTTTTTTAATACTATACTTGCCTGATACCCGTGCTTTGTTACGGTATTTAAGTTCCGTAAATCCAATTATAATACTGATGATGTTTAGTATGAAATGTAACATTTGTTGTAGGATTTCTAACAGAGAAGATTGTAGTGTAAAAAATGAAGTGAAACATACATACTGTTCCCCCACACACACACTGATGGACCTCTCTATAGACCACATTGGTGGCTGTACCCTCAAATGCTAGGATCTCCAGGCTGCTTGGTGAGCTCACTCTGGAGCAGGCCACGTAGAACTATCCATGTGAGAAGCAGTCATCTGTTAAGTCAATTCCTGCCACCTTCGGTGTCTGGCCTTGGAACTTGTTGATGGTCATAGCAAAGCAGACCTTGAGGGGGAACTGCAGCCTCTTGAATTCGAAGGGGTTTTCTTATGGTATGAGTGGTATGCGTGGTATGAACACCAACTCACCCCAAGCACTGCTGATGAGCAGTGTGGCCTCAATGATGTTCCCATGCAGGGCCTTCACTTGCAATATGATGCCACTGCAGAGTTTGGGTGGATTGAGGTTCTGCAGCAGCATTAAAGTACCGTGGCCCTGCTCCTACACCTGACAAACAGCCACCCACCTGTCTGGTGTAAGGGGGGAAGTGTTTTTGAATACATCGAGGAGGCTGGGCCAGCAGCAGTGCTAGGGCAATACTGCTGAGCAAGCCTCCCCGATGGCTATAAGTATCCCACCCCCTCTCCTACACCTGACAGGCAACTGCCTGTCCAGTGTAGGAGGGGTACTGCAAGCTATTGTGGAGGCTGGGCTGGCAAGATCACTAAGGGTCGGGTTCCTGCTGGGGCAGACTCCCTGATGGCTTTAAGCAACCTGCACCAACTGCTGCACCTGACAGACAGCTGCCTGTCAGTTGTAGGAGGTGAGGGGAGCATGTTTGAAGCCATCAGGGAGGCTGGGCCAGCAGCACTGCTGCACCTCACAGGTGGTTAGCCTTTTCTGATTTCCTCAACTGTCATTAGCTCTCTGCAGTCTCCTGTAACTGTTTTTTCTCTCTCTCTGAACACTGAGCTCTGCAGCTGACCAGTCAGAGAGTGGGGGGTGCAAGGAGGCAGCAGCTTGGTAGCCACATAGGAAGCAATGGGGAAAACACAATTTACCCCTTTTGACCCCCTTAGGGATCAAATTTCTAAAAATCCCTTCTTAGTGAGCATCCACATCATGGTAGGAGTGATGTCCCTGATTTTTGTGTTTCTAGGTTCAGGGGATTGGCCTGGATGTTGATTTTGTGGTGAGGGAACCTTCTGTTTTATATATATATATATACTAATAAGTAACGCCAGTTGTGGGAAGAAATACAATGAGATCTAGAAGGAAGCTCCAGGTGAGTGTCCCAGCTGTGGCTGGTGGGGCGGCAGAGGGAAAGGGAAAAAAGAGGGAGGCAAGCCATGTTTGTTTCCTTCTGCTTAGCTATAAGGCAGGGTTGTCTCAAGTCATTTTCCTGCCCCAAGTGGGTAGTATGGGAGGACAGCCTCATGGTAACAGGTATGGTTCCCTCCACCCCTGACTTATGTTGATTTGGGGCTATGCAGTGGCAGCTAAGGTAGAAAAGCACCTCCTCTTATGCCATGTGTTCTGGTTCCAAGGGTCTGGAAAGCAGTTCCATAGCCAGGTACAGGGTTACCAACTCTGGGCTGGAAAATACCTGTAGGTTTGAGGGGTAGAGCCTGGAGAGGGCAGGGGTGGGGAAGGGCCTCAGCAGGGTATAATGCCATAGAGTCCACTGGCCAAAACAGTCATTGTCTCCAGGAGAACTGATCTTGGTCACCTGGACATCAGTTGTAATAGCTGGAGATTTCCAGGTGCTGCCTGGAGGTTGGCTTATGTTAATTTGGGGCTATGCAGTGGCAGCTGAGGTAGAAAAGCATCTCCTCCTATGCCATGTCTTCTGGTTCCAAGGGTCTGGAAAACAATTCTGTATCCAGTTACAGGGTTGCCAGCTCTGATTTGGGAAATACCTGTAGATTTGAGGGGTAGAGCCTGGGGAGGGCAGCATTTGGGGTGGGGAGGGACCTCAGCAGGGTATAATGCCATATAATCCACTGGCCAAAGCAGCCATTGTCTCCAGGAGAACTGATCTTGATCATCTGGACATCAGTTTTAATAGCTGGATATCTCCAGGTGCTGCCTGGAGGTTGGCTTATGTCAATTTGGGGCTATGCAGTGGCAGCTAAGGTAGAAAAGCACCTCCTCCTATGCCATGTTTTCTTGGTTCCAAGGGTCTGGAAAGTGATTTCATAGCCAATTACACAGTTGCCAACTCTGGGTTGGGAAATACCTGTAGATTTGGCTGGGGAACATGGTGATTTCTGGGAGATCTTCAGGCCCCACAGGGAGATTGGGATATTTATTTTACCTCAGGACACATTCAGTGACTCCCACAGCAACAGCAAACTGTTTAGAATGTTAGAGACAAAGGTCAATCAGGGCACATATGCAAATTACCTCTGTGTTCTGACTGACTATGGGGGGGAGAGGAACAGCAAACTGTTTGGAATGTTGGAGGCAGGACTCAAGCAACGCAGCCAGTGGATATGGAGACTCTCTGAGTGACAGGTCAGGGCACCAACTGATTTGGGAGTATGGGGAATGTTCAGGAGAGTCCATGACCAAAACAGAAATATATATAACGATATATGTGTGTGTACATACATACACAGTAGCCTGACACCCATGCTCCGCTACGGTATTTTCACTTCCATAAATCCAGTTATAATACTGATGATGTGAAGTTTGAAATGTAACATTTGTTGTAGAAATTCTAATGGAGAAGATTGTAATGTAAAAAATGAAGTGAGGCACACATACTGTTTTTTCTCTCCTGAAGGACTTCTCTGTAGACCACACTCTTTTGCTCATATGGAGATGCGTTGTTCTGAGCACCTCAGGGTGATCTTGCTGGTACTTGGCCTGCACAGCTCAGTGCCCCACAGGAATATTATGTGCAAATGTCTTTGCTGCATTCCTAAGTTGACTCTTCCTTGTAGTGTTGGTGTATCTGGCTTGATGTTTGCCAGGAGTTTTCTTGGGGGCAGTGAGAGGTGTGAAGTGTGAGGGGAAGTTGGTCTGAGGGAGTGGTGAGTTGATGGACATTTCTTCAGTTTTATTAGGGAGGCACACATCAAAATGGCTCCTAGAAAGGTCCTTTACTATCTCCACATGAACATTCATAAACTCAATCGCCATGCTGGCTTTTATGAGATATGTCTATTCAAGAGTCTTGAATCGCTGATTTCTGTAACTGTCCTCAACTATCTGCAGTCTCTTTTAACTGTGTTCTTACTTCAGAACATTGAGATCCACAGCTGAGCAATCAGAGTGAGGTGGGTACAAGCCGGCAGGTTTTACTTCAGAACTCTGAGCTACACAGTTGACCAATTGGGGGGGGGGCAAGGAGACAGCAGCCCACCAGGAACATGGAAAACAATTGGGGGGACACATTTTGCCCCTTTTACCCCCTTAGGGGTCATGTTTTTCAGAAACTTCTTCATAGTGGGGGTTGACATCATGGTAGGAATGCACTCCCCTTATTTTGGGTTTCTTGGTGCACAGGTTTGGCCTGGGTATTGAATTTTGGTTGAGGGCAGTGACAGTTCCATCTTGGCTGGCACCCTTACCTTTCCCTCTTGTTTACATCTATTTTGCCCTCCTCCCCATCCATGAAGTAGTCAGCAGTGGGAGTTGGAATGAGGTTATTCACCATCTGATTGTCTTTAATATTGTACTGATGTTTTAAATTAATTTTATCTTGTTTTATCTCTGGTTGTACATCACTCAAAGCCCTGCAGTAGCAGGGGTAGGGTGATTCAATAATAATAATAATAACAATAATAATAACAATAACAATAATAATAATAATAACAATAATAATAATGATAAGGAGAGGAGGAGGAGGAAGAGATTGGATTTATACCCCACCCTTCACTGCCCAAAGGCGTCTCAAAGCAGCTTACAAACTCCTTTCCCTTCCCCTCCCTACAACAGACACCCTGTGAGGTAGGTGGGGCTGAGAGAACTCTAACACAAACTGTCCTTGAGAGAACAGCTGTGCCAGAGCTTGTGACTGACCCAAGGTCACATCAGCAGGTGCAAGTGGAGGAGTGGGGGATCAAACCCGGTTCTCCCATGTCTCATTGACTCCTATTTGTGCCATGTAGTGCTACTGAAATTATTCCTGGCTCTAGTGTGTTCTGAGTATTACAGAACTGTCTGTAATTATCTGCCTACTACCATAGCCCTGCCACTCTTATGCCATGTCTAAAGGATGCAGAATATGTGTAACAAAATGGCACCCAAAAGATCTCATTTTCTTTTGGTTTATCTCTCTTTGATTTACATCTGGAGCAAAAAACCAAACAACCAAACTGAAAAAAACAAAAACAAAACAAAAAACTAGACAAGAACAATGGTCCCTCTAAGCTGTGGAGTCTTGTGAGCAAAAATTCTGCTTTGTGAGCTACTGGCATTAAAGTTGTGAGTGAACAATTTGGCTACTGCATAAATTAGTTTGCTCTGGAGCCATCCTTCCTGAGTGAAGATTAAAAAGTGTGAGCCAGAGGCTAAAAAACTGTGAGCTAGCTCACACTAACTCAGCTTAGAGGGAACATTGGACGAGAATAATGTCTTTGTATTTTATCTACTTTATGCTCAGTATGCTTAAAAACTACTGTTAATAAGTTCTTCTTTCCCTTGGTACTGTGACATATCGGTTTCTTCAGTTATCAGATGGTATTCCATGTTATAGTAGGAGGCTGAAGTTGGTTCCTTATTCGCAGTTCCTTATTCATTCCTTATTCGAAGGGTTGTTATTTAGCTCTCTTACCAGTTCTCTCTCTGGCTGGGCCTTCTCTCAGTCATACTCAATCAGCTTGCTCAACCGCACAGAAGCCCTACAGGGCCAAAACTAAAAGACTTGCAAAACAGAAACTTGCCCCCGGGGCTGCTTGTATACAGTATATTACATCGTAGACATTATAGCACATGTTCTTAGTCTATACATATTCAGGAAGAAAGTCAAACCTGAGTATTAACAAAGGAGTCAGACTGTTTTTTCTCTTGTGTCTGAAGAAGTGTGTATGCACATGAAAGCTCACCTTGAATAAAACTTTGTTGGTCTTAAAGGTGCCACTGGACCCAAAACTTTGTTGTGCAGCTTCAGACCAACAGGACTACCCAACAGATTCTGTTTTTTCTCTTGTGAATGCTTTAGTTATTAGTTTATTTTTTATTCGATTTACATTATTTATAGTCTACCATTCTCACCACAACTCAAGATCACACAGTATAAGTCAATATGATCAATAGTGTGGGGCATCCAATAAACCACACAATCAGGTCTGGATTGCAGAAATCTGAAATAGTGGAAACAAAGCTGAAACAAGGCATAAGCATTTAAACATGACATGTTAAACAATGCAGAAATTACATACTAGGAACAGACAGTGCACAGTAGTATGGTCCACAGTCCCTATCCCTTTACTAAAGCATCTTCCTGAACCATTTCATTACAAATACACCTCTATTTCCTCTGTTTAAAAAGCCCTTTTGAATAATCCAGTTTTACATAGTTTATGGGAAGCCAAGAGATAGGGAGCCTTCCTAACCTCATCAGGCAGACCATTTCCATAAGGTAGAGGTTTCTTCAATGTAAATCCTAGTAAGGCAACTAGAGAAGTCTACTCACAAAACAACTATGTGTCACCTTAATGAGCATAGCATTTGTTATCCAAAGAATTTCAATTACTTGTGGCTTTACTTCCCCCTTTTCTTTATACATTCTTTGCCTTCTTTTATTTCAAATAAAGGCATTTACTTAAGTTTAAGCATGTAGAAAAGTATGAAGTGTTTCCTGAAATAAATCACCAATAATACATTTAGTGTCAAGGTAAGGATGATTGGTACCGCAGTCTTTAATGCAACAGAACTAAAAATATGATGTTGTTTCCTTGAAGGCTTACCAAAATCAAAGACTGTCTTCCCAAAGCAGTATACACATTTTACAAATGTGGATTGTCATTTAGCAGCTGGGGATAAGAAAGTTAGAGGTGAATTTTAATTTTCTTTTCCATATATAATTTACTTTTCTATATATAGCTGTGTGCTCTGACCTGGATAGCCCATGCTATCCTGTTCTCATAAAATCTCAGAAGTTAAGCAGGGCTAGCCATGGCTAGTATATGGATGGGATTCCTCCAAGGAATACCAGGGTCACTTCACAGAGGCAGGCAATGGCAAGCCTATCTCTAAATGTCTCTTGACCTGAAAACCCTATGGATTTGTCATAGCTGTGTCTTGATGGGAAAACACACATACAGCAATCTGTCTGTCTATCTGTGTAATAGCATTGCATCCTTTTTCTAACATAGTTTTCCCATCTCTGGCTAGCTTTCCCAGTCACTGAACCTTCATGCTAGGGAAATCTATGGCTGAGTTTAGACTGGCAATTTGTTCCGGTAGCCAGTCATGGCAAAAAAGCCCCGGGATAAACTGTTCTGAGTTTTCCTGTTCACACAGCCCAGGCCGCTGCTGGAAAATATGGGGCAGAGCTGGGCAGGAGCGTTCGGACTGCCGCGCCAGGGGGCACACTGTATTCGGCATTTCCCCATTAATTCAGCTGTGAGTGTATGGGTGTATGTGCGCATGAGTGCTCATGAGCTCATGCGCATAAGCTCATAAGTGCATTTTGCCGATTGGGGGAGGACCCCGCAGCACTGGCACCGCATTGGGCAGTAGAGCGGAGCACGGCCAATCATATCGCTGCTGCCTTCTGCCTAACGTGGGTTGCTCCCGGCTTTTCAGCTGTGCGTTCAGACTTCCTGAAAGTGGAGTAACGCATGACACATGTGGGCTTTCAAATTTGCTACCAGTTTTATGAGGTATCTTTTTAATCCGGCGGTGAAGTGCAACAGCACGGGTTGGCTACAGGTGGGGGATGCCAGGCAGATGTGCCTGTGTGAATGCCCAATTTACTCCGGAATTGAATCGTCGCTGGCCCGGGTCCCTACCGGGGCAAATTGCCAGTCTGAACTCAGCCTATATCTATGTAATGTTTAATTGCCATGCAGCTTTGAGGCAGAAAGCCTCCATTGGCAAGGAAAAGACATTTTTAGAAATTCTTACATGTCTTTTGGGATATAAAATGAAATAAACACTTAAATCAACAGTGCTACCATGGCCAATATCAGATGTAAACCTCCTAACTACATTGTTGCTTAGCAGAGAATGTGAGACTATTTAATAGTGTTTGAGTTCAAACAACCTGTTTGAAGTCACAGAAGATTCAAGGGCCTTGAATAATGCTCATGAGAGTGGGTAGTATGTATTTATTTTTAATCTGTTATCTTAATATACAATTAAAATAGTTTCTGCTACTTATTGCCTATACTGTTTGTTGTATTGGACTATCTTCCTGTATTGATGGCAGCATGTGTTAGCATATGTTAGATGACTTTGTGGCAAAAGAATACTTATCTGTTTCATTATAAAATGTTGGGTGGGAGAAAGGAAAGTGTTAACTTTGATGGATTAAATCCAATAATTCATACTAACAAAATTGATAGTGAAATTAACAATAGAGCTGTGAGTTACATTGTGTGCCTGCTAGGAATAGAATGTTAAAATGTTTTGCATGCCAAAGAAAAGAATTGCCAATATTCATCTTTTGAAAGCCTGAACCTTTCAGTTTTGCTACTTATAAATAAAAAGGTGTGTAGACATACCTGAAAGGCACAACACTGCCTTTTCATCCTTGTATTTCATTAAGAGAAATGTGTGCTAGTTGCAATATGTTGAAGTCCTAATACATGAGACAGCCAATTAATTAACTGGAGGGGACTCCAGAGTATCTGTTATGCAATAATGAATCCAAAGAGGGTGGCATGAGGACACCCCCAAATCCAGTGTTACCATCCAGAGAGCATAATACCCCATGCATTACCTGTGGAATTGATGATAACTGTATTTTTCAGCTGTACATAGCCTGATAACTATGGCAGAATCATAAAGATGATTCCAGAGGCGTAACCATGCTTGTCTATTGCAGAAAATTAGACTCTCAAAATTTATTCCAGCGTAAAAGAGGTATACTTTTTCAGGATGAGGCAAGGTGGTGGAATCTATACAGTAACCAGCTATACAGGGAGTACCAAGTGCCCCTAACAACAATAACAATACCTGATGGATGGAGTGATACAGACATTGAAGGCTGTGTGTGCAGTAAGAGAGTTTACTTTGCAATGATGAAGGGACTTGTGCAGGACCAGCCCCAGGTATTTTTGCATACTAGGCGAGGACACCTTCTGGCACCCCCCATGTGCCCACCAATTTCTGGCACCCCCGCAGCCACCTGGGACCATCCCTCCCTCCCTCCCAGCAGCCCTGCTTGGGTGCCTCTTTCAGAGGTCAGCCCCAAGGATACCCACCCACAAGGTCGCTGCCAGAGAGGTCACCGCCAGAGACCCGCCCTCAAGGGACGCCCCCCAGCTCACAAGCTCTACAGCCCCGTTGGCAGCCACCTGATCTAGCTGGCTGCAGTGCCTTGCCAGCCACCTCGTGGGCCCCTGAAGCCTGGCTGTGCTCACCTTGGCTGCCACCACTGCCACCGTGCAGGGGAGGAGCCTCCACCACCACCTCCTCCCCCAGGCCCTGCCCCTGGGCCGGCATCTGAGCATGCACAGAGGGGGGTGTCCACAGGCCACACAGCTCGGCTGGGGCACCAAGAGGCGGGGACGGAGGGGGACAGAGGCCGGCCAGGGTGGGGGGGGTAGGAGGCACACTTTCCTGCAGCTGGGGAGCCCATGGTGGATCACAGGCTGGTGCCCTCGTCGGGCCCACACCCTAGGCAAAAGTTAATGATGGGCTGGCCCTGGACTTGTGAGAACAGGCAGGGATCATGCCGCAAAATGAAGTAGTACTCTCAAGGTTCTGCAGGCCCATGGCCTATTGAAGATTGAACATGCAGAAGAAAAACACCACAACTTGCATGGGGGGAAAATGGCCATAGTTTTTATTGGTTACACATGAAGAAGCATTGGCACAGCATGGGGACAGATCTCACATTGGATGACCCACCTGATGAACCCTGCTGGGGGAGGTAAACCTTGGAATGGTAATCCTGTGGGGACCATATGGGTGCTGATTGCTGTGTGGTTCCCTTGCCACCTGATAGTGAAAGCTGGACAAGAGCCCCAAGCTGGAAATGCCAGTTGATGTGGATGGGTCAGACCTAAATCGTATATGGGGCCCGACTATTATAAAACAATTTTTATCATTGATGAGGTCCCACCTAGAAACTTTGTTACAAGGGGCCCTCTTACGAAAGGCCTCATCATAGTCTATCATGACAGATTCACCAGCCAAGGCACAGTAAGATATTGGATGTGTGTTTAGACAGGTGCCAACTGTGTTCAAAATAGGCAGACTGTACCACACCATTAAAAAAAGCATATCCAGTGTGTTTAAGAAAGTTCATTTAGCTTCCCCCTTGTTTCTACCCTTTTTGTCAGTGCAAGGCCCATGTTTTCCCTCATCCTCTTCAGGTTTAAGCAAAGAGAAGATAACAATATAGTAAGCACCCTGGATCTTGCAGGGGAGGAGAGTACCTGGGGGTTCTTTGAAGTTGCTGTAGACCACAGAAGCCATGTTAGTGTCTGATTGCTCTGCAGCCCAGACTACACCCAGGTTAGCCTTCACCCCCCTATGCCTTAGCACTCAGGCCGGCAAACTTGTAATATGAGTGCCCTTAACCCAATAACTCCCAGACTCATGAACAGAATCCTCCTCAGAGAATAACTCACCTGATGCAGAATCGCTGTTGGAAGCGATGTGATCCCTTCTTGTCCTGTGGGACTTATGATGCCTGGTGCATGGTCTCTTGCATGATGGATGGCTCTGTGGGGTGTTGTCTCTGATATTGCTGGAAGAGATGGACTCCACCAGGGAATCTGGCCCCCTCCTCCTTCCCCTGAGTCTATAGGTGGGGGGGGGGCTCAGAGGGTGTAGGGAGTGTGCCTGTCTGGTCAAAGCATTCAGATAGGTGCTCCAGGGTCTGGACGGTCCCCAGAAGAACTACAGAATTATCCAGCACTGGGACCAGAGAGGGAGCCGGAATGTTGAGAGGTACCCTAGAATGCCACTGTTTAGTAGCTGCCATGACAGAGGACTATGAGGCTTTTGCCTGCTGAGCAAGGTCATGGACGCTTGCCTGTGCATTGGAGGGAGTACCCCAAGGAAACCCTGTACTGGGCTTAGACGTAGCAGTCACCCTGCTGCACTTGAGGCTTGCTGCCCCCTTCTTAGCAGATCTTCCCTGAGAACCTGCTTTGTCCCTGCCTACATTTGCAGAACACTTGGGAGGCATGGCACAAAAGCACTAGAGACCTGCAGTGCCTTAATATAAATCGTAATTTAAATACTTTATTTATTTATTTGTTTGTTTATTTACTTTTTACTAAACATTCTATATGAAATGCTACAGGTAAAGTGAATAACAATGGGGAAATGAATAAAATTGAATACCCAGAATGAAATTCACAAACTGTGTGGTGATGACCGAGGCAAAATTAGAAAAACTTACCACACCAATAGGGCTAAAGAAAGTTGTGCAGAACACGTGGGTGGCACACCCACAAAAAATACCTGCTGAGTCCTAAAAAATGAGGGCACAGACATTAAAGTGGCTACTGATACTAACCCTGAAATCCCCACAAAAGTGCATAAAATAAAAACAAAACAAGCCCCCCACCAACCAAAATGGCACCCCACAGCACAGTACCATCTGTTCCAAAGTGCTGGGTCCCAAGCTGCATAAGATGTTGCAGGAATGGGTCTCTAGCCATTGAAAAACCAGCTACTGTAATCTGCAGCCCCAGAGAGCTTCCCAATGCTGCACAGAGGCCAGAACATCTGCCCAAAGGTTGTCGCTGAACAGCTGCTCTCCCACTGATCAGCTGTTTGTCAGGGCCATGTGACAGAAAATGGAGTCCTAGAGAAGATCGGGGGTTCTGTGCAGTCAGTAAGGCTCTCAGAATCAAGCTCCGGATTACCAGTCAATGTCTTCTGCAACATGGATGAAGAGAATGTGAAGAATAGAGTTGGAGAAAACTCCAGTGCCAAAAAAACCATGGCTTCTATGTCATGAACCCACCCAGTACTGCCCCCACCCCCTGGGGCTGGCCCAGGATGATGTGGATAGCCAGCCCAAAGGCTTCTGTTAGGTAACACCCTCCAGAGCAGCAGAGAGGACCATGTGGCTAGAGGAAGCCAAAGTCGTCTTTCTTGATTCCCTCCTGGACTGGGCCATATACACAGCCATCGGTAATCAGGGCTGATGCAAAAGCATGGATAAAAAGACATATTTTTGTCCTGGTGCCTAAAGGAGAATAAGATAGTTGCCGGATGTGCTTCATGGGGATAAGCAGTCCAAACATGAGATGCCACCATTGAAAAGTTCTGTCTCTGGTGCAACTTGCTGTCCCTCTGCAGGTGAGAACTCACAGAACAGGGCTTAGGGAGAGGATTTTAACTAGATGAACCACAGGGAGGGGTTAGTTCTTCAAGTACCATGCTCCAAGCCATTTAGGGTCTTAAAGGAAAGAACCAGCACTTTGAACTGGAAATAAATTCTTTTGGATAATACACATAGAAAAAATTGCCACCACACTCCAACCAGCATGGTGCTGCTTCTTTCCTCGGCAAGACTTATTTCACTGTTGTGGCGGAAGATCTGGTCATGCCGATAAATGTTGTATGCCTGTTGCACTATCTTGCTACACCATGGAAATAGTCTGATCAGTGACAGGGATACTGAACTACAGGCACTGCTACAGTCTATTCAATGGTGTCAAGGTGACCAATGCCATTATGAGCACTGCTTTGGCATTTGTATGTGTTTTGACAGAGAATGCTGGGGTGGGATGAAGCTATACAGCCAGTGTGATTATTTCCTTGATGGCACTTGGTGTATACTGTATCGCACTCACTCTGTTTCTTAAAATCTCCTATTAATGCTTAACGTTTTTCTCAGGTTTACAAGTAACAGAATTGGATGTGCTTGTGCCAGGCTCTCATTGTAAGAATTGCAGCATGTGTCTACATAGGAACATGATTGTACATCTAAATGCAGAAAAATGATAGTTATTCTTTTTAAAGCAGTTTTCCATTAGTTAAAATTTCCATTATGCACATTCATTTATTATCCAATCCATGGGTGTATTGAGTGTATTTGTGCTAGTCCTGTGGATTACAAGAACTGAACTGGAGAATACCATAGCACTAAAGACAAAGCCCAGCTGGAATTCTAGCCCATACTGATGTAACACAATAACTATTTTACATGTATAGTGTGGACAAAAAAATCTTTGTGTCAACAACTGCATACATTTTAGAGAACTTTCTGCTTTGGAAAAACTAAACTTCATTCAAATATTTTAAAAGGACCAACTACTTTGAATGCCCACAGCGGGAAGAAGAGTATTTCAGTGAAGTGTTGGATGCTGGATAATATAGCAGCACTCATCAGCTCAGTACCACTTTCTTCCCCCCCTTTTCTTTCTTTCCTTTTTTGAAGGGACAACATGTTTTGCTACTGTGTGATAGTAGATGTCAAATCATTCCCTAGGATCTGAGATTAAAGGACCAGAACTAATCTTTAAATCCTTATCTACTGGAACTGGTTTGTTTCTCTTTCAGGCAGGAAAACATGCTGTCATGGTGAGGGGGGGTTGGTATAGAAAGTAAAGAATGGCTTCATCCGTATCTAGGAATGTACAAAGAACTGACCTCATTTCCTACTGAGCAGCAGAAGATTTTAATAATCTTGTTGTAATTGTTGAAGAAAGCTCACCTAACCTACTCCCTCTCCCTTTCCTCTGGTGTTAGGGCAATATTGCCTTTAAAAAAATGGTAGAAAGATGTAATTGCAGAGGGAGACAAGGTCTTAAAGGCCATTGAAGCACTGTTCCAATAATGTGTTTTCTTCACCACAACGTAACCCCACATATTAAAGATTAGAAACAAGTGTTTGTGGAATGGAGGCTGTCAGTGAAGTTCTCCATTTCAAATTTTAGAAATTTAATACTGACATGAGATTTCCAATAGCAAACAAATTAATGTTTTAATAACATTATTTTGCAGCCAAAGTGTATGGCAGAGTAAGTCACACATACCACTCAGTTACTCCTTGATCTTGCTTAGGTTACTTGGTCAAGCATCTCTGAGACCATCCTCTAACACAGAGATGGGAGGGGGGGATTGGTATCTACCTTTGTCTATTGCCTTGGAAAGGATGAAATGAATGGCTTGAATAAAGGATCTAAATACACATCTTCCAATTTCTTCCAATTGCTCCATGCAGGTTTCTTAAAATAACCTTAGATTTATCTTATTTGGTTATTTCTTGTTCCCCAGAAGTTTGAGTGGCAATCTACTGCACACATATGTACACACACACACACTATATGGTTGAGTATTCAAGAAAACTTACTATGTTTGTCATACTTCTTATTCAAGCCTCTGTGCTTGAGCTGAATAGGAGCCATGTAACTTTTACAAAAAGTATGGAATCTGATTATGGAAAATTTACTTGACTGCTCTCAAGTGATTTTGTTCCTGTTGGCATTAATGCAGCAGTTTGGTCTCACCATTATTTTTCAATCTGTCCTGATGGCAGGAGTGAGAGACAGTAATAAAAAAAAAAACATAAATGGGGGTATGTGAGAGAGAAAACAACACAGAGATAAAAACAGCGACACAAATCAGCCATTTTCTCCTTCAGCAAGCCTTTATCAGAAAAAGAACTCATGTGCATTAGAGCTCAGCAATTTTAAGAGCAAGTTGTCTATAAGAACTGCTGGAAAATATAACAGCAGGGAGAATTAAAACGTGTATAGCTTATAAGTAAAGTATGTTTATATGGCTAAGAAAATGCTGCCTCTGACAGATGACAGGAAAATATCTAGCAGTGTGTTCTTGTCCCCTCGATACCTTTGCATTGGCCTTCTCATAATGCTAAAGTAAAAGGGACAGTTTAGCACTCAGGTGCATTTTAAAAATCATGATAGAAAATATTGGTGAAATGTCATATACTTTTTTTCATCTTCATATATTTTCCATGCAGGGCAATGAGATACAGGACAAAGAGATGCCCTAACATTCCTACATTATTATTTTTTAAAAAATATTCATCATTTAGGTCAATTGTTTTAGGGGAACCACAGTTCTTGCCAAAGAATACCACTGACAATCAAAAGATGGAGAGAAAGTAAGGAGCCATTTATTGTCCTGTTCTTATTTAAAAACTAGAAGCTTATACTGCATAGTTTAAAATGCAGATGGAACTGTGTTCACAAACCTATTTATATAATATCCAGAAACACTGGATCTGTTGCCATCTGAATTCAGACCAACTGAGCATGTCTCTAGTCTATCCACAACAATGACTTTACAACGATTATTGAGATGACGTGTGGGCTTAATTTTTTAAGAGCAATTTGTGCTGCCTTAGGAGAAACAAACAAACAAAGCACATGAACACATGAAGCTGCCTTATACTGAATCAGACCATTGGTCCATCTGCATCAGTATTGTCTACTCAGACTGGCAGCAGCTTTCCAGGTTCTTGGGAAGAGGTCTTTCACATCACGTACTTCCTGGTTCTTTTCACTGGAGATGCTGGAGATTGAAACTGGGATCTACTGCTTGCAAAGCACAGGCTCTTGACCCACAGCCCCTCTCAGACTCCCATGAATGTTTGTAAAGTGGTTTAAATTGAAATGGAACTAAAAAAAAAAACTCCTTCTAAAACTGTGGGGGTTCCACTGTATGTATTTGCCTGTAACACAAGTATTTGGAAACTTACAGTAGAGTTGACATGCTAGTTATAAATGTACTTTGCTGTTTGCCAATCCATGTAATATTATACAAATTGAGTCTGAGCTGAATGTTGTCAATCAACCTTTTTTGGCCTAAGTTAGAAACTTTCAAGGAAGACAAAAGACTCCACACACACAAAAAAGTTGGTTGCTTGCCTATTTTTGCCTGTTTTGCTGTTCTCTCATGGTCCTTACTGGTTCCAGAAATTGTGCTCTCTGCAGCTGCTAGATACCACTTTTCCCCTTCTACTTATAACCAAATTATGCCAGAGTAGTAGGAGGAAACATTGCCCTCCATTGTAGTACTCTGAATAGCCGGTGAGATTTGGGTATGTGCTTCTTGACTCAATTTGGCATAACAACAAAAAGAAAAGTGGCACTAAAAATAAATGTAGAGCTAGTCACCACTGCTGATAATCAAGACAAAAATTTTGCTCCCCTTTGTACCCGCCCTACCAGCTTCAGAAGGAGATTTGGAGTGGATTCCAATATACTGGGTTCGAGATGCGTTTAGTGATCAGCTCATAGTTTAATAGTGATTAGCTCAAACTACGGATGACTCCAGCAGGGCAGAAGCCTTGCATATATTCATGTAACACACATACACACACTCCCTGTGATTGGCTATTTACATTGCAACACCACTCAATAGGTCCATTCCAGGATCTTGGTGGCCCATTGTTCTGGTAACTCAAGTTTGTGTCAGTTTCCCAGTGCTGTCCTGGTTCAGTACATAACAGTGCTATATTACTTCAGTGGAAAGGAATTTTGAAGACACTTTTCATTCAGGAATTGAGACCATATGCTGGCTGGCAAATTCTTTTTTTTTAATTCCATTTTTTATTAATTTTATAAAAAAAATTATATAACATAACACATCAACCATAACCTTTAGTGTAACAATTAACACAAAATGAACAAAACATTGACTACATCTGCAATAAGCAGAAATACTAGCTTAAATATTAGTAAAATACAAAGTCAGTATATTTATCTGGAAGCAGTAAGGTTACTTACTTCTGATTCAATATAATGAAAGAAAGAAAACCATTTTTCTACAAAATTCTATTCCTTTGATGGGTTATCCTCGATTAGCAATTGGGTAGCAATTTTGTCCTGGCTGGCAAATTCTTACTGTATAATATTGTCTCCGTTGTTTGACTTGCATATATAGCAGTGCTGCCTTTTGAGCCTTGTAGCATGAAAGTGAGTATGGGAGACATTTTTTAAAAAAGAAATTCTGATCCAAAGTGATTCACCACAGTGTGCTGTAGTGTTTAGCGTTGGACCTTGGTTTAAAATCCCACTCTGCCATGGAAGTTTACTGGGTGATCTTCACACACTCTCAAACTAATCTACTTTACAGGGTATTTGCAAGGATAAATTGGAGAAGAGGAGAATGATGTAAGTAAGGTTGCCAAGTCCATTTTAGCCCCCAGCAGGGGACTTTGGGGTGTTCCCAGAGCAAGTGAGGTATCCCCGAAGTGATGATGTCATGTTGGGGACATCCGCCTCCCCCACCCACCTGCCTGATGGGTGCACATGGAGACACCAGCTCCCTGCACTAAAAGGGGCCCTTTTAAGTGCAGGGAGCTGGAAGGCTTCGCACGCCCGATCTCCAAGCGGAGATTGGGCGCACGGGAAACACCAGCTCCCTGCATTCTTCTTTTCTTCTTCTTCTTCTTCTTCTTCTTCTTCTTCTTCTTCTTCTTCTTCTTCTTCTTCTTCTTCTTCTTCTTCTTCTTCTTCCTCTTCTTCTTCTTCTTCTTCTTCTTCTCTTATTAACAGATGACCTTAATAAATGCTAGATGCATATGAATGAGAGTGGCCAGATGGCTAGGTCCCAAAATTATCCACATGATGAATAACAGCAACTGAGGCACTGGGTTGGATTCATCACTGTATTTCCATGAATACAAGGACTTCTGCACAGAATGTGACTTTCTTGACTCCTTCTTTCTCATGACTGCATAAAATGCCCCCCTCCAGTTGTGCTCCTGTTGTAGAAGAGAACCCCAAGACCAGGATCTGGGGCATCCATGGGAGGGAGTAAAAAAAGTCATGTTCCGTGGGTGGAAGTGCTGCACTGGATCCAACCCAACATGTTTTGGACCAACTTTTTATCCCCCCACATCCAGCAAATTGCATTACTCTAACACACATTACATTAATCTAATACTGACAGGGATGAGGTATGAATAGCTATGGACGGGCCATTGGCCTGATCCAGCATTGGCTTTGTACAGGAAAAGTCTTTCCTGAATTCTCCCTGCCAGGGCCAAATGGCTGTAGCTGGTAACATGTCCATGTGACTTTTGTCACCTGAGCAGATGGCCTGCCAGATGGCAAGCCTCATACCCATATACAAAACACTTTGACACCTTTTACTGGAGCTGGGAAACATACAGGTGCCTTCTCACGCATGGGAAGAGCTAGGCCCAAGACATTAGCACATCAAAGCATTCTCTAACATGATACAGAGCAGTGGGCTAGTAACTGGAGGCAATGGTTAGTAACTGGAGATTTGGACACGTCCCTCCACTCCCTCACAATTGGATAATGGCCATATCTGATAGTGATGTAGGAGGGGGTTAATTGTAAGGAGGGGGGTGGGAAAAGTTACCTCCTTTTGAGTTCTGACTGTGTGTTCTTGTTCCTTTCTGGAAACAAAGAGTTGCTTTTGGGACTGGTTACTTGCTTGCCATGGACTTTGGCTAATAGGCAGCCAAGCTGGTCTCAGCTGCAAACAGCAACATATGGTTTCTTTACAAGATTCCCCTGGTGAGACTTTTGGCCTATTTGCACATTGAACCATCTGATACATCTGCAAGCTGGTAACTATGGATTGGTATGGTATGGTATGGTAACCTCTATTGTGTAATTAGAGCTGACTATACTATAGGCATTATTTGTTTTTATTTACCTTTTGCTAGTCTCATTATATATGCATGCTTTTGCATTGAATAAAAATAATATATACTCCATATTATCTGGGTTTGTTTACTCTGTTGCAACTTGCCCTCTAAGCCTGAGTCTTGTGCCTGAGCTGTCTCAGCTGATGTGGCTGTATTAAATAATTGTTTGCAGCCCTGGTACAGAGCTGGTAAAGTTGTTAATTCCCAGAGACCAGACAAGAGTTGGGACCTCTGCTTCTGAGCTTTGGTGGGGAACCTTTTGTCAAGAGGTCCTGGTGGCAGTACTACTGGTAAGTCCTAGAGAATGTACAGACATTCTCCTGTGTTTAAGTGTTATTGAAGTCAGAAGGATTTGGTATCTCTCATCCCTGGACTGGGGTGAGGGAGAAGAAATCCATGACAGGCTTCTCTTATGTTCTATGTTCATTTTCCCAGGAGACATCTCAGCTGGCATACTAACTGGAATTGGTTTGAGTACCACAAGGATTGCCTAGGAATTCATTAGCAAAGTTTGCTTTAAAACTAAGTTATGATCCTTATTCTGAGCATGGAAGTCCTAACAGAACTGAGCAAATAACATTTCTTCATGCTGTGACATCTTTCATTTTAATAAAATTAGAAATAATTTTGAATTTTTCATCTTGATTTTTCTCTTCCTTTCAATGAATCAACCCCATTTTAAGCAGGAGAAAAGCAGTTGGCTTCGACTGATTACCCTACAGAATCTGAAAAACTTCTGTTCTCCGCAAATACTATAAAAGACCATTATTGAAAGACAAATAGGGCAGAAAAGTAAGCTTCTGGCTTTGAGAGTAGATCAACATGTTTTTTTCCTAAGGCTAAGCACTCTCTGAGTCAGTTATTGATACTCAGTGTCAACGGGATCTTAGTTAAGGACAAAGCCAACTGATCTGAAGCAGTTAGTTGGCTCGTTATAGTGTCATCCTAAGCAAAATCACACATTTCTAAGTCCATTGCTTAGGATGGCACTGCAAATACACTAAACTTACAAGGCCAACTAAGAAATAGTTAACACAAGAGAAATGGGCAACTTCTGTACACACACAGGAAGGGCGGGTATCAATCTGTCTGTCTGTCTCTTCATGAAATGGAATTTCCTGTTTCAAAACTGGGGGGATGTAAAAGCAATGTTATGTGCATACCAGCAATTGCAATTGGGGGTGCCTGTTATGGTGACTGAATTGAAATAGTGGGATCAGATTACTACATTTTCCTTTTAATTCAGCTGCATTTCAAGATATCACCTGAACTGCTGGTATTAAAAGGAAAATGTAGTAAAGATTTTTTTAAAAAATACTTAACCCAAAGAACATGTTGCATTGCCATTTCAAAATGTTCTTATAAATTATGAAATTAAGTACAGTATTTGTTAATGAAATATAGGTATTATGAATTATGCCTATAATACTTTGTTCTTGCCATTTCTAAAATGATGCCTGTACAATGGCATGTATGCTAATATGCATCATTTACAGTGGAAAATATCCTAAGCTTTCAAAATATCACTCTCTGTTGAAATGACAACAGAAGTGAACTGAATATAGCAGAAAGCATTTCTGGATTAGAAAAATCAATTGGTACACATGACTGGGATCGCCAGTGAAATTAATGAGCCACATTGTCCGACATGCTTTTAAAGGAAGATTTAATCAATGTCATTATTAATGGAATAATTAATTTTTCCAGTAATTGACAGATGCTGCCTGTACTGTCATTAATTTCTTCATTTATGTGATAGACAATTCTTCAGTCTGTGGAGAATGATTTTAATAAATGCCCATAAAGTGAACAAAATTAAGATAAAGATCTATAAGGTTATTTGAAACTAAATTACGTGCCAGAAAGCTGGTCAATATTTGTCAAATAGAGATTTTTGTTATGTTATGTGACCTCTCTATCTCCTTGTTGGTGGTTATCATAGCCAAGCAGAGCCTACAGAATAATGATGCTGACATAAGTTCCATCTAGCAGACAAACAATATCTCTTTGTTATTGGCAGCAGATAAGGAGGCACCTTCCCTCATATTGATAGATGAAAGATATTCCTGAGTCATTTAGCATAGACTGTGTCCCAGTATCTGCTGTACCCTTTCGTTAAAGATCCAGGGTCATTGCACAATATTTGTTTGTTTGTTTTGAATATTTATGCCCCCATCTTTCAATATCCAAGGCAGTTTACAATAGATTAAAAGCAATAAAAAAAGACTTTGTCTGGAACATGATTCGTGGTTCATCTCTTTGTGGTAGGTTGGCCAGGAGATATTAAAGCCTCTCACTATTTCCTATTGCTGCAGATGCTGCAGCAGTTTCGTTTACCAGTGTGTGGGGCAGGGACAGCTGCTCTAGGAACTGTGCTGCAGAGCTGTCTCCAGTGGGCAAGTGGAATGTGCTTTTCACATTGGAGGAGGCTTATAGCTCATAAGAAAAATTTTTGCAGCGTTCATTGAAGAGAAATTTGGATTAATACTTTGGTATTTGGCAACCTTGTGCTGGAAAATTATTGTTGAACTCCCTGAGGAAGATTCTGAAACAAAAGGATACCTGGACCTCTGTTGGAGGAAGACAGAGCACATGTTCTAAAGAGACTTTAAGGAGTCCTCTCTCTTGAAACTTTTGTTTAACAGAGGAGGACTGATATTAATTAAGAGGTTGTACAATATCTTTTGAGATTCTTTGGAGATGATATTTGATATTTGAATGGTTTTGATACCTTATGTTTTGATATTTATATGATAAATTATATATGATGACATTACTGTAAAATATTATTCTAAAAATATAAAAAATATTTATGATATGTCCAATCCAATGCTGGCCTTTGTTTTGTCACCCCTTTGTCCTTTCTGCATATGCTATTGCTTTGTTTTCAGGCTGACAGCATTCTTTTTGTCAGATGACAAAGTGAAAGACCCTACATTTCAGGGTACCATTCCTCTAGCCGGTTATCTTTCACATTTCCTCTCACAGTATATGTGAATCGGCAGACAAATAAAAAGGTTCCAGAATAGACAAATCAGAATAAACCCCAGATTTAAACAGCTTCTGTAAGACAGCTGGCCACAGCTACTTTTAGATGAAGATAGAGATCCACTTATACAAAAACTTCTGTTCTTCTTTTCATCTCATGCTGCCACTTCATCCTCCACTCACCAGCTGACTGCCTATTATAATTGGGGGGAGGGGGGCGGCAGCAGTGGAGTATGCCAGCATGTGGCTCTTCAGCTGCCCCCTTCCAATGTATTGGCATGTTTAAAACAAACCAAAAGTTGTATCCTAAGCAATGTCAAGGAAAATACACTTCAGGAATGGTACTTTGCATCTTTCCCATTGCATCCTGCTGTGCTCTCCAAAATGGGCCTCTTGGGGAAGACAGCACCTTGTCTAACTATGTGTAGTCAGGGAGATGTGTATCATAAACATGTGTCAATGTAACTCGGCCCACTGTAGTAGTAGCAGCAGCAGCATTTATTGTATGTAGCAGCAGCAGCAGCAGCAGCAGCAGCAGCAGCAGCAGCATTTATTGTATGTGGCCAAAGGACATTACAATCAGTCACATAGACGTAAATAGTGCTTATCAAGTTTTTTAAAAAATCCCATCTTACTGGTACAACTTTGGCTTATATTTTCTTGGCTGTCAAGGCAAACAACACTATATGAGACTAACAAGACTGTATTTCTGAGGAAAAATTTAAGCCCTTCATATATGCTGTAAGAAACTGAGCTCTAGGCTTTATGTAAAAGGAGTAAGACAGAGTGAGATGGACTGGGTAGAATCTTCCTCTTCTGCCTTTCACTTATACATTAATGGAGCTGCTGGGTTAAGGTTCTACATGCGGCTTAAATGAATGCTGCATGTGCATGGCAGTAAGGCCCTGTATGTGATCATGCATGATCTAGTTGCAAGCTTGTCCATGTCACATTATGTTTCCAAGATAAATGCTGTCCCAACAGCTGCACTTTGCTTCCAGTTTTAATCTCTAGTTCTAAGTTTAGTAAACTGACTGAAGCTCATCTATGAGGTGCTCAGAACTGAGCCCACTGCTGCTGGTATTGGTAAGTGCAACACTCGCATAATCTAGCACTGGGCCCTGGGGAGCTAGTGTGTGTGTGAAACTTGGCTCCCAATGGGCAGTGATGGCATTTACTCTCATGGGCCAGCCAGAGCTCAGCAGCAGGGAGCCCTTGGGAGAAGTAGGTCAGCTGGAACTCGGCAGCAGCAGCAGCAGCAGCAGCAGGGACTCCTCAGGACAAGCAAACTCCTCAGAAGAAGAGGAGCTTTGTGTGGCCAGCTCTGAGCTGGGAGAAGACAAGTTGGAAAAGGAATTACAGGCTCATCAAGGCTCACAATCAGCAGATGACTCAGAGCCACCAGCACCCAGCCGTGATGCAGCAGGTGAACCTCAGTTAAGCATTAGCAGTCCACCAGGCTCACCTCCCCCCTTTGAGCACCAGAGAAGGGAGCTAAGAAGGGAGCTGCAAGAAAGATGACAGAGTGCTTGGCTCCTGGCCTGTCACCAGCTGCTTGCTGATAACATCACAGAGTATTTGCAGTCATGCTTCAGCAGCTGGCTGATAACAAGGTTCATTTGTGGATACCTGTAAAACCAGCTCAGGGAGTCTTGTTTGTGGAAGCCTTGAGCTTGCAAGGAATATTTATTTCATTAATTATTTAAAATATCTCATACCGGATCTCCTTAGACTGAAGGTGGCTACAAAGCAACAACAAATTGCAAACACTTGAAACAATATAACAGTCCATCTTCAAGCTAACAAACAGGATAACACAAGGGGAGGGGAAACAGCCAGATCTGCCAAGATAGTATACCCTCTGCAAAATGGATTTAAGGCAGATCAGAACAGAATTTTGGGACACATTCTGGCTCCAGTTATACCATAAGAAGCTTGGTTTAACAACAGAGGGCTGGGGGTGGTGGTGTTACAGCCTTGGAAAAAGTGGAAGAGAAAAAAGGTGAATATTTAGGTATGCCACCTGATTAGTGATTTTGTGTAAATAAGAAAACATAGAGGAGTTGTTTTGCAGGCAGCCTTGGTTGGTTCATTGAAGTGGGGTTTAAATAGTTATTTCCAGTTCCAAGAGTTCAAATTTCATTATGGGATTATTTGTGGGAAATGACAATGTCGGTGTAGTTCTTCCTTTGGTACAATGCTAATGTAACATGATACCTTGTTGCTTAAAATATGCTTGATTGATTACTTGTGAGGCTTTGATTATAATCCTTCCTTCCTTCCTTCTTTCCTTCCTTCCTCTTGGTTCAAGGCAGCTTGATGTGGGGTGAGAAATGCTTTTGTTGTGGTCATTGCCCAAAACTTGTTTACTGGCTCATCTAAAGGCCAAGAGAAGGGAAACTGGTCTTAGCTTCAAGATGGAAGTGAAAAAGTTGAAATGTAGGTTAGATGGAAAGAGCCTGAAAATAGCCTAGGATGTATTATGGGGGACTGCAGGGGAAAGAAGAAGCAGAAGGCATTTTACATGAATCCACAGAGGATGGAACCCCAAATATCTCCAAAATGTATATAGGATAGAATTTATAAGCAGCAACAATAAAAACAAAGTAAGAATGCCTACATTTTAAGAATACATAATCACTTTAAACATAAGAACATAAAAAGAACCCTTTACTCTTCTCTCTTTCCCCTTTGCTTAAAATAAGTAGAATTAAATACACAAAGCCTAGAAGAACAAAGCCTAAGAGTGTGAGCTGATAAAAAATTATAGGTGTAGGCCAGGCAAAACAAGTGTACCGTACTTAAAACTGCTAAGGAGATGATAGCCAAGGCAGGCTATTCTACAACACAGGTGCTTCTACATGAAACATTCTGTTCTTTGTTACCATCCAGTGAAAAAGTGTTACACAAAGCAGGGCTTCACAGAAAGATCTCAGTGAATAGCTAGGGTAATGCCCAATAGATAGAATGTTGCAGAGAGAGCGAGGGCAAGCACATGTACTTCCCAAGCCAGCAATATGATTATAGGAAATGCTATACATAGAAACACTGATCACTGAACACACAATCCCTCTGAACATCAGCTGGATTTGTGGAGAGTAAGAATGGATGCAAACTTGCTGACCTAGCCCAATCTGCTTCTGCATGATTGTGGCTTGTGAGCATGTCACCTAGCCATTACATACACTCCAACCCTGTTATCAGCAGTAGTCAGAAAGTAGTCCCCAACCAAAAGAAAGGAGTGCACACATAAACTCTTCCTTCACACGTTTGCACTGTGCAGATGTCCCAGTGTGCTCCTGCCTGTTCTTTCCACTATTTATCCAATCAATGCACAGAGAGGTCATAAATAGAGGTTATACAAACTGTGACTAAGTACTCTGGGTTAGGTGCGTATTTGCTATCTCCACTCAATACCCCTTCTCTCTCCCTTGCCACCCAAGTAAAACAGAAACAAAAATACTGTGGAGGGAAATGAAAACTGGAAGCATATATACATTCAAATGTTTCAGTGACACCAGAAAAACTGTTAGATCTAACCTAGTTATTTGCATATTGGATTATGCCCTAATGGAATCAAAGAATGATAAGAATTTTCTCCCCACCCCTTCATATGGGACTCAGAATGTACAAAGGAAATGGATTGTTTGAAACAGATACTACATTAAAGCCTTCTTCCAACCTGGTCATATAGTGCCAAATGCCTGGAGGGAATGAAAAATGTCCTGCTTCTTTAATAGAGGCTTAATAGGATATTATTTATTTAGCAGGTGATAGGGTTGCCAAGTCCAGGTTGGGAAATTCCTGGAGATTTGGGGGCAGAGCCTGGGAAGGGTTTGGGGATAGGAGGGACTTCAGCAGCTATAGTACCATAGAGCCAACCCTCCAAAGCTGCCATTTTCTCCAAGGGAAACTGATCTCTTTCATCTGGAGATAAATTGTAATTCCAGGAGATCTCCAGGAGATCACCTGGAAGTTGGCAACCCTAGCAGATAAAGTTATTTATCTCTACATCATGAAAGTTTTGACTTGCCATTTCCACACATTAAACTTTTATTAAGGGAGCGGGTCCTTTTTCTCCAGGCCTGTAGGCAACCCTACCCTAGTTATCATCCTTTGTTTACTTTTCCACTGGGAAGAACATTATGAACTTTCGATGTGGAAGCGCAACATTTTCAACCAAGCCCTGTGCTTAATCTGTATAAGCTGTACAAAATGCCCTGTTCAGTGTTTGAATACATTTCTAATTAATCATGATATGCTTTATATTTATGATATTTCTATATTGTATCTATAAATACAATATATCTATATTGTGCTTAATATGAAATCAGCATGCTTTCCCCTTAGCTGCATACTGATTCACTGCAAGGAATGGTATTGATATGACCAAATCACTATGCAAGAATTACACAGAAAAATCTTTGAAAAGTGATTTATAAACTGACCTCATGCGGGGATGTGGGTCGCTGTCCAACTTCTATTAAATGTTTGGGTATATAACCAGTCCCCCCCCCCTTGGCCTTATCCAATGGAGGGATGAAATTCTCTTTGCGTTCTGCTTTGTAGATATCACTGAAATAATATTTATGTACAAAATATAAAGAACTTTGTCAAACATACATGATTTGCCAAAAATTAAGCTTCATATTAATGTCGCAAGCTGTTTTTATAGTAATAAACAAATTAAGGATTAACGATTATTCAGTGTACTGTTTATCAAAAGACTGTTCAAATAGAAATGTAAAAGTAGAATTCTGCTTTACACCATTTCATATTTAAAATTCATTAGAAACCGATAGGAAATGCCACAGTGATAATCTGCATTTCTCTGTACTTATTGTAAGCTTTGAAGAAAACAAGCCATGTATATTTTCTCTGCTTTTGGTTTGCCAGCTGAAACTGAACATGAAAAATGAATTGAAAATGCCAATTGCTTGCTTGTTTTGGCTCAACAAAGTGTGTCATCAGATATTCTTTCCAATACCTGTAATGCAACACAAGTTAATTCTAGGAAATGAATCACTTGCAGATTGTCCAATCATGTATTAAAATATGTGTCTGTTTTCTGTGCACAGTTGATAAGGTTTTAGTAGAGTGTATGAATTTCTGAAATTGTAATATTCTGATTGTTTTCCACTGTGAGAATGATACTGAAATTCCTTTTAGAAGAGAAGGAGCCTATTTTCTTGATCATTGTCATTGTGGGAGTAATGGATGGTTGGCTGTAACTTGTAGCTTGATTTGGCTTATTTGAGGGAGGGCATTGATTTTAATGGTTTTAAAATGAAATTATATCATGAATATTTTAAATTGTAAGACTGGAAAGGTGGGATAAAAATGCTGGGGGGTGGGATAGTCCATCATAATATAACAGACTTTTTAGTTTGAATGAAAAGCCGTCTGAAACAGATAGGTCTTTAAAGCAATCTGGAAAACTGTCAGTGTGCTTTTCAACCATGCCTTGCATGCCAGCCAATCAAACATTGGTTATGGCATAGTACCCTAAAGAGACCCTTTGTCTCAAGACCTGTGTCAGGAAATATTGGTGAACCAAATTTC
This sequence comes from Gekko gecko, assembly GCA_029375565.1. Taxonomy (NCBI): domain Eukaryota; kingdom Metazoa; phylum Chordata; class Lepidosauria; order Squamata; family Gekkonidae; genus Gekko; species Gekko gecko. The sequence goes on from JAPDNY010000008.1 coordinate 97,805,753, forward strand.
AGTCCTGCTGCCATTGCCTGCAGCTGTTTTTTAAGGATGAATTATGTGTATGGATTTCCAGTTATGGAACTTTAGCACCACATATAGACAGGTCATTAGATAGGGTTGCCTTAGTGGTACTGCTTCAGCAAATACAGGGGGATTTTCATTGTGATGCATGGGGAGGATGGAGTTTGGGGAAGATATGTCATCACTTCAGGGTGACACTCTAGAAATGAGGAAGTTCCCAGGGTGTCCATTTTTTCTCCCTCACTTCAATTTCTCAGGGGCTAGGAATTGGAGCCAATGGTGGGGAAAGGCAAACGGCAAGACTACTCCTAGACTATACTATGGGCTGTCTGAAAATGGGTAGTTAGAATACATCTAAATCCTCTTCCCAATATTGAACTTCTAAAAGAAATTCTGAAGTTCAGTCCTGCACACTGAAGTTGTCTTCTGTTATATATAAATTTATGGTGTATCTTATGTTGTGAGGATTAGTTGTACTTTTCACTGGGGTGGGAAGGAAACTTTTGTATTTCTGTATACAGTGGCATGGCCCTTTCTAGATGAGGAAGGACAGTCCTAGATAATTTGTGAGGTAAGATTCTAATTTCAGATCTCAATATTAATACTGAAATTGAAGATCAACATGCTGAATCCTGGTTGAAATTGACAGTCTAGTTGCTTCTTCTGAGAGTGACTTTTAAATCAAGCTAGAGTCTTCATTGGCTTGAACCCAGAGAACAGGAAGTTGAGGCGAATTTTTGGAACACATCTTTTCTGCCTTCTCCTTCTGACTGCAGTTTATTTCTTGCACTATATTTTGGGGGAAAGTTGGCAATGCATATTGGATGTGAAGAGCTACTGAACGAAATTTTCATACTGGTATGTGGGAAACCTCTCAAGGTTCTTGTTGTGTTCAATTAAAGCAAACAAACAAAAAGATTAGCTAAAGCAGTGCATGATGTCTATAAAGTGAATCCATTAAATGACATTTTTTCTGTGTTAAATTAACCAATATTACCATAGAAGAGCCTAAATACAATTGTGCTATTGATTAAATGACCTTCTTTTATGCATTTTTATTGTTTTCCTGAATTTAAATTAATATGTAAATACTCTCCCTTCTAAGGTGCTAGGATTCATACTTGGGTTCATGCAGTTGTATCTAATACAGTATAAGGTCAATGCTTCCCCTTTTGTTTTTACTCCTTCATGCTGCACTGAGAAGTTTTATAACAATGTTGAAAGTATGAGATGAATTCATCATAGCTGCTTGAAGGACTTGAAACCGAAGAGCCAAATGTAAGGAGCTATGGATTCCCTTCTGGCAGTGCCCCTATTTCTACAACAGTAGGACATCCTGTACATACTCAAATCATTGATGATTTTTATTGGAACTGCTTGATGCCCTGATACTGAGACTGTGAACAGAATTATAATATAAGTTGCCATGATTAGTTTGAAATCTACACAGTAGTTAATCTACTCTGTTATAAACCAGCTGTGCTAAAGTACTTGCATTTGAACAGATTTCAATCCAGATGGGAAAATACCTGCTTTGGGTGAGAAAAAAAAAATCTATCATACAGAACAGGTAATTTAAGTAAAGAGTGGCAAAGTCTATTTTATTTACCATGTTTAATATTGCATGATGCAGAGAACACCAATAAGTTTTCCTACCCATATCCTCCCCATTTATCATCTACTAAACTAATTGCATATTGAATACAATATATCATAGTTTTGGAACTGGGTGCCATAAATATGCTAATATCACTCAGCTCCATATTTTTCTATCTAAATCTCCAGGTACAGTGGTAGAAATCTTGAGCCACTGCCTGACTACTGTGATTAAATGGCCAAGACAGGGGTGTCAAACCTATGACCTGTGGGCCAGAAGTGGCCCGCCCAGGGCTTTAATCTGGCCCGTGAGTGGGACTCTCTTCTTTCCCCCACCCCTCCCCTACTGGTTCTTGCACTTCTGAGCTCAGGCTGCTGCTGAGTGCAGGGAGCAGAGGTCGGGGCTGCCTCTGAATCCAGGGAGCAGGGGGCAGGGCTGCTGAACTTCCCAGCTTCCTTGGTCTTTCAGTGTGTTCTTCTCTGCCTCCCAGCCACCACTCCCAACCTCCGTCATCCTCCTCACAGGTAGGGGCCATGGGACATCTTTCTGCTGTGATCCTGTGTGCTTCTACTTGATGTTTTATTTTAAAAATTGTGTTGCAAATCCCACTGTTCCCCCACCTTTCCATTTTAGGCAGGCATCTTTTAAGGGAGGTTTGGGACCAACCACAGTTAAAATATAGTGTTCTACAAACTCAAGGAACTCCAGTTTTGAAGAAAAATATTGGTTTTAACACATATCCCCTAATGTGGGGCTCCAATGGAATAGCTTAGCAGTCTGGCATTACACATGTGTTCAGGCCACTTGAACTTTTCAATGAGGCTTTCACTGTGCCCTTATTTGTTTTTAACTGCCTTTCTAATAAATACATGTATTTTTGTATATTGGCCCTTTATTAGACTTCTTTCTTACCCTTATGGTTCTTGATTCCAGTTTTTGGGTCAAGTTTGTTTTCCTCTCCCTGTGTCTTATTATACATGTCCTGGCCCGATAAATTCCGATTTATGTCAGATCCGGCTATCATAACAAATGAGTTTGACCCCCCTGGGCTAAGAATTTTTTTAAGTGAAACTGAATCCCAGTAAGACAGAACTGACACTAGCTGGGGAGGCTGAGACCTTAAAGGACATTGTGCTCCCCATCTTTGAGTGGGTTCAGTTGACCCTTGTTGACTCAGTTAAGAGCCTGGAGCTATATTATATACATCACTTCTGGAGAAACAAGTTAATAAAGGTACAATTAGCTTACCACCCACCCCCAGCTTCATCAAACACGGAAGATGGCTCCTTACTTTTAGGGTTGCCAACTCACCTCATTGCACCAGCAGAGGGATTTGGGAGACATTCTGGGACATCCCCAATGCAATGATGTCACCTGAAAGTGACATCACTGCATCAGCAATGTCGGGGTGACACTCTTGTTTTGGGGCAAAACTCTATGGTAAAACCGACTTCATTCCATAGAATTTTGCCCTCAAACCAGAGTGTCATCGCATGACGCCCCCGATCTGATGATGTCACTTTCAGGTGATGTCATTGCATTGGGGATGTTGTACAGCAATGTTGCTGCTTGGGGGTGGGGTTTCCCCCACTGGCCAGCTGCAGGCAGAAGCCCCATAAACCAGGAGAGCCCCCATTAGGATCTGGGGACTGGCAGCCCTATTACTTTGACTCTGCCTAGACACCTGGATTCATGCCACAGTAACATCAAAATTAGACTGTTTCTAAAAGGAGGAGGGGGTGGGCATTTGCAGCAGTTGCCACAGTGAGTGAGATGCCCAAAGGAAAGAGGGAATCACTTACAGGTTCTGTGACTTTAAGTGCATCATACCGGCCTGTGTCTCTGTAATTGCTGCAGTCAGCAATGGTGAAAGGGAGCTCTTGGGGATACAGGGAGCCATTGCAGGTGGTGAAACAGTGGGCTGCTGTTTTCTCATGAAGCTGAGCAGGCATAAGGGGGAAAGTGGGGGACAAGGGGAGCTACATGGATCTACCTTTGAAGTCAACCTGGAGAGTCCAGTTACTACAGAATGCCATGGCTCGGTTATTCTCAGGAGCTAAGGTAGGTCAGGCACATTACACCCATTTTGCAGTCAATCCATTGGCTACCAGGTCCACTTCAAGGTACTGATTATCACATACAAAGCCTTGCCTGGCCATGGACCTTCACATATATAGGACCATTTCCTCCTACGTTCTACCATGACAACTTGGGTCTTCTGCAGATGCCACCCTGCAAACAGGCAAAATCAGCAATCACCTGCACGGTGCTTTATTTATTTATTTATTCAGATGGGATACAGTCTGTATTGATGGTCAGCTCATCTTGATCTATTTGTGTGGCAGGCACAGGCTGTTGGTGGTAATACCAAGGAACATGGCAGCTCATTGATTGAAAGCCTGGTGGCAGTTCTGTCTTGCAGGCCCTGCGGAACTGTAAAAGGTCCCACAAGGCCCTGCTCTCTTCCAGGAGCTCGTTCCACCAGTAAGGGGCTGCCACTGAAAAGGCCCTGGCCCTGATTGTGGGACCCTGAATTGATTTTGGGACCCTGCTTTCTCTGTTGTAGCCCCCACCTTGTGGAATGGCCTGCCTCAGGAAGACTCCCACACTCTAATGATTATGTAAAATGGAGTTCATTAGTTGCTGTAGATTTTCTGGGTTGTGTGGCCCCTTGACATAGAGAGTACTCCATCTTTCTCTGTTATACCTCTGAGGATGCCAGTCACAGCTACTGGCAAAATGTCCAGGTCCTACAATGCCAGGACCATGGCCACACAACCCGGAAAATCTACAGCAACTAATGAACTCCAGTTGTGAAGGCCTTCGACAACATATAAAATGGAGTTCAAGAGAGCTTTTCTATAAAGATAATAGAACTATACTATAACAGAACAATTCAGGAAGGCACTTCATAAAGAGAAAGGCACTGTGGGTTATACTACTATGTACTGGATGTATTATTAGCTTGTTACCCATATCACCCTGTTGTCATTTCATTGTTTTCTACTAAAGTAATACCATATTTCTTCATTATATCCACACTCTGTATCACAACTAGTATGATATGGTCAGTTAGATTTTGGTCATCCTATTCCTACTACGTTCCTCAATTGATGTCTCCTCATAACTATGGTATTAACCCTTTTTTCACTGTTAAGTCACAGCTGACTCAATGGCAACTCTATAGGGTTTTCAAGACAACTGACGTTTAAAGGTGGTTTGTCATTGCCTCCTTGCCTCTGCGTAGCAACCCTGGTATTCCTTGGTGGTCTCCCATCCAAATACTGATCTGGAGTGGCTATGAATTGAGACAGCTTTGGTTGCTCTGGTAGACAGTCTCCACTTGCATAATAAAGGGCATACCTTTCTATTAGTTTTGCTCCATCCCTTGACAGCCTTTTACATGATCACCCACTGCATTTTTTGAATAGGGGTAGAGGAAGATAGGTGGAATATCATGTGTTTTATATCAGTATCTTGGGATCTATTGTATATGGCTGTGCTGCGTCCTTTGTTAGAATCAATGTTGTGTGGTGGCAAAGACCCCCCCTTTAATTTAGCATGCCAATTAGCTTCCTGCCTTGAATTTGCTTTCCACACTGATTTATACTACAGTAACTTCAAGGTTGTGTTATTGTAATGTGCCCTACATGGGGCTGTCTATGAAGACAATTTGGAAACTATTAGCCCAACTATACTTGGTGCAAAATGCAGCTGCTCCTTTATTATCTGGAGCAAGTTGCTCTATAGATCATTTGCTAATTCTTAGATGGCTACACTGGCTGCCTCTTTTCCCAAGTTCATTAAGGATGCCGGTTCTTCACTTTAAAGCCCTTCATGCCCTAAAACAGATAAACTTGCTGGATTCCCAGTATGAAGCTATGTAACTATGCTGTGCCTCCATCCAATATTTTGTTTCTCACCCCTCCTATAGACGTGTTAGAAAGGTCAGTATTCAGTCCAGGACATTCTCTGTGCTGTTTTGAACATTGTGGAATGGCCATCCTATGGCCATCCTGAAGATGTCAGGAAAGTATCCACTTTGCTATATTTGTGGATGCAATGTAAAGCAGAATTGTTCAGGAAGGATTTTTCAGTTGGTGGCTATTTTTTTTTTTTAAAAAAACAGGACATTTCCATCTGATTTGTATCTATTTGATAACTGTCCTGTGGTCTTTGGATAGTGTTTTGTTTTACTTGGTTTGAAAAGGCATGATTTTAAATACTATAAGCTACCTCAACCTCTTCTTTGGAAAAAGACAGGTTTAGAAGTCTTAAATGAATAAATGAAATAAAGTGGTAAAAAAGTGATCATTTTTGTTGATAATGCCACAGACCAGATTTTCTTAACCCAGTCCATCAGAAGTAGGGTAGATGGGAAATTCCAGCACTCTGAAATACATGTAACCAGTTCAACATCGTTTGGTGAAATAGTATTTCTTAAATAGCCAAGTAAAATATGTTGGACTTTAAAAGGTATATACTATGTCACATCATAGCCTCTTGGGTGCAGCACTTTTGTATGAAAAACAGTAGATATAGTAACCATGTCTGGGTACTTTGATTTGCTGCCTGAGCCAAACATGAATGGTTAATCAGTTATGTCTCTAGTGTTTTCCTCTGTTCTTATTCATCTCCCAGCTCTTCAACAAGTTGTTGCATTTGTCTATATATAGTATTAAAACATTCACAGTTCTTTTGATGTGACTTCAAAAGCTGCATAGGACATGCTTTCAGTCTTATTCTTTTAATGATAGTACTATACTGTTGTGACGTGATTTAGACTTATGTTTGTCTAGATGGAAATGAATTTACATTTCAACATTTTTCTTTCAGAAAAAAGGCAGATTAATTTTCTTATTGTTTTAGATGTCTTTATGCTGTAATTCTCTTTTCTGGAACATTTACATTTATTGGCATGGTTCTAGTTCTGCAGATTTTTCAGATGTCAGCCTTGAATAAACTCCTCCATTTGCGCCAAATGCTGTTCTCTGTGTACTTAGTTTTTTTTTAAAAAATGAATTATATCAGATTAGCATTGCATTAAAGCATTTTTGTAATTTTGTGCTTTTGTTTGGCCTATAATTTCAGAACTTCTCTTTGGCACTGAACTATCCATTACTTTAATTGTCTTGACTCTTAACTAGTTTGTAATGCCAGTAAATTATGAGGTACATTATACATAACTAGCTGCTAGATCTGGCAAAGAGAAAAGACTATTTTATTATGCCTACAGTGTCAAGACTCCAAAGGACCATTTGGTGAAAAGTTACTAACTGGTGAAAAATTCCATAATTGATGTTAATGTAGAGACACATTTTCTGATCTAGAGCTCCTATACTTTGGGTGATTTTAAATGCTGTGGTGTTATACAAAGTGAAAAAGTCTAAGTGTGCAGTATTATAGTACTGGATATTAAGCTTGGAATAAATGCCCTTGGCTATAATGTCTTGAATATCTCACTGTCTAATTTTTGTATAACCTTTAAAAACTGTTAAGTATGAGACTTAAGGCAGCAGCTCTTGAACAGTGATTCAGCTTTATTTATAAGGTAGGAAACAACACAAAAACAGGAGAGCAACAGGCCCTCTTTTAAACTATCCGGGCTGGCATAGTCAGGCCCCTCGATGTGTAAAGAACCAATCAAAACAATAACATAACAATCAATGAGTTCATCTCCCTCTATAACCATCTAGCATCCTGATTGGTCTGCTACGCAGAGTAGCCAATCAGAGTTTGTCCTTTTCAATACCAGGCCTAGATAGGAGTGAGATTCAAGCTCCAGTTATTTATGTATACCAGATAAATAACAAAAATCCTCTGGCTGGATATCGTTGAACAGTATTACCTAGGGTTACCAGGTCCCCCTTGACTAGGGTTGGAAAATACCTGGAGACTTTGGGGTGGATCCAGGAGAGGGCAGGATTTGGGTAGGGGAGGGACCTCAGCATGGTACAATGCCATAGAGTCCACCCTTCAAAGCAGCTGTTTTCTCCAGGGGAGCTGATCTCTGTCACCTGGAGATCAGTTGTAAAAGCGGGAGATCACTGGGCCCCACCTGGAGGCTCAAGTAACGAATAAATATACACTGAAACACACTTTTGTAAATTAACGTGTTCTATTTATAACTATCTCTCCTTATATATAATTCTGTTTTGGAGTGGCACTTTGCACCATTGGCTATTCAATGCACTCCCTCAGCCATTGGCCCATCAGCTGCCACTCAATAGAACTTGCATGTCACTGGCCAGGTGCTGGGTCTGCTCCTCTTCTCTGCCCACTCCCCCTTCAGCCACACTGTCAGAATTACTGGCAAATGGTTTTCTTTCTTGATGAAGACACTTCTCCTGCTTGCCTCCTGTGTGGTACTAACTGTTCCCTCAGTGGCTGTTGGAAGGTGTAACAAAATTACAGTTATCTGTATTTATAAGATGGCTTCCGTCTGTGGTTGGTTGTTTAAAATGTTCCCTCATAAGGTTTAATTGAGCTGTAGTTCCAGAGAAGGGCCTGCAGGGGTATCATTCACTGGGTTGAATGGGGCTTCCTCATCTGCTGGCCTACAGTTCCCAGCTGCCCCAAGGCCAAAAAGTGTGGGAAAAGAAGGACTGTACCAAGGGGCAGGGCAGCATCAATATAGACTCCAGCCCATCCAGGGACAAGGCAGCCTTCATCCTACAGGAGGTTAGGAGATGCTCTTGCTGCCTGTGTTGACAAGGCTGTCCAGGCCACAAGCCAGACACATGGGGGAACCCTGGGAGGCAGCAGAAATTCAGCCATTCCACAGTCAGCTGGACTGGGGAATTAATGGAAGTTTCCCTGCTCTCTTGGGCAAGAGGGAAAGGCTGAAGCAGAGCCAGAGGCCAGTCCAAGGAGAGATCCTATCCTAAGCCCACAACCTCCAGAGGTAGAGAGTATTGTGTGTAGGGAAAGAGGATTGTGTTTAACCCCTATTGGTTCATAGTGTGTGCTTACACCTACAATTCTGTCTTATTCATTTAGTGTGTGCGTGCTCCATAATTGTGTAAATAGTTAAATAAATTCTTTTATTTGGGCTAATAATCTGTGTTGTGCTCTGATCACATAGTCTCCCCACTTTGCACAATACCAAAGGGAGGGGGTAGCCCAAGGAAGCAAGGAAGGCCAGACCCTTGGGTTGCTAACTTTCCAGGGATTCCCCCAAAGATTGGGAATTCCATCTCCAAATAGGGAGATTCGGCCAGAGGGGTCTCACTGTCCCTCTAAAAAGGCAGTCACAATTCAGTGAGTGGTGGCAGCGAACTTAAGGAGTGAGATACACCCACAGGACAAGGGTGGGAGGCAAACAGCTGAGTTGTAAACTGGGGCCCATTTTGCCATGGTAGGCAACCAAGCTTGGTTCAGACAAAGGAAGAAAACCCTTTGCAGGCCTTTGTGAGGAACACATTGGGGCCAGTCCTGCCTAGGATTGCCAGCTCCAGGTAGGGAGATTCCTGGAGATTTTAGAACATAAGAACATAAGAACATAACATAAGAGAAGCCAATGTTGAATCAGGCCAATGGCCCATCTAGTCCAACACTCTGTCACGCAGCGGCCAAAATATACCAGGTGCCATCAGGAGGTCCAGCAGTGGGGCCAGGGCACCAGAAGCCCTCCCACTGCTGCCCCCTCCAGCACCAAGAATAGAGTGCATCACCTGCCCCAGACTGAGAGTTCCCATCTATACCCTGTGGCTAATAGCCACTGGTGGACTTCTGCTCCATATGTTTATCTAATTTCCTCTTGAAACTGTCCATGCTTGCAGCTGCCACGACCTCCTGTGGCAGTGAATTCCATATGTTAATCACTCTTTGGGTGAAGAAGTATTTCCTTTTATCTGTTCTAACCCGACTGCTCAGCAATTTCATAGAGTGCCCACGAGTTCTTGTATTGTGAGAAAGGGAGAAAAGTACTTCTTTCTCAACCTGCTCAATCCCATTCATAATCTTATAAACCTCGATCATGTCACCTCTCAGCCGTCGTTTCTCCAAGCTGAAGAGCCCCAAGCATTTTAACCTTTCTTCATAGGGAAGGTGTTCCAACCCTTTTATCATTCTAGTTGCCCTTCTCTGCACTTTTTCCAATGCTATAATATCCTTTTTGAGATGTGGTGACCAGAACTGTACACAGTATTCCAAATGAGGTCGCACCAATGATTTATACAGGGGCATGATGATACTGGCTGATTTGTTATCAATTCCCTTCCTAATAATCCCCAGCATAGCGTTGGCCTTCTTTATTGCAGCTACACATTGTGTAGACATTTTCAGCAAGTTATCCACTACGACTCCAAGATCTCTCTCTTGGTCCGTCTCTGCCAGATCAGACCCCATCAATGTGTATTTATATTTAGGATTTTTGGCTCCAATGTGCATCACTTTGCACTTGGCCACATTGAACCCCATTTGCCACGTTGACGCCCACTCACCAATCCTCAACAGATCCCTTTGGAGTGCCTCACAATCCTCCCTGGTTTTCACCACCCTGAACAACTTTGTGTCATCTGCAAATTTAGCCACATCACTGCTTACTCCCAATTCCAAATCATTAATAAACAAGTTAAAAAGCATTGGACCGAGTACTGATCCCTGTGGTACCCCACTGCTTACCACCCTCCACTGAGAAAGTTTCCCATTTATACTCACTCTCTGTTTCCTATTTATAAGCCAGTTTTTGATCCACAAGAGGACTTGTCCTTTTATCCCATGACTATTGAGCTTACTTAGGAGCCTTTGATGAGGAACTGTATCAAAAGCTTTCCGGAAGTCAAGGTAAATAATATCTATTGGGTCCCCCTTGTCCACATGTTTGTTCACTCCCTCAAAAAACACTAACAGGTTAGTGAGACAAGATTTTCCCTTACAGAACCCATGCTGAGTCTGCCTCAATAGTTTGTGTTCATCAATGTGCCTACTAATTCTTTCCTTAATAACAGTTTCCACCAACTTACCCAGTATCGATGTCAGACTGACTGGCCTGTAATTTCCCGGATCTCCCCTGGAGCCCTTTTTAAAGATGGGAGTGACATTAGCTACTTTCCAGTCCTCAGGAATGGAGGCAGATTTTAAAGAAAGATTACATATTTTTGTCAGGAGATCCACAAGTTCACATTTGAGTTCTTTCAGAACTCTCGGATGAATGCCATCCGGGCCTGGTGATTTATTAGTTTTTAAATTGTCCATCAGTCGGAGGACTTCCTCTCTTGTTACCGCAATCTGATTCAGGTCTTCCAAACCCCCCCCCCCCGGTGGAGTCTATAGAAACCAGGGTTTGGGGAGGGGAGGGGCCTCAGCTGAACAGAATGCCATACAGCTCACCTTCCAAAGGAGTTATTTTCTCTGAGGGGGGAGAGATCTGTTGTCTGGAGTTCAGTTGTGATACCTGGTGATCTTCAGGCTCCACCTGGAGGTTGGCTGCCCTAGGTGTAGCACTCAGTGCTTCAGAGCAGGGTCTGCTAGATCCAGGTTCTTGCTGTAGAAGCTGAGTGGGTGAATTTGGACCAGTCACAGACTTTCAGCCTAGCCTACCTCACAGGGTTTTGTGCAAGTCAAAAGGCAGAGAGGAGAATGATGTAAGCTGCTTTGGTCCCCATTGCAGAGAAGGACTACTTTTCCTCCGGGGTAGAGGCTGCAGGTGGTGGTGGGGAGATGGAAACCTGAAGTGTGAGGGGGAAATAAAGGTAGGTTGATGATTGGCTGGGAGGGAAATAGGGTTGCCAACTCCAGGTGGGAAATTCCTGGAGATTTGAGGGATGGAACCTGGAGAGGGTGAGGTTTGAAGAGGGGTGGGATCTCAGACAGATACAATGCCATAGACTTCACGCTCCCAACGAGCCATTCCCTCCTGGGGAACCAATGCTGCCAGTCTCCAGGTGAGGGGTGGAGATCACTCAGAATTACAACTGATCTCCAAGAAGCAGGGGGGAGGAGATGGAAAACTGAAATCAGAGGGACAGATAATGGAAGGCTAATGTTTGGCTGGGAAGGAGATAGGGTTGCCAACTCCAGGTTTGGAAATTTCTGGAGATTTGAGGGGTGGTGCCTGGAGAGGGTGAGGTTTGAGGAGGGGTGGGACCTCAGACAGGTACAATGCCATAGACTCTACCCTTCAAACCAGCCATTTCCTCCTGGGGAACCATTGTTGCCAATTTCCAGGTGATGGGTGGAGATCACTCAGAATTACAACTGATCTCCAGGAGGGAGGGCAGAAGTCAGCTGCAGTCAGAGGGGCAGATAATGGTAGGTTGATAGTTAGCTGGGAAGGGGATGGGGTTGCCAACTCCAGGCTTGGAAATTCCTGGGGATTTCAGGGGTGGAGCCTGGAGAGGGTGAGGTTTGAGGAGGTCACCTCAGCAAATTGATGCTGAGTGTCCAAGGCCTTTACACTCTCCTAGAGCCTCTTTCTAGAGCTTGTTGTATTTATTTCCACTACGGGCCTTATTCCTAGTCATTCTATAAAGTGCATAGTGTGCTATTATAACATCCTTGTCAGGTACATGATGCAGCCTTGAGAATGACAGGAGCTCTCTATCCATGAATCTTAGCTGCACAATGTGTCTTTTGTAGGACTGGCAATAAGCATCAACAAAACTACAAATGAAAGCTCCAACCCCCTTTTGGAAGAATTCGTGCAAGTAGAAGCGGGCTTGTAATTCTGGAAACTCCCGTTGGGACTTGACTTTTAAAATACTGATGCAAAATTGACTGGTAGTTGTTAAACTGAATGAACTGAATATATGTACCTGACAAGGATGTTATAATAGCACACTGTGCACTTTATAGAATGATAGTTATAAATAGAACAAGTTAATTTGCAAAAGATTCTTGCAGTGTATATTTATAAGTTACTTGACACTCCTAACCCACCTGGAGGCTGGCAACCCTACCCCTGGAGATTTGGGGATGGAGCCTGGGGAGGACTGGGACCTCATTGGGGTACAGTGCCATAAAGACCACCCTCCAAAGCATTCATGTTCTACAGGGGAACTGATATATGTAGTCTGGAGATGAGCTGTAATGCCAGCGGATCCCCAGGTTCTACCTCGAGGCTGCCATCTCTAGTAGCCCAACACAGTCCTTTAGTGGCAGAACTTTCATATAGGCTCAGAAGGCTTTCCTAGTCCTTCTATCCCAAGATCCTTGTTAGCCAGGGATATTGAACACTGAACTTGGGACTTCTGCATGCAAATTTGTATGCTTTACTACTAAGCTCTGTGTTTTGCCCACGATTTTTAATGAAGGGTGCTGACTCTTAGCCCACAGTTAACCTTTGTTTCATTCACAGCTTTTGTGGGGATTGATCAGTTTACACTTCTGAACTGCCTCTCCAGACAGAAAGAATTGATTAAGCTAGTTTTTCCCAGGGGAAAATCCTATGTTGCTTTCTTCTGTTGCAAAGAGCCATTGCCACCAGAAGCTCATTGGCTCTTCCTTTTTACAGTCAGAAAGTTCTTTGAACCAGAAGAAAGTACTTTCTTTAATAGACAGGGTCCATAAAGTCTAAGCTACTGGTATGTAGATTTTGATCTGGTTGAGGTAAAAGAGACTTCCTGAATCATAGCTGAGTGCCATTCGCCCCCCTCCCCCCCCCCCAGCCAAAATAATGAGACAGACAACTGTTTGGAATCAAACAAGGGCCACTTTATTAACTATTTAATTGCAGAATAATAATAATAAAAAACAGCAAGGAAACTAAGGGGGAACAGAACAGGCCCGGCAGGTGTCAAGCCAGCCAACCTCCTTGCCTACAGGTATGGGCAAGTCACTAGCCCCAGTCTAGGGCCAAGCCTTTGGCCCGCAAACCAGCAGCCCAGCACACAGGTCAGCCCCCAGGAGTGCCTACCCCCAAAGCCCAACAGCCTCAGGGAGGAGTTTACCTGAAAGGCTTCCTGAAGTTTTCACCATTCCCAGCCCTAAGCTCTACAGCCCTGAGGCCGTTCCTGATGACCCCCCTAGTCCCAAACTGGAACTGGCTGAAAGTGCTTACCAGTTCTGCTTTCATTTCCCACCCTACTCTGCCAAAGTGACCAAACTAATTAATACCCAGCACCCAAAGCCCTGATAGTTTCCCTTATGTTGGTTGTAAGATAGGCGAAAACACACTCATCTTCCTGCCAATTGAGATGAGCATGAAAAATTCCTACCCAGCCCAAACAAGCGACCAGCACAAGCCTACACAGAACACTGGGTGGGTGGGTGGGCCAAGCACGAGTCGACAACTGCCACGGGCGGGAACAGGGCCAAGCCTATAAAGGCTGGCCCTACCCACCCAGTGCTGCGACAGGCTGTGTCGCAGCACAGCTGTCAATCTCCCATTTCTCTGGGAGGCGAAGCCACCCATGCGCTCCAGCGGCATTGTTGCGAGTGCATGAGCCACATCAGCCCCCAAGCCGAAATAATGAGACAGACAACTGTCTGGAATCAAACAAGAGCCACTTTATTAAATATTTAATTGCAGAATAAAACAACAGCAAGGGAACCACATGGGAGCAGAACAGGCCCAGCAGGTGTCAAGCCAGCCAACCTTCTTGCTTACAGGTATGGGCAAGTCACTAGTCCCGGTCTAGGGCAAAGCCTTTGGTCCGCGACTGGAAGCCCAGCGCACAGGTCACCCCCCAGGAGCGCCTACCCCTGAAGCCCTACAGCCTCAAGGAGGAGCTTACCTGAAAGTCTCCCTGAGGTGGTCACCATTCCCAGCCCTAAGCCCGACAGCCCTAGGGCCGTTCCTGATGACCCCCGGTCCCAAACCAGAACGGGCTGAAAGTGTTTATCAGTTCTGCTTTCATTTCCCACCCTACTCTGCCACAGGCAAGGCCAAGCCTCTGCTTTGGCCACTGCAGCCACCTAACAGCCCATGCTGTGGCCACAGACCCAAACGTCTTGCCTTGCCAGCCTGCTGACAGCACCTGTAACAAGAGATCCTTCAACACCTGAACGCAAAACTTACTCTTTCTAACATAACTTCTGTATACGCGGGAACGCCATCTGCCAATTGTTTGAATATCAGAGGTGGAATATTCCATGTCCGCTGCAGTGGATGCAGCCCCAAACCCAGCTCCCTCAGTGTCTTCTGAGTCAGTGACCAAAACTGAAACTTGGTAAGTGGGGAACCATCTCTATGGTGAAATGAAATGCCAACCTCTGATCCCCTCCAGTCAAGGTAATGCTGCAGCGCCCATACCAGGCATAGCTTCTGATCAGAGCATTGACCAAGCTCCAGGACCGCACCTTTCCCCCGCTGGTCAGTCTTGGAATGCCAAATAACCACCCTAACCTTGTCTACCGACATGGTAATGTCATCTAAAGAAAGGGCCCTCCCAGAAGTATCTGTACGTGATGCAGCCACTAATTCACTAATGCACAGTGCCCCAAAAAAGGCTAATAATACAGCCGCATGAAAAAGAGCGGTCTCATACATGTCAGCACAGATGTTTGGCCATAAAGCCTGAAGGCCTTTAAGAATTGCTGGGGACAATGGCTCCCTAGTGTCCACCGTGGTACCGCTCTCTTGGGACCAGCCCTCTAGTGTCTTCCTAACTCTGAAATCCCCTGTATAATCAGCAAAAACTGACACTTTACTAGCATATGCCAAGGAAGACAGCTGACCCTTGATAGTCTTTACCACCAAACCTCTCTTCTTAGAATACACACAAAACTGAATTAATTGATGCACTGGGATGGGCCAAACCTGAGGTAGGCCCAGTGACTGCATAAAAGCTATAAATTCCCAACCTGCCCTCCTATAGGACTTCCTAGTTGATGGTGCTAAGGCTAGTCCAATTACTCTGTCGGACTCAGCCCTCCAATCTCCGAAAAACTCATGGGCATCCTTACCAGGGACTGATCTGCTTCCGGGGTCAACCGACAGAACCTCTCAATCTGTTTTCGGGAGAGAGCGTCAGCAACCCCATTATTAGCCCCTGGTACATGCTGCGCTTTAAACAAGATATTGTTTTTGAGGCAGATTAAAGTGAGGGCCTGGACCAATTTCATGACCCAGGCCGATTTAGAGGTCAATGAATTAATAACTTGAATGGTGCCTAGATTGTTGCATCAGAAATGGACTGTATGTCCAGCAAACTCTGCTATCCTCAGCCCCGCTGCTACCACAATTGGGAAGAATTCCAGGAAGATTAGGTCTTTTACCCAACCCACCCGGAACCAATCCTGTGGCCAGTCTTCAGCACACTAATGCCCTCTAAAATAAACTCCAAACCCAGAAGAGCCAGCCACATCTGACGCTACTTGGAGCTCAGCCTCAACTAATAGGTCCTCCTGAGAAATGATCATACAAAGCTCTTGCCGTACCAAAAGGCATGGCATGAAGATTGTGTTAAAGAATGGGATGACAACTTTTGGTCAGACCTATGGTCCGCTAAGCATCACTTCCCTAGTTCGATACCCCTGGAAGTACAAGAATTCAAGGTAATGGCCAGATGTTATCTCACTCCACAAAGGTTGTCTCATGTAAACTCAGCAATTTCCCTGAAATGCTGGAAAAAATGTCAACAGATTGGCACCTATGCACATTGTTGGTGGGAATGCCCCATTATCTTCACCTTCTGGATACAAATACAGCAAATGATTAAACAAATCCTGAAGTTAGACATTCCTTTACATCCTGAAAACTTATTTCTCCATTCTTGGCCATCTAATATTGAACAACATAAACTTAAATGTATTCTGGACATGATGATTTTTGCAGCACGCACATCCATTGCCTCCTGCTGGAAGGATCCCAATCCTCCCACACTGCATTTGTGGTATCAAAAACTTTGGGATCGATTCCTTATGGATAGTGTAACCAGCAAAATAAACAACGCCTCACAAAACCCAATTAACACTATTTTTATGACAAAATGGGACCCTATCCTGGAACACCTAACTACGGAGGAATGTATTCCTTCACATTGGTCACAATTGCAAAAATGGCTTTAGTACATATCATGAGCACTGTGTCTGACCTGACCATTACTGAAGGTTACTTGTACATCTTCTTTCCGTATATTTGCAATACTTTTGAAACATGTACTGTATCCCTAGTATGGATGGACTACATGTATTTTATGGCACAATCTACATTTCTCCTTATGATCTGTAATTTCTTATAGAGCACATAGTTTCATAATGTTTTTACCTTTCTAGTTGTTATGCATTTTGCACAATGTAATACTTTTATGTTCTTCTTATTGCTAATGTTGATGGTTATATTGTACTGATATTTTTCTCAATAAAACTAAATTATTAATTTTAAAAAAACCTAATAGGTCCTCCTGCCAGAATGAAACCCCATTAAAGGACTCCAAAAAAGCTTGCCAAATTAAGAGGTCCTCCCTAATTCCCTTTGTAACCCTGGTCCTATGGTGAAGCAGGTACAAACCCGCCATGGCGTCACAAAGGCGATACACAAATGCCCTACCTGGGGCCACAACTTTGCAAGCAAAGTTCAGGTGACCTGCAAGCCTTTGGAGCTCCAATAAAGTTATTTTCCTGAGCTTAACAGCTTGACCAATTAACATTTTCAACTCCCGGAGCTTATCCCATGGCAAGCAGGACAACTGACCTCTGGTGTCCAATTCAATCCCTAAATATGTTAATACCCTGGTGGGACCTTCAGTCTTCTCATGGGCCAACAGCACTCCCAGCTCCAAGGCCAGAGACACAAAGGAGTCTAGTAAGAACTGACAGTGTCCAGTACCCACACCACCAACAAACAAGAAATCATCTAGGTAATGCACTGTGCTGTCCAGTCCAGTCCTGAAACGCAGGGCCCATTCCAAAAATGTGCTAAATTTTTCAAAAACTGCACATGACACGGAGCAACCCATGGGAAGAGCCCGGTCCATGTAAACTTGCCTTCGAAGCCAAAACCTAATAATTCAAAATCCCCAGGGTGAACGGGGAGAAGACGAAAGGCAGATTTAATATCACACTTGACGAAGTTTGCATCCAACCCACAGCTGTGCACAACTTGCATAGCCTGGTCAAATGTTGTGTATCATATAGAACAAAGCTTGTCAGGTATTGCATCATTGACTGACCCACCCTGCCGGTAGGAGAGGTAATGGATGAGCCTATATTTGCCCAGAGTCTTTTTGGGCACCACTCCTAGAGGTGACACCTGTAAGTTGGGACATGGAGGAGCCGCCAAGGGGCCTAACACCCTTCCTTCCGAGCATTCCTTACCGATTTTTTGTCTCACCATATCTTCCATCCCCTTAATGGATCTAAGCTTGGGAGCCCAAAATGGCTTCCTGTCACCCTGATAAGGTATTCTAAAACCAAATGTAAACCCATCTAACAAATACTTACCCACCTGTGGACTGAGATAATCTCGTAACCCTTAGAAAACTGCATTTTGTTTTTTGTTTTTCTTGTTTTTTTCTTCCTATGTTTGTTAGTTTCTTTCTTTCCTTTTTTTCTGGAAAATTGATAAAATCTTTTTAAAAAAAAAGAAAAAAAAAGAAAACTGCATTTTTCATTAACCCTATCATCTGGGCCATGCCAGAGAAGCATTCAAGGAGCCAGGGAGTGGGCTAGGTTCCAGAAAAAAACCTGTCTTATGCCTTTGCTGCTGCTACATCCATGTAAATGGGGAATCCTATAGTGTGGTTTAGGACTGGGATTAGTGAAATATTGAGGCTTTAATGTGCACCCAAAAATGAAGTCAAGAATTATTAGCTGGCAAATTTCATGAGATGAACCTGATAATTATGAACTATGGCAACATCACTAGCAAATTTGGGTGGTTGAATGTGCAGTTGTATTCTGCCATACTACTAATGGTTTTAGACCATTTCCTTTGGATAAGACCTAAGACATTGTAATGGGTGGGAATGAGACAAGGGTTATTTTAATAGTTAAGCATTTTTTTACATGTTTTGGACTTTAGATGGGTTAAAAAGAGTACCCTCTGAAGTTAAGTTTGTTCCATTTTTCAGACTTGGCTCTTCAGTGCAACTGCATCTAGGGATGCCAGCCTCCAGGTGGAGCCTGGGGATCCCCTGGAATTACAGCTCATCTCCAGACTACAGGGATCAGTTCCCCTGGAGAAAATGGCTGCTTTGGAGGATGGACTCTATGGATTTGTACCTCACTGAAGTCCCTGTCCTTCTCAGGCTCCGTTCCTGAGTTTCCCAACTTATATCTGACAACTCCATGTCCTGCCAGTTGCCAGGAAACCTGGTAACCCTAACTGCATCTCATCTGAACCAATGTAACACTTCCCACTCTTATTCTGGTATAGCAATTCTAATAAACTCCCTTGTGCTAGTCTTGCATTCTAAAGGCCAAAGGAGTAACCTTGGCTTATCTAGTTACAGTATGGACATGAACCTGAGGAAGAAGCAAGAAACGTCTGTATCATCACACTAATTCTCTGCTATGGTAACACTATAGAATCATATCATAGAATCATAGAATGTTAGAGTTGGAAGGGATCTTGCAGGTCATTTAGTCCAACCCCCTGCACTCTGCAGGAGCATAGCCAAAAGATAGCCCTACAACATACTCGAAAGATAGTCGTCTAGGCTCTGCTTAAAAATGTCCAGCGAAGGAGCATCCACCACCTCCCGAGGCAGTCTGTTCCACTGCTCAACTACTCTTACAGTTAGGAAGTTTCTCCTGATATACAAGGGAGTAATTTGTAATTTACACCCATTAGATCTAGTCTTGCAATCCAGAGCAAGAGAGAATAGATCTGCTCCAAATATTTGAAGACTGCAATCATGTCCCCTCTAAGCCTTCTCTTTCCCAGGTTAAACATACCCAACTCTTTCAGCCTTTCCTCGTAAGACTTGGATTTCAACCCTCTCACCATCCTGATTGCCCTCTTCTGGACATGCTTCAGCTTGTCAACATCCTTCCTAAAATGTGGTGCCCAAAACTGGACATAGTACTCCAGGTGAGGCCTGACCATAGCAGAACAGAGTGGAACTACCACCTCCCATGGTAATAATAAACACTAATAAACTCTGGCCTACAAAATACATATTCCACAATAAATATGGTAGTCTTTAAGGCATTGTGGGACTTAACAACATTAGGAAAAATACTCATACATCTCTGCTGAGCTAAGGGCAGTGCTTTGTGTAATATTCCTACAAGCTACCAAAGAAGATGCAAAAGTTGTTAAAGTAAATAATATAATTACATATCATGTATAAGGGTAACATGATTTAGGTTAATATCAAATATTTTGACAGTATACCATACTTTTGCTCAGTGAAATATGTATGAAACCAACATATCTACTGCATGTTGTTGTTCAGTCGCACAGTCGAGTCCGACTCTTCGCGACCCCATGGACCAGATTACGCCAGGCCCTCCTGTCTTCTGCTGTCCGCTGAAGTTTGCTCAATTTCATGTTCGTTGCATCGATGACACTGTCTAACCATCTCATTCTTTGCCGTCCCCTTCTTCTTTGACCTTCAATCTTTCCCAGCATCAGGGTCTTCTCCAGTGAATGCTCCCTTCTCATTTGGTGGCCAAAATATTTGAGCTTCAGCTTCAGGATCTGGCCTTCCAGGGAACAGTCAGGGTTGATTTCTTTTAGGATTGACTGATTTGATCCCCTTGCAGTCCAAGGGACTCTCAAGAGTCTTCTCCAGCACCATAGTTCAAAAGAATCTATTCTTCGGCGCTCGGCCTTCCTTATAGTCCAACTCTCACAGCCATACATTACTACGGGGAATACCATTGCTTTGACCATGCGGACTTTTGTTGGCAGGGTGATGTCTCTGCTTTTTATCATGCTGTTTAGGTTTGCCATCGCTTTCCTCCCAAGGAGCAGGCGTCTTTTAATTTCATGGCTGCAGTCACCATCTGCAGTGATCTGGGATCCTAGGAACGTGAAGACTGTCACTACTTCTACGACTTCCCCTTCTATTTGCCAAGGAGTGATGGGGCCAGATGCCATGATCTTAGTTTTTTTGATGTTGAGCTTCAAGCCCACTTTTGCACTCTCCTCTTTCACCCTGAGCAAGAGGCTCTTTAGATCCTCTTCACTTTCTGCCATCAGAGTGGTATCGTCTGCATATCTGAGGTTATTGATCTTTTCCCCAGCAATCTTAACTCCAGCTTGTGATTCATCCAGGCCAGCATTTCGCATGATGTACTCTGCATATAAATTAAATAAGCAAGGTGACAATATACATCCTTGTCGTACTCCTTTTCCTATGCTAAACCAATCAGTTGTTCCATATCCGGTTCTAACTGTTGCTTCTTGACCCTTATACAGGTTTCTCAGGAGACATATGAGGTGGTCTGGTACTCCCATCTCTTTAAGAACCTGCCATAATTTATTGTGATCCACACAATCAAAGGCTTTAGCATAGTCAATGAAGCAGAAGTAGATGTTTTTCTGGTATTCTCTTGCTTTCTCCATAATCCAGCGAATGTTGGCAATTTGATCTCTAGTTCCTCTACCTCTTCGAAACCCAGCTTGTACTTCTGGCAGTTCTCTATCCACGTACTGTTGGAGCCTAGCTTGTAGGATTTTGAGCATGACCTTGCTAGCGTGTGAAATGAGTGCAATTGTGCGATAGTTTGAACATTCCTTGACATTGCCCTTCTTTGGGATTGGAATGTAAACTGACCTTTTCCAATCCTGTGGCCACTGTTGTGTTTTCCAAATTTGTTGGCAAATTGAGTGCAGCACTTTAACAGCATCTTCTTTTAAGACTTTGAATAACTCAGCTGGGATACCATCACCTCCACTAGCTTTGTTGTTAGTAATGCTTTCTAAGGCCCATTTAACTTCGCTTTCCAGGATGTCTGGCTCAAGGTCAGTGATTATACCATCGTGGTTGTCAAGGACATCGAGGTCCTTCTTGTATAGTTCTTCTGTGTATTCTTGCCATCTTTTCCTAATCTCTTCTGCTTCTGTTAGGTCCTTACCGTTTTTGTCCTTTATCATGGCCAGCTTTGCATGGAACGTTCCCTTGATTTCTCCAATTTTCTTGAAGAGATCTCTAGTCCTTCCCAATCTATTGTTTTCCTCTATTACTTTGCATTGTTCATTCAGGAAAGCCTCCTTATCTCTCCTTGCTGTTCTCTGGAAATCTGCATTCAGTTGGGCAAATCTTTCCTTTTCCCCATTGCCTTTAGCTTTCCTTCTTTCCTCTGCTATGTGTAAAGCCTCATCAGACAGCCACTTTGCTTTTTTGCATTTCTTTTTCTTTGGGATGGCGGTGAGTGCTGCCTCCTTTACAATGTCACGGACCTCTGTCCATAGTTCTTCAGGCACTCTGTCTATCAAATCTAGTCCCTTAAACCTATTCTTCACCTCTACTGTATATTCATCGGGGATGCGATCTAGGTCAAATCTGAATGGCCTTGTGGTTTTCCCAACTTTCTTCAATTTAAGTCTGAATTTTGCAATGAGTAGCTCATGATCTGAGCCACAGTCAGCTCCAGGTCTTGTTTTTACTGACTGGATAGAGTTTCTCCATCTTTGACTGCAAATTATATAGTCAATCTGATTTCGGTGTTGCCCATCTGGTGATGTCCATGTGTAGAGACGCCTCTTAGGTTGTTGGAAAAGGGTGTTTGCTATGACCAGCGTGTTCTCTTGACAAAACTCTGTTAGCCTTTGCCCTGCTTCATTTTGTTCTCCAAGGCCAAACTTGTCTGTTATTCCGGTTACCTTTTGATTTCCTACTTTAGCATTCCAGTCCCCTATGATGATGAGGACATCATTTTTTGGTGTTAGTTCTACGAGCTGTTGTAGGTCTTCGTAGAACTGGTCCACTTCAGCCTCTTCTGCAGCAGTGGTTGGGGCATAGACTTGGATTACTGTGATGTTGAATGGTTTGCCTTGGATTCGGACCAAGATCATTCTGTCATTTTTGAGATTGTATCCCAATACTGCCTTTCTCACTCTCTTGTTGACTATAAAGGCCACACCATTTTTTCTACGGGATTCCTGGCCACAGTAGTAGATATAATGGTCTTCTGAGTTAAATTCGCCCATTCCTGTCCACTTTAGTTCACTGATTCCCACGATGTCGATGTTCATTCTTGCCATCTCATTTTTGACCACGTCAAGCTTACCTTGATTCATAGATCTTACATTCCAGGTTCCTATGCAGTATTGTTCTTTGCAGCATCGAACTTTCCTTTCACCGTCAGACACATCCACAACTGAGCGTCCTTTCGGCTTTGGCCCAGCTGCTTCACTCTTTCTAGGGTTACTCGTACTTGCCCTCTGCTCTTCCTCAGTAGCATATTGGACACCTTCCGATCTGCATATATCTACTGCATATATTGCTATAATTCTCAAGTCTGGATATCACTCATATTTTAAATTCATGCTATTCAAGTCAAGCTGTCATTATTTCTGATGGGAAGTGCATTGGTGGAATGGATTTTGAAAAACAAAACTTTTAATTTAAAAATTGGAAAGTGGGAGGGGAAACAGTAAGAAAATGTGACCTGTAGTCCCAGTGAGTTGCTGGCAACATATTTAATTTAAAACCTAATTCTGAACCTGCTTGGAAGTTCATTAATATAGTAAGCATATAAACACATTTTGCAAATTGAAAAACATATCCCTTATTAACTTGAAGAAGGTTTAACATAATGTAATGACTTGGTAAGACAGTATTTTGACATTCTGGGGACATTTTATTATGCTCACCTTGCATTATTAATCTTAATGAAAGCTTATCACTACATTTCAGGGAGACATACTGTCTTGGATATATTTGGTAGCAGAGGAACCTGAGAACTGAAAATGCACAACATTGGAATTAATTGCAGTTATTGTTAATGTCTTCTGTTAAACAAAGCTAATGGGACTGTCTAGCAAAATGATTTTGAGATGTTTGATTACCAGATGCTGTAGAAAAGTGAACAGTTGAAAAGTAACATGTAAGGGATAAATTATTATGTCTGTAGCAATAAAGCAAATGACACCTTACCTCCATAATGAGAAGCCCACTTGATGATATTATTGTTCTAGCACAGGTAATATTTCCGTAGAAAAGAATGATGGAATTCTTAGAACTCAAGTTCCACCCATCATAGCAATTAAAACAAACAAACAAACAATGGATTATTAACATCCTTCAGTCAGTGTTTCAAGGGTTTTCTTTCTTAAATTAAAAAAAAACCCAGGATCTCTTCTTAAGGATGTAAATGACTATGTGAGATTGCTATGTATTCAACCATCCATCATTTCACAGAACACTTTCTCACTTCCCACTCCTGTGGCAACCCACTGAGCAGCGCAGGTGTAGAGGGGATTTACAGTCCCGATGCAGGTCAGCATGCCTCAGAGCTCAGCGCTACAATCAGTTGCAGAGGAAGGAGAAACATCATCAGAGGAGACAAGAAAGAGATGTCGCACACTTGATGTAGGGCTCAAAGCATATAAATGTATGGAGGAGGAGCACTTCAGGATGGCTTCAAAACGTTTTCTTTAGACACTGACCTGCTGCTGTTGTATTGGACTTGCTTTTCTGGAAAACTGACATTGGCCTGCTTAGACAACTCTTGTACAATTTACTGACTCTGTTTATTAAACTCTGGCATCCTGCCTCTGATAACCCACTCCCATTATCTCCCTGAGTTAACATTGTATATGCCAGCACCTGCCTGATGCAGAACAGGCAGCCTCCTCATTAGTTGGGGGAATTAGCTTTAAAGGAGACTAAACAAGAAGGGGGAATTGGTATTCTCCACCTATGTATATGGGGAACTTTCCCTTAGCAAACTCTTGAAATAGCCCAGGCAGAAGTTCCACTGGTAAGGTTTTTATTAAAAAGAAATAGAAATGAGCAAAACACACATTCAAACACACTTAAAACATGCAACCTTGCTAAGAAGAAATAATGGAGGAGAGGAGAGAAAGCAATTTTGGGGGAATCCTATGATTATTTGTTTGTTTCATTAGATTTTAAACCAAGCTCCCCCTGCCAAGGCAGGGCACAGGGTGGTGTACAACTTTGTAAATTCATAGCGTATTACCTATCTCAAAGACAGAGGTCCATGGAAGCAGCAGCAAAATGAGTAGCATTTCAGGGAGCAAGAGAGAAGGCCCACACACAAGTGGGAGGGTCTATGTATGAGTCCCAGAAAACACACACACACTGGTTTCTAGAAACTCCAGATATAGGGCAAAATGTTCCCTGGGGCTAGCTGACATTTCTACCCCACAAACAATAACTTGATGGGGTTTTTAGAGATGAACAATGATTTGGGAGAAGCTTAATGGGTTTACCTGAAGTGGACTATGGATGCTAATGGTGCTTGATGACCCTCTGAGTACCAGATGGGAAAAGTAACCAGGTTTCGTGACTAGTGTTAAGTGTTGCTTTATTAGGGTAAATGGGTGAGGGGAAGTGAGGCTGGGTGTGGATGGGGTTAATCCAAGTTGAGGAGATAGTTTTCTTGGGAGACTCATTGTCCTAAATTATGCCTCTCTCTAGGGTGGGAAGGAGGTCATTAGCTGCCCAACCACTCTTTCCCACACTTCTGAACTATATATCCAGACTTGTTCCTGGTTGGATTCCATTTTGTCTCATTTTAGGCCATGTAGTGCATTGCAGGAGCTGTTGACAGCCCTGGCTGCTGTGGCAGCAGAGCCCAGGAGCCATTCCGAGCCCGGCTATGGTGGTGGCAGAGCCCAGGATCCATTCTGAGTCTGGGGGAGGCAGAGCCTGGGAGCCATTCCAAACCTGGCCACAGTGGCAACAGAGCCTGGCTGCTGCTCCAAGCCCAGCCTCAGCGGAGCCCAGCAGCTGTTCCAGGCCCAGACATGGCAGCAGCAGAGCCCAGCAGCCCCTCCAGGCTTGGAGCATCTCCCAGGCACCACTGCCACCATGGCTGGGCTCCCAAGGAGTCATGCCAGATGATGATGGGGGGACTGGGATTCCCCCTGCAAGTTTTGCAGGTCCCCAACATCTATATACTATTTTCCAAGTGTTTCTCCTATCTGCAGATACTTATATACACTAATTGAGCCCATATGGGGAGAAGATAAACTTTTCTCCAAACTTGGGGAACCCTCCAAGGTTGCAGAAAAATCTTAACCCTCTAAAAAAGAATGGGGGTGTTTAAAAAAACTCTAAAATGCAGTCCTGCTGCATAGGGGGAGGGGAAGAGGCTGGGGGAAAGCAGCACTGAAGATGTTGCTACTGAATGGAATCCTCCAGCACTGATTCTTCCCACAGTTTGGCTGTTAGAAGCTGGCAGGAAAGCTCTGTAGTTGCCAGCTCAGCTGCCCATTTAAAATTTCCCTGCTGGCTTCTAAATGCCCAGACTGGAGATAAGCAGCACTGGGGCAGGGGGAGGGAGAATTTTTCCCTCCCACTCGCCCATCTCCACTGCTTCTTCTCCCTGCAGTTTGTCCAGTTATAAACCAGTGGAAACTTTGAAAATGACAGCTGAACCATTGGCTACAGGATGCAAAGGTGGGGGTCTGGTGGGATTCACCCTTCCCGCAAGTTTCTTGCCGGGTCCCACTTGTTCTAATATATAATCCCAAGATGAAAAGTGTTGGACCCCTGGGGAAGTTGTTTTTGAGTGACAAATCCCCCCCCCAAAAAAAAACAATCCTCTCTCCTGTTTCTTGGGGTTGGAAAGCTATGGAAATAGTCCCTAGTTAGGCTCCCATATCGACATGAAGCCTGGGGAGGCTGGCATCCCTAATTCATGGAGACTTGGGTAAAGCTGGAAAGATTTAATTTTTTTCTGCTTCAGAGTTGCTGTTTGAGAACATCCCATGATTGACACGAGTAAATCTACTGAAGTCAATGGGGGGTACTCTCATGTAAATCTGCGTGATGCTTACACCCTCCCCCCCCCATATTACAAGTAAGAGAGGTAAAATGAAGGAGGCTGAGAGGGGCCAACTGTCAAAATGGAGTGGTGCTTCAAATGAATGCTTCTGCACATGTGTGAAAAACATTTTTTTAAAAGGATGCTGCCAGACCGCCCACTCTGTAGTTACAGCACAGCAATAATCTAAATGGTCAACCACGGAGTGAGCTCACAGTCAGGTGGTTAAGAGTGGCATGTTTGGACAAATCTCTCTAGAACAAATAACACCTGATACAATAGAGGTGCAGCCTGTCGTCTGACTGCAGTCTGTCTGTGGCACCAGTCTCTGGATTTAGGTATCCATAGATTGACCACAATGACAATTGGCTATATAGGTTTAGGTGCTTTATAAATAATGATGATGATACATTTTAGTAATTTTACATGTATGTTCCCATTGACACAGAGAAAAGTAGCATAAAGACCAGATTGTTTCACTTTCACAGTAGACTGCTTTTTGCCACTTCCAGTTTTGGAATTTCTCAAAAGTATTTTTATTTCTGAAGTTTTTTGAAATATATTAGTCAGACAGACATAATTTCAACTAGTGTTGTTCATCCACTAAGTTGTCACTGAATAAAGCTCTTTGTGCTGAACCTAACCATATAATTGTGCCTGAATTAATTGTATGCTGTGTTGAAATGCTTTGTTTGCATTTCCTACCACAAACACCCATATTGTTGTTAATTTATTTCTGAAACTACAAATGTAATTTGCTGCTTTACATTATTGAGGTTAATTAAAAACTGCAGAGATATTTATTGTCTCTTTCTAAATTGCTGGAACAACTTATTATTATGGTGTCTTTTATGCTGTTACTTTTTATTGCTCTGTCTTGCATGTGTTGAGTTTAAATCATTGCATTCCACATTCCATTAATTTCAATATTCATTAATTGAATCTTCATTGCAATTTAACATGTAATCATAACACCTAACACATAAAAAAGCTTTAAAAGGCTTCTAATAGAAGCAGAGAAAATATGTGTCTTCTTCTTTTGGGATCCTTGATAGCAAGAAAGGGAGGCAAGTTGTAGGTTAGCCAGTAGGTTAGCCAGCAGTGTGACAGGAGAATTTGTGGGGTAGGGATAAGGTTTGCGACCTTGTACCAACATGTGATATCACTTTCAGATGTAAAACTGGATACCATCATGTCAGGGTGATCCTCTAGAATTCACCCCAAATCCTGGCATGTTACTCGACATTTCTTTATATTTATATTTATATTTCTTTTCTTTTTCCTTTATCATTCTGGTATTTTATTTTGCCCTGAAGCTTACTTCTCTATAATGCTGCGTTAACTAAGAACATTTCAAAACTTAAGTTAAGAATTGGATATCTGCTTTCAGTTTGTTCAGTTTATTTCATGTCCCTCCTTTACTTTACTGATGTGCATTTGCACATTTTGGCTCCTTCCAGCTGCAGAGCCTGGTGGCAATTGTGGGTGGGGGCCACTTTGCCACCCCTGGAAGGAGGGAGAGGCATCATGGTGTCACTGCAGAGAGGAGGAGCAGGCAGGGATTTAAGTGCAGCTCTGCCCCTGACCTTCCTCTTCTGCTGCATGCTTGCTGTGGGCACATTGAAAGAACACTGAAAATGAACCACTAGTACATATGTTGCAACTGGCTGAAGGGAGAGTTGAGGTGTGTATCTAAACATTTGTTCTGGGTGGGAAATGTCAACCAATTTAGGAGGGTGAAATTCTGCATAGGATAGCACTGAAAGTTTGCAGTAATATCCACTGGCACCAAGAGCAGAGAGAGAAAAGAATGTTTTAAGCAAGGTAGCCCTCTGAAAGACAGATCAGCATCACTCTTATATTTTGCCAGAGAGGGGGAAACCAAATGGCTAGAGCATAGTGCCAACTAGTTTACACCTCTGAGAAGCAGGAAGGGTTTTTTTTTCACACATAAAAGAAGACACTTTTAGTTGATTTAAAAAGATGTCTTAAATGAAACAACTAAAAAGACATTTTTTAAAATAAGTGTAAAACAAACACAACACCTACTTTCAGAGTTCAGGGGAAAGAACACAGGGAGGGCAGCAGCAGGGCTCTTAGAAAATTGTAGAAGCCTGAAAGAAAAGAGAGGGACTAAACAGGTTTGTGCATCTCTTTACAAACAAAATGCAAACATCAAGAGTTTTTCAAGGCACCAGAGTATTCATTAACATACAGTGTTACAAGTTTCCTGTATCATGAAATAGTCCATCTTTTTGCAGGGCTTCATAAAGTCCAGCTTAATATTTTCCCCTCCAACTGCCAGACCTGTCAACTTCCATTATGTTATAATCCATACAAGAAATTGCTATTTGCTTTGGTTTTGTAGTGCAACCTCCAGGAGATTTGTTTCACAACTTCACTGAGTAAAATAAATCTTGTTGCCACACTTACCCTTTTATTGTATTTTTTGTTAATTTTAAGTGATTATATGCTAGCAGCAATTTGTGTGATGTAAGTGCTTGTTAGCAGGCTGCCTCCATCCTAGATGTTTGTATCATGGAATATTTTTTCCCATGTTATACAGTGTTAAACTCTTAACACACACTTTGTTACTTATTATACACTGCTAATTTTATTGACATTTGACTTTTAATAGGTGAGCAATACCTAATGTGTTTGCAAATTGCAGTTCTGCAGTTGTCTCCAAAGGATGTAGCAGTACCCAGACTGTGATATTTACAGATCAGTAACTGGAAGATGTTGATGTTTCATGAGCAACTTCACACATCTAATATCAGAATTTAAAACATATATATGTAGCAGATGGTTTTAAACCTAGGGGCCAGTTTATATCACTAGGAGAAATAAATGTATATCAGTTAGGGTTGCCAGGTCTGGGTTGGAAAATACCTGGAGACTATGGAGATGGATCTGGGAGAGGGCAGGGTTTGGGGAGGGGAGGGGCCTCAGCATGGTACAATGCCATGGAGGGTTGCCAGCCTCCCCTTCAAAGCAGCCATTTTCTCCAGGGGGGCTGATCTTTGTCAGCTGGCAATCAGTTGTAAAAGCGGGAAATTTCCAGGCCCCACCTGGAGGCTGGCAACCCTAAATTCAGTACAGCCGGGTGTATATGGGCACAAATGCAATGTCGGCCAGGGAAGGCCACTCATTAAAAAAAATCAGAAGTTAAATCATTTTCAAATTAAATAATTCTCTTCTAATTTGGCTCTTTGAGAAAGATACATGTTCTGTTAATCCACCTATTGAAGCATAATATGCTTTATAAATATTTCATTGACTTTACAATACATACAATATTGCAAAGACATCATCTTGCAGCACACTGGGTCACATTTGTAGAATCCATTTTCTGTCTTCCTTTACAAACATTTCCTTCAAAGAATCCTTGACATACTAAGGGTCACATTGACCTGCTTCAGTCAACGAGGTTGGGTGTGTGACATGATGTAACGTGGTGGACATAGTGAAATGTATATGTCAGATTCTGACTCTCAATGGACCCATATATAAATGACAAAGTATAAGCAGACAAATATTTAATTATTTATATCCCGCCCGCCCTGCCAAGGTAGGCTCAGGGCGGCTTACATAAAGATATAAAACAATTAAAACAAGAATCAAATAAAATCAGAACAGTACAATTATAAATATTATAAAATATAAAGTGCTAGTTTGTATCAGATGGCAGGCATTAGCAGCATCCTCAGGTGACAGCCAGCTGACATCGTAGTGTGGGTTGACTGGCTGTCAACAGTGATGTTAGTGTTAGGGCCAGGGCCACGGATTCTTGGGTGCAGCTCCCTAATCAAAGGCCTCGTGGAATTTCTGCATTTATACTATAGGAATACTATAGGTGAAATGAAGAAATAAATGCTTTTTGTATGGCTGATGCATTATAAGTTAGTGTGCATCAGTTGCTCAGACTTAGTTAATATTTTTGGACACACAACACAGTGAAGCATATGAGCAGGCACAATGAAGAGCTAATGCCAGTGTAACACTCATGACCCTGCTCAGAGTCAACAGCACAATATCTACCAAAACAAAAGCTAAAGATTATAACACTAACATTTAACAGAGCAACTTTACTATTACCCATCATTCACATGCATTATTGCACAGCAATAATGTCCCTATGTTAGCCATCCATATCAGTGTTATGCTAATGCACAGTGTTAATGCACAATGATGACACTTGAACGCATGAAGCTGCCTTAATACTGAATAAGACCATAGGACCATCAAGGTCAGTATTCAGGTTGGCAGCAGCTCTCCAGGATCTCAGGCAGAGACCTTTCATATCACCTACTACCTGGTCCTTTCAAGGGGAGATGCCAGGGATTGAACCTGGAACCTTCCGCATGCCAAGCAGATGCTTTACCACTTAGCTACAGCCCCTCCCCTAAAGGGTTATGATGACCTATACATCATCCAATCCAGTCCACATAGCTACTCCACACACAACACATGAGAGGGGGACTTTTGTATGACAGAAAATAGACACATGTCAGTTGCATGCAAGATGAGGTTAATGTTAGGCAGATGGTGGTAGTGGTAACTATCTTCTTCCTTCCTTGCTGTTAATCAATTGGATTGGAAGCCTTGATGGTGGCAGATGTACAAATGTGTTAGTGATGTTAGGCCTGGTCAGGGTCATTGTTATTGATTGACTGAACATTATTAATATACTTGGCACCCTAAAAAAATAACATAACACAAATACACTGGGTAAGCTCTGTAGCTCAGTCTAGTAACTTGAAACTAGGTTGACTAAGGCTTGCTTAAACACTGGAAGCCTTAGTCAATTTCAACCTCAACATATCCTGTGCCTGCATTTAAAGATTTAGTTTGGAGGAGCGCAGCTAGGAGCCTAGGAACCTGAAATAAAATTGAATAAGAGTTTGTTAGCCACAGAAGCACATGCCTTCAAGGAACAGGATCCCCCTTCCCAAAAAAGGAAATGTTCTTGGCTGTGGATAATTCATCCCAAACTGAGAGACAACTTGTTTATAACCTGATTCCCCCTCCCCTTTGGATATATATATATATATATATTTTGGGGGGGCAACTATGGTAAAGTATTGCAAGAATGAGTTTGCCTATGTGGCTCCAGATGGCCCTGTGGGATCTGATGCCCCCTGATGGCTCATTAGATGAGCTTATTGAGGACTGGCATAACCAAATCTCGGCAGCCATTGATGAGATGTCTCCCTAATGTCCTCTGCACCCTCAGTCTAGGCTCACTCCATGGTACACAGAGGATCTGCAGCTGATGAAGCGAGGGCTGAAACAGGTAGAGAGACAGTGGCAGCGTGTTCATGACAAAGCTACAAGAGCATCATATAGGATGTTTCTGAGATCCTATGAGATAGTGGTGAAAGCCACGAAAAGAGAATACTGTGTGGCCACGATTGTGTCTGTGAGCTCTTGCCCAGCCCAATTATTTAGAAAAATTTAGTCCATTACTACTCTGCTACAGGGCAAACCAAACGCTAAGGAATTGGAGATTGGTTGTGAGGCTTTTGCGAGCTATTTTGCAGATAAAGTCTTGTCGCTCCGCCATGACCTTCCCACTGCAGTTGAGACAGTAAGGGAACTCGAGGCTCCATGCACATCTTCTTGTCAAGTTTTGGATTATTTCAGTCCACTTGGCCTAGAAGAGGTTGACAAATTACTCTCAACTGTTAGCCCGACCACTTACAGCCCATCGTGGCTGATTAAAGCTGGCCACGACGGGCTACAAGGTACCCTAAGGGAAATTATCAACAAGTCCCTCTCTGAGGGGCTGTTTCCCAGGGCACTTAAGGTGGTAATGATGCACCTTCTCTTGAAAAAAAATCCTTGGATCTGGCTGAATTGGCTAACTACCGTCTGGTTTACAATTTGCCCTGTTTGAGCAAATTAACTGACAGGGTGGCGGCGATTCAGTTGCAGGGTTTTTTGGATGACACCTGTGCATTAGATCCCTTCCAGTCCAGCTTCCGACCAGGCCATGGGACGGAGATGGCACTGGTTGCCCTCACAGATGATCTCTGGAGGCATCTGGATCAAGGCGGTTCAGTGGTGTTGCTGTTGTTAGACCTGTCAGCAGTGTTCAACATGGTCAGCCACCAACTACTGACCCGCTGCTTCACCGACACTGGGATTCAGGGGTCTGCTTTACAATGGCTCTCCTTGTTCCTTTAGGGTCAGGGACAAAGGATGGCCATTGGGGAGCAGCTGTCGCAAAGGCACCTGCTAGTTTGCCCCAAGGTGCGGTGCTTTCCCTGATGTTATTCAACATCTACATGTGCCCCCTTGCCCAGATTGCCCAGAGGCATGGGCAGTTCTAGCTGTTGCTGGATTTGGCATTGAAAGCTGTGGCTGGTTGGCTTAGACCAAGAAGATGGCCAGCCTTCAATGGGTGCTATTAGTGTCAGTGTTGGAGGCCAGGAGCTTGCTCCTGGATGCCTCCTTAACAATGGAGGCCCAGGTAGTAGCCACTGCAGTCAGCCTTTTACCATATTCGGCTGATTAAGCAGTTGCTTCCCTTCCTTGAACAGAATGACCTGGCAACAGTGATCCATGCAATGGTCACCTCGAGACTGGATTAATGTAATGCTCTCTACATGGGGCTGCCCTTGTCCCAAATCCAGAAGCTGCAGCTGGTGCAGAATGTGGCAATCAGGCTGTTGTTGGGCCTCCCTATGTGGGAGCACATCCAGCCTGTGCTAAAAGCACTGCACTGGCTGCCTATAGCATACCAAATTCAGTTCAAGGTGCTGGTTCTCACCTTCAAAGCCCTATATGGTCAGGGACCTACATACCTAAGGGACCGCCTTTCCCCACATGTTCCCTGGAGAGCACTAAGATTGGGATCCCAAAATTGTTTGGCTCTACCGGGCCCCAGAGAAGCCAGGCTAGCTGTGATGAGGGCCAGGGCCTTTTCAGTGGCAGCCCCACCCTGGTGGAATGAGCTCCCGGAAGACATCAGGGCCCTGCAGGACCTTTTACAATTTCGCAGGCCCTGTAAGATGGAGCTTTTCCACCAGGTCTTCAACTAGGGAGCTGCATCATACAAACTGAGGCCCTGGCCCCAATGCTAATATCAACATTAATATCAATGTTGACATCACTTTAACAGCCTGCATAACCCAGACTATGATGGTAGCTGCCCATGCCCACCATTGTATATGAACCATCTAGCACTAGCACTTTGTAATGTTTTATCTTTATACTATTTACTAGGAATAAGGCCCGTTGTAGAAATAAATACAATGAACTCTAGAAAGAGGCTCTGGGACAGTGCCCCGGCCTTGGGCACTTAGTGTCAATTTGCTGTGGTGACCTCAGCAGGGTATAATGACACAGACTCCACCATTTTCTCCAGAGGAAATGATCTCTGCTACCTGAAGACCAGTTGTAATTTTGAGTGATCTGCAGCCCTCACCTGGAGAATGACAACAATTGTTACCCAGGAGAAATGGCTAGTTTCAAGGGTGGAGTCTATGGCATTGTACCTGTCTGAGGTCCCACCCCTCCTCCACCCTCTCCAGGCTCCACCCCTCAAGTCCCCAGAAATAAATACAATGAACTCTAGAAAGAGGCTCTGGGACAGTGCCCCGGCCTTGGGCATTTAGTGTCAATTTGCTGTGGTGACCTCAGCAGGGTATAATGACACAGACTCCACCATTTTCTCCAGAGGAACTGATCTCTGCTACCTGAAGACCAGTTGTAATTTTGAGTGATCTGCAACCCTCACCTGGAAAATGACAACAATTGTTACCCAGGAGAAATGGCTAGTTTCAAGGGTGGAGTCTATGGCATTGTACCTGTCTGAGGTCCCACCCCTCAAGTCCCCAGAAATTTCCCAACCTGGAGTTGGCAACCCCATCTCCTTCCCAGCTAACCATCAACCTGCCGTTATCTGCCCCTCTGACTTCAGCTGAGTTCTGCACTCCCTCCTGGAGACCAGTTGTAATTCTGCATGATCTCCAGTCCCCACTTGGAGATTGGCATGAATGGTTCCCCAGGAGGAAATGGCTGGTTTGTACCTGTCTGAGGTCCCACCCCTCCTGAAACCTCACCCTTTCCAGGCTCCATCCCTCAAATCTCCAGGAATTTCCCCCTGCAGTTGGGAACCCTATCTCCTTCCCAGCCAATCATCAACCCACCTTTATTTCCCCCTAATTTTTCAGCTTTCCATCTCCCCCCCCCACCTGCAGCCTCTACTGTGCTTTGAAGCCCTGACTGCTACGTCACATTGGCTGTCATGGGGGAACCATCTCAGCAGAGTATAAGGGCACAAAGTCCACCATTTTCTCCAGGGGAACTGATCTCTGCCATCTGGAGAGCAGCTGTAATTCTGAGTTATCTCCAGCCCTCACCTGGAGATTGGCAACAATCGTTCCCCTGGAGGAAAAGTAATCTTTCTCTGCAATGGGGACCAAAGCAGCTTACATCATTCTCCTCTCCCCCTTTTGACTTGCACAACAACCCTGTGAGGTAGGTTAGGCTGAAAGTCTGACTGGTCCAAAATCACCCAGCCACCTGCCACAGCCAGAACCTGGATCTAGCAGACTGCTACACCTAGGGTAGCCAACCTCCAGGTAGAGCCTGAAGATCACCAGGTATCACATCTGAACTCCAGACAACAGATCTCTCTCCCCCCCTGGAGAATATTAACTGCTTTGGACGGTGGCCTCTATAGCATTCTGTTCAGCTGAGGCGTCTCCCCTCCCCAGACTTTAGCTTCCTTAGACTGGCTTCCTTAAACACAGAGTCTCCCTACCTGGAGCTGGCAACCCTAGTCAGGACTGGCCCCAATGAGTTTTCTCCCAAAGGCCAAAATAAGTGTGGAAAGGGCCTTTTACTGACAGAACCAAGTTTGGTTGCCTAGCAACAGGCGCTGAGGGGAAAGTAGGGTTCCCAGCCCTGAGTAGGGAAATACCTGGAGATTTGGAGGGTGGAGCCTGTGGAGGACAGCATTGGGGGGTGGAAGGACTCAGCAGGCATTTCCCAATCTGGAGCTGGCAACCCTAGTCAGGACTGACCCCAATGAATTCCTCACAAAGGCATAGAAAGGGTCTCGTTCCTTTGTCTTTTTACTTACAGAACCAAGCTTGGTTGCCTACCAATAGCCACTGAGGGGAAAGTTAGTTCCACAGAGGAGCCAAGCAGGGGAAGTGTCTTCCTCAGGAGAGACAGCGTATTCTGACAGGGAACAGTGGCTGGAGTGGGCAGGGAAGAGGAGCAGACCCAGCACCCAGCCAATGGCACATGAGTACTCTTGGCTGATGGGCCAATGGCTGATGGAGTGCACTGTGGGCAGAACTCAGACAATGCAGCCAGTGGATAGGGACAGCTTCTGAGTGGCACATCATAGAGCAAACTGATTTAGGAGCATGTGGAATGTTCAGAAAGTGCCACCCCACTACTCAATTATACATAAGGAAAGATGATTTTACGTATATTTGTTTTAGTTGTATAAAATTAATTAAGAATTCCGATCTGAAAATTTTGCTTGCCTTCCCTATTAAGGCTCCTACATAGAACAGAGGATGACACCTCTCATCTATAACAAATTAACTGTGAAATGCAAATGTTCCTTTAAAGTTTAAAAGTTTAAACAAAGATACCCAAAGGACTGACAGGGTGAAGCAGGCAAGAAAACATCCTTTTCCTGATCAATTTGAAAAGGGCTCCAAATTTCCTGCCTGGTCCCAAAGCAACTAGTTAATCCCAGACTGTGTTGCCTGAGGGTAAGTGGGAGGTGCTGAAAAGGCAAGTTCCTGTTTCCGAGAGGCAGAGCACTCAGATACATGCTCCACCATTTCTCCTGATTGTTAAGGTAACAGTGTTCTTGACCATGGCCCTACCTTGGTCTCAGTGTCTTGGACTAAATGAGTGAAAAAAATGTCTCTGTACAATTGTACATTGGGAGCCAAGCTGTTGTGAGAAAGGCCTTGCAAGTGCCTATTTCTGCACCTCAGGAATGAGGATTTTCAGCCTCTAGACCCCCAACAAGGCTGGACCCCTTCACTTCTCTTTCAGGGTATCACCACCATCACTAAACCAATTCTAAGAGATTTTGGCTTAGCCCAAAGGTTTATGTTCAGGCTTCTCTCTTTTCAGTATCTTAAAGACTGTAGCAGGCTTTTGGGTCTGTCATTCATTTTCTACTCCTGGCAAGTGGGGACTGAATGAGGTTTAACATAGTTCACAGAGATCAGACTGACCACATTTGAAATGAAATGTAACAAGTAAATGAATACGTGTAATAAGTAAATGAATACACATACTCAGGGCTCTTTTTGTTGAAAATGCCCGGTAGGAACTCATTAGCATAATAGGCCACACCCAACAGCAGAAACTTGTTAGCTTATTAGGTCACACCCCTGACAGCACAGCTCATTAACATATTAGGCCACACCCCCATGTTACCAGAAGTGTGGTCATCCAGCCACACCCACCTTTTGCTTCTTATTCTGTTTACCTTGTTTTATGTAGCAGGAATTCCTTTGCATGTTAGGCCACACACCCCTAATGTATCCAATCCTAATAAGTTTCTGCTGTTGTGTGTGGCCTGTTATGCTAATTAGTTTGTACCTGGTGTGGCCAACTCAGGAGCCAGCTGGAACTCTGTTCCTGTGTGTTTCTGCCCAAAAATAGCCCTGCACATACTGCATTGGCAAGACTGAGTGAGGATAAAAGAAATGGGAATACACATGTATCCTCTGTCCCTGGCATATCCTTACCTCCTAAAATAGCAATAGGATGGTAAATTGAAGTCATTTAGGCTCATTCATTACCTTGGTTCTAATATTCAGGGATCATGCCTTGCTTTCTCAGGACTGTGTGCTCATGGCTGCTCTCTTGTGCTAAGATGGACTCCCTCCTTCTGAATGTGTATTACATGGCTCCTTATTCATCCAGCTGTAAAGTTTTATCCTCTGTTTTCCCCACCTTCTAGACACTCCCTTTCTCTTCCTGTCTGCTGAAAAGTCCACCTTGGCCTCCTGAGGTTGCATGGCTTTAAGTGTGACTCAGGTTGCCCATTTGTCAGCATTAGATACTATGAAGGTTGAGCACAAGCAATACAAAAATGAATTAAACAAAAATAAATCAATTTATTTTAAAGCACACTTAAAATACAAATTTAAAAACATAGGCCTTGAATTTAACCTTTAGACTGAAAGTCACCAGACTAAGTAGTTTTCAGTAATGCTCCCTCTACTCTGTGGAGTCTTGTGAGCAAAATTTCTACTTTGTGAGCTACTGGCATTAAAGTTGTCCTGTCAGATTCCCCAGAAAGTCCCTCAAACACCAGGCTTCTTCAGAAGATAGTGTTTATTTAGGCAATGCTGGAGACACGTGTACATACTCTGTGGGTGTGTTCAGACGGATCTTTTGATCTGCCATAGGAACGGCTCCCTTGCGGATCAAAAATGCACGACCAGACAGAAACATCTGGGAAATATTCCGGTCCCATAGGCATCCCGTTCTGCTGCGCCTCCAATCCTGATTTAAAAAGTAGCAGTTTCAATGTAGGGTTTTCGCTTACCCGCGCAACAACTGCAGACTTTCTTCCATCTGGTCACTCCATTAGCGCGCGATGCTCCCGTCGGCTCGGTCTGACATCAGATGGAGCCGACGGGGGCGCGATTTTAAAAAAATTGAAACCCCATGTGCGCTTTAACGAGAAAACGCATTCAGCGATAAGCGCTACGAGGAATGTAATATTCATGCTTATTTCTTTTAGGGACAAGATGTTACCGCGATGGGAGATGGAGGGGGGGGAAGGACTGTTCTAACTTGCAAAATAGTCCCTCCATTGATCATGATGGCAATGGCAAGGGGGAGGACCGGGACTTTGCTGCAAACCCTCAGCGTCAGTTCTCCAAGGAGGCGCAGCCTTGCCTATGCGAATGTACAAAACTTTTTTAAAAAAATCCTCGGTGGATGCCGTGTAGACAAATCACGGCGGGAACAACGCACAGTGAGGCTATTTCATGGGGGGGCGTCTGGTCGTGCTAGGCTGGATTAAAAAAATCGGGATAAAATTTTAGGAGGGCTCATGGCGCGATTGACTGGCCGTCTGAACGGAGCCTGTGTCAGTGATAACTTGGAGCTAAAAGCAGACTAAGTTATACCCTATTCAAACTACCCCTCACAGCTAAGCCAATGGTTACATAGCATGTGCGAAAGGCAAGCAGACAAGCTTAAGAAAACAATCCCAGACCAGTTACATTTCCCAGCGGCTATGTGTTAGTGGCTTGAGACCCAAGGTCAGGCAAATTGATAAGAGACAGAACAGACAATGGTAAATCACAGCAAGAAAGGAGGACCCTCTCAACTCCCACATTCCTGTACTAGAGCTGCCTCCCGCATTCCAGCCGTGGCAGGGTTACATGACAAGCAAGCTATTTGGCTACTGCATAAATTGGTTTGCTCTGGAGCCATCCTTCCTGAGCTAAGACAAAAACGTGTGAGCCGGAGGCTAAAAAACTGTGAGTCAGCTCACACTAACTCAGTTTAGAGGGAACACTGGTCCTCAGTATACAATGGCCCTGGTCACACGTGCCAGATAATGCGAAGGGGAGGGGAGGCTATTTGTGCTGTTGCATTTTGATGCACCCCAACATGATCAGATGTGATGGCAGTGAACCAGCGTTGTTTCCATCAGCACGTGTTTCTGGCATGCTCCAACCAGGAAGCAGAGGCATGAGAGGAGCATGCTGGAGTGATCACATGGAGAGTGTCTGTCTGCAGCCCATCGCAACCGGTTGATAGTGAACTTTCCCAGGTACTTTTAAACTCCACGTCTTCAGTGGGACACTACGGGTTGCCAATGGGTGTGCGACACTTGCCAGGTGTTCCCATGCGATCACACCCATAAAATTTGCCCTACATTCGTGGCTCTCCCGCAGCAAATTCTCCGTGTGACCGGACCCAATATATAGTACAAATAAGTTTCCCAAACCTGATGATATACAAACAAGACCTTCTAACTCCCTTAATGTACAGTCTTCATTTAAGCTGTTGACGAATTTGTCAACCAAATCAGATCTTTATATTAAGAACAAACCCTGCAGAAGTATAACAGAGGACATCAAACCTAAAAATGCATATTTTAAATTAAATTCCATTGAAATGTGAATATAATTTCTTTTCAGCGGTGAAATGCTCACAGAAAAGGCTCTTAGGATTCGGAGAAACTGTTTCAGCATATCTAATCAGTGCAGTATATACTTCATCCATAGATATACATAAACAATAGGAAAGACTGCAGCCCAGCTGAAATAGTGCAACCTCTAAAGAAGTTACATTCTGGTGTTTAGCATTTTTTAAAAAAAATGTGTGTGTATTTGTTTTTGTGTATGACGTCTCACTTTCTTTTCATATTGGAATGAAATCACTAAGAATAAAAGATACAAGAATTCCATGAAAAGCCCTGACCTGGATAGCCCAGGCAAGCCTGCTCTCATCAGATCTCAGAAGCCAAGCAGGGTCAACTCTGGCAAGTATTTGTGATGGGAGACCTCCTTGGAATACCAGCAGTCAGGAGCCGGGGAAGGCTTTATTCAGCCACTTCTCTGAATATCCTCCAGGCCCCCAGCTTCCAAGTGCACACAGACTCACATGAACACATGCACATACAGAAAATACAAAAAAAAAAAAATCCAACCCAAAAAAGAATTCCATAAAAAAACCATTTCTATCAAATGTAAGACATATTAATAATATCATACTAAAGAAGGCATCTGTTTTTGTTGGGGAGGCTGGCTTGGAATACTCTTCCCACCCCTCCCCCAGTTAATTTTGACATGTCCAAATACTATTGAGAAAATTAATACTACTCAGCAATTTTTCTTGAGATATTAATAAGGTAGACAGGGATAAAATCTTTATGTCTTTGCTGATGAATATACCAGAGTCTCTGTCTGTGATTTCAGTGTTGCCTAGTAGGTTTTAAGTAATTTATTAGGCTTTTAAAATGCTGACTTTTTCATTGAACTCAGAAGCCAAATGCTTTATATGTACTACTGTACTCCTTTCTATTGACCATAAATATTTTAATCAAGCTTTAAAATACTCCTGGGTTTTTTCATTTCCGCAAGATACTGTTAGTAATTTTTAAACCCTGTCACAATTGTGTTAGCTGTAAGTATAGTTAACTTGGCAAGGCAATCACCCATCCTAAACAAAGTCTAGAAGCTGAGAAGATACTTCATGAATGTAAGCTTCTGACACTGGAATGTCTAAGCCTTAATAAAATAAAATAAAACCTCATTTGAATATGCAGCCTTCATGCTAGACGTCAGAATGTTAATTTCTGAGGAAAACAAGCAGTATCTTTCTTTTTGACTTACATTATTTTTTTCCTGATATGCAGGTTACTATTTAACAGTTATGAGAACTGCATCATTGTCTGAGAAGATATGGAATATGTACATTTTTGTGGCTTTGTTGTAAACTTTATAAGAAGCAATGAATTCTGCATAATTCAGTGCTACCTACTACCCTCATTGTGATACATCTAACATCACTTGGGAGTTCAGTATATTATTAAGAGTACAAAAATAGCTGCTTTATTTTATAAATTGGAAAAAAAAGTTTCCAAGTCCATTTGGGTGCTCTCAGATCTGCCCCTTTCACTAATCCTCTGGGGGACCATATAAAAATGTGCAAAATTCACCCTGTGCCAAAGAAAGGCAATGGAAGCATGTTCCCCATGTTGTCTAGGCTGTACTGTTCATTGCCATAACCTGCCATGCTTTCCGTGTTCATTCTGCCACTATTGGTACAATTTATGTTTCCAGGACTATATTGATGGGATTAAGGTCGATTCAGTTTCCATCCTACATTTATGCTACTTCACGAATGGCCTCGATAGAGTTTCATAACTCAGCAAAAACACAAATCAGCTTTGCAGCTCGTACATAGTCTGCAGAGCTAGAGCTAGACCCTCCCCTTTCATTGGCCCTTGGGGGATTCTATAAAAGTGAATGCACATTTTTTCTCATTTCTCATTTACTACTTATATGCCTCATTAGTAACAAACCCCTTGGAATTAGGTATCAGCTGCTGTTTACAGTTCCTTTCAAAAAAACCTGTTCACATTGCTTGTCTTTTTCGGTCAGACTGACTACCATATAATTTGTGTCCTGTTTATTCCTTACAGGTGAAATCTGTGCTTTTAAAATCCATGGACAGGAAATGCCCTTTGAAGCCATAGTGCTAAATAAGACATCTGGAGAAGGTCGTCTTCGAGCACGAAGTCCAATTGACTGTGAACTGCAGAAGGAGTACACATTCATCATCCAGGCATATGACTGTGGCGCAGGGCCTAGTGGAACAAACTGGAAGAAATCTCACAAGTGAGTGACAACAAGCATGGACCATGTATTTACAATTCAGGCTGAACTGTTTCCTTTAATATTTCATTCACCACTGCTAGTGGAAATCAACTGAAAACAAAATACTTTATCACAGGAGCTGATTCATCCATCTGTTATTTTCTGATGCTGGTTTTTAATCACCTGAAATTGAAATTTTGAGGTAGTATGGTCAGCTGGAGATTGAAAGAGTTTTATTCACAATCTTGTACTATTACTAAATATGTTACTCACTTTTTAAAAATATTAACAGATAGAGTTAATTCATGTTTTACATCAACAGATATTGAATTTTATTTTTTTACTTCATTTATATCCCAACTTTCTCCCAAAGGGGCCCAAAGCAGCTCACATTTTTCTCCTCTCCTCCATTTTATCATCACAGCAACCCTGTGAGGTAGGCTAGGCTGAGACTGTGTGACTGGCCCAAGGTCACCCAGCTAGTTTCCGTAGCAGAATGGTGATTTGAACCCAGGTTTCATACATCCTAGTCTGACGTTTTAATCACCACACCATGCTGCTTCTTATTTTCTCTGCTTCTCTGCATTTTTCATTTTATTCTGCATTTCTGCATAGTATTTTGGGGTCAGTTGTTATTGTGATACATCACAGCTACAGATACTATAGATGTTCATGGAAATCCTAGAATTCAAAGACTGTGAGATTGAGATTCAAACATTCATATTAAAAATTCATGGAAACTGTTGTTTGATCCATCTTTACAGCATATCTGAAGGTGGAGGTAAGTATTACAAGGATTGCTTCCTACTGAAAAAGCAGTGCTGCTCTTTTCCCCCTGTAATGCATATATATAAAGGTACCCCATCCTGATATTAACATTCACTCAGGGGTCATTTCATAGAAAAAGAAGTGCAGGAGCTCATTAGCATAGCTTATTTGCATATGGCACACCCCCTGACATCACCAGAAGTGTGTCAGAAGGCAACACCCACTGCTCAGGCTCCACCCCAAAACTCTCCAGGTATTTCCCAACTCAGAGCTGGCGAGCCTACCTGGAGAAAAACTGCTTCAAAACCACAAAAGCACAAAGAAAATTTGTAACAGGGGATCAGCTTTTGTGAGTCACTGCTCTCTTCTACAGATACTTCATGGCTGAAGAAGTGACCAGTGACCCAGTTATGAACAGAAGCTACAGTTCCTGCATTTGCTGAAGTCTACAAATATGGGCAACATCCTCCTCACTTGCTACCTACACGTAATGGTTGATGACTCTGTTTCAATGTATCTGAAAATGAGTGCGTGAACACGAAAGCTTATACCCAGAATTAAACTTTGTTGGTCTTAAAGGTGCCACTGGACACAAACTTTATCCTGTTGCTTCAGACCAATCCTGTTGCTTGCTCACCTGAATCTATGCAAACCAGAATTATTCAAGAGGGCTCTTTTACACAGGCAATAGGGTTACACTGTACAAAAGACTTCACAAAGTTACTTGAACAAATTATTAGGGTACACCCAACACCTCCTGTGCACACATGCTTAAGGTAGGATAGCAGCTCAGTGTTTCATTAGCAGTGGTACTTAAGAATATCTGTTCCAGTGCAACAGAACAAAGTTTGATTTCAGTGGCACCTTTAAGACCAACAAAGTTTATTCACATGAAAGCTTAGACCCAGAATTAAACTCTGTTGGTCTTAAAGGTGCCACTGGACTCAAGCTTTGTTTGGCACATTTTGTGTTTATTGACTGTTAACCTTTATTTGAGCTGGTTATAACCTAACTCATTAGCTGAAAGGGGGGGGGAGGAAGGAAGGAAGGAAGGAAGGAAGGAAGGAAGGAAGGAAGGAAGGAAGGAAAGGGAAAGAAATGGGGGAAAGGAAAAGAAAGGGAGCAAGGAACTGGAAAGAAAGGGGAAGAAAAGGGAAAGAAAGGGAAAGAGAGAAAGGGCAAGAAAGAAAGGGAAAGAAAATGAAAGCCTCTGTGTATGTTTGCTTTCCCCAAGTTCTAAATTCCCCCACCAGCAGTTAAAAAGGAGCTTGAAGGCTTACATTTGAAACGTCCCCCTTCAGCTGTGAGTTCCCAGGCTAGAGTACTCACTCAGCCACCCGTTCTCAAGTCCATTCAGCATATAAAAACGAAAGTGAAACAAGAGCTCCAAGAGGACCAAACTAAATCACACAGATATTAAAGGAAGAACAGACTGTTCCATTACACATAGCTTTGCCATCGGCTCCCATGGGCTTGGGGGGGGGGGGCGGGAGAGACAAGGCTGAAAGGGGCTTGGATCTCTTAGATTGGAGCCCCTTTCAGCCTTGCCCTGGGCTCCAGTGGGCTTGGGGGGTGGAGAGAGAAGGCTGAAAGGGGCTTGGATCTTTTAGATTCATGCCCCTTTCAGCTTTGCTATGGGCCCCCGCAGGCTGGGTGGGGAGAGAGACAAGCCTGAAAGGGGTTTGGATCATGAATTGAAGAGGAGGTGGAGAGACATGCCTGGCTTGGCTTCTTGGTCTCCTCCAGGTGCCCCGCGGCTGCAGGGTACC
This sequence comes from Gekko gecko, assembly GCA_029375565.1. Lineage (NCBI taxonomy): Eukaryota > Metazoa > Chordata > Lepidosauria > Squamata > Gekkonidae > Gekko > Gekko gecko. Next base: position 97,850,032 of record JAPDNY010000008.1, read on the forward strand.
TGGAGGACCTCAGGCAGGGAAGCCAGGGATTTAATCCCCCCCCCGTGCCACAGCAGGCTGGCTGGAGAAGGAAGAGGTGGAAGGGATTCATGCCTGCCTTGCCTGCTCAGTCTCCTCCAGATGCCTCGCATTCGCAGGGCACCTGGAGGAGCTGTGGCAGGGAAGCCAGGAATTTAACCCCCCCCCCAAGTTTCTCCACAAAAGTGGAGAGGCTCAGGGGGAAGGTAGGCATGTCTGCCTCTGTGTGCTCCCTGTCTCCAGCCAACCTGCCGCGCTGGGCTGGCTGGAAACGGGGAGGGCACTGGGGCAGTCATGCCTGGCTTCCCTGCCCCAACTTCTCTAGGCTGCGGGGCACCTGAAGGAGCTTGGGCAGGGAAGCCAGGGATTTTTAAAAAACCTGTCTCTCCGCAAAAGCGGAGAGGCTCAGGGGGGAAGGCAGGAGCATGGATCAGGGTGCTGGGGGTGGGGCTTGCTGCCACCTGGGCTGCCGGAGCAGTGCTCCAGTGCACTCCAGCCCCAAATGACCCCTGATTGCACTACACATTTCTTCATCCCTGCTACTGGCAAGAAAGCATATAACTCAATATCAGAGCATGATTAAGTTTTACCGTTGCTTTGCTTAGCTCTTATTGATTAATTGTAATAATTAAAACAGTTAATTATATTACAATGGGTAATAAACGATCTTCTCAATATACTTTAAATAACTGCCTTTTAGTCAGAAGCTGACTTACAGTTTATTGGGGGATCAGCTGAGAAACAGATCATTCCCCCCCCCCAGCTGGGGGCTTACAGAAGCAATATTCCACATTACATTTCTCTGTAAACCAAACCAACTGCCTGAAGATGAGATAAGAGAAGTGATCTGATCCTCCTCCCCCTCCCCGCTATTTACCCCAAACTGAGAGCTTGGGATGCAGAGAACAGGAATGATCACCAGGGAATGACTGGGGCTTGTGATCAATACCCACCCCACTTTGCTGCATCTCAGCAAGTCTGGGACATAGCAAAGTTTCATGGTAGGAGGTCAGAAGAACCGACTTGCAGATGATCTCCACAATCAGCTGGGAATTGGCTTCTGATCCCCCCCCCCCTTAAAAAAACTTTGCTGGGGATACAGCAAAGTTTCCACAACAGGAAATGAGGATCCAGCTCCCAGCTGATACCTCTAGCTGACACTCAGCTTCTGCATGTTGCTTGTTCCTGTAAACAGCCCTGATTTGGCTAGCCCAGGCTAGACTGATCTTGTCAGATCTCAGAAGCTAAGCAGGGTTGGCCTTGGCTAGTATTTGGATATCCAAAGAATATCAGGATACAGAGATAGGCAATGGCAAACCACCTCTGAAACAACATTTGCTTTTTAAATAGTCTAGCTTGCCACCTAGTGGTGCATAACTTTAAAAGAGCTAGAACTTCTGGCTGCCAGACAATCTTAGAATCTCCTGGCCATACTATACACAATGCCATACCACCACCACCACCATCCTCCTCCTCCTTCTCCTCCTCCACCTCCTCCTGTGATTAGAATAGACAAGTATGGACAAGCGTATAAAATTGTATATGTGGAGCTGCGGTGGCTCAAGTGGTTAAGACGCTGAACTGCAGGCTGTGGAAGTTCAGTAGTTCAGCAGTTCGAGACCCGGGTGCCGCATGACAGGGTGAGCTCCTGTCTCTAGTTCCAGCTCCTGCCAACCTAGCAGTTCGAAAGCAAGAAATTGCAAGTAGATAAATAGGGACCACTTCGGTGGGAAGGTAACAGCGTTCCGTGCACCTTGGTGTTTAGTCATGCCGGCCACATGACCACGGAAACGTCTTCGGACAGCGCTGGCTCTTCGGCTTTGAAACGGAGATGAGCACCGCAACCCTAGAGTCGGATTCGACTGGCTTTCGAGCAAGGGAACCTTTACCTTTACCTTTATAAAATTGTATATCAGGTTCCTAAAACTCCTGGATTATGTTTGTTAAATGTAATACACACACACACACACACACACACACAACCTTTGATCTTTAAACATCCATAGATTAATATTGACTAAAACTAGTAGACAATCAAATACATCCCACAGTTTTCTTTCTAGTTTTGATGCTTTCTCAGAATTATATGGATACTCTCATCTTAATCTGTCCTAGATCCAGTAAAAGTACAACAATATGTACTTTTACATATGTACTTTTTCTTGTTTGAAGATTATCCAAAATTCATTGAAACCTTTTTTATTTATTCCAAATATGTTAACTGTCAACAGCAGCACAAGAAACAGGCAATTCTGTCTGTGCAATCCTATGCAGTTTCTCCATTGATTTCAATGGAGTAACTCTACCTAGGATTACATTGCATATATCTTATGCATGATATAAACATGTCAGATATTTTTATTGCCTTTTGATTAGTTATAAGCTTAGTGTCACGCCCCCTGTCCAGCCTGGGGGCGTGGGAGGGCGAGCCGGGTCGGTCTGGTTGAAGGGGAACGCCGAGGGGTCTTGCCGTGAGCCTCAGATAGCGGAAGGGCCTGGGTTTGCTTCACCTCAGCAGCCTACTTCCTCGGAGCTTCAACAGCGGAAAGCCTCCTCACTCTCTCTCAGACGGCAGGCTATGCCTTCAGGCTCTTGCTCTCCTCCCCGGCTCTGGCATCCACCACTCTTTTATTCCCTTCCACCAACACCTGACCCCGCCCTCCCCCCTTGACCGTTGCTCCATTGGTTTCCAACCCTGTTCGTCTCCTGGGATCGTCTCCTCTATTGGCCAAGGTGTTTCTGCTTTTAAGGCTGGCTGGAGACTCTGCCCCTTCCAGTTCTCAGGGCTGGGGGCCAGTCGAGAGCAGGGTTCCACTTTGGGTGTGTCCCGTCGTTCCTGAATACCAGGTAAGGGTTTCTCTAGGGGACCCAGCCTCGGGGAGAAGTGACAGCGGCTTTGGGGCTGTCCCCGTGTGTACCCTGGCCCCACCCTGTTGGGATTTCTCTTGTTGGCTACCTCCCCGGGAGGTGTATGACGCCCGGCGTCTGTTGTCACCCCAGACGCCTCCCCTTGTGGGTCTCCCGCCCCGGGTGACTGAGCCTGCGTGGGTAGGTGGTCGTTGGGCAGCTCGGTTGCCGGCGTCTCCCTGGCCGCTAGCGTGCTGCCACCGACCGTCCCCTCTGTCGGGGCTGCCTGTCGCCCTCCCAGGGAGGGCCGGCACGCCCCTTCTCTCTGTTCCAGCTGGCGTCCCGTCGCCTCTTGGGCGGGGCGCCTGGGCAAGCTGGCCGTCGGCGGCCCTGCCTGGAGTAACGGGAGGGCAGGGGCCACGTCCGTTGCTGCAGCGTGTCTGCGGGGCGACACAGCTCTGGCCGCTGCGTCCCCCGGCGACCTGAGTCCCGGCTGGTGAGCCCCCGCGGCTCCAAGCCGCGGGGCACCAGCTGCAAGCCGGGACACTTAGTATAAACTATATTAATGTAACGGAAGAGTATTTCCCTAATGTTAAACTGGTGAAGAATATGAAACAAATACTTCAATTTCATGCAATTTAAGGATTTTTGGTGGGATGGAACCAGGATAAAATTTCCTTCAATGGAAAGAGAAGTGTAATTTCCGCCAATTTGCCCTTTCTGCTGCAGACCCCCCAGGTTGCCCCTCATGCTGTTCTTGACAGTCCCTTGTTCCCCAAGGACAACATTTTGGAGAAATCACTGGATTGGATTGCCGGGGGGAGGCAGTGTTACCACAAGTGGCCTGTCATGATATTGGGGGAAATCAGCTGTGAGACAGGGGAGGCCAGAACAGTACAAGAGATCACACACCTTTATATAACAAGGTCCAGTTCAGTATGAAGACTCCAGATTTAAACAGTGATTAAATAGTTTTTATTAAAGAATATTTCTGATTACAGTCACACTGAGCAATCAAAATATACACCCAAACCAGAACTAAGAAATAAAGAGGTGAGAATAGACATGTAAAGGATCAGCTATAGGGGTTATATTACCTGTCCAGGAGATCAGGAGTCCATGGAACAGAGACGGGAAAGATAGGAAATGGCCCAAACAAATTTGGGGGTGACCTGCCAACAGAGTGCCCAGGCACACTGAGACTGAACTCTGAGTGCTATTTTTATACCTGAAAACATGTCCAGAGGGCTTGCTTATGTGCGGAGTCCCTCAGAACAAAGAATGGGATTAAAGATTGGATTAATCAGGGGTAAAACAATGTAGCTTTGAAAACTCTGTACAGAGTTCCCAAGACTGGATAAAAGAGGCCAGAACTTTCTTCTACAAGTAAAGTAGATTTTGGGTTGTGTTCCTAATTAGTTTTCTGGGGTTGGAAGACTAATGGATTGCTAATATAAACTAATCAAAATGAGAACAATAATGCTTGATGAACCACCTTGTCTTGGGGTGTGGAAAATAGGTAAAAGGCAGGATTTGTCATTATCAAGGAAATGCGGGAAGGAAGATGAGATCAGATAGATGGGATTAGCATTTGAAATTGAAATACGTTACTCTGGGGCAAAGCAGGTCCATTGTCCAGACTATGCAGATGTCGGCAGGGTGGGGGGGTAGATGCAGCTGTCAAGGCAAGATCTCATGTGATTTTTCCAGGGTCATGTCCTAAGCATGATTATGGCCTGCTAGTCCTGGCTTCCATCTTTGTGTCAATTTATGTCAAATTGCCTGGTATATGGACTCCTGGGGCACCCCTGGGGGGGTCCATTGATGGTTAAAATGACCCCTCCTGATAGTCAGTGTACTTACAGCAGGAAAGTTCCATTCTACTGGTGGAAGTGCCTTCATTTAACAGAAAATTTAGTCTGGATCCATCCATACAAATATTAGTTCCACTTCTTTTTGCTATTATATTTATTAATGATATTCTGAATTTATTTAGTTGCCATTAAATCCATGTCAGTAGATTTCACCTGTCAAAAACAATATTTTTCAAATGTATTGAGGTTTTATTAATAATTTTCAGAGTGCCAAGATGATAACTGCCAAAACTGATTTCAAAATGAAATTAATGCAACAACTGAGTTCCAAAGCTGATCACAAAATTACATTATGAGTTTGAAATATTTGTATGATTTCTGCAGTTTACCACAAAGGAAAGGACATACTTTTGAATGAAGGGAAAACATCCATCAGTTCTAGATGGGGGGTATGGTGATAGACAAGTAAAGCCAGTGAATATGACAGATTGTTATCTGGTTAAATGAATATATCTATAATGTGCTAAATATATTGTTGTTGTCTGACAGATGAATTTGTACTTGATGAAAAAATGAAAATTAGCTGTAAGACATTGGTGATTCATTAATTTCTTTTGTCTTATTGTCAAAGAACTAAACTGACATTGATTGGAATTATTGAGAATAATCTTCATGCAATAAAGTTGGCCTCAGAAGTCTGGAATTCCTAAAACCATTACAAACTGAGCCTACCCTTTCTTCCTAATTCATACCAGGCCTGGTCCAACTGCCATTCTCTCACGATCAAATCCACAGCAACTGGAACTTTATGTATTTATTCATTTAGACAATGTTTATGCTGTCTCTCCAGGTAGCCTGCCTAAAGTGGTTTACATAAAGTTTTGAAAGTTGTTAATTAAAACCTAGCATTAAAAAAACAGCTATCTCTCCTATATAATCTGTTTTGGGGTGGCAAGATTCCATGCTTGCCCTCAGCCATTGGCCCGTCAGCCATCACTCAAGAGTACTCATGTGCCATTGGCTGGGTGCTGGGTCTGCTCCTCTTGCCCACCCACTCCCCCTACAGCCACTGTGCCCTGTCAGAATTACTGGCAAATGTCTTTCTCTCTTGATGAAGACGCTTTTCCTGTGTGGGACTAACTTTCCCCTCAGTGGCTGTTGGTAGGTGTCATGAAACGTCAGTTACTTGTGTTTCTAAGATGGCTGTGGTTATTTGTTTAAAATGTTCCCCCATAAGGTTTAATTGAGCTGTAGTTCCAGGAGGGGCCTGCAGGGGTATCACTCACTGGGTTGAATGGGGCTTTCTCATCTGCTGGCATACAGTTCCCAGCTGCCCCAAGGCCAAAAAGTGCAGGAAAACAGGGACTGTCCCAAGGCAGTCTTCATCCCTGGGAGCAGCAGAAATTCAGCCATTCCACAGTCGGCTGGACTGGGGAATGAATGGAAGTTTCTCTGCTCTCTTGGGCAAGAGAGAGAGGCTGAAGTACAGGTGAGCCCACAACCTCCAGAGGTAGAGAGTATTGTGTAGGAAAAGAGGATTGTATTTAACCCCTGTTGATTTATGCCCTGTTGGTTCATAGTGTGTGCTTACTCCTATAGTGTGTGTGTGCTCCATAACTGCAAGGCGTGCCAGCAAGCCATTGAAGAGGCCGGGGTTTTAACCCCCGCCCCTTCTGTCCCAGTGCCGGCTTGCCTGCATGCTCTGCAGCTGCGGGGTGCCCTGGCAAGCCAGGGAAGGTGCAGGGTTTTTTGGTGGGGGTGGGGGGCTTTTGGCGCCCCTAAGGGCCCGGGCGCTCTAGGCGAATGCCTAGTTTGCCTAGTGAGCGAGCCGGCCCTGCTTCCTTGCAAAACATATTTAACTTTAAATGATTTTTGCAAGTGGGTGCTGTGCATGCCTGAACTCCAAGCTGTGAACCTTCCCTTTAAGTGTTGTTGTTGTTTTGTGAGGGGGCCGGATGCTGCTTACTGCTGCTTGGAATTCAGGTGCAGGCAGCCCCTGTTTGCAAAACAAAACCAATAAAAGGGAAAAGATAGGTCTTACCTGGCAGGCTGAAAAAAATGGGAGGCGCAGTCAATGATTAACATATTTTCTTGGGATTAGCAACAGGGATGGCTTGCATCAAGGCTACCATTATCCTGCAGAAATCTTCTGTTACTAAGGGCTGAAGAACATAATGTAGCATTAGGCACCAGTCTTCTTCATCAGGTCTCCACAACACTGTTACTATTAGGGCATATTTTGTGAGAAAGTAATAGGATAGGGCATGGGGGCATCTCAGGGTTTTCAATGTTACCAAAGACTATTAAGTCCTTTTGTGCTGTAAGTAAATTGTTTTTTGGAGGGGAAAATAATTAATTTCAACTGATCTAACTTGAAACCAAGATTGGGAAGAGGGTTAGCTTGATTTAAGTTTTTGTAGCCCTGATTTAAGAAGTTTGTATGACTCAGTGTACGGGTCTTCTCTCCATTCTTTGTGAAACACTTGCTTCATTCCATTAGTTCACTCAGCTTTAAGTCTATCAAGTTGTGGGGAGGGTATTTCAGGGTCAAGCTAAGCATTATGCAGAAGGCATATCTGGCTATATTTATTTTGCTTAACAAAGTATCTGGAGGATCAGAGAAATGGGGTGTCTGTTCAACCCATTCCTCTCTATCTTCCTGTTCAAAATAACCTGCCCTGGCTGCTTTTCCACTTAAGGGAGAAAAGGTGGAAGCACCCAAGCCTTACTATGCTGTGTTTTCAGGGAAATCTTAGGGATGCCAGTCTCCAGGTGGGACCTGGGGTTCCCCTGGAATTACAGCTCATCTCCAGACTACAGAGATCAGTTCCCCTGGAGAAAATGGTTGGTTTGGAGGGTGAACTCTATGGCATTATACCCCACTGTCCTGCCTAGGATTGACACCAAAATCTCCAGGAGTTTCCCAACAGAAAAGAAACCATGCTGGATCAGGCCAGTGGCCCATCCAGTCAAACACTCTGTGTCACACAGTGACCAGAACCCATGTGTTGCCCTACTAGGCACCTAGTGTGCTCTTATGAACTCACAAGTTATGAGAACATGAACTTTGCTAGTTATGTGCAATAGGGACTGAACTGTAAGGTGACTCCAAGTGATGCCAGTTATAGCACACATCCAGAAGAAGAAAGCCTTCCTGTGAAAGAGGGTGCCTATGATTCCTGCATGTCACCATCCCACTCTCCTGCAGCAAGGTGGACCAGCTCCCTAGCCATGTATAGCATTGAGAAGTCAGGCAGCTGCCATGCCAGGCCAGAAGACAGGAGACCTAAATTCCATGAAGAGTCTCCTTCCTGGCACATAGGCAACATGTTTTTCCCCACCTAATACATCACTAGTTGAAACTACAGCCATCAGACAACAAGAGAACAATGGCTCTGGCCAGCACAAGACATAATCCCATCAGGTGCCATTGTCCAGACTAGTTTGTCATTGCCCACTCCCTAGACCTTCGACCCCAGCACTAGTCAGCATATTTTTGGGGATGGGCTAACAGGAGGTGTGCCAAGAGAGGTGGCCAAGCTTAGCCCACCCCTCAAACTCCTAATAAAAGAGAGGGTCCAATGCCAGCTTGCTCTCTCTCGCTTACCTGCACTCTTGCCCTTGTACCTGACCCTCCCTTCCAACTCTTGGTTGCGCAGCCAGAGTCTCATCATGCACCTGCCAGTTCAGGACACGACCCTCTCCCTGGCATCCCATAGTCCCTCATTTTCCTGAGATTCGCTCCATCCAACTTTGGACAGGTAGAGTATCTCCCATCATCGAAAACATCCTGCTAATGCAAATGTGCTATTCTCTTCTATCGATATTTCCTAGTTACTAGATAATTGTGTGGATGCCTGTGTTGTTGTATGCTTGAAATATATTCAGTAAACACAATCATCCTATACTGACATCAGTCTCAGTGTCTGTTTGGTGGGTCTGGAGGGAACTAAACCCCTGTATACATAGATGCTTGCCCCACATTGCCTATTGCCTAGTATAAGATCATTCTTCCCATTTCTAAGTAATGTGTCAAGGCAATTCGGCTAACATAGGTGTCATCAGGAGGTCCACCAGTGGGGCCAGAACTCCAGAAGCCCTCCCACTGTGGCCCCCAAGCACCAAAAATACAGAGCATCACTGCCCCAGACATAGTGTTCTATCTATACTTTGTGGCTAATAGCCACTGATGGACCTCTGCTCTGTATGTTTATCCAATCCCCTCTTGAAGCTCTCTATGCTTGTAGTGGCCACCACTTTTTGCAGCAGTGAATTCTACATGTTAATTACTCTTTGGGTGAAGAAGTACTTCCTTTTATCTGTTCTAAACCTACTCATGAATTTCATTGAGTGCCCACGAGGTCTTGTATTGTGAGTAAGGGAGAAAAATACTTCTTTCTCTACCTTCTCTCATGCATAATTCTATAAACCTTTGTCATGCCACCTCTTAGTCATCATTTCTCCAAGCTAAAGAGCCTTAACCTCTTTACCTTTTCTTCATAGGGAAATTGTTCCATCCCCTTGACCATTCTAATTGCCCTTTTCTGCACTTTTTCCAATGCTATAATATCCTTTTTGAGGTGTGGTGACCAGAACTGTATGCAGTACTTCAAATGAGGTTGCACCATTGATTTATACAGGGTATTATGATGGTGGCTGATTTATTTTCAGTTCTCTTCCTAATAATCTCCAGCACAGCATTTGCCTTTTATTGCAGTTGCCCACATTGAAGTCAATATTTTCAGTGAGCTATCTACCACAACTCCAAGATCTCTCTCCCGGTCAGTTATTGCCAGTTTGGGCCCCATCAATATATATTTTATAGTTAGGATTTTTTTTTTTGCTTCAATGTGCATTACTTTGCACTTGCCCACACTGAACCTTATTTGCCACGTTGACGCCTACCTGTACAGCCTCAACAGATCCCTCTGGAGTGCCTCACAGTCCTCCCTGGTTTTCACTGCCTTGAAAAACTTAGTGTCATCTGCAAACTTAGCCACTTCACTGCTTACTCCCAACTCCAAATATCATTAATGAACAAGTTAAAAAGCACCAGACCTAGTACCAAGCCCTGTAGTACCCTACCGCTTACCACCTTCCACTGTGAAAACTGCCCATTTATATGTACTCTATTTCCTGTTAATTAACCAGTTTTTAATCCACAAGAGGACTTGTCTTCTTATCCCTGGAGTGTGCAGACCCTAGAAGGTCTCCACTGCCTTACTATTGATTAAACTGCTGAGAAAATGTATAGCTTCTTCATGTCCTCTCTTTTTGTTTGTAGAGTCTAGCACTTCTTTATTTGACGTGAAAATTTTCATGTATGAATACTCAATAATTAAAATAAAACAGAGAAGTGAAACTGAATGTCAGGTAATGCAATGAGTCTCTTTAAAAAACTCCATTCAAAGCTTATACTTTAATTCCCTCAATTTCCCTTGCATTTGTTCACATATTCATGGATCTTGATTTTTATCACTTCTTTGCATGTGTGTGTGACTTGTAAGTGTTTATAATTAAGTATATAATGCATCAGTCAATTATAAACCATAATACTCACAGTAGGTTTTTGAAAATAAATGCTTATTTGCATTAAATGTTGAAAATCAAATTCATCTGTCTTCATGTTTTAGGGCTGTGGTTCATATCCAGGTAAAGGATGTCAATGAATTTGCACCCACATTTAAAGAAGCATCCTACAAGGCCACTGTGACAGAGGGAAAGATCTATGACAGCATACTGCAGGTGGAAGCTATGGATGAGGATTGTTCTCCTCAGTACAGCCAGATCTGTAATTATGAAATCGTCACAACAAATGTTCCATTTGCCATTGACAGGAATGGTGAGTGCTTGCTATTGCACTGTTATAAAACTATATGTTCTCCTGTTTTAGATTAGTGCAAATCCAATTACTTCTAGAAAGATATTTTTATTCCAGTGGAGCAGTCAACTATCTCTAGTCTAAAATGGGTTTCTTGTATCCTGAAAAAGAATATGCCTTCTGCTGACCCTGTGTAACAGCTGCTGGGCTTTTGCTACCTTGGTTGCCAGCTGAATGCAACCTAAAGTTAGTTTAACCCTGATAGACATCAGTAAAGCATTTCAGGACAGCATAGGTCATGCTGAAAAGCCTTTGAAGATGCTTAGTATTCAGTTCAAAAATAGTTCCTCTTTGTAAAGTATATTAGGGGACCGCTGGCAGCATCACCTTCAGAGGAAGAGAACTAGCACACATTCAAAAGATGCTGACCTGAACTGTTGTGATACTTACGTATATAAAGGCCTTTTCAGATAGTTCTGTCTCTGTGTGTGAAAGAGCTAAATAAAAGTTGCACTTGTTAACAGATAGTTCCTGTGTGACCACTTTAAAGTGTGCATGTATAATGCTGAGGGGGGGATTCAGAGGCTGAATATGCTTCATTGTGGGGCCACTGAAGCATTCAAGGATTCATACCTTCCTTTTTAAAAACCTCTTAAGGTTTTCCATGTTCCTTTCCTATGGCCAGTTTAATAACTTTAGTTCTATACACTGTACTCACTAGGATTGCCAACTCTGGGTTGGGAAATTTCTGGTAGAGCCTGGGGAGGGCAGAATTTGGAGAGGGGACAGACTTCAGCAGGGTATAATGCCATAGAGCCCACCCTCGAAAGCAGCCATTTGCTCCAGGGAGACTGATCTCTGTAGTCTGTGGGTAAGTTGTAATTCTGGGACATCTCCAGGTCCCATCTGGAGCTTGGCAACTATAGCACTCTACCTTTCAATCATGTATCTCCTCGAATGAAAAGAAAAGAAAGTTGTGAACACAATAGGTTGGACTAAACTGACTAAACTAGCAGTTTCTAACAATTCACCCTTCCCAATGCATATCACCCCATGCTGTTCCTTAGGGTCCTCTCTCTCCCCAGGACTAGCATTTTGGGTAGTTCAGTGGACTGCAGTGGGAGGCATGGATGCAGGAAAGTTCCATTCTGGTGGTGGAAAAATTAGTTTGGATCCAAAATTTGCCTGGATCCAGTATCTGCAAAATTACTTTTCCTCTGTGATACAGGTACAGAGTATAGTGCTGCTGTCTCATGAAAAACTCATGAGAACACCACAGTAAGACTACAGAACTGTACACAATTTCACCAAATTTGATTCTTTGGTAATGTGGAAATGCTTTTAGATATTAAAAAAATCCACATATTGCCTTTGACAAAAAATATTTTTTTCCGTTCAAATTCAAATGTCAATTTGTTTGTTTATGTGAAACTCAGCAAGATAAAAGCCATTTATGCTCCCTGTGACAGAGTAGGCAATAACAGATTTCTTCCACCCGAATAATTTCATATTTGTCTCATCTCTCACATGAACATTTTTTCTTGAAGTTCCAACTGCACAGAGCTTTTGCTTTTCTCAGCAGCCATTTCATGCTGCATTGCTTAAAGGAAGCATCCCCCCCCTCCATTTGACAGGGTCTGTCTTTATTTGAGCTGCTTTCTCATAATGCACAGCTGAGTGTCAGAGGATAATGACCTGTTCACATCAGTAAAATGCAAATGGTGGTAAAGAGAATCCCTCTCCTTATTATAGTGCCATGGCTGGAAGGCAAATGTTTTGAACAGTGTATATAGGGGGGCAATGAAGATGACTGAAATTGAGTTTAAGTGAATGAGTGCTAGTTAATGTAGAAATCCTTCATTGGAGGGAGTGCTTGGACATGGAATATTCTAATGACAATTGGGATTATGTGGCATATATGCATTATTCTCCTCATATTTCTAACTATTTTTTTACTCCAAATTTGTAGGGGGAGAGAATAACCAGAGTTTTCAATTTCAGAAATACCATTTGAAACCTTAAAGGAAATGTGACTAGTTCTTTCACATCAAATGAAGACAAATACAACTCTAAGCATTTAAATATTGCTTTGTAAATGGCCAGAATCCTTCATATATTTCTTATTTATTTATTTACCTTTATAATCTACATTCCTGCCCAACCAGATCTGACAATTAGAAAAGCTATGGGAGATCCATGACCAGATCTCTCAGTGGATTTTTGTGGGTAAAACAAAACGCACGTACACACCCTCCAGCTTTAAGGGCCCTGGAGTTATATCAGAAATGTCACATGGGAAAGGTGTGTTCTTCCCTCACATCTTTTATTAGCTCCTCTACTTGTTAGTTAACTCTGACTTTCTAAGCAATGTACTGATAATCAAGATTTTGAAACAGCCTTCAGTTTGACAGGTACCAATGCTCATAGGTCCAATTACAAAAGTATAAGCTTCAGACGAAGCTTATGACCAAAAGTATAAGAAACCAGGTTGTCCTATTGATACATACTGAGACATAGAAAGAGAGAGAGAGAATATCAATATGTTTTCTCACTTTTAAGCATGTTCTTTTTTGGCATGGCATCCGCAAATGAAGACAAGACAAATGTTGTTTTATTTATTTAAATGGCTGATCAACATTGTTGCTTATTACCATGATTTAACTGTTCCATAGGTGGGCTATGCTAGGTAGACACTGTGGCTGCCTTTTATGGGCAGGTCCATCCTAGCTCCAAACTTAGCCAGTATTCACTCCAGCCTTGTTTGTCCTCATGTGCACATGTACTGTGTGCCAACAGGTTCCCAGTATCATCCTCTCCCCCTGACATGCTGTAAGGCCCCTATCAGGTTTGGAAAGATGCTGGTCAGCACCAAGGGTTCTCTTTCTGGCACATCCAGCCATAAAGCATGTGGTAGTCAGTTTTGAACACACCTTCCATCAGGCCCAGTGCCTTAGAGTGTTTGCCAATTCTCTTTACCTAACTTGAGCAACTGATCCCATTTCTGCAAACTACCTGTGGCTTGACCAGTGTACAACCAGGCCTAGTTAACTAAATACTACTCCCTCAGGAACACTGTGAAGCAGGCAAGAAAAAAGGTTTCTCCCCAAGCCAATCAGGTGAGCCCCGCACAGTCCTTGCTTGGCCCTTAATAGCAACTGGCTAATCCTGTACTATTACATGGGAGGGTGGGTGGAACAACCCCAGCAACAAAAGGCTGTGAGGAAGGGGGAGTAGCTCCTTTTGTCCTGGCCCCACTGCTAGACCTCCTGATGGCACCTGGTATTTTTTGCCACTGTGTAACAGAGGATCAGGCCAATGGCCCATCCAACATTAGCTTCTCTTATGTTCTTTTAAGCTACTTGTTGCCCTCTAACCACTGGCCCATCCTGCCTTGTGCCTCCTTTGGAAAAAGGGAGCAAGAGCAAAATGCTCAACAGCATTCATGCCATGAATGTCCCTTTTCTTGTGAACAGGGTTTGAACCCAGTAAGGTTACAGATAGATTCAGCAGCCAGATACGCATACATACAGTGGCTCTGTGGTAGTTACTGAGGGTTGTTGCTGTATTTTCTTATGTGCTATGGATTCATAAACATTACCTAACACTTAGGAGAATTGTGCAGCCTTGTTTTCTTTCTAATCTCACATAATGCATCTCATCCTTATGGGTCTATGTATCTCAGTGATAGCAGGACAGTGTTTATTTCCTTTTTCCTAAGCAATTCATGGCTCTAGCAGTCTCCCGCACATGATTAAAAGTGTTTCTAGAGCACCATCTTGTACTGCATAGATGTATCAGCTTGCAACTTTTTATTTAGCTGTAGGGGATATTAAGATTTATGTGATCATTGGGACTGTGTTCATTAACAGCACTGTGCAAAGTGAAACTGCGCTTATAATGTAGGCCAACTGTGCAGAGATTTTTTTTAATGGCTAGAGTGACTGCCAGACCTTGAGAGAGAGGTAAGTTGTTAGCTATTTAGTTGTCACAAGAATGAACTAGTTTCAGATATTGTTCTCCTGGAGGCTGTTTTCAAGCTGGCTGAAGTCAATGGAAAGTTGATGGAATGATCACCATCAACCTAAGAGAGCTTTGGAAAAGGGGCGCACAGACTGAATTTAAAATTCAGCTCATAACTAGGGATTGTGTGCTGGGTGACACGGAAGATGACATAGTTATGGATTGCCTCCAACCTTAGTAGAATATGAGAACTTATGTCATTCTTTCCCCATGAAACCAGTTTTTCTTCACAAAATCCACGTCTGTCCCTGTAGGAGAGATGTCTGCTTTTTAAAAGAAAAAAGTTTTCATATAAATTTTGGAAATACTTTAATATCTTTTCCCTCATTAAAAGCATGTTTTCCTTCCACATTATTAAAATACAATCTTGAAAAGGGAGAAATAATAACAAAGTAAAAGTGAGTTCAAAGCCCCTATTTATTAATTAATTAATTAGATTTTTACTCACCGCTCACCCCAAGGGTCTCACAGTTACTTACAACATTAAAACCAATAAGGTAAAAATAACATAAAAATAACAAATATTAAATAT
Organism: Gekko gecko; assembly: GCA_029375565.1. NCBI lineage: Eukaryota > Metazoa > Chordata > Lepidosauria > Squamata > Gekkonidae > Gekko > Gekko gecko. Next base: position 97,865,084 of record JAPDNY010000008.1, read on the forward strand.
TAAAATTAAAATATGAAACTATTAAAATATGTGGCTATCACCATATCACTAATAAAACAGTCCAAACATTGGAGGTTACCCTCCAAAGGCCAACCTAAACAGTTTGGCCTTGCATGTCCTGTGGAAACTAAGCAAGTCCAGCAGGGCCCAGGTGTCATCTGAGAGTGCATTCCACAAGGCAGGGGCCACACCTGAGAAGACCCTTTCCCCTGGTGACAGCTAACCAAGCCATCCTGGGGCCAGGCACCTGCAAGAGGCCCCTAGACGATGACCAAAGGGAGCTTGGAGGTTGTAATGGGAGATATATCATCAATGTACTATTGTAAACAAACTGATTACAGTTACCATGACATATATTATTAACTAAAATTGAGTAAAAGGCATTAAAAGTGTTTCTGTTCTGAACACAATCCCTGCACTAACTAGGGGACCAGAGGGAGAGAAGCTGCAAGGGAGATCTGCCTTCTCCTTTCCCAAATTTGAATTGCCAGCTGAAATTACAAGCACATTTAAGACAAATTTCAGGTTTTTTCCCCATTCCTGAGACTGAGAAACCATGGATACATCCCAGACAATTTTATATATATTGGGGACCCAAAGTGACTTACATCATTCTCCTCTCTTCTACTTGATTGGATTAAATCTGGTTATTTAAATAAGTCTTGAGTCCTCTTCCACTTCTAGAGTTCTGATTTGTAAAAACTTACAGTAATGATGACAGTTGAAGTCTGCCCTCTGTGCAGATAGCACATCAGCAAAATGGGGTTAGCCATAGCTATCACATTAAGGGCTTTTAAAGCCAGTGAAATAGTCAGAATTCAGCAAAAATATATTTTTACGGTCACCTAATTTGAGGATACAAACTTTTAAAAGGTTAATTGCGATGCATATACATATGCAAACATAACACAAGTTTGGAAAGCATTTTAGAATTCTGTAGCTATCCAAAAGAGCACATGAAAATGCAGTGGCCAGGATGATGAGAAGGTGACATAAGTGGCTAGTTGTAGGAGAAGGCATGGGGGAGGAGATCCAAAGCAGACAGAGATGGTGAATGGGAAATTAACCAAAGCTGGGGAACAAGTATACTTGAATGGTGTGGGAATGGATTTTCCCTTTCCCATGATGGGTTCCCTTCTTGTAGTAGTAGTATTAATTACAGTAATAATTTTGAAATCTCCGCTGGTCTCCTACTATGTTAAACATTGCACAAGTGACATCATTTGCTGTGTTTCTGGTATTTATTGTAAAATAACATACATAATGTTCTGCAGAGAATGATCTTTCAAAACTTTTAATTGCTTTGTTCCAAGTTTCACCCAGTTTGACCATGTTGTATTCAGTCATTAATTTTCTTGTTTCAAATATGTTAAAGTTACAATTTTAAGAATGTTTATCTGAAATAGTTTTGATTTTTCATTCTTTGAACTTAATTTCTTGGCTTAAAAATTGTCTAGGTTGCAGGGTTGCCATTCCCTGACACGGGCAGGGGTTTACCCACTTTTGGGGGCCCCAGTCCACCAACAATGTGCCAGCCAGCAGGGGGAACCCCACCTCCAAAAATCCCTGTCTCCGCCAACATGCAACATGCAGTGATGTAATCATCACTAGCATTTGAGGGAAAAAACCCACTATGGTTACATGCTGAAAACTCCAGGGCATGGAGAGGGACCCCCCACACACACTGGCAGCCAGGTAAGACCTGGCAACCCCTACTAAGTTATGTGAGTAGGGCAAGCTAAGTTTGGTGTAGTGGTTAAGTGCGTGGACTCTAGTCTGGGAGAACCGGGTTTGATTCCCTACTCCTCCACTTGTAGCTGCTGGATGACCCTGGGCAAGCCATAGTTCTGTCAGAGCTGTTCTCTCAAGGACAGTTCTGGAAAGAACTCTCTCACCTCACCTCCTCCTCCTCCTCTTCCTCCTCTTCCTCTTCCTCATCTTCTTCTTCTTCTTCTTCATTTTAAGTCTTTTTTTTAACATGGCCATGACTTGGTCTGTATGTAGCACAATGCTAGACATTTAAGAATTACCTACATGAAGAATAGTTCTGACATCAATTTAAAATTGAGATCAGTAAGCATTTAGAATACCTCTAAAAACCTTCCAGAAATTTAATAAATACTCTTAAATATTCAGAATTTTTGAGGTGTCCTTATAAAAGGATTTAATGAAATTTAAATCTTAAATAGCTGTAATGCACAGTTTAATGATTTCCAAGTCTTAAGAGACAGTTAGTATGCCATGCAAGTTCCAGAAACCTGCTGACATTGATTAAACTAACTGCAATGTTTGGGGAATTACCACCACATATCACAGAGTAAAACAATAGTAAAGAGAACAAAAACAGAAGACACAAGGGATCATGCGTAAAAGGAAATGTTAAGAAAACTAAGATACCAAATGAATAAGCTGATAATAAATACATGGGGTAGCATAATAGTGTTCTTCCAAGTGTACACTAATCAAAGAAGGGTAACAGAAACTTTATATATACACAGTTTATGTAAACTCTGTTTCCTATTGAGGTTTCATTGCCGTTTGAAAGAGGAATTCAATATCTTCAGAACAAGCGAGATCATACTCTTAATTAGTCTTCTTACACTGACTCTTAACACAGTTTCTAAATAGTAAGAGATTGCATCATGGCCATGAGCACACAATTGTTTTTAGTGTGTGTGAGAGAGAGAGAGTATATGTATTTTAAAAATATCATTTGGCTACAAATGTCCAGGGTCTATGAAACTTTCCAAGTGTTGAAGGTTAGGACAGGTTGATATTTCACCACTGGATATGACCAATCACAGCTACAAAGTCTGAAACAGAAGAGATATAAGATGACCAGAAATCTAAGAGAGACAAAGATCTGGCTGTGATCACACACACTAAATAAGCCACTTGCAATCCACTTTCAGTGCAGTTTCCAACCAGATTTTGTTGTGTGAACTGGCAAAATCCAATTTGAAAGTAGATTGAAAGTCTAACCATCTCACCCTTTACCCCTTCTTCTTTTACCTTCAATCTTTCCCAGCATCAGGGTCTTCTCCAGTGAATGCTCCCTTCTCATTTGGTGGCCTAAGTATTTGAACTTCAGTTTCAGTATCTATCCTTCCAAAGAACGGTCAGGTTTGATTTCCTTTAGGATTGACTGATTTGATCTCCTTGCAGTCCAAAGGACTCTCAAGAGTCTTCTCCAGCACCATAATTCAAATGCATCTATTCTTCAGTGCTTGGCCTTCCCTGTGGTCCAACTCTCACAGCCATACATTACTACTGGGAATACCATCGCTTTGACTATACGGACTTTTGTTGGCAAACTGATGTCTCTACTTTTTATTATGCTGTCTAGGTTCACCATCGCTTTCCTCCCAAGGAGCAAGCATCTTTTAATTTCATAGCTGCAGTCACCATCTGCAGTGATCTTGGATCCCAGGAACATGAAGTCTGTCACTGCTTCCATGACTTCCCCTTCTATTTGCCAAGGAGTGATGGGGCCAGATGCCATGATCTTAGTTTTTTTTAAATGTTGCGTTTCAAGCCAACTTTTGTGCTCTCCTCTTTCATTCTTAGCAAGAGGCTCTTGAGGTCCTCTTCACTTTCTGCCATCAGAGTGGTATCGTCTGCATATCTGAGGTTGTTGATGTTTTTCCTGGCAATCTTAATTCCGGCTTGTGTATCATCCAGGCTGGCATTTCGCATGATGTACTCTGCATATAAATTAAATAAGCAGGGTGACAATATACATCCTTTTTGTACTCCTTTCCCTATTCTAAACCAATCAGTTGTTCCATATCCAGTTCTAACTGCTGCTTCTTGACCCTTATACAGGTTTCTCAGGAGACATGTGAGGTAGTCTGGTACTCCCACCTCTTTAAGGACTTGCCACAGTTCCACACAATCAAAGGTTTTAGCATAGCCAATGAAGCAGAAGTAGATGTTTTTCTGGTACTCCCTTGCTTTCTCCATAATCCATAGCATGTGAAATGAATGCAATTGTGCGATAACTGGAACATTCCTTGGCATTGCCCTTCTTTGGGATTGGAATGTAAACTGACATTTACTAGTGGCCACTGTTGCATTTTCCAAATTTGCTGTCATATGGATTGCAGCACCTTAACAGCATCATCTTCTAAGACTTTGAATAGGTCAGCTGGGATTCTGTCATCTACACTAGCTTTGTTGTTAGTAATGTACAGCCCATTTGACTTTGCATTCCACGATGTCTGGCTCGAGGTCAGTGAACACACCATCGTGGTTGTCAAGGACATTGAGATCCTTCTTGTATAGTTCTTCTGTGTATTCTTGCCACCTCTTCCTAATCTCTTCTGCTTCTGTTAGGTCCCTACCATTTCTGTCCTTTATCATGGCCAGCTTTGCATGGAACATTCCCTTGATTTCTCCAATTTTCTTGAAGAGATCTCTTGTCCTTCCCATTCTATTGTTTTCCTCTGTTACTTTGCATTGTTCATTCAGAAAGGCCTCCTTATCTCTCCTTGCTGTTCTCTGGAAATCTGCATTCAGTTGGGTAAATCTTTCCTTTTCACCTTTGTCTTTCACTTTCTTTCTTTCCTCTGCTATTTGTAAGGCCTCATCAGTCAGCCAATTTGCTTTCTTGCATTTCTGTTTCTTTGGGATGGTGCTGATTGCTGCCTCCTGTACAATGTCATGAACCTCCATGCATAGTTCTTCAGGCAGTCTGTCTACCAAATCAAGTCCCTTAAACCTATTCTTCACCTCCACTGTATATTCATAAGGGATGTGATCTAGGTCAAACTTGAATGGCCTAGTGATTTTCCCAACTTTCTTCAGTTTAAGTCTGAATTTTGCAATCAGTAGCTCATGATCTGAGCCACAGTCAGCTCCAGGTCTTGTTCTTACTGACTGTATGGAGCTTCTCCAGCTTTGACTGCAAATGAGATAATCAATTGGATTTCAGTTTTTTCCCATCTGGTGATGTCCATGTGTAGAGTCGCCTTTTACGTTGTTGGAAGAGGGTGTTTGTTATGACCAGCGTGTTCTCGTGACAAAACTCTGTTAGCCTTTGCCCAACTTTATTGTGTTCTCCAAGTCCAAACTTGTCCATTATTCTGGTTACCAATTGACTTCCTACTTTAGCATTCCAGTCTCCTATGATGATAAGGACATCTCTTTTTTTGGTGTTAGTTCTAGGAGGTGTTGTAGGTCTTCATAGAGCATAGAGGGGTGGTTCAAGGAAGCAATGGTCCGCCCTCTCCTGAAAAAGCCAACTCTGGATCCAGCTGAATTGCCCAACTATCGTCCAGTTTCCAATTTGCCCTATGTGGGCAAATTAATTGAGAGGGCAGTGGCAACACAGTTACAGGGCTTTCTGGATGACACTTCCATCCTAGATTCCCTTCAGTCCAGCTTTCGCCCGGGATATGGGATGGAGACAGTGCTGGTTGCCCTTACTGACAATCTCCGGCAACATCTAGATCAGGGTGGTGTGGTAGTGCTGTTGTTGTTAGATCTGTCAGCTGCTTTTGACACAGTTGAATATCAGCTGCTGACCCACCACCTCACTGATGTGGGGATACAGGGGTTCACCTTGCAATGGCTCGCTTCCTTTCTCCAGGGTCAGGGACAAAGAGTGGTGCTAGGGAAACAGCAGTTCAGGAGACACCCACTTGAGTGTGGGGTGCCTCAGGAGGCAGTGCTTTCACTGATGCTGTTTAACATGTGCCCCCTTGCCCAGATTGTCTAGAGGTATGGGCTGGGGTGCCATCAGTACGCTGATGACACCCAGCTCTATCTGATGTTGGGTGGCCAGTTGACTCTAGCCCAGAAAATCTGGATCGGGCACTACAAGCCGTGGCTGGTTGGCTTAGACTGAGCTGGCTGAAGCTAAATCTAGTGAAGACAGAGGTCCTGTGCCTGAGTTGGGGTGAGGATGGGGCTCCTGCTCCTGACCTTCGATGGCGCACCATTGGTGGCAGTGCTGGAGGTTAGGAGTCTGGAAGTGCTCCTGGATCCCTCCCTAACAATCGAGGCCCAGGTGGCAGCCATTGCTAAGTCAGCCTTTTACCATCTTTGGCTGATTCGGAAGCTGGTTCCCCTCCTTGACCATGATAAACTGGCTACAGTGATCCATGCGATGGTCACCTCGAGATTAGACTACTGTAATGCTCTCTACATGGGGCTGCCCTTGTTGTGAATCCGGAAGCTGCAGCTAGTGCAGAATGCTGCAGCCAGGCTTGTGATGGGCCTCCCTAGGCCCAACATCCTGCCAGTGCTGAAGGTGCTGCACTGGCTGCCAATAGCATTTGCTTCAAGGTGCTGGTACTTACCTTTAAAGCCCTATATGGCCAGGGTCCAGCATACCTGAGGGAGTGCCTTTCCCCATACATAACCCAGAGAGCACTACGGTTGGGGGCACAACATCGGGTCATTGTTCCAGGCCCTAAGGAGGCCAGGCTTGCAGCTACTAGGGCCAGGGCCTTTTTGGTGGTGGCTCCTTCCTGGTGGAATGAGCTCCCAGAAGATATCAGGGCCCTGCGGGACCTCGTACAGTTCCACAGGGCCTGTTAGACAGAGCTCTTCTGCCAGGCTTTCAACTAGGAGCCGCCACCACCACCACTACCACCACTGTTACCATCAACCATCATTACAAGTAACATCCATGGTAGAGGGCTGGCCCTGCTTGGAGATCAAGCCACAGTGTCGTGGAGGCCGGAATACCACTGAACTAGGATTTAAAACTACATGTTATAACATGCCACTGTTGATTTACTGACAGAATGACCATCATTGCGAGCACTAAATTGTTAAACTGTTATTGTTTATTGTATGATATTTTAATCTGTTTTTAAATGTTTTTTCTTAACTCAGCACATGTGGTCAGTAAATGTGAGCTGCCCTGAGCCCGTTCACAGGGAGGGTGGGATACAAATGTAATGATATAAATAAATAAATAGAACTGGTCCACTTCAGCCTCTTCTGCATCAGTGGTTGGGGCATAGACTTGGATTACTGTGATGTTGAATGGTTTGCCTTGGATTCGGACCAAGATCATACTGTCATTTTTGAGATTGTATCCCATTACTAGTTCACTGATTCCCAAGATGTCGATGTTCAGTTTTGCCATTCCATCTTTGACCACACCCAGCTTACCTTGATTCATAGATCTTACATTCCAGGTTCCTATGCAATATTGTTCTTTGCAGCATCGGCCTTTCCTTTCACCATCAAACACATCCACAGCTGAACATCCTTTCAGCTTTGACCCAGCTGCTTCATTCTTTCTGATGTTACTTGTACTTGCCCTCTGCTCATCCCCAGTAGCATATTGGACACCTTCTGACCTGAGCAGCTCATCTTCTAGCGTCATATCTTTTAGCCTTTTGTTTCTGTCCATAGAGTTTTCTTGGCACATGAAATGTACTGAGGCTGGAAACTCAGCATAGTGAATCAGCTCTCGTTTATTAGGTCACATCAGGAATGAAAGATAAACTAGCCGGGCAGTGACTGGCTTATATGTGTGCCCCATACCACACCCACGTACACACCCATCACCCATGACTGTCCTTATTTACAAGTCAGCACTTCAATAGGTCTACTTTCAGATCCGGGCAAGCCCATAGGTGTGCCTTTGGATCCGAAGTAGCTATTGTCTTAGGAATGAAGGTCTGAGGTTTGTCAGACTGCATGGTCAGGCCACCTCCATGGCACCCATCTTCCACAGCTAATACATAACAGCACAGATACTGGAGTGGGTTGCCATTTCCTTTTCCAGTGGATCATGTTTTGTCTGAGCCCTCAACATAATAGACACTGCAAAGCAAAACAAAATAGAAATGATCCTGCTTTCTCTAGATATAGAGGAAGCATTTGATACTATAGAAATAACATACCTAAAAGAACTATTATTAAGGATGGGCTTTGGACAAAAATTCTTAAACATCATCAACACCATTTACAAAACCCCAAAATCGTGCCTAAAAATAAATGACACTCTCTCAGCACCATTAAATCTTTAAAAAGGCACAAGACAGGGGTGCCCTCTTTCACCCCTACTATTTGCAATCACAATAGAACAACTAGCCAACATGATCAGAAAAAAAGCCAGAATTGATGGAATTGAAATAGGGAAGAAAATCTATAAGCTTACATTATTTGCAGACAACATGATACTGGTTTTAACCAACCCAAATAAATCACTGATCTCACTCCAAAATGTGCTGAAAGAATACAGCAAAGTATCTGGCCTAAAAATAAACCAAATAAAATCAAAATTGATGCTGAGCCACATAGCAAAAAATACAAAGGAAGTTTTTTTAGAGACAACTAAATATGAATGGACCGAATCTACATTAACATATCTGGGAATCAAATCCCAAAGAACCCAAATGAATAGAACAAAATCACACACACATATATTTAAGGAAATTAAAACCCAATTACAAAATTGGGAGAAAACAATTTCAAATTGGACAGACAGATACAATTTAATAAAATCCTTTATTCTCCCCAAATTCATCTTCTTTTTCAGAACCATACCAATGGAAATACCGAACACCAATTTAAAAGAATGGCAAAAAAATTAAATAACTTCCTCTGGGCTCAGAAAAAGCACAAAATAAGAGCACAAATATTATACAGAACTAACATAATACCAGAAAACGCAAAACCATATACCCTTAGAGACATCATTTGGCAACAGACCAGCATAAGACCCAAAGAAACAAAACAAAATAAATTTCTAAACCCAACACTTACAATCTGGGATAAGTTCAGGAAAAAAACTTACACCAATCATTTTTAGGTTCTCCTCATTCTACGGTCAATCCTGGTACCCGCTAGGACAATGCACCAAAGAGTACATGAAATGGAGAGAAGCAGGTATTATAAAATTAGAGGACCTGACATCAAATAAAGAGATAATGAACAACAACACGATGGAACTCAGATTTAATCTAAGGATACCATGGTTTCAATACCTTCAATTTACTCATCTATGTTCAAAAATAAAACTTAAAGAAATTTTACAAAAATCAACAACTCCCTTTGAAGCTTTGATAAGAGAGGCGGATGAAAGCAAAAAAGGGGTAATATCTAAAATATATACAATCTTAACATCATTACAAGAAAACACAACACTACCATACCAAAAATATTGGGGGGGGGAATGTAAAACTGATCTCACCCATGACCAGTGGATAGAAATCTGGAGATCCTATGAAAATAAATCTCCCATCATTACATAAAAATGGCAAAATTTCAGAATAATGTCCAAGTGGTACAAAACTCCTCAACAAATATCACACATCTCAAGTAACTCAGACTTCCTTTGCTGGAGGGGATGCAAAGGAACAGGCAGTTATATACACTGTTGGTATGAATGTCCTGTAGTAGCATCCTTCTGGGACAGAATAATAGAGGAAATAAGGAACATAAATGAAAACATAATTGACAAATCCCCGGAAGCACTACTTCTAAATCTCAGAGAGGAAAACGCTCTATCTACTATATAAAGGAAAAGAAACAGTTTATTACTATTTGCAGCCAAAACTACAATAGTATCCACATGGAAATCAAAAAACTATCTCAATGTCAACTTCTGGTATAAAAAACTTTAGAATATATACATAATGGAAAAAATCTCGGACATTCTGAAACAAAACAAATCTAAAGGTGAACACAATGATATTACATGTATATGGTCTCTCATATTAGTACATCTAACCACTAAAGGAACAGTGCCTGATGTCATAACTACTCTTCACCTTATGTAGCAATCAAAAAATGTATTACAGATCTACTGTACGAAGTGTATGGAAATGGAAAGTATCTCTCTATAGACTAGGCTATTTAGACTAGTCTTTAAGCTTTCATGACATAATGTATGACTTGTATGAAAATGGAATACATCACCATTAGACTAGACTATATAGAGTATTAGTAGTATGTATAAAGTAATATATGTATATGCAGACTATTTGTACACACCTATCCTGTATAATCTTGTTGTAATTGTAAAATGAATAAAACTAATTTGGAAAAAAAATGTTTTGTCTGAGTTCCCTGTTCATCCTAGGTGGCCCTTCACAGCATAGCCTGAAGCCTCATTGAAACACGCAAGCCCCCTCACCACATCAAGGCAGCCATACTTTTTCCCAGGCTGTGCCTGCCATTCATTTTTCTAGGCCAGGTTTATGAGATAGATTTAATTTCTATCTGGGGTTATTTTTATATGAAGGGCATATGACTGGGCTCTGTTCGCATCACTAAGAAAATCGGTCCTGCAGTATACCAGGTCGAACTCCCCCAAAAGGGAGGAGTTTGGCATAAGTATTTTCATAGTTCCTAACTCAAGGAATGGAAGGGACAGCCCCCTGGTCAATTAAACACCACTTTTCCAGCCTAGTTGGCAATGGGAGAGTCAGACAGAGTTGCTTCAGTTAGAATCAGGCAAGTCTCGCTGAGCAAAGCTCCTGCTCAGCCGCCAGTTGATCTCTCTGAAACTTTTATGGCCCATGAGCCATAAAATGAACAGCTCTGCCTCACAAATCTCTGGACCTCCTGGAAATGTGTGTGTGGGGGGGGGAATGAAAAGAGAAAAGCATCCCCTCATTGAGACAGCCCTGAGGTGGTTTTTTTCCCCCCTTTATGTGTTTGCTTGGTTTTCTTTGCATATAGAACAGGCATAATCGTCTTCCTTTTCAGATTTCATATCAACTCTGAGACCACGCCAGCAAGGTTCATACTTGGATGGGAGGCCACCAAGGAAGTTCAGGGCTGCTATGCAGAGGCCAGGTTGGGAAATTCCAAGTCCCACCTGGAGGCTGACAAACCTAGGCCCGGCAGCACACTCTGGGTGACTTGATACCACCTGACTTGCATAATTCAACTGGGTCTGGCTGCAGCTACCCTATGAATGTAAGTGTATAATAGTCAGAGCTTCAGAGCAGGGTTTGCAAGACCCAGGTTTAGATCCCCATCTTGCTGTGGAAGATCAGTGGGTGATTTTGGATCAGTCATATACTTTCAACCTAACCTACCTCATAGAGTTGTTGTGTGGATTAAAAGGATGAGAGAATAATGTAAACTGCTTTAGTCCCCACTGTGGAGCAAGACCATTGTTTTCCAAGACTCAAACTAATTGTTTCAGAGGTTCAGGTAGCAAATGGTTCAATATTCTGAGTGAAATATTTTAGTCATGTAATCCACTTTAGTCAGGCTGTAGGATATACTGAACAGAACATGAATACCTATTTAAAATGAGCTCAGCTTCAGGATAGGGGAAAGATTAAACTTTCCTTGGCTACAGAAAGCTTTAATCTGTTAGTGCAAATAATGTGAAATATGTATTATACTTTCCATGGTTCAGGTAGGGAAGGAAATGTCATTCAGCAAAAATGGCCTGAATTAAAATGCTGAACTCATTAATTACACAGAATGCTTTAGAATGAGAAGCCTTCCTATCCCTCCAGATAGTGGAAGCGACCTGCTGCTTTTTTTCTCTCTTCATTTTCTTGTGAACGCTGCTATTTCTTTGTTATCCAGGACAGGTGATTTGTCACATTTATGCTCTGTCAGGTTGATTTTGTTGCTGCAGAATTTTATTTTTCAGTGGGTTCCACAATACTGTCATTTTAAAAAGCTGATCAGATTCGCCAAAGGGAACAAAGAGGTCTTTTTTTTATCACCAATTCACTTTCCCAGTTCAACCACACAATGTCAAAAGAAAGTCTTTTAAAGTTCTTTTACCATTTGTACACAAAAGTATCATTCATATATATATATTTGTTGTTGTTGTTGTTCAGTCGCACAGTCGAGTCCGACTCTTCGCGACCCCATGGACCAGATTACGCCAGGCCCTCCTGTCTTCCGCTGTCCGCTGAAGTTTGCTCAATTTCATGTTCGTTGCATCGATGACACTGTCTAACCATCTCATCCTTTGCCGTCCCCTTCTTCTTTGACCTTCAATCTTTCCCAGCATCAGGGTTTTCTCCATTGAATGCTCCCTTCTCATTTGGTGGCCAAAGTATTGAGCTTCAGCTTCAGGATCTGGCCTTCCAGGGAACAGTCAGGGTTGATTTCTTTTAGGATTGACTGATTTGATCTCCTTGCAGTCCAAGGGACTCTCAAGAGTCTTCTCCAGCAGCACAGTTCAAAAGAATCTATTCTTCGGCGCTCGGCCTTCCTTATAGTCCAACTCTCGCAGCCATACATTACTACGGGGAATACCATTGCTATATATATATATATATATTTATCTTTTGGTTTCGCAATATTCCATGCGCTCCCATTGGCTGTAAAATGCCCTCCCTCAGCCATTGGCCCATCAGCCACCACTCAAGAGTACTCACGTACCATTGGCTGGTTGCTGGGTCTGCTCCTCTTCCCCACCCACTCCCCCTGGCAGACAGCTCTCTCGCCTGAGGAAGACAGTTCTCTTGACTCCTGTGAGGGACTGTCCCCTCAGTGGCTGTTGGTAGGCAGCCAAGCTTGGTTCTGTGAGTAAAAAAACAAAGGACTATCAGCATAACCCCCTCCCCCGCCCATAACCCCCTCCCCAACGGCCACTTTCCTGTCAGAATAAATGGAAAAAAGCTCTTTCTCCTGCTTAGCTTCAGCATGGCTGGCTGGCTGGCTGGCTGGCTAACGAGGTGGGCCAGTGGCCATCAAACCATTTTCTTCAACTCCCCACTATGTGGCTGACTTTCCCCTAGGGTTGCCAATCTCCAGGTGGGACCTGGAAATCTCCCACTGTTACAATTGACCTCCAGATGACAAAGATCAGTTTCCTGGGAGAAAATGGTTGCTTTGGAGGGTAGACTCTGTGGCATTATACCCTGCTGAGTCCTTCCACACACACCCCAAATGCTGCCCTCCACAGGATCCACCCCCCCAAATCTCCAGGTATTTCCCTAATCAGAGTTGGCACCTGTACTTTCTTCTCTGTCAGTAAAAGGCCCTTTCCACACCTATGTTGGCCTTTGGTGTAGTGGAGAGCCAGTTTGGTGTAGTGGTTAAGTGCGCGGACACTTATCTGGGAGAACCGGGTTTGATTCCCCACTCCTCCACTTGCACCTGCTGATGTGACCTTGGGTCAGTCACAAGCTCTGGCACAGCTGTTCTCTCAAGGACAGTTTGCGTTAGAGTTCTCTCAGCCCCACCTACCTCACAGAGTGTCTGTTGTGAGGAGGGTAAGGGAAAAGAGTTTGTAAGCCGCTCTGAGATGCCTTTGGGCAGTGAAGGGTGGGGTATAAATCCAAACTCCTCCTCCTCCTTTGGGAGAAAACTCATTGGGCCCAGTCCTGATCAGGTTGCCAACTCCAGGTGGGCAATTCCTGGAGATTTGAGGGATGGAGCCTGGAGAGGGTGAGGTTTGAGGAGGGGTGGCACCTCAGACAGGTATGATGCCATAGACTCCACCCTCCAATCCAGCCATTCCCTGATGGGGAACCATTGTTGCCAATCTCCAGGTGGTGGCTGGAGATCATTCAAAATTACAACTGCTCTGTAGGAGGGATGGGGGAGGAGATGGAAAACTAAAGGTAGGTTGATGGTTGGCTGGGAGGGAGATAGGGTTATCAATGCCAGGTTGGGAAATTCCTGGAGATTTGAGGGGTCGAACCTGGAGAGGGTGAATGTTGAGGAGGGGTGGGACCTCAGACAGGTACAATGCCATAGACTCCACCCTCCAAACCAGCCACTCCCTCCTGGGGAACCACTGTTACCAATCTTGGGGGGGGGGCTGGAGATCACTCAAAATTACTACTGCTCTTCAGGTAGCAAAGATTAGTTCCTCTGGAGAAAATGGTGGACTCTGTCATTATACCTTGCTGAGATTGCCACAGCAAATTGTCACTGAGTGCCCAAAGCCGGGGCACTCTCCCTGAACCTCTTTCTAGAACCCGTTGTATTTATTTCCACAATGGGCCTTATTCCTAGTATGTGTGTGTGTGTGTATATATATATATAAACAAAAAATTACAATAGTACTTATAAATAAAGAACATCATCAGTTCTGTATAGTATCCATCTAACTTAACTTTCTTCCAAGGTTTCCCCCCCATTTTATTAACATCTTGAAATATTTATTTAACCAATTCCCATTCTTTTGAATGTTTCCAGACCTTTGCAAACACAAGTCTTTTAGCAGTTATCATGTATAAGGCCATTGTTTGTGAGCTGTTCTTTTAAAAACAACAACTAGAGTGAAGTGCACATACAACTGGAATGGGTTTACCTCAGACAGCATCATCCTCAGAAACAACTTCCTGACTCTTCCTCATGGGAAATTTATTATTTTTCAGAACAACACTTTTAAGGACTGGCAGTCTTTAAGCAGTGGCTGGAGGAACATTTGTCAGGGATGCTCTAAGCTAATCCTGCATTGAACAGGGGGCTGGACTAGATGGCCTATATGGACCCTTCCAACTCTGTGATTCTATGATTCTATAAGGAGTAATTTTCATTTAGACCCCACAGAGTCTGGGAATCAGGATGGGTAAAAACCTTATTCTTTGTGTGTTGCTAATCGCTCACTATCCACATTCGGCTGCCATTTTCTTGAGAGGAACTGATCTCTGTGGTTGGGAGATCAATTTTAATTTTTGAAGATTTCAAAGCCACATGTGGAGGCTGGCAACCCTAGCACTCATTGATTTTTTTACATCTTTCTTTGGGCCAATGTGGATGCCAGGAACTTCCATCCATTCCAGCATTAGTATCATATTTAATTTATATGCAACGTGGGCGTCAGCATATATCTTAAGAAGCCCTGGGTAAATAAAATGCTTTAGTCTTGTGCTGAGTGGTCATCAGGCTTGGCACCAGGTGAATGGTAACAGGAAAGGCATTCCATAAACTCTGTGCCATGAGGTAAAGGCCTGGATTGCAGGGTGGTGTTTGTGACAACTCTTTTCCTTTGATCTGGGCCAGTGTTTTGGACTGCCCTGCTTTGGCCACGTAGTGGTCTAGTCCAGGATTTATTGTAGTCAAGAAGAAAAAGGAAACTCTAGAGATAGGTCAATTCTGTGCAGAGAAGAATTCCCATAATTAAACTTTGGTTCTGCTTAAAACTGAGCTACCTGCTAATGTTTATGCTTAGCTCAGGATACAGCCCTCAGGATCATGTATGTGTCTTATTTTGCATAGAATACTAGTTCTATGCATAAAAGAATAATGTTTAAAATCAAGTAACAGAATGAAGTTTAAGAGGGAAAAGGGGAAGATATTAATTAATGGATAGGGTTTCCAAGCCATGCCTGGTAACCTGCAGGAGGAACTGCAGGGTGGGATCTAATACACCAGTATAAAAGAATTTCTCAAAAAATTCTAGGTTGTCTGCCATATTAACTTCCATTTTTTTCCTGGAAGTAGGGTTGCCAGCTTTGGGTTTGGAAATACCTGAAGGTTTTGGAGGTGGAGCCTAAGGAAGGTAGGGTTTGGGGAGGGGAGAGACTTCAGTGAGCTATAAAGCCATAGAGACTACCTTCCAAAGCAGCCATTTTTGCCAGGTGGACTGATCTCTGACGCCTGGAAATCAGTTCTAATTCCAGGACCTCACCTTGAGGTTGAGGCAAAGGAAGTGAAATATTAACTATGAAAGAATAAATCAAATATTCAATAACTCTCATTATCTAATTCATATAAGCAAAATTTCCTATAAACAGCAATTCATATAAATAATTCATTTCCATAAAATATCCAAAATTTTCAAAAAACATTCCAAAACCACACAAAATTGATGAGCTCAGATCAAAGTTATAAGTCCAATAAAGTACAAAGTGCCATGAAGAAAGAATTATAATACTTGTTAAACCTTATGGTAAACAATTTCTCACAATATGGTTACTAAAGAGTAGTGGTGTGATAAATGTTGATATGTTCTTCAAAAGGTCTTGATAACTTTCAAGGTGGGGTCACTTTATATTATATTGCTCTCCTTTTCTAGCTTTCTAACACCTCTTTCTTTTTGCAGTGACCTTTTTGTATGCTACAGGCACTTTGTATGCTACTACAGATCTTTCCTATGGCAAGTGTGTGGACATAGTGTCTTAAACCAATTGTTGCTTATTATCCTGTTTCGTGCCTGCAGGTAACATCAGGAATACTGAAAAACTGAGTTATGACAAACAGCACCAGTATGAGATAATGGTAACTGCTCTTGATTGTGGGCAAAAACGTGCAACTGAAGATGTCTTAGTACAAGTTGAAGTCAAGCCTGTGTGTAAACCTGGATGGCAAGGTTGGTATAATGCTGTTTCTTCAGAGATATTAACTATTCCTTTGGTGGCAAAAGAAAATATTGCCACTTCTGCAATTAATTTTGAAATTTCTATATTAACCAATAGTCCATATTTCTTAAAGAGGATAAAAATATTGCATGCTGAGAATGCAATTTAAAGCAATTATTACTATAATAATAAAAAATAACAAAACAGCTGAGGAAATAAACCAAGTGCATTTTGTGTTTAAGTAATAAGCTCACCACTCATCTCTAGGCCTGGTAGCCTTATAACCAGAACCTCAGAGACAGGCAAGTGAAGGAAAGTATTAGTAAAACAATGTACCTCATTGCTTAGAAACAACTAAAGCATCTCCTACTGCTGTTCATTTCTATCAGGAAGAAAAAATGGCATATCAGTGGTTGCCTCCATTGACTGATTCCACATCCTCCACACATCCTCACCATTAAATTGCCTAAATTCTGTTCATATGGAGCAGCTGCCAGTTATGCTTGTGTTATGTCTGCTGACTGCCACTAGGCACCAGCAAGCAACTACCGAGCTTAGCTCCCTAGGAACAATAGGGAATAGGCTCCTGGACTTTCCCTTGGGGAACCTATAGAGACTGGCAGGAGATCCACCAATCAAATCCACCAATAGGTTCTAGGGGTGTTCCCAGGTGCTGTATATAGTTGGCCACATAGCCAGGGTTCGGGGTTCTAGTTGTGTACCAGTAAACCACGCTGATCACTACACCCGTGTCTGTGGTTTCTACATGCGTCTAACCCACTACACAACAGCTTGCAAGAGCAATCTGGGACCCATGACAATTCTAAAGTTTTAGTCCTTCTTGTGACTGATTTAGAATCAAACTGTGGTCTGCTTTAAAAATGTACTGGAATAGATGTACATGTAGGATTTGAGCATATGAGGTAACTGTTGGAATATACAAGGTCTATAGTGCACCTACTTGAAGATAAGCCTGTATGGGATAGCTGAAGGATTGCTAGTTAGTATAGAAGGGTTGCCAAGTCCCCCCAGGGGGTGGGGAAACCCCTGCCCGAGAGGCCTGTTCCCCATTGGCCAGAATTGGGCCTCTGGGGGGACCCCACCCCCAAAGCATGTGATGTGCCCGGAGTGTACACATCACCTGGAGGTGACCTCATCTTGTCGGGCACATTGGGGGTGGGGCCACAATCATTTGAGGGGAAATGCTATGATTTTCCCTGGAATGATTGTGCCCCTGCCCCCAATGTGCCTGATGCAATGACGTCACTTCCGGGTGACGTGATCGTGGTGTGCGCGCACATTGCGCATGTGCGAGGTGTCTCAGAGACAGCCCTGGACTCCCCCACTATTCAGCAGGTAAGACTTGGCAAACCCATAGTATAGCTAGATTAGGGACTTCCCACAATTTCAAATTACATCCTTCATGTCTCCTGCTTGGCTCTTTGGAGACTTCCTGCCCCAACTGCGCTCTTCCTTCTCATTCCTGTCTCTCACAGCAGGTAGTCAAGCCTCTGTGCCTCTCCTCTGTTTTCTCAGAGTTTATTCCTTTTTTAATAAACCAAGTTGTTTGCTTTAAACTGTTGGTGCTCCATTCCTCTGCATGTTTAAACTTTGCCAACAGTAACAAATATAGGTTGTGTTGTATTTTGATTTCTTCATGTGCTTAAAAATAAATTTTGACAGAGTGCAGTACATCTCTATTGGCCTGAATGGACAGATGAATCAATCTGTTGTGAGGCTTCCTTTGAATGCTCCCTTATGGGAATTAGCAAGCAACACTGTATAGCTACTAATGTTTGATGAAAAATTGCATATAGGTGTTATATTGTAGCAAGTTGTTGTTGTATAGTGGGTTAGACGCATAATGAAACCACAGACAATGATGTAGTGATCAGCATGGTTCGCTATTATACAACAACAAGGCAAGGTTACCTGGCCAGGTGGCCAACTATATACAAACTAAGGGGAACACCCCCTGGTGCCATTGGCGGGTTTGAATTCCCGCCGTCATTCCCATTGGTCCCCATTAGCTGGAGCCAGGAGCCTCAGTCCCATTGTTCTCCAGGACTCAAGCTCAGGCTCTGTCGCTGATGCCTATAACAGTCAGCGGACACAACACCTGTGAATTTAGTGATGTTGCCTTATTGAACTGTTTAATTATTTTCTCTGGTTCCTTAGAGCTGGAAAACATGTGCTGTAGTTTAGTTTCACTTTCCTCTGCTGGTTGTCGGATGTTAGTTTTTTGTTCAAGCAGAGGCCAGGAAAGGCCCTGCTTTTGTTCCAGTAAAACTTTCAATCCTTCTGGCAATGTGTGCTTGTGGAATTATTGCAACAGATATGTATGCAGCAAAATTCACCCATACACAGTTATCCAAAACCCTTTTGCTATAGTATGAACAACAGTATTTTAGCATGTAGAACTCAGCCAGACTTTGGTACTTTATGTACACTGCATTCAATTTATTCCCTATAGGCTTGCCAAGCCCCCGCTGGGGGCGGGGGAACCCCCAATTTTCGACCCCCCTTACTCGCTTTTTTGAAATCCGGCACCGGGGGACAAAATGGCAGCTGGAAGAGTGACACTCTGGCATTTTAGTCCTCCAAGTCTCTATGGCTATGAAAGCCATAGAGACAAGGGCTAGAGTGTCAGTTCCACTTCCCTCTAGTGTGCGCTGGTGAGTGATTTTCCTCCCTCCAGTCCTGCCCATGTTGTTTGCCTCAGCAGTTCTCAGAGCCCAGAAGAGCGAGGGTCCAGGAAAGTAAGGTTTGGGCTGGCCCAAGGCTCTTCCTCATGGTCTTGTTTGTTTTTCCTTCCATTTTCCCTCCCCCTGCCCCTCCCGCACCGGCTGGCTAATGCTAGGGTTGGGTCCATTCTTCACTGAATTCTCTCCTGCATGTTGGTGCTCCACTCAGGCCCCGGGGGGACCTCACCTCACCACCAGGTGGGAAGGAAGCTTACCTGGGGGTCTCCTCCCTGGGGAGAGAGGGAAAGGGAGCTGCCAGCTATTTAAAGCAAACAGCTAACCAGCAGTCCACATGCAAGCTGCTCATTTTAAAGCATGGGCAGTCATTTTAGGGTGCCCTTCCCCCCCTCACCACCTAAAAATGGGAAGGAGCAAATGGAGGCTTGCAGTGGCTGCCTGCTCTTTACAGCCAGCAGCCTGGCAGCACAGATTCACCTGCTCATTTTAAAAGCACAGACAGTCATTTCAGAGCTCCATTTTGCCCCCCCACACACACCTAAAAGCAGGAAGGAGCAAAAGGGGCGCTTCTAATGGCTTCTTTCTGACTTCCTTCTATCATTTTTCTACCTGCCTGTCTTTCTATCTTCCTTCTTTCCTTCCTTTCATTTTTATTTCTCTCTTTCACTCCTCTCTTCCCATCTTTTTTCTACCTCTCCCTTCCTTTCTCTTTTTCTTTCTCTCTCTGTTTTTCTGTCTTCCTCCCTTTTTCTTACTTTGACTTTTTTCTCTTTCTCTCTCTTTCTGTGTGTCTGTCTTGTTTGCTTTTTATCTCTCTATCTCTCTTTCTCTCTCAGTCCATTTTTTTTTCTTTTGGTGCAAAATGCCTTCAGCTCACACACAGTATGCCACTTCTGTCACCTCTTCCAGATGATTCCTTAAAGTCCATATTTTCTATGAATTGTTTGGAACAACTGCCTAATCTCCATTTTCTGCTGAAATTGATCATTGCTACATAAGACTAAACTGCCTATTTTTCCTCTCTAACTTTGTCTGGTCAGTCTTTCTTTCTTAAGGGAAGAGGGATTATATTTGAATAGTTTCTATAATTAATTTAAAAAAAATAAAGTCTGTCTGCTCACAATTTTAAAACTAGTTCCATAGCCAACACATGGTAACCCTGTAGGGTTTTCAAGGCAAAAAACATTCAAAGATAGTTTGCCATTGCCTGCTTCTGCGTAGCAACTCTGGGCTTCCTTTATGGTCTCCCATCCAACTACAGACCACAGCTGACCCTGATTAGCTTACAAAATCTTATGAGATGAGACTAACTTGAGCCATCCAAGTCCATGACATGGTGTTATGTAGGCAGGGCTGCTGTGTGGGTACCTCCCAGGCTATCATCTCCAACCTGTTCTTGGGGGCCACGATCATTAGGGAAGAGCCACATGACAGAAGTGTAGTTTGGTGCAATGTGCTGGAAGTGAACATCATCAGAAAGGGTGGAGCTTGGGAAGTGGCATTACCTGCCGTTTGACCTGGAAGTGACATCACAGGAAGTGACATCACAAAAGTCTCCCGGCTCCACCCCCAAAGTCTCCTGGCTCCACCCCAAAGTCCTCAGATATTTCCGAAGTTGGACTTGGCAACCCTAATTCCCTAGGTTGCAGAACAATTTTGTCTTTTTTTTTTTTTTTTTTTATAAATTCAGAGCAGGTATAAAACTATGAAATTACTGAAAGGGAAATTTTGATCACTTGTCTCTCAGTCATTACAAGCTTCAGAATCTTTTGGAGAGAAATTTCAACAAAGAGAAAAAAGAGAATACTTATTTTAGAGATATCAATTGTGTAACTTTCTGATCTACCCAAGTGCAGTGCCATAGAATGTCTGTGGGACAAACTGTGCAAAGGTGAGGGAGTGTTTTCGTCCCCAATATGTATTGCAGTCATTGATCCTTAACTATGTAAGCATTCTTTGTGTGGGTGGGGAGGCAGGAGAGCTAGAGACTGCTATCATTAATCTATCAGTAGCCTTGGAAACTCTTGGCATTACCCCTGTAGATACTTTACAAAAAGGAACCAAATGCTTAGTCTCAGTTGAAGTACAGAACCATAGATTAGATTATTTGTTGGCTGCCCTAGGAGAAGTTTGCATGCTAGAGTTTTTGTTAATAAAAATAAGCACACTGAAACAGATATTCAGAGCCAGCAGAAGATTAGCAGGGAAGGCCAGATGGGAGCAATTAGGAACAGGGTGGAGGCAGAGGGGCCGGGAAATAAAGGATGCCAGAGTTTGGGGGAAGGAAGAGGATGGAGTGTGACTGGAAGGAGCCAGGACTATGCAAGAGAGGGATGGAACAGCTGATGGTAGTTCAAGAGGCAACATGAAACAGGAATGTAGCAGTGAGAGCAGGGAGTGTGAGAAAGACAGCCAGAAAAGCTCAGACCTGGAAGTTATCTACATATCTCTGATGCTGGATAGCTCTATGCTTGGGAAATGACTCATCTATATCTGTCTTCTCCCCTATGTAACTTCTGAGCCTGTACAAAGTACAGATACAATAACTGCAAAGTTAGATATAAATTCTGGGGTATTAGGGATTTCACCACAGTCCTAATGAAAGGCATTACGTGGGTTTTGTTCTTGTTTTAACAAGTTTTTAAGTGTGACTGAGTAAAGATACAACAGAACCATTTAAAATGAGTTATAGGATATGGCAATAATTGAAGGAAGTTTTGCAATTTAAACCCCATTTTTTGATCTGAAATAATCTGAATTTCCCTATGCAAAGAATTTCTAGGAATATAACAACATAAGAGAAGCTATGTTGGATCAGGCCAATGGCCCATCTGGTCCAAGACTCTGCATCACACAGTGGCCACACAGTGGCCAGGTAGCATCAGGAGGTCCACCAGCAGGGCCATAACTCCAGAAGCCCTCCCACTGTTGCTACCCCAGCACCAAGAATATAGAGCATCACTGCCCCAGACATAGTGCTCCATCTATACACTGTTACTAACAGCCACTGATGGACCTCTGCGCCATAGGTTTATCCAGTCCCGTCTTGAAGCTGTCCATATTTGTAGCTGCCACCACTTACTGTGGCAGATTTATCAGTATGCCCTGTCTAGAAATCCTTTCAGTTATCCAGATGTACAGATTAGTAAAACATCTTAAACAGGATTGTTAATTTAAACAATCAGTTGTAACATCTGAACAACCCTGCACAATATGTAGGAATAACACTCCCTGTGCAAAGTCAAAATTGCTGCATTCTTTACCTTTGATACACAAGGATTGATATTTCCATTCTGAAACGGTTGGCAAATTCTATGTTTATGAATGTATTTGAAAATATAACTCTGCAAGTTGAAAAGGTCAGTGGTTCCTGGAGTGTGTTCTAGTATTGAAGGAATAAATCTTTTGGGTCATCAGACATCTGGATGAACAGACACTGGATTAACCATTTAAAATTGGAAACTGGAAGAACCCCTTTATAATTTGTGTTGATATTTATTTATGCAGCTTTATGTAACACTTTGGTAGAAAGTGACCCTGTTGTTAAAAGCAATAGCCTTTTGTAACTTGATCTAGATTTGAAATAATTTAATTAAAATTCATTTATTTTTGTCTGGGTTACAGATCTTTTTTCCCTACTTTATAAAAGCATGAACATAAATTGATTATTTTTCATAGGAAAACACCGCTGCTGCAGATGGAGCTAAAATGCAGATTGGTTGCCAGGTTGCATGTAGTGCTCATGTTTCTGATTTTGTGTGCATGTGTGTGACAAATTCTAGTTTTTTTATCCAATCTCTCTCCCTCATGGATCACTGCCTTGTCGTGGCGAGGGGGCTTGCGTGGTTCAATGAGGCTGTGGGCTATGCCGTGGAGGGCCACCCAGGACGGACAGGCCACAGCAGAGAACTCAGACCAAGTGTGATCCCCTGGAGAAGGAAATGGCAACCCACTCCAGTATCTTTGCCAAGAAAACCCCATGGACAGTAACAAAAGGCTAAAAGATATGACGCCGGAAGATGAGCCCCTCAGGTCGGAAGGTGTCCAATATGCTATTGGGGAAGAGCAGAGGGCAAGTACGAGTAACCCCAGAAAGAGTGAAGCGGCTGGGCCAAAGCCGAAAGGACGCTCAGTTGTTCATGTGTCTGACGGTGAAAGGAAAGTTCGATGCTGCAAAGAACAATACTGCATAGGAACCTGAAATGTAAGATCTATGAATCAAGGTAAGCTTGACGTGGTCAAAAATGAGATGGCAAGAATGAACATCGACATCTTGGGAATCAGTGAACTAAAGTGGACAGGAATGCACGAATTTAACTCAGAAGACCATTATATCTATTACTGTGGCCAGGAATCCTGTAGAAAGAATGGTGTGGCCTTTATCGTCAACAAGAGAGTGAGAAAGGCAGTATTGGGATACAATCTCAAAAATGACAGAATGATCTCGATCCGAATCCAAGGCAAACCATTCAATATCACAGTAATCCAAGTCTATGCCCCAACCACAGCTGCAGAAGAGGCTGAAGTGGACCAGTTCTATGAAGACCTACAACAGCTCATAGAACTAACACCAAAAAATGATGTCCTCATCATCACAAGGGACTGGAATGCTAAAGTAGGAAATCAAAAGGTAACCGGAATAACAGACAAGTTTGGCCTTGGAGAACAAAATGAAGCAGGGCAAAGGCTAACAGAGTTTTGTCAAGAGAACACGCTGGTCATAGCGAACACCCTTTTCCAACAACCCTAAGAGGCGTCTCTACATATGGACATAACCAGATGGGCAACACCGAAATCAGATTGACTATATAATTTGCAGTCAAAGATGGAGAAACTCTATCCAGTCAGTAAAAACAAGACTTGGAGCTAACTGTGGCTCAGATCATGAGCTACTCATTGCAAAATTCAGACTTAAATTGAAGAAAGTTGGGAAAACCACAAGGCCATTCAGATTTGACCTAGATCGCATCCCAGATGAATATATACTAGAGGTGAAGAATATGTTTAAGGGACTAGATTTGATAGACAGAGTGCCTGAAGAACTATGGACAGAGATCTGTGACATTGTAAAGGAGGCAGCAATCACCGCCATCTCAAAGAAAAAGAAATGCAAAAAAGCAAAGTGGCTGTCTGATGAGGCTTTACACATAGCAGAGGAAAGAAGGAAAGCTAAAGGCAACAGTGAAAAGGAAAGATATGCCCAACTGAATGCAGATTTCCAGAGAACAGCAAGGAGAGATAAGGAGGCTTTCCTGAATGATCAATGCAAAGTAATAGAGGAAAACTGCAAGCATGGACAGTTTCAAGAGGAAATTAGATAAACATATGGAGCAGAAGTCCACCAGTGGCTATTAGCCACAGGGTATAGAATGAGAACTCTCAGTCTGGGGCAGGTGATGCACTCTATTCTTGGTGCTGGAGGGGGCAGCAGTGGGAGGGCTTCTGGTGCCCTGGCCCCACTGCTGGACCTCCTGATGGCACCTGGTATATTTTGGCCGCTATGTGACAGAGTGTTGGACTGGATGGGCCATTGGCCTGATTCAACATTGGCTTCTCTTATGTTCTTATGTTCTTATGTTCTTATGTTCTCTTATGTTCTTATTGGGAAGGACTAGAGATCTCTTCAAGAAAATTGGAGAAATCAAGGGAACGTTCCATGCAAAGCTGGCCATGATAAAAGACAAAAACGGTAGGGCCCTAACAGAAGCAGAAGAGATTAGGAAGAGATGGCAAGAATACACAGAAGAACTATACAAGAAGGACCTCAATGTCCTTGACAACCACGATGGTATAATCACTGACCTCGAGCCAGACATCCTGGAAAGCGAAGTTAAATGGGCCTTAGAAAGCATTACTAACAACAAAGCTAGTGGAGGTGATGGTATCCCAGCTGAGTTATTCAAAGTCTTAAAAGAAGATGCTGTTAAAGTGCTACACTCAATTTGCCAACAAATTTGGAAAACACAACAGTGGCCACAGGATTGGAAAAGGTCAGTGTACATTCCAATCCCAAAGAAGGGCAATGTCAAGGAATGTTCAAACTATCGCACAATTGCACTCATTTCACACGCTAGCAAGGTCATGCTCAAAATCCTACAAGCTAGGCTCCAACAGTACGTGGATAGAGAACTGCCAGAAGTACAAGCTGGGTTTCGAAGAGGTAGAGGAACTAGAGATCAAATTGCCAACATTCGCTGGATTATGGAGAAAGCAAGAGAGTACCAGAAAAACATCTACTTCTGCTTCATTGACTATGCTAAAGCCTTTGATTGTGTGGATCACAATAAATTATGGCAGGTTCTTAAAGAGATGGGAGTACCGGACCACCTCACATGTCTCCTGAGAAACCTGTATAAGGGTCAAGAAGAAACAGTTAGAACCGGATATGGAACAACTGATTGGTTTAGCATAGGAAAAGGAGTACGACAAGGATATGTATTGTCACCTTGCTTATTTAATTTATATGCTGAGTACATCATGCGAAATGCTGGCCTGGATGAATCACAAGCTGGAGTTAAGATTGCTGGGGAAAAGATCAATAACCTCAGATATGCAGACGATACCACTCTGATGGCAGAAAGTGAAGAGGACCTAAAGAGCCTCTTGCTCAGGGTGAAAGAGGAGAGCATCAAAAAAACTAAGATCATGGCATCCGGCCCCATCACTCCTTGGCAAATAGAAGGGGAAGTCATAGAAGTAGTGACAGACTTCACGTTCCTGGGATCCCAGATCACGACAGAGGGTGACTGCAGCCATGAAATTAAAAGATGCCTGCTCCTTGGGAGGAAAGCGATGGCAAACCTAAACAGCATGATAAAAAGCAGAGACATCACCTTGCCAACAAAAGTCCGCATGGTCAAAGCAATGGTATTCCCCGTAGTAATGTATGGCTGCGAGAGTTGGACTATAAGGAAGGCCGAGCACCGAAGAATAGATTCTTTTGAACTATGGTGCTGGAGAAGACACTTGAGAGTCCCTTGGACTGCAAGGAGATCAAATCAATCAATCCTAAAAGAAATCAACCCTGATTGTTCCCTGGAAGGCCAGATCCTGAAGCTGAAGCTCAAATATTTTGTCCACCAAATGAGAAGGGAGCATTCACTGGAGAAGACCCTGATGCTGGGAAAGATTGAAGGTCAAAGAAGAAGGGGACGGCAAAGGATGAGATGGTTAGACAGTGTCATCAATGCAACGCACATGAAATTGAGCAAACTTCAGCGGACAGCGGAAGACAGGAGGGACTGGCGTAATCTGGTCCATGGGGTCGCGAAGAGTTGGACTCGACTGTGCGACTGAACAACAACAACAAATCCAGTCTCTGTGATAAAACATCATGATTTGTTTCCTTAATTCACACCCACAAAAATTGTAAATTGCTGTACCACAGGCTTACATGAACCTGAATGTGTTCTTCAACAGTTTTGTTTTTACCATAATAGCACTACCTTCTTAGTTCAGCCAAAACAATTCATACCAAGAAATAATCTATGACTTCACCATTCTAGGATTCTGCTAGTGTTTTAATTTTTGCTGGCTTGGCCTTCATTTGGTGACTGTCAGCCATGGAAGCCACAGATGGATGCCAATTTGAGCAGGCTGGTAGCATTTACAGAAATCTGCCCTCAGTGCATGCTACTTGTCGTTCTAAAGTCCCTGTGTTCAGACCTTTGTGGTACATGTGTGGAATAGAGCTGTTCCTATGATACATAGCAATACACAGTTATTTCTGTCATAAATCTGTACTGGGTCCGTGTGCTCTTATTGTTGTTCAGTCACACAGTCGAGTCCAGCTTCGCGACCCCATGGACCACATCACACCAGGCCCTCCTGTCTTCCGCTGTCCTCCAGAATCTGCTTAATTTAATGTTTTGATAACACTATCTAACCATCTCATTATATCTTTGTGTGCATGTAAAGTGTGTTCCTCTTCATTGTGCCACCACCCCAAGTTAAAAATCCAGCCTTCCACAATATCAGTAACTTGGGGAACACTGGTAAAGGCTGCCTCTGAGCAAGTACAAAGGGCAGAGTTTCCCAGTTGCTCCAGCTCTCCCCTGTGCATGCGTGTTTCAGCATGAGCAAGTGATCTAAGGCACACGGGGAGGAATTGAATCACAGTCTGCTCTCTTAAACAGGAAAAGACTTTATTGTAACAGATTAAGCTAGAGCACAATGCAGGGAAAATAATCTATCACGCCTACTGGGTTACAGATATGATGAAAAGAACAGGAAAACAGAACACTGATCTAAACTTAACAATGCAGAAGATTTACTTCTGACACCCCACCCCAGTTGTCTGTGGAACAAATGCACATTGTGACCTCCATCTGCTCCATGCAGGGGAATCCGATCTCCATCTTGCTCTCCCTCACAGATAGGCAAATGGTTATTTCTGTTGTCTTTGACCTTTTGGTGCATTTTATAGCTCTCTTCCCTGGGAATATAAATGGCTGTCAGGATCTCAGGAACTCCCTGGTGTACTTCATAGCACCTTACATCTCCAAATTACAACAATTTCTGTTTGTGGCACTAATTACTGTAAATCAGAGGTGAACAGCAGCTGCCATGCTGGAGAAAATCAGCCTTCTGTTCCATGTGCTAACTGAAATTGTTTTCAAATATTTGATAAAGCCCATAATTTATCTGTAAAATATAGATTGAAATGTTGGCCTCCATTCCAGGACAAAAATTGTGTTATTATTACTAGTACTGTTATTATTGTCAATAAAGGAATAGAAAGGAAGTGTGTCTGTGGAGCTAATAATAACTGTTGTGTCCTGGGATCAGAAGGCAGAGCTGGCGAAATACAGCCAAGCTTCGCTCTCTGAGAACAATAGGGACTAGGTTCCTGAGCTCGCCAGTAGTGAACCAATGGCAGCATTGGCGGGCGATTCAAACCCGCCAATAGGAATATAGGGCCGTCCCCCCCTAACTGTATATAGTTGGCCTCCGGCCGTTACTGGGTGTTCTTGTCTTATGTGAAGTACGAATAAACGCGTCTTCTCTTATGTCGTCGTCCGAGTCATGAGGCCCGAAACCCAGTACTTTACAGTGGCGACGAAGGTGGGATTTCAACGCCTTCCGTGACTCCATGAGCGACGAAAAGGACACCGCCGAGCGCCGCATCGCTGACCCCGAGAGCAGCACCGCACCGCTCGCCGAGCATCGCATCGCTGACCCCGAGAGCAGCACCGCACCGCTCGCCCCGGCGCACGCCGTTCCAGACAGAACCATGGCCGCTTCCCATGTAACACTGGAGCACTTCGACCCGTCGCAGCCAGAAACCTGGGACGCATGGGTCGACCAGCTCATCAGCTACTTGGAGCTCAACGAAATCCGCCACTCCGACCAGAAACGAGCGATCCTCCTGAACGCCTGCGGCACCCAAACCGTCCGCCTCGCCAAGAGCCTCTTGGTGCCCCGCACGGCCTTGGAGAGCTCGTTTGGGGAGATCCTGGATGTCCTCAATGCCTACTTCAGCCCCCGACCGACCTTCTTGGCCAAGAGGATGGATTTCCAGAGGTGAGTCCAGGCCCAAGGGGAATCCATTGCCAACTTCCTGGCCGCGCTAAGGGCGCTCGCGGTGGACTGCGGATTCCCGAAGGTGGAGGACAACCTGCTGACGCAGTTCGTGTGGGGCCTGGCGGACTCCAAGCTGCGGCGCAAGTTGGTGGGACACCGGAGGCTCTCCTTAGACGAGGCCCTAGACGCTGCAACAGCCCACGAGGCCGCGGAAGGGGATCGCCCGGTCGCGGCCGCCCATGTGGTCGGAAGGAGTCCAAGCCCTGGGTATGCCGATACGGAAGAGGTCTTTGCCCTCAGACCTCAACAACGCCGGCCGGCGCCGTTACTGCAGGCCAACAGAGAGCCCACCAAGTCTTCCGGCAACCGGACCGTCTGCGCCAGCTGCGGGGAAGGCCACGGAAGGAAATCCTGCAAGTTCCGGGATGCCGTTTGTCACGGGTGCGGAAAGCAGGGACACCTCGCACGGGTCTGCCGGTCCAAGGGCCCCAGAAATGCGAGATCGTCGGTTCCACCGCACCGCGCATCGTCAACTGCCCACGAGACGACGGAAGAGGTCGCCGAGTTGTACCACCTCACCGACCAGCCGCTGCAGGTACTTCGCCTCCCCAACCCCAACCTCTCCTCTGCCCCGAAGATCCAAGTAACCGTGCGGATCGAGGGGTCCCCCTGTTGCATGGAAGTGGACTCGGGATCGGCGGCGTCCATCATTTCCCTAGACACTTTAAAAAGACTTTGCCCACTAGGGGGACCCCCTCTGCGTCCATCGCCACTAAGCTTGGTGGACTTTCAAAAGAACCCTGTCCCCATCCGGGGAGTCGGCACTTTCCGAGTGCAGTACAGAGATTTTGAGGGAAACTTGGACTTGGTGGTGGTAGAGGGAAATCTCGTGAGTCTCCTGGGGCGGGCGTGGTTCGAAGCCCTAGGCATTACGATTGGGGGAGTGAATAAGTGCGGGGTGCGGGACTGGGGGGCGGTGTGCAATGAATTCCCGGAAGTCTTTGACGGGAAACTGGGGTGTTACAAAGGGCCCCCGGTGTCGCTTCACTTAGACCCCACCGTGACGCCCGTCCGTCGGCGCTTCCGCACCGTGCCCCTGGCCCTCCGCCCGAAAATAGAGGCCGAACTGGACCGGTTAGTGGGCCAGGGAGTCCTAGAGCCCTTCCCGAACGCCCGATGGGAGACCCCGATTGTGACACCCGTCAAGCCAAACGGGGACATCCGCATCTGCGCGGATTATAAGTGCACCATTAACCAGGCACTTCAGGCGCACGCATACCCCGTACCCGTGGTCAGCCATGTCTTAGCCACACTGGTGGGGGCGCGCATATTTGGGAAGCTGGATCTCGCGCAGGCGTACCAGCAACTCCCGGTAGATGAGGCCACGGCCGAGGCACAAACAATAGTGACACACCGGGGGGCCTTCCGGGTGAAGCGGCTGCAGTTCGGGGTCAGTGTGGCCCCAGGGATATTCCAAAATCTAATGGACGATTTGTTGAAAGGGATCCCTGGGGTGACGCCGTTCTTCGACGACGTCCTCATCGCCGCGACCACCCCGGAAAGCTTCGCCGCCCGCCTCCGAACTGTATTGGAACGCTTCCAAGCCGCGGGGCTGAAAGTGAAGCGGGAAAAGTGCCTCCTCGGGGTGCCGGAGGTGGAGTTCTTGGGATACCGGGTGGACGCAACAGGCCTGCATCCGGCGAGGGACAAGGTGAAGGCCATCGTGGAGGCCCCCGCCCCGAAGTCCAAGGCCGAGCTCCAGGCGTTCTTAGGCCTCCTGAACTTTTACCACGCCTTTCTTCCCCACAAGGCCGCCGTGGCCGAACCCCTGCACAGGCTGCTGGATAAGGCGACACCTTGGGCATGGGGAGCGAGGGAGGCGGCGGCGTTTCGGGGGGTTAAAGTACTATTGATTTCAAACGCGGTGCTCGCCCACTTTGATGAAAAGCTCCCGGTAATCCTTGCGTGCGACGCATCACCGTACGGGGTCGGGGCAGTCTTGGCCCATAAGCTACCGGATGGGAGGGAAGTCCCGGTGGCTTACTACTCCCGCACGCTGTCCCCCGCGGAGCGGAACTATGCTCAAATCGACCGGGAGGGCTTGGCACTGGTGGCGGGGGTAAAAAAGTTTCACAACTTTGTGTATGGGCGGCCCTTCACGCTCGTAACAGATCATAAGCCGCTCTTGGGTCTGTTTGCGGCGGACAAACAAACGCCGCAGGTACTGTCGCCCCGGGTGTTGCGCTGGTCCTTGTTTTTGGCGGGCTACCAGTACCAGCTGGAGCATCGGCCGGGCAAGGCACTGGGTCATGCCGATGCCTTGAGCCGCCTGCCGCTGCCGCATACAGGGGAAGATCCGGCCCCGGCTCCCGCAGTATTGTTAATGGAGGAGCTGCCTAACCCCCCCCTTCAGGCTACAGACGTGGCCGCCCGCACGTCCCGAGATCCCATTCTCTCCCGGGTCCTAAACTGGGTGGTGAGGGGATGGCCAGTGGAACAGACAGGGCCAGAGTTCACGGCATACAAAGCCAGGCGGGAAGAGCTATCCGCTTTAAAAGGGTGCTTGTTATGGGGGGACAGGGTGGTCATCCCGGGGCCCATGAGACAAGGGGTTCTAGAAACGCTACATGAGGCCCACCCCGGTATTGTACGAATGAAAGCTCTGGCAAGGAGCTATGTGTGGTGGCCCGGGATGGACGCCAAAATTGAAACCTGGGTCCGAGGGTGCACACGGTGTCAGGAAGTCCGCCCCAATCCCCCGAGAGCGCCAACCCAAAGCTGGGAGTCTACCCACAAGCCGTGGTCACGCCTACACATAGACTTTGCGGGGCCGTTTCAGGGGCTCCAGTTCATGGTGACGGTAGACTCCTACTCGAAATGGGTGGAAATAAGCCCAGTGTCTACCACCTCTGCCAAAGCGGCAATAAGGGCCCTGCGGAAAATATTCGCGACGCACGGGTTACCCGACACAATCATGTCGGACAACGGGGCAGCGTTCACATCTGCTGAGTTTCAAGCGTTCCTCGAAAGGAACCTCATCAGGCACATACGATCAGCACCTTTCCACCCGGCAACCAATGGACAGGCGGAGAGGACGGTACGCACCGCCAAAGAGGCCCTGAGCCGCATAACGGAGGGGGACTGGGAGTTCCGGCTGGCCCGCTTCCTTCTCACATACCGCACCACCCCAAACCCCATCTCCGGGCATTGCCCCGCAGAACTATTAATGGGCCGCCGCCCTACCACGTTATTAGACAGACTCCACCCGGACCGAGCCCCCGAGAGAAAGCTGGTCGAGAACAGGGAGGCGCCCCGAAGCTTCCTACCGGGAGACCCTGTCTACTTCCGGAACTACGGGGCGGGGCCGCAGTGGGTGGCAGGGCGCATCCTAAAACCCACCGGGCTGGTGTCATATGAAGTCCTAACCGATGGGGACCGGGTCCTCCGTAAACACGTCGACCAGCTCCGGAGGCGGCAAGACCCCGACACAGAGATCCAGTTACCGGGAAATGCCGCCGCCGCCCCATCATCCGATCGACCGCAAGCACCGACAGCGGAGCCAGCGCCAGAAAGTCCACGGAACCCGGAGGGGGCCCCGGTGACAGCTGAACCGCCGCCGCCGCCGTTACAGCCGCCACCGTCACCGCCTCGGCTACTACCAGAGGTCCAAGCTCCTGGTGCTGGCGGACCACCCGATAGGGGCCCCGCCAGTCCGGTACCGGCCCCCCGACGTTCGCTAAGAGAAAGGAGGCCACCAGCATACTTAAAGGACTACGTCACCTGATAGGAGACGAACTATGGGGGGAGGGGTGTTGTGTCCTGGGATCAGAAGGCAGAGCTGGCGAAATACAGCCAAGCTTCGCTCTCTGAGAACAATAGGGACTAGGTTCCTGAGCTCGCCAGTAGTGAACCAATGGCAGCATTGGCGGGCGATTCAAACCCGCCAATAGGAATATAGGGCCGTCCCCCCCTAACTGTATATAGTTGGCCTCCGGCCGTTACTGGGTGTTCTTGTCTTATGTGAAGTACGAATAAACGCGTCTTCTCTTATGTCGTCGTCCGAGTCATGAGGCCCGAAACCCAGTACTTTACAATAACAACAGCCAATACATGGATACAAAGAGCTTGTTGTGTCGGGGGGAGTTTGCTGATTTTTCTTTCAGTGGTAGCTTTTCATGTGTAATGAGTTGTTCCAAAGCATCTTCTAACTTTTGCAATGTGAAGAAGTACGTGTGTGTGTGTGTGTGTGTGTGTATATATATATAGTGTGTATATAATGTATATAATAGATAAAATGTGTGTGTGTGTGTGTGATGCTGCCTTTGATTGAATCACAGCAATAGTTCCATCAGGGAAAATACTGTCTATATGATAGAACTCTCACAATAGACACACAGACAGACAGACGGTACTATCAAGTTATGTTTTATTATTAACTTACAATCTAAATATTAACTGTGGAAGAGACAATAGGGAGAAATGGTGGGGGAAGAAATCTGTGTAAGCTAAGTGCAGTTCCACGCATATTTAGACTTCACAGAAGTTGAGCATTAATAGGTTAAGCCATTGTAAGACAGAAAAGTTATATTTTGAGAGGGAGGCAAAGGAGAGGAAATGAGATAGGTATATGGAGCTAGTTATCACCCCTGTACCTATGTAAGTACACAATCAGTTCAATGCTAATTTGTATTGGGTACAATAGGAATCAAATACAATTCTTCATTATGCAACCTAATCTTCGTTATTTTTGGACTGCCCCAACAATTCTAGCTCATTTTGTTTGATACCTATATTGACATTTTTATTTAGTAAACAATACTGTTCTCCTGGAACTGCAGACATTATTTGTTTACTTTTAAAGCAAATATTGCTTCTGTTTCTGTATGGCTGTTTGTTTGCATTCCTTCTGTCTGCTTGAAAAATATGTAAAACAAACAAGGTACCTGCAAAGACTTGTGGGGGCATCTCATTTCCTCGTCTCCAACTATTTCTTCTTTCCTTCTCTGAAAGCCCTCATAGCCTCTCCCACCCACCAGCCAACCTACTTTTATATGCTCACCTGTCTTCAGCTTTCCCTCCTTCCATGCCCGTCAACCACTCCCTGAGAAAACTCCAGCTGTGTCGCTCAGTGTTGGCTGCTGGGCCAAGTCCAGTTGAATGGTGCTGGCTGCTGCCAGGCTGAGCTCAGTTGCATAGTGGGGAGTCCTCAAGGACTTGCAGGTAGCATCTCACTTCCCCCTATATTCCCCTCCCTGCTATTTCTTCTTCCCCTCCTCCTGGCAGCCCCCCATCCTCAGTTTTACCTGCTTCATTCTCTCCCTCCCACCTAGCAACCAACCTACTTTTTATTTGTCCCTCCATCTTCAACTACATTTATTATTTCTTTATTTCATTTATAGCCCACCTTTCTCTTCAATGGGGACCCAAAGCAGCTTACATAATTCTCCTTTCCTCCATTTTATCATCACAGCCTCCTCATTTTATCCTCACAACAGCCCAAGGTCACCCAGCAAACTTCTATGCACATGGGGAATTTGAACTGGGTCTCCCAGATCCTAGGCTGAAACTTTAACCACTACACTGCATTGGCTTTTGTGGAGTGGCTGAGGTTAAACAGTTGCAAGCAGCTAGACCTGGGTGAGTTATACAAGTCACATGGCAGTAAGTCATCCAGTTGTTGCTGCCATGCCTGGTCCCATTTGTCTGTAGAAAAAAACCTGTCTCATCTGTTCATGGCTTCAGTTTCTGGATTTAGGAATCTGCAGATGGGACCATGTGGGAAATTAAATATACTGATGTAACAAACTATTATCTGATGGAAATTACTTTATAGCTTGATAAACTACATGATTTCCCCCCCCATTTCAGATTGGAATAAGCGTATTGAGTATAAGCCTGGGTCCGGGAGTATACCTTTATTTCCCAGCATTCATCTGGAGACTTGTGATGGACCAGTTTCTTCCATTCAGACCACTATTGAACTGCAGACCAACTACATTGGAAAGGGCTGTGATCGTGAGACATACTCTGAAAAATCTCTACAAAAATTATGTGGTATACATTTGGATTCTTCTTCTTCTTTTTTCTGGGAATTTTTCAGCTTGTCTTTGAATAATGATATTTACCAGTGAGTGATTGGAATTGATCATTTGTTGAATGCACCTGGAAATTCTTGAGGGATGCTAGTAAATAACACAAAACAATAAGCTTATTTAAAACATTTACAGATAGGCCTTGGTGAATGTCGGTGTTTAGCAGTTCATTATGGAAATGAGAAATGAATTTGGTCATTAGCCAAATTTGTTGAGTAGTTCTTGACATTTAAAAACAAAATGAAAGTCAGGGTCTGACATTTCCAGCAAGCTTCCCAAAATATTGATAACTGCCAGGAACTTCAACATTTCCTGAAATTTACCATAATAATTCAAATGAATGGAGTTCCTAAACCCCTTCAGTTCTTCCAAGTATACTTCCAAGTATT
The DNA here is from genome assembly GCA_029375565.1 of Gekko gecko. Classification (NCBI taxonomy): domain Eukaryota; kingdom Metazoa; phylum Chordata; class Lepidosauria; order Squamata; family Gekkonidae; genus Gekko; species Gekko gecko. Next base: position 97,899,991 of record JAPDNY010000008.1, read on the forward strand.
ATGTCAAATCTATGTGTTTGAAACTGGATTGTTGGAAGAAATAGAAGATAGTTCTTAAATTCTGGGCTGTATCTAATAGTGGAACAACAGTTGTTGACCACTGCCTTGCAACAGTTGTTGACCACATGCTGTATTTGTTGCTATTCCTAGCTTGTTTTCTCAGAAATGACCTTATTATGCATAATGATATTGACGGATGCATGCTTTGCACAGAAAAAAAATTCATTAATCATTTCAAAGTGTCATCCATATTATTTTGAAAAAAAAGAGAGAAATATTCACTTGTGGAACAAAAAATAATCAAAGTATTGTATAGTTCATAAAGTACAGTTCATCAAGTACATGTTTACTAGTAACTCCAGAGCTTGAAACCATTGGAATCTAATTATTAAGATAAAGTTAGTATGACAGCACAGGCTTCAAACTATCTGTATGAATTTCATCTCAGGGAACTTATTATTCTTTGCTTTTGTTTCTTTACATGAAAATGAGCTATAGGTGAAGGGGGAAAACACAGCTGGAGACTGTGTGGCCAGATTTTGGTTCCAGATTTTCAGAGAATTTCCAGACCCAAGTCACCTCTGTGTTGCCTTTACAGTATCTATGATGTAGCACAGCTGAAGTCATTAGTCCTCTTTGAGCCCTGTGCTGCTTTCAAAGACTTGTGCTGAAATTGTGGCCTGTGTGGACCTTCATCATGGCTGCTGTTCAGTCAAAAATAGGGCCTAGTGCAGGGGTGTCAAACATGTGGCCCGCAGGCCAGATCAGGCCCTCAGAGGGCCCCAAGCTGGCCCACAAGGCCCTGGCTGTTTCCTACTTCGTTTTCCAGTTCTCTTGCTGCTGCCACGTCACAGCTTGCTTTACCAGTCTCTCTCAATGGCACAGGAGGGTGGGAGGGAACAGCCAGAGCTCGCTTCTTGGCCAGGCTGCAGGAGACAAAAGGATGCCTTTCTTTCATTCCATTGGCTGAGGCTCCTCCCTGAAGGGAGGGAGGGAATAAGGGAGAATTTGCTTTGCTGGGATGCCTCAATTGCATGGGAGAAATACCAAACACCTTTAAGACCAACAAAGTTTTGTTCAAGTTATGAGCTTTTGTGTGCCTTGCTACAGTGTGTGTGTGTTTTGTTAGGCTCTTTATGCCAGGACTCTCCTGAGTACAACTGGGTTCCCTCCCCCTTTTCACTGTATCCATACCCTCATGATCCAGTCTTTCTCAGTAAGAAAGCAATGTGAACTATTTTAGAGGAGAAATAACAACAAGCCCATGAGGTGGATTAGACTGAGAGTGTGTGTCCAGACCAAGTTCACCCCAGCACATTTCCTTTGCAGGAAGTTGTAGTCTCTGGGGAAGACTATAGTTTTGTAGACAAACACATGGCCCTCAGTGTGTGTTAGGATGCTTTCTCATGTTCTTGACCAGCACATGAAGCAACTTATGTATAAAAGGTTGCAATGCCCAGCCATTTCATGTTTCCCCCTGGGTCCTAGGCTAGGAACACTGAGCATGAGATTTCTGTAATGAATGTCAATAAATCAAAAGTAGGTTTGCAGCTTACAGATAGAGCTACACGCCTGAACAGCATACTCAGGATTGCTACAGCACAGACATTTTGATGCAATAATTCAGAGCAGAGATGTCAGTTATCACTGTTAAATAGACAAAATATTGCAAGAGTGCTAGTGTTTTGAGCATGTTTTATTTAAAGTTTAAAAAACTCTTTGTGTTTGTGTCCTTTATAAAGTGTAAATCTCCGTTACCTGGCATTACAGTTTATGACACACATGGCCCAGCCCAACAAGGTCTCATTTATGTCAGATCCGGCCCTCATAACAAATGAGTTCAACACCCCTGCTCTAGAGGAACAGGTTTACAGACTGGGCATGCTGCTAGCCCTGAGCCCCCTGTTGAAAAGCAGGTGGAGCTGTAGCCAGGAGCTCCTTTCCCCAGTGTTGTCTGGTCAGTCAGCTGCAGCATTTCCTAGGTAAAAACAGATCTTTCCACTGTGATACATGCTCTGGTAAAATCTAGATTAGATTACTGCAATGCAGTGTATGGAGGGATGCCCTTGGAGAGTGTCTGGAAACTATAATTGATGCAGAATGCTCCACCACAAATACTGACTAGAATTAGTCATAGAAACCTTATCACTTCAGTATTGTTCCATCTACACTGGCTTCACATTTGCTTCCAGGCCTAATTCAAGGTGCTGGTATTGACTTTTAAAACCCTATATGGCTTGGGACTAGCATACTTTAAAGACTGCCTACTCCCATATGAATATACCCAACCATTATAGTCATCTTCAAGTGAACTTTTTTTAGGAGTCCCCATCATCTAAGGCAAACTGGATGGGAGCCTTAAAAAGGACTTTCTTGTTTTTGGCACCCAAACTGTGGAATTCTCTCCCTAGTAGCTTTTCTCAAAATTCACTCGTGAAGCATACATGAACATATGAAGCTATGCTGTACTAAGACAGAACACTGATCCATCTAATCAGTATTGCCTTTTGCAGCTGGCAGCTGTCCCTCAATGTCTTTCACAGTATTGCTGCCTACAATCCTTTTACTTAAGACATGTGGGATCTTCTATATGCAGGCAATGTACTATTACAATGTTATGGCTCCCCCCATCAAAGAATTTATATGAGATCAATCTTCTATGGTTATGTATACAGTGTAATAAACTATTTCTTAACAGTTTTAGGCCATGCATACATTTATATTTGGAATGGTATTATGTTTTCTTCAGTAGTCAAGAAGTGAGAACAAAGGTAGCATTAGTAATAAATGAAAGGGATTAGGTATGTCAAAGTAATTTCTGCAGTGAATTCAAGAGAACAGCTTTCTCATTAGCATCTCATTAGTTTGTTCATTATATATCATCTGCAGGAGCATCATCAGGTGCCATTGACTTGTTACCCACTCCCAGTGCAGCAACTAACTGGACAGCTGGTCTTTTGATAGACAGCAATGACATGATTTTTAAATTTGATGGAAAGCAAGGAGCCAAAATCCCAGATGGAATTGTACCAAAGAATTTAACTGATCAGTTCACCATTACTATGTGGATGAAACATGGCCCAAGTCCTGGATTAAGAGCAGAGAAAGAAACTATTCTGTGTAATTCAGATAAGACAGGTAAATCCACTTTATTTAATACCTTCATTTCCTTTTTCGCAGTACAAAGGGATAAATAAAATTTGGTATTGAAAATGTTATGTATTCAGTCATAAGAGCCACCCTAAAGGTGTTTCTGATTTTAAATCACTGCCATGGATTTGGAGAAAAATAACTTTGGAATTGAGATAAATAAACGGAATGCATATTCTGATTTATACAGCCATACTGAGATACTTTTTCATCTTTTCTCTCTCTCTCTCTCTCTCTCTATATATATATATATATATTTAGAAATGAATCGGCACCATTATGCGCTTTATGTACACAATTGTCGACTTGTCTTTCTGTTACGTAAAGATTTTGATCAAGCAGATACTTTCCGTCCTGCAGAATTCCATTGGAAGCTTGACCAGGTACTTAGTATTCTTTTATCTCTTGTTACATAAAATTTATTCTAATCATTACAGTGGATTTCATGAAAAATTACTAATCCAAACAGAGTTTAACTGTGGTAATGTTGTCCAGGTATCAATAATGTTATATAATTCAGTTAGCTAAAACTATTCCTTGATTCCTCTGTGGATTCTACAGTTCTCAGCTCTTCCTAGGTTCTAGCCTCATGATAAGCAACAACTTAAAAATTACTTTTCTTCTAGAATAATGCTTCACTCATTGACATACAGTGCAGTGTATGGTATCTCAGAAGCTCTGAATTCATTTCAGCACAATCTGACATTCTTCTAAAAGTATAATGTATGGGTAAGGAAAGCTCAAATAGAAAGTACTGCATATATGAAGTGCATGTCTCTTTTATTAGTTCCTTTGCTGCTGGCTCAATCTGTTTATCCACCACGAGCACTGTTTTCCCTTGCCATACTGGTGGAGTTCAAAGTAAAGTGCAGAGGAAGTGCCAGGAGAGGCAAGTGTCATGGGTACCACCTGGCCAGGTTTCATTCTTTTCTTTTTTTCCTCAAATAATTTTCATTTTTATTATAAGCAATAAAAAGGTACAATACTCCCAATATGTATACAGAGAATAAGGTTACAATAACAGCCAGGTTTAATTCTTAGCAAAATCCAGCACCTAGTTCTGAGCAAATGGCAGTTTGGAGCATCTTTACTTAAGCTAGTCCTGTTGAATTATGTGGAACTTGCTGCTGAGTAAACATAATTGAGGGTGGGATGTAAAGTCTATTGAAAAAATAGATTTCTGAAGCAATGGATTTTTGGAGCTCTCAGTATCCTTTGTTAAAGAATCCTGAATATTCCCCTCCTATCTGCATTTCCTAGCCTTTTACAAAATTATGGCCTTGGCCGAGGACAGACTGGCAATTTGCCGCGGGATGGGACCCGGGCTGACAACGATTCAATACCGGAGTAAATGGAATGTTCACACAGGCACATCTGCCTGGCATCCCCCACCCATAGCCTACCGGTGCTGTTGCGCTTCACTGCCGGATTTAAAAAACACCTGATAAAAGCCGGCGCAAATCTTGAAAGCCTGCGTTCGTCGTGCGTTTCTCCGCTTCCGGGGAGTCTGAACGCGCAGCCAAAAAGCCGAGAGCAACCCGCGTTGGGCATGAGGCAGCAGCGGTGTGATTGGCTGCGCTCCGCTCCACTGCCCAATGTGGTGCCAGCGTTGCAGGGCAAAAAAAAAAAATCGGCAAAATGCGCTTATGCGCACATACACCCACAGCCGAATTAATGGGGAAACGGCGAATATAGCACGCCTCCAGCGCGGCAGTCTGAATGCTCCCGCGCGCCTCCGTCCTGTATCTTCCGGCAGCGGCCCCTGCTGTGTGGACGGGAAAACCCGGTATTGTTTAATCCGGGTTTTTTTTGCCGCGACTGGCTACCGGGGCAAATTGCCAGTCTGTCCTGGGCCCTTGTTTGATGTTATCACCTCTACTTTTTTCTTCCCCCGCACACACTTACTGGTCTTTTAATAATTGGGGGAGGAATACCAATGAAGAATGGAGGTATGTATGCATTTTGAGTGGAAGTTGTGGTGGACAGTTTCAGCCTCCATCCTCCATGAGACACAGGCAATCACTTCCAGATTGTGGATTAGAATGCTGAGGCGGGGAAAGGAGGAGTCTGGCAGTTTAACTGCTGGCCAGTTGACAGAGTTGAGGGTTGTTGGATTTTGGTGGGAGAAGGATTAGGAGGTCTCTTGGTTAGGCAAGAATTCCATTAGGAATTCTTTAGCTATTTTGAAGATAGATAGGGTTTGGTTGCTGTTCCTGTCAAAAACAGGTAAAAGTTCTAAGCTTTTCTGTTCCATGTCGTGAGTCTGGTTTTTTCAAATAAGAAATCATGCTTTGGAGCTGTTACGCTTTCTCAGACCTCATCTCTTCCGTAACTCTGTTACTGTAATATTGAGAGAAAAGGAAAACAAAGAAACAACCACTGAAAGAAAACAATAATATACCACTGAAATAAACCTGTTTCTTAGTTGTTTTCATCAAGCCTAATGTGTGGTTCCTTCAAGCCTCAAGTCTCATAATAACCCAAGTGAATGCCAGGTGGTGCTGTCAGTCCAGACATTGCCCTCATTGAAGACTAAGCAGTCCCAAAAGCCTCAATTATAAACATAAAATAATAAAAAACCATAAAAATGAGTTTGTAGGGTATGAAATTTAAATCCCTAGTTTCTAGGTGGCATGATCTGGATATCCCAGATCTCAGAAGCAAAGCAAGGTTGGTCCTGGTTAGTATTTGGATGGGAAACCACCAAGGAATTCCAAGGCCACTATGCAGAGAAAGGCAATGGAAACCACCTCTGAATGTCTCTTGCCTTGAAAACCCTATAGGATCACCATAATTTGGCTGCAACAATGGTGCTTTACAGGCACACATGTTGTTTGCTTCTGCATTGTAGAGGCAAAATGCCTCTACTTGTAAATGTAAATAGGGGGGAAGGGGAAAGGTTCACATTTTCATTTTCTACAATGAACCTCAAGCACAGACAGTAATAAACTATGTGAATGATTATTAAGGAGCATTCAGTTGATGTTATTAATTTAGATCATGTAAAACATTTTATTACAATTAATATAGGGCAAATGTTAGGATAAATTCAAACCAGAAGAATGGCATACAGTTGATGACAACTTTTGTATTTGTGAGTATAAATACTAGTACACTTGGACTGGAATGCTACATATAGGTTGGATTTTTGATGACTATTAAAATAATACCTTAGGGAAACAGATCTACCTTTTAAAAATATAGGGAACCAGCCCACATGTAAATATTAGCCACTTGTGTGGCAAAATATATTTCTATTAATAGAATCCACTGAAAAAAGAAATCATACCAGTCAAAAGACAGTTTCTTTGTAAATGACTGAGGTGTATGAACTAAAAACAGTACTAGAAACTTTATTTTGCTGTAACTGGTATAGGAAATCTTCTCATATTATACCTTTCTATATGCAATAGGTCATTGGAAAATTCTTGTAGTTACGTGTGTATATTAGCACAAAGCAAGACTGAGAAGACTGGTCTTATCAGATATAGAAGAGCTTTCCTCTCTAAATTAAATTTTATTCAGTTTTAATCTAGAAGAAACTTTAATTGTTTAGTGCTTTTGAACCTCAGACAATTTAACTTGATAACTCTTTTGCCTTGAGCCAGCATGAAACCAGCCACACACACCATAGTAATAAGACTTTATGCACAAATGCAAAAAACCCAGAAAACACCTTGCTCATATTCTGCACAGCTAGAGCCACAAAGAGATAAATTAACAGATGAATCACGGTAATCCTGCAACCAAGAATTAAAAAATCATTTCAGACATCAAATAGCTCCTGTAGTATCCACAGACCCTCCATCCTATTATATTCTAACTTTATAACATCTTTTCTAACTTGAATTATTTACTATTTTATCTTAGTGCTAAATGCCTTTTCATCTATTTTTTGTCACATTGCTTCAAAGAATCCTTTAGAAATATAAAGAATATAATGGTGATGCTGATAATTTTAGAGGTTTTCTTCTTTACAAAGATGTAAAATGTAGAATCCATGATGTAAAATGTAGAAACCATGATGCAAAATGTAGAATCCATGATGTAAAATGTAGAATCCTTTAGAAACATAAAGAATATAATGGTGATGGTGATAATTTTAGAGGTTTTCTTTTTTACAAAGATGTAAAACGATGTAAAAAGATGTACAATCTTTTTTACAAAGATGTAAAGTGATATCATATATTGCAGTAAAGATTTATGCTAAAATATCATTAAAAATATAGTTGTGTTTCTTTTTGCAGTTTAGAAACAACAAATTTATTTATTTAATTTGATTTATATCTCTCCCTATCCTGCAAGTAGGCTCAGGGGAGGTAACAATATATAAATTAACAATCATAAAAGCATTTAACATAAAACCTAAAACAAGTTTAAAATGAACAGGTAATAGTAATGAGGGCAACACTGTCACAGGAGGTGGTGGCGGCTACAAGCATGGACAGCTTCAAGAGGGAATTAGATAAACATATGGAGCAGAGGTCTCTTGGTGGTTATTAGCCACAAGGTATAGATAGGGAGTCTGGGGCACGTGATGTTCTGTATTCTTGATGCTTGGGTGGGGTCAACAGTGGGAGGGCTTCTAGTGTCCTGGCCTCACTGGTGGACCTCCTGATGGCACCTGGTATTTTTGGCCACTGTGTGCCACAGAGTGTTGGGCTGGATGGGCCATTGGCCTGATTCAACATTGGCTTCTCTAATGTTCTTATGTAAGATGGACAATTCAAATGCCTCCTGCAGTTGACAGGGTCAGTTTGGACAAAACACAGTGAGCTATTTTGGAACAGCCTCATTTTGCAGACCCTTCTGAACTGTAATAGATGCTGCAGGGCCCTGATCTCAGGAGGGAGCATGTTCCATGAGGCTGGGGACATGACAGAAAAGGCCCTGGCCCTGGTTGAGGCTAAACAGATGTCTTTCTGTCTAGGGACTACCAGGAGATGGTCTGCAGAGCATAAGGCTCTATAAGGCACAATAGGGCGAGACAGTTCCATAGTCCTATGGCCACAAAGGACTTTGAAGGTTAATACTATAACCTTGAACTGGATCCAGTATTCAATTGTCAGCCAGTGCAACTGGTGCAACTGAATGCGTGCCCACACAGACGTTAGTATGTGCACTGCGGCATTCTGCACTAGCTGCAATTTCCAGGTCAGATTCAAGGGCAGCCCCACATTAAGCGAGTTACAGTAATCCAGCCTGGAAGTGACCACTGCATGGATCACAGTAGCTAAATCCTGGGAGGTGAGATAGGGAACCAGTTGCCTGACCAGCTGAAGATGATAAAAGGCTGACCTGGCAATGGTGGTGACCTGGACCTCAATAGAAAGTGAGGCATCCAGGATCACCCCCAGGCACCTCACCCGTGCTGCTTGCATCAACAGCTCCCTACAAAGGTTTCAGAGTTGGATACCAGATCCCAGGCCCCCACAACTCAGGTCCAGACCTCTGTTTTTGTCGGATTTAGTTTCAGCTGGCTCAGTTATAACCATCCAGCCATGTTCCCTAATGCCCTGTCCAAAACATCTGGGGTGGAGTCCATCCATTCATCCATCAACAGATATAGCTGGCTGTCATCAGCATACTGGTGACAACCCAGCCCAGACCTCCAGATCAACTGGGCAAGGGGGCACATTGAAGACAGGATTGCCCCCTGTGGCACACCATATTCCAGTGGTATCATGGAGACTGCCTCTTTCCAAGTGCCCTCCTCTATCCCCAACCATGGAAGAAGAAGAAAGCCACTGTAAAGCAGTCCCCTGTATCCCAGTGTCAATGAAGTGGTAGGTCAGAAGGTCATAATCGACCATGTCAAATACTGTCATTAGATCAAAAAGCAACAGCAGCACCAACCCACCTTGATCCAGGTGTCTCCAGAGGTCATCTGTGAGGGCTACCAGTGCAGTATCTGTCCTGTGGCCAGGGCCAAAGTTGGACTGGAATGACTCCAGAATAGAAACATCATCAGTCAGAAAGCGGAGGAGACTCTACAAGGAACTTACTCTCTCTCTACAGAAGAAAGGGGTCCCTTACAGATGGTTATTTCCTGAAGGACTGAGTTTTAAATATGGAGACAGAAAGTATAATATTGACTCTGTTCCTAAGGCTAAAAAGTTTGTGGATCAACACTTCAATGTAAAGCAGTACAACAAAGAGAAAAAACCTAAAAAGGATGAGGAGGAAGAAGAGGAAGAAGAAGAATCCTACTCACAGAATTCAGAAAGCAGTAGTCCAGTATTCTTTAGTTCTTCAGATACATCGGAATCAGAGAAAGGAGCAGCCGCTCCCAAACCCCGAGGAAAGAAGAAACGCAAGAAGAAAAGAACCTAAGACCGAGATAATCATTGAAAATGCAGTTTTTATTACTTAACCAGTATTTGCAATTTTTCTTTTTTTATTATTTTTGTTAACTTTTTTTTTTTACAAGCAACAAATCTCTGTAACATCAGGTGAAAATGACACAAATGTAACCAGATAGTGTCACCATGTTAGTCTTTCCTTCCCCATATCCAGTAGGGTGTCTAGAAGTAGGGTTTAGTTTCCTTCCCCATCCCAGTAGAGTTTTATGTATTAGTTTCCCTTACCCATATCCTTTAAATTTTTAGAAGTAGGGATTTAGTAACCTTTCCCCATATCCCGTAGTAATGCAAAATCAATAAAATTCTTTATATATATATATAAAAAAGGATAGAAACGTCATCCAAGAAGGTCTGAAGCTGCTCAGCCACCACACTCTCAACCACCTTGCCCAGGAACAGTAGGTGTAATACTGGGCAGTAGTTGACACAGACCATAGAGTCCAAAGATGGCTTTGTAAAGAGCAGATGCACCACTGCCTTTTTCAAGCCCATTGGAAATATCCCAGAAGACAGGGATAGATTGATTATATCTACCAAGGAATCCTGAATACCATCTCTACAAGCCTTGACCAGCCGAGATGGGCACGGGACAAGGAGGCAAGTGGTGAGCTTTATAGCTTCCAGGATCTTGTCTTCCTCTTCCTGGAAGAGCCGACTGAAATAGTCCAAATCTAAATCTTCAGATGGATAAGACTCTCCCAGTTCTTTTACTGTATCAACAATGGCTGGGAAATCCCAGCAGAATGACAAGATTTTGTCTGCAAAATAGCTCAGCCAATAGCCAGTTCCTTATTGTTTTGCTTGCCTTGTGGCAAAGAAGTTAAAGACTGGATTGTCCTAAACAATTGGGCCGGGCGAGAACTTGCAGATGCGATGGAGGCTGCATAGAAATTCTTCTTAGCAGCCTTCATAGGTTTTCACAAACATCTATAAGATGCTCTTGTGGCTTCGTCCCAAGCATGCCACCACACTCATTGTAGTTGTCTCAGCTCTCATTTCATCCTTCATAGCTCCGGGGTATACCATGGGTCTAGTTTGGCACGAGAGTGGAGAGGGTGCCAGGGAGCAATTTTGTTGATGGACTTGGAGAGTCAGCTATGCCAATCCTCCACTAGCTCATCCAATGACTCATCAGGGGCATCGGATCCCGCAGAGCATTCTGGAATCTGTTAGGGTCCATTAGTCTCTCTGTGTGAGCATAAATCCACTTGCCACCTAAACAGAAAAGGTTAGGAGTCCTCAGCCAGGCCTTCAGGGTAAAGTGATCTGACCATGGTACTGCTTCCGCAGTTACCAGATCCACATTGTATCCCCACTCCGAAAATAAGATCCAGTGTGTGGTCCACAATATAAACTGGGAGAGTCCCAGGGCCACTATGGACAGCACTCGGTCCCTGGCCTGAGAGGAAGCTGCAGCATCAACATGGACATTGGAGTCACTAGAACTAATAGCCTGGGGTATTCCAGTGCCCAGCTTGATACAGCTTCCAACAAGCCCAGCAGGGTATCTGCTGGTGTGTTAGGTGATTAGTACACCAGCAAGTTAGTCAAATGCTCCTCAGCTTCCCTTACTTCCATTCCAGTAATTCGGGGGCAGGGAGCCCCCTGAAAGAGAAAGACACCCAGATAAGCAATGCCACTCCCCCCGCCCATTAGTCCGGGACTGGTGGAGGACTGAGAAATGGGGGGAAGCTGGTTCAGGGTGACAATCTCACCTTCCCTTACCCAGGTCTCAGTCACACATGTCAGGTCTACATTTTGCTCCACCAGATAATTCTGTAGAACACTGGTCTCATTATTAATAGACCTGGCATCGCACAACACCAGTGTTGGAGAAATTAGCATTTCTTGGGATGAGACATAGGTAGGAAGGGAACCGAGCCTTACCATATCTCCATCTCCTTCCCATATTCCACTTTGTCCCACCAGCATACCTCCCCCACTCCTCTATCACTGGTATCTCCAGGCACAATTCAAGTTGTTGGTGTTGACCTTTGGCTTGAGACCAACATACCTGAAGGACTACCTAATCAATTATGAACTTACCTAACCACTACAATAATCTTCCAAGACTCTGCCTTGGATGCCCCCACCTTCTGAAATTAGGTGGGTGGCAACTAGGGTTGCTAGAGCTCAGGTCTGGGTGGGGGGTCAAATCTGCCATTGGCCAGCTGGCTGGTGGGGGAAGCCCTGCCCCCAAGCTGGCAGCAGCTGTATTCACAAAAAGACCTTTAAAGGGTCTTTTTATGAGTGGGGTGGGGGCCACGGCTTGCAGAGATGATTTCCCAGTGGCAATTTGCTGCTTGGGATTCAGACCCATGTGCTGCCACACCCTTGCAGTGTCAGCCCCTCTCCCTCCTTGCTGAAAGATTTAAAAGGCCCTCCAGCTGATTGAGGGGCCATGTGCTCCCCGCTGATCAGCTGAGACCCTTTAAATCTCTGCAGGAGGAGAGGGAGAGGGGTGGTCATGGCTTGAAGGGGCCTGGGGGCAGGGCTTGGAGCATCCCCACCCACCCCTGGAACGCCCTCCTAATCCCCTCCACTGGAAGGACAAGGGGACCTGGTAACCCTAGTGGCAACTCAGGAGTGAGCCTTCTTGGTTGTGTCACCAAAACTGTGGAACTCTCTCCCCAGGGAGTCTCGCCTGTCTCCTGTTTCTGTCTTCTGCCAGAGGGTAACAACTTTTTTGTTTTACTTGGCATTCTCTCAGTGTTCCTTCCTTCCAGCCCTATGTTTTAATTATTGTTTTTATATTCTGATTGTATATTCTAGCTTTAGTTACAATTGTTTTAATGATATGTGTGCACGCACGTGTATGTTTGTTTTGGTTGTAATGGTTATGAAGATGTAATTTACTATGTATGTTTTTAACTGTTAGTTGCCTTGATGGCCTGATGAAATGAAAAGAGTAGGGTATAATTTTTGTAAATAAATAAATACTGGCTTGTCCATTGTCTCCTCCTGCAAACTGGTTGCAATGCACGGTGAGATAGTTGGTGAGTTGATGATGGTGAGCATTGTCACTGAAGGATCCAAGCAGGTTGCCTCTGAGGCCTCAGCAGAGTTGCTGGGGCTTGGTTCTTCTTCCTGCTTGCTACTAAATCTCCTAAGAAATTTCCCTGTAAGCTAAATGGCCAGTCTGCCTGTTGTGAAACTTGCATCTAATCAAGCATGAATAGAATTGGACTTCCAGGTATGTTTTCCTCAGTGGCCATTGCAGAGTTCAACAGATACTGGCTTAGCTGCAGAGCTGAACAGTTTCCGTTCTGTTTCATAGCGGCTTAGACCCCTGTAGGCACAAAGGTGATGTCTCCTGGGCACTGCTGAAATATGTTCTACACCAGTAAGGTGGTGGAAGGCCAGGACATGGGTATCAAGGAATACATTTGCAGGTGATTCCCTAGGACACCATGCTGTGATGCTGGCAATGTTTTTGTCTTCCAGCTCAGGAAATCTACCTCACAGCTCAGGAAATCATGGACAGATACTCTGTCACAGAGATGGAGGGTGGGGTGGCGGCAGCTTGTAGTGTAGCATAGCTAGAAGCATCAACATAAATCTTGAAAAGATATAGTCATTGCCTTTTCAATGTTACTGCTTGCTCAGGACTGATTCACTCAACCCCCTTAGCAGGGCAAGGTGAACAACACTTAATCCATAGTAAGGCAGTTGTCTGACAGGTTCACCATGTGCCCAGACTGTGGCTCATTAGCCATCAAAACGGCTGACATTGGTTTGAGGTATAGCATGGTAAGCTACAACTGAGTTGTTCTGTGGCAGAAGTTACCTTCAGTTTGCTCGCTATCTGTATTGACACAGATTCCTTTGCTGGATTTTTAAAAAGGGAAATAAAGAAGTTTGCTTCTCAGTCCGGCCCCCCACCAGTCTTCTTTGTATTTAAATATATTCAATTTTTCATTGCTGATCTTCTCTTAGTCCTCTTCCTTTCTCCAACCAGTGTTCAGAATGGTTACCATTGGGAAAACCCTGCTTGCTTATTTTCCTCTTGGAAACTACAGTATCTTCTCTTCTAACCTAGTGGTACACTGTTATTCACTGATAGCATTGTTATCATCCTATATATGGGACAATTTGTCCTTTATTGTGTTTAGGGTTGCTGGGTACCAGTTGGGAATGGGGTGGGGACTTACCAGGAGCAAAGAAAGGCCTGGACTGGCATTGCTGGTGACATGGTAATGTCACTTCTGGCATGCACCAGATGTGATATCAGTATATCAGTGTGATTTTTACCATAGAGTTTTTGCCCAAATACGTCCCTATGCCACTGGTAATGTGATGTTGTCACTTCCAGTGTCCGCCAGGAGTCACATCACTGCATTGCCAATGAGGCAGGTTTAGGCCTACTTTTGCTGCTGGTAAATTCCCCGCTGCCCAGCTAATCAGCACCAGGGGGGAGGGGCTCTGGAGCAGCAAGCCTAATTGTGTTTGATAGTATTTATGCTTGAGTCCAAAGTTTGCATGGTAATTGTTACCACTGAGTTCTTCCTCTTTTTGACTTGCAGTAAATGTCTTTTAATGTTTCCCATTCCTACCCGTAGCTGGAGGTTAGTAAAGGTTTCCCTGGCTCGAAAGCCAGTCATATCTGACTCTAGGGGGCAGTGCTCATCTCTGTTTCCAAGCCAAAGAGCCAGCGCTGTCCAAGGATATGGCTGGCATAACTAAACACCAAGGCACACAGAACACTGTTACCTTCTCACCGAAGCAGTGTGTGTGTGTGTGTGTGTGTGTGTGTGTGTGTGTGTCTGTCTGTCTGTCTGTCTGTCTGTCTGTCTGTCTGTCTATCTATCTATCTATCTATCTATCTATCTATCTATCTATCTATCTATCTATCTATCTATCTATCTATCTATCTATCTAATTTATACTCTGCCCGCCCAGCCGGGGCAATGTCTTGTTTCAAACTGCTAGGTTGGCAGGAGCTGGGGCCAGAGACGGGAGCTCACTTCGTCACATGGCACTAGGGTCTCGAACCGCTGAACTACAGACCTTCTGGTCTGCAAATCAGCATCTTAACCTCTGAGCCACTGTGGCCCTTTGAGGTTGCTAATTCCATATAAATGTTTATTTTAATTAATTAATTTATTTAGTGCGTTTCTATGCACTTCTTTAGAGAACCTGCCTGAGGTGGCTTACTTAATACATCATAAAAGCAGACTAAAAATCAACAAGTGCTCCTTTTTTTCTAACAACAACAACAATGATGATGATGATTTGTATTCCACCCTCCCTGCCAAGGCAGGCTTACATAAAATATATTGAACAACTGAAACACAAAATTCAATAAAACTACAACAAAATGATTATAAAACATAGCATAAAGTGCTAGTGTAAATTTTGATATCTTCTAACCCTGGCTAACACAATTGTAGGTTGCACTGTATCTTTGCTTCATTCTCACCTTTTCCTCAGAGTAGTCAATGAACATTTTTAATTGGGAGAGAGAGACATCTTTAACATCACCAGCAATGGGACTGAGATAGGATATGAGCATATGTTACGTGTCTAATCTAGTTTTGGTATAATAGTATTTTCATAGCACAAGTTAGGTTTGTTCAAAGATACCCTTTTTCTGTTTCCAATACAGTATATCTGATCAGTTTAACTCTCAATTTGTTCAGCCTAATAAAAGCTTTACTGTGTTTCATTACTCAAGTTGCCTTTTAAAGAATTAAATGCGTTTATATATACAGAAATAATGATGATCTGCAGAATGGCCTAACAGCTAATCTTAACCTTACTTTAGTCATTTTATGTTCTTAACACAGTCCGTTTATTTATCATGACAATAAAATGAGATTTTTTTTTTTAGAAAGGAATTTGGAATAAGTACTTGGGCTAATTTTTACGGCACATTGAAATCACTCTGTCATTTTTATCATTATCTTTAATTTAACAAACGTATCATACAAAAGGGAACAAACCCTATGTGCAGGAGATTTGCTCTGCACTTAATACTTAAGGGGATAGTGGAATCCAATTCAATTTGAGGCCATTGTAGAATCACCTTGATAGCTGACTGCCTTAGAGAATTGCCTTTTTCACTGATAATAAATTAAGTAAATTCTCAGCTGTGATTTTTGGCATGACAGATGTAGCGTAAATGTAATTTCCTACCCTGAGTGGATCCCATCTTCACACCCTTCAAATACTTTTAGTCATTTTTCAGGAACATGCAGGAGGGAGGCCTAAATGTGTAAAGCCTTTCTGGACCAGTGCCCTCTCTGTCATGTTATGAGGAAGTGTCTGGCATGGGGATAAATAATTTCCAATTAAAATTTAAAATATTACTGTGGGTTAATATTCAACATACCAGATTATCATACTGAGATAGTGGAATGCAATAATTCTTGAAATATAAGCCATTTGTTGTAATGTAGTCTAGGGGAAGCTTTAGACAGTGCACATCTTTGAAGGATAGTGCCATTATACTTTCAGCAAACATGAATGCAGAATGCTTGGATATGTTTCCAGATAACTTCCTTCTTCTACAGACTGCTCCCTAGCTTCTGAGTGGTATCTGCTACCACAGCGTTGGTTTTATTCTCTTAATCCTCTTTCCCAATGTATTTTTTAAAACCAGATTTGTCATCTGAATGGAGTGGTACCATTCAGCTATCACAACGAATAGTAACTGATCTTCCATAAATGGGTCCATCTAAGTCAGTGGCTGTGAGTTCTTCAATGTATGGCCAATCAGTTTTGTAATATTATGGGATTTATAATATGGGGAAGGAAGAACATCTTTCTCTATCCACTTTGTCTACACAAGGCATTCCCATCATCATCATCATCATCATCTATTTATTTATTTATTTAATTTGTATCCCACCCTCCCCACCGAGGCAGGCTCAGGGCAGCAAAATAGTTAAAACGCAATATTTCAGTAGATAAAATCACAACATATAAAATCATATCAGTGCCAGTAAATATAAATATTAATAAATATTGATAAATATTAGTAGGTATTTATAAGTGATGGCGGTATACTCTCAGCTTCCAGATGGTCATTAGTGCCACAATCTGGACTCCCACCAGGCTGTTGATTACTAAGTTGGTGCTGATGTTAGGCGGCCCATGATATTAAGTGGCGGCACCGTAGTCAAAGGCCTGGTGGAAGAGCTCTATTTTGCAGCCCCTGCAGAACTGTAACAGGTCTTACAAGGCCCTGATGTCCTCCAGGAACTCATTTCACAGTATGGGGCCGCCACAGAGATGGCCCTGGCCCTCATCGCCACTAGCCTGGCTTCTTTAGGGCCTGAAAGCCTGATCTAAGTGCTCCCTGGGGAACATGTGGGGAAAGGTGGTCCCTTAGGTAGATAGGTCCCTGACCATATAGGGCTTTAAAGGTAGGAACCAGCACCTTGAACCGAATCCAGTATGCTATAGGCAGCCAGTGCAGTGCTTTTAGGGCAAGCTGGATGTGTTCCTGCACAGGAAGACACAGCAACAGCCTCACCACTGCATTCTGCACCAGCTGCAGCTTCCAGATTTGGGACAAGGGCAGCCCCATGTAGAGAGCATTACAGGAATCCAATCTCGAGGTGATCATTGCGTGGATCACTGTTGCCAGGTCATTGCATTCAAGGAAGGGAACCAACTGCTTAATCAGCTGTAGATGGTAAAAGGCAGACTTCGCAGTGGCTGCTACCTGGGCCTCCATCGTTAGGGAGGCATCCAGGAGTACTCCCAAGCTCCTAAACTCTGGTGCAGGCACCAATGGTGCCCCATTGAAGGTTGGGAGTGGGATCCATAATCTTGGCCTACTCCGACTCAGGCACAGGACCTCCGTCTTTGCCGGATTCAATTTCTGTCGACTCAGTCTAAGCCAACCAGCCACAGCTTTCAACACTAGGTCTGGATCTCCTGGACTAGAGTCTGACTGGCCGTCCAGCAACAAATAGAGCTGGGTGTCATCTGCATGTTGGTGGCAGTCCAGTCCGTGACTCCAGGCAATCTGGGCAAGGGGGTGCATATAAATGTTAAATAACATTGTGGAAAGTACTACACCTTGGGGCACTCCACAGACTAGTGAGTGCCTTCTGGATAGCTGCTCCCCAACAGCCACCCCTTGTCCCTGACCCTGAAGGAACTCGAAGAGCCACTGAAAGGCAAACCCCTGAATCCCAGCATCGGCAAGGTGGTGGATCAGTAGTTGATGGTTGACTGTGTTGAATGCCACCAACAGGTTTAACAACAACAACACTGCCGTACCGCCTTGATCCAGATGCCTCCAGAGGTCATCTGTGAGGACGACCAGGACTGTCTCTGTCCTGTGGCCTTTTTGGAAACCAGACTTGGAAGGGGTCTAGTATGGAGGTGTCATCTAAAAATCCCTGCAGCTGCATTGCAACCACCTTCTCAATTAATTTGCCCAAGTAGGGCAAATTGGATAATGGCTGATAGCCAATTCAGCTGGATCCAGAGACTTTTTTTAGGAGATGGTGAACCACCGCTTCCTTTAGAGCACTAGGGAACAGTCCCTCAATGAGGGACTTGTTGATAATCTCCCTTAGTGCACCTCGCAGCCCCTCACAGCTAGCTTTAATTAGCCATGATGGGCACGGATCAAGGCTGCAAATGGTTGGGTGAACAGATGAGAGTGCCACATGGTGCCTGTGGGTACCATGGCACCCACCAAGATATTTCCTGGTACTCACCAATGATTTGAGAAAGGGGGTATATCTAGGTGGCTCTTGTGCCTAGAAAGGCTTCTGGAGATCTAATTAGCTATGCAGATTAAAATAATCTTGTTCTGGTGGCAGCTGCCACCACAGTGCTGGTTTTATTCTCTTATTCCTCTTTCCCAGTGTATTATTTTAAAAAAACACCCCTCTTCTCCCCTGCACTTGGGCTTCCTCTGTGTGGTTGGCTGTACCTCCTGTGGCAGCCATTCTGTGGTTGGTTCTGCCCCATGTGGCAGCCATTTTGTGGCTCTACCCCCCTTCCAGAATTTCAAAGGTGCCTACAAGCTCAAAAAGTATGGGAACCCCAGTGTACACCATACATAAGTGGCAAAGAAATTCTGTTTCTCTGTGACCATTGCATCAGCTATTTCACAACTGCCCCGGTCATTTAAGGTATGCCAGCATTTGCTGACTCCTAAATCTGAGCCTTTATTGCTGCAGGAACAGACAGCTTTGATACTTTTGTGAAGATTTTTGTTGATGAAATATGAATTTGCTTTGATCTGGATTCTGGTTGCAGTATAGATTAAGCAGAAGAAATGCCTATTATTGAGTCTGCTTATGGACCATTTTGCCTCATTTAACATGGTGGATGTTGACAGGATCCTGGGATTTGTGAAGGACACTACTTGTGCTTTGAATCCTTGCCCATCCTGGTTACTAAAATCCTGTGAGGAACACAATAATGAGCCCTTGATGTCCATCATACATCAATCACTAATCTTGGCCATTCAAAGATTTCCAGGTCATTTATGAATAGCTAAACATTACTAGTCTGAAAGCAAATGGGGGGGATTTACTGTTCACCGCATTGACTTCACTGTGAAAACTGCCCATTTGTTCCCAGCAAATTACAGTTCCAAGAAAGGTCATACTCTCTTATTCTATTATTGTTTTTTTTTATTTATTTAAAACAAAATTTTATTGGGATGCGCTCAACATTTTCAACAACGTTACCAATACAATTTGAAAAAATTTCCATCCCATCCCCCCACCCCCCAATAGGCTTCCAACACTGCTAATAACAAAAAAGTATATATTAGACGGTAATCAAGTTTAGACTTATATGAATCGACAAACCAGGTAACACATTTCAAATATATAAAACACCTAACTAATTTCAACATATTTTCATATAACAGTATAATACAATTCAGAATTCATTTCACTTCTCATTCAGTATCCATACAAATCTAAATTGTACATTTTCCCCTTCATTCTGTATTCAGTTTCCAAATACAATTTCAAACCTTCCAAATCTTTTATATACTGTTCTGCCATTTGTCCATTTAGTTTTTTTGTCATTTTGTCCATTTCCGCTAAAAACAGCAATTTTCTAAACCAGTCATGTATATCTGGCACCTTCTCCGCTTTCCATTGCTGAGCAAAGGCCATTCTCGCTGACGTAATCATATACCATAATAATGTCCTTTTTTCCTGTGGAATTCTTTCCATTGTCAAACCTAAGAGAAGTTCCGGTCTTCTCCCAATTGGGATTTTTTATATTTTCTGCATCGCACAGTGTATATTAGACCAGTATACCTTTACTTTATCACATGACCACCACTATTATTGTTGACTCAGTAGTCTTGGATACTTGGTATACAGTGTCAAGCAGTTCACATAATCTAGCTGCTTGTTGACATTCTGTGAGTTAGGATAGGCTGAGATAAAAAGCCCATGGACACAAGTGAAATTCATGGCTGACCAGGGAGTAGGAGAGTTAGATTTATACCCTGCCTTGCACTTGGTGTCTCAGAGTGGTTTACAATCTCCTTCCCCTCCTCTCCTCACAACAGACACCTGTGAGGTATGTGGAGGTGAGAGAGCTCTGAGAGAACTGTTCTTGAGAGAACAACTCTGAGAGAAAGGTGACTGACCCAAGATCACCCAGCTGGCTGCATGTGGAGGAGTGGGGAATCAAATCCAGTTCTCCAGATTAGAGTATGCTACTCTTAACCACTACACCACACTGGCTTTTCAATACACCAAACTTGTCTATGTCTTCCTGGTTCATGTCTGACACTCTGTTGTACCACATTGTAGAGCTGGACTCACCATTTAACTTACAGAGTGTTTGTTGCAGTGCAGTTTGGGAACACTTGTGCTCAGCTTTGTCCAGCGTCAGCTCAACATATTTTGCAGCTTCCTGCACTCCTCCCATGGGCATCAAGGTTTGGAGCATGGGGGCAGCAGAAATGGGAAGCATACATGCTGCTGAGCCCACAAGGACTCCAGATGGCTGGGGAAATGGTCTGTAGGCTATCATGGAGTACAGCAGCAGCATCCCATGCAACCCATCTATGCTTCATTGTTAGGGTTGCCAGGTCCTCTTATCATTCCAGTGGGGGGCATTCTGGGACATCCCCAGTATGATAACATCACCCAGAAGTGATGTCATTGCACTGGAGCCATCACACAGAGGATGCTCTGGTTTAAGGGCAAAACTCTATGGTGAAACCAGCTTAAAACCATAGAATTTTCCTCTTAAACCAGAGCGTCCTGGTGCGAAGTTGCCAGTGTGATGGCATCACTTCTGGATGACATCATCACATCAGGGAAGTCACATGGGGATGTGGCTGTTTGGGGGTTTGGTTTCCCTTACTAGCCAACTGGCCAGTGGCAGGGAAAAGCCCCCAAAACTGAGGAGAACCCCCATCCCAACCTGTGGACTAACAAGCCTATTCATTGTGGGCTGCAGAGAAGATCTGTAACCCATTTTAGAGCTTGGTGGCTGCTGATGAAGTGTGTACATAGGTATAGTTTCTCCAAGGTACTGGCAGAAGTGATCATTTGGGCATTGATGTGCTCTGACTTTGATCTAGCAGCACTAGAGCATAAGGCATTGGCCTAATACTTCATTCTAGAATGCCCTGGCCTGATCAAAGTTGAGTGACCAGCTCTGAATTTAAGCAGAGACTTTGTACAGCAATGTAGGGAAAGGGCTGTGTTGTCCTTCCCCTTGTAGCCCCCTTTTAGCATACAAATGCACCCATCTCAGGGATAGTGCCTCCCTTGGCAGAATGCAACATGTTCTACAGAAGAAGCACCTCTCTCTCTCTCTCTCTCTCTCTCTCTCTCTCTCTCTCTCTCTCTCTCTCTCTCTCTCTCTCTCTCTCTCTCTCTCATAACCCTAATGTGTGTGACTTTTTAATGATGGGAGGGAAATAACTTCTAAGGTGTTACTTGTACACTGTTTATTAACCAGAGGGCCTTCTTGATACCAAATCTTTGGAATTCCCTCCGCAGAGAGATTAATTTGTCCCTTGCATTGTTTTCTGCCTAAGGCTGCCAACTCTGAGTTGGGAAATTCTTGGAGATTTAGGGACAGAGCCTGGGAAGGGCAGGGTTTGGGGGAGGGAAGGTTGTCATCCAGCTGAAATGCCATAGAGTCTACCATCCACAGCTGTTGTTTTCTCCAGGGAAACTGATCTTGGTAGTCTGGAGATCCGTTGCAATTTTGATAGTTCTCCAGGCTCTCCTCAGAGGTTGGCATCCCTATGGATGATTTATTATTTTGTGTATTTATTTAAAACATTTATTAATGGCCTTTCTCCCTTGTGAAACTCAAGATGACTTATAAAAACTTTTCTGTCTTATTTGACATTCCCTCATCAACTGGCAGGAGCTGCGGTGGCTCAAGTGCTTAAGATGCTGAACTGCAGGCTGTGGAAGGTCAGTAGTTCAGCAGTTCAAGACCCAGGTGCTTCAAGACAGAGTGAGCTCCTGTCTCTAGTTCCAGCTCCTGCCAACCTAGCAGTTTGATAGCAAGAAATTGCAAGTAGATAAATAGGTACCACTTTGGTGGGAAGGTAACAGCGTTCCGTGCGCCTTGGTTTTTAGTCATGGCGGCCACATGACCACGGAAACGTCTTTGGACAGCGCTGGCTCTTTGGCTTTGAAATGGAGATGAGCACCGCAACCCTAGAGTTGGATTCAACTGGCTTTCGAGCAAGGAACCTTTACATTGACTGTCATCCTGTTCATATATCTATGTGTCCACGTGTTTTGAGGGGGGGGGTTGTGTGTGAGTAATTGTTCATAATTTATGTACATGTACTTATGCATTTTAGGCTTGTTTAGAAAATGTGCCTCCTTGGGGAATTTAGAGTACGTGAAAAGGACACCAAAACATTTTAATCAGTAGTCACATATAATGTTGCTGGAAGGGCAATGAGGCTATTATTGCATTGCAACCAAATGAAACTAAATGTCACCTATAGCCCCCTCCTTCTTTTGCACTAAAGAACCATGTAGTCATAAAGGCAGCTCTGAGCCTTGGCAAGCATCAGTTTTGTTTTTGCAGTGCTAACATGCAGCTTGCTTGCAATATTTTAAGCTTTTACCGATTTTAAGCTTCCTTAAAATATTATTAATGATTCATTAATGCTATAATACTATTTTCTCACTTCATGCATTTCACCCTCTTGTAAAAGTGACCTTATAGTTAGAGGGGAAAAAAATTCAAAGCAAAAACACAGAGTTTGTGAAGCTTAGTTTAGGACTTGTTATATGGTATCTATAGAAAAACTCCAAACAGGATTTGGAACTCTCTAACTAGCCAGAGTACCTTTGAACTCACAGCATGAGAGTAATTATTATTCTCTTTTTGGTTAAATTTGCTCACTTCTTTAAATTTTCCTGGGGCTAGTCAAGTAGATCTTTTGGAAAAGGTCTGTGGCTTTCATAGCAATTGAACTGAACCACAGATTGTTCTAGCAGACCTTTCTTTAAACTGGCATCTTTGTAAATGTGATTATTCCATAGAAAACACCATCTGTTGGCAAAGAGCACTCTTTAACTATCACACAGGGGCTTAAAAGGTACCTAATTATTGTGTCTGTCTCTGGCACCTGGTGTATAATCACACTGTCTCTTTATATTGTTAAGATATATAATTAAATAGACAGAAGCTACCATTTAAATAAAGTGCCCATGTACAGTGTTTGGGATGTGTAATGTACAAATTGATGCCTTATTATAAACAGATAAAAAGAAGACTCATACTTTTAAGTATACTACTGTGGGCTGTGTTCTGAATGTAAAACAGGAAAAGAGATTTCTAAGGTAACTTAAAGTGCCTGAATGCACTGTTAGGTCACAAATCCAAAACCGCAGCTTTTCCATGAAGATTGTCCACTCCAGTAAATTCATACAGTCTTAAAGAAAGAATTCTCAGTTCATATCTCTCAAAAGCCATGATTCTGCCTGCTTAACAATACCACAAAATTTTTGCTTTGCCACTGTTTTAAATATCAACCCATCCTTGACCTATATCAACCCATCTCCAGCCTTTCCCCTTTCCATGCTAACCCTTTCCCCCACTTCTTTTTCTTTACTCTTATTTCCCCTGTAATTGGCTCAATTCAATATATTTTTAAGCTATAGATAGTTTGGGCATTTGACTGTTGTGGGAAGGAGGGGAGATGATGGGAAGGACTTTAACACTGCATATATACACAGGTAAACAAAGTTCAAATTAAGAAAAGCAGATGGTTTTTAAAAAAGAAATATGCAAGAGAAATGGGTTAGACAGAGTCTATGAGGTGGTTCTTATGTTTCTATTATCACTTGAGGCTATATCAAGTTATTTCATGTCTTTTGTAAAATTCTCTTTACATGTACCCCAACAGAAAGCTACTCAAAGGGCCAGCTGATAGGTGTGCACTTTAAAATATTTCATACTAATTTCATTTCTGGATTTGGAGGAGGAGGAGAAAGAGGAAGAAGAACATATTTCTCATTATTCCAAATTTTAGGGAGTTTGGGATTCTATTTAGGATACATTTTTCAGATTCCAGAATTTTGAGACCATTATTTTGAGTCTCATTTCCTCCATTCTCCAGGGCAGCAGGGGAAGGGAAGGGGGGACAGAAAGAGGGAGAGGGGGAAGCATGCCCCAGTAGTAGACCTACTGTCCAAGGCCAGGTCTAAACATAGGGGAAAATGGTCCCATTATTTCCTGTGGGCAGTCGATCTGGCCTCTGAGGCCATGTCTACTATCAGTGCCCTCTCACTGTTCAGTAGCACATTGTCCCTCTAAGTTGTATAGGGCCATTATTTTATATGGGGGGAGGGCTTAAACCTGTCCTCTGGAGTTCAGAGAACATGTCTTTTCACAGAAAATAATGGCCTTTTAAAGTTTACTACATGTGCTGCAAAACAGGGCAGCTGCTTCCTCTCTCTATCTCCAGCCCCTATACCTCCCCCAAACTAAAACACTCCCAGAATTTCAGAAGTATGTGAGATCATTTCAGATATCCCCAATATGACTCAGATGATTCCAGGTCAGGAATATCTTAGTGCACCCCCACTCAGCACATGTACTATGCTAAATGTGCTATTAGAAGAAATATGTTTCTTTACTCCAGTGCAGATATATTAGACATAGACTGCTGTGTAAATAACTATGCAGATGGTGGCAGAGCACCACTAAAAATACATAAGGGGGGTTTAAGGCAATTCAGTGTCCATGGGGCAAGCACTACAGTAGGCATCCAGGCTCAGGTTGAGACACGGGCACCAGGTAGCTGTAGTCCATTGGTTCAATCTCTGAATAATTGAATTCATAAAGAAATGACAATCTGCAATTTACCCCTTCTGCTTTGCAAAATGTCTTTCCTTTTAGAGAAAATGTACATGCTCAGAGGAACTCAGATTAACGGTGCAATATTTTTTGTAAATAAAAGTGGTAACCTTACATGCACCACTAGGGCAGATGAATTTTGCCTTAATTCACACTTAAAAATCTTGAGGTAGCATAGTTCCTTCATAAATTTAAATTCCATCAGTGGACCAGGGTATTATAAAACAAAAAAAGTATACCAGTCAAGACTGTAGTTAACCAACACTTGCTCTGTTCGATAGGTATTTTAAGCATAGGATTTTAGAAAAGAGTTTATATTTTCCCTTGCTGCAATGGTTATGCAGAGTAGAAGATTACAACTCAACGCCTTTACAATAGTATATCCAGCATTATAGATTTTATTCTCAAAGCTCTAAATGTGTTTTCTATTTCAGAAAGGGATGTTAAATCTCAGGATGAAAATGGATGTGGGTGAGGGATGAAAATGTGGCTAATATTTTAAAAAAGAGAGAAAATATGAAGGGCAACTGAATAATAGAAATATGAATTCACCCTGTAGTGCAAGGATTTACATAAGTAATACCTGTAGAGATTATAGCAAGGTTTAAAATTTATTAGTAATATCCCTAAGCACATGTCTCTGCAAATGAAAACATTTAACAAATTCAGAGAAATGAGCTCCACTTTCCACTGGGGCAGAATTTATTATTTGAATTATTCAGGGGAGGGTTATATATAGCCACAAAGATATGTGATATGCCAACTAATTTCTAATTATATTAGTGAGAAGCTTTCCTCTGGGAACACTTTGTTTTCTTCAGGCAGACTGAAGCTATCCACATATTATGCTTTCTAAAAATATATTTATGTATTACTGGGTCCATAACGTGGGAGTCCAAAGAGAAAATTAATTTTCTTGGATCACACCTACTGAATATTTAAGTTTATAGCTGAGGAAACGATTTATCTGGGAACCAAATAATCGTCAGTTAAACTCAAAATATAAGATGCTAATCATCGCATTACCCTTCTCTCAAAAGAAAATGACCAGGCAGCCTAGACAGACATTTGCATACCTATGGCACCAGCAATTTAGGGAATAGCCTTGAGGGGGTAATGTTATCTCTCAAGCATTAAAATGCATTGTTGTAATTAATAACAATGGAATAGGTATGATTTTTAGGATAGCATTTTTTGTGTGTCAGTATGTCTATAGCAGCTGTTGCATCTTCCTCTTTGGCAATATCTGTTTCAGGGGCTGAAAGGGTTCTGTATACATCAGCCCTATGGAACAGCAGCAAGTGGCTTGAGCTTTTACCACCTTTTTGGCATTATTTATTGCTCTTTATTTAGGCAGGTTATCCCCTGACTCTGAATATGAAGTTTGCCACCACAATCGGAATGAAGAGACAGACACCAATATGGATTTAACAAGGGCCACTTTATTAATTATTTATAATCAAACAACTGCTGAGGGGCTGCTAAAATGTACTGAGGAATATGACCAGTGTCAAACTCCTGACCACCTTCATCTCCTTCTGGGCGATGCACCTTCCCCAAACTCGAGCCACCCAATATAACTCTCGACCAGCAACTTGGCATATTTAGGAGAACCCCCTGGCCCACCACCCTTGGCCCACCACCACTGAGATAGGTCAGGCCAGATTGTTCTAAGAAAGATCACCCCTTCCTGGCCTCGAGCCGCAAAGGCCCAAAAGCCGTTCTTGGAGGACCATTTAATTCCTCACCATTTTCAACTTCCTGATCACGCTACCCCAGCATAGCAAAGGCCAAGCCTCTGCTTAGGCCTTCGCCCCTACCAAGTGATCCAGCACCAACAGCACCAACTCAAATCTGCCAGAAATATAGCATTGCCCTTTTTAGAGAGGTGCACCCCATCCCCCCTATACAGGTCCGTTAACTCAACCCATATATCAGGGTGCAACAAGAAGAGGCCCAAGCCACCTTCCATGGCATTTCTAAGCTGCCAATTGGCGTTTGTCTCGCCCAGCCCAAGTACCTAAGGAACCCCTAGGCTACGCCACACCTGGCACAGCCAAATTGCAGACAAGACCAGCTGCACCCCAGGCAACTGGCTATCTTTATGCCTAGCAGGGTCCCCAAAATTGCACCAACCTGGCAGGGCAGAATAGCCACCAGACTATCTGCACTCCAGGCCACCTTACTTTTATCATTGCAAGATCAGCCTCCACTTGTAAGACCAGGGCCTTGCTCTTCATGATGACTCAGAATAGCCAACCAGACCATCTACACACTGGGCCACCTTGCCCATCATGTTGAGGCTGCACCCAGGCAACCTTGTGACATCACTTGTAACATCAGGGCCTTGCCCTTCATAGTGAGACAGAATAGCCACCAGACCATCTGCACTCCAGGCCACCTTGCCCATCATGGTGAGGCTGCACCCCAGGCAACTGGTCCACTTGTAACACCAGGGCCTGGCCCTTTGTGGTGAAGCAGAATAGCCACCAGCCTATCTGCACTCCAGGCTGCCTTGCATTTATCATCACAAGGCCAGCCTCCGCTTTAACACAAGGGCCTTGTACTTCATAGTGAAGCAGAATAGCCAACCAGACCATCTGCACTCCGGGCCACCTTGCTCCTATCATCGCAAGGTCAGCCTCAGTTTGTCCCACAAGGGCCTTGCTGGCCAGACTATCCGCACTCTGAGCCATCTTGCTCTTATCTTCACAGGGTCTGCTTCAGCTTGTAACAGAAGGGCCTTCTCGGCCAGGGAGTCCTCTTGGCCCAGTGGATGGCCCAAAAGACCATGCTGTGGCTGCAGACGTTGGTTCTTCATCTCGCACCACAGCCAGCAGCACCTGAAGGAAAAACCTCATTAATAACTTAAAACTTTGTGATTCCATTCTTCAAATGCTAGGCAAAAGCCAGCCACAGCTCACTGATCCACAGCGCCACCCCCAAAAAAGGAGTGCAGTGACTGGACAAAGGTCCTGACCTGAACAAGGTCCCACTGGGACAAGGGAATGCATAGCCCAGAGCAGCTGCAGTGGAAACGGTGCTGAACTGAGAAGAGTGAGTTCCAAACTTCACCCTGGGAAAGGCCCAACTTGCTCAACTTGCTGAGTTATTTTTTTCCCACCATAGAGAACAATGGAGGGAATAGGGGCAACCTGTTTAGGGGCCCATAGAAGTGGACCCCCTGTTCCAATGTTCTTGAAATTTGGTGGGTATCTTGGGGAGAGGCTCCATCAGCTATCCTGTGACTTTCGAGCCTCTCCCTCAAACCCCCTCCCCTCCAGCCCCTAGAATATACCCTATGTTTTCACCATTGACTTCAATGGCCCATAGGATATAATGGAGCTGAAATTGACATTCGGCTGCCTGAAAGACTCTCCGGGACGCTGGCTGGGGGCGGGGCTTGGCTCCTGAGCTCCCGGAGCTGCGCTCCGGTGCGCTTCCCCCCAAAAAGACCCCTGCTTATTGCAATGCATATTGTCGAATCCTAAGTGCCCAATCGAGCTACCCAGTTTCAAGTAGTTGTTCCCATTGGCTGTGCTCCCACACCTCAAATTCTGTTCTATTTGTAATTTACAGTTAGATACCATTAAAAGCTTCTATAGTGTTCCAGAGAAGAAGGAGAGACCAGGGCTTACAATCTCCTTCCCTTCCTCTCCCCACAAATGACACCCTGTGAGGTAGGTGGGGCTGAGAGAGCTCTGAGAGAACCGCTCTTGAGAAAACAGCTCAAAGAGAACTGTGACTCAAGGTCATCCAGCTGACTTCATGTGGAGGAATGGGGAATCAAACCTGGTTCCCCAGATTAGAGTCTGCTGCTCTTAACCACTACACCAGAAATACATTCCTTTGCCTTAGGGCCAAATATTGTCATCTGGAGATTGGCAATTTACATTGTCTTTCTCTGAATAAAGCCCTGTAAAAATGCTATCTTGAAAAGAAATCCCTGTCTCCAGACTCAAATATAAATAAGCTCTGCTGCAATAATTAGGGAATCAGCCCCTTTGATAACACTGTATGCTTTCAAGCTTGTTAAAATGAGTATTGCCTACTCAAGACTGGCAAATGCACTCCAGATCTTAGTCAGAGGTCTGTCATATCACCTACTGCCAAATCCTTTAACTAAAGATGCTGGGGATTGGATCTGGGACCATCTGCATGCCAAGCAGATGGTCTCTCACTGAGACACATACCCTACCAAAATGCCCTCAAGGTAGTTATTACAGAGATTAGTTCCCTTATAAATCCTAGCTGAAAAAACCATGCCAACAACATGGAGGAAGGAAAGAGATTGGATTTATACCCTGCCCCTCACTTGAAGTCTCAGAGTGGCCCACAAACTCCTTTCCCCCCTCCCCTCAGCAGACACCCTGTAAGGTAGGCGTGGTCAAGAGAGCTCCCTCCAGAACTGTCCTTGAGAGAACAACTCTGACAGAACTATGGCTTGCCCAAGGCCATCCAGCAGCTGGCAGTTCTCCCAGATTAGAGACCACACTTAACCACTATACCATCCTGGTCTTTAGAAAACAAGAATCCAGCAGGAGATACTCCCATTCCCCTTCTGATGATTCCTCTCAAGCATCACTCATACAACAGGAACTGTAACCAAATCCTATCCCTCTGTGTGTAGTTTGTAATGAGGTACACCTTCCCACATCACCCACTCAAACATTTAAGGCCAACTAAATTCAGTGGAGTTTCACTGTTGTAAACAAATGGGGGGACGCTTGGGTGCAGACAAGTTCCTCTGGCACCCACGTGTTGTGTTACCTCAGCTGGGCATTCCCCTTATATATGGGGGGGCAGAAAGAGAAAGGTTAATGGACATGTAAATTTGCTAATTATCCCCTCCCCGAGCATCAACTCTGGCACAAAGACAGAATGAAACTGCATTAAATAAAATTAAGTTAAAGAAATATCTCACACCCTGCACAAAGAGCCCCAAGCCCATTTGCTTGGACCCCATTTGCCCCCTGGCCTGTTTGATGTCACTGCACTTCCAAGCAGTTTGCAGCTGCTGCCAGACTGCTAGATAAGCTGCAGCCTCGATGCCTTTGCCAAGCATCTCTCCTCCCATCAAGCAGGAGGCAGCTGATGCCCCACCGCCCTTACCGTCACAGCTGCCTGTGGCACTGGGCCCTGCTAAGATGGGGGAGAGTCTCCAAGTGCCCCGGCACCCACTGTCAGGCCCCTGTGAGCACTCTCAGGGCACCCCAGCCAAGCAACAGTAGGGGGGAACCATGAAGAGGGGGAAGCAACCTTACCCTGCTGACGCCCCCGCCGAAACCCACAGGCCCCTAACTAAAAAATCCCCCCACCCCCACTAAGGAGTAGGGTGATTTTTGGAGTTAACTATTATTATTAGGGGGGCTCCTGACACCCAGTCACTCACAGAAAAGCTGCCTTGGCTGGAAAACCAGAGACATCAGCAAAAATGCGGCCATGGAGAGACCTTTCTTCAGCCGGTGCCAGCTTTCCCCCCACAGCCAGTCCCAATGTCACAGCTGCCTCAGGGCCCACACCACCACCTTGGGCCACACTACCACCACCACAAGGAGTCCTGCTGCTGGGAACAGGCTGCTGCCAGTGTGCAAACGGGCCGCTGTGCCTTCTTCCTGCATCAGGGGTATCATTTTTTTTTGCTTTTTTTTTTATACCAAGACAAGCTGGAGCTGCCCTGCAGAGCAGCCAGGCCAGTTTTTGCCATCTCTGTGGGGCCTGCCACCACCATTCACACCTTGTCACCACTGCCAGCCACTGCCAAATGTTCCCCTCCATGGCCCAATACTCCCAGCCATATCAGATGCTCCCGGATGCCACCTATGCTGCCCAACGATCCCCGCCATGACCCGATGCTCCCATCCATGGCCCGACGGTCCCAGCCAATGAATGCCACTGCCGCTGCTCCTGAACAGGCCGCCGAGCCTGCGAACCACCAACTGCCTTGTGCTCCATTCTTCCTGAGCACGTCGAAGAACTGCTGAGGCAGAGCGTGGGAGCCGAGCCTAAATAGGCTGGCTCCGCCCCCTACTTGGTGCTGCACTTCTCGCAATGCTGGTGCCCTTTCTCTTCCTACCTCATGAGGAGGCAAATCAGCCCCCTCCTGCCAGTGTAGGCTCGGCGGGAGTTGGGGCTCACATTCTCTTTACTCACCATGACTAGTAGCCATTATTGAAAGGAATCTATCTACCTCTGCATCAATCATGTATATCTACAAGAATCTAACCAATCCCCTTTTAAATCCTTCTGTGCTTGTGGCCATCACTATAAGATTTGTCAATAGTTTATGGATTGTGCCCAACTCTGTATCTCCTTTTAAGCTTCTTATTTCTTTTCCCCTGATAAGCATGGGACAATGTCTGACCAGGGTTGGGCTGACATTCACATCACAAATAATTTTTCCCCTCCAGACCTGTGACTTTTCTCAGGTTTGTAGAAAGATTATCTGTTCACAGCTCCAATCTCCAAATTTAAGTATCCAGACTTGGCCATGTTGAGAACTAGATATATTGATAATAAGAATCCTGCTGAATCAAACCAGTGGTCCATCTAGTCCTGCATCCTGTTTCACACAGTGGTCAATCCATTGTCCTGAATGGCCAACAACAAGGCATAGATACAGAAGTATTTTTATTTTTATACATTCATAAACTGAACTGGAAGGCTAAAAGAAACTACATTTCCCCTTAAACCAAGCAATTCAAGAAAGTTCTGAATATGCATAAATAAGAAATACTGGTTAGCTATCAGTTTAAAGATAAATCTCATAAGTGTTGCAGATGCAAATATACTTGATGTGCAATTACTCTTCTATTCAAATCACAATTTCATCACAAATTGTTAATAATAGTCTTGAATTTTTTTAAAAAAATGCTTTATATAAAGGACTTGAAATTGAACTAAATTGTATTTTAAAGAAGTATACAAGAACATTTAAATTTTGTCTGCAACCACCATCATTGATTCAACATCAGCTTCTATCCATGTTGTAGAAAGGCTTATAAGGGTTATAAGGGTGGATTCACTATTAAGCACCTAAACTCTCCTTTGGGACTGTCTTGGGACAGTGCAGAACACTGGTCACTAGGGAACAGAGGTCCGTAAGGAGAGAGAACAGCATGTCAGGGGCCCAGAACCCTCCAGAGATAGCCTTGTGATTCAATAGTCCTACATTATTATTGCTTGGGAACTGAATTTAGTTGCTTTGTGTTATATACAACAACTGCCACAATGTTTTAACACTTCCTTCTCAGTGTGGTTCATCTGCTACAAAAATGACTTACAATATTTGAAGAATTAACTGAATGCTCTAGGTAAACTTTTAAATAACAATTTGTTTCCAAGGTAGTTACTAAGAATAAACCTGGGTTGTATATGGTTATTACATTTTAAGTAGGCTATATATTTAACATTAGTACATTACAGGTACAAAGGCCATTGCAGTATCTTTTGCAATTTTTTGGCTGAATAATACGTGCTTCAAAGAGCTACTTAAATATGTATTAGCTTAGCTTATCAACAAAAGAAAACATGTGCGTACAACCCATATCATTAAAAGAGCAAAACATATTTTATCACAAACTTTATAATGTTGTTGGCAACAGGAAAAAACAAACAAACCACCCTGGGGCATCTACTGAGTTAAAATAGATCAGGAATAGCATTTTAAATAGCAGCGTGTTTAAAAGACTATGGATGAATACAGGGAATTATACATTTGTTCACATGAAAGCAAATGAATAAAAGCTTATTGCATTTCCATTTAAAATAGTTTAATTTAGCTTCCAAAGGTTGATTTCTCAGCAGAGATTGACTGCATGGGATTTGGATGTGCACACCACCACCATGCTCACTGTGAATGGGTGGCAGCGTGTGGGGCCAGCTGTGAGTGGGCGGCGGCATCATGCGCACCTGAATCCCAAGCAGCGAAATGCTACTGGGAGGGTCCATTTAGTCCATTTAGCTAATAACCATTAAAGAACTTTCCTTCATGAATTTTGGGAGTGGAGCCTGAGACTGAGAGTGCCAAGACTTGGCTGTCACCCAGCTAACTTCAAGTGGGGAAGTGGAGAACTGAAGCTGGTTCTCCAAATTAGAGTGCCCCGCTCTTTTTTTTTAATAAATATTTTTATTGTAGCTATTATTACCATTCTGATTATACATTTTCATATCCCATTGTGCTTTTACAATTTCCTCCATCCTCCCCCCCTCCCTCCAGTCTATTGTTTTTAGTTCTTTTCTCTCAGCCAGGGGCATAGTGTTTGGAGCTTCCACTGAATGTCGTTTCTTTGTTCTTCTTCCATCCATCTCCGGTATATAGTCCATTTCTCTTGGATTATCGCTGTTCTGTCTTCCCATGGCATGTCTTGGTTAATTATGGAGATTATATCTGATTGAATAATTTCGAACAGATAGTTAAGCCAGTTTCTCTCTGTCCATTTACTTGCATCTTTCCAACCTGCCGCTATAACTGCTTTACCTGCTAGAACCATTGCTTTCAGTAATTCTTGGTGCTTTCTCTCTATTGTCTCCTATCCTATTGTGCTCCGCTCTTAACCACAACATCAAACTGGCTCTAACAGGGATTAGTGTATGAGTGTTAAGGGGCTTTCAGGAACATCCTCTAAAAGTGTGCAATATCCCCTCACCACATCTGAACCTCTCGTACTATATGGATAGAAATAGTAACAAATGCAGAGACATTAGATTATATATGGATAGTACTGAACTTTGTGACACCATATCATGATCAAAGGGGTATAGTATCCCAAATGCATGGAGTGGTACACAGCCATGTTCATCAAAGCAAAAGAAAATCAAATAAAAAAATGTTTATTTTAAAAAAATGACTGAAACAAGCTTTCCACCCTACATCTAGGTTACAAACAAATAACAAAGTATTGTAATCAGACTCCCAACCATGGGTCTTGTTAGACTCATTGTTAGTTCTCAAGATTTTATATCCTTGGCAACCAGCAAAGCATTCAGTCACACCTGGAGCAACCTCCACACCAACTACCTTGAAAAACGATTAAAAAATCAACTTTCCACTGTTTGGAAATACCAAAATTGAGCCCAAGATACGGGTAAGCTGAAAGGAGCATGGGTAAATAAAAAAGCACAACAAAAATCAACCTCAAAAGGCACAAGAGTGGAATCAGAATCCTCGGAGGGAGATTCCTCACCCACCCATTAGAAATGGAATAAGATGACGCTGAAGAGGTACGTGTAGGGAAAAGGAAAAGAGAGAATTCTATCGCAAAAAAGCAAATACAAGAAATGTTATCTGATTTAAAAACAGAAATCAAAGAAATAATAACACCTTTATTTTATAAAATAGATGATTTGACAAGCAAAGTTAAAGAAATTGAAGGTACAGCAAATACAGCTCTTGATGGAACCAAAAAAAATGCTCAGGAAATAAATGAACTAAAAACATTTGAAACTTGGGCAAAATCAAAGATAATGTTATTAAAAATCAAAGTAAAAGAGCGTAAATTAAAATTCAGGGGAGTTTCACCTAACTTTGAAATGAATAACAAAATAACTGCAGCTTTAAATCAATAGTTGTCAAACTTCTCAATTTACCAGGAACAATTGTGCTACCTCACCGGTGTTAATCCCAGATGTAATTGCTGAAATCATGGACATAAAAACAACAAAAAAAAATCTTTTTGGACATGGCAAGGACAAATGGAGGTTTGAAACTAGTAGATACTATAGTCCAAGTGTTTCCTGACCTACCAGTTGAAATACTGAATGCCAGACGTAATCGACGTCCGACAACACAACGGTTAAACGAAATGAAACAGCGATACAGGTGGCTCCCACTTGAGCACTTATCAGTAATTTTCCGTGGAAAAATACTAACAGCATATGATACAAGGACTGGAGAAGAGCTCATAAAGGAAATAGAAGAGGCTCAACAAGAATGAAAAATAAAACAGGAAGAAACAAATGGGACACAACAAACAATTTTGAAATAAGACTGGGGATATAAAAATAACTTTAATTACTTCAGCAGACTTAAAGATATATAATGAGCTTTGAGAATGGTGGTGACGTTCAGGTTTCCAGGAATTCCCACCCCCCCAACCCTCCCAATGGGAGAGTCCACAATGCTTCCATGGGAAGAAGAACCATGGGAGACTACAGAGACCTGTTTGTTGAATACGAACCCCGAGGAGGGAAGCTCTTCTTGAGGTCCTTTTCAAGAATTAAGATATAGTATAACTTGTATATTAACCTATTCACTTGTAGTCTATATATACAAACTAGATGTAGGCCCAGGACAGACTGGCAATTTGCCCCGGTATCGAGTCGCGGCAAAAAAAACCCGGAGTAAACGATACCGGGTTTTCCCGTCCACACAGCGGGGGCCTCTGCCGGAAGATACTGGACGGAGGCGCGCGGGAGTTCAGACTGCT
Source organism: Gekko gecko (assembly GCA_029375565.1). Taxonomy (NCBI): domain Eukaryota; kingdom Metazoa; phylum Chordata; class Lepidosauria; order Squamata; family Gekkonidae; genus Gekko; species Gekko gecko. The sequence goes on from JAPDNY010000008.1 coordinate 97,935,221, forward strand.
GCGCCGGAGGCGCGCTATATTTGCTGTTTCCCCATTATTTCAGCTGTGGGCATATGTGCGCATGAGCGCATTTTGACGATTTTTTTTTTTTGCCCTGCAATGCCGGCACCGCATTGGGCAGTGGAGCGGAGCGCAGCCAATCACACCGCTGCTGCCTCATGCCCAACGCGGGTTGCTCCCGGCTTTTCGGCTGCGCATTCAGATTCCCCGGAAGCAGAGAAACGCGCGACAAACGTAGGCTTTCAAGATTTGCGTCGGCTTTTATCAGGTGTTTTTTTAATCCGGCAGTGAAGCGCGAGAGCACCGGTAGGCTACGGGTGGGGGACGCCAGGCAGATGTGCCTGTGTGAACATTCCATTTAATCCGATATTGAGTCGTTGTCAGCCCGGGTCCCATCCCGCGGCAAATTGCCAGTCTGTCCTCGGCCGTAAGCTGAACAGATACTTAGTTGATAAATCCAATAATGAGCAGAAAGAAAATCTAAGAAACGGATTAATTTCAATACTCTAGTTTAAGTTTGAAGGCTTAAATTAGTTTAGTATTAGAAGATAAGTGAAATGATAATGATTAAAGCTATGGGAGGGGAAAAACCTCAAGAAGAAGGCAGATAGAGTAATAATCTACCCAAGCCCATAATAAAATAAAAATTAATGTTTAGAGGACTGTTATTCGCCTAACAATGGGTTTGAACTGCTTGTAATAACCACAAGTAAAAATGTTTATGCAATGATTTCCTTCCAGTTTATGAAACTTATAAATGTTCCTTGTGTTTTGAAAAATAATAAAAAATAAAAAGTTTTTTAAAAAAGATTTCCTATCCTTCCAGTCAAATCAGGGCCTAACAACACGTTACAAATTCATGTTGAGATCTACCATAAGGACTTGCAGTCAACTGTGAGCTGAAAGTTCCTTGCTGCAAACTCAGTTCCCAGACCCACGCGAGGCCAAGATGCTTAACCTGGGACCGGGGCAAACAGATCTCTGTGGCCTACATTCATGAAACCCCAGCCCATGGGCCTGAGCCTTTGTATACACAGGCTAGCTTTTATTAACTACAAATAAGTAAAAATATGATATAATAAGTATATGTTTTAGCAGTCCTAATCAAACAGTTACTAAAAGTTTTGATAATCTCACACATGGCTACTCCATGTAAGAGCGTGAAGGAAGGAAGGCTAGATGAGAGAAAGAAAGAGGCTGAAGGATAATGCAAGGAGGAGGCTTGGTAGTCTGAGAAGCAGAGAAATACTGGAGACAAAAGGGGGGCTGATGGGAGCCAGGGAGGAATTGGGAGATCAGATGCAAAGGGGAGACTCCATGGCAGGAGCCAAGAGTTGTGTCAGAGCAATGCAGACAAAGAGCTGAGGGAACAAGGGTCACAGTTAAAGTAACCCTCCTTCTGTGCAGCATAGTTTCAATCCAGATTGGGCCCCATGCACCTGGAAACTGAGTTCCCAGTGGGGATTTGCAATTCACATCTGATTGAAAGTTCTCATGGCAACTCAGCTAAGACCTGAAAACTTGGTAACATGTAGTTGGGCCTGGAAGAACCTTGCATGCTGGCCCGGGCACTCAAAGCTAGAATGAAGTTCCCCTTCTCCTAGCCCAGCATATGAAGATTTAAGATGTCATTTTAATAAATGTAAATCAGAGATGAAGGTCTGAGGCAAGGGTGGATGGGAGAAAACAGATGGCACTATGTTTAACAGGTGACAATGAATTATTGCAAATGTAATCTGCATTGTACATTTGCTGTTTTCTTTGTGGTATCTGAATGAAATAAAGCATCATGTTTGCATTATATAATTCCTCCTCCTGTCCCCATTGCAGCATAGTGACAAAGGGAACTGTAAAATTGGCATCTAGCAATTTTTAAAATATAAAATCTTGGCAACAAAGAATGCACATTCATTTCTATTTTTCTTTCATATAATCTGAAACACAAACAAAACCAATAGAAATTGTGACATGTATGATTTAGACAGTGTCTTGGATCTGCAGGTTTTGCCGTGGATACAGGTCACTACATTTGGCTGCAGTGAAAATGGCACATTTTTAGCAGTAAGTCTAGGAAGAGAACAGGCTTCACCACTTGAGAATTTAGCTTCTCTGCAGTCAGCATTTGGGACAGTATTGGTATTACTGTCTCATAAGCACAGGAGCACTGGCCCAAAGCAAAGCAATCTGCCCATTTCTTTCTCTAACCACCACCAGCTGTCACTATGCACAAACTTGCTCAAAGAGACTATGTGATGAAATACAAACCCTTGTTATAGAGGCTAAGATTCAAATGGATGGTTTGACGTAGAGGAAGAGAAAGCAACTGTATCCTTTGTCATGGGGAAAATTCTCAAACTCAAAAAGAATACACTTCCTTCGGTCTACAGGACTTTAATTTAACTGACGGGTTTACTGAATCTTTTTATTCTTATATATGAGAATATGCTTTCTTTAACAAAAAGCTCATTTTTTAAAAAAAAAATCACTAACAGTGAATGACTATCATAGACCCAAATGCAAGAACTCAAATCAAGTCATTCCGCAAAGTTGTACAGAACCAGAACAGGGTGAGAAATAATCAAACAATTTCCTCATAGTAATTTCAGCAGTTCTTTTCTATTGTTAGAAGGACTCATTTAAAAACACTCAAATCTGCTGGATTATGAATAATTTGAAAACTTTTTCCTTCAAATACTGTCTCACAGCAGTAACAGCTGGATGGGGGAAGAATATGCAGCAAAACTAAGATTTTTAAAAAATGTGTGGAAGAATGAAGAAAGAGAGGACTTCTTATTTTATAAGACTGTAAACTATTACTAAATGAGTCTATTCATCTCAAACTATGGCCCTGAAGCCATTGTTAAATATTCCCCACTTACACAAGCAGTGAGGAGGCATGCTGAGAACTTTAACACAAGCATGAATGATTATCAGGCATATTTAACTTGTGTGAACTCCCTTGATTACACACAAGGTTAACTTTTGATTGGATCACTTTGTTGTTCATTGGTGAAGTTTGTCTTGAGCATAGCTCTGTGGTGGGCCTGGACAATAGCTAATTTTGCTTCAGGGCCAGGTTATTTAACTAAATCTCGTTCACTGAAAAAGAAGCATTATGCTCTGAAGTCATGATTCATATTGTAAAGCACAGGATCACATGCAGTTTATCTCCTCTTTATTCCTGTGCAGTCAGGTACACCATTTGCGGGGCTCAGGGAAGATAAGGGGCAAAGTGGTAGAAGGAAAACACACAGAGACTTAGTTCTTTGGTGAAACATAGCCACAGCTTTACTGAATACAGCTGAAGGAGCATTGACACAGCATGGGGATGGATCCAATATCAGGTGACCCGCCTGCCACCCAATAACTGTACCCTCTGCTCACCTGCTGGGGGATAAAACCATGGAGTGGCAAGATCTGGGATGCATGTGGGCACTGGCTGCTGCATGGTCCCCCTGCCACATGGTGGTGGAAGCCTGCCAGCATGCCTGGTCATGTGGCTAAGTGGCTGCACTCTTAAGGCCCCTTAAAAGAGTCTCCAAAACAAGGGGAGATGAGCATACAGCCCCCCTCCCCCCCCCCGTGATCTGTCCCAATGTCCCAAACTGCCCATGCTGTGACAAGATGAGCAAGCCAGGGGCAGTGCTCCCTCTAAGCTGTGGGGTCTTGTGAGCAAAAATTCTACTTTGTGAGCTACTGGTATTAAAGTTGTGAGTGAGCAATTTGGCTGCTGCATCAATTAGTTTGCTCTGGAGCCATCCTTCCTGAGCTAAGACCAAAATGAGTGAGCTGAAGGCTAAAGTACTGTGAGCTAGCTCACACTAACTCAGGTTAGAAGGAACACTGGCCAGGAGTGCCAAATGTACGGCCTACAGGCTGCAACCAGCCAGTCCAGGGTTCTTATCTGGCCTGTGAGCAACTGATTACCTTTGCTGCCGGATGACAGAGGCTGTGCATACTGTTCTAGTGCTAATGTGTAATGGGCAGTGGGAGTGGGAGGTTGGGCATCAGGAGATACTGTAAGGAAATACTGTAAGAGTGTTAATGCATTAAGCATGTTTGTATTTTGAGTAAAAAATAATATTGTTAATTGGGTTTACCTGTGTCCCTGAGCCTGCCTCAGCGGGAAAGGCGGGGTATAAATCAGATAGATGATAGATAGATAGATGATGAAATTAGATAGATAGATAGATAGATAGATAGATAGATAGATAGATAGATAGATAGATAGATAGATAGATAGATAGATAGATAGATAGATAGATAGATAGATAGATAGATAGATAGATAGATAGATAGATGATAGATAGATAGATAGATAGATAGATAGATAGATAGATAGATAGATAGATAGATAGATAGATAAAGTTTATATCTCCGGATCCTGGAATTACATTTTATGGCACACATTGCCCAGCCCAAGTGACATTTATCCAGCCCTCGTAACAGATGAGTTTGATACCTCTGAGCTAGACAACTGTAAATTGCAGAAAAACCTGTGAGAACCGAAGCTCAAAGGTAGGAAAGCTGGAGGGTAGGCAAGCCGGCAAGGAAGAAGTGATGGTGAGCCACCCCAGCTGATGTAGCAGGCCAGCTCAGGCTGCAGCTGATCCTGCCACTTCAGAGCCTGCAGGCAGCATGAAAATGCCAGCCTGCCTGCCTTCTTTCCTTGCCCCCTTCCTGATCTGCAAAACATGGCACAAGGCGCTTGCACAATATTCATCTATTTGGAAAGCGATTGCAAGAACTGATTACAAGATTAGCTGGATTCATGGGCAAACACGTTCCACTGTAGTAACTCAAAAATCTCAAATTGATCCTTTTAAAAAAACTGTGTTGAAAAAAACGGAATAACCAACTATATCCCATTTCTTTTCTAACCACAATACTTTCTTTCTCTCTCTCTCTCTCTCTCTCTCTCTCTCTCTCTCTCTCTTTTACAAATTTCAAGGAAATTTCAAGGAAATTTGTTCTAAGTATAGACTATTAATATAAGATATGTATTTAAAATAGCTAAAACATAGAAAACTATGTGATGAATTCATTTCAGCATAGTGCTCTATTATTTTTACTCCATTTTGTTCATTTTTACTGAACTATGTTTAACACATTGGAATATTCAGATGATTATCCAATTCAAATGCAACATTAATAAAAATAGTATTGAGTAAACATAACTGAAATTACAGAAAAAATAATCAGCTTGAAATACTGATGCCAAGGTTCTCAAAAGACCTTACATTTGAACCTCAAAAATGTTTCACATCCAAATCTTGTCCTTAAAGAGAAGAGCTTAAGTTTTCAGCATACCATTCATTTCCTCCCTTCCCTGTGGAAGAGTGTCATGTAGAGAACAGTTTGATTGTGAAACCTTGTTAGAAACTGGCATATTACTAAACATGTGTCAGAGATCAGAAGTATGTGGTCATTAAGACAAGTAAGTAACAATGGGGAAATGAGACATCAAGGTACTGGTGCCTAAAGTCGCTTCTTACCACACATAGTCTTTCTGCTGTCATCTTTGCATTCTTGTCCATTTGTTCCAAACCTGTTCAGCTATGGAGCCTATCACACTGCTGGTGAGACTTTGTTGAACATACAGTTGAATGACAGTGAGATGCAGAAGGAATCAGGCCATTTTATATTCAAAAATGAATGGCAACTTCTCTGTGAAAATGGAGTGCTTCAGATATTTTTGCTCCCACCCCAGATTGCAGATGATTCCAGGACACTCTCAGTTGTCATAAGCATCTGACCTTGCTGGAAGCATTACAGTCATGCTAATAACATAGTCTGCCTGTATGGTTCAGAAAGTCCTCTCTTCAGTGGATGGTGACGACAAAAAAATAATTGGCTTGGATCCAGAAGATAATTTCTGTGGACCCAAGGATTTCCACATGCTTGAATGTGAACAGCAGTGTGTGTGGGGGGGGAATCAGGAAATCACAATCCATGGCTGGAAGTCCTTGCACCCATGAAAACACTGCTACAGATTCAAGCCATTGATTAAAGTAATGGAAATGAAAATCCACCCACCAAGTTAAAGTCTTTATCAAAGTGGGTTAGGCTATGATTCAAGTAATATACACATGAATGAGTCCAAAGTAAATATGCTACTAGAACAGAAAACTAGTCTTTAGTTATGAAAAGATGTACTTCACAAACAAAAGTTACAAACTGCAGCAGTCCTGCTTCTCAAGGTTTGGAGGAGTGTCATAGATTATTTTGCTATAGAATGATAACTAAGATATTAGCAGCTGATAATATGAAAAGGCTTAACTCACAGAATAAAATATTTGGGCATTTTGGCTTGAACCCCAGTGGATGATAGCTAAATAAATACTTTAACACAACGAAATGGAGAAGTGAAAGCATAGTGAAAAGAATAAGCACATGAACTGCAGACATCTGAGTGGCACTCATTAGCTAGGGACTTTTAATTTAATATTTAGCAGCTGTTATTTCATTTATATGCTGATTTGGTAATTGTTTTCTTATAGACAAGGATACCCACTAAGAACTGAAAGAAATAAAGAAATTGTATTCCTGAAGTGAAATCTAAACTCATGCAATTTTTCCTAAAACACTCCTTTATTCATGAGGAATGAGGCATTTAATCCACTATAGGAGTGACAGAGTGCCTATGTGTTCCCACCTTTGGCTCTCCTCCATGTCAAACTCATCAGTCTCTCACCCAATGAATCATTTCACAAACAGAATAGTAAAAGTTCTCACTCGACTTCTGGGGCAAGCAAACAAGAAACATACTTTCAGGCTTAAAAATTCAATTTAAATCTGGAGCCCAAGGAATTTCTGAAATAAGTCTGTATTGCCTCAGTTGGGTTTCTTTTCAAAGGATATGTCTACTCTTTGAATATAAAACTGTCCAGAGAAGATACTGATGGAGCTGTCTTTTAGAATCCTAAGCATCAGTTGCCTTGGGAGTGGTAGTTTGTCTGTAGCACAGCTATGACATGCAGATTGTACAGAATATTCTAATGGAAAAATTATCTCTCTTGTTGAAGTCTGTTGAATTCATTTAACTTCTTGTCATCTGTTTTAGAAGGATAATGACAAATCTTGTTCACAAGAGTCTTTCAAAAGAATTGTTGAGTAGTTCAAAAAGTCTAGCAATATCCCAAACACAATATAAGCATTCTAGTTGTGGTTTGACAGTTAAAGCCTCTTAACCCTAAAAAAACAAACAATGGAACAACCTGAAAAATTATACATATTATCTTTGGCACATATTTCTACTTCAAGGCCAAATTCCATTGTATTATGGTAGAAGACATCCCGCAGAAACAAAAATGTTTGATGGCAGAAATCATTGTGTTTAATCAGAATCCAAAATAGCTTGAACATACTTTCACTTGATCACTGTGTATGGTTTTACAATTTTTTTATATTTTTATGTTATGCTAAGTATGAGTATTTTTAGAATGTTTTAAGAGTAATGCATTAATAAGAATACAGCTTAATCATTAACAATAAAGCTCGACAGTGCATTCAGAATGGTATAACTTCTATGGTAATTAAGGTCTTTTTATAGGTGCAAAGTCCCAATATAATGCAATTATCACAAAAGAGAAAAAAGCTACTTAAGACAAACAATGGCATTCCAGTAATCATTCTATTTGCATACTCTTCATCAGGTTTGTCTGTTGCTTTTGATTCACTTTAGTCTTGAAGTACTGAAGGCTGCAGTAAAGTAACATGCTTAATAAGCTACATAAAACATTAAAAAGTTTTCCTTTGTAATAAAGAGCATTTCATAAACTCACTACTGTTTCAAAGTTCTTAATACTATTTCATATAACTCTGTTGGTGCCACGCTACTGTGTTTAATTTCTAGAAGAAAACAGACAAGCACAGTATACATTTTATAATTCTCTGCTAATGTGATATTCTATAAGGAAATCAGAAGTGTGAAAAACATATTGAGAGCTACTGAACTGGTGACTGGAAATTGCCAGTATAAAACTATGATGTGACGAGGTCTACAATACATTTCCAATGGCAGAACTTCCCTGGTGTGGCAAACATATCTCCGTAGGGAATGTAAGAGCTACAACAGGTGTTTTGATTTAAGGCAGTACATTTCATCTTAAAGATATCCCAACTGTTTGTAAGAAAGAAGTGAAGTCTAATTCCTGATTCAGTCCTAATGGAATTAACGTTATGTTACCTGAAAATAAATTCAGCTTCCTTTTGTAATGAAACTTGAGCTACATCGATTTGGTGATATGGTTGTGGTTTATAATGATATAGCACCATAAATTTAAAATCTTCTGGTTTGTGTACTTCAGACTTGAAATGAGAAACCATTGGAGCAGAGTCCACCTGGCTCCTAATTCAGGACAGGTGCTCCTGGCTATGAACTCTTATCCGTCTTGTACTGATTCCTACGTAAATTAACTTACTGAACCAGTCTTGCCCTTTAGCACTTCAGAGGCCCCACTGAGATGCCTCCTTTGCTTTGCCTCTCTTCCTTGGAACGCATGGGGAAAGTGTAAACATTCTCACATACAGATTTACATGAGAATAGTCCCCATGGCTTCAGTACATTTACTCTTGTGTCAATGATGGGACGATCTCAAACAGCAACTCTGAAGCAGAAAACTCTTCCTGTTAACACCATTTGCATGGGGGAAAGTTTCTATTTGTGGGGGTGGGGAGATGTTATCTTTCCCTTTTATGGACAAATAAAATCTTATTTTGCGTTTACAACTCAATATTTTCAGATTCTCTTGCATTTATGTGAGTGTGTGTGTGTGTGCGCGCAGCGCGTGCATGCGTGCACACACTCTCATTGCAACCCAGGCCTGATAATAATCCAGTGTGCTTGGAAGGGTTGCCAGGTCCTTCTTGACTAAAGTGGGGGGCGGGGAGTAGGGTTGCCAGCTCCTGAATTGTTGCCTTGAGTTCTTTGCATCTAATAGGCTCCAACTGAATTGTGAAAAATCAAAAATTCTTGTTTTCTCAAGAACGTGGAAACCATATAAGTGGGAAATAAATGGAAATACAGTAGAACAGAACAGGTTAAACATTTTAAATACTTGGGAATTCATTTTCAATACAATGCCTCTTGGACTATAAGTCAGCAATAAATGTGGCCAGCATCAGTGCCCTGGCTATTACTATCATCTTATTGCCTGTTTTCTTCTTTCCTTCAAGCCATGTTGCTTTCCTTAGATTACTGCTTCTCAGGAGCCAGTCACACATGTACTCACAAATGTGTCACTGTACAAAAAAGAAGAAAACCAATCCAAACCTTAGAGAAAATAATCCCCTACCCAGTTTGTGCAAGAAGGGGACAAAACCTAGAATCTGTTTACCATTCCCTCCCCCCAGTTCTCTGATTCACTAAGATACAAGTTCTCTGTCCCCCCCTCCCTCGTATGAGGGTGAATTCTGGTAGTCCCTCCTTTTTCTCTATAAAAAGCCCCTTCTGAGCCCACCCACCTTCAGTGGTATGTTTGTCTGTCTCTTCCTCCCTCTGTGACATATATGCTGTTTGTGAGGTGTGAGTACATTAAAATGAAAGATATTTCTCTAAAAGGGTAAAAGGTGACAGATTCTGAAGCAGATTGAGAAGCATGTGGCCTCTTGTGTAGCAGAGCAGAGTGTTTGATCTGGGTGCTGCAGCAGAGAGGATAATGCTAAAGCCCTCCGGCAAAGAATCACAGAGAAATGCTTCTAGCTGTTTTTGTTATGCTCTCTTGCTGTCAAATAAAAATGCAGAGCCTGAGCTAACCCCACATATTTACTAACTTTTCACAATGGTGACATCTAGAAATTCTGCAGGGATGTGCTTACCAATTGGAATTCTACGTCATGGTGAAGACTTATGTATGAGCACTGTGAATGTGTTGTACAGCAAAGTCTAGAGGGGATTCAAAGCAAATGGGTTGCTTTGGGATAATAAATACTATAAATGCACTGAGTTCAGACAACAGCTTTGTGTCATTAGCTATGATATTTATTCCAATAGGCAAGCTTGCTATCATGGTTTCCCATTTAGAACAAAGCCGCTTTAGATGCACCCACTTGCCATGCTTTTTACATGATCATGCAGAATTGTGCCAAACACATTAAAAGAGAAAGAGGGATGAAATAGAATCTAACAGGGTACTTTTTTGAAATTGCCTCATTTGTGATCATGGCCCGAAGGCTAAAGTCAGGTAGAGATAGCTTTAAAGCAGCTGTTAGTATTCAGACAACTCAAAAGTCATGGCTTGCTATTGATATCACTCTGTTGTAAATGGGCTGTTACAGTTTCCTCCATTATAGTTTCAATCATAAATAGTGGCTTAAAGTACCAAAAATATTACTGGTTGAAATGTGGCTGAGCAGTCTGGAAAATGTGAAAGTGTAGTGTAAAGAATATTAGTAGAAAAAAATCAGGGCATTTGCTGCCAGAGAGCATGCAGCATCCCAGCCACAAATAGGTCAGCAAGAAATCTGGTAATTATCTCTGTAGGTTGCCTTGCCACTCATGAGTTTAATTCAGACATTGCACAAAAACAGATTTTATTTTTACCATGGATAATTTGTCTGGTTTGCTGGTTTCATCACAGTTGCTCTTTTCCTTCATCTTCTCTGAAGATGCTGATCAGTTAGGATCTTCCTCACAAGCCCTGCTGAGGCTGTCTTTGGTTGTACAGGTGAGGTTGCTGGCCACCACAGACAAGGCTTTTTCCATGGTGGAACCTTACCTAGAATCATAGTGTTATGTCCTAGACCAGGAACGAGAGCGGGCTTGCAGCGGCCAAGCTCCATTCTTGAGAACAATAGGGACTAGGCTCCTGAGCTCGCCAAAAGGGAGCCTATAGGAACATTGGCGGGAGATTCAAACCCGCCAATAAGATTGCGGGGCATCTCCCCCCTAACTGTATATAGTTGGCCTCTGGCCGTTGATGTGGGTCTTTTGTTGTGAAGTACAAATAAACGCGTCTTCTCTTATGTGGTCATCCGAGTCATGAGGCACATAACCCAGTACTTTACAGTGGCGACGAAGGTGGGATCACATATTTCGTTCAGCTCCATGTAACAGATGAGCTGATCGGCCCATGCGTCCCAGGTCTCCGGCTGGGAGGGGTCGAAGTGCTCGAGTCTTCCGTGTGTAGCGGCCATAGTTACGACTGGGGAGGCGGGCGTCGGTGCGAGTGGTGCGGTGCTGCTCTCGGGGTCAGCGATGCGATGCTTGGGAGTGGCCTTGTTGTCCTCGTCATCACTCATGGAAGGCGTTAGAATCCCACCTTCATCGCCACTGTAAAGTACTGGGTTCCGTGCCTCATGGAAATTGCGACCGCACATGAGGCTCCCGTGCGAGAGCGCCCGGCCGAGAACCGACCAAATCTCTCGGCAACAGTACCGTCTGCACCAGCTGTGGGGACGCCCACGGGAGAAAGGCCTGTAGGTTCCGGGACGCGATCTGCCATGGCTGCAGGAAACAGGGACACTTCACCAAGGTCTGCAGGTCCAAGGGCCCCTGGAGCGCGAGATTGTCGGTCCCGGCTAGCTGCACGCTGACCACCACACACAAGACAGTGGAGGAGGTCACCGATCTCTACCACCTCACTGATCAGCCACTACAGGTACTGAGACTCCCCAACCCCAACCTCACCTCCACCCCAAAGATCCAAGTGCACGTGCAGATTGAGGGGTCCCCCTGCTGCATGGAAGTGGACTCGGGATTGGCGGCGTCCATCATTTCCATGGACACCCTTAGAAAGCTTTGCCCATCCAGGGGACCCCCTCTACGTCCATCGCCGTTAAGCTTGGTGGACTTTCAAAAGAACCCTGTCCCCATCTGGGGAGTTGGCACCTTCCGGGTGCAATACCGCGACTTTGAGGGGGACCTGGACTTGGTGGTGGTGGAGGGAAACCTTGTGAGTCTCCTGGGGTGAGCATGGTTCAAGGCCCTGGGCATTACGATTGGGGGAGTGAATAAATGTGGGACACGGGACTGGGGCGCGATCTGCAGGGAGTTCCCCAAGGTCTTTGATGGGGAGCTGGGTTGTTATAAAGGGCCCCCAGTGTCACTACACTTAGACCCTACAGTGACACCTATCCGATGGCATTTCCGCATGGTGCCCCTGGCCCTCCGTCCAAAAATAGAGCCGGAACTAGACCGGCTGGTGGCCCAGGGAGTCCTAGAGCCCGTCCCAAATGCACATTGGGAAACTCCGATTGTGACCCCAGTTAAGCCGAACGGGGACATCCGCATCTGCGCAGATGACAAGTGCACTATTAACCAGGCATTCCAGGCACAGGCATACCTCATGCCAGTAGTAAGTCATGTCTTAGCCATGCTGGTGGGGGCGCGCATATTTGGGAAGCTGGATCTCGCACAGGCATACCAGCAACTCCCTGTGGATGAGGCCATGGCCGAGGCACAAACTATAGTGACACACCGGGGGGCCTTCAGGGTAAAGCGGCCGCAGTTCGGGGTCAGCGTGGCCCCAGGGATCTTCCAAAATCTAATGGACGATTTGTTAAAAGGGATCCCTGGTGTGACGCTGTTCTTTGACGACATCTTCATCACCACGGCCACCCCGGAGAGCTTTGCCGCCCGCCTCCGCACTGTCCTGAGATGTTTCCAATCCACTGGTCTGAAGGTGAAGTGGGAAAAGTGCCTTCTTGGGGTTCTGGAGGTGGAGTTCTTGGGGTACTGGGTCGACGCAATGGGCCTCCATCGGGCGAGGGACAAGGTGAAGGCCATCGTGGAGGCCCCCGCCCTGAAGTCCAAGATGGAGCTCCAGGCGTTCTTGGGCCTCATAAACTTTTACCATGCTTTTCTCCCACACAAGGCCGCCGTGGCGGAACCCCTCCACAGACTGCTGGACAAATCGGCCCCTTGGGTGTGGGGGTCGAGGGAGGAGGAGGCGTTCCAGGGGGTTAAGACTCTGTTAATTTCGAATGCGGTGCTTGCCCATTTTGATGAAACTCTCCCCATGATTCTCGCGTCACTGTATGGGGTCGGGGCGGTCTTGGGTCACAAGCTGCCGGATGGGCGGGAGGTCCCGGTGGCATATTACTTCTGCACGTTGTCTCCCGCGGAGCGCAATTACGCACAGATAGATCGAGGGGTTGGCGCTGGTGGCGGGCGTCAAGAAATTTCACAATTTTCTGTATGGTCGGCCCTTCATGCTTGTCACAGACCATAAACCGCTCCTCGGGTTGTTCATGGCTGTAAGCAGATGCCGCAGGTCCTGTCCCCCAGGGTGTTACGTTGGTCCCTGTTTTTAGCGGGCTACCAGTACAGGTTGGAGCATCGGCCGGGCAAAGCATTGGGACATGCCGACGCTCTCAGCCGGCTGCCACTGCCCCAGACGGGGGAGGACCCAGCCCCCGCCCCTGCGGTGCTAATGCTAGAAGGGCTTCCCACACCTCCTCTCCAGGCTGCGGATGTTGCCGCCCGCTCGTCTAGGGACCTGATCCTCTCCCTGGTCCTCAACTGGGTGGTGAGGGGGTGGCTGGCAGAGACGGCTGGGCCAGAGTTCACAGCATATAAGGCCCATAAGGACAAACTCTCCGCTTTGAAGGGATGTTTATTATGGGGGGATTGGGTGGTAATCCCCAGGCTAATGAGACAAGGGGTCCTGCAGTCGCTACACGAAGCACACCCCGGCATAGTACGTATGAAAGCTCTGGCGAGGAGCTATGTGTGGTGGCCCACGATAGATGCTGAGATAGAAACCTTGGTCAGGGGATGCCAACAATGCCAAGAGGTCCGCCCCAATCCCCCGAGAGCACCGACACTGAGTTGGGAGTCCACGCACAAGCCCTGGGCCCGTCTACACATAGATTTTGCCAGGCTGTTCCAGGGTCTTCTGTTCCTAGTAACAGTGGACTCCTACTCAAAATGGGTCGAGATCAGCCTGGTGTCAACCACCTCCACCAAAGCAGCGATCCGGGCCCTCTGGAAAATATTCTCGACCCACGGTCTGCTGGACACCATAGTGTCGGACAACGGGGCCGCTTTTACCTCCGCTGAGTTCCAATCGTTTCTTGAGAGGAACTTAATCCGATACATCCACTTGGCACCATTTCACCCGGCCACCAATGGCATGGCAGAGAGAGCAGTCCACACGGCCAAAGAAGCCCTAAGTAGAATAGCGGATGGGGACTGGGAGTTCAGGCTGGCCCGATTCCTGCTCATGCAGCGCACAACCCCAAACCTGGTCTCGGGGCGGTGCCCCGCAGAGCTGCTGATGGGCCACCGCCCCACGATCCTACTAGACCGTCTCCACCCTGACCAGGCCCCAGAGTCCAGGACACTGAGCGAAACCAAGGAGGCCCCAAGGGTTTTCCGGCCAGGAGAACCCGTATACTACAGGAACTCTGCATCCAGGCCCCAATGGCTGGCCAGCCGCATCCTGAGGCCAACCGGGCTGGTTTCCTACGAGGTCCTGGCAGACGGAGACAGGGTCCTACGTAAACACGTGGACCAATTACGGAGGAGGCAGGACCCAAATACACGAGTCATAGCGCCGCAACTGGCGGACCGAGAAACCAACGCCCCGGCACCCAAAACACCACCTCCGCTGGTTACCGACCAGGAGTCAAGCCCTGCTGAGGCCGCCAACCCAGAGGCTGAACAAGTGGACGAGCCTCCACCACCATCGCCACCGCCGGTGGTCCAGGAGCCAAGTGCAACAAGCCAACCAGAAGGCACTGCCGCCAGCCCAACGCCAGCGCCCCAACGGTCACAACAAGTACGGAAGGCTCCGGCATACTTAAAAGATTATGTCACCTAGGAGGGACAAACTATGGGGGGAGGGGTGTTATGTCCTAGACCAGGAACGAGAGTGGGCTTGCAACGGCCAAGCTCTGTTCCTGAGAACAATAGGGACTAGGCTCCTGAGCTTGCCAAAAGGGAGCCTATGTGAACATTGGCGGGAGATTCAAATCCGCCAATAAGATTGTGGGGCGTCCCCCCCACAACTGTATATAGTTGGCCTCTGGCCGTTGCCGTGGGTCTTTTGTTGTGAAGTACAAATAAACGTGTCTTCTCTTATGTCGTCATCCGAGTCATGAGGCACGGAACCCAGTACTTTACACATAGAATGTTAGAGTTGGAAGGGACCTTCCAGTTCATCTAGTCCAACCCCCTGCACTCTGCAGGAGCATAGCCAAAAGATAGCCCTACATACCTACCCCATACCCAAAAGATAGTCATCCAGCCTCCACTTGAAAATGTCCAGGGAAGGAGCATCCACCACCTCCCAAGGCAGTTCCACAGCTCAACCACTCTTACAGTTAGGAAGTTTCTCCTGATATCTAGCCGGTAACAACTCCCTTGTAATTTCCACTCATTAGATCTAGTCCTGCAATCCGGAGCAAGAGAGAATAGAGCTGCTCCATCTTTTACATGACAGCCCTTCAGATACTTGAAGACTGCAACCATGTCCCTTCTAAGTCTTATCTTTCCCAGGCTAAACATACCCAACTCTTTCAGCCTTTCCTCATAAGACTTGGATTCATACCCTCTCACCATCCTGGTTGCCCTCTTCTGGACACGCTCAAGCTTGTCAACATCCTTCCTGAAGTGTGGTGCCCAAAACTGGACACAGTACTCCTGGTGAGGCCTGACCATAGCAGAATAGAGTGGAACTACCACCTCCTGTGATCTGGACACAATGCTTCTGTTAATGCATCCTAAGATTGCATTAGCTTTCTTCGCAGCCACATTGCACTGCAGGCTCATGTTGAGCTTGTGATCAACTAGAACACCTAGATCCCTTTCACATGTGCTGCTGTCAAGCCAAGTCCCTCCCATTCTATATCTTTGCCTTTGATTTTTTGTGCCCAGGTGTAGGACTTTGCACTTATCTCTATTGAAATTCATTTTATTTGCCTCAGCCCACTGTTCCAGCTTATCTAGATCATTTTGAATTCTGACTGTCTTCTTCAAAATTAGCAATCCCACCCAGCTTTGTGTCAACTGCAGATTGGATAAGCATCCCCTCTATGTCTTCCTCCAGGTCATTTATAAAAACATTGAACAACACTGGGCCCAGGACCGAGCCCTGTGGCACTCGAGACTTTCCTCCATGTAGAGGCAGAGCCATTTATGAGCACTCATTGGGTATGATTTTTCAACCAACCATGAATCCATTCAATGGTTGCACCATCCAGCCCACACTTAACCAGCTTATCCTCAAGGATATCATGAGAAACTTTGTCAAATGCTTTACTGAAATCTAGATACACTATATCCACAGCATTGCCTGAGTCAACCATTTCAGTAACTCTGTCAAAAAAGGAGATAAGGTTGGTCTGACATGACTTCTTCTTCATAAACCCATGCTGGCTATCACCAATTAACTCATTCCATTCAAGGTGCTCACAGACAGAGCATTTGATAATCTGCTCTAGAACGCTTATGGAATGCTTTCCCTTTGAGTCTCCCTTGATGCCTACCCTACTCTCTTTTAGGTGCTAGGACAAAATAATTCCTTTTACTCAGGCTTTTGATAAGGGGTTGATGTCTTTAAGTTGTTTTTTATTGTCTGCTTCTAGCCTGAGAACTGTTTTATGAGTCTCATTTCAAGCTGTTTTATGCTGTTTTATCCTCTAGCCGGATTTTTAAAACATTTATATTCTGCCTTTATGTGTGGTTTAAAGTGGTTTACAATAATAGTTAAAATATTTCCAGTTAAAGCAAGAATAAAATAACCCCCAAATTTCTCCCGCTGCCCCTTAAATAATGCCTGCCATTTAAATCCCCTGGGAAACAAGCATGCCTTATAGCACCACCTGAAGATAAGGAGGGCTCCCCCGCTACCTCTTCAGGGAGCCCATTCCTCAGAGCGGGAGCCATGATGGAAAAAGCCCGGGTTCTGGTTGATACCAAACAGGCCATGTTAAGTGGTAGGATATCCAAAAGATGGCTACCTGAAGAATATAGTTGGCATCCAGGGATATATAGAAAGAAATGGTCCTTCAAATATGTGGGTCCCAGGCTGTGAAAAGCTTTAAAGTTCATAACAAGCAAGGGAACTGAGCACAGAAACCAAGTGGCAGCCAATGTAGTTGCTTAAAAATGGGCCACATGTGTTCAAAGTTTGTTATTTTTTGATAATTTCTAATCTACTGTATGTTTTCATTTTGTTTTGCTTTGAAAATTGCTTTGACCAGGGTCTCTGGAGAGGCAGTACAGAATTTTCTAAATAAATAATACAGAGAGCAGCTCCAATCCCAACCTACACTGTTGTATGGCCAGCACTGGGGGGAAAAGTCAAAATTAAGTCAAAATTGTATGTCAGAATTTGTATGTCAAGGAAAAACATAATTACTTTTAACTAGGTGAATAAACTGACTTCAGATCCTAGTTTGATGTAGCCTAACTAAAGTTGCTTGAGTGTTTTGTGATTGAATTATCACATTAACTGCAGTAACTTTAGTTACCCAGTATCATATCAAAAGTGAGTACAGAGTTTCTAATGTCATACATTTCCTAGAAAGGCAAAGGGGTAGATAGCATCTTATAAATATTCATTGCTCCAGTTTTTGTGTATGAAATTCCATGTTGTGGTAAAGTGACATAGGTGAAAACCCTTGAAACAAGTAGAAGAAATCTTTGTTTTGGTGAAAATATTGTAATAAATGGATATTACATTTATACTTATTTCTGGTCTAATAATCACCAGTGTAGCTAATACATAGAGGTATTGGCTTTGGGGTTGGGTCAGCATTGAAACTACTTAAACTTTTAACGTTTTTCCCCCCAATAATAGTTCAGTTCACTTGTTAAAGCATCTCTCACAATTGTCAAATAAAAATGGGGAAATTCTTTGACAAATTAAAGTATGGCCAGGATAATGTTTTAAGCATAGATTCCCATCCCTTATGGTTAATTTTCAGAATTTTTTGCTTTCTTGTTTGTGTATAATGAGAATAAAAAGTATAATACAGTATAATTTTTCAATGTTCAGCGCTGGATTTTCTGAATAGAGAACATAGGAATTGTATGTATGGAATTCTAGATTTCCTGGTTATGCAATATCATGTAGAGACTCATTTTGCACCTGTGTTATTCAATGAAATTCATTGTATTGCATCATAATTTATATACAGGGGTTCAAAAGAAATGAATTATCCCCCATGCAAGCCCCTTTATAAAAGTAGCCAACTAGTATAGAAGCTGTTTCATTAACATATACTGCAGATTATTTTATCTCTGTTTCTAACGCTAATTGCACACCATAGTTTTTCGCAGAATTAAATGCTGCAGGTGCAAAATTAAAACAAAAGCAAAAAAAAATGTTAACAGAGGAAGAGTAACGCAGAGGCAAAGGTAATTGTGAAAAGATATGTTGCCAGATATGAGCTGAAAAACAGATGGGAAGTCAACAAAGCAGAGAAAGAAGGTATGCTGTTCTACTCAGTAGGAGCTGAATGGAAGTTGTTTTTCATTTCAACAACGGAAGAAAGAAGGGAGAAGGAAGAGGTTGTAACTAGATACTCAAGGAATGAAACTGGTAAATAACAGCTAAAGCAGAAGCAACATTACATTAATGTCTTTGGTTTCCAGGATTCTTTCAGCAAAGCTATGGTCTCAAAGGATATTTTCAAGTGGCGTGTCTACAGTCCAGTAGTTCTACTTTAGTTCCTGAGGTTATAATAGACTAATTCTAGCATGCATCTCTGGCACACCCCTCAGACTGGCCCAACAACTTATAGTGAGAAATTCTAGAAAATAGACCAAGAAACCCAAAAGGAGTTTTCCAAGAATAAATATGTTCTAAAATTAATGCATTGACTATCTGGTCTTGACTTTTTGGCCTCTTTAAACTCCAGTGCTTCAAGATCAAAGCACAGGAGCTGAAAAGAAATTAGGGGAATGAATGACAACTTTTAATTTTTCTCCTTTTGGTTGTTGAAGAGCTTTGATTGAGAAACAAATGGGAACAGAGGGTTCAATTCATTGCCTCAGGACTGAAGTCCTGATCTATATTGCCTCCCCAACTGCTTTGGGAGCTAAATTTTATTGTGGAGGTTCTAGTTATAGAACTTCAGTGTCCCATGTTGTTTGGAACATAAACACAAGACTAAGGAGAAAGGACTGCCTGAATGCTGGGAGATAATTAACATTATCAAAATAACATTGGCGATGTATTGTTTTATGCTGGCATTTGTGTAGTAGTAATTCCTGCTGGTTATTTAGTTAGGTAATTATGAGAACAGCACAAGAAAAATTAAACACTTCTGTGCTTAAGAACTATTTATTTACCAAACAAAACCAATCTAGAAATGCTAGGGGAAATACAGACTCTGAAAACAAATGAAACTTCCCACCCCCAGATTTCTCCCCCTTAGCTTCTCCTGTTTCCTTTGGAAGACACAGCAACAGATTGATGGCTAGGGTAGCTGAGGACTGGCTGAGGACTGGCTACCCAAGGAGCTTTTGGGGGTGGGGCTAGGTGTCAAAGGCTGATGCCTTGATGTCACTTCTGGTCAGATAACCAAGAGATTGGGGGGACTGCCAGTGCAGTTACAAAATTAAAAGTGACTGGGAGTGATATTATGGCGTTGCCACAATGGCATTTCCTACCCTCTCCCATTTTCTCCAGGTGCTGCACCAGGCAGCAGTAGACAGCTGGAAGTGGGGGGCAGGAGATCTCCTGCTGTAGTGGGAGATCTGGTTCCATTATTACTGACTTAAAAGCAATGTGCTGCTTGCTGAATCAGAGTGCTGTGGAAGTGCTAGAAAGCTGCATATACCATACTGATGGGAAATGGATTAAAACACAGCATAGAACTATTCAGACATTATTAAAGTGTGAGTGACAGAAAAGAAAATATATCGAAATATAGTTCAAAAGGCTACTCCTGACCTCACTCAAGATACAATTGTGTGCATGTGTGTGTGATTAACATTTGAAGTCTGTAACACATGCAAAACATTTCCAGGGCCGGCTCCAGGTATTTCTGCGCCCTAGGCGGGGGCAGATCCCAACCTCCCGGTTGGGCCTGGAGACCCAGCCATGCTGCCCCCCCTCCTCTCCCCCCCAGGGAGGAGGGGGAGGGCGGGCAAGCTGTGCCCTGGCTGGCCGCCGCAGGCCGCTTCCTCCTACTCCTCTTCCCCCCCCAGGGAGGAGGGGAGGGTGACTTGCGCCCTCGGTGGGCGCTTTTCCGAGGTGACGGCAGCAGGGGGACCCTGCTGGCCACCGCCGGCCGCTTCCTCCTCCTCCTCCTCCCCCCCAGGGAGGAGGGGAGGGCGACTTGCGCCCTCGGTGGGCGCTTTTCCACGGCGACAGCAGCAGGGAGACCCTGCTGGCCGCCGCCTGCCACTTCCTCCTCCTCCTCCCCCTCCTCCCCCCCCCCAGGGAGGACAGGGAGGGCGACTTGCGCCCTAGCCGGGCGCTTTTCGCGGAGGGGTGCCCGGTTAGGGCGGCGGCGGGGGGCTTTTTGGGGGGAGCGGGGCGCCATTTGGCGCCCCTGAGGCCGGCGCGCCCTAGGCGAGCGCCTAGTTCGCCCAATGGGCGATCCGGCCATGAACATTTGCACATATACATGAGGGATTGCTAGTGTTTCATTCTGATGCCAACTCATTATATCTCTGGTATTCCAGAAGCTCCTGGGGGGCTTTTGGGTAACAGAAAGGGTGGCAGAAAAGATACTATGTATGGTACTTTGGATCCTGGACTTTATAATCATATTATACGAATTTCATGTGAACAGGCAAAAGAACTAAGTAATTCAGATGCACAAATGTGTACTAACTAAATATAACCTACATACAGTGCTGGAAACTTGTAGCAGAAGCATTACATTTGCATGCTGGCCTGCAAAATGAAAGGAGTAAGGAAATGATCAAAAACTGTTTATCTCATTTTTAACAATTCAATGGTTACTGCCACTGAATAATCCACATTATTATTGCTGCATTGATCTTACTGACAGTGATCTCAGCATGGGTTTCTATTCCCCATAATTGACTCTCCTGCACTATCATTAGTTCCGTAGCAGTAGCAGTGGGTTCATGGCTCAGTGGAGGAGCACCTGCTTTCAGGCAAAAAGTCCTAGGTTCAATCCCTGGCATGTCCAGTTAAAAGGTCAGGTAATAGGTGATGTGAAATATCTCAACTTTAAACCCTGGAGAGCTGCCACCAGACAGAATAGACAAGATGAACCATCAAATATCAGCTGGATGACTCAGTATGAGGCAGCTTCATGTGTTCATGAGTTGCTGATTCCAACTCTCCTAAGGGCACAAAATAGATCAGACATTATCAGTGCAATCCTATGCAATCAAAGCCATAAGTACTGATGGTCACAGGAATAAACAACTTTAAAAGGGGATTAAATAAATTCATGGAGTTTAAATCTCAGTGGCTACTAGCCATGGTGACTCAGGGGAACCTCCACATTCAGAGGCAGTAAGTCTCTAAATCCCAGAGCCAGGAGGCAACATCAGCAGAAGGCCTTGGCCTCTATGCCCTGTTGTTGGCCTTCCAGAGGAACTGGTTGGCCACTGTGTGAGACAGGATGCTAAACTAGATAGACCATAGGTCTGATCCAGCAGGGTTCTTCTTATGTTTTTAAATTTAGGGTCAGTGACGTCTTCCACATCACTGTAATTCTGATCCAGATTGCACACACCCCTTCCTAATGTCTAATAGTGGCTTTTTAGGCAAATTGTGAGAGAGCTACCATGGAATCTTATGCAGAATTGCCCTAGTCTATTAAGCACAATAGCTTTTCCATTTGGCATTTTCTTGATTTAAATCTGCCCCCCCAAAGATGTGTCACAGCCCTAATCCAAAACCCAAGCACATGGAGAGCTGCTATTAACTTTAAAAAGCTAGCATGGTGTAGTGGTTACTGTGTTAGAGTAAGATGTAGGAGACTTAGGTTTGAATCCCCACTCTGCTGTGGAAGTTTGCTGTTTGACTTTGGGCCAGTCAGATATGCTCAGTTTAACCAACCTCATAGAGTTGTTATGAAAAAATGGAGGAGAGGAGACTGATGTAAGCCACTTGGGATTCTCCCTAGGGAGAAAAGCAGAGTACAGATAATAAATTAAAAAGAAACAAGGAGAATCATGAACTCCATGGACCAATGATCTCCCACTGTCACATCTGATTCCCAATTAGAGGTAATTACAGGCAGCCTTACATGCATATCCACTAATCTGCATACTCAACAGTGGACAAGACACACTTTTGTTTATTTTATGTCATGGGAACAATATTATAGATTAATATTTTAATACAAGTATAAGCTCTTTCAAGGTCTTAATAAATGCTTCTGATCTCTCACAAATCTTCTTTTTTACTGCAGAATAGTTTATTGTTGCAGCAGGATGCAAGCAAGGAGAATCTTTCCTCCCCATTGTCAGTGGGTTCACAGGGGTAACTGAAATGACAGCATAACAAATTAGAACAAATTGCTGCTGATTAAATGATGGGATTTATATTCAGTATTCTGGGAAGACAACATGAATCTTTTCCATACATACAAGCAACAAGTGTATCCTACTATATAGGAATTGTGACTTGGCAGTTAATGGCATACATAAATTTAAATTTGAATTGCAACTGAAAATGAAGCTCAAAACAAGGCATCCATCTGGACTGAATCAAGACCTAGGTTTCCTGTCTAATTACCAGTGCTGATTTCTTCATGTCTTCTACCTCTCTGCATATCATACCTAATCCAGTTGCACCTTCTGTTGTCATTTGCCCACTAATGTCATTTGGCATCTGAAATAATTCCATTTTCCAATATATAGGGCAGATGGATACATAGTATAGCTATATCTGAAGAAGTGAGCAGTGACTCATGAAAGCGCATACCATACCGCAAATTTTGTTAGTCTTTAAAGTGCTACTGGACGCTTACTCTTTTCTACTGCTACAGACTAATATGGCTACCCATCTTGTCCATAAATTTATTGGAGTGAGCAACTGAGCATGGAATCCAGCACAGATCTACTGTATCCCACACAGCAGTACAGAATGGGGTTGCTGAGTGCAAGAAGCACTGTATAATGGATATGGTCAGATGCATGCTCATTGACTCAGACCTTCACTATAGGCACTGGGGAGAAGCTACAATGACCGCAGTTCACTTGCAAAACAGATTGCCAACCAAAGCCACAGAGAAAACTCCTTATGAGTTATGGCATAACAGAAAGCCAAGCGCAGAACACATTAGGGTATTTGGATCCATGGCTTATGCTCATATACCAAAATAAAAGAGAGCCAGACTAGAAGCCAGAGCTGAAGATGACATCTTTGTTGTAGGCTGTTCTCCAGAGAGCAAGGGATATAGAATTCTAGACCAAAACACTAACTAAATGACTACAAGTAGAGTGGTGCAGTTTGATGAACAACCAAGGACTAACTGGACTGCTGTTAACAACAACCAGTTATTGGTGTATTACCCAAACCAATGGATGCAGTCATTATGCAGGCACAACCAGATGCTCAACCAGAAGAGGAGGGGAAGGCAGAAGTTCCTGGACCAGCAGGTGAGCTAGAGGAGTTGCAGAGGCAGACAAGACCTTGGATCTCAGACACTCATCACAGGCCAACACGGGAGTTCCAACTGAGAAACTAACCTACCTGGGCTGAATTAGAGTGTGTGCCTGAACCAGAAGCAAGCAAGTGGAGGCAAGCAGCACTTTCACTGAGCCAACTAAGGGTAAGAATGCCATTGGGTATAAGTGGGTCTTTAGGGCTAAGCAGGATGCAAACTGTGATGTTGAGATACACAAAGCCAGACTAGTGGCAAAAGGATTCTCTCAAATTTATGGATCAAATTATGACCATACTTCTGCACCAGTTGTAAAATATTCCACCATTACAATGTTCCTAAGTATCACAGCTTCCCGAAACATACAAATGGAACACTTAGACATTAAGACTGCCTTTTTATATGGTGAAATAGAGGACAAATTATACAGGAAACAACTCCCAGGGATTACAGATGAAAAGAATAAACATCTAGTCTGTAAACTTCAAAAGGGGCTTTATGGATTTAAACAAGCTGAAAAAGCATAGTCAGGTAAGCTGACCAAGATGCTCCTCGGTCAGGGTTTCAGACAAGGCAAAGCTCACCCCTGTTTTTACAGCAGACACAGAGATGGAAGATGGACATTTATTCTGACATATGTTGATGGTCTGATTATTTGCCATGAAAAACAAAATGACTGTGCTAAGATTATATCCCAATTCAACAAGGAAGTAGAAGTCAAACACCTAGGCGATGGAATAAAGCTTGAGCCCAGTGGCAACCTTAAGACTACACACCAATAGAGTCAGGCTTCTACAAAGAAAAGGTACCTGATGAACCACTGCTAGACAACAATAACTACAGAGATGCCATAGGCAAGCTTCTATACTTAGCGATGAGAACAAGATATTATCCAGAAGGGTTAGCACACCCACCACAAAAGATTGGACTGCAGTTAAAAGGGTGATGAGGTACTTAAAAGGTACTGCACACTTTAAACTCAGACTGCCTGCAACTAATAATCCCATGCCATTGGGATATACTAATACAGACTGGGCTGGAGAAAGATCAGGCCTAAGATCCACTTGTGGTTGAACAAGTCATAAACAAGAAAGTGTTGCCCACTCATCTACTGAAGCAGAATTTGTATCTACTCCTGAAGCGTGCAGAGAATTAGAGTGGTTTATAATGTTACTGGAGGAGTTTGGTATTAAGGAACCTTTGCCACTTCAGTTGCTAGAGGATAACCAGAGTTGTATAGCCTTCTCACTTTCGAAAGGAATACTGCATTGGACAAAGTACTTTGGAATCAGGAACCACTATGTAAGGATCCTGCATAGACAAGGAGTTGTCAAGCTACACTACTGTCTCACTGAGAAAATGACAGCGGATTTATCTATCCAACCGCTACCAAGAGACAAATACCAAGGCCTCTGGGACAACCTGAACATTGAGAACCCTGATAGAATACAGAGTCGAGAGGGAGTGTTGGAGTGTTCGACTCAGCATACCTGGACATTGGGGGAGGGGCACTACATCACTCTGGCCCTTTTCAAACTGCTTTTATATTCCATTTTAGTAACTGGTTGTTAATGGATTTTTTTTATGTCATTTCAGACAGATCCGCTGACAGAATTTATTTACCTGTTCATATAAACCCACTTGCATTGGGTTAGCAAGCATGGTTAAGCTGCTTTTGAGGGAAACTGCTTTCTTCCATTTTCTACCCCTTTGTTGCATTTCTCAGTCGCTGTGGTATGCTGTTTAAAATGTCCATAGCGCTTCCTACAATGTTGCTTTCCCCCCTGTGCTTTTTTGCCATGCAGTCTTCCTTGGAATTTTAAAAAATGTTCTAAGGTGAGCACTATAGTGTTAAACCAGTGTAGCACATCAGTGTTATTGCAGCACCACTGAGATGCCTTGACTCCATTGAGTCAATTGACTCCATTGGGGGCAGGCCAAAAGAGTCCAAAAAAGAACCAGATGATGCAAGAAGAGCCGCCACCCTAGTACTATTATCAAATGCAACAGCCAATTCCAGTTGGAGCTTAAAGACTTTATCTGCAAAAAGGTTTGCAAATGGAGCATAGCCAAATCAGTTTCAGTTTTAGGATACACCAAAGGGGTGGTCAGTTGTTGAACCAACTGAGCTGGTTGCAAGCTAGCGGATGCAAAGGAGGTGGTGAAATAATCTCTTTTTGCCACTTTCACTGCCACCTCATAGGCATTCAGTTGGGCTTTATAATGTATTCTCACAGCTTCATCTTGTGTTCATCATCAGTTCCACTCTAGATGTGTGAGCAACCTCTTAAAATCTCTTAGACCCCTAATTATACCAAGAATCCACAGAGAGACGAGGTGCAGAGGTCATTGGGGAGCAATCCTATTGACAGTTTCCTGAAGACTTCTATTCCAAATCAAAGTCAGCTCATTGAGGGATCTGCTGGTAGGTCCAGATAAATCCCACAGAGCATTTTGTAAACCATCAGGATCCAGTCATCTCTACAGATGAGCATAAGTACGTTCATTACCCCTGCATGGGGGAATGGCCACCCCCAAACTGATCCTTAGGAAAAAGTGATCTGACCATGATACCAGTTCACAAACAATTGCACTGTTCAGAAAAAAATCCTGCACAAAAGATCTAGCATGTGGCCTGATTTATGCATGGGGGTTGATACAACCTGGTAGATTCCCAATGTTATCTTCAGATCTAGACAGTGTAACAGGCTACTTGCAAAAAGGGCAGAAGTGGGTGAATTGGGTTTGTTTGATCCCTAGATCTGAGCAGTTTATAGGAAGCATTCCAGCCTAACTCCTGCACCTCCAACACTGCTTGATTTGATCCAGCTACAGTAGTTTTCACACACTGGATAATGCAAATGATTGCTAAAGTGCACTGAAACTGTGTTATCCAATGCATGAGAAAGCAGTCTAAGAGAACAACCCGGTCTACTTCTAAAATAGAAACAGTTATATCTGGTGGGGTTTTTTTAAGTACATTGTTATATTGACAGATGCCAGATCTCAAAATTACACAAACAACAAAGGCCCACGGAGCAAAAGAGCTGCTAGAATCAACAAAATGAGACTCCAAAAAGGGGCTGCCTACCCAAGACTCCCACTAAATATGCAAATATACAACCATAAATAACACCAGTAACCATATCATGACCGTTATAACATAGTAATCAATTGTAATGACAGTGTCATACAGAACTGATAAGATACAAACAGAGCAATCATGATAAGGAATCATAACAATAACAACGTGGAAACAAAGATTCATAGTAGTCAGTAACAACAATAATTGCCCATAACAGCAAAACAAAGTCCCAATACAACTCCCTTGTTTCTTAAGTTCTCTTCCTCAGTTGCTGTAAACCTCAAAAGTTCTGTATAGAATGCAATAATGCAAGGGCTTTTATAATCCTCCTCAGGAGTGACCTTGATGTGAACCTCCTGATCTCCCATCCGGGATGATACAATCAGAAAGGAATAAAAACCCCACAGTCACTGTGGAACAGCCTGCTACCAATTCAGCAGTGGAATGTTCTATGTTATAAAGGTCATGATATGGTTACTGGTGTTATTTATGGTTGTATATATGCATATTTAGTGGGAGTCTTGGGTAGGCAGCCCCTTTTTCGGAGTCTCGTTTTGTTGATTCTAGCAGAACTCAAAATTAGGCAAGATGTTTTTCAAAAACTTACAGATACCATGTTTTGTCTAAAGCCTTTACTGGATACCCACCATCCTTGTCAAATAGCTGAAACAGGTGAAAAAGAGTCCCCTCTTAGCTAATAGAGAGACCCATTTCTGCTCATTCTCAGTGTGATGAAATTACTTTCCACTGACTTTATGGAGGTTGGGTGAATAACTGCCGTGGTGAAATGGCAGTTGCAAGGAAGCATGATGGGCTTGCATGTGTTCTTACTGGATGGACACAATGCTCTGTAGTCTTAGTTCCTGCTCCTGAAGCCATTCCAAAAGAGGGCAAAGCAAAAGCATCACCCAAACCTATGTGGGGTAGGGTCTGGGTTTAAGTGTTCGGCAACATCAGTATAAGTATTTAAATACAGCATCTACAGTGCAATCCTGAGCAAAGTTACATTCTTCTAAGTCCACTGACTTCAATGAGCATATAATGTTATACCTGTTTAGGATCGTACTGTAAATTGGCCTTGAAGCCTACATTTACCTACACTCTCTTTAATCTGGTTGGATTTACGATAAATCACAAAGACTCAAAATACAATGTTGGACATATTTAGAATATGTAAAGTTGGGAGAGAGGGAAGGAAATTTACTGTTCTACCTTCAGGCTTTCTCTTCTTCATGTTGCACTTGCAACAAACTGCCTGTCGGGGTTATCCCTTCCATGCATTTTAGTTAGCCAGTTTGGTGTACTCTAATCTGGAGAACAGGGTTTAATTTCCCACTGCTCCACATGAATCCAGCTGGGTGACCTTGGGTCAGTCACAGTTCTCTCAGAGCTCTCTGAGCCCCACCTACCTCACAGGGTGTCTGCTGTGGGGAGAGGAAGGGAAGGCAATTTTAAACCGCTCGAAGGCTCCTTTGGGTAGTGAAAAGCAGGATATAAAAACCAACTCTTCTTCGTCTTCAAACGAATTGCTGAACCTACTTAAAATACACAATGAATGTTTGGATTATTACTAAGAGATGTAAAGCTCTACTTTTCTAGATGATGAAAAAAGTTTCACCAAGTACTGCAACATCTGTTACATTTAGCAATACACTGTGCAGTTGGAGCTGACAGTTGCTAGAGATAGTGGGAGAAATGTCTGTCTTCGAAGTTAGTTCAGTGCTCTCATCCCTACTGTCTGGCTGTTTGAGGCTGCTAACTGCTGGATTCTACGATGTCATTGGCAAGGGCTGTCCTTCTAGAAGCATTTCCCAACAAATCAAACCAGGCAGCCCAAATGATCAGAAGGACACTGATGGCTTGGGGTCTGGTAGAATGCCGAGAAAGTGATGTATACCATGACAGCATCTGAAATTGGATGACTTCAATGAGTTTGTTTCACTTAAAGTTATTGACATCAGTTTCTGTGGTTTTCAGAATATAACTATCCATTCAAAGAATTTTATATTGATTTCTGTGGACAAAAAAAGCATTATCTTTTTGTTTTAATGAAGTGTGTTTAGCATATTTCCTTCCAAGTTTTTTTAACATCAGAAAACATATCTGCTACCAACATTTTTCAAAAGCAAGTCTCCAGGAATATCTAGCTTCTTTTTTTGCAAATAATGTATATAGCCACCTTCTGTTAAAAAAATAAAAATAAATAAAGGGCATTCAAACTCATATCCTCGTACATCCCTGGCTAGATGTTATGTTACATTTCCAAAACATAGGAAAATTGGCATTTTATCTCTGAAAGAAAGAATATAATTGTTGTAAGGATAACGTTCAAGGGAAGGACCCTTTTTCATGCCCCTTTAAGCACACGAAAAGATCAATCAAAAATATTCCTTCAGTTGCTTGGAGAAGTGTTTAATGTGGCAAAAACTTTAAGGTCACAACAGCCTGTGTTAAAAGGTGCCCATAAACACTGTGAAAGATTATGAATAGTTTTCTTCAAAGAACAAAAAAGAGTATTATCATTCTTTAGATGGAGATGAAAGACTCAGCATTATTTCCTTTGATAAAGTTATCACTAAGTATATTTTCTTTTCTTTCCTTTTATTGTTTAGATATGTGATAAAGAATGGCACTACTATGTCGTCAACGTTGAGTTTCCACTAGTTACCTTGTATATGGATGGCACAACATATGAACCTTACCTTGTAACTAATGACTGGCCGATTCATCCATCACATATAGCAATGCAACTAACTGTTGGTGCTTGTTGGCAAGGTAATAACACATATTGTAATAAGTAAATTGAGATATGAGGATTTCTACTGTATGTTAAAAGCTCAATGATACTGCAGTAATAGTCTTTTATATAATGTTTGTGAATTATTTTTCATATAATGATTCAGGGTAAAGTTTTTATGTCCCCATAACAGTGAAAACCTCACACTGGGGGGGGGGGACCAGCTTCTTGAAGTAGTTAGAGATCTATAGACAGGACAAAGCAGAATTGTGAAGTACTTAATGAGTCTCAGATTGAAAGCCCTGGGAATTAGTCATGACCTCTTTGCTTCCTGACAACTAGGGCAGCTGGCCATGTATTATATTAAGCCAGTTATCCTTTGCTCTTGGATGACACTAAAGCAGCTGGCCTGAATGGGGTACTACAGACAGATTTAGGCCTCAGTCCTGATGATTCCTCAGTCTGTCAGGTGACCCAGAGAACCAGTGAAGTGGTACCTTGTAGTATAAATAGCTTGTCAATTTTTTGAGAACCAAGCTAAGATGACTTATCTTTTGCCCATCTTTCTGCTAGTTGCCCTCTCTTCCATCTAGATTTGTCCTTCCTCTTCATGAAACTTCCCAGACTTTGACCTGTTGTCTGCCTTCATGGATTGTGCTTTGATTGTACCTTTTGCTATCACCACTTGAAACTTTTGGGTTGGATACTGCAAACTGCCAGTACAAGAGTTTGCAGAGACAGATCGTCCCTTTCTTCCCTCAACACCCCCCTGTGACCTCTAAAGACAATTTTGGAAGTTCCTCAGAGGAGAAATTGGATAAAGTCCCTTTCCTATTACATTTGCAAGGGCCTTGCCCTTCTAAGCTTACTCCACTAGCTTAAGGGGGAGTAGGATATTCTATTCATATTTTTTTTTGTCCTCTGCATTATTCCATGCCACATGACATTTTGTCCAAGAAAGTCCAACAACCTCCAGCATCAGCTTTGGGAGAGACAGCAGTCACAGAGAGCTGTTGGGGGCAAGGGGAAGATCCTCCTGTATAAACTCCTGTGTTGGCAGTTAGTAGAATCAAACCTATAGGACTTCCTCTGCCAACAACCTGATCCTGCTGTAACTCTGAAACCATGGAACACTAGCTATATTTTATTTGTGTGTGTGTATTTGGTTATTCTTGGAGCCAGTTTGGTGTAGTGTTTAAGTGCGCGGACTCTTATCTGGGAGAACCGGGTTTGATTCCCCACTCCTCCACTTGCACCTGCTGATGTGACCTTGGGTCAGTCACAAGCTCTGGCACAGCTGTTCTCTCAAGGACAGTTTGTGTTAGAGTTCTCTCAGCCCCACCTACCTCACAGGGTGTCTGTTGTGCGGAGGGGAAGGGAAAGGAGTTTGTAAGCCGCTCTGAGACGCCTTTGGGCAGTGAAGGGCGGGGTATAAATCCAAACTCTTCTTCTTCTTCTTCTTCTTCTTCTTCTTCTTCTTCTTCTTCTTCTTCTTCTTCTTCTTCTTCTTCTTCTTCTTCTTCTTCTTCTTCTTCTTCTTCTTCTTCTTCTTCTTCTTCTTCTTCTTCTTCTTCTTCTTCTTGCCTTTTTTCTGTCAATACAGCCTTCTCTGAATACTTATTTTCAGCTGGGTTTTCACCCTTAATTTGGGTCTGTAATAATTATTGATCAGCTGAGATTTAGAAAATAGTTCTGATTTTGATTTTTTTTTTTAATTGTTAACTGGTTTGGGTATCTCGGTGAGGCGGAAAACCAGTGTACAAATTAACTAAATCAATATCATTCTTATATCTTTTTCAAGCTGTCCATTCAACGTTTAATATTATGATTTGTATCATTATTTTATTGCAAATTGTTCTGGACATAGTTTATTTTGAGAGAAAAAGTGGGTATACACATTGTTATGTGCTCTCAAGCTCCCTTTGGAGGAAAGAGCACTGGAGACTCTTTTGTAATATTTTGCAGTATTTGTTTTATTTACAAAGATATAGATAGAACACAGAGACACCAAGGCATTCCATAACAGAACAGATCCACAGAACAATACTTTTCTGCCATATTGTATCCACACAGTATATGCCCGCAGAACTCTTTTGGGTGGAACAGGGCCTATCAAGGCCTGCCCTTCATGGAATAGTGGACTGCTTGGCAGGCTGCTATGACTAGTTTGCCTGATACTTCACAGATAAAATTTCTCACATCCATAGTGATTTGGACTCTACATTTAGCAGTGATGGTGCCAGGATACTGGCTTTTCCAGTTGTGTGGGATACATTTCAGTTTATTAGGTTGCTTAAATCTGCTGGGGGTGGGGCTGGCCAACGGGGTCTGGGAGACAGTAAACACTTCCTTGAGAGATGGGGATTTTAGAGTCGCTTCATCCTTGAGAGATGGGGATTTGAGAGTCACTTCCTTGAGACTCACCCCATCTTTGAAATAGGCAGTGGTGCATCCACTCCTAAAGAAATCTACTCTGGACCTAGGAGATTTAAGTAACTATCATCCAGTTTCAGATTTATTTGTCTTGAACAAGGTAATTGAACTTATGGTGGGTGAACAACTCCAGGCCTTCCTGGTTGAAGCAAATTGTTCAGATCCCATCCAATCTGGTTTCAGGCTCGGTTATGGGACTGAAACAGACTTGATCACTCTGATGGAAGACCAGCACCAGGTTATGGACAGAGGAAATGCAATCCTGTTGATTCTCCTGAATATTTTCAGACCATTTTTGTGGAAGGAATTTGGACGGAGAGGCACCATTTTGTGGTACTTTTGATCCTATTTGGAAGGTAGCGTTCAGAAGGTGGGGCTAGAGGAGTGAGGCTTGTCCACTTGGCCTTTGAGGTTCCACAAGGTTCTATTTGATTCCTCATGCTTTTTAATATCTACACGAAACTGCTTGGTGAGGTCCCATGGATATTTGTCTTGGATTGTCACCAATATGCAAATGACTGTCAGCTTTATCTCATGCTTTTGGCTGATCCTAGGGGGGCTGTGAATGTGAGATAGATTCAGGATAATAAATTGAAGCTTAATCCTGACAAGACAAAGGAGCTACTAGTGGGCAGAATGACTGTCCTGGATATTAAGTTGCTTCCCTTTCTGGATATGGTTGCGCTCCCACTAAAGGAGCAGGTTAACAGCTTGGGGATTGGCCAGGAGCCTCTTTCACCAGTTTGGCTGGCTCACCAGCTGCAGCTTTTAATGGGTAAAAAGGATCTTGCAATTGTGGTGTATGGTCTGGTAAGATCTGAATTAGATTACTGCAATGTACTCCAGGAATGTTTATTTAAAACGATTTTTTTAATAATTTTGGATCTGGTTTTTAGGTAGGGTACAGTTTATGTTTTCCTGTTTTTTCAAAAAGTGTTGTTATCAGTTCAAGATTTTTTCTGGCTATTCTCTTCTGGCTCAAAAAAATTGGGACCAGCTTCTCTGAATTCTGAACTTTTTGTTCAGTGATTACCCATTTCAGCTTCTGCTTTTCTAACCTTTTTTCACAAAGCAGACTTTTAAAAGACATTTTTTAAAAAATTGTATTCCACATTCATGTGATTCAAAGGAAATTCTTCCTGAAAAGAAAATCCAGTGAAGTCAGCAGCTCTGTTTGTAGAAAGTATTCAATTGAAACAATATTAAATTAGATGTTAAATTCTTGAATCCCAAAACTGGAGTACTGGCCTCAAGGCTACACGACAACATTTTACAGCATATTAATCAAGGATCTCTACAGAACAGAACTGAAGAGGAATCCCCCCCTTTCTTATTTTCATGTCCTAGCAGTGCCCAAATTCAGAGCTTAATCCCATGTTTTAAAAATAGGTCAGCTGTTCATCCTGTTCATCCTTTACTCATTCTAACTAAGCCCCATGTTCAATCAGTTCTGTTTTTTCTCCCATTCCAGATTAACCCATTGTTGTCAGAATCAGAGATTCCATACAGATAGACTGATACATGTTCACATTCAGCTGAAGCAATTTGGTATTAACTTGTTGATAATCATCACTAAAATCTATTAATGCATGCCAAAACGTAACCTTAATAAATTTAACAATAGGAGGAAATACAAGAGTGAATTAATTACACTGGACACTGTGAAAATCAGTGACAAAAGATTCTTAATATATTACTGTTGACTTGAGAGAAATATAATTTTTAGCGATAACATTTCATCTGTTGGATAATACAAGATACGTTTCTTGTTTGGAAATCCAGAACCATTTTGATATTGATTGGCTTCTGAATGTGTCCCAGATTATATGAGAAGTAGACACTCTTGTTTGGTACAAGAGATTGCTAAAATCTGAAATAAAGCCAGTTGTGACAACACAAGCTTCAGTATGATTCTTCCAGACAGCCTGCTGGCTTCAGTGGGACTTACTCCCTGGTAAGTGTACATAAGATTGCAACCTAGGTCTGTTCACCAGTCTCTCTCAAGATTATATCATGACACTGAGATTTTCAAATATCAAAACTTTACTGCTCCAAGTCAAGACCACAGGGGTCTTCATTCTGCAATAGGGAACATCACCGTTACCAAACTTATTTTTAGATCACAGTGTCATCTGTGTATACTTGCAGTGAACAAACACCAGTCTTTCCCATGTGGTACTTGAACCTGAAATCCCTTACTTGCAATGTGTTCCTGAGAGAAACTTTTACAGTAGTAAGGTACAGTGATTCTGGCCATTATTAAAACACTGTGGAAAATAAGCAATTGCGTGACTAATCTCTTATTTATGAGAAAGAAGCCTCCTTAATTAATACAGTACCAGTGAGAGAACAGTATGAGACAGAAAGAATATAACCTCCCAAAAGCTCTTATAGCAGATCTGTTAAATTGAGGTTTGTGTGTTGTTAGCCCGACTGCTTATCTACGCAGTGGCTGACTAACTTATTGAGGTCTTTTTGCCAGTGTATACAGAGAAAGCAAGTTTCGTGCTGGGAAGTCCTATTTCTTCAAAAGGAAAACGCTTAACAAGGTTCCTTAATTTGAATCAAGATTCTCTTTACTAAATGTTCTTATCATTTACAGGCATACAAAAACAGATTCACACACACATACATTCAAGTTCCTTTTAGTTACAGTAGAAATAGAAGACAACATTTGGGGTTTAAGCTAAAGGTATGCTTGGGGGAGGGGAAAGCATATACTTATCTGCTCTAGTAGTTTTCAACCTTCCACAGTTCAGGAACAAGGATTGTTTATAACTAGGGAAACTCTCACTCTACAATGTTGGAGCCTGCCAACAATTGTAAAGGGTCTCTTGGTCTGGATTCCAAGAGAGCACACGAGAGTTACCTTAAGTTACAAAGGTTGCTTTTCTTGCAGGGGGCTGCAGGAGTGCGCGCGTGATTTCTTTTCCCCTCTTCTCTCTCTTCCTGCTCGAACTTTTTCCTTCCTTTTCTCTCTGAACAAAAGGTTGCACCCCGTTTTATCAGCTAGTATGGGGGCTGGCTTGGGGTGTCTCTAGGTCCATCCCATCCCTATACCATTGGCTAAAGGATGTGGGGGTTCCCTCCTACTAAGGTGGGGCAATACTGAAAGTCTACACCTTTCTACAAGGGAGGATTTTGGTCAAGGTGCTAAGATGGGTTGGCATGGAAACCTTTAGGTATGCAGATGGATCTGGCCGGGTCTTCACACATGCAAATGCCAAGCATCCTGTGGGTTACATGCAAGGTAGAGATTCCTCAATGGTGGAAAGGCTGTTGTTTCTACATTCTGTTGAAGGGACCGTAATGGAGATGCTAATATAGGGGCTTCTTGTTCCCAAGGTCTCATGGGTAAGTATGTGCAAGGCATGTCTGTGACCTCATTTGCATGGAAGTACAGGCTGTGTGGTACCTCCCTTACACAGAGAGTCACATTAACTCAGGCATACATCCTCCCAAAGCAAAGACACTTGCTGTCACCATTCCTGGTGTGCATGCAGGTCAGAAAATAACAAATAAAAGCATTTTCAAAGTTCATCTCCTAACAGTGTGTGTGTTTCAGATAGCAATAAACAGATAGCATTTCAAAAACAGATTTGCTTTTTCTTTTAGTGTTTACAGATCTTTTCTTTTCTTTTCTTTTCTTTTTTTTTTTGTAAAACTCTCTTAAAAAAGAGAGAATTTTATTCTTTTTATAAGAAACGGGAAGGGTAGACAGATGGAGAAAGAGAAAGATGGAGTGAAATTTTTTTCTGTTAGTGAGGGTTAGTTTAGGTTAATAACCAATACCAGTTTTGGCATCTATCATGGTTAGAAGATCTTCTTTTTAACTATTGCAAAGTCCAAAGTCACTCTATTAATGCAGTTAGTAAAGTCCATTGGGGTTAGTAATTAAACAGCTCCTTCCAGATGTTACACGAACAGTCCTCAAAGTATCTTCTTTTTAAATCTCTTCCAGTTATGGATTGAGTCCATTTTAACTTTGAAGTCTTCCGTTCCATCACCACTTTCCCCTGGGCTGTTGTCTTCTTCACTTGTCCCAGTTTTGAATGCTGCATCTTCCTCCCTGCTGGCGTGTCTCTTCAGAAGTTTCTGTATTTTGAAGATGAAATCCGTCTTCTTTCTTTTCTCTTTTTCCTTAAACTTCTGTCCTTCAAGCTTCCAGGGCTCCATAAACTCTTCAGATGAAATTAGATCTCCAGTTTGTCGCCTGCTATGCTCAACATCCCCTTCCACTGGCAGAATATTTTCTTTTGTAAAAGCGGAATAGGCTTTGGAAGCCTTATCCACCTCTTCTTTTAACTTTATCGCTTCACTGCCATTTAGGGGTGCCAAGACATTTGTCAAGGTAAATCCGAGATCTTCTTTCTCTTCTTCTTTAACGCCCTGGAAACCTAGAATCAGATTCGATTTCTGTTCGATCTCCATCATCTTTCTAGTTGTTTCCGATATCTGTTTCTGTCGACTGATGAGAACACTTTCCATTTTGAACAGAGTTTCATTGATTTTCTGCAATTGTTCCAGCAGGGGGCACAGCATCTCCTTTTCCTGTTGATTGACAGCAAGCTCTAGGGGGCTGTCTGGACCGGAAGTCCCTCCTCTCTTCTCTTCCGGTGTCTGCAGGACTTTTTCCATTATCGACATTTTGTTTTTTTGTTTACTTTTAAAAAGTTCGTGCCGCATCCCCCAGGAAGCTAAGATGATCGCAGTCTTCCATGCAACCCCAACGGTACTTTCACCAACACTTTTTTTCTCTCTCTGCCCCCCTTCGCGCTCCCTTTGTAGATCTTGCTTCTCAAAGGGGGTGGGAACTCCTCCCTCCTCCCAATGCTTATACGCATGCAGGGGGGCTCCGATTTACGCTTCAAAATAGATCTTCAACTCACGATTCGATGCTACTTCTTCTTTTTATGTTAAACCATAGCGCTGTCTTCACTCCTGGAAATCGGTGGCGCCGCTAAGTCCCATTACGGGCACGCCGCAGCGGGGCCGATTGGGGCGGGGAGAAAGCCTCAATTTCCCGGCTGTCTGCCGGCAAAGAGGCTACTCCCCAAGTGCCCCCGGTTCGGAGCCTTTGCCTAAGGCTCACTAGGGTCTTTCGCACATGCGAAGACCCCCCCCTAACTGCGCGTGGGCTAACCGCTTCCGGGAGCGTCCCGAGAAGCGGCCGCCATTCGCGACGCCGAAACCGAAAACCTTACAGATCTTTTTTACTTCCAGGCAAGGTAATCAAATGAAGTTTAACTATAGCACCCTTTAGTAATAGCCTTTTTGGTTTCTAAGTTATCTCTATGATATTATAGTTACAATCATTTATGGCCAAGACGGTCACAAAACTAAGCAAGTGAAGCAACTTGGTAATCCACTGAACCCTTTTCTATAGACTCCACCAAAAGTACCTTTGAAAAGATAATGTCTCCATTTCATAGTTTTCCCCTCAGGAACCAATCTTTTTTATACATATAACTCTTTACCCCCGTCACCGTAGCAGTGACACAAGTTAATTACTGTCAAAAGGTTACACTTCAATTTACCATAGCTAAAAAGTCATTACTTCCGATACAGCAAAGCCATTCTGATATCTTAGAGTATGTGGTGAGGGATGAAGTAATTAACTTGTGTCAGTTCCACAATGCATTCAGAAGTGAATAGTTCTTTCAGGCAGTGCCTTGTTAACAAATTAAGCCCTATGATATAAATAATGTGTTGTGGGTTTTTTTTCTTGTTTCCCTCCTCATTTCAATCTCTATACTCAAACCTAAATCCATTGCTACTTATAGATAGCCACACACTGTCTTTACTTTTTCTGAAGAAACAGAAATTCTGACTCTTATAGTAATATTCAACAGAGAGATTAGCCATGTTGACCCTACCAGTCTAATTCTGCAATGCATGTGGTTGTTTCCCAGGAGTTTTAACTAGCTCCTTAGTAGCTCTCTGTTCTCCTTTAAATTCCCTTAGGGTCATTTTATAGATTACAGTTTTAATGAATATATATATGAGAGATGTCATGATAAAACTGTAAACTGTAAAATGCATGCACATCTTTTTTTTCCCTTCATCAAAAATATATATTCTGACTCCCCACAATGTGATTTTTTTCCCCCTTTGGACTTTAGTCATGGTAGTTTTGGTAGGTAATATCATTTACTCAATATATATCCATTAAAATCATAACATGTGAAGCATCATGAGAGTGTGCTAGCCTCTGTGCTCATTCAATAATACAAGAGACTTTGGGTGTTCTGTGAGGAGTCTAGACTTGACATGGCAAGTCAGATTAATCATCTACCTAGCTAGAGTTCTATCCCCAACAGAGGCCAGCACCAAGCCTTTAGAAACCAACTCCTGTTTAAAGTTGTATTTGTTTTCCCTGTACTTCTTGTACTTATATACTTTGCTTATTTTGCTGGAGTTATTCTATTGTGTAGATCAGGGGTGGCCAAACTTGCTTGACATAAGAGCCACATAAACGTCAGATGTTTGAGAGCCGCAAGACATGAACAAATATTACACCTTTTTACTGGTAAATATGCAAATTTGCTTTTTATTAACATTAAATGAGACTGCCAAAAATAATAACAAAAGTGGTAAAAACAGATATTGAGAGATATTTATTTGTCCAATGATATTTGTTTGCTAATGATATTTAGCTTCCCTAGCCGCTGCACAATATGTGTGAAAGAGCCACATGCAGCTCCCGAGCCCTGGTGTAGATTGTACCAAAAGTTCCAGTACTCATTTTCATATATTTTCTGTATTATTTGATATAGAATAGCAGAGATCAAATCTGAAGATATGCAGGTCATGTGAGATGCATATTTTGTGTAAGATGAAAGAGGGTTTTAAATAAATTCCTGCTTACACTAATATGAACTTGCCATTTGCATTTAGCTCCTCTTTACTAAGGCTTGTGTGCCTGATCTGAATTCTACTCTGAGTTTAGATTATTTGATTTGTAAAAGGTACTCTTGTAATTTTCTGATATTTAAAATAAAATACATTAACACTGTATTCAAATGAAGCTTAATCTGCCCGTGAGACGAACCCCAAAAAGTCTATGAACTTGCATGCTCTCTGCCCTCCCTCCTACCTCAAACATGGCATGAAAATCGACACCTTCCTGGTTTGGCACATATTGAAGTTTATTGTGATTGCCATATCAGATGATTCAACAAACTGTGGTGTATAAATGATATCCAGACTATAGAGATTAGTTTCCCTGGAGAAAATGGCAGCTTCAGAGGGTGGACTCTATGGTGTCACATCCCAGCTGAGCTCCCTCCCCTTCCCAAACTCCACCCTCCCTAGGCTCTGGCCCCAAATCTCCAGGAATTTCCCAGCTTAGAGTGGGCAGCTCTCATGACAAGCTACAGCAGTTAGGGGGAGGGTGGGACGATCCCATCCCTGAGTGCCGCTGCACCTGCAAAATTTAGGGTACAAACCTTGGTTTGAAAGCAAGAGAACAAATTAGTTCACTATTTCAGATGATCTGGACATTGCAACAAACTACAGTTTGCTCCAAACCAGGAAGGAAGGGGAAGAGAGCACATTAGCCAGAACAATCCCTGGCTTGTTTTTGTCAACAATGATTTATTCATGAAATCTGAACAGAGCCTAACATTTTGTTCAGTGAAGCAGGGGCTGTGGCCCAGTGGTAGAGCATCTGCTTGGTGTGCAGAAGGTCCCAGGTTCAATGCCCAGCATCTCCAGATTAAAAATCTGGCAGTAGGTGATGTGAAAGACCTCTGCCTGAGACCCTAGAGAGCCACTGCCAGTTTGAGTAAACAATACTGACTTTGATGGACCAAGGGTCTGATTCAGTATAAGGCTGTTTCAAGTGAACAGTGCTATAGTTGTTGTAATCCATTACATATTTTTTTTCTTTCAGACACAGTATCTGTTCTAATGTTCTTTCCCAAGCTGACATGATACATGTTCTTAAATGTTTATAGTTTTACTATTATTCATAATGAAAAGACACAGTCAAAAAAGTCTGAATGAGATGTAGTTATGTTTGCATAAATTCTGAGGAGTTCAAGAACTTCAGTGCTTCTCTTGTACCATTGGCAAGAGTGGATTATTCTCTCACTTATACAAACTGTTAATTTTTTATGGCAGGTTAAAAAAGGACATCTGTTTGTCATCTCAAAGCTGATGAAATGTCACTTTCTTATTCTTTTTCTCTCTCATTCTAACAAACTCTAAGTGGTTGTGAAGTTTGGCTGCATTTGGCTGGGCTCAGGTGGAACATCAGCCCTACAGTTCATCATTAATTTTTATGATGCAGGTGGTTTTGCCTCCTCTGCTGAACCTATAAATAAGTTTCAGTTGGAGTGTCTTTTTTATTTATACATACTGTCGAGATGAAGTTACCCAAGTGAACTCAGAAGATACTTGCTGCTGACAGACTTGACCAGCGTCTGTAGTCCCTTGAAAAGAATCATATTTCATCTCAACGCTATCTTAAATCATGATGCTTCGAGCATTTGTCAGTGTTTTGTGTTTTCCTTGATTGTATCTCGGGTGGGGGGGGAATGGATATTTCCACAAGTGTTGCTATATCCACCTGTTTTGTGAATAACAATTTTTTGAACTTGTGAATGTGGTTCATGAAGCATGTAGCATGAGCAATAGCCATGCTAAATTAATTTATTCCCTCAACAGCAATCTTTGGAAATAGTCGGTTGTGTTCATTTTTTCCTATTTTGTGTAAACAGTTATGGTCTTAAAGATGAGTATTATTGATTGTGAGTAATAATTGTTTCCATGGCATTCAGACCCCTCCTCCTTCTGGGAAGTTGACCTTTTGCAGAAAGACTGTAATATTTTGGTGATAACTTTTCAATATCCATAATGAGATAGCTTGGAATAATATCACTGAGACAACGTAGGGAATTTTAAAAAAACCCTGCAAGTGTATCATTAAAAAAATATTGATAGTAGGAGATCCAAAGCTTATTTTGGTAAGTGTTGTTCTTCTGTTTTACAGAGTGTTATGATAGTACATATTTAATTTTAATGATGTGTGGCCAGTTTCAACATAATATTTTTTTGGATTCTTTTACATGAGTGTTTGACATAATCCTTGCCCATGGATAAAAACAACTTGGATGGTCTTATTCTGTGTTTCTGTTCAAGTGAGTGCCCATCTGAGACCACTACTGCTGTCTATCAGAATCTGCTGCATGTGCAATAATAGAGGTAGGTTCA
Organism: Gekko gecko; assembly: GCA_029375565.1. NCBI lineage: Eukaryota > Metazoa > Chordata > Lepidosauria > Squamata > Gekkonidae > Gekko > Gekko gecko. The sequence goes on from JAPDNY010000008.1 coordinate 97,976,185, forward strand.
AGTCCAGTAGTACCTCAGAGACCAATAAGATTTTCAGGATATTATTTTTTTGAGAATCAAAGCTCCCTTTGTCAGATACAGTATCTGATGAAGGGAAGTTTATCTCTCGAACACTTATACCCCGAAAATCTTGTTGGTCTCTGAGGTTCAACTGGACTTGTATCTAGTTCTTCTATTGCAGATCAACATGGCTACCTTTCTGGAACATAATAGTACTAAAATGTTTAAAAGCCAACTCATCCTGAATATTATTAATACAACTTAAAATCCCTTTTTGGATCGACAAGTGTTCATGCCTTCTCAAACCTAGTCCAGTGAAGCATATAAAACTTTCCCTCAGAATTGCCAGGTCCAGAATCTCCTTTAGCAACTTTCTGCTTCTGTATCTGTCTTCCTCTCTGAACCACCTTTTCCTGTACAGTGTTCAAGGGTGATATATCTCATATATAATTGTGAAGTGGGGTGGCACTTTCTGAACATTCCACACGCTCCTAAATCAGCTCCATGATGTGTCACTCAGAAGATGTCCCTATCCACTGGCTGTGTTGCCTGAGTCCTGCCTCCAACATTTTGCTGTTTACTGTTCCTCTCCCCCCCGCAGCTAGTTAGAACACAGAGGTAATTTGCATATGCAGCCTCATTGGCCTTTGCCTCTAACATTCTAAACAGTTTGCTGTTGCTGTTGGGAGTCATTGAATGTGTCCTGAGGTAAAATACATATCCCAATCTTCCCTTAAAAGGTCACACTGGAGTTGCCAGTCTCCCCATGGGACCTGGAGATCTCCCAGAAATCACCATGTTCCCCAGCCACAGCACATCATTTCCCCTACAGAAAATTTCCCAGTTATTACAACTTATCTCCAGATGACCAAGATCAGTTCCCCTGGAGACAATGGCTGCTTTGGGAAGTGGACTCTATGGCATTATACCCTGCTGAAGTCCCTCCCCACCCCAAACCCTGCCCTCCACAGGCTCTACCCCTCAAATCTACAGGTATTTCCCAACCCAGAGTTGGTAAACCTGTAACTGGCTATGGAACCACTTTCCAGACCCTTGGAACCCAGAAGACATATCATAGGAGGAGGTGGTTTTCTACCTTAGCTGCTACTGCATAACCCCAAATCTAGATGACCTGCAAGGTCCCTTCCAACTCTAACATTCTGTGATTCTATGATCAACATAAGTTAGGGGTGGAGGGAACCATACCTGTTACCATCCCATACTACCCACTTGGGGCAACAAAATGACTTGAGACAGCCCTGCCTTATAGCTAAGCAGAAGGAAATAAACATGGACACTCACCTGGAGCTTCCTTCTAGAGCTCGTTGTATTTCTTCCCACAATGGGCCTTACTCCTAGTTCTTAGATATGAACAAATTCTACCGGCTACATTCCATCATCATTTTGCTGATTATCTGCACAGAACATTCCATTTTGGTCTTTTATCAATTGCTTTAGTTCCCCGCACCCCGTGTTCTGTCCTAAAATTGTATTTGAATAAGTATTACAAAACATGACATATTTTACCTCTGAAACTATTTTTACTGCACTATTCAATATGATATTTCATTAAGTATTCGAGTGAATGAGCATTGCAGTCATATAGTGTTCCCCAAGGTATGTGGCTTATTTAGGTAGAGTGATATGGGAGGCATGAAATACTGGCCTTGGAAATAAGCTGCTGCTTCCCTGGTTACATAGCATAACAAGCTTCTATATATTCTGGCATTGCATCAAAACATGTATAAATAAATACATAACAAAATACATATTAAATAATTTTGTAGCCAGGTAAATAAGAGTAGCAAAGGGCAAATATGCAGTCTTTGATGCATTGGCAGTCAAATCAGTGAAGAAAGTCAGAGGTCAAAAATGTAATGAGTATCCCTTGGTATCTTTTTCCTCCCACGTACAGTCAAAGTGCTCTGCCCTATCCCCTAACAAGAGGAATCCACAGAAACCAAACCTCACCTAACTGAGAATGCCATGGTAGCCCCAAAGCTAGCAGGACTCTTACCGTTTTCTCTTGAGCAGTCCTATATAGCAGGCAGATAAGAGGGCCAACTGCCCAGGTGTCCTCCTGCAGAGCTTGCTCCTGAAAGATGAAGGCAGGCTGAAGGAAAAACCCGGCACCCAAAGATGTCAGCTCTCAGCACTAGACTTCAAAAGCTTAGAATGACTGGAAGCATCAAGTTGGCTGGCTGAAGAGTCATGATTGGGGTGTGTTCCAAAATGTGGGGGTATACTGATTGGGGTGGTAGGTGCTTACCTTCTGTGTAATGCTGGTTAACTAAGAATTCTAGATAATCAAGTGCTGGATCCCAGGGATTAGAAAAAATACATAGACAAACACAGATAGTCTATGTAGACTACTCTCCAAAGCGAATTATATGCTGTGACCTAACAGTGCCATCTGAGCATAAAGATTTCAAATCAATGAGTACAATTCAACTGCTTGTTTCATTCCCCAAATATAATCAAAATGATTCTTACTTGGGATTAATCCCAAATGATTCATTTCCTTAATGTGAAATGGTTTTGTTTTCTTTTTCTTCAGGCAGCCAGTCATTTCATTCAAGTTTTATTTCAGGCAGTCCTTTCTAAGAGGCATACTGCAATGCACATAAAAGCTAAGCAAATTGGTAGAAAGATAATTTGATAATTTAACATCAACCAATAGTATATTGCTTTATATGAGATTTTCTGTTCCCAGAAACGAATTTAAGATGTTTCTATTTAGTTGATTGTTGTTTTAGAACAAACATGTAACTTTACAGTTTCTTTTATCTATAGAATTACTTTATTAATTTGTTGTTTCATATAAGGAGTTTTCCATCACATGCTGGGGGGAGGGGGAGGCTGAGACTTTGTATGCCATGTTTCCTGAGAGTTTGCATTTTACAGCTGATTTATATCCCTCTAAAATAGGAGATTGGGGTAATGGGAATGGTGTTAGAACCTTAAGTATAATGGTGAAAGTCTGAATAACTGTGCTTAAGCCATATTTTAGTTGTAATACTGATCATGATAAAATGGCAGCGGAATGCTCACTGTGTCTGCTTTGAAAGACCATATTGGAACACCTGATAGTCATAAATAAACCCCTATGCAGGCATTCTTATCAGTGATGATTTGTACTTCTTGTTTTGTATTTTTTTTTAAACAGGTGGTGAAGTCACTAAACCCAGATTTGCTCAGTATTTCCATGGCAGTCTTGCCAGCCTCACTATCCGACCAGGCAAAATTGAAAGTCAGAAAGTGATTTCCTGTTTGCAGGCGTGCAAGGAAGGTCTGGATATTAACTCCCTGGAAAGTCTTGGCCAAGGAATAAAGGTGAGGGACGAACTGACATTATCTTTGATAACATTTAAAGCTGATTTATAAAATGGAGAGCAGAAGGCAGAGTATAAACGTACTCCCAGAAGCAATCTCATTTCCCATAAAGACATGCAAGTAAAGCGTGGAACCAAAGGGAAGGTGTAACATTGCAAAGAATAATGCTTCCATTATTTCTCATATAAACCTATAAATACCATGGATGTTTTTCCAGGTCATTTTCTCAATGTAACTAGTATTCTATACTGAAACAGGTTATCTGTCCATCAGATCCAGCACAGTTTGTGGTGGGAATTACTTGTGTCAAGGGGTATGTATGTGTTAGCAGCTGCGAAATAACTAGGATAAAAAATCCAGCATTTTTTAAAAAAGCAATGTTTGGATTCAGAAGCAGCCCTCCCCAACTGCACCATCCTTATGCCACATCCCATATAATTCTGAATGGTTTCCTGGCCCACAGGAATGGGGTAGAATTGGAGGCTGCAAGGGACTCCACTCACACATGCTTTGATCCAAACCAACAATGGCTGTAAACATGTAAAAGATTCCACTGTTACCTACAGTAAGGATTAGAGAAAACTGCAAGATATGAAAGGCGGTCATTTCAATGCACATAGTTAGAAAAACCTAAAAATATATATATATATATTATCCTTAACCAAAACTCTGAGTTAAGTTCTTCCAAAATGGCATGCATTCTTTGTGCTTGATTCCCTCTGTACACTCAGTCTGTGATACTGCATAGAGCAGGGGTGTCAAACATGCAGCCCGGGGGGCAAATCAGGCCCCCGAAGGGCTTCTACCAGGCCCTCAGTGGAACTGGCTGTCTTCTGCTTCTTCCAGTTCTGCTGCTGCTGCGTAATGTAGGTTTGCAGCTTACAAAAACACACCTGAACAGCATACTCAAGACTGCAACAGCACAGACATTTTGATATAATAATTCAGAGCAAGAGGTGTCAGTTATCAGACACTGTTAAATAAAAAAAATATTGCAGGGGTGTTAATGTTTTAAGCAAGTTTTTATTTTAAGGGGGGGAAACTCCTCTCTGTTTGTGTCTCTGCTACCTGGCATTACATTTTATGACACACAAGGCCCAGCCCAACAAGGTCACATTTATGTTAGATCTGGCCCTCATAACAAATGAGTTCAACACCCCTGGCATAGAGAATGCATCTGATCATTCTAATGGAAGGTCTATTGATGCCACTGTAATCACTTATGAGATTCTTATATACATAATATTATAAATTTTATGCAAAAGTGTAAAAGATATAAACTAGGAGCTGCTAACCAGTCATGTTGTCTGTAAAATTTCAAAGACCTAATACTGGATTTCTATAAATGTAATAATATCCAAAATTAAACAAGTTTTTTAAAGTATCTTCAGCAGTCAGCTTTATATTGGAATGGTGGAAGCACTTAATCTGTCTCCATATATAAGAAAAATATAACAGCTAAGATCATACTTATTCAACAGAAATTAGAATAACTTCGTAGAAATGTCTGGCTGGAAGAAAATGTGTATAAGTAGATACGTTATTTATTAAAAATTTCTCATGCTCTCTGCCAGCTCTTGTTTCTCCCATGATCAATAGAAAAACAGTTTCTATGTTACTGTTGTCCTGTTTGAAGCCTACTATTCTTTGAAGCCTGCTTAAGGAATGCCAGGGTTGCTTGTCTTCAGTTTTGCCTCCAATAGCTGATCCAGTATGGACAAGAAGCTGTCTGTGTGATCTAGCTGTGGGATGGGGGGAAATGAATGCAAGAGTTTAATTTTTTTTCAGCTTCAAAACATTTTCAATCTCAGATCTACAACCTGGTAGGGTGCAAGTTTCTTCTTTCATTTTTACCTTTTCAGCTGTTTTGAGAGTCAGAGTGACAGCAGGAGGCCAAAATGAAAGAAGCTGTCAGAGAGAGGTCTCATGCAGTGCTTCCTAGTTGGCCTGACAGTGACGGGTCTTGATGAAAGAACCACAGTTGCCCTTAGAGTGGAACAGAACATTAATATAGACAGATTGTTGCTGATTTTCAAAAATAGCTATATACAAATTGTACTTCCGCGTGAAATTGTACACTGATCATGAATGCACAATAGTAGTGTCTACAAAAAAAAAAAGACATTAAGAGTGCACTGATAGTAGCCAGTTTAAATAGTCTACAGATAGTCAATGTGTCTATCTTAATAGAATGTATCTGATTTGTATCATAATATGCATCCTGTCCTTATTAATATTTGAATTTTGGTTCCACAACATTCTATGCTTGCCATAATTGATTCGGCTCAAGAACTGGCAGTCAGAAGACACTGGCCAGGGCTGACTGGCTGCTTGGCAAAGTCCCGGTCACTGACTTCGGCTCAGTCTGCTCCAGTCCTCCGACAGGAGAGGACTGTCTGGAGTATGAGCGCAGGGACAGGCCCTCAAGGCTGAGACAGGTGATAGAAGCCCTTTCCCACACACACACACCATCCCCTGGGCCTTCTATGGGGGCAGTAGGCCCAGAGAAGCCCTTTCCCGCCCCCCCCACACACACCATCCCCTGGGCCTTCTATGGGGGAGTAGGCCCAGAGAAGCCCTTTCCCGCCCCCCCACACCATCCCCTGGGCCTTCTATGGGGGCAGTAGGCCCAGAGAAGCCCTTTACCACCACCCCTGCACCACCCCCTGGGCCTTCTATGGGGGCAGTAGGCCCAGAGAAGTCCTTTCCCGCCCCCCACACCATCTCCTGGGCCTTCTATGGGGGCAGTAGGCCCAGAGAAGCCCTTTCCCGCCCCCCATACCATCCCCTGGGCCTTCTATGGGGGCAGTAGGCCCAGAGAAGCCCTTTTCCACCCCTCTTCCCTTCCTTTCCCCCTTTTCCTTTCTTTCACTCTTCCTCCCCTTCCTTCCTTCCTTCCTTCCTTCCTTCCTTCCTTCCTTCCTTCCTTCCTTCCTTCCTTCCTTCCTTCCTTCCTTCCTTCCTCATAAGAACATAAGATAAGCCAATGTTGAATCAGGCCAATGGCCCATCTAGTCCAACACTCTGTCACACAGCGGCCAAAAATAACACGTGCTATCAGGAGGTCCAGCAGTGGGGCCAGGACACTAGCAGCCCTCCCACTACTGCCCCCTCCAGCACCAACCCTCTCTCCCTTCCACCCTCCCTCCCTCCCTTTCTAGGGCCCGTTGTCTTCCACCACAATGGGTTTCGCTCCCTAGTCTGTTATAATTTCAATAAACAACACTTTTCCTATGAAGAAAGGTTAAAACACTTGAGGCTCTTTAGGTTGGAGAAACGACAACTGAGGGGTGACATGATCGAGGTTTATAAGATTATGCATGGGATAGAGCAGGTAGAGAAAGAAGTACTTTTCTCCTTTTCTCACAATGCAAGAACTCATGGGCACTCAATGAAATTGCTGAGCAGTCAGGTTAGAATGGATAAAAGGAAGTACTTCTTCACCCAAAGAGTGATTAACACATGGAATTCACTGCCACAGGAGGTGGTGGTGGCTACAAGCATGGATAGCTTCAAGAGGGAATTAGATAAGCATATGGAGCAGAGGTCCATCAGTGGCTATTAGCCTCAAGGTATAGATAGGGACTCTGGGGCAAGTGATGCTCTGTATTCTTGGTGCTTGGGGGGGCAACAGTGGGAGGGCTTCTAGTGTCCTGGCCCCACTGCCGGACCTCCTGATGGCACGTGGTATTTTTGGCCACTGCGTGACAGAGTGTTGGACTAGATAGGCCATTGGCCTGATCCAACATTGGCTTCTCTTATGTTCTTAACAGCAAAAAAGAATGAATTTTTACAACTGCTGCTTTGCTATCCTAAAGAGATGACAAATTAAAACTCAGAAAGACATGTCCATTTGTATGCCATAACATAAACAGACTTACACTATCATACAGTGCCATCCTAAGCAGAGTTACATCCTTCTAAGCCTGCTTGGGGTAGCATTAGTGGTTGCCTTCTTTGCTTCCTTCAGGACAGCCCTTGCAAACTAACTATGCCACTTTCAGAGCTCATGCAGGTTCAAGAGCCTTTGGACCCATCTGCCCTAGCTGTGGTGAGGTAAACCTATTCAGTCTGAAGCACCAGATACCTGGGCAGCAGAGATTTAGGGCCAAACTACATATTCCATTTTTAACAGGTTGGGTCCAGATTGTCTGGCTTTGGTTTCCCAGACCCAACTGACTTTCTTTGCAATCACACAGCAACTGCAGAGAAAGGCATTTTACAATTCCCCAGCAAACCAACTGGACTTTGGATGACAGTGTGGAGTGAGCAGGGACTCCTACCTTTTCTGCCTGTGCCACTTTCATGAGAAAAACTTGTCCAAAACTGTAATGTATCAAAATAATGAGATGCCTCACCTAGTCCAGTTATAGTTGGACAGATATACCATACCAACCTGGCTGGTTGTAAAAAAATGTGGGGGTATACTACAGACCTCTGAACCAACTGGAGGAACAGGATGATGCATTTGTACAACAGCTTGCTAAACTTTCACAGAGACAGGATGTAGTGGTTATGGGAGATTTCAACTATCCAGATATTTGCTGGAAATCTAACTCTGCTAGACATGGGGCATCCCACAGATTCTTGAATAGTCTTGTGGACAACTTCATCTCTCAGAAGGTGGAGGTGGGAACCAGAGGATCTGCTATCCTAGATTTAATTCTGACTAACAGGGAAGAACTGGTTGATGAGGTTAATGTAGGATCCTTGGGGAATAGTGACCATGTCAGCTTGGAATTTGACATACGGAAGGATGTGAAACCAGGACATTGTAGGACTCATATCTTGGACTTCAGGAAGGCTGATTTCAAAAAACTCAGAGAAATATTAGATAGGATCCCGTGGCTGGAAATGCTGAGGGGGAAATCTGCACAAGAAGGATGGGAGATGCTGAAAAATGATGTGCTTAAGGCACAATTGCAAACTGTTCCAGTAAGAAAGAAAGGTGGGAAATGGGTAATGAAGCCAAGGTGGCTGAGCAAGGAACTCTCTGAAGAGCTGAGACTAAAAAGGGAAATGTACAGGAAATGGAAGGAGAGCCAGATTACTGAGGGTGAGTACAAGAAGCAGGCTCAAATCTGTAAGGATGGTATCAGAAAGGCTAAAGTGCAGATGGAGTTGAGTCTTGTGAGGGATGCTAAAAATAACAAGAAAAATTTCTATGCCTATGTTTGGAGCAAAAAGAAGAACAGGGATGGGGTAAGCTCATTGCTAGGGGAAGATGGTCAAGTCTTAACAAGGGATGAAGACAAAACGGAATTACTCAACTCTCACTTTGCATCAGTCTTTAACTGTAAGGCGAACTGTATACAAACTGAAGTATGCAGGACATATGAAGGAAGGAGGAACTGCCAGTCCAGAGTAAGTAAGGAAATGGTTAGAGAGCATCTAGCTGCCGTAAATACTTTCAAATCTCCAAGGCCGGATGGCTTTCATCCCAGGGTGCTAAAAGAAATTGCAGATGTTATTTCAGAGCCTCTGGCTCTAATCTTTGAGATGTCCTGGAGTACTGGTGTTGTTCCGGAAAACTGGAGAAGAGCGAATGTTGTCCTGATCTTCAAGAAGGGAAAGAAGACGGACCGGGGAAATTACAGGCATGTCGGCTTGACGTCAATACCTGGAAAAATTCTAGAGCAGTTTATCAAATGCTCTGTCTGTGAACACCTTGGATGGAATGAGTTAATTGGTAGTAGCCAGCATGGGTTTATCAAGAATAAGTCATGCCAGACCAACCTTATCTCCTCTTTTGACAGAGTTACTAAAATGGTTGAATCTGGCAATACTATGGATATAGTGTATCTAGAATTCAGTAAAGCATTTGACAAAGTTTCTCATGATATCCTAGAGGATAAGCTGGTTAAGTGTGGCCTGGATGATGCAACTGTTGGATGGATTCATGGTTGGTTGAAAAATCGTACCCATTGAGTGCTCATAAATGGCTCTGCATCTACGTGGAGGGAAGTCTCCAGTGGAGAGCCACAGGGCTCATTCCTGGGCCCAGTGTTGTTCAATGTTTTTATAAATGACCTGAAGGAAGACATAGAGGGGATGCTTATCCAATCTGCAGATGACACAAAGCTGGGTGGGATTGCTAATTCTTTTTTTTTTTTTTTTTTGTAAAACTCTCTTAAAAAAGAGAGAATTTTATTCTTTTTATAAGAAACAGGAAGGGTAGACAGATGGAGAAAGAAAAAGATGGAGTGAAATTTTTCCTGTTAGTGGGTGTTAGTTTAGGTTAATAACCAATACCAGTTTTGGCATCTATCGTGGTTAGAAGATCTTCTTTTTAGCTATTACGAAGTCCAAAATCACTCTATTAATACAGTTAGTAAAGTCCATTGGGGTTAGTAATTAAACAGCTCCTTTCAGATGTTACACGAACAGTCCTCAAAGTGTCTTCTTTTTAAATCTCTTCCAGTTATGGATTGAGCCCATTTGAACTTTGAGGTCTTCCGTTCCATCACCACTTTCCCCTGGGCTGCTGTCTTCTCCGCTTGTCCCAGTTTGGAATACTGCATCTTCCTCGCTGCTGGCGTGTCTCTTCAGAAGTTTCTGTATTTTAAAGATGAAATCCTTCTTCTTTCTTTTTTCTTTTTCCTTAAACTTCTGGCTTTCAGGCTTCCTGGGCTCCACAAACTCTTCGGATAAAATTAGATCTCCAGCTTGTCGCTTGCTATGCTCAACATCCCCTTCTACTGGCAGAGTATTCTCTTTTATAAAAGCGGAATAGGCTTTGGGAGCCTCATCCACCTCTACTTTTAATTTTATCGCTTCACTGCCAGTTAGGGGTGCCAAGACATTTGTCAAGGTAAATCCGAGATCGTCTTTCTCTTCTTCTTTAACGCCCTGGAAACCTAGAGTCAAATTCGCTTTCTGTTCAATCTCCATCATCTTTCCAGTTGTTTCCAATATCTGTTTCTGTCGACTGATGAGAACACTATCCATTTTAAACAGAGTTTCGTTGATTTTCCGCAATTGTTCCAGCAGGGGGCACAGCATCTCCTTTTCCTGTTGATTGACAGCAAGCTCTTGGGGGGCTGTCTGGACCGGAAGTCCCTCCTCTCTCCTCTTCCGGTATCTGCAGGACTTTTCCCAGTATCGACATTTTGTTTTTTTTGTTTACTTTTAAAAAGTTCGTGCCGCATCCCCCAGGAAGCTAAGATGATCAAAATCTTCCATGCAACCCCAACGGTACTTTCACCAACACTTTTTCTTCTCTCAGCCCCCCTTCGCGCTCCCTTTATAGATCTTGTTTCTCAAAAGGGGGTGGGAACTCCTCCCTCCTCCCAACGCTTATACGCATGTAGGGGGGCGGGATTGCTAATTCTGAAGAAGGCAGTCAGGATTCAAAAGGATCTAGACAGGCTGGAACAGTGGGCTAAGGCAAATAAAATGAATTTCAATAGAGATAAGTGCAAAGTCCTACACCTAGGCACAAAAAATCAAAGGCGAAGATATAGAATGGAAGGGACTTGGCTTGACAGCAGCACATGTGAAAGGGATCTAGGTGTTCTGGTTGATCACAAGCTCAACATGAGCCTGCAGTGTGATGTGGCTGTGAAGAAAGCTAATGCAATCTTAGGATGCATTAACAGAAACATTGTGTCCAGTTCATGGGAGGTGGTAGTTCCACTCTTATTCTGCTATGGTCAGGCCTCACCTGGAGTACTGTGTCCAGTTTTGGGTACCACACTTCAGGAAGGATATTGACAAGCTTGAGTGTGTCCAGAAGAGGGCAACCAGGATGGTGAGAGGGTTTGAATCTTATGAGGAAAGGCTGAAAGAGTTGGGTATGTTTAGCCTGGGAAAGAGAAGACTTAGAGGGGACTTGATTGCAGTCTTCAAGTATTTGAAGAGCTGTTATGTAAAAGATGGAGCAGTTCTATTCTCTCTTGCTCCGGATTGCAAGACTAGATCTAATGGGTGGAAATTACAAGGGAGTCGTTCCTGGCTAGATATCAGGAGAAACTTCCTAACTGTAAGAGTGGTTGAGCAGTGGAGGTGCTCCTCCACTGCCTTGGGAGGTGGTGGATGCTCCTTCCCTTTCAAGCAGAGGCTGGACGACCATCTTTTGGGTATGTAGGTATGTAGGGCTATCTTTTGGCTATGCTCCTGCAGAGTGCGGGGGGTTGGACTAGATGACCTGCAAGGTCCCTTCCAACTCTAACGTTCTATGATTCTGTGAGTGTATACATATGGATGGTGCCATGTTGTCAATCATCTAGCTGGCAGTTTCACAGTATATTAAGAGTTTGTTTATTGCTGGTAGCCAAAGGCAGTTACAATTTTAACACAAGAAGTGTCAGAAATTAAAGGGGAAAATACAAGAACTAAGCAGACCCCAAAACATCATCATCATTAACAACAAGAAAAACAATAACAATATTGCACTGGAAACCTATGTCCAGCTGATATGGGTTCCAAGTTGACATGCTCCCTAGTAATGCAAACAATACTGTAACAGCATTTCAGGGAAATTAGGCCAAAAATGAAAGATCCATGATTAGGATCAGGTTAAAAAAAATCCCAAACAAACTGACAACAACACCATGTAGCATCCTCATGAGGTTGCTTTGAAAATTTGGAAAGGGACTGGAAGAGCTGTATACTTTGATCCCTTGCCTTCTCCATGATTTAAAAAGCCCTGCTGAAGGTACAGTTAGCTCTGCATGGTAGAAGACCCCATGCAAGACAACTTCTTGAACCTGTCCCTATCCACATAGCAAATTGTACGTTCAAAAGTGCTATTTAAAACCTGGAAGAAACTTTTTTTTGGTAAAATTTGTGTCCTCACTTTCTGCCCCCACAAGGGCCACCAAGGCAGCTATCAAATTAAAAAAAAATAATAAAATCACATTTTTAAATCATTAACACCAAAAAGGACATCAACACATAATTAAAACAAATGAAATTAGAACTGAAATATATACAAATACATAAAAGCAATAGTCAAAACTTTGGGCAGGAAGAAGGGATACTGAGGGAAGGCCAAACATAACAAAAAAGTCTTCATCTGCTAACAGAAGAAGACAACAGAAGGGAATAGACAAATCTCCATGGGGAGGGAGTTCCACAGTTTTGGTGCCATGACCAAGAAGCCCCTCTTCTGGTTTGCCTCCCACCTTAGAAGGTGGGGACACTCAAAGCAGGGCCTCCAAAAATGACTGTAGTGGTCAGGTAGAATTATAAGGGAGTAGGTGGCCCTTCAGACACATTCTCTTGTGAATTAATCATCTTTTTCCCAGTTTTTAATAGGGATGCCAGTCCCCAGGTGGGGACAGGAGATCCCCCGATTTTGGAGGCTCCTGCCCACCACTGGCCAGCTGGTTGGCAGGGGAAGCCCTGCCCTAAGCCCCACCCCCAACAGCGAACACACATGGCCACCCCTCTCCCTCCTTTCCTGTGAGATTTAAAGGGCCCTCCAGCTGATTTGGCAGGAGCACGTGGGCCCCTTGAAATGCTTTTTGAGGAGCAGGGGCCTCACAGGCCTGAATTCCAAGTAGTGAATTTGCCATTTGTAGTTCAGGAATGCAAAGCCCTGGCTTGTTTGGAATTCAGGCCTATGAGGCCCCTGCTCCCCAAAAGGCTTTTAAAGAAAAGGTTCCCTTTAAATTGTTCTTGCAAGCTGGTGCAGAGGGCACCTTCCATGGGGCTGCAACCCCAATGTGATGATGTCACTTCTGCATGATATCATCTCATTGGGGACATCCCTGCCCCTTCCAGGAGCGCTCCCCCAAAATCCCCCACCAGGGAGGAGGCAGGACCTTGCAACCCTCATTATTACAGCAGCCACATGAGGCTAATTAAAAGCTATTGATAATCCCTATAGCAGATCTTTCATATTTCATTCAGCTTGGCCTGCAGGAAAAGAAGTTGGCTCTGCCATACGTCCCATAGCACAAGTTTCAATCCAGTTAAACTTTCAGCCTTTCTTCCCAGTTAGTGCCTTAGGAAAATGAATAAAATACTTGCAGTCTTCCTCTCACTTCCGAAAATATGGCCTGGTCTACAACACAGTAGAATGAAGTGGTGGAATCCTGATGCAGTACAATAGACGATATTGGCTGAGATTACACATGAGTTATACTATTTTTAATGGTCTCCTACATTAATTAAGAATTTGCATGTTAAAAAAACAAACAAAACAAACAGGTTGTCGCCTACCTTGTTTACGACTGCATAAGTTTTCTCTTGTATAGGGAGTGGTTTTATATCAGTGTTGATTCAAAAACAGTATCCCCCAGTTGCAGTCTCACGTGGTACAATCTGTCCTTATCATATCAGAATTTCTATTGCTTTGTTCTGGTACCTATACTACAAGGTCAGTACCGAGACTGTGATCTGGTTGACCAGGAGTTGATTTGCCTGGTAGTATATGAAAGCATGCTTCCAATTAAAACAAGGAACTATAACTAAAGTAACCTTACAGAAAATATATTAATGTCCTGCATTAAGCAGGATATTTTTGTGGATCATGCAGAGATATACTGACCCTCATATGTCATCATAATGAGCTGCAGTTACAGCTAAAACACAATAGTTAAACATGAACAGTAGGGAAAATCATCTCAATTCACAGCAGCTGCACTGACTTTTAATTTTCTTTTTCTGTTAATTATAGCTACAATAACTACTAAAATGTGTGGTAGATTAGTGCCTAGTGGGTGCTTGTTCTTAAAAGGCTTTTATGTACAGAGCAAATATTAGCTAATAAAATTATAGTTTTTCTTTACTTTATTAGGAATTTAACCAGTCTTTAAGAAGCATTCTTTAGAAATCTGTTATTCTAAGCATTTTGTTCTGTATATCATCCCCAAGTACTAATTTTATAATCCCCCCACCAGTATCACTTCAATCCTTCTCAGTCAGTACTTGTTATGGAAGGAGATGACATTGAGAATATAAATCAAGCTCTCCAAAAGGTCTCCTATATCAACTCAAGACAGTTTCCTACTTCAGGCATTCGCCGTCTTAAAGTCTCATCTAAAGTCCAGTAAGTTAAATTCATTAAGGTTGATTAATCCAGCAATACTTTGGTAAATTCATGTTACTTTGAGTTTTTAATAATTAAATACAAGTAAGTATCTATCAAAGTTGGGCATTTACTTAATTGGCTAATGGTTGGGTTTTTTTTAAGAATTGCATTTAGTTTCACAAAGACATAATTTCAGCTATGGAGTCATTTCCTAATTCCTGCATGCCCATTGACTTCAGATAGAGTTCTGGGTGTGCATGAAATGGGATCCTGGTGCACTCAGTGTAAAGAGATGATTAGGTTCTTGATGCAGTTTTAACAAGATAGCTGTATCAAGCCTATTAAGTATCAGTTTGAGTACCTAATGTAAAATGTTTAACAATTAGAAACCATCTAATCGCCTTTTAACTACTGACTGTTTATTATATGTTCTTTAAGGGTTTGATTATATGTGCAGTGGCCTTGCCAAAAGTCCATGCCTACCAATGATATGCTTAGCTAGTCGTAATAAATGTGCTCCTCATGTTCACTTGGGCCTCAGAACAGTTCCAGAGCTGATCAATGAGCAGGCACAAAAAGAAAAATATCCTAGGGGGAAAAAATTATCCTCTGGATGAACTGTTGTTCTTTAGAGTTTGTATTTCCAGACAAGGGAAGAATCTGTGTTAAAGCCTCTTCCATGAAGTTAATAAATAATATATTTTTCAGATGTTTTGGTGAAGATATCTGCATTAGTATCCCAGATATAGATGCCTATGTAATGGTGTTTCAGGCCAAGGAGCCCAAGATTACAATAAGTGGAATGGATCATTTTGCGAGACCGGCTACACAATTTGAAAATGAGAGAGGTGTGAATCTCTTACCAGATATCAGAATTGTCAGCACAGTCACCAAAATGGAACATCCTCCTGACTTCAAAGAAACTATGGATAGAGGTTTGTAGGTTTTGTTTTAAGATTAGTTTTGGCGTCTGTGACAGCAGTGACTCAGCCGCAGGGAGCAAAGTAAAGAATTATACCCTGCTGAGAAGTTTCTCTATTGTATGTTTAATATTGAAAAGCAAACCTAGCTAAGATTGCTCCAGGTGTGATTGGAGTTATGTAGTCTTCTATAATCCAATAAAATGTGCTTCTGTGAAGGAAGGTTAGAAATAAGTATATTGAAATGCAATTGATTCTGCAGGCAAATGTTCTTCACCTTTTGTACACTTACTATATATGCAATATATTTTGTAGACTTGGAATATATTGTAAACTTACAGTATATTTACTGATGCATTAATATCTCACCCTTCAACAAAACATTGTTTCTAGGTAGGTTCAAAAAGTTAATTACAGAACACACAATACCGTGGATAATAATAATAATAATAATAATAATAATGATAATAATAGCCACAGGAGACCTGTTGCAATAATGGCAAACAAATCTTATCTGTTTCCCCAGTTTGTCAAATAATACCTTCTGGTTGAATAAGAATATTAATGAGAGCATATATAATCACATAGATCCATACAAATTAAAGTGTGCATGCAACAGTCTATAATCTTTCAGTTGATAATATCTTTCATCTATCAACAAAAGATTGTCTATGCATTATTGTTGTCTCATAGTTATCCAGTTGACTGACTTAGAGGAAAAGTGTTGTATCAGATTATAATAAATCTGTAAAAAAAAAAAAAAAAAAGAGGAAGATGCACAAATGCAGATAGAAAGTAGCACTTTTGGAGATATATCAAGAGACTGTGTGGGATAATAGACTATCATATGGCTATCATGAAGGACAATAGAGGCTAGCCAGCAGTATCATGTCACTTCTATTCTGAGGTCCCTTAACTGGCTGTCTATTAATTTCCATATCCATTTCATGGTGTTGGTGTTCACCTTCAAATCTCTTCATGACCTGGAGGTCACATAGTTGAAGGACTGCCCTTCTCTCCATGTTCCTGTGTGGTGGCTTTTCTCTTCCCAGCAAGGTCTACTGTCAGTAGATACACACCCCTTGTCCAAGGCACCATAGGCAACAGTGGCCCAAGCCTTTTCAGTGGCTGCCCTCCGTCTCTGGAACAGTATACCAGAAAAAATCATGGGACTCCTACCCTCCTGGCAATCTAGTGAGGCTGAAAAACAGAACAGTTCCGAAGAGCTTTGGGGGCAGCCTAAAGCTGGACAAAGGGGAAACCCCCTGCTGATGTGTTTAGATTGGTTCTTGTATATCTTGTTTTAATGGGTGTTTTATTAAATGGTTTTCATGCAGTTTACGTATCTTGGCTCCTGAGATCCTCAGGAGAAAGGTGGGCATATAAATATTTTGAAAGTGCCCCAGGAGCCCCCACCAGCCAGGTGAGTACACCTGGCAACCCTGAGCTTAATCCTGACAACATGGAGGTGCAACTGGTGAGCAGAAGGACTGACCTAGGTACAGAGGTGTCTCCTGTTCTGGATGGGATTGCATTCCTCTTACAGGAGTAGGCTTACAAATTTAGGGATGCTGGTGGACTCGGGACATCTGTTGGATAAGCAGTGGTGGTCAGGAGCACCTTTCACTGGCTTCAACCTTTCCTCAGGAAAAAAAGATCCTGCCACTAGGGCTCATGTCCTGGTAACAACTAGTATAGTTTACTGCAGTGCATAGTGTTTTAGGTGGTGAGGTTTTAGAGGGTGAGGTTTGGGAATGAAAGGGACCTCAGCAGGGTACAATGTCATAAAGTTCACCCTCCAAAGCAGCAATTTTCTCCAGGGAAATAGCTCTCTGTAGCCTGGAGATCAGTTGTACATGTGGGAGATCTCCAGGCCCCACCTGGAGAGTGGCAACCCTAGCAATGCACTTTACCTGGGTCTGCAAATTATAACTGGCACAGAATGCTTCAACAAGGAGGTTGACTGGAATGGATCGTAGGGACTATGTTATTTCAGTCTTGTTCTATCTACACTGGCTTCCAGTTTGCTTCCAAGCAATTTGAAGTGCTGGTATTGACCTTTAAAACCCTATATGGTTTGGGACCGGCACACCTGAAGTATCGCTTTCTCCCATAGGAAGCTATTCAGCCATTAAGGTCATATTTGGAAGCACTGCTTCAGGTTTCCCTGTTATCTGAGGGTAAATGGGTGGTAACCTGGGAAAGGGCCTTCTCAGTCATGGCACTGACACTGTGGATTTCCTTTCCCAGTGTGAATTGTTTGTCCCTGTGTATCAGTAACTTCTGCTAGTGGGTGACAATCTTTTAATTTCATTTAGTATTTCCTTACTGGCAGGGGTCTTTTGGGGGGGGGAGCGCACCGGAGCACAGCTCCAGGAGCTCAGGAGCCAAGCCCCACCCCCAGCCGGCTTCCCCGGGATTCTTTCAGGCAGCCGAATGTCAATTTCAACTCCATTATATCCTATGGGCCATTGAAGTCAATGGTGAAAACATAGGGTATATTCTGGGGGCTGGAGGGGAGGGGTTTGAGGAGAGGCTCCAAACTCACAGGGTAGCTGATGGAGCCTCCCCCCAAGATGCCCACCAAATTTCAAGAACATTGGATCAGGGGGTCCAATTATATGGGCCCCCAAACAGGTTGCCCCTATTCCCTCCATTGTTCTCTATGGTGGGGAAAAAAAGTTACTTGGACCCCCTGATCCAATGTTCTTGAAACTTGGTGGGTATCTTGGGGAGAGGTTCCACCAGCTACCCTGTGAGTTTGGAGCCTCTCCCTCAAATCCCCTCCCCTCCAGCCCCCAGAATATACCCTATGTTTTCACCATTGACCTCAATGGTCCATAGGATATAATGCGGCCGAATTGCCACCGAATTTCTTTCATTCCCTCCTTTCCTTCTCTCTTTTTCCTCTTTCCCTCCTTCTTCTCTTCTTTTTTCCTCCTTTCCCTGTTTCCCTCCTTCTTCCCTCTCTTTCTTTCCCTCCCCTTTCCTTCTCTTTCTTTCCTTCTTTCCTTCTCTCTACTCTCTTTCTTTCCTTCTCTCTTTCCTCCTTCTATGGCCCAACTCTCATGAGAAGGAGTTTAAACTTTAAACCCCTTCTCTCTTAGCTCCCCCACCCAGACCAGCTGGGGAAGGGAAGGGGAGGCTTTTGAAGATGCCTCCCCCCCTTTTGCTTCCCCTTCTGACATCACTTCCAGTGATGTCAGGGGGCATGGCATATGCTAATAGCCTAATAGCTCATTAGCATACCATATGCTAATGAGCTCCTGCAGCTGTTTTTCTATGAAAAGACCCCTGCTTACCGGCCCTTCTTCATTTCTATGTTTTAATAGTTGCTTTCTTTGTGTGCATTGTTTTTAAAGTTGGCTATTAATCTTTATTTCTGGAGCTGTGGTGGCTCAAGTGGTTAAGACTCTGAACTGCAGGCTGTGGAAGGTTAGTAGTTCAGCAGTTCAAGACCTGGGTGCTGCAAGATGGAGTGAGCTCCCGTCTCTGATTCCAGCTCCTGCCAACCTAGCAGTTCGAAAGCAAGAAATTGCAAGTAGATAAATAGGTACCACTTCGGTGGGAAGGTAACAGCATTCTGTGCACCTTGGTGTTTAGTCATGCTGGCCACATGACCACGGAAACATCTTCGGACAGCGCTGGCTCTTCGGCTTTGAAACGGAGATGAGCACCGCAACGTTAGAGTCAGATTCGACTGGCTTTCAAGCAAGGGAACCTTTACCTTTACGTTTATTAATCTTTTAAAACTGTTTACAGCCTTGATGGCACTAATT
Source organism: Gekko gecko (assembly GCA_029375565.1). Taxonomy (NCBI): domain Eukaryota; kingdom Metazoa; phylum Chordata; class Lepidosauria; order Squamata; family Gekkonidae; genus Gekko; species Gekko gecko. The sequence goes on from JAPDNY010000008.1 coordinate 97,995,195, forward strand.
GAGTGGAAAGTCAGGATTAAGTGTTTTAAATGAATAGTTTATAGCTTCCTTTTTGATTTTACAGGCTAAACATGAGTTTGCCCATCCTCTGAAACTGAATGAGGGTTTCCTGCTCTTTGTGCCTGCATTAACAAGACTTACACAGCAGTTTTATTATCTTATCCTGTTTCATTGCTGCAGTTTTATCTGTTGATGGTCTTTGACTTTTTATTGATTGTATTATACTATCACTAGGAATAAGGCCTGTTGTGGAAATAAATACAAAGAGCTCTAGAAAGAAGCTCTGGGCTGGTGCCCTGGCCTTGGGCAGTCAGTGTCAATTTGCTGTGATGACCTCAGCACGGTATAAAGACACAGAGCTTACCATTTTCTCCAGGGGAACTTATCTCTACCATCTGAAGTGCAGTTGTAATTCTGAGTGATCTCCAGCCCTCCCCTGGAGATTGGCAAAAATGGTTCCCCAGGAGGAAATGGCTGGTTTGGAGGGTGGAGTCTATGGCATTGTACCTGTCTGAGGTCCCACCACTCCACAAACCCCACCCTCTCCAGGCACGACCCCTCAAATCTCCAAGTGTGTTCCAGCCTATCTCCTTCCCAGCCTATCTCCTTCCCAGCCAACCATCAACCTACCTTTATCTGCCCCTCTGACTTCAGTTTTCCATTGCCTCCCCCCTCCCTCCTGGAGAACAGTTGTAATTCTCAGTCATCTCCAGCCCCCACCTTGAGATTGGCAACAATAGGTCCCCAGGAGAAATGGCTGGTTTGGAGGGTGGAGTCTATGGCATTGTACCTGTCTGAGGTGCCACCTCTCCTCAAACCCCACCCTCTCCAGGCTCCACTCCTCAAATCTCCAGGAATTTCCCAGCCTGGAGCTGGCAACCCTATCTCCTTCCCAGCCAACCATCAACCTACCTTTATCTCCCCTACTGACTTCAGTTTTCCATCTCCTCCCCCTCCCTCCTGGATAGCAATTGTATTTCTAAGTGCTCACCAGCCCTCCCCTGGAGACTGGCAACAATGGTTCCCCATGAGATGGCTGGTTTGGAGGGTGGAATCTATGGCACTGTACCTGTCTGAGGTCCCACCCCTTTCTCAAACCCCACCCTCTCCAGACTCCACCCCTCAAATCTCCAGGAATTTCCATACATAAAGTTGGCAACTTTATCTCCTCCCCTCTCAGGAGCCTCTTCCTAGGCAAGGTTCTGTCTTTCTCGTTAGTGGGGAGCAAAGCAGCTTACTTCATTCTCCTCTTCGGCTTTGTAATCTATACAGCAACCCTGCAAGGTAGGTTAGGCAGAAAGTCTGGGGCTGGTCCAAAATCATCCAGGCAGCTTCCATAGGGAGGCACCTGCTGAACAGGAGCAAGCACTCAGGGATAGTCATCCTGAGAGTGCTGGCAGGCCTAGTGTTGCCAACAAAGACAGATTGATGCAAAGGAGGATGGAAAAGTCTCCATATCTCTTGCCTTAAATTGGTTTTGATGCCAGCAGAGTGAGAAAATGCCAGAGGCTCTGTATGGTTGCCCCATGGTAAATGGACCAAACAGTTCCTAAAGATTTTCCAAAACACTACTCTGTCAATAATTCATTTTCTACACTCACAGCGTCCAGAATGCAACACATCCCTAGCACTTTGAATTAGCATCAGAGCTTTAAGAGCTGTCCAGCTGTCACCTGGTATTCCATGGAAGAAATGGGTTGTTTTAAGGGTGGGGTCTATGGCATTGTATCTGTCTGAGGCTTCCTCTTCCTCCTCCTCAGACCCCACCCTCAGCAGGCTTCATCCCTAAAATATCCTGGAATTTTCCAACATGGAGCTGGCAACCTTATGTCCTTTCCAGGGAACCATCAGCCTACCTTTCTCTGCCTGTCTGTCTTCAGGTTTACATCCCCCACCCCCCGGGCAGCCTCTGCATAAGGAGAGGGCTGTCTTCCCTGCAGTGGAAGTTTCCCCATATGATCCACACAACAACCCTGTGGGGTATGTTAAGGTAGAAAGTCTGTGAATGGTCCACAACCCCCCAGGCAGCTTTTATAACATGAACCTGGGACCTGCACACCATCCTCTGAAGCACTCTCAGGTACATATCTGTGGCAGTAATGGGGTGACTGCTGGCACCTTTTCATACCATTTGTTGCCTTGTGGTGTGATCTGTCTTTTTTGTGGTGTGGCATGATTGTGTTATTGGGTTTGTTTCTTTTGAAGGGGAAGTGATGTGTTGTGAGTGAGGAAATATTTTACCTCAGGATATACCAGGTCGCATATGCAACTGACAGTTCTAACTGTCTTGTGGGGGGGGGGGAGTTTGAGGTGTGGAATGGAGTGAAGTCCAATCAGCTTCCGTATGCAAATGACCTTGAAACACCAGCCCAATCAGAGAAGAGTGGCCTAGGCTGCAGTGGGCAGGAGAGAACTCAGGCAACACAGCCAGTGGCTAGAGACACCTTGTGATTGACACATCCAGGGCTCTTTTTGTAGCAGGAACTCCTTTGCATATTACATGACACACCCCTAATGTAGCCAATCCTCCAAGAGCTTACAGAGCTCTTCTTACAGGGGCTACTGTAAGCTCTTGGAGGATTGGCTACATTAGGGGTGTATCACATAATATGCAAAGTAGTTCCTGCTACAAAAAGAGCCCTGGACACATCACAGAGCAAACTGATTTTGCCGGTCATAGAACCTTGCCACCCCAACTGGCTTTTATATAATAAGAAAGGATGTTATTGTCTATATAATAAGCCACCATGAATATAGTTAAATAGAGAGGCAGTATATTATTTTAAATAAATGAGTGAATAAATACTAGCAGAAAAGCGAGACAATTAAACTGCAGCATCATGAGAAACAAAAATGAAATACAAGGGAGTCATAAAGGACAGGTGTGGGAGTAAGTTTGCCCCCCCCCCCACTCAGAGATCTCAAGTGCCCTAGAGAAAGGAGTCTTGTGTTTTACAAAAAAAAAAAGAGGTGTATAGGCATGAAGATTTAAATACTTCCCAACACCTCTCTCTTCTTTGGTGTAGTATAGAGCCAGTTTGGTGTAGTGTTAAGAGCGGCAGACTCTAAACTGGAGAACTGGGCTTGATTCCCCACACCTCCACATACAGCCAGCTGGGTGACCTTGGGTCACTCACAATTCTTTCAGAGCTGTTCTCTCAAGAACAGTTCTCTCAGAACTCTCTCAGCCCCACCTACCTCACAAGGTGTCTGTTGTGGGGAGAGGAAGGGAAAGAGATTGTAAGCTGCTCTGAGACTCCGAGTGCAAGATGGGGTATTGATCCAATCTCCTCCTCCTCCTCCTCCTCCTCTTCTTCTTCTCCTTCTTCCTGTTCCTCTTTCTCCTCCCCTTCTTATTTGTCTTCCTCCTCCTCCTCCTCTTCCTCTCTGATTTTCACCCTACCTTGGCAAAACTGGAGAGTGCCCAAGAAAACAAACGATTTTCTATCTGAGTCGAATACAGAGTAGCACAAGGTTTCATTCCCCCTTCATGTACACTCGTGATTTGCTTTAAAAGAGACCCTCCCTCCACTTACTTCACACAGGAAAGGGAGGGGTTGCCTATCTTGTAGACCTATCAAGGCAAGTAGTGTTGTTTCAGCAAAAAACTACTACTGTAGTGCTTTCTCATGATATTGGCATAATTCAGATTCTGAATCAGTAGCTCTCTTATTAAGAGAGATAATTTGATCCTTCCTTATCATTGATCTCTTATATTACATTTGGTTTGGAGTCTGTGTATTTACCTATATCATACACTTTGGCCTATATCACACACATCAACAGGACTCTGCCAGCATCAGCCATGGAATATTAATGTATTTGAAGGACTTAGTGCAAATATGGGTCATGCCTGAATCTGAAAATTAATCAGAGTATACCTCTCTATGATCGGTTAAAGCATAGCTGGGTATGCTTTTATGGTTTCCTGGACAACTTATATTCTAATAGCAAAATCGGCCAGTCTTTGGATACTTAAATCTGGTGATTGGAGTTGTTAATACATTGGGGAATTTTAAAAAGCTGAAAACAATAAAAGGAGCTCCTGTAGCTTTAAGCAACAGATTCCCTCAGTGGCTGCTGCTAGGCAACCACAGTATTCCAAGCTGGTTTTCTCTGAATTAAAGGCAGGAGGAGGGGCCTATTTTGCCCTTTGTCTCATTAGGGACAGGCCTGACTAGGGTTGCCAGCTCCAGAGTGGGAAGTTTCTGGAAATTTTGGGATTGAGGGCAGGGTTTGGGGAGGGGAGAGGCCTCAGCCAGATATAATGTCATAGTCACCTTTCAAACAAGTCATTTTCTCCAGATGGACAGATCTCTGTCATCTTGAATTCAGTTGTAATTCTGGGAGATCTCCAGGTCCCACCTGGAGGTTGGCAGTTCTTGGCCTAGCAGCAACCACTGGCTGACTTGATATCACCTGACTTGCATAACTCATCTAGACTTGGCTGCTTGCTACTGTTCAAAAGCAGCCATTCTGTGAAAGCCAGTGTGGTATAGTGGTTAGAGCTTTAGAATACAGTCTGGGAGACCCAGGTTCGAATCCCCATCTTGCTGTGAAAGCTCACTGGGTGATTTTGGACCAAACACATACTTTCAGACTAACCTACCCCACTGGGGTCTTGTACAAATAAAAAGTAGGAAAGGAAACTAATGTAAGCCACTTTGCTCCCCACTGCGGAAAAGGGTGGGGTATAAATGAAGTCAAAAACAATAAATATATCTGAAAATGGGAGGCAGGTTGCTGAATGGCTGAGAAGGAGAGAATGAGGCAGGTAATGGAGGGGATATCCTTTCCTTCCCCAGGGGGAGGGAAAGGGGAAATAGTGTGGGGAGAATACAAGGGAAAGTGACACACCCCTCACAAATCCTTCAGGGTTCCCTACCATGCAAGTGGGCCTGGCCCAGTGGCTGGCACCACACCAGTTGGCCATAGTTTTCCTAGGTAGAGGCTGCCCAGGGGGGAGAGAGGGAAAGGTTAAGACAGAGGGGCAGATAAAAGTAGGTTGGCTGTTGGATGGGAAGAAGATAGGGTTGCCAACTCCAGTTTAGGAAATTCCTTGAGATTAGGGGTTGGAGAGTGGGGTTTGAGGAGAGGACAGACATCAGATGAGTATAATGCCACAGACTCCATCCTCCAAAGTCCTCCATGGGGATTAGGGCTGAGGACTAGAAATCACCCAGGATTACAAATGCTCTCCAGATGACAGAGATCAGTTCTCCTGTAGAAAATGGCTGCTTTGGAGAGTGGATTCCATGGCATTATACTCTGCTGAGGTGCTTCCCTCCCTAAACCTTGACTTCCCAAGGCTCTACCTCCAAATGTCCAGGAATTTCCCAGCTAAGAGCTGGCTACCCAATGAGGAACTGACCTCTGTTGCTGGGAGATCCCTTGTGATTCCAAGAGATCTCCATTGGCAACCCTAGAAGGAGAGAAGGAAGAAGGAAAAGTGAAGAGGCCATGGGGGCTTTCAGGAAATGGAAAGAGGAAATAGTGGGGGAGGGAAAAATGAGATTCCTCCCACAAGTTCTTGCAGGTTTCCACTTGGCCTTCATAATGAGGACAAATCTAAACATTACAAATTATAAGAGACAAAGCAGGACCTGCATGGACCTTATGGGAGTGGACATCCCATTCTCCTTGCTTTTGATTCTCCCTCTCCCCCCACTACTTTTCACAGTCTCCCTCCACTACCATTTCTTACTTTCTGTATCTTTTCATCACTTTGATGATTCCCCCATGCCTAGTGTCACTCCTTCTCTCTCTTCTTCTCTCTCTTCTTCCCTTCCCAAATGCCTACTGTTACTCTCCCTTTCTCTCTTTCCCCCATGCCTACTGTTACTTTTCTGTCTCTCTTTTTAATAGAATCATAGAGTTGGAAGGGATCTACTGGGTCATCTAGTCCAGTCCCCTGCACAATGCAGGAAATTTACAACTACCTCCCCAACACCCCTAGTGACCCCTGCTCCTCCCTTCCCCCATTCCTACTGTCACTCTCTTTCTCTTTCCTGTATGCCCACTGTCAGTCCTTCGTTCTTTCTTGGTCTGTCTATTTCTCTTCCTGTGCCTACTGTCATTCCTCCTCTCTCTTTCTGTTTCTTTTCTCCCTCCCCAACCCCAACCCCATCTCTCTCTCTCTTTTTTCTCTTTTCATCCCCACCTCCATACTTAGATTCTATTTTTTAGCTGGGCCACCACTCCCCCCATCAAGTGACTGCAGCAGGGGGAATAGAGTGCATTCTGTGGTGGGAGGCAAGGAGAGGTCCCACAGAGGGGGTAGCTCCTCCTCTGGCAGCATGGTAGGTGATGGTTGCAACTGCTAGCTCCTCCTCTCCTGCAAGGAGTGTTGCTGCCTCAGAGGTGGGTATGGAGAAGCAGAGACTGGCTTATGCCAATGCTGTCAGTGGCCCCACCTGCAGTGCTGCTGCCTAACCACCTCAGAGGCTGATGAGGAGAGTTAGCAATGGCAGGACTCATGGCAGTTCCTCCTCCCCCGTCCATGCCACGATTGTTGCTCCCCCACCCTCAGCACTGCTGCCTCAACTGCCTCAGAAGCTGCTGAGGAGGCATGGTGGACGGCAGTAGTGGTTCTGTACAAGTGCAAAGCAGTTTGTTTTGGGGGGAGATTACCACCCCCCTCTATTTTGGGTAAGATTTTTAGATTTTTCTAGAAACCTGGGGGCCCAAGGTTTAAACATTATGCATACTCAGTGGAACGCCACCATGGTAGAAGATTTCATTAACCTCATGTAGGGGCATACATCAGCCCTCACAAACTATGGAATGAAGCTCCCAATGCAGATTCCCTTCTTACAAAATGTATCATGAAACAGGCAGTTAAAATCAGTTTTCCAGCCACTTGATGGCAAGTGGACCATTGAATTAAATAGAAAATCTTCATACTCTTTCTTCTGTGACAAGACAGCTGTTATCCTCCATGATGAAGAAGTGAATTTAAACTTCAGGTTTTACAACCGAAGAGAATTCAAAGTACTTTGGTGTTTCTATTCATGGTCATGCAGTTCCATAGACCAATAGTGTAGGATCTATTCTGATTCTTTATGGGCCATAAAATAACTGAATTATTTGTACTGTCATGGAAGGAGGATTAATGTACTGTCCAGCTCAGTTGGTGTCAGTGCACATACACAATGGAACAACAAAATTATTCATCTGTGAATTGGCTTCCAAGGTTAAGTGTCTGTGCTGTATTTCCAAAATAGTTTTGAGGGTTTTATGGTGTTATTACATCTTATAGTTCCCTCAGTATTTTATACCCTTATCAGTCTTGTGTTAAACTTTTAAAGATGTGTTGTTTTAGGCAACATGTAAATAAATTTTTCAAGAACTATTCTTTTAGAAAATGAGTACCTTTGTGGTATATCACATAGCATAAATTGTTTTTCACCTTTGGGTTATCTTTCTTTTTCTTTCCTTAGTCCACAAGCCAGTTATGTTAGAGGAAATGCACCACAATTTGGATTTTTGTGACATTTTGGTAATTGGGGCAGAACTGGACCCAAAGCAAGAATGTTTGGAACTGGATCGGAAGGAGCTTGAAGGGAAACACTTAGATGCTACAAACTCTACAGCAGGGTATTCAATATATGGTATATTCATCTTAATTCTTGATCTTTCTTTTTATGTATGTTCATAAAATTGAACGACTACACTGAGCTTTGAAACTATTGCCTTTTGGTAAGGAAAGAGGAGCCCTCATCATCATTATAGAGCCCAGAAAGGAGTTGGATATGATGGAGTTCCAATCCATTGGATATGCATAAAAACTTGTTTATAATGTCAAGGATTTGAGATCTGCTGTGGAGCAGAGGCAATTCAAAATTTAAATGTTGGAATATAACCATTTTGCCTATGACTGACATACAAGGCAGACAAGTGGACTTTTTGACATTCTGTCCATGAAACCAGGCCTTGCTTTTACAACTTAGGTTAACTAAAACAAAAACAAATCTAGCCATTCTGAAGATGGTTAGTGCAACAAGATAATAAGAGAAATGGCATTTTAAATGTAAGCAATGGCTCCTAAATATGTGGCTGTTTAAATCAACGTAATGTTATGGATGGTCATTCTTCTGTTCCTATGAACATACACTGGTCTAAAGGTTTATTATCAGTCTCTAATAGTATTTTTTTCCCTTATTGAGGACATTTATCTTTTTCCACACTAAAAAATGTTGACATCACATCATAGGAGGTCAAAAAGTTAATATGCAGAATATGGCTTGTAATTATGCCATTGCCAGACATTGGAAATACAAAAATTGGTTTAAGTGCCACTTGTACAAACATTGTTATTGAATCAATACTTGTGATAAATCCTATTATTATGAAATTTCCAAAAGGAGATAGTTGTCCCCAATTTAATGTGATATGAAGTGCAAGCTCTTAATATCATTTTGTTGAGTTACTGATGTGAAACGTACTTTATTTGACTCAAGCCTATAATCATTTTCCTTTCATAGGTATGCCCTTTCCACTCTAACTTGCTCTTTATTTGTGATACTGTGTTACTATTTCAGGTGTTGACACCATGAAAAACTATGAACAGGTATTGCAACAAGTTCGCTATCGTAACTGGCATGCATCTTCCATCTTTGATAGGAAGTTTAGAATCAAGTGCTCAGAGTTGAATGGGCGTTATACAAGCAATGAATTTAATTTAGAGGTAAGTCATGCGTAAAAAGCATGTCGCCTGGTCTTTCCACACTTCTGGGCAATCTTTTCTGTCTTTTCAAGTTACACATATTAGTCCAGTAAAGACCTCTCATGGCCTCATGGACTTTTGCGTTTTTTCTCCCATCTACTCCTTTCCTGGACAGTGTTAGTGTATTAATCAACACAACAGATATTCTGAGCCTTAAGTACTGCTACACATGTAGTACATTCACATAAAACACCATCCATGGTGACCCTGTTGTTTCTGTGCTCCCCACCTCTCCTTTTGTGCAAACCATAGTTTGCCATCTGAACCAACAATATATGTCTCGTGCTTGTTCTTCAAACTAGGATCACAAACCACTGAAAGATAATTACAAACTATAGATTGTTTGGTAGTAATGGCTGTCACCCTCCCCCCAACCATTCTGCCTCCCACAATTAACCTCTCTGAACCTTTACCTTTACCTATATAGGTTTAGGTATACCAATGGGTCAAGGCAATCACAATTTGCCATCCGTCTCATATCCCTTTAATAGGTAAAGAACTCCAACGCTTTTCCAAGCCTGGGGTTCCCTTTCTCCTCTTTCCCTGAGATGTCTCTAGACAGAGAGCTCAGTTCCCTTTTATTATTCATCCCGTACCCAGCTACCACTCAAGGCTACCATAAACAGGGAGTATGATACTTCTTATTCTTGTTCACTGCTATGATATAGTTAATTAAATGCACTCGCCACAGCCATGAAGGTTGGTATGGATGGGTGGTATTTTCTCTGACATACTAGCCATCCAGTCACTAGGGTTAAGCAGGGCTTTTTTTGTAGAAAAAGCCCAGCAGGAACTCATTAGCATAATAGGCCACACCCAACAATAGAAACTCATTAGCATATAAGGCCACACCCTGACAGTATAGCTCTTTAGCATATTAGGCCACATCCCCATGTTACTAGAAGTGTGGTCATCCAGCCACACCCACCTTTTGCTTCTTATTCTGTTTACCTTGTTTGTTGTCAGAACCCAGGGCTTTTTTTGTAGCAGGAAATCCTTTGTGTGTTAGGCCACACACCCCTAATGTAGCCAATCCTAATGAGTTTCTGCTGTTGGGTGTGGCCTGTTATGCTAATAAGTTCCCGCTGGGTATGGCCAACTCAGGAGCCAGCCGGAACTCCATTACTGTGCGTTCCTGCCCCAAAATAGCCCTGGGATTAAGCAGAGAATACAAAGAATTAATTTTATTTATGTCTTCAACAACATAGAATGACAAACACAGCACTGCATTTTTCCTAGTATTTGAACTGATGATACCAGATCACTGCAACAGTCACAAATTACAAAGTATGAGTTCTCAGAAGTCAGTTCTGACTCAGGTTGTTTCCTTCACAGACTCAGAATCCTCCTTTTTTTTTTTGACTGACCGACTGCCCTCCTCCTCCTCTCAAACTCCCGTTTTTTAACTGTCAGTCTCTTCCAATATTCCAACAGCTCTTCCAATATTCCATCTGCCACAATGCAAACTATGGTTTGGGCTAGAAAGAAAGAAAGAACAAAAAGTGGAGTGTACAAGGAAGGCCTGAGCACACAAGCACAAGGCTCAGTCCTAGAGTACCAAACTGTGGTGGGGTGAGATTTGTGAAAGGACCCGTAGTTAACATTAAAAACAGGCTAGTTTCCGTCATACATGTTCCAATATAAAAAGGTTATTTCTTTCATTGTGATGATCAGCAGTCTCCTCATACATGCCAAGTAAAGAAGAATAAGCTCTCAACACATTTGTGGATTGTGTTACTAGGTAATGAGGCAGAGCTTGACTGTTTCCTCTGCATGATATATAAATGTTGCAGGTAATTCTAGTCACGAGCCAGCAAACTTTGCCGAACAAAAAACTTTCCGTCCTTTTGTTCCTGCATACAGTGCTGCTCCAAACACCTTGCTCAGTGCCAATAACAGCTACAATTCCCCCCCTTGTGAAGTGATTTTCATGTTGACAAAAGTATGCTATGGTCAGTGTGAGGGGCTGAAATGTTCTAGCCAGGGGTCTTTTCGTAGAAGAACAGCTGCAGGAGCTCATTAGCATATGGTATGCTAATGATCTATTAGGCTATTAGCATATGCCACGCCCCCTGACATCACCGGAAGTGATGTCAGAAGGGGAAGCAAAAAGGGGGAAGCATCTTCAAAAACCTCCCCTTCCCTTCCCCAGCTGGTCTGGGTGGGGGAGCTAAGAGAGAAGGGGTTTAAAGTTTAAACTCCTTCTCATGAGAGTTGGGCCACAGAAGGAGGAAAGAGGGAAGGAAAGAGAGGGAAGAAGGAGGGAAACAGGGAAAGGAGGAAAAAGAGAAGAGAAGAAGGTGGGAAAGAAAGAAAGAGAGAAGAGAAGAGAAGAGAAGAGAAGAGAAGAGAAGAGAAGAGAAGAGAAGAGAAGAGAAGAAGAAGAGAAGAGAAGAGAAGAGAAGAGAAGAGAAGAGAAGAGAAGAGTGAGGGAAAGAGGAAAAAGAAAGAAGGAAAGGAGGGAATGAAAGAAATTCAGTGGCAATTCAACCCCATTATACCTATGGGCCATTGAAGTCAATGGTGAAAACATAGGGTATATTCTGGGGCTGGAGGAGGGGTTTGAAGGAGAGGCTCCAAGATAACAGGATAGCTGATGGAGCCTCTCCCCAAGATACCCACCAAGTTTCAAGAACATTGGACCAGGGGTCCAATTCTATGGGCCCCCAAACAGATTGCCCCATTTCCTCCATTGTTCTCTATAGTGGGAAAAAAGTTATTTTTTTCCCACCATAGAGAATAATGGAGGGAATAGGGGCAACCTGTTTAGGGGCCCATAGAATTGGACCCCCTGGTCCAATGTTCTTGAAACTTGGTGGGTATCTTGGGGAGAGGCTCCATCAGCTATCCTGTGAGTTTCGAGCCTCTCCCTCAAACCCTCCCCTCCAGCCCCTAGAATATACCCTATGTTTTCACCATTGACTTCAATGGCCCATAGGATATAATGGAGCTGAAATTGACATTCGGCTGCCTGAAAGACTCTCCGGGACGCCAGCTGGGGGCGGGGCTTGGCTCCTGAGCTCCCGGAGCTGTGCTCCGGTGCGCTCCCCCCCCCGAAAAGACCCCTGGTTCTAGCCTTGCAGCAAACAAATGCAGCAAGTTAAACTCTCCTTTTTGCATTCTGGCCATAAGGCATGAAACTGACTGCATTCTGATCACTTGGTTCCCTGATCACTTGTAGTTCCCTAATGTGCCAAAAGGCACATCTTCGGCACCATTCTGCATACAACTCTTCTGCACTACTTTCCTTTAATGCTTATGCTGGAGTCCCATGATAAAAAAGCCAAGGATGAATTTGAACTTCACATCCTTGCTATTTTGACCTGACAATCTGCGAATTAGATTTGCTGTCCCATTATGCAAAAAAGATATTATAGAGCAAAAACCTTGACTATAAATATATTTATTTATTGTGAGATTTATACCCCGCCCTCCCCGGGCAGCTTCCAATCGACATAAAATACATAAGTAAAACATAAATAAAATACAACAATTAAACAATATATTATAAATACCAAATATAAAATACGAATTACAAATACAAAATGCAAGAAATATATGTTGATAGGATCCAAACTGGTGGTTACTGACCAGGAGAGAGATCTTGGAGTCACGGTAGATAACTCCCTGAAAATGTCGACTCAATGTGCAACTGCAATAAACATGGCAAATGCTATGCTGGAGATTATTAGGAATGGAACTGAAAGCAAATTAGTCAGTATCATAATGCCCCTGTATAAATGAATGGTGCGGCCTCATTTGGAATATTGGGTACAGTTCTGGTCACCACACCTCAAAAAAGATATTATAGCATTGGAAAAAGTGCAGAGGAGGGTAGCTAAAATGATTAATGGGGTGGAACATTTTCCCTGTGAAGAAAGGTTAAAGAAAGGTTAGCTTGGAGACATGATGACTGAGGGGTGACATGACAGAGGTTTACAAAATTATACATGGGATAGAGCAGGCAGAGAAGTACTTTTCTCCCTTTCTCACAATCCAAGAACCATGGGCACTCAATGAAATCAATGAGCAGTAAGTTTAGAACCTACCTCATGGATCACTGCCTTGTCGTGGCGAGGGGGCTTGCGTGGTTCGATGAGGCTGTGGGCTATGCCGTGGAGGGCCACCCAGGACGGACAGGCCACAGCAGAGAACTCAGACCAAGCGTGATCCCCTGGAGAAGGAAATGGCAACCCACTCCAGTATCTTTGCCAAGAAAACCCCATGAACAGTAACAAAAGGCTAAAAGATATGATGCCGGAAGATGAGCCCCTCAGGTCGGAAGGTGTCCAATATGCTACTGGGGAAGAGCAGAGGGCAAGTACGAGTAACCCCAGAAAGAGTGAAGCGGCTGGGCCAAAGCCGAAAGGACGCTCAGTTGTGGATGTGTCTGACGGTGAAAGGAAAGTCCGATGCTGCAAAGAACAATACTGCATAGGAACCTGGAATGTAAGATCTATGAATCAAGGTAAGCTTGACGTGGTCAAAAATGAGATGGCAAGAATGAACATTGACATCTTGGGAATCAGTGAATTAAAGTGGACAGGAATGGGCGAATTTAACTCAGAAGACCATTATATCTACTACTGTGGCCAGGAATCCCGTAGAAAAAATGGTGTGGCCTTTATAGTCAATAAGAGAATGAGAAAGGCAGTATTGGGATACAATCTCAAAAATGATAGAATGATCTCGGTCCGAATCCAAGGCAAACCATTCAATATCACAGTAATCCAAGTCTATGCCCCAACCACTGCTGCAGAAGAGGCTGAAGTGGACCAGTTCTATGAAGACCTACAACAGCTCATAGAACTAACACCAAAAAATGATGTCCTCCTCATCATAGGGGACTGGAATGCTAAAGTAGGAAATCAAAAGGTAACCGGAATAACAGACAAGTTTGGCCTTGGAGAACAAAATGAAGCAGGGCAAAGGCTAACAGAGTTTTGTCAAGAGAACTTGCTGGTCATAGCGAACACCCTTTTCCAACAACCTAAGAGGCGTCTCTACACATGGACATCACCAGATGGGCAACACCGAAATCAGATTGATTATATAATTTGCAGTCAAAGATGGAGAACCTCTATCCAGTCAGTAAAAACAAGACCTGGAGCTGACTGTGGCTCAGATCATGAGCTACTCATTGCAAAATTCAGACTTAAATTGAAGAAAGTTGGGAAAAACACAAGGCCATTCAGATTTGACCTAGATCGCATCCCCGATGAATATACAGTAGAGGTGAAGAATAGGTTTAAGGGACTAGATTTGATAGACAGAGTGCCTGAAGAACTATGGACAGAGGTCCGTGACATTGTAAAGGAGGCAGCAGTCACCGCCATCCCAAAGAAAAAGAAATGCAAAAAAGCAAAGTGGCTGTCTGATGAGGCTTTACACATAGCAGAGGAAAGAAGGAAAGCTAAAGGCAACGGTGAAAAGGAAAAATTTGCCCAACTGAATGCAGATTTCCAGAGAACAGCAAGGAGAGATAAGGAGGCTTTCCTGAATGAACAATGCAAAGTAATAGAGGAAAACAATAGATTGGGAAGGACTAGAGATCTCTTCAAGAAAATTGGAGAAATCAAGGGAATGTTCCATGCAAAGCTGGCCATGATAAAGGACAAAAACGGTAGGGCCCTAACAGAAGCAGAAGAGATTAGGAAAAGATGGCAAGAATACACAGAAGAACTGTACAAGAAGGACCTCGATGTCCTTGACAACCATGATGGTATAATCACTGACCTTGAGCCAGACATCCTGGAAAGCGAAGTTAAATGGGCCTTAGAAAGCATTACTAACAACAAAGCTAGTGGAGGTGATGGTATCCCAGCTGAGTTATTCAAAGTCTTAAAAGAAGATGCTGTTAAAGTGCTGCACTCAATTTGCCAACAAATTTGGAAAACACAACAGTGGCCACAGGATTGGAAAAGGTCAGTGTACATTCCAATCCCAAAGAAGGGCAATGTCAAGGAGTGTTCAAACTATCGCACAATTGCACTCATTTCACACGCTAGCAAGGTCATGCTCAAAATCCTACAAGCTAGGCTCCAACAGTACGTGGATAGAGAACTGCCAGAAGTACAAGCTGGGTTTCGAAGAGATAGAGGAACTAGAGATCAAATTGCCAACATTCGCTGGATTATGGAGAAAGCAAGAGAGTACCAGAAAAACATCTACTTCTGCTTCATTGACTATGCTAAAGCCTTTGATTGTGTGGATCACAATAAATTATGGCAAGTTCTTAAAGAGATTGGAGTACCGGACCACCTCACATGTCTTCTGAGAAACCTGTATAAGGGTCAAGAAGCAACAGTTAGAACCGGATATGGAACAACTGATTGGTTTAACATAGGGAAAGGAGTACGGCAAGGATGTATATTGTCACCTTGCTTATTTAACTTATATGCAGAGTACATTATGCGAAATGCTGGCCTGGATGAATCACAAGCTGGAGTTAGGATTGCTGGGGAAAAGATCAATAACCTCAGATATGCAGACGATACCACTCTGATGGCAGAAAGTGAAGAGGACCTAAAGAGCCTCTTGCTCAGGGTGAAAGAGGAGAGCGCAAAAGTGGGCTTGAAGCTCAACATCAAAAAAACTAAGATCATGGCATCTGGCCCCATCACTCCTTGGCAAATAGAAGGGGAAGTCGTAGAAGTAGTGACAGACTTCACGTTCCTAGGATCCCAGATCACTGCAGATGGTGACTGCAGCCATGAAATTAAAAGACGCCTGCTCCTTGGGAGGAAAGCGATGGCAAACCTAAACAGCATGATAAAAAGCAGAGACATCATCTTGTCAACAAAAGTCCGCATGGTCAAAGCAATGGTATTCCCCGTAGTAATGTATGGCTGCGAGAGTTGGACTATAAGGAAGGCTGAGCGCCGAAGAATAGATTCTTTTGAACTATGGTGCTGGAGAAGACTCTTGAGAGTCCCTTGGACTGCCAGGAGATCAAATCAGTCAATCCTAAAAGAAATCAACCCTGATTGCTCCCTGGAAGGCCAGATCCTGAAGCTGAAGCTCAAATACTTTGGGCACCAAATGAGAAGGGAGCATTCACTGGAGAAGACCCTGATGCTGGGAAAGATTGAAGGTCAAAGAAGAAGGGGACGGCAAAGGATGAGATGGTTAGACAGTGTCATCGATGCAACGAACATGAAATTGAGCAAACTTCAGCAGACAGCGGAAGACAGGAGGGCCTGGCGTAAACTGGTCCATGGGGTCGCGAAGAGTCGGACTCGACTGTGCGACTGAACAACAACAAAGTTTAGAACAAATAAAAAGTACTTCTTCACCCAAAGAGTAATTAACACATAGAATTCACTGCCTCAGGAAGTGGTGGTGGTTACAAGCATAGACAGCTTGAAGAGGGGACTAGATAAACATATGGTGCAGAAGTCCATCTGTGGCTATTAGCCACAAGGTATACACGTGACAGAGTGAGCTTCTGTCTCTGGCCCCAGCTCCTGCCAACCTAGCAGTTTGAAAGCAAGAAATTGCAAGTAGATAAATAGGTACCACTTTGGTGGGAAGGTAACAGTGTTCCATGAGCCTTGGCATTTAGTCATGCCAGCCACATGACCACGGAAATGTCTTTGGACAGCGCTGGCTCTTTGGCTTGGAAATGGAGATGAGCACCACCTCCTAGAGACTGATTCGACTAGCTTTTGAGCAAGGGAAACCTTTACCTTTTTGTAGAGGAAACACTATGTCTGGGACAGTGATGTTCTGTATTCTTGGTGCTTGGGGGGCAATATTGGGAGGGCTTCTGGAGTTCTAGCCCCAGTGGTGGACCTACTGATGGCACCTGGGTTTTGGCCACTGTGTGACACAGAGTGTTGGACTAGATGGGCCATTGGCCTGATCCAGCATACCTTCTCTTATGTTCTTATGTCCAACCTAAATCCCAGATTTGAAATAACATTTTTTCCCCCTTGGGGCACGCCCCTGATGATTAGTGTCTGGTATCCTCTGCCTGGAAGGGACCTTCAGAAGAATCAGCAAGCAGAGCTCTTTGAGGTGGAACAGCTCTCACACAAGTTCATATATGGACAGGCTCTAAGTGAGAGACAATATGTGACTTTCCCCTCCTTAAATGAAGAGGAAACAGTAATATTTTCCCCCAATATAAAGTGTGTGACACTAGGTAAGCAGGAATGGGGGAATTATGGGTTATCACCTACTCTAGACAACAGGTTGGATGGTGAAAGGGAAAAAAATTGGAGAAGCAATCAAGTTTCACTCTGATATGAAAGTGCTGTTAAAGCAAAACAGGACAGTTTTTATCACAGATTTATCAGAGAGGAATGAGATGTGAATGGCACATGTACTACTATTCTGAAGCCCATAAATAGGATCTCCAGAGACAGTGACAGAAAATCCCACTACACCTTTTTGAATCAAGGAGAGGATATTGTGAGCACATGGAAAGACTGAATAAAATTACCTAGAGAGACGAGAAAACAAAGATTGGAAAAATGGACCAATTATAAGAGGGCACTTGCAATTTTAGTCCTGTCTTCTAGTTGCTTTCCATCCTCTCCATCTGCCTGCTTTGATCCCTGCCTATTTTCACTCACATACTGGATAAGGTCTCTGACAAGGACTGCCACAGTCAGCAGCTGTCTAGAAAGTGGGAAGTTAAAAGGACAGATATGTGTAACAAACAAGTTTAGGGAGCCATCTAAACAGAACTGCTTGGAAGTGAGTTTCATTTAATTCAGTGGGGCTAGCTCCCAGGAAGAGTAATTGAACAGAGTCAGTGATGTATAGTAGTTAGAGTGCTGAACTAAGACTAGGGAAAACTAAGTTCAAATCCCCAGTAGCCATGAAACTTTTTGGGTGGCCTTGGCCCTTTCTTCTCCCTCAGCTTAATATATCTCACAGGGTTGTTGTGAAGCTAAAACAAAGGAGGGGAGAACCATCCATACTACCCTGAGGTCTTTAGAGGAAAGGCATGATAAAAATGCAGTAAATAAATACACTGTAAATTAAGCATTTTCAGTGAGTTATCTACCATGACCAAGATCTTTCTCCAGGTCAGTTACCCCCAGTTTGGACCACATCAACATGTATAATTAGGATTTTTTGCTCCAATGTGCATTACTTTGCACTTGCCCATGTTGAACCTCATTTGCCATGATGACACCACTTACCCAAGCCTCAACAGATCCCTCTGGAGCATCTCACAGTCTTCCCTGTTTCTCACTGCCCTGAACAATTTAGCGTCATCTGCAAACTTAGTTACTTCACTGCTTACTCTCAACTCCAAATCATTAATGAACAAATTAAAAGGTACTGGACCTAGTACTGAGCTCTGCAGTCCCCCACTGCTTATCACCTTCCATTGTGAAAGCTGCCCATTTATATTCACTCCATTTCCTGTTAATTAACCAGTTTTTAATCCACTAGAGGACTTGTCCTCTTATCCCATGACCGTTGAGTTTGCTTAAGATCCTTTGATGAAGAATGTTAAGTATGAGACTCAGCAAAGGATTCAGCTTCAAGTGATTTCAGCTTTATTAAACAGCAACTGTAAGTCAGGAACACACAACGACAAGGGGAGTACAGCTCCTTCTTTTAAACTCTCCCGGGCTGTCAAAGCCACACCCATTATGAGTTAAAGACCAATCAGAATACAGGGATAAAGGCCAATCAGGACCGTTCCCTCTTTGCAACAATATCACTCAGTGATTGGGTAATTACACAGGTTTCGCAGAAACCAACCAATAGCAATGCGACATCTAAAGAGCCACATTCAGACTCAAGCTTAACATGTGAATAGATAGGAGCGATTCACATTCAGTACATAACAAGGAACTTTATCAAAAACTTTCTGAAAGTCTAGGTAAACACAGCATCTACTGGGTCACCCTTGTCCACATGCTTGTTCACGCCCTCAAAGAACTCTAAAATGTTAGTGAGACAACATCTTCCCTTACAGAATATATGCTGATTCCTCCTCAATAGCTTTTGTTCAACAATGTGCCTACTAATTCTATCTTTAATAACAGATTCCACCAACTTTCCCAGTATCAACATTAGATTGATCGGCTTGTAATATTTCCTCTGGAACTTTTTTAAAGATGGGAGTGGCATTAGCTACCTTGCAGTCCTTGGAAATGGAGGCAGATTTTAGTGATAGATTTCATATTTTGTCAGGAGATCCACAAGTTCACATTTGAGTTCTTTCAGAACTCTTGGATAGGGTTGCCAGGTCCTTACCTGCTGCCAGCAGGAGAATTGGGGGAGCATTCCAGGAGTGGGCGGGGGCATCATCAACATGATTATGTCACTTCCAAAAGTGATGTCATCACATCAGGGCAACGCTCTACTTTTTGGTAAAATGGCTACAAACCATAGAGTTTTGCCCCAAAAGTAGAGTGTCACCCCTGACATCACGAACACAATGATGTCACTTCTGGAAGTGATGTCATCGCATCAACGATGTTGCTGAGGGATGTCTTTTTGGGGTGGGGTTTCCCCGGCTGGCTGGCTGACCAAGCCTGCAAAAGCAGGATATCCCTTGCCCCCAGTTGGAGGCTGGCTAATCTACGCTTGGGTTTATGCCATTTGGGCCTGGTGATTTGTCAGTTTTTAATTTGTCCATCAGTTGTAGGACCTCCTCTCTTGTCACCTCAATCTGACTCAGGTTTTTCAGCACCCCTCATGAAATTGGTGGTTCTGGAGCGGGCAAGCACCTCCCATCTTCCACAGTGAAGACAGAGGCAAAAAATGCATTAACTTCTCTGCCATTTCCCTATCAGAGAGCCAGTTTGGTGTAGTGGTTATCAGCAGCAGATGCTAATTTGGAGAACTGGGTTTGATTCTCCACTCCTCCACATGCAGCCAGCTGGATGACCTTGGGTCAATCACAGTTCTCTCAGAGCTGTTCTCTCAAGAGCATAGGCGTAAATTTCAGGGGGGCTCAGGGGCTGATCCTTTCCCAGGCAACCAGTGTCAGCTTGCTCTGCACTCCTTCTTCCCTCTGGCGTCGCTGCTTCCTCTCCAGTGGGGCTGCTGCGGCTGCAAACCGAGAGGTGTCATTCATACAGATCCACTTGCAGGGGGGGCTGCACCCTGGAGCAGGGGTTTGGTCTTTGCTGACAGGCAAAGAAATTTTGTTGGCAGGGGGATGGAAGTCGTGGCTTCCTCTGAGCCCAGACACCTCTCGCTGGTGTGTGCAGCGGGGCTGCTGTAGAGCCAGAGCCAGATGATGGTGAGAGACTCCTGCCAGCAGAAGAGTTCTCCCAGTGCTGCTGTGACTGCCAGCCAGCCCCTCCTCACTCCCTGGCCACCAGGCACTCCCATGCAGCCCCTTCACTGGGGCACAGCACTCCGGTCGGGGGAGAGGAGCCCTATGGCATGCTGCGCTGCTGCTGCTGCTCAGCCAGTGACCCTCCTTGGGGTGCACAGCTTAGGGGCTGGGGGGTGCAAATCCCGATGGGCCACTCTGCCACAGCTGGAAGAGATTTGGGATCGGAGCAGCCAGCCCAGCAACAGTGACACGGTGGTCAAGCTGTAAATAGGAGGTGCCTCCGGGTCGCAGCTGCCTCCTGTCTCATGGGGAGGGAGGGCTTCGCTTGGCTGCAGGAGCCCCCTTGCTGAAAATGGGGAGCTGCTGAGTCGGAAGGAAGGAAGGAAGGAAGGAAGGAAGGAAGGAAGGAAGGAAGGAAGGAAGGAAGGAAGGATGCCCCAGCTGGCAGTTGCCCTGAGGCTCTTTGGCGATGCTGCCTTTCGTAAGAGAGGAAGGGCTGGAGCAGTCTGAGGTGAGGCTGGGCTCCAGGGGAATCTCATCCCTCCTGGACCAGGGAAGGAGGCCATGGAGCCAAGTTTCAAGTGGAGGAGCCCCGAGGGATGCCCTGTGCCATCCAGTCCAGGTATTTACTCAGGATGGAGGCCCAAGGGGGCTGACTGGTGTGGAGTGGAAAAGCTAAAGAGAGCATGCCAGAGAAAGAGAGCGTGAGAGTAAGTGCCAGCAATGTTTTCTTCCAGCTGTTTTCCCCTGCAGACTTCTTGGGGGATGGGGTTGTTAAAGAGAGCATGCCAGAGAGAGAGAGAGAGAGAGAGAGAGAGAGAGAGAGAGAGAGAGAGAGAGAGAGAGAGAGAGAGAGAGAGATGGATTCCCTTTTCCATTTATAATATATGGGGTGGGGGGAACCTAACAGTACAGCTTGCATTCCTTATTGGTGAAAGGGAGCAAGAGTCCAGCAGCACCTTAAGACTAACAAAGTTTCTCTCAGGGTAGGAGCTTTCATGAGTCACTGCTCACTTCTTCAGATACAGCTAGAATGGGAGTCCATCTGTCCTTATTTCTTGGAGAGTGAAGTGATTTCAGATGCCAAATGACAATAGCAGGCATTGTTAATGAGAGAAACAACCTAGGTCTCAGTTCAGTCCAGGAGTTTGCATTGTCTTGAGCTTCATTATCTGTTGCAATTCAGCATTTTGTCTTTCTAATCTAAATACCTTTGTAAGAGAACTGCTACTCTCGGGTCAGCAACTGAATGTCCTGGAAGGTTAAAATGTCCCCCCACTGGTTTTTGAATGTTGTGGTTTGTAATAGCAGTAGAAAAAGTAAAGTATTCTTCTGCTGCTGTTTATTTCCCCTAAAAATTTTGTCACAGACAGAGTAACAGAATCATTTGTATCCAATAATAACCACATCACCTGTGTCCTCGTACTATCAGGTACCTTGTTAGGCCTTTCCATCATTTGGATGCCCCCAATGTCTATATTCTCCTCTGACACTAAGCATTCCAGCTCCCCCTTTTACCTTGGACACGTCTAGCATTTTTATTCCTTAAAGACATCTTTATCGTTTATTCCTGATTTTTTTAAAAGGACAGTACTGGTTTGGGATTCAAATCCATGTTGTTGTTGTTTTCTGTTTTGTTTTTTTTCTCAGGTTCTAGAATTTCAGGACCATTATTTCCAAAAGGGGAACCAATCTGAGGATCTAGTGTGGTTTTTTTAAAAAAGATAATGCCCCCCAAAGTGCACAGAACATAGTCATCCCTCTAATCTAAAGACCACCCTAAAGTTCAGTCAGAATGGATAACTAAATTTGATTGTAAAGTCCCCTGAAGCAGATGCCTCTCAGTAGATTTCTCTCCACAGTTTCCTATTGGAGAGCACCAGGCACCAGCATTTAAAAAAATCCTGGCTGCATCCATTTTCTTTTCTAACAGTGACTAATAATAATTTTCTTTTTCACCTTTCTGCTGAAAACTCTGCATTTGCCATCCTTCTTTTTTGTGGCCTGCTGCCTCTTTTCACAAAGTACAGAAAACTGCCCCCTCTTGTCTCATCACTGCAATCTTTGAAAATAGTTGGATAAAAAAAAAAGTGTGTGTGTGTGTGTGTGTGTGTGTGTGTGTGTGTGTGTGAGAGAGAGAGAGAGAGAGAGAGAGAGAGAGAGAGAGAGAGAGAGAGAGAGAGAGAGAGAGAGATGGAGTGTTTTAGGTGGTGCTTTTCATAATGCCTAAGAATCCTGGATTTGTTTTACCATTCTGGAAATCACAGTAACAACATGAAACAGTGATTTATGTATATATTTTCAGTTCAGAATTTCAGAATGCAAACCCATAGTAATCATAAAGTGAAAAAGGAACCTTTTGTCTTTTTCCATCCATGATTTATCTCCTCTTGTCCCTTCTTAGCAGATAATTGTTCTATCCATTCTCTTTCAGTCTCAATACAAAAATAGATATTGAAGAAAGGAGACATAAACAACAGGAAGTGGTTTCGCCACTGTTTCCATGTTTGCCATTCTCCTTAGCTGCTGATGGAGCCTTCAGAATTATCTATTGCTGGGACTATAAATTGTCAGATGTTGCCTCTTCCTTTGCAGAATAAAGCCTTGTTGTCCCACTTCCAGTCTCTGGTTCCCATTCCATACATAAGAATATTTCTCTTGGCAAAGTATTAGTATAAAGGTTGTTTTTCAGTCACATTTTAGTTTTGCAGCAAAGTAAATGTGGGATACAAAAAGAAGTAAAAATGAAAAAAATATCAAGTGTTGTAACCATCCACATACATTGCTGCATGCTGAAATAAGGAGCTAATGTTTGTTGCGATCAGATCCAGTGTTAGTTGCTGTTATTATGCCACGAAATACATACTGAGTTCTAGTTCTGGGGAAAATCTACCATCATATTCTTATAGCAACAGAACAAAGTAAACCAAGCTGACATTTAGATCAGTAATGTGGAACAAGATTTTTTGTGGGGGGGCGGTCCTAGAATCCACACAAAGATCTAATAGTTGATCAGAGAATACCAACAGCATATAGTTTTTCTTAGAGGTCATGTAAAAAACAGAAAAAGGCAAAAATTAGAAAACACAGTGCTGTCTAATATTACTGTGTGAGGCTATAGTTCAGCATCCTCTAACAGAGGGTGGTAGAGCCTTGTCTAAAATTCATGTTGTAACATAGGCAATGTAGAATTGTACTAAGCTCTGCAGCACTAGTGCTCCTGCCTGACTGTATAAAAGAGTTGGAGACAGCTGTAGCTTCTCCCTCCTCAGACAAACAAGGATACTTACGGGGCACTATAATGAATCTAAATGTACAACTTATGGCACAGTGGTAGAGAAAATTGCCTTGAATGCAGAAGATCTCTGGTTCAGTCACTGAGATCTTAGGTAGCCAGTGCTGAGAAAGACCCTAAAAGCTGCAGTCTGTCAGCACAGACTGTACTGAAGGACCAATGGTCTTGCTCCATATAATGCAGTTTCAGGTGTGTTACATTTACTTATTTAGAAAAAAGAAAAAAAAACCAAGCTCCAGCCATTCCAGTTCAGGGTCACTGTTGTTGGAACAACCATTCAGACAACTGTTCTCAAAGATCCTTGCTTTTGAAGCAAAATTTTGAAGTGATAGTATGTGTGGTTTTTTTCCAAAAAAGAAACAAAACCCTTCTGAATAGGCATTTTCTTCCTCATTTTAGGAGATGTTAGTGTGTGTGTTAAATTTCTAGTGCTAGAGCTCTGTATTGTGATGCTGAATTAATTCTACAATTTATGCATTCATTTATTTATTTTCAACTATTACATGCTTGTGGGCAGGCTGAAATCACAGAAGAGTTGCAAAGAATAAAGAAGCAAACTGATAAATCTGTTTGATGACAATTTTTCAACTGTAATGTTAACCACAGAGAGGCATGGCGCTTGAATTTTGATCAGCTAGTAACATTAATTCTCTCTTTTCCTTTTCTAGGTTAATATTCTGCACAATTCCAACTCTAATATTATGGAATATGTAAATCATATGGTAATTCAGCCACAATTTCTCCAGTCTATACATCACCCAGAGGAAAGCATAAACAGTATTCATAGCTCAGGTATTAACTGTGTTAATAAGGATTGAATTGCCAGAAGATACCCCAAAATCATTTAATTCAGCTTTCAGTTTCTGGCAGTAGCCACCCAAATGGATATGAACTTTTATAATCATAGCAGGAACATATGAATGGCGTTTCTATGTCATTGTCATGGCAAAGAGCCCTGGATAGGACCAATCTTTAACAATTTGTCCATCCTCTTAGAAGAGAGAGATAAACTATGTAGGTGTTCTGGAAAGTTGTTCCTTGCACAAAAAGGGTTTCAAGAGAAGAAGGATGGCACTACCTATGGTTCACCTAGCCCAGCACTTTGCTAGCCAACCCACAGAAATTAATATAAAAATTGCTCTGCACACTTTTTTATGTTAAGCTCCAGCAGTGTGAGTCCATTTCCTTTCAATCAAGCCTCTCTCCTTTGTCCCAAAGCTTTCTGCACTGCTTAAGAAATCTAAATCCTTCCTGAACCACCATCTTATCCATTTATTAACACATACACACACCCTACCCCCTCTCTGTCTAGCTGGCTCTGTATGGAACAGGCAGTATTGCTAAGAAAGTTGACTCAAAGGTTTTTAATTTTCTACCCAGCAACCTATTTTTTTTTTAATTCCAGGACTGCACAACTACACTTCCCACTGTCACTGATGCTACCAAAATCAAACTGATGCTTCCAAAAGCAAACTGAGCATCAAATTGATGTTGTTATTGATGCTACCAAAATCAAACAAAGAGTACTACACTATAAGAACCTCCCAGTGAAAATAGGGTTTGCCAGCTACTATGGTGCTTGAACAATGGGTGGTGATTTAAGGAGGTCAGTGGGGGCCCTTCAAGAGGCAGAGATCTACTCTGCATTGACACCTTTCTGGGCTGGCTTAAAATGTAATCTATAGTCTTTAGAGTCAAACTTCTAAATTTAGCTTAGATCTAGGTATAGCTGTGATTATTGCTCTTAGCTACCACAGCAGAGTTGAGAGGCTGCAAGTTGCCACAGAAATTTCATCTGCAAACTACCTAAATAATCCTGTGACAATGTGCAAAATCTGTCAATCAGCTCATACTGATACATTTAGAAGGGTGGCAACCCCAGAAACGGCCTTCTCAGTCATGGAGCTAAAACTCTCCACAAGGAGATTCATCTGTTTCCCTCTATTGTTGTCTTCTGTCAGTGGTTAAAGACTTTGCTTTGTTTGGTGTTTCCTCATTAACTCTCATTGGCTGTCCTCCCTGTTTTGTGTCTTGGTGTGTGCTTATATGTTTTATTTAATTATTTTAAATATTGTATAGATTTTATTATGTATTATAAACATTGTTTGGATTGTTTGCTACCCTGGAGACAAGGTTGGGTGAAAAGGCGGCATGCAGATATTTTACATAAATAAAGATATTATCTATGTATTTCTCTGTGTGTTTATATAAACAAAAATAGGATGTATGTCTGTATGGATAGAATATAGGGAAGATATGTTTACTCCATTTTTATTTCATTCTAGTACTTCCAAGTGTGGCTACAATTGTCATAGTAATCTGTGTCAGCATCCTAGTCTTCATTGTTGCTTTGGGGGTATATAGAATTCGGTCAGCTTACCAACTTAGTTCAAAGGAAAATGAAGGCAGTAAAGAAAATGAAATGGATTGGGACGATTCAGCTTTGACCATCACTGTCAACCCTATGGAGGTAAACAACAAAACATATCTAACAACCTTTTTTAGATCTAACATTCTCTATAGTTACTTTTACAGTGAGTTCTTTGAACGAATTAAGGTCATATAATTGTGTAATAGGGTTGACAGGTTCCCTGCCTTCTGCCAGTGGGGGACTCCTGGTTCCTCTTTGGGATTCTGCATACCACAATGACTTCACCTGGAACTGATGTCATCACACTAGGCATGTCGTCGGGGGGATGCTGTAGCATTAGGCCAGAAACTCTGGCAATGTGCCTGGTGCAATGACATCGCTTCCAGGTGAAGTCATCGTGCTGGGCACGTTGGCACAATCCCAGAACTTTGGGGGTGGGGTTCCCCCTGCCAGCCGGGTCTGAGAGAATGGTAAGCCTATTGTGTGAGACTGGAATAGGCACTTGAAAGATGATCAGCCCAACATTTTACCCTAATGCAGGATTCCCCTCAAAGCCTGTCACCTTGGTTATGGCCTAATCAGTCATAAAACCAGGCATATTTACAATACCACACCCAGTGACCAGCATGAATTGAGCTTACAGATCTCCATCGAGGGTGATCCCAAAGCCTCTTACTTGGTCCGTAACTGTGACTTGCTAATCTCATGAGAACAAAGTTTGAGTCAAGTGGCACCTTTGAGGCCAACAAAGTTTTATTCAAAGTGTAAGCTTTCATGTGCAAAACATACTTCTCCAGACAAAACTGGAATAAAATCTCAAAAGCTAGTTTCAGGGGAAAAGAGGATGGGGATAAGCTGTTAGGAGAGGCCACTCAGAGCCCAGATGCATATGGAGAGCAGGTAGGATCAATGGATGGCAGCAAATTAGCACATAAATGTGAAAGTTAACGAAGAGATGTGAGAATGAAATTGGAGTCCAGCTAATCTCATATTGTTCCAAATGGGAGGCTGGATGGGAAGGTGGTGTAATGCTGATAAGGATCTCTGTAAAATATTGATGAATTTCAGAACAGGCAAGAACATTGTTTTTCTAAGTGGGATATTCCTCCTGTGTGTTTCTGCACAATATAGAAATATGAGGAGCCTCATCATGCAGAAGAAGAAAGTGAGGAGGAGGAAGTAGAAGATGAAGAAGATGATACAACCAGTGCTGAGTCAGATGAAAGTGAAGAAGAGGAGGAGGAAGAGGAAGAAGAAGCCATTGGAAACAAACAAAACAAACAGAATACCACCAGGCAAGATCAGCTGGAGTGGGATGATTCAACACTACCTTACTAGAAAACCTTAGTCCTATTGATTGCTCCTTTTGTAAACACCGTGTATTTCTGAGTCAATCCTACTGAGTGAACCCCACCTTGGATCTATGAATTAATTGACAGGATTTAACTCCTATTGACTACAGATGATAGAATTGCATTGCCTAAATTTGATGTAGTTGTATCAAACTGCTCCAGATAGTTGTTCCTTCCTAGTGTATGGGTAATGGCACCTGGTAAAGCACAGGGTACAACCATTAGTATGTCACCACTAATAACAGCACCAGTCTGAAGCCGTCTGTTCCTTACTGTTTCACCCCTTCCATGGAAACCCCTGTGACCTTCTAAATACAAATATGCAAAAGTACTGTTGTTTGGTCCATAGAGGCTCAGCTTACATTAAGAGTAATTGCTGTGCAAACAATTTTAAAAGGCCTGGGTTTTATTTTACTATGTGTCTGGATAAAGTACCTTCTCTTCAGAGGTGGAGAAAGGTGTCGGTGCTGCTCATTACAGAGGGCAACATTCATTTGCTGTCTTTCAAACATTTCTGCTTTGTGGTTAATTGCATCTTGCAGAAGGATTCTTCATACTTAAATGGGGGGGGTGTGCGCGCATGCCTGTGTACTGGTATGGATAATCCATTTCACTGCTCATGTTGTTAAAGCCTTGCAGTCAGAAATCCTTATCCAGTCCACCTACTGAAGGTAGAGTAATGCCATGCAAAATCCCATAAAATGAAACCTTTGCTTATAATGACTTTCAGTGCCCTTTGCCACACAGATTAAGGATGTTATCTGATGTGAAATGCAGTTTCAGCTGGAATGTGGCTTTGGTTAAGACCTGTGCTTCTGATGTGCACAGAAAACCTAATCTGTGTAACCTGCTTTGCAAATCATTACCTTGTTGCAGGATCATACGGCAACACTAATGCTGTAGTTTGGTTTGGTTGGGGTTTAGATTAGTACTGTTCAAAAAGATCAAAGCAAAACATTTCCTTTTTGACTGTTAAAAGAACTGAATTAATTATTGCAGTTGGAATTGTTGCCTGGTTTATTCTATTCAATACCAGCATTAGAAGCCAAGCAAGCCATGGCTCAAGTGAATGGGACAAAATAATTTCACTAGCTATTGTTTGAAAGCTAAATTGGTCTGCCATTTTACTTCAACAAAAACCTTTGTTTGGGAAATATAAGAACAAGAGATGATTATGCAGAACTTTAAAACAACAGTAGGTAGTGTTTGAAAACAAATATCATATTTTATAATGTAGGGTAGCTTTTTTGTTTTTCTAACCTTTGTGTTTTAAATGTGCAGAACAGGTTGACAAGTCTGCATGGTTTATTGTGTTATTTCTTTTCTCCTTAATATTCTTTGTGGCTGTATAGTTACCTGAATGCCAAATAGCACAGTATTTGATGCTGCGCATATTTAAAATATATAGCAGCCAAGACGGTTGACGTAGCAGTAAAGGATGCTGGTTTACAGCTTCTTGTTTATACTTTCATAATATTTCCCCCCTAAAGATTTGGATGTGTTTTATCTCATTATTTGAGATTTAAAGGAGTGCCACTTTGTCACCCCAGGCCAAGAAAGACGCTGTGTATGATCACTAAATCAGAGATTAGAGTATTTTATTATTTGGAATAAGAAAGCTTATTTCCTTTTCTTGTCCTTTTCTTTTCTTTTTTCTTTTCTTTTCTTTTTTTGAGAAATAGAGATTTTAGTTCTGCCAAAGGGTATAAACACTCAGTCATGGGAAGTGAAGTGGCAAAGCCCTCCCTCCTACCTGATCAAAAGAGCAAAGCCATGGACATTCTTGGATTCCCATTTACATGTGCCATGTTTGAAACTAAGAGGAGTTAAAGAAACTCCATTGTAGCAACTGCCTCTGCCTCTTTAAGGTAGTTGCCTCTGTTTTGAGAATGATGGGTGTAGAGACTGCGGTGCAGATACTGTAGTGGCACTCAGGACCTTACTTCCCTTCCACTGTGTGACATTCACAAGTCCAAATATAGCACAAGATCTAGGTAAAGCAGTTACTCCACCCTTCCTGATAAGCCATGAACATGAACTAATTTAAATAATGTATATATTAAAATATATCCATACTTTTAAATCAAACTAAGTTTCAAGAAGAATCTATATTTTAAGTTGGGGCATTATTTATTTACCAACCTAAGCAAACATTTTGTTGATATAAAATAACACCATCAAATCCCAAATAGAAATAGAATATCAATTGAAATATTATACCAGCTTCTCTTTCCATCATATTTGAGAGGAGCTATGACAAACGCAGGTTCTCTTATGATACCAAACCAGCAACAGCATGACTCTAGAATTACCTGTTTGATAACTGCAGAAAATGTCATTGTATGTCTTTAATTAGTTGGTTGTTGAGTTTTACCTTAAGAGTGGCCTTCATTCAGCCAGTCCCAGGTTGATTTCTCTGTGTACTGATAGCTTCCCTTTCCAGTTTTGTGCTGTAGTGCACAACCAGAAGTGTAGAGAGCTGAGAGCAAGAGAGAGCTGTCTTTTCTCCCAGGGCTGCTCTAACACTTGGGCCTGTTTCTGGTTCACAGCAGCAAAGCTCCTGTATAACAGGAAGCCTATCCAGAGTCTCTGATGAGGATATCTGTATAGTACAGGTATTTCAGACCCTTGCTTGGCACATTCACAGTTTACACTTTTAAACAGACACAGAAATCTTAGGCATACACCTGAAAAAAGCTATGTTTGAATAACTGAACTGTGAAGCAAAGAAGTTCTGGAAAAGGAAACCTGAACTCCCAAATTCGAGGTGCATGGATGCAGTGCAGCTGAACAATCGGAAAGACAATTTAAAAATTCCATGGACGGACTGTTGATCTGTTTACATTCAGAGGCAGTAATCAATTAAAGTCTGATAGGATGGGGAAAAGGCACTGGATTAAATAGTTAAGGCAGTTAGCATTCTGGATGCTCATGTTGCACTTATAATGGAATAGTGAATGTCTCCAGGGCACCATACAGGAGGATATTCTAATGAAGAGAATGAATGAAATGGCTAAGGTAACTGATGCAGTTTTAACAGGCAAGGCTTATCCAAGGGCTACAAGAATCCATTGTAGGCTTTCTTGCTTGCATTGTGGATTGGAATGGATGTTAATAATTCATATTTAGTTACTAGAACCAGACTGGGCAGGTTAGCCCGATTTGTTACAAAAGGCACAACGGTAAGGTGAGTTGTAGTCTAAACTGTAAATATATCCAGTTTCTACATGAATGATGTCAAAGCCTCTGTTCTCTCCAAGGGGGTTTCCAAACCATTTCTGGGATGCTCTCTACATCCACTGGCAGTGAATTCCACAATCTAGTTATTCATTGAGTAAAGAAGTATTTTGTTTTGTCTGTCTTGAATCAACTGCCTTTTTAGAGCTGTTTAAGACAGTGGATCTGTTGCTACTCTGGCTTTCCTTTTGTACATTTCCATTGGCATTTATGTTTATATTTAAGGAGCTGACCTTGTCATACTGCCAGCATCACAGAGATCACTTGGTTTAGCTTGCTTCTTAATGTCACAGTCCAGTCTTCTGCCCATCTATGCACACTTTCACAGAAACTTTGTTAATCCAGAAAAAGTTCCATTGCTCATGTTGTATGTACTAGGATTATCTGTGCCACATGGGAATATCCACAACTTTTTAAAAAGTGAGGTCCCTTTATGCTTCTGCCTTCCTTGAAACAGCTGCAAAATGTGGCTTCAGACACATGCTTAGCATGTCTACAATTTCATTTTTTCCTACACAAACCATCCTTTTGGCTTTTCCTTTTGTGAATGTGCCACATCTCCGAATAGACACACAAAGGTTAGCTTTGTGAATTCATGATACATTCAGGTTTAGATTTTCTAGCAGCTCAATTGACAGATACATAAAAGCAAGGAAATCATTTCAGTGGTGAAGTCATGTTGATAGAGAGTAACAGGCTGAAATAATCACTTAAGTATAATGGTCACAGATTTAAGAGCAGTAGAAAGATCAGAAGTTTGACTGGAAAGGAGTGAGGTTTGCAGCAAGTGTTGGTGGCAAATGTGGGGAAAGAGTTCATTTGAGTGCTTAGAACAGAGCTGTGTGAAAAATATGAAGGTGGCACAGAGAGCAGCCCATTTTACTGAACATGAGAGATCATGAACTACATGCTCTGTTCCCTCCTCCAGGAGTGCATGTATATGCATGAGTGCATGTATGCATGATGTGGTGGCATCCTTAGTGGGAGGCAACCACTGAAGGGCATCTTGCAGTACTTTGCATAATTTAGTCTTTCTTAGGTGAGGCTGGATACTGGCATTTGGGTTTCAGACTGAATTGTATTAGCTAATGTGGATTTATGAATACTTAGGATCTGATTAAACAGGTGATGGTGTTGGTAAAGCAGCTATTGTACTGTATGACATTTGCTTCTTTATTTGGTATAGAAATACAGCCTTTGTAATCTGCAGGCTACTGGAAGATTTCCTCATTCCACAATATGTACTTCCTGATTAGATTAATTATATATGTGCATGACTTGTTGTCTGTTTATTGAAAATGACAATATAATGCTCATAGCACAATTTAATTTTCATGTAGCCAATTTTCAGTAGTCTAGCTGGAGGGAAAGAAACAGTGTGTAGTAAATCTTGATGTCTGCCACATGATTAACATCCCCATTTTTGTGATTAATGCTTGCTCTACCTTTGTGAGTTGCTTTTCCTTCCCCTCCGGTGTTCTGAGTGCTGTTTTGTTCCGCTTCTCTGCTCAGATTCTTCTGTACTGGCAACAGTTGGCAAATATTCCTTGGACAGGAATAAAGGTGTCGCAGTCATTTGAAATGTGTCATATGAAATGTAACTACATATTTTCCCCCTTTGTCCATAACACAAGTAGAAAGAAACTTGTTTTATGAGCCTTAGGCATTTGGCAAACAGAACTTTTCAGGAATCAGTTCTTTTAAGTTACCACAGTGACAATACTGCAGTTTCAATGTAACAATTTTAACCAATGGTAAACTTGCATTTTGATAGAAATCTTAGACCACTTTTGTGATTCTTCCTGCATTGGCAAATTAGGGCAGCTTCTTGACAATTCTGCTACTTAGTACATTATGGCCATGTGGTTCTAAAGATGGCTTTGTCTTGCCCTGGGTTTAGGACAGTTCCAGTATATAGGAAATTGACTGTACTTTCTAGTACACTTGCACTTGTACAAAGACTCTAGTACATGTTGAAATTTCTGCTGGATCCAACCCCTTATCTGCTTGTGTGATAGGCTTGGCTAAGAGAGCCATGGTCCAAGATTACCCAGTGATTTTCAGGGCTGAACAGGGATTTGAACCCAGATCTAACCAGTCCTACTGCAGTGCATATCCTCTCCACTATGTTGGCTGTCACACAGAATAAGCAGACCCATGGGAAGATCCTGCACCAGCACCTTTACTCTCTCTTTATCACTGGTATTGTCTGACATGGACCTTTCTACAAAATGTAGTCCTTCCTGTGACTCTATAGGGAAGCAGCAAACTACATCTTTCTACTAACATATGTATACAAGAGAGAACTCACAAGAACCTGCAGGAGACATCTCATTTCTCCCTCCCTCACTATTTCCTCTTTCCTTTCCTGAAAGCCCCCATAGCCTCTCCCCTTTTCCTGCTTCCTTCTCTCCTTCCCACCCAACAGTCAACCTAAATTTAACTGCCCCTCTAGTTTTCCTCTTCCCCTACCTCAGCAGCCTTTGCCTAGGAAAACTATGTCCCAGTTGTACTACACCAGCCACTGGGTCAGGCTAACTTGCATGGTAGAGAATCCTCAAGGACTTGTGGGGTGGCACTGCACTTTCCCCTGTATTCCTCTCCCTGCACTATTTTCTCCTTGCCTCCTCCTGACAACCCCATATCTTCTCCCCTTTCCCTGCCTCATTGTCTCCTTCTCAGCCATCTACCAACCTTCCTTTTATTATTTATTTATTTCATTTATATCCCACCTTTCTCCACACTGGGGATCAAAGCAGCATATATCATTCTCCTTTTATCCACACAACAGCCCTGTGAGGTAGGTTATGCTAAAAGTATGTGACTGGCGCAACCCTGCTTAGTGAGCTTCCACAGCAGACTGGTGATTTGAACCTGGGCCTCCCAGACCCTATTCAGAAGCTTTAACCATTAAACCACAATGGCTTTGATAGGGTGGCTGCTGTTGAAGAAAAGCAAGCAGCCAGGCCTAGTTGAGTCATGCAAATTAGGAGGTATCAAGTCACTAAGTGGTTATTGCCAGGTCTAGGGTTACCCAAACTTTAGGTGGGACCTGGAGATCTTCCAGAATTACAACTCATCTCCAGAAAACAGAGATCTGTCTCCCTGGAGAAAATGGCTGCTTTGGAGGGTGTACTCTATGGCATTATATCTGGCTGAGGCCCATTCCTAAACCCTTCCCTCCTCAGACTCCACCCCAGAATTTCCAGGAGTTTCCTAACCAGGAGCTGGCAACCCCATCCAGGTCAGGCCCTGATGAGTCCTCCCTCAAGGGTCAAAACAGCCCTGGAAAAGACCTTGCACCCTTCCCTTGCCTTTTACTCACTGAAACCTAGCCTGGAATGCTGTGGTTGCCTAGCAACAGCCATTGAGGAAATCCAGTTGTTGAAGCTTCAGGCATTTCTTTTATCATTTTGAGGTTTTGACCCCCCGCTCCATGTATTTTTTTTTCCCTAAGATTTCAGATAGTTCCACAAACTTGGGGCATAGTTCAGGTTTGTAGATGTCTTGCCTGTAGACAGCTCCAATCACCAAATTTAAGGTGAGATTTGGCCAACTTCACTATTACAACCTAAGAAGATAATGATGACTGATGATATTGTAATTGGACAAGGAAGGCAGAAGGGCAGTAGTTTGTTTACCATAATGGGAAAACAAAACACCACCAACCTAATACCAAGAGAAACTGAGTGTGGGGCACTATATTAATGAAAGAAAAATAGTATTTCACCATAATTTTTACTTTGATAGGTACTTTCTTTCAGCTGATTTTTCTGTGGTATCCCCCTATAATTAAAATATTTTCTGAATAAATACTTTTTAAAAAAGCAATGGGTTAGATCCTGCATATCTGTACCACCAGTATATACACTTTTGACTATCAGAAGGAGCTTTACATTAAAACAAGACGTTTACATCAGGAAGGTTCCACCCACCAGAGGAAAGTGCCTCAGCTCATGGAGCAGATTTGTAGGATACACCTAATGTATTTTTCTTATAAAATCAAAGACAAGTGCTTGATTTAGACATTACTGGAAAAAATTAGATAGTGAATCCATCTGACCAGTCATTCAAAGTCAAGATGCAGAGATTTCTCCTGTCCTCTTCCAAGATATACTGGCATTTGAAAATCTTTCTTAAATAACAACAGATGCTGCATTAAAATCTGTGATAAATATGAATGTTACCATGCGCAACATTATATTGTGGATTTGCCTGAAGCATTGCAGTCAGAAAGATGTTCACCTTGAACTACGTTCTTGATATATACCTAATGAAAGCAATTCCTTTCTTAAAGAGCTTCAGGAAAATTAATAGTGTGTTGGTATAAATGTGTCTGAGAATATGTGGAACACATAATTTTCTGAAAAGATTGTCAGGGAAAACCAAAAAAGGTCATATTCATATGCCAGCCGTTCTGAAAATTCAGAGCAAATGGCATATTTTTGTGTTGGTAAAGAATTGTATTTAAGGAGGTGGGTGTACAAAAGCAGATGAAAGCACTTGAAATTATATCTTACTATGAATCAGACCAGATTTGTTGGGTTTGTGCTGTGCAAATGACATTCAAATCCCACTAAAGGCAGTAAAATATAAATATGTAGATTATTGACTCAAACCTCAGTGATGTTCTTTTGTCCACTTTAATTGGATTTTCTGCAAAGGTTATTTAAAATGATGAGGTACTTCAGAATTAATAGAAAAGGAACAAGGATTGCTAAAAGGTCTTACTGATGATGTCCACAAAGAAAACATGAAATGTGGTTTCAAAGAAATATTCTTATGCCATGTGATACCATGTTGTGTGGGTCCTTATTTTTGACCACTCTGATC
Source organism: Gekko gecko (assembly GCA_029375565.1). Classification (NCBI taxonomy): domain Eukaryota; kingdom Metazoa; phylum Chordata; class Lepidosauria; order Squamata; family Gekkonidae; genus Gekko; species Gekko gecko. The sequence continues at coordinate 98,030,265 of JAPDNY010000008.1, forward strand.
TACTAGGGTTAGCAACACCATATACCAGAGGTAGAATATGGAGTTGCTTTACGATGAGTCAGATCTTTGCTCCCTCTAGCTCAGTACTCTCTACTCTATTTTCTAATATATCTGGCCAAGATCCATTAAACATGAGATTCCTTCACTGTTAATATCAAGGTTTGAATGTGAGACGTTTTGCACGACAACTTTGTACACTACACTAAGCTAGGGATCTTCCCTATGAAACTATGGTTGACTTTTAGTAGCCATTCCCTACAGCAATTACTTAGAACAAAGGTCTCCCCCGTGTTCTCACTTTTAGACCACACACAAGATGTTTGATTTCAACAGGATGCAGCTACTATTGTTGAAAGCATCCTACCCAGTTCTCTAGGCCTTTGTGTTGATCGCACCCACTAGAATTTTGTGTAGTCCATCCCCTCTTGGTGGCATTTATGAGTGCCTGCCAAATTACAGTGGAAAACAATAAGAACAGAACTCAAGGATCTACCAGATAATGGAACACAGTCTGAAGGAAACGGGAATATGCCATTCCTAGTGATCAGTAGAGATGGGTGAAAACTGCCAGGCTTGAATTAGAAAGGGCACAGCAAATTATCACTAACATTAGGGAACTCTCAGGGAAAAAATATTTTGTTGATAATTCTCAGCTCAGCTCTAAATCCTAGTCCTACTTCAGCCTGCTCCCACATCAAACCCATCATACTGCTACTTTGCTTTGCTTTGCTGAGGCAGTGGTCAGCTAGATGAACTGCCAGCCAAAGGACAGGTAGAGAGTTCCTGGATCTTCCTGCCTCCGCTCTTTCTCCAGCCTTACAGCCTCAACCAATATTTCAGCATTGTCTGAGGCGTGCTGCCAAGATGATCCTTGAAGACTACATTTCTCAAGATGCATCACAGCATGTTAGATACTGCCAAAACTGCCTGAGGTAGCAGGCACAGGGAAGGGAAGAGGAGAAGCAGGGGGCAGCAGAAGTGCCTTGGTGTTTCATCTGCTTTCTGTTTGGGAGTAGGGGAGGGAAGGATGGCCAGAAAATAGCGCTTCTCTGGCTTGGATCAGAAAAGAACTCAGGGCTGTAATATTCTCCTTTGTATTGAAAGTGTGCAGTACAAACTGTTGAAGCTTGTATTCCAAGAATTCTGTGAATATGAGCTCCAATAGTATTTCCAGTGATCAGGGACACCTATCCCAATGGATGAAGTATGGAAGTAATGCAGTGTGAGAGCCAGAGCTTTTTTTGTAGAAAAAGCCCAGCAGGAACTCATTAGCATAATAGGCCACACCCAACAGCAGAAGCTCATTCACATATTAGGCCACACCCTGACAGCACAGCTCATTTGCCTATTAGGCCACACTCCCATGTTAGCAGAAGTGTGGTCATACAGCCACACCCACTTTTTGCTTCTTATTCTGTTTACCTTCTTTGTTGTCAAAATCCAGGGCTTTTTTTGTAGCAGGAACTCCTTTGCATGTTAGGCCACACAACCCTAATGTAGCCAATCCTAATGAGTTTCTGCTGCTGGGTGTGACCTATTATTCTAATGAGTTCCTGCTGGGCGTGGCCAACTCGGGAGCCAGCCAGAACTCAGTTCCTGTGAGTTCCTGCCCAAAAATAGCCCTGGTGAAAAGCCATAGTCTTTCATACTGCATATGCACTGTATGTATGCATCACAATTGGACAATGCTCAGAAAAAAATGATAAGGAGGAGCATTACATGGAATGTCACAACTGCCCACTAATTTCTGTAACATGTACTACTAAGTCTTTAATTTTTAGCAGTTGATTAGTTCCAAATGCAGAAACATCAAATTAAACACCTATTCAAAAATTTAGATGAATTAGGCTGGGTTCACAGAATCAAGTTCAGAGTGAAGAAAGACCAAACAGTATAAAAAAATCAGATTGTATAAAAGGCATGTGGCTTTTAGATGACATTTATATCCAAGCTGTATTAGCCATTAATACTGGGATGGTAGTGTAGCATGATGGGATGGTTTGGGGTGAAAGGAGTGACTTTTATCTGACATTTTTGCAACACTTGTGTCTGTAGTCAACAATTTTAGGGAAGGTATGAGAAAGAAATACCAGGGGTGTTCTAAGATGGCAATGTAAGCATTCTGCTTGACATTTACAGTGCCATTCTGAACAGAGCCAGACCCCTGAAGAGAATGGACTTAGAAGGATGCAGCTCTGCTTACTACTGGACTGGTAGTCATTCACAGGACAGTAGTTGTTTTGGTAAAGAACTAAAACGAGAAGTGATTAAGTTAATGATGGCAATGTGCTTAGGGTATTACTGACAGTACTCCAGCAAAGACAGAGAAAGTTGTATGTTGGTACTTGTATGCTTTGTGAAGTAACATCTATGTACAAGATAAAGCTATTAGGTATGCTATCAAATTTCTTATACCTTTGGTTCCATTCCAGCCCCCTCTCCCAGTCTGATTTTGTTTCCCCCATGTGTGAGTCAAATAAATGAATCCTCTTTTTCATGCCATTTTTTTGTACTGCATATTACATTTTAGCATTATTTTGAATCTATTGTACAAAGGTGTATAAATATGTGTAATGTAGTAATGACATAAATAGAACTGGGAATGGACGAACTGGGAACACCAGCTGCAAAAATGGGCTGAATTAAAAAGTTCACAGTTACAACATATGAAAACAGAAAAAGTGGAGAGATTACATATTCGTATACCTCTAGCCATGTAGGTTATGGATACGCAAATGGAGTAATGTTTCATGAATGCTAATTATACGTAAAACATAGTTACTGAATATTTTATAATGAGAGCAGCCACGGGGATATGAAATTTCAAAGGACTGTGTGAAAATTGCATGGAGCCCTGCTGCATTGGACTGCATGGCATTTGATTGGTTACAATGAGAACAAAGTATTCAAGTGGTCTTCAAGGTGTTCTGATATCTAATTACACCCATCTGGAGGGAGAGCTCTAGTTTGTCTGGATTTTGAAATTGTTTGATTTCCCCTGATTAGGAATTATGGGTCTTCTGTGTTTTTCAAAACAGAGTCCTTTATGTTTTAATTTGAACATTTAATTTAGTATTGTTTGAAATCTTGATACCATGGCCACAGTACCTAAGAAGATGCAGTCTCAGTAGTTAATAGTTAGCTAAACTATGAAAGCAGGTATATTCTATTTTATGGAGTAACAGCCATTTAGATATGTATTTTCCAACTATGACATCAATATACTATTCATTTAATATTCTCTTGATTTTGATAGAAATGTGTAAGAGTAATTTGGTCACACTTGTTCTTCCAACAATTATTTATTTTATTTGCCATCAAGTCACAGCTGACTTATGGTGACCCCATAGGGTTTTCAAGGCAAGAGACATTCAGAGGTGGTTTGCCATTGTCTGCCTCAGTGTCACAACCCTGGACTTCCCTGGTGGTCTCTCCCATCCAAATACTGACCATGGCTGACCTTGCTTGAATTCCAAGATCTGACGAGATTGGGCTAGCCTGGGCTATCCAGGTCAAGCATGGGCCATTAATGAATACTAAAATGAAAAAGGATTGTAACAGAACTTAAATTACATACTCAAGATCATTTAGCACAGATCACCCACTCTGTGTTATTTTTGTGTACTATCCATCAGTATGGTTTAATGAGTGGTGAGAGGTTGGTTTGTCCATCAAGAAGGGATACATCAGCTAGTGGTCAGATCTCTCATGTGTACCTGTATGCATGCAAATAGTACTCATTTTAGGATGCAATCCTAAGGACAAGTACTAGAATGTAAGCCCTGTTGAATTCACTGGGACTTGCTTCTGAGTATACATACTGCGGATTACACTGTTCGTCTATAGCTGTTTCCATAATGAAACTTGCTCATAGTAATATATTAATATAATTTGTAAGACATTTCAGTCTTTCTCAGGATTCAGCTTTACTGCCTCAAATGGAATATTATTCAACTATTAGAATTTATCATGAAGAAGGTGTTTTCTTATATTCATCTAAACTTTCAATAGACTTATTTTCATTCTCATCCTAATAACTACATCCCCTCATGGTGTCAAAGATTAATATCTCATTCTGGTTTAGCATTTTTACACACACACACTTATATGAGAGACTCCTTTTTGTTACTACTTAGTCATGTTTTGTGTAGTTAGTTCATTCTGTGCTTCTCATAATTATTACTTCCCCCTCATCAATTACATTACGTTTAACAAAGTAGTTTAAAACATTTATTTGACTTATTAGGTGTTGTCAGCCCATCCCATGAAACTGCTTGTGGTGTTTCACAGCATGCCAGAAAGTTTAAAAATGTACAAGGAGTAGAGATGCTCCAGACATTTTTCAAAGGGGCCTGCCCGCAAGTGTAGTTGAGCCCAAGCCCTACTACAGCTGTAGCCCAAGGAGGACTTGCAGCCTTTACCAAAAAGTTGTAGATTCCCCATGGTATATCTTTGGATAGCAGTTAAATGTATAATTATGGCAAAATGGAAATGTAACAAAATACTTGCAATACAAGGCTGGTTTGACAATACTTACCATGGACAGTTTCATCAATAACTTAAGGCAATGGCCATCAAATTAAATGGTTCCCATTCTTGATCAATAAAGACATATATACAAAAGATACACAAGATTAAACTTGATTTTCATACAATGGACTGTGTCTGTATTCCTAATATGTTCCTATAAGCACAAATTTGTAATCTTGACTTGAAAACTTAGAACTAGCCCATACATTTACAGTATGTTGTATATTGCTTGTGTTATGTTGCACTGAATCTTAACAATTGATACCAAATCTTAAATTTATTGCAACAAAACCTTTTCTAAAGCATTGGGTTGTTAGTAGATAGGTTTTGAATATACAGTCAAAAATAAAGAGTAGGCTGGCCCACCCTAGATTGAAAAAAACATGTTTTCAAGATTAAAAAAACCTGATACAGCCATTTCATTCTTAGCCTCTGGATACCTCTTGGTGTGTATCATCTCAAGTAAGGGCTGCAGTACCTCCCTAGGTTCTTAGTAAGGGCTCCATGTTTGCTATCACATACACAAGCTGTCTTCAGACTGCCTGCAGAAGTGGCCTGCAGAAGAAGGTCAGTCTTATTTCAGCTACTTGGGAAGTACCTAGCATGGGCATGGCATAGTGGGAAAGAGACTTCACAGAGTATCCTGCTGCTTGAATAGGCAGTATTGCATGCCTGAGACTTGGGGTTCATTTTGCATGCTCAAGACCTTTGCACTGAACTATCCATGCTCTGTTCCAAGAACTAGTTCATGCCACTTAGTAGTAGTCTTATATTTGTGATTTGCAAATTGTATCATAGGAACTTAAAGTGTCTTCTTAAGTTTTCATTAGTGTTCTTTGGGATTTACTATCATTTAAAAAATACACAATCCACTTACACTCATAAATCTAATGCTGAGAACATGACAAAAAGAAAAAGGTAAGAGAAATGTAAAAAAAAAGAGGGAGAAATGCATGAATTCTGAATTAAGTGAGTTATAGATTACAGGAAGATAGTTCAATAATGTACAACCAACCTGTTGGGTGCTGTCATTATGGTTCTCTTTCTCAGGCTCCATATTGTCAGCAGACATGGTGAATTCAGCAAAGGAAATATACCAGGGAGTGATATGAAAAGGGTATTGGGTAGAGAAGAAATGAATAGCTGTAGAAATATCCTAAAGGTATGGAAATGGGAACTCAGGTAAGTGGTAGGAGAACCTAAGGCCAAGGTGCATTGTTAATTGTTCTGATCTGAAGTAATTATATAACGTTTTGAGTGCATATACCCAGGATTAAACTTTGTTGGTTTTAAAGGTGCCACTGGACTCAAACTTTATTCTGTTGCTTTAGACCAATATGGCTATCCACCTGAATGTTGCAGACATTTCTGTTGACCATTCAGCAGCAGGGATTTTGCACAAGTCTGGACAAAGGAATACAGAGTTCCCCATGAAGTTTCATTTCATCATATTTCTTACTAACTAGACAGTAAAAGTGGTTGTTTGCTAGCTTGGAAAATGCTGTCTGCAGTCATATTTTCCCATTAAGGTTTTAATTTGTAAGATTTGCTTCTATAGCGGCCCGTTATTTCATGTTGATTAGCAATAATTCTACTCTTTGGCATTCCTTTGTTTTTTAGTTTCTGAAGGTTTCATACTCTGTGCAACTTTAATAACTGAATAATCCTGGTCACTGTTCAAGATAAAACCAAATGTGACATAAAGAAATCTTAGATCTATTATATGGCCATTCTGAGTCCTTTTGTGCATCTGAAAAATCATTCTATTCTGCATTGTCTCTCATTAATTACATTTAAATATACTACTGTACATGAAGGGCAATCAAAGTACATCTGGAAGCATCTTGTTGGAAATGCTAAAAGAAATGTTAAAAAAGACTGAATCTATAAAATATATGCAGAATGAGAAATTCAATGAGTATATGCAATTCAGAAGGGGAATATGAAAGAATTTTTTTCCCAATATGACTGTAGAATAGATCTGCTTATTGTTATTTTTTAAAAATGTTTTCTTTAACAAACTGTAAAGTTAAATGATTGCATAATAAAAATGCATTGAAAGTTAAATTTGTTACGTAGAGATAATAAGTTGGTTATTTCCTTGCCCTCCCCACCCTCAACTTTGTGATGTAATCTTCTGTCACTTCAAACAATAAATACTGAATTTCAGATTGTAAAAGGTTCTGTTTTTTCTCATGAAATTTGTCAAATTCTTATGGGAAACAGACCTGTATTTTGAAAAAGAAAAAAAGTGTCCTGTATATGTATAAAAACAGATGACTTTTTGTGATCACTATGGCACTTTCTGTGACTTGGCCAATAAATATGATTTTAGGATTTCACATAAAGGTGATGTTCAGTCATCTTTGTTTCTCCAAACAGCAGTCTCATCAACTGAACAGAAAGTATCCTTCATAAATATTTTATCCTAGGATAAAGAAAATAAAATTATTTGAAGAAAATGACAAATTTTTGAAAAAGAGTGAAAATATGAAAGGATATGTGTGTGTAAGAATACTGTAAGAATATTGCTTATAAGAACCCTTCAATATTTTTCCAGTCTGCCTTGGATGCCTCTTAAAATATCATCCTGTTTGTCTTTGGTTATTCTGCTACTAAGACCTTGGAAGTGCAAACTTTTTCTTCCTATTATTCTCTAAATGGCAGTCCCTGCTTCTGAACCTAGTTTTATAGTCTTGTAGCTCCAAGACATGCTGAACACAATGAGTGCATCAGTTGTCTCTAACAGGACAATATTTTTTTCTCAATTCTGGGCTAGACAGACTGCAAGTCATTTCTCAAAGATTTACAGTCTAATCCTAGCATAGCTAAATCCTTCTAAGCCCACTGATTCCAATCAATTTAGAAGAGTGTGACTATGCTTAGGACTGCACTCTTAATGTTTACCTTCTCAATGGTTCTAGCATCAGAGTCTAATTTCAGGGCCAACTAGGCTCAACCACAGAGCTTGTGATCAGGTACCAGGTGAATAGTTCATGGGAGGGAGTTAGCATATGGGATACTACTACAGAAAAGGTGGGCAGCCATCTCACCTCTGATGATGTAACATCAATGCAGGGCTCCTGCCAATGTTTCAAATTTGTGGGCAAGTTATGCTGGTCATGGGCCAATTAAGGCTTTAATGGTCATACCTAGAACTTTGAATTGGGCCTGGAAGTAAGTAGGCAACCACTGTCACAGACTGCTCTTTTAAAACTTGCCAGTCCCAGGTATTAACAGTAGTCAGCAGCATTACTGATACATTTTACACTAGTTGAAGATTTTGAACTTTTTTCAAAGAGAGTCCCATAGTAAGTGCATTGCAGTAATGCAATCTACATATCACCAGACTATGGATAGCAGCACCATATTCTGCTTCTCAAGATGAAGCAGCAACTAGCATGTGATGCTTAGGGAACAATGCTACATAGTACAGAAGAGACCTAAGTCTACACCTGGAAGGTTTGATCTAATACCACCCCAAATCTGCAAAATTGCTCTGCAGCCCCACCAGAATAACATGACTATTGATTAGCAATATTACTAACAAAACCCCAGTCTTGCTTTATTTATTGTCCCCCATCCTGTTTTTACTGTATCCAAGTACCAATTCAGTACACATATTGCCTCATCTGATTTTACTAAAAAACAGAAATAAAAACTGAGTGTCATCAATATAATGATGAACATCTTACTCCACAACTTTGGATGATCTCTCCTAGTGATTTCATACGGATATTGAATAGTATAGGGGATAAGATGGAAACATAGCCAAAGTCCCACAGTTCTGAACAGCAACCATCCAGCATTATCATCTACAATGGTGCAATCAAATAGTAGAAGAATGACTGGAATGAGATGGCTTGATCTTTATTTCAGGGAGCCAAGTGAGAAAGATGTTAAGTCAATGATATGAAAAGCTTCTCAAAAGTCCAGAAGCAGCAAAAGAGTTCTTCTTCCCCTGCCTTTCTCTTGGCAAACATTGTTCATTGGGGCACCCAATGCAGCTTCTGTTTCAAAACCATGTTGGAAGTCAGATTGGAATATATCTAGGAGATCAGTTTAATGCAAGACAATCTGGAGATGCATATCCACCACATATTCAAAAACTTTGCCAGAGAAGAGAATATTTGCCCCCAGCTGATAGTGATTTCACTTATTAGGTCCAAGAGGGCTTCTTTATAGAAAACCTCACAAACATCTCCTTCAAGGTAATCACAACCATCCCCTTGCTTAAGAGAGCATTAATTACCTCCTGTACCATGCAGATCACTTGAGCTAGCACAAGCATCAAGAATTGACATAACAGAGACATATTGCCAACCGACTTTATAAACTCAGACCATAGCAATTGAAACGCATTCAAGCAGATGTAACTAGTCTGTGCTCTGTTAACATTTTGGTCTTGGCTTGCTAGCAGAGTTAAATCCTGGCTGATATGGCTGATTCGCTCTGTGAATTGCTTGTAAATAAGACACAACAGGCTTTGAAATTATTTGAATGTATATTTCTAACATAGTAGAAAAGAGCAAGAGTCCAGTAGTCCATGTAGCTGAAGAAGTGAGCAGTGACTCATGAAAGCTCATGCCCTGCCACATATTTTGTTAGTCTTTAAGATACTGCTGGACTCTTACTCTTTTCTGCTGGTACAGACAGACTAACACAGCTACCCAGCTTGATAGAGATGGGCACATGCTTTACATTAATTAAAATGTGACTTTGCTGCCAGAGGATGTAATGATGGGCACAAGGACACACAGCTTTAAAAAAGAATTAGGTTCATGGAGGATAGGTTTATCAGTAGCTATTAGCCATGGTGACTAAAAAGAACCTCCAGGTTCAGAGGTAGTAAATAGAGATGGGCATGAACTGCATTTTATGGTTCAGTTCATGGCTGAACCATGAACCAAACCATGAATTCATACAAATCCAGTCGCCCCCCCAGTCGGAATAATGAGACAGACAACAGATTGGAATTAAACAAGGGCCACTTTATTAACTATTTAACAGAACATTGCAGCAATAACAACTAAGCAAGCATGGAACAGGCAAGGCAGGCGTCACTTCCCTGACCAACCCCCTTGCCCTTAAAGGGCGGGTCACCCAGCTCCAGCCGTGAGCCATTTACTCTCTGGCTCGTGACCAGCAGCCCAGCAACTGGTTGCCTTCTAGGAGTGCCTACCCCTGAAGCCTTTCAACTTGCAGGGAGGAGCCTGCATAAAAGGTCCCAGTGGAGGTGATCACCATTCCCCACCCTGGACCCTGAAATCCGAAGGCAGTTCCTGATGACCGCCTGTTCCCTAACGGGATATGCCGAAGGGTGCTCACCAGTTCCATTTTCTTGCTTGCATAAACCTGCCAAGTGACCAGACTAATTAAGTGCTCCCACAATAATTCCCTTAAAACCACTGCCCTCAGTGTAAGGTAGGTGAAAACACCACTACCACGTCCGCCAATATGGGTAGAAGTGAAAAATTCCTACCTGGCCCCTTCAAAATGACGACCAGCCAAAGCCTGCACAGCGTCTCTATCCGTTGCCGTCTCCCTTCCTCGGAGCGGCAAATGAGCCCCCGCCCACCAGCGGCGTTGCCAGGTGGGTGGGAGCTCCGTTCTTATTGGTTTTGAGGCATTTTAAGTTTAAACCCCTGCTTTCTTCACAAACTGCACCAAATTCATGGAAGTTCATAGCATTTCTTCAGTTCACAAGCACTGCTTTGTGAACCACAAACTGCCCGAACTTTGTGACAAACATTAGTTCATCAGCCAGTTCATGCCCATCCCTAGTAGTAAACTTCGAACACCAGGGGTGTGCATCAAGAAAATTTTTGTTATACCTTTGGATCCAGGCTTCAAGGAGGGGAGATTTTTTACTGTGCTTACTTATTTCCAGGTAGGAAATTACTGTTTCAGGATTGAAATCCATGTGGTTTCAGAGTTTGGGACAGGTATATTCAATGGAGAATGCATATGAAGTCTGGGGCATCTGTTTGTAAAGATTATACCACCAGATCTGCAGACAACACACTCCTCCTCCTAATCTCACTGCCTTCCCCTGCATGTTTCAAGTGTTTGGACTAAGAAGGTGAATTTTACAAACCCTTGAAGTAGATGTGTTTTGGCACAAACGCATTTCTTTCTACTGATTTCTAAAATGGCAGCCAAACAGCAGTCAAGCAGGAGAGTTTCAGCCAAAAATCCTGTATTTCCCTACTCTTGCACAGACTGGCTAACAATAAAGGTTTCTTACCTTTCCACTGAAAACTCTGTATTTTCCAGCCTTTATTGCTGTTTCCTTTCACAAGTAAAAGTGGCTTGCTTTGCAGACTGCTCCATCTGTCAGTCTGCCATTATGAGGATATACTAAAATGAATGAAAGGAGTGTCTGTTGGGTGTCCCCTGAAGGCTCATTGGATATAACAGCAGCCAAGAGTGCCAATTGACTTGTCTGGGCTCCATTGACATACATTACATGATTTTAAAAAAGTGCCAATGAACATGTGGAAGGGATTTGGGAAAATCTGTTCTGGGTCTGCAATGACAGCCTCCAGAGTGGAATGACAGTCCTTGGGACCAAATAAACTATTCTAGGACTGGAATCGCATAAGTGTTTTGGGACTGGAATGACAGCCCCCAAAGTGGAATGTCAGTTCCTGGAAACTAGATTTGTCTTCTGGTGGTGGTAAAAAAGACCATCTAGATGGATTCCTAGTCACTCTACAATATACGCCTGATGCACTACTAAAATCCTCACTGGATGTGGACCCTGACTCTTCTGTATAGTCAATTTTTAAAAAATTAACAGGAATTCTAATGAAAGTGATTGTGGAATTATGGTAGGAAAATCTAGAACATGTGAACATCCTGCCACAGTCATTCAGCAGTCTAGAGATCAGGCAGATAAGGTGGAATTTTATGCCTTATTCACAACACAAGAGAAGTTGAAGGATAGCAGAGTTACGGGTCTCTTTGATTTTATACTCTTTTCAGGTTCCATCAGAAAAATAGTGCTGAAACACTGGCATTTATTGAATGAGATTTCAGGATGTGATTCCTTGCCTTTTATAGGTTTTAGACAAACAAGGAATATTAAAGATCTTGTAGTGCATTCCGGTATGTGCAAAAATAGTTCAGACTGTAAATATGGATGTACAGAAGACACTGCTCAGAGAAGAAACTTTTTGGATATACAAGTTAAATGCTTTGGCCCCCTATGGTCTGAATTACCATATTGATTATTCTTGTTTTTTATGATTGTATATTATGTCTGTAGAAAGTTTTCTGTTCTGTTAATTTCTGTTTGGTGACTGTTTCTTTAAGGAATGTTACAACTACTGATAATTTACACTGCCATAGATCATTGTAAGTAATGTCATCATGAAGCCTGTTAAACTTCCTTCTGAAAATTATGCTTGTAGAGTTATTGTCTGTCTTTGAATGGTAAGTGCATGGATGCAATTCAGATATAGTATTATTGTGCTTAATATAGTTTATAGCTATAGACTGTTACGTTATATATATATTGGATATATGGATTTTGTTCTGTTGCCTCTTCGAGAAAGCTTGGAAGAAATGGAATCAAAGGTCGACAGTTCCATTAGGGCTATACAGGAATGTCCACAAGCCATCTGCAATAATTGGATTTGAAAGAACAGAGGACATAAGATGGTTTAACATAGCATAAGCACTTTAACTTATTGAAGAATATTTATAAACACTTTCATTCATCATATGAGTATCTGAGGAGGACTTATGATATTGTGGTATTGAATTTGTGAATGGACTATTGATATTGCCATGAACTGAGAATGGATTATTAACATTATTGTGGTGATATATTTATGATGAATGAGTGATTGATTAACATTGATGTTTGTTGTAGTTATAAATTCATGGTTGTGGTTTTTTGATTGTATCTTGTTTCCATGAATCTCTCTGGTTTGCAACCTCCAGCTAATGGATGGAGATCTCCTGGGATTACAACTGATCTCCAGGCAAGAGATATCCATTCACCTGACAACAAAAATGGCTGCTTTGGAATGTGGACTCTATGGCATTATACTACATTGAAGTCTCTCCCCTCCCCAAACCCCACCATCCTCAGGGTCCACCCATAAAATCTCCAGGTATTACCCAATTCAGACCTAGCAGCCCTAATCTGGTCCCAGGGAACATCATTAGACTGTGAGGGCTGTCATTCTAATTCCCAGAACAACATTCTTGAAATCTTCCATGGTTTCTTTGCAACTTTTTTGTACTATAATGTAATTCAATTGAGCTAATAGAAGTCAGTCATCATTCTTGGATCCATTATATCCTGGGGTGGCCACTTCTACTGACCACTGGTGATGTCCAACATTCTACAGTTGATTATATCAGGAGTTTGGGGGTATGGCTCAATTCTTTGCAATCCATGAACAAGCATATTTTCTCAGTGACGAAGACTGAGTTTTACCATCTACAGCAGGACCAACAACTTTATGCAGCTGTATTCTGGTCAGCACATATAACACCTATTCTATGGCAGCTGCATTGGCTCCCAATTAATTTCTGGAGCCAATTCGTAAGGGCTGGTACTTACCTTTAAAGCCCTAAATGACCTCATACCTTTGGGACTGCCTCTCCTGGCATGATCCTGCCCATCTTTCCCAATATTCATCTCAGCATTTATTGAAGGTTCCTGGTCCACCAGCTATTTGCTTTGTGTCAACAAGGATGAGGGCCTTCTCAGTAATGACCCCTGTATTGTAGAACCAACTGCCCCAAGGAGATGTGTGCCTTGTGGGACCTCCCTAGGTTCTGTAGGGCATGTAAGATTGCTCTTTTTCAGGGAGCCTTTGGGTGATTGTGATCCACCAGGCAGCTAGTATGCTTCAGCTGTGTCTTCACCATCCATGCATCCTACCCTGCATGATAGTGGATAGATTTTAATGGTGATAGATTTTAAATTTTAAAAAAATATTTTTAAAGTGTATTTATTTATTTTTGTATTGTTTTTATTGGGTGTATTTTACATGCTGTTATCTGCCCCCGAGTTCCATTCAGGGGAGAGGAAGTGGGATATAAATCTGATAAATAAAATAATTAATGAATAAATTTCTTGTGAGCCTTCGGGCAACCCCCAATTGTTCTCAACGTTCTTTTAAAAATATATATTATTAAATACTGAGAAAAACACAATTTACAAGCTTAACATCTTTATAATCCACTAGTTTACAAGCATAACTCAATATAATTAATCAGAGAAGTCCATAAACAATCAAATGACAAAGAAGAATTGCCTTTCTGTAATATAGTAAGCTTCATAATTTTATAAAAATCTTTAACTTTCTCGAGCCATTCCTGAATATCTGGTGCTGTATTTAGCATCCAGTACTTGGAAAAACCAATACTGGGCAAAAACAAGGTCACATAAAATAGCCTATTGTGTATATTACTACACTGTTAAATTATACATGAAACTGATGGATGTGCAAGTGCAGGAGACTGCTGATACTGCTTGATGTTGTTGAGGGTTCCCTAATTCCCAGGAGTTAGCTTTTTTTGAGTGATTCAGCAAGGGATTATACTGGGAAAGGGGTAAGACTCCTTTCTGTAGACCGCCTCCATTCATGGAAGGATTGGATTCAACCTTTCACCCATGTTTTGGGGGCAACAGACCAAGACAGCAAATTCTGGAATTATTGTTAGAGAGCTTCTACATTACAGTTGTTGTGCCATACACACTGCTTTTCAAATTAAATGGAATGTGAGAATTCTGAGGAGTTGCTATGGGGAACTTCTCTTATGGAACTATTCTTATCTTCTAAAATAACTTCTCTGCACTGTGCTTTCCTCTGAATTCAGCCCAATGAGGATAACATGGTCATAGTGGCAGGAGCAAATAAAAGGCCATGTTGCAAAATGTCAGTTCTTAACAGCTGCAGCTGCAACTTTGACCATGAACATCTGTGACCTACAGATAATCCCATGGTCTGTATTTGGAGTTTTATGGAAAGTGTATTCAAAATGGTTTTTATCACAGTACATTCTGAAGGTAAATAAGACAAGTACACAATGAAAGTTATGGCTTGTTAAGATGGAAGTATCATTTTGTACAACAAGCAGCATTTGCATAATACTAAATTTAGCAATATCAGAAGGCAATAATGCTTGTCTGTGAAATATCATGATATCAGCTGTGAGTTATTTAGGCCATTCTGCTGACGTATACTTCTGCTTACTGGAATGCCATTTCCTGCACTTACAATTTGTTGTACTTTGATAATTTTGCAAAATACCTAATTATACATATTTTCTTTTGTCACTGAAACATAAATACACAGATTCAGGTGGATAACTGTATTGGTCTGAAGCAATAGAACAAAGTTTAAGGCCAGTGGCACCTTTAAGATCAACAAAGTTTAATTCTGCGTATAAGCTCCATGTACATGCATACTTCATAAGAATTAAACTTTGTTGGTTTTAAAAGATGCCACTGGACTCTAATTTTGTTTAGATACACAGTTATTTCATGTATGAGTTAAATTGTTCTCTGTACCCAAACGGAGTAGTTAAATAAAGGCCCACTCAACCTATTGCAATTAGGGATGCCACAAACTGCACAGTGAACTACTACAGCTCTCTTCCAGCTGAGCATAAATGCATGGAGAGCACTGAACTGGACTGTCTGGAAAGGCAAAAAGCAACCTGTTGAACAGACTCATGAACAGCTGAACCGCTCAATGAAAAATGAGCTCCGGGCTCACAGCTGGCAAACAGAACATGTTGAGGTGTCTAATTGCAAAGTTTTATTATGCTTTATAGACCCACAACATCCATGCCTTTCTGGATAGATTAAATACAAGTTGTTATTCCTAAGTACAATGTGTTGGTTTGTTTACCCTTTTGGTACCAAGTTCTGATGTGGATATATTCTTAATAAATGGATTATTCCACAAAGATCTTCTGCAGCTTTTGAGAGAGACACTAAGAAGAAACAGTTTGGGAGATGGCCATTCAAGATACAACTTTACAGAAGAACAGCATGGCTCAAATCCATGTCACTCCTGGTTTGTGAGTTTCTCTGTCACTTAGCACAGAAGCATAAATAACAGTAAATAGAGGTAACTGGTATTTATTTCTTTTGTATGTACAGTTAAGGTTGAGTTGTTGGGTAAAGCTATACTTCATTGAGACCACTAATTCACCTCACTCACTAACATTTGTGTGTGTGCATATGCAAAAACTCATTCCACTTTCATCTAATCACCATTCTGATAATTTGTTCCAGTATTTTGGCTATTGTCTGGGCTGACCAAATGAACAATCTTGTATTGATGGCGATTTAGTTCTTCTGATTCATGGTATCATATAAGGTATGCTGTTAAATAATTCATCTTTGCAACCTCAGCACTAGGAAAATAGTAAGAAATAGCAATTGCCGCTTAGAAAGATAGCTTTGGAGAATAGTCCATGCAACAGAATGTGTGTTACAGTAGCTTGGAGTCTGTGGAATGGAAGCCTCTGACTGATTTGATCTGCACATGTAATGTTACAAGTAGCCAGAGAATAAGTTTCCATCTGCTGTGCCCAGGACGAGGCTTCTCCTGGGCTTCCCCTAGGAAGAGAGATTGCTTCACATTCCCTCAATTATCTGAAGTACTGTGTCCTCAAGCAGCTGAAAGTCACTATGTTTCCTTTATTCATCGCACTGCCTGTTGTGCTATCTGCACTATTTCATGTAGAATCTTTTGACCTTGTTAAAGCACTAATACTATGTTTACCCATATTTAGAAGTCTTCTCTCTCTGAACTGGAGGGAATTCCTTGTACAAACACTATTTTCCATTCAAGTTAAAATTCAGGAGAAAGTGAATAAGGGGCTTATATTGAAACCTCTGGAGTGTGTCACAAACTGGACATTCGTCACTCATCGTTCACTGAACCACTGTTTTGCTTGATATATTGAATCCCAGTTCCTATTAAGTCCTCTAGATTTAACAGCTGCTATTAATACAGCTTATGCTTCATTAAGCATGAATTCGAAGTGAACCACGCTCTGCAGACCTGGTTCAATAAATGGTGAAGGACAAACAGAGCAACTATTTTCATTGCAAGAGAAGTTAGTAGAATGGGATGGGATGAATTATAACTTTTCTGCTTGAGGAGGTCTTTTTGAAAACATTATCATTATATATAGATACATATGTGCATAGCCTTTTGGTATATTAAAGAGAACTTTTAAATGAATTCTCATACTTTTCCTTATGATTTTTGAGGCCCTGTCAAAGATTTTGTTTCAGCTATTATTCCATCATTCTAGTCTCATTTTGGCATTAGCCGTTGCTAAGCAGTACAGAAAAGTCAATGTTAGAACAACCACCTCCTCTCATTTTTGCCAGTGCTGCCTAGAATCAAGTGTGTCGTTCAGCATAGTGAATTTTCAAGGTACACTAGGAAAAGAAACACACAGAGGCTAAACTCTTCAGAAATATATAGCAATCCCAAAGTTCATTTAAAGTAATTCCTCACTTAGATTATTCTGAATATCACATTATCTGAATCCACTGTGGTCCTTGTGTAGCTTCATGTATGTGACATTCACGTTTTTCTAACATCTGATTACCCATGGGCCATTGGTATTAACGAAATGGTGATGTGTAAAAACATATATGTTTTATAGTACCTGAATGCAATATACAAGGTGAAAGTGTTTTCCTTTTACATTTTCTAGCTTTCAATCCACATTACAAAACGATTCCCTGAAGGGTTTATAGGAAACCCCAAGGGTTTTAAAAGGATTGGAGAATAATCCATGTTCTCACTTCACATTCATCGCATTGATGGATTGGAGGTAGGAATGATTTATTGTGGTTCTTAAAAACAAATCTTGATGATTAGGTTAGAGCACACAAATTCTGAAATCAAATCAAAACATGGAAGTAAGATTGAAAACCCTACTTTGAGCCCAAAGGATGTACTTGTCAAAGACACTTTAATCAATTTTGCCAGAGAGAAGCCCATACATCAAGGTGGCAAATTGTTTTGGGGGCACATGGGACTGTGTATGTAATCCACCCTGAACCGAATTGGGTTTCTAGAAGTCACTGTTTGGTCAAAATGCACATTTTTAAAACTCCAGATTAACCCTAAATGAGTTTAATCTGGATTCATCACTTTTAACTTTTGTTTATATAGTGATTGAAGGTAGGCCCAAAGAATAACCCAAAACAAAAGCCATGTAACACCTGTCATGACAACCTACCAACATATCACAAAATACTGCACAAACTTTCAAGATTTCCAGAACACATCAACAGGCTGGATGTCTTTTTCTTCTTTTTTTTAAGGAAGGAAGGAAAGGGAGGGGAGGGGAGGGGAGGGGAGGGGAAAAGGGTATTTCAGGCCATGATATTCTATCACTATCTATTTTATCCTGCCATTCCTCCAAAGAGCTCAGGCCTATGTACATGTTCCCCCCCCTCACAACAATCCTGTGAAGAAGTTTAGGTCAAGAGACAATGTGACTGGCCCAGGGTCGCCTAGTAAGTTTCATGGCCAAGTGCAAATTTCTGCCTATGGCTACCAGATCCTAGTCCAACACTCTGAACACTACATCACACTGGTTCTCTTTATACAATGTTCCCAAACACATCTAGGACTCATACATATAGCATGTTCAAGGTGATGGAATCAACCTGGACTTAATTTTGAAGTCAATTCATAAGTACAGTTTTGTATGTAGAAGAAATTGAAACATAATCCAGTTTTCTTCCCCCCCTCATTATGATACCTTGATTTCATTCTTACATAGATACATGTGTAAACATACACATACGAAAGAACTTCCTTTCCAGAGGTTCCAACTCTATTGTACATGATCTATATATCATATATTGAATGTATGAAAATTTGATCTGTTAGGTTCATAATACTGAAACCATGTTCCATAGATAGCTTTTAGAAGAACCAGAGCAAATAGGGCTGTCTCCTGTTTTGTTTTTAGAAGAATGAAAGCAAATAACACTGTCTCCTATTTTGCTGCTGCACTGCTTTGCTGTTTAAATGCCAACAGCACATCATACTCAACAAAGCCTACTTACCTGGGGAGCTTTTGACACTTCTCTCATCCATGTCTAACACCTTTACATTTCAGCAAAGAGAGAAAGATTTATGATCTGTTTTAGTGGAATACTTAACACAAATCATTCATATTTTATTGCCCCTATAAAAGACTGCTGATCTTTAATGGCCCAAATACCAATATCTTCTTATGTGCATTTCTTCAGCTAAAATCTCTCTTTTTCACTGTGTTAATGCCCTCTACCTTTCCATTAAAATGTTGCCTCTCATTTCCTAGAGTTTAATATTATCTCAAATTATAATGTAACCTTCCTGTTGCTCACTAAATCCTTGCTCTTCAGACCCATTCTGTCTCTCAGTTGCTATTATATTTTTCATTATAATGTGTATTCTTTCATTCCTATGAGTCATTTGTACTGTTATACAGATGACATTTTATTTCTCTTGCTCAAAGTCTGTTGCCTGTGAAAATGCTCTGATAATGCAGAGTGTACTTCCGAAAGCATCATATACCAGTATTCCCAGTTGTTGCAGAATTAGGGCTGAATTTAGTCTCAGTACTCTGCTAAAACTCTGGAAAACCTCTGGTACACCTATAATACTTTAATATCTATAGTAATTAGCCTTTATAGGTGAAAGTTTGTTTTTTTTCTTCTCCCAGGAAGCTTCAGGCCACTGCTATGTGCTGTGTGTGGCCTTCACTGGACACAACATTGCCTCATGTGGCTTTTGCTTATTGGGAATGTTTATGCTTTGCAGAAGTGAGAAGCCACTATCAAATTCTAAATAGACTAGGAATAAGGCCCATTTTGGAAATAAACACAATGAGCTCTAGAAAGAGGCTCTGGGTGGATGCCCCAGCCTTAGGCACTCAGCATCAATTAGCTGTGGCAACCTCAGCAGGGTATAATGACACAGAGTCCACTGTTTCCTCCAGGGGAACTGATCTCTGCCATCTGAAGAGCAGTTGTAATTCTGAGTGATCTCCAGCCCTCACCTGGAGATTGGCAGCAAGGGTTCCCCAGGAGGAAACTGCTGTTTTGGAGGGTTGCATCTATGACATTGTACCTGGCTGAGGTCCCACCCCTCCTCAAACCCCACCCTCTCTAGGGTCCACCTCTCAAACCTCCAGGAATTTCCCAACCTGCCACTCAGCTATTTGGTTTAAGTGGCTCATACCCATTTAAGTGGCTCATACCCATTTTCACAGGAAGCAGAAAGCAGGGGGTTAAGTGGCTGGGAGCAGTTTAAACCCCTGATTTCTACTCCCCACATAAAGCCTCGGGGAGCAGAAAGCAGGATTAAAACAGCTTGGAGCCATTTAAACCAGACAGCTGAGGGGCAGTCCTGCCATTCAGCCCTTTGGAAACCCCTGCTTTCTGCTTCCTGCAAAAAGCCACAGGGAGTAGAAAGCACAGGCTTTGAACTTTAAATGGCTCACAAACCAATATGAACCAGGTCAGTTTGTGAATCAACCTCCTGGTTCTTAAATCACTAACTGAAGTACAAAAATGCAGTTTGTGCCCATTCCTATTTCCAACAATCTAGGTATCAGCATTAGAAGAACACATATCAACTTCAACAATGCCTACCACCACACCCTAATTCTCCATTCCCCTTTATTCATTATTTCCCTCAGTCAAGACCATTTTTGACTAGGAAATGTACCAAGCCCTGTGAGATGTTGGCATGTCATCATGATTCTCACAGTGCAAGGAACTGAGGCAGATATCTCTGAAGGGTTGAAAATTATGGTCAGACCAGGATCAAATGGCAATTTTTCAACAGGAAGAGAAAGCAAACTCAAGCATTTAGATTCTTTTCAGACCTTTAGCTCTTCTTAATGTCAGCAACCATGACTCTGAGTCCTGGTATAGCATACTGGTTAAGACCTGAATGTTTACTTTGCCCAGTTGAAATATCACATCTGCTGTAAACATGCTAGATGGCTTTAGGCAAGGAGCTATTTTGCATACAGAAATTATGACCTCTCTTATTGTACCCTTGTAATATATGTGAATAATATATGTGATTCATTTGAACCTTCAAAGTCAAGGGATTATTGCAATAATAACAATTTAATATGCCCATACAAAACAGTCTACCATGTGTATGTATAGCAATTATTTTATTATATGTAACATTAATTTCAAATGAAATTTCCCTTGAGCAAATATTTTCCTTTTTTTGTCCCCTATTTAAACTCACAAATAATAACCTAGATGAGCAAGACTATTTAATAACAAGGTTCAATAAAAATATTCATCAAATGTTCTAAACTGCTTCATTTCAGATATTTAATATAAATTCTAGAATTTGGGGAGGGGACCCTCCTATATTAACATGTGAGTATTCTCTGAGTCTGAAATTATTTTGCACTCTGTTAACAGCAGTTAGTGTAGTGTAGAGCAACAATAAGCCAGGAGAAGCTTGGTTGCGAACAATTTTCATGTTTTGGTACATTTGTTTGATGCCTTCTCAGGTAGTTCTTCTAGATTCTTAAAAAGTAAAATCTGGAGTTCCTTGGATTCTAATCAGGCCCTTAAAGTCTACGCTAGTGCTTACTAGGCACACTGAAGCAACTGCCAGTTTGGTTTTGCCCACTGGTCACAAGTAGGGAGCCAATTGTGACACTGTTCAAATATGTTCAGACAAATTTGGATGTTTCTGTTTTGCGTGATTACTCTACTTTCTTTCATGCATACAGTGATCTTTTTTGGTGGTGCAGATACTCATCCTTGCCAGCTCCAATTTAAAAAGCACATAAATTAAAATTAAAAAATCATTTGACTTGAGGCTTGGCGCATGTCAGAAAACATAGTTCCAATTCTCAATTTCTGAAATACTTCCTGAAATTGCCACTGTTACTCCATTCTTACTATTTGGTGATATTCCTGATGTTATGCTATAATAAAGCTACTAGGGTCAACCTAAAGCAAGCAAAAATTACTGAAGTGTTGGTGACCTGATTGCAATGGATGGCTATACCCCAATAATTCTAGGTCGCCAATGCTTAATTTCTTCTTTTATGGGCCCGAAGGCATGGGAACAAACCTGTCACAAGCCCAGTGGGGTATAAACCTGCCTCAGAACTCTGAAAAAGCATAGTCTGGTGCCCCCCTCCCTTCTGATTGTTCTTGGGGAATTGTTAATCAAAACTTGAGTGAACTCTAGCCTAACATCCCCAATCAACAAGGATCTGAATGACTTGTTCCAACTAGAATGTTCATGCCTGTGTCTGCTGATGAGGTATCACATCCAGACTCACTCAGGCAAAGCAACACCACTGCCTCTTTTACTATCTTCACTGGTACATGCATTTTGGTCTTAGCAGGCATTGCAACTCCAATCCTGTTGTCTTTTTCCAAACTAGTAAATCTGTGCAATGGTTTAGACATCTTGGTAGCCTGCAGCAATACAACAGGATTAGGATGGTGGAATTAAGTTACACCAACCAACTCCCCCCTCTGAGCCCTGGACTTCTTTACAACAACCAAGTGTGCCACCAGATCCTGAATCCCTCATCTGGAAGCAAAGCATCTAGGCAAGCCTCCTCCTGCTGCTTTACCTTTCTTAGGGGACATTGCACACATAGTACAAAGCACACAAACAGCCTTGATGAGCTGCTGATGATTATAAGGAATTGAAAAAAGAGGAGAAAGGGAGGTGGGTGGTGAAACAAAAGTAGAGTTGCCAGGCCAAAAGCAGAGCTGGTAAGCCTAGCAACTTGGGGGAAGTTTTGGGATGGGTAACCATAGAATTTCAGGTTATTCCTAGGTTTTCTGTGGAAGTGACTTAGCAATGCAGCTGACATTGCTTTTAAAAAACTTTCTTCTACTACCACTTGGAGTGGCAGTGGGCAACTAGGGCTGGCAGCTCTAAGCAAAATGTAAGGGTATTTGTAAAAGAAGGGAAAGGGGACTTAATAACCCTGGAAATACCCTGTTAGCTAGTACATGCAAAGCAAGTGTGCTACCATGGAATATATTCCCAGCCTCCAAAGAAAAAAAATATTCCCAGCCTTCAAAGAAATAAAAGTAATGCCAAAGTCAGTCCTTGTTAATAGCACAAGGCCATAATAAGAGGCCTGATACTGCTCGAGAAATGAATTGAGTAGTGTTTGTGAGAAGGAATAATAACTGAAATGTAAATTTCCCCTTCAAACAGCCATGCAACCCACAATGCTAGAGGAGTCTAAGGGGACCCAGAAGGAGATGAAGGTGGTCAGGAGTTTGACACCTGTCATATTCCTCAGTACATTTTAGCAGCCTCTCGCCAGTTGTTTGATTATAAATAATTAATAAAGTGGCCCTTGTTAAATCCATATTGGTGTCTGTCTCTTTATTCCGACTGAGGGGGCAATGTGTATTAGAGTTCTTAATTTTTTTAATTAAAAGTACACACTGTGCCATCGTGGCCATGCCAGAGTGAATCAGGGTATGAATGACCAGGAGGGGAGGAGAACAATGCTGCTAAACTATTTGCATGGAGCAAATAAAATTCTCATGGTCCTTTGCTAAACTGTGCATATATTAAACAGTGCACATGCATGAAAGCCAGTTGTGCATGAGTGTATGCATGCTATTTTGTTACATGTTTAGCAGCCAGCAAACTTTGACAACTGGCTTGATTTAAACTTGATCAGACCATCGATAAATTGTGGCCGTATTCACAACTGGCAAGTATGATGTGATCTGAACCCATGGGAATTTGGGCATCCCTAACTCCTGAGCTTTGAATGGAAACCCCTATGTAATGGGCTAAGCAAGTCTACCTGTGCATACCCTAACTAGATGAAGCAGAATTTTTACATTTGGAAGAGAGAGGTGGGTAGAGGCAGCTCCTGAGCCACAAAGGGAACTGGATTTCCTCTGAATATACTTGGATGTATTGCTTGCAAAACTGTATTTAAAATGCACTGCCTCTTCAGGAACAAAGACCCTAACACAGTGACATGTGAAACTAATAGTTGGGGCCCAGGTTAGCTAACTGGTGGCAGTGCAAATCAGCTGTTTGTTGGAGAAATGAATGAGGATCAAATCCAGTCCCATTCTCCAGTTCCCAAAGAGGCAACTAACCGTGTTGCTGATTTTCTATTTGATCTGAAGTGGATGGGAGGAAACTCACACAATTAGCAAATTATGCCTAGAAGTTATTATTCTTGGCAAAAACCCAGAAAAAATAATCTGTTATACAACAGCCTATTGATACAATCATCTGTATACTATTTCTCAAGTGTGGCCCCCTAAATCCACAGCTTGAGGCCACACTGATTCCAAACAGATGTTTGTGCAAACCTGAGGTTTAAAATTCCCCATCACTTACTTCTGCCCCACACACCTGGTGGTGGCAGATGCCGGTCTGTGTCTGGGAGCCTCTGCCAACCCAGCCATGTTCTGTTTGCCAGCTGTGTAAGCGCTTTGTGTTTGACAGTTATTTTGATGTTACCAATTCTATTCTGTTACTGTCACCTGTTTTGAATCAGTGCTCTTCAATAGCAGCCAACCTATGAAAGCTGGTGTTGAGTAGCAGTTAGAGCTTCAGACTAGGGTCTGGAAGAACCAGGTTTGACCTCCATCCTGCTGCAGAAGCTCACAGAGTGATTTTGGATTAGAAAAATGCTTTCAGCCTAATCTATTTCACAGGGCTGTTGTGTGGATAAAAGGGAGAAGAGGAGAGTGATATAAACTGTCCCCTCCATGGAGAAAGGTGCACTATAAATGAAGTAAATAAATAGTAAATATAGCTAAAGATGATAGGCAAATAAAAAGTAGGTTTGTGAATGGCTGAAGAGAGAATGAGGCAGGGAAAGGGGAGATGATATGGGAGTTACCAGGGTAAGGGAGAGAGGAAAGAGTGTGGGAAGGGGGATACAAGCAGGCCCGTAGTCAGGATTTTTTAATTCAGGAGGCCTTTAAATAAGTCAGGGGGCACTCCACCACAGATAAAATTAAAAAATGGAAGTTGGGGGGCCTGGTCTGGATGGGAAGTTGGGGGGCCTTAGCAGTAAGTCAGGGGGCCAGGCCCCGAGTTGCCCCACTGTAGCTATGGGACTGGATACAAGGGAAAGTGAGGCACCCCTCCACAAGTCCTTGAAGATTCCCTGCTATGCAAGTGGATCTGGCCCACTGGCTGGCACCACACTACTGGCCCATGGTTTCCAGAGACAGAGATTACTGAGGGGGGTGGGTGGGAAAACTTAAGATAAAGGGGCAGGTAAATGTAGGTTGGCTGTTGAGTGGAAAGGGGAGAAGGAAGCTAGAAAAAGAGAAATGCCATGTGGGTTTTCAGGAAAGGGAAAGGAAATTGTGGAGGAGGGGGAAATAAGATGCTGCCCACACATCCTTGTGGGTTCCCACTTATATATTGTAATAGCAAAGTCAGCCAGCTGTGTGGATACTTAAATCCAGTGACTGAGGCTGTGAACAGGCAAGAAAGATATTTTTACAAACCTGAAAAATCCCCTAGGTTTGCAGAAAAACCTGAAATCATCATCATCATCATCAGGGGTCTTTTCGTAGAAGAACAGCTGCAGGAGCTCATTAGCATATGGTATACTAATGAGCTATTAGGCTATTAGCATATGCCACACCCCCTGACATCACCGGAAGTGATGTCAGAAGGGGAAGCAAAAGGGGGGGAAGCATCTTCAAAAGCCTCCCCTTCCCTTCCCCAGCTGGTCTGGGTGGGGGAGCTAAGAGAGAAGGGGTTTAAAGTTTAAACTCCTTCTCACTAGAGTTGGGCCACAGAAGGAGGAAAGAGGGAAGGAAAGAGAGAGAGTAGAGAGAAGGAAAGAAGGAAGGAAAGAGAGAAAGAAAGAGAGGGAAGAGGGAGGGAAACAGGGAAAGGAGGAAAAAAGAGAAGAGAAGTGGGAAAGAAAGAAAGAAAAAAAGAAAGAGAGAAGAGAAGAGAAGAATGAGGGAAAGAGGAAAAAAAAAGAAGGAAAGGAGGGAATGAAAGAAATTCAGTGGCAATTCAGCCCCATTATACCCTATGGGCCGTTGAAGTCAATGGTGAAAACATGGGGTATATTCTGGGGCTGGAGGGGAGGGTTTGAGGGAGAGGCTCCAAGATCACAGGATAGCTGATGGAGCCTCTCCCCAAGATACCCACCAAGTTTCAAGAACATTGGACCAGGGGGTCCAATTCTATGGGCCCCCAAACAGGTTGCCCCATTTCCTCCATTGTTCTCTATGGTGGGAAAATAAGTTATTTTTTTCCCACTATAGAGAACAATGGAGGGAATAGGGGCAACCTGTTTAGGGTGCCATAGAATTGGACCCCCTGGTCCAATGTTCTTGAAACTTGGTGGGTATCTTGGGGAGAGGCTCCATCAGCTATCCTGTGAGTTTCGAGCCTCTCCCTCAAACCCCCTCCCCTCCAGCTCCTAGAATATACCCTATGTTTTCACCATTGACTTCAATGGCCCATAGGATATAATGGAGCTGAAATTGACATTCGGCTGCCTGAAAGACTCTCCGGGACGCCGGCTGGGGGCGGGGCTTGGCTTCTGAGCTCCCGGAGCTGTGCTCCGGTGGGCTCCCCCCCCCGAAAAGACCCCTGATTCATCATCATCAACAACAATCATAATTTTAAAATTGTGGGGGTATTAAAAAACCCAAAACTATGAAAGGGTACCAGTAGCTTTAACAAACAGGTTCCCTCAGTGGCTGTTGGTAGGCAACCACAGCACTTCAAGGCTGGGTTTCTATGAGTACAAGGCAGGAGATTGTGGCAGAGTCTTTCCAGGGCTGTTTTAGCCTTTGAGGAAAGATTCATCAGAGCCAGGCCTGACAGCAACCTCCAGGCTACCTGCTACTATCTGATTTGTATGACTCACCTAAGCCTGGATGCTTGCTAATTTTCAGCAGCAGCTACCTAATGGAAGCCATTGTGGTATAGTAGTTGGAGGTTCAGAATAGGGTCTGGGAGATCCAGGTTCAAATCACCAGACCATCGTGGAAGCTTACTAAGTGAAGTACTGCCAGTCATATACTTTCAACCTAACCTACCTCACAAGGTTGTTGTGAGGATAAAAAGCAGGAGAGGAGAATAATGTGAGCTGCTTTGGTCCCTACAGTGGAGCCAGGCGTGGTATAAATGAAGTAAATAAATAATATATATATATAGCTGAAAAGGGGAGGCAGTTAAAAAGTAGGCTGGTAAATGGCTGAGAAGGAGAAAATGAGGCATGGAAAGTGAGAGGAAATGGAGGTTGCCAGGAGGAGAGAAAGGGTAAATAATGTGGGAAGGGGGATACAGAAGAAAATGAAGTGCCCACCAGGTCCTTGAGCCTTGGGGTGGACACATGGTGGGCCTTGCCCAGTAGCCAGAACCACATAACTGTGCCATAGTTTTCTTAGGTAGAAGCTGCTGAGTGGGAGAGGCGAAGACAAAGGGGCACATAAATGTAAACTGGCTGTTGTGTGACAAGAACAGAAGGAAGCAGGAAGAGAGGCTATGGGGGCTGTCAGGGAGGGAAAGAGAAAATACTGGGAAAGGGGGAAATGAAGTGTCCCCCCCAAGTCTTTGTGGATTCCCACTTGTACTGATAAATTCTTTGTACATTTTCCTCAATGAAAACCATTATGAGGAAATTTTACTGACATTCGCAACCTGCATTTGTTCCACCAGAATGTCATCCATTATTGCAAAGTGGGTTGTGTTTCTGCTCCGGAGTATAGTACTTTTCCCCCTTTTGACATTTCTGCCTTTAAAACTCAAAAGCCAAATGATCACAGCAAGCTTGAAAGAATATTAGGTACTCCATGTTATAGGGTGCTTGAACTGAAAGTAAAGATTGATGGAATAAACATCCTGAGATTTACAAGAAAGAATGAAATTGGGAGGAAAATGTAGTAGCTGGGAAAAAGTTCTTTGCAGTAATTCATTGGGCATTTTCACAGCTGTTCACATAAATATATTTAGATTATGTGCTGGTTTTGCAGGAATTTATGCTGAAGAGAAAAATAGTATACCACTATAATTTCATTTCATTGCTGACAATTGTGGTACCTTTTCTTCACCTTTCTTTGATCTCTTGCTTTCACAATCTCTGCTGCTGTTTTTGCTAGCTGCTGGAATTGTAGAGAATTAATTCTTATGTTACTTAGCTTAGGAAATTAGATTCACTTTATTTCATTCTCAGACATCCTGTCACACCAACTGCCTTAAAAAAAGATTTCAGTGAAATTTGTACAAATTGTGGGATAGTGAATAGAAACACTGGGTTTAACCACGAGAGGCATCGATTCCTAGTCAGTCATTATGTTTACTCAGGAAGCCTGGACAAGTTATGATCTCTCTGCTATCTACCTTGTAGAATCATTGTCAAGAGAACTGAGAAAAGATTTCCAAAACGCTTTGGCTGAAAATCCTGTGGTGATGATCAGTAAATTAGGATCCCTGCTGTCATTACATTCACTGACATGGTTGGATTTTGCAGGACACACTACCTCCTGGAGGCTTATAAGTCTGGAAAAAGTATTTAAAGCCCATGCTATCAACTGACTAACCAACTGGAAGATCAATCAAGCTTTATATATTTCACCAAAAATATTGTTTCAGGATGGGAAGTTCATGGCAGTCTTTAGGTGATGAAAGAGAAGAACAGAAAGTGATCAGTAGTATGATTAAGCTCAATATTTCAGTGGTTTGATTAGGCTAAACCTGAATTCAGATTCACCTCAATGCCATTTTAGTCCCCAAATCCAAATCAGCCCAAATTCAGATTTGTATTTTCCCGATTTCTTAACATTTATCCTTTTAGTAATTTCAATAGATCGTTTTTGACAAGTTGTGTCATACCATAATCCTTAAGGCAGTCAATTTTTCTCATGCTTCTTATTGCCTCTTCCTTAAATCATTTGTGATTTATTTTATTGCATATTTATTTATCTTCATTGTATGTGGGAGATGCCATGGTGACCTCTCCCATCATCTATTAAATTATCCAAGTGGTTCAAGTCCCCACACAGAGAACTCACCTGATTTTTTTATACTAGGTCTCTTGCTGCTCAGTTCCTCCCCCTTTCTGTAATTTTCTGTAAAAATTAGGTAAACAGGTTTCTTTCTTTCTATTATATATGAAGAAGTGAGCTCGATCTCATGACAGCTTATACTGGAATAAATGTTTCCAGTCTTTAAGGTGCCACTGGACCTATTTTGTTTTGCTATCATATTATTGGCCAGGCTTAGTCTAGGCAAATTTTTGCCAGCAACCTACCATACTATAGGTAGGTGTAAATCAAGATTCTGGTCTAAGGACTTACTTGCTTATGCTTGTCTGTGTGCCTAGTGGAATTTTTGCACTGCTGTTTTGAGTAACTGACCTGAGGCCACATAATAGAGCCACCTTGTAGAGCTAATCAGGTCTGGGTCTGTTCAGTGCATGGAGGGCAGATCTCCTGGGAACCCTTTGTCCATCGTCTTGAGTACCATGATGGAAGAAAAACGAGATATGGGTGTGATATAAGAACAGGTTTTTGAAATTTCTCCTTGGCATCTTTACTTTTTCTTCATGAAAAAATACAATGCTGATCAATTGCTTCACAAATAACTAAACAAAATAAATACTATAACAAATCACAAAAACGTGAAGTCCCATCAGCTTCAAAACAATTTGCTATATAGTGTATGATGGGGTGCTATTGCTTTAAAAAACAGCAGCACAGAAATCTAAATTTCAGTGCCTTTGGAAGCACTGGACTATCTATTCTTATATCTTGTATATCATATTTTATACAGACTTTCCTGATGTTTCCTCCACTTCTTGTTTCAAAATAGAAAGTGGTTTGCTTGAACCAGCGTCCTGTGTTATGCTGCAATCCACCTCTTTAGAGAGTTAATCACAATGCTCACCAAGGTTTTTTAGGATCTCGGACAAATACAAACTGTGGCTGAAGGCCTGACCCCACAGAGCCTGAGCAGCAAGTGGGAGCCTCCAACAAGCTGACTGGCAGTAAACATGGTCAGACTGGAAGTAGTATTCCGATGCTACTGGGAGAGCAGGGCCAGAGAGACCAGCCAAGAGATGTAAAGAGTCTGAAGAGAGGGTTAGGGGAGAGCAGTGAGGGAAGGCTTAGGCAGGTGGGGAAGGCTTAGGCAGGGATAGCAGCCACGGTGGGGAAGGCTTAGGCAGGGATAGCAGCCAGGAGCCCCAGCATGACAGCCAGCAAAGGACTGGGTGAGGAGCTGACAGCTGGGAGGTTGAGAGCAGTGGAGACAGCAGAGAGCAGCTGGGGACAGGTTGCAGCCACCTGTAGCCCACACACCAAATGTTGAGGCAACCAAGAGCCTGGCAGTGAGAGCAGTGAATGGTAGAGTAAAGGAGATCATGGCAGCAAGTAGCAGAGAAGGGGCTGTGCCAGGGTGGTCTGTGGATATCCCAGCAGCAGGAGAGAGAGTGGCAGAGGGAACAGCAGTCAGTCTGAGAGGAATAGAGCTGCTCAGTCCTTCCCTCCCTTCATCACAATGCTGAATGCAGAGGCTTGGTGCATGCAGGCAGGCAAGAATTAGGTATGATTGCAAGATGAGGGAAGTGGCTAGCAAGTTCTGGGGACTGCTGTGCTTGGACCCTGTGAGGGACTCTTGCGCCTTGAAAGATGGTGGGAAAGATGCACTGCACAGGGGATTGGGCAGCGGTTCAGGTTGTGGGACAGGAACAGTAGGAGGTGGATTGTATGGGACTAATATTTGTACAAATACATTGGAGGCTCAAAGTGGAAAGTAGAATGGCCAAGGAGGAATCAGGGAGGGTGACACCGGCTGAAACAAGTGGGGGATCCCCGGGTGTGAGGCTTAAACTTCACACAAATTATACCAAGTTTACATATCAAATCAGCTTATCAAGCACAAACGTACATTATATCAATAACAAGCCATTAAGTAAAGGACATAGAAGTACATTATATTACCTCACCCATAACAATGCATATGGTATATCTGAGAGTCTGCTTAGTGGCCGGATGTCAATGGCAGAGAACAACATTAGATCTTCCCAGGAATAGCAACAGGAAACAGAAACAAGGGATGGCTCTGAAGCGTACTGTCAGGTACCCACAATTGTATTGATCTTGTAGTGACAGATTTTTCCTGAGCTTGTTCTTATTATTGCTCCTGTTGAAACAAGTCTAAGGTCCTTCCTGAGACACAGTATTTTGCACATGGTCAAGGATCATCTTCTTGGAGCTATTAATTTCCAAACAGTCAGCAAAGGCTTGAGCAAGTTTCTAGCTGTAATCAGCTTCAGCATGACATTTTGGCACACCTCATTACTAGCTTGTACAAATTGTTTCAGCTAGCAGGTACTTATATATTAGTTTTTGAGCACGTACATTTTCTAATGTCTGGTTCCCCTTTACTGAATACTGGAACAAAGTTAAACCAAAAATATCAGTAAAAAACGAAATACTGAATTTGGTTTAGATCTTTTTTTCCTTTCTACATATGGGTTGTTCTTACTTAATTTTGATGAGATATGGTATATATTGTTGCTAATTTGCCTGACTAAATAAGATTTCAATTTTGTTAATGTATATGTTGTCGAAGGCTTTCACGGCTTGAGTTCATTAGTTGCTGTAAATTTTCTGGGTTGTGTGGCCATGGTCTTGGCATTGTAGGACCTGACATTTCACCAGTAGCTGTGACTGGCATTCTCAGAGGTATAACACAGAAAAATGGACTACTCTCTGTGTCAAGGTGAGAAGAAAAATGGTAGGCAGGTAATTTATATCTACCCTGGAAGGTGGGGTAGGGCTGAGTCATTATTTTGTAGGAGTTTTCCAGACTATGAACACGCTAATGGAGGAGCTTTCCTGAGGAGGTTCTTTTGTCTATGGATTGTTTCCTGAAGAAGTTTCCTGTTTCCTGAGGAGGTTCTTTTGTATGTGGAATGGCTGTTGAAATTCTAATCTTATCTGTAGTGCTATTGTCAGCTGTAGAGCATTTTGTGTTTTTCAGGACAGGAAACCATGCCATATTTATTTTAAAACTCTCTTCTTTCCTGTTGAAGTTGTGTTTATGTTTATGAATTTCAATGGCTTCCCTGTGTAATTTGACATGGTAACTGGAAGTGTTGTCCAGCCTTTCAGTGTCCTGGAACAAAATGCTGTGTCCTGTTTGAGTTAGGCTATGTTCAGCCATTACTGATTTTTCAGGTTGGCCAAGTCTGCAGTATCTTTCATGTTCTTTGATTCTTGTCTGAATGCTATGCTGTGTGGTCCTGATATAAACTTGTCCACAACTGCATGGTATGCAGTATACTCCTGCAGAAGTGAGGGGGTCTCTTCTGTCTTTTGCTGATCATAGCATCTGTTGTATTTTTCTTGTGGGTCTAAATACAGTTTGTAGTTTGTGTTTTTTCATAACTTTTCCCATCTGATCAATGATTCCTTTAATAAATGGCAAAAATACTTTTCCTGTGGGAGACTGTTTTTCCTCAGTTGTTTGTTTTACCTTTGGTTTGATCACTCTTCTGATTTCATTCTCGGAGTAGCCATTTGCTTGAAGTGCGTGGTTAAGATGATTTAGTTCATTGTTGAGAAAGTATGGTTCACATATCCGTCTTGCATGGTCTACTAATGTTTTGATTATGCCTCTTTTTTGCTG
Organism: Gekko gecko; assembly: GCA_029375565.1. Classification (NCBI taxonomy): domain Eukaryota; kingdom Metazoa; phylum Chordata; class Lepidosauria; order Squamata; family Gekkonidae; genus Gekko; species Gekko gecko. Next base: position 98,062,463 of record JAPDNY010000008.1, read on the forward strand.
AGGGTGGTGAGTGGAGTTTTTGTGTAAATAATGGTCCATGTGAGTTGGTTTTCTGTAGACCTTGTGACCTAATTGAAGGTTAGCTTTGCGGATGACCATGATATCTAGAAATGTATGTTTACTAAGTATTGTAGTGTTATTATACTATGTCTGTGCAAAAACTGACAAAGGCCCAGGACAGACTGGCAATTTGCCCCGGTAGCCAGTCACGGCAAAAAAACCCCGGATTAAACAATACCAGGTTTTCCTGTCCACACCGCGGGGGCCGCTGCCGGAAGATACAGGACGGAGGCGCACGGGAGCGTTCAGACTGCCGCGCCGGAGGCGTGCTGTATTCGCTGTTTCCCCATTAATTCGGCTGTAGGTGTATGTGCGCATAAGTGCATTTTGCCGATTTTTTTTTTTTTGCCCTGCAACGCCGGCACCGCATTGGGCAGTGGAGCAGAGCACAGCCAATCACACCGCTGCTGCCTCATGCCCAACGCGGGTTGCTCCCGGCTTTTCGGCTGCGCGTTCAGACTCCCCGGAAGTGGAGAAATGCGCGATGAACGCAGGCTTTCAAGATTTGCAAAGGCCTTTATCAGGTGTTTTTTTAATCCGGCAGTGAAGCGCAAGAGCACCGGTAGGCTACGGGTGGGGGACGCCAGGCAGATGTGCCTGTGTGAACATTCCATTTACTCCAGTATTGAATCGTTGTCAGCCCGGGTCCCATCCCGGGGCAAATTGCCAGTCTGTCCTCGGCCAAAGATTGAAATTAACGAAACTAACAAAGATTGGGATCTGACCAAGTTCATGCAGACAAACCACTAAAGGAATGAATTTCTGACCACTGGCCAATTTTAAGCACAACTGCCTTTGGCAAAACTTCTCTTGCTTCATGCTCTCATCTCTACACCTGCATTCAGGCCAGTATTGTCAGTGATGTGGAAACATTCTGCCCTAGTCTGTCATCATTCAAGAGCTTTTTCTTTATTCTTATCATCTTTTCAGTTTTGGAAAGATCTACTTCAGGAGTCCAACTATGATAGATGACAGTTATGAAATCTCATTGTGTTATTGTAGTTGTTTACTAGGGAATAGGTCTGTGCAAAAAAACTATTTTTGGGGTGGATGGGTATATTGAACCCCCAAAATATTGGTATTTCCCAATATACCCAAATCTTAATACTGGTATGGTATTCAGATTCATTAAATATTTGGGAAATCTGAATTTTTCAGCTCCATTGTACCCTATGGGGACCACTGTAGTCAATGGTCCCCATAGTGTATAATGGAGAATTGATCCAGGGTACTGGGGCTCTGAGGGGTTTGTTTTTGAGGTCAAGGCACCAAATTTGCAACTGCTGGTGATTCTCTATAAAAAACCCCAAGTCTCAAAGAATTGGACCAGGGGGTCCAATTCTATAGGCCCCCAAAGGAGGTGCCCCCATCCTCCATTGCTTTCAATGGAGGGGGGAAAGACATTTAAAGGGATTGTGGTCCCTTTAAATGCCTTCTCCAAGCCACATGACTCCACAGCAAGTGAACTCCAAAGGCTCACAGTCCCTTTAAACACCTCCAAGCAGCAAGTTTACCTGGAAGAAGTTTAAAGAGACTGCAAGCACTTTAAAAGCCTTCAGAGTTCACTTGCAGTGGAGTCATGTGCCTTGGAGAAGGCATTTGAAGGGACTGCAATCCCTTTAAATGCCCTTTAAGTTCAGCTATCTAGCGGTTCCAAATATTTTCAGGATTTTGAGTGCTTGACAATTTTGGATAGCCAGAATTAAGCCCTAATCAACAACTGGTTTAAAAATATCCCCAAAATACTGGTAAGATATTTTTTGGTTATTCTTTCAGCTTGGTTTATGCCAAATGCACACCTTTACTAGGGAACTTCGTATCTTTATGAGCTTCCTGCTTTCAGAGGAAGGCAGATCTGGTTACTGAAGTAATGGGCAATTGTGCCACAATAAGCAGCATTACACAGCCCACAACTGCTTGATTTTGCTTTATTTAGAGGCATGCCTTCCTTAAAGGGCCCATCATTACAGCTTATTTTATTATACGTTTGTGTGTTTTATTTAAGACCTTTCCTAGCATCCTGTTGGCATGTCTAACTTCTTTGACTTCCTGTCTTAACAGACATATAGAAGAATCAAAAAGTAATTCAGAGGTTCCTTCCACTGTCATGTGAATCTTCAATTTCTTCAAGTTATTTCTGGAGCAGATAAATATGTGTATTTCAGAATTCTCTTTCAAGGCTTGTACAGATCCTCTGCATGAACTAACAGCAGCCCAGTATCTAGGGAATTCGGAATTGACACAGTTACCAGGATGACATGGAGTAATTGGCTGACTCAAATGTCTCTGCTTCCAGGCAGATTTTAAAATCATGACTGCATCAAGGTAATGTTTTTTATCATGTGTCATGTTGATGTCATCATGCAGGCTGCAATGGCCTCTAAATGCTGTAAATGAATAGTTCTCCTTTGTATAATACAAATTGTAGGGATTTGGATCATTTCTATGAAATAGTATCTATATCCAGACTTTCAAAATGTGTGATTTTTTTTTATCCCCTCCACTTTTGGAATCATCAAAATGAAACTGACACATATTACTTGTTTGCTTGTTGTTGCATCTACCCTTATAGCTTATGTTTTGGCTTGTTTGTTTGAGGAATCTGAAACTCTTTTGTTCATGAGCCCTTTTCTGGACTGTTTCTATTATAACACATTACACTGGATTTCATTAATGCTGTGTGTAAATGGGGCCAGGATATAATTCATAAGGATTTTCTGTCACTTTATAATATGTTCCTCCTTTCAGCAGTTTTCCACACACACACCCAAAAGCATGTAAAACCTGTTCATAGACAAGTGGGTTTTGAGAAGGAGGTGTTTCCATTGCCAAGGTTCCTGAACCAATGCTCCCTTGCCTGGATGCTGTCATACATAACTGACTAGTTGAGACACAATGAGAACACACAACTGAATTCAAAAGGATGGTATTGGTAAGGACTTATGTACCTTCAATGATATTATTAAAAAAACTGTATTGATCATGTGGTCCATGATGGTGTCATGTTCACCTTATGATTATTAACTGGCTGGGATCATACAGTAAAGAAACCTTTCAAGCAAAAATATGAACTGGCACAAAAACATCATGTCTCATCTTCTTGTGTTAATTAACTATGTGAGAAGATAAGGGTTAGATTCTTATTTATTGGGATGAGGTCACCATGATACAGCACAGGGACTGCTCACTTGAGGAATCCTGGCAGTCTTGCAACAGACATGAGATATGAACCCAAAGAAAGGCTCAGAATACCCCACTGCACTAATGGTCTTACAGATTTATTCTTATGACTGTACTGGAACATCTTGCATGGACTACCAGCATAATGTCTTGCATTGCAAACATTATGTCCTATTTTGTCATACTGCATCAACACAACAGATTGTTTATTGTTTATTTAAGACTTTTATATTTTTTTTTCTTAAGGGTGCTATGCAGTTAACATGTGCCACCATACAATACAAAACAATTCAGAAATTTTTACAGTATAAGAAGTTCAAAAGAAACTGCACAATTTACTAAACAATGCACAAAATTATTTGAAAGCCAAAATGAAATTATGAGGTTTTATTACATTTGTAAAAAATTAGTGTTATCAATCTAAGCATTAATGCTGTCTAAACATATAATTCTCTTCATGTTAAACACTTTATGGAATGGTTTAGCACATCTAAGAATACAGCCATTCATTTAGGTTTTTATAGAAAAAAAGGAATTTGTACTTGAAAGTTCCTTCCCCTTAATATTGGTTGTGAGTGATTGTGTCCACTGCAACATATATTTTCCATTCTTTCTCATTCCCTTTTTCTTAGGATCCTCAATTAATGTTTAGTTTAAATAGTATCAGAATACATTGACACAATCATTGAACTTGTTTAATAGTTATAGAGTAACCCATGAAGTTCTGAATGTATATACTCTAAAAACCCACGTGGCATCGTGGCCACAGATTAGCTGCCAACATTTCAGGACCCTGGATAGCATTATAATTTTAGGCCAGACACATCCTACCGTGAGCTTGCCATCAGCTCGCTGATCCACAGTGCCCCAAAAAAGGCGACCAGCGATGCTGCGTGAAAAAGGGCAGCTTCATAGCCATTAGCACACAATGTGCGCCACTGCGTCTTGAGCCCCCTCAGTATTCCTGGGGTCAAAGGTTCTCTGGTATCAGCCATGATGCCACTTTCCCTGGACCAGCCCTCCAGCATCTTCTGAATACGGAAGTTGCCAGTCCTATCTGCATGCCCCGAAGCCTTGCTGGCATATGCCAGTGAAGACAACTCGGCCCTGATGGTATGGGATGACAAGCTCTGACCCCTCAAAATCAAACAGAATTGCATTAAATGAGGGACAGGTATGGGCCACACCTGCTGCAAGCCTGCACTCTCCCTGAAGGACAGGAATTGCTTACCCGCCCTCATGTAAGCTCTGCATGTGGAGGGGGCAAGAGCCAGGCTCATAGCCCTGTCAGCCTCAGCCCGCCAATCTGCCACACCTCGGCTGGCATACGGACTGGGAACTGGTCGGTGTTGGGAGCCAGCTGACTGAATCTCTCCATCTGTTTTCGAGAGAGAGTGTCAGCGACCCCATTATTAACTCCCGGCACATGCCTAGCCTTAAACGTTATATTATTGTGCAAACACTGCAGAGTGAAGGCTCTGACCAGAGCCATGACCCTGGGGGACTTGGACATCAAGGAGTTGATTATGTGTACCATGGACATGTTGCTGCACCAGAAGTGGACGGTGTGGTTGGCAAAGTCCCCAGCACAAATCCACACTGCTGCGACAATCGGAAAAAATTCCTGGAAGGTGAGGTCTGTAACCCACCCTGCCTGAAACCACTCCTCAGGCCAGTCCCCAGCACACCAATGCCCTCAAAAATATACACCAAAGCCAGAGGAACCTGCCGCATCAGATGCAACCTGCAGCTCCGTTTCGACTAAGAGGTTCTCGTACCAAAAGGACACCCCGTTGTATGACTCCAAAAATTGCTTCCATATAAGAAGGTCATCCCGGATCCCCTTGGTGACCCGAGTCCTATGATGGGAAAGACGCAGACCCCTCATAGACTTGCAAAGTCTCCTAATGAAAGCCCTGCTGGGTGCAACAACTTTGCATGCAAAGTTGAGGTGACCTACCAACTGCTGCAGCTCCAAAAGGGTTATTTTATTCTTCTTCCTCGCTGTGTCTATTAATGCCTGCAGCGCAATTAATTTATCCACAGGCAATCTGCAGAACTGTCCCATCATGTCAATTTCTATTCCCAGGAAAGTCAAGATAAGGGCTGGGCCTTCAGTTTTTTTCTTGAGCAAGAGGAACTCCCAGCTCCGTTGCCAAATTGATGAAGCTGGACAGCAAAAATGTGCATTGACTCGTACCCCTCCTTCCTGCCAATAAAAAATCATCAAGGTAATGGGTGGTACTGCTGAGGCCCGTCCTGTACCACAAGGCCCATTCCAAAAAGGAACCGAACCTCTCAAAAGCAGCACAGGATACTGAGCATCCCATAGGAAGGGCCTTATCCATGTAGAAGTTGCCCTCAAAAGCAAATCCCAGGAGCTCAAAATCATCTGGGTGGACAGGCAGGAGACGAAAGGCTGACTTAATGTCACATTTAGTCAATTCCGCTCCCTGACCACAGCTGTGCACCACCCACAGGGCCTGGTCAAAGGACATGTACCTAACAGAACATAACTCATCTGGTATCACATCATTCACTGACCCCCCCACATGGGTAGGACAAGTGGTGAATGAGGCGATACTCACCGGGTGCTTTCTTCGGCACTACTTCCAATGGGGAAACCCTCAAATTATCAACAGGGGGTGAAGGAAAAGGACCAAGAACTCTACCCTCCGCACATTCCTTGGCAATTTTTTGCCTAACTATTTGCTCCATACCCCGCACTGATTTCAAGTTAGGAGTCATGTATGCAGTTCTAGTGCCTTGGAAAGGAATCCTAAACCCCAACCTAAAACCCTCAAGGACGTAAACCCTATCATCGTGATTCGGGTAATCCTGCAACCACCACTCCAGAACTCATAACTTAATTGGGCTAGGTCCCCTTGTCAGAAGGGGGGTTGTAACCCCCACCTCCTCCAGGACACTTCCCACCTTTTCCTCCCCCCTGCCCCTTAGGTTTAGGGCAGTTGGATAAAGCGTGGGGTCCTGTACACAATGGACACTCATGTTGGAAGGAACAAGACTTCCGACCACACGTCCCATGGGAGGTAAACTCCCAGCAAAGTGGGCACCGCTGAACCTCCTGCCCTACCTGGGCGCGGGTGCCTGACTGAATTTGAGTCTACAGCTTATGAACGGAATGACCAATGTGTGACCTTTTGCTGCCCGGTGACTTAATTGTAGACATAATCTGCAACCAGAGGTCTGGATGTATCCGGTCCCACCTCATGGCTGAATTCATGGCTGCTTGCATATGAAATTGCTCATCATACTGCGACCAAGCTGGGCCTGGGAAATCAGTAACCACTTTATAAATAATATCCATATATTGGAGCAGTGCAACCGCTCTCCATGTATGGTGCCTAATGATAATCGTTGCATAAATTAAGAACCCCAGGAACCAGTTTGCCCAGGTTCACTCTACAACCCGCATCTTTAAGTGTTCCTTCTCCTGCTCATCAAGATCATCTTTATCTTTTTTTCCCCCATCTCCCTATATAAAGGTAAAGGTAAAGGTTCCCTTGCTCGAAAGCCAGTCGAATCCGACTCTAGGGTTGCGGTGCTCATCTCCGTTTCAGAGCTGAAGAGCCAGCGCTGTCCGAAGATGTTTCCGTGGTCATGTGGCCGGCATGACTAAACACCAAGGTGCACGGAACGCTGTTACCTTCCCACCGAAGTGGTACCTATTTATCTACTTGCAATTTCTAGCTTTCGAACTGCTAGGTTGGCAGGAGCTGGAACTAGAGACAGGAGCTCACTCCGTCATGCGGCACACTCGGGTCTCGAACTGCTGAACTACTGACCTTCCACAGCCTGCAGTTCAGCGTCTTAACCACTTGAGCCACCGCAGCTCCACCGCAGCTCCCTATATAAGAGAGTATAAATGTCCATGTATTCGCCCTTAAGGATCTTTTCCTTCGTGGCGATAGACAAATGGTCACCTAGGGGCAGCCCAGAGTCCCCAGATGGTATGGCACTAGCAGAGACTGTGTCATATGAAACAGTCCCCAGATTCACATACCCGGAGCCCGGGTGCAGATAGCCCCATCCAAGCCAAGCCCCAGCAGGAGGGGGTGGCATACTGCACCCCCAGCCTGGATAATGTGGCCAACTTGCAGGAGTCAGGGATGCGGCAGACCCTGCAGCACAACTTGCAGGTGGCATGGATGCGGCCGACCTTGCAGCACCCGATGAACAAGGTCCCCATGGCCAATGTGGAACGACCTTGTCAGGGCAATCATCCTTACCATCTTTTTTAGGAGGTCCCTTGTACACATCCATTTGGAGCTCCTCCGTGTCTTGCCCTTGCTGACCAGCTGATTCGTCATTGGCCTCACCAGCAGGTGCCACTTGCTGATCTTCTAAAAATGCTAAGTGAGCCAGAACCTGCGCCTGGAACGAGGTGTTGGAATCATTAGCATCCGCCCTGGGTCATTTGCCCACATCGCCCTTAGGTGGGGCACCCCTCATTTGTACCAGTGCTGCCAGTCTTTGCAGAATTGCAGCATTAATCGGATCCTCATCCTCATCATCAGAGGGAACAACCGGCACATCCTGCACTGGCGGCTGCTTAGGAGCCTGCTGCTTTCCCTTTCCCTTTCCCTTCCCCTGACCTTTCTTAGGAGCCATAATAGAATATTGCCACTAGCACAAGTTTATAGTGCTAGCCCTGCGGCCTCCTAACAGTAGCCTCAGGGCACCAATTATGTATTTAAAATGGCCTCCCTGAGGGGACCTCCCCAAAATGGCTGACTGGAACAAGTCACCTAAAATGGCTGCTGCCTTAAAATTGGCCGACAAGAGAATTCCCAACAAGATGGCCGCCCACCTGCAATACCCTGAACTGACCACCACACCTGAAAATGAATAACCACAACCCCTAGCCCCAGCATGAGCTAAATTGCACAAGGTCTCCTGGGGGGGAATCAATTGAGGAAATGGGGGGGGGTAACTGGGGCCCCAGCAGCCTCACCAAACTGCAGCCGCTACCCAAAGTTATAGTGTATTTCTATATTAGCGTGTGTGTGTCTGTTTGTTTTTAACCAAGAAGTGCCACAGCAAGTCATTTGCCACCACGTGCTGCCTCAGCCCGGAATCAGACACCGCAGCCTCACCAATCTGCAGGCCCAAAGGGCCCCTGCCACCACCAGGAATGTCCCTGCCGCTCCACAGACCCAGGGACAAGCTCCCACCTGCTGCAAAAAAACGGGCACTCGAAAACGGCCGAAACAGGCCCCGCCAGCTCAGAGCTGGCAAGTGGGCAGATAAATGATGACACTGCTGCAGCAATCTAAATCGGCCCCCTTATCAGTCACTGGAATTCCAGCCGCCTCTCCCTGAAAGGGCCAGCAATCGGGCCACAGAATGAGGCAGCAGAAGTCCGGCTCAAAAAGTTCCGTTCTGCGTGCTCCCTGCAAGACGAGCATGCGGAGCAACTGATGAAGGGCGGGAGTGAAGCCTGGCCCTTTGAAGCAGCCGGCTCCGTCCCCCGCCCTACCAGGACGCATAGCGTCCTGATCGTTGCTGTCTCCACTCTATCAAAGCGGCAAAAAGAGCCCCCGCCCACCAGTGGTGTTGTGGGGCATGTGGGAGCTCCATTTCCTCTGTTTCATACAGCTCAAAAACAGAATATCTATTTCTTAGGAATAGTATTGAATTTTATGTTTCAGTTTTAAGAAAATAAGATGTTGATTCCCCCTGTTCACCATGAAATTGCAGCCTTCTTTTCTCCAGACAATATATTTACAAAATCAAGAGCATTATTACTATTAGAATGTATGCTTATTTTGTGTCAATACAGATATAAAAATTACAATTAAATCAAGGAATTGCACCAACAAAAATGGACAAAATGAAAAGGCTCATTGTTAGCCGAACTGCTTATCTACGCAGTGGCTGACTAACTTTTGAGGTCTTTTTGCCAATGTATACAGAGAAACCGGTGTCCGTCGGCTGAGAAGCCTATTTCTTCAAGGAATGATGCTTGACAAAGGTTTCTTAATTTGAATCAAGATTCTCTTTACTGAAGGTTCTTATCATTACAGTCATACAAAAACAGATACACACACACACACATACATTCAAGTTCCTTTTAGATACAGTAGAAATGGAAAACAATATTGGGATTTAAGCTAAAGGTATGTCTTCAGGAGGGGGGAATGCAATTATACTTATCTGCTTCAGGAGATGTTGGTTCTTCCAGTGCTCAGGAACAAGGATTATTTCTAACTAAGGATTCCTTACTTTTGCTACACACAGATAGGCCAGCTATATGTGTGAGGGTTCCTTGGTCACGACTCCAAGTTACCACAATAAGTTACCTTAGCTATCTTGTTGATATGAAGAAGGAGCAGCGGCTGCAGAAGTCAGAGCAAGCAAAAAACCCAGCAACAAAAGGTTGCACCCCCTTTTATCAGTTAGTCTGGGGGCTGGCTTGGGGTGTTTCTGGGTCCATCCCATCCCTATACCATTGGCTAAAGGATGTGGGGGTTCCCTCCTCCTAAGGTGGGGCAATGCTGAAAATCTACACCTTTCTACAAGGGAGGATTTTGGTCCAGGTGTCAAGATGGGTTGGCATGGAAACCATTAGGTATGTAGATGGATCTGGCCGGGTCTTCATACATGCAAATGCCGAGCATCCTGTGGGTACATGCGAGGTAGAGATTCCTCAATGGTGGAAAGTTGTTGTTTTTACATTCTGTGGAAAGGACCGTAATGGAGATACTAATGGAGATGCTTCTTGCTCCCAAAGGCTGCTGGGTAAATGTGTAAGATGCGTCTGTGACCTCATTTGCATGGAGATACAGGCTGTGTGGTACCTCATTTTACAGAGAGAGTCACATTAACTCAAGCATACATTCTCCCAAAGCAAAGACTCTTGCTGGCACCATTCCTGGTGTGCATGCAGGTCAGAAAATAACAAATAAAAGCATTTTCAAAGTTCACCTCCTAACATCATGGCAATATAATCCCCCCAAGAGAACAAAAAGGGGCATATTAGCATGTCATAACATTCAACATCCATTCAGCAATTCCAGTGTCCTCTGTCTCCCCCCCCTTCCCAGACACTTGTAGAATTTTGCAGCAATTCTTCTAATTCTATAACAAAATATATGTGTGCAAACTAGACAAATTAAACAAGTTTAGAGGCATCTCCCCAGTATCCCTCCAAACAGATCCTTAACATATACAAGAACTCCAAGATCAATTTTGAGCTTCAGTAACTTGAAAAGCTGTAACAGCGTTCTGTGCACCTTGGTGTTTAGTCATGCCGGCCACATGACCACGGAAACGTCTTCGGACAGTGCTGGCTCTTCGGCTTTGAAACGGAGATGAGCACCACAACCCTAGAGTCGGATTCAACTGGCTTTCGAGCAAGGGAACCTTTACCTTTACCTTTACCTTCACTTGAAAAGCAATAGCCTTTATTGAATGGCAGATTATACCATAGAATGATTCCAGACAAGTATTTATAATGTATATTGCCTGTTGAAGTTGCCTTGTGCCAAAAATCAAAGCCAATAAGTTCTTCTGAACAGATCTCATGCATGATACACTATACATCTTACAGCATATTGGGCTAGCTGAGAAACTTCAGGTAGTCCTGGGATTTTGGCTGCTGATCTTATTTTGTATTGCATGCTTTTCAGTGAGCAGTTATAGAGAGGAGAGGGAAGAAAGATGTAAATGGACTGAAAGAATATTTATTTATGTATTACTTTCAATTTATATCCCGCCTTGCCGGGCAAGCTGGCTCAAGGCAGAGTACACAAGTTAAAAATGCGATAAAACAATAAATACAGTAAAATTCACATATACAACATAAAGTACTAGCAAGAACCATACAGATGGTGGCGGTTTCTATAGAAAGAAGGCAATATCCAATGGTGTATCCTAAGGGCCGTAGCATGTCCTGATGGCTCATTCATCAGTGGTGGCTCCTAATTGAAGGCCTGGTGGAGAAGCTTCATTTTACAGGCCCTACAGAACTATAGAAGGTCCCGCAGGGGCCTGATGTCCTCCAGGAACTCATTCCACCAGCGTGGAGCTGCCACTGAAAAGGCCCTAGCTCTAGTGACAGCCAATTTGGTGTCTTTCAGATCAGGGAGAGCCAGGTGATTTTGTGACCCTGACCTCAGTGCTCTCTGGGGCACATATGGAGAAAGGCAGTCCCTCAGGTAGACAGGACTCCAACCATATAGGGCTTTAAAGGTCAAAACCAGCATCTTGAAACTAATCCCGTATGCTATTGGCAGCCAGTGCAATGCCTTCAGCAAACCCCGAATGTTCCAGAATGCTCAAGAAATTCTCTTAGTTAGAAACAATAGAAGATGCAGGGAGGAATGAACTTATGGAATGATCAAAGAATGGATCAAAGGACATCAAATCACCCTTAGATGTGATGAGTGGATAGTTCTTCAACACTGACTCCAACACTGGACTACTGAATAACTATCCAGAACTTAGAACATGGCTGAGGCTACATTATAAGACGTTTCAGAGCTCAGGGACCAGATTGTACTTGACAAATTTTCATCATCTACATTTCAAGAGACTTTTCTCATTTCTCCCATCTTGCTTTCAAAACTCGAATGAACACATTCAATAGACAATACCTTTATCTTCCCATTGTGTTCAGCAGACAATTGTCAGTGTTCATATTTTTCTGGTTTTAAAATTATCAAATTGCAGGCAGGATGGCAGCTTCCTTGAGGTTAACGGGAAATTCTTTTAGGCTTTATTATCTCTTGGATGGTGTATGCAACAATCAACAGTGAATTAGGCAGCAGGAGCAAAATCCATTAAGCTTAAACTGTATTTGATTAATTGCCTTTGAAGAAAATAATGTCATATTTAAACTATTCTCTTGATCAGATAGTTTCTTCAAATGAAGCTAGCATTCTGCAGACTACTAATTAACCTGTTCTTTAATCCACCTCTAGAATAGGTTGCTTCCAGCTTAAAGCGTTTCCCCCAAATTCTTAATCTTTGTGAAATTATCTACTCAACTGTCATGGTGTCAGAGCAGTTGGAATCTAATGACAGAAGTAACTTTGTTAACAATATAGCAATGTGTTTGTCTGAGATCAAATTCATATTAATAGAACCATGATAGTAGGCATTGTAGTTCAGTGTCATGCAGCCTTGGAAACACTGGTCATGGGATTTTGCTTGTCATGTGCCTCCTTCTTGAGGTTCAGCACTAGTGTGGAAATTATAGGAAAAGACTGGCAAAATCCACGAGACCTCTACCTCCACAAAATCAAACAGAAAAAAGATGGTATGCTTGTAGTGCAGTATGCTTTTACTATTTTTTCTCTATTTTGGCCTTCACTGCACAGCCACTGTGGCCAAAGGAACAGAAAGAAGGCAGGAAAGGAGGATTGGGACAGCATTCTAATGTATTTTGTCCGTCATGGGTGGTGATGGCTAAGTTCCTACCAGCTTGATTTGGAATTGGGCTCAGCAAACCCAAACTATTTAAAAATAAATAGAATATATTAGTTTTCTGCAGGATTAACTCTGAACATTGGAAACATCATCATGGTCCCAATGAATCACTGGAAGCATGATGGGGGTTCAGAAACTACCCAATCATGCTCAGCCCTCCAAACTTCAGCCCTCCATGCAAGCTTCAACGTCATAGTTTCCTGGACACCTGATGTCCCCACTGAATACTCAGGTGCCCTGGAAGACCACACATATGGTGATTCTTCCTCACTTGACAATATACATTTCTGAGCCAAAGGAAAACTTATCCAGGTATTGGTGTTCAATTCATAATGTACCCAAGCATTATGAGCCAAAGTCAATATTTTGAACTAGATAACTACTAGATACCATAGTGATTTGAATCTAGCACCGAGGCCCAGATATCTGTTGGAAGTCCAACTCTGCTAAAAATAAATTCCAATAAATTCCTGACTTCTCTTGTTGACAACTTCATTTTCCAGAAATTAGAGAGGGATATAAGTGGATCTGCTATCTTGGACTTGATACCTGAGGGACCATCTTTCCCCATATATACCCCAGAGAGCACTGAGGTCAGGGCACAAAATCACCTGGCAAAGATGCCAGATTGGCTATCACTAGAGCTAGGGCCGTTTCAGTGGCAGCTCCACACTGGTGGAATGAGCTCCCAGATAACATCAGCCCTCTGCGGGACCTTCTACAGTTCCGTAGGGCCTGTAAAATTGAGCTCTTCCACTAGGCTTTCGATTAGAAGCCACCGCTGACAAATGTGCCACTGGTAAATGCGCATAGCCGGCTCACCCACTAGGTGAGCTAGGCGTTCGCCTAGAGCGCGGTGGCCGCAGGGGTGCCAAAAGGCGCCCCCTGCGTCTTTCCAGGCTTGCTTGGGCGCCCCACAGAGCACCCAAGCAAGCTGGCGCTGGGAGGGAGGGGGCAGCGACTAGACCCCCGCCCCCTTCCTGGCTTTCCTGGGGGCCCTGCAGCTGTGAAGCCCCCAGGAAAGCCGGCACTGGGAGGGAGGGGCGGCAGCTAGACCCCCACCCCTTCCCAGCTTCCCTGGGGGTCCTGCAGCTGCAGAGCCCCCAGGAAAGCCGGTGCTGAGAGGGAGGGGGTGGCAGCTAGACCCCCACCCCCTTCCTGGCTTCCCTGGGGGTCCCACAGCCGTGGAGCCCCCAGGAAAGCCGGCGCTGGGAGGGAGGGGGCGGTGGCTAGACCCCGCCCCTTCCCAGCTTCCCTGGGGTCCCGCAGCTGTGGAGCCCCCAGGAAAGCTGGCGCTGGGACAGAGGGGGCAGCAGCTAGACCCCCCCCTTCCCAGCTTCCCTGGGGGTCCCGCAGCCACGGAGCCCCCAGGAAAGCCAGCACTCCGCTGCTGCCCCGGTCTCCAGGCCCCACTGGGAGGTTGGCATCCCCGGTGGGGAGTGCCCCAGGCTGTCCTGCCTAGGGCGCCCAGACACCTGGAGCCGGCCCTGATCACTGACGAATGCACCACCGGAACACACCATGGCCCGCATGAAACACTGGTTGGATATTGCCTTTTTCTGTATATTGAATGCTGTCATCATCATTTGTACTGGTCTTGTTAGAATTTTATTATGTTAGGTAGTTGATATTTATATTTTATTGTATTCACTGTTTTATTGTTTTAATGCTTGTTCGCTGCCTTGAGCCAGTTCCATGGCTAGGCGGGATACAAATTGAAAATAATAAATAAATAAAATTGATTCTTACCAACAGGGATGAACTGGTTGATGAACTGAAAGTAGTGGGCACCCTAGGTAGTAGTGACCATGTAATTTTGGAATTTACAGACTTGGGGAAGGTAAAAGCTGTATGTAGTCAGGCATATAAGTTGGACTTCAGGAAAGCAAATGCTGACAAACTTAAAGTTATGAAGAAGAAGAGGAGAAGAGATTGGATTTATACCCCACCCTTCACTAACCAATGATGTCTCAGAGTGGCTTACAAGCTTCCTTCCCTTCCCCTCCCCACAACAAACACCCTGTGAGGTAGGTGGGGCTGAGAGAGCTCTTGACAGAAACTGCTCTTTTTCAAGAACAGCTCTTATCAAAACTATGGCTTGTCCAAGGTCATCCAGCCAGGTGCAAGTGGAAAAGTGGGGAATCAAACCCGGTTCTCCCAGATTAGAGTCCGCACACTTAACCACTACACCAAACTGCTGGTCAGAAATACTTAAGAATGGGAGGGGTAGCAAACATGGTAGAAGACAGAGTCAGGATACAGGATGATCTTAACAGACTGGAAAACTGGGCTAGAACAAATAAAATGCATTTCATTGGGGATAAATGTAAAGTTCTGAATCTAGGTAGGAAAAATCAAATGCATAATTATAGGTTGGGTGAGACTTGCCTTGGCAATAGTATGTGCAAAAAGGATCTAGGGGCTTTAGTAGACCATACACTGAACATGAGTCAGCAGTGTGATGCATAAACTAAAAAGGCAAATTACATTTTGGGCTGTATCAACAGAAGCATAGTATCTAGATCATGCAAAGTGATGGTATCACTTTGCTCCAGTTAGACCTCATCTAAAGTATTGTGTTCAGTTTCGGGCACCACAATTTAAGAAGGATATTGACAAGCTGGAATATGCCCAGAGGAGGGCAACGAAGATGGTGAAGGGTCTGGAGACCAAGTCCTATGAGGAAAGGTTGAAGGAGCTGGGTATGTTTAGCCTGGAGAGGAGACAACTGAGAAGTGATATGATAATCAGCTTCAAGTACTTGAAGGGCTGCCATATAGAGGATGGTGCAGAGTTGTTTTCTTGTGCCCCAGAAGGTCAGACCAGAACCAATGGGCTGAAATTAAATAAGAGTTTTCCGCTAAACATTAGGAAGAACTTCCTGACAGTCTGAGGGGCTCCTCAGTGAAACTGGCTTCCTTGAGAGGTGGTGGGCTCTCCTTTGAAGATTTTAAAACAGAGGCTAGATGGCCATCTGACAGCACTGCTGATTCTGTGAACATAGGCAGATCATGAGACGGAGGGCATTAGTGCTTAGTTCTTGTGGCCCTTTCTTACATGCCCAGGAAAATTCTGATTGCCACTTTGGGGTCAGGAAGCAATTTTTCTCCAGGCTAGTTTGGCTGGAAAACCTGGAGGGTTTATTTTTTTTGTCATCTTCTGGGTGTGGAACAGCAGTCACTGGGGGTGTGGAGGAGGAGGTATTTGACTATTTCCTGAATTATGCAGGGGGTTGGTCTAGATGACCCTGGAGGTCCCTTCCAGTTCTATGATTCTATGAAACCATCATGAACTTTTAGTCGACAAATGAGGTTTGGTTCATGAGGTTTGTGACATGGTGGCATGCTAGAGACACCAAAAAAGCAGGGAATTTCCAGCTGTCTCTCCTGTACTGCCCTCCAACTTTGGTGAGGATTGGATCTACGGCGTCTGAGTTATAGCCACCCAAAGAAGGTGCCCCCAGGAAAGTGCTTTCTGGGGAAGTAACAGGTGGTCATTTTGACAGGCTCAGGTTCAGAAGGTTCAAGAGTGTATAGAATGGATTCTGTACAAGCTACAGATACCAAACTTGCAGGGGATCTCCAGCTGATTCTTCTGTACCAGCCCTTCAAGTTCTGTGCCCCCATTGCTTTGAAGTTTGGTAAACATTTAGTATCTGTTCACGAACCACCATGAACCATCTCAAACAGCTTCAAAGTTCATGGAAAGTTTATGCCAGTTGACCTGCCGTAAACTTCACTTTGTAAACCATGAATGAGCCAAAATTCATCATGAACCTTAGTTCATGAGCTAGTTCATGCCCATCCTTACTTAGAGCAACTGAGCGAAGGATCCAATACATTCTGGCCTGAATGCATAAAGCTCTTTGGTCTAAGGAACTTATTCATAGCAAGACGAACTTGCTCACTCTGTTGATCCTGGTTATTTACTCCTACTGTTTCAACTTTACAACAAAGTTGGCTGCTATGACACATGCCCCCTTTATACTAACAGTGGTACCGTGAGGGTCTGCGTGTTGTGCCTGGTCAGAGCTGCTGATAATTTTGCTGACCAGTCCTCTATACAAATCTACAATAGTCTCTTCGGGGTATTTATTTCTCCTTCTTGGTAAGGGATATTTGTAAGGACCACTGCTAAGTGTATTTGCTTTACCATTAAATAGATAGGCACCACGGTTTGTTAACTTCAAAACAGAACGGGCTTTATTTAAAGAAAATACAACAGGGGAATAGAAGTTTTACATGGAAGTTAATTTGTTTCTTTTTCTCAGTTACACAGATGTTAAATAGTTCACTATACTCTCTGATGATCACACCCTCCTGCACTGGTTCATGGTTAACTTTTGGCTTTGGTTCTCTGGCCCCTTTTTGAGTTCAACTGGCCACCACCAATTTTCCTGACTCGGCTCAGACCTTTTTCTTAGCCCTCATGAAAACACTTCTCTCAGATCCCTTAAGGAGTGATGTCTCATTGGTGTATGACACTATTGTGTTTTGTTTTTAACAATCTGGTCACTGTCCCCTTCCTTCTGAGGAACTCAGTAAACCAGGTTATTCCACACAGAGCTACAGAGCTCCTTCAGTTGGCTGGCAGAGTTCCTGTTAGCTCTCTGTCCAACAACTAACTGCTGCTTCTCAACTGCCAATTCCAAACTGACTGTTTGGTCTGTTAAACGCCAGTCACTGAGGGTTCTGAGTGAAATGGTCCCCTCCTCACTCTGTCATGTGACTCAGCAGTGTTCTGTGTTTACTTTCTGCTGGTCCCAGATCTTTAAGTCTGTCACAGCTGCATTGTCAGACTCTATGCAAATTAGTTAACAAGCTTTTTAACAAAACTTTTAGAATGGAACTATACTTGACAAGGAGAAAAGATTATTTTTCTTGCACAAGATGCAGCTTTAGCTTCCCAGGCATAAGTTTAACTGTCTAAGTCTATAGGACCAGAATGCTAAGCACTTCAGCATCAAAGTATCTTTACTAATAACATTCATCGTATAATGTATTTTTGCAACTTTGTAAATCTGAAGCAATAATTGACAGTTGCTCATTTCTTCTTCATTTATTATCATCATCTCTACCACAAAATTACTTTAAAGTATCATGGGACAAAAAAGCACTTAGCTAAACCAATTGAAGCAATCCAGCTGCTATTCATTTTAGTATTCCAGCATATAAAGTTTTACTTAGAAGATTGTTGTTATATGCTGAAATATATTAGTTGGATAATTACTCAAAATCAGACAATACAATTGGTCAATAAATCATCATCCAGACATTTTCTGCTTTTTATTAGGGGTGTTTTTCTTACCAGCTCAGATGTCAGACAATCTTTAACCTATGAAAAACATTCCACATATACCGAAATCTTGGACAAGCTTTACAGTAAAACAATAGAAACCTTTTAGTAACACATCTTATTTGCTTAGAAATGTCATTTTGGTATCTTCAAGAGCTATGTTTGAAAACCAAATTAATTTTTCTGAAATCTACAGTGATGTAGCTACACTAATTTATGGAAAGCAGCCTAGGATGCATATGCTTAATGATGACCATCATGACATACATTTATAAATTTCAGAAAATAAAATATACAAGTCTATATTCTTAATATGATAATAATCTACAACATCCCTAACCAATAACAGGAATCTATGAAAAATACTGTACTGAACTGACATCCCAGTAACATTAACTGGCTGTGTGTACATCCTCACATAGAACATAATTAATTTAACTTATAAAACTTGCTGCCATGGGATATGGGGAAGGTTGCTAGCTTAGATGACTGTATTGGACAAATTCTTGAGAAGGGCTCCATGACGGCTGAATAGGGCTTCCATGTTTCAATGTTAGGGATCAGCAACAAGGGAAGCTTGGCTTCTGTGTGCCTGTTTTGGGCTTTCCAGGGCATGTGGTTGGCCACTATGGGAAACAGAATGCTGGCACAGATGGACCGTGGGTCTCACCCAGCACTTATTTTCGTATTTCTTCATTAGTTAATGACTGAGAATATTATCTGATGCTTCCTCAGAAGGTGCTAATTGTAAGGAGATTATCCCTTGTTGACATGCCCTTTCTCTTCTAGGACATGGGAGCTATTACTATCAATTGTAAAACACTTGATAAAAAGGACAAGGATAAAACAAATGTAAAAAGGCATACAACTGTTAACTAAAAACTGGAATGAGAGCTGAATTCAGATTTTTAAAAAATCATGTGGGAACAATTTAGACTCCACAAATATAGGCAAACCCTAAAAAGAACTAAAGATATATAGATTTACTCATTCCCGTTAATCATGGGAAAACATAAACTTGACCAGGTTTTTATAATGAGTCTAAAATGATAACTTTAACTGGATCTCCCATCCTACAACCTTAAAGGTAAATTGTGCCATCAAGTTGTAGCTGATTTACCCCAGTCCCATAAATTTCCAGCTCATTTAGTTTTCAAGGCAAGAGATGAGAAGATGTGGTTTGACATTGCCTTCTTTGTCACAGCAGCCCCAGTCTTACTTGGTAGTCTCCCATCCAAATAGACCCTACTTAGCTTCTGATGTCTGACAAGATTGGGCAATTGGGGCTAGATAACCATAGGGGGAAGGAAACAATCTTATAAAAATGTAATATACTTGGGAAACAAATGTAATTAAATTCTGCATGCTCCAGAAGTTAGTAAATGTTGACCAAGAACTTTATGTAGGAGGGAATTTGTTTTTCAAAGGTTTGCTGCTAGCAGCTAACCTGTCAGAAATATCTGTTTGTTATTTTTCACTGAGTCCATAGTTCTGTGTTCCCTATTTCGCCCCTGCACTGCACTTGCATAGGTATGCTTGCTGTAACGTGGGAGCTTCTTCTCTGCCGCTCGGTCTTATCACAGTTGCCTTGAATGCAGGCTTTGGGCTATTCTTGAGCTTATGAGAATTTTCCAGTCCTGTGAAGATGAGGGGAGGAGGGAGTCGTCTCCCGCCCATTAAGTAACTCTCTCGCCGGGAGTTTCCCCCGCGCGTGCTTACATTTCATTTGCTAGTCGCACTTTGCATCACACTATAACCTTGCTTGAGCAGCTTCTCCCGCCATTCCTGACAATGACCCTCCACTGTGGGTTTTAGCACTGTATTCCAATAAAGCCCTTCTTAACCAAAGAATGCTTGGATCTACTTGCTTTTAAACCTGACATAACCACTTTGAAATATAGCATCATTGTTTTTTTTAAGAACAAAACTGCACGTATTGGGGAGCAGAAACATTTGATAATCATCAGCAAGACAGAATTATTTTAAAGAAGTTGACAAGGAAAGTTGGTTCAGATAATGATCTCTGGGGGTAATGATCCTTTCTAGAGACTCCCCATTGTTACTTCCCGGGTGATCAAGAACAATGTGATCAACACTTGAAAACACAGAAAAGACAAACTTGGTGAGGGGATGTCAAGTTCAGGAGCTAACAGAAAACAAGCCTAACTTTTTGAATACTGCTTTTCAAGTTATGAAATCAACAGAGCAAGGATCTGCCAAAGGCAATTTAAAAAGGAGGAGAATGTTGCCATTAATCCCAGATTGTTCACAGTGCCTCAATGGAAACTTTGTATGCTGCCTCGCCAAAGTTTACAGTGACCCATTCAGAGTATAACAAATTTAGAGTCCAGTGGCACTTTTAAGATCAACAGAGGTTTATTTAAGGTATGAGCTTTCGTGTGCATACACACTTTTTCAAATACATTGGAATGGAATGTAAGAGTTCAATCTTATAGACAGAGGCTGAACAGCAAATTAACATGTAACATAATGAAGATGTTTTAAGATATGCGAAGACAAAACTAAATAACAAGCTAAGGTTATAACGTCAACATCTGTTTTGATTTAATTAAGGAGGGAACAGTAAGAGAAGAGATTGGATTAATACCCTGTCCTTCATTACCCAAAGGAGTCTCAGAGTGACTTACAAACTCCTTTCCCTTCCCCTCCCCACAACAGACACCCTGTGAGGTAGGTGGGGCTGAGAGAGCTCTGACAGAAACTGCCCTTTTTCAAGAACAGCTGTGCCAGAACTACAGCTTGCCCAAGGTCATCCAGCAGGTACAAGTGGAGAGGTGGGGAATCAAACCCGGTTCTCCCAGATTAGAGTCCATGCACTTAACCATGACACCAAACTGGTAAAGCAATAAATATGTCAGAACAGGAGATAAATGTGTAAAGGTATCTTTTCTAATTGTGGGAAGGAAACTGAGACTCTCCATTCATCTCGTCTCAGGTGTGGAGATAATTTAACAGCATTTTTTTTCTTATTTGAAGTGGGTGTTCTATCAGCAAAACATTCCAATATAACTTGCATTATATTCAGTATTCTGATATACTGTTCTGAAAAAGAAATACAGAAGACGTATTGTCCTTGGTGAGAATACATATATGAGGACTGAATGAGTTAGCATATATAATGAGATAAGAAACCAATATCCCTGTTGAGTCTTGGAGAGGTTTTTGTTCCAATGATATAATAACTTGTAATTCAGCAATTTCCCTTTCCATTCTGTTCCTGAAGTTCCTTTATAATAAAACAGCTACTTTGGGCCACCTATGGAATGTCATGGAAGGTTGAAGTGTATAGGTTTCTCAGTCTTGTGATTCCTGATGTCAGATTCGTATCCTTTTATCCTCTGGCATAGGGTTTGTTCTGTTTCCCCTATGTAGAGAATTGAAGGGCATTGTTGACATTTAATAGCATATACAATGATAGAAGATGAGCATGTGAATGAGTCTCTGATGATGTAGTTAATGTTGTTAGGTCCAGTGATTGTGTTGTCCGGGTATATGTGGCAGCAAAGTTGGCATCTGGATTAATTGCAAGCTCTTGTCCCAGGATCCATGTTCAAATTAGACGTTGCATTATTGTGGGTGAGGAGTTGTTTGAGACAGGAGGGCTGTCTTTGCACAAGAAATGGTTTGCCCCCCAGTACTTGTGAAAGAGAACTGACATTATCCAGTAGAGGTTGTAAGTTGTTGACAGTGCATTGAACTGTTTTGAGCAGAGAGCTGTATGTGACTACTAGTCATGTTCTATTATTGTTCCTTTGGGACCTGTCTTGTAACAGATTTTCTCTGGAAAACATTCTTGTTTTGTTAATGTTTCCAGACTTCATCAGGCAGATACCTTAGCTTCAAAAAGGTGTGTTGTAGATCCCTCAGGTGAGAATCTCTGTCTGTAGGACTGGAGCAGATGTGACTGTAGCATAGAGCCTGGCTGTATGAATTGTTTGGTATGTTTAGGATGGTAGCTGGACGTATGTAGGTATGTTGGTCTGTCAGTAGGTTTCTGATATAAAGTGGTGTCTCAACAGGGGTATTGGTTTCTTATCTCATTACATATGCTAACTCATTCAGTCCTCACATATGTATTCTCAACAAGAAGGATTATATGTCATCTGTATTTTAGTACATTTCTTTTTTAGAATAGTATATTAGAATATTGAATATAATGCAAGGAATATTGGAACGTTTTGCTGATAGAACACTGCACTCACCTCAAATAAGAAACCACCTGAGAGGAGATGAATGGAGAGTCTCAGTTTCCTTCCCACAATTAGAAAAGAAACCTTTACACATTTATCTCCTGTTTTGACATATTTATTGCTTTACTGTTTCCCCCCTTAATTAAATCAAAACAGCTGTTGATCTTATAACCTTAGCTTGTTATTTAGTTTTATCATCACATATCTTAAAACATCATCATCTTACATGTTAATTTGCTGTTCAGCCTCTTTCTATAATTTTGAACTCTTACCTTTGTCAAACCTTGCTCTACGTAGTTTGCCATGGATGCTGGGTGGAGGGTACATTCCTGAGGGGAATGGAGTGGATGCGGTATGAGTGGGACCCTTTCGCTTGTAGTGGCAGTGATTTTCCTTAAGACATCTTCCTCTCCCAGAGGAACAACCTTGAGCCTTTCTGTGCCAGCTTAAGTTTAGATAAAGAGATTGTATATTCCAGGTGGTGGGGGTAGTTGGCAACGACTAGGCAGGATGAATGTGATGTGTGATTGGTTAGGGGGAAGGGGGTCTTGTTTGAATTATCTATATCTGCTAAGGTACATTCCAAACATGGTTCTGTTCTGATCTGGATTTTGCATGTATCTCAATAAACATATCACTGCCATAGAGATATTGTTGAGAGTAACTTGACCAGGAGTCTGACAACCTTCCATTCCAATGTATTTGAAAAAGTGTGCATGAACACTCATAGCTTGAATAAACCTTTGTTCGTCTTAAAGGTGCCACTGGACTCTAAATTTGTTCTAATGCTTCAGACCAAAATGGCTGGCCCCCTGGAACTGCTCAAAGTATGAACTTGTTCATTTTTAATCTTGCTAAGAAGTGAAAATAGCACTAAGGCATTAGATTTCAGGCACGTGGAGACAATTCTAAGAAGTCAAGAAAGATAGAAATGTACATTTCTAAGGGCATCTGTCAGAGGCCCTAACTTAGTCAGCCAAACACCAGGTCTTGTTTATTCAAGCAAGAATAGCGTTTATTATAATGCTGCAATAGAAAGGTTACTGGAGCAGATACATTGTTCAGAATAACTTGGTTACACAAAGCAAGCGGTTATACCAGAAAAGGGGTGAATGGGGACCCCCCCTTTCCACCAATCAGGGACTAGTATGCGGATGGGAATCGAAAGTTACTACACTAATGAAGTTCCCACCGCCCCCATTGTTCTCAGCCAAGCTGTAGCTTTGAAAGCGATAGGAAGCTCGCAGCCTGTCTCCACCAAGGTCAAAGTGTTAAGTCTACCAGAGATAGAGCCTGCCGGACTCACATTCCATTCTAACACACCAGGTGCATAAATCTACACCCCCACGATCCCAACCTCCCGCCCTACACGCCACAATGGCGCCCACAGCCCGTCCTCCCCCCCCTGCTCCATCCATCATGGCAGGACTACCTGACATGCAGCCCTCTCGAAAATAAACCTACCCCTTTGGCTTGTGGGGGTACAGCTTGTGAAAAGCCCGGACCATCCGGGGGGCCAGAACATTTTCCGCCCGCACCCATTCCCTCTGTTCAGGCCCAAATCAACCCATTCAACCAGATAAAACAAGCGATTGCGAGAAATCTTAGAGTCCAAAATCTGTGAAACTTCGTAGTGAGGTTCCCCCCCCCCCAACAGCGGAGGCGGGGCGGGCTGTCTCGGTCTCCATTTGTTCTCCTCGGGCGCCCGGCGTAGAAGCCTTACATGAAAAATAGGATGAACAGATTTTAGAGACTTAGGCAAGGCAAGTTCCACAGTCACATTGTTAATTACTCTCACAATTTCAAAAGGTCCAACAAATTTCCATCCGAGTTTGCGGCTCGTTTGAATACCCCGTAAATTCTGCGTGGACAAATAAGCAAACTCCCCACATTTAGGAACCCAGGACAGGTTACGTTTCTTATCAGCCTGGGTCTTATAGGCTTCCTTTGCATCCTCCAGGGTTTTGGCTAAGGACGACCACGCCGATTGCAGTTGTTTACACCATTCACCAGCATCTCCCGCCGGGAGGTCGGGAGAATTCAAAAATGGCAAAGGCGGGGCGTCATATCCATGGACCGCCTTAAAGGGAGACATGCCAGTAGAGGAGTGCTGAGTATTATTGTAACAGAACTCAGCCAAAGGCAAAAGGGAGTGCCAATTGTCCTGTTGAAAATTAGTAAAACACCTTAAGTACTGCTCAAGGGTTTGATTCACACGTTCAGTCTGCCCATCAGTTTCTGGGTGGTACGCACTGCTAACCGCCCTCTCCACCCCCAACAGTGACATCAGTTCACCCCAGAAATGAGAAACAAATTGCACCCCCCTATCCGAGATCACTTTAGCAGGTAACGTGTGGAGTCTCACTACGTGTTGTAAGAACGCCGAGGCCAGCTTCTTGGCTGAAGGGAGCGAGGCAAACGGAACGAAATGGGCTTGCTTAGTGAACAGATCCACAATCACCCATATGACCGTGTTCCCCCCACTGGGGGGCAAGTCAGTAATAAAGTCCATAGAGATCACTTCCCATGGACGAGCTGGCGTGGGGAGGGGTTGTAGAGCTCCTGGGGGTTTACCGGGTCTGGGCTTGCTCATCAAGCACGTTTGGCAAGCCGAAGTGAATAACGAAATGTCCTTTCGTAGCCCAGGCCACCAGAATTGTCTCTGTAAGAGTTGGAGGGATTTTACAAACCCCGTGTGCCTCGCCAGTTTCGAGCCGTGCGCCCAGCCCATCACCTCCCCCCGCAGAGAGCTGGGCACAAACAGTTTACCATTCTTCCTCCAGCAGCCATGCGCATCTTGAGTAACTCCCTCCTCCCCCTTTACCTCCTCCCCATCAGCGTCAGACATAGCGGTAGAGAATTTCGCACTCCAGTCATCAGGAGGGGGGTTTGGGGGCGGAGAGGATTGCTTGGCTTGCTTCCGAGTGGTTACTGCTCCTCCCAACTGGGAGGGCGTGAAAACAGAGTCACGAATCTCCTCCCTCTTACTGTCATGTTGTGGGAGGCGTGACAGTGCATCAGCCAGCGAGTTAGATTTCCCCGGGAAATGGTGCAAAGTGAAATTGAACTTGGAGAAGAAATCAGCCCAGCGCAGCTGTTTGGCATTCAAGGAACGAGGGGAGCGGAGGAGCTCGAGGTTTTTGTGATCAGTCCATACCTCGAAGGGAACCCGCGCCCCCTCCAACCAATGTCGCCAGGTCGCCAACGCTAAGCGAATCGATCCCGCTTCCTTTTCCCACACCGACCAATTCCGTTCAGTATCGTTAAACTTTTTGGAAACATATGCAAGGGGGTGCAGTTTACCGTCATCCCCCTCTTGGAGGATCGCCCCTCCCATAGCAACGTCAGAAGCGTCTACTTGCACAATGAATTTCTTAAGTTCATTGGGATGAGCTAACACAGGCTCCGACGTAAAAAGCCGTTTTAACCGGTCAAACGCACGTTGGAATTCCGGGGACCAGTCTAGCTTGGCTCCGGGTCGAGTGCAGTCTGGTGACTTCCCCTTTGTTTTAAGCAGATCAGTTAGGGGAGAGCCACTTGAGCAAAGTTCGAGAGAAATGATCTGTAAAAGTTCGCGAATCCGAGGAACCCCTGGAGTTGTCTCCAAGTTTTGGGTGGCTCCCACCCCACTACATCTTTTATTTTGTCGGGGTCCATTTCAATCCCCTTTTGCGATATGCGGTAGCCCAGGAAAGGGATCTCTGACTTGTGAAATTCACATTTAGACAGCTTAGCAAAGAGTTTATGCTTGTGCAACGTTTGTAAAACTTCTCGCACCAACTTCACGTGGGATTTCAGGTCAGGGGAATACAGAAGTATGTCATCAAGGTAAACAAGGACCCCTTGAACAAGTATTTGTGGAGCACCTCATTGATTAAATTCATGAATACTCCTGGTGCTCCCTGAAGGCCGAACGGCATGACTAAGTATTCAAATTGCCCCAAGGGGGTGTTAAACGCTGTTTTGAATTCATCCCCCTCCCTTATTCGCACCCTGAAATAGGCATCTTGGAGATCGAGTTTCGAGAAAACTTTTCCCCCAGCCACCGCAGCTAATAAGTCCTTAATTAGGGGCATGGGGTAAGCATTCGTGTTAGAAACTGCATTCAAGCCTCGATAGTCAGTGCATAAACGCAACCCCCCGTCTTTTTTTTTCCTGAATAGGACGGGGGCTGCGAACGGGGATGAGGCCGGTCTGATAAACCCCCTGCTCAAGTTCTTGTCAATAAATTTCCTTAGTTCTACCTTTTCCGAAGGGCTCATGGAATACAACTTCCCTTTAGGCAATTTTTGGTTTGGCAAGATTTCAATCGCACAGTCAGAGTTTCTATGGGGGGGTAGTTCATCGGCTTCCTCTTCCCCAAAGACGGAAGCTAAATCGCGGTACTCTGATGGAATCATCTCTAGTTCTGCTTCTGCCACCCCCGCCGTCACCAGGGACTCCCCCCCATCGGGGCACCCCACTCCTGCTTCCATAGGTGGGACTGGCATTTCTTGGCGATGAAATTCACTTTCCCTTCCCCCCATATAATATGTGGGTCGTGATCAAAGAACCACGCGCTCCCGAGTACTAGGGGGAATCAGGCAGAAGGGGTAACAACGAAGGGCCTCTCCTCCCAGTGGTGCCCAATCCCCACCCGCAAGGGAACAGTCTCGTATTTGCAAGGCTCTTTCATTGTAGAGCCATCCATTTGCGTGAAAATCAGGGGGTCGTTCAATTTAACTACTTTTGCCCCCAGTCCCGTCACCAGTGTGGGGTTGATGAGGTCTCTCCCACACCCAGAGTCAATGAGAGCTTGCACTCTCACATGGGTCAATAGACCCGGTCCATTAAAGTCACTGTGAGAAAGAAAAGAGAGGGGGGTCTGCTCACCGGGATTTGTGCCTGGGAGTCCGGGACCTGCTGTTCAGCGCTGTTTACAGCAGGTCCGTCTCGTTTCCCGGCTGCACAGTCTCACCATCCGATGAATCCAATGCCTCGCTGAGCGGCTTGGCTTGCAAAGCTTTCGCCCCTCTTGGCTTCGCCACCGGCTTTGGTGTGGAAGTGTCGAACTTCTTCTTGACTCCCCTGGCGACCCCCGGTGATGCGGGGGAGCCTGGGTAGTTCACTGCGAAGTGGCCCCCTTCTCCGCATTTAAGGCAGAGACCTTGCTTCATCCGGAGTTCTCTCGTGCCGTCTTTAGGCTTCGGGTTCGGTGTTGGATTCCTCCCACGCCCAGCCGATGTAGGGCCCGATTGGCCCCCCTTATTCATCGCTGCTGCATCATCCAGTTTGATGGTTTTCAAGCGGTTTTCCATGGTGATGGCCGCTTGTATCCAGCCTATCAATGTGTCTGGGTCTTGGGTCTTTGTGACCGACCGACGAATCTCCGCATTTAGCCCCAACTTGTAGTGCTCCGCGAGGGTCCCATCTTGCACCCCTCGGATCTTGGCCGCACACCTGCGAAATTCCGCTGTATAATCCCTCACTGATTTCGCGCCTTGCTTGATGGCTCGTATTGCTGCTTTGGCCGTCTTGTTGGCGTTCACATCCTCGAATTGTTCTTTCATGGCCCACATGAAAGAGTCAATTTCCCTCAGCTCTCACCCGTCAGCCTGGTGGAGTCCTACATACCAGTCAGCTGCCGCGTCTTTCAGGTGTGATGCTATGACATCTACAATGCGGTCTTCGCTTTGAAATAGGTGGCCCCAGGTTTCAATAAATCTTTCTGCCCTCACCAGGAAGAAAGGAAATTTTTCTGGGTCCCCATCAAAGTCCGCATCAAGGAGTTCCTCAGGCTTTGGTGGCAGGAACCCCCATGGGCGAGGGGGTGGCTGCCCCGGCGGTCCCTGCGGCCCCGGCCCCGCGGGCTGAGCGGGGGGTTGAGCTGGTACGTTCTGCTGGTCTGGACCTGGCGCCTGTCGTTGGTCTTGGGGAGGTTGACCAGGTGGTTCCTCTCGCCGTTGCCGCTCTCGCTCTTCCCGGATGCCCTCTGCGATCATCTGGGGGATGCGTGCGAGGGATTCATCTAAGATGCGCATCAGGCGGTCTTGGCTCGGCTCACCACTCCACCTCCGTCTCACCACAGCACCTTCCAGGTCCTCGGAGTCTCGGCCGGTGTCTTCCAGTCCCTCGGCCGTGACCAGTTTGCGGACCGATCTCTCGGTGTGGCTCACCCTCACCGACGCTCTTGGGGTTCCAAACCAGGTCTCATGGGTTTCTGCCAGGGGCTTCACCCAGTCTCGTCTGTGTTTGACTCGGGTGGTCACCCCACCATAGGCTGCCCCATACGGATCCCCGTAGGGCCCTCCGAAGTCGTACTCCTGCCCCCGTGTCACCGGCACATAAGTGTCAGGAGCCTCCGTGGGTACGTTCTTCACAGGAGGTTTCTTATCCTCCTTCTTTTCATCTTCAATCGGGAGAGTGTCTTCTTCACCACCACTCATTTTGGAGCCACGGGTTTCCGACCAGTCCCGAAAATTGAAGATTCTGAACAAACTGTCAGAAGCCCTAACTTAGTCAGCCAAACACCAGGTCTTGTTTATTCAAGCAAGAATAGCGTTTATTATAATGCTGCAATAGAAAGGTTACTGGAGCAGATACATTGTTCAGAATAACTTGGTTACACAAAGCAAGCGGTTATACCAGAAAAGGGGTGAATGGGGACCCCCCCTTTCCACCAATCAGGGACTAGTATGCGGATGGGAATTGAAAGTTACTACACTAATGAAGTTCCCACCGCCCCCATTGTTCTCAGCCAAGCTGTAGCTTTGAAAGCGATAGGAAGCTCGCAGCCTGTCTCCACCAAGGTCAAAGTGTTAAGTCTACCAGAGATAGAGCCTGCCGGACTCACATTCCATTCTAACACACCAGGTGCATAAATCTACACCCCCACGATCCCAACCTCCCGCCCTACACGCCACAATGGCGCCCACAGCCCGTCCTCCCCCCCCTGCTCCATCCATCATGGCAGGACTACCTGACACCTTGGGACATTACTGCTGCAGCATTCAAGGTGCCAGAGGGGGGTCAAAATAAAGAGGGAGGTCAAACGGAAGCCTGTCAAAAATTGCTTCAACATTTGCTCTGTCATTACTGCTACAAGAGGGAATGAATGGCTGACAGCAGGGGATGGATGGATGGCTCTCAGGTGGGGTTCAGGTGGGGTTCAGATTCTGCTGGGTTCTCAATGATGTTTATGATTTTAAGAATATGATTGGAATAAAATGAACTATTTCTGAATTATGTGATATGGGCAAATTTGTGCCAATCTGAGCTGCTCAATGAAATCAGCTCCTTGCCTGAATCAAAAAGAAGGGCATGAGTCAAACAGGTGAGCATGCTTTTACCAGATATCCACAGGTCCACTGAATTTGGGTAATACTTAGCTACATTTCATGTAAGTAGCATCACAGTGGAAGCAGCTCTGACCTTTAGTATGTGTTTATTGTTATGCAGAGTGGTCTCAGAACATTAAAGCCCTCTGGATTATAGTAACTGTTCATTTAGCCAAGCACCCTGAACAGAACATATTTCTAAAGATCAATTAGTGGGAATGGCAACAAAATGAGACTTTGGCTGCTTTGCTCATACTTGTGAGTTTTGTGGGGCATCTAGTTGTACAAACCACTGGGCAATAAAAAGCAATGGAAATCTCTTGAAAACATATTGAATATGTAGAAATGGGGGTGGGGGGAGCCTGTCCAGCAATCCTGATTATAATTTGGTTTTGAAAGCTAGCCAGTTTTGAATGAGATGAACTTGCATCTGTGATAATCTGCAATTTTTTCAGTACAGCGGCACAAACACATTCTTGGAATAGTAGACAAAACAATCTGAGGCAGATGGGAGTGTGCAAACACATTTTTTTGGTGGATGGGGAAAAAAACATTTGCTAAATATAACCTGGTGCTACCATTGATGAGATCTATTTTTCATTTGTAGAAAAGATTTTTCAACCTTCAGACATCATTAAAAGTCCTTCTTTTAAAAATAGTTCAAAGTGCTGTTTTCCCCAACCAATTTACTCTGTGCTGCACAACATGGAGTTTGCTTTTCTCTCTGAAAAAAGCATTGTAAAAAGATAAGTAAAACAATCAATACGTTTAACCAAAATAATACATGAGCAAAGCTCACAAGCAAGAGATTGCTTTGCAAACATCTAGGACTACCTATTTACCCAAATGAAAACTCTATTTAGCAGAGCTATCTTTGTTTAAATAGGATTTTTGCCTTACAATGAAAGCAACAATCAAAGCAAAAGAGAATAAGAAGAAAAATAATGTTTTGTAAGCAATGATTCAACAAGAATGTTCAGAAAAGTTAAGATGCACATATGTATTATGTTTATTTCCATTTAATTTATAGACGTTCCAGTCATGTCTTATCTACAGCCTCCCATAAAAGCTCAAAATCTACTGTGTGGGGGCTATGTCAAGTCAATAGATATATCCTGCCTCAAAAAGTTTACAGTTTTACACAAAAAATATGGGAACATAAGGATACAAAACCAAGCATTTTGGTTTTGTTGGGTTGTATAGGTTTTTTTTAATTGTATTTTTATGTGCATACCTTTCTAAAGGAAGAAAAAAATTCAAAAGGGAAAAGCACAAGGGAAATGGCTGCTAAAATTGTAGATCTGAAATCCAGGTAAACAATGCTGACAGCATTCCTATGACCCAGTATAGAATCATAGAATTATAGAGTTGGAAGGGATCTCCAAGGTTATCTAGTCCAACCCCCTGCACAATGCAGGAAATTCACAAATATCTCCCCCCACACCCCCAGTGACCCCTGTTTCATGTCGAGAAGATGAGAAAAAAACTCCAGGATTCCTGGCCAAACTAGCCTGGAGAAAAATTGCTTCCTGACCCCAAAGTGGCGATCAGCATTTCCTTGGGTGTATAAGAAAGGGCCACAAGAACGAAGCATTTAGGCAACCCTTCCTGCCCTCCCTCTCATGATCTGCCTAAGTTCACAGAATCAGCAGTGCTGTCAGACTGCCATCTAGCCTCTGGCTTTTAAAAAGAAAGAGCCCACCACCTCCTGAGGAAGCTTGTTCCACTGAGGAACCCCTCAAACTGTCAGGAAGTTCTTCCTAATGTTTGGCTGAAAACACTTTTGATTTAATTTCAACTCATTGGTTCTGGTCTGACCTTCTGGGGCACAAGAAAACAACTCTGCACCATCCTTTATATGACAGCCCTTCAAGTACTTGAAGATGGTTATCATACCATCTCTCAGTTATTTCCTCTCCAGTCTAAACATACCCAGCTCCTTCAACTCATCACTTAATCAAAGAAGGAAATGAAGTTGGTCTGGCAGGACCTGTTGGGGACAAATCTGTTCTGACTTCCCTGGATCACCAAGTTGCTTGCAGATTGGCCTCTTTAAAATTTGTTCCAATATATTCCCTAGAACAGAGGCCAGACTAACTGGCCTATAGTTTCCTGGGTCATCCTTCCTCTCTTTTTTGAAGATTGGGATAACATTTCCCTTCTTCCAGTCTTGGAAGATGATGGATAAAGGCTCTGCAAGCTCTCTCTGGAAAGTTCTTTGATAACTCTTGGGTACATACCGTCTGGCAGCCAATGAAGCCTGGTGCCTCTGAACAACCTTTTTATCCATGTCAGCCAGAAGCCTGTGCCTTGCACTACTGTGCCTCCTCTGGGCTGTCATGAACCCCTTCTAGTCACATTGTTTCATTTGTTCTCTTTTTGCCTTCCTCCCCTCCCCTCCCACTGGGACTGAAAACAGACTTCACATTGCATACAGCAAAATACAAGTACCAGTTAAAAAGAGGGAGGGGTGGCCATGTTCTGCCTAATATATGCACATTACCACAACACCTGCTTAACAGCACAGGTGAAAGACTAGAATTGGGCAAGGGAGCTTACCCAGAATAGGCAGCAGATGAAATATACTGAACTGCACTGTTGTTCAGGTGGAGAGAACAAATCTGCTGTGCTCCAACAAAAATTGGCACAAGGCATGCCTAGAGAATTGAAGAGAACTGAAGTTTTATTTTCAATCCTTTTCCTAAAAAAATTCTGCCACAGCATTTGGATTATTTTCACTGCAGCCACTTGCTGACACCAACAAAATGGATGGTGTCACATAAACAACATGATTTGGCTACCTTCATCTGCCCTCAGTGATGTTAGCATGCATACGAATTCAATTCAGTATGTGTCAAGACCGTTTTTTAGCGAAAGAGAATAAAATAACAAATCGAAAAGAAAAATAGCACAAGTACAGCAGCTGATTGGGGATACAAAGAAGCTGTTATTTCCAGCAGTTTCTAAAAAAGCTCTCAAAAAGCGTGAAAAGGCTAGCCTGGGAACATTCCCCACTAGCCCCTCCAACAGCCCCAGACTTCTCTGCTATTGTTCCTCCACTGCCCCTTGCTTTGGAAAGGACAGAGGAGGTAAAACGGAGACTGAGTCCATCTATGGGAAATCGTATTTTTCATTCTTGCTGGCTCAAATGAATAGAAATCCAACACTACAGGTCCACATGTTTGCAGCAGTACTATGGAGGCATTTGAGTATGCTTGGAAGCTTCCCTTGTGTCAGTGAGAGTAGCTGGGAGCGCCAAGATTCATAGATTTTCATGCCACAAAATATTCTACCTCCTCACAAGTTTTGTAAAGGAGGAAGACAGTGGAACCTACCTGACTGTTCCTGAGGCAAACCTATCACAGGCCAAGACAAAATTCAGAAGGGATGTTGGCTCTGCTCCTAAATGATACGTTTAAACACTTGAGGAGTTAGCTTCGGCCCCCTCCACATTCCAAAATTTTGCAACATCCCTTGTAGCATCACTGAATTCCACAATTGTCAGACTACATGTTTTTCACAGTGTCTCACTCACCTAGTTGTAGTCCCTGAGTCATCTTCAGGATGTTAAGCATGAAAAAGCTGCAACACATAGGAGGGGCTCCAAGACTGAGCTGACTTTTTCAGAAGTTTCCTTTCATTCGCCAGAACTCACCACAATTAGTGTTCCCTCTAAGCTGAGTTAGTGTGAGCTAGCTCACAGTTTTTTAGCCTCCAGCTCACACATTTTTATCTTCGCTCAGGAAGAATGGCTCCAGAGCTAACTAATTTATGCAGTAGCCACATGGCTCACTCACAACTTTAATGCCAGTAGCTCACAAAGTAGAATTTTTGCTCACAAGACTCCACAGCTTAGAGGGAACATTGACCACAATGTTGTAAAGTAGGTTACAGTGAGAGATAGTGGTTTGCCCCAAACTACTCAGTAAGCTTAATGGGTGGATAGGGTTTCAAGGGTTTTCTACATCCAAGAGCATCCACAGCAAAACAGAAATTATTGCAACATGGAACCACAATACGGCAGGGCAAGGAGCTTTTGTTTCCCCCCCAGAACCTTCTCAAGAACTGAAATGGCCATGCCTCCCACCTCACAGTTGTTTTGGTGGTGGGAGAGGCAAGAGTGTCTTTTGCTGCCATGTTCAAGGCCCAATTAGGACTGAGCTCTCAAGGTATTTTTAAATGGTCTGTATTTGGCTTGAAAATAGCATCATTGTTCTTAGGCTAGACCCAAGAACATCATCATATCTAGTTGGTCCATGATTCAGACAGTTAAAAGCGTCAGTTTAAAATGGAGTACCCCTATCTTGCCTTTGTGTCGGTATTTTAATAGTTCTGTGGATCAGGAGTTCATTTTCAATGCTGTACTTAAAATATGAAACTCCATGATGTCTGTTCTATGAAATTTCATGGAAAGAGAATAGAGTACACATTTTATAGTCCATAATATATAAGGTTATGAAATAAGTGATGTTTCCAGACATTTCTTAATACAAAAGGTATTTCAAGGTAGTTAATTTTGCAATTGAAACAGGGACAACAGCTGAAGTGACCCTGTAGCCCTCACTACAGATAAAAAGGAATTATTAGTGTTACTAAAATATAAAATCATGAATAAAACAGCTATAAATCTTCAGTCACAAGATATCTGGATATTTTCAGGGTCATCCACTGGAGGTCATAATTCATATCCATATGTCTGGTATCATTGACAGTAGATGGATGAGTCCAAGCTTTTGTTACTATTAAATAAGATTTGTATGGGAAATAGACTCATCTATAATTTTCTAGAGTTGCAAAAAAATAAAAATAAAGTTCCAACAACTTGTATTAGTGCAATGATAAATTATGCACTAGTCACTCAAAGGTCAATAGGATATCTGGGTTAACTAATGGAGGATAGGAGTATCAATAACTATCATGGATGATGAAATATATAGTGTCAGAAGGATTCTCTGAAGAAATGCACATAGAGGCACTTTCAATACTCTTTCTCAGTGCTCTGTGTTCCTGTATAGTGTCACATATGCTATCTATAACTGTTCTTGTCAGAATATTGCTGGATTAACACTGTTCATATCCTCTCCATACAATTTTAAAAACAGCAAGCTCTGAAAACAAAACAGATCAGCTTAACAGTCTACCTGTAACAAAGAACAAAAATTCAGTCCTCTTGAACTCTTCACCAGTTAAGCCAAAAACAGAAGGAAATTAGCTCCTAATGATACTTTGAATATATCCATTCCTACCACAATAGCCCCCCCCCCAACCCTTTCTCTTTACTTCCCTTAATGCTTACTTTGTGGAAACAGGAAGGCCTCTTTTCAAAGCCTTGTTTCCTGCTGTGTCACATAAAGAAATGCCCATGTCCCAGTTGCTATGGATCCATGGAAATATAGTCCTCCAGAAATCATAAGTACTTAGTGTGAATACAACTGCAATAGAAACTGCATATCCTAGAAACTGGTCCTTGCACCTGGTATACTGAATCCTGTTGGAATATGCAAGGTCTGTAGTGCAGCCTTGTAAAGAAGATCTGAAGAACATCCTACAGGGGGACAGCTGAAGGACTGGCAGTTAGCATAGCTAGACTAGGGACTTCCCACTATTTTAAATTATGTATTTGATGTCTCTTGATTGGCTCTTCTGGAGACTTCCTGCTCCTACAGAGCTTCCTTTTTGTTGTCTCACAGCAGTTAGACTGGTTAGTTTAGGCTTTCTCTCTGTATGTTCTATAACAGTTTGTTCTTCTATAACAAACCTACTTATTTTTCTCTAAACAGTCAGTGCTCCACTTCCTTTGCATATTTAAACTCTGCCAACAAAACCTACGTTTTGCAGGATTAGAGAATTGGAATTCTGCTTTTTCAGCACTCAAGATGCCATGGAGGAATGGAGGCCTTATAGATTCTCTTGTGAGGCCTCCCTATTATTGCTGCCACATCTGTAGACATTCAACTGTGGGAAACAGGCTACCTACTAGATTAGATGGTCCTGTGACCTGATCCTGAAGTGATTGACTTAACTTCTCATGATTTCTATTAAAGGTATTTCACTTGATTATCCCATTGGTTCTGTGAAAAGCATATGGTCATCTGTTATAAATGATAGGCTCTATTTTCTAAAAAACAGACTGCTATGTCAACAACTCATACACAATGCAAAAAAAAATTCTCCAATTGCCCTGTTTGTTCCATGTCTAGCCATTGTCATTTGTGACTGTTTGAAATCTCCAGCAAATACAGCATTACTTTTCTTCAATACATCACTCCTTTATGACAGTGTTCTCCCTCATGGATCACTGCCTTGTTATGGCGAGGGGGCTTGCGTGATTCGATGAGGCTGTGGGCTATGCCGTGGAGGGCCACCCAGGATGGACAGGCCCCAGCAGAGAACTCAGACCAAGTGTGATCCCCTGGAGAAGGAAATGGCAACCCACTCCAGTATCTTTGCCAAGAAAACCCCATGGACAGTAACAAAAGGCTAAAAGATATGACGCCGGAAGATGAGCCCCTCAGGTCAGAAGGTGTCCAATATACTACTGGGGAAGAGCAGAGGGCAAGTACGAGTAACCCCAGAAAGAGTGAAGCGGCTGGGCCAAAGCCGAAAGGATGCTCAGTTGTGGATGTGTCTAACGGTGAAAGGAAAGTCCGATGCTGCAAAGAACAATACTGCATAGGAACCTGGAATGTAAGATCTATGAATCAAGGTAAGCTTGACATGGTCAAAAATGAGATGGCCAGAATGAACATCGACATCTTGGAAATCAGTGAACTAAAGTGGACAGGAATGGGCGAATTTAACTCAGAAGACCATTATATCAATTACTGTGGCCAGGAATCACGTAGAAAAAATGGTGTGGCCTTTATAGTCAACAAGAGAGTGAGAAAGGCAGTATTGGGATACCATCTCAAAAATGACAGGATGATCTCGGTCCGAATCCAAGGCAAACCATTCAATATCACAGTAATCCAAGTCTATGCCCCAACCACTGCTGCAGAAGAGGCTGAAGTGGACCAGTTCTATGAAGACCTACAACAGCTCATAGAACTAATACCAAAAAATGATGTCCTCATCATCATAGGGGACTGGAATGCTAAAGTAGGAAATCAAAAGGTAACTGGAATAACTGACAAGTTTGGCCTTGGAGAACAAAATGAAGCAGGGCAAAGGCTAACAGAGTTTTGTCAAGAGAACATGCTGGTCATAGCGAACACCCTTTTCCAACAACCTAAGAGGCGTCTCTAGACATGGACATCACCAGATGGGCAACACCGAAATCAGATTGACTATATAATTTGCAGTCAAAGATGCAGAAGCTCTATCCAGTCAGTAAAAACAAGACCTGGAGCTGACTGTGGCTCAGATCATGAGCTACTCATTGCAAAATTCAGACTTAAATTGAAGAAAGTTGGGAAAACCACAAGGCCATTCAGATTTGACCTAGATCGCATCCCCGATGAATATACAGTAGAGGTGAAGAACAGGTTTAAGGGACTAGATTTGATAGACAGAGTGCCTGAAGAACTATGGACAGAGGTCCGTGACATTGTAAAGGAGGCAGCAATCACCGCCATCCCAAAGAAAAAGAAATGCAAGAAAGCAAAGTGGCTGTCTGATGAGGCTTTACACAAGCAGAGGAAAGAAGGAAAGCTAAAGGCAACGGTGAAAAGGAAAGATTTGCCCAACTGAATGCAGACTTCCAGGGAACAGCAAGGAGAGATAAGGAGGCTTTCCTGAATGAACAATGCAAAGTAATAGAGGAAAACAATAGATTGGGAAGGACTAGAGATCTCTTCAAGAAAATTGGAGAAATCAAGGGAACATTCCATGCAAAGCTGGCCATGATAAAGGACAAAACCGGTAGGGACCTAACAGAAGCAGAAGAGATTAGGAAAAGATGGCAAGAATACACAGAAGAACTATACAAGAAGGACCTCGATGTCCTTGACAACCACGATGGTATAATCACTGACCTCGAGCCAGACATCCTGGAAAGCGAAGTTAAATGGGCCTTAGAAAGCATTACTAACAACAAAGCTAGTGGAGGTGATGGTATCCCAGCTGAGTTATTCAAAGTCTTAAAAGAAGATGCTGTTAAAGTGCTGCACTCAATTTGCCAACAAATTTGGAAAACACAACAGTGGCCACAGGACTGGAAAAGGTCAGTTTACATTCCAATACCAAAGAAGGGCAATGTCAAGGAATGTTCTATCCCACAATTGCACTCATTTCACATGCTAGCAAGGTCATGCTCAAGATCCTACAAGCTAGGCTCCAACAGTACGTGGACAGAGAACTGCCAGAAGTACAAGCTGGGTTTCAAAGAGGTAGAGGAACTAGAGATCAAATTGCCAACATTCACTGGATTATGGAGAAAGCAAGAGAGTACCAGAAAAACATCTACTTCTGCTTCATTGACTATGCTAAAACCTTTGATTGTGTGGATCACAATAAACTATGGCAGGTTCTTAAAGAGATGGGAGTACCAGATCACCTCACATGTCTCCTGAGAAACTTGTATAAGGGTCAAGAAGCAACAGTTAGAACTGGAAATAGAACAACTGATTGGTTTAGCATAGGAAAAGGAGTACGACAAGGATGTATAGTCACCTTGCTTATTTAATTTATATGCAGAGTACATCATGCGAAATGCTGGCCTGGATGAATCACAAGCTGGAGTTAAGATTGCTGGGGAAAAGATCAATAACCTCAGATATGCAGACGATACCACTCTGATGGCAGAAAGTGAAGAGGACCTAAAGAGCCTCTTGCTCAGGGTGAAAGAGAGCGCAAAAGTGGGCTTGAAGCTCAACATCAAAAAAAAAACTAAGATCATGGCATCTGGCCCCATCACTCCTTGGCAAATAGAAGGAGAAGTCATAGAAGTAGTGACAGACTTCACGTTCCTGGGATCCCAGATCACTGCAGATGGTGACTGCAGCCATGGAATTGAAAGACACCTGCTCCTTGGGAGGAAAGCGATGGCAAACCTAAACAGCATGATAAAAAACAGAGACATCACCCTGCCAACAAAAGTCCGCATGGTCAAAGCAATGGTATTCCCCATAGTAATGTACGGCGAGAGTTGGACTATAAGGAAGGCCAAGCGCCGAAGAATAGATTCTTTTGAACTATGGTGCTGGAGAAGACTCTTGAGAGTCCCTTGGACTGCCAGGAGATCAAATCATTCAATCCTAAAAGAAATCAACCCTGACTGTTCCCTGGAAGGCCAGATCCTGAAGTTGAAGCTCAAATATTTTGGCCACCAAATGAGAAGGGAGCATTCACTGGAGAAGACCTTGATGCTGGGAAAGATTGAAAGTCAAAGAAGAAGGGGACGGCAAAGGATGAGATGGTTAGACAGTGTCATCGATGCAATGAACATGAAATTCAGCAAACTTCAGTGGACAGCAGAAGACAGGAGGGCCTGGCGTAATCTGGTTTATGGGGTCGCAAAGAGTGGGACTCGACTGTGCGACTGAACAACAAATGACAGTGTTAGTTGCTTTGTTATAAATTAGTTTTGAATTGCCAGAAAGTGTTAGTTTCTTTTATTCCTCCCAAACCAAAAATTTAATTCAGGTGGGTAGCTGTGTTGGCGTGAAACAGCAGAACAAAGTTTGAGTCCAGTGGCACCTTTAAGGCCAATGGAGTTTAATTCTGGGTATAAGCTTTCATGTGCATGCACATTTCTTCAAATACTTTGAGACAGAGTCACCAACCATTACACAAAGGTGAGGAGGCTATTGCCAGGAAGGGCCAAATAGAGTTAAGACTAGATAAAGGCAACTGGTAAGACCTGTGAATAGCAGCAAATATAGCTAAAATGGATTAAGGCAATTGGTAAGATCTGTGAATAGCAGCAGATTCACATACAGCATAATAAAAAATTACAAACAGATGTGAGAACTGTTTGTGGTGAAATAAGAAATCAGTATCTCTGTTAAGCCCTGGGGTTTCCATCATCTTGAGTGTTGTAACTTGTAACTCAGCAATCTCCCATTGCAGTCTGTTTCTGAAATTCTGTTGCAATAGAACAGCTACTTTCAGGGCCCCCATTGAGTGTCCTGGAAGATTGAAGTGTTCTCCTGCAGGTTTCTCAGATTTGTAACTTTTGATATCAGATTTGTGTCCATTTATACTTTGGCATAGGGTTTGACCTGTTTGCCCTATGTAGAGAACTGAAGGGCATTGTTGTCATTTAATGGCATATTCAGTGTTAGAAAATGAGCAAGTGGGAGAGCCTGATATGGTGTAGTTAACATTGTTAGGTCCAGTGATTGTGTTGTCTGAGGGTATGTGGCAGCAAAGTTGGCATCTGGATTTATTGCATGCTTTAGTAACAGGGTCCATGTTCAAATTAGATAAATTATTGTGGGTGAGGAATCGTGTAAGATGGGGGGGCTCTCTGTGGCCAAGAAAAATTCTGCCTTCCAATATTTGTGAAAGAGAACTGTCATTATCCAGTAGAGGCCATAAATCGCTGATGTGTTGAACTGTTTTGGGTTGCGAGTTGTATGTGACCGCTAGTGGAATTCTGTTATTGTCTCTTTGGGGCCTGGCCGTCAACAGGTTCTCTCTGGGTACCATTCTGGCTTTCTTAATCTGTCTCTTGATTTCATCAGGTGGTTATTTTAGTTCCAAAAAGGTTTGCTGTAGATCCCTTAGGTGAGAATCTTTGTCTGTAGGGTTGGAACACATGCAGCTGTAGGGTAGAGCCTGGTTCCATACAATAGATTGTTTGGTATGTTGAGGATGGTAGCTGGAGACATGTAGATACATTGGTTGGTCAGTAGGTTTCGGGTACAAGGTGATGTCTATGTGTCCATCAAGTATTTTTACAGTAATGTCCAGAAAATGTATTTCTCGCACAGCTTGGTTCATTGTCAAGTTGATGGTGAGGTAGAAGTCATTGAATGCCTGCTAGAATATTTCATGTTACCCTGTTACAGGTCGATAAATTTTGTGTGTGTGGGGGCTGAATTAATGTTTTAGTGTCTTTTTCTCCTAACGTGCATACCTTGGAATATAACCAGAGTTTATGTGGAGGTTGTGATCCTTCCTTTGGTGATGAATGTGACTGGTGGTAGTGGAAAGTGCTATCAAGTTGCAGCCAACTTGTGGTGATCCTGTAAGGTTTTCAAGGCAAGAGACTTTTAGAGGTGGTTTGCCATTGCTTCCCTCTGCATAACAACCTTGGACTTCCTAGGTGGTCTCGTAGCCAAGTACTAGCCAGGACTAACCCTGCTTCGTTTCCAAGATCTGACCAGATCAGGCTAGCTTGGGCCATCCAGGTCAGGGCACGAATGTTACTATTACAAGCACTTTTTCCCTTTTTCCCCCTCCCTGAAATCAGCAACCATGGCACTGCATGGAAATTAACATATTCAAAATATAGGCACAGTGGATTTTTATAAATAGTAATTAGATGAAAACATGACAAAAAAGTAGGATTTTTCAGTGAAATAACAGTTTTCTTTACGGATAACAGAATTCTAAATAAATATTCAAGCATTCCTGCTGGCAAAGGAATATCCATTTTTTACAACCCACTTAACAGACCAATCATTTTTGGCAATACTTCAAAGGTATCAGCATTTGCCCTTGTTAATGGAGATAACTTCTATACACCCTGGTATTTTGCTACTGTCACTTCACTGACTTCTAGAGACCCTCATCAATTCACATTGTTGACCTTGTTATAATGTTCCTGGTGAGCATCTAAATTAAACAAAATTACTAATCTGGATGTTATATTAATAAACATTGTTTTCTCTGCATGCATATGAACCACTTCTGTAGAGACAGTATAAATGTTCAAGAAAGCTTAAAAGAAAAACACATAAAAAGAAAGTGAACCAGCATGAAGATAGTCACTGGGAGCAATACTAAACAGGTTCTCAGAAATAGTCCCAGTTTCTTCAGTCAGGTTTATGCCCAGGAATTGAGGTAAGGTGACATGGCATACTTTGATTGTATCAGATCTTGGAAGCTAGGCAGAGCCAGTACTTGGAAGGGGGAGCACCAAGGGATACTCTGCAGAGGAAGACAGTAGCAAATCACCTCTGTGTCTCATTTGCCGGGGTCGCCATAGCTCAGTTGCAACTTGCCTTTTTCCCACTTGAACTGCCTATTTGCCTATAATCACCTTCCAAGGCTCTACTTTGGGTCCCTCACTTTCAGAGATTAGCCAGATGGTGACCGAACATATGGCTTCTGTGGTGGAATATTTGTCTGGCATTGTAAGCAACCTTGCACCATGTGGAGAGGTGGGGTATAAATGCTTTAGTAAATATAAATAATAAATCAGCAATGTCACCTTGCAACATTGTCATCTTTTAGATGTTGAATTCTGTATTTCTCCAGGTACTTGATCAGAAGAACGTTCTTTCCTGCTGTTTTTCTTGCCCTGACCTTGGTGGCCAGGCTAGCCCAATCTTGTCAGATCTCAGAAGCTAAGCAGGATCAGCCCTGGCTAGTATTTGGATGGGAGACCTCCAAGGAATATCAGGGATGTGATGCAGAGGCAGGCAATACCAAACCACCTCTGAACATTCCTTGCTTTGCTATGGAGTGATTAGAGTTTTGGACTGGGAGACCCAGATTTGAATATGCACTCTGCTGTGGAAGTTCACTTGGTCACCTTGGAAGAATCACTCTCAGCCTAACCGACCTCACAGGCAATGCTCCTTGTAAGCTGTGGAGTCTTGTGAGCAAAAATTCTACTTTGTGAGCTACTGGCATTAAATTGAGAGTGGTTAATTTGGCTACTGCATAAATTAGTTTGCTCTGGAGCCATCCTTCCTGAGCTAAGGCAAACATGTGTGAGCCCGAGGCTAAGAAACTGCCAGCTAGCTCACACTATCTCAGCTTAGAGAGAATACTGCTCACAGGGTTATTGTGGGAGTTATATAGAAGATATGAGAATTATAAAAGCTGATTTGGGTCCCTGTTATGGAGAATGGTGGAATATAAATAAAGTAAATAAATAATAAAGATAACTGAAGATGGGAGGGGGAGATATAAAGTAGGTTGATTGGTGGGTGGGAAGGAAAGGAAGGAGCAAGAAAAGGTAAGGATATGGGGGCTGCTGTGCGGGGGAGAGGAACTGGGGTGGGAAGGGGATACAGGAGAAAGTGAGTTCCCCACTCCCACAAGCCCAGCTTAGCTGTCAGCACACAACTTGAAAGGAATTTTCCTGGGGAAAGGCACCCAGGGAGACAGAATGAGAGGAAGCAAAAGTCAGAGGACCAGATAGGCAGGTTGGATGCTGGGTGGGAAGGAGTGAAGGAAACAATAATGGACTTGTGATAATGGGTTTAAATAATGGGTTTAAATAATGGGTTTAAATGGCAGAAAAATACCAGCTGGGTATCTGGAAAAAAATTTTTACAGTATGAGTGGAATCAGCTGCCTAGGGAGATGGTGAGTTCTCCCCCCCCCCCCCACACACACACAGGCAGAGCTCAAGCAGCAACTGGATGAACACTTGTCAGGGATGCTTTAGGCTGATCCTGTACTGAGCAAGGGGTTGGACTAGATGGCCGGTATGGCTCCTTCCATCTCTATGATTCTATTATTCAGAGCAGGAAAAGGGGAAAGGCTGTGCAGGCTTACAGAGATGGGGAAGAGAAAATAGTGGGGGAGGGAGATATAAGATGCCCTCCACAACTCCTTGTGGGTCCCTGAATTGGAACTAACTGACATTAAGTTACAACAATTTATTCCTTGAAATTTTAAGTATTATCTTATGCTGTAGTTCCTATGTTATTTACTTACATTATCTCTTTACTAATCAAATGGTATTGGAAAGCTGAAAAGCTTGAACACTTAATGCAGTACACTCTGGTTAACATAAGAACATAAGAGAAGGCATGTTGGATCAAGCCAATGCCCCATCTAGTCCAACACTCTATGTCACACAGTGGCAAAACCTAGGTGCCCTCAAAAGGTTCACCAGTGGGGCCAGAACTCCAGAAGCCCTCTCACTATTGCCCGATATGTGTGGGGGACATTAGGGGGCAATGCCACCCACAGAAGAGCGCTGCTCCTCAGACAAATAATTCAAAACAATTTTTTTAGAATTCCAACACAGAGAGAGGGAGGGAGGGAGGGAGGGAGATTTGCACATTGAGTTTCCAAAATGACCCCGGGCACAATAAGGGAAGCTTCAGTCTCATTTCCTTTTTTCTGGGAGAAAAAATAAATAGACTTTTAAAAATGCAAATAGAATAAAATTGCAATACAATAAAATAAAACTGTAAAATATAAGAGAGAGAGAGAGTTGGATATCCCCCCCCGGCTTACACAGAAAGTGGCTCAGAATTGTGTCCCTCCAATTGAGAGGACTAGAGGTTACAGAAGAGCTGGAGCTGCTTCTTCTGCTACTGCAAGAGAAGCAGCAGGTGTGGCCGGGGTGCCCCCCAGATTTCCCCATGGCTCACCAACCAAAATTTTCTGGCTATGCTTTTGCCCCCAAGCACCGAGAATATAGAGCATCACTGCCCCAGACAGAATGTTCCATCTATATGTTGTGGCTAATAGCTACTGATGGATCTCTGATTCATATGTTTACCCAATCCCCTCTTGAAGCTGGTTCAATATCTTTTTCTCCATGTATCACTTTTTTACCTTTCAAACTATCCCCTTCCTTTCCCAGTTTATAACATTCTCATGCATATTGTTTTTCATAATCTCTGCCCTAGAGAAAACTAAATTCTTGGAGCGATGGGTTCTTGGCAAATTATTTGCAAAGAGTTCTGCATTAAAAGGAAAGGGAAAATGTAAGCCCTTATCAGAGTGCTATTGTTCTAAATTATGTTGTTCCTTTCCTTAATGTATTCAGTTTTGGGGGGTAGGTGTGTATCCTTTCCTCAGAATGTGATGCATCTCTGTCTCTGCATCTTTCCCTATTCAATCAATCATCCTCTCCACTGTTCTTCACCATATCTCATTATTCTACCTGGATAGCACTTCTTCTTTCTTCCATATTAAATCTCTGACACATATATTCATATATGTATCATAATAATCTATAGCCAAAATAACCCTTTGGAAGTTACTGGAAGCACTG
Source organism: Gekko gecko (assembly GCA_029375565.1). Lineage (NCBI taxonomy): Eukaryota > Metazoa > Chordata > Lepidosauria > Squamata > Gekkonidae > Gekko > Gekko gecko. The sequence goes on from JAPDNY010000008.1 coordinate 98,107,051, forward strand.
GCAGGTGATGACTTGAACATCTTGGAATTCTGAAGAACTCTTAAATGATTTTCTTAAATAATGTAATTTCCAGAGGCAGAATGTCAGCATTTTCCTATTTCTGCTCATGCGGTGAGGAAGGAAGTATTAGGTCCAAGTATTATTGGGGGTGCGACGATGTTGTAAGGCCTTGAGAGGAAGACAAAGAACAAGTCCACTAACCTGGAATTCAAAGACTTCACACAGACCATTCATTCCACGCCTGAGACTGAGAACTTTGAATATGTTCTTTACAAATGCCTGGCAGATTCTCCAGCACTTCCCCATTCAGGTATCTTGAAGGCAGATATGACATACTTTAAATTGTCCTGCCATCATGTACTCAGATTCATTCTCTTTTTCACCGTCATATATTTAGGACCAACTATTCAACTATGGAATCAAAATTACATAAAGGGTACTCAAGTTTAGGCTGTTCCTTAAACACTTCTCTAGGCTCAGCCATGGGGAGGAAAAGAAACTGTGTTTGCAGTTAAATACATACTGACTGGAATTTTTCTTGCAAGAAGCATATTCACTCTGTTACTTTGGGGGGAAATAGACAGATTATACAGCTATTCAGACTGGGTTGTTTTGTCCTGCTTTCTTAATTACTCTCCAGGGGACAAATCAGTACAATGCTCTCAACTCATGTGTTAAATGTTTTTGGAGGTTTTTCACTATCAGGATGGCAGACCATGCTATGAACAATAGACACTGTCTTCACCGGTTTCACCTGGTGGGGGGGGATCTAAGCTGGATATGCAGCTTCTTGTCAAAGTGTCTTCCCTTCATGACCTATTAGTGCACCATAAAATAACAGAAACATGGGTTATAACAACATTGGGAACGGTCACAGCCTGAGTCAGCCCTGCCCCCATCCTCACTTCCTTCTAGACTCCCACATCACCCAGCATATCTCCAGAAAGAAACAATTATTTCTCTGCTCCTTGATTTCCCCACCAGCCCAGCTGCTTCATCGCTTCTCCAGTCTGCCTGCCTGGCCACTCCCTTGCCTCAACAACAGCCACAGCAGTGACTCCCCTGCACCCCTGAAGGATTGATGGGGGTAGCTGGCTGGTATCTAGCAGCAGCTGCCTAAATTGCTATGAACATGGTGGAGGCTCCTGGAGCTGGCCACTTTGTCATCACCAGAGGTGGTGACTCCTTTGCCCAGCTGGCCAGCTGTTTTGCCTCTGTCAGCATTGGCTGCACCAGCAAGTCTCTGGTCATCAGCCCACCTGGCAGCTTCCCCCATGAATGGCCACAGCAATTATTCCCCCACCTGCCTTCAGGGTCAGTGTGGAGGCTAGCTAGTGCCCAATGTCAGCTGTCCAATCACTGGGAGCTGTACCAATTGTTGTGAAGTTGTTGGAGGTTCCTGGAGCCCCGCTACAACAGCTGCTGTTCTGGTTTGAGGGGGGATTTAAATCCTCCATTTTTTATGTTTTCAGATTTTTCTGCAAACTTGGGGGAGTCCCCTAAGTTTGAAGGAAAAATCTGTTTCGTGACAGTGTGGCCCTGATCCACAGATTTAGATATCCACATATGGTAGTCATGCATCACTATTATATATATGTTTTCTTTCCTATCAAACCTAAACTTCTTTTACTAATTTACTGCTGGTGAAACAAGCTAATGAACCAACATTTTTTTTTCTCTCAGCTTCACTTAGCTAAGATGACGTGCTCCTTCCTCATTTCAATTGAGCTGGCCATGAGGATGCATGCAATTGTTACCCTGAGGCAAGACTGTTATAATGCCCTTTACATGGTTTAGCCTTAAAGACAACTGGGAGATTCCATTTGGTTCAGAATGTGACAGCCTGACTACTGTTAGGTGCAAAGTGGAACCTGCACATCATACTCATTCTGCAGGCACTCCACTGGTTACTGATTAGTTACCAGGTTCAATTCAAGATTCTGATTGTTACCTAATAAGCACTTACCTAGCCTTGGGCACACATAGCTGCAAGACTGCCTCTCCTGCTTTTCCCCACTGCAACAGCTTCACTCATCTGAGAAAAGACTTCTATTACTTAACGTTATGCCTTTACTAATCAAATGGTACTATAAAGCTGAAACCCTTGAACACTTACAACACTTGAATACTTATAACAGACTGGTTCAATACAAGGCATCAGTCTTTTTCTCCATATATATATATATATATATATATATATATATTCTCATTCACACTGTCCTCCCTCCCCCTTCCACTACCTCTGCTACCTGATAAATGGGAAAATTTGGCAACTGCTCATTCAAGTGCATTCTTTTTGATAGCTTCCACCATGTGTAAGTGCTGCTTGAGGTGACCAGGAAGGTTCCCACTTGTATTATTTCACAGAATGTGCAAAACAAATGTTCAGGAGGGCATTTTTACAAAGAGATTAGAATTGTAATATAATGGAACAGTACAGGTTATCATTTCTATAAAGGATAGTAATACTGTCTATTGCACTATTTATTGTATATTTCATCTTCCCTTTCCCTGCAAAACCCGCTTTCTTCATTATGGTATGACATGCTGTGATGGACTGTACTTTAAAAGCTCCTAAGTGCTGTGTAAACATGTGAAGGACTGTGAAGGGTTAATGCTTCACAGACCCAGAGAGCCTTGAGTGACAGGCTATTCAAAGGCATTTGATTGGTTAGGTCAGCTGAGTAGAAAAAGTTTAACTGTAACTGAGAAGCGTTTAACATTGACAGAGAACAAGAACAGTTTAGCCCTGACTGAGGAGAACCTAGCACTGTCTGAGAAAAGTTTATCACTGACTGAGAACTGGGAAGGCTGGCATGGAGGAATGAGAGGATTGGTGAAGACCCCCATTCCGGCCAGAAAAAGGGATAGATCTTCTAGCTAGAGAAGAGATTCCCTGCCCAGTTAGAAAGAGAGATAGTTCAAAGAGTGGAGTAACCCCTACTGTGTTTAAAGAAGGAATTTGGGTACTTGGTAGTGTATCCATGCCTTCTGAAACCTGAAGAATCAGTTAAATTCAAGAAACTGAAGCTGAGTGTTAGGAAACACTGAAACCAAAGCTTCTCATCTCTAAGATTCTAAGACTTTGTGAAAAGCTTAAGAACTCTCACTTGCTGGAAACATATGAACTGGAGTTTGTGATTATAATAAATTACCTCAGAATTATATTTTATTCATCTCAGACATTTTACCCTTGATTTCACCTAATCTTCCCCCCTACATTGAATAAAATATCTTTACTTTTGAACTTTAAAAAGCCTCTCATGTGCCATTTTCAGAAGTTTAAGTTCAGAGTGTGATCTTGCCTCTTCCCTCACCTTCCTGGGGTGAGCCAGCATCAGAATATAATATTGTGACAGGATGGGACAACCATAAACCTTCACAAAAGAAAAGAAATAAAGTGGCTGCTCAGCCAGAAAGGAAGGGAAAAAAACAGAGGGAAAATCCTGTGTCTGAGGGAGGGAACAGGGCTAAGTCACAATATATGCCTTAGATGGTTTTCATTTGTGTTTTTTCCCAGTTCTGTAATCCTAGTCCTACTGCATTTTTTATTGGAAGTCTCTGCTGCCCAGGCTGCCCAGGCTGCCCACTCTCCTACCATCAATTCTGGGTTCCTGCTGCTATAGCAGCCATTTTGGGATGGCACTCACTACCCTCTCAAAATTCCATAAGTCCCTGCAGGCTCAAAAAGTCTGGGTGACCCTGGTGTGAACACACACAGAGAAAGAAATGCCAACTGTTCTAATCATTAATGAAAGCTGTTTAATGAAAACTATGTAATCTCCATGCAAATTACCACTTTAATGTTGGTTATGTCCTACTAGATGCACACTAACAGGGCTGCCGGGAGCCACCAGGGCTCCCAGACAAAAAAATTCATCTCCCACCCCCCCAATATGACCCTGATCCAAACCAAATATCATAACAAAACAAATCACTTTGCTTGCTGTTACCATGAATTTATAGTAATAGAATAATCTGCCTGTCTGTCCATCTGTCAATTTATGGCAGCCATAACTCATCAGGGAATAAAACTAGGAGGTTCAAAACTTGCCATCAGCTTCAGGGTGATTGTGAGAGTTCCGGGGGCAAAAATAGAAAGTCAAGGGAATATCCAGGTGAGAACCCCCTCCCCTATGATATTTGCAATGGAAGTCAGGCAAGGCAGGGTAAAACAGTCCAGGGTCAACGGTCCAGAAGTCAGGCAAGGCAGAGTCATTCTGTCCAAGATCAGGGTCCAGAAGTCAGGCAAGGAAGAGGCAATGGCTTAGCATCTATTATACGTGTTGCATCCATACCTAACAATCCAGGCCCATAGCCAGGATTTTGTGGCTTGTGGGGCAATTTTTTTTCTGGTGGGACTGAAGTTCTCAGTGCAGAAAGAAAAGTCATTTAACCAATAGAAAGCTGTTACCAGGATAAATCTCTAAATTGCAAGCTGCCAACCACTTTAGATGACAGTTCTCAGCTGCTGCAAGTTAATCACTTCTCCCAGCCTAAGCAACGATTCTGATAACAAGCCAGCATGTGGGGGTGATGACTTCTATAGTCAAGAAAGCTAACACTTAGGTGAAAGACTCTCTTAAAGGAAACCAGTTTCTTGACACAGAGTCAGAAGGGATCTTAGAGGTCACCTACTCTAACCCCCTTGCTCAGTGCAGGAATTAGTCAACTACATCACCTCAATCTGTTTAAAGGAGTACATAGCTTTTTAAAAAGTTTAAAAATTATTTTAAAAAGCATTTACAAGAGATATCCTTGTGGGACTGTACCTTTAAGAAAGGAGGCAGAGCCCCCAAAAGCCCCACTGTAGCTACAGGCCTATAACAGTCTCTCTTGGCTGGTCTTTATAGCCCCATGCCTAAGGGCCATACTTGCAGCCAGCTGCTCAGGAACAATCCTGCAACTAAGTCATTTTTTTGCCCTTTGCTATCCATGCACATAAATGAGGAATCATACCTCTGCACTGAGTGTTCCCCATGGTGTATGTGATTATGCACATACTGCAAAGTGCAGGGGAAATGGCACTGAGTTGGGATGGCCTGATCAGACCATCCTGATGGCATGAGTGCATGCCTGCGCAATCAAACAGGGGAAAGTCTGTCTGAGGCCCATCGGAACCCATTTAGAACTAGACTTTCACCGGTGTCTTTTAACTCTGCTTCCGTGGTGGAGCAGCATGGGTTACTGACAACTGTGGGATGCTTCCCAGATTTTGCAGTCTGATCATTCCCTTTAGATCCATCAAGCATTTGCAGCTATGTTGGATCCAGCACCAAGATGCAGGGGGAGGGACATATGAAATGGAGGCAGCTCTGCAAAATCATGAAACCCATATTTCTTTACCACCTGTCTTGTAAAGAAATTTTGTTATTTTGAGGTTTGCTGCTACATATGTTAGTGCTTTACCAATATAACTATTGTTGTAATGCCACCTTTAAAAAGAAAAAAAAACCCTCTATAAATGTGATGCTTTGAAATTTGGTTACAGCTGCTTGCTTCTTACAGTGAGACAAATATCAGTGCTGATTTGACGGAAAAGGAAGGAGGACAACATTCAGTCTAGACAGGAGAGTTGTAGTTTTCCCCAAACAATCATCTATCATCCATGACCTTCCTTGGGACTTGTGTCATAAGAAATCACTATATTGCTTTGGAAGTATTAATGGCCCTGGACTTAGATCCTTCGCTATATACCCACCCATCCAAGTAGTATTATACATGTGAGCTATTTCTCCAGTGCTTTCCAGTGTTGTCACTGAAATATTTGTTCATTTTTTCCTGAAGAAATAGAAGAATAAAAATCACTAGCTTCTGCATAGTGTTTTATGATCACATCTCTGCAGTGAGCCTTAGGGCCTAACTAGCTGTTGTGGGAGATACATGGCTGCTGTTGAGCCATGTCTTCCCAAAGTACACCTCCCAGTAACATCTAGCAAGAGAAATACACGACTTTCTGTTCAACATTGCCACACTCCCACTTGAATTTATTGGCTCCAGGAAGCAGAATACTGAAGGCATCATATCTCTCTTATACTAGACGTGAGCAGGACACAAGGGTCTGTGGTGGCTAGGCATCACTAAATAAGATCTGTTTAGATCCTCTGATTAATTCATCTTGCACATGACAATAGTGAATCTGATAGTGTAAGAATGCCCTTGCTAAATCTTTGAAGGAAATTAAAGAAGCAAAGCAAAACAAAGGCCTGGCTAGATAGGATGGCATCAGACCAATTTGTTTAATTACTAGTCTATTGCAACTGTATATAAAGTAAGGAGAAGAGCTAAGTTTTAGAACAAAACCCCTGCCCTACTCATGCATTTTAGCTTCATAGTTTATCTGCACTTTCCTCTTCAACCTGATTTCTAGTAATAATTCAACTGGGTGAAGAACACATGTGAGCAGAGGTAGGTAAGGGGTAGGCAGAGGGTTCTGTTCTTTCACGTGTGCCTTTTAGGCCTAATATCCTCAGAAGGGAAAGCCATCAATTAGTCTGCACAGAACAGTGCCAAACCAGGTGGTCCACATCACAATGGGTAATGACTAGGATTGTTGTTTATTAAGGTAGGGAGATGTCTTTGGCCTTCCTGGAATAAATAGCATAGGTGACACCTCACATGCATACACACTCAGAAAATTCTGATAAAATAGGGATACTTTTCCAAATTTTGATGCACACATTGAGGTTCTGTATTACTGAAAAGACCTGAACATAGTATTGGAATCCAGGTTAATTGCAGATTGTTTTTCCAGAAGGCACACATTGATGAGAAGTACAGAAATCTTTTTCTAAAACAACAACAGCACCTGAACCAGATTTGTGGGCTTTTTGTTTGTTTGTTTTACTGGTAAACAAGAATATATATTTGTGTGTATATAAAATTAAAAATTATTTCCAGATGAGTGCAAGTACACTGTTGCCAACCAGCAGAATTTTTTTAAATTGTTTTTGTTAAAAAAATAGGAATGGCAAAGAATTTTCTTTTTTACACTCGTGCACACACATGATTATGTATTCTCGTAATCTATGAACAGCATTTCAAAATTCTAAATTACAGCCAGAAAGCAGTAGTAGTAGAACAATAGAATAATAATGGAACAGAAAGGAATCTGGTTATCTAATATGGGTAAGCATAATAACTTAATGGGAAAGATGGCACCCATTTGAGGCATCATCTTATATCCAGCTCCACTAATTTTGGACCAGGTGCAAATACTTCAGGTTTTCTGGAGTCCAGTTGAAAACTGGGCTGCTTTGGGAGAGAGGTACACACCCACATCCAGGAAGAAATACAAATACAGGACCCTGATCCTCAAAGCCCTGTAAATTCCAGAGTTAACTCTACAATATTATTTATTTATTTGATTTGTATCCCACCCTCCCTGCTGAGGCAGGCTCAGGGCAGCTTGCATAAAATATATTGAACAACTAAAACACAAAACTCAATAAAACCACAACAAGATAATTATAAAGTATAGCATAAAGTGCTAGTGCAGATTTGTAACCGGTGGTGGGCATTAGCAGCATCCAACATTAACCCATAATCAGCTAACATCATAGTCTGGACAGACTGTTAATAGTGATGTTAATAGTGATGTTGGTATTGGGGCCAGGGCTAGGGTTGCCAACCCCCCCGGTTTGGCAGGGGTCCCCCGCTTTGGCGGGGGTTCTATCTGCTGCTGGCCAAATGGCTGGCAGGGGAAGCCCTGCCCCGAAGCCCCAACACCCACAGCCACCCCTCTCCCTTCTCTCTCGAAGGGCTCCCTTTAAATGCACAGAGCTGGCGTTCCCCACTCACCTGAACACCAGCTCCAAAGACAGCCTTCCCCACATGCTGGATCTCGAGTGGAGATCGGGGTGCCTGGAAACTGCTCTTAAAGGGGAAGTGCAGGAAGCTGGCGTTTCCCCACAAGCCCAATCTCCGCTCAAGATCGAGCGCGCAGGGAAGGCTGCCTGTGTTTAAACAGAGCTGGCATTCGGGTGAGTGGGGAAATGCCAGCTCTCTGCACAGCATTTCCCTGTGCACAAGGGGCGCACAACTGGGGGGGGAGCGGACGTCCCCAATGTGACATCATCATGTCAGGGATGCCCTGCCCCCTCCAGGAGCGGCCCCCAAAGTCCCCCACTGCGGGCAAAGATGGACTTGGCAACCCTAGCCAGGGCAACAATTTATTGATGACGGCTCCCTAATCAAAGGCCTGGTGGAAGAGCTCCATCTTACAGGCCCTGCTGAACTGTAAAAGGTCCCACAGGGCCCAGATGTCATCCAGGAGCTCATTCCACCAGTTCGGATCCACCACTGAAAAGGCCCTGGCCCTCAACACAGCCAGCCTGGCTTCTCTAGGACCCAGGAGGGCCAGACAATTTTGTGTCCCTGATTGTAGTGCTCTCTGGGGAACATGTGGGGAAAGATGGTCCCTTAGGTATATAGGCCCCTGACCATATAGGGCTTTAAAGGTAAGAACCAGCACCTTGAACTGCATTTGGGATGCTATAGGCAGTCAGTGCAGTGCTTTTAGCACAGACTGGATGTGCTCCCACATAGGGAGACCCAACAACAGCTTGGCTGCTGCAGCTTCCAGATCTGGGACAAGGGCAGCCCCATGTAGAGAGAGAGACAGTAATCTAGTCTTGAGGTGACCATTACATGGATCACTGTTACCAGGTCATTGCATTTGAGGAAGGGAACTAACTTCCTACTCAGATTTAATATTTATGAGACTACCTCATTTGAGTTAGCCTTCACTATATATTTCAATTATCTTTTATACTTTAATGATTCCCTGTAAGTTCAAGAGAACATATTTGACCTTTTGAGAAGGTGTTTGTTTCCTTGAATGAGTATAAATAAGATCTGTAATCTTATCTGTCAAGGTTGTTTAGAATATCCCTCGGCTGAAAATCTAATTTTCTCTATTGAAGCATTTATTAATGTCTCCTGACAGTATTTTTTAAAAGAGGCATATGATATTATGCAGCTTCATAAGTGGTCTTTCATAGGTTTCAATAAATCTAAACTAGGTGTATTTATAAATTGGTTAAGTTCCATAATGCCTTGCTCTAAAAAAATGGTGTTTCAAAACTATAATTATTGAAGAGACTTCAGTATTTATTATATGTGCAGTTTATCTAAATAATAATGTTCTATATAACCTCTAAAGGTTTAGTGAAGGCTTCTGGTACAATAATCAACTAAATTTTGAACAGGAATGATTTTGAATTTCCCATCCCTGTTGTTTCAGTTGTAAAATCCCCATTTGTACAAACTGGCTTTACAATTCTTTAGCCTTGTGCCACTAGCCATTTCATCATATCATTTTTTCTATAGAATGTATGCATTTTCTCACATTCTTTGTATATCATTAAATATCATTACACATACAAGACATTCAATATATAACCGAGCCTGCCTCAGTGGGGAAGGCGGGGTAAAATAAATAAATAAATAAATAAAACACATTTATAGTTATTCATTTATCTGTTTTTCTTATTTGTAGTCTGCCTTTCTTGCAGAAACTGAAGATGGATTGCAAAAATTAGCAACCAACAAAACAATTATACAGCAATACATACAAAAAATAGTACCTATAAATTCCCACAGCTATTAAAACTATACACACACATACACACTTGTCCTCCTAATCAGTTACATTTTAGATATTCTGAAGAATGATAGGCCTTATCAGGCAGGTCATTCCACCAAATGTGATTGCATATAAAAGAATATAACATGCATATACAATGCAAACAAATATTTTTGTATCAACAGCAAAAACTGCAAAAGAAAAATCAGTAATGTAAATATACCAAATATATAAACAAACTAAATTGGAAATATTTGCTTATACCTAATTTTGGAATAGTAAGGAATAATCAATTCAGCTCTACAACAAATAATAGAATGAAATATTTTATAAAACCTGTAATTTTACATACAATTAAATTAATAATTGTACATTTAGACATTGATCTAAATCTCTCTCTTACCTGCCCCAGACACAGAGGATATAATTCATACTTCAAGTTTAAAATATTGAAAGATAGTTGTATTGACAAAATGAATACAAACTTGATGAAGTCATAATTTTTGAGAGAAACTGAAAATAGATCAAATTATTGACAAAATCATGAACAAGTTTCTGATTTCTGTTACACCTGTGTAAGCACTTTCATTGCCTGACTTAAAATATGTTTATTGAGGTTAAAGTGCTATGGCACTATCCTATAATATATCATATATAGTCCCACTATAATCAAGTTGAGATGGAAAAGCCACTCAGTTTTGCTCCATGGAGTTTTGTCAGAGAGTAGAATAAAATCACACCACGGTGTCAGGCTTGGATTGGATAAGAACATAAGAGAAGCCAATGTTGAATCAGGACAATGGCCCATCCAGTCCAGCACTCTGTCACACAGTGCTCAAAAATACCAGGTGCCATCAGGAGGTCCATCAGTGAGGCCAGGACACTACAAACTCTCCCACTGTTGCCCCCTCCAGCACCAAGAATACAGAGCATCACTTGCCCCAGAGTTCCTGTCTATAACTTGTGGCTAATAGCTACTGATGGATCTCTGCTCCATATGTTTATCTAATTTCTAATTTTCATAGAAAGCAGAAAAATTTCCATAATTCACTTTGGGAATTTGCAAAAAGGCCTAGCTTGGCTTTAACCTGTCAGAGAGGGAGAACGCAACAACCCCACCCCCCACAAAGGACAAGGATTTGGAATTATGTGTAAATAGCATAGCATGATATAGAGTTTATTTTCTGTTGTCACTATTCTCTTTTCTGACTAAATCAAAAGGTTTCTAAGGGTAGGTATACTGGCATACATTATGAAACCTTCAAAGGTCCATTTAATGATTCTACAAGCTATCAAGTATGCAGTTGAGTTAGTTTTTATCATCTCCTGTGCTGTCTTGGTGGTAGTTGTTATTCACAGTCAGGCATTTGACTGGTAGATGTGGTTTGGCAATTAAAAACATAAGAACATAGGAGAAGTCAATGTTGGATCAGGCCAATGGCCCATCCAGTCCAACACTCTGTCACACAGTGGCCAAAAATTCCAGGTGCCATCAGGAGGTCCTCCAATGGGGCCAGGACACTAGAAGCCCTCCAACTGTTGACCCCCCCCCCAAACACCAAGAATACAGAGCCTCACTTGCCCCAGAGTCCCTATCTATACCTTGTGGCTAATAGCCACTGATGGACCTCTGCTCCATATGTTTATCTAATTCCCTCATGAATCCGTCCATGCTTGTAGCCGCCACTACCTCCTGTGGCAGTGAATTCCATGTGTTAATCACTCTTTGGATGAAGAAGTACTTCCTTTTATCCATTCTAACCCAACCGCTCAGCGATTTCATGGACTGCCCACAAGTTCTTGTATTGTGAGAAAGGGAGAAAAGTACCTCTTTCTCTACCTGCTCTATCCCATGCATAATCTTTTAAACCTCAATCATATCACCCCTCAGCCGTTGTTTCTCCAAGCTAAAGAGCCCCAAGCACCTCAATCTTTCTTCATAGGGAAAGTTCTTCAACCCTTTTATCATTCTAGTTGCCCTCTTCTGCACTTTTTCCAAAGCTATAATATCCTTTTTGAGGTGTGTTGACCAGAACTGTACCCAGTACTCCAAATGAGGTCACACCAGTGATTTATATAAGGGCATTATGATATTGGCTGATTTGTTTTCAGTACTCTTCCTAATAATCCCCAGCATAGCGCTGGCCTTTTTTATTGCAGTCACACACTGTCTCGACATTTTCATAGTTACCTACTATGACTCCAAGATCTCTTTCTTGGTCAGTCTCTGCCAGTTCGGACCCCATCAACGTGTATTTATAGTTAGGATTTTTGGCTCCAATGTGCATCACCTTGCACTTGGCCACATTGAACCCCATTTGCCAGGTTGATGCCCACTTGCCCGTCCTCGATAGATCCCATTGGAGTGCCTCACAATCCTCCCTGGTTTTTATCACCCTGAACAACTTCATATAATCTGCAAATTTAGCCACTTCACTGTTTACTCTCAACTCCAAATCTTTAATGAACAAGTTAAAAAGCATCAGACCGAGTACTGATCCCTGCGTACCCCACTGCTTATCACCCTTCACTGAGAAAATTTGAGATCTAGCCAGGTTCTTGGGAATGGAAGTTGTATCTTTGCAGAATTCTTGCTATTCCAAGCAACACTTTCTTCTGGAGCAGAACTGGTGTTATTTGCTCAATGCTCAGAATGTCCAGGTGTTTCTTGAGTCTCCAGTGACAACTGGCACAATGGTAACCTTCTTCTCCCAGAGATGGTCTAACTCGATTTGTAGGTCTTGGTTTTTGTATTCTTCTCCTGTTCTTTCTTTTCTATTCTGCTGTCTCCTGGGATTGCAATGTCAATCATCCAAACTCTATTTTTTTATTTTTTCTACAATTGTGATATCAGGGGTGTTATGCTCCAGGTGTTTATCTGTTTGTCTGTCCTATAATGAGGCATAAGTCAAGAGGTTAGCACAATTTATAAATAAAGTTTATTTCCTCCATTGGAAGGAGTTGAAAGATTGTGTTTCAAAGAGGCTTGAAACTATTTATGACAGTTTATGCTGAGCTCAGACAGTAGGGAAATGATTCAGTTAACATTTATGTGTTTAGAGGATGGGAACAACTTTCAGCCAAGCTTATGGACTTTTATTGTAACCCTTGAAATTATTAGTGTTCCTGGTTTACTCTTCAGGAGATACATATCTCTCTAGTCCCTAGGTAGGACTCCTAGTGACTTTTTAACAGACACCTAGTATGATCCTTTAGTCTTTCTACAAACACAGAAAGAATAAATTTTGTGTTAACTTCTTCCCACAACAATACTTCATTAGCCATCCTTCTCAGAAGCCAGACTATGAAACCCCAGATTTCCTAAAGCGGCACCTCTGGTAGTTGATCCCTGTCTGACTGAAACCACCATTTTAATAATTTTTTACTGTCAACTGCACCCTACCAATTAGTTTCTTTAAAGTTCCATGGACACTGATTGGCTGTTACTTGCTCTTCACTCACTTCATCCAGGTATAAATGGGATTAGTTGTAAATACACAGGGGCAGGACCTTTGCCCAGCTTCCAAGGTATCTGTTTCTGGAATGAAATTTTAACTTGCTGGAAAATACAAGGTTTTGGGGCTGTCCCAAACATGCTCTAACTTTGCTTTAAAACATGATTTTGCCCCAGAATCCAGTGGATGAGTAAGAAGTAAAATTCTGATCCTTCCCTAGGCACTATATATGATCAACGATTGCTTAAAAAAAAAAAAAAAACTTGAAACCATGTTGTTCTTACCAAGGGGATGTTACCTAAATTAGCATAACCATAGTAATTTTCCATCTCTCTGTGACAACATTTAAAATGGCTTAACATGTGGAAGATTGTCATTATGTGCAATGTCTCAACAACTGGAGGACTCTTCACATAATGGTGACCATTTTATATGTTATCCCTGGAGAGAAGCCCTCTTAAATAATTCAGTTTTACATAGTTTGCAGAAAGCCAGGAGAGTGGGAGCTTTTCTGACCTCATCAGGCAGGGCATAAGGTGGGGGCCACAACAGAGAAAGCATGTTTGTGGCCAGTTGTTGATTTTGCCCATTTGCAAGTTGGTACCTACATAAGGCTCTGCTTAGGTGAGCAAAGGTTAGGGTTGCCACCCCCCTGATGGAGGCAGGAGTTTACCTGCTTTTGGGGCCCCCAATCTGCTGCTGTTCAGCTGACTGGTGGGGGAGCCCTGCTCCCAGTCAGCCCCATCTGTGCCAATGTGCCTGGGGTGATAACATCACCATGCAGGGCACATTGCATAGAGGAACACTCTAGCATCTGAGAAAAAACTCTGTGATGACCATCTTGTCAATATCCATAATGGAAAATGGGTCAAAATTGTCCATAAACAGACCAGGTGATATATTAGGCATTTCTTCTGGCAGTCCTATCTTACAACTGGCATCCAGATCAGAGTTCACTTTTGATATTTTATCAACAAAAACTCTGCAAAAATATGACAATTGATTGTCTCTTCCTGAGACAATAAAGGTCCAGATTTAGGAGTCAACAGATGCTGAGGTACCCTGAACAATCTGATGGTCATGAATTAGCTGATGCAATAGTAGCAGAGAAGTAACATTTCTTTGCTCCTGCTTTTTTCTTCCTTCTTGGCTAAGCAGCCCCTTTATCTAGTTTCTTCTTTTCTGAAGGTTTATGGCTGTTCCACCCTTTCACCTTATTGTATTTTGATACTGGTTCAGCCCAGGAACTTAAGGGAAGAGACAAGATCACCTCTTAAACTTCTGAAAATGGCTTTTTAACGTTCAAAAATAAACAAAATATATTATTCAACACAGAGGGGAAAAGGTCAGGTGAAAGCAGAGGTAAAGTATCTGAGGTGAATCAAATATAACTCTGAAGTAATGTGGTATAATCAAAAACTCCAGTTCATATGTTTCCAGCATGTGAAAGTTTCAAGCTTTACACAAAGTCTTAGCATCTTTGAGATGAGAGGCTTTGGTTTCAGTGTTTTCTAAATACTCCAGTACACTTCCTTGAGTTTATCTGACTCTTCTTCTTAACAAACCTGGGATCACTCCACTCTTTAGAGCTATCTGCCTTTCCAACTGGGCAGGGAATTTCTTCTCTCTAACTAGATCTGTCCCTTTTCCTGGCCTGAATGAGGGTCTTCACCAGTCCTCCCACTCCTCCTTGCCAACCTTCCTGGTCCTCAGCAAGTGTTAAACTGAATTTTCTTCAGCAGTCCGTTCCAAGACTTTCCGCTCAACTGATGCTAACCAATCAAATTCCTTTGAGCAACCTGTCACTCAAGGCTGTCTGGCTCTTTGAGGCATTAACCCTTCACAGTCCTTCACATGTTTACAGAGCACTTATGAACTTTTAAAGTGCAGTCTGTCACACTCTCTTTCTCCAGTAGTGGGACAAGTTTTCCTACATGAGGTGTGCAATGGCTGGGACCTTTTTCCAAGCCCCAGGTGAGGAGCCACAGGCCAAGAGCCCTTATGCTCTCACCCTTCAGCTCTAGCCAAGAGGCTTGTGCCTCCCTTTAAATGCACAGTGGAGTCCTACCTGTGAAAGAAATAGGGAGTGTATTTTAAGGGCTTATATAATATTGCTTTCCTATCTCATTCTCCTTTTGTTTCCATCTCTTTGCAAAATGATCAGGTAAAATTATCATGATAATTACATTAAAAATACAATACAGTTCTGCAGTGGTAAAAGCATTACATTTTTATTTATTGAACTTGCTTGTGATGCAGATATATGCAAAACATTATAGGTGATGCACAAATCTGTGCCCTGTGTGTCCCCGGGGGGGCAGTTAACCATAAATTCTGCAAATAAAATCTTTTTCTATAAACTGAAGACATGCAAGGGGAGAAAGAATGGGGGAGAGGGGAATGCAATCCGTAGTGTTCCCTTGTTTGATTCTTTTCATATTGTTTTTTCAAAGTTTTTCAATGGTCATCATACTCAGAACCAGTGTTCTCTCTAAACTGAGTTACTGTGAGCTAGCTCACAGTTTTTAAGCCTCTGGCTCACATATTTTTGTCTTAGCTCAGAAAGGATGGCTCCAGAGCATACTAATTTATGCAGTAGCCAAATCACTCACTCACAACTTTAATGCCAGTAGCTCACAAGGTAGAATTTTTGCTCACAAAACTCCACAGCTTAGAGGGAGCATTGCTCAGAACTGCAATTTTAGTTCATGCAGGGATGAACAGCTCAAAACAGTGGACATTGACTGGAGGTTAAGAGGGCTGTACCCTGTTAAGTCTTTTATTTTGTTTTTTAATTTTGGCTCGGCTATATAATAATGAAAATGTTGTGTAAAAAAACTACGTAATTTATTTTTAAAAAAATTAATGAACCAAAATGAAAATGAATTTAGTCCACATTTCTAAACTCTAGTGTTTAGGCCTTGAATTTGGATGTGAGGCACAGTAATCACCCTAACTAGTAACATACAAAGCCCATTGCCTACTTCAGTTTTTTGGTTCTGCTACTTAGCATTGAGCAGGAGAGAGTAGGAAAGGTTCCACAAGTTTCTAAATATGAATATCAGAACTTGGCTGCATTTTGATAGACTTTCGGTTTTGGCACTTGCCATGGTGGTCGCTTTTCCCCGGACCTCCCAGGAGGCGATCGCCAGAACCAGTGGCTAAGGGGTGTGTGATTGTCTGCACTCCCCTTGGAGTCTTGGGAATGGGCTCCAAGCCATGGGGCACTAGAAAGTTCCCCTTCTGGTGACCATATTGGCGGGGGGGGGCATCCATGCCCAGATGGTCCTGCCATGGAGTTTCCTGATGGAATTAGAAGCACACACCGGATCAAGCGCCAGGTGATCTAGTGATTTGATATGTAAAGCGATTGGAAACCACATCACCACTGAACCGTGAGTGAAGTTCAAGTGAGAGCATTGGAAAAAAATAAAGCTGAAAAGCCACCCGTGGGAAGCAAGAGGGGGAGGGGACTTTTATAGTTTATGCAGGGGGGGCTTTTGAAGCAAGTAAGAGTGGAATAAAGGACTTTTAAGAACTTGCCAAGCACCTGCTGAACTTGAGAGACTTTGATAACTTTTGTGCAAAAGTAAACATCTTCCCAAAAATGGCGCCTCCAATGAAGAAGGAGGAAAGAGAAAAGACAGCGAGAGCGAAGCTTACCAGAAATGCCAGTCCAGCGAGTGTTGTGCCTAGACAGGACACAACTACTGATCTGCAAAGGATTTTAAATAAAGTACTGTGCCCTCTGCTGGAGCAGGTGACAGAAATAAACTGAAAGCTCAATGCACAGCAGGCTCAAATCAACGGGACTACCAAGAAGATACCAATGCCAAGAAGCTGCAAAAACAAATGCAGGCAATGGCGAAGAAGTGTCAAGAAGATGAGTCTCAACTATTACAGCTACAAATGGAAAGGGCAAGTTATGTCCTGAGATTCCAGGGGATTCCTGAGGAAAAAGGGGAGAACCTCATGCAGATAATGAGTGAAGGTTTGGGGCAAATGGCAGATTTGAAATGGAGAATCTGCAAAGCGACATTGATACAGTCTATAGGTCATATACAGAATTTATAAGGAAAAACAATCTTCCGGGAGAAGTGATGGTGAGGTTCTCCAGAAGAAGAGTGAGAGATCAAATTCTCAAAGCAGTTAATGGAGTTACCCTGAAAATCAAGAGCAAAGAGATAAAGCTTCTAAAAGACATTCCATTTGAAATAAGGAGGAAAAGATGTAAATATAAAGACTTGATCTTATTTCTACAAAAGAAGCAAATTGCCTACAGATGGATCTTGCCCAAAGGAGTCACCTTTAAGTTCGTCAATGGAAAGGAGAAAATTGACTCTGTAGAGAAGGCAAGAGAATTATTGCACCTTCATAGCTGTTCAGCAGACGTGGAAGAAGGAGAAGAAAGAGACAGTTTCAAGGAGGTTGGTGGTGATGGAGCAGAGCCATTGTCTGCCAAAGAGTCAGACTCCAAGTTGGGGGCTACAGCCCCCAAAGTAGGCTATAAATTGAGGAAGAAGAAGGATAAGAAGTGATTTGTTACCATAACTCTGAAGTTCTAAAAAAATGTACAAACTATACTGTCTTAGGTCCTTTATGAAGTTATAGCAGATGTTGATTATTTACAGATTTGAAATTTATAGAAACAGGATGACCATGTTCATTGGTGTAACGTGAGAATTAAGCAATTTAAATATGTAAGCTTGTTAAAGCTGTTTGTATGACACCCAGTCTTGGGTTTTTAGAGGTACCTTTTCTTTTTCCCCTTAGTATGTAGACCCTTCCCTAATTTCTGATGTAGTGTTTAGTTTTAGAAATGCAATAAAAAACCTCCCTTTCGGGGGCCAAAAAAGAAAGAAAGAAAGAAAGAACTTGGCTGCATTTTAAATAGCCTAGCCCTGGCCATATCCTGAGCTTAGATAAATTAGCATGACCTATTAAGGATAATGAAATCAATGACATCAAGCTAATTTACTCTTTGTATTTATCTCGTATTCAGGGTGTTACAATGAGATGGATTTTCCATGGAGCAATGTGATTTATTTAGTTTCTCTGATACCAGGCGAGAAAGATGGGAGAGCAAGAGAAGCTGTTCTCTCTAACAAGTTGCAAGAGGAAAACATCCTTGAAAAAGATTGATACAATCTGGTATCATTTAAAACAGAGGAGCCCCTTTCCCCTGAGACGTCAGCATCTCAGACTCAGCTGAGTCCCTTAAGTTGTGGTCACTGTAGCAACCACAGTGTCCTGGCTAACTCTAGTGGGAGGCCTGGAAGACTTATCCCCTGAGACATCTACACATTTTTTGTGAAGCTGGCTGAGATGCTGCAGTTGCTATGGTGACCACAATGCATTGGCGATGGCGTCACCTGGAAGGCACCAATTTCTGTTTGGCAGAAGCATCCAGTGTGGTGTAGTGGTTAAGAGCAGGGAATTCTAATCTGGATAACTGGCAATGTTCCCTCTAAGCTGTGGAGTCTTGTGAGCAAAAATTCTGCTTTGTGAGCTACTGGCATTAAAGTTTTGCAAACAATTTGGCTACTGCATAAATTAGTTTGCTCTGGAGCCATCCTTCCTGAGCTAAGACAAAAATGTGTGAGCCGGAAGCCAAAAAAATCTGTGAGCTAGCTCACACTAACTCAGCTTAGAGGAAACACTGATAACTGGGCTTGATTCCCTACACCTCCACAAGGATCCTGCTGGGTGACCTTGGGCTAGTCACAGTTCTCTCAGAGCTCTCTTAGCCCCATCTACCTCACCTGGGGCCTGTTGGGGGGAAAGGAAAGGAATATGATTGTGAGCTGCTTTGAGAGTCCTTAGGATAAAGAAAAGCAAGGTATAAAACCCTATATTTCATCTTTGTCCCTTCCCTCAGCTTTAGGGGGAGCATATTATGGGTGTCAGGGCTGTAAACTGCATGAAATGCCTTTATGGCTGTAAGTTGTGCACCCGTGAACCAGCTTAGAAAAGTTTTTAATGGGTACTTTGACCTAGGAAATATTCATTACAGAGATGACCATTTTAAAGATTCACTGGAGTGACAATTAAGGAGGCACGCTTGCATTCTGTAGATAAAGTCCTCTTTGTTTGATCCAGGCGACACAGAAGATGCCTGATATTTTAAGAAAAGAAAGCTTCCTAAGCCATTGTAGTATGATTCATGCTGACACAAGCCTCTGCTAGCGTAAAACCTGTATTAGATTAAGAAAATCTGATTTTTAAATTGACCTATGAAACAATGTTGTAAAGTCCAGCAACTGCACTCCTAAAGCCATTTAACCCAATGATGTTGATCTATCTGTGGTAAAGAAAGAATTGACTTCATCTAAATTGGTATAAGCCAAGGTTAAACTGAAGCATATTCACTCTGTGGCTGGCTTTACTGGTTAGTCTAAACAGGTCTGAAACAGACTTTTGTTTAAACTACTATAATTTCTTTGTGCATAACTACAACCTTGTTTTCGAATATATCAGCAGAATTGTCAAGCAATCTTTTCCCTTTCTCTCTAGAATCTGGTAATTGGCACTACATTAAAGTTCAGTAGTAACCAGCCACATTGTATTTAAAGGGTTCTGTGTTTAAAGGCTGTTCTGTAACACTCATACTGCTTGGAAGTACGGAGTCCCAGGATTTATTTATCAAATTGCTACATTTATATCCTACTTTTTTTCTATTATGGAACCCCAGGCAGCATTTGTAGGTTCCAGAAGATATCTCATCCGGGTACTGACCATACATAGTCAAAACAAGTTGTAACTCCCAACCATTCCTAGGTTGACAATTGTTCTATCTAGCACCCTGCTTAATTTGGAGGATTGCTAAGTTAAGTTCAGAATTTGTGCATGTGTACCAGCTCATATGCACATTGATTAAACCATAGTGTATAAAAAATTATTGATGTCATTCACATGATCTGTGCAGCAGACTGAATAAAGTCAATGTTTTTGTTGTTTTTAATTGAGGAATTGCTAATTAATTTATGCCTTTCTAGGGATGCCAGACCCCCCAGTGGGGGGCAGGGGTACCCCTGTTTTGGGTGTGCCTCTCCACCACCAGCCAGCTGGCCAAAGGCAGGGAATTACCCCTCCCAACAGGCAAGAAGCCAGAAATAAACACAACATTCCTACATCATCTGGAAATTCCATAGGTATGCTGGTGACATCAGGGGGACACTCTGGTTATAGGGAAAAACTGTATGGTAGAAGCTAAGTCTATGTCACTTCCAGGTGATGTAGGCCTGTCACGTTTATTTCTGGCTTCTTCCCTCCTCACTCCCAGTGAGTTTGCCCCCATCCCCTGCTGGATGTCCAATGGACCTGGCAACCTTATGACCTTCTGGAAATACCAGGTAAATCAGAACTTTAAAATCTGGGCAGAAATCTGGATGGCGCAACTTTTGTGGTCTCATGTAGGAAAATTATGGGCAGATTACACTGTTAATAGGGACCCTGAAGAAAAAGAAGATGACGGAGAGGAGGAGGAGGAGTTGGTCTTATACCCCACCCTTCACTACCTGAAGAAGTCTTAGAGTGGTTTACAATCACCTTCCCTTGCTCTCCCCACAACAGACACCCTGTGAGGTAGGTGGGGTTGAGAGAGAGTCAACCAGCTGGCTTCATGTGGAGGAGCGGGGAATCAAACCTGGTTCTCCAGATTAGAGTCCAGCCACTCTTAACCACTATACCAAACTGGCTTCCTGGAAGTGCCTTTCAAAAGAGTATGAAAAGGGCTAAAAGAGAAGGACATTTCATAAGGAAGTAAATGTTTGTAAAGCACAGATCCTCAGTTTAGTTCAGCGCTGATTCTATCTGTCTTAACTCTCCTGTAGTTTTCTCACATAGACTATTAGCTTTCTCAGCAGCTGGCAACTGTAATTTTTTTTTCTGAGCCAACTAGCTGACTGTGCATCGGAGGCATTGCTAGTTAGGCTGGAGATGGAAGACTTAAGGATAACTTCCTTGTAGTCACATAGGCACATAATGTAAGCCCTCACCCTCAATGAAATTCTTGGTAATTGTAATGTAAACTTGGTTACCTAGCAAGCAGCCTTTTATTCCGTGACTATCTTATCTCCGTAACTTCTCATTGATCATTTCTTGCAAACACTTATGTGGTAGTTGTCTATCACTAAGCTCTAAAACCAACTCTTGTACCTGGCTGAGAAGCTATTTTTTCTTTCTTATTCATCATTTTGGTAACTTTGGTTTCAAGGGGTCACTATTGATAATGTCCATGTATCCTCAAGTGTGTGTTCACACCCATATTAAAAGCCAGGATCCCCCCCCCCAAAAAAAAAAACACATTCACTTAAAAAGCTCATAATAAGCTGATCCTGAATCTAGCTAAGGTCAGTTTGCCCATCATTACTTTCTATTTGAACCAGATAAGAGAATGTAAACCTGAATAGCTGTCTGTTAAACAAGGGCAAATGAAGTGAAACTCAGTCAAGAGAAGGCAGAGATGTCAATGATAGGAAGTTCAACTGATGTAGGAACTGGCATTTTTCATGTTTTTGAAGTGATTTCACCTCCCCTGAATGCAAGTACTCCTGGTGGATCCAGTACAGATTTCAAGACTCAGATTTCAAAAGAACTACTGCTGCTTGTGGAGAAGGGGTCTGGCAATGGTTACTAATTGTCTTGGTAAAATCTAGGTTGGACTTTTAGGGTGGCTGAATTAAAGACTCTCTACAAATTTCAGTTGGTTCAAAATGTGGTAGGCTTCTTGCTGGTGGGATTAAACCTGAGGGATCAAATTAATATGCAACCTACTATTCTGCTCAGCTAACCCAAGGCCTTTTCGACAGAATAGCCTGTTTCATCAGAGGAAGGCTTCTTATATCAGGGGAACTTTTCACCTCTAGCCAGTTGTCACAACCCATTACATGGGCCTGAAAGTTCTGCACTGTCAGATTATTTCATATGCACAGTTTTAAATACTGTGCTTGGCACTAGATGGCTTGGCTTGGGTGCAGTTGATTTTCGAAATTTCAGGAACAACTCTATTGATACCCAGGAGGTGTCTTAGAAGATGGCACTGTCCATGGCAATAAACAGGGGCATTTTATCATGTGTTTAATTCAGAAATGCCTCCCTTACTTGACTTTTCTGACCCAGCCACATTGATCCATATTTCTGTAACCTCCTGACTGTACTACTTGGGTGAGCTTTCTATGGGGCTGCCTTTGAAAGTAACATGGAAATTTGAACTTGTATTAAATGCAGCATCCCATCATTTGGCTGGGTCTGAATGGTACTCACATACAATACTAATGCTGTCACAATTGTACTGGTTGCCAGTCTGTTTCCAGGTAAAATTTAAGGTGCTGGTTTTGTTTCACAATTTGTGAAACAGAAACCCCAATTTTCTCTATACCAATCTACTTTGACTGGCTTAACAGTTTCTACTGAAGGTATCATCCCTACATGAATAGCATTTGGCCTATCAGAAATCAACAATCTTGACTGTGGTGGGTGTCATTTTCTGGAATAGACTACCAGAAGAGTTGGGAAAACACACCCCCTAGTTAGGTATCATGTCTTAGATTTCTTAGCTGGACCTTAAGAACAGGATGATTTAGTTATAATTGGTAGAATGACAGGATGGTCTGTACCGGAGGGTGGCTTTGAGGTAAAAGGGAATCCTTTACTTTAAATAGGAATTGTTTCTCTTAAACATAAATAGAGTCTATAACAGCATTAATAGTTTCAGTATATAAGTATAATGGTTTCAGATAGGTACATAAGCCTAATGGTTCTAGATAGGCGTACAGTTCTTCTTAGTTTCTCTATAGTTCCTTAAATAGACCTAGCCACAAAGGCTTATTTTTCTCACCTGGAATTTAGGATACTAACTTGCACAAAGATGGAATTACCTAACTTGGCACATAGGCTAATAACTTCCATGCAGGCTTATTTTCCTCACTTGCCACTTAAACTCCTAACCTCCACACGGAACACGTATGTATGTATGTGTGTGTGTGTGTCTATTTATTTATGTTATTTGTAGTTCGCCCATTTTACAGAGACTCAGAGTGGATTACACATAGTGAGCCAATATAATCTCCAAAAGGGGACATGGAATAACCAACATATTAGGGTTTTAGAAGTCTGGAACCACCAGAAAGAACTGAAGTATAGCATAAGTATTAACATGACACATTCAGCGGTACAGAAATTACATAACAGGATCCTACTTACAATACGATATATACAGCAGTATTGACCACAAGTCCCAATCATTTATTCAAGTAAGTTTGTAAACCATTTTGTACTGTGCACAGATTTATTACCTGTGCAGAAAAGCTTTCTTGAATAGGTCAATTTAGCATAGTTTGTAGAAGGTCAGGAGAGTGGGAGCTTTCCTGACCTCCTCAGCCAGGCAGTTTCACAAGGTGGGGGACCCAATAGAGATAGCACATGTGTGGGCAGTTGTTGATTTTGCCCTTTCACAGGTTGACCTCTGCTGACTTGATCAAAGTTGTCATGGTAAAGCATTAGGAGAGAGGTGGTTCCATAAATAAGGGGGCCCAGGCCCGGAAGGGCTTTGTATTTGATAGCCAATACCTTTCCATCACACTCTACAGCACCTCACTCAAGATCCTTCCTACACACATACACTACTCAGCAGTTACTCTCACATAAAGCCTGTCTCTGAATAAAATATTTTGCACTGTCACCTAGGGTACAGCTACCATCCAAACATAACACAGTTTAATCACCCATTCAGACCACCCTCTTTCTTACACTACAGCCCTTTTGTTCCTTTTGTATAAAAAATTTAAAAGGAACCATGGCTCAGTGGTAGAATATCTGCATGGCATGCAGAAAGTTCCAGGTTCAATCCCTGACATTTCCAGTTAAAAGGACCAGACAGTAGGTGATGTGAATGGCCTCTACCTAATACCCTGGAGAGCCACTGTCAATCTGAGTAGATAATACCGACCTTGATGGACCGATGGTCTGATTCAGTATAAGGCAGCTTCATCTGTGACCTACACTTATTTACATTTGAGAGAGGGAGATCAGATAAAAGCCACTGGTACCTGAATTATTATTATTCCATTACCATTAGTCTCAACCAATGTCTTGAGCCTTGTGGCATAATGTTTTTCAGCTCTCATGTGACTCTGCCCTGGATTTCTAGGTATATAATGAGATAACACTTTATCCACAGACTTGGACCGAACATTTTCTGTAACACTGTATTCTGTGGTTAAAAACCTTGCATTTTTTTTTTTTAAAAAAATACCTAATTCATTTGTATGGACTTTATGTGTAGTTTGGCTGTGCTTTCCCACCAATTAAAAAAGCTCTTCCGAGCTGAGAAGATTAGCTGACATTTCTAGAGTCAATATAAAAAGTTATTCTGAATATTTAACTAGCTCTTTATTGTTAATATTAGAACAATGTTAGCAATAAAGAACTATTTAAATATTCTCACTAACTTCAGTAGAAATGGCGTAGAGAAGAACTGTATTTCATAAAGTCTTCTTATCTAGCTTGCTTCTTTGAAAGCACATTTCATATTCTTGGTTATAAATTGACCTATTTTTCCTAGAGAAAACTATTTTTATCATTTCCCAGCCTCATTCATGCCTGTGTCAATTTCAGAATACTGTAGACTTGCTAGTTGTAGAATGGGGACTTATTGGAAAACATACCTACCTGTCCTATGATCTGAGAGAAGCTGAATAAATAAAAGGATGAACAATTTCAGTGGCTCATTATCTCGGAGTATAGCTATTGATGGATTCTCCAGGCTCATGTAATCTCACTAGTAATCAAGCAAGGAATATAGGAGAATTCCCATTCTAATTCAGGACCTTGTATGCTTTCCTTGTGGAAAACAAGTGCTTCCTGCTAAATATTTGTTATTCAGTCATATTCATAGCTGAAAACAGTCATGCAGAGCCTTGGATTCATAGATGATATGTTTGCAAGAAAATATTTCCTATGCTGTGTTGATTTTTTTAATGAAACATTAATCTGAAAATAAAACACTATGTTAGCCAAAACCGAACTATTCCACATAGGGAAAGAATATGCAGGTGAGTACCTAATACAGGCCACCCAACTAGGAAAGAGAGAAAGACTGAAATTCCAAGGAATTAGTCATCATCAAGCTGCCTAGATGAATACAGATGCTCTGAAAAGATATTCCCATTTCAATTATATGCCTTAGATGATTACATAATCTTCTGACTCTACTTCACTTTAGCTTCTTCTTGACTCACTTTTGCCATAGGATGTGGTTATCTACTCTGCTGCCCTGCTATTTCATGCATGAAAACTCACAAAAGCCACAGAGCAGTTTCTTTATGAAAGCAGAACAGACATAAGGGATAAACAGACTCTCGTTCTGGAAGAGGTGGGGCATGAAGAATACCTGACTATGCAATCACTACCCCAGTTTACTCTTATATCCACCTCTCTTTTTGGGGTTTATGTGGGCCTTAGCAATCCTAGCTTGTTGCTTCTTTTCAAACCCTTAACTGAACACATCCATGCTTTCTTGAAAATCATACCAGGTCTTGAGTAATTGCCCAAGTTGCTTATCTCCCAAGTATACACTGAGCCTTGAGCTCCATCCATTTCCTGGAACAGCTAGCCTAACAGAGGCCCATACATGCCAACTCAATGTCTGCTTTGTCAGTAAGGCCCAGCTGGGTCCCCAGACTATTGAAACAATTTCTGCAAGTGAACTGATCTACATTGCAGCTATAACATGTAGAATGGATCACTCCCATGTCATGGAGACTGTCCATATCACCACTAGACACATCTGATAATAAGTTCAGACAAAGAAACAGTAACAGGAAGCATAATATGTGTTATCCTATATTTGGCCATGTTGAAGAACAGGTAATATGAATGCCGCAAAGTTAAGTAGCATCTCACCACCTTTCTGAATTGTCAGCAAGCATATATAAGTCAACAATATTGATTTGTAAATCTGTTTGTTTTAATGTACTCATGAAGGAGAGGGCTAACAATAAGGACTGCTATTGAGGTTCATGTTATAGCTCCATTTGTGAACTTCCTTGTGGCAACTGGTTGGTCATTCTCAGAGAGAGATTGCTCAATTTATATATTTGTTAATCTAGTGTATGGCTAATGGTTACTTCAGAATGGGCAATCTTTTTCCATCCAGGCTTTGTTGTATAATTGCATAATTGTGGAAACGTTTAGCTATAGTTTAATAATTATTTTGGTTTATGCTACCAGGTGGATTCTTGAAGACAGAGTTAAGAGTTTATGCAGGTGATCTATTTATTTAATATATTTACATTTATTTAATATATTTCTATGCCACATTTCCTTAAAAAAGAGAGATAGTAGCACCTATCTCCTCCTGCTTGGATCTCAGGATATTGAAAATCTCTCATCTTTGGAACAGGGATTAAATTTCATTTGGCATCAAAGACTAATATATTGAGAATTTAAAACAGAAATCCAGTGGCAGCTCTAAGATTAACATAGTCATTCATCAGCCAAACCTCCCTTCTTCAGATGCATATGAAATGAAACATTTAAGTCAACATTTATAATTAGAATCTCGGGGGGTTAGAATCTAAATTATTCAGGTGTGAATCCCTGCGTAAGGGGTTGGAAATGATGTGGTTGTTACACTTAGTCATTGGTGAGAAAAATGGGTTCCAGTCTTCTATGGATTCCATTAAAGAGAAAAAAAAATTCAGGGAGATAAAAAGTCTATAAAGAAAGTCTGAAGGAAGGTTCCATGTGAAGCACAGGAAAAGAAATACATTATGACACAGTATGATTAGAAAATGAAAAGAAAAACCAATTAGCACTCAAAGGCAGGTCATACTGAACAGTTATCGACAGTAGTGAGATAGGAAATCCAAACCACTTTTTAAGCCAAGATGAGATACAGAGGTTAATCTCTTGATGAATTCTAATTCAGCACTTTCAGCACTTTCACACTGGATTCTCCTCCTCCTCCTTCAACATGGGAACAGTGACTTTAATTTATTTATTTACTTATTTATTGTATTTATAACCTGCCCTCCCCGCATGCCTGGGAAGATTAAAATGTTTTCCTGGTTTCTGACTGCTCCATTTTGAATGTCAAGTTAGTGTCCATTTAGTCTGTTACACTGGGACTGACAATTATCGATAGTAGAAGGGAATTGGTGGCACATGATGGCATATATTAAACTGGATGATGAACAGGAAAATGAGCCCAAAATGGTATAAGGGTGTGGGGGGGAGATAGTTAATGTGTTTATTTTTAAAATTGTTATAAGCTACTTCAAAGATTTCATAGTCAAAAGTGGGATAAAAATGCAGTAAATGAATTTTAGAAAGTTCAAAGCAGTTTAAACTATGGCAGATTTTAAAAACTGCACTGTGAAAATTGTGTGTGTTTCTGGAGGCCTGCTTTCCTTCATGTCACAACACTACAAGGTGTTAAGTGTTATTGGCAGTAATGTCCTCCTTCCTCTTAGCTGAATACTGAGGATGATTTCAGATTGGATAAGATGAATGGGGGTAGTTATGGGAACGTGATCTGCTTAGACAAAAGAAATCTCTACCCTCTAGTGTGTGAGCTGCAGCTGTTCCAGCCTGCAAGGTAAAACTAATTAAAATATTTTACAAGATGTGAACTTCTGCATATAATTAATAGTGTTTACAAAAATAAAGGTATATTAATGAATTCCTGATGGTGTTAAATTTAGGCAAAGGTGTTTTTAAAAGAAAAAAAGAAAAAGTGACTACAGATTGGCAGTTACAAGTTATTAGTGCTCATTCTGAAGCCATTCATCTGTGATTCATATACCCAGAACACTGATTCAGGGAGGTCTAATGCTAGATATTTCCCAAGTTAGGCTGTTGCTCACTATTTTAGGAATCAATGCAGCATTTTTATCCATATGTATATGCCACTTTTACCCATATTTATATGCCACTTTAGGACCAGCACCACAGTTCTCTAATGACTGTACACCAGCAACTGCTTGGATCATGTGGGTACTATGAAATCATTAGGTTACACTAGAGTAGAGAGTATGATGGTGGGGGAGAACTTGTTGAGCTGGTGGTCATGAGCTAGTCCTACATGGGAGAGGTGTGGCTGCTCTGGAATCTGGTGAGTTGGCACTTCTTCTTGAAATGAGGCTTCAGGAGCAGGTTGCTCAACTAAGGCCTCAAAGTCTAGAGGCTCTAGGTCCAGTGTATTGATGCTGGGCCTGAACTTCCCTCAGAATGGTCCATAACTCCTCCTGTTCATTGTCTGAAGAGTCTGTTCCCAAGTCTGAGCTGAGTCCAGTAGGAGTCCTGATAGACAGCTGGGGGAGAAAGCTCTTTTCCGAATGGACAGGCCACACGATCAGCAGACTATTGTCTTTTCCCCTTTCATCCTCACTTTCTCCCTTCCTTCTCCATGTGTGCTTACCCAGACATGGCTGAGAGAACTAGTACAGCTGCCACCAACCAAGTGAATGGGAATCAGAGAATTTACTGGAAAAGGCCACTTGATAAACTCACCCCTTCCTCTTCAGCAACCCTCCTCAATGGACAGAGCAAGTCAGGAAACAGCAATCCTCTGAAGCGAAATCAAATGAGTAGTTATAGGAGATTAGTGTGTTAGAAGGTTTAAAATGGAGGGTGGGGAACAATGTTGAGGGTTCCTAGGCATGGCGACTGGTATGAGCATTGCAAATAGGATGTACATGTTGGAAAGGATGTGAGTAGGAGGGAGACTGAGTAAAAGCTGGCACCCAAAGGGGAAGGATATCGGCAAAACAAAAGACAACTTTAAATTTAACATGTCCAAATACACTGTCCCCTACCACATATATGCTATATATCCAAAAGATCTTTGTTTTCAACTCTCCCTTTTAAATAGATAGCAGAAAGGACATTTACAAAATATTTCCAGATCTCTGTGTTCAGGTGCCAAGAACTTTTTTAAAAAATCAAATCAGTGAACTGGAGGACTTCCTTCCATCAATTCTGCCGCAGACTCCAGTTATAAACATCCTTCATTTGACCCTGGAAAACTGCACCAGTATGGGATCCAACATCCTTAAATCTCACCTTGGCTCATATGCACATTGCCTACCACACAGTGCTGAAGTTACCTACCATTTGTTAACTTGCACTTGTTATAGATCCTGTAGGCTTTTTCCAGATATAAATGCATGCAGTCATACAGGGAAGGTTTATTCATTTTTAAAATTACACTCCAGGCTAGTGCAGGACTTCCCAGTAATCACAACACCAGCACTGACTCCATTGGAAATGCCATCTACAATTTGAAGGTAATTTTTGCCCTTTGGTGTTATGATAATTAGCTGTACGTGAATATTATAAGCCCAAATGTTGCAAAAAGGTGTGTGTTTTAAAGTCATGTGCATTTTAGACTCTGTTATGAGAATAATAGCTGTTCTCTCACTGCTGGGGCAGCACACACCACTGGGCTGAGCACCTGCCTTTTTCCATACAAAAAATAAGACAGAACAATTGCTACAAGTTCACTGGAGTCAAGCGACATTCTCTTATTGAGAACTGAGAAATATGATTTTTTTTTTTGCAGTAAATAGAAATTAGGTCACCAAAATCACTCTTTGAGAGCCTTTCAGGATTTTTTTTAAAAAAATCTATATTATTGTTATTTTAATATACTGCCATAGCTGTGTGTGTTGTGTTACAGAGTAAGGTGGAGGGGAGTAAATTTCAATAGTGGGGGAAACACTGAAAGAAAGGGAGAGGGAAGTGTAACAACTTATACCTGCAGTGGCTTTGATCCAGCATTATGTTTATTTATATTATAAGTCACCCAGAGTTCCGCAAGGGAGAAAGGTGGCCCTTTATTTGTCATCAACTCACAGTTGACTTATGGAGACCCCGTAGGGTTTTCAAGGCAAGAGATGTTCAGAGGTGGTTTGCCACTGCCTGCCTCCACATCTCCCATCCAAATACTAGCCAGAGCCAACCTTGCTTAGCTTCTGAAGAGATCAGGCTAGCCTGGGCTATCCAAGTCAGAGGTGAAAGGTGGCTAATATGTGTTTAATCCTGGTCTGATGGTCTATGCCCTGCGCTATCTTTTTTAACATTGCTGGGGAAATGACCCTTGAAAACAAACAAGGGGGGAAAAGGGAAAACATTAAAAAGGAGAATCAATCATTCAGCTAAAGGGAGACAGTCACCACTGGACAGCAAGCGTGGTGTTCTGGTAAGGCAGTTTGTCACCTCAAGCAAGGCATGTGCCCTGCACCAGCAGCAATCAAGAGCAAGACAAACCCTGATGGTACTAGCCAGCACTTCAGGATCTTGGGTGCATGAACCTACTGGCATGGGTCCAGGAGACAATGAGAGGCGCAGGCCATAGTGCAGGGGTTAGAATGGTGGACTGGGACCCAGGAAACCTGTGTTTGAGTCCCTGTTCAGCCTTAAAATTCACTTGGTGACCTTGGACTCATTCAGTCTAAACGTATTGGGCTATTCTGTGGAGAAAGGAGTGGGGAGCTTCTTGAAGAAAGGACAGAATGAAAATGTAATATATAATAAACCCTTTGCTTGACTAACTCAGCTCTATGCAGCAGCTGTACTTTGGCAGGCTTGGCAGAGTAATGGCAGAGTAATATAAGCAAATTGCACTCATGTATTCGTTCAGAAAAAAAAAAGCATATGGTACAGCACTCTTGGCAGGTGTCAAGTCACAGATCTGAATGTCTCTCTTACATCTTCCTCACACACAAGCTTTCAACAGGCAGGGTGTGACACACTCACACCCACCCACACATATTCACAGGAGACCATTCAAACATGTAACCCTCTACCTGCTTTTTGGAATGGTGCAACCCCAGGAACACTGTACCACATGCCTTTTGCTAATGTATAGACTGGAATCTGTTTTTAATTACCATATGTTTTTCTTCCACTTC
Source organism: Gekko gecko (assembly GCA_029375565.1). Classification (NCBI taxonomy): domain Eukaryota; kingdom Metazoa; phylum Chordata; class Lepidosauria; order Squamata; family Gekkonidae; genus Gekko; species Gekko gecko. Next base: position 98,138,007 of record JAPDNY010000008.1, read on the forward strand.
CATCCATATGAGTGCGGAAATGTATAACAACGTCACCAACAATGTCAGGCAACTTCTCAGTAACCATAACCCTATTGTTGTTGGGTTTGTTTTTTTGGGGGGAGGGGAGACTTTTGCCCCAGGATGGCACAACAGCGTCCTTTTGATGTAAGTCAGACTACTAATTTTCAGCCTGATGCAACTTTTATTGTGGGAAAAGAAATGCTGAAAAAGTAGTGAGCAGAGAAACCACAAGCATTACTCTGAAATCTTGCTTAGCATGCCAAAGGTTAGCTTTGCTGTTCAAGATGGTTTATTCTTGAAAGTGACTTTATGAATTTTATAACATGCTGCCAAAGCACTGTTGTAGCTGTGAATTAGTGGACTTAGTCAAAACAACTAATAAATATTTCAGAAAGTTGTGTACATCATTGCTTCCTTGTCCAGGAGTTGGCTGTTAAATTTTGAAGCCTTTCCCAACCCTTCTCCTTATCTAGGGCACATATTTAAAACTCAGTCTGGTGGAAAGTAAGCAGCTATCACTATTCAAGAATGAGGTTAAAGAACAGGTTATGGAACAGGTTATAGAACAGAAAACAACTATCCATAAGTAAGCTTTCAGACAAAGAAATGTGATAGGCAGCTGAAAGCAAACATAATAAGCAGTCCTTCACTGCCAGTAGAGTTGAAGATAACAATTACTGATAGGCATTAAACTGGCTCCCCTTGGCAATCTGGGATGCAGCTGTTGGTTGTATAATGCTTGGGAAGATGAAAACTGGCATTTTTTGGAATTTTATCCTATCATTTCATTGCCAACTGGGAATGGTTGTATGTTGAAAGCTGAGTGAATTAATGTTGTGTTTGCAGTTATTATTACAAATGTGTGGGGGGGAGTCTTCAAAATCCTTTCACATTTTAGCCTGCTTACTTGAAATGCCGTAATGCCCATACATTACCAAGGCATGGAAGGCAGCAATCATCTTCTGGGGGCAGTAAGAATGCTGTGATGCTGTCATTCACCATACTATTGCAAACCCAATGTATGTACAAGCATGTTTTCATGAACAGACAAAACACCCATCACTCAATTAAAGTTTCCCATGGCTCAGTGGTCAAAAGGCATTTATTTATTTATTTATTTATTTATTTATTTATTTATTTATTTATTTATTTATTTTATATCCTTCCTTCCTCGTCAGTGGGGACCCAAAGGAGCTTAATTTTCTTTCCTTATCTTCATGTTATACTCACAATGCTCCTACAAGGTAGGTTAGGCTGAGAGCGTGTGTGACTGGTACAAGATCAGCCAGCAAGCATCCATGATGAAGTAGAGATTTGAACCTGGGATATATAGCAGGTTAAAACTTTAAGTCATGCCAAGGTGCTAAAAATGCCTGCTGCTAATATTATTTGTATAAGAAGGATACCTTTTTTATGCCAGGGAGAAGGATGGGGGGCACATGCTGCATGAAGAATGTAAATTGGACAAGAGGGTTCATCAGTGTATTTAATCCTATGGAGACAGTCTGCATGTGCCCAAATCAGAATAATAGTTAAAAATAAACTTAGGAACATGTATGGGAATTTAAATTATTCATAATAAGAACTCATTGTTTTTGTTGTTGGCAGAGTTTAAATCTGCAAAGAAGTGGAGCACTGACTGTTTAGAGAAAAATGAGTAGGTTTATTAAAGAAGAACAAATTGTTATAGAACACAGAAGAGAGAGGATCTTAACTGTCTGGCCTAACTGCTGTGAGAGGAATAAAAACAAGAAGAAAGTTCTGCAGGAGCAGGAAGTCTCCAGAAGAGCCAATCAGGAGACAGCAAGGACATAATTTGAAATTTTGGTCAGTCCCTAATCTAGCAGTGCTAACTACCAGTCCTTCAGCTGTCCCCCTGCAGGGTGATCATTAGATCTTCTTCATAAGGTTGCACTATAGACCTTGCATATGCCAACAGTTTTAAACTCCATCCAACTATCTACTCATGTAAACAAAGAACTGGTAATCAGTTGCAAAATATTCCGGCAATGCACGGAGGGATAAGTAAAAATAACATTTTCACTCCATAGCAATATAACTTTACCCAAATCAGTTCCTGTGCCAGCCCAGTCACCCCTACATGTGAATAGCCAGAACACATCTAGGGCAAAAAGGAACCTTTAAGGCTGTTGTGTACATAAATTCCAGTTTGACACAAAAGAACTCAGAGAAATTCAAGATGGAAGGGAGACAAGCACTAAACCAGCAAGTAACTTTATTACCTGTGAACAGAGCTCAGGGTGGCTTACAACACAGATATACAATCTGTCCTTATATATATTTGAATTTTGGTTCCACAACATTTTATGGTCACCATAATTGATTAAGCACAAGAACTGGCAGTCAGAAGATGCTGGCTGAGGCTGACTGGCTGCTTGGTGGAGTCCCGCCCATGTCAGCCCTGGCCAGTATCTTTGGCTCAGTCTGCTCCAGTCCTCTGACAGGAGAGGACCGTCTGCAGAGAGAGCGCAGGGACAGGCCTTCAAGGCCGAGGCAGGTGAGAGAAGCCCCTTCTGCCCCCCCCCCACACCATCCTCTGGGCCTTCTATGGGCCCAGTAGGCCAGAGAAGCCCCTTCCGCCCTCCCACACCGCCTGGGCCTTCTATGGGCCCAGTAGGCCAGAGAAGCCCCTTCCCCCCCCATCCTCAAGGCCTTCTATGGGCCCAGTAGGCCAGAGAAGCCTCTTCTGTCCCCCCTACACACCATCCTCTGGGCCTTCTATGGGCCCAGTAGGCCAGAGAAGCCCCTTCTGTCCCCCCTACACACCATCCTCTGGGCCTTCTATGGGCCCAGTCGGCCAGAGAAGCCCCTTCCGCCTCCCCCCACACCATCCTCTGGGCCTTCTATGGGCCCAGTAAGCCAGAGAAGCCCCTTCCACCCCCCGCACACACCATCCTCTGGCCCTTCTATGGGCCCAGTAGGCCCAGAGAAGCCTGTTCCGCCCCTCTTCCCTTCCTTTCCCCCTTTTCCTTTCTTCCTCTCTCGTTCTTTCTTTCACTCTCCCCCTCTTCCTTCCTTCCTTCCTCCTTCCCTCCCTTCCTTTCTAGGGCCCTTTGTCTTCCCCCACAATGGGCTTTACTGCCTAGTACATATATAAGTTAAAAAATTAAATTCAAATGACCTTGGACTGTTGGACCTTGCTTCCTGTATAGTGGTTTGAAATGGACTCTGCTCTCTCAGTAACTAACCTTTGGATTGAACTCTGACTCTGACTCTGGAATTCAGCTTGAACTGACCCTAGATTCTGACACTTGGGTGCAGAACTAGGATCTGTGCTGCCATTGGATCTGTGCTGCCATTGGATCTGAACCTATTCTCCACTGGTAAACTTTGGGTTGTGCTCTGATTGGTACATTTTTTTTTTATTTGGGACCCTATTGGTGCAAATTTAGGATCTCAGCTGTGATAGGATAGTATAATCCTTCTATAGTATTAGGGTTCTTGAAATAAGCATAAGAAATGAAGCTGTGATAGTTAAGATTAATGACATGGATCTGCTAATAGTAGCCAGTGAATGGGCAAATAGGCCTTTCTGTGTTTATGGTTATATCATCCTGGAGTTGCATTTGCAAAGGAAATATAGCCTTGATTATTTGTCCTCCAAATCTGGGTTGTAGTTTATGGTCCGAAAGATCTGATGAACTCTGGGGTTTCTATCCTTGGTATAGCTGGGGTGTCAAGCTACTCCATGTTAGTCCCAACGCCATTATGGGGCTTTGCTATGGACTGTTTGCTGTTGCCACATGGTCTGTGTACTTGCTAGACTGTAAAATGAATGCCAAAGGAGAAGCCCATAGAGAAGGGAAAAAGCTGTCCTTTTACTCTGAGGGACTCCATTGCATACCTGCCGCATGTCACATACATGGATTAAGGGCTATACAGCAGACAAAGGACTTTTCCGCTGCCAGTCATTTGCATGAAGGGATTAAGTGCCTGCCCCACCCAAGCCATACATATGAACAATGAAAGAGCCATCCGCTACCTGAAGAGACCATCTGCCTGCCAGCCAGCTTCCTCTGTCCAGCCCCCAGGTATCCAACGGACAGTGTAGCCAATGAGATTTGAAATTGTCAATGACACAGCCGGCTGGGAGGGTCAGTAGGTGTACACCACCTGGCCTTCTCCGCCCAACACCCAAGACGCTATAAAAACGTGATCTCTGGGTTAAGCCGCTCTCTGACCCTCTGCTGCTGCCCCTCCTGACCCCTCCTAGACCAGCGCACTCGATCCACGCCCTCTGTCTGTCTGCTTTATCCTCTTAAGCCCCCATCCTGTACCTTAAACCCTTGCCTCGCTTCATTCCAGTCGGCAGCTGGAACTATACACGTGTGCTATTAGCAGGTCTATACCACGTGTCCCTTCTTCCATCCTTCCTACCTACCCTAACCCCATTCGCTGGAAGATTTAGAAGCCGCACCTTGGAGGTAAATATCGCCTTCAACGAACCAACGTTTACCTGCTCATGCAACTGTGCTATGTCTATCTATATTTCCTAGCTCTTGAATGTATGTGTGTATGATTTGCTATTGTTGAGTGTAACTGTTATTGGTATTGTGTATTTAAGTAAACTAAAACATTATTCTGAGTCCTGTCTCTTGCCTCTTCACTGGGAAGGTCCCGCAGCAGCCCATTCCTCGTAGACATAGACCAAAAGATCCCAAAATTAATTATACCTGTTGTGAGGTGCTCTACCCCTAGAGAGCATTTCGCCCAACATCCATACCAAGGGCATGTCTTGAGAGGCATTCTTTAAATTTGAAAACAGATTTGTTTCCCCTTCCTCCTGACATCTTAAGGCCAGGAGTTCCTGCAGTATCTTTCCCATTTATGTGACATCTTAAATCCATGAGATTTTGGGGGTGTCCTCCCACACCTCTGGTCTTAGAAGCCTGGTCTAAAGAATACTTTGTCACAAATAGTCAGTTTGTCTGGCATCATGTGTGTAAGGAGTATGAGAGCATTGTATCGACAGGAGACACCTGCAGTGACATGTGTCTACTTGGAAGGCCATGTGCAGCGAGTGAAAGGACAAAACAAGAGAAAGAGAGGAGGGGTCAGAGGGCAGCTCCCAGGTTAAAACAAAGAGAGACATCTCATTCAAGGAGAGGATACATATATACACTTAGAGTGGTGTAACACCCCCCAATGTCCAGGCATGCTAAGTCATTCACTCCAACAGTAACATCCCTCTCTAATACAAAAGTCTTCAGAAGCAATCCTATTTTGCCCAGAAGCCAGAATTCCAAGACCAAGTAACTGCATAATTTTTAAAAAAGTCAACAACATTTGTTTTCTGGTCCTTCTTTTCTGTGACAGTTTCTGATTCATAATTAACAAAGTTGTGAAACTTCAGTTTGCCAGCAGACCAAATGTGGGAAGTAGATTGATACAAACATTGAATATTCTGTTTAAATAAAGATATCGTTTCTATCATACATAGCATAGACTTCTCCTAGGGCACATTAGGCTCCTTAATTTCCTTCTGTTTTTTGTAATAAAAGATAAAATGTGGGGGAAATGGAAATATGTAATCTGCTTGTAGATGACAAAGGTAGATATGGAGTTTAAATTTAACCCAAGGGTGTCTATAATGCAAATAACACAGATGAAGTAATTTCATATTAAGGTAAAAGTACACTGAAGAATTAATTTTTTTAAACAAGGAGTTCCAGTGTGGCCACTATTTAAACATTACTATTAATAAACAGTTTTCTTGCATGTGTGCAAAAATGGTTTACAGCTTTCACTTCATGGAGTGTCAAAGCACATTCCTGGGAGAATGACTTATTCAGGGTTACACAATGAGATCATAGCTGCATTGGTTTTGAACTCAAGCACAAGTCCAAAACTCTGCTGAACAGAATTGAGTTGTGATGCATTATTCCATCATAGAATCATAGAATGTTAGAGTTGGAAGGGACCTTGCAGGTCATCTAGTCCAACCTCCTGCACTCTGCAGGAGCATAGCCAAAAGATAGCTCTACATACCTACAGCATACCCAAAAGATGGTCGTCTAGCCTCCGCTTGAAAACGTCTAGGGAAGGAGCATCCACCATCTCCTGAGGCAGACTGTTCCACTGCTTAACCACTCTTACAGTTAGGAAGTTTCTCCTAATATCTAGCCGGTAACAACTCCCTTGTAATTTCCACCCATTAGATCTAATCTTGCAATCTGGAGCAAGAGTGAATAGACCTGCTCCATCTTTTACATGACAGCCCTTCAGATACTTGAAGACTGCAATCAAGTCCCCTCTAAGTCTTCTCTTTCCCAGGCTAAACATACCCAACTCTTTCAGCCTTTCCTCATAAGACTTGGATTCAAACCCTCTCACCATCCTGGTCGCTCTCTTCTGGACACGCTCGAGCTTGTCAACATCGTTCCTAAAGTGTGGTGCCCAAAACTGGACACAGTACTCCTGGTGAGGCCTGACCATAGCAGAATAGAGTGGAACTACCACCTCCTGTGATCTGGACACAATGCTTCTGTTAATGCATCCTAAGATTGCATTAGCTTTCTTCACAGCCACATTGCACTGCAGGCTCATGTTGAGCTTGTGATCAACAAGAACACCTAGATCCCTTTCACATGTCAAGCCAAGTCCCTCCCATTCTATATCTGTGCCTTTGATTTTTTTTGTGCCCAGGTGTAGGACTTTGCACTTATCTCTATTGAAATTCATTTTATTTGCCTCAGCCCACTGTTCCAGCCTAACTAGATCATTTTGAATCCTGACTCTGTCTTCTTCAGAGTTAGCAATCCCACCCAGCTTTGTGTCATCTGCAAATTTGATAAGCATCCCCTCTATGTCTTCCTCCAGGTCATTTATAAAAACATTGAACAACACCGGGCCCAGGAGCAAGCCCTGTGGCACTCCACTCGAGACTTCCCTCCACATAGACACAGAGCCATTTACAAGCACTCATTGTGTACGATTTTTCAACCAACCATGAATCCATCCAACAGTTGCACCATCTACCCCACATTTAACCAGCTTATCCTTAAGGATATCATGAGAAACTTTGTCAAATGCTTTACTGAAATCTAGATACACTATATCCACAGTATTGCCAGAGTCAACCATTTTAGTAACTCTGTCAAAAAGGAGATAAGGTTGGTCTGGCATGACTTATTCTTGATAAACCCACGCTGGCTACTACCAATTAACTCATTCCATTCAAGGTGCTCACAGACAGAGCATTTAATAATCTGCTCCAGAATTTTTCCAACTTTGATGTCAAGCTGACAGGCCTGTAATTTCCCGGGTCTGTCTTTTTTTCCTTCTTGAAGATTGGGACAACATTGGCTCCTCTCCAGTCTTCCGGCACAACACCAGTACTCCAGGACATCTCAAAGATTAGAGCTAGAGGCTCTGAAATAACATCTGCAATTTCTTTTAGCACCCTGGGATGCAAGCCTTCTGGCCCTGGAGATCTGAAAGTATTTAAGGCAGCCAGATCCTCTCTAACCATTTCCTTACTTACTCTGGACTGGCAGTTCCTCCTTCCTTCATATACCCTGCATTCTTCAGTTTGTATACAGCTCACCTTATGGTTAAAGACTGATTCAAAGTGAGAGTTGAATAATTCTGCTTTGTCTTCATCCCTTGTTAAGACTTGACCGTCTTCCCCTGGCAATGAACTTACCCTATCTTTGCTCCAAATATAGACATAGAAATTTTTCTTGTTATTTTTAGCATCCCTCGCAAGCCTCAGCTCAAGAAACTGATTAAAGATGTTATCACAGACGAGACACCGACACCATTTTATTCTGGTGTTTTTAAAGTGTTTTTACATCAAGATGCTAAATTGCCTGCTTATTCAATCAACCTGTGGGGTAAGCCACTCACCTGCTGTTAAGGAGATCAGTGAGTGATTATTGCCAGAATCTTGGAGTTCCTGCTCTCCAGCATGAACTCATGAGGTGGGGACCTGCAGGCTTGGCTTGAGACTTGTGTCAGGTGCCAGCTGGGGCTGTTGCATTGGCCATTTTGGCCCTGTGGATGATGCCTTGGAGGTAGCCTGTGATGAGCTGGTGGCCCCTATGAGGATGCAAGGCTCTGATGAGTGTTTTTTCCCCAGCTGATTGTCAATGCTGGTGCTTTCATTATCTGTTGGCCTGCCTTCTCAACCTGTTTGTTTTCATTTGTTCTCAGCCTATCTGTCCTTGCCTGACTTCAAGCAGGGTTTGGACAATCTTTGTATGTCTCTGTCCAACTTCTGGTACTTCGACTGCTGCTGTGTGGAGTGGCTGCTGCTGGTTGATTGCCTGGCTAGGAGTAACTGGATGACTGAATAGCCTCATGCTGTGAAGAGACAAATGACCCATGGCTTAGATGGTTGCTGTGAGTTTCTGGACTGACTTGACTAGGTCTGCACCTGATGGAGGCCAGAGGTGCCTTCTTCTTGAGAGCAGCTAATGACTGAGAATATCAGGCCTTGGACTTCCAGGCCTACTAGTGCAGCCTGGGAATACCAAGGATTTGGAGGGTTACTTAAAAGACCATGGATAGCCTTGCCCTCTGTTAATTAGGACTGGAAATATTAGTGAGAGATCTTTTCCCCTTCTAGACACTAGCCGTAATTAGAGGGTTTAGTGTATTATTTATTGTTAATTAATTTGTTTGATTGATTGATTAGAGGGCTTATTTGCCATTAATGAATCAATTATCTAATGAGAGGGTTGTGTAGGATTTGTACTGTGTCATGGGAGGATCTGGCATAAATTGTAGAGGGAGGGTTAGGCATTGTAACAGTGGTTTTATTGTTAGGTTAGAGTTAGGTTGTGAAGCATTATATTGTTACTAAAATCTGTTACTTAGACCTAGCATGGGTGTGATTGAAGACCTTTCAGGTGTCTCCCTGCTGTAAGGTGAATTGTGAGTTAATGCATGTGTGTGCAAGTTTGGGTATCATGATGCTGATAAGATCTGTTCTGCCATGCCTTTGGTTGAGGCAGTGGGTGTCTAATTATGTCAGCCTCCCCTGCTTCACCCTGCTCCATTTCTGTTTATATCATTCCATCTGGTGTTACTTACGGTGATTTCTGCCCATTGCCTATTATTTGGTCCATCGTGGGCACATTTATTGTGGAGTTTTTGGGAGCATTGTCCATCTGTACCGGACTGCCATTGGGCATGCTATGTATTTGTTTTGTATGGTTTTAATATTGGAATGATGTTTTAATTGTTTTATCTATTTGTTGTAACCTGCCCTGAGCCCTGCAGTGCAGCGGAGGGTGGGACAAATCCAACAACAACAAAAAATGTATAGGAATGGGATTCTTCTGTAGTGGTTCTGTTTGGTCTTAGCAAAGAAATGTCAAAGGTCTTGTGACCTTTCATCTTTACAGAACTTCCTGTGGGGTTACATCTTGCCCTCTCTTCTTGTTCATCATGTCTGTGAGGCTTGTGAGGCAAGACCAGGACATGCTATGAATATGCTAATTACACCCAGCTGTAGCCCTCATTTTTTTTAAAAAAATATTCAGCTTGAAGCATCTTTACCCAGTTACTGGGGAACATTAAGAAAATGGATGCACTCAATACACTGGACCTAACTTCTGACAATAAGATAATGTTCTTTTGATTTAGTAATTTGGGAGGCTTAGGTTTTCCTGATCTTATTATACTTTTTGTACTCTGGTTACAATACCTAAAGAACAAAATAATATTTAATCAATTATTGTTATTTTTTCTTTCAAAGTATTGTAAGTGAACGCAACCTGGTCACTATTATGCTTCATAAATAGTGTGATCTGCCTACACTTTGTGCCATAGAACATGAAGGTATCCTAGGAAGCAATCTCCAAACTTCCAGCTTTTCAGAGTAGGGATTGAGAGTGGATTCATTCATGGATACTTTTCACCAACTCCTTGGGCAAGTGGCTGCAGTCTTTTCTTTCGTGTTTAGTTACCCATTGTCAAGAATTCCCAATCCAGGGGATTCTTGGTATGAAGGACAGAGCTCAGAGTTACACAACAAACCTGCCACCAGCCCTTTTTAGTATCCCTACAATAATATCCCTGCCAGCAGGCAGTCTCCTGATCTTTCTGGGATTTAACAAGAAAGTCAACCCTGCAAGGCAGGACACTTGCAGAATGAGTTTCTAGAAACAATTTACCAGTAGGTGGACACTTAAAGTCTAAGGTACTGGATTTAGATTACAGCTTTTGAAGTTCAGAACAACCAGATATAGTAAAAATATATTTTTATTAAAGAATGCAGGAATATTGCCAAAAGAATTTAGCAGTAAGAAAGAAATCAAACAAGCTACCATTTAAGGTTCTAACTACACAGTTAAATCCTAATCCATAGTTACCATGTTACACTTCTTGGGTGAAATCAAGCAATCATTCCAAGCCTTCTTTATGTGCCAGGCCAGGGCCTACCCAACATAGGATCAACCCATACCTCCAAGGAGAGCCGAAATGGGCTTTGCTCCAACTAACACAAAAGAACAGAAAAGCTAACTCAGGCTAAGATCTGAACAGGCTGGGAGACCCTGCTAACCAATCCAAAACTCAGATTAATGAAGTTATTTTGACATGGATATGTGACAACAGATGATTCCACAGAGGAGCAGTTTACAAAAGGATGCTTCTCTCTGAAGCGTAAAACAAGTATTATCAGAAAGACTGAGGTGTGTGTTCAGTGACCACATGGTGGGGCTCCGTTTGGTCTCTGTTATTCAAAGGCACAAACCTTCCCATCCAGAACCTGACAAAGGTTAGTCAAATGTAAGAAAGGGGCCAATATTAAAAACTTAATGAAGGAAATATATAAAAATACATGTATTTATTAATCACAAATTTAAAATTATATAAGGGCCCAATCACATGTTATGTATAAATAACAAATGATAAACACAAGGGCTTATCAATCTGACCTGAAGCGTTTCGGCCTACATAGGCCTTCCTCAGAGGTCAATAGTGAGGAACATATTGGCTATTACAAAACTATAGTACAATCATGTAAATCCTTCCCTATTATATAAAAGGGTAGTGGTTGACTGGCATGCCCAAATAAGACATGCCCAAATAAGGTAAAAATGTGTGGCAAAATAGGTTGGCTGCGGGGGCTGCCACTCACCATTGGGCCCTGGCTGCGTGGGCTCGGTCCCACCCACATAGCCAGCTCACAGCCTCTTCGGCCCAGTCTACCTAAAGACAAAACATGTATAAATCAATGTATAGCCTAAATGCAAAAAAAAAAAATGATAATTAAAAAAAACATAATTACTTCTGGTCAAGGAATCACCTTTCTATGATTGTAGAACCAAATAATCCTCAAGCAAAGAGCAGTGTTGCTCAACTAAAAATGCTGGAGCTTTATAGCTGGTTAAGGGTGATGGTTAAGGGTGATGGGAACCATCACCACATTTGACCCTGTTCACCCTGTTCACCCTGAGCTATGGGAAGCTTGGGTGGAACAGCTCAAAGACTTCTTCATCATACAAGGCACCAACGACGCCACAACAAAGAAATCATGGTTGCTGAGCATGTGCAGAGTCACCATGATTCACTTGGTCCAGGGCCTTATTATACCCAAGACCCTGGACACAGCAACCTACAATAAACTGGTCATGGCCCTCGCCAACCACTTCGCCCCAAAGCCATCCAAGATGGCTATGAGTATGGATTTCTTTGTGCACAACTAACAGTCCGGGGAATCGGCTGCTGCCTTCATGGCTGAAGTTCAGAGACTCACCATCAACTGTGAGTTTCCAGCCATTGAGGATGCCATCTTAAACCAATTCACGTGGGGCATCTGGTAGCCCAAGATCCGGAGGAAGCTAGTTGGCCATGACAAACTTCGAATCAGCACTTCGGACAGCCATGGGATTCGAACAAGCCCAATGAGACTGGCTGACTAGTTCAACCCATCAGCCCCCCCCCCCCAAGGCTTTGACATCTCTGATGAGGATGAGGTATACAACGTGTGGTGACCATCCCGCAACACTCTGCACACAGCCTCCATTATGCCACCCTTCACAAGACCGTCTGCTCTGGCGCTCCACAAACCCATCAGACAAGTGACCTGCACCAGCTATGGGGAAGACCATGAATGTTGCTCATGTTGGTTCCGGGACACAATCTGCCAGACTAGTGGAAAGGCCAGCCATCTCGCAAGAGTCTGCTGCTCCAGAGGAACCCAACGACATATAAGCGCACACCAAGAAGCTACAGACCTGAACACCACTACGGTCAACCACCACCAGCACCAGGTACTGTACTTGACCCCTGATGCCCCTAACAAAATACATGTGACTGTGTTGGTAGAGGGGTCCCCATGTAAGATGAAGTTAGATACCGAGTCTTCATTCTCCATAATTTTTGCAGAAACCCTGCAGAGGCTATGCCCACAAGGGGGACCCCTTCTAGAGAAGCCTCTCAGCCTGTCCCTAAGGGACTTAAAAAAAAACCCAGTAGCCATCAAGGGGTTGGGCAAGTTCAGGGCACAATACAAATACTTTGATGAACTATTGGACTTGCTGGTGGTGGAAGGGATGCTCATGAGCCTTCTGGGATTTTTGTGGTTTAAATCCCTGGGGTTTGGTGTGATGGGAGTGAACCAGGTGCAGCTGCAGGACTTTAATTCTGTGTGTGATGAATTTCCAGGGGTGTTCGATGGTACACTTGGCCACTTCACTGGTCCCCCGGTGGCTCTGGACTTAGACCCCACAGTACGGCCTATCAGAATGAAGGCCAGGTGACCCCCATTTGCATTGTGGCCCAAAATAGAGGCCGAGCTGGATTGCTTGGTGGAACAGGGAGCGCTAGATCCCATGCCACATGCCCGGTGGGAGACCCCCATAGTCACCCCAGTGAAACCCAACAGGGACATCAGAATTTGTGGTGACTACAAGTGCACAATCAATAAGGCACTCCAGGATCATACATACCTGGTACCTGTGGTCAGCCATGTCCTGGCCTCCCTGGCAAGGGCAAGAGTTTTTGGTAAACTGGACTTTGCACAAGCATACCAGCAGCTGCCTGTGGATGAGGCCACCACCAAGGCCCAAACTATAGTGACCCACAGGGGGGCTTTCAGGGTTTCACAGGCTATAATTTGAGGTGAGCGTGGCACTGGGAATATTCTAAAATCTGATGGATTGTCTCCTCAAAGGAATCCCTGGGGTCCAACCATTTTTTGATGATGTTTTGATTGTGGCCCCCAACTCCGAGACCTTCGCTGTGTGACTCAGGTGTAGTGGCCAATGCCGACTTGAAGGTGAAGTGAGAAAAGTGCCTGCTGGGAGTGCCACAGGTGGAATTCCTGGGCTTTGCATTCAATGCCCAAGGGATCCACCTGAAACTGGAAAAAATACATGCCATTGTTCATGTGCCTACTCTCTCCTCCAAGGCAGAACTGCAGGCTTTCTTAGGCCTCTTAGATTTTTATCATTCATTCCTGCCCCACAAGGCTGCTGTTGCAAAGCCACCTACTCGACAAACACGCTCCTTGGGTCTGGTGTCCCAAGCATGCCACCACATTTCAGGCTGTGAAAGAACTGTTGTCCTCCAATGTGGTCCTTGCCCACTTTGAAGAATCCCTACCGGTGGCACTGGCTTGTGATACTTCCCCGTATGGGGTGGGGGTGGTCCTGGGGCACAGGTTGGCCGACGGCCGTGAGATCCCAATTGCATACTATTCCATACCTTGTCGGTGGCTGAGCACAACTATGTGCAAATTGACAAGGAGGCCTTGGCTATTGTCACCAGTGTAAAAATGTTTCATGATTATCTCTATGGCTGGGCCTTTATGGTAGTCATGGACCACAAGCCCCTATTGGGCCTGCTCACCCCGGATTGTCAGACCCTGCAGATGCTGTTGCCCTGGTTTCTGCGGTGGTCCATTTTCCTGGCTGGATACCAGTATGTGCTCATTCACTGCCCTGGTAAAGTGATGGGCCATGCCAATGCTCTGAGCCACCTCCCATTGCCTTCCTGCAAGCCCAATCCAGCCCCAGTGCATCACATTGCCCTGCTGGAGGACCTGCCTGACCACCTGGTCCAGGTCGCTGAGGTGTCTTGGGGCACCACCAGAGATCGCATCCTCTTCTGGGTTTTGGACTGGGTGGGGAGGGTGTGGCCCACCAGTCTAGTGGGACCCGAATTCATGACATTCTCCTCTCAGAGGGATGAGCTGTCATGCCACAAGGGGTGCCTGCTCTGGGGTAGTCAAGTGGTGATCCCTACCCCTTTGTGCAAACGAGTACTCACAGCACTACATGAGAATCACCCAGGCATTGTAAGAATGAAAGCTCTGGCCCAGAGTGATGTATGTTGGCTGGGTCTGGACTAGGGATGTGCATTCAGTTTGTCTGAACTGAATGCACCCCCGAAAATGGCCCATTCGGGCCCTTTCGGGCTGCTGAGGGCTGATTCAGATTCTCTAATCTGAATCAGCTTGCCGCCGAAATTCGGTAGCAGTTCAGCCCCATTATATCCTATGGGACATTAAAGTCAATTGCAAAAACATAGGGTATATTCTGGGGGCTGGAGGGGAGGAGGCTTGAGGGAGAGGCTCCAAAAACCCACCAGGTTTCAAGAACATTGGGCCAAGGGGTCCAATTCTATGGGCCCCCAAACAGGTTGCCCCATCCCCTCCATTGTTCTCTATAATGGGAAAAAAGTTATTTGTTTCCCATGGTGCTGTTAGTGGCTCTGGGGGGGAGGTGGTTTGAGGGGGAGGCTCCAAATTTTCTGGGTAGCTACAGGAGCCTCTCCCCACATAAACCACCATGTCCCAAAGCAATTGGACCAGTAGACCAAATTCTACGGGCACTCAAACAGGTTATCTCCATTACCTCCATTGTTTCCAATGGGGAAACCCAGCCAGCAGCACTTAAGGCAGGCAAGCAGGCAGCCACCCAGCAGTCAGACTCTCTCAGAGAATCTCAGGGAAAGTGAACTGTCTTGGGAGGTGCTTGTTTGCCATGGAAACAAGTGGCACACTCCAGAACAAGTGGCACTGTGGCAGTGCAAGCATGCCACAGTGCCACACAGAAACCCCAAAAGACCAACCGGAACAACAGTTATATTTATTTATTTATTATTTACATTTCTATCCCACCCTCCCTGTGAACGGGCTCAGGGCAGCTCACAACAAGGCACAGAGTGCTGATACATAAAATATATAAAACATGATAAAACATTAAAATACAACAATTACAATCAAAGATGCACGATTAAAAACCCAAATGAAATGGATAACTCCCCAGCATCTTGCATAGCAGGAGAGGGGCTAGGGCCATAGGTGCCCATAGATGTTAATACCCAGTGGTACTGATCTATAATTGAACAGTGGTGGCAGTGGTAGTGGCAGCTCCTACTCAAAAGCCTGGTGGAAGAGCTCTATCTTACAGGCTCTGCAGAACTGTAGAAGGTCCTGCAGGGCCCTGATCTCCTCCTGCTCGGACGCATCCCCGTCTCACTCTGATGGGGTTGCGCCGAGACTCAGCTGACGGGAAGGGTCCAAATTCGTCCCAGACCCTCCTGGGGTCTCTGTAGGAGACCCTCAGCCTGGAGAGTTGAGGCAAGCCTCTTCCAAGGCGACGGCCAAGGAATTGAGGCTCTCCTTTATCTCTGAAAGGTCCCGTCGCCGAAGAGCCAGTATGACACCAAGAAACGACTACCGGACCAGCGGACATGATCAACAGCTGCTGAAAAGCTTCTAAAAGATCTCCAAGGCTGCAAAGCGTGAGTCAAGCACTGTTCAGGTGATTTAAGCAAACAAGAGCCTTGGTAGTAATTAGAAGTGCCTAAGGGCAAAGCAACAGGGGGGAGGGAGATGCTCAAGAGTTCACCCCCCCCCCGTTTAAAACAACGTGGTTTTAAATCGAAGTTTAAAAATAACTCTGAAACAAGCTATGCACATAAGAGGACTAGCAAAAACAAAACCTGCATAATAACGAAAAGCAGGTTAAGCTCTGCCAACTTTTACTTTGTTTTGGAAAACTTACTTCTTGTTGATATTATGGCTGGGAGAGGGCGGAAGCTGGGTCTGGAGGAAAAACGTCAACCGGAAATAGCCTACCAACAACTCCCTCCCACAACCAGGAAGTAGCTGCAGAGATGTCCACACTGCTGGCGAATGCACTGCACCCTCTAATGGAGCAGATGACTAATCTCAATGCGAAAATGGATAACTTGCAAAAGCAGATGAATCAAATGGACAGAAGGACCTCAGTAACTGAAAAGACTCTAAAAAAATGGAAAAACAGGCTGAGAATATCAACAAAAGAGTGGATGAAGCAGAAAAAGAGAGACTCTCTAATAAAAACCAATTAATATAGCTCCAGCTGGAAAGATCCATGTACATTCTACATTTCCAAGGGATTCCTGAAGAAAAGAATGAAGATTTAAAGGCTATTTTATCAGAGACTTTGGCTCCAATAATGGATTGCAAACAGGAAGATCTACTGAAGGAGATGGACTGGGCCTATAGGGCTTATCCAGATTTTATTAAAAAGAATAAACTCCCTGGAGAAATATGCTTGAAATTTACGAGAAGGTCTACCAGAGATCGGGTGCTGAAATCTACACAGGGGAAACCCTTAAAAATCAAGAATGAAGAGATAAAAATCCTGAAGGATATCCCCTTTGAAGGCAGAAAGTGGAGGAGACTCTACAAGGAACTTACTGTCTCTCTACAGAAGAAAGGGGTTATTTCCTGAAGGACTGAGTTTTAAATATGGAGACAAAAAATACAATATTGACTCTGTTCCTAAGGCTAAAAAGTTTGTGGGTCAACACTTCAATGCTAAGCAGTACAACAAAGATAAGAAACCTAAAAAGGATGAGGAGGAAGAAGAGGAAGAAGGAGAATCCTACTCACAGAATTCAGAAAGCAGTAGTTCAATACTCTTTAGTTCTTCAGATACATCGGAATCAGAGAAAGGAGCAGCCGCTCCCAAACCCCGACGAAAGAAGAAACGCAAGAAGAAGAGAACCCAAGACCAAGATAATCGTTGAAAATGCAGTTTTTATTAATTAATCATTTATTTGCATTTTTTTCTTTTTATTATTTTTTGTTAACTTTCTTTTTTATAAGCAACAAATCTTTGTAACATCAGGTGATAATGACACAATATGTAACCATATTGTGTCACCATGTTAGTCTTCCCTTTCCCATGTCCAGTAGGGTGTATAGAGGCAGGGTTTAGTTTCCTTCCCCCATCCTGGTAGTGGTTTATGTATTAGCTTCCCTTACCCATATCCTATAAAATTTTTAGAGGTAGGGATTTAGTAACCCTTTCCCATATCCCTTTGTAATGCAAAACCAATAAAATTCTTTACATATAAAAAAGAAGAAATTAGAACAAATTAGAGTTTTTTTGGTTCTTACAGGTTTACAACTTTAAAAAGTTCTGCTGGTTGTTGTTGCTTGGTGTATGGGGCGGGGTTGCTTTGTTTTTTTCCTGTCTACTCCAACCTCTATATGTTTGTCAAATCCCATCTGGAAGCTGTTCATGCCAGCCACCACCACCACCTCCTGTAGCAGTGAATTCCATGTGTTAATCACTATTTGGGTGAACAAGTACTTCCTTTCATCTGCAGTTGCCCTTGAATAAAGTATGAGCTGAAATCACAACGCTATGCATCAGTCTCAGTACTTTTCATGTTAACATGTTAAAAGTACAGGTTTATATTGAGCTTGCCTTGCAAGCTTTCTAACAGGGCAAAACCTGGCTCAGAGCCAGGTCTGGAATCCTTCTGAACCTTTTCTTCTCATGGCCCACATGAGAGGGGATGGAGGCACAGTCCCGCCCCTAAATGCTAAGCCTTAAGTCTCGTCCTATGTCCCCCCCAACTCAGATGTCCCCCACTGAGTCACCTAGATTGCACAGCCAATAGGCACCCAGTTTGAAGGCACCCCCCCCATCGCTGATATCTCAAGGTGCTTGCCACATCTAAATCCCCTCAACCCATGCTCTTTCTGCCAAAACTCTCACCACCAACCACCCCTCCCACCACCAATATGCCAATAGACTGTGTAGCCCAACCTGCAGATAAGTTAGGAAAATATCTGTCCTAGGAGCCAACAAGTGAACCTCATCAAGCCTAAAAAGATGTGGCAACAAGAACCTGATCCCAGGGTGTGGAATCACTCTTCCTGTGATCACTGACCTGCCCATGATGTTGTTCAGCCAGCACCATGCCTTGTCACCTGCAAAGGATGACCCCCTCCATACCCACCTAGGTAGCATATTTGACCAAAACCACACTGTGTTGGGAAACCAACTCTTAAGGGTACCCAAATCCTTTAGGACCTCTGCCAACAGGGCAACCACCAACCTAGCACCCAGATCATTTTCTCCCAAATGCACAACAATGACTTGGGGAGATGCTCCTGCTGACCTGCAGTGATGAAGGAGGGTTAACAGCTGGCTCCAACACATTCCTGTTTTCTCCAACCATTCAACAGAGGTGCAGTCTCTGATGCCTAGCTTGGTACTGATGCTGGAGTAGCTGGCCCTCCTTCTTGACCAGTACATGATCAAATGGCTACAAATCAGCACATTGGTGACCTCCGTTCTTGAGCTGCATCCTGCAAAGAAATAAACCACCAGCCTTCATTGCTTCTGCACATTGGCCCGATACTCCTGGGACCTCCCAACAGCCCAAACGTTGCAGCTTGTTGAGGCTGAACCCCAGTCCAGTGGCTGCAGAAGCTGCTCCAATGCGAAAGGAGTGGGTGAAGGTGTACTTGCTTATCTGTCCATATCTTGTCAGATGTGCACTTTACAAACTCAGTAAATAAAGGTGGTCACTAGCTACTTATATTTTGGAGGACAATGTTTTGCTAGGTAAAGTTCATAATAAAAAATGATAGAGTAGGTTGGTACCCAATGCTTTGACAGAAGCTAGGGTTTCTCCATTCTGTTGAACATTTTGTATGTTCAGATCTTCTTGTGTTGTTTGCTGGCAATTGATACCCACGGAATACATAAGCCAGCTCTAATTATGCTGAAAGCTCCTTCCCAAAATATGAATACATGATCTAGGACATATGGTTGTTCGTTTAGAGAGCAGTTTTCAATGATCTCTCCTTCCATTATGTCTGTTCTCATTGTGAGGAACATATTTTCAATAACAACAGGCAGGCCATTTTATCATAAACAATGATAACGTGGTAATGAGGGATTTTCAAGGGGGGAAAAAGTTAAACTGATCTATGGAAAACTGGTAGATTCCAGTTAAAACCCTTCCCCCAAAACAGGTATATTACAAAGCTGAGACTATTATTTACTTTTCAGTTCATAGCTTGATTACATGTTGAGGATTATTTTTTTGTTTGTTTTTCAAGGACAAATGTCACGTTGTCTTTACATTAGTGATACTGGCTTATATAATACCATTCCTTCCTTCAGCCTAAAGGGACTTCCTTCAATGGAAACAGCCATTTCCTTAGGCTTCAGACTTTGCTGACTGGATGAGTAGAGTGACAGGATGCATTCAGCTATGATACGTACATATAATATGCCTGCAATCAATACCTTCTTCCCCTCAAACCAAACTCTCCCATACATTTACATTGATAATTTAATTTTAAATTAAAAACAGTATATAGAGTGCATTTGCATCCCCACAGCTGAAGACCATCATCATCATCATCATCCCAGTCACATGGGAATGTTAAAGATATCACATTAAGGACTCAATCCCATGCACACTTATTTGTGAGTAAACTCAATTAAATCCAAGGTGACATATAAGCATTTCTGAGTAGGAACTGGATATAGGTGCATAAAATGTAAATGTTTGGGATCCAAAAGACTATGAATAGTGTTCTTCATGCAATCTGTTGTTATTCTTCTCCCCACCACCACCATACAGTCCCTTGTAGCTCTAAATTGCTGCTCCTGGACAGGGTACCATCCAGACTGGTACAAAGGAGTTAAGCCACCTCATGTGCAAGTCAAAGTGCTAATTCCACTACTACACTAAGCTATTTGGAAAATAATTTCCAAGGCAGATTACTTCAAAAGCTTACAGCTGGATAAAAAAAACCAGTGTACCTTCTGTTAATGGAGATAGATTTGTACTATGTGCAACCAAATTAAATGCAATTAGATATTTTTCTAATAATATTACAAAAAATACAATGTGGGATTGTATCCACAGATATAATCTGCAGTCTTAGATTACAAAAACATGTGCAATCAGAGGGGTTTAGCAAATTTCCATTGCCACTGATCACCTGGCTGAATGGCTAATCTGTTTTTCCTCTTAAAACTTACTTGGATAATTGTTCACCAAAAAAAAATGTATAACATATTTGGATGCATGGAAGTATTATTTTCCCCATACATTCTTTGGCTAACCATACAGAAATCTCCCAGGTTAAGTTGCTATTATAGAAAGGATTCCTGTGGTGTGTGAAAAGCCTCACTGTGTACAGCTATTGAACTCAACAATGGCTCTGTGTTGGGGTGAAGGAAACCTATAGCTGGTGTCATTCTGAGGCCTTCACTGCAGGCATGAAGAGAAAGCACATGGCTGGGGGGGGGGAGAGGAGAAGGGAGTGCACAGCTGGCTCCGCCCCCAGGCCCAGGAAGTGCAAAGGGCCTGGTTGCTGGTTGGGAGGGCAGAGGTGAAAGCAGCTGGCTGATGCTCATTCCAATCTCCCTGCACCCAATTCATGTTATGTTGGCTCTGATCTGCTATTTGCATCTGTACTTGCTGGACCAATTTTGAGAGGCATACAATAGAAACAGTATTCAACATATATGCCTTTGATTATGACACAAGGCTGTACTAGTTTGAAAGGCAGTTTGGTGTAGTGGTTAAGTGTGCAGACTCTTATCTGGGAGAACCGGGTTTGATTCCCCATTCCTCCACTTGCACCTACTGATGTGACCTTGGGTCAGTCACAAGCTCTGGCACAGCTGTTCTCTCAAGGACAGTTTGTGTTAGAGTTCTCTCAGCCCCACCTACCTCACAGGGTGTCTGTTGTGGGGAGGGGAAGGGAAAGGAGTTTGTAAGCCGCTCTGAGACGCCTTTGGGCAGTGAAGGGCAGGGTATAAATCCAAACTCTTCTTCTACTACTACAAGAGGCCTCACTTACATCTTTAAGCCTTTTGCCATTCTATCTCTATTAGAAAAACCCTCTCTTTTTTAGTCCAGTATTGATTTGTTAATAGTTGCAAGTTATATCATGAGTCTGTAAGTATACTGTTGTGTATCCAGGAAAGACCGCGCATGCAGTCAGGTTCACACGTGGTCAGGCAAAGGGCCCAAGCTTTGCCTCCAAAGACAATAACCTGAATGGATCCTAGCGTGCACCTATCAGAGGGCTAGGATCCTAGAAGGGACCTATGGGATTAGGGTGCACTGTAAATAACCTATCATGGGTGCAGGTGTGTGTTTGGGTGTGGTGAAATTCAGGGATATAAGCTGGCCTGTGGCCCAGCAAAAGCATCTCAAGATCTGACTGTACTTAATAAAGTATGAGCTGTAATCACCCTTCAATGCATCAGCCTCAGTACTTTATACTGGCGATGAGGATGGGGTCCCAATGAGCGAGCCTGACTCTTCATCCAGGACAGCACTGAGCATCGATCCTGAGGAAGCCGCCGCACCCTGCACTGCTCCTGCACAGCACCGCAACATGCACCACTCACCAGGACACTGCTCCCCACTTTGCTCAAGAGTCATGGCTGTTGCTCTAGGACACCTCGAGGTCTTTGACCCCACACACCCCAAGTTCTGGGAATCGTGGGTAGACCAGCTCACCAGCTTCTTCACATACCACAAGGTCACCGATGCCACCAAGAAACAGGCTCTACTCCTCAGCACATGTGGGGTGGCCACCATTCAGCTAGCCAAGAGCCTCTTCAAACCCAAGACGCTCATGGAGAACACCTACAATGAGATCGTCGCAGTATTGATGAAGTACTATGTGCCAAAGCCCACCACGATGGCCAAGCGCATGGACTTCCAAGCATGCCTCCAAAAGCCCAGTGAGACACCTGCCACATTCACGGCTGACCTCCATCAATAAGCGATGGATTGCAGGTTCATGAAAGTGGAGGAGAACATCCTGACCTAATTTGTCTGGGGCATGCGGAATGCAAAACTCCATCACAAACTGGTAGGCACTGCCAACCTCAAAATAGATGGAGCCCTCCAGATGGCCACCGCATACAAGGGCTCACGCTGAGAACGTCCGCCATCATCATCATTAGCACACCACATGTTACTAGCTGTGGCATCTGACATCTTGGATGATGAGGAGGTCCTACAAGTCTGCCAACCCAACCACTGGAATCCCCAACCCCAGGCTTGGGCCACCGCACACCAAGGAAAGCAAGCAGTTCAAACATCCTGCACTAGCTGCAGAGACTCTCACAAGCGCAAAATGTGCCACTTGTGATGCTCTCTGCCAAACATGTGAGAAGCAAGGCCACATCGCCCATGCCTGCTGATCCCGCGGAAGTCAGAAAGCAATGTCCACTCACCAGGAGGATCTAGATCTGCACATGCTATCAACCACCACCAGCATCAGGTACTGAATCTGCCCCCCGATGCCCTGAATAAAATGCATGTTATGGTGTTAATTGATATTTTAATTGCAGCCCTGGACTCCGAGACCTTTGTGGCATGTCTCTGAACTGTGCTTGAGGGCTTCACCAATGCAGGCCTCAAGGTGAAGTGGGAGAAATGCATCCTGGTGTGTCCCGGGTGGAATTCCTAGGATTTGCTGTAGATGCCCATGGGATTCACCCCACAGATGACAAGAACCACGCCATCAGTCAAGCACCCACACCCTCATTGAAAGCGGAGCTACAGGCTTTTCTGGGACTCCTCAATTTTATCATTCCTTCCTCCCCAATAAGACCGCAGTCGTGGGACCACTGCACAGATTCTTAGATAAGCAGGCTTCTTGGGTCTGGGGTCCTACTCACAATGATGCCTTCCAGGCAGTCAAAGACCTGTTGGTCTCAAATGCTGTCCTCGCCCATTTTGACGAATCCCTGCCCATGGTGTTGGCGTGCAATGCATCTCCCTATGGGGTGGGGGTGGTCCTGGGTCACTGGCTAGCTGACAGTTGCAAGGTTCCTGTGGCTTATTATTCTCGCACCCTATTGGCTGCAGAGTGCAACTACATATAGATTGATAAGGAGGCCCTTGTTATCGTTGCCAGCGTGAAAAAAATTCATGATTTCCGATATGGCGTTCATGATCGTTACTGACCACAAGCTGCTGCTGAGTTTGCTTGCTCCAGACCACCAACCTCCCCCAGATCTTGTCACCCAGGGTGCTCCCCTGGTCTATCTTCCTTGTGGGGTATCAGTATGCACTGCTCCACTGCCCCGGTAAGGTGATGGGGCATGCCAATGCCTTGAGCTGCCTCCCACTGCCCTCCTCCGACCCACACCTGCCCACCACATTGCCTTGCTAGAAGACCTGCTCGATTGCCTGGTTCAAGTGGTGGAGATATCGTGCAACTCTGCCCAGGATTGCATCCTCTCCCAAGTCCTCAACTGGGTGGGGAGGGGGTGGCCCGCCAGCCCAATGGGTCCTCAGCGACTGCCAGCTGCTGGGATGAGCTGTCTTCCCACAAGGGGTGTTTGCTGTGGCAAGGTTGGGTGGTGATACCATCAACCCTGCAAAGCCGAGTACTCAACGCTTTGCACAAACACCACCCAGGGATAGTGAGAATGAAAGCCCTGGCTCGGAGCTATGTCTGGCGGCTGGGGCTAGACAGCGAGATAGAAGATACGGTTAAGCAATGCCAGAAGTGCCAGGAGTCACAGCCCAAGCCCCCAAAAGCTCTGGTGTGACCTTGGGAGTCATCCTACAAGCCATGGGCAAGGCTCCACCTGGACTTTGCCGGGCCCTTCCAGGGCCAGATCTTCTTTATTCTGGTCGATGCTTATACTAAATGGCTTGAAGTGATACCAGTGCCCTCGACCTCATCCCGATCCATCATCAGGGTGATGTGGTGGATCTTCAGCTCACACAGGATACCAGACTCACTAGTAATGGACAATGGCACAGCCTTTACTTCCTCGGAATTCACGGACTTTGTGCAGTACTATGGGATCAGGCACATCTGATCTGTTCCCTTCCACCCTGCAACCAACGGCCAGGTGGAACACATAGTCAGAACAATGAAAGAGGCACTGTGCTCCATGGATCGGAGAGACTGGGACTACAAACTGGCAGCTTTCCTGTTCGGCCAGCATACAACCCCTCACTCCACCACCAGCTGCAGCCCTGCTGAACTGCTCATGGGCCGCTGCCTGACGACCCATTTAGATCTCCTCCATCTGGAACAAGTGCCAGACCACAGTGCTAGCCTGGTAGACCAGGGGGCATCGAGGGGGTTCTTCCCTGAGAATCTGGTATACGCTCACAACTATGGCCGGGGTCCCAAGACAATAGCCTGAATGAATCCTAGCACGCAGCTATCGGAAGGCTAGGATCCTAGAGGGGGCCTATGGGATTAGGATGCACTGTAAATAACCTGTTGCCAGCTCTGGGATGGAAAATACCTGGATCCAGGAGAGGGTGGGATTTGGGGAGGGGAGGGGCCTCAGCATAGTACAATGCCATAGAACCCACCCTTCAAAGCAGCCATTTTCTCCAGGGGGATTGATCTCTGTAGACTGGAGTTCAGTTGTAATTCAGAGCTTATCTCTGTCAGCTGGAGATCAGTTGTAAAGGCAGTAGATCTCCAGGCTCTACGTGGATCCTGGCAACCCTAGCTTCACCCCTAAATATCCAGCAGTTTCCCAACCCAGAGCTGTACACCTTAATTGAGCCAGGGCTGCTGAATGGGGATGTGAATAGTAGCACTGGTTCTCTTCACAAGTCTTGGTCTTTGGGGGGTTTTGAGGGGGGGGGGTTGTATTTTGTATATTTTCCTAATCATTCTGTTTCATAGAGGATTTTTTTTTACAAAAGAAAACCACAATTGAACATATTATCAAGGGAAGGAATTGTATTGTGAAACAGAAAGAAAAAACATGTAAAAACAATAATTCATTGGATGGATCTGAATGAAATACCTTATAGAAATGCTAATTGATCCTTGGTATTAATAGGATTTCTTGTGTTAGTTTCCATATTATTGAAGAGCATGCAGGTCTACACTTTATCTTTTCTTTTCTTTTCTTAGAAACCAATACTAATCACATAACATAACATTCTACAAATAAGCAGGTGGGAAAAAGTGCACAGCTTGGTTCCTGATGTAACTGTGACAAAAATGGCAGCTGCATGTTAAATCCCAATAGGATAATGCAGCAATCCTTGAAACTTCTCCAAATCTATTATTCTGGCTGCAGCTGCTGTTAATATATTATCTCTGCCAACCACAATGATTTAATCTTTCAATATCGGTTAAAGGGGAACCGAAATGTTAATCAACAGTAGTTCATTGTAGTTCTCAAATCCATCATAGCAGACCACTGGAAAGAACTCAAGGGGAAACTGTAGAGGGGGTACATGTGGGCTTGGGTACAAGCATTTCTGATGAAGGGAGATTGTGTAGATTCATAACAGGGGACGTACTCTTTCAGCTACTTGGTGTGCATTCACATCTCTAATATGTGCTAGATTTTGTTTCCACATTAGTTCAGCCACACAATCCCAAAACAGGTTTCAAAAAGAACCTGCTCCTTTCATGTTACTTCCCTCTTTTTCTGCAGCTTGTGTCTTGATGTAGTGGTAGCCCACAAGTACAGTGTTGAACAGAGGTAGGAGTTGGGAGCACTGAAACCAGGATGTTTCACTACTCTTGCAGAAGTGGATCTGCTGAATCCCAGGGCAGTGTCATAATCCGCACTGATACCCAGTTTTCCTGTGTGGTTCAGAGTATTCTCTGCTCAGTGGCTAGATCCACAGCATCAGGATCTAGTCACGGTGATGTGCTCTGTGATGTAACTGAAGTGCCACTTTCATATGGAAAGATACCCATGTCCTCCTTGGTATAGCCCATTGTGATGTCATTATTCCTTCCTAAGTGGTGAGAAAGAACTTTCATAATAACAAGGGGGACATTGCTGTAGGCTTACAAAGCAAGAACAGCTTGAAAAGGCCAAAGGGGAGGGAAAATCCTCAAGTCCCTTGCCAGGAGATGACTGGAGTGGCATGTCAATGCTGTCTGACATGTCCGTGCTGCCCAGGCTGTCACTGTTCACCCTGCTGCCCTTGCAGTCATTGCTGCACAGCATTTGATTCACCGAGGTATTATGACAGAAATGAGGAAGATGAATGCTGTTTGTGTTGGCGTTTCCTGTGTACTGACGAGCGGAACTGTGACTGTTGCTACTGCCCGCATGCTGAAGATGAACCTTGCCAGTGCTTTCACTGCTCATGCTCAGAGAACCCCAATCTTCGCTGCTGCTGCTGCTCCTGTGCTAATAACCCACATTGCAAGTGCTGTTGCTGTACACCTGAGAATACGGAGTGTCAGTGCTATGAAAGCAGGTGTTGCACATATGTTCCCAATCCTTACAGGACTCGACACAGAAATGAGTAAGTGCCACAAAACTGTGATTTCTTTTAAATGATTGTGCAATACTTTCTTATGCATCATTTATCACCCATATGATTTCTCAGAATCTGGGTATAAGAAGAGAAGGGGGTAACCTGGGACAGTGACTGAGAAAAGAAGGAAGACATAAAAGGGTGAGTAAGGAAAACAATCTGCTTAGTAAAGCAGGATCCACTGGTAAGAACACAGAAACATAAGAAGAGCCCTGCTGGATCAGACAAGTGGTCCATCTAGTCTATCATTCTGTCTCACACAGTGCCCAACCAGTTCCTCTGGAGGTCCAGCAGTGGGGCAAAGAGGCCAAGGTCTCCCCTTGATGTTGCCTCCTGGTGCTGTTATTCAGAGGTGCCTCTGGTATTCAGCATGCTTCTGAACAAGAAGGTTCTCTTTAGTCACCATGGCTAGCAGCCACTGATAGACATCTGTGGTATGCTGGTACCCTGTCATCCCAACATTCTATGTATTCTTCTTCAGTGAATACTTATTCTGGCTGCTCCAAATGTCATGCACAGAGTGACACTCTGACCTGGCTAACTGCAACCTCTTCCAGTCCCTGGCAAGTGCCCTCAACCAATACCTGGCATGCAAATGGTATGATTTCATTGTAAACAGGATCTAAGATGTCATGTTTTCCATGGCATGTTATTCCAGGGTGCAACCAGCAGCATGAAACACCAGAGTCTTATATCCTCCACTCTTGAGAAGGGCAGTCCAACCAGCACAACCAACTCTGTGGCATGCTGGTGATTCTGATGGCTGCTTCCCCACCCAATTTAAAGTACATGGTAACTGCCAAGAGATGCTTCAAAAAAAGATCCCAATAAAGGAAAGCTGTATCCTAACTGCGCTCAATTAATTTTTTAAATATTAAAGTGAACAGAATACAACAATTATTCGTGAAATACAAAATACATAAGATGAGTACAAAATATATACAGGTATTCAACAATTATTGGTTGTTGTTATTAGTTGTTAACAATGATCTCTGGAATGTTCAACCGTTTCGAAATATCTTCTTATGTAATGTCTCTGGTCAGTTTTTCAACTGGTACATCTCAAGAAATTCATGATTTTCTTCGATATGTCAACACATTACTGAGAGAAAGTTCTTGATGATTCTACACTGGTGGTGTGATGACAGTGGTGGTGGCAGTGTAACTGCTTCCCAGTGGGGGAGTCTGCCAGAGTCTTCTGACTTATTTCCCGCATTTTGCCCTTGTCCTGAGTGGGAGGAAAGCATGGGGCTCAGCTTGGTGTGCCTGGTCTTGCAGCAGCAGAGAATTTGACTTGCTCCGT
Organism: Gekko gecko; assembly: GCA_029375565.1. NCBI lineage: Eukaryota > Metazoa > Chordata > Lepidosauria > Squamata > Gekkonidae > Gekko > Gekko gecko. Next base: position 98,165,839 of record JAPDNY010000008.1, read on the forward strand.
AAGTTATGTTGTATGGCTGAACAGTTGAGATGTTCTAACCTTCCCCTCTGGCTGATCTTCCAGCCACACAGAATCCACCAATGAGAGCTCCTCTTCCTCACTGAAGAAGTGTTCTCACAGTAAAAACTTGTGATATTTTCCTTTTCCCTACCACAGAAAAGCAGAATTCTAGGTGTAAAAGGAGTTTAAGTGTGTACATGCATGCATGCGTGTGTGTGTTTCACCTGCCTTTTTCTCAACACAAGTCCAGAAAAAGCAATAAGGTACAGTTGGAGTATTTGGAAAAGACAGGACTGCAAGTGCGCAAAATCTATTATCAGAAAAGGACTTTATGAAGAAGACGTTTCCTAGATCCAGATATAAGTTGCTCTGAATCATCCTTCCCAGGGAAATTTTCCTGGGCTGGATTCTAGCAGCTCAGAAACATGACTCGTCAGATAATTGTGCATCAGGGCAGGCACACACCGGAGGCAACAGAGAAAGGCAAAAGTCACCCATTAGCCATTTTGACAAATTGGTCTCTTCCTGGACTCACTCTCTGGTAAAGCTTAACAGCAACAGATTTTTTTTCTATCCTTTAGCTGTTAGCCATTCACCCTATTGTTCTCTGTCCCCATTTGCCTCCTTTGTCTCTGCCTTTCTTGAACTTTAGGGTGTTTGCCTCTGAGGCTTTTGAGAAGAAAATTTAGAGGGGTGAATCAGCATTTATATTCAAAAGAACATGGTTACTGCTATTTTCTTTGTTTTCCTCAGTGAAAATGTCTGGGTCTGCACTCACTCATTATAATTTCTGGCATCACTATAAGATAAAACATACCTAACTACAGGGGTTTATATACCATTACAGGAAACAGACGTGTGAGGGAATTCCTACTTGTCTCTTTGCAATTAGGATTGCTGTAAAGATAGAGGTTTTCCTAGTACTAGGCTCTGAAAATTGTGGCTTAGCTGAATTGATAGTTAGAAGTCCTTTGGCTTACTGTTCATTTGTTTTCAGATACGTATACGGCTATCCCAAAAGAAGAGCCAGAAGCAACACATCTGTCATTACTCTGGAGAAGGATGCATCAGGACACGCTTTTATTGACCAGCTGACTTGCCCCCTGTGTAAAGAGCTGTTTCTCCATCCATTTATGTTGCCTTGTAATCACTGCCTTTGTGAGAGGTGTATCAAGAGCAGCCAGGAACGCGCTGAGGTCATTGAAAACTTCTTTATCATCACCTGCCCAATATGCAGCAAGGCACATTGCCTCCCATTTGCTAATAAAATACAACTGAGGATGAATTACTTAAGAGCCAGACTGGCTAGGAGATATATGCGACGGTATGGTTTCCTAAGATGGAGATTTGACAAAAGCAAAATACCAATCTATTGCCAAGTTTGTATTGAGCGGCGACATGCTATCAAAAGATGTATGACATGTCAACTGAATTACTGTAATATTTGCTTGGCAGCATACCATCAGGACGTCACCACTCAAAACCATGTATTTACCAAAGTCAGCTATGAAGTCTGGGAAGAGAAAAACTGTTTGCTCCATCCTGATGCATTGATCTCCAGATACTGCCTTGATGACCACGAACTAGTGTGTGATTATTGCAAGGAATCATGGCATAATGATCACGAAGTAGTTGGATTGCCAGTGGCATGCTCGAAACAATCCGCTGCATTATTCAGTACTATTGCAAAGTTCAAAAAAGGTTCCTGTTTGTATTTCATTCTACTCTTTCTGCTTGTTCTGTACTTAGATAATTTAGCATGCCTCACAGTGTTTTCCCTGGGGCTAAATAGTTCATGAGTACAGATGGTAACAAGCTGGTGGATTCTGACCACAAGAGGAGAACCTGTATGATAGTGTGATCCAGGGATCAAGACTTGGATAGTCTAAGAGAAACCTTGGTCCAAGTTCTATCTCTGCTGTAGTCTTACTAGGTAGCTTCCATTTCTAATTTGTGAAATGAGATGGGGGGACACATCATACCTTCATGCTTTTGTGAATGCTGCTATGTACCCTCCCTTAAAGGCCTCTAAATGAGAAGGGAGAGGTAAAGTCAGCTTTCCTGTATTCTCTGCCTCCCACACAGTGGAAGTCTTTTATTAGGCTCTTCCTCCATCTTGACCCTCAGCATCTAGGTCTTTGATTTCTTATCACCTGGCTCAATTGGCCAGCAGCTGTAATTTCTCTCGGTGACCCCAGATGGGCACAAGGTCTCCTATCTGCTGTTAAAGAGAATACTATTAGAGAGCTTTGATGCAATCATAGGAAAGAAGCAGCACAGTTTGGAGGCGGTGATACTCACCCAACATCTTTCAGAGTCATGTTCTTCCTTCTTATTTCCTAAAACTATGCATTGGTAGCAGTGGGAAATTTAGATGTACCCCAAAAGCTTCATTCATTTTTATATGTACCCCCTCCCATCATGTTTTCACATAGATTAAGAAAATTAAATGCCTCACCTGTGTTATTATTTTGGTCCTGGGTTGCAGAGCACTTGTGCATGTAATTGTATGTGCATAATCTCTTCCTTGTAACTAGGAATCATGCAAAACCCAGCATCCTAATTGTATACAATTAGAGTGTACAGTACATAAAGTGGGATGCCAGTGTGGTGTAGTGGTTTACTGCATGGACTCTAATCTGGGAGAACCGGGTCTGATTCCCCACTCCTCCACTTGCAGCTGCTGGATGACCTTGGGCAAGCCATAGTTCTGTCAGAGCTGTCTTTGAAAGAGCAGCTCTTGAAAGAGCTCTCTCAGCCCCACCTACCTCACAGGGTGCCTGTTGTGGGAAGGGGAAGGAGTTTGTAAGCTGCTTTAAGACTCCAAGTGAAGAGTGGGGTATAAATCCAATCTCTTCTCTTCTTCTTCTTCTTCTGCATGAAGACTGAGTATGGGGTCAGGGGCATGAATCTGCTCACCACCACATGCTTTCATTTTACACACAACTGAACATCTGAACCTGTGTGTTACCTGCATGTACTTGAGGTTTTTTTCTGATTTTCATTTTTGACTGCAATGCTTATGCTATTTCAGATGCACCTCTGGAGTAGCTTCAAGAACAAACTATTGGAAGGCATAGAGAACTGCTATTGGAGGAGAGGGATTGAAAATCCCAGTGGGTACATGGCTTTACTCAATGTATCTAAGTACAGCTATGGAACCTCTGTGTGTTAAGTACTGCAAAGTCACTTCTGACTTATGTGACTTTATGAATTAATGTCCTCCAAAATGTACTATCGTTAACAGCCATTCTCAGGTCTTGAAAACTGAGGAATGTGACTTCCTTGATTTAATCAGTCCATCTGATGTTAGATCTTCCTCTTTTCCTGCTGCCTTCAACTTTTCCTAGCATTACTGTCTTTTCCAGTGAGCCTTGTCTTCTCACAATGTGACTAAAGTATGATAGCTTCTGTTTAGTCATTTTAGCTTCCAGGAAGAGTTCAGGCTGTATATGATCTAGATCTAGAAATCTATGAAATTTACCTCCAAGAAAATCATGTGGGACACAGTTGTAAGAAGGGTCTTTTCGGGGGGGAGCCCACCGGAGCGCAGCTCCGGGAGCTCAGAAGCCAAGCCCCGCCCCCAGCCGGCGTCCCGGAGAGTCTTTCAGGCAGCCGAATGTCAATTTCAGCTCCATTATATCCTATGGGCCATTGAAGTCAATGGTGAAAACATAGGGTATATTCTAGGGGCTGGAGGGGAGGGGGTTTGAGAGAGAGGCTCGAAACTCACAGGATAGCTGATGGAGCCTCTCCCCAAGATACCCACCAAGTTTCAAGAACATTGGACCAGGGGGTCCAATTCTATGGCCCCCTAAACAGGTTGCCCCTATTCCCTCCATTGTTCTCTATAGTGGGAAAAAAATAACTTATTTTCTCACCATAGAGAACAATGGAGGAAATGGGGCAACCTGTGTGGGGGCCCATAGAATTGGACCCCCTGGTCCAATGTTCTTGAAATTTGGTGGGTATCTTGGGGAGAGGCTCCATCAGCTATCCTGTGATCTTGGAGCCTCTCCTCAAACCCCTCCCTCCAGTCCCCAGAATATACCCTATGTTTTCACCATTGACTTCAATGGCCCATAGGGTATAATGGGGCTGAATTGCCACTGAATTTCTTTCATTCCCTCCTTTCCTTCTTTCTTTTTCCTCTTTCCCTCATTCTTCTCTTCTCTTCTCTTCTCTTCTCTTCTCTTCTCTTCTCTTCTCTTCTCTTCTCTTCTCTTCTCTCTTTCTTTCTTTCCCACCTTCTTCTCTTCTCTTTTTCCTCCTTTCCCTGTTTCCCTCCCTCTTCCCTCTCTTTCTTTCTCTCTTTCCTTCCTTCTTTCCTTCTCTCTACTCTCTCTCTTTCCTTCCCTCTTTCCTCCTTCTGTGGCCCAACTCTAGTGAGAAGGAGTTTAAACTTTAAACCCCTTCTCTCTTAGCTCCCCCACCCAGACCAGCTGGGGAAGGGAAGGGGAGGCTTTTGAAGATGCTTCCCCCCCTTTTGCTTCCCCTTCTGACATCACTTCCGGTGATGTCAGGGGGTGTGGCATATGCTAATAGCCTAATAGCTCATTAGCATACCATATGCTAATGAGCTCCTGCAGCTGTTCTTCTACGAAAAGACCCCTGTGTAAGATTATCTTCCACAAACCACCTAACCCTGAGTTTTGGTCTGAGCATGGCTTTAATATCACTAATATTTCTTCATCTGGATTGCAGATTAGAATTAATGGGATCCCCTCCCGCAAATACTTGGATCAAAGACAAAAGAAGTGCAATTCATATCTATTGTCATCACTGTTGCTTTTGATGTATTCACTGTCTTTGTCTAAAATACCACCTTGGTCCAGAGAAGTATGATCCATGAATATATTCTCTTTCACATCTATGGATCTGGTCCCACATGCATGCACCTGATGTCCTAGTGTGCAGCTGAGTGCAGATGGATCTCAAGACAAAGAGGAATGTCTTTGGAATCTATGTGAAACACAGGGTCAATCTAAGTTTCAGATCATATATGATTATTTTTGGGAATACTTGGAATCTCTGGGAATTATAAGCCGCACTGGGACCTGAAATGATATAAATGTAAGGCAGAAACTTTTAAATAAATTTTCCACTAAAATAGCCACAACAAAATCTCAGTTGAACAAATCTACTACATTTTAGCCATTGAATCTTGAAGATTTTCATAAACAGACTTTTGTAACTTGCTGTCACCCTCTCCCCTCCTGTGATTCTTAGAACAGAGCCATTCTATGTCTTGTACCTGTTGAATTAAGAGTGGGTAACCACCATCCTTTTGCTGTAATGCACAGTCTGAATCAGTTGTCTGAACATATGTGCTGTATCTTTCCAACAGAGGGGGGGGAATCAAAATTCTTTGCCAAATATCATCCTCCATGCACACTTTTGGAGTTGTTGGGGAAGTTAATGTTGACAAAACTCAAATATGCTAACAGTCCTACTCGTTCAGTTACAATGGGATTTACACACAGGCATCCATTTAAACATGCATTTAGATTTTTATTTGCTAAATACAAATGTTCATGTCTGGCTGATGTATAGATGTATCATCATATGCAGCCCAAAGCAACAAAAAGTCTTGCTTTGAGGTCGGTGTTCTGTTTGTTGGTTGGGGTTTTTTTTCACTCGCCAGAATAGCTGGCAGAGCATGTATGTTCTACTGATAATAGCAAATGTCATGCCTGTACAGAATACATGTCCTTGAAATTACTAGTGATGTTGCATCTTCAGTTGGAATTTGTTGCTCTGGAATTCAGGATCTCTACAGGTGCTCTGACTGAAGTTAACTTAAGTTGAACCCTATATCAGTTTAGAAGTCTTATATGTTTTGTGAATAAACAGATTGTTTCAAAAGCAGAGAGATATAATTATTATCTTTATCTTTGTGTTGCAGTCCGCTATGTAATAGATAATGATCTAATGGAAATCCTTGTATTAAAAAACAATTTTAAGTCCTACAAAGAAGTAAAAAGAAAGGAGATCAGAGATGGTTTCTTCAGGTTACGGAACATACTTCATGAACGAGAGAAAGAGATGATGGAAGCAGTAGAAAACCTTGAGATTCAAAAACAGAGGAAACTTGTAGAATATGTAGAATACACAACCAAAAGAATTGCCCAGATGGACAGCCTCATGCAATATTCTAAGGAAGCTTTGAAGGAAAGCAGTCAAATAGCATTCCTGCAGTCTTCAAATTGCTTGATAAGTGAAATAGAAGACATACTTGAAAATGTTTACCAACCAAGTCCATGTCTCAAAGAAGATCCTATTAAACATCTTAAAGTCAACTTTGAAGAACTTGCAGAAACTTTGCAAACCATTTTCCCATCAATTAAAAGGAAAATGGCAGCTGATAAATCAACCAAACGCCCTTACCCTTGCTCTTCTGACATAATGATTCCAAGGTATATTTCCAGCGCACACATTCAGAAGCCATTAACACCAACACGAAGTCAGTCTTTATCAACACCAACAAGAAGTCAGTCTTTATCAACACTAACTTCACAGAGTGAAGAGAATCCGGTAGAAGTTGAAAGACCCAAATCATTGCCTCCTCCTAATTTTAGAGATCGTGGATTGTATGCTTTTTGGGATGCATCTTTAGATAGTTCAAAAAATGAAAGAAACTACCAAACCCAAAGTTCATATTTTAGTCCAGAATCACTTGAAGAATCAACTACAGTCCCTGGCCTTGTTGTTATTTATCAAACAGTTGTATACCCAACTGCTGCCAAGGTAAGGAGTTTATAAATGTTTCTTGCATCCTGACCATACTAATCGACAGAATTCTTAGATAGGCAGCCCAGTCCTGCTGATATTGGAAAATCCTCAGGGGGAAGTGGCATGCATGAATGCTTTGCAGTCCCAATCTCCTTTCTCTTTTGTATTTTCCTAGTAGGACACAGTTCCAGAAATGTGGTTACAAATGCCAGAATCTAAAAACATCAACATTCTCTTACCAGGTTCTCTGCACAATGGATGAATCTAAAACCCCATTTCTTAGGATCAAACTAGACATGACAGCATCCTTGTGGCCACCATGAGGTTGCCGCCACCATTTTAAATCCTGACTGGGCCTACAATGTGCCACTCTAGGGCCACTCCCTCCCCCATATGCCCTCCTGGCATTTTAAAATGGTGGCCATAATTTAGTCCTGAGATACCTTTGCTTTACTCTTTGAACAGCTTGACATATTATCTGTTCTGGCAACATTTGGATGAAGGAAACATGCTGAGAGAACCATGGTATGGCTCCTCCTTTCCATGTCAACATGATTTTTCTTGGGGACAAGGGTAATATCAATATTTTTCATACAGAGTTGTCAATTCTAATTTGGGAAATTTTTAGAGCAGAGCCTGGGAAGGGCAGAGTTTGGAGAAGGGAGGGGCTCAGCAGAAATGTGATGCCACAGATTCTCCAAAGCTGCCACTTTCTCCAGGAGAAGTAATTCCATGAGAACTCTAGGTCCCATGTGGATGTTGGCAGCCTATTCTTATAGTGCCTGAGTAGCATGGGAATAAGAAGAAGTCACCCTTATTCTTCATGGGTAGATTAAGTTTATGTGATATGTCACGGAGTGCTACCTCTGTCCCAAGTGAGAAGAGATTCAGTAGCAAGGAACCTCTAAACACTGGTGACAGAGGAATGCTATTGCCCTCTTGCCCCACATGTAATGTTTAAACAGCATTTGGCTGGCCACTGCATTAAAAAGTAAAATCGATTAGATGGAGACCAGTGATTTGCCCAAGACCAAGACACAGTTGTAGCTTGAATGCAAAACATCCTTTTGACTCACATTTGTTGAGAGGGAATTCACCACTAAATTAAATAATCACTAATCAGGGTAAGGCAGGGGTGGACTACTAGTTGGCTGATGTGTGAAACAGGATGCAAGATTAGATGGCCCACTGGTCTGTTCCAGTAGGGCTATAAAGTTCTTCCGTTTTTATGACTAGCTGTTTAATGTTCAGGGAAAGTTCCCCAAGGGCTGCTGCCTTGGAGGGTAACTGGTAACTAGGAGCAAACAAACCCAAGCCCCAGGAGCTCAGTGAACACAGTGACAAGTGACAGCTTGCTGGTTTGTTTATTTATTTATTTATTCCATTTGCATCCCGCCTTCCCCACAAACAGGCTCAGGGCGGCTTACATTACTCGGTGCAGAGTACCATAAAATCCACATAAAACATTTAAAACATTATAAAACAATGAGATAATCATAAAGTGCTAATAATAGTAATCATCATTAATTGAGATGGCATGCTATATGATGTACCAAGCAGACAATTTCCAACTCCATGATCTTCTGGTGTCACACGATGATATGGCTCGATCTCAGGTTTGGGGCTGGCCCATAACCACGGATGTTGGTGGCAGTGGTGACGGCAGCTCCTGGTTGAAAGCCTGGTGGAAGAGCTCTGTCTTGAAGGCCCTGTGGAACTGTAGAAGATCCCGCAGGGCCCTGATCTCTTCCAGGAGCTCATTCCACCAGTATGGAGCTGCCACCAAAAAGGCCCTGGCCTTGGTAACAGCGAGCCTGGCATCCTTAGGCCTGGGAGGGTCAATCGGTGTTATGACCCCAACTGTAGTGCTCTCTGGGGTATATATGGGGAAAAGCAATCCCCCAGGTATGTCGAACCCTGGCTGTATAGGGCTTTAAAGGTGAGTACCAGCACCTTGAAGCGAATTTGATATGCTATTGGCAGCCAGTGCAGTGCCTTCAGCACAGGCTGGATGTGCTCCCATGTAGGAAGGTCCATCAAAAGCCTGGTTGTGGCCTTCTGCACTAGCTGCAGCTTCCAGATTTATGACAAGGGCAGCCCCATTACAGTAGTCTAATCTCGAGGTGACTATCACATGGATCACTGTAGCCAGGTCATTGCGGTCGAAGAAGGGAACCAACTGCCATATCAGCCAAAGATGGTAAAAGGCCGACTTATCAGTGGCTGCTACCTGGGCCTCCATTGTTAAGGAGGTATCCAGGAGCACTCCCAAACTCCTAACCTCCGGCGCTGGCACTAATGGTGCCCCACCAAAGGTCGGGAGTGGAAGACCCATCCCCAGCCCACCCCGACTCAGACACAGGACCTCCGTCTTTGCCGGATTTAACTTCAGCTGGCTCAGTCTAATCCAACCAGCCACGGCTTCCAGTTCCCTGTCCAGATCTTCCAGTTTGGAGTCCGACTGGCCACGCAACATCAGATAGAGCTGGGTGTCATCAGCCTCTGGGCAATCTGGGCAAAGGGGCGCATGTAGATGTTGCCTCCTCCTAAACTGCTGGCAGTTTATTTAGTGCAAGAGGAAGCAATGAGTGAGCTGATGCATCCATTTATTTATTTGGTATAGTTGACTGGTGTAGCTGGGTATCATTGGCGTAGTTGGCTAGGTCTGCACTGAGTGGCCCCTGCAGTGCTGTAGCAGCACAAGGGCACTTAGTTTGGCCTGTTTAAATTCCCATCCCACCTTTGGAGCAAAGGAAAGTGGGTTCAGTGCCCATAAGGAGCCACAGGCACCATGAAGATCCTGAGCAAGATACTCATCTAGTCATTACTCTTCACCAGAGTGTTAGGACTTGGGCAAAGCAAGATGTGCAGTTTAGAAGACAGAACAAAGTTAGAGTCTAGTGGCACCTTTCTATCTGAAGATAGTAATAGGCAATTACTGTCCAATCTGTTTTTAAGCCAGCCTTTGAACTAGCCTGTCTCCCTTCCCTTCCTCCACAAATGAGTGCTGTCCCCTGTTAGCCTCCCTGGCACTGTATGTGAGTGCAGGCAGGGTACAAACTCTATTAACACCATGTCCACATCTGCATCTGTGTACTAGTGCCATCGAGAGCCGCACAACTAGGTCTGCCAACTTAAGGGCATCTACAGTAAAAATCAACCAATAATTATTGTCCCTGTTTTTTTGCATTTAAGATGATGACTGAGCACACTGTGCACAGTGAAAAAAGACTGCCACTGCAGACATCTCTGAATACCATTTTGAAAACCATTTCTGTACAAAAAAGTCATTTATTTTTGTTGTCTGATGCTGAGTGTTCCTTGTTGTGCCACCTGTGTGGCATGAGAGCCAGTTTGGTGTAGTGGTTAAGTGTGCGGACTCTAATCCGGGAGAACCAGGGTTGATTCCCCACTCCTCCATTTGCAGCTGCTGGATGGCCTTGGGCAAGGCATAGTTCTATCAGAGCTGTCCTTGAAAGAGCAGTTCTCTTAGAGCTCACAGGGTGTCTGTTGTGGGGAGGGAAAGGGAAAGGAGTTTGTAAGCTACTCTGAGACTCGGAGTGAAGGATGCGGTATAAATCTAATCTCTTCTTCTTCTTCTTCTTCTTCTTCTTCTTCTTCTTCTTCTTCTTCTTCTTCTTCTTCTTCTTCTTCTTCTTCTTCTCATGTAGCCTGTTGAAGTGTGTGTGTGTGTGTTTGGGGCAGGAGGACAAATAATAGCAAGAGCATCTTCTTCTCTCCCACATGGTGAACTCTCTTATGTCTTTAAATTAGTCTTAAGCTTTGTACTCTTTCTCTCCCACACTGAATGCACTTAACACTGTTTTAACAAGTATTTTTGGATCCTTTCTCCATTTGTCTTAAAAATGGATCAAGGTATTTGAATCTTCTCTGTCAAGTGCTCAAGTGATAGTTCATGTAGTAATGGGTGAACATGAATACACATCTACAAAATTGCAACAGGAACGTTCACAAACATGAGCAATTTTGCCCATGTTTATATGAGGCGGGGAGCATTTGGAGTTTTATTTTATTCTGTATATTTTAAATTGAGATCTGTAAGTCACCTTGAGCCTCAAGGAAACACAAGAAATAAATAAGTAAACAAACAAACAATGCACACCTTAGCCTACAAACCTTATGTCTCCACTAATGGATGAGAGTAGCCGGGCAAAGCCAGGTAAAAGGCCAAACAAACAAAAACTGCATTCCCATGAAATCCAATAGGAAGATATGCTAGGCAAATATGGGCAGAGAAATAGCCAGTTACTTCTTCCCACCTTGGAAAATACAATGTTTGTGGTTTGGAAGAGGGCTGAATATTGCCAGTGAGCATTTTGTCAGTCTTTTTGAGTACAGCCAAAATTCAAGGGGGTCTATGTCCAAGTTTGTGTTTTGAGGCTCCTGCATGCAGTTGATCAGCATCACTACTTTAATTTTAAAAATCACTGTCATGTGCTTTCTCATGTGCTGTCATGTATCACAAGCATTATCTAAAACAAGTCTAACTTTCCACATTTATTTATTTATTTTAGTAGACTTATAGCCCAACTGCCCACTCACCCCTGCACAGCAAGACTCGGGCGGGTAACAACAAAATTAAAACAATACCATAGGTTAGTTGCTGAAAACAATGATCAAAGTAATAAATTAGAATAAAATCAGATGGTGGTATATGGCACAGAATAGCTTAAATTATTCAACATGAGGCCATGCAGACTGTGTATTGGTGAAACTGGTATGATAACAGAATGAATGGTGGAGGAGGGAGGGGATGGGAGAGGCCAATTCAGATGGAAAGCTTTGCTGCCTCAACCATGGGCCTGGTGAAACATTTCTGTCTTACAGGCCCTGCAGAATGGCATCAAATTCCACAGGGTCTGGATCTCATCTGGAAAAGTATTCCACCAGTCTGGGGCCAGAGCTGAAAAGGGTCTGGCCTGGGTTGAGGCTAGGCAAATATTTTTCGGGCTGGGGACCATCAGGAGGTTATTATCTATGCAGTGAAGTGCTCCTTCAGGGGCATGCCGGGAGAGACATTTCTGAAGATATGATGGTCCCAGGCCATGTAGGGCTTTGAAGGTTAAAACCATGAACTTGAACATGATCTGGTATTCAACTTGGAGCCAGTGCAACTGCTATGTGTGTATGCTTGAGAGAGTTCCCTTCATTAAGAAAGGTCTTAAGTTAGGGTCTCCTTGTGTGTACAGTTTCCCTAACCTAGGGCGCGTATAGATTCAGGTGGGTAGCCATGTTGGTCTGAAGCAACAGAACAAAGTTTTAGTCCAGTGGCACCTTTAAGACCAGCAGAGTTTAATTCTGGGTATAAGCTTTCATTTGCATGCACACTTCTTCAGATACATTGATTTGAAACAGACTTCCTCAAACCTTACATATAGGTAGAGATGGGCAGGGGTTAGTTGCCAGGAAGGGCTGGTTAGAGTGTAGATGCATAAGTAACTGGGCAATAATCAGAGGCCTTTTGGGCGGGGAGCGCACCAGAGTGCAGCTCTGGGAGCTCAGGAACCAAGCCCCGTCCACAGCCCCTGAGACTCTTTCAGGCAGCCAAATGTCAATTTCAGCTCCATTATATCCTATGGGCCATATTCCGGGGGCTGGAGGGGAGGAGGTTTGAGGGAGAGGCTCCAAACTCATAGGGTAGCTGATGGAGCCTCTCCCCAAGATACCCACCAAGTTTCAAGAACATTGGATCAGGGGATCCGATTCTATGGGCCCTTAAACAGGTTGCCCCTATTCCCTCCACTGTTCTCTATGGTGGGAAAAAAGTAACTTGAAATGAAATGTCTGATCAAGCAAATCCGTTCCAAAAACCAATGGATGAAATAGGAGCACTTCCCGACCACACCAAACAGCACGTCTGACCGCAGCCATACTTTCGTTTACATGTGATTTTGTGTGTGTGTGTCCAGAAGTTTTTATATGAGAACTCATTCAGTCATGCAGTTTGTAAAGTAGGATGGTTTCTACTGTGTGATAAGCTGTTTGTATTGGTATTGTCTCATTGTGTGTCACAGTATAGTATCCCATTTGTTTTCTGAATGGGTCTGTAGGTATGTACCTACATTATTTGGGGAAATCTCTAATGTCCTTTATTAATCATAGAATATGATGAGCACTGAACTGGAAGATATGACACAAAGCAGATTTTTTTTAAGTATCAGTTTTATTGACTGCCAATTAGTAATCACATCCCTAATTGTGTGTGATATTCATTGAAATTCTCTGTGATATCTCTTGAATTAAAATACAGAATGAAAATATGTTCCATGGTGCATATCTTTGTACTCTCTAGATTTACTGGACATGTCCTAAAGAAGATGTAGACAGTTTTGAGATTGCTTATTATGAAGTGTTTGAAACGGCAGCTGACAACCTGGTCCGGACCAGGCTAATAGAAGTAATAACAGGGATTCGACAACAGAATCTGGAGATCCGTAATCTGTTACCTAATACAGAATATATCTTTAAAGTTCGGGCTGTCAATGCTCATGGACCAGGCCTATGGAGTGAAGTTTGTAAGGTACAGTGTTGTTCTTCTTCTATATATTTGTCTCACAAGTATTATAGGTTTGTTCCTCAAAGAAAGGAAGTCCAGTTTTCTCCTCCTCTACCATCAACACTATTCAATGGTAGAATGTGTTTCACTAGGTTCCGCACATTGGGCCATGGTGAAGCTGGCATGGTGTCACTCAGACTGGCCTATTGCTTACATTGAGCCACTAAACATACAGCTATGTTTAATTATTCTATACTGAAAAGAAAACGTTACACATGTAAAACAGTACATAGTTTAGCATTCCCACATCTGTGTTGTTGTATCAACTGGAATATTTGTGGAACACATTAAGTTCTTTTTGCCCCATGCACTGGTGGGTAGAGTTGCCACAGAATATCACCTGAAGGGAAATACAAAGCAAAATTGTATGTTCTTCTGCAGATAAAACTATCTTTTTTTTTTGACCCCCCGAAGGGGAATTTTTTTATTTGCATTTTTATAAAACTACAACAGAAAATAGGGAGGGGTAAATCTACAATCTAAAGGAGAAAGTAAAAAGAACCTTACTAAAAACCCAAGTGTGGAGGTTATACAATGCTTATAAAGTAGTTACTCTTATTCAGTTACTTTGAAACATGAAGAGTGCCCGCCAATCATTGCTTCTGTTGACAACATCAGCTTATCAGACTAAACAAAAAGTAATTCCAAAGTTAAAATACACATAATCACAGCTCTTAAGACAAATCGGCTTCTCCTTCTACGCTTTGCTCCTCCCCATAGGCAAAATATTTAAAACCAATGATCCCTCAGCAAGAACATTACAACAATTTATCTTCTTCTGTCTTTGATGTATCTTCTTTTTCCATTAGCTTTTATAAATCTGGATCTGTCCATTCATGATGTAAACCAAGTTCCTTTTTCCAGGGACATCTTTGCTTCCTTAAACATCTTGAATCATAAGAGATCTTCCTTTTGTTGCATTAAAAGCACGCTTGTTGGAGAATCCAGCCTTTCTCTTGGCAAGCAGATCTTGTGCAGTTGGGGTAGCGAACCCTTTACTCTGAACAAATAAATCACTTTTCGATCTGCTTGCCAGTCCAACCACAAGAAAAACTAAACTTTAGAATCTCCTTACCATCCATAAGTCTCTATGATCAAAGATGTACGCCAAATACTGTCTCTTTAAAAGTATAGCTGTTTTTAGTACAGATCCAGGTCGCTACTCCACTTTAGCCACCAAGGGACCCATGATTTACTTTAAAGACAGAGGCCATGGTTAGGTCGCATGACCTCCCTTTCCATTATTCTCCTTCCCGAAGAAAGCATTGGTCCTGGCTCCCTCTTCGCCTCTCATTGCCATCTTTTGGGGATGTTTACATTAGCCAAGGAAGAATGCCAAAGTCTCTAAGGTCTGTTTATACACCCAATTTTCTTTTGGAAAGACTCTCTGTTACAGTCCATTGCCACAATTTGATCAGTCCCTTGAATCATGCTTTCACATTCGCTTAAGCATCAGGAGAAAGGGCGTCCCCTCCCCCCCTCCGCTTGTAGTAGGGGGACTTCACATCTAGGCTTTGGTGTCTCATTTCAATGAAAACTCACTCATCAGTCCTTGAATCAATCCAGCAAGTCCTGGGATGGCCCCTGGGATCACGCCAAGCAGAGAAAATTGTTAAACCTCCAAACGCTTGTCCCGGTCAGCAGCTCTGGTACCAAACAGTCACATAGCGGTAGGACCGTTGGAATGGAGGAGCACCTCAATTCCCCAGCATTGCTCCAGGGGAGAGAGGACGGTCGCCCCCCCCTTCAAACTGCCAGTGTGCAGATCATGCCCCTGGATCAACCAGGAGGCATGTCTGCTAACGA
This sequence comes from Gekko gecko, assembly GCA_029375565.1. Taxonomy (NCBI): domain Eukaryota; kingdom Metazoa; phylum Chordata; class Lepidosauria; order Squamata; family Gekkonidae; genus Gekko; species Gekko gecko. The sequence goes on from JAPDNY010000008.1 coordinate 98,180,954, forward strand.
GTCGCCATAGACCGGAAGCCTGCAGACAAAACTATCTAAGGAATTCTGAAACAAGAATTCTGCAACCAGTTAAATTCCTCAGAGAAGCTCTGTACATCCCTATCAATCACCAATTGAAAATAATGCATTATTAGTCTAGCAGAGAGGGAATGAGGGAACGTAGCAGGCTTGCAGGAGGATCATTCTGTCTGTGGTTTCATGAAGAAAAATGTCGGAGCTCAAAGTACCTGTAACATTTTTGATTATTATGAAGCTAGAAATAGAAGTCTTTGGGAAAAAAATGTGTTGAGATACTGGCTCCACGTGAGGTGAGGAATGCATATGTGGGGGTGTTACTTACTATTCTGCTCAGCCCACACTTGGGGCTCTGTCTCTGATGTCAGCAAGTGTTCATGCAGAGACAAAATATTTGCCAAATCCAACATGCATAGACTCTGTATTCACAACTGAAATGCTACATTAATTGTTGGAATTAAACTGTGTATACTGAACCTATATGCACTGAATTTGGCCCCATCCATCCATATGTTACTATGCCTATTGGTATCAAAGATGGAAGTATCATGTTTGGCTGGCAAGAAGGTGAAACACAGGCCCTCTCCCAATGCACACAGACATATGCTCCTTGTGGTACGCTGAGCCAACATATCATCCAAGCTCCTAACTAATAGGGTTTGTTTGGGTTTCAGAAGAATTGGAGGCAGGCAATAATCAAACTGAAAGAGCTTTAGGGAAATGGCTGCAGAGCAGAGCAAGGGAAAACCATTGTTAGTCACTGATCTAGAATTTGTGCCTATACGAGCACTGTATTTTCATCAGTGAATAACAGCAGCAAGTAACCATCCAACAGCCAACCTACATTTACCCCCCCCCATCTTCTCCTTCCCTCTCCTTGGCAGTTTCTACCAGGAAAAACTATGACCCAGTTGTGCAGTGCTAGCTACCATGCCAGGCCAAGTTCTGTGGTGCTGGCTGCCAGCCCAGTTATGTAGGGGAGGGGACCTGCAAGGACTTGCGGGGGGGCACCTCACTTTCCCTGGGATCCCCCTCGTCACATTATTTCTTCTTTTCCTGCCCCTGGCAACCCCATATCCTCACCACTGACTATTTTTTCAGCAAGGTCTTTGCAGTATTTGATCTATTTTTTTCCTATATAGCCCTTTGACCTACCATTAATAATGGTAATAAATGATCTTGACCCATTTTTTTTCCTGATAAACATTTAAATAAAGGGGGATCTACCATGTCTTTTCCAAAGCAAGGAGGTACAATTCAGTTGTAGCCCTTATTGCATTTTACATTGAAGTTTTGTAACATCAGTCACTTCAGATGAGCTGCTCGTGCTGATTGTCTTGCTCCACACACCAACCATTTTTATTGGCATTACCCCATGCAGCATCCATCTGTTTCATCCAGGGTGTTCATTACTACCACCTGTTCCTATTCATTCCTACAACTCTTATACTGCATTACTGATCATCCCCCATCTTACTGAGGCTGAATGGCTTATATCAGATTAGGAGAATTCTACAACCCAAAAGCCCTTCCCTCCATGTTCCTGAGTTCTGAAAGCAAGATAGATTGCCAGCACTTTTGTTCCAGTAAGACTCCTGTACCTTTGAAGATTGCATTGACAGACTGCTGGATCACTGGTAGTGCTTCCCCTATTACTGCATGTTCATAAAAGGCTCAACTGAGCTGGTCAAACAATTGTTTGTGAAATAGCTCCATGATACTAGTGGCAGGCTAGAACAACTGAGCTGGCAACACCAAAGCAGAGCTGCTGGATACACACTGATCACTAGGAATGGGCATGAACCAGGAAAATGCTGTTTGGTTCGTTGTTCATGGCATGCCTGGTTCACAAACCACAATTCATCATGAACTTTTTGGTGCCAAACTGGTTTGGTTTGTGACATGGTAGAACGCCTCCCTCCTCAACCTGCTAGAGACACCAGACTCGCAGGGAATCTCAGGCTGACTCTTCTACCTGCCCTCCAACTCTGGTGAGGGTTGGATTTACAGGGTCCATCCCCCCAAAGAAGGTGCCCCCAGGAAAGTGCTTTCTGGGGAAATGGCAGAAATGACAAGCACAGGTTCAGGAAGTTCAGGCGAGTATAGAATGGACCTTGTGCAAGCTAGAGGTGCCAAACTTGGAGGGGACCTCCCTCTGATGCTCCTCTACATGCTCTCCAAGTTATGTGCAGGTTGGACTTAAAGGGTCTGCATTATGCCCAAGTCCGTAGCCAGGAATTTCTAAATTGAGGGGCATGTAATTTAATTAACTTGATCAGTGTGATGCAGGGGAGAAAGGTGTGGCACAGGGGGAAAGCAAGGAGAAGTGGCGGCCACGGCAGCATGGGGAGGTTCACGGTGGCTGCTGCATCTTACCAGAAAGTCAGGGTCTGGACCAAAAGGAATTTGGGGGGCTTTGGTAGGAAATCAGGGGGCTGAGGGCCTGAATGCCCCACTGTAGCTGTGGGCCTAATTAATGCCCTCCCCAAAAAGATGCCCCCAGTAAAGTGCTTTTGAGGGAAATGTCAGGCACAGGTTCAAAAGTGTATAGAATGGACCCCCTGCAAGCTACACACACCATACTCACAGAGAATCTTACCCTGCCTCCTGCTACTCTACAATCTCTCCAAGTTGGGGGCAGATTACATTTCTGGGGTCCCAGCTATGGGCCCCCAAAAAAGTCTCCCACATTTATACCTACCCACGCCTCCTGAGTGTGAACAACTGGCAGCCAGCACCTGTGTGCCATGAGAGTGAAAGTGGGTGCAAAAGGTGTTCATCATGTGGGGAAGAAGTACTCCACCCCCTGCATACCACAGGCCCCCATCCCCAGAGCACCAAACCCCTCCTACCAGGCCACTGGAGCCCAGTCCTAGTAGGGCATCATCACCAGGGTTCTCAGAGCCTCCTTCCCCTGATCTGTTTCTGGGGCTCTCCACAGGCAGAAAAGAGTTGTTAGCACCATCCAGAGATACCAGCAATTGCTAACACCCTTTGCAGAGGAGGACTCTATGATTCAAAGGATGGGGAGAAAGCAGTCACTCACCTCGTCAGTGAGATGATTGCTGTGGATGATGTAGCCTTTTGCCAGCTGCAGTGGCAATGGTCAAGGTTCATCTCTCCAGAGTGTAAGGCAGAACTGTGCATTTCATGGCAGACCTCTAGAGCAGCCAGCAGGAATGTCAATGCATGACCCAGGCCCCAAGAGGGGCAGTCCTGCCACTGGGCTACAAAGTGGCTCTGCTCCATGTGCAGGGGATGGGTGCAGACCACACTGCACAAAACACCACCACTGTGATACAGAGTAGCCTGAGGGAGTGGGTGGGCAGCAGCAACATAATCTGTGGACGTTGTCACCAACATGCTGGCAGCTGGTGAAGGCTGTGCACCTCAAGGGCATCATCTGCCTGGTGCACATGCTCTAGCTGGTAGTGAAGGATGCTCTGCAGTTGGGGAGCTCTGATAAGTCCACCTGGGATACTGACCTCCTCGAAATGTGGTCCTTGCTTGAGATCTGGCAGTGCCTGGCCACCCACTTCTCACACAGCATCAAGTATGCCCATCTGCTGCATGAGAGGCAGGGGGAGGAACTCCACCTACACCATGATTGATTTATTTATTGCATTTATATCCTGCCCTCCCCACGAATGGCCTCAGGACGGCTCACATTTATCGGCACCATGTGCCAAATCAGCATAAAACATTTAAAAGCAAGTTAAAATAATCATACAGTAAACAGTTAACAATTTAGTGCTCACAATGGTGGTCATTCCTTCAGTAAATTAAAGGTGGCATGCTATAGAATGTAATTCTAAAATCCCGATTCAGTGGTATTCTGGCCTCCCACAACACTGTGGCTCGATTTCCATGCAGGGCCAACTCTCTACCATAGATGTTACTAATAATAATAGTTGGTGGTAGTGGTTGGCGTCTCCTAGTTGAAAGCCTGGTGGAAGAGCTCCATCTTGCAGGCCCTGTGGAACTGTACAAGGTCCTGCAGGGCCCTGATTGCTTCTGGGAGCTCATTCCACCAGGAAGGAGCTGCCACCAAAAAGGCCCTGGCCCTGGTAACAGCAAACCTGACATCCTTAGGGCCTGGAATAATTAATCGATGCTGTGACCCTGACCGTAGTGCTCTCTGGGGTACGTATGGGGAAAGGCGCCCCCCTAGGTATGCTGGACCCTGGCCATATAGGGCTTTAAAGGTAAGTACTAGAAATGAATTTGGTATGCTATTGGCAGCCAGTGCAGTGCCTTCAGCACCAGCCGGATGTGCCCCCTTCTAGGGAGGCCCATCAAGAGCCTGGCTATGGCATTGTTCACTAGCTGCAGCTTCCAGATTTGTGACAAGGGCAGCTCCATGTAGAGAGTGTTACTGTAGTCTAATCTCAAGGTGACCGTTGCATGAATCACTGTAGCCAGGTCGTCGCGGTAGAAGAAGGGAACCAACTGCCAAATCAGCCAAAGATGGAAAAAGGCCAACATTGCTAAGATGGGATCCAGGAGCACTCCCAAACTCCTAACCTCCGGTGCTGGCACCAGTGGTGCCCTGTCAAAAGTTGGGAGTGGGAGCATAGGACCTCCGTCTTCACCAGATTTAGCTTCAGCCAGCTCAGTCTAATCCAACAAGCTATGGCTTGCATGCCTGGTCCAGATCTTCCAGACTGGGGTCCAACTGGCCACCCAGCATCACATAGAGCTGGGTTTCATCAGTATACTGGTGACACCCCAGCCCATACCTTCAGGCAATCTGGGCAAGGAGGTGCATGTAGATGTTAAACAACATTGGGGAAAGCACCACCCCCTGAGGCACACCACACTCACATGGGTGTGTCCTGGACTGCTGTTCCCCTAGCACCACACTTTGTCCCTGACCCTGGAGAAAAGAAGCAAGCCATTGCAAGGCAAGCCCCTGTATCCCCATGTCAGCAAGGCAGTGGGTCAGCAACTGATGGTCAACTGTGTCCAATACAGCCGACAGATCTAACAACAACAGCACTGCCACACCACCCGGATCCAGATGTCTCTGGAGGTCTTCATTAAGGGCAACAAGCGCTGTCTCCATCCCGTGTCCTGGGCAGAAGCCAGACTGGAAGGGATCTAGGACAGAAGCATCATCCAGAAAGCCCTGTAGCTGTATCACCACCACCCTCTCAATCAATTTGCCCAGATAGGGCAAGTTGGAAACCAGCCAATAGTTGGCCAATGTGGCCAGATCCAAAGTTGTTTTTTTCAGGAGAGGCTGGACCATCGCTTCCTTGAGTGCCCTCGGGAACCACCCCTCAGAGAGGGACTTGTTGATAGTCTCCCTTAGGGCACCTCGGAACCCCTCATGACCTGCTTTGATGAACCAGGAAGGGCACAGATCAAGGCTGCATGTGGTTGGGCATACAGCCATGAGCAATCTGTTGACTTCCTCCAGGCTGAGTAGGCTGAAACAATCTAAAGCCAGAATCAAAGATATGCAAGGGGCCTTGAGTTCACTCACTGTTTCAACTGTGGTGGGTAGGTTGTGGCGGAACGCCAAGACTTTATCCATGAAATAGCTCGCAAATGCCTCACAGCCAGTATGATAGTATGTTTGATGCAGCAGAAGAGTGTGGTGCAGAAAGTCATCTCCTTCATGACCATCCTTCATGGGAAGAAGAGCTCAGCATAAGCTCCAAAGACTGGCTGACCCACTCCCAAATGGTGCATGTCCTCAAGCCCTTCCAGGACACCACTGACATGCTCTACATCCATTTGGCCAGTCTAGGGCCAGCCACCCCCCTTATTTGAGAACTCCATTTTGGAGCTGGGCCCCGAGGGGATGGTTATTCTCCCATGGGTCAGGGGCTTGGTAGAGAGATTGCTGGTGGGCATAACCATTAGGTTGCATCCTCTCTGCAAAAAAGGGGAGTACAAGCTGGACTGTATCTGTGACCCCCAGATAAAAGGCAGCATTGCTCTCCTGAATGCAGAGCTCATGTAATGGAAGTGTCAGCTCTGCAAAAAAGTGCAGAGATCACAGGCCAGCATACATGGCCAGGGAGAACATCAGGAGGAAGAGGCTGGGAAGGAGGAGGAGCCACAGTCCAGGACCTCTGCCTCAAATAGCCCGACCAGGGAAAAGCCACACTACTGGTTGACAGTGGTGAACTGGGAGGTCAGTAGCAGCAGGGATGCCAGGCATGCAATATAGAGGATTCAGTAGAGGTGATGGTGAGGAAACACCTCATCAAGTCCCAGCAAGGGAGAGGAATTCACAATCAGGAGAGCATAAAATGTGGGTCCTCAGCTGAGCCACTTGGTGTGAGCAGACAGACAGGCTGGCTCACAGCCCTGAGTCCACCTAACACCCTAACCCCAACAGAGGAAAGGTGTTCATGTTCACAGTCAGGAATAAATGAATGTGCTCTGCTTTTAACAAGTTATCTGCCTCTCTGTCTAACCACCAACAGCTAACAGAGGACAGGCTACAGAGCTGAGCTGAAGGTATATATACCATTGTGATCCCATAGAACAGAACAGGGAGTTTGTTGTTGGCAGCCAGCAATGTCAGTTAAGCTTTGGAGGGCCCTCTTGGTGTTTCCAAGGCTAGAGAATTCCACCCACCCAGCACTGGTTTGAAGTTTTGTAAACACTTTAATTGAGTGGGACAGTCTGTCTGGAAACATATCCATTCATGAATCACCATGAACCAACATGAATAGCATGAAAGTTTGTGGAATATTCATGCTGGTCACTCTGCCAGAAACTTAACTTCATGAACCACAAACCAGCCAAAATTCATGGTGAACTTTAGTTTGTGAGCCAGTTCATGTCCCTCTCTACTGGTCACAGCAGCTGTTAGTTCCACTGCAGGCTGAGCAGATGGCTAGCATTGTACTGTGTAAGGAGTCCATCCTGGCTCTTATCCCTCCCAAATACGAAGAATCAAATGAGACAGAAATGCAGTAATAAGCCCTATTCCATAGTAGCAGAAAAGAGCAAGGGGACTCCAAAGCTTTGCACATTAGAGTTTTGCAGCTTTCTCAGTTTCAAGCAGAAAAAAAAAACCCTTGGGGGTTCCAATATGGTGGACCGTACCTCTTGGGGGACATAGTGTAACTGCTGAGCCAATAGTTTCATACTTCCAGTATGGAGTTCAATTGGAACTGTGCCTTCATGTTCTCCTGGGACTTATCCATGGGGCTTTGATCCTGCAATGTAATAGGTACCGTAAGTGATACTTACCAGCTGTAACAGCGGTCGGTGTGGAGTGGCTGATCGTCATTGTGCTCTCTTACAAAGGGGTTACACTGGCATGACATTGTACTTAAAGCTCAATGACATGCTGCCAGACTATTTGAAAGAGCACCCCCTTTCTACATGGCATTTTTACTGCTAGATAATGTTCACAGAGTAAGTATGGTTGAGGTTAGGGACAGTATTAATATATGGGAGACATGAAGATATCCTGAAGTCACAGCTTGAGACATGGCATCTTTCTCCTTTCCTTGCTTACCTGGGTGGGGATAATTGACCTAGTATCTTCAGCTAGAGGATGGAAGGACTCCATTTGCTATTTATATCTTAAGGTGGAGTACTTGTAAGTGTTCTGAATAGAGCTGTATTATACATATGCTATATCAGGGTCCCCAGTTTTGCTGAACCTGTAGACACTTTTGCAATTTTAAGAACACCGAGTGGGAACCACCACAAAATGGCTGCCATGGCCCTGGGCCCCAACCATAAAACACTGGGAGGTACCAAACCAGATGTCTTCCTATGATGAAGACCACTGCTTCTATAGGGGTGCTCCCTCTGCAGACACAAAGGTCTACTGGGATCTTCCTGGGATCTACTGAAGCACCTCCTACTCCAATGGGAGGAAAGCCTGCACTGGCTCTTTGCTTTGAGGAAAGTAAGAAAAATGAATGACAAATGCATTTGCTGCAGAAGAAAAAAGAGTATGCCTTTTCCCATTTCTACGTAAGTAGAAGATCAGAATGTAGGAATACTGGTCAGGAAGGGCTTTTTCCCCAAAAAAGAAAAATGACAAGAGTGTCTAAAGGGACAGTATGCCATATTAGCTCTCTTAAAGTTCACACTTGGATGGCTCATACAGAAAATGTTTCAAGCAGAAAAATTTGCCACATATCACATCTGAATAAAGGCAGAAAAATAAGGCAGAAAAATAAAGCAGAAAAATAAGGCAGAGTTCAGTGGGTGTTAACTGACATTGCCAGCATTCTCTATTAAAATTGAAGGGACACAGGTTAATTCTAGGCCATATGGAGCTAATCCTTCTGAACATCCTACCACCAGCAGCATCAGTGAGTCTCATAGCCAATGCCAATCATGTGAAGCATTTTGCAAATATACCCTTAGATATCTTTACTGATAGCTGCAGTGGGAAGTATGTCGTAATTTTATTTCCTGCAATATCTACCTCCACAATTAGTGATTGTCTTGTTAAAAGCCTCTGAAGATTTCATTTTTGTTTTCCACTAGGTGATGACTCAAGATGTACGCACAAAAGCAAAAGCCAGATGGGGTTTGCTGCGAAATATTCAGTCTGCTTTCCGCAAATAACTCTGAACTGCAAACAAACCAAACATTTTTTTGAGAGAAAATACAAAAGTAAGCTACTGGAGAGAAAGCAATTATATTTTTCTCATATTCTTTTTTTAAACTGAAGTTAGCTTCCAAGTGGAGATCTGAGGGTAAGCCCTTCAGAATAAAGATCTCCCAGCAAATTAAAGTCTTGGCCCTTGTCTTTTATTTTATTTGTTCCGGACATTCTTCCTAAACCAGAGGAAAACATTGCACTGTACTGGAAATATATAATGAAAAATCCCTGAAGCCAATTCTCTGATGTAGCAGGCCTTCAAAGAAATATAACACAGACATTTTCTTTGTTGAAATTTGCCAGGTTCACACTTTGATTACTTTCGAAGGAGCCAGTCCTGATCTCATTTGAGGAAGATGGCATGCATGAAAATTACTTTCCAGAGAGGTGCCTGACTCTGCCTACTATGATTTTAATTTTACCTACAACTTATTGACTGCTCCATCGTTACATTTTGCACTTTACAACAGACTTGTACCAACTTCTGCTTCCAAGACTGTCATACAATTTTCTACTAACTGCTATGTTTTTATCTTGGAGCCATAGTGTTGTCATTTGAATCATGTTTTGCATGCAGAAAGTTCAGTCCCTGGCATTCTTCATTACATGATCTCAGAACCAGAGGCTGGGAAATACCTTTCTCTATGAGACTTTGGAGAGCTGCAGCCCATCAGTGTAAATGATATGAAGAAAGGTGGACCAATGGTCAGACTGAGTATAAGGCAGTTCCTGTTTTCATCAGTACATGCTGCTAAAAACAGAAAATTACACTGTCTAGTCATAATAATAGCCATGCTGGATCAGACCAAAGGCCCATGTAGTCCAGCATCATGATCACACAGTGGCCAACCTGCTGCTTCTAAGAAGCCCATGAAAACAAAGACTGCAACAACAACATCATGCCTGTGTTCCCCAGCAACTGATTTAAGGAGGCATACTGCCTCTGGTACTGGAGGGAGCAGATATTCATCATGATTAGTAGCCACTGAAAGCCCAATCCTCCTTGAATTTGTCCACTCCCTTTTTAAAGTGTTCTAAATTGGCAGCCATGACCACATCCTGTGGCAGCACGTCCCCCAAATTAAATATACACTGTGTGAATAAATGCTTCCTTTGTCTGTCCTGAATCTCCTACCCTCCAATTTCTGTGGATGAGCCCAGGTTTTAGTATTATGGGATAGGGAGAAAAGTTTTCCCTATCCACTCTCTGCACACCATGCATAATTTTATAAACCACTTTATGTCTCCCCTTATTTGCCTTTTTTCTAGGCTAAATAGCCCTGAGCCATTTTAACTGATCCTTGTAGGGCAGTTGATATAGTACCCTGATCATTTTGGTTGTTCTTTTCTGCATCTTTTCAAGCTTTACAATGCCTTTTTTTCAGGTGCAATGATGAGAACTTCTGTATGGGCAGTTTGATTGCAGCAGTTTTATTCTCTATTCCTGTTCCAATTATGGCCAGCATGGAATTTGCCTTTTTTCACAGCAGCTGCGGACTGGAGTCCTTTCTGCACTTGGATCTCATCCCTGGTTTTATCAGAGTTCAACTCGCAACCTTGTGTTTATCCCCGGTTATAACAGTATCTGTTTATCCTGGAACAAGTGTGGGGCGAAACCAGGGGTGACCTCAATGTAATGTGGAAACAAAAAATATCCTGAGATAATTACGGGGTGAACTCAGGTGCTGTGTAGAATGTAAGTTCAGGGACAGGGTTGAACCAGGACTTAAAGTCTAGTGTGAAATCACCCTGGGTTGACTTTTTCATCAAACTATTTACTACCATCCCAGTGTCCCTTTCTTGGTGTGATCCTGCCAGGTCAGATCCCCTCAGTGCATATGTAAAACTGGGATTATTTTACCCCAGTATGCAGTGACTCACATTGAATCTCATTTGCCATTTTTACACCCATCCCCCCAGTCTGAAGAGATCTTTTTGAAGCTCTTCACAATCCATTTTCATCTTAACCACCCTAAATAATTTGGTGTCATTTGCAAATTTGGCCACCACACTACTGACCTGTAATACCAGGTCATTTACAGACAAGTTTAAAAGCACCAGTTCCAGTACAGATTCCTGAGGGACCCTACAGACCATTTATTCCTACCCCATGTTTCCTATTTTTTAGCCAATTTTCAATCCATAAGAGGAGTTATTGGCCTATCTCATGACTCTGAAGTTTGCATTATTTGATGAAGGACTTGATTAAAAGCTTTTTTGAAGTCCAAATAAACAATGACTACTGGCTCATTCTTGTCCACATGTTTATGACACTCAAAGAACTCTAAAAGGTTAGTGAAACAGGATTTACATTTGCAGAAGCCATGTTGTTTTTTATTCAGCCGGGCTTGTCCTTCTATATGCTTGACAATTTGATCCTTAATAATGCTTTCTATCAATTTACCTGGAACAGATGTTAAGCTAACTGGCCTGTAATTTCCCAGGTTCCTCCTGGATACTTTTTTTAAATGTGAGTTACATTGGCCACTCTCCAGCCCTCTGGTACATAGGTTGATTTTAGGGACATTTTCCATATCTTAGTTAGAATATCAGCAGTTTCATAATCCAGTTCTTTAAGAATTCAAGAATGGATACCATATGATCCTGGTGATTTGTTTGTTTGCAGCTAACTAGAAGTTCCTCCCTTGCCACTGCTATTTGCCTAAGCTTCACATCTTCCACTCCTGAAAAAATCCATTCAGGAACTGGTATTTGCTTAATACATCAACATTTATTATGTTTGAAAGATCAGTGAACAGTAGTTTACTATGACAGTTAACAGACAAATGTAAAATTAATATACAAAGATTCTTAATTATACACAAAGTTTATTAATAGGTTTGGAATATCTGCTTTCTTACGAACAAAGCCTCAGAACAGAATTTGGCCACTTCAGAGGTGGTCTCAGGAAATTGGTCTGCAAAGAGAAAATATCTCTCTCTCTCTCTCTCTCTCTCTCTCTCTCTCTCTCTCTCTCTCTCTCTCTCTCTCTCTCTCTCTGAACTGAACTGAACTGAACTGAACTGAACTGAACTGAACTGAACTCATTTGGCAGGAACATGTACATTGAGAGTAGAGAATGTTTAGGTATCTCCCTTCCAATAGTACTGAGGGCAGGCAATTTAAATGGGCCAGGGTGAAAGCTCTGTGGTATTTGAGGAATTCCTAAGCATAATGATAGTTCACCCACACACAGTTTTGGCTGTGATTCTCTGTTGCCAGATAGAAATGTGCCCGAGCTCTGTCAGCTTGGAGAGCTCTGTATCACAGATTTGTTGTTTAAATATTTCTTTAGCTCCTGAGAACCCATATTTGCCTTATATCTTCAGCAGTGAAGACAGATGAGAAGAATTCATTTAGTCTTTATTGATTAAAGAGTACCTTTAGTACTTTTTTAATTCCATTGCCATCCAATGATCCAACTGCTTCCCTAGCTGGTTTTCTGCTCCTAATGTATTTAAAGAATTCTTTGTTGTTGATCCTTATGCTTTTAGTGATCTGTTCTTCAAAATCCATTTTTGCATCCCTAATTGTCTGATTGCATTTCCTTTGTTCCTTGGTAAGGTAAGGTAAGTAGACTCCTACAACAGGAGCCATATAAATACAAAGTGTTTTAAAAGGGGGGTTATAGAAAAGTATTTGTTTAAAAACAATTATGAAGCCAGAATGCCAGCAGGGGGTTGGGGGCTATCCAGTGTTTTGCATGGAGTGTCACATGTATGACTATCTGCCCACTGGTCAGAAGTCTTGGGTGTGTGCTCGGTGCAAGGAGCTCCTGGTTCTCAGGGAGCGAGTTTGCTCCCTTGAGGCCAAGGTGGCTGACCTGGAGAAGCAGGGACAGTCAGTTAGGTGCACGGGGAAGACTCTCGGGGACTTGTTAGATATGTCCCACTCTGGATCTGGCAGCCCGGCTGCTGCCAGGGAGCATGAGGGTCAAGGGGAAAAGGGGCACCATGCTGAGGATAAGGGGAATGTGCCCTCAGAAGGGACCTCTTCTTCAGCTGGTGAACGGGTATCCTTTCGTACCAAGGAACCGTCCCTGGGAAGGGTGGGAGGGGGCTCTTGGTAGTTGGTGATTCGATCCTTAGGCAGGTAGACAGCTGGGTGGCGAACCCGCGTACTGACCGTATGGTGACTTGCCTGCCTGGTGCGAAGGTAGCGGACATTACGCGTGTTTTAGATAGGCTGGTAGATAGTGCTGGGGAGGAGCCAGTGGTCGTGGTGCACGTCGGCACCAACGATGTGGGGAAATGCAGTCGTGAGGTCCTGGAGGAGAAATTTAGGCTGCTGGGCAGGAAACTCAAGGCCAGGACCTCCAAGGTAGCCTTCTCGGAAGTGCTACCTGTTCCACGCGCAGGGCTGGAGAGACAGGCACAGATCAGGAGTCTCAATGCGTGGATGAGACGGTGGTGTAGGGGGAAGGGTTCAAGTTTGTTAGGCACTGGGATGCTTTTTGGGACAAGAGGGAGCTGTACAAAAGGGACGGTCTCCACTTGTCCCGAGAAGGAACCAGGCTGCTGGCGCTCAAAATCAAAAAGGTGGCAGAGCAGTTTTTAAACTGAATAATGGGGGAAAGCCGACAGGAGATGAAAAGTCTCTGGTTCGGGATGGCTCATCTCAAAGAGATGAAGGGGTAGCTATTACTTTTGTACAAGGAAATGGATTACAATTGTCCACTGAGACTGTGGCTAATGATAGGAACTGCCTGGCAAGGTCTCGAGGCAGCAAGAGGAAGGCTGTGGGCTTAACAAACATGGGAAACTATAAGTGTTTATACACAAATGCTAGAAGTCTCCGAGGTAAAATCGGGGAGTTGGCATGCTTGGTGTTGGGGGGAAATAGACATTGTGGGTATTTCAGAAACTTGGTGGGATGAGGAAAATCAGTGGGATACGGTGATTCCTGGTTATAAATTATATCGGAGGGATAGGGGGAAAGGGTTGGAGGTGGGGTGGCTCTGTATGTCAGAGAGGGTGTACCGTCCAGTAAGATTGAGAGGGTAAGAGAATTGGATTCGCTTCTGGAAATGCTATGGGTTGAAATAGTGGGTCCAAAAGGAGGCTTAACAGTGGGAGTTTGTTATCGCCCACCAGATCAAAAGATAGAGGAGGATTATAAAATGATGAATGAATTAAAGATAGTGGCTAGACGAAATAACTGTGTTGTAATAGGCGACTTTAACTACCCACACATTGATTGGGTCAATATGAGTTCTAGTCGGGAAAAAGAGATTGCGTTCTTAGACACTCTCAATGACTGTGCTGTGGAACAGATGGTCACAGATCCTACCAGGGGAGAGGCGATCCTGGATTTGGTCCTAAGTAACACCCAAGACCTGGTGAGAGATGTAAAAGTGATTGCACCACTTGGGAACAGTGACCATAATGTCATTGAGTTTAACATTTGTACAGATAGGGAGTTGCCCAAAAAGACTGACGCAACCACTTTTAACTTTAAAAGGGGTAACTTCTCTGGTATGAGGGGACATGTGAGGAAGAAATTGAAAGGAAGAGTGGAGAAGGTCAAAACCATTGGGGAAGCTTGGAGACTATTTAAAAAGACAATCCTAGAAGCTCAGAAAAAATATATACCGCAGGTTAGGAAAGGTACAAATAGGTATAGAAAAAAGCCTGCATGGTTAACAAATAAAGTAATGGAAGCTGTAAAAGGTAAGAAGGATTCCTTTAAGCGGTGGAAAGCTAGTCTTAGTGAGGTTGATAAAAGGGAACACAGACTATGGCAAATAAAATGCAAGTCTGTGATCAGGCAAGCAAAAAGGGAATATGAGGAGCATATCGCAAAAAACATAAAGACCAACAATAAAACTTTCTTCAAATACATTAGAAGTAGGAAGCCAGCCAGGGAGGCAGTGGGGCCCTTGGATGACCAAGGGGTAAAAGGAGTAGTGAAGGATGATAGGGAAATGGCTGAGAAGCTGAATGCATTTTTTGCCTCTGTCTTCACTGTGGAAGAGGAGAAGTGTTTGCCCACTCCAGAAGCACCGATTTCGGGAGGGGGTTTGAAAGACCTGAATCAGATTGCGGTGACAAGAGAGGAAGTCCTCCGACTGATGGACAATTTAAAAACTAATAAATCACCAGGCCCGGATGGCATTCATCCGAGAGTTCTGAAAGAACTCAAATGTGAACTTGTGGATCTCCTGACAAAAATATGTAATCTTTCTTTAAAATCTCTCTCCATTCCTGAGGACTGGAAGGTAGCTAATGTCACTCCCATCTTTAAAAAGGGCTCCAGGGGAGATCCAGGAAATTACAGGCCAGTCAGTCTGACATCGATACCGGGTAAATTGGTGGAAACTGTTATTAAGGAAAGAATTAGTAGGCACATTGATGAACAAAAACTATTGAGGCAGACTCAGCATGGGTTCTGTAAGGGAAGATCTTGTCTCACTAACCTGTTAGTGTTTTTTGAGGGAGTGAACAAACATGTGGACAAGGGGGACCCAATAGATATTATTTACCTTGACTTCCGGAAAGCTTTTGATACAGTTCCTCATCAAAGGCTCCTAAGTAAGCTCAATAGTCATGGGATAAAAGGACAAGTCCTCTTGTGGATCAAAAACTGGCTTATAAATAGGAAACAGAGAGTGAGTATAAATGGGAAACTTTCTCAGTGGAGGGTGGTAAGCAGTGGGGTACCACAGGGATCAGTACTCGGTCCGATGCTTTTTAACTTGTTTATTAACGATTTGGAATTGGGAGTAAGCAGTGATGTGGCTAAATTTGCAGATGACACGAAGTTGTTCAGGGTGGTGAAAACCAGGGAGGATTGTGAGGCACTCCAAAGGGATCTGTTGAGGATGGGTGAGTGGGCGTCAACGTGGCAAATGGGGTTCAATGTGGCCAAGTGCAAAGTGATGCACATTGGAGCCAAAAATCCTAAATATAAATACACATTGATGGGGTCTGATCTGGCAGAGACTGACCAAGAGAGAGATCTTGGAGTCGTAGTGGATAACTCGCTGAAAATGTCTAGACAATGTGTAGCTGCAATAAAGAAGGCCAACGCTATGCTGGGGATTATTAGGAAGGGAATTGATAACAAATCAGCCAGTATCATCATGCCCCTGTATAAATCATTGGTGCGACCTCATTTGGAATACTGTGTACAGTTCTGGTCACCACATCTCAAAAAGGATATTATAGCATTGGAAAAAGTGCAGAGAAGGGCAACTAGAATGATAAAAGGGTTGGAACACCTTCCCTATGAAGAAAGGTTAAAATGCTTGGGGCTCTTTAGCTTGGAGAAACGACGGCTGAGGGGTGACATGATCGAGGTTTATAAGATTATGAATGGGATTGAGCAGGTTGAGAAAGAAGTACTTTTCTCCCTTTCTCACAATACAAGAACTCGTGGGCACTCTATGAAATTGCTGAGCAGTCGGGTTAAAACAGATAAAAGGAAATACTTCTTCACCCAAAGAGTGATTAACATATGGAATTCACTGCCACAGGAGGTCGTGGCAGCTGCAAGCATGGACAGTTTCAAGAGGAAATTAGATAAACATATGGAGCAGAAGTCCACCAGTGGCTATTAGCCACAGGGTATGGATGGGAACTCTCAGTCTGGGGCAGGTGATGCACTCTATTCTTGGTGCTGGAGGGGGCAGCAGTGGGAGGGCTTCTGGTGCCCTGGCCCCACTGCTGGACCTCCGGATGGCACCTGGTATATTTTGGCCGCTGTGTGACAGAGTGTTGGACTAGATGGGCCATTGGCCTGATTCAACATTGGCTTCTCTTATGTTCTTATGTTCTTATGTTCTTATGTTTGTGCAAGTTTGTGTTGATTTTTGTTT
Source organism: Gekko gecko (assembly GCA_029375565.1). Lineage (NCBI taxonomy): Eukaryota > Metazoa > Chordata > Lepidosauria > Squamata > Gekkonidae > Gekko > Gekko gecko. The sequence goes on from JAPDNY010000008.1 coordinate 98,197,378, forward strand.
GCCTCATTTGGGTAATACTTCCAATTTGTGAATGAAGCCTTTTCACTCTAAAAGCTTTCCTCATCCTGCTTGTTAGCCTCTTAGACCTCAAAGAGTTTGTGACCTCTTGACTTTGTACTACCTTTCCTAACATGTGGTATAAATTCTAGCTGAGCCTCTAGTATTGAGGCTTTGAGTAACCCTCAAGAGATTTGATCATCTTGTGTGTTACTTTCAACTTCTTTAAGAACTTTCCCATCTTAGTGGAATTTTTTCTTTTGAAGCCAAAGATGACCAATTGGCATTCCCTGGCACTTTTCCAAACACATGTAAACTAAATATGATGCCATTGTAATCATTGTTTCTAATCAATTCAACCCATCCACACCTTGCTGTAGGTCCTGGACAACACTATTGAGGATTAAGTTCAGGTACACTTTCCCTCTGGTTAGTTTCATGAAACTAACCAGAGGGAAAGTGTCATTCATTATTACAACTCCCTCTCCTTTGGATGCCTCCCTGATTTCATTTTCCATCTCAAGATCACCCTGAGCATTTTGGTCAGGGGGGCGATAACACATCCTCAGTATTAAATTACTTTTGGGACCCTGTATTGTCACCCACAGCGACTTTATGAAGGAGTCTGTCCTTTAAAAAAAAAAAAAAAGCTTCTACTCCCACATGCATAGTAGTTTGGGTTGTTTTGTTTTTTTTAAAAAATAAGGCTATTAACATATTTCTAATACATATTCCTAGTAACATATTTCTAATACTGATGCATAAGGCTTATGTTTATCTCAATAAATTCTCTGACATCTACAGGATTTACTGGGTGTTATTAATTAAATTACATATCTGGAAGATCCATAGAAACTGAATTGGGATTTGTAGCTTCTTTATAAGATTCTTCAGTGAACTGCCATGGTTGTTCTGGATAAATAAGGATGCTGCAACCTGAAATTAAGCTCAGCAAGGGTTTTACCAATACTTGCTCTTCTTTTCCGGGTTCCTTCAGTGATCCATTCTGGTATTGTTGATTCACAACCCTGACGGGTTTGTTTTTTTTACCCAATCAGACTTTTTTCATCTTGGCTGGATGCCAGGATTTGAAGTTGATGAAAAAATCAGCTGAGCTGTTCTTAGTGTTTCTGTCCATTCATGTGCTTATGGATACAAACAGATGCACATCATGCTGCCACATGGAACTTTGCACCTTATAAGGAGATCAGAGAAGTATTTATTCAGTTATTAAAATATGTTTCAAGGCAACTTACAAATCACAGTTAAAATCAATAGCACAGAGCCCCCCCAAAGATGCCTACAGTTTATACATTATTAAAAGCCCTGGTGAATACATTGGTTTTGTTGTGCCTTCTGAAGATTTTTAAAGATGGCACTCTCCTTACCTCCTAAGGGAGCCTGTTCCACAGAATGGAAGCTACAATGGAAATAGAATGGGTTCCAGATGATGCCAAGTGGGCCATTTTGCAAATCAGGTTGATGCCAGCTGGCCACTTTATGTGGGGGGAACAGTCAGCACATGGCAGCCTGAAGACTATATTTGGCTCATGGGGACATATGTGAGGAGACACTCTTTTAAACTTGGGTGTTGTGAATGGTTTTGAAGGCACCCTGAACTGGACTCAGAAACAATCAGTCAGTCAATGTAGCTTACTAATTCTTTCCGTAATAACAGTTTCCATCAATTTACCCAGTATCGACGTCAGACTGACTGGCCTGTAATTTCCCGGATCTCCTCTGGAACCCTTTTTAAAGATGGGAGGGACATTAGCTACCTTCTAGTCCTCAGGAACGGAGGCAGATTTTAATGAAAGATTACATATTTTTGTCAGGAGATCTACAAGTTCACCTTTGAGTTCTTTCAGAACTCCCAGATGTATGCCATCCGGGCCTGGTGATTTATCAGTTTTTAAGTTGTCTATCAGTAGTAGGACCTCCTCTCTCATCACCTCAATCTGGCTCAGGTCTTTCAACACTCTTCCCTAAATCAGCGGTTCTGGAGTAGGCAAACACCTCTCATCTTCCACAGTGAAGACAGAGGCAAAAAATGCATTCAGCTTCTCCGACATTTCCCTATCATCCTTCACTACTCCTTTTACCCCTTGGTCATCCAAGGGCCACACTGCCTCCCTGGCTGGTTTCCTGCTTCTAATGTATTTGAAGAAAGTTTTATTATTGGTCTTTATAAGAACATAAGAACGTAAGAGAAGCCAATGTTGAATCAGGCCAATGGCCCATCTAGTCCAACACTCTGTCACACAGCGGCCAAAAATACCACATGCTATCAGGAGGTTCAGCAGTGGGGCCAGGACACTAGAAGACCTCCCACTGCTGCCCCCTCCAGTACCAAGAATGGTGTTTTTTATGTTTTTCACTACATGCTCCTCATATTCCCTTTTTTTCTGCCTGATCACAGACTTGCATTTTATTTGCCACAGCCTGTGTTCTGTTTTATCAGCCTCACTGAGACTAGCTTTCCACCACTTAAAGGAATCCTTTTTACCTTTTACAGCTTCCATTACTTTGTTTGTTAACCATGCAGGGGGTTTTTATACCTATTTGTGCCTTTCCTGACCTGCTGTATATATTTTTTTCTGAGCTTCTAGGGTTGTAGTTTTAAATAGGTTCCAAGTTTCCCCAATGGTTTTGACCCTTTCTACTTTTCCTTTCAGTTTCCTCCTCACATGTTCCCTCATATCAGAGAAGTTACCCCTTTTAAAGTTAAAAGTGGTTGTGACAGCCAATTCCTTATTTATACAAATATTGAACTCAATAACATTATGGTCACTGTTCCCAAGTGGTGCAATCACTTTTACACCTCTCACCTGGTCTTGGGCATTACTTAGGACCAAATCCAGGATTGCCTTTCCCCTGGTAGGTTCCGTGTTGGAAAAAGCAAAATAAATATATTAAAGATAAATTAATGGACCTGGAAAACCAGGCCATGAGGTCAAATTTGCAGCTGAAAAATATTCCAGAAACAGAGGATATGGAGAAGGTGATTGAATGGATGGCTAAACTGCTCCCAGATTTAGAACTCTCAAAGGAAGTTTTTGACCATATTCATTGAGTGGGGAAGCAGACAGCCAAGGGGATTTGGCCTAGAGATGTGGTAATGTGCTTTGGAAAATATGCATTAAAGGAGCAAGTGCTCAAAGACATGAAAGTTTTGTATGAGGATAAGAAAGTGCTGGTGTTTGAAGATCTATCACAAGAAACAATTAAAAGGAAGAAGAGTTTAAGAAGGTTCACTAGAGTGCTGCAGGAGAAGGGAATGAAATATAGTTGGAGAATAGCACCTTTTGCTTTAAGAATGCTACACAAAGGAGAACTTCTGTTTGCAGAAGATCAGAAGCAAATGGTGGCTTTATTCAAGCAGGTGGGACTGCAGCTACCTAAGGATTATATACAATTTCCTGATTGGGAGTCAGAAGAGGAAAATGACTTGGAAGAGAAGATGGACAGCACTCAGAAACCAAAAACGAAGAAGGAAAAGCATGAAAACAAGACCTGGGTCTTTAGAGAAAGGGTTAGGCCAAGAAATGAATAAGAAATGAAGACTAATGAAGAAGGAAGGAAGATAAAAGAACTGGAATAGCTCAATATGGACAGCTTTCTGTTTATATTTATTGGGAGTGACGCCTTGGTTACCCCCCCCCATATGGATGCAAGGGGTTGTTGGATGTTTGGTGTGAGAGGTGGAATGAATGGGGAAGAGAGGGGTGAATGGATGGCGGATGGAATATTGTTGGTATGTTTGGGTTGTGTGATGGTGGACTTTTTGGAAGAGTGGGGTAAATGGGGCAAATGGGTGGATTATGAATGGAGTATGAAGGTGTGTTAATGTATATTGGGAAGAGTTATATATACAAGAGATATGCCAAGTGTGGTGGCATATAAATTCTCTCTTGGGTGGGTAGAATTGGAATGGATGTTTTGGTGGTGGGTAGATAAACACAGACAGGTGGGGTTGGTAAAGGGATGGTGGGGGCTGAAATTCCAGGTTGGTAGAAAACAGAAAAGATATGGGAAAGAGAAATGGTCAGTAGTTATATGACAAAGGATGTAAATATTATATGTACAACTCTAAATATGAGAGGGTTGGGGAATCCAGTGAAACGGTCAAGAATTGGAAGATATATTCCTGAACTAAAAGCTGATGTGGTTTTTTCTGCAAGAGTTACATAACAGGGGGGAGAGATAAACTTTCCTGGATTTGGGAAAGGAAAGAAATGTATTGCATCAGGCTCCTCGAAAAGTAGAGGGGTGGGAATAGTAATAAATTCTAAAGTTGATTTTGTGGAGGATAAAGTAGTGAGAGACAAGAATGGAAGGTTTATTTTTGTTCAAGGTCATCTTGAGGGAGAGCTGGTGGTTTTAGCATCTATTTACCTCCCTAATGTGCATCAGCTGAATGTATTGTATAGATATTTGCAGAAGCTGGATAATTTTTTGCCTCACACGAAAATAATAGGTCGTGACTTTAATATTAATTTGCAAGGGAAAGGTAGTTTTAAAAAAGGAAAAGTAGTGAAATGTGTGGGAAATTTGGATTAATGGAACTCTGGATGGAAATGTATCCTAATGATGATTCATATTCATTTTATTCCGGTGCCCATGGAACTTATTTAAGATTAGATGGTATTTTAATTTCTCAATAAATTAGGAATTAGGTAAAAGATATGGATATTGGAATGATTAAGATTACAGACCATGCCCCTGTTTCCATGTTCTTGAAAGTAGGCCATTTTAAAAGGCCCTATTTCTGGAAGTTTAATCCATGGTTAACTGCAGATGAAGTAAGAAAGAGTAATATTAAAAAAGCAATAGATAGATATTTTGTAGAGAATAGTAATTCAGTTACCTCATTAACAACAATATGGGAAGCAATGAAAGCTACTATTAGGGGAGTGTGTATACAGAATTTAGTGAGATTGAAGAAAGGTAAAGATAGGAAGGTTAAAGAAATAGAAGAGGAAGTCAGAGTATTGGAGAAATTTAGGAAATCTAAGAATAAGAAGGATAGGGAACAAGTGAATAAGAAAAGAGAAGAGCTGAAAGTATTAGATGTTAATAGGACTACTTTGAAATTACGGTATAGTAAACAGAAGTATTATGAGTTAGAAGGTAAAGGAGGGAACATATTAGCAAGCAAAATTAGAAACTTCCAGGTAAGAAAAAATATACGGGAGATTAGGGATGACAAAGGGGTGTTGGAAACTAAACCTAAAAAGATATTGGAATTTTTTTTAGACTTTTATAATAAATTGTATGCAAGTAAGGGAATCAAAAAGCATGATATAGAACAATTTTGTGAGGGAGTGGAATTCCCAGAATTGAGTGAGGAAAGTAGAAGAGAATTAGATAAGAATATAACTGAAGAAGAAGTTAAGAGGGCAATAGAATCTATGAATGTGCAATCTGCACCTGGACTGGATGAGTTTAATGTGGTGTTTTATAAACATTTTAAGGATATATTGGTGCCACGTATGACTGAATTGTTTCAGGGAATTTTGGATGGATCTACTACCCCATCTACATGGTTGGAGTCGAGGCTGGTGTTAATTCCTAAACCGGGGAAGGATCAAACCTTAAGGGATTCATATAGGCCAATTTCTATCACCAATATGGATTATCGAATATTCATAAAAGTTATGGCATTGAGACTTAAAAAATGTATAGCACAATTGATAGGGAGAGATCAATTTGGGTTTATGCCTCAGAAATATTTGGTAGAGGCAGTAAGGAAGGTGATGAGTATGGTTTATCTAGCTAAAAATAAGGAGGTGCCTCGTACGCTTTTGGCGTTGGATATTTATAAAGCGTTTGATTCGGTGGATTGGATGTATATGAAAAATATATTTCAAAAGTATAAATTTGGGGAGAAATTTCAAAATATGATTGAGGCAATATATACTAGGTCTAAGGCGATGGTAGGAGTTAATGGATCAGCAGTGGGGTATGTTCAGGTAATGAGTGGTACGAAACAGGGATGCCCACTATCTCCCATGTTATTTATTTTAGCATTGGAACCTCTGGTCCTTAAATTAAAAAAGAATAAAGAAATAACAGGTTTTGAAGTTCCAGGCATAGGGAAAGTAGAGGGGAATCTTTTAACATTGTATGCGGATGATACGATGGTGTCAACTAAGGACTTGGAGTCCGCAATGGCACTGTTAAAAAAAAGGTATTACAGGAATCTGAAGAGGTGTCAGGGTTAAAAGTGAATTTTTCAAAATCTTCAATGATGTGTTTTAATGTTAAACCAAAAATACAATTAATGGCTTCTAAAACTTTGGGTATTCCCATAGCAAATAAAATGGTGAAGTTGTTGTTGTTCAGTCGCACAGTCGAGTCCGACTCTTCGCGACCCCATGGACCAGATTACGCCAGGCCCTCCTGTCTTCCGCTGTCCGCTGAAGTTTGCTCAATTTCATGTTCGTTGCATCGATGACACTGTCTAACCATCTCATCCTTTGCCGTCCCCTTCTTCTTTGACCTTCAATCTTTCCCAGCATCAGGGTCTTCTCCATTGAATGCTCCCTTCTCATTTGGTGCCCAAAGTATTTGAGCTTCAGCTTCAGGATCTGGCCTTCCAGGGAACAGTCAGGGTTGATTTCTTTTAGGATTGACTGATTTGATCTCCTTGCAGTCCAAGGACTCTCAAGAGTCTTCTCCAGCACCATAGTTCAAAAGAATCTATTCTTCGGCGCTCGGCCTTCCTTATAGTCCAACTCTCACAGCTATACATTACTACGGGGAATACCATTGCTTTGACCATGCGGACTTTTGTTGGCAAGGTGATGTCTCTGCTTTTTATCATGCTGTTTAGGTTTGCCATCGCTTTCCTCCCAAGGAGCAGGCGTCTTTTAATTTCATGGCTGCAGTCACCATCTGCGGTGATCTGGGATCCTAGGAACGTGAAGTCTGTCACTACTTCTACGACTTCCCCTTTTATTTGCCAAGGAGTGATGGGGCCAGATGCCATGATCTTAGTTTTTTTGATGTTGAGCTTCAAGCCCACTTTTGCACTCTCCTCTTTCACCCTGAGCAAGAGGCTCTTTAGGTCCTCTTCACTTTCTGCCATCAGAGTGGTATCGTCTGCATATCTGAGGTTATTGATCTTTTCCCCAGCAATCTTAACTCCAGCTTGTGATTCATCCAGGCCAGCATTTCGCATGATGTACTCTGCATATAAATTAAATAAGCAAGGTGACAATATACATCCTTGTCGAACTCCTTTTCCTATGCTAAACCAATCAGTTGTTCCATATCCGGTTCTAACTGTTGCTTCTTGACCCTTATACAGGTTTCTCAGGAGACATATGAGGTGGTCTGGTACTCCCATCTCTTTAAGAACCTGCCATAATTTATTGTGATCCACACAATCAAAGGCTTTAGCATAGTCAATGAAGCAGAAATAGATGTTTTTCTGGTACTCTCTTGCTTTCTCCATAATCCAGCGAATGTTGGCAATTTGATCTCTAGTACCTCTACCTCTTCGAAACCCAGCTTGTACTTCTGGCAGTTCTCTATCCACGTACTGTTGGAGCCTAGCTTGTAGGATTTTGAGCATGACCTTGCTAGCGTGTGAAATGAGTGCAATTGTGCGATAGTTTGAACATTCCTTGACGTTGCCCTTCTTTGGGATTGGAATGTAAACTGACCTTTTCCAATCCTGTGGCCACTGTTGTGTTTTCCAAATTTGTTGGCAAATTGAGTGCAGCACTTTAACAGCATCTTCTTTTAAGACTTTGAATAACTCAGCTGGGATACCATCACCTCCACTAGCTTTGTTGTTAGTAATGCTTTCTAAGGCCCATTTAACTTCGCTTTCCAGGATGTCTGGCTCGAGGTCAGTGATTATACCATCGTGGTTGTCAAGGACATCGAGGTCCTTCTTGTATAGTTCTTCTGTGTATTCTTGCCATCTTTTCCTAATCTCTTCTGCTTCTGTTAGGTCCCTACCGGTTTTGTCCTTTATCATGGCCAGCTTTGCATGGAACGTTCCCTTGATTTCTCCAGTTTTCTTGAAGAGATCTCTAGTCCTTCCCAATCTATTGTTTTCCTCTATTACTTTGCATTGTTCATTCAGGAAAGCCTCCTTATCTCTCCTTGCTGTTCTCTGGAAATCTGCATTCAGTTGGGCAAATCTTTCCTTTTCCCCATTGCCTTTAGCTTTCCTTCTTTCCTCTGCTATGTGTAAAGCCTCATCAGACAGCCACTTTGCTTTTTTGCATTTCTTTTTCTTTGGGATGGCGGTGAGTGCTGTCTCCTTTACAATGTCACGGACCTCTGTCCATAGTTCTTCAGGCACTCTGTCTATCAAATCTAGTCCCTTAAACCTATTCTTCACCTCTACTGTATATTCATCGGGGATGCGATCTAGGTCAAATCTGAATGGCCTTGTGGTTTTCCCAACTTTCTTCAATTTAAGTCTGAATTTTGCAATGAGTAGCTCATGATCTGAGCCACAGTCAGCTCCAGGTCTTGTTTTTACTGACTGGATAGAGCTTCTCCATCTTTGACTGCAAATTATATAGTCAATCTGATTTCGGTGTTGCCCATCTGGTGATGTCCATGTGTAGAGACGTCTCTTAGGTTGTTGGAAAAGGGTGTTCGCTATGACCAGCGTGTTCTCTTGACAAAACTCTGTTAGCCTTTGCCCTGCTTCATTTTGTTCTCCAAGGCCAAACTTGTCTGTTATTCCAGTTACCTTTTGATTTCCTACTTTAGCATTCCAGTCCCCTATGATGATGAGGACATCATTTTTTGGTGTTAGTTCTACGAGCTGTTGTAGGTCTTCGTAGAACTGGTCCACTTCAGCCTCTTCTGCAGCAGTGGTTGGGGCATAGACTTGGATTACTGTGATATTGAATGGTTTGCCTTGGATTCGGACCGAGATCATCCTGTCATTTTTGAGATTGTATCCCAATACTGCCTTTCTCACTCTCTTGTTGACGATAAAGGCCACACCATTTTTTCTACAGGATTCCTGGCCACAGTAGTAGATATAATGGTCTTCTGAGTTAAATTCTCCTATTCCTGTCCACTTTAGTTCACTGATTCCCAAGATGTCGATGTTCATTCTTGCCATCTCATTTTTGACCACGTCAAGCTTACCTTGATTCATAGATCTTACATTCCAGGTTCCTATGCAGTATTGTTCTTTGCAGCATCGAACTTTCCTTTCACCGTCAGACACATCCACAACTGAGCGTCCTTTCGGCTTTGGCCCAGCCGCTTCACTCTTTCTGGGGTTACTCGTACTTGCCCTCTGCTCTTCCTCAGTAGCATATTGAACACCTTCCGACCTGAGGGGCTCATCTTCCGGCGTCATATCTTTTAGCCTTTTGTTACTGTCCATGGGGTTTTCTTGGCAAAGATACTGGAGTGGGTTGCCATTTCCTTCTCCAGGGGATCACGCTTGGTCTGAGTTCTCTGCTGTGGCCTGTCCGTCCTGGGTGGCCCTCCACGGCATAGCCCACAGCCTCATTGAACCACGCAAGCCCCCTCGCCACGACAAGGCAGTGATCCATGAGGGAGAAATGGTGAAGTATTTAGGGGTAAATATTCCTAGGAATGAAAAAAAATATATTTGAGTGTAATTATAAAAGAATTTGGAGTGGAATATAAGCTAAAATGAGAGAATGGGAGAGGAGGAAAGATTCAATTACCACAAGAAATGCAATGGTTAAAATGTTTTTAGTTCCTAGGCTGACTTACCTTTTCTATGTATTACCCTGGCATATACCAGTAAATATATTGAAGAAGTGGCAAGGAGCTATAGACAGTTTTATTTTTGCATCTAAGAAACCAAGGACGGCTGGAAGGTATAGATATTATGGAATAAAAGATGGGGGATGGGGGATCCCCAATTTTAGTACTTATTATGATGCATATCAATTAAGGCATTTAATGATTTGGCTGGAGGGAGAACTAGGAGAAGATCTTGGTTGGATAGAGCGGGAAAATTTAGCGGTGGTAGGAGTAAAGGAAAGTCTGTTTGATAGAAAAAGGAGGAAGAAGATAGGGGACAAATTACCAACCTTTCTTGGGCCTTGTACGGAAGGGGAGAGGGGGAAAAAAATTGTTTCGGGGATATCAACTCTTACCAAAATGTGGTATTATGATAATTTTACCCCGTTAAGAGGATCAATGTCAAAGGAGGTAGGAGATAAATTAAAGAAGATTACTATTAGAGAGTTGAAAAAGATCTGGGGAACGGAAGGGATGATGGAAGAGGGAAATAATATTCTGAATAGGATGAATTGGTTGCAAAAAAGTCAAATTTCCTCATTGTTGAAGGAGGAAGAAATTAATGATATTGGTAAAAGAATTATTACTCCCTTTGAAAAGTTGGTGAAGGAGTATGGAGAAGATAAGGTAAAAATAGTTTCAAAATTGTATAAGGTATTATTAGGCGTAGGGAAATCACCAAGAGAATTTATGAAGGAATATTGGGAAATAGATATTCAAGGGATAATTATAGACAAAGAGTGGGAAAGGCTTTTTAGGTTACCTCCCTTTGTTACAATGTCTAGGTTAATACAGGAGCAGGGTTTGAAGATGATACAGAAATGGTATTATACACCGGTTAAACTGTATTATATTTCAAAAACGGGGAGTAAAAATTGTTGGAAGAAATGTGGAGAGGTAGGAACATTCAGTCATATGTGGTGAGATTGTCCTTTAGTAAAAAAGTTCTGGGAGCAGATTGGTATAGAAATGTCGGAGATTGTGGGAAGAAAGGAAAAAAATATCTAAAGCAATGGCACTTATTAGTTTGGATAGTATAGGGCTAAGGTTAAAAGAGGAAAGTAAGTGGATAAATTTGATGTTAGTAGCAGCAAGACAAGTGATAGCAAAGAATTGGAAAGAAGCTGAGGAACTGACGATTAATCACTGGAGGGACAAAATGAATAATATAATAATCTTAAGAGTATTTGATGATGAAGATACATAGAATGAATGGGTTAAAGGTTAGTGAACAGGAGGAGGAATGGTTTAGAAGGATGGCGAGGTATTTGGGAAAGTTTAAAAAAATTGTGATGATTAGTCATTTAATAAGAAATTGAGAGGTAAATTTGATTATGAATTAAGATGGAAGTTTAATAGAGTGATAGAGTTGCACATGAATTGATTGTGATATAAGACTGTAAGGAATTTATTTATGTATCTATTACCTGGAGGTCGCACATGGGTGGTGTTGATGATGGGCGTGTTTTATGAAATAAAACAATAAAGAATTTATTTAAATAAAAAAATTAAAAAGCAAAAAAGTGCTTACAAGAAATACATGGAGAAATGCAGACTATTTAAAGATTAAATTTCCCATGGAAGCTAAGAGTATGTTGTTAGGTATAGTTCCTAACAATTTGCCAAAAATACTGGAGAGATGTATGTATATGGTGACAGCAGCTAGAATTATTTGCAGCAAAATGGAAAGCAGACATCTGCCCATGATTAGAAGACTAGAAAAACAAACTTGCTGAGTATGTAGTGATGGCAAAACTAACATCTTATTTGAGAAACAGATCAGTTATGAAATTTGAGGAGAGATGGAGTGTGTATTATTTGTACGGAAGCAAGAGACAAATCTAGAATGAGAAATAGTTTAAAATTTTGTATATAAACATATTGCAATGTAGAAGTAGAATGAGAAGTAGTTTTAAATGTTAAATGTTGAATATAAATGTATCCAACCAGAAGTTATTTTCATTGCATTCTATAGACAATGTCTTAAAGATGCTTTTATGTAATGAAGTGGGTGTAGGGGAGAAAACATTTTCTGTTTTTTGTTTATGAAACATTATTTTTACTTTCTGTATTTCCCTTTATATTATCTGTTTATCTTAAAAAAATTCAAAAAACTGCAGCCCAAGCTTTTCTCCTTCAGCCAAATGAATGAGTGCAGGTCACCTCTCAAGAAGAACAGAATCTGTGCGGCTGTTGTCACCCTGGCAGATAGGTTGAAGATGAGGTATGAGACAGCAAATTCCACAGCACAGGTTTAAACAGCCAAGAAATTATTCCCTTCACAGAACAAATATATGTTAAGGCTACTTTGTCCTTAAGGATTTCGGGGAGGGGGAAAAATATTTTCCCCTTGGGGAAAAGAAACTCTGTATCTGCTTTGAAGCACAAAAATCCACAGACTGCAATCCTTTTGTCTAAGTTCTTTCTGATTTGCAGGATGCCATCCACCTTACTGGTTTCTGTATCCCTGTTCTAGTCTTCCCCAAGCATTGCTGTTTAATCATTTTTCCTTGATTTCTGTAAGCTGAAATGTCCTGGACTTCTTGCACTGCTTTTTGCCCTACATCCATTCACATTCTGGATCCAGTTGTTGGTTTGTCCCTCTGTATCCATGGAATATGAATACTCTTCTTGGATACCTCAAATAATTTACATTTTCTTTCTAGGAATACTTCTGAAATTCTCCACATCCAATTTTCTCCTCAGATCATAGAATTCTGAATGACCTAGCTTTTGATAAAATAGAAGCAACACGTTATTGTTCCATTTTGTGAGAATTGTAAACAGAATGCCATACAGTTTCATTTGCAGCTCCCAACAGTCTTTCTAGTTAATATGTGTCTCATCCCTTCCCCCTAACCCCAGTTATCCTGCTCAAGACAAGGGTCCAGGGGGCATCACTGAATCTAGATTCAGCATTGCAGAAAGTTTAGGTGTTTTTGTTCCAGAGAAGGCTGAAGGTGAACTGGGGCCTTAAGTACTTCTTAGGGTTGGCAAGTCCCCTTGCTGCTCCAGTGGGAAGATTGGGGGGGGGGCATTCTAGGGGTGGGCAGGGACATCACGCAACATCTCTGATTCAATGCCATCACCTGGAAGTACAACAAATTTAGAGTCCAATGGCACCTTTAAGACCAACAAAGTTTATTCAAGGTATGAGGTTTCATGTGCATGCACACTTTATCAAATACATTAAAATGGCAGTCAAGGTTCAAACTTATAGCCAGAGAATGAACAGCAAATTAACATGTAACGTGATATCACCTGGAAGTGACATCAGCGTGTGGGGGATGTCGCATGAGGAACACTCTGGTTTTTGGGCAAACTCTATGGTAAAATTGGACTTAAACCACAGTTTGCCCCCAAAACAGAGCTCTCCTCATGTGATGTCCCCGACATGATGACATCACTTCTGGGTTACGTCATTGTGTTGGGAATGTCACACAGCAAAATTCCTGTTTAGGGGTGGGATCTCCCACTCCAGCCAGCTGGTCTATGGTGGGGAGAAGCTCTCAAAACCAGGGGATCCCTGACTGGCAGCTGGCACCCCTAGTACTCCTGCAAAGATGGAAGCCCCACCTCTCTGGAACAGGCAGCTGGCCCTTAAAACCACTGTACCTGGTTATAGCACTGAGCAATCAAACACTGCAGGAATGCTACTTGAGGGATCAATTGAAGATACATTTCTGGGGCTGCAGTTGCCTGTGGAGTGGGGTTTGATTAACTGTCTAAGTTGGAAGGCAGGGCTGTTTCCCCAAGTGAGAGAGCTGACCTATCTCTTGAGGCTCCTCAAGATTGGGGGGGGTCCTGGAGCATCCCTTGATGTTGCCGGTTGGGTTGGCTCCTGGACATCAGCCTCCTTCTCCTCAGAATACCCAGTGAAAAGGAGTTAATGCCCTGATTCAAGATACCTAGCATTGCCAACCTCCAGGAGGGACCTGGATATCCCCTACAATTGCAACTTAGCAACAGACTACAGAGATCAGTTCCCCTGGATAAAATGGCAGCTTTGAAATGTGAACTTAATGGCATTGTACCCTTCTGAGGTCCCTCTCCTTCCCAAGCTCCCCCTCCCACAAGGCTGTACCTCCAAATATCCAGGAATTTCCCAACCCAGAGCTGGCAGTCCCAGGAAGGTCAGGTACATTTATACAACAGCACTCTTGATTTGATTGTTTGTATGGCTATACCTAGATTTTTGTGTATGAGTGTGTGATATTGTGGACAGCTTCTGCTTAGCAACACACCTCATGAAAATGGAATCATACTAACAGTTAATGCTGATTGCTTTTTGTAGTGTTTTATCAATATGCATGTGCTTCTTGATGATACAAAAGTAAAAAAAAGATGCAAATGAATGAAAGGCAATACAGGCTGCAGCAATTTGTGCATAGTTTAATTTGGGGAAAATAGAATGCAAGGCAGAATAAAACTAAGGAATGATAAAGGAATGGAATGAGGGAAATCTGTTCATCCCTCGCTGCTTCCTGCTTTTGTGGGACATTTGGCAGATGGAAGAGTTCTTAGCTGCTCAGCAAATGTAAGACCTAGTTGCCTTATCATCTTTTGTAAATGAGAAAGGGGAATTGTTTCCTCATTTTGAGACCTTATTCTCAAATGCAGTGTGACTGCATGGATAGAGTTCCACAGGATGAGCCCTGAAAGTAAAATGTTCATATCAGGTCTTGATCTCACGTGAAGAGGAGCATCAGGGAAGTGCACTGGATGCACCTTCACCAGCTTACCTCCTTGTCCAAGGCCCTGCTCCCCTAGCACTTCCCATCAGATCCTAGTGTCGAACAAGTAATAAGCAAAGGCAGCTGCTCTCACTTTGCTGCTCAGCCAGTTGATTGATCTCCCCAATGGCCACAGCCTCTAAGTTCTACCATCGATTGCTATGGGGTCCAAGGAGTCCCACCAATATGCTCCCACAGCCTTGGCGCTCTGTGAAAAGCACATCTTTCTACATCAGTTCTGCCTCTGCTTCATTTCTCTCACCTCTTCCCCAGCTATCTGTTTTTTTAATAGAAAAATGTGTTAAATTTCTTACACACAGTTCAGCAACTGCCTTCCATGAGCACAGTTAAATCCCATGGTGATTGGTTGTCTGCAGCCCAATTTATTGTGCTCCTTTCCTCAATAAACAGTCAAGGTAAAGCATGGAACAATTTTTCTTATCTATTGCTAGCTGCTCAATTTCAGTGGGGGTGGTAGCACTACTTCATAGCTGGCGCATATGGTTTTTTTTTTCCTGCTGCATGCCCTGAAATTGAAATTTTGAGCTGTTTATAAATAAATAAAACCCACAGTAAGATATTTGCATAATTACTTTTCAAGGTAATGAGTGAGACAAGAGGCCAAAACATAGACGCGGAATATCTTCTGAGCAGTCTGTGCCGCTAAATAAACACACAGCTCATGTAAGTACCAAGCTGTAGGGCAATCTGAGCAGCACATAATTTATTTAGGGGACAATGAGCAATCTATTTGAATTAGATGCCACACCAAAGGGAACACATGAAAGACATATAGGTAATTGAATATTAGATGAAGCATTATTGCAATTCAGAAATGTTTGTCTCTTGGAATCTCTATTGCCAGCCACATCATTAAAGAAGGTCTCATATATAACAAAGGTGTTTATAACATCAGGCCCACTCTAAAGCTGTGAGCTTATTGGTTAAAGCAGTATGCCTGAATAAGGCAATCTCCGCTGAAAGGAAGTAATCAAGAGCTTTGTGATATGCTCAGATAATCATTCGTACAAGCCTTCTTCAGAAACTGTAGCTTTGATTCATTTGGCCTGAATTGACTGAATTTAGATACCCTCTTCTGCCATTTGTTCTCATGGCTGGAATCTTCTTTTTGAGCTCATGCTGAAACGATCAAAGTGGGTATATGTTCATCTGCTTTGTGAATAAAGTATGTATCTTGATTGCATATCACTCAGGAAAGGAACTGTACAGTTTCCCACTCTGACTATCACAATGGCAGACTGAAAAGAAGAAACAGATCTTGAGAAAACCTGCTTCTGAGTAAACATACTTAAATTGTGATGAACGTCTGCTGTTTTTTTGTAGGATTGCTATTCTCCAGCCCGTGTGCACACAGAAATGCATGGACAAAGGCTTTAATTGCATTTCTTTCCATTCACACACCTAATGAGTACATGTGAGCCTTAAACATGCCTAATGATGATAAAGGGATCAGGCAGCATTATGTCTGCTCTGTACCATAGCCACAGAAACTGAAGGTAGGAAGAGCCTTGGTGGATTAGACCACTGGTAGGGTTGCCAACCTCCACATCGTAGCTGGAGATCTCCCACTATTAAAACTGATCTCCAGGCAACAGAGATCAATTCACCTGGAGAAAATGGCTGCTTTGGAAGGTGGACTCTATGGCATTATACCACATTGAAACCCTTTCCCAAACCCCAACCTTCCTCAGGCTCCACCCTCAAAATCTCAAAGTATTCCCCTACTCAGAGCTGGCAACCCTTAGACCAATGGTTCATTGAGTCCAGCATCCTGTCTCACACTGTGATTAAAAAGTTACTCTGGTGGGCCGACAACAAAGCATAGAGGCTAACATGTTGTCTAATGTTGTATCCTGGTGCTGATATTTAGAGGCATACTACCACTGATTGTGGAGCTTCCCAAAAAGAAGCATTTTCAATGGAATGTTTCCAGTGCTCTAGTGCTTTAGGGAAATGAAAACATCATCTAAAACAGGGGTGTCCAAACTACAGCCCGCAGGCCAACTGCGGCCCGCGGGTCAGTTTTTATTGGCCCGCAGCAAATTCTGAAAATATAATTGAACAAGAAGCAGGACCCGCGATACTCGCGGGGGGGACAGTATTCCGAAAGGCTCCCAGTCTGCAGGAGCAGCTCCGCAGGTAAGCCTTCTCTCCCCCCTCTAGCCCGACAATCCCCCCCACTGCCAATTTTCCCTTCCCCTGCAGTCACCAGCGGTGAGGCCTGAGTGCCTCCCAGCCGCTGGGCCCGATGATCCCCCCCACCCCGCCGAATTTCCCTCCCCCGTGGGCACCGGCGGCGAGGCCTGAGTGCCTCCCAGCTGCCGGACCCGACGATCCCCCCCCACCGAGTTTCCCTCCCCTGTGGGCACCGGCGGCGAGGCCTGAGTGCCTCCCAGCCGCCGGGCCTGACGATCCCCCCCGCTGAGTTTCCCTCCCCCGCGGGCACCAGCGGCGAGGCCTGAGTGCCTCCCAGCCGCCGGGCCCGACGATCCCCCCCGCCGAGTTTCCCTCCCCCCGCATTATAGGTGAGTTAGAAATACACACAGTAATCATGTGTCAATATGTCACCTCTTGTGTGTGGCCCGGGCCTTTGCTTATTTTTCTGTATTTGGCCCTCACCAAAAAAACTTTGGACACCCCTGATCTAAAAGAACTAAAGATGTGAGACTTGTATCTATATCGTGCAAAATTCCATTTACTCTAGCAGTCATTGATGGGAATCACTGGAGAATATTCAATTAATACTACAGGGAGTCAACTCAATATTTATTCCAGCCTCTGAACTTCTCAGAGCCAAAACCAGATTCAAAATACTTAAAAATATATTTCGAAGATCCCAAATGGTTAAGAATCTGGCATTAAAGAAAAGGTTTAAAAGTTCTAATGTCTATATCTGCCTCATATAAATAGGTTTAAATTGTTGGATTTAAATGAAAATGCTGCAATCTGGAAGCCCTCATTTTAGTCTTTAATTCCAGGATAGTACATAGTTTGAGGACTGAAACATATGGGTATTTGTTTTACCATGACCTAGAGCTGTCAAACAGGAGAATATTCTCTGATTGCCCACTGCTCATATAAATGCAAGTACACATCTAGGAGATTACTATTCGCAACCTCAAATCTCCTAGAATTTATAGACTCAATGTTGGTTACTGTGGTGGAGAGAAAATCAGTGAACTCCATTAAAATGATTGATGAATTTGCTACAAGAGACAGAGACAATCAGGATTTTCCTTTACAGGGTACTTTTAAAATATGTTTGTATAAAAACCCTAGGATGGAGTGGGGAGAAACATTGTTCCATGGTTGTTGTTGTTTTGTTTAATATTTGAAATGCAGTATTGATATTAATTCTACACTAAGGATTATTCAGAATGGAATTGAAATGACCAGTATCATAATACCCAAGTTTGGATTTGTGGTGTGGCAGATTTTGAAATACGATATTAAAATTCTGATCATTCCAACTGGAAAAGGATACCATAGAGCTGGAAATGTTGCATAAAAGGGCTACCAATGTGACCTAGGAGTTTTAGAACCTTCTATGCAAGCAAAGGCTAAAGAGTTGGGGCTTTTCCATTTAGGAAACATAGAACTAGTGGTTTAAAAATTATACATGGTATAGGGGACAGGGATAGAAAGAACTTTTTCTCTTTGTCCCACAATATTAGAGTTTGGGGGCAGCCAGTGAAATTGATGGTCCCTGGCCAGTTGGTGTAGGAGAGCTGAGGGCAGGGGCAGCTTGTCCATGCAGGAACTCTATCCTTCTCCAGATTCTCCAATAAAAGGCAGACACCAGGGGGCCACAAATGTGTTCTATTGCAGGGTTTTCTCATAAGAACAGAGTCCTCAGTTCTTATACCCTCTTATAGCTTGGAAATCCAGTTATTTCTCACTTCCCTCACCTGCCTCTTCTCAGGGCTCAGGTCCTGCTCCCAAGATTTTATAACCGCTGTGACTAGACACTCTGTCCTTGCCACAGGTTAGGCTTTGGGAGAGGTAGGTTTCATGTTCCAAAATGCCACCTCTAGGACTGCCAACTCGAGTTGGGGGAATTCCTGGGGAACTGGGGATGGAGCCTGGGGAAAGCAAAATTTGGGAAGGTTAGGAGCATAGAGTCCACCTTCCAAAGCAGTCTGGAGATCAGTTGCAATTTTGGGAGATCTCTAGGTTTTACTTGGAATTCACTGCCACAGGAGGTGGTGGCAGCTACTAGCATGGGCAGCTTCAAGAGGGAATTAGATAAACATATGTAGCAGAGGTCCATCAGTGGCCATTAGACACAAGGTATAGATAGGGACTCTGGGGCAAGAGATGCTCTGTATTCTTGGTGCTTGGGAGAGTCAACAGTGAGAGGGCTTAAGGCCCTACTTTTTATTTGGGATATTAAAAAATCAAAATTGGCCCCAAAAACCTCTCCAGTGTCTTCCTTTTTAGGCCAACCTTGGTTTAAACCAGCGGAAGCACCTTCTACCTATAAAATATGGAGAAAGGCCTGCATTTATAGACTATGCGATGTAACTAAAAAAGTGGATATTCTGACTAAAGCCCAATTAGAAAAGAAAACATCACATCTTATCCCCTGGTTTGAGTATTTACAAGTGCAGAACTTAGTAGGTACACCAGAAATAAAACAAGGTTTATCGAGACCACTTACAGATTTTGAAAGATTGTTGCGAACGCCCAATTTACAGCTTAAAGGAACAATTTCTAAAGTATATTCAATTTTATTGAATCTAGACTCAGTTAAGGTTCCAACTTATGTCAAAGCATGGCACCGCGATTTAGCCACTAACCTGACAGAGTCACAATGGCAAGAGATCTGGTCCTCAGCAGCATATGCTACGAACTCTATAAACATTATTCAGCAAAATTACAAACTTTTGTCAAGGTGGTATATAACTCCAGTTCAACTCCACCACCTGAATACAGCCAGTTCTCCTCTATGTTGGAAATGTGGAGAACTAGGTACTTTCAAACATAATTGGTGGGACTGCAAGGTAATCCAGTCCTTTTGGAAGAAAATTATTGCACATATAAAAGACTTGACTGGCCAGCTGCTTCCCTTTAATCTAGAATGTACTCTATTAAACTGGTGGCCTAAGGACAATACTACTAAGGCTAAAGAGGATTTGTTAACTATTTTATTAACTGCTGCTAGGACATCGATAGCACAGTTTTGGAAAAACCCTCTTCCCCCTTCTATAAACCTATGGTATTCCAAGGTTTGGGATTATTATGTTATGGATAAGATTTCTACAACTATTAATGTCAAAAATACATATAAGGCATACCAGATTTTTCATAGTAAATGGAACACAGTGTTGGAAAAATTGGATAATAATCCTATTAGCAAGTCTTCATTTGAGAATCATAAATACTTTGAGTTGATGAAACTGCCTTGATTATGATACTAAAATTGCTGTGAAGTAAATGGTTGAAGTAGCAGTATGGTTTAAGAGATTTAGATTTTATACATGTAATGTTTTATAATTCGTCAGTTTAGTTTTATGGAGTGTAGCTTTGATTGATTGCATTATTTTATGTTAGAACGTAATTTTAATGTTTATTAAAAATAATAATAATAAAAAAAGGAAAAAAAAAAAAACAGTGAGAGGGCTTCTAGTGTCCTGGCTCCACCGGTGAACCTCCTGATGGCACCTGGTATTTTTGGCCACTGTGTGACAGAGTGTTGGACTGGATGGGCCATTGGCCTGATCCAACATTGGCTTCTTTTATGTTCTTATGTTGGCAAAATTATCTCACAGTGAGATTGTTTCACTCTTTAACTCAAATCTTTTTACTAAAATTGATTCCCTTGCTGCTTTGTCAAGCATTCTTCTCCCTCTTTTCCTTGATTGATTTCTTTGTTGTATTTTTTGTTGGTCATATTACTTAGTGTTCCTTGAAATCTTTACCTTTTCTTGTTGGCATGCAGTGCCAGTAAGACATCAGGCTTGGTGATCTTAGTGATCTAGACTGGCAGTAATGACAGCCACTGAAACTAGCTCAGACCAGTTCTAGCAAGAGCTAGAATGCTTGGCAAGAATGACTCAGCAGAGACTGCTGATTGGCTGTTGGATGTATATATTTGTACAGATACTGTATAGCTGTTCCCTTCTCCTGAATGACTTGTCTGGCGAAGCACTTTGATGGTGTAGACCAGAATAATATAAATATTGTAAATAAACTGTACATAGTCAGCACTAGACAGTATGGTCTGTGTTGCTTTCTATTGCTGGCACCTTACCTGTTCTGGGCTAAAGCAAATAAAACTAAGCCCCTGCGTGACATGTCTCTCTGAATCTTCTGTCTCATACTTATTATTTTTTCTCTCTTTCCTGCATGCACACACGTGTGTGCACACGCGCGCACACACACACACGCAGAGCAAGAGAGAGCTAAACAAACAATACATGTTTTAAATATATAAAAATATATTTTAGGAAACATTTTAAGAAAACAAACAAAAACAAGCTATTTTCAGTTCTTTGTTGACTGTTACTTCTTTCTTTTACTTAAATTGCTTGAGTGAGTTTTCTCTCAGTATTTAGATAATCCTTTATCTAACTCCTTTTCACACTTAATGGTCTGGTTGCTTTGATTACTATTCAACATAAACAACTTAAATTAATTTTCTTTATCTAAATAGCAGCACCAAGCCTTCAGTTTTGATACTGTTGGACCCCTTAACTCACTTTGTGCTCATTATGTTTCTGTGACGGACTCTATTTTCTTCTTTTTGTGACTTCATTAAAGTCCTTTTCTGTTCTAGATCATTTGCTTTTCTTTATTCATTTCTATTCTTTAGTTTCTTGTATTGTTTTTTGATATTAGGGTTTTTTTTCCCTTTGACTTATTTCTTTGGTTAACCTTTCATCTTACTGTGTTACTATCTCCTTATAGCTCATTGTCTAAAGCTAAATTGTTCAGTGACTGAATTCCTTAGCTTTCCTCCTGATATTTCCCATTTCTTCTGTTTCCTTGTTTTCTCTTTCTCTTCAGCTTTCATTACTCTTGATTCATTGTCTCTTCATTTTCTATTGTCAAAATTGCTAGTATTTTTTCCTTTATTTGTATTGATACTGGCTATATTTGGTTCATTCTCTGTGCCTGATTGAATTATTGTAATGGTCTTTTAGTTGGTCCTCCTTATTCTTACATGGTATTTTGTTTCTGTTTTGCATTTTGTTGCCTGCCCTGTTTTTGCACAAGCATATATTATGTTTCTTCACTTCTAATTTCTCTTTTCTGGTTTATCTTTTCTTTTCCCTTTTCTTATTCATTTTTAGATTCTGTCAGTTATCTTCAAATGTATTAATTCTCTTGCTTGTACTAATCCTTTATCTCTAATTTCTCTGTATTCTCCTCCTCACTTCTGTATTCATCTTATTCTTTATCATGTATTTCACATCTTTAAACTTTTCACTTCCTGCTACTTATCTATGGTGTCATTTACCAGCAGACATTTATTCAATTGATTCTCTTACTCATAGGTGGGGGGAGGAACCCTGTAAGGCTCATTTATCTGTGTATTTTTCTGTTCTTCCTTCTGTTTTTAGGGTTTTAAAATTATTTTAAAATGTATTTCTATTTTTATTGGATTGTAAACGCCTGTGGACAGGGCTTGTCTTGTGTGTGTGTGTGTGTGTGTGTGTATGATGCAGTGCTGCTGTTTCAGTCAGATAAAGGTGGAATATAAATAATATAAATAAATTTCAAAGTGGTGCCAAGTTAGTCTACTGCACACAAAATAAAGTCTTGTGGTACTTCAAAGTCTAACAAACAAGATCCAGTCAAAGCAGTTCTAGGATGCATTCAGTGTGGAAATGGACAACTTCCAAAAAGTAATAAATTACATAAACCTCCAAAGAGGGATTAGCTTTTACGCAGAAAATACAGACTGTGTATTGTTTTCTTCAGAGTAGTGGGATAGACCTATCTCAGATTACTGAGCTTTCTAGCCTTTTTAAAAGCACATTATCCCATTTTCTTCCCCTTGTATGTTCGTGTGCACATGCAAACACATGCGCGCACACACATGTATGTATGTATGTATTTCTTCTAACTCATGGTAACACCGTGTTTCAGATGAATTGTGTTTTGCCTCATCAAAGCTTACAACTCAATACATTTGTTAATATTTAGAGTGCCACATGATTCTTAAAGATTTTCTTTTGTTTCACAAGTTATTATGACAGTAACATTCTATATCCAGTTCTTCCTATTTTTCTCCTAAAATCCCCTTATTTTCCATTACTTTGCACTTCTGCAAACATATCCTATCACTAATGGAACAGGGACCTGAATGACATGACTTTGGTCATTTTGTTCTTTCTTGCCTTCCAAACATCCACTTTCTCCAGTGCCAGAGCAGAAATGCAAATGTTTGCAACCCTCCCCCACTTCACAGCATGTGGTTGGCTCCTAGAATGAACACCAAATTTTGGGATGCTGTGTTCCCAAGTGCCTAGTCTGTAGGGTTGCCAGCTCTGCGTTGGGAAATACCTGGAGATTTGGGGGGTTGGAGCCTGAGGATGGTGGGGTTTGGGGAAGCTAGAGACTTCAGTGGGGAATAATGTCATACAGTCCACCTTCCCCTGGAGAAGTGGCCATTTTCTCCAGGGGAACTGATTTCTGTCACATGGAGATCAGTTGTAATCCCCAGCCACCACCTGGAAGTTGGCAACCCTACTAGTCCAGGGGCCTAAGGCCTAATCTTTAATGTCATCTGCTTTTACTCATATAGCATAGGATATATTTATCTATTTAAAACATCTTTCCACTAGGGCAGCAATCAGTCAAAAACATTAAAATAAGCATTAAAAATACACAGTATAACATAATTAAAATAATATTTAAACAAAAACATGTAGATAAACAAAACATGCACAATTAAAACACACGGGGAGGAGAGTCAGTGAGGCAACACCAAATTAAACAGAGAGCTGATCATCCTCTGGCAAGACAGAACTAGGCCATTGGTACATTACATGATTATTTAAAAGCATATATAATAAATATATCTGTATCTATGTCTTGCTTCTAATTCACCAGAGCAGAGCCTCTGTTTTATTTGCTCAAAGAGTCTTCAGAGAGTCTGAAATACAAAGGTCTAATCTATAGCCTATCACTGAGTGAGAAGTCCAGTAGGAATGTAGTATGGAAACAAGAGTCTTTTGCTGTATGTCTACCAAGAAAGCCTTCTTTCAGCAGTCAGAAAGTGAAAACAAAATCATGTAATGAGTTTCCCTCCCTTTAATGTTCTCTGTAAGACCTAAAGAAGTGATTTAGGAAGTGCTGAAGAGACAGAACTATTGAAAAAGTAAATGCTAATCCAGCTCAAAGTTTTTTCCTTTTCACCAAATTCAAATAACATCCTGCTAGTTGCCAGAAAGCGAAATCCATTTTTCTTAGCAAAACCAGCACTTTTCAAAACAATCCTTAGACCTATTCTACCACTAACACGGGCCTATGAATTTGAAAAAAGCAGGAAAGCTTGAATGAATGTCGGTATTATGTAACTTCTGTGCAAAAAAAATTCTTATAAAGGTAGATGGACATTGAGGAAAGAGGATATTCAAATAAGCAATTATAATTTTGTGACAAGCACTATGGGAAACCTTTCTCCATACTGTTAAAATTCTCAGGATTTGCTCAAAACTCTTGTTAGGTCTCTTCCATCCTTGATCTTCTTCATACCCTTCTTTTTCACCTATGGAAGTACCATAAGGCCCTTCACCTCAGGAAAATGCTTCAGAGAGCAGCAAAACTGCCATATTCTTTGGCAAGTTCTCTTTTGGACTGACACCAGATATGTTCCCTATTCCAATGAACTTACCTAAAGGGAAGCAGAATTTCCTTTTTTGCCTTTTTTCCTCTCTGCATCTTTCCTGCCCCTCCTCCTCATCTTGTTAGTAAGAAGAGGACATATTGGGCTGGTATTCTCAGTTGCTCAACAAGTTTCCCATAGCTGAGGGTGACGATAACAACAATAGAACAGGAACTTATCCTCTCTCCAACCTCTTAGTATGCTCACACCATGACTTGAGGCTCCCCAGCCATGCTCAAAGCTTCTGTGCTGCCCTTCTAAAGCAGAATTATATATTGAATGAGGAACATGCAATTATGGACCAGTTCAACCAACTCTCTCAGGATGATGCCAACAGGATCCTGGTTTCTGTGAAGCCTATCACTTGCCTCCTGAACCTATGCTCATGGTGGTTGGTAAAAGCCAGTGAGGTTGGAATACACCTCCCCACTGGCAGACATAATAAACCTGTCCTTGGGGACAGGGGTCTTCCCAGGGAGTTTAAAGGAGGCAATGGTATATCTGCTCTTAAAGAAGTCATCCTTAGATCCTTCCGATCTAGTCAACTACCACCCAGTGTGGAACCTTCCATTCCTGGGTCAGGTAGTTGAGAGAGTGGCAGCTGAACAGCTCCAGTCCTAGATCCTTTCCAGTCTTGGTTCTGCCCAGGCCATGGGACAGAGATGGCACTGGGCACCCTCAAGGATGATCTTCGCAGATGCCTGAATCAAGGTGGGTCAGTGCTGCTACTGCTACTCGATCTGACAACAGTGTTTGGCATGGTCAGTCATGATCTATTGACCCACCACCTCACTGACATGGAGATACAAGGGACAAACATGAAGTGGTTTGTCTCCTTTCTCCAAGGTCAGGGACAGAGGGTGGTGCTAGGGGAGAGAGTCTCACCATGCTACTCTTTGGTATAGGGAGTCCCCCTGGGGGCTATTCTCTCTCCAATGTTATTTAATGTTATTTAACATCTATATGTGCCCCCTCGCCCAGCTGGTGCAGAGTTTTGGGCTGGGATGTCACCAGTGTTTCCTGTAAGCTGAGTTAGTGTGAGCTAGCTCACAGTTTTTTAACCTCCAGCTCACACATTTTTGTCTTAGCTCAGAAAGGATGATCTCCACACTACATAGATTATGCGGTAGCCAAATTCCTTGCTCACAACTTTAATGCCAGTAGCTCACAAAGTAGAATTTTTGCTCACAAGACTCCACAGCTTAGAGAGAGCATTGTAGTATGCTGATGACACCTAGCTGTATCTGTTGATGGACAGTGTTAAATACTAGGTTCCATTGGTGAGCAGAACCCCAAGTCTAGTGATCAGCTCAGCTTTATTAATGATACAGCAGATACAAGGCAAAACTCCAGGGCAACAGCCTTGTTTAAACAGCATGCAAACACCACACCCAACTCCCAATGATAGGCTATTTACATAACATTAATTCCTCATTGGTCACCTCCAGAGTCCTGGTGGGCTATTGTTTTAGAGCTCCAAGCTCAGTCAGTCTCTGTTAGATAGTCCTGGGATGTTACAGCCCCAATACATAACAGACAGCCAACCAGACTCTGCCCCTAAAAATCTGGCAGTGGGCTTGGAGGCCATTGTTGGATGGTTGGAGCCAACTGAAATTAAATCCTATGAAGACAGAGGTCCTGTGGCTGGATCAGGGAGATTCAGGTCTGAGGTGTCAGCTCTCCACTACTGACAGAGCACCTTTAACATCAGCACCAACAGTGAAGAGTCTAGGTGTGATACTGGATGCCTCCTTATCAATGGAGGCCGAGGTCACAAATGCTGCCAGACTGGCATTTCTACATCTGCATCAAGTCAAGCAACTAGCCCCCTTCCTGTCTCACCCTAACTTAGCCACTGGTCACTTCCAGACTAGACTACTGTAACTCACTGTACACAGGGCTACCTTTGAGACCGACCTGGAAGCTTCAGCTGGTCCAGAATATGACAGCATGATTTTTTTACTTGAACTCCACTCAGTGTTCTCCTACAGGTTTCTCAGTCTTGTGATTCTTGATGTTAAATTTGTTTCTATTTATCCTTTGGTGTAGGGTGAAGAAGCCATTAGTGGTGTTCTGTTATTATCTTTTTTGGGCCTGTCTTGCAACAGGTTTTCACTGGGCATCATTCTACCATTGTTGATCTGTTTCTTCACTTCATCAGGTGTATACTTTATGTGCTGTCTTGGCTGGCTGCCACAGAGACCACACACTGGAAGCTTATAAACACAGTCCGGAATCAAGGTCAGTCACAGAGCCGAGAGTCAAAGAGCCAGGAAGTCAAGTCAAGGTTGCAGGTTACAAGGACAAGGAGCAGCTGCTACACATATGCAAGAGCAGGTCTGAGTGAGCAAAGTTGCTGCCACATTGAACCAGGTGCATGGAGTGCTATATATATAAGTGTGTGTGTGTGTGTTTTATGACTTTTAACATTATAAACAAGAATAAATATTTCAAAAATACAATAATATAGCTATGATCAAAACTTCTAGATGGTAGGTAAACATAATTAGAACAACAGTTAAATCTTTATAAAACAAATGGAGTGCATTTGAGCAGGTCCTTCCTTCCTTCCCTGGGGTTGAGTCTGCAAAGGCTTACAGCTCTTCCCTCTGCCTCTGGAGGAGCTAAAGTCTGGCACTCCTTCTTCACTCCTGCATAGTCAGCCTCTGGTGTGCCCTATGTCTGGGGCACTCAGGAGAACTAGGCAGGGAGTCTGGTCTTGGGGTGTCTGCAACTGGGGTTGCTGGGCCAGGCTCTGGATCAGCCTCTCCTTCTGGCTGCACCTCCTGTGCAGCTGCTGGGGACTCTTCCTCCTCAGGTATTGAGGGTTCTTCTTCTGGGCTGACTCCAGAGGAGGCTGGGTTACTCCCTGCCTCTTTCTCATCTGAGGAGTAGTCAGCCTCAGCAGACCTAGTACCCATGACACTTTAGTTCCAGAAAGGTTTGTTGTAGAACCTTCAAGTGAGCATCTCTGTCTGTAGGACTGGAGCACACACAGTGGTCACAATCAGTTTTCAACTCAAAACAGTTCAATGCATCATCAGTGACTTACAACCTCTACTGAATAAAGACTGTTCTCTTTCACAAGCACTGGGGAGTGAACCTTTTCTTGTGCATGGACAGCCCCCAATCTCAAACAAATCCTCACCCACAATAATACAACAACTAATTTCAACATGTACAGTGGTACCAGAGCTTGCAATAAACCCAGATGCCAACTTTGTTGCCACATACACCCAGACAGCTCATCACTGGACCTAACATCAACTACACCATCTCAGGTTTATTCACTTGCTCATCTTCCAACATTGTGTATGCCATTAAATAGGTCAAACCCTATGTCAAAGGATAAATGGACACAAATATGACATTAAGAATCACAAAAAGTGAAAGTCAATTTGCATTCAAGAGGCAGGGTATTATTTTAAAAGCTTTGTATCACCGATTCTTGGGTTTTTAGAGGTTTTTCATTTCTTTCACCCATAGAGTGTAGTTTCCCCACTCCTATTTTTCTGTGTATTGTAGTTTCTTTCTTTTTTCTGTATGTAGACTTAGAAAAAGCAATTAAAAAAATCCCCTTCGTGGGGCCAAAAAAAAAAGTATCACAAGACTAAGCAACCTGTAGGAGAACACTACAGTCTTCCAGGACACTCTATAGGGGACCTCAAAGTAGCTGTTTTATTGCAAATGGACTTCAGAAACAGACACGAATGGGAGACTGCTGAATTACAAGGTATCACAACCCCCAGGACTTAACAGAGATATTGGCTTCTTATCTCACCAGACATGCTAAGTCACTCAGTTCCCACTTATATCCAGAAATCAAACTTTGTTGATCTTGGAGGTGCCACTGGACTCAAACATAGCTCTCATGTATGTTGTTAACTCCTTTATTATCTGTATACTAACTTACTGCTGTTTACATATCTTTCCTAATGTGTTATTCCAGTCTTAGCTGTATCTATTGCTCAGTTACTTAGGCATCTTGACTCTAATTAGCTCTTCCTGGTAACTAAACTCCCCCGCCTATATGTAATATTTGAGGAAATCTGTTTCAGTGAATCTGAATTAGTGTACATACTAAGTCTCTCAATTCTCACTTATACCCATAACTGAACTTTATTTGTCTTGTAGGTGCCACTGGACTCAAACCTCATGCTCACATCTGTTTGTTAACTCTTGTATTTGTATGCTAATTTACTGCCATTCACAGATCTTTCTTACATCCTATCTCAGCTGTAATCACCCAGTCCTTATGCATCTTGACTCTAAATGGCCCTTCCTGACAACAACCTCCACCTCCTATAAGTAATAGTTTAGGGGGTTCTGTTCCACTATATTTGAAGAAGTGTGCTTGCAGACAAAAACTTATACTGTGAATAAAACTTCGTTCATCTAAAAGGTGCCACTGGACTCAAACTTTGTACAGATATGAGTGTTATTGCACATTTGGCAATTTTGATATAAAATGAGAATACAGAACCAGTTTTATCTGGATTATAATTGTAATAACAATGGGAATAAAATGGAACAATAAGTACTTTATTGCTCTCACTGTTATTAAAATAAATACGATACATTGAGCACCAAAATGGGCAAAGGGTAGAAGTGGGTGTGGAGCTGGAAAATCTTGAGGGTTTTTTTTAATGTCTTGCCACCTTAGACTATACATGAACAATTTGTGCATTCTGAAGGAAGTACAAAGGCAGACAATAGTACTTCACTGGCATGCAAAGGAAGAATGTACAACTAATATGGAGAAAAGGTATGTTAAGAGACCAGTAATAAACAGATCTACTTAGAATCCTACTCATCTATTTAGTGAAATTTACTCCCAGGAAAGTACTCTTTGGATTGCACTGTAAGTGTTAATGGAAAGAATCTAGCAGTTCATTGGCATTGCATCACCATTGTAAAGTAAGGATCCATCTGATACACTGTCTATTGAACAGCTAGTTGTGTAGCAACCCGCCTTATATTTATATAAAATCTAGCATTACCTGTACATGAAATGTGTAGCAACTAGGAGTAAGGCCTGTTGTGGGAAGAAATAAAACGAGCTCTAGAAGGAAGCTCCAGGTGAGTGCCCCAGCTGTGGCTGGTCAGGCGGCAGAGGGAAGGAAAAAATAGAGAGAGGCAAGTCATGTTTATTTCCTTCTGCTTAGCTATAAGGAAGGGCTGTCTCAAGTCATTCTGCTGCCCCAAGTGGGTAGTAGGGGAGAATAGTCTCATGGTAACAGGTATGGTTCCCTCCACCCCTGACTTATGTTGATTTGGGGCTATGCAGTGGCACCTCCTCCTATGCCATGTGTTCTGGGTTCCAAGGGTCTGGAAAGCAGTTCCATAGCCAGTTACAGGTTTGCCAATTCTGGGTTGGAAAACACCTGTAGATTTGAGGGGTAGAGCCTGGGGAGGGCAAGGTTTGGGGTGTGGAGGGACCTCAGCAGGGTATAATGCCATAGAGTCCACTGCCCAAAGCAGCCATTTTCTCCAGGAGAATTGATCTTGGTCATCTGGACATCAGTTTTAATAGCTGGAGATATCCAGGTGCCACCTGGAGGTTGGCTTTTGTTAATTTGGGGCTATGCAGTGGCAGCTAAGGTAGAAAACTACCTCTTCCTATGACATGTTTTCTGGGTTCCAAGGGTCTGGAAAGTGGTTCCATAGCCAGTTACAGGGTTGCCAACTCTGGGCTGGGAAATACCTTTAGGTTTGGGGGTTAGAGCCTGGGGAGGGCAGGGTTTGGGTTGGGGAGGGACCTCAGTAGGGTATAATGCCATGGAGTCTACTGCCCAAAGCAGCCATTGTCTCTAGGGGAACTGATCTTGGTCATCTGGACATCAGTTTTAATAGCTGGGGAATTTTCTATAGGGGAGATGATGTCCTGTAGCTGGGGAACACAATGATTTCTGGGAGATCTCCAGGCCCCACAGGGAGATTGGGATATATATTTTACCTCAGGACTCCCAACACAACTGTTTAGAATGTTAGAGGCAAAGGCCAATCAGGCCTCATATGCAAATGACCTCTGTGTTCTGACTGGCTATGGGGCGGAGAGGAACAGCAAACTGTTTAGAATGTTGGAGGCAGGACTCAGGCAACACAGCCAGTGGATCGGGAGACCTTCTGACTGACAGTTCAAGGAGTGGCTGTGGAAGCGTGTGGAACTTTGAGGCAAGAGAGACACGAAAACGCAAATATATTTAAGGAGAGTTTAGAGAACTTAAGGGTATACACAGAGTAAATAAACAATAAACAGGGAAAAGTGAAAGGAATCATACTTACTGCCCCCCTTCCTGATATGATGGCTGTTCTGCATAGGGTATATATATAGATTAGGAGTGTATTTGTGATGCCACACCCTATTCCATACATTAATTCACCGTCTGTAGATAGGGTATGATTATACTTAGCTTCTGACTGATTGCCACCTCCCCCACCAAATCAAACTGCCTAATGATTCTAATTTCGTGTTCAGTTTCTTGCAATGTTCTACAGCACATGAATAATCTGGAGTAATTTCATTGGCACTACGTTCCTATTTCTACAGTATTTTCCACCTGTGCTGCATTTTATAGTCTGGATAGCAAATATTGTAGATGGAAAGTCCTACACTGCAGCAAAGGATTGGACCAAAGGGCCTCTTGATTTTCTTCGGTTCCATGACTGTGATGTTATGCCTTTCTTATATAGATCTATGTGAGAGACATAATGGAACAATTATTTCATATTATCTCCTTGTAGCATAAGTAACCACATTGAAACCACCCACTGTATTGTTATGTGCCAAAAACATCCCTGTAGGGTAATTCAGAATGTAAACATTGGTGAACAGCAACCATTCCTTACCTGGAAGGCTGTCACTTTCCTTTCTGACCCAGTAGAGGATGGATCAAATGAGGATAAACACCTCTGATTGGAAAACATAAAAGTGCCAAGGATTTACTAGCAGAACAGCTGATAATTTACTTGATAATAATTGAAGGCTAATTATTTTGAGCTGGCAACTGGTCACCAGGTGGTCTGTACTGCCCAAAAGGCAACTTTAGAAAAGAAGCATGGGATAGCTTTCTAAAAAAGTTTAAAATGCTGGTTGGATGATCCACAGTAAATGTTTTACTTGATTGCTTCTGTTACAGTTTAGTTTGATCTCAGACACTGGTTCTGTTGAAGAGCATGGAACAGTAATCACTGTGGATAACTTTTATTTTTGAATGTTTCCCCTTGGATTACAAATAAATTGTTCATAGTCCTTTCTGTAAACAATTTTTGAGATCCTTCATGATTCTGCTTCATGAACTGCTATGCTCTGCTAGAGGTCTGTGGTTCTTTATCAATCATACAGCCTGCAGAAAATGCTTCATATTTTAGAATACTCACAACTTCCATTTTTCAGTTTTGGCCATTGTTTGTGAAATGGCTTTTCCAGTAAATGCTCTCAGGAATAATCTGCCACAGAATAATATTCTTGACTAAAAGCATGTAGGAGAATACAGTATTGCTTGCCCCAAAGTATGTTTCCATGAATTAGAAGGGGCCAGTATAAGGCTGAGTTCAGACTGGCAGTTTGCTCCGGTAGCCAGGCATGGCAAAAAAGCCCCAGAATAAACTGTTCCGTGTTTTCCCGTTCACACAGCCCGGGCTGCTGCCAGAAGATACGGGGCAGAGCCGGGTGGGAGCATTCAGACTGCTGCCCCGTAGGCACACTGTATTCAGTGTTTCCCCATTAATTCGGCTGTGTGTATATGGGTGTATGGGTGTATGTGTGCATGAGCACTCATGCGCTCATGCACATAAGCACATAAGCGCATTTTGCCGATTGAGGGAGGACCCCGCAGCGCTGGCACTACATTGGGCAGTAGAGCAGAGCATGGCCAATCATACTGCTGCTGCCTTCTGCCCAATGCGGGTTGCTTCCGGCTTTTCGGCTGTGCGTTCAGATTCCCAGAAGCAGAGAAACCCGCAACACGCAGGCTTTCGGATTTGCTACCAGTTTTATGAGGTATCTTTTTAATCTGGCGGTGAAGCGCAACAGCACAGTTTGGCTACGGGTGGGGGACGCCAGGCAGATGTGCCTGTGTGAATGCCCAATTTACTCCGGGATTGAATCGTCGCTGGCCTGGGTCCCTACCAGGGCAAACTGCCAGTCTGAAATCAGCCCAAGGGAAGGAAGCAGTGCTATCCTAACTGTGGGATAGGGATATACAAATATGCGTTTTTATTTCTTTTTTTGCTGTTGTCACCCCCTCTCTTTGCCTATATTTGTTGTTGATATTCCTGATTAATTTGTTTCTTCCATGGTATTTTGCATTATTTTCCCATTTATAGTCAATTTTTGTATAACATTATAGACATTTTTGTTGTTTATACATGATCAACACAAAAGGAAGAGTGGGTTTTAACAGTAATATGTCTATAAAATTTGTTAATTTGTGTTCCTGAAAAAAGATGTCAGCAGTTTTGTCCCAACTCAGAAATTAAAATTCAGAAATTAGAATGTTCTGATCAAAGCAGTGTATTCCAAAATTTGTTATGATCTTGGGGGGAAATTTTAATGAGATTTGAAAACTGAGCACAGAAATGTCAAAATTTCAAACAAACAACAATCCAAGAGGAAGGGTCTTCTGAAGTTGAGCTCAGATAAGGCGGGCACAGCTAGTGGAAGGAGGGACATGTCAATCATCCAATAAATGCCTCTGACATTCTCACAATATCTATTCCCACAGAAATATTTTTGTACCAAATAGCTAAACTTCTAATCCCTGATGTGTAAGGCCTGGATGTGGTTCATGAGTATGGAGGGAAAGCATATTACACAAGTTCAGTGCCTCTTTGTGAATTTTATCTTTATTTCTCCTGTTCTAGAATACAGACATGACATTAAAGCTATGTTCTAAAGGGAAGTTGAATATTTCTTTAATTGAATAATTGTCTCTGCCATTGCTTTCATGTGTTGCTTTCAAACTGGAATGTTTACATGTTTTTTTCTTGATTATTTCAAAATATAATGTACATAGTCCCCAATAGGTTTTCCTTGAGTTGAATTGAAGGTGTATAGCACAAAAGCATAGCACTTTCCCTCAACTCTCAATAGGCTGGCATCGTGGATTGTGGCTTTGGCTTAAGAATGGCATTTACTATAGACTGTCACATGTGTTTTTGCTTTGATTTACAGCACCAATTACAAGATACCCAATGAGTTTTAATAACACATATTTTACTCATTCTGGAATTTCAGAGATTAAGCCAATGAACAGTCGCTATCCAGCAACAATTACCACATGATAAATCACTCCAGTTTATGGTATTTCATGAAAGCAAAAGGAGGATTTCAATTAAAATATCATGCTATGCCATGTTACCAGGACTTTTGTCATCAATCATCAAAAATACATCTGGGAAGCAGATAAAGTAAACAGTGTGGTGTTTACAGATGTTTTACACAAGACTGATAGTGTATGCTTTTTGTTAGCGCTGAGTAGAAACAGGAGCATGTTATCAGAAATATTTTAGTCCTGCCATGGGGGTATTTTTAACAATTTTTTGCATTTTTTTGTGAAAGTATGAAACTATTCACAAAGAGGTGGGATGGGAAAAGACAGGATGTGTGTCTGTTTTTAAGGCAACTTGGCTGTTGCTCCCTTGCTCTGAGCCAACTATGTGTATTGCCCCCCAAGCCGAAATAAAGAGACAGACACAAATATTGAATTAACTATAGGGCCACTTTATTAATAATAACATTAACTGTAAAATATCGGCAAGAGCAACAGAGTCTGTGGTATGGTCAAGGCCAGGGGTCAAAGACCCCCCCCTTGCCATGCGAAATAGGGTGAGCCACCCTGCCCCAAGTGAGAGCCTTCAGCCGTGGCTCCTGCTCAGCCAGCTATGTAGGCCCATCCCCTGAACTGCAGGGCCCAAAGGGAGGACCCATTCAGGGCAGTCCTGAAGGCAGTCTGCTTTTCCCACCCCGTTCCGCCAGGCACAAAGACTGTACTCACTTGAACCCTTCATCCCCAAAATGCCAGCTGGTGCTCACCAGACCGCAATCTGTTTCAGCCTGAAACCCAGCCCAACTATAAGTGTCCAATCTAGCTAACATAGCTCCACCCTGACAAAAACCCCTACAACACTGCTGCAGTGCAGGGTAGGGAAAAACACCCCTTCCCATGCTCCAATCAGGAAAGGGTGAAAAATTCCTACCCAGCCCCCCAAAACTGGGCAACCAGCCAAAGCCTGCACTACTAATAGGGCGGGAGGGTGGGCCAAAATTGCCATGGAACTGTGGTGAGGAGAGGGTGGAGCCGGCTTATAAGCCCTTCGGCCCTGCCCCCTTAAAAAGACCCGTAAGCAGCTTTTTTGCTGCCTAAAGAAATGTTTGTCTCTCCGGCTGGGCAGCAAAGTTGCCTCCCCAGCCCCACAGCTGCAAGGACCAGGGGCTGTTTGAAACTGATTAGATGAGGGATGAGGAAGAATGCGAGTGGTTTCATTTTTCGAAGAAGCAGAAGGAACTAGGATTGTGGCTCAGCATTACAAGGTATAATGATATATAATGATGTCATCCAACTGGTAGACTTCAGACTGAGCAGGATTGTCCTGATAGGAGTTTTAGTACTCAGTTATTTCCATGTTTCCATTCTCTGCCAAGTCCAACCATTGCAGCTATTCCTGCCCACATACTCAATTTTTGTAAAGAACCAGACTCACCAGCTGACTAAGAATCTAGAAAGGGGGGGAAATGTTTATTCATACACCAGTTAAGGTCTCCTCATGTCTGCTTTGCAAAGGAAAATGTTAATTGTCTACAGATGGAGACATTTCCAAATCAGCCTGAAACTGGGAGAAGAGGATCTCTTGGGTGAGGAGACAATCCCTTAAAAAGTTTACCCCAATTAGGGGGTGAGTGTTTCACCTAAAAAGGGGGTTGCCACATTGAAATCCATGAAAATTATTGTTTAATTCCAATATTGAAGGATCCAATTCAGTTTTTAAAAATTAAATACAATCTCTCTCCAAGCCTAACTCTTCTTTTTGCGCAACAAAGCTATACTCTCTGTTATAGTTGCTGTAGTTATGAAAGGAGAAACACTCTGTGTGAGCCAACCTGAAGTATGACAGAACAATTATATTTTACCAACAAAGCTACTCTTCAGATGTATCTGATTCCTTTCAAAAATTTATTTCCTAAGCTCAGTGCCCTCAAATGAGATATTGTCTTTTTTCTCTATTTTTAAGTTGCCACACAAAATATCCCACTACAAAGTTCCATGCTGTTAGGCTATAAATCATTTTAAGTTTTCTCACCCACTCCTCTTTTCCTTAATTAATCATGAAAGCTGAACTTCTGTATCATAATTGTCTTGGCAATCAGTTACCCTCCAGGTGTCCTATTGGCTAATTGTTGTGTGCCTCAAAATAAAATCTTCAAAGACCCATTTCATGACTGCCTCAGTCTTTGAAAATATAACTCTAAGAAAATAACTCTTGCCCAAGAGCTTTAGAAAAATCTCGCCCTCTAGGGCATTATTTTGTTTCTCCATTGATTCTAATTAACTTTGCACTGACTTGCAAATGTGATCTAGGGTAAAAATATATTTCTGACAAGACTCATGTTTCTATGACCTTAGTAGACATGTACTGTTCAAATCTTTCATCAAATGATTATGCAGATAAGGCACAATAGAAAAAAGGCCTCACTTCTGTATTTTAGCTATGAAGAATTTGAGAAGTGGTATTTATATAAGGGTAAAGAACTAATGAATCATGACAACAGATGCCATTTTAAAACCTGTGATAATATGAAAGTATGCCATCCAGTATGTGGATGCAAACTAATCCTTACAACTTGATACAACATAATCAGACTTTTCTAAATGGAAAAGCAATTATCATTTTGTCTTCTACAATACTTCATAAGATTTCTTCCCATTTTTCTATTCTTTGGAATAGAAGTTCTAAAATAATAACATATTTTGCATAACTAATGTGTGTATTCAGACTATGTAAATGATTACAGACATTATATTTATCCTAGTTTAACATTAATAATTATTAGTCAAATACTGCAATAAATTAAGATCTTTTGAGTGAATAATTCATTATTGCTGAAGAATGCAATCATTAGGGGGACTTAAAGGGGGTGACGGCAGACCAAGCTAGGTGTGACAGTGTCTTATGTCCTCCATGGGGCCACTGCTGCCATTTTGAAGTGGTTTAAAAATGTCACAAGTATTCAATCCTGATCCTCCTGCAACAAGTTGAGATGCTCTTGAGAAGCCACCCTGAGCCTGCCTCAGTGGGGTATAAATCAAAATAAATAATAAAGTATTTCTCCTTCCTCCATCTTTTCAAGTACTAAAAGAGCCAGCAGTTTTGGCACTTGAAAAGGCATGGGGTGAAGAGCACTTCAGCCCTCTGCATTGAAGGCTTGGTCATCATTGGACCCTTGAGGCATTTTTAAACCACTTTAAAATGATCTGACCCAGCATCTTCTAATTTAGGGTGACAGACCAACAGGCAGGTTCTGAATGAAAGTAAGTATCATTGGACCAATTGGACTTCTGATTAACAAAATGTGAAGCAACTGGATTAGGCTTCAGTGTGAAGACATTACCCATGCAAAGACATTACCCATGGCCAATCCTTGAGTGGTCTTTGCACAGACATTGCACTGGATCCCAACTATTGCCAGGAAAGATGTCTGTTAATCATGATACAAGGCTTTAAAAATTGCTTTCTTATAACAGTCATTCATAGAATACAAACTATAGCTTAACTTAAATCCCTCTACCCTTCTTCATGTCATGGCTAGGGGTGTGCAATAAAAAAAATCATTTTTTCCAGGTTGGTATATTGGACTCAGTAAATACTGATATTCTTAATTTTCCAAAATTAGTTTCCCCCCAGGTTTCTGAATATTTTTGTCCATTATTCCCTATGGAGAAACTTTCTGGGTGGGCAAGGGAGTTGTTTTTAAAGGTACAGGCACCAAAATTGCAGCAAAGCTGCTTCCAGGGCAAAAACTCATGCCTGCAGGTAGATATCACTGAGAACCAACAGCAAGTCCCACGGAACCATTGCAGAACCCAGTAATCCCAGGAGAACCAGAAGCCAATGTAGCAAATGAAACAGAACAAAAATCAAACCAGAGAATCTCTGCAGTAGAAATTGAAGATGGGAGGGGCATTTTTGTGAGCCCAGGAGTATCAATTGCAATGTACAAAATGCCCATCAGAACCAGTGCCATGGAGGCAGTGCAAACCCAACAGACTGCTATCAAACCACAGAATCACTACAAATCCAAGCTGGGGTGGGGGGTTGTAAACCCTATGCAAAAAGCCCTGAAAGGGACACAAAGCAAGGCTGGCAAAGAAGTAAAAAACCTCTTGAAACTGACAAGACACATCTAAAATTGACAAACACAGCCTAGAAAGTCCATAGAAGCTCCCTGGAGACACAGAAACAAAGGGGGCGGGGGTGGGTAAGGGGAAAAAAACAGTCCCTGGGATCCTGCAAATGCAGACTCCCAATCTTCCAAGTAAATCTCAAATATTTCTGGAATTTTGTGGACCTTTTTTGCTATATTTTCTGGAAAAAAGTGCATATATTTGAGATGCTGAATATAGCCCCAAAATAATGATATGGTATTCTTTGAATATATTTTCAGCTTGGGTGTACCCTAATGAGAGCCAGTTTGGTGTAGTGGTTAAGTGTGTGGCCTCTAATCTGGGAGAACCGGGTTTGATTCCCCACTCCTCCACTTGCACCTGTTGATGTGACCTTGGGTCAGTCACAAGCTCTGGCA
Source organism: Gekko gecko (assembly GCA_029375565.1). Taxonomy (NCBI): domain Eukaryota; kingdom Metazoa; phylum Chordata; class Lepidosauria; order Squamata; family Gekkonidae; genus Gekko; species Gekko gecko. Next base: position 98,235,527 of record JAPDNY010000008.1, read on the forward strand.
CAGCTGTTCCTGAAAGAGCAGTTTCTGTCAAGAGCTCTCTCAGCCCCACCTACCTCACAGGGTGTCTGTTGTGGGGAGGGGAAGGGAAAGGAGTTTGTAAGCCAAAGACTCTGAGTGAAGGGTGGGGTATAAATCTAATCTAATCTCTTCTCTTTGTCTTCTAATGCACACCCCTAGTAATGCCAACACTATCAGATCTGAAATCTGCCATATCACACCATACATACAATTGAATATCCTTTCTGCATTGTGCAATGAATCATGTTCCCATCAGATGTCGTGGTTGGGCCTTATAACAAGAGATAATAGTGTGGTTCCTCCATGGAGAGGCATTGCCTAGGTTTCCAGCAGGAGTCCTCAGTATTTTAGTGCCGATAGCATGTTAGGCTGTGTGTATATGTCCATTTGTATAAGTTTAACATTTATATTTCCTACCACCCTAGCAGTTCGAAAGCAAGAAATTGCAAGTAGATAAATAGGTACGGCTTCAGTGGGAAGATAACAGCGTTCCATGCACCTTGGTGTTTAGTCATGCCGGCCACATGACCACAGAAATGTCTTTGGACAGTGTTGGCTCCAGCTTGGAAACGGAGATGAGCACTGCCCCCTAGAGTCGGATTCGATTAGCTTTTGAGCAAGGGAAACCTTTACCTTTAACATTTATATTAGACAGGCAAGACAGACCTGCCAGCAGGAGGCAGGAGTGTGGAGAGAAAATGTGGTTAGAAACTGACAGATCTGAAACAATGACATCTCACTGATGAAGAGTAGGGGCAATGTTTGGAACCTTTTTCTTTACCCTAGTTTTGACATTTTTTTTCCTATGAGAAGGCTGTTTTAACTGCCCCCTGGTCCCTCTGACTGAAAGTAATATAGAAACTGAGCTGGTTTGACTGATAGACAGCATGTGCCTTCTGGGTCTCCACATTAAAGCCAATGTGACTATAAACCATAGCTGTGGCTGTCAGAAGAGACCCAGGAGAGCAAGGGGCAGAAGTCTGAGAGACTTTGTGGGGGGGTTTTGCTTGCCTTCTATTTGAAGATTATGACAAGGCTGGTGTCTGTTTTTGGACACACAATTTTAACTGCTTTTGTCCAATATGAATTTGTAAGAATGTCATTACAATGCACTTTACAGTGTGGCCCTGTGCAGAATTGCTCCAGTCTAAGCTAATTGATTTCAGTGGTTTAGATCAGATAAACTATGTGTATGATTGTTCTGTCAGTCTTCTGACTCCCATATGACAAGTATAATCATTTTCTTGGATCAGTAGCTCCTATCCTAAGCATATTTAATTCAGAATTAAGTCCTTGTAAGTTCAATAAGGTTTATTCCCAAGTAAGTAGGATTTGATTAGAAATGCACAAATGCATTTTTCCATATGTTGTCATTGTAGGTCTTTTCATTCATTTGTTTCTTTCATGCCATTTCTACAACATTTTATCATATGTTATATGTCATGTATGTGAAATCAATGCAAACATAATGTTGAAAAAATGTATACATTTCAATTTGAAAAATATGGCACAAGAAAAAAAGAAAATGGCATGAAAATAAAGACTTCTGTGTTTGATTCAAAGGAGAAGTGGAATCAAAATGGGCATTTTGAGTTGACCCAGCAGAGTTGCAGACTGAGTAGTGTTGTTACAAGTGCCAAGTATGAAATAAACTTTACCAGAAATGTTTGTGGATTAGTTTGAGGCAGACATATCAGTTATGTCTCTATTGTAGTATCAGGTTTTAACATGTCTTTAGATAAAATATGTCTAAATAAATTTGCCTGACATAGAAATTCTGTTTTTCCCCTCTTTATTCACACATTTTATTTATTTATTTATTCCATTTGTATCCCGCCCTCCCTGCAAACAGGCTCACAGCGGCTCACATTAGTTGGCACAAGGTACCATAAAATCCACATAAAAACATCAAATAATCATAAAGTGCTAGTAGTGATCATCATTCCATCATTAATTGAGATGGCATTTCATATTTGTATTCTGAAAATCTTAATAAAAAAGAATGTTTTTTAAAAAATTAATTGAGATATGATGTACCAAGCAGATGATTTCCAACTCAGCGATCTTCTGGTGTCACACGATGGTCTGGCTTGATCTCAAAGTTTGGGCTGGCCCATAACCACAGATGTTGGGGGTAGTGGTGAGGGCGGCTCCTAATTGAAAGCCTGGTGGAAGAGTTCCATCTTGCAGGCCCTGTGGAACTGTAGAAGATCCCTCAGGGCCCTGATCTCTTCCAGGAGCTCATTCCACCAGTATGGAGCCATCATTGAAACTGCCCTGGCTCTGCTGGCAGCAAGCCTGGCATCCTTGAGGCCTGGGAGGGTCAATCGGTGTTGTGACCCTGACCATAGTGCTCTCTGGGGTATATATGGGGAAAGATGGTCCCTCAGGTATGTCGAACCCTGGCCATATAGAGCTTTAAAGGTAAGTACCAGCACCTTGAAGTGCAGTGCCTTCAGCACAGGCCAGACATGCTCCCATCTAGGAAGGCCCATTAGAAGCCTGGCCGCGACATTCTGCACTAGCTGCAGCTTCTGGATTTGCAACAAGGGCAGCCCCATGTACAGAGCATTACACTAGTCTAGTCTCGAGGTGACCATTACATGGATCACTGTAGCCAGGTCATCGTGGTCAAGGAAGGGAACCAACTGCCAGATTAGCCAAAGATGGTAAAAGGCTGACTTAGCAGCGGCTGCTACCTGGGTCTCCATTGTTAAGAAGGCATCTAGGAGCACTCCCAAACTCCCCCGAAAGGAGTGGGTGCCCCACCAAAGGTCAGGAGTGGGATTCCTGCCCCTAAAATGCCCCAACTCAGGCACAGGACCTCCATCTTCATCGGGTTCAGCTTCAGCCAGCTCAGCCTAATCCAACCAGCCATGGCTTGCAGTGCCTGGTCCAGATCTTCCAGTCTGGAGTCCAACTGGCTGCCCAAAGTCAGATAGAGCTGGGTGACATCAGCGTACTGGTGGCATCCCAGCCCATGCTTCCAGGTGATCTGGGCAAGGGGGCACATAACATCAGGGAAAGCACTGCCCCTTGAGGCACTCCGCACTGCTTTTCCTGTAGTGCCACCTTTGTCCCCGACCCTGAAGAAAGGAAGCAAGCCATTGCAAGGCAAGCCCAAGAATCCTCATGTCAGCAAGTCAGTGGGTCAGCAACTGATGGTTGACCATGTTGAATGCGGTCGACAGGTCCAATAACAACAGTGCTGCCAAACTGCCCTGATCCAGATGCCTCCAGAGGTCATCTGTGAGAGCGACCAATGCCATCTCCATCCCGTGTCCCAGGCAGAAGCTGGACTGGAAGGGATCTAATGTAGAAGTGTCATCCATAAAGCCCTGCAAATGTATCATCACTGCTCTCTCAATTAATTTACCCAAATAGGGCAAATTGGAAACTGGCTGGTAGTTGGCCAATTTGGCCGGATCCAGAATTTTTTTTCCAGAAGACGGTAGACGGTTGCTTCCTTGAGTGCCCCCAGGAACAGCCCCTCAGAGAGGGACTTGTTGATAATTTCCCTTAAGGCACCTCGGAACCCTTCATGGCCAGCTTTAATAAGCCAGGAAGGGCGCAGATCGAGGCTGCAAGTGGTTGGGCGTACAGTTGTGAGCAATCTGTCAACTTCCTCCAGGCTGAACAGGCTGAAATGCTCCAAAACTGCAATCAAAGACATGCAAGGGGCCTCGAGTTCGCTCACTGTTTCAACTGTGGCGGGGAGGTCATGGCAGAGTGCCAAGACTTTATCTGTGAAATAGCTCACAAATGCCTCGCAGTCAGTGTCCAATTCCCTAGCGTTTGGTCTGCCCTGTGGCAGAGTTGTTATACACTGAATTGTTCTAAACAGTTGGGCTGGGTGTGAGCTCACAGACGCAACCATAGCCGCACAGAACTCCCTCTTAGCAGCTTTGACTGCCATCTCATAGGATCTCATAAACATCCTATAAGATGCTCTTGTAGCTTCATCTCGAGTGTGACGGCACCGTCTCTCTAGCCATTTCAGCGCAGAGGGCACTGGGGAGTGATCTCGTTGATGGCTCTGGAGAGCTCACTATGCCAGTCCTTCACAAGCTCATCCAATGAGCTTCCAGGGAGCATCGGATCCCGCAGAGCCATCTGGAGCTGCACTGGGTCCATCTGGCTCTGCAGGTGAGCTAAAATATGCTTGCTGCCTAAATAGGAACAGGGTGGAACATTCAGACGGGCCTTCAGAGCATGGTGGTCCAACCATGGGACTGCCAAAGCAGTGACCCAGTCCACTGTTACCCCCACCATGAAGATCAAATCGAGCATGTGCCCAGCTTGGTGAGTGGGGGTCCAGTGTTCCCTCTAAGCTGAGTTAGTGTGAGCTAGCTCACAGTTTTTTAGCCTCCGGCTCGCACATTTTTGTCTTAGCTCAGGAAGGATGGCTCCAGAGCACACTAATTTATGCAGACGACAAATTGCTCACTCACAAGTTTAATGCCAGTAGCTCACAAAGTATAATTTTTGCTCACAAGACTGCACAGCTTAGAGGGAGCACTGTGGGGGTCATTACATATTTGGAGAGTCCTAGCGCTGCCATGGATGACACCAGATCTGTTGCCTGAATAGAGGCCGCATCATCACCATGAACATTGAAATCACCCAGGACTAACAGTCTAGGGTGTTCCAATGCCCAGCCTGATAACAGCCTCCATCAGGGATGGTAGGCTATTGGCCAGTATGTTACACCAGCCAATCACCGAACTCTTCCTGGCCTCCCACACCACTCTGGCACACTCAATGCCCATGATCTTTGGTGGTGGGAGCGCCCTGAAGGAGTATTCACATACACATACATTTATTTCCAAGTCTAAATCTAATAAATAGATAAATAGGAATAAAAACAGGAATTTAGCACTCTCCTCACTCTACCAGTGATGGTCAAAAGCAGAACAAATTTCCATGCCTTGAGTTCCCCCTCAATCAATGATTTTTAATTCTAGAATCCAGAGACAGATGGCCTTTCATGGCCAATCTAGAAGTGCCAGGATGGTAATTTATAGGGTATTTATGCTAGATGACCCAGGCTATTGTGTTTTTCAGGAGCTGTGAGAATTTAGGGGTGTCTGTGCCATTCCCCCTTGGTTGTGACATTTGCTTCCATGCTGAGTCTTCCTGCCACTTGGCAGCCTCCTGGGGGCCTTTGCAACACAGGTAAATGGTGTCATTTTAGATCTAAATGGAAGATGTTTTAGGAAAGGCTGACTGGCTTGTCACAGCAGACTCTGCTCGGATTGTCCATAGCAACCATTGAAGTGACATTCTTGGTAGGTTTTTCTACCTTCTCTACCATTGTCAGAGTTTCCTTACAGTTCAATGCCTTTCAAACGTCATCCATTAGTAAATATGGAACCTTCTCAGGTAAATGAATTACAGCAAATACCTGCATACATTTTTATGGAGTATTGACTGAATGAGCAACCTGGACTTTAAAACTAATCTTCATTATCTGTATGAACACTAAATAGAGCTGAATGTTTCATTTAGGCTGACCATTTGCCCCGGGAGTGGGAAGGTCCTACTCTCAGGCTCCAGGCCCTACTGGGGCTCTCTGCTGTAGCGGGAAAGGAGAGCAACATCACATAAAGCTGAGACATCACTTCTGGTCTCCAGCCAGTATAACTGTAGAGACGGGTCAATTCAGCACTATGATGTTATTTATGGGTACAGTAGGAAGTGGTTTCATGATGTTGCTCCCCACCCACAGAATAGTCCTGCTAGTTGCCAGGACTGAGCTGCTAACTCTAGTTTCATCTAGTGAGCACTTTGTACTAAATTTAAATTAGCCTCAGACCCTAGATTATTTAGCAAAATTATTAAACATGCCTTTCTCACAACCCATGGTATCCTGGGTCAGGGTGTGCAGGAGGAGAACCCAGAAACTCCTCCAAGAGAAGCTGCACTGTAGCTACCAGGAGGAAGGAAAGGCAGGATTGGACCCCAGGGGCACCTAAAAATCCAGCAGGGCTAAAGACAGTCAGTATTAGCCTGCTTTGGCGTAAAGACAGTCTTGGGAGTAGAAACCGCCTTGGGAGTAAAGGAACAGACACAAATCAATAAAAAGAGGTTCAGTTTGTGGTTTGTGGTATGCCCTGTTTGTGAACCATGAACCATCATGAACTTTAAGATACTAAATGAACTGGTTCAGGTTGTGAGGTTCATGATGTGGTAGAATGCCTCCCTAGTGTGCTAGAGACAGCAAACTTGCAGGGGATCTCCAGATGACTCTTCTCTATCTGACCTCCAAGTTATGTGCAGACTGGACTGCAGGGGTATGAGTTATTCCGCCCCAAAAATATGCCCTTAGGAAAAATATCTAGCAAGGTTTCAAAAGTGTAAAGAATGGACCTCCTGCAAGCTACACACACCAAATGCACAGAGAGTCACAGCCTGCCACATGCTCCTTCACAATCTCTCCAAGTTGGGGGCAGATTACATTTTTGGACTCCAAGTTATAGACCCTCCAAAAAAGGTCCTCCGTATTTACACTCTCTAACCACTCCTGAGCATGAACACCTCTGTGTGCCATCAGGGTGAAAGGTTGCTCATTGTTGGGGAAAGAAGTCTTCCACCCCTTGTATACCACAGGCCCCCATCTCTGGGCACCAAGCCCATCCTGCCAGACCACTGGAACCCAGCCCTAATAGGGCATCATCAGGAATCTCAGAGCCTCCTTTCCTTGATCTTTTCCTGGGGCTCTCCACAGAGGCAAAAGGGTTGTTAGCACTGTCCAGAAACACCAGCAGTTGCTAACACTCTTTGCAAAGGAAGACTCTGAGAGCAGTGATTCAGAGGATGGGGGAAGCCCAGAGTTTGGAAACATTTCTGCACCCTCCCCAGTGACCCCTGTGTAGTAGAGTGCCCAGGGCCATCGGTGGTTATTAGCCACAAGGTATAGATAGGGACTCTGATGCCCAACTGCAACCTTTCTGCCAAGACCCATGAGAGAAACAGCCAGCTCCAATGTGAAGGCCAGTGCCCAGTCCAGTCCTCGAATTAGGGGGATGGATTGCTCCAGACTGGCCATATGGGTGCAGAGCCCATCAGTGGAGTCTTGGAAGGGCTTGAGGACATGCAGCATTTGGGAGAGGGTCAGCCAGTCATTGGAGCTGATGCTGAGCTCCTCTTCCCATTCAGGATGGTCATGGAGGAGATGACAACCTTATTTATGGCCACCTTCACCAATTATTATGAAGTTGCTAGGCAACCATCAAAAAGCAGCTGAGATTTCACCTTACTTCATGCCCAACTAATAGAGAATGTCCAGAACTATTACATTTTATCTTTTTCTTGACACTTATCATGCTCTTTTAAATAATATTTCTCCTTAATGTCCGTAAGGAGAGCTTGTGTTTTGCATCTGATCAAGTCTGCCAGTGTAGGCTGGCTTTGTCATTTGTCTGCTTCATGGGAGCAATCCTCCTCCAGACTGGCCCTCTCACCCAACCTTGTGTTTAGACCAGCAGGACAACTGTGAGCAGCAGAAATGATGTGATGATCACATGATATGCCAACAGTGTGTTCAGGTGAAAATCTGGACATGATTATCATTAAATTTGATTATTATTAAATTTGCAGATTATACTAAATTGGGAGGGGTAGCAAATATGGTAGAAGACAGAGTCAGGATACAGAATGAGCTTGACAGGTTGGATAACTGGGCTAAAACAAATAAAATGAATTTTAATGGGGAGAAATGTAAAATTCTGCATTTAGGAAAAACCAAATGCATAATTATAGGATGGGGGAGACTTGTCTTGGCAGTAGTATGTACAAAAAGGATCTAGGGGTCTTAGTAGATCACACACTGAACATGAGTCAGTAGTGTGGTGTGGTAGTTAAAAAGGCAAATGCCATTTGGGGCTGTATCAACAGAAGTATCATGTCCAGATCATGCAAAGTGATGGTATCACTTTACTCTGCTCTGGTTAGATCTCACCTAGAGTGCTGTGTTCAGTTCTGGGCACCACAGTTTAATAAGGATATATACAAGCTGTAACGTGTCCAGAGGAGGGCAATGAAGATGGCAAGGAATCTGGAGACCAAGTCCTATGAGGAAAAGTTGAAGGAGCTGGGCATGTTCAGTCTGGAGAGGAGATGACTGAGAGGTGATATGATAACTATCTTCAAATACTTGAAGGGCTGTCATATAGAGGATGGTACCGAGTTGTTTTCTTTTAGCCCAGAACATTGGACCAGAACCAGTGGGTTGAAATTAAATCAGAAACGTTTTTGGCTAAACATTAGAGAGAACTTCCTGACAGAGCAGTTCCTCAGTGGAACAGGCTTCCTTGGGAGGTGGTGAGCTCTTCTTCTTTGGAGGTTTTCAAACAGAGGCTAGATGGCCATCTGACAGCAATACTGATTCTGTCAACTTAGGCAGATCATGGGAGGGAGAGCAGGAAGGGCTGCATCGGTGTTTAGTTCTTGTGGCCTTTTCTTACATGCCCAGCAAAATGCTGATTGCCACATTGGGGTCAGGAAGCAATTTTTCACCAGGTCAGTTTGGCTGGGGATCCTGGAGGTCTTTTGTCATCTTCTGGGCATAGAACAGCAGTCACTGTGGTGTGGAGCGGGAGGTATTAGTGAATTTCCTGCATTGTACAGGGGGCTGATGACCCTGGAGATCCCTTCCAACTCTATGATCCTATGATTTCAATATATCAGCTCTGTTATATCCCCCAAATTCTATGGTAATACTAGAGAGTTGGGGGGGGAGTCCAGAGCATCAGCTGATATGTTGATGTCCACTCATTGCCATGCCCATTTTCACACAGCAGCCTGACATACCTAGTGTAGGCCCACTACCATATTCCAAATCAAGCACCTAAATGCTCATTCCAAAATCTTAAATCCAGGTTTAGACAACTATATAACAGATTGGCTAGCTTTTGATCTATAAAGAGAATACTTTAAAGTCTTCAACTGGAACAATAAGAAATAACACTTTGCTCTGGGTACTGTAATATGCAACAAGAGTACTTGGAAAACTTTGAATTCTATAAAGAAGGCCCCACCTAGGTTGCTTTATTCCTCTGAAATACTTGTAAAGAAATATTTATACATCTTTAGCTTTATATACTAATGGACCTAAAAGATTTATGCTAGCTTCAGTTCTATCCAAATCCTATTATGCAAGCCTCTATGAACATACACATTTTTCATTTAGCTGTGTAAGCCTTTTTAATAAACAGACCTGTAAGAACCAACAAAATGAATAAGCTTCTAAGCCTCTTATTCAGGGTGAAAATATTATAGTTTTCGTACCATTGGATGGCAAAACCCAATAAAGTCAGTATTCAGCAATAAATTCAGATTGTGATCATGCTATTCCAAATAAAGGGTGTTGTCGGGTGTCAGTCAAATCAGGGTCACTATTCAATATGGTATAAACTGTACACAAGTAGTTCTTAAAGAAAGGGAGGGGAACCATAAGATCACACAACAGTACTTTAACATTGGTGTAAAATCTTTAAACTCAATTCAAACTAGCAAAGAAATTTAAAATCCCAGATCAGGAGCCTGCACCACTACCATTAAACACCCCGAGTTATAAACGCATAACTCTCAGATTAGTAATTCAATTTATATGTTTGAAATCAAACCATAACACCTAATGTTCCAAAGAGAGCCCAAGCTTCTGACACAGCATAAACTATCCCTGCTAGGCAACCCTCTAGCTCATGGAGAAGGATTAGAACTAGCTACTAAACCATCCTTCCATTTCATCTTAATTCCTAGAGTGCATTGATATATTGCAATCTCTACTGAAACATTATTTGGCTCCAAATGAGTCTCTCTCTCTTGTTTTGGTTTGTGTATCCCAAGAAGGAAATCTGAATAGAAAAGTACAACAGCAACAAAAAACAGGAGCCATGTGTTTGTTTCATCCCCCAAAAGGGGAAGATTCAACAAAAAAACCTTTGAATTATAGAAGGAAATGGAATGTAGCTCCAGGATAGCAGTCAGAAAGCTATGGGAGAAGCCAAGGACAGCCATCTGATATTCTATAGCTTTTGTATGCTTGAATAATTCAGGCATTATTAAAGCATACAGGAGCAGCCCAATTTGTCCTTTAAAGATGGTCATTGCCCTTCATGCCTCACCTCTTTTACCACTTTATACAGAACAGTTTACAAGACAGGGTTGCCTGCTCCAGCTTGGGAAATTCCTAGAGATTTGACAGGTGGTGCCCAGGAAGGGCACAGTTTGGGGAGAGGAGGGAGCTCAGCAGGGCCGTGTCACCCTAAGACTTCAGTCTAGGACTGCCAGACTTTATGGCATTTGCTACAGTCTACCCTCAAAAGCTGCTCTTTCCTCCAGGGGAACAAATATTTGTAGTCTGGAGCTCACCTATAGTTCTAGGAGAACTCCAGACACTATTCACCAAGCAACTAGGCTTTTTGAAAAGGAGAGCTATGCCACTCCAGTAGTACATAGTGTTTCATACTCCTTCAGATGGTACAGACTGAGTGAATCCTGGCAGAAAACTAGTGCACAGTACACAGAAATAAGAAATGTGAAAGTCATGCTGGTTCTTTCCCCCAGTGGCATTTCATCAAATATAGATGGAATGTTTATTTCCAAACAAAGCTTTTTACATAAGACCTTTTATATATCCCCTTGTTTAGACAACATATTCATACTTATTGAACTAGAACTATTGCTAGTCTCAAGTTGCCCAACATTAGTTCTCCTTAACTTAATTCAATACTCTACTTATAACTCTATCATATCCATTCTGGCAGTAATTAAACCCAAAACAACACCCACCAAAACTGGTCAGTAGCCCAGTAAATCATTTACATGGGCAAATTTAGTCCAAGTAAATGAAAGCCAACATAGTGCAGTGGTTAGAGTATTTAACCCAGGTTCAGCTCCTTATGAACACCTGCTCAGTGACTTTGAGCCAGTCACCTTAACCTACCTCACAGGATGGTTGTGATGATAAAATAGAGTGAGGATAAAGTAGAGGAGAGGATAACAACGTAAGATGTTATTCATTCACAACGTGGTAGAAACAAAACAAATTTAGATAAATCTAATGCAATAGATATTTACATAGCTTGGGGATGTACAAGAAAACTGCCCTGTGCTGGAATCAGAGTTATTGAGAACGAAAAGGCTTTGGATTGTCTTTTGAAATATATTCTAAAAACAGCTGTCTAAAACACATGTTTCTCCAAGCCACGCTGTCCATCCTGGAAAGTACAGTAAGATCACTGTAATGGTGAATTTAAAAGGCTGAATTCTGTGTTTCCCTTTCAGCTATGAATGTTTTCCCTCTATTTCCCATTAAAAGAGGGGGGAAATGAGATCCAACTTGTGTGTGTGTGTGTGTGTGTTAAATGCTGTCAAGTCACTTCCAACTTATGGTGACCCTATGAATTAATGTCCTCCAAAATGTCCTATCGTTAACAGCCATACTCAGGTCTTGCAAATTGAGGGCCGTGGCTTCCTTGATGGAATCAATCCATCTCATGTTGGGTCCAATGACTGTCTTCTCATAATGTGACCAAAGTACTATAGCCTCAGTTTAGGCATTTTAGCTTCTAGCGAGAGTTCAGGCTTGATTTGATTGAGAACCCATTGATTTCTCTTTTTGGCCATCCATAAAACTTTCCTCCAACACCACATTTCAAAGGAATTTACTTTCTTCCAGGCAGCTTTCTTCATGTCCAACTTTCACACTCATGCATAGTAATGAGGAATTCTGTAACGTGAATTAACTTGATCTTGGTCACCAGTGACATATCCTTACTCTTAAGGATCTTTTCTAGACCCTTCATGGCTGCCATTCCCAGTCTCAATCTCCTTTTGATTTCTTGATTACAGTCTCCCTTTTCATTTATGATGGAGCCATGGAATATAAAATCTTGAATAATTTCAATTTCTTCATCATTAACCTTAAAGTTATGTAATTCCCCAGTAGTTATTACTTTTGTCATTTGGTGTAGAGGTTAAGTGTGTGGACTCTAATCTGGGATTTTGATTCCCCACTCCTCCACCTGCAGCTGCTGGATGACCTTGGGCAAGCCATAGTTCTGACTAGAGCTGTTCTTGAAAGACAGTCCTGCAAAGAGCTCTCTCAGCCCCATCTACCTCAGAAGGTGTCTGTTGTGGGGACGGGAAGGGAAAGGGGTTTGTAAGCCACTCTGAGACTCTGAGTGAAAGGAGGGGTATAAATCCAATCTCCTCCTCCTCCTCCTCTTTTTCTTTTGTCTTCTTGATATTCAGCTGTAATCTTGCTTTGGCACTTTCTACTTTAACCTTCATCAGTAGTCATTTCAAGTCTTCACTGCTTTCTGCCAATGATTTGGTGTCATCTGCATACCTCAGATTGTTAATGTTCCTTTCACCAGTTTCCACACCACCTTCATCTAAATTTAATCCAGCTTTCCTAATGATATATTCTGCATACAGATGGAAGAGATAGGGAGATAAAATGCACCCTTGTCTGACACCTTTGCCAACTGAAAATCATTGTGTTTCTCCATATTCTGTCCTAACAATGGCCTCTTGCCCAGAGTATAGGTTGTGGATCAAAACAATCAGGTGCTGTGGCACACCCATTTCCTTTAAAGCTGACCATCGTTTTTCATGTTGCACACAATCAAAAGCTTTACTTACTTACTTACTTACTTACTTACTTAAATGATATTGCTTTACCAGCCAACTGGCCACAAGCACTATCACACAGAAACAACCCTATATTATCCCCCTTTACATATAATTATCACCGACAAAAATGTTGCTGCTAATAATGTGATCCTATTATCCATATCTAATGGTAACATTTTAATTAGACTCTGCAAAGAAAGATAAAATTTACAAGATATGAACTGCCCTAAAAAGCTTTACTGTAATTGATGAAATACAATATGATTTTCTTCTGAAATTTTATTGTATGCTCCAGTATCCAATGTAAATTTGCAGTATGATCTCTAATGCCTCTTCCTTTTCTGAATCCAGCTTGAACATCTGGCAGTTCTCATTCCATATATGGTAACAGTCTTTGCTGTAAGATTTTGAGCGTCCAAGTTAGTGTGCTGTTATTAAATTACCTCTGAGACATAAGGCATGAGCGAAGGGTTTTCTGGCTGAGGAGATGGATTGACAATGATTTGGCTGAAGAAGAGTTTTGTTGATGTGATATAAACAACTTTAGCTGCAGCTCCCAGATGGATTTATAATTTGCTAATTTATTTATTGACACAGGAATGGAAGCTTCATTCCTGTATGATGTGATTTCCACAGCAGCAGAGTAGCTTCATCAAGACCTGACCTCTTGGGACTATCCAACAGTTGCATGAGAATGCTGTCAGCAATTAGTCCGTTATGTTAATCTCACAGATTGAGTTATATAGCGGTGAAAATGATTAGCTTTGTCCGTGGGTTCTCTGACATTAAAAATTTGTTGGTTTTCATAAATCTGTTTTGACTTAAACATTTCATAAATGGAGGAAGTCAACATACTGGAATAATAGTTTACTAATTCTCCAGTTGATTCAATATGAATGCTTTGCAGTCATAATTTTCTAGGCTACATACAGATTAATTGAAGTTAGTGAATTACTGTTCCTAAGTAAGAATTAAGTGAAACAACTTATGACTTGCTGCTACTTTAGACTTTGAAAAGTAAACAGAATTCTTTGCACCCCTTTTATCCTACTCCTATGTGTTTGCTGTCTAATTAATGTGAATGGATCTGTAATATAATACGACCCTCTCTTCCAGTCATATGATATTTATGCTGTCCACCAACCAGGTCAACTTTCTTTGCTCCAGCCAGGAAATCTAGGATTATCCTAGACTGCAGACTTTAGTGAGCTTGTTAAAGTATAGCTGAATAGGCATGATAGTGACAATACCAAAAATAAAAACTTGAATAAAACACTTGAATGGAATTACAAAACTAATGACATACAGCAAAAAATAAAATCTAAATATAATATTAAACTTCACTAAACCTATGTTGGTGTTGTCATGTCTCAATTTAAGTCAGTTGCCTTATTGAGGTAACAAATGTTTAGTCTGCCTCTAGACACTAGTCGGCCTGCTTCTTCTTAGCCACTATCACCTGCTTCTCCTTCCTTACCAGTCCCTTAGCTATTCATTGACAACTGTAGTTCACTTCAAGTCTCCTCCAGTCAGATCTGTTCAACTGCCACCTTTTGTCTGTTTTAATATCAGTTAACTAACAGAAAGTGTCTCCCCCACCCTACCCATGGATGATGAAAGCTGCAAGAAGGGTTTTCTACCTGTACAGGAGACCCTCCGGGCGGGGGGGGGAACACACCTTTGTAAAGTAAGCACAAGAAGAAGCAGAAAACCTTTTGTGGTTAGGATCTCCACTCATGCCATGGAAGCTCACCTCGGGACACTCACACTTTCTCAGCCTACCACACAGGATTGTTCTGAGAATAAAATGGAGGACAGGGGAATGATGAAAGCTACTTTGGATTCCCCATTGGGAGAAAGGCAGGGTATAAAGGAATAAAATAAATAAATAAACAAAATGTCTTGAAAGACTGGACTAGTCAAGAAGGAAGAGAACATTGAGCAAAAAATGTTGAGAGGAAAAGAGACAAGAAAAGGAGAAATCAGCCTGCTCAAAATCTCAAGAGAGCAGACAGTCTGGGGGAAAGGATGGGATTTACAAATGGTCCTCAATTAAATTCTTTGTGGATATGCAGTTTATATAGTTCCACAGCTCGATATGTAAATGAATAACATTATATAATGCATCATTCCATCACAGGTTCTATCACTGTGGATGGTCTGCAGTGATACTACGAAGGAAGGCTTGCAGGGCTTCAGAGGGTACAGCCCTACACTAAAATCTGTATGGTGTATGAGTCTTCCAGGCTTCAGTGCCAGTTTGGAGGTAGTGGTTCACCTCATCACTGGCCCATGTCAGACAAAGGCTCTTGTCTTGTTTCCCAGTTGCTTTCAGCTAGGATTGCCAGATCCCCCTCTGGCCACTGATGGGGGATGGGGGGATAGGACTGCAAGATCCAGACTTGAAGGCTGACATCCCTATCCCCAGGGCAGCAGGGGCAAAAAGGGGGGGAGTATTTGGCATCACACATGATGTAACTCTAGTGCAAAAATGGAAGTAAGATCATCACAACAGGGTGGTGCTCTAGGATTCATCCGAAAATCTATTAACCATAGAGTTTTAGGTGGATCCTAGAATGTCAGTCTGAAGCAATGATGTCATTTCTGGTTTCATGCCAAAAGTAATGTGAGTTGGGTTGCTGCTGCATCCCCTCTCCTTGCCTCCCAGTTTCTCCCACCAGGGTGCCAGCTAGTGCTGACAACCCTAGGTCAACTTCACCATCAAAGTGCAACATCTTGAGGGTCTATTACAGTTAGAGATATTATCCCAAGTTGTTATGTATTAAGATGGCCGTGACCGTGTGTGCCTGGCCATGTGATCAAATGGACCTACAGACCTTCGATCCGAGAACAATAGTCATCACGGATCCTGGCACGGACCAATGGGAGCATCAGGATCCTGAAGGGAACTATAGTTAACCTGGGCCATGTATATAGAACCTACCACAGGAACTGGGTGTGTTGGGTGTGGGTGTGCACACGCATATAAGCTGGCCTCATACTGGTTATTTCATCTTCTTCCGTTCTGGTGTAACCTAATAAATGTGAGCTGATTTCACCATGCTGAGTCTCAGACCTCAATACTTTTCACTGGTAACGAGGTTGGGATCCCAATGAGTGAGCCTGACTCTGACTCCAGCCCAGCACCCACCACTGATCTACAGGGGACAACACAACCTGCATTGCTCCTTCACAGCACTGCACCACACTCCACTCCCCAGATCACCACCTGCCACAATAAGTCATGGCTGCAGCTCCAGGACACATTGAAGTCTTCAACCCCACACACTTCGAGTTCTGGGAAGCATGGGTGGACCAGCTGACCAACTACCTCACCTTCCAAGACATCACCATTGCTGGTAAGAAACAGGCCCTACTCATAAGCATGTGCGGAGTGGCCACCATCCGCCTGACCAAAGGACTTCTGGCTCCTGCTAAGCTGGCTGACAAATCATACAAGGACATCCTCAAAGTCCTGAACAAGTACTTCATGCTGAAACCCACCAAGATGGCAAGGCACATGGACCTATGGGTGCGAATGCAGAAGTCCAGAGAAAGGGCGACCATCTACATGGCCGAGTTACGCCAACTGGCCACAGATTATGAGTTCCCTGAGGTTGAGGAGGTTATCCTGAGGCAGTTCACCCGGGGAGTCCGCAATCCCAAACTCTGCAGGAAACTCGTGGGGACTGCAGACCTCAAGCTAGAGAAGGCTCTCCAGGTCACCACCGCATTAGAGAGATCACATCAGGACCACCAGCGACACTCCACAATGCACCAGGTTTTGCCGGTAGCTGTGACCTCCACCTCCTTGGATGAGGACGAGGTACTACAAGTCTGCTGGCCTGCTTGCTGTGATCCTTGCCTGGCACCATCCACCGCCTTGCCAAGCACACTGACGTCCTGCACAAGCTGTGGGGAATTGCATGAACGGAGATCCTGCCATTTCAGAGACGCCGTCTGCCAATCCTGTGGGAAGCAAGGCCACATCACCTGGACTTGTCAATCCATACCACAATGCACCAAGAAACAATAGAACTCCACAATTCATCAGTACATCGCAACCAGGTACATTTTTTGCCCCGGGGGTCCACCAATAAAATTAAAGTGACTGTCTTAATTGAGGGCACCCCATGCATAATGGAACTGGACACAGGGTCCTCCCTCTTGATAATCTCAGAGGAAACCCTATGCATGCTATGCCCTAATGGGAGACCACCACTGGAATACACTGGCCTCGAGCTAAGGGATTTCTAAAAGAACCCAGTGGCCATTAAAGGGGTGGGCCAGTTCCACATAAAATACAAAGCATTCGAAGGCCCATTGGAACTGTTCATGGTTAAGTGCTGTCTCACTAGCTTACTGGGGCTAGCCTGGTTCAATGCCTTGAGCCTCGCCATCACCAGAATACAAAATATAAAGTTGGGAAACTTCAGTAACATGTGTGATGAGTTCCTGGCTGTATTTGATGGATTGCTCAGCTGCTATATGGGTCCACCAGTTGCCCTGACCCTCAATCCTGCAGTGCATCCCCTCCATCTGAAAGCCCGGTGGCCCCCATTCACACTCTGGCCCAAAATTGAGGCAGAACTTGACCGCTTGGTCAGCCAAGGAGTACTGGAGTCAGTACTCAATGCAAAATGGGAGACCCCAATTGTAACCCCAGTCAAACCCAACAGGGATGTCAGAATTTGTGCATACTAGAAATGCACTATCAACAAGGCCCTCCAAGACCATGCGTATCCCATTCCTGTGGTAAGCCATGTCCTAGAGTCCTGGCTGGGGCCAAAATCTTTGGCAAACTGGACTTGGCACAGGCCTATCAGCAACTGCCCATAGACAATGCTACTGCAGAAGCCCAGACCATAGTAACCCACCAGGGGGGCATTTAAAGTCAAGCATTTGCAGTTCGGGGTCAGTGTTGCTCCAAGGATTTTCCAGAATTTAATGGACTGTTTGCTTAAAGGAATCCCCGGAGTGCAACCTTTTTCCAACGATGTTCTGATTGTGGTGCCATCTCCTGAAACCTTCTCCAACCATCTGTGAGCTGTCCTGCAGTGCTTCAATGCAGCCAGACTTAAAGTAAAAAGAGAAAAGTGTCTCCTCAGTGTCCCCACTGTCGAGTTCCTGGGATTCAAAGTTGACGCCTGTGGCATCCACCCCACGCTGGACTTGAGCTGCAGGCCTTCCTCGTCCTGCTGAATTTTTACCACTCATTTCTCCCACACAAAGCAGCCGTGTCCGAGCCCCTGCACTGGCTCTTGGACAAACATGTGCATTGGAAGTGGGGGTCACCTCAGGCCTCAGCTTTCTGGGCAGTTAAAAACCTACTGACTTCTAATGCTGTCCTGGCCCATTTTGATGAATACCTCCCCATGGTGCTTGCCTGTGATGCATCGCCCTACGGGGTGGGGGCAGTCCTGGGTCACAGGCTGGCTGATGTCCATGAGGTCTCGGTATCCTATTAATTGCACACCTTGTCTTCAGTGGAGAGGATCTATGCTCAGATCGACAAGGAGGCACTGGTGATCGTGGCAGGGGTTCGTAAGTTTCACGACTACCTGTATGGTTGCCCTTTCATCATTCTCATGGACCACAAGCCACTGCTGGGCCTCCTGGCCCCTGACCGATAGACAGCCCAGATGCTGTCTCCACAGGTGTTGTGGTGGTCTGTCTTTCTCGCAGGCTATCAGTACACCCTGCTGCACCAGCCTGGCAAAGTGATGAGACACACCAATGCCCTCAGTCGACTACTGCTGCCTGTCTGTGACCTAGACCCGGCTCCCACAGACTATATCCTGCTGCTGGAAGTCCTACCCAACTGACTGGTACAGGTGCCCGAGGTCTCCAAATACACCAGCAAGGACTATGTCCTCTGCCGTGTTCAGGACTGGGTGGGGAGGGGTTGGCCCACAGGGCATGTGGGCCCAGAGTGCACAGTGTTCTTATCCCACTGGGCAGAACTGTCTACCCACAAGGGCTGTATCTTGTGGGATAGCAGGGTAGTCATCCCCAGCCTCCTGCGCAAATGCACGAGGCAAACCTTGGATTCCTGCCTGGGTGGTTACCTCTCTCCTATGACGGGACCTCTCTCCTATGAGATCTTGACAGAAGATGGCCAGCTCATCCACAGGCATGTAGACCAACTACACTGTCGCATGCTGCCCCTAGATGACCAAAAGGTACAAGACGCCAAGGACAGTGATGTGGAGCTGGACCTGGAGGAACCAGTGTTGAGACCAGCATAGTCCGACACAGTCACAGCTCCTGCCCCAAGCTCCACACCAGAGCCCAACACCAGACTTGCCCCAACAACCAGGACTTCACCAACTGTAATCTCTGAGCCACACACCGGGCCAACCGCACCTAACAGCCCTCTGACGGAGCCACATTGCTCCACAAGAGAATGGCAGCACCCAGAGTACTTGCAGGACTATGTGTGTTAGTACTTTGGGACTAAGGAGGAAGGGGTGTTATGTATTAAGATGGCCACAACTGCGTGCACCTGACAATGTGGTCAAACGGACCTACAGACATTCGATCTGAAAACAATAGTCACTGTGGATCCTGGTGCAGACCAATGGGAGTGCCAGAATCCTGAAGGGAACCTATAGTTACCTGGGCCATGTATATAGAACCTATCACAGGAATTGGGGGTTTGTTGGGTGTGAGTGTGTACACGCATATAAGCCGGCCTCATACTGGTTATTTCATCTTCTTCCGTTCTGATGTAAGCTAATAAACGTGAGCTGATTTCACCATGCTGAGTCTCAGATCTCAGTACTTTTCACAAGCATGATCAGATAGGCTCTCTAGTAAAGTATGTAGGGAAAAATACAGTATGTTGAAGTGATTAAAATGTCAGATTTTGATCTGGAGGATCCAGGTTCGAATCCCTACTCTGCCAGTAACTCTTTTAAAAGCAACTTAAAAGGATGTTATTATGCAGTAAAAAGGAGGTGAGAAGAACAATATATAAACCCCTGTGGATCCCGACCGGATAGAAAATTGGGGTATAGCTATCCTAAGAACATTTTCCAAAAAATTCTATCCTTTCCTTGAACTTATGTAAACATAAATGTAGGTACTACTTATAGAAACCTCTCCTTGAACTGCTGGCAACAACATTTTTATTTACCCTTGTAAACAAGCTGTGACATATGTTGCACATTGACAATTTCCGATACAACCCAAGGGAAAGTAATTAGGATGCATATTGCTACAAGTAGTTGTTCACATCACTTAATCACACTTTACAGCTTTGAGCAAAAATGATTTGTCATAATTTCCTTGACATGCTAAATGTAATGCAGAGTGTTTCTCACTTTTAAAAGCAGACTTTATTTTCTATCAAGAATTTGTCTTTCTCTGACATGATCGTGCTAATATTGCTGAGTCTACAGATGAATCAACATTTATTGGCAGGGATCCCATGCTTCAAAACAAAAGCTGCTGTCATTTTGAATCTGCAGAGGGATATTTCATTTTGAAACACTGAACATTTTCAAGATCCATATTGATTTTCTGAATTTATTGGTAGGTCATCCCCCCCAAGCATACTGAAACCTAAAAATAAAAGTGTTTGTAGCTTTATAAATGAAGTACAGTGTTTAGATATTAGCATTAAAAAATACATGGGGTTAATGCAGACTTTGGTCCAACTGATGATTTTCTGTTCATAGTTAGTAATATGTTGCCAAGGAGCCAAAAAAATTATATTATAAATGCATGTAGGTGTTTTAAATTGATTCTATATTGTTGCAAGCTTGCAGACTGGTTACTATGAATCAGTCTATCCTGTGGGCTTGGTCAAAAATGGCATGCCTGGGTGGAGCCAGAGTCAATGACAAAACAAAGCTAATTCCTCTTAGCAACTCAGGTCTCACCACAACAGGTCTTTATAGTTAGGAAATGGTAATACTGAACCTGAACCTGGTGAATACTGAACCTGGTGACACATTCCCATTTGAACGGAGAGGACAGATGTCTGTGTGGCAGAGCCATAGAAAGAAGCAGACAGACACTGCTATGAGTGGGTTGAAACTCCTTGGAGATACAGAATCTCTTCCTCTCTCTGGGCTCTGATGTGAGGTAGCAGATCTGTTGTGCAGTAGGGGTGATTCCTTGGATCCAGAATTGGTTTACTTGCATGCTGTGAAGACCCTATAACTTTCCAATACTCTCTCCTCCAAAGAGAAACAACCTGGGCAAACTGTTGCCCCAGGAATTTCTTAGTGTTTGGAGAAGTGGCAAGCACATTAAAAAGTATATAGCTAAAAATTTGGTTAACATAACTGTGGTCTTCAAAAGAGGTTTTAATTTCTTATTTTTTAAAAAAAATATTTCTGGTTAGCATTCATTGTCCAAAATGAGAACATTTAGAAAGCATTAGTAAATTATATGAGCAGGATATATTGCAATACCACATCTAGGGGTGGGGATGCCAGCCTCCAAGTGGGACCTGGGAATCCCCTGGAATTACAGTTCATCTCCAGACTACAGAGATACTTCTCCAGACTACCTGGAGAAAATGGATGCTTTAGAGGGGAGACACTCTGGCACTGTACCCCACTGAAGTCCCTGTGCTCCCTAAGCTCCACCCTCAACTCTCCAGGAGTTTCCTAACCAGGAACTGGCAACTAAAGCCCTTTACCCCCCACCGGTGGCCAGGATGTACCTGGCAAGTTGGCAACTCTATCTAGGGGGATGAGTGACATCACCCAGGCAAGATGGCATGTAACCCAGGATCTCCTTGCCACAATTGGACAAAGTACTTTTAAAAAGTGATCATTAATCAAATAGACAGTCAGCCAGAGAAGAGAAGAGATTGGATTTATACCCTACCCTTCACTACCCGAAGGAATCGCAGAGTGGCTTACAATACGTTTCCCTTCCCCTCCCCACAACTGACACCCTGTGAGGTAGGTGAGGCTGAGAGAACTCTCAAAAACTGCCTTTGAGAGAACAGCTCTGAAAGAACTTATGACTAACCCAAGGTCACACCAGCAGCCGCATGTGGAGGAGTGGAGAATCAAACCCAGTATTCCTGGATTAGAGTCTGTACTCTTACCCACTAGACCGGCTCAATAATGCAAGAAAAATGCACACACACACAAAGTAAAATAAAACCTGAGTGTCCTGATTCCTTAGATGTTATATCTGAGACAGGAATCAATTCAAAGTGCTAAAACAATAGTCATGTGTGTCCTTGACATTGTCGGAAAATTTGGGGAAAATAGTTAAATATTCAGGGTTTGCAATGGATCTTTGTCCACTGGAGAGGAGGAATTTTCTTTCTATGTAAAAATCTTTATTTCTAAAGGGAAGGGTACATGGGCAATCTACAGAACAACAAACACTTAAGACTACATGCTTGCAACAACAGACAGAGAAGTTGGAGATTCTTCCTTCTTCTTGACCCCTGGAAGGAAATCACCTGAATACATCGACCAATGATTGTTAGTAAATAGACTCCAGTTTCCTGGGCTTTCTTCCCATTGGCTTTGTGCCAGGTTCCCTTCCAGGTCAGTCTAAACAAGAGCACACAAGGTAAACACATATAACCCTATAATGACTGAATTAAACCTTGCAACACACATATTTCTAACAGGCATAAGACCAGGTACCTATCTATAGAGTTGGCATTTGGACCTAGGGAATAATCCTGGGCTGTTGGATGTGAGAAGCACCAACTGTTGCTGCTGTCTCCTCTACTTTCACCCCTCATGATGCTCCCTTCACATCTCTGTGGCCTCCACCTTCTGACCATCTAAGATGCTGGTTGGGTGACCCTCCAACAGATCATCTACTTTGGGACTCTGGATTTACTGGCACCCTTACCCTGGAGCTTCTGGGCTTTGTGGCTCTTCACCAGCCTTCTGCCCAACACCCTTAATCACTTAAGGCCATACTTTACCCCCTTTTGGCCCCAGCCATTCTCAATGGACCCTGAGCAGCTCTCTGTCTTTAGGCTGTCTATGCTCTCCAGTCTGTTCTCCCCCTTCCCAGGGCCAGCCCATTATTATTAAATTTTAAATTGTCACCTAGAGTGACAGCTCAACAAGGCGCTATTCTGGCCAGTCTTGTCCCCTCCTCACCCCACACAGGAAGCCTCCCTTGCCGGCTTCTTGCTCCATCCCTGGCAAGAGACTCCCCTCTTTGCAGCCCCCCAGACAGAAAGAGAAGGAGGCGGGGGGACAGGAGTAGTTAAAGGGTATACATTTCTTCAATTCAGAGACCGGAAAAACGTTTGACAGCTGCCCCCCATCCCCCTGCGGAAGCCATGCTTCCGCTAAGGGGGGGGCCATGCTTCAAAAACAGGGATGGTCAAGATGGCCGCCAGTGTCAGCCCAGAAGGGAATGGAGGAGGCTGTGCTATGGGTCTGTTAGCAGCAGGGGGTTTGCTGGGGAGAAGGAGTCTGGTACAATGGCAGCCATTTGTGTTGTTGTGCTTGGTGCAAAAACTTCGGGGCTGTGGGGGCAGTAAAGCAGAGAGAATATCCAGAGGGGAGCATGTGTACAAGTTTGTTTTTTAACAAAGTGTTGTTGAAAAAGTGTGTTTGGTGTAAGTTTTCAGAACATCCCCCAGTTCTCTCTCACTGGAAACTCAGACAGGTATTTTAGAAGCAGTCATTTATATTGTTGTGCTTGGTGCAAAAACTTCAGGCGATAGGGACACTAAAGCAGAGAGAATTTCCAAGGGAAGCATGTGTGCAGTTTATTTATTTATTTATTTTTAACATGTGCTGAAATGTGTGTTTGGTGTAGGTTTCAAACTTTGCCGGCGCTCTCCTCTGCTTGAAAAAGGAGAGCTGAAATCACCATCCCCCCTGAGAAAAGGAAAGACTATTGATTCTAACGTATATCTACTAACAAAAAAAAGCACATTTTGCAGACTGTGAAAATTGGGCACAACAACACCCCTTTTTTCCTTTGGGTTGTGTGTATCTCTGTGTTTAGTGCAGACTCCTCAGGGTCTGAGAAGTCACACACACACACACACACACACACAGCCAGCTGATTTCCACACTTTGCAAGCCCCCAGAGAGCAAAGGCACCCAGTTTGCTGCAAAGGGGAAAAGTGTCCTTTTAAAAAGTGAAATGGCTGCTGCATATCACAGGAATAGGTAAAGAACAAATAAAGAGAGAGAGAGAATCTTTAAAGCCTGCTCTCTCTTTCTGTAAACGTCCCCCCCCCAAGGTACACACATCGCAAAAAACAGCTTGATTGAAGCAAAGGGAAAGAACAAATAAAGAGCAGACCCCCCACACACCCCTTTAACATCTCAGCAACAATTTTAACCCATAGAAGGTAGTGTTAATTTGAAAGCAAGCAGAGAGAGAGAGATTGCACTAGAGAATCTCAAGCCATGAAAAAAAAAAAGACAACCAGCTCACTTACCCAGAAAAACATAGGGAATGCCAGTCTCCAGTTCCCCCCGTGCCCCCAACTCAAGTTAAAGCATGCAAGCAGGAAATTCCCCCACACCCCGGTTTCAATCCTTTTTTAAAAGAAATACAGTGTGCAAAACCAGAGAAAATTCTTCTGGGCAAAAATGCCCTTAAAAGCAAAAAGTTTTTCCAGGCAGTTGTGTGTTGGAAGGAAGACAGCAAGCTTCTGTACTTCCGACAGAACATGCAGCTCCAAGGGGGCGGAGCGAAGATTCCTAGCCCAATCCTAGGCTGTTTTCAGCCCCGGGAAGTTTTGAGCTGTGGCAGTCAGCCAATCCAAAAACTACTCAAGCACTTGTCAAAACTCTGAATGGGTGGAGGTTTTTCCCCAGGAGTTCCGTACACACCCCACCCCCAGCCAAAGTTGGGGTGTTTGGTTTATCTATGAAGATATCTGGCGTAAGAGCTAGCGGTCAACAGGAAGATGACATCATTGCTGCTCCAACCTAAAAACAGGATATGCCTAGTGCGAAAAACAGGAAAATTGCATCATTTTAAAAAAGATTGGAGGGGGGGATTTTTATATCTCTCCACTGATTTCACTCAAAATGTGTGTCACAGTTTTAAAAACCTGTTTTATTTAAGATATGAGAATGTTTAAGCACACTGACCATTTATAGCAATATTCCGTGTCTCTGGTGAAAAAAGGTTAATCACATATGATTGTGGCATAATAGCACGAGGCATTTTAGGGTCCTGTTTGATCACAATGTGTGAAGGAGAGAATGACATCGATACTGCACACACACCCCAAATACCAGCACATGTGTTTTGAGACAGGGGCAATATAAGGAGAAAGCGCGGCCTTCCCTTGAAACTAAAAGGCCACCATTGTGTTTGTGCCCACCCTCTTTCCCTTCTGTGTGAAGTGAAATAAATCATAGGGGAATTGCAATAAACAAAACGCAGTCCCGCAGTGTGCGCTGTGGTATAGAGAACCCCAGCCTTCTAGGAGAGGTCAGGGGGAGTGTCCCGAGGCGGCACGTGCGATTTGGGGGCTGTAGGAGCTGTTTTGTCGATTTTAGCCTACGCCGACCCTGCGAGGTAGAACACCCAAGTGGCACATGATTTCATTTTGGGGGTATCGAGTGACCCCTCAGCGGACTCGCCTCGACGAGGGGGACCTCTGGGTGCCATTTTGGGGGCGACTGGGGGTACCCCCAAAATTTCGATTTTGGGGCGCCCTCCTCCGTCACGCGGTGGAGTGTCTGGCGACATTTAAACGCACCAATGAGCAGCGGAAGGGGTGGTTCCAGGGGTAACAGAGATAAAAGGGGCAGGCCGCGCTGCACACCTCTCCACGCTATCTTTAAAAGCTACCAGCTTTCACATTCCTCTCTGCCAGAAGCAAAGAATGGATTATTAGGATCTGAACACACACCCACAGCATTCCAGCTTCCTAAAAGGCACACAGATTAAAACTACAATCACTTTAAAACAAGTATCTATAACACAGGCGTTATCATTATGCAGGGGAATGAATGTGATCTGTGCAAAATTAAGGAAACTTCTGACAAAGTTAATACAGCTGCCCCCCCCCCAAAAAAAAAAAAAAACTGAAAGAAGACATATTGCTTTGCAGCACATGAACGTTGGTTTTATGAAAATGTATTTTATCTGCTGTAGCAGGAGATCCCAACAGCGCATGTTAATTTTTATATCACAGCAAAATGCTTATGTAAAATACTCTCATGCTAATTCTAAAAAGAAACAGCTGCAACAGTTTGCTTGTAATCCTATACCAGTTCCCATGTTCTGTTGCCTCCAGTATGACTGGAGATTCCTGGAGGTTTTGTGTCAACTTCAGGGTGTGGAACAGGGGGTCATCAGGGTGGTGTGGGGGAGGCATTTGTGAATTTCCTGCATTGTGCAGGGGATTGGACTAGACGACCCTGGAGGATCCTTCCGGCTCTATGATTCTATGATTCTGTCATGGTTTGGGGAACGCCAATATAGGCTGCCTATGAACGTGTACATAGGGCTGAGTTTCCGAGTACTTCACCCCCCTCCCCACGCGTACATGTTAGCATGAGCAAAGACCCCGGTGCACAGAGAGGAGTTTGAAACACAGACATCTCTCTTAAACAAGCAAAGTTTATCTGCTACAAGTTATTAAACTAGAGCACAAGATAAAGGGAAATGACAGTTGTGTCTACTAGCTACACAGATTTGAGGAAAGAAACAGCAAAATCATATCACCCAAGCTAAACTTAACAGTATAGTAGTTATCAATACACCTTGCTACAGATGTTCATGGAGCAAATACATGCAGGGTGACCCGGATCCTAGCATTTGGTCAAAGAATACATTCAAATGACTTATCCTGAAATTAGTGGGGTTTTTAAAAGTTGAACCGTGGCCCCTTCAGCTTATGCCTATCAGACTGATTTAATATCTAGAAATGGCATTCTTCTAGACATAGATGTATTCCATACAAACCCATGATAGTCTGTATGGTTTTGGCCTGAATTATTATATACAGAATTTCACACAAATCATCAATAATATATTTTTGTTTTAAAAGAGTAATAGGATATAGAAAGAAATAATTGTATAAAATTCATATTATGTATAAGACAAAAAAGAGATAGTCCAGTTTCTTTTTGCATAGCTCTCTAGATTACTATTTCCTTAAACTGAAGTTCTACACACGCACACACATAAATTTAGGCCCACCCCACTTTACTTATAGTATGAATCAATTATCTAAGAGCAATCATTTAGCGTATGCATTTTTATTTTCTACTAGTGGAATAGTTTAAAAAAGAACCGCAGCAGATCTTCACTAAGAATCTAGGCATTACCGTTTGGATCAGGTGGGAAAGTAACTTGTTGCAAGATATATTATGATTTACTAATATTTCTAATCTTTTGCACGGTGCCTGTAATCTATGGGGCGCATACGTTCTTTACAAAAATAGCGTTCGTACACAATGTATGTTACACATACCATGAATAAATGGAAGCAGTTCTAGAAAATAGCTTGTTTGAAGTTCCAGTTTTAATACACAGGTGTTCAAATGGTTCCTTAGCGCTAGTCTCTAAAGCGTCATTGCAAATCAGTGTTTTGCAACGGACCCCGATTGTTTTTGATTTTGCCTTCTGAGCAAGCGTCACGGTCAGTCACAGTACTCATCACTGAAAGAAAATATAATATGTAGTCATGCTGTAGAAAACTAGATAGCCTTGTTACTCTATGATTTGCCAATCGGTAGTATGCTTAATGGATTAACAATAGAATGCATTGTGGCGGGCGCTAAATAATACAATCTATTCCTGCAATTACATAGTTTTGGTTTGTTTTCAGTTAGGGTGTCGGCGTTTGCTGTACAAATGTGCAGGTGGGAGCATCAGATGTGTTTCTGTTCAACGCAATGGGTAGGTTTTTACTTTAATGATCTATATCCACGGTTTAAAAATTATAACTGGATATAAGTACCGACGGCACGCCGGTATGTTTGTAACTCCGACCTGGGTCCACGGAGTCATTTCATACCGACTTTTTAATTTGAGCGTATAAAAATAGCACGGTATTTTACTTATTTTATACCGCATACCCAACAGCCTTCACACGTATTTTCCATTCAGCTATACACACCTGGAATAGCACCTCTGGTTGTTGACTCAAAGCAGAGCTCTCCCCACTCTGGAAATGTTGCCCCTTCACAGGAGTACAGATTTCAGTCCCTTCTTCTTTCTTTTTCTCTGGTGAAGTAAAAAGCCGCTTTGGAAGACAATCTAATTCATTTTCCTTGTTCGAATCGCTGCTAACCTTTCGCCTTCTGGCAGTGGTTTTTTTCTTCATCGGTGCTCTGGGGGCCACAGGTTCAAAAACATTTGCTGGTTTCCTCACACCATGCAGAGCACACCAGCAAATGTTTTTGAACCTGTGGCCCCCAGAGCACCGATGAAGAAAAAAACCACTGCCAGAAGGCGAAAGGTTAGCAGCGATTCGAACAAGGAAAATGAATTAGATTGTCTTCCAAAGCGGCTTTTACTTCACCAGAGAAAAAGAAAGAAGAAGGACTGAAATCTGTACTCCTGTGAAGGGGCAACATTTCCAGAGTGGGAGAGCTCTGCTTTGAGTCAACAACCAGAGGTGCTATTCCAGGTGTGTATAGCTGAATGGAAAATACGTGTGAAGGCTGTTGGGTATGCGGTATAAAATAAGTAAAATACCGTGCTATTTTTATACGCTCAAATTAAAAAGTCGGTATGAAATGACTCCGTGGACCCAGGTCGGAGTTACAAACATACCGGCGTGCCGTCGGTACTTATATCCAGTTATAATTTTTAAACCGTGGATATAGATCATTAAAGTAAAAACCTACCCATTGCGTTGAACAGAAACACATCTGATGCTCCCACCTGCACATTTGTACAGCAAACGCCGACACCCTAACTGAAAACAAACCAAAACTATGTAATTGCAGGAATAGATTGTATTATTTAGCGCCCGCCACAATGCATTCTATTGTTAATCCATTAAGCATACTACCGATTGGCAAATCATAGAGTAACAAGGCTATCTAGTTTTCTACAGCATGACTACATATTATATTTTCTTTCAGTGATGAGTACTGTGACTGACCGTGACGCTTGCTCAGAAGGCAAAATCAAAAACAATCGGGGTCCGTTGCAAAACACTGATTTGCAATGACGCTTTAGAGACTAGCGCTAAGGAACCATTTGAACACCTGTGTATTAAAACTGGAACTTCAAACAAGCTATTTTCTAGAACTGCTTCCATTTATTCATGGTATGTGTAACATACATTGTGTACGAACGCTATTTTTGTAAAGAACGTATGCGCCCCATAGATTACAGGCACCGTGCAAAAGATTAGAAATATTAGTAAATCATAATATATCTTGCAACAAGTTACTTTCCCACCTGATCCAAACGGTAATGCCTAGATTCTTAGTGAAGATCTGCTGCGGTTCTTTTTTAAACTATTCCACTAGTAGAAAATAAAAATGCATACGCTAAATGATTGCTCTTAGATAATTGATTCATACTATAAGTAAAGTGGGGTGGGCCTAAATTTATGTGTGTGCGTGTGTAGAACTTCAGTTTAAGGAAATAGTAATCTAGAGAGCTATGCAAAAAGAAACTGGACTATCTCTTTTTTGTCTTATACATAATATGAATTTTATACAATTATTTCTTTCTATATCCTATTAATCTTTTAAAACAAAAATATATTATTGATGATTTGTGTGAAATTCTGTATATAATAATTCAGGCCAAAACCATACAGACTATCATGGGTTTGTATGGAATACATCTATGTCTAGAAGAATGCCATTTCTAGATATTAAATCAGTCTGATAGGCATAAGCTGAAGGGGCCACGGTTCAACTTTTAAAAACCCCACTAATTTCAGGATAAGTCATTTGAATGTATTCTTTGACCAAATGCTAGGATCCGGGTCACCCTGCATGTATTTGCTCCATGAACATCTGTAGCAAGGTGTATTGATAACTACTATACTGTTAAGTTTAGCTTGGGTGATATGATTTTGCTGTTTCTTTCCTCAAATCTGTGTAGCTAGTAGACACAACTGTCATTTCCCTTTATCTTGTGCTCTAGTTTAATAACTTGTAGCAGATAAACTTTGCTTGTTTAAGAGAGATGTCTGTGTTTCAAACTCCCTCTCTGTGCACCGGGGTCTTTGCTCATGCTAACATGTACGCGTGGGGAGGGGGGGTGAAGTACTCGGAAACTCAGCCCTATGTACACGTTCATAGGCAGCCTATATTGGCGTTCCCCAAACCATGACAGAATCATAGAATCATAGAGCCGGAAGGATCCTCCAGGGTCGTCTAGTCCAATCCCCTGCACAATGCAGGAAATTCACAAATGCCTCCCCACACCACCCTGATGACCCCCTGTTCCACACCCTGAAGTTGACACAAAACCTCCAGGAATCTCCAGTCATACTGGAGGCAACAGAACATGGGAACTGGTATAGGATTACAAGCAAACTGTTGCAGCTGTTTCTTTTTAGAATTAGCATGAGAGTATTTTACATAAGCATTTTGCTGTGATATAAAAATTAACATGCGCTGTTGGGATCTCCTGCTACAGCAGATAAAATACATTTTCATAAAACCAACGTTCATGTGCTGCAAAGCAATATGTCTTCTTTCAGTTTTTTTTTTTTTTTTGGGGGGGGGGGGCAGCTGTATTAACTTTGTCAGAAGTTTCCCTTAATTTTGCACAGATCACATTCATTCCCCTGCATAATGATAACGCCTGTGTTATAGATACTTGTTTTAAAGTGATTGTAGTTTTAATCTGTGTGCCTTTTAGGAAGCTGGAATGCTGTGGGTGTGTGTTCAGATCCTAATAATCCATTCTTTGCTTCTGGCAGAGAGGAATGTGAAAGCTGGTAGCTTTTTAAAGATAGCGTGGAGAGGTGTGCAGCGCGGCCTGCCCCTTTTATCTCTGTTACCCCTGGAACCACCCCTTCCGCTGCTCATTGGTGCGTTTAAATGTCGCCAGACACTCCACCGCGTGACGGAGGAGGGCGCCCCAAAATCGAAATTTTGGGGGTACCCCCAGTCGCCCCCAAAATGGCACCCAGAGGTCCCCCTCGTCGAGGCGAGTCCGCTGAGGGGTCACTCGATACCCCCAAAATGAAATCATGTGCCACTTGGGTGTTCTACCTCGCAGGGTCGGCGTAGGCTAAAATCGACAAAACAGCTCCTACAGCCCCCAAATCGCACGTGCCGCCTCGGGACACTCCCCCTGACCTCTCCTAGAAGGCTGGGGTTCTCTATACCACAGCGCACACTGCGGGACTGCGTTTTGTTTATTGCAATTCCCCTATGATTTATTTCACTTCACACAGAAGGGAAAGAGGGTGGGCACAAACACAATGGTGGCCTTTTAGTTTCAAGGGAAGGCCGCGCTTTCTCCTTATATTGCCCCTGTCTCAAAACACATGTGCTGGTATTTGGGGTGTGTGTGCAGTATCGATGTCATTCTCTCCTTCACACATTGTGATCAAACAGGACCCTAAAATGCCTCGTGCTATTATGCCACAATCATATGTGATTAACCTTTTTTCACCAGAGACACGGAATATTGCTATAAATGGTCAGTGTGCTTAAACATTCTCATATCTTAAATAAAACAGGTTTTTAAAACTGTGACACACATTTTGAGTGAAATCAGTGGAGAGATATAAAAATCCCCCCTCCAATCTTTTTAAAATGATGCAATTTTCCTGTTTTTCGCACTAGGCATATCCTGTTTTTAGGTTGGAGCAGCAATGATGTCATCTTCCTGTTGACCGCTAGCTCTTACGCCAGATATCTTCATAGATAAACCAAACACCCCAACTTTGGCTGGGGGTGGGGTGTGTACGGAACTCCTGGGGAAAAACCTCCACCCATTCAGAGTTTTGACAAGTGCTTGAGTAGTTTTTGGATTGGCTGACTGCCACAGCTCAAAACTTCCCGGGGCTGAAAACAGCCTAGGATTGGGCTAGGAATCTTCGCTCCGCCCCTTGGAGCTGCATGTTCTGTCGGAAGTACAGAAGCTTGCTGTCTTCCTTCCAACACACAACTGCCTGGAAAAACTTTTTGCTTTTAAGGGCATTTTTGCCCAGAAGAATTTTCTCTGGTTTTGCACACTGTATTTCTTTTAAAAAAGGATTGAAACCGGGGTGTGGGGGGAATTTCCTGCTTGCATGCTTTAACTTGAGTTGGGGGCACGGGGGAACTGGAGACTGGCATTCCCTATGTTTTTCTGGGTAAGTGAGCTGGTTGTCTTTTTTTTTTTTCATGGCTTGAGATTCTCTAGTGCAATCTCTCTCTCTGCTTGCTTTCAAATTAACACTACCTTCTATGGGTTAAAATTGTTGCTGAGATGTTAAAGGGGTGTGTGGGGGGTCTGCTCTTTATTTGTTCTTTCCCTTTGCTTCAATCAAGCTGTTTTTTGCGATGTGTGTACCTTGGGGGGGGGGGACGTTTACAGAAAGAGAGAGCAGGCTTTAAAGATTCTCTCTCTCTCTTTATTTGTTCTTTACCTATTCCTGTGATATGCAGCAGCCATTTCACTTTTTAAAAAGGACACTTTTCCCCCTTTGCAGCAAACTGGGTGCCTTTGCTCTCTGGGGGGCTTGCAAAGTGTGGAAATCAGCTGGCTGTGTGTGTGTGTGTGTGTGTGTGTGACTTCTCAGACCCTGAGGAGTCTGCACTAAACACAGAGATACACACAACCCAAAGGAAAAAGGGGTGTTGTTGTGCCCAATTTTCACAGTCTGCAAAATGTGCTTTTTTTTGTTAGTAGATATACGTTAGAATCAATAGTCTTTCCTTTTCTCAGGGGGGGATGGTGATTTCAGCTCTCCTTTTTCAAGCAGAGGAGAGCGCCGGCAAAGTTTGAAACCTACACCAAACACACATTTCAGCACATGTTAAAAATAAATAAATAAATAAACTGCACACATGCTTCCCTTGGAAATTCTCTCTGCTTTAGTGTCCCTATCGCCTGAAGTTTTTGCACCAAGCACAACAATATAAATGACTGCTTCTAAAATACCTGTCTGAGTTTCCAGTGAGAGAGAACTGGGGGATGTTCTGAAAACTTACACCAAACACACTTTTTCAACAACACTTTGTTAAAAAACAAACTTGTACACATGCTCCCCTCTGGATATTCTCTCTGCTTTACTGCCCCCACAGCCCCGAAGTTTTTGCACCAAGCACAACAACACAAATGGCTGCCATTGTACCAGACTCCTTCTCCCCAGCAAACCCCCTGCTGCTAACAGACCCATAGCACAGCCTCCTCCATTCCCTTCTGGGCTGACACTGGCGGCCATCTTGACCATCCCTGTTTTTGAAGCATGGCCCCCCCTTAGCGGAAGCATGGCTTCCGCAGGGGGATGGGGGGCAGCTGTCAAACGTTTTTCCGGTCTCTGAATTGAAGAAATGTATACCCTTTAACTACTGACAGGCACAGGGAACAGCCCAGGATGATGGGAAAGTGCTGCTTGCCCTCTGCCACCCCCACCTCACAGTCTCTTTGGAGCTCCTTTGCCTGCCTGGCACAGCCCCCTCCCCCTCCCCTCAAGTGATCCCACCCCCCACATGCATTTGCAGCTCTCCCCCTCGGCCTGCCCACTGCAGCTCCAGTGCCCACCCCCATCCTACCCCTCATGGGAGGGCACCAGAATGAATCCTTGCCTAGTGGGCGAAAAAACTTGGGGCCGTCACTGCGCCTTCCCCAAAAGTGGTGCTGCCTCTGCTTCCTTGCAGTGGCTCTCTCTCCAGCTTCTTGGGTGGCCAATCTCCCTCCTAAGGCCTTTTGATAGTTTGGCTGGCCAAAGCAGGCCCTGCCCTCCCATGGGCATCCCCTCCAGCCCAGATGTGTTTTCTTCTGGCTGTGCTGTTAGGACTGCTGTGATCCCACTCAGGCCTCAAGGGACTGTTTGGGCAGCCAAAACAAGAATTAGCAGCAGAATAGAAAACACCAATAAAGCCCTAGAGAAAAAGGTCAGAAAAGCCCTACCAAGCTGCTAGTTTTATTAGCCACCAAGACAAAATATCAGCTTTGATAAAAACCACAAATGAATTGCAACTAAAACCTGACAACTTTGAAAATAGAAATCACAGACTGAACTTCAATTCCATGGAGTTCCACAGGTGGAAAAGATCTCACCCAATTTCTGGTAATTCCTATAACAGAAAGTGACTTTGAGCAGGCTCATAGAGTCCTCTTGCCTCAGCCTTAACAATCAGCCCTTCCCAGAGTCATTACAGTATGTTTTGCTTAATCTCCTTTGAAAGAACCCAACTCCAAAGAATTATGCAAAATCCAACCAATCACCTTTAACAATGAACCAGGATTTATGCCTATATTCATTAAGGCATCAATGTATATTCTGCTCTTTCATAGAATAACTGTGTACTATAAGAACAGCTTATCTCTGGGCTTATCCCTTCATATGAATTGTCTACATAGAAGGGCAATGGTGGACAGCAACTAAGGGCATGAGAAATGCTAACAAATTTGAATATTACACAGACAACTTACCTATCCAAACATGAAGATCATGAGGATTCCAACTTGGGAGGCTGCAACTGACTTTCTAGGAAAACCAGAAAGGAACAGAAAACTAGATCTGCAGCCTCAACCTCCAAGTTCCCCAACCATCAACAACATTATCTTTCAACACTTGTGACAAGAAAAGACTATATATTGGTTCAATTGTGACAAACCAATTTTCTCTTCATTGCAAAGGAAATTATGCCAAGATATGGTGTCAGATAAGAGATATAGGGTTTTTTTCCCCTGCCAGCTAAGTTTATCATAGATTAATAGTTAAGCTGGTGTATTAAATTTCATATCTCCCCTTATATATAATTCTGTTTTCAAGTGGCAAAGTTCCATGCACTCCCAAATCAGTTGGCTCCATGATGTGTCAGTCACAAGGTGTCTCTATTCACTGGCTGCATTGCCTGAGTTCTCTCCTACCCACTGTAGCCAAGCCACTCTTCTCTGATTGGGCCAGCGTTTCAAGGTCATTTGCATATGGAAGCTGATTGGACTTCATTCTGCACCTCAAGCTCCCCCCCAAAAAACCGTTGGAACTGTCAGTTGCATATGCAACCTGGTGTATTCTGAGGTAAAATATGTCCTCACCCACAACACATCACTTCCCCTTCAAAAGAAACAAACCCAATAACACAACCATGCCACACCACAAAAAAGACAGATCAGACCACAAGCAGAATACCACAAAGCAAAAAAATGATAGGAAAAGGTGCCAGCAGTCACCCCATTACTGCCACAGATATGTACCTGAGAGCGCTTCAGAGGATGGTGTGCAGGTCCCAGGTTCATGTTATAAAAGCTGTGTGGGGGTTTGTGGACCATTCACAGACTTTTAACCTTAACATACCTCACAGGGTGGTTGTGCGGATCATATGGGGGTGAGGAGAATGATGTCAGCTGCTTTGGTTCCCACTGCAGGGAAAAACTGCTCTTTCCCTAGGCAGAGGCTGTGGGGGGGGGATGTAAACCTGAAGACAGACAGGCAGATAAAGGTAGGCTGATGGTTCCCTGGAAAGGACATAGGGTTGCCAGCTCCAGGTTGGAAACTTCCAGGATATTTTAGGGATGAAGACTGCTGAAGGTGAGGTCTGAGGAGGAGAAAGAAGGGTACCTCAGACAGATACAATGCCATAGTCCCCACCCTCCAAACAACCAATTTCTTTCTGGAATACCATTGTTGCCAATCTCCAGGTGACAGCTGGAGAGCTCTTAAAGCTCTGGTGCTAATTCAAAGAGCTGGGGATGTGTTGCATTCTGGCAGGGGATGCTGTGAGTGTAGAAAATGAATTATTGACAGAGTAGTGTTTTGGAAAATCTTTAGGAACTGTTTAGTTCATTTACCATGGGGCACCCATCCAGATCCTCTGGCATTGTCTCACTCTGCTGGCATCAAAACCAATTTATGGCAAAATAGAAATATGGAGACTTTTTCATCCTCTTTTGCATCAGTCTGACTTTGTTGGCAACCCTAGGCCTGCCAGCACTCTCAGGGTGACTTCATGCTTCCTGAGTGACATTACTTTACTAGCCCTGGCTGCTTGCTCCTGTTCAGCAGGAGCCTCCTTATGGAAGCTGCCTGGATAATTTTGGACCAGCCACAGGCTTTCTTCCTAACCTACCTTGCAGGGTTACTATACAGATCACAAAGCAGAAGAGGAGAATGAAGTAAGCTGTTTTGCTCCCCACTAATGAAAAAGACAGAACTTTGCCTAGGAAGAGGCTGCTAAGAGGCTGCTGAGAGGGGAGGAGATAAAGTTGCCACCTTTAGGTATGAAAATTCCTGGAGATTTGAGGGGTGGAGCCTGGAGAGGATGAGGTTTGAGGAGGGATGGGACCTTGGACAGGTAAAATGCCCTCCAAACCAGCCATTTCCTTCTGGGGAACTATTTTGCCAATCTCCAGGTGGGGGCTGGAGATCACTCAGAATTACAACTGCTCTTCAGATGGCAGAGATCAGTTCTCCTGAAAAAACGGTAAGCTCTGTGTCATTATACCCTGCTGAGGTCACCACAGCAAATTGATGCTGAGTGCCCAAGGCCAGGGCACCTGCCCAGAGTCCCTTTCTAGAGTTTGTTGTATATATTTCCACAACAGGCCTTATTCCTAGTCAATAATAATTATGTACCTGTTAATGTTAATAGTGAGCCACCTGTTCTGCCCCTCAGTTGTTCACGTGAATTTATAATAACTCAAATTTGGATTTACATTCTGGGCCAATTCAGATAATCTGTAGCTGAGCTTCAACTGCCTTACAATCTTCTTGTTTTGTTCCATAACATGTGCAGTTTATACCCCCTCCTTTCCCATTTCAGTACAGAAGCAATTTGTGTAATGGTTTCTGAACTATTCTCCTTGGAGATAAATGTATGTTGTTATACAGACCTGCTAGCATATTGGTAAAGATTTATGAGTACTAAATGTAATATCATTTAATGTAAAGTGATTGGATAATTCCATTAAAAGAAGCAGAGTTGCTAACACAATTAAGAAAGATAAGCCATATATACTTTTTATGCAAAAGCCATGTCATAGAAAGCAGGCTGATAAGGCTCTGTCAGAAGATCCTGAGTTTGGAATAATTTTACAGCAGAAGCACAAACACAAATATTGCAGAAAAATCGTGAATTGTCTAATGCACAAAATATAAAAGGCCAAATAGTTTGTAACAAATACACAAATGCACAAAACAGTCTAGATAAAATAAGTCTATCTATCATCCATCTATCTATATGTATAAATAAATAATCACTAAATACACAAACTTCAAAAAGAAGTTCAGACACATTCTGGCAACAGTCTTCAGTACTGGTCAACTGAATACTTATGTGGTATTGGCATATGATATTTTCAAACAATTATTAAAGTTCTGTATGAAGATTCAAAAGTTATAGATCTGAAGAAACAGTATTTTTCTCAGTTTGGTATTTATTTATTTTACAAATGTTACACCCCACTGGCCTGCCCTCAGAAGAGTTAACAAATTGAAAAATAAATAATAAAATAACATCTTAAAAAATATTAAAACCAACAAAAACACATAATTAAAACAGTTAAAACCAGAGTTAAACTACTTCCAAAAACATAAAATAACAATTAAGCATTGGACAGGAAAGAGGAATTAGTGGATGCCAAACAAAACAAGGAAGTCTTTATCTGCTGATGTAAAATGGCAACAGAAAGGAACAAATTAGTGTCCCTGGAGACAGACATCCCGAGTCTTGGTGCCACAATAAGAAGGCCTTCTCCTGGGTTGCCACCCACCTAATCTCAAAAGGCAGGACACCTTAAGCAGGTCAACACCCAATGCCTTCAATTATACCTGGAAACAAATTGGAAGCCAGTGTGGATGTGGACTGGGTCCCTATGACCCAATCCAGTCAACATCCTGGCTGCAGCATTCTGCAGCACCTAAAATTTCTGAACACTACCTCCAAGTCCCAGCCTGGAAAGGAGGTCCAGAAGGATATAAGTTGACCTAGTTAATTAATCCCATCCCTTAACTCTAGGTATTGCTTTAATAATTGAAAAATCAATGTAAGTGCAAAGCTCTATGCTTCTTTAAATACGCCACTATAAACAATGGTCTCCATCCTGGGCTAGTGCTTAGGGGCTGTGATCAAATGGCCAAGGGATAACAAGCTAAACTGAATCTAGACAAATGGGTGTGGTGCTGCTTGGGAATATGGAAGTCCTAGAGCAGGGGTGTCAAATATGCAGGCCGCAGGCTGGATCAGGCCCCTAGAGAGCTTCTATCAGGTCTGCAGTGGAACTGGCTGTCTCCTGCTTCTTCTTCCAGTTCTGCTGCTACATTCTAGCTTGCTTTGCCAGACTCTTTCAATCACTCAGGAGAGATAGATAGGCAAGCTTCTGTTCCTGGCACTGGCTGAGGCTCCTCCCCCTCCCAGGGGGAGAGAAACAAGCCAGAGCTTGCTTACAGGCCAGGCTGCCTCAGTCACACCGGAGAGAAAGGCAACACTTCTTCCCCTCCATTGGCTGAGGCTCCTCCCTGAAGGGATGGAGAGAAGGAGGGAGAGCTTGCTTTGCTTGGCTGCAATTGCAAGGGAGAAATACAAAACACCTTTAAGATCACCAAAGTTTTATCCAAGATATGAGCTTTTGTGTGCCTTGCTCTAGTGTGACTGTAATCACACACACCTTTAGATCTGACATAGGTGTGAATGCCTGATAGATCTAAAGGGCATGATCAGACAACAACATCCAGGAAGCGTCCTGCAGTCATCGGCAAGCCATGCTGCTCCACTATGGAAACAGAGTTAAAAGACACTGGGGAAAGTCCATTAGTAAACAGGTTCTGATGGGCCACAGACAGACTTTCCCTGTCTGATCACACAAGCATGCTCTCATGCCATTGGGATGGTCTGATGGGGCCATCCAGGCTCAATGCCATTCCCCCCTCTTCACAGTATGCACATCGTCACATACTCTATAGGGGGCCCTCAGTGCGAAGGTGTGATTCCTCATTTATGCACATGGGAATCAAACAGCCAAAAAACCACAACTCATTTGCAGTTGCGTCTGATCTCACAGTGATGGGCTGCACCCACAGCTACAAAGGGAAGTGTGATCTTACAACTGCATGTCAAATTCCTCTGTAGGACATAGCCTCACTTCCCTTCCACTCCAAATGGCGCATATGGCCACAGCCTGTATTTGCTTTGTTGGGCTTGTTATACTGTGGGTCTCCTGGGTGCAATTGGGTTCCCTCCCCTTTTCACTGTATTCATGCCCTCATGATCCAGTCTTTCTCAGTAGGAAAGCAATGTGAACTATTTAGATGAGGAGTAACAATAAGTCATTGAGGTGGATTAGGCTGAGAGTCTGTGCCCAGATCAAGTTTACCCAGCACATTTCCTTTGGGGATTTTGAATTTAGACTTCCCAGATAGTAGGCTGATACTGACCACTGAGGAAGACTATAGTTTTGTAAACAAACACACAGCCATCAGTCTGTGTCATGGTACCTTTTCATATTTTTGACCAGCACACAAAGCAATTTATTTACAAAAGCTTGCAGTGCCCAGCCATTTCATGTTTTCCCCTGGGTCTTAGGCTCAGAACTCTGAGCATGAGATTTCTGTAGTGAGTGTCAATAAATCAAAAGTAGGTTTGCAGCTTACAGATACACACTTGAACAGCATACTCAAGACTCCAACAGCACAGACATTTTGATGCAGTAATTCAAAGCAAAAGGTGACAGTTATCAGACACTGTTAAAATAACAAAATATTGCAAGAGTGCTGATGTTTTAAGCATTTTTAAAATTAAAAAAACTCTTTGTGTTCGTGTCCTTTATATTGTTTATCGCTCCACTACTTGGCATTACATTTTATAACACACATGGCCGGGCCCAACGAGGTCTCATTTATGTCAGATCTGGCGATCATAACAAATGAATTCAACAACCCGGTCCTAGAGATTCATTCGATTTAGATGAAGTAGTGCTGAAGTTAATATATTCTGTGAAGATTTTAAAAGTTTTACTTGATCTCTTTTTGTTGTATAAAATTCAGATAAATACAATTGCAAATAATGCTTTTGTAATTTCAAACCTTGACTATTGCAGAGCACTGCATATGTGCTGACCCTTGAAGATCACCTGGGATCTTCATTCAGCTGTTCATCTGGCTCGAGCTCATAGGTGTGACCATTAAAGAACATTAAAGAAAAAAACCCTTCATTGGTTATATTTATGTATCTTCTTCGGTTGTGGCACTGAAATGCCTCCATGCAGGGATAAGGAAAGTGTTCATTCTGAATAGGTCCAAAGACTCAGCAAATGTGTTTCATTCCAAAGGGCTTTTGATTGTGATTGAACACTTACTGCATCTGCTGTAATCAGAGATGAAACTATACTGTTTGTTGTTCATACTGTTATGACTGTTGTTCATATTAGTTTTTAAATATGTATTGGTGCTTACTGGCTTTGTAAGCTGCTTTGAGTCACTGTTGATGGTGAGAAAGATGACACAGTTGGTTTTTTGTTTTAAGAATAAATATAAATAAATACAATTGGAGAGCTTCACTTCATTTAGCAGAAATTGGAAGTTGCTTTAATAAACATCGCTATGCCAGTGTGCCGAGCTGGAATTTATAGATGAGAAAAATGTGAGGAGTCATTTCCAAGCCACATTAATATTTCTTGAAACCATACTATTTGATTAAGACCTTGGTCTGTAATGTAAGATGTCTTCAGTCCTTCAATCTCTTTAATAGCAGACTTCAGATGCTTCTATAAATAACCACAAAAATGCTGATGACTTGAATAACTTTGCCTTATGTTTATGATTTTCTGCAGGAGTTATAACAATTTCTCTCACATTTATTTGTGCATGCATTTTCTTATAAACAACTTATGTGTGCTTCATTAAAAAAATAATCCAAAGTGAAGAGCCATTGCAAATTTTAATGATGGATTCTACAGTATGAATAACCATATTTATCACAACATATAAACACACTCTATGCCATGCAGTATTAATTTCAGAAAGTGTTAACTAAACAATTACTGATATTTTTAGCAATTTTAAAGGCTACAAAACTGTTAATTAAAAAACTTCCTCTTTTCCCAGGTGATCTAATTCTTTCCTACTCAGCATTACAACATGTACTTAAAATTATGTACAGCAGAATCACACTTCACCATCCAATAAATTCATAGAAAATTAATATTCCTATTTATTCCTAATGGACTGCTTTTCAGCTCTTGGTATGCCAATTAAATGGATGAAAGTTTCAATGAGGAAGGTGAACATGGGTCCAGGCTGGATAATTACTAGGCATTAAAGCAAACAAACATTCAGTGTAACCATCACATAGAAATAAAGACCAGTGAATTATGTCTAAATTTATTCACTTAGTGTGGCTTTGATTTAACTTTATTGCTAATGAACTGATTTGGGTGTTTAAGAATTCTGTTTTGATAAAAAGAAGAAAACAAACAATTCTATGAATAATTTAGGCATGACCTCAGCTTTCCATTATACGTGTAAAGTAGCAGCATGAAAGAAAGTAGGGCAGTGTTAAAAATAATCTATTTAATGCCATATTGATGAAGTGATCTAACTTTCTAATTGATCCTGTTTTTCATTACACACTTTATGAAGCTCAAGATTGATTAAGTGATAATTGCATTTGATGTAGAACTTATGAAAGGGAACAAACGGCTCATCGGATGAAAAATGATAAGATGCAGGTTGAATCATTGACGGATTCATGCAACATTTATCTCAAAGTTATCCACATTTAAAATGATTGCTATTTCTATTAGAAGAGCACAATATTTGGGTGGTTTCATAAGCTCCTTTCATTTTAGCCCTAGCCTTAGCCTTTGG
Organism: Gekko gecko; assembly: GCA_029375565.1. Classification (NCBI taxonomy): domain Eukaryota; kingdom Metazoa; phylum Chordata; class Lepidosauria; order Squamata; family Gekkonidae; genus Gekko; species Gekko gecko. The sequence goes on from JAPDNY010000008.1 coordinate 98,277,060, forward strand.
AGAAGATAAGAATAGATTTTTAAAACTCCATAAAATACTTTAACCTTTCCCCTCCAAATTAATTAAACTGGCACCGTAGTTTGGTGACAGCTGCATTTAAGGACAGATCCATACTCCTTTTTAGAAACAGATCAATGAAATTTTTAGGGAACTGTGGTTGAAGCAATATTTGTAGTTTTATATTCTGCAAACTGCCCTATGAATATGGGCCAGATACAATTTTTGTTAAATAGGTATTGCATTTCAAAATATAATTCTCTCACTGCACTCTAGAGAGTAATTTTAAGAAAGAAAAGGTCACCATCCTCTTAGCTAACAGTATGACTGTTTGCAAAAAGCATAGATACCATGATTTGGCAACAGAAGGCACGAACAGTTGCCAACAGTCTCAGCTTTCCCCTTTCTTGATCAACTATTTTTTGGCCCCAGGAAAGCTTATTGTTGGGGTCGTGGGACCCACAAGGACTCAGTCATGTGGACTGGGAGGCTACACTGGGGACAGTGCAGTGCACTTGGTAATGAAAGTTTTGACATTTTGTAATGCCCACCTTAAATAAAAATATGCATGTTACAGCCCTGAATTCATTTCTGGCTCAGATTGTGCATCTGAATAACTCTCATCACTCCCTCTGTCCCCTTCCTCTGTCTCCATCCACACCTACTATGCTGCTGCTGCTGGGCCAGGCAGGTTGTTGCAACTGTCTGGCCACCAACCAGGTGATAAGCAGGTGGACAGGTGGGTGAAAAGGAGAATGTCCCTCTCTCTTTGTCTTCCTGTTCTCCCTGCCTGAAATTAAAACATTAGGCAACACTGAGATGTCATTTTACGTGATGCATCACATCACAATATCTCAAATACTGCAACGCCACTTCTTGGCCAGCCACTACTGTCACTGGTAGCCTGGCCTAGCAGCCATAGTGCCTATGGGTGATGGAGGGATATGAAGGAAGGGAAGAAAGGAGGGTGGGGAGAGAGTGTGTGACTGTGAATGGGAAGGCTTTACAGGTATACCAAGATATTCTCTTTTTTTGGTAGACACTCAGTTTTCCTGAACCCCAATTCCAAAGCATGGTCAGAGGCATATGTCTTCCAAATTCTAACCAAAACAGAAAGTATGTATCAAATTGCTTCAGAATAACATGTTTACAGGGCAATACATTTGGTCATAATTTTAAAACAGGACACCAGACCCTCTTGGGTGGGGGAACCTATACTGCCAGTCTGCCTGGCCCTTTAAATATTACTATTTCGAAGCTGAAGACACTAGAGGGGAAGAGGAGAAGGAAAGAGAGTGTAACTTGCTTCCCTTCTAAGACTATTTCCATGGACCCTGAAAAGGGAGCAGAAATGAATGAGAGGCAGGTTTTGCTCTGCCACTAAAGCAACACCCCACCTCATAACAGAAGTAAATGACAGAGCAAGGAATTCGTTTTACACTAAGAAAAGAAAAAAATGGGGAAAAAAATCAGGTGCCAATGCTCAATTCTTATTAAAGTAAGCTGCTGAGGTATATATTTTGTAAAAACTATGGACTTTGGTGGCATTAGTCCTTACATTTTATGACACAAAACTCACATTCTTTTGTCATTTTCCTTGATATAATGCTAATGTTCCAGCATAAACCAATGGCTTGGATCCCAACTGGGTTTTCCACAGGCACAAGGTCTTCTGCTTATGGAGCAGGATTTTCTACCTCATCCCCTCCCCTGGAATGGGATTGAGCAGGTTGAGAAAGAAGTACTTTTCTCCCTTTCTCACAATACAAGAACTCGTGGGCACTCTATGAAATTGCTGAGCAGTCGGGTTAGAACAGATAAAAGGAAATACTTCTTCACCCAAAGAGTGATTAACATATGGAATTCACTGCCACAGGAGGTCGTGGCAGCTGCAAACATGGACAGTTTCAAGAGGAAATTAGATAAACATATGGAGCAGAAGTCCACCAGTGGCTATTAGCCACAGGGTATAGAATGAGAACTCTCAGTCTGGGGCAGGTGATGCACTCTATTCTTGGTGCTGGAGGGGGCAGCAGTGGGAGGGCTTCTGGTGCCCTGGCCCCACTGCTGGACCTCCTGATGGCACCTGGTATATTTTGGCCGCTGTGTGACAGAGTGTTGGACTGGATGGGCCATTGGCCTGATTCAACATTGGCTTCTCTTATGTTCTTATGTTCTTATGTTCAGAATGCCCCTTGAAATCCAGGCTGTCAGAAAAATCACCCTCAATTATCAGAAACCCCTTTTTCTATGGAAACACTAGATGAGATCTGAAATGTACTAGGTTCAGACACGTTGAGTGATCAGCTCATGGTTTATTAAGTGATTCAGCAGTGAGAACAGAGACAAAGACCCCTGGCCGAAGCCAGGTTTTATGCCCCCAGAACAACACACCCAAAACACACTCAACTACCCATGATAGGTTATTTACACTAGGTTACCCTTCCAGGGAACCCTATTGGGCTACTCTAGGATCCCCGCATTCCTACTGGTGTGCTCCTAGGATCCAAGTCTTCTTTTGTTATGGATCTCAAGCTCAGTACATTACACCCCTCCCCCCTAAGTCTAAATATACTCAGCACACAAAGTTCCTCAAGTATGTTGGTGCGTGGCGTTCCTTAGTGGAGTGGCACAGAGCTGACTGGGGTGTCTTGGGCCCTGCATTGGTCTCCATTTCCTCTGGAGCCTGTGAGGACTCCGTGTGCTCTGAGGCAGGCTGTCTTGGTGCATCATCCGCTGGTTCACTGGGCTGGCTCACTCCCGGACTTGTGCGATGCAGGTCCTGGTGGTTCGTTGTTGCACTAGTCCGCAATCGGCTGCCCATGGTCTGGCTCCGTGGACAGTGTCCTGCTGTGGAGTTGATCTATGTACCTTTTCAGGCTGCACCTGTCTTCTGTGGTTACCTCATAGAACATGGGTCCAGTGGCTCTGGTCACCCTGGCTGGAATCCAAGCCAGTCCACTGGCAAAGTTCCATGTATAGATGAGGTTGCCTGGGAAGAAGCTGCGGGGTAATTCCTGGCTGACTGGCTGTGGCCATTCCTCCAGGGCTCGGTCCGGGTACATCCAGTCCGGGCAGATGGTTAGGCAGCAACCCATGAGGAGCTCTGCTGGGCTGTGACTGGTTGAGGTGATGGGGGTTGTACAGTGGCCAAATAGGAGGGCCACCAGCCTGTGATCCCAGTCTCCCTCAATGATCCACCTGAGGTAGTCCTTTGTAACCCTCACCAGTCTTTCCGTTTGGCTGCTGGTGGCCAGATGGAAGGGGGATGAACACACATGCCTGATTAGGTAGCAGGCGAGGAATTCTTGAAACTTGCTGGAGGTGAAGGCTGTCCTATTGTCCGAGATGATGGTGTCTGGGAGGCCATGGGTGCTTAGGATCCAGTGGAGTGCCCTAATGGCAGCCTTGGAAGAGGTGGACACGACTGGCACTACCTCTAACCATTTGGTGTAGGAATCCACCAGAATGAAGAAAAGCTGTCCAAAATCTACATGTAAGTGGGACCAGGGTTTGTTGATGGATTCCCAGTGTTACACAGGGGCCTTCAGAGGCTCCGGTCGGGTTTCTTGGCAGGCCCGGCAACATTTAACACAGTTCTTGATCTCCACGTCCAGACAGGGCCACCAAATGTAACTGCGGGCTAGTGCCTTCATGCAGATGATCCTGGGGTGTGTCTCATGCAACACAGCGAGTACCTGCTGGTGCAGCAGGCCTATTGGGCTATTCTAGGAGCCCCACATTCCTATTGGTGCACTCCTAGGATCCAAGCCTTCTTTTGTTATGGATCTCATGCTCAGTACATTACAAGATCTATCCAAATGTATCTTCTGTGGAGATCCTTCATTGATTTTGTATAATAGAAAATACAGCCATCTTTGGAATTTTAAATGGGATAGAATAACAATGTAGCAAGATGGCAGCAATAATTTCCATGCCAATCTACATGCATTTATTTGAACATATATACTGAGCTTGTGTCCATACACATGAACATACATAAAGCCGACTCTGTGGGATCCCTGAAACACTTTGTTTCTATCATACAGAGAGAGCCAGAATGGGGGGAGTGCTTAGCCATCTGGCAACCAAGGTAGCTGCCCCAAGCCCTGAACTGGGAATCTCCACCATCCTTTAGCTAGCTGCCCCACCCGCTGCCATGAAGCCCCTGCCTAAGTTGTGGGGGAGGGCAGTCAAATGTACCACCCTACAGCTGATCACCTTCCCCCACACCACCTGAGTGATTCTGGGCCCCATCCTCAAGTTTTGCCTGGAGACCCAGAGCCACTAAGACAGCCCAGAGCCACTAAGACAGCCCAGGTCCCAAGGTATACATCTGGTCACATATAGGCTGTTGCAGACATGCAAATGAATGTAGGTAGCTTTGCAAAAGAAGAAGAGGAGGAGGAAGAGGAGGAGGAGATTGGATTTATACCCCGCCATTCACTTGGATTCTCAGAGCACCTTACAAACTCCTTCCCCTCCCCACAACAGACACCCTGTGAGGTAGGTGGGGCTGAGAGAGCTCTGACAGAAACAGCTCTTTTCAATAACACCTCTGACAGAACTATGGCTTGCCCCAAGGTCATCCAGCAGCTGTGAGTGGAGGAGTGGGGAATCAAACCCAGTTCTCCCAGATTAGAGCCTGCACACTTAACCACTGCACCAGACTGTTTCCCCAACTCACATTCCTTCGACTACCTTTGGAAAGATGAAGGGGACTTCTATCTACCCTTGTTTATCCTAGTAGAGTTATAGGTGGATAATATATTACCCACAAAACAAAGATTTTTCACAATTTCAGCATATGTCCATGATCTGCAGACTTATATGCATTAGAGGGTGACTTACCTTCCCCCAGTTTCAGAATGATTGTGAGAATCCAACATTTCAGAATGATTGTGAGAATACCAACATTTCTGAATGATTGTGAGAATCCATCCCTGCTTAATTAGAACTGAAAACAGCTGCGTGGCAGGCCTAATGCTATTTAAAAAAGTGCTGGTGGCCTGTGCCACTAAAGCATGACTGGAAAAAATGTTGATACAAGAAAAATTTTATCCAGTGACATAGTTATTCAACATGTCTCAGTATGAACCTCCTGGCTTGTTGTAAGTATACAGTACTATTATCATTACAGCATTTAATGACAACCACGAGCAAATCAGTCAACAGCCACAGTCGACCTCAAAGTCTATTCATACCAGCAGGAGCTTCTTTGTGGAATATTAAATGGGAGAACAACAGACCAGAATCAGCTGGTGCTTGTTAAGCAATTTTTTTTAAAAAAAAAAATCAATTGATGGACTCTCTGAGAGAGCAAACAAAACAGACTAATTATTTAAAAATGGAACAAAAGAAGACGTGAGGTTTTCTGTTGGTTGGGTAAATTTAGTAATTTTAGTTTAGCATTTTTAAAGATATGATCACTAATTTCACCCAAGATGACCCAAATGAAAACTTCACCTCTCCTTTTGTTCCATCTCTTCACCATTTCTCTGCAAGCCACAGACGTCCTGGAAAGATGGTAATGTTGTATATCATCAGATCCTTCTGTTGGCAGGAGGCTTGAGAAAATACCCAGTGGTATACTCAAGGAATTAAACTTTTATTTTCCACTAATTAACATAATTTTTAAAAAATCTCCTGGTTTTGTACATATTCATCATTTAGAAACATAGTCCAATAATCAGCATATATTTTTCCTTTCCTTTTTATCCAATAAAAGCTCTATGATACATCGCTCTTGAGCAGTGGATATTTGTTATTAGTTACTTATCACCCAATAGACAAAAGGAGTAAAAAACCCTGCAACTGCTAGAGATCTTTTTGGATCCTTGTCAGAAAGTAAAAAGGTAACTAAGTCATAAGAATATATGTCAAAATGAGCTTTCAAACATGGTAAAATATAATGTCTCCTGAAATCAGCATACAAAGAACATTCCAGAAGGATATGTACTATCATGTCAATCTTACCTAAGGGACAGGGGCAGATCTGTTCTGAATAATGTAAACAAATGAATCTACCCCTCATAACTGCCAAGGAGTGAGCAGTGGTGGTCACACGTGCAAGATAATGCGGGGGGAAAGTGAGGCTATTTCCCTCGGAGGAATTTGATTCGCAGTTGTGCAATCACCCAGTCCTTTGAAGCTGCGGGGGCAGCCTGCCACCATGTGATCAGACGCAACTGTGGGTGATTTGGGTTTTTTGTGTTTTTTTGCCGTTTCTTCCTGATGCACTTAAACAGGGAATTGATTAATCGCATCTCAGCACTGAGGGCTCCCTATGGAGGGTGTGATGATGTGCATACTGAGAAGGGGGAAAAAAACAACGGTACGGAGTCAGGATGGCCTGATCAAACCATCCTGATGCCATGAGAGCATGCTGGAGCGCTCACATGGGGGAAAGTCTGTTCGTGGCCCGTAGCAACCCATTTGCTACTGGACTTTCCTTGGTGTCTTTTTACTCTGCTTCTGCGGCAGAGCAAAACAGGTTGCCGATGGGTGCAGGGTGCTTCTCAGATGTTTGTGTCTGATCACACCCTTTAAATCCACCTGGCATTCGCACTTATACCATGGCTAATTGTGCGTGTGATTGTGACCAGCATTTAGTCTGGCCAGAATAAAAACCCTTAACAGGCTTTGGGAAGACAACAGATAGGTGTGGGAGGGAAGAGATATTGAAGGTGGAATACCAGAAAATTGGAATGAACAGGTGCAGCATGCTCTAAAGGTAGAGTTTTGGTGATCAATTGATTTTACACAATTTCTCACAAAAGCAAATGCTGCATGAAAGCACAGGGCCTGTATAGTGTCTAGGTTAACATCAAGAGACAACACTTTCTCAACACTTTCTCTAAACCACATTGACCTATAACAGCCTTCTTTCAGTAGTGCCAGGTACTCCTTGCCACTCAAATGTGACTTGATGAACAGTCTAAACACTTGTAACGAAGCCCTTACCTCAAGGGAAGGTTGGCCCAGTTCTGAACAGAGAGTCACACCAGCCACACGTTTAATAATTTTCACAGAAAATATTAAAAAGGGTGATCAATGTTTTCATTTACTAAGACAATCCTAATAGCTACCCCATAAAGGATAAAGGAATAATTTTTAGGTTAAAGACTTGAATAGCGCCTGGAACTTAGTTCTCATGTCCATTTCAAAAAAGTTTAATATGCTATCAGCGCAAGTTTTTGCTTTTGTCCATATCAGTGACTGATGAGGCCCCCATTTTAAGTTAGATGTGAGAAGGATACCCAAATATGAAAACTCCTTCACTTGCTAGATTCAGGTGGGTAGCTGTGTTGATCTAAAGCAGTAGAACAAAGTTTGAGTCCAGTGGCACCTTTAAGACCAAAAATGTTTTATTCAATGTATGAGCTGCTATGTGCATGCATACTTCCTTAGATCCAATGAAACAGAATTTACCAGTCCATATATATAGGCAGAGGGTGGACAGTTAATTAGCAATGTAAAACAATGAAGACATTTATCAGATTCAGGAATAACAAGCTTAATTTATATCACTACCATCCTGTCCTATTATATAAAAGGGTAGTGGTCTGGCAACGTCCTATGCTTGGCAAAATCAGTTCGCTCCCTGATATGTCATTCAGAAACTGTCCCTATCCACTAGCTGTGTTGCCTGAGTTCTCTCCCACCCACTGCAGCCTAGGCCACTCTTCTCTGATTGGGCCAGCATTTTAAGCTCATTTGCATATGGAAGCTGATTGGACTTCATTCCACACCTCAAACTCCCCCCACCGCAAGACAGTTGGAATTGTCAGTTGCTTATGCAACCTGTTGTATTCTGAGGTAAAATATGTCCTCACTCTCAACACTTCCCCTTCAAAAGAAACAAACCCAATAACACAACCATGCCACACCACAAAAAAGACAGATCACACCACAAGCAGAATACCACAAGGCAAAAAAAGCTCTGGTACTAATTCAAAGAGCTGGGGATGAGTTGTGTTCTGGTAGGGGATGCTGTGAGTATATCAACACAGTAGTGTTTTGGAGAATCTTTAGGAATTGTTTGGTGCATTTACCATGGGGCACCCACCCAGAGCCTCTGGCATTTTCTCACTCTGCTGGCATCAAAACCTATTTAAGGCAAAATAGAGATATGGAGACTTTTCCATCCTCCTTTGCATCAATTTGTCTCTGTTGGCATAGCAACCCTAGGCCTGCCAGCACTCTCAGGGTGACTTCATGCCTCTTGACTGGCATGGCATCACTAGCCCTGGCTTCTTGCTCCTGTTCAGCAGGAGCATCTCTATGGAAACTGCCTGGGTGATTTTGGACCAGCCACAGACTTTCTGCCTAACCTACCTTACAGGGTTGCTGTACAGATCACAAAGCCAAAAAGAATGAAGTAAACTGCTTTGCTCCCTGCTAATGAGAAAGACAGAATTTTGCCTAGGAAGAGGCTGCTGAGAGGGGATGAGATAAAGTTGCCAATTTTAGGTATGGAAATTCCTGGAGATTTGTGGGGTGGAGCCCAGAGAGGGTGAGGTTTGAGGAGGGGTGGGACCTCAGACAGGTACAGTGCCATAGACTCCACCCTCCAAACCAGCCATTTTCTCCTGGGGAACTAGTGTTGCCAATCTTGGCCCAGTGGCCATCAAACCATTGTCTTCAACCCCCTGCTGTGCAGCTGACTTTCCCCAAGGGTTGCCAATCTCCAGGTGGGACCCGGAGATCTCCCGCTGTTACAATTGATCTCCAGATGACAGAGATCAGTTCCCCTGGAGAAAATGGCTGCTTTGGAGGGTAGACCCTATGGCATTATATCCTGCTGAGTCCTTCCGCCTCCCTAATGCTGCCCTCCACAGGATCCACCCCCCAAATCACCAGGTATTTCCCTAGTTAGAGCTGGCAACCCTACTTTCCCCTCAGTGCCTGTTGGTAGGCAACCAAACTTGGTCCTGTCACCTGTTTTGGCCTTTGGGAGGAAACTCATTGGGACCAGTCCTGATAGGGCTGCCAACTCCAGATGGAAAATTCCTGGAGATTTGAGGGATAGAGCCTGAAGAGGGTGAGGTTTCAGGAGTGGTGAGACCTCAGACAGGTACAATGCCATAGACTCCACCCATCAAACTAGCTGTTCCATCCTGGGGAACCATTGTTGACAATCTCCAGGTGGCGGCTGGAGATCAATCAGAATTACAACTGCTCTCCATGAGGGAGGAGGGAGGAGATGGAAAGCTGAAGTCAGGGGGCAGATAATGGTAGGTTGACAATTGGCTGGGAGAGAGATAGGCTGTCTATGCACAAGAAAAGGTTTGTCCTGCAGTGCTTGTGAAAGAGAATTGTCATTATCCATTATCCAGTAGAGATTGTAAGTCACTGATGATATGTTGAACTTAACCTTCTCTTGCTGGATTTCTTCCCCATTCAGAGTCCATCTTAACACTGAAGGATTCCTTTTTTGTGTGGGGAGGGACAACTACTTTAGTTTTCTGGTAGTTTATTTTCAGGGCTTCCTTAGTACAATATTCTGGGGAAATGTTTAATGATCTCTGCAAACCAACAGCAGTATCATCAGCATGTACAGGCATTGTTTAAAGCAGAACTGGAATATTGCAGTTGGTCAACTGGGGTGAATGACAAAGCTCATTAAAGAAAGTCAAAAGCTCATTCATATATAAGTTGAACAAAAATGGGGCCAAAAGACAGCCCAGCCTAATCCCTTTATTGAGGTTAAATGGCTTAGTCAGCTCACCACCATAGCCACAGCAGAGCTTGTACTGAAAACAAAAGCTTTTATCAAACATGCCACAATTTGTACATTACTGCAATGCCACAGAAGCCTATTAGCTGAACCACATGAGCAGGGGAATATGATTTTTCATACACACATGGTATCCCATCCCTAGTATGACTAACACTGTATGGAATAAGATCACTTCACTGGGAGGGGCCCATAGCATACAGAAGGTCTGAGGTTCAATCCCTGGTATCTCCATTTAAAAGGATCGGTAGTAGATGATGCAAAAGACCTCAGCCTGAGATCCTGGACAGCTGCTGCCAGTCTGACTATGCAATACTAACCTTGATGGACTGATACTCTGATTCAGGATAAGGCCAGCTTCATATGTTCATGAGAGTTCAGCCTGTCCATATAGTTTCTTGATCTACATGATAGTGGTCACAGAAAAAAAGTAGATTCTAAGACATTCTGGGGGAATTAGGTGTTAGCATGTTCTGTGAGATAATAGCACTGAACTCCACTGTAGTTATTAGCAAGCATTTCGTTTTTCATTTCTTTGTTTGTTTCCTCCTTTCTGTATGTTATCATCATGAATGGATTTAGTCAGCCCATTGTCATTGCTGATACTGATGATTTTCTTATTTCTCTTATTATTTTTATGCAGCTTGTATTCAATTTGAATGTTGTATATATATTCAATGCAAGTCGTTTGCAGTGCAATCCTATAAAATTTACTCCCGTCTAAGCCCATTGATTGATTTGTTGGGAAAATTGGGCCTGAGGAAATAGAAATGATGCAGAAATAAAAACTCGTGCCTTTCATTTGCCCAAGGACTGAAATCAAAATGGGGATATTTGAATCTAATTGGCTATCTTCTGAAATCTGATGGTATTTCTACACTTCTGGCTATCATGGACAACATAACTGCATATGATAATCTAGTGAAAAGCATTATATTCTGTCCACAGTACAGTATACTTCTACTTTCTTTTACTTTTCTTATCACAGACTCCTTCTTAGGCATGAGGCAAATAGCTTCACTTCTGTGTGGTGAGGATCCCAACCTGTAAAGAGAGAATTCAGCATCAATTGGCAGATGCATAACATCTGCAGATGCAAAGTCTTACGCAAATATTAGGGATAAGCAGAAGAATGGGAATCCTGAGAAATAGCTTTGGAATTTGCAAAATGGAATATTTTTATTCCTATTATCTTTGGTCCAGTAATATGTTAAATGTATGTGACAGGTCAAGCATGAAATAGCTACAGGCAACAGACATTAACAAATCAGCAAAGCAAGTACCTTGAGGAAATAACCAAGATGAACTTGCCTATCTTGAAATATCTTCTCCATCACTGATAGAGTACACTTTCAAATGCTTAGAGTGCAGGGAAAATGCACTGTTAAATTGCTTTGGAGTTATTGACCAAATGAGCTGCTTGGCAAGGAAACTTCATTTGTAAGCATGAAGAAGTGCAGGAGTACTGTTGGATGGAGTGTTCATTTCCACTGTTTGTGGCTCTACGGGAAAGAGAGTGTCACATTGCTGGATCATTTATTTGTGCTGTGTCTACTATCATTTTCTTCACTCGCTCAGCCAGATAGGAAACATTTGCTTTAAATGGCCCTACATACTGCACTGCAAACATGGTGTACTTCCCTGTAGTCGAACAGTTTAATTCATGCTGTATGTGCTGGCTGTATGAACTAAACTATCTGTGTGATTACTAAGGGGCTCATCCACCCCAAACATTTTTCCCCATGCAAAATTAAGGGAATATAGATTTGGCCATCAGCAGTTTCTGAATATTCAGACAGATTTTTCTCACTGTCACCGTCTGTTCCTACTTCAAGATTTTTTCTGGTGTAAGCAAAATGAGCACTCAGTTGTTCCTCCTCTCATTCATTCTGCTGGAAACAGAGGTGAAAGGAGGCAGAATTTCTTCTCCCTTCCAAATAGACAAGGCAGGAACTGCCAGACTGCCAGTGCAGCTCCCTGAACTGTGGCGGCACATGTCTATCAAGTGCTGCTTCTGACACTGGCAGGGCCACTTCAATCACAAATCCAGAGTTTACATGTGGTATAAGTAAAAGTAGCCAACAGATAGTCCCTAGGAGATGCCTTAGGGAGGTTATCCTTAGACAGTTGCCTAATCTTCTATGTAGCTCAGTTAGTTCCATTTCTGAAACTAGGAAATACATTTGCACTGCAGGATTTTTCTTCTACGTGTAGCCTCAAATGTTGAAAAGACATGCCATACTGAATTTTCCTGAGACTGATACAAACTGTTGGCTTCTGAAAGGTGAAAATAGTCCTGTGACTCCTCCATATAGTGAACTTGCAAATTTTTGTGCCTTGTCCTAGTCTAAATATAAAGCTGATTGGGCACCATGGAGAATTAGACATATTGATTTCTTACTTTATTTTATGTTACATTCCATTTAAAGGGGATCTTTAGTATGGACCAATTGCAGATACGGCATCCACATTCACACAGATCTGTGGCAACCAATGAGGAGGTACAGTGGATACTAAAGGACTGCTGCTGAGGGGTAACTGAAGAGAACCCCATGCCATTAACCAGCAATATTGCATGGTAACATTGGGCACAGAACTGGTAAGGTCTGCACTGTGCAGGCATATAACTGATAACCAGATAGCATTACACTGTATGAGCCACTGATGTAATTGACCTATGCACATACTTATTTTTATTTATTTTATCTATTTATATTATTTATATTCCACCTTTTTCACAGGGACACAAGGAGGAATACACATAGTGAGTCAGTACAATCAACATAATGGGACATTCAGTAACTAATTTATTAAGAGATTAGAAGTCTGGAATGGCCAGAAAGAAACAGAAGCAGAGCATAAGTATTTAACATGATACATTAAGTGATTCAGAAATGACATAATAGGATCCTACTTATAATACACCATATACAGCAACATAGCCCACAAGTCCCAATCACTGATCCAAGTAAGTTTGTGAACCATTTTGTACTGTGCAGCCATACTATCTCATGCAGAAAAACCCTCTTTAATAATTCAGTCTTGCATAGTTTGTCGAAGGCCAGGGGAGTGGGAGCTTTCCTGGCCTCCTCAGCCAGGTCATTCCACAACACAGGAGTCACAATGGAGAAAGCACTTGTCCAGGCAGTTGTTGATTTTGCCCATTTGCAGGTTGGCATGTGTAGAAGCCCCTGCTGACATGAGTGGAGTTGTCATGGTGAAGTATAGACGGAGAGGCGATCCAATTGACAACAGGGGCCGAGACCATAAAGGGCATGGGTCTTCTTCCTCTTAGAAGTCGTGGCCATTTATTACCCAGTGCATGTTGGCCAATCATCACTTGACATGAATTCAGCGGTTGCATTAATTGGCAAATTCATATGTAATGGTGCATCTATAGAAAGCCCATATATCTTGTATGGAAAGCTGCTAAAATTGAACTGAGTTTTAAAGATGGCCCAAATCTATCAAATATATTGTTTGTAAGCCATTTGCTTCTTTGTCCAACACAGATTGTATAAAGTATCCAAATACTGGCAGTTTTGCAAACTCCATAATTTAAATACCTTTGATTTGCCAAAACAAATTCTTGCATTAACAAGACCAAAGCTCCTATTAAGAGTTCCAAATAAAGCAGAGCTAATTTGGAGGAGGAGGTGGTGGAAACAATCAGCAGGAAAAGGACATGACATTAACACCCTGCTTGAGAATGCCCAGAGGCATATGGCTGGCTGCAACTAGAAATAAGATGCTAGGCTGCCTTAGTCTGGTCCGGCAAACAACGGATTCCATTTTTATGGTTATATTTTCCTCTGAATTCTTTGTGTTTTCTTCAGCCTTGTATGGTAATGTCATGCACTGATTTATGGTATGAATCCCAGTTTTTGAAAGGGATTGATTTAGTCAAGCTGGCATGAAAGAGCTACTCCAAGGTATGGCAAACAAGCCCCTATGTTATCAACATGCCATTTATCCTGCAGATCTTAAGTCTTTCTTCAAGCAATATAATTTTAAAATGTCTAACCATCTTCTCTTAAGATTATGCCGCACAAGTGGTAGAATATTAATCCCCCATAGCAGATTCTATTGAAATGGAAATTCTTGTATTACACTTTTCTATAGTTTTTAATACCAGAGAATAAAAACATTTAATTTAAGCATGTTACTTTTAAAGGGGGGAGTGGGCTGAGTCAGCTCTGCAGTTACTATGCTGCCTATAATCTTTCATTTCTGATCAAGGCTTGCAGACTTGCTGTAGAATACAAATCCAATTTTTGCCTTCTGAATAAAATGTTGATCTGTGGTGGCTCTGTTTAGTCATTGGCGGCATTTGAAGGGAACAATTAAAAATGCCTTTTGAAGCTGTGATTAAAAATTAATACTAAAGTAGAACTCAGATGGTAAACATGTAAAGTCTATTCAATGGGAACCATAAATAATGGACAAAATTAAATCAATGTAAGAAAAATGCTGACAAGTGCTAGGCTGATACTGTTCTGTGCTATAAACTTGTTCCTTTCTCCTCCAAACAATTCTGATTATACAAACTTTAATCTAATGCTAAGCAGCCAGATTTCACACACGACAGGATTTGGATGTGTTGCAGTCAAATCCTAAGTAATTCCTACAATAGACCTCAGCAGTATTCTGAATAGACCTATTTAAGATTTTTTCTCTTGGTCACTTCATAGCTAAATCTCAGTTCACTGGTGTTGGGGTTTAATTCCAGAAGAAATAATTCATTATACATACTAGTAAGTTTAGGTATTTTAGCAGTTCTGGTTTGGGGAAGGGCCATGACTCAGTGGTAGAGCATCTATGTTGCATGTAGAACCTCCCTGGTTTCAATCCCCAGAACTTCTTGCCCAGGGCTTCCTAAAACCTGAAGCCAGTCTTGCACAAGTTCCACAAATAATGGAAAAGCCAGAAAATATTGCAATGCCTCCCTTCGATACTTCTTTTTATGATGCTATATATACAGGAGACCAACATGTAAAATCCAGAGTTTTCTCATCCTTGGTATGGAGCAGGAGAAGATAGGCCAAGTCTATTCTTTACCGTGCCAGGTGAGCAGGCCCAGGCCAGGCACATCTCTTGCCGTGCTGGCTTGTGGTGGTGGAAGATTGTTTCTGCCTCTTGCTTGGGGTCAGGATGGCCTTGGCAGGGGTGGTCTCAGTAGCACCCCAGGCTATCGGCTAGAGTTTCCAGATCCAATTTTCTCCCTGGCGAGGGGATTAGGAGGCATTCCAGGAGGGGGCATGGCCATCATAAGAACAACATAAGAACATAAGAACATAAGAACATAAGAGAAGCCAATGTTGGATCAGGCCAATGGCCCATCTAGTCCAACACTCTGTCACACATCGGCCAAAATATACCAGGTGCCATCAGGAGGTCCACCAGTGGGGCCAGGGCACCAGAAGCCCTCCCACTGCTGCCCCCTCCAGCACCAAGAATAGAGTGCATCACCTGCCCCAGACTGAGAGTTCCCATCTATACCCTGTGGCTAATAACCACTGGTGGATTTCTGCTCCATATGTTTATCTAATTTCCTCTTGAAACTGTCCATGTTTGCAGCTGCCACGACCTCCTGTGGCAGTGAATTCCATATGTTAATCACTCTTTGGGTGAAGAAGTATTTCCTTTTATCTGTTCTAACCCGACTGCTCAGCAATTTCATAGAGTGCCCACGAGTTCTTGTATTGTGAGAAAGGGAGAAAAGTACTTCTTTCTCAACCTGCTCAATCCCATTCATAATCTTATAAACCTCGATCATGTCACCTCTCAGCCGTCGTTTCTCCAAGCTAAAGAGCCCCAAGCATTTTAACCTTTCTTCATAGGGAAGGTGTTCCAACCCTTTTATCATTCTAGTTGCCCTTCTCTGCACTTTTTCCAATGCTATAATATCCTTTTTGAGATGTGGTGACCAGAACTGTACACAGTATTCCAAATGAGGTCGCACCAATGATTTATACAGGGGCATGATGATACTGGCTGATTTGTTATCAATTCCCTTCCTAATAATCCCCAGCATAGCGTTGGCCTTCTTTATTGCAGCTACACATTGTGTAGACATTTTCAGCGAGTTATCCACTACGACTCCAAGATCTCTCTCTTGGTCCGTCTCTGCCAGATCAGACCCCATCAACGTGTATTTATATTTAGGATTTTTGGCTCCAATGTGCATCACTTTGCACTTGGCCACATTGAACCCCATTTGCCACATTGACGCCCACTCACCCATCCTCAACAGATCCCTTTGGAGTGCCTCACAATCCTCCCTGGTTTTCACCACCCTGAACAACTTTGTGTCATCTGCAAATTTAGCCACATCACTGCTTACTCCCAATTCCAAATCGTTAATAAACAAGTTAAAAAGCATCGGACCGAGTACTGATCCCTGTGGTACCCCACTGCTTACTACCCTCCACTGAGAAAGTTTCCCATTTATACTCACTCTCTGTTTCCTATTTATAAGCCAGTTTTTGATCCACAAGAGGACTTGTCCTTTTATCCCATGATTATTGAGCTTACTTAGGAGCCTTTGATGAGGAACTGTATCAAAAGCTTTCTGGAAGTCAAGGTAAATAATATCTATTGGGTCCCCCTTGTCCACATGTTTGTTCACTCCCTCAAAAAACACTAACAGGTTAGTGAGACAAGATCTTCCCTTACAGAACCCATGCTGAGTCTGCCTCAATAGTTTTTGTTCATCAATGTGCCTACTAATTCTTTCCTTAATAACAGTTTCCACCAACTTACCCGGTATCGATGTCAGACTGACTGGCCTGTAATTTCCCGGATCTCCCCTGGAGCCCTTTTTAAAGATGGGAGTGACATTAGCTACCTTCCAGTCCTCAGGAATGGAGGCAGATTTTAAAGAAAGATTACATATTTTTGTCAGGAGATCCACAAGTTCACATTTGAGTTCTTTCAGAACTCTCGGATGAATGCCATCCGGGCCTGGTGATTTATTAGTTTTTAAATTGTCCATCAGTCGGAGGACTTCCTTTCTTGTTACCGCAATCTGATTCAGGTCTTTCAAAACCCATCCCGAAATCGGTGCTTCTGGAGTGGGCAAACACTTCTCCTCTTCCACAGTGAAGACAGAGGCAAAAAATGCATTCAGCTTCTCAGCCATTTCCCTATCATCCTTCACTACTCCTTTTACCCCTTGGTCATCCAAGGGCCCCACTGCCTCCCTGGCTGGCTTCCTACTTCTAATGTATTTGAAGAAAGTTTTATTGTTGGTCTTTATGTTTTTTTGCGATATGCTCCTCATATTCCCTTTTTGCTTGCCTGATCACAGACTTGCATTTTATTTGCCATAGTCTGTGTTCCCTTTTATCAACCTCACTAAGACTAGCTTTCCACCGCTTAAAGGAATCCTTCTTACCTTTTACAGCTTCCATTACCCTATTTGTTAACCATGCAGGCTTTTTTCTATACCTATTTGTACCTTTCCTAACGTGCGGTATATATTTTTTCTGAGCTTCTAGGATTGTCTTTTTAAATAGTCCCCAATGGTTTTGACCTTCTCCACTCTTCCTTTCAATTTCTTCCTCACATGTCCCCTCATACCAGAGAAGTTACCCCTTTTAAAGTTAAAAGTGGTTGCATCAGTCTTTTTGGGCAACTCCCTATCTGTACAAATGTTAAACTCAATGACATTATGGTCACTGTTCCCAAGTGGTGCAATCACTTTTACATCTCTCACCAGGTCTTGGGTGTTACTTAGGACCAAATCCAGGATCGCCTCTCCCCTGGTAGGATCTGTGACCATCTGTTCCACAGCACAGTCATTGAGAGTGTCTAAGAATGCAATCTCTTTTTCCCGACTAGAACTCATATTGACCCAATCAATGTGTGGGTAGTTAAAGTCGCCTATTACAACACAGTTAGTTCGTCTAGCCGCTATCTTTAATTCATTCATCATTTTATAATCCTCCTCTATCTTTTGATCTGGTGGGCGATAGCAAACTCCCACTGTTAAGCCTCCTTTTGGACCCACTATTTCAACCCATAGCATTTCCAGAAGTGAATCCAATTCTCTTACCCTCTCAATCTTACTGGACGGTATACCCTCTCTGACATACAGAGCCACCCCACCTCCAACCCTTTCCCCCTATCCTTCTGATATAATTTATAACCAGGAATCACCGTATCCCACTGATTTTCCTCATCCCACCAAGTTTCTGAAATACCCACAATGTCTATTTCCCCCCCCAACACCAAGCATTCCAACTCCCCGATTTTACCTCGGAGACTTCTAGCATTTGTGTATAAACACTTATAGTTTCCCATGTTTGTTAAGCCCACAGCCTTCCTCTTGCTGCCTCGAGACCTTGCCAGGCAGTTCCTATCATTAGCCACAGTCTCAGTGGACAATTGTAATCCATTTCCTTGTACAAAAGTAATAGCTACCCCTTCATCTCTTTGAGATGAGCCATCCCGAACCAGAGATTTTTCATCTCCTGTCGGCTTTCCCTCATTATTCAGTTTAAAAACTGCTCTGCCACCTTTTTGATTTTGAGTGCCAGCAGCCTGGTTCCTTCTCGGGACAAGTGGAGACCGTCCCTTTTGTACAGCTTCCTCTTGTCCCAAAAAGCATCCCAGTGCCTAACAAACTTGAACCCTTCCCCCCTACACCACCGTCTCATCCACGCATTGAGACTCCTGATCTGTGCCTGTCTCTCCAGCCCTGAGCGTGGAACAGGTAGCACTTCCGAGAAGGCTACCTTGGATGTCCTGGCCTTGAGTTTCCTGCCCAGCAGCCTAAATTTCTCCTCCAGGACCTCACAACTGCATTTCCCCACATCGTTGGTGCCGACGTGCACCACGACCACTGGCTCCTCCCCAGCACTATCTACCAGCCTATCTAAAACACGCGTAATGTCCGCTACCTTCGCACCAGGCAGGCAAGTCACCATACGGTCAGTACGCGGGTTCGCCACCCAGCTGTCTACCTGCCTAAGGATCGAATCACCAACTACCAAGAGCCCCCCTCCCACCCTTCCCAGGGATGGTTCCTTGGTACGAAAGGATACCCGTTCACCAGCTGAAGAAGAGGTCCCTTCTGAGGGCACATTCCCCTTATCCTCAGCATGGTGCCCCTTTTCCCCTTGACCCTCATGCTCCCTGGCAGCAGCCGGGCTGCCAGATCCAGAGTGGGACATATCTAACAAGTCCCCGAGAGTCTTCCCCGTGCACCTAACTGACTGTCCCTGCTTCTCCAGGTCAGCCACCTTGGCCTCAAGGGAGCAAACTCCCTGGTGATGACATCACACAGAGTAACCCCATCATGTCCTGGGCACAGCTGGTTGGGGAGGAAGCAAGAGACAAGTGCGCCTGCCCTGCAAGAGGGGAACTCTCCTCTTCCAAGGCAGGAGCCGGCAGCACCCACTTGAAGATAGCAGGCTCTGGGCACTCCTGCCCTGCAAGAGGGGAACTCTCCTCTTGCAAAGCAGGAGCCATGGCCCCTGCCTCTCCCCAGCAGTGTTTAAATACTTTTTTAAAATGCTGCTGGGAAGAGGTGGGGAGGGGAGACCAGGTGGTTGCTCTTGGGGGCGGGGCTTCTCCCACCCAGCAGCTGGCTGGTGGACGAGAAGGAGCCCCTCCAAATCAGGCAACCCCCACCAAACCAGGAGGTCTGGCAACCCTGCCATTGGCCCACTGGAACTTTTCACAGCAGCCTAAATAGGTAATTTACCTCTATGCTTGGAGGATAAGCCAATGTAGGAATCCAGCATCATAACTCTGTAAATTTAAATTATGGCCTCTAACCCCATCTGCTTTTTTAATGGCAAAGAAAGAAATGAAAAGCACAATGACACCTTAAAGATTATTTATTCCGGTATGAGATTTCATGAGTCAGATTTCCCTTCCTCATATACAATGGAAAGAAAATAATTTTCCTCATTATTACTCAAAAAGTTACAGAAGGGGACCAAAGTTACAGAATGGAACAGGAAGAGAGAGAGGAGTTGAGCAATTTCTGTGTAATAATGACAGAAATAATTTTCTTTCTTTCCATTGTATCTGAGGAAGTGAGGTCTGACTCATGAAAGCTTATACTGTATTAAATGTTCTTAGACTTTCAAGGTGCCACTGGACTTCTGTTTTGTTTTTCTACAATAGTGTGATGAAGCCTGGTCTGATGAAGCCATTTGGTGGTCAGTCATCTTGACCATTCTCCAAGGGAGGCTTCCCCAGGCCTCAGAAGGGGAGGGGCTGCTTCAACTTATTCTTCGTCCTCCTTTCTGGACTCAGTCCTTGCACATCCTCTGGGTTAGTCAGAACTTCCTCACTGGCCTGTTCTTGGCACTTCTGTTTTAACCATGGTTGCCCCACCTCCTCTATGGTCAGCCACCTATCCATCCTGGTCATCCCCTCCCCCATCATCCTAGAGGGAAATTCAGCTCTCCTCACTGGGCTGTGCCTACATGTCTGTCAACCCTTGCCATCCACTCCATTGGTCTCTCACATCCCAGGCCATGGCACATCTGGCCCTTTGTGGTTTCTCTGATCCTCCTGAGCCTTGCCCACACCTGAATCAGCTGCTGGGTTTGTTCCAGGTGGGTAAAAAGGGCTGAGGTTGGTTCCAGTGCTGAAGTCAGACAATTCTAAGGCCAGAGAATAGGCTCTGGGGCCTACTCCTGTGACTGCTGCTCCTATAGTACCAACTAATGACCTCACTGAGTCCTTCCAGCCAAGGCATTGCTGCCGCCAGTCTTGGGCCTGGCTGCCCTTCACCACTTCCTCTCCTTGGTCTGTTTGTGTTTGCCTTTCAGGTGGGTTGCAGTGATTCTCTGCCACTTTGGTGAGGTCCACAGGTGCTCTGAATGGCTTGGTTCACCCTGGGGGAAGTCTGTGCTTGATATCAGGAGCTCTTCAGCATTGGAACCAGATGTTAGCACCAGACAAATAGAGTAACTGTTGGAATATACAAGGTCTATAGTGCACATACTTGAAGAAGATCAGAAGAACAGCCTACAGGGAATAGCTGAAGGACTGCTAGTTAATATAGCTAGATTAGGAACTTCCCACAATTCCAAATTATGTTCTTCCTTCCTCCTGATTGGTTCTTTGTAGACTTCCTGCTCCAACTGAGTCCTCCCCCTTTGTTCCTGTCTCTCACAGCAGTTAGCCAGTTAGTTAAGGCTCTCTTCGTCTCTTCTGTTCTATCAGAGTTTATTTCTTCTTTAATAAACCAAGTTATTTTCTTTAAACAGTCGGTGCTCCATTTCTCTGCATGTTTAAACTCTGAAAACAGCAACACAGCTAGATCTCTCTATTTAAACAAGGAAACAGTTAAGTTCATTGTATACATAGTGGCTAGTTAGCTGGAAAAGTGCATAAGTCTTGTTCAATATGTTCATGAAAGTTTTACAAAAGAAAACCAGCTAACAAAAAATGCCTAGCTAATATAACTTGGAAAAAATATCAATACATTTTTTGTTAAAATGAAGAATTACTTAAGTGAAACTTAAATTGTTTGATGAAAAAGCATAACCTAGATTTTTTTAAACAAATCTGATATGATGTTGCTTTTCTAACTGTCTTTTTAAAGGATCGGAAGAGAAACATGCTATCCATTTACAAATGGAGATCATCCAGCATAGTGACTAATGCTGTTTAAGTTCCAAAACCAGGCCTGATGCCAGGTGGTGTATTGTTAATGCTAGTTTTATTATGTTTTTTATGCATTTATGCACTGTAGGTTTTTTAATATTCTGTACACAACTATCGCCATGTTTTGGATTGGCTGTTTATAAATGCTGTTCAATCATAAATGCTCTTCAATCAATCAGTCAGGTACATCCATCCCTCCCAACTGGCAGAGGATGAAACTATTACTGGCTGGAGTTATGATTATCTGATCAGGGGTAGGAAGTAAAAGCATCATAAATCAGTTGCTCATCCTGCTTAAGAAACTGTCTCATGATTTTTGTTTGTTCATTCTTTTCTACTAGCTACTGTATGATCACTAATATTCTCTTCTTGTTCATGTCTGCAGAACATATTGCAGCCACACATTTATCTGCATGATATCCCATACTGAATTCCTGGAACTATATATTAAAAATCCTTTTTAGTATCCCAATAAGTTTTCACAGGCTAGTTAATGCTGGTACAGGAGGATGAATCTAAGAACATAAGAACAGCCTGGCTAGATGGGACTCTTTCTGTTTCAACAATAGCTAGCCAGATGCTTCTGGGATATCTTCACCCATAGGAGATCATACATTTCAAGTTGCACCTAGTGCTAGGAGAAGCCTACTGGAAGTTGATGGCCATACTCAAGTTACTGGTTGTGGGTATCTGCTTGTAGATAGTATCCACAATACTCTTTGATGCTGACATGGAATCACATGTTCACATATTCACATGGTAAATGGATTTCAAACATTGTCATCACATCTCTGTATGTTCTGTTTTACCCTTGATCTATTTCAGTATGGTTGCTGGCCTGGTTTTGGGAGTGAGACTGTATTAGGCACTCTGGAGGATTCTCTCCTTTTGCAAATGGATGTAATGTTTCTTTCCTAGTGCTCATTTTTCTGCCTGTGATGTCTGATACAAGAGACTGTTTGATCTTGTTGAAGCACTTAGAAACAAGAATGGTTATTTTCAAAAAAGGCACTCAAACAGTTGAAGTCCTTTCCCTCAGATTATACACAGAGTGTTACTCCTGGAGATGCCAAATCAGGGGCTCGGGATGCCAGGAGGTTCTGTCCTTTCCCTTATAGTTTTTAATATTAATGTTAGGTTGCTTAATATGATTATCTAAAGCTTTGAAGTTGGGTGTCATCAATATGCCGATAATACCCCGCCTCTATATTTCATTAACTAAACTTCTAGAATTCGGGGGGGGGGAGTTATTCCTTGTTATAGAGAAAGCAAGGTCAAATTTCTAGATTCAATTCCAGTAGAACCTTAGAGACAAACATCTTGTTGGTCTCTAAGGTGCTACTGGACTCATATCTAGCTCCTCTACTGTAGACCAACATGGCTATCATCTGAAACGATCTTCACATAGGGTTGCCAGGTCCCCCTTGGCTACCAGTGCAGGATGAGGGATAGGGTTACCAGATAAAGGTCAAGGCACAATTCAGTCAAGGCACAAGTGATGCTGGTTGACAGAGGGTGTTGTTTTGCCTGCCCTTGACTGGATTAATTATTTCTTGAGCTTGGGAGTGCTCTTGGATCAAACCGTGCTATTGGAACAGCAAGTTAGTGCAGTAGCCACAAGCATGTTCTTCAATTCTAAATAGTGTACATGCAATTTTCCCTTAGCAGATCTGGCTATGCTGATCTAAGAACTACTGCAACCTCAAAGACAGACAACTGTGACATGCTTTATATGAGGCTGCCCTTAAAGTCTATTGTATCTGCATCAGTAGTGGAGACAGTGCTGATCACAAGAACACAAGTTTTGGAACACAACAGCTAACTAACTGAACAGGCCACAACTGGGCCTCAGTAACTCTAATTCATCCTCCAATAATGGTCTCAACAAGCCTTTTTGTTCTAGAGACCCCTGGGAGATGCCCTTAAAGTAAAGGTACCAATATACCACAAAGACATATCAGAAATTCAGTTAATTCAAACATGGGACTGCTTGTATTTTGACTATACATCCCAGTATGAATGTATAACAGCTATTCTAAAATAGCTTCATTGGTTGCCTAAAGAACAATTCCAGCTTCTTTCTTCCCTGTGGCTTTTGATTACTGTTCCATCATAACCCTTGGCTTAGAAGTGGGCCTTATCAGTTGTGGCTCCATTCCTCTAGCATGGCCTGCCCAAAGAAGTGAAGTGGGTGCCTTTTTGTTGATATTTAGAAAGTACTGCAAAGTGGTTGGTTTTTCAGAGGGTTTTTTGTTGAATGCTTGTGGTTTGTGGATACTTGTTGAAGGGACAAGAATAGTGATTGGAATCAAGCATGTTTTCATTTAAAAATATATATGAATGAGTATTTGCCAGTGTTTTAGTTTGCAAAGAATAACACTTCCAGCTGGTCATGTTGATAAGGTTGTTTTCAATTAATCATGCTGCGATCCAGTTAATGTTATTCTTACCAATAAATCAATGTTGTCTTAGGGCTGGTCCAAAGAACATGGAAGTCTTTTACTGTACCCCTTTCTGACACTGACTGATCATGCAGCAGCAAAAATGGAGGATTTCAGACTTTGGACTAATGAACCACAGTATACATATCTTTGTACTAAAGCAAGATATTCTCTCTCATTTGGTCTTATGTGCCTACAGAGCTTCTGAGAGCCACCACAGCCACCCAGACAAAGATTCTATCTGCCCACCACAATTCCAATTCAAACCAAAAAGAAATCACTTGGCTTCCTGATACCATGAGTAGAATAATAATTGTTCATTAGGTCAGAAACAATATGGAAAAGAGGACAGGATTTTTAAAGAATAGATTTTACTTAGGCTTTTCGCCATGCAGATTATAATAGGGTATGGTACAAGAAAAAAGGAGTAAGGCCTGATCTGCATCTAGCATTTGCTCTGCTGTCTTACCAAACTCACACTGGGACAGAAATTCCCATCTACACTGCATGCCACTTTCACTTTGATTGAGTGTCGCATTTTATGGCAGTGTCCAGACTGCATGCTTCATTTCACTTCATTTGATCTCTGGTTTTATAGTGGCTGTCTGCATAGATTTATGGCCATTTTATGGCCATTCGGGCATAACTTTGCAGTCACTACAGTGTTGGCCCGAGATAGTTGAATGGGGTTTTGAACTGCATCTTTTTCTGTTCCAGTGTGGGTTTGGTAAAACAACGGAGCAAATGCTAAATGCAGATTGACCCTAAGATGAATCAGAAAGGCTCCCCAGCCAAGGGACCAAGCCAGAATATTTTAGTGCATTATAAATTAAATACAGATGAGATTCAAATTACCTGAGAATTAAGTGAGAAACCAATCTCTCTCAAAAAGTACCCAACTGAAAAACACTTTAAAATATTTCTAATCACTCAAAAAAAACAAACACCAAACTCGCAACATCCATATGCTTAATGTGGAACAAAAATTGGGGAAATGTGTAAAGTTAGTTGTATCGTTCATGAAGAGGAGGCATGTTAGCTGAGTTCCCAGATGGTGGCATGATTTTTTATGTTGGCACAAAATTCCCTTTTTAGTTTTGCCACTGCAGACAAATGTGCCTGCCCTAGAATCTGTACTGCTTTTGACCTTCACAACTACTTACTCTGTTTGTAGAAAGATTTCATTAGAGGTGCCAGCATATTGGGATATTTGGTTAATGTAGCAGAGTTCGCCCAGTGATAGAAGAGTGATACTGAGTGCAGTAAATAAATCTCCAAAAAGTGTATTGCAGAAAAGGTAAACTTAGGCCCCGGTCACACAGGAGGAGCAACTGCGCGGTGGCTGGGGGCATCTGTCTGATCCTGCCGCCACACGTCTCTTTTGCTGCAGCTCTAAAAAGCCGCACTTCAACCGCACCTTTTCCCCTAGTGTGACCGGGGCCTTACATTTATTCAGGTACAGCCAGCTCATATTCAGGTGGTAGTCAAAAGTAGAGTACTTTCCCTGTCACAGACGGCCAGTTTGTCTGGCATCATGTGTGCGGGAGTATGAGGACATTTTCTTGAGACCTGTAGAGACATGTTCCTCATGGAAGGTCATGTGAAAAGAGTGAAAGGACAAACAAGAGAGAAAGAGGAGGAGTCAGAGGGCATCTCCCAGGTTAAGACAAAGAGAGGCATCTCATTCAAGGACATAATACCTATACACACTTAGAGTAATGTAATCCCTCCCCAATGTCCAGGCATGCTAAGTCATCCACTCCAACACAGCATCCCTGCCCCCCATCATAGGCAGTTCTCCCAGGTATACTTATTTGGGAGCATGACCCATTGTATGACATGGCTCATGTTGCCCCAATATGCACACACCATTAGCTTCTGGTGTGGGAGCCAGCATTGTTGAGGCAGCATCCAGGCTCATGTAAGTAGTATGGGGGAGGAGGTGCAGACTCCTGGGCCAGGGCTGTTGGATTCCTGCCCGGGCTCACTTTCAGTGTCTGGTTGCCCATTTGAGTAGCTGTTAGGGTTCTGAAATGAGACACAGCCACTCAGCATGAACCCTGAGGTGTTAATGCTAAGTACTTCCTCAGCTGTGCTAAGTGCCCTTTCTGTGCCTCTCTCACCACTGAAGTGCAAGGCTGTGTGCTTTAAATGTATATGGCAGAGACCTCTGAGTCAGTCATGTGCTGCATGCCTTACTTACTGAACCACGGGGTGTCCTGTACTGGGGCTTATGTAATGCTGGGGGGCTGTGATTTGGTATGTGGGATAGGGTTGGCCACTACTGAAGAGGAACTGGCTGGTTGCAGTTTTAAGTATCCTATGCTCCCCCAGAGGGTTGGGGCAGGACCACACCTGTGAGTGGTGGGGGGGGAGGCTCAGATAGTCCCTTTGTATGGGTGCCTATGGGCTATGCCATGGTTTTTGATAGTGTAACTTTCTGCTAATCTGGTGGGGCATTCCTAGGCTAGAGTGGCTTGGGGAGCTGTCTAACTCCTGCCATGCAATGTTCCCTCTAAGCTGAGTTACTGTGAGCTAGCTCACAGTTTTTTAGCCTCTGGCTCACACATTTTTTTTCTTAGCTCAGGAAGGATGGCTCTAGAGCAAACTCATTTATGCAGTAGCTAAATTGCTTGCTCAGAACTTTAATGCCAGTGGCTCACAACATAGAATTCCTGCTCAGAAGACTCCACATCTTAGAGGAAGCATTGCTGCCATGGTCCCTGGATCTGCCCTTTTCCTTGCTGATGCAGCAGTTTGAGCTGGCATTATTCCACATCATTTCTACACCAGTGCCTGGCTGGAGCACAGTGCCACTGAGGCACTCCACCAGCACACCTTGGAGACACGCTAGCAGAGGTCTTCATTGGTTCCCTGTGCACTTTCACACAGATTAATACCTGTCACTGTACATGTAAGGGGGGGAGAATCACCCTTTCACTACTTTGATAGCTTGTTGGGAAATATTAACTGAACTGTTCATAATGTTAACAAGAGGATTGGTGTTCCACTATTAAGTATGATACTTCCCAGCCACCTTCTAACCCATGTACAGGATCACTTGCTCATTCCTGCTCATCGCACAAGGCTTCCCCTCCTTCCCTTTTTTGCTATAGTTCACAGTATCCTCTAAAGCTTCTCCTAAGGGTCAAGGGACCTTCAGGAATAGTGTGGGATGTGTGGTGATGCAACTTGAGGGGAGAATCTGTGACTGCCCTCTTGTTCAAGTGGCAGTGCCTTCCAGTCACAAGGAAATCCAACACAAAGATCTTGCTTAATTCTTTCCAATAAATTGCATTTGTTTTCAGTTGGAGGATCATTTCCATCAGTGTACTGTGTGTATATTGTCTAGTTAAGTCAGGGATGACGAATCCACATCTCTGGTGGCCAACTCACATGGCCACAAGGCAGTATTTTGTCCAGTTCCATAATCCTACTCCTACCATGCTGTTTATTGGAAGTCCTTGCTATGTGACTTTTTTAATGTATTTTGTAATCCTCTTTTAGTCTCAGCAAGAAAGACCAGCTATAAATTAATTTTTTTTTAATGGTTGGATATTCAGATGCCTCATCCAGTAGCATTCAGTGTCAGACAATAAATCTGCTTTGACTGAAAATAAGCTCCAATTCTAATATCTTTCTTCTTCACTGAAACACCAAGCAAAAAGAAAAGTACAGGTTTTCCCCTCTGTTTAAGGAGTTAAAGTCAAGAAATCACAGCAGTTTTGTTCTTAAATCAAAACAGTAACTAAACAAAAACTGGTTTAAAAAATAATAAATATATCTGGCTTTAAAACTAAGA
This sequence comes from Gekko gecko, assembly GCA_029375565.1. Taxonomy (NCBI): domain Eukaryota; kingdom Metazoa; phylum Chordata; class Lepidosauria; order Squamata; family Gekkonidae; genus Gekko; species Gekko gecko. The sequence continues at coordinate 98,304,670 of JAPDNY010000008.1, forward strand.
AGTGCATTTTCTTCCCTTTTAGTACGTCTTTTAATCTTTTCTACTGTCTTTTAGTAGCACAGATCTTATGCAGTAAATAGTTGCAGAATAAGGCAGCTTATACTTTGAATAAAACTTTGTTGGTCTTAAAGGTTCCACTGGACTCAAACTTTGTTCAGCTGCAACAACAGTAAGCTGATAATATTAAAAGACTTCCCTGCCCTATGGGATCTGCTACCATTCCGTAGGGCTTGTAAGGCAGAGATATTCTGCCAGCCATTTGGATGAGGACAGTGATGGACTGGCACTCTCGCATCCTGCCTCCCTCCCACTGCTCTGCATTTTACTTAACCCATGGGGCAAGCGGCTATTGGAAATTTATCTCCATCTTGGATTGTACTGTTTTACTGTGGTTGCTGAATTTTAATGCTGTTTTAAGTTTAATATTATTGTATTTTTATTGATGTAAGCTGCCATGAGCCCTGCTCGCAGGGAAGGGCAGCCTAATAAGTCTAATTTAATAAACAAATAAACACATAAATAAATAAGCACTGCTGAAAATAGTGGTCTAGAACATTTTCAGAACTGGATCCACCTTTAGCCCCAATATTTAATGAAGGTCTTATTTTACACGTATACCTTTCTCCTTGTTTCCCTCTCCAGCACTTCTCCAATTTTGTGCTCCTTCCTTCCTTTTGCGGCCTCAGTAGAACTTTCTTACCAACTGCTGATGCACAGGTATCCAGAAGTTGCCATCTTAGATCACACCATTCAGAGTGAGTAACTTTTTTCTCTCCTTTGTATCCCATTTCTTCCCTTAATAGGATGTGGAATGGTATAGTATAGCCCTGTCTTATCAGATCTCAGAATCTAAGCAAAGTCAGCACTTGTGTGAGAGACCATGAAGGAAGGCTCTGCAGAGGAAGGCAATGGCAAACCACCTCAACTTCCCATTTGCCTTGAAAGCCTCTTGCTGGAGTCACCAGAAGTCAGTTAAAATGAGGTGAATGACATTCCCAGTGATGGTACCCACCTGAATTAAAGTTACACTCAGCCAGTTGAAGAAATGGCTTCAGATGTGTTCAGTTTTCCTTCCTTGAACTAGTTAAAAGAAGCAGAATTTTAGTGTAGGGAATGAAGGCCAAGGATCAGATTCCTAAAGAGGATGTATTTGCCCTATGAATTGCTAGCTTCACACTAATATAGCTGTAACAGAGGGAAAACTAAGAACAGCAAGGAGTATTGTGTCCATAAATATGATGGAAGGTTTCAGTGTTCAAAATTTTTGTATTATTGGGCCAAGGACAGCTTACAAATATCTACAGATAAAACAACAACATGGGTTTTTCTAAAGAAAAAAAAAGACAGACTGGAAAGATAAATTCTTCTTCTGGTGACATCTTCTTGTTAATTTATCTTACTTAGCTCCATTGTATGATTGCATTGCCCTTCAAATTACTTTATTTTCTTCTGTTAGCATAATTTCCCGAAATAGCTGTGATGTGATACTTGTTGCAATAAGAACTTTCCCGGAAGCAAATTTAGATATCAGCTTCTCTATCACATAACATTATAATTATTACCATGAACCAGCAAGCAAAACAAAGCTCAGATTTTTTTTATGATGGAACGACAGCAGTCCTATTTTAGTACTCACTGGGAATCCGAACATCAATAGCGTTATCATGAAAAATATGATCAGCCTGATCTATAAAAATATGCATGTGGTAAATTTGCTAACCTCATGTTGATTTACAATATGTTGTTTGCTTTGGCAGCTACATGAAATGTTTCCTTTCCTCCTGACTATTGAGTATGAAAACTAGGATACAGAAAAATAGAATGGAGGAGAACTTGTGTACACTGTCTCTGAACTCTTTCCACTATGAAACCTCACCTTAAACTAAGGGTGACCTTAACAGATTTATCCATACTTGAAAGAAAATCTTCACCTATACCATACTGCTGGTCACTCAGAGTGTCATCAGCTGCCCTGTCCCAGATGTCCTCATCTTCGGAGGTCAAGCAAGGGGCAACATGGAAAGGACATTCTTTGTGCTGCTTAGGGTGTTTACTTGGTTTCTGTGCTGTGGTCTTTAAGAACATACTAGATATGACTCAGTCTGAGAAATCCATTATCTTCCATGTGTTTTTAAAATGGGAATAGCAGTCAAACATAACCGCAGGCTTGTCCAATCTTGCCAGATCTTGGAAGCTAAACAGGTTCAGCCCTGTATAGTACTTGGATAGGAGAATGCTAAGGAAGTCCAGGGTCACTAGTCATGCACTGGCAAACCACCTCTGAATGCCTCTTGCCTTGAAAACCCTACTGGGTCACAATAAATTGGCTGCGACCTCTAAAGGATCACAATGACACCAATCCCTGGGGGGGAAGAGGCGGGGTGGCATGGCGGCCGGCGGGGACTCTCGCCGCTGCCGCCACCCCTCTAAGCACCCATTGGGGCACTTCTTAAGCTGGGGGGGGAGGCGGGGCGGCATGGCAGCCAGCCGGGACTCTCCCCACTGCTGCCGCCACCCCTCTAAGCACCCGTCGGGGTGCTTCTGAAGCTGGGGGGGGAGAGGTGGGGCTGAATGTCCCTGCCCCCCCTTCCTCTCAGCCTGGAGGCTGGCAACCATTAATTGGTTGGCGGGGGGGGGCGCCAGAATGTAGCCTCGCCTAGGGTTCAGAAAACCCCTGACGCCAATTCAGATTGAAACTATTGTGTAGGGAGGGGAGGCTAGGGATGCCAGCCTCCAGGTGGGACCTGGGGATGCCTCAGAATTATAGCTCATGTCAAAACTATGGAAATCAGATCCCCTGGAGAAAATGGATACTTTGGAGGGTGGACTTTATAGTATTTTATCCCACTGAGGCCCCTGTCCTCCACAGGCTGAATCCCCAAATCTCCAGGAATTTCCCAACCTGGATCTGGCAACCTTTACCCCCCCCCATCCCTTGCTGGTGGCCAAGGGGGACCTGGCAACCCTAAGTATAACCCCCACATGTTTTTTATTGACTGAAGCGAATTCCTAACATTGCTGTTCTTTGCCCTGGAAAGGGAATAAAAGGCAAAGGCTACATATATTTGTATCATGACTAAAGACTAAGAAAACTTATGTTGTAACAGATTGAGTTGCTTTCTTATCATTTAGTCCTCTTCTCTTGATCTACAGCTTCTAATCACTATAATCAACTACAATGGTGGCATTTGTCCAGATGAACAGGCTATTTGGAGTTGTTGGTTTTTTTACCCTCTGCCTCTCTAAAAGCATAGGCTCATAATTTTGAATAGCTTGTACATCTGAGTTATTTTTTATTTTCTAACACTGAGAGCAAAAATTAAGAAGTCATGCTGAGATAAGGCAGCATGGGTCAGAGAGGCATTTCTAATTCCACTCAAATAGTGGTATATCTTCCTAGAGCCATCAAAACTGAATGATATATAAATTAGCTGCTCTGAGTTGGAACAACAGTATCAATTAAAGAGCAATAAAAACGGATCCATTTAGCTCAGCAGGTGGGGTCCTGATTTACAAACTGTGTCCCTCACAGTTAGCCTTGGCTTCAGACTCCAGCCTGAGGTATTTTCAGCTGTTGAGAGGCTGTCTGAGCTCTGCCAGACCTGGAAAGCTCCAGACACTAAAGGTACAGTCATCATAAACAATTGTTAATGTTAAAATGTGCATCAAAGCCAAATGTTCACTGACAGCTGCTCAAAATACTTTTTAAAGAAATGATGGTGTTGAGGTCCACAGAGGGGCACTTCAAACTTTGGTGTATAAAAATAAATAAATTATAAACATTTATGGTTATGTGAGGAAAGGTCTCATAGGCATCTCTTTCATCATATTTCTGGTGGGAAATCACATTCTGTTCACGGTGTCCTCTTTAAAACTCAAAGCCAAATTTAGATCTGATGGCATTTCTGGGTCCAATCCATGCACACCACCACCAATTTATTTTATTATTTATTTATTTATTAAATTAGATTTTTAGACCGCCCTTCCCTGTGGAACAGGGCCAAGGCAGTGTACATCTGTAAAAACATTCACATACTAAAATCATAACTAAAACAAATACAGTGGCTAACCTATTAACCTAATAGGTTGGCATTAAAACTACTAATGTGCCACTGTCTCAGGGAGGGGGAGGCAGGAAAAACAGGAGTGTCAGACAGATGGAAACTGTTGCAGTCCTCAACCAAACACCCAGTGGAACATCCCTGCCTTGCATGCTCTGCGGAACTGCATTATGTCCTGCAGGGCATGGATTTTTTTTGGCAGAGAATTCCACCAGGTTGGGGCCAGGGCAGTAAATGCCCTGGCCCTGATCAAGGACAGGTGGCTGTCTCTCAGGCCGGGGACCACCAGTAGGTACTTTTCTTCTGAGCACAATGCTTAAGGAGTATACCAGGAGAGGTGGTCTTGAAGGTTAGTACCAGAACTTTGAACCTGATCTGGTACTCCACTTGGAGCTGGAGTAGCTCACACAGCACAGGCTGGATATGTGCCATATGCAGGGTCCCTGTAAGGACCCACGTTGCCACATTCTGTACCAGCTGGAGTTTCCTCGTCAATCTCAAGGGTAGCCCAACATGGAGTGAGTTACAGTAGTCTAATCTGGAGGTGACCATTGCATGGATTACTATAGCTAGGTTGGGACGGGACAGGTAGGGGCCAGTTGCCTGATCTGGCATAGCTGGTAAAATGCCAATCTGGCAACATTTGTGATCTGGGTCTCTATTGAAATGGAGGTATCCAGAATCACATCCAGGCTCTTGACAGTTGGTGCCGGTATTAAGAACACACCGTCAAGAGCTAGGAATCCGCACCTCAAACCTACCCCCCTGTTAGGTCGGGTACACACATGGCCAGATGAAGGGCCCAAGCTTTGTTCCAAAAGACAATAGCCTAAACGGATCCTAGCCTACACCCACAGGAAGGCTAGGACCCAAGAAAGGACCTATGGAATGTAAGAGCATTGTAAATAGCGTATCACCTCTCTCTCTCTCTCTCTCTCTCTCTCTCTCTCTCTCTCTCTCTCTGTGTGTGTGTGTGTGTGTGGTGTGGTGTGGTGTGGTGTGGTGTGGTGTGGTGTGGTTTACAAAGGGAATATAAACCAGCCACCGGCCAGCTCTCACTCTCTCACGATCTGACTGTAAGCAATAAAGTATGAGCTGAAATCACTCTCCAATACATCAGTCTCAGTACTTTATACCCCCTACCCCACCACAGAACCTCCATCTTAACAGGATTCAGTTTCAGCCAGCTCTGTTTCAACCATCCCACCACAGCCTTCAGCCCCTCAGCCAGGTTTGCTGGGGCAGTATCCTAATGAGGTGATTTAAAAATACCAAAAGGGCCCAATCCTGATGAGGCCCAAAATGTGGCTGGATAAGGCATTCTTGTCCCCTGCCCCCACATGTCTTAAGTGTTGAAACAGCCATGCAGGGAGAAGATACTACCATGTCTAATTTGGCCCTCAGTGCCACAACAAAAGGCAAACACATAAATGGGGTGGGAAAGCCTCTTGTGAACCCTCATAGTCATAGTTAGCCTCAAGCATTATGTACCTGCAGGGAAATAAGTAGGGATATGCAATCAGAACCTGACTGATGGCAATGTGACCTGAACCATGCCCCTGTGGTTGGTTGGTTTGCTGTCAAGTCACAGCTGACTTAGCAACTGCACGGAGTTTTCAAGGTAAGAGACATGGTTTGCCATTGCCTTCCTCTGCCTCATGACCTGGGACTTCCTTGGTGGTCTCCCATCCAAATACTAACCTGGGCCAACCAGGCCCATAGCCATGATTTTTTAAGTCGGGGCATTTAAATTTCTCAGGGGGCACTGGCTAATCAATTTAATCTGGGGGAGAAGGTCATGACACCCTGGGCTAGATGGAAAGTCAGGAGGCCTTGCCAGCAAGTCGGGGGGCCTAGCCCCAAGATGCCCCACTGTAGCTACAGGTCTGGGGCCAACCCTGCTTAGCTTCCTAGATTTGATGAGATCAAGCTTGCCTCGGCTATCCAGGTCAGGGCATGCTCTCATACAGAAATATAATTCATTTCCTAAGGTGAAAAAGATATTTCCAATATTTGGGACCAGTTAGAAGCCTTCTGATCTGACCAGTTATTCTAGCATCTTGTTATTTCATTTCACAGGCAACAGGAAGCATGTGGGCCTGGAGCAATGAAAGACGTAACTAAGCATCATGTGAAGGAGTGCATCCAGCTAAAAGAGTTCCTGCTGAACAAGATCATGCTAATTGGCAGGGGTAAAATTAACTTACATTTCTTACTGGTATTATCTCTTGGGGTGGGGAGGGGGTGATTCAAAACAGAAGATAGAAGTCCTCACTTCAACCACGTTTTCAAAATCAGTATTCAGAATTGCAGTATACCAGCTTAGTTTCACCACTACAGACTGGCATCTTTGTGCTCAGCTTTTCTCCTTCCCACCAATACTTACACTTATGGAAGGAGAGATTTCTGACTCATGTCCTGTTTGGCTGAGTTTTCTGCTATCTGTCCCTGCATACAAGTTATGAATGCAAGAAAATTTTATTTTTTTTAACAAATAAAAGCAAGGCAGGTTAGGGTCATTTGGGGGAGAAAGGTTATAGCTTCCTTCCTATAGGTAGACTGCAAGCCAGATACTGAGCACTGAAGAGGACAAAGGCTTTTGTTGCACAGAAAAGAGGCAGGTCCCCTTCTATCACTGACTTCTGCCAGCAGGTGAAGACTTTCCTGTTTCATTTGGTGTCCCCTGATTCTCATTGACCCTTCCCATTTTGGTCATATCATTTTTATTGTTCACTGCACTGGGGACCCTAAGTTGGGTGTAAAGGCAGCTTAGAAATGTTTTAAATGAAATAAATAATGAATAATAGTAAGACAATATGACTTGGCTCCCATGATAGGTAGGTAGGTAGGTAGCATCAGTCAGACTACATGCCCTATAGGGCACAGAGGGGAACATATTGCATGTACTAGCTGGCAGGTAGAGCTGTGCAGATTAGATGTTGGGAATACAGGCAGCAGTGGGAATATGCACCTGACTGAGAGAGCACAGAGGCAGAGACTAAAGCCTCACCCCCAACACTAAACACACACATGTAACCCAGTTCGATGAGACAAGACAGATCAGTGATGAAAAAGAATGTGATCATCGCTCTATAAGAGACAGAACTGCTGGTTTAGGATTTAAACTCTCTTGACATCTGTAATTTTATGTAAAAGCATTAAGCATTCACATCTTTTCTCCAATACAAAACATCCTTCCTCAACTGCTATTAGTCCTGATAGGGAAAACAAATAAGCAAACAACTTTTCCTGTTACTTTAAGGAGAAAAGAAACTGGATTATGTAGGTCAGGGAAGTTAAACATACTCTAACTCATCTCTTAGAGCCCAACTAAATGTGACAGCATCCTTGTGGCCACCATGAGGACATTTCTGCCATTTTAAAGACATCTTAAAATAGTGCAAAGAAGTATAGCAAGCTAAAGCAATCTGGTCCCCCTCCCCAGCATTCAAGTGTCAAAACGGTCACAACCCCTCTGCTCCATGGTTATTTTAGCATTTGAAAGGGTGTGTGTATGAAGAGAACAAGAGTGCTGTGCTGTGGGCCCAGTTGTCAAACTCTGTCTTTAGTTTGCCATAAATGTAAGGGGGAAATTCCTGATGGAGGTGTGAATGGCTGAGTGTGTGAACTGCTCTCTTTCATAGGCATCGTAACTCTTTCCAAGATGCCTCCCTGCCTAGGGACAACCTTGAGCCAAACTGTGCCAGCTTACTTTTCTAGATAAAGAAGACATATATTCTCAGGTGGGGGGGGTAGTGAGTGCAGATGCTAGGTCAGAAGGCTAAAATGTGTGATTGGTTGTATGGAAAGGGGGGGATCTTATTTGAACTGTCTATATCTTCGGGCTAGAATATGAGTATTCTTCAAGAAACAAATCACTGCTAAAGAGAGTGTTGTTGAGAGTAACTCTAGCCAGGAGTCTGACAAAGTGTCAGAACTCCCGTTTCTTCAAATTTGGGGCTTGGAATACAAGCACGCAACCCCCACCTCTCTGCAGCAGTGTCTAAGGATCCTTTTAAACCCTGCTGGGGAGAGGTGGGGGGGAAGCTGCCCATGCCTGCACACCAAGCCCTGAATTCAGGGCTCAGAGTACAAGTGTGTGGCCCCCGCCTTTCGCCAGCAGCATCTAAGGGTCTTTTTAAACCCTGCTGGGGAGAGGTGGGGGGGAGAAGCCACACGTGCCTGCATGCCAAGCCCTGAATTCGGGGCTTAGAGTACAAGCATGCAGCCCTCACCTTTCCCCAGCAGCGTCTAAGGGTCCTTTTAAACCCTGCTGGGGAGAGGTGGGGGAGGAGGCCGGGTGGCTGCTCTTGGGGGCGGGGCTTTCCCCCATCCATCAGCTGGTAGGCAGGCGGGAAGGAGCCCCTGCAAAGCGGGCAACCCCCGCCAAACCGAGGGGTCTGGCAAACTTGTAAATATATAAAACATATACAATTATTTAAAAAATATAAAATGATAACATAAAGAAGAAATACACGCTACTGAAGGGTGGTTCAGTCACTGAGGGGAACTAAAAATATTTTTATGGGAAAATCTGCCTGAGAGTGGGGAAACATCAGGGGTCTGCCATAGAATCATAGATCACTGAACTGGAAGGGGCCAAACAGGCCACCTAGTCCAACCCCCTGCTTGATGCAGAATCAGCCTAGAGCATCCCTGACAAGTGTTTGTCCAACCCCTGCTTAAAGACTGCCAGGATTTAGCTCTCCTCTTACATCTGTGGCTCACTTAAAGAGCTAGATGTGAGTCCAATAGCACCTTAGAGACCAACAAGATTTCCAGGGTATGAGCTTTTCAGAATCAAAGTTCCCTTTGTCAGATACAAGTTTGAATCTTGATAGTTTATACCAGGGGGTGTCAAACATGTGGCCTGGGGGCCGGATCAGGCCCCCGGAGGGCTTCTATCAGGCCCTCAGTGGAACTGGCTGTCTTCTGCTTCTTCTTCCAGTTCTGCTGCTGCTGCATCGTCATAGGTTTGCAGCTTACATATACACACCTGAACAGCATACTCAAGATTACAACAGAACATAATTCAGATGCAATAATTCAGAGCAAGAGATGTCAGTTATCAGACACTGTTAAATAAACAAAATATTGCAAAAGTGCTAATGTTTTAAGCATGTTTTTATTTTAAGTAAAAAAAAAACCCTTTGTGTTTGTGACCTTTATAAAGTTTACATCTCCGCTACCTGGCATTACGTTTTATGACGCACATGGTTCGGCCCCACAAGGTCTCATTTATGTCAGATTTGGCCCTCATAACAAATGAGTTCGACACCCCCGGTTTATACCCTGAAAGTCTTGTTGGTCTCTAAAGTACTACCAGATGCAAATCTAGCTCTTCTACCAACATGGCTGCCCTCTCAAACTACCTTACTTGAGGATCCCAGGAAAGAGGAAAAATGCAAAATTTATTTGATCATAGAATAGGGATTAAGTTGTCTTAATTTCCTGAAGTTTGTGAAAGCAGATCCCTTGAGAGAGGCAGACAGTTGCTGAAGATTTCATTCCCATAGGTTCTGACTGGTTGTTTTTTTTAAAACACACCTCTAAAAGTAAAACTGTACATGAAAAGTCATTCTTTGTAAAGCAACAAAAGTGACTTCTCTTTACCAGTATTGTGCCACTAGCTGCCTTCCAGGGTTAGGGGGATAATTGTACAAATATAATGGGCAAAGAAGGTGCTTTTGTTAAAGGAGAGAGAAGCTTTTCCCTTATTCCTAATTGCAGATACTTCATCTAATTCCACATACATCAATGGATTGGGGAAACTGAGTAGAACAGATGGTATGCAGAACAATGTGTCATTTTCACTCCTAACAGAAACGTTATTTTAGTGTGTGTGTGTGTGTGTGTATATATATGGAGAGAGAGAGAGAATATACATATATTAGAAAATGGTTTCAGTTTCTTAAGTTAATGTCAGAAATCTGAAGAGCTTCCTTTTGACTAAGTGAGGCATTACAATAATCACCTTTTGTGCTACTTCAGTGCTGGCTACCAGCCTTGGTTGCTTAGTCGGTAGAATGCAGACCATGTAAGTGTAAATGTAGCACATAAGCACCTAATCTCTCTCTCTTTTATTGTGAATAAAGTTATAATTCCAGGGTAAGAGCACTTTACCTATAATAGAAATGAGTACTATAAACAGGGGAAAATAATAATTTGAAACCCATTACTTTCAAACTTCATTGCATCATTACTGGTAGAGGACTGAATTTTGGCTTTTTCCAGCTACAGAAGTTTACGATCAGACACCATGACAGGACATTTTAAAAAACTGAACATGTATATCATGATCACTACAATAGCACTACAATATGGTCTGTGAGCCTCTGAAACATTATCATCTGTACACAGCCTAAATTGTAATGAATAAAGCTGAGAGATATAAACTACACATTGTGGAAGATTCAAGCATGTCACATTTCAAATTGTTTAACTGGCAGGATATCTGATAACATTGTTCTCTCTCTGTGTTTAAAAGCTGTTTTCTTTTTGTTAAAGACTGCTTATTAGGGTCCTAAAGATAGAGAGCCTTCTGGGAACAGCTCACAAAAGTGTGTTGATTAAAGGACAAGCTGTCCTTTCACAAGTCTCATAGGGGTTGTTTCCTTCAGTTTTAAAAATGTCAGATTTTCTTTCCATAGAGTTTACCAATCCTGTAATTCAGGTGGGACCATTTAAACTACCTATCAGAAAAGGTCCCTGAATCAGTAATGGTATGATGCCTCCATTATAGTAAAAAAAAAAGAGTTATTCAGTTCTTTGTCCTTTAAAAAAAATGCAGTAACAAAACATAATCAAAACTAGAAAGTAAAATGGATGCAGTTAGTATAATTGCTTGCCATTTTATGGTTAAGACAGATAACAACCTGCAGATACATCAGTTTAAAATGCACTGACTCAGGTTCTCAAAATGCTGAAGACCAAGATCCAGATAGAGTACATTCATGCACAAAGCATTTCTGTGCATGCATGGGAGGAGGGGGGATATGCCAAGTTTGGCTTCTAGCAATTCCCCCATATGTCTCATGGTTGGAGATTGATCTAGAGGGCCTGCAACTCTGGGGTTTCTTTTTGGATTATAAGAAAGGATGTCTGCCACCATATTGCAGTTTAATTTGCAGCCAATGGCTGTTTCTTTGTGCAAGTGTGAAAGGGAAAAGTTCAGGTGAATGATTCCCACCCACCCCCGGACCACCATTATAGTTTGAAATCAACAAATAAGATTTGGGAAGCCAAGTATGTGTTATTTACAGGGATTCTATTATCTAGCTTCTCATGATCAGTAAAATCAGAATAGATACTATTTTGTTTGTTTGTTTGTTTGCTACACTTTATAGCCCGCCCTCCCCGCGAGCAGGCTCAGGGTGGCTCATATTGCTTGGTGCAGTGTGCCAAGATTCATATAAACATTTAAAACCATTTAAAACATTTAAAACACTCAACAAGTTTCAGTTAAAGTGCACACAGTAATTATTAAGGCAAGATGGCATGCCATATAATACAGGCTCAAAGTACGCCACTCAGCAGTCTCCTGTTCTTCAAGGCGGTTTGGCTTGATCTCAACTGCGACCAGCCTATGCCATGGATATTAATAGTGGCCATTGATGGTGGTGTGGGTGGCTCCTAATTAAAGGCCTGGTGGAAGAGCTCCATCTCACAGGCCCTGCAGAACTGAACAAGATCCCTCAGGGCCCTGATCTCCTCCAGGAGCTCATTCCACCAGTAAGGAGCCACCACTGAAAAGGCCCTGGCTCTAGTAGCCATGACCCTGGCCTCCCTGGGGCCTGGGATAACCAGTCATTGTTGCACCCCTGACCATAGTGCTCTCTGAGGTATATATGGGGAAAGGTTGTTCCTCAGGTATGTCAGACCCTGGCCATATAGGGCTTTAAACGTAAGTACCAGCACCTTGAAGCAAATTCGGTATGCTATTGGCAGCCAGTGCAGCACCTTCAGCACTGGCTGGATGTGCTCCCATCTAGGGAGGCACATCAGTAGCCAGGCCACAGCATTCTGCACTAGCTGCAGTCTCTGGATTTGCACCAAGGGCAGTCCCACATAGAGAGCATTACAATAGTCTAACCTTGAGGTGACCATCGTGTGGATCACCAACTAGGGTGATAGCCTAGGACGCAGATCTCCGAGGGGCACAGCAAGGCCCCTGCCACCACTGCTGCCCATCCAGGTCATCGTGATCGAGGAAGGGAGCCAACTGCCGAACCAACCACAGATGGTAAAAGATCAACAGCAGTGGCTGCTATCTGGGCATCCATTGCCAAGGAGGGTTCCAGGAGTACTCCCAAACTAACCGCCGATGCAGGCACCAATGGTGCCCCATCAAAGGCCAGCAGTGGGAGCCCCAACCCCGAACTGCCCCGACTCAGGCACAGGATCTCTGTCTTCACAGGGTTTAGCTTCAGCTGACTCAGCCTGAGCCAACCAGCCACGGCGCGCAATGCCCTGTCCAGATCTTCCAGTCCAGAGTCCAACTGACTGCCCAACATCAGATAGAGCTGGGTGTCATCAGCATACTGGTGACATCCCAGCCCAAACCTTCGAGTAATCTGGTCACTATGGCAGTAGTACTAAGAATACTTTTCCTGGAAGTGGAATTGGACATACTTCTGAGAATACCTAAGACAGTAATTATAAAAAGATCTACTCAGAATCCTACTCAGGTCTATTCAATGGGTCTTACTTCCAGGAAGGTGGTTTTAGGATTCAACAATAATAGTGCAGTTCTAAACAGTTACACCCTCCTAAACCCATTGACTTCAATGGATTTAGAACAATGTAACTCTGTATAGAATTGCACTGTTAGATTCAGGATCATCAAGAAATGCTGATTTAGGAGATCCGGTTCCGGTTTGGTGGAGAGCAGACGTGTGTGACTCGCTCCACACAGTTCTGCACTTCCAAAGGTTTTCTTTTTAGGTTTACCAATTCCTACGCCTCTCTTTTGGAGGAAGAGAGGGGGCAGGGGACTTCAACTCAAGCCAGGAATGGTGGCGACCTTCCAGGCTTAGTATTTTTGTCCCGGGCAAAGAACCTTTTGGACGCCAACGCGAGGCGTGTGCGCATAGCCAAACCTGCGAGAGCCGATAAGGAGCCTAGCGAAGAAAGACAGAGGAATATTGCAGTGATTACAGCAAACAAAAGCTAAGTATATATAAACCTTTAAGGGGGGAGAAGAGAGATAACTGGCAAATACTTGAGAATACGAAAGAACGGTGGGTGCGTTGGGGAAACGCCCGAGTAGAGAGCAGAGGGAGGGGGAGAGCGGCTACTGACTGAGCAGGGGCTCGGGCGGTCCCTGCCGCGCCCTAGTTGGGAATTTTAAATGTGACCACAGACCTTTTGTATTGTATAGTAGACCCAGGGTGCTGCATAAGATTTTTTTCTTTTCCCCTTCTTTTTTCCGCTTTGCCCAGCAAGAGCCGTCCCTGTTGGCAGCGATGACTTTAAGAGCCAGGAAGAAGACGAAACCGGAAGCAGTTAAGAGGAGGGACGTAAGCAGCGGACCTATCGGAGGCGTGAGAGGAAAGGGCGGAAGAAGCCGTGCAGCTGGGAAGAAGAAGGGCAAGGAGAGTAAGACAGCGAACTGAAGAGAGACGAGGGAGAACGGGAGAACGGAAGCACTGAGAAGAAACTCAGGCTGACAGCAGGAGACACTACAGACGGAGACGTTAAAGGGCAGAGGAACTTTGAGAGAGACTGAGAACGAAGATAAAGATAGGGAGAAGCCTATAAGAACATAGAAGAGCTGACATAGAACTTTGAAAGAGGCACACTAAAAGAGGATTATATAACTACTTAAAGGGGACTATAGGGTGATCAGAGGGTGATTAAATTATAATGAACAAGGTGGTTTGAAGGCAATCTTAGGTGGTTAAAAAGGAAAAAATAATATTAATATTATTAAGTGAAAAGTACCAATAACGAGTTTCAAAAATAATAATACTATTAACAATAATAACAATAATAATAAAAAACATAACTAGAGTAATAAGATAGGGGATCTAGACATAGTAGAGCGTAAGGGGAGCATATGGCAACGGGGTCTGATACTACTAGACGACATTCCATTCCTTCACCTGGGCAATTAGGAATAGCAAGTCACCTAAAAATGAGCGTTGCGGGATTGTCTGTTAAAGAACTTAAGGCATTGATGAAGGAGTGTGTAAATCAATCAATACAGCATCTAACGGATAATACCCTCCCGTCACTGATTAAAAAAGAAATTGAACCACTGCAGGAATCAATGCAACAATTAACAAATAATATTCTGCCAGGTCTAATTAAGACGGAATTAGGACCAGTACATTCTAAAATGGATGAAATAGCAGAGCAAATTAAAGCAGAAACTGACGAAATTAAGAAACAAATTCGTGAAAACAAAGAAGAAATATCAAGTATTGTTAAATTTACGAATGAAATAGAAGGGAAGGTTCAAGATTTAGATGAGGAATTCCAAGAATTAAAAATTAAAAGTGAAAAGATCGAGGAATCTCTAATTAATTTAGAAATGGAGAGAGCAGGATTTATACTGAGATGTCAGAATGTCCCAGAAGAAATCGATAAAAGCCTAAAGGAGGACCTAGCAGAAAATATTGCAGACCAGCTGGATATAAGCTCAAAGGAGGAATTAATGTCAGAAATTGACACAGTCTATCGAAGAAACTCTGCATATGCGAAAAGACACAGAGTGCCAAGGGAAGTACACATTAAATTTCATAAGAAAGAGTTTAGAGATAAAGTACTGAAAGCCTCTTATGAAAATAATATTAAAATTGGGGAGGCTGAAATAAGGATCTTGAAGGAAGTCCCATGGAGGGTTCGAGAAAGAAGACAAAACTACGCCGTATTGGCAAATGTATTAAGAGAAAATGAAATATTATATAAATGGTTAATTCCAGAAGGGCTGCTATTTACTTGGAAAGATAGGAGATATAGGATAGATTCCGTCTTTAAGGCGGAAGATTTTTTGCAAAATCAAGGAGAAGACCTGGGCTGGCGACGAGAAAGAGGAAGAGAGGAAGAAGAAGAAGAAAAGGAGGAGGAAGGAGGAGAACATTTAGGAGCTGCTGGAAAGACGGAGATGGGTCAGAAGCAAGAAAAAGATAAATTCAAAGAAAAATTTAAGAAATCACAGCGTAAAAAGGAGACTGGAGCTAGAAACACAGCCCCCTGGCAAATGATGACTAGATTCCAATATAGGAATAAAAATATAGATAAAACAAAACCAAAAAATGGGAAGTAGACCTATAAAGCTATTATCGATTAACGTTAACGGACTTAACAACCCTCAAAAAAGACGAAGAATTTTTCACCAATTAAAGAAACAACAACCGGATATAACATGCCTGCAAGAAACGCATATAAGAGAAAATGATAAAAAATATCTAAACATAAGAAAAATTGGCGATCCCTTTATAGCTGCTGATAAAAAGAAAAAGAGAGGTGTCGTAACATATGTTAAAGACTCTTTAAAACCAGAACTGTGTTATAGCTCAAAGGACGGTAGACTAGTAGCGGTTTCAATAGTAAGAGAAGGGAAAAAGATGTTGATAGTGAACATTTACGCGCCCAACCAAAATCAAAACAGTTTTTTTACAGAAGTAAAGAACGTGTTGATGAAGGGAAACTTTGAAGATATTTGTATAATAGGTGATTTTAACGCGGTCTTTGATAGTAAAATAGATAGGAAAGGCCGAAGGCCTGGGGGGAAAAAAGGGAAGATTTTGCCCAAAGTGTTTTTACAAACAGCAGAAGAGTATTCGTTAATAGATGCATGGAGAGTTAGGAACCTAGAAGAAAAAGATTACACTTATTATTCATCTAGACATAAATCTTGGTCCAGGATAGACATGGTGTGGCTCTCAGTAGCTCTGTTAAGAGAGGTTAAACAGATCGATATCTTGCCAAACACATTTGCTGACCATAACCCTCTATTAGTGACATTTAGGACGGCAAAGAAAAAGACAAGATGGAGAATGTATAGTGACTTATTAAAAAATAAGGAGGTAGTATCGAAAACTAAGATAGAAATACAAGATTTTTTTAAAAGAAATATCCAACCAGCAACCCCTATAAATATAGTTTGGGATGCCTTTAAAGCCTTTTTGCGAGGTTGGTTCATAAGTCAAAACGCGTGGAAAGTTAAACGGAAACACAAGGAGTTAGAGGAGATAAAGAAGAAGATAAAAGTAGCGGAAAAAAACCTCAAGAGACAGCCAGAGGAGGAAATAACCCACTCAAGAATAAAAATGTTACAACATCAATTGAACTTGTTACATACTCAGGAATTAGCTAAAGACATAGAGAAAGCAAAACACTATTATTTTGAAAACGCTAATAAGCCCACAAGGTGGCTGGCTTATAGATTGAGAAAAGAAAAAGAGAAAAGAATAATTACGGCATTAAGAGATGGAAATAAGGTGGTTAAATTCTCTACTCCAGAGCTAAAAAACATAGTACAAGAATTTTATATGAATTTGTTCAAACAGATGCCTCAAGAAAAGCAAAAAATTGAGTTGTTCTTGTCACAAAATAATAATAGGAAGTTTACTGAGATGCAGAGGAAAATCTTAAACACTACTGTAACACCATGTGAGATGGTAGAGGCAATTAGAAGACAGAAAAAAAAGAAATCTCCTGGGCCGGATGGTCTACCCGCAGAAATATACCAAATATTTGAAGAACAGATATCATTGCCTCTTCAGGGCCTAATACAAAATATTGCGAAGGAGAAAAGACTACCGGACACATGGAATGAAGCGCTGATCACGTTAATACACAAACAGGGATCTGATGAAAAAGAGGTTAGAAACTACCGTCCAATATCGTTACTGAACGCGGATTATAAGATTTTTGCAAGTATATTGGCAGCAAGGTTAAAGAAAGTATTGTCGCAATTAATTCATCAAGACCAAGCGGGATTTCTCCCAAGAAGACAAATCAGACATAATGTGAGAACTATTATAAATGTCTTGGAGTATTATGAAAACCAACCAGGTAGAGAACTAGCTCTGATTTTTTTAGACGCGGAAAAAGCATTCGACAACGTTTCATGGGAATTTTTGAGACAGAAATTGGAGAGATGGGACTGTGGAGAGAATTTTCTGCATATGGTATCAGCAATATATGTGAAACAACAAGCAAAAGTTCTGATTAATGGTGATATGACTGAGAGAATAGAGATACAGAAGGGTACAAGACAGGGCTGTCCGCTGTCCCCATTATTATTTATCTTTTTGTTAGAATCTTTAACGGATATGGTGAGAGCCGATGGCCGGATAAAAGGTTTAAAAATAAAGAAAGAAGAGTTCAAACTTCAGGCATTTGCGGACGATCTAGTCTTCATAACAGAAGATCCCACATTCTCAATACCAATATTGCTGGATACAATACAGAACTATGGAGAGGTCGCGGGTCTCAAAATCAATTTAGGGAAAACAAAAATCTTGACTAAGAATTGTACCCAGGAAATGAAACATAAGATTTTTGAATGTTCAAAAATTGAGGTAGTAAATAAAGTGAAATATCTAGGTATACTAATGACCAATAGAAATAGTGCCTTAATAGAGAATAATTACGGGAAGCTAATAGAAGAAATTCAGAGAGATTTAGAAAAATGGAAAAATATTCAATTGTCTTTTATGGGTAGAATCTCGGTTATAAAAATGAATATATTGCCTCGCTTCCTTTTTTTAGCGCAGAATGTTCCAATTCTTAAAAATAAGCAGATATTTGTAAAAATGGATAAAATTACAAGGCAATTTATTTGGTACCCTAAAAGGGCTAGAATTAAACTGAAATACCTGCAGGATATTAAAGAAAGGGGCGGATGTGGAGTTCCAAATTGGGACCTATACTACCAAGCAGCTGCTGCGGGATGGGTGAAAGAGTGGATGACTTTAGACAATGCAAGACTGTTAAATCTGGAAGGTTACGATCTTAATATGGGATGGCATGCTTATCTGTGGTACAACAAGGATAAGATCCACACCAATTTCCACCAGCACATAGTGCGAGGGGCATTGATAAAGTGTTGGCAAAGTATTAAAGAAAAATATTATGTAAAAACACCGAGGTGGGTTTCCCCCTTAGAGGCCTATATTAAGCCTTCTTTACTATTAGAAGAGAAAAAAATGACGTATGATAAGCTACTAGATAATAAAGACAAACTTATGCCAGTAGATAGGTTAAACTTGACATGGTGGGAAAAAATGCAGCTCCAGTCGATCTATGCTAAAGATAGAACCTTAGGATTTTATACGTCTACCTACGAGCTAGACAAATTATGGCTGTCGTCCAGTGATAAATTGATTCAAAAGTTATATAGGTTCTGGTTGGAGAAGTATATGTTGGATGAAGCAGTTAAACCAAATATGGTAAAGTGGATGCAGGATATAGGGCATGCCATTGAAATTGATGACTGGGCTAAAATGTGGAGAACAGCAAAATCATTTAGGGCAACATCACTTAAAGAAAATGTATTCAAGATGTTTTTCAGGTGGCACTGGTCACCAGATAAGATCGCTAAATGTGCTAGGAGCCTTTCGAATAATTGTTGGAAATGTAAAAAAAATACCGGAACATATTTTCATATTTGGTGGAGTTGTGAAAAAATGAGGAAATTCTGGAGAATGGTGGGAAAACTGGTATATGAAATTTTAAATGTAACTATTAATTTATCCCCAGAATTATATTTGTTAAGCATATTACCTGATGGTTTGAAACAGGAAGACAGGCAAGTATTAGCCTACCTGGTAACGATTGCCAGAATTTTAGTAGCCAAAAAGTGGAAGAGCGAGGAGCTACCCTCCAAAAAGGAACTTGTATGGAAACTGCTAGAATGTTCCGAAATGGACAGATTGACAATGTTTATTCAGGGAAGAGATGAAACGGACTTTCAAAATAGATGGTCAAAGGTTTATAAATGGTGGGAAATATATATATCGGCTCCGAATTGAGGAAAAGTTAAACTGTATGTTTGTAGTTGTATATATGTTAAAAAATCAATAAACAAAACGGGAAAAAAAAAATGCTGATTTAATCAAAAGGTATTGATTACAAAATAACATGCATGTTATTAAGAGTCAGATATAAGTACATAAAACACATGGCTGCTAAAATATGGGAGTGACACAGTCAACACATTCAAATTCTTATTCATTTTGTTTATAAAAATGGTCTGATTATTTAACAGCCATCTAGACAACAGCCAACCTAGTGAAAAAACAGGGAGGGAAAACTGTTAAAATGAATACAAACACGTGTATACAAACAAACCAACATTACTGTCCTTGGCATAAGAGAATTGTCACATCAATTTCCAATTTGAAATTATGGCAGTAGAGCTTTACAGGTCTTTCTAAAAAAATGAAACTGATCTGGTGTAATAAAAATGCTAGCACAAATTGTGTAAATGTAGACATTTCCGATAATCCTCAATTTTGTGGTAACATCAGTAGTGCTGGCAAATGGAAATTGCTAAACTAAGTTAATCAAATGCTTGATTTTCTTATTTTGATAGCCCCTTACTTGGGCCTCAGTCACACGGGCAGGATAACCTGGGGGGGGAGGCATGGCTATTTGTGCCATCTCAGTTTGATCTGCGATTATGTGATCAGATGCGATGGCGATGCAGCGGGGTGTGGTCAGTCGGCGCCAGCAGCAAAGACGATGGCCGGAAGGAAAAGCCGCGCGCTAGCGCGATCACACCAACCGCGTCCGTTAGCAGCCCATGGCAAACTGGTTGCTAGTACTTGTTTTAACTGCGGGTTTTCGGCGGGAAGCCACGGGTGCGCTACACTTGCCAGATGTGGCAGTGTGATCATGCATGGATAATCCACCCAATATCCGTAGCTCTCCTGCGGCAAATTCGCCGTGTGACCGGGGCCTATGAATATTATAGTTCATGTTGAAATAAATCTGTTAGTCTTCAAAGTGCTGCTTTTGGTTTATGTGTTTGCATATGAAATCAATATTCACTAGGTTTTTTGGGCTAGTGCTAATGCTCTTAAATTCATGCATCACACGGAGGTAGCACCTCACAATAGTTAGTATGAAAGTTCTAGCACTGACACAGGCCTGATGATTAGGTTTGCCACCCTCCAGGTGGCACCTGGAGATATCCTGCTATTACAGTTGATCTCCAGATGACCATGGTCAGTTCCCCTGAAGAAAATGGCTGCTTTGGAGGGTGGACTCTATGGCATTATACCCTGCTGAGGTCCACCCCCTCCCCAAACCCCACCTTTCCCAGGCTCCATCCCTCAAATCTACATGTATTTCCCAGCCCAAAGGTGTCAGTGCTGCTGCTGACCCCTATAAGCAGACCATGTGCGGACCAACTGTTACTGCATAGCTCATCCCAAGGTTATAATAAAGGAGACTGTAAAGACTTCCTAATCCAGGTAGTTCTGCCATGTTTCACATGCACAGGATTTTGTATCCATTACACCAACAAATTCAATTACTTATTAGGGAAGTTCCTTCAGAATGTAGTTAATCAAAATCTGTCCCAAATATGCACCATTTGTTAATCTTGAAAGGATGACTAAATCCACTGAAATTACTGTATTTTAAAAGACATGTCTACCTTTCCTTTTTCTCAAGGTTGTCTATACACCAAAAAAAAATTTTAAAAACCCTGCCGTGAAAATAATTAGCTCTCACTTTTGGACCCAAACTAATGGTTCATTTGCTGGCAGCACCATGAAGTGTTGGACTGAACCCTATTTTCCATTTTCATTTCCCTGTGTAGCCTTTCAGCTTCCATTTCCCTGCAGTGCTGAGTGAAAATGGAGAGGCAATGGGGGCAGAATTACTGAAAGACATGCCAGCCAACTAGAACATTTTGTCCGTGTTACTTCCCCCATGATTGGGGAAAATGATATGCCTGGAAAAGCAAATCAGGGATGATGCTGTGCAATGCTAACATTTAGTTTGTATCATTTTGCACAGTCATATTGATCACCCACTGGAAAGGGCTTATTTTGTAGAAAAAAGGATACTCTTGCCTGAGCAATTCCAACTTTCTGCATTAATCAGATGATGGTAGGAGTAAGTAGCTGCCTTAGTTATACCCATAGTGGGAGACAGGGATATAAAAAGGCAGAAGTATTGACTTTGTTTAATTTCCCCCCAAGACTACCTCCTCGTATTATGAAGGATAGTGGCAACAACTTTACTGCATAACTGGGAAGAGCTGCCATGCTGCTAGAAGGGCAGCCAAAGAATCAGAGGAGGGTATCTCTCCTTATACATAACTGCAATTTAGTCTGGCAACATTCTATGCCCGCCAAAATCATTTGGCTCCATGATATGTCAATCACAAGGTGTCTCTATTCACTGGCTGTGTTGCCTGAGTTCTCTCCCACCCACTGCAGCCTAGGCCACTCTTCTCTGATTGGGCCAGCATTTCAAGGTCATTAGCATATGGAAGCGGATTGGACTTCATTCCATTCTGCACCTCAAACTCCCCCCCCCCATGAGACAGTTGGAACTGTCAGTTGCATATGCAACCTGGTATATCCTGAGGTAAAATATTTCCTCACTCACAACACATCACTTCCCCTTCAAAAGAAACAAACCCAATAACACAACCATGCCACAACACAAAAAAGACAGATCACACCACAAGCAGAATGCCACAAGGCAAAAAATGATAGGAAAAGCTGCCAGCAGTCACCCCATTACTGCCACAGATATGTACCTGAGAGCGCTTCAGAGGATGGTGTGCAGGTCCCAGGTTCATGTTATAAAAGCTGTCTGGGGGATTATGGACCATTCACAGACTTTCAACCTTAACATACCCCACAGGGTGGTTGTGCGGATCATATGGGGGAGAGGAGAATGATGTCAGCTGTTGTCATGCCAGAGATACTGATTCGCAGAATCATTACAGAGAAGATGCCTGTAAGTTTAGTCAGGATCAGCACATCCAGTGAGTTAAGCAAATGGGAAACAGCTGGGTCAAGGCAGCAATCTCTAATTAGCCTAGGACGGGGATTGGGAAAGTGAGGAATAAGAATCCAGTCCAAGAAGCAGAGAAAGGCCAGAGGAATCAGAAGAACCGAGGGACTTGCCTGAACACACACACACATCTACGCATTCAGAGGAAGCTGTGAGACCGGAGGTTCTCGACAACTTGACGAATGCCAGGAATGCTGCACATGGCCTTAAAGAGCCAGAGACTGTGGCAGGAATCTTCCTGAACTGCTCACCGTGAGGTATAGTCCGGGTGCAGGAGCTGCTCAGAGGACAGCCAGTGTCTGCAAGCAAGTGAGTCTTGGCAGTTCTGTGTAAACCCTGAAGCAAGTGGCTAAGCCAGAGGGAGCCGGACGTTCAGGGAGAAAGGATCAACAAACCGTCTGTATATAGTAGCTAGATAGTTAGGATTAGTTTTGTCTATTGTCCGTTTTATTCCACAACTCCCCCTTATTTGTTTTTACTTTTCTTGAATAAACCTTTATGTTTTATAAGCCGGGAGTCTGAACAAGTCTGTGGGCAGTAGAGACTGTTTATGTGCCCTCCTTGCTTCTCCTAAGCCGAGCCGGCTGGCTCTGTAAACGAAGGGGACTCAGGATAAGGGAAGCATGCTACCAGAGTGACCCTGAGCCCCAGTTTAAATTGAGGCTCAGACCCAAGGGGTTGCCTGAGAGATACTGTGGCCAAACACCCACCTGGCACCCCAGGGCTCTAATAGACGAAGCATTTACAACACATGTATGTGATATGGTGGCAGTTATATGACAGCTGTTTTGGTTCCAATTGCAGGGAAAGACTGCCCTTTCCCTAGGCTGAGGCTGGGGTGTGTGTGTGTAAACCTGAAGACAAACAGGCAGATAAAGGTAGGCTGATGGTTGCCTGGAAAGGACATAGGGTTGCCAGCTCCAGGTTGGAAACTCCCAGGATATTTTGGGGATGAAGCCTGCTGAGGGTGGGGTCTGAGGAGAAAGAAGAGGGGGACCTCAAACAGCTATAATGCCATAGTCCCCACCCTCCAAACAACCCATTTTTTCTGGAATACCATTGTTGCCAATCTCCAGGTGACAGCTGGAGGGCTCTTAAAGCTCTGGTGCTAATTCAAAGAGCTGGGGATGTGTTGCATTCTGGCAGGGGATGCTGTGAGTGCAGAAAATGAATTATTGACAGAGTAGTGTTTTGGAAAATCTTTAGGAACTGTTTAGTTCATTTACCATGGGGCACCCATCCAGATCCTCTGGCATTGTCTCACTCTGCTGGCATCAAAACCAATTTATGGCAAAATAGAGATATGGAGACTTTTCCATCCTCTTTTGCATCAGTCTGACTTTGCTGGCAACCCTAGGCCTGCCAGCACTCTCAGGGTGACTTCATGCCTCCTGACTGGCATTACTTTACTAGCCCTGGCTGCTTGCTCCTGTTCAGCAGCAGCCTCTCTAAGGAAGTTGCCTGGGTGATTTTGGACCAGCCCCAGACTTTCTGCACAACCTACCTTGTAGGGTGCTGATCACAAAGTGGAAGAGGAGAATGAAGTAAGCTGCTTTGCTCCCCACTAACGAGAAAGTCAGAACTTTGCCTAGGAAGAGGCTGCTGAGAGAGGAGGAGATAAAGTTGCCAACCTTAGGTATGGAAATTCTTGGAGATTTGAGGGGTGGAGCCTGGAGAGTGTGGGGTTTGAGGAGGGGGTGGGACCTCAGACAGGTACAGTTCCATAGACTCCACCCTCCAAACCAGCCATTTCCTCCTGGGGAACCATTTTTGCCAATCTCCAGGTGGGGACTGGAGATCACTGAGAATTAAAACTGCTATCGGGGGGGGGGGAGGAGATGGAAAGCTGAAGTCAGAGGGGCATATAAAGGTAGGTTGATCGTTGGCGGGGAAGGAGATAGGGTTGCCAACTCCAGGTTGGGAAATTCCTGGAGATTTGAGGTGTGGAGCATGGAGAGGGTGGGGTTTGAGGAGGGATGGGACCTCAGACAGGTACTATGTTATAGATTCCACCCTCCAAACCAGCCATTTCCTCCTGGGGAACCATTTTTGCCAATCTCCAGAGGAGGGCTGGAGATCACTCAAAATTACAACTGTTCTTCAGATGATAGAGATCAGTTCCCCTGGAGAAAATGGTAAGTTTTGTGTCATTATACCCTGCTGAGGTCACCACAGCAAAATGATGCTGAGTGCCCAAGGCCAGGGCACCCGCCCAGAGCCTCTTTCTGGAGACCGTTGTATTTATTTCCACAATGGGCCTTATTCCTAGTCCATGTATAAAGGGAAACCTACTGGAAAAGAGTGTATAAGAGTGGTTGAGTAGTGGAACAGTCTGCCTCGGGTGGTGGTGGATGCTCATTCCCTGGACATTTTCAAGTGGAGGCTGGACGACCTCCGCTTTTGGGTATGTTGTAGGTATGTAAGGCTATCTTTTGGCTATGCTCCTGCACAGTGCAGGGGGTTGGACTAGATGACATGCAAGGTCCCTTCCAACTCTAACATTCTATGATTCTATGTTGCTATAAAGGGGTAGGGTGGGTGCTCTGGGCCCTCTCAAGGAGACTCAAACCAGTGGTGGCAGCCATTAGAAAACCTTTCTAGCCACTGCCCACAACAGTCATGGATAGACTAAACATTCTGAAATGAAAGAACATAGCACAGTGTAAATGTGAGATTCAGCTCCTATCTCCATTTCTATTTTAGGAGATGCTTGTTCTGCCCTGCTTCCAGCTGAAGCACTCTCACAAGTCTGTTTCCTGGCACATCAATTTCCATTCCTTTTTTGAAGTTGGTGAGTCAAGCATTTCCTTGCACATGATAATGTTGAAGGATTGCATTTTACTTCCATCAGCACTTTTGTCTCCATGGAGGCTGCAATATGCCATCCTTCTCTCACTCTCTCTCTCTTATTTTGCACAAGATCTCCTTCAAGATCTTCATCTTCCCAATCAACATAACTTCCATCTTCTTTTAGTTAAGTTTCAAGTTATTCACTTTGAGCAATTTGATCACAGCAGTCAGGCAGTGGCTCTAGACTTCTATGACATCACTATGGGATTTGGATAGAGACATATAGAGCTATGTGTCATCTGCATATTGATGATATCTAATTCCAAGCCTCTCCTGTGCGATTGAGAGAGTCTGGTAAAGCACTGGTTGAGGCTCCTCCCAGGGGAGGGAGGGAATCTGCCAGAGCTGGCTTCCTGACCAGACTGCCTCAATCATACTCAGGAGACAAATGGAAGCCTTTCTTTCCTTCCATTGGCTGAGGCTCCTTCCTGAAGGGAGGCAGGGAGGGAGGGAACGAGTGAGAGCTTGCTTTGCTGGACTGCCTCAATTGCATGGCAAAAATACCAGGCACCTATAAGACCAACAAAGTTTTGCTCAAGGTATGAGCTTTTGTGTGCCTTGCTACAGTGTGTTTGTATTCTGTTGGGCTCCTTATGCTGTGTGTGTTTTGTTGGACTCTTATGCCAGGGCTCTCCTGGGTGCAACTGGGTTCCCTCCCACTTTTCACTGTGTTCATGTCCTCATGATCCAGTCTTTCTCAGTAAGAAAACAATGTGAAAGTTAATTGTGATTGTCTGTGTCCTTTATAAAGTTTATTTTATTTATGTATTTATTTATTATCAGATTTATACCCTGCCCTCCCAGCCAAGGCTGGCTCAGGGTGGCTTACATAAAAGGATAAAAGCACACAAGTAGGCAATATAAATAGTCCTAAAACCATATAAAACATTCCAGCATTAAAAGATGCTAATATTAATATAACTAATAAGTTATTAGATGATGGCTGTCAACCTTCAGTATTCTATCCTAGTGGTCAGCCCATAGATCTAACCTTTGTGCAGCCAACACAGGCTGTTCTGGTGGCTTCAGGGAACTGGGTTATCTATCGGAGGTGACCCCAAATTGAAGGCCTGGTGGAAGAGCTCCGTCTTGCAGGCTCTGCAGAATGCATGAGGTCCCACAGGGCCCTGATCTCTTCTGGGAGCTCATTCCACCAGAAAGGAGCCACCAACAAGAAAGCCCTGGCCCTGGTTATAGCCATCCTGCATCCTTGGGTCTGGGGAGCCAATCGATGTTGGGACCCTGATCGTAGTGCTCTCTGGGGAACATGTGGGAAAAGGCAGTCCCTCAGGTATGTAGGTTCCTGACCATAAAGGGCTTTAAAGATGAGAACCAGCACCTTGAGCTAATTCTGAATGCTATCAGTAGCCAGTGCAATGCCTTCAGCGCAGGGTGAATGTGCTCCCACATTGGGAAGCCCATTAAAAGCCTGGCTGCAGCATTTTGCATAAGCTGTAGCTTCCAGATTTGCGACAAGGGTAGCCCCATGTAGAGAGCACTACAGCAGTCCATTCTTGAGGTGAGCATTGCGTGGATCACTGTTGCCAAGTTGTTGCATTCAAAGAAGAGAACCAACTGCCTGATCAGCCGAAGATGATAAAAGGCAGACTTGGCAATGGCTACTACCCTGGCCTCCACTGTTAAGGAGCAATCCAAGAGCACTCCCTAACTCCTAAGCTCCGGCGCTGGCACCAATGGAGACCCATCAAAGGTCTAGAGTGGGATCCCTACCCTCAGTCCACCCAGACTCAGGCACAGGACCTCCGTCTTCATTGGATTCAATTTCATTCAGCTCAGCCTAAGCTATCCAGCCATGTCTTGTAATGCCTGGTCCAGATCTTCTGGTTTAGAGTCCAACAACAGATAGAGCTGGGTGTTGTCCATGTACTGGTGACATCCCAGCCCATGTCTCCATGCAATCTGGGCAAGGGGGTGCATGTAGATGTTAAATAGCATCGGAGACAATCCAGTGGGTGCCTTCAGGATAGCTGTTCCCCCAGAGCCACCCTTTGTCCCTGACCTTGGAGGAAGGAGGCAAGCCATTGCAAGGCAGTCCCCTGGATTCCAGTGTTGGCAAGGCAATGGATCAGTAGTTGATGGATGACTGTGTCAAATGCTGCTGACAGGTCCAACAACAACAGCACTGCCAATCTGCCCCGATCCAGATGCTTCTGGAGATTGTCTGTGAGGGTGACCAGTGCTGTCTCCATCCCGTGGCCCAGGCAAAAGCCAGACTGGAAAGAGTCTAAAATGGAAGAGTCATCCAAAAAGCTCTGTAGCTGGGTTACTGCAGCCCTCTCTATTATCTTGCCCAGATAGGGCAAGTTGGAAACCAGCTGGTAGTTTGCCAATTCGGCTGGGTCTAAAGATGACTTTTTCAAGAGGGGATGGACCACTGCTTCCTTGAGCACCCCCAGGAACAGTCCCTCCAGGAGGGACTTGTTGACAATTTCCCTTAGGGCACCTTGAAACCCATCGTAGCCAGCTTTAATTAGCCATGAAGGACACGGATCCAGGGAGCACGTTGTGGGGTGTACAGTTAGGAGCAATTTGTCAACTTCCTCTAGGTTGAATGGATTGAAATGATCCATAACCTGACCAAAAGACATGCATGGATCCTTGAGTTCATTTACTGTTTCAAGTGGGAAGGGGAAATCATGGCGGAGCGACAGGACTTTATCTGTGAAATAGCTCACAAAGGCTTCACAGCCGATGTCCAGTTCCCTAGCATTTGGTCTGCCCTGTGGCAGAAGAGTAATAGACCAAATCGTTCTAGACAATTGGGCTGGGCGTGAGCTCACAGAAGCAATTGTAGCTGCATAGTACTTTCTCTTCACAGCTGCTACCTTGCATTACATTTTATGATACACATGGCCTGGTCCAACAAGGTCTCATTTATGTCAGATCTGGCCCTCATAACAGATGAGTTCGAGACCCCTGAACTAGAGCCATCTCTGGCTTATAACCTGACCTGAAACCAGACTGAAAAGGGTCCAGAACACGTCTTATCTAAGAAGACCTGGAGTTGGTCTGCTACTGCTCTCTCAATCACTTTGCCTAAAAAGGGCAGATTAGAGACTGGGC
This sequence comes from Gekko gecko, assembly GCA_029375565.1. Taxonomy (NCBI): domain Eukaryota; kingdom Metazoa; phylum Chordata; class Lepidosauria; order Squamata; family Gekkonidae; genus Gekko; species Gekko gecko. The sequence goes on from JAPDNY010000008.1 coordinate 98,332,656, forward strand.
GATAATTGGCCACATCATTTTTGTGCAGAAATGGCTCCTGGCCCTAGCTCCTACCAACCTAGCAGTTTGAAAGCAAGAAATTGCAAGTAAATAAATAGGTATCGCTTCAGTGGGAAGGTCACAGCATTCCGTGCACCTCAGCATTTAGTCATGCCAGCCATATGACCACAGAAATGTCCTTGGATGGTGCTGGCTCTTCAGCTTGGAAACAGAGATGAGCACTGCCCCCTAGAATTGGATTCGACTAGTTTTCAAGCAAAGGAAACCTTTACCTTTACCTTTTTCCATGTACGTAACTGGTGTAGCTCTCCTTCTTCAATGATGGGGGACCTTCTTCACTCACTGAGTGCAACATCTAGGCCCCTCCTGTGAGCTCCACAGGCTAAGAGCCCTTGTGTTCCCACCCATCTGCTTGTACCTCTGACAAGGTTCTGTCCTTTTGTAGTTGAGCAAACTGTGGTCTCTCCTCACCTTTAGCAATACAAAAAGACACAGGAATTAATGTTGGAGCAAGGAGCAAATGCCAGCAAGGGTGTCTCACCCGTACCCCTGGCCCAGTGAGAATCAGCCACATTCAGGCTTCCATCTCTGGCCTCTGATGAGGGGCTTTCACTTTGTAGCTGAGGAAATGACAGCCATACATGTTTTGCTTGGCTGAAACACTCTTGTCACACAGTGCCCAGAAGAGTCTAACACTATCTGGACTTACCCTCTTCTCCCTGAGTGAGATTATTGGGTAAAATCTTTGGGTTATCCAGAAAAGATATTTGCAGTTTTAACATTCCAGCCCTCCATGTTACTGCATTCTAAACCCACTGATTTCAACACTGCATAGGCTTCCTCTGTTTGTCACTTTGAAGGGATGCTGTAAAGCAGGTCTGAGGTACCTGGGGAAGCAATTATATTGTTATGCACTCAGTTCCCCCTGTGCAGTGAAAAGTTCCAGGGGCTGCAATGTGCTACCTGGATTGGTTCTTTTGTGAGAAAGCACTGTAGACTTAGACTGTCTGTGTAATATTTGCTTTGTTGTAGAGCATAGAGGAGGCAAAGACAACACTCCTACAAAGCAAGAGATCCGGTACCCCGCATCATATGCCCAGAAAGAGAGATCCTGCACTCTTAGGTGTTTCACCCAATTAAAGTATTCAGTTAAGGACATTTCTACCTTGCCAACCCTTCTAAATGTAGCTCTCAAAGCAGCTTACAAAAATAACTAAAAAAGTGCAACAATAGTAACCAGAAAAACAAAGGAGACAGAAAAACAGTTGGAGGATGATGGCATGTGGATGTTCCACAAGTGTTTGCAGCACAATAAGAATAAGCCAAAGCATTAAACATCCTATCAACAATTCAATACCATTCATAAGCAGCTCAACAGCTCATTTAACAGAAAGGCCTTGGAACCGAAACCATTTTACTCTCTGAAGGCCCGTAGAAGGAACACAGGTGGCACATAGGTTCATACTAGAAGAGGCATCCTTCAGGTATGTGGGTACCAGGTCATAGTATTTTCTGGAATTGTTCTTTGGGCTCCTTTTCCTCTTTTACCAATAAACCTGAAGTCAGCTTCTAGACACAAATGATAACTGGTTATGTGGGCTTAGATGCTCACTGCTACCACCAGGATTGCGTAATCATTATGCTCTCCTTGCCTCTACAAATGCATGGGCATTCACAGTATCAATAGATGGTCCACATGTGGGGTATTCTCTGCACCCTCATGACAACATCCTGCAATCACCAACCACCAAAGGGTGTTTTAGTCGCTTTTTGTAATACCAGTAGGAGTATCTCATGATAGTCTTATGATATAGCAACATGTCTACTACTTAAAAAAAAAAGCTGTTAAAAAGACCAAAGGCGGTGATGGAGGAGGAAATGGCAGATGTGAGGGGATATGAAGAGACAATGGTGCCAGGAACATGCCCCTAGGGTAAGATATCCTTGAAATAATAGCTTGTACTATTGAGAAAGAACAGCATTGATTTTTAAGAAAGAAAACATTGCAGAAGTAATTATTGAAGGAAACTAAATTGAGTTAGACATAATCAAAATAGGTATGATGTCATGTTATGGGGTGGATTTCAGCCAGCCCTGAAATTTCTAGAACTGCCTTTTCAGAAGCAGGAGCATTATATATGTGTATGGGTGCATTACCATTTTTATTTTGCTGCAGCATACTGCCATTTTCAGTGAAAAGTGAAATTACTATCACTCCCCATAAAGTAAAGACATCTTCTTTGTCTACTGCCTTATAAAAGTGTCATCATTAGGCCCTTTCAGTTTTGTCTCTTTGTTTCATTAGATCTGACATACATTCTTCAGTAAAGTCAGAGGCTAAAATGCTTTCCGAAGTCAGCAACTCTCTCTCTTTTCCTTTTGATTTCCTCTCTCCTTTGCTCCTTTGACTTGGACCATCCTTTTGTCTTCTACTTGTCATATTAGAAATGTACTTGTGCCGGGCTTCTTTGAAACTCCCTAGTGGTTGTTGTTAAATTTGTGGGTGGGCTTCCTTTACAAATTGTGAAGTTCCTTTTTGCTTGCAAATTAGGAATAGGATACTCACTCAGGTTCTTGCTCTATGCTTCACACACCAGACATGGCTGTGTTCAAAATGACATCCATTTACTGGTAAAAAGATAAAAGGATGGGAGCAACTCCTTTCAAAACAAGAGAGCTCATGTAATCTAGAACTAAGCAGCAGGGACTCTACCCCATGAGAATAAACTGACTCACACAAATATCAGAGGACGGAAGCAGACTGTTCCATTGTAACATATACATCCACCGTGTTTACTCTAGGGTGCTCACTCACTTAACGGTATAAGAATATAATTCATTGTTGGTGTTTGCCTTTACTGCTAGCTCATCACTTGGGGGGCAAACCTTTTCTTGTGCACAGACAGCCCACCAATCTCAAACAACTCCTCACCCACAATAATGCAACATCTAATTTGAACACAGACACCAGAACTTGCAATAAACCCAGATGCCAACTTTGCTGCCACATATACCCAGATGACACAATCACTGGACCTAACATCAACGGCACCATCTCAGACTTATTCACTTGCTCATCTTCTAACATAGTATATGCCATTAAATGCCAACAATGCTCTTTGGTTCTCTACATGGAGCAAACAGGTCAAACCCTATACCAAAGGATAAATGGACACAAATCTGACATCGGGAATCACAAGACTGAGAAACCTGTAGAAGAACACTTCAGACTACCAGGACATTCAACGAGTGACCCCAAAGTAGCTGTTTTATTGCAAAGGAACGTCAGAAACTAACTGGAAAGGGAGACTGCCAAATTACAAGTTATAATAACTCTCAGAACAACTCCCCAGGAGTTAACAAGGATATTAGTTTCTTATCTCACTACATATGCTAAACTCGTGTGACCTCATTTGGAATACTGTGTACAGTTCTGGTCGCCATACCTCAAAAAGGATATTATAGCATTGGAAAAAGTGCAGAGAAGGGCAACTAGCATGATAAAAGGGTTGAAACACTTTCCCTATGAAGAAAGGTTAAAACGCTTGGGGCTCTTTAGCTTGGAGAAATGATGGCTGAGGGGTGACATGATTGAGGTTTATAAGATTATGCATGGGATAGAGCAGGTAGAGAAAAAAGTACTTTTCTCCCTTTCTCACAATACAAAAACTTGTGGGCACTCAATGAAATTGCTGAGCAGTCGGGTTAGAACAGATAAAAGAAAGTACTTCTTCACCCAAAGAGTGATTAACACATAGAATTCACTGCCACAGGAAGTGGTGGCAGCTACAAGCATGGACAGTTTCAAGAGGGAATTAGATAAACATATGGAGCAGAGGTCCATCAGTGGCTATTAGCCACAAGGTATAGATAGGGACTCTGGGGCAAGTGATGCTCTGTGTTCATGGTGCTTGGGGGAGTCAACAGTGGGAGGGCTTCTAGTGTCCTGGCTCCACTAGTGGACCTCCTGATGGCACCTGGTATTTTTGGCCACTGTGTGACAGAGTGTTGGACTAGATGGGCCATTGGCCTGATTCAACATTGGCTTCTCTTATGTTCTTATGTTCTTATGTTATGTTCACCGTGAATAAAATTGTTGGTCTTAAAAGTGCCACTGGACTCAAACTTTGTTCTACTGCTTCAGACCAACACGGCTACATACCTGAATCTGTTTATTAATATGTGAAGATTTGCTACTTAAAGATGGTGGAGCTGCAAATATTGCCAATTTAACATAATTTCTTTTATTTGAAAATAATTGTAACACTGCATACAATCCATAATGAAGTCACATTGAGAAAGATACATCTAATGAAGCAACACTAAAAACCACCACAGCCCCCCAGTAAGCCAGATGTTAATTTGGCTTGTCTTATACCATTATCTTTCTATTTATGTAAAACTGATAAGAGGAGCAGAGGAAAAGGAACAATTTTGGCCAATAGAACACTACCATGGCTACAATCTACCACAGAGTTACAGTGTGATCCCAAGCAGAGTTATACCCTTCTAAGTCCATTGTAGTCAATGGTCTTAGAAAGGTGCAACTATTAATTAGAATTAATGCACAGTGCACTTAAGGTCTCTGAAATGAGTGGGCATAACTCTGAGTTGGACTGTGTCCCAGGAATGCAAGATTTTCTCAGATATCCCTCTCTGGATTTATATACACTTTACCATTTTGTTCACTACAACTGGAGCCTGACAAACAATTGGTAATTGTGTTTAGTCCAGTCTCTCTATTTTTTCAGAATAGATGTGCTTATTAGCAGTTAGTTAGATCAGATTCAATGTGACATTGATATGCAGTAAGCTCATAAGGCAGATAAGGCCTTTGATATCAATCATGTGTCTACCAACCCAAATAAAAATGCATTTCACTTGACAGTGCTGTTTTATATAATGTCTGTACTTAGTCAACAAAACACATTATGTTCTCTGCCTGCTTGTTTATCAAAAAGAAGTGTTTGCTTTTAGCAAGTGAAAAAAGGAGTGAGCTTGAGAATGAGGGCTATGAACATGAAATGACAAGGAAAGCCAAGTTATGGAGAATCACGATATAGTACAGTTGCTACCTTTCATATTCATGTGAAAGACATGCAAAGAATATAAAAGTTAGATGTGAATTAATATTTGTACAAATATTGCTATCATAATAAACTATACGAAATATTTGGAAGAACTGTGACAAAGTGGTAGAGCGTATGCTTGAAGTTCCAGGTTCAATTCATGTCATTTTCAGTGAAAGAATCTCAGACAGCAGACCTTTCTCTGCTTCAAGCCCTGGAGATTTGTGGCAAATCAGTGCAGAGTCGTGTTAGCTAATCTGCACCCTAGGGTTAGTCATAGGGTCACAGAATCATAGAGCTGGAAGGGACCTCCAGGGTCATCTAGTCGAACCCCCTGCACAATGCAGGAAATTCACAAATACCTCCACACCTGCAGTGACCACTGTTCCACGCCCAGACGATGACAAAAAATCTCTAGGATTGCTTCCTGACCCCAAAGTGGCAATCAGCATTTCCCTGGGCATGTAAGAAAGGGCCACAAGAACTATGCACTAAGACAACCCTTCCTGCCCTCCCTCTCATGACTGGCCTAAGTTCACAGAATCCACATTGCTGTCAGATGGCCATATAGCCTCTGTTTGAAAACCTCCAAAGAAGGAGAGCCCACCACCTCCTGAGGAAGCCTGTTCCACTGAGGTACTGCTTTTAACTGTCAGGAAGTTCTTCCTAATGTTTAGCCAAAAACTCTTCTGATTTAATTTCAATCCGTTGGTTCTGGTCCTACCTTCTGGGGCAACAAAAAACAAATCTGTACCATCTTTTGTATGACAGCCCTTTAAGTACTTGAAGATGGTTATCATATCATCTCTCAGTCATCATCTGAGTCATCTGCATACTAGTGGCATCTCAGTCCAAATCTTCGGATGACCTCTCCCAGAGACTTCACACAGGTGTTCTAAAGCATGAAGGAGAAGATGGATCCTTGCTGTGCCCCACAGGCCGGAGGCCAAGTGGCAGCTCCCCAGCATCACACTCTGAAACCTACCTTTGGGGCAGGACCAAAAACACTGTTGGCTCCAGTCTGGGAAATTTATGGATATTTGGTCGTGGGGCCTAGTGAAGACAGCATTTGATAAGGAGAGGGAACTTTGTAGGCATATGATGCCATTAAGTCCACTTTTCAAAGCTGCCATTTCCTCCAGGAGAATGGATCTCTGTAGCCTGAATATCAGTTGTGACTCAGTGGAAGAGCCTTTGCTTTGCCTGCTGAAGGTCCCAGGTTCAATCCCTGGAATCTCCAGTTAAAGCACCAGGCAATTAGGTGATGTGAAAGACCTCTGCCTGAGATCCTGGAGGGCTGCTGCCAGTCTGAGTAGACAAAACTGACCTTGAAGGACTGATGGTCTGATTCAGTATAAGGCAGCTTCATGTGTGAGAACTCCAGGCCGTACTTGGAGGTTAGTACCCTAACACACACCCTTTTATGGTATTAATCTTGTGTAGTAATTATCATGGTAAAACTCCATTTTGAAATCAAGAAGGTGAAATCAAACTCCCTATTGCTAGATGCTTGAGCTACCCTTAAAAATTGCCATACCTAGGCAAGTCAGGAAGTTCATGTCATGCCAGAACAGTCCTGTGAACCACTGAGATGAGCTCTGTAAAAAGAAAATAACTTCAAATGGCTGGTACACATAAAAGACAATGTACCAATGGGCAAGACAGGGAACTCCCTGTAAAGAGGACTAATGGGTGTATTTGTTTGGCCCCTGAGGGTGCCTTAGACCTCATTTCTCCTATTCTATGACTAGATGGCTCTTTAGCCATGACCTGTAGCCCCCCTGAGATCCCAAACCCAATTATTAAAATTCTGTCTTGGAATATTACAGGATGGGGTAGTAGGTTAAAAGATCTGCTGACCAGATCCTTTTTGCCAAATTTTCATATTATTTTGATCCAGGAAACCTGGGTCATGGGAGCTATTAAATTATCTGGTTTTGATGTATATGAGGTAAATGCTCATACTGGCTCCTCTATGGGTTGGCCAAAATCTGGTTTAGTGTGCTTAGTTTCTTCAGCACTAAAATCTGCTAAAGTTTCCCTTATTGCATCTTGCCAATATGCATTAGTGCTGCTTTTATACTTTTCAGCACTCTCACTTATAATTGTTTCATTCTACTTACCCCTGTTGACAATATGGAGGAATATTATAGCACTCTAGAATGATCTGGGAACCTTTCTGGATACAATTATAGATCAATTTCCCAGAGCTTCATTAATACTTGCAGGTGATTTTAATGCCCATATTGGTTGAAATGATGATGTGCTCTCTATGCTGGGCAATATCAGCCATCTTCAAGAGCTTTCGTACCCATACTTATTTGAAAGAATGTCTAAGGACCATACCATCAACTTTTCTGGAAAACAATTAATTAAATGTGTACTGGATCGTGGACTAGTGATCCTAAATGGGTATAGCAAAGTGGGTGCAATTAGTGATTATATGTGCCTGACACACAAGGGAGCCAATGTAATCGACTACATGATAGCCTCACCAAATCTGCTTCCACGGATCTGTGAGTTTAAGGGAGGAGATTATTATGGAGATGGTCATCTTCCTCTGCAACTCACTATGTTTCTCCCCTAGGATAGTCTGTCATCATCTGGCCCCCCATCTGAGTGTTTTCAGCGGGAAAATAGATGGAGTCCAATTAGATGGACATCAGAACTAATTCCCACCATGTTGAACATCATGTCCTCATATGACTCTAATTTAATTCTTATTGAATACATGAATCAGATGGACCCCCAGAACATGATAGAATACCTATCAATTATTTTAAATCTTTTCAAACCAGTTTGCTTAAAACCTTTAAGACTTTGCAGAATCGAACAGAAAAATATTTGGTTTGATGGGGAGTGTAGAAGATATATCAGAAGAATAAGATCTAAATTTCGATTATTTAAATGCACCAACTTGCTAAGCCATCTGAAAGAGTTCATGGACCTGACGCTGTATGTTGGTTCTCTACTTCAAAAAATATCAAAGTGGATAGAAGCAGAAAGTATTTTATATCCCTAGCAAGCTGGATTTAGAAAGAGTGTCTCAACCATGGACTATTGTCTTGTATTGAGTCATTGGGCTGACAAATATTCATTTTACACTGGAGGCCGCTTATATGTTGCCTTCATGGATCTGAAAGCTGCCTTTGAATCAGTCCCTAGGTCTCGGCTCTGGCTGAAACTAGCAAAAACCTCAATTGATAAAAGGTTGCTTTGGTTGATCTCTGAATGGTCAAAACCATTGGGGAAGCTTGGAGACTATTTAAAAAGACAATCCTAGAGGCTCAGAAAAAATATATACCGCAGGTTAGGAAAGGTACAAATAGGTATAGAAAAAAGCCTGCATGGTTAACAAATAAAGTAATGGAAGCTGTAAAAGGTAAGAAGGATTCCTTTAAGCGGTGGAAAGCTAGTCTTAGTGAGGTTGATAAAGGGAACACAGACTATGGCAAATAAAATGCAAGTCTGTGATCAGGCAAGCAAAAAGGGAATATGAGGAGCATATCGCAAAAAACATAAAGGCCAACAATAAAACTTTCTTCAAATACATTAGAAGTAGGAAGCCAGCCAGGGAGGCAGTGGGGCCCTTGGATGACCAAGGGGTAAAAGGAGTAGTGAAGGATGATAGGGAAATGGCTGAGAAGCTGAATGCATTTTTTGCCTCTGTCTTCACTGTGGAAGAGGAGAAGTGTTTGCCCACTCCAGAAGCACCGATTTCGGGAGGGGGTTTGAAAGACCTGAATCAGATTGCGGTAACAAGAGAGGAAGTCCTCTGACTGATGGACAATTTAAAAACTAATAAATCACCAGGCCCGGATGGCATTCATCCGAGAGTTCTGAAAGAACTCAAATGTGAACTTGTGGATCTCCTGACAAAAATATGTAATCTTTCTTTAAAATCTGCCTCCATTCCTGAGGACTGGAAGGTAGCTAATGTCACTCCCATCTTTAAAAAGGGCTCCAGGGGAGATCCAGGAAATTACAGGCCAGTCAGCCTGACATCGATACCAGGTAAGTTGGTGGAAACTGTTATTAAGGAAAGAATTAGTAGGCACATTGATGAACAAAAACTATTGAGGCAGACTCAGCATGGGTTCTGTAAGGGAAGATCTTGTCTCACTAACCTGTTAGTGTTTTTTGAGGGAGTGAACAAACATGTGGACAAGGGGGACCCAATAGATATTATTTACCTTGACTTCCGGAAAGCTTTTGATACAGTTCCTCATCAAAGGCTCCTAAGTAAGCTCAATAGTCATGGGATAAAAGGACAAGTCCTCTTGTGGATCAAAAACTGGCTTATAAATAGGAAACAGAGAGTGAGTATAAATGGGAAACTTTCTCAGTGGAGGGTGGTAAGCAGTGGGGTACCACAGGGATCAGTACTCGGTCCGATGCTTTTTAACTTGTTTATTAATGATTTGGAATTGGGAGTAAGCAGTGATGTGGCTAAATTTGCAGATGACACAAAGTTGTTCAGGGTGGTGAAAAACGGAGGATTGTGAGGCACTCCAAAGGGATCTGTTGAGGATGGGTGAGTGGGCATCAACGTGGCAAATGGGGTTCAATGTGGCCAAGTGCAAAGTGATGCACATTGGAGCCAAAAATCCTAAATATAAATACACGTTGATGGGGTCTGATCTGGCAGAGACGGACCAAGAGAGAGATCTTGGAGTCGTAGTGGATAACTCGCTGAAAATGTCTACACAATGTGTAGCTGCAATAAAGAAGGCCAATGCTATGCTGGGGATTATTAGGAAGGGAATTGATAACAAATCAGCCAGTATCATCATGCCCCTGTATAAATCATTGGTGCGACCTCATTTGGAATACTGTGTACAGTTCTGGTCACCACATCTCAAAAAGGATATTATAGCATTGGAAAAAGTGCAGAGAAGGGCAACTAGAATGATAAAAGGGTTCGAACACCTTCCCTATGAAGAAAGGTTAAAATGCTTGGGGCTCTTTAGCTTGGAGAAACGACGGCTGAGAGGTGACATGATCGAGGTTTATAAGATTATAAATGGGATTGAGCAGGTTGAGAAAGAAGTACTTTTCTCCCTTTCTCACAATACAAGAACTCGTGGGCACTCTATGAAATTGCTGAGCAGTCGGGTTAGAACAGATAAAAGGAAATACTTCTTCACCCAAAGAGTGATTAACATATGGAATTCACTGCCACAGGAGGTCGTGGCAGCTGCAAACATGGACAGTTTCAAGAGGGAATTAGATAAACATATGGAGCAGAAGTCCATCAGTGGCTATTAGCCACAAGGTATAGATGGGAACTCTCAGTCTGGGGCAGGTGATGCACTCTTTTCTTGGTGCTGGAGGGCGCAGCAGTGGGAGGGCTTCTAGCATCCCGGCCCCACTGCTGGACCTCCTGATGGCACCTGGTATATTTTGGCCACTGTGTGACAGAGTGTTGGACTAGATGGGCCATTGGCCTGATTCAACATTGGTTTCTCTTATGTTCTTATGTAACTATATGAGAGTCCTACTACTCAAATCTGTTGTGGGTTAGAGGGCCAGCTTACCAACACTATTCCCCTGTTAAAGGGTGTTAAGCAAAGATGTCTGCTAGCGCCTACCCTTTTAATCTTTATATTAATTATATGATCCCATATATCAAGGAAACAGCACATCATGCTCCAATACTGGCTAGCAAGGAAATTCCCATTCTGCTTTATGCAGACAATATGGTCCTTTTGTCGAGATCAGAAGTAGGACTCTGAAAAATTCTAAAATCATTTATAGAATATTGTACTCGAGAGGGGTTAACAATTAACTATAATTAATCAAAAATAATGTTTTTTTCAAACCATTCTTTCCTTCTTTTTAATTTTTAATATTGCTTTTCTAAACTACAAACCTACAGGATGAGGGGAATGGATACAAACTAAAAGAAAGAGTAGCAAGGATCATAATACAGTTACTTAAAGATTTTTGATACTTCCCTTTTGCCCCCATAGTAAAAAGTGAAAATTAGATTTAAAAAGTATAAAGCAAGCAATCACATTCTTATTCTACTGTAGTGTGTACATCTTAGCTAAGTTTGTATGTTAAAGATAAACATCAGGCTATCAAGAATTAATCTATTTTGCTTTTTTTCTTTCCTCTAAGTTTCTTTTTGTCAAAATCCAGTTTAATTTTTAGAGGTTTAGGGGCAGCTGCTCCTAATTCTGCTTCCATGTCAGACGATTCTGCCAAGCTGGTCAAAGTGTTGTCAGAACATTCTTCCTCTTTCTCTTCTTCAGCTTCTGTATCTTTGTTATTGTAGAAAGAAGACCTGGTTTGTCATGGGTGAGAAACTAGAACAGGTGACCCAATTTAAATATTTTGGAGTGAAATTTAGTCACAATCTGTCTTGGAAGCCTTATATTAGCGCAGCATCAGAGATTGCTAGAACAAACTAAAACACTTTTCTTAGATATTTCTTTTCGAGGGAGGGTCAGTATGTACTAATGGCCACAGGAGTTTTTAATGCTAAAGTAACTTCTCAGATTTTATTCAGGGTCACTAATTTGGATTAATGCAGTTTCTGAATCTCTTGATCATACACTTCTTTATTTCTTGCGTAGAATGGCTGGGGTTCCTAGATGTATGGCTGGTACTGCACTTAGAGTGGAATTTGCCCAATATTTCTTGGAGTCTAGAGCCTGGATCGCAGCTTTCAAACTGAGACTCAAAGTCCTTTACTCAGCACCAAATGCCCAAGGTGGCCTTCTATGTTTGATAAAGGAGGACAACCACAAAAGCAGCTGGGAAAGATATCTAGATGCTAGACTTGAGTTATTGGACTTTCCTCCAACAGCATGGAATAATTTAACTTAGCAGGAAGCCCTAAAGCAGACCAGAATAAAGGTGATTAATCTTGATCGGGCTAGTACTTTAGCTCAAGCAAGATGTTTATGTTCCATTCTTGCCTTAGGTATTCCTCCTCTGGAGTCTCTTCCTTCATATACTAGATCATTAAAAATACCTAGTTATAGACATGTTTTCACTCTTACTAGGCTTAACTTTTTCCCACTGTTGAGTTAACAGGTTGCTTTTCTAAAGTCCCATACTCAGATTGCTTATGTAATTGTGAGACTGGAGCTGTGGAGACACTTGGCCATCTTCTATTATTCTGCCATCAGTAGTCGATTTCTAGATCGATTTGGATCACTCCAGTTCTTACTAAACATCGATTACCTACTGAACTCTGGGTGGTCCCCTATCTGTTGGCAGATATTAATCCTGAAACCACTTATTTTGTTACAAAATTTTTAATGATAGTTTTATCTGTAAAGCGACAAAAATCTGGCTTGACCCAATTGTAACAGAATTTGGTATAAACTCAGTTAATATGATTTAAATGAATACTTAAATGAATTATAGTTTTATTAATTGCTTCTGTTTTAATGTTTTAGATCTTTTAGATTTGCTTATTTTGACTGTAAATTTTGACTGTAAAGTTCATATTTTGATCTATTAAGACCTTTGGTCATAGAAGCTAATAAACATAAGTAAGTAAATGGCTGGTACTAATCATCTATCCTGAGTCATCAGAAACCCATCCAGAGACATTGTGTCATTATGAACAACTGCACTTAGTCTTTACTTCTTAGCAAAGAAAACTGCCATCTCATGTCCCCTCAGACAATAACCCCTCGTGCCATTACCACCCTGTCCTCACACAAAACTACAGTCCCAAAAGCCAGAGAAAAGTGAGTTAAATGCAGCTCCCTAAACTCCCTCAGTTTTAGACTAGACTTTCATGAAGTTTTCCTCCTATACACCAAGCTTTTTGTCCCTGAGCAGATATTACTAGTGCTTCATGACCAGGCAAAGTACTAATTTCTGTTTCCTTTCCCTCCTTCCCATGCCTTTAACCCACTCCTTCCCTCTCTCTAATCTGCCTCTTCCAATCATATCATCTCTGCTGCCATTTAACCCAATGTTTCTCCTATTATGTCTGTCCCACTTTGCACAATTGTGGCTTCACTAAGCTCCCCAGTCACCCATTTCATGTAAACCCCTCTCTCCTCTTGCTTATTTAAGTTTTGCAATTGTCACCTGCTTCCAAAAACTCTTCTCCCTTACTGAATTCCCAGTTTCTTTCCTTCAGTTCTCAGCACCATATTACACTCAGCTATGTACTGGAAGGGCCACTGCAGATTTCATACATAGGGAAGGCTTTTGCTGTGTTCCTTCTTACCAGGAATTAGCTGTTTGAATGTATCCAAATGATATTTTCACTTAGCTTAGTTTTGGTCCTTTTATATTGTGAAGTAAAACCACTTTCTTTCTCCTCTTTTCTGCTTTGTTTATTACACTAAATGCACCACCTTGTTGTACCACCTTCAACCATGCTTGTTTATATGTAGAATCAAAGATCCTATACCTGAACGAAACATGCATGTATGATTGTGCAATACATGTGTGTTCCTTTTTCCATGGTAACAGTAGGAACCGTCCCTGGGAAGGGTGGGAGGGGGGCTCTTGGTAGTTGGTGATTCGATCCTTAGGCAGGTAGACAGCTGGGTGGCGAACCCGCGTACTGACCGTATGGTGACTTGCCTGCCTGGTGCGAAGGTAGCGGACATTACGCGTGTTTTAGATAGGCTGGTAGATAGTGCTGGGGAGGAGCCAGTGGTCGTGGTGCACGTCAGCACCAACGATGTGGGGAAATGCAGTCGTGAGGTCCTGGAGGAGAAATTTAGGCTGCTGGGTAGGAAACTCAAGGCCAGGACCTCCAAGGTAGCCTTCTCGGAAGTGCTACCTGTTCCACGCGCAGGGCCGGAGAGACAGGCACAGATCAGGAGTCTCAATGCGTGGATGAGACGGTGGTGTAGGGGGAAGGGTTCAAGTTTGTTAGGCACTGGGATGCTTTTTGGGACAAGAGGGAGCTGTACAAAAGGGACGGTCTCCACTTGTCCCGAGAAGGAACCAGGCTGCTGGCGCTCAAAATCAAAAAGGTGGCAGAGCAGTTTTTAAACTGAATAATGGGGGAAAGCTGACAGGAGATGAAAAGTCTCTGGTTCGGGATGGCTCATCTCAAAGAGATGAAGGGGTAGCTATTACTTTTGTACAAGGAAATGGATTACAATTGTCCACTGAGACTGTGGCTAATGATAGGAACTGCCTGGCAAGGTCTCGAGGCAGCAAGAGGAAGGCTGTGGGCTTAACAAACGTGGGAAACTATAAGTGTTTATACACAAATGCTAGAAGTCTCCGAAGTAAAATCGGGGAGTTGGAATGCTTGGTGTTGGGGGGGAAATAGACTTTGTGGGTATTTCAGAAACTTGGTGGGATGAGGAAAATCAGTGGGATATGGTGATTCCTGGTTATAAATTATATCGGAAGGATAGGGGGAAAAGGGTTGGAGGTGGGGTGGCTCTGTATGTCAGAGAGGGTATACCGTCCAGTAAGATTGAGAGGGTAAGAGAATTGGATTCACTTCTGGAAATGCTATGGGTTGAAATAGTGGGTCCAAAAGGAGGCTTAACAGTGGGAGTTTGTTATCGCCCACCAGATCAAAAGATAGAGGAGGATTATAAAATGATGAATGAATTAAAGATAGCGGCTAGACGAAATAACTGTGTTGTAATAGGCGACTTTAACTACCCACACATTGATTGGGTCAATATGAGTTCTAGTCGGGAAAAAGAGATTGCGTTCTTAGACACTCTCAATGACTGTGCTGTGGAACAGATGGTCACAGATCCTACCAGGGGAGAGGCGATCCTGGATTTGGTCCTAAGTAACACCCAAGACCTGGTGAGAGATGTAAAAGTGATTGCACCACTTGGGAACAGTGACCATAATGTCATTGAGTTTAACATTTGTACAGATAGGGAGTTGCCCAAAAAGACTGATGCAACCACTTTTAACTTTAAAAGGGGTAACTTCTCTGGTATGAGGGGACATGTGAGGAAGAAATTGAAAGGAAGAGTGGAGAAGGTCAAAACCATTGGGGAAGCTTGGAGACTATTTAAAAAGACAATCCTAGAAGCTCAGAAAAAATATATACCGCAGGTTAGGAAAGGTACAAATAGGTATAGAAAAAAGCCTGCATGGTTAACAAATAAAGTAATGGAAGCTGTAAAAGGTAAGAAGGATTCCTTTAAGCGGTGGAAAGCTAGTCTTAGTGAGGTTGATAAAAGGGAACACAGACTATGGCAAATAAAATGCAAGTCTGTGATCAGGCAAGCAAAAAGGGAATATGAGGAGCATATCGCAAAAAACATAAAGACCAACAATAAAACTTTCTTCAAATACATTAGAAGTAGGAAGCCAGCCAGGGAGGCAGTGGGGCCCTTGGATGACCAAGGGGTAAAAGGAGTAGTGAAGGATGATAGGGAAATGGCTGAGAAGCTGAATGCATTTTTTGCCTCTGTCTTCACTGTGGAAGAGGAGAAGTGTTTGCCCACTCCAGAAGCACCGATTTCGGGAGGGGGTTTGAAAGACCTGAATCAGATTGCGGTAACAAGAGAGGAAGTCCTCCGACTGATGGACAATTTAAAAACTAATAAATCACCAGGCCCGGATGGCATTCATCCGAGAGTTCTGAAAGAACTCAAATGTGAACTTGTGGATCTCCTGACAAAAATATGTAATCTTTCTTTAAAATCTGCCTCCATTCCTGAGGACTGGAAGGTAGCTAATGTCACTCCCATCTTTAAAAAGGGCTCCAGGGGAGACCCAGGAAATTACAGGCCAGTCAGTCTGACATCGATACCGGGTAAGTTGGTGGAAACTGTTATTAAGGAAAGAATTAGTAGGCACATTGATGAACAAAAACTATTGAGGCAGACTCAGCATGGGTTCTGTAAGGGAAGATCTTGTCTCACTAACCAGTTAGTGTTTTTTGAGGGAGTGAACAAACATGTGGACAAGGGGGACCCAATAGATATTATTTACCTTGACTTCCGGAAAGCTTTTGATACAGTTCCTCATCAAAGGCTCCTAAGTAAGCTCAATAGTCATGGGATAAAAGGACAAGTCCTCTTGTGGATCAAAAATTGGCTTATAAATAGGAAACAGAGAGTGAGTATAAATGGTAAACGTTCTCAGTGGAGGGTGGTAAGCAGTGGGGTACCACAGGGATCAGTACTCGGTCCGATGCTTTTTAACTTGTTTATTAACGATTTGGAATTGGGAGTAAGCAGTGATGTGGCTAAATTTGCAGATGACACAAAGTTGTTCAGGGTGGTGAAAACCAGGGAGGATTGTGAGGCACTCCAAAGGGATCTGTTGAGGATGGGTGAGTGGGCGTCAACGTGGCAAATGGGGTTCAATGTGGCCAAGTGCAAAGTGATGCACATTGGAGCCAAAAATCCTAAATATAAATACACGTTGATGGGGTCTGTTCTGGCAGAGACGGACCAAGAGAGAGATCTTGGAGTCGTAGTGGATAACTCGCTGAAAATGTCTACACAATGTGTAGCTGCAATAAAGAAGGCCAACGCTATGCTGGGGATTATTAGGAAGGGAATTGATAACAAATCAGCCAGTATCATCATGCCCCTGTATAAATCATTGGTGCGACCTCATTTGGAATACTGTGTACAGTTCTGGTCACCACATCTCAAAAAGGATATTATAGCATTGGAAAAAGTGCAGAGAAGGGCAACTAGAATGATAAAAGGGTTCGAACACCTTCCCTATGAAGAAAGGTTAAAATGCTTGGGGCTCTTTAGCTTGGAGAAACGACGGCTGAGAGGTGACATGATCGAGGTTTATAAGATTATGAATGGGATTGAGCAGGTTGAGAAAGAAGTACTTTTCTCCCTTTCTCACAATACAAGAACTCGTGGGCACTCTATGAAATTGCTGAGCAGTCGGGTTAGAACAGATAAAAGGAAATACTTCTTCACCCAAAGAGTGATTAACATATGGAATTCACTGCCACAGGAGGTCGTGGCAGCTGCAAGCATGGACAGTTTCAAGAGGAAATTAGATAAACATATGGAGCAGAAGTCCACCAGTGGCTATTAGCCACAGGGTATAGATGGGAACTCTCAATCTGGGGCAGGTGATGCACTCTATTCTTGGTGCTGGAGGGGGCAGCAGTGGGAGGGCTTCTGGTGCCCTGGCCCCACTGCTGGACCTCCTGATGGCACCTGGTATATTTTGGCCGCTGTGTGACAGAGTGTTGGACTAGATGGGCCATTGGCCTGATTCAACATTGGCTTCTCTTATGTTCTTATGTTCTTATGTTCTTAGATTGTTAGGGGATCGTTGAAATAATGGTCTGGTTCAATATAAGGCAGCCTCGTATGTTCACTGGAAACTTCCTATTGGGAAATGGTAAAATAAATTGCAAAAAGAATGTTGCTATATTTAATGTAATGCATTCAACTAAGGTAAAAGTAGGCAAACAAAAATGCAGCATATTTACTAAAATCCAGGAATCTGCTATTTTCATATTTGTACCAGAGCATGATGTTGAAAGGAAACAATGCCATACTTTGCTTTAGTTAAGAAGGTCAGGATGTGGTTAGTAGTCACATATATGCCACCTTGAATTCCATGGGCACAGGTGGGATATAGATGTAACCTGCTCTCCAGTGCCTCTGTCCCCACTTCTTTGCAACTTATGTAGCCAACTTTTAATGTGAATGCGGCTACACAGGAATTATTAAAAATCAATACATATCTATTCAAGGTTAGACAAACCAGCATCAAAGAATCACTAAAAAACAATAGCAAATTTACTCCCTGGGAATAAGTTTGTGCTGTTAGTCTCTGTGATATCTTCTGTGATCCAAAGGACTTGCTGCTTTATATGCACAGTGGTCTCAAAAAGATCTTTTCACTTCCTTTTTTTGTGTGTGTGCTTTTCTGAAGTAGAGCGGGAGCTTGTTAGATAATTACAGAAAGAAAATTGAGTTGGGCCATGTGGGACCCAGAAGATGAATGAACTAATGCTTAGTTCACTATTACGGGATTTTCGAAACAAGCTGTTGGAGCTGAATAGCCCTGGTAATGCTAGACTTTGTTTTGTCTGTGCTTTCTCTTATAACCCCTAATATTCATGCTTCTGAAAAAGAAAGAAAGAAGTTTAAGGATGTAGAATCTCACAGGAGACCTAAACATATATGACCCAATCAAGCTGGAGCTATACCTTGCAGATGCAGATTTCTTTGTGCACATTGGTTGCTGGCTAGGGAATTAAGTGTGTGGCTGAGTGCAGCACAAGCAATTCCACAGCCCAGTACAGCAGCTCCAGGGGAATGCACACAATCTTAGCCCAAAGGACATTGAAATGGTATCGATGAGCTGTCTGGGTGTGGGAAAGTGCAGCTGGATTCAGTCCAGATAAGTTTGGACCAGCCACTGTCTGTTAGCCTCAGCTTCCTGACAGGGCTGTTGTGAGGACAAAATAGGCACAGACTATGTACACTCCACCCTGAGCTCCTTGAAGAATGAACAGAAGAAAAAATCAGACAGATAAACACAGTCATAGTTGGCTTGTGCTATTGGCCTGGACATTCCTTTTGACCCATTGCTTATACTGTGGTCCAGACTCAGGTTTATTGCCCTGTCTACTTTTTTTTTTTTAGATGTAGCCTCAGACATGCAACTTTCTCTGGTTGACAAAAACTACATCTGTATCCATTTTATGGTTTATTGACTTCTACACTATCTAGAACAATCTAACTCTAGAAGTGGCTCATACTTCTGTGGTCAAGCAGAGGAATAGTTTAATATTATTTGTCTTCTTTCTCAGGAATGCAAAATAAAGAGGACTCAGTTGTGCACTATACAATATTCTGAAATCCTGGGATTTGTATGGCAACTGTGCTTGGAGGTTGCATTCTATGAGCTCTTTATGCTAAGATGTCTTCTTGTGTATTATTCTATCATGCAAAAAGTACCATAGCATATCCCAATAAACATAGATTGGTTTCTTCTCTTTGACACAGATGCTGCTGTAAGCCTCATAGGGGCTTTGTTCAATCCCCATTCTAGTATTACTAGATTCTGGTGGGAATTATTAGCAGACCCTCATTGGCTGGAATTGACAATGTGGATCAATAGGTGTACATTTATGAGTCTTTTCTCCCAATCCTTTCTGTTCCCTGAAACTGAAATCATTCAATTAAGTATAGGACAGGTTCTCCTGACATTTGTGCTGGCTTAGGTAATGAAGCTACCTCTTCATTTGCAGACCTGCCTTTGTGCTGATTTGCTTTAAATCACAAGGTTTTATATCTTTAAAGTGGCTGAAATTTGTGAAATACTGAGTACCTAATTGGTATACAAGGGGTATTTCAGCATCTCTGCAAATACTCCTAAAAATACCTCTCATTTTGAATGGCTGATCAGTCTCATTTATCCCAAACATGACATTTTGAATCATATCTTCTCTTCATTTTTAAGGAATGAAATTACTTTCATACCTTGACATGATTGATCATTCTGAAGATCAACCAGCTATCTGTCCTGAATCCTTAGTTCCCTTGTGTATGTATTATTGCAACAACAAATTCTTCCAGAAAATTATAGGTGGAACAGATTTTTAATCTAGAGGATGCATGTCACCATACCCTTATAATTCTCTTCAGCAAGAACCATACAGCATTGCATCCCAACTAGATACATAAACTTTTGGGTGATTGTAAACATCACTCAGAAGATTATGAACCAACATCACAGGTCTGATTCAACCAACATCACAGGCCCATGCACACTTCTGCAGTATTTAGAACCTTGAAGACGCAGTGGAAGTTCATGCAACAAATTCTGGCCAGGATTGTCTGTTCATATTATGCCAGCAAGAGATTTCCATAAGATGTGATACTCTGATGGTGGGGATGGCTCTGAAGCATGTAGATGCAGCCCCAGAAACACAGGACTCTGCTTACCCCAATAACAGGAATGAAACAAAATCCAGAGATGCTGGTGTCCCCCAAGTATATCCAGGACCCTTGAAGAATGATGTCCAGGAACTTCATGCAAAATAAAATAAGTCTGGAAATTTGTTTGGACAAAGCTGTAGGTCTCCAGGATGGCTAAGCAAACAGTGAGAGGGTAGCTTTGTCCAGCAAGTCAGGTCAAAGCTTCTGAGAGAAAACACAGCTGAAATGTTCTTCTTCCTATAGTGAGGCTTAGTCTTCTAACCTCAGATGTAGTTGGAGACAGTTTTGCTTAGGTCTCATTAGGGGGGAAGAAGCGCATGGCATTGGTAGGGGAGATGCTCAACATAGCAGAAAGCTTCAGTTGGCCTGGTCAGATTCTCACAGGAAGAGACAGTCCAACTTCTGCATGAAAGCATAGGGTTTCATGGCATCTGAGGTTTTCCCAATTCTAACACAACCATTAAAGTGGGGGGAAGTGATGAGGCAACTCACTTAGGGTTGGGTAGCACCCAGGAATCCTAAGGGCACATGTTCTGGGGGATGTTCTTACTGCTTGGCCTTTCTAGCATACCTTTAGATGTGGAAGTCATGTCAAGCAAGTTACATTATTTGCGTGCTGTGCTGAGTTTTGAGCCAATTCTACCTAGTTTACTTGTGGTGTTCTGAGAAAGGAGGAAGATTGCCCCCCTCTCCCGGTAGGCATCTATAGTATCAGGTATTTTAGATTGCTAGAGAATGGATCTAGCTAGCTGAAGTCTTTATGCTTGCATTTTCTTTTTGTTTCTATATAGTTTGTTTGCATCTCTTTCAGTATCACAATTAGATCTGTACTTATTGCAACCCTTCCTTCATACTTTCTGGTTTTGAATGAAAAAAACCCATTGTTTTATTTTACCAGTTTGGTGTAGTGGTTAGGAGCCTGGACTCTAATCTGGGAGAACCAACTTTGATTCCCCACTCCTTCACATGCAGCTGCTGGTGTGACCTTGGGTCAGTTACAAGTTCTTTCAGAGCTGTTCTCTCATGAGCAGTTCTCAAAAGAGCTCTCTCAAGGCTCACCTACCTCACGGGGTGTCTGTTGTGGGGATAGAAAGGGAAAGAAGATTATAAGCGGCTCTGAGACTCCTTCGGGTAGTGAAGAGCAGGGTATAAATCCAATCTCTCCTCCTCCTCCTCCTCCTCCTCCTTCCTTGGAATAGGTTGCTGCTTACAGAGCTGTCTCCACATTTCCTGGAGAACCCTCATGAATAAACTTCATGGCGGTAAATACAGGGTTATTTCTCTGTCCCAAGTCAGTTTTGTGTTTTGTTTAGTTTTTTCACCCAAGTTAGCAAAGTCCAAGGTACTGAATCAGACTAAGGGTAGCACCACCATGTATTTTAAAAATAATTCCACAGCTGGTAGAAGCAGAAACTCTTCCACTTCTGGGTTACAGGTTTTCTTAGCTCCTTTTACTCTACACCCTGACCAAGGGCAGGTCCCTCCCATAGGTTACTACAGGATCTGTGTCTCTAGGCCTTAATAGGATATAACCAGGAAAGGCACCATGGCTTTTCCAGGTCCCCTAGGTTTGAATGGCCTGGGGAAGCATTTGCGATAACACTACAGCACCCTTTCTAGCCCAAGAAAGAATGATGCAGCAGAAAGAATGGCAACATTCCTATTTGGTTTCAGTCACTGCTTGAACAAGTTGAACAGGCAATAAAGGTTTGTTTTGTTTTGTTTGTTTGTTTTGGTATAGTCAGTATGGATCCAGAACCAAACACTAGATCAGTTTGGAATTCCTAATTAAGACTTTAATCATGTTTATGTCATACAGACTCTTCAGTGTTTGCTACCCATGGTGCTTAAGTCTTTCACTGAGATCTACTTTCATTTATGGAAAGAAATAAACTCTCTAAGCAGAAAACAGTGCCTCAACAAATACTGTCAGAACCCAGGCCCATGAGGTTCACAACCCCATCCCCTTGCTCGAAAGCCAGTCGAATCCGACTCTAGAGTTGCGGTGCTCATCTCCGTTTCAAAGCTGAAGAGCCAGCGAACCCCATAGGGAAAAGTAAATTATGGCAGTGGTGGTAGGGTTCCTACAGCCTGAACCAGCATTTTCATTATAAATTCAGTTTTCAGCAGTTTAAAACTTGACTGTAAACATTATGTTTGGGCTGTGTTTTCACAGTAGAGATTTTACTCAAAAAGAAGTTCTTTATAAAATAGGAAAATATTATCCTGCCAGTTTCAATACAAACATCAGATAGATTGCTCTAATGAAACACCTTAAATCAATGGTTCCTGAGCTTTATAAGCCTGTGGGCACATCTGGAATTCTGACACAGCATGGTAGGCGCAGCTACGAAATGGCTGCCACAGGAGGTGGAACCAGCCACAAAATTATTGCCACTGCTTGACTTCAGTCACACAGTGCAGATCCTTGTCAGCTGCTGCCAAAGAAGCATTTTAAAAAATCTGCACAGCCAATCAAATCTTCAATGGTCAATCAGAAGCCTTGCTGGGCAAAAGCCCTACCTGGCCCCACCCATTTCCTAAAAACACTTGGTAGGCACCAGAAAAGGTGTCAGCAGATAAAATGGCATCCATGGGCACCATGTTGGATACCTCTGCCTTAAGCTAAAGACAAAACAGGAGAAATTAAGATGAGAAGTAAGTAATTATACTGCTGAAGTTCGAAATCAGGGAAGTCATAATGGTAAATTTAAGAGTTTGTGCATACATTACAAGCCCAAGATCAAATGTGTTTCCTAAAAAGCTCTCCCTGTTGCCACACTTGTTCTTCTCTTTCTTACAAAACTGATCTGGCTTCATGTTACTCTGTATCATCTGGAAATTTGATTTGAGGTTTGTTGCATAGCCAAGATCCTAGGTTTATGCCCTGTGGCTTGGTATTGTTACTCAGTCACTATTTTAGATTATGGGACTGGGTGTGAGATCACATCTATCACACAAGTCCTGTGAGATAAAAAGTGTCCTCCAATTACTTCATTTCTGTTGGGGTACTCCATTTTTAGATCTCTGCTCCACTGAAAACCCCCATCCTCCAAATTTCCTAGTGTTAAAGCAACAGTTCTGCTCCACCCGCTGTCTTGTAACAGATGAATCCTAAATACCTACCAATATTTCATATATATGTTTAAATGCTCTCTGCCTTTGGGGCCCTATTTGGGTGAAAAGACAGCACTAAATAGTTTTAATTTTTTAAAATCTAAATCTGAACTTGTCCTCAGTCCCACACAAATAGAAAAACCCAGAAATGGAGCCAGAATGGGATTCCCTGACACAAGTCTTACTTTTCCTTTATACTTCATTTACACTTTTTCTCCCCAATGGGGGAGGTAGGTTAGGTAGGTCAGGCTGAGAGGTAGGTTAGGCTGAGAGGTAGGTTAGGCTGTGAGGTAGGTTAGGCTGAGAGAGTGTGACTGGCCCCAGGTTATCCAGCGAGCTTCCATAACAGAGTGGGGATCAAGCAAGAGCCTTCCAGACCCTAGTCCAACACTCTAACCAATAGTGTACACTTGTGAGTCCCCCATTTATACCTGTAAATTTATAATACCACATAATTTATAGGGATGTCAGAATATTATAGCTGTTGATCATATCACTATATACAGTCTTATTTAGGCACAGTAAGACATTCTGGTCCTCAAGCTGCCCAATTTTCCAAATATTCCTGCTTCTGGGAATCTTGATAAGGGAAGAGCCAGCATTGTCTGGAAATCTGAAGGAATGTTAAAGAACCTAAGTATTGAGAAAAGGAATGTTTAGCTTTCTTCTCAGCAATAATAAATTACCTATGTTGTACTGAAGTTTGCAGTGAACTTTGTTCTTCATAACTAAAGTCATGTTCTGGCTGGTTACCTTTGCTATGGGTTACTTAGTATAATGGCTTACCCAGCACCAGCTATACACTGTCTTTATGTAGAAGAGCCATGCATGGGTTCCATCTGGCACATACTGCTACTGATCAAATGGACTTTCAGACACTATGAAGCAGAAAAGATTCAGCTAAAGGGAAGCAAAAAGTTCCTGCCTTCCTTGTTTCCACACAGGAGCTGCAGATGAAACCATCAATTATGTAACATTCTATAAATGATATTTATCTATTATAAAGTAATAGCTCTGCCCCTCATATTCCACATCATTTGTTTATAACCCAAATGCATAAAAGTGGCATTTTTTTCTAGCTCCTGTTAGAATCTCACAGCGCTTTTGTGCAAGCTGATCAGATAGTTTCATTCTTGAAATGATCAAATATGTGCCAAACCAGTGTTATTTGATTTTCACTTAAGTCGTATAATGAAAGGATTTGCTGAGGCCATGGTTTCTTTTGTTAAACCCATAGCTAATGAAGCCAGACAGGACACTTAAAGTAAAACAGCCTAGAGATACATCTGTCAGAGATCTTTGTTGCACAAACAAGGATAAAAATGGAATGATGTCCTCAGATAAGGACCTACAGCTACTGTCTGAACCAAGTGCTGTCAATTTCTTTATTGTTTGAAAGTCCAACCAGCTTGTCTTTTCTGTATCTCATCCCCCAAGTGCCTCTTAATAAACAAATAAAATAAGAACATGCCCAGAACTATTCCTACACATGCTCTTCCTTTAACTGAACAATGTGGAAACATGAAAGAGAATTGCCCTTTAGAAAAGAAGGAGGTGGCATGGAAGCACAGTGGCACACTGTCACGACAGGTCTGAATAACCTGCAGGTCCACCATCATTACTCCTGCTGCATTATAAACTGTAAACAGCAAACAAGCAAGGAGAAGGTTGCCAATGGTAGAACTGACCAAAGATACCACAGCAACCTTAAAGTCTGTAAACAGAATCTATTTCTTACAAAAATATTTATGGTGATATAAGATAAACTATCATGCAAAGTACAAATAAAGTACAAAGTACATTATTACATTAAAAGACATGCAAATACAAGTGGGACATAAACCCTGCTGAAATACAATCTTAAAGGGATTGAGCCTATAAACAATCCCCTTAGGCTATAAGAGAAAGAAACATTCTCTGTTACAGCCAAAGATAAGTTCCTTGGAGCATGAAGATGCCCAGGTTAGTAATACATGACAGGCCTGTTTTGAATCGATATCTTTATCAAGCTGTTAGTCTTCATAAGGCTGGTGGGACTTCCGCTAGTTTCCAAGAATAGTAGTTTATGATAGTTTATCTTATATCACTATAAATATTTTTTCTAAAAAACAGGTTCTGTTTACATTCTTCTAGGTTGCTTTTGTATGTTTGGTTGATGCTTTATAAACTGTGGCCACTGCTCATTTGTCAGCACTACAAGTGAGCATTGAGTTGGATCATACCAGGAGTCATGCAGGCTCTTCTGGGGACAGTAGGGTGCTCACAGACCAAAAGCCACACAGTGGAGAGAATCAGTCTTCCTTCTACTCAGAGTAGTGGAAAAATTGGTAGGATACAATCTGCTGTGCAAGTCATGGGTAGGTAGAATGTCTATTGAATAATACTTAGTGCAGCTCTGACAACTAAATTCACATTGGTACATATGTGCCCTAATGTTTCTATTTGGAACATACTTTTGGCCCTGAAAGATATGGAAAAACTTTTTAGTTGTGATGATCATTTGTTAATAAATAAAGAGGGTTTTGGAACTGGAGGGCTGATACCCACTAGAAACACTAACAATCTAATCCTATAGAGAGTTACTGTATTCTAAGTCCATTGCCTTCAATCAGTTTAGACTGGAGTAACTTATCATAGGATTACACTGTTAGTGCTTCTTAAGGTGGAGCTCGTCAAACAGATGAACACTTCTGTCCAAGTAAAATATTTGTGAAGCAGCCACAGATATTACTTATAGAGGCATTCAGAGTAGTATTACACTCTGAAAATAATTGGGATTTTTCTGCAGACTTTGTGTGGTGCATCTTATAAAACACATCTCTTGATGAGCAAAGCAGTGTGATCTAGAGATGTACCCACGAAAAACAGTATTGTTTTGATTAAAATTTTGGGAAGGTCATAACTACCAGTATTTGGAGGGTATTGATGTCCCCCCGTTACCATTTTGAAATTTGGGATGTTTTCCCCTGGGAATCCAAAATTATTGAGGTTCCATTATTCCCTATGATGGACTTTGGGGGCTGTAGTGGGTGCTTTTCAGCCAAATGACACCATAATTACAAGGGACCTAGTGCCATCTGTCCACTAAAGACACCCAATGTTTCAAGAGAATTGGACCAAGGGGTCCAATTCTAAAGGCGCCTGAACAAAGTGCCCTCATACATCCTATTTTTCTCCATTGCTTTCTATGGGGGGAAATCAAAGACGCTAACAGCCAAACACACAATAGCAGAGGCCAAAAGTTTCTGATGCAAACAAAACCAACAACCCTAACAGAACCAATGTCAAATCAGAGAATCCAAGCCAAACCAGTCTTTCTTTTAAAAATACCTAAACTTTCACCTATAGCTGTTATTAAAACATACCCACAAATTTTCTTCTGAACCTGCTGCAACAATTAATTTTTAAAAACCAACAGAAATACTTGAAAATGCCACAAAACAATACCAAGGAAAACTATTTTTAAAGAACAAGAAGAAACAAACCTGACCCCCACACACTACAGCCCCACCCACTCCCAAAAGAAAAGAAAAAAAAACACTTGAAATAATATTTTGAAACAAATTCCACCAGTCCTGAAGATGTCCAGTAGATAGAGAACAAGAAGGTCTTCCCAGGTAGGAAGCAGTCAGTAGAAATCCAAAGGAGACCGGAGCAGTGGCAGCAAGGAGCAACAAACTCTCAAAAATCTAGCTCTGAAACAGGGTTAAGCTGCTTTCATCCCCTTTTGCCCATGCACAGAATATTCTATGGGGAACAGCAAAAATTGGGAAATAACTCCCTCCTTTGTGAGCTGTTTCAGCCTAGGAAAATAGCTTGGGGTGAAGGCAGGAGCTCATCCACCCCCCACAGTGACATTCCAGCTCATTTGGGCACTATTTTATTTATTTATTTATTTTAAAAAAAACTTTTGCCTGTAGCTGCTGTGTGGCTACAGAGAACCACCTGAGTTGGGTCTGGGAAATCCCAATGAACTCATTAAAAACCTGATCATTTAGTTGGCCCTCATGGAAGGATGTGAGAATCCCCATGATTGGGCAGACAGTTCAAGTGCTCCATCTACCATCTGAACCTATTGTCTGGAACAACTGCCTCCCTTCCTCCCTGCTCCCTCCTATTACTAGGTAACCATGAGAAATGGGATAAAACTGGGAGCCTTAACATTGATGCCCCAGATATTCCCAGGCATTCCTGAATATTTCAAGGATTTTTAGGCAATCAATATTGTGGAATGTTGAATTGTGGAATGCTGAATGCCATTTTGGCTAACCAGAATATACCAAACCCTGCCCTCCCCCATACTTGGTTTTTATGTATAGTTTCTGACTAGAAATACCTGGGTGCATATCCCTAGTGTGATAAAATAGAAAGTGCTTTGGTTGAATACCTGGTAGATCTAAATTCCCTACTTATTCAAATATTCACTCTACCAAGTCACTGAATTTCAGCTCAAATTTCTGATAAGTCAAAGATTTATTAATTTTACAGCATAATTGTGAGGATGAATGACATTATAACTGTAAAGTTACAACTTATAATTTCATCAAAAAAACCAATAAGGAATACTTTCTGTGAGAGAGAAATAATGGCTAATTCCACAGTGATCTAACCATAGTTCATTGGGGACTGCTTAGCATGATTATGGCTTATCTGTATAAAAATACCAGGGTTTGAAAACCAAATGAAGCCTCGGCTTAATCTGCTTGTAACACTCTTTCTGCTACTCCACTGGAGCAACGCTGGCACCCAGTGGTCAGAATGTAGGAGCTGTTCCAAGTAGAAGAAAGGTTTCCATTAATTCACACCAAGTCCTTAAACACCTTGTGTTACCAAAATGCAAAGGAGGAATAAATGGTATATAACTGTGTATAACAAATTAAAAAATCACAATTTTATCTGTCATATACGAAATAACATATGATTTTCAATATTTGATTACTATAACTGAAACATTGTGCTTGGTACTTCCTCCAACACTTAATTAGCTTTTCCAAAGCTAAATCCAGGTGTCTTTCTACCACTATGCTACCACATCCCATTATGGGGAGATGGCATGCTTCGTACTTGAAACCAGCATGGGCTCATCTTTGTTTAGTCTCAACAAGAATGGAAAGAGAAAGTATGATTCTATTGCATCTCCTCTCCACTGACCCCCCCATGGGATTTTTATTTCTTTGTTTACTTTACTGTCAAGTCGCAGTTGACTTAGGAGGGTTTTCAAGGCTAGAGAAGTTTGGAGGTGGTTTGTCATTGCCTGCCTCTGCATATTGACCCTGGTATTCCTTGGTGGTCTCCTATCTAAATACTGACTAGGGCCAACCCTGCTTAGCTTCTGAGATCTAATGAGATCTAGAACCTGAGACTTAATGAGATCTATTCTGGGCTATCCAGGTCAGGGCCCCGTTGATGACTGAAATAATTCTCAGCCATGTTCCGATATTACACAAGCTGTACATTCCATCGGGGTGTATCATATACATGGTTGTCATGTACGTTCTGTGATAGTTCTCTTATATAGAGACCAAAGCCAAAACCACTGATATCTGAAGGTGTTTTCCTTTCATTGATCAGATTTTCCAGTTGCAACATGCCTTAGTACAATTAGACTATGGAAGGGATCTTGAAGCTGAGATATTTTGGAACTCTTATTTTTAAAAAATGTAATTTAAGTCCTGACATGATGCCTCTGTACATTTGACACAACCTCACTAAACTTCGTCCCACCATTGCAGTGCCTGTTCAGGAGGGCGAAGACCTTCTACAACCTCTAGCCTTCTGCCCCATCTTTGCTTTCTGCAGTTCTCAGTTGTTAGAAAGCAGTAAATCATAAATCACTCTCTGATATAAAGTGAGACAATTCCAGCCTGTAGAAGAGAGAAAGAAAAAAAAATATTACAAGGACAACATGCAGAGAGATCTGTTTCTGTGAAACTATCACAGCAGTTCTAACTTGGATTTAGCCAAAATGTTGTTTCAATTTTGAAAAGGGGGTGCATTTAGTTAAAAAATGCAAAACTGAAACTAGATTTATATCTTCTGCTCAGTTCTAGTTCTAGCCCATAGCACCAAAATACAGATTAAGGCATGCAGTTAAACAAATGAGAATTGAACCATACAGTTGACTGTTTGTTCTATGTCACTGCTAATGTGGTCTGGAGTATAGCAATTCACTTATTTCTGCTAAAGATGTAGTGTGGATGACTAATTTATTACCTTAATAACATCTTACTGCTTGGCAAATGTGTCTGTGATTGTAAATCTATAAGTGTCTGCTTAAGTCATGTCTCTGAACTGTGGCATTTTATCTTAATGGGATAGTTCATTTAAATTCATAAAAAATAGTTTCCAGTTAATTTATTTGTCCTTTTAGCAGGCTAATATGTAAGCGCATTGTATTGGGAGGGGGTATTATTTTGAGCTAAATATAACATTTATTTCATCTTTGGAAAGAAATCTCTCCACTCTCCCCATAAGCATAATAATACATCAACAACTCACATATGTAGCAAGATGTTGTGGCAATTGAAAATCTAACCACCATAATAAATCTTAGGCATTAGAACAATCATAAAGCATTATAAGTATAATTAGGAATGTTTTATGGATTTGAGACTTAATTATTTGTTTTCAAACATTCAGCGATTATGAGTCTACTAATGACTCCATCAACAATATTCTGGCATTAATCATTACACTCAGACAATATGTCATATATCTTACTAAAAGCAGGCATGTATGAGCTGCCAACTTTTACCTCCCCTGAATTTAATATGAAGAAAGATAATGAAATGCCAAGTGTGATACAGTCCTCAGAGACATGAGCATGTTAGCTTATTTGTAAATGGTGTAGCCCTGCCAAAGCATCACCGGGGGTCAAAAGCTGGGAGCCCCTCTGCCCCATCAGAGAGGCTATGCAGTAGTGCACTGACCAATAATTCTGAATAAGGCTGACATATCCTAGCTTTTTAAGAGAAGGGCACCATTTGACAGCCATTTCCTGCCCCCCCCCAAGTTGGATTTGACAGCCATTTCCTGTCCCCCTCCCCCCAAGGTCACAAATAGGAACTTGAAGAAGATTCCAGAAAAAGGCAACTTTCTTCAGCTTTGAACTACCCCCAGTTGCAGTATAAGCTAATGATAACATAGGATGAACAGTGTGTGCTGGTCACAATTCCTTTGTGGATTAGAGTTGCAACAAGGATAGGGTAAATCATTTCACATGCCTGAACTTTGGAGATTAGGACTAGAATTATAAAAACCCAGAACCACAGAGTTGGAAGGCACCATACAAGCCATCTAGTCTAACCCCCAGCTCAATGCAGGATCAGCCTAAAGCATCCCTGACATTGTTCGTCCAACAGCTGCTTGAAGACTGCCAGTAAGGGGGAGCCCACCACCTCCTTAGACAGCCAATTCCACTGTAATTCCCCCCCCCATTATCCAACCAGTTCTTTTCCTTTCATAATTTAAATCCATTATTGCAAATCCTGTCCTCTGCTGCCTACAGGAACAGCTCCCTGCCTTCCTCTAAGTTATAGCCTTTCAAATACTTGAAGAGAGCAACCATGTCCCCCCCTCAACCATTCACTCTCCAGATTGAACATTCCCAAGTCTCTCAGCCTTTCCTTATATGGCTTGGTCTCCAGGCCCCTGATCAATCTCAACTACTTAAAGAATGTAACCAATTCATGAAGTTAAAATGTCTGAGTGTATCCTAAGAAACACTATGGAGTTGTGGGGTTGTGAAAATTATTCTACAGGTGGAATGTTGATAAAAATGATAATGTATCATGTTCCATGAAATCATCCTATCAATCTACAATGCAGCCTAATGCAGAATGAGTTCTCACACATATGAGGTTGCAATTTTCCATACCTGCATATTGGTCGCCTGCTAAGACCTCTGAGTTTAGGTGCAGAAACCTTTAGAATGCTCCCTACCTTTAAAACAAAACTTTCCTTGAACACAGAAAGCTAGTATCTTAGGGAGAAGACAAGGCTAGACCATCTCTTTGAAATGCTAGTTGGCAGTTTTTGACCTGGATAAAGATTTAGACATGCCTGTGTGTAGATTAGCCCGCTAAGCTACTGTGATTATTTTGCTGAAACCTGAAGGATGTGACTCTGTGCTTAGTTATTGGGGAATAAAGCCACTGAACTCAGTGGCATTTAATTCTAAGTAAATATGCATAGGATCAAACTGCATGGAGCTTATCTTGCAGATTAATGATGCATTCATGATAAAGTGACTCTGACTGGCAAAGCTCTTTGCTACTAGTTGGAAATGACTGCAGAGTTCTGGTAGCCTCAGAGAGGAAGCTGGGAGAGTAGTTTAGCATGATGGAGGGTGAAAAACTATTAGAAAGTGCTGAGTCTGAACAAGAAAGTTCATATATACACCGCCAGGCTAGTGATTAATAGCGATTAATGCAGAGATGTCTTAAGACATATTGGAAGGTTTCCAATATAATGTTTTGACAAGGATTCCAATAAAAAAGTGTTTAATGGGATAGAAGAGTGTTTGCAATCCAATCTGCTTGGTGAAGTCCTGGTCTTTAGTCAATGTTTGCAGTTGAGAAGATCAATACTTTATTTAAAAAGTTCTCTTTTCTGTCCTCTTTTATTAAACTCTCCCAGAATAACATTGTAGACATTATTGTGAATTCTTATTCAGCTAATTAGCTGGAAGAAAATATTAAAATGTATTGAATCGAAAGGTTGAAAGCAAGAAGGTAGATTGGTTCTCATACAGACTGCTTGTATTTAAAGTTCTATAAAGGTGCGGAAGTTAATCATTATGGATGGGTAGATCTATGCATGTTGTAATTTTTAGTACAAGATACATACATGTATATAAAGATAGATTTATAATACAAAAACAAACATTACAAAATACTATATATTTTCAGAACTAAAAGGTTGCAATACATTGCACATGCAGTGTTTTTAATGACCATGTATTTATTTTTGTATTGAATTTTACATGAATGTTAAGAGGCTGAAAATTTAAAGTCCTATTATTTATGTATGTAATAGAAAAATAATAAAAAGATAATGTTTGGAATGAGATTAAATTAATTACTGTAAAAAAGAAAGAAGCCATTATTAGCTCACAGAGCACTTCAAAACATCCTTTTAAAATATTGCCTATTTTATTGTCTTTAATCACTAGCCCTGTATGCAGGACATATGTGTTGTTACCCTTACCAGCTTAGATTTTAAAAGGCTGAATTGCTGCCTTCAGTTTCTGGGGAAATTTAACTAAATGGCAGGCCTCAGCAAGAGGTAGGATAGTAGTGATGATCTACTACCTATGTTTACAGGGATCTTTCCCTTTAAAAGAGCTCTCAATAATGAGTCTGTCACTTAACCAAAAGGTCTGTTTTTATTAAAAGAAGTATCCTAATAAAATGCACACATACAGAAATAAAACACACGTTAAAACATATATACAAGTAACTTGAAATACAGAGGTAAGCAGGAAAAATAGGATACTGTTGGGAGTTATAATTACCTATCCAGATGTGTAGAAGTCCATGCAAGTGAGGTTGTGAAGATGGAAGGAACCCAAATGAATTTGGGGGTGTGCTGCCAATAGGCACCCAGGGCAGACACACGGAGACTGAGCTCTGAATGCTATTTTTATAGGATAATTGTGTCCTGAGGCAGTCTGACTCAAAATAATACCAAAAATGGCTTTCCCGGGACAGACAAAGGCCTAGAAAACTTGTGACAGTTTGCACGAGAGTTGAGAGTGTAGACTAAGGTGTTAATGTGCTTCTGATAAGATTAGCTAGATGTGTCTGTGAATGGCTGAATAGCGTTCCCAGGAGTGGACAAAGGAAAAAGGCGATATTCTTAGGAGGGGTTTTGGATGTAAAATAGGGTTTGGGCTGGAACTCTGATGGTTTCCTCCAGTCATTCAGAAGGCTAATGGATTACTAATTTAAACTAATCAAAATGGATACACTTGGGTTTGGGGTGTGGAAAAGAAGCAGAAGTTAGGAGTTTTTATTATAAATTAAATATGGGGAGAAAGGATGAGGTGAGATAGATAGGATTAGGCATTGAAGCTGAAAAGAAGTAGCTCTGGGCTGAGGCAAATCCATTGTCCAGAGTATGCAGATGTCAGCAAGGCAGAGGGAGAATTGCAGAACAAGATCTCATGTACTTCCCAGGGTTGCTGCCCAGGCATGATTATAGGGCCTGCCAGTTCTGGCATCCATCTTTGTGTCCACTTATGTCAAGATGCCTGGTCTGCATGCTTACACTGTCACCCCAAGACCAGGGACAGGAAAAAAAAAATTCAGTTGTATTGTTAACATTAAGAAAACAAAAACATGCAGCATGTGTATGGAATTAACAGGTAATAACAAATATTGAGCCTCCAGATAAATTCTCATTTCATTTCTTTATCAGGTATCTGGAAGAAACTTTCAAGAAAAAAAGCCTTCATCATCTTGGAAGCAGCTACATGTCCATCTACACACCATCTAGACTCCTCTGGAGTCCTGGAGTTATTTAGTTTTATGTCAACATAAAACACAGTGAGCCAGCTCTCTTCCAGGGATCCCTTCATGTGGGAAAAAGCTCACCATGTAACAGGTAAAATGTGAAAAACCAATACCAACAAAAAATCACCACTTCTGATGTAACCGGATCAGTCATATGATGAAAGGTTTTCTCATAGAAAAGTGAAGGAGTGAGCAGGTCAGGCCACAATAGTTTCTGCTGATATTCAGTTTTTTGTGTTGAAGGATTTCCCCCCCACATACCAGCCATTTTTTTAAATGGAGGAATGTTCAGGCACATGATTCCAGATCTGAAATCTGAAGTGGCAGAACCCATAGATCTACCATTTTAGTGAGAACTAAGACAGCAATCACATATTAGTGGAATCACATCCTGAATTTTCCTGTGTGGACAGGGAAATTAGGTTGATTATTATGATAGCACAATATCAAAAAATGTGTGGGTTGGTCTATCTCATGCTCTCTCAAGAAATAATAGATAGAATTGGGCTGAACATGTACTGTGCTAAAACTATGCATGGGAAGAAGGACTATCTAAATGGAAATGAAGAAAAAGGCTTAGAGCATACCAACTTTCTTAAAAGGCAGCCCAAATCATACTAAGTCAAAGCAAGTCAAGTATGATAACAAGGACACTGCAAAACTCAAATATTTTATATGAAAGCTATCTTAGAAGTAATAAGCATTATAATGCTGTGGGATACAGGACTAGCCAATGAATGTTTATAACAGCAGACAAGTACAGTGCAAGTGCCACAACACATACCTGGATTGTCAAAAGCCATCCTGTGGCACAAGGTATTTATCTGAAGATTTTCATTACATGTCATGGCCACAATCTAGCTATATATTTTCAGTATGAACGCTCTTAGGCCATTAGGCCACATGGAGTTTGGGGATACCCCATTCATTTCAGTTTGCTCTTCTGTGTATACTTGCTCTCATTCATCCAGTGACATTAGAAGAAGAAGAAGAAGAGAAAATATTGGATTTATACCCCGCCCTTCACTACCCAAAGGTGTCTCAGAGCGGCTTACAAACTCCTTTCCCTTCCCCTCCCCACAACAGACACCCTGTGAGGTAGGTGGGGCTGAGAGAGCTCTGACAGAAAATGCTTTTTTTCAAGAACAGCTCTGACAGAACTATGGCTTGCCCAAGGTAATCTAGCAGGTGCAATTGGAGGAGTGGGGAACCAAACCTGGTTCTCCCAGATTAGAGTCCGTGCACTTAACCACTACACCAAACTGGCATTAATGAAGTGTGCATGCAAAAACTTCATGTGTATCTAATGGCGCACACAGCCTAGAAAGGGGAGAAAGAACTATACCACTATTTTTATTGAATATGGGAAACAGATATATTCCCACACAGTGTGGAGAATTACAGTCCACAAAAACCCGCACAATGACTTTTTTACAGCAGTACTTCAAGCTAGATTTTTAAGGGTTTTGAATCTATGGTATGAACTTGAAAGGCCATGCCTTTGGAATACATAGAGCTACAACTACTGTGACTCATAAATATCAGGAACAATGGTGAAGAAAAAAGGTCAGTATAACTTGCCCAGGTATCTAGTCTTTCTCAGACAAATGGAAAGGGCCCTACTGAGAGCAGTGATAGGATTATTTGTGGGCATACAAAAATAAATGTCCACTGAATGAATGCAATGAATGCTATATGCTCCCTGGAGATAGACAGTGTGCTCACATTTTTTTCTTTGGGAGGGAATAAACCTGTAAGACCCATGAATGGTTTGAAGACAGCAGTATCAACATTTGGTTTCTAAGGAGGGCTGAAGACTTTGTGAGAAGGATTCACAAAGGAATAATGTATTAACTCTCATTTCTACCTTGATACAAAAAAAACTAATCCTGTTGTTTTTATTTCATAGGGGGGGAATGTAGATTTTAGCCTTCAGAATGGATCCATAATAATCTAAGATACCTTTCAGAGAAGAAAAAAGAATCTTTGAGCATGTACTTTGCCTTGTTGTGCATTGGAAGCAATGCTGATCCTAGAAGAAGTCATCAACCTGCACTAGATAGAGCTGTACTCCTCTGGAAAAAGCATTATTATGGTCCCTTCACTGTCCCTGAATGCCCAGGTGATGAAGATGGCTAGAAGGGCCTTTTCTTCTGCTTTGGTTGGTTCATCAACCTGAATAAAGGCACATCTGACCAGAATCACACATGCCTTGGCAACAGCTAGACTAAACTAATGTAACACATCTGGGGCAGGGGATCTCTTTCTGCCAGTGCAATCTATGCAGAATTACTATAGTCTAAACCCTTTAACCTCAGTGGACTTAGACTGGAGGAACTCTGCAGAGGATCTTACACTTTCTTCTAGTAATATCCAACAAAAGAAATAAGCTTCCTTTAAAAAAAAATCTTTGCAGGTTGTATAATTTTGTGTACACTTTGCCCTCTTTTACATTTGTTTAAAGAAACCTACCATCTCCTATGCAGATGACAGAATAAAATGACTACTGCACCATGAATGCACATAAAAGTTAGCACTTCATGGCAGGCCTCTGCCCCAAGGAATGAAAGGAGTGCATGGAAAAAAGTTCAGATTTCAGTGTGCGCATGAGATAAATTTAAAATTCAAAAGCCAAAGCCATGCAATATTTTATTAATACCAACCAAAATAACTCAACACAATATGCAAGCTTTCAAGCTTTTCACAATTCTTCAATGGGCTGGATGTTAAAAAGCAAACTTAGAGGTGTGGGAAGAGAAAGTCTCTGAGGCATTCTAATGGGCGAAGAGTAGAGAGATCTACAGTGCATTCCTAAGCATGTTTTTGACTGGACACAGTGGGGCTTACTCACTAGTAAGTGTGTTTAGGATTGCAGCCTTTGAGTACTCAATCAGAGGAAAAGTGATTATATAATGGGAGATGCACACATCCTGGATTACTAAACAACAAAACAAAACAAAACAAAGAAAAAACCCTCCCCTCACCATATTTGTAGATCAGTGGTGTCAAATTCATTTGTAATGAGGGCTGGATCTGACATAAATGTCACTTTGTCAGGCCAGGCCATGTGTGCCAAAAAATGTAATGCCAGGTACTGGAGATATAAACTGTATAAAGGACAGCAGCTGGTAAGCTCCAAATTGGTGCATCCTTAATGCAAGGCCCCATGGGCTTGGAGGGGGGTCCAAAGGAAAACCCATATGGGCAGACTGGAAAGCCAGCAGTGCAGTACTGGACAGACACTCCCACATTGCTTGACTGCTGCAGATGAGATTGTTCTACCATGCTGAAGCCATAATTGGAGTGTCTCTGCCCCCCCCTGGAAGAGTCTCCTGTTCCCTCCCTTGCACTAGTTGCTTGCAGGCCACATAAGAGCCCTGAATGGGCCAGTTCCGGCCCCCAGACCTTATGTTTGACACCCCTTTTCTAAATAAAGTATTCTTGCTGTAAAAAGTAAAAATCAGATGTATGTGGATTGTCATGGATTGCTTGTTTTTTACATACCCTCCCAGATGCCTGAATTAACTCAGTCTCCCTTATCTTCAACTTTTCCATAAAAAGCACATCACACTTTCTTTCTCTTATTCATCTTGACCAAATAATCCTGGAAACAATCAACTCCACAGATCATCTTCAACAACTACAGCCTCCCATTTCCCCCCTATTCCTTACCAGCAGGGGTCTTTTCATAGAAAAAGACCTGCAGGAGCTCATTAGCATATGGTATGCTAATGAGCTACTAGGCTATTAGCATATGCCACACCCACTGACATCACCAGAAGTTATGTCAGACGGGGAAGTAAAGTGGGGGGAGGCATCTTCAAAAGCCTCCCCTTCCCTTCCCCAGCTGGCCTGGGGGAAGCGAAGAGAGAAGGGGCTTAAAGTTTAAACCCCTTCTCCCTAGAGTTGGGCCACAGAAGGAGGAAAGAGGGAAGGAAAGAGAGACAGTAGAGAGAAGAAAAGAAGGAAGGAAAGAGGGAAAGAAAAAGAAGGAAAGAAGGAGGGAAAGAAAGAGAAAAAAGGGAAGAAGAAAGGAAACAGGGAAAGAAGGAAAAAAGAGAAGAGAAGAAGGCAGGAAAGAAAGAAAGAAAGAAAGAAAGAAAGAAAGAAAGAAAGAAAGAAAGAAAGAAAGAAAGAAAGAAAGAAAGAAAGAAAGAAAGAAAGAAAGAAAGAAAGAAAGAAAGGGAGGGAGGGAGGGAGGGAAGAAAGGGAGGAGGGAAGAAAGGGAGGAGGGAAGAAAGGAAGAAGGGAAGAAAGGAAGAAGGGAAGAAAGGGAGGGAAGAAAGGAAGAAGGGAAGAAAGGAAGAAGGGAAGAAAGGGAGGGAAGAAAGGAAGAAGGGAAGAAAGGAAGAAGGGAAGAAAGAAGGGAAGAAGGAGGGAAAGAGAAGGAAAGAAGGAGGGAAAGAGGGAAAGGAGAGAAGGAAAGGAGGGAATGAAAGAAAGAGAGAAGGAAGGAAGGGAAGGGAAAGAGAGAAAGAAAGGAAGAAAAGAGAGGAAGAAAGAGAAGGGAAAGAGAGAAAGAAAAGGACGGAAAGAAAAGGAAAGGAGGGAAAGATGGCAAAGAGATGGAGGGAGGGAGGCTCTCCCCCCACCCCCATCAAGCCCCCGCCACCCCCCACCCCCACTAACTTACCACTTTGGCAGGGACCAGGGAAGCCAGCAGTGGGGCTCTCCTGGAATCCCCTGAACTGCAGTGCTCCTGCGCAGGCCCGGAAGACGCGGCGACAGGGCTCTCTGGCCTCCCCCAAGCCGCAGCACTCCTGCACGGGCCCGGGGGATGCGGCAGTGGCACTTTCCTGGCATCCCCCAAGCCTCACTTACTGTGCCCTTGTTACAGCTTGGCTCGAGAACCAAATAATTTTTTCAAAATCTGAAGGTGTTTTCGAGCTAACTTCCTACCTTCAAGACTGGTTGTTGTTGTTTTTTAAAAAAGGATATGGATTTTTTTTTTTTACTGTTTTCTGTGCCTTAAATTATTGTGAACTGTCATGAGTGGGGTTTTTTTAATGAAAGACTGACTAAATGAATGAATAAATAGTAAAGACTAAGGATATTGTTTTCTGAATTAACTTTGGAATCTACTGTGTGATCAGATTGTCCACCAAAATATACATATCTATCCCAAACAATAGGGTGGATCCTAACCCCACTTCTGCCAGTGGAGAAGGGAGAAGAGGTGTTTCTTGCCAGTCCCCCCTGCTATGGCAGACCCTCACTTCACCTCACTCTGTTCCTAAAAACTGTTCCTAAGACCTGGCCAAACTGGAGG
This sequence comes from Gekko gecko, assembly GCA_029375565.1. Taxonomy (NCBI): domain Eukaryota; kingdom Metazoa; phylum Chordata; class Lepidosauria; order Squamata; family Gekkonidae; genus Gekko; species Gekko gecko. The sequence continues at coordinate 98,371,474 of JAPDNY010000008.1, forward strand.
AAAAGTTCATTTACATGAGTTCTGCTCTGCTCATGCTACATAGAATCCACCCCACTCAATGTGGAGAGGACCCAACTCAGCGTGCTCTGAATTTTGCGGGGCCAGGCAGGGGAGGGAGAGCTAATCAGATGCTGGAGAGGTATGTGTGGCTGAGTGGTGGGAAAAGTCAGGACTTCCCCCTCCCCATAGGACCAATAGCAAAGTGCCGATGTGGCCTGGGTAGGGCAGTTGCAAGGGGAATAGGCCAGCTGCTTGCCTCCCAGCACTCATCCTTTGTCTGGGGCATCATGTGTTCATCTGCTAACATGACAATTTCTGTTCAGCATGTGGAAGGTGGTGGCAGCAGCTTTACAGATGCTTCTTCTGGCTGTCAGGAGGTAAAGTTTTGTGGCCTGGTGCTGGAGTCAACGGCTGCCTGGACCTATTGCCTGATGAGGCAATTGGGGAATAGGCTGTACTGCAAAGGGTGAACTGGTAACAATCACAATGCAAATGGACACAACTAGTCATTCCCCCGTGTGTGTGGAATGCCTCAATTGACCCGGAAGGGGCTCCGGTGGGTCATCAGGAGGTTCACATCTCTTGCCTTCAGCCCTCTTCCTAATATTTACAATGTCCATTCTATAGTGTGTTTGGATAAAGTAATACAAAATCAATTTTCCTGCAAGTTTGCCATAGCACAGAGTTGGTGTTAGTGACAGCTTCCAAGGAGAATATTTTAGAATAATCACCTTCAGGCCCATTGCCTTTCAATTACCTCTAGGATTCAGGGCTCTGCTTATGTTGTGTTTGTCTAACAAAATTCTGCCCCACTTCCTTGTCAAGGGAAGTTGGATTTTGAAATTGACATCTGTGGCCATGAATAATGCCTCATCAGTGTTCAGTGCATAAGCAACAGTGAGAAGGGAGATCAGAAGATGGGAGCAACCTCAGAAGTAGGTCATAATAGGTTTTAACTGTGTGTAACTGGATGATTTGAGTGAGCCTTGGGAGTGAACACTCCACACCTTGCAGGATTTTCATTGAGCCACAAACAGCGGCTAGTTGTTAACAATATCTTGCTCAGTTCCAGGGAAGCTGCACAGTTGGTAAGGGTCCCTGTCATAACATCATGCAATGGGGAGAAAATCTACACCACACAACTGGGGCAAGTGGCAGAACCTACATGGCAGATGGTTGTTACCATTGTATTATTCAGTTCCACAGAAGCAACACCAGTGGGTAGGGGCATTGGGCACTGGGCAGGAAGCTCCACTATGCATATGTGCCATTGGAAGCTGGCGCTTTGGGATGTGCAGGACATCTGGGGTGGATCATTGTTGGTAAGGAGCTGCGGTTGCAGCAGGGTGCACTGGGTAAAAATTTACACCTCACACCGGGGACTTTTGGGGATGGTGTTTCAACATGTCCAGTGCTGGTTCAGAATGGCATATAGCTGCTGGTTGCTGATGATGTCTTATTTAGTTCCAGGAACATGGTGCAGCATTGGTCCCCAGATAATGGCACCCGCATGAGCAATGACTTGGCATGCCAGGCGGATACAGAAATGACAACACTGTGGTAGAACTCCCTACCACAATCATGCTATGGTTGCTCTGGCAGGAGCAGATCTCTTCTTGGTATGGGGGCAGCACCCAACATGGCCATGCTTTGGTTGGATAGGCTGCAGTGATGGCTGCATGGGCATCGACTTGGCTTGCCAGGCAGTGGCAGGGTCAAAGACACTGGGTTTGGGCTCCCAACCATGGGCGTGCATTGGTCAGTCTGGGTGGCACAGCACTTGGTATGAGTTGAGCACCTGTCACAGCCATGTTTCATCAGATTGGCTGTAGGGGCAGCCATGCACCTCAGCTGCAGGATGGTGGCATTCCAAAGCACACAGCTGGTGGTGGTCATTAGCCATTAGCAAGGTCTTCTTTGGTTTCAAGGCACTGGCACTGGACTGTTGGTATTTGTGGGCACAATATGGTTTGAGGGGCAGCATTGTATGCACCTGCATCAGGATGGGGGCAAGGACCTTGGTTTCGAGCAAGTTCTTCAAGTTAAGTGGTGTGGCCAGAGAGGTGGATGGTGGAACACCTGGTTGTCCATGGTTGCCTCCTGCACCACAGCACCCTGGGGGGCAGAGCTGTCTGACACACTTATCTTTGGCTGAGAGCTGTTCATGGCAGAGAGCTGCTCTCCCAGGAAAGGTTGATTTTGTGAGGCAAAAGGTGTTTGGCAGACTGGGCAAGGCTGTGGAGGCCATGGGGGGCATCTGGATTTGTCACCTGGACATTTCTCATAGGTGGGAGACCCTGTCCTGGTCCAACGGGGTGTATCTGTCATCATGGGGCATGGACATTGGGATGCATGGAATTTGACACTCCCTCCTGTCTTGGCTGCAGCTGTAGGAGTATTGGTGGAACCAGGTGGGGGGGTCCTGCCCAGTTCTTGTGGCGGTAACAGCATGGTGCTGGATCCATTTACGGAAATTGGCATATGTGCCATTTTACTGGATATGGGGGCCACTCTCAAGGGGACTTGGTGTGAGGGCTGCTGGGAGCAAACCTGCTCATGGACTACCAGTGATCACCCTCATGACCAGATGGCAGGGGAGTCTGTGTGAGCTCCAGCAACCTGCCATCCCACAGTTCAACACCCATGCTGGCTGGGTGGGTGATGGGTATATCAGCTGGCATGGGGCCAGCTGATACATGGGATCCATTGCACTCATGCTGTGCCAATGCTTCTTACAGCTGTAGCCAATAAAGTTGTGGCCAGTTTACTCAACTTATTTTCCAAATCTGTTGTTTGTGTGTGGTTATTCCAAAATGGATTGTATCCAGCAGGCGGAACCTTCCCCTCCTCCATAAGAGCTGAAGCCTGCAATTATTCTTCATCAGAATCATTTTTCAGTTTCTTGTATCTAATAATGATAATGTATTCAAGAAAATGTTGATAGTAAATTAATTATGTCTTCCATGGTAGATCAAATGAAAAGGTAAATAATCCTAAATAAGAGTTAAACTGGTCTTAATGTACTCAAGTTCTGATGCAGGAGAGAAGATATTTTGCAACAGTTTAATTTGAGTATTTACAAAAAATAAATAGGATAGAAACATGCATAGCTTGACCAATAGGAAAAAAGCAATATTCTAAGCAAATTATGCTGTGGACTGATTTGCCCTGGCCACAGTTTAGTCATATAAAGCATGAAGCTCCATTGGCTACAAAGAAAATAGAGCAGCCAATCAGAGGAGGCTGGGCACCTGTTTTGCCCTGCTGCTCCCTCTCACCTTCCACCTTTTAACCAGTTGTTGCTGCCACACAGTGATTATGTGCTAATGCTCCTTATTAAGCAGGACTTAATTCACTGGTAAAATAAGAACCCTGCATTCTTTCCAGCATAAAACAGTGTGAAGCAGTTTAGAAGGAAATTCCTTCAGATAAGTCTGTAGTGACCTATAACAGCTTCTGACCATTTCACACAAAAAGGTAGTAGCAGGGGTTAGTAGTCTATTATTTTTTAAGTATAGAGCATTCACTCTAGAAGAGCTTGGGAAAATGCCATCTGCAGAACAAGCCGGAGCCAGATGCAACAATTAAAAGGTACTTCATCCCTAATGTATAACCCCCAGTTTGTGGTATCCTTAGTCAGGCATGTAGAAAGAAAGCTGAATTGGTTCTTTTGTCATTTTAAAAAGCCTGAGATAGCTAATTCAATAGTGGTGTTAAAACAAGTTGAATGAAGAAGAATTCCACCAATAGTTGGTTCCAATTGGAATTACATTTGCAGATATAATTCTCTACCACCACCCTGTTAGGAGGGAATTCATAAGGGAAGCACTTCTTGCACCATAGAATATTTATGTATCTAATTCTGAACCTGGCCTCAGAAGTATGGATCAGAACATCTGCACAATGAGACCAGGGACACACAAGTGAGATATTTCTGGAAACTTGGGAAGCACCCAGATTTGTGGCAAAATCTTAAAAAAAAAAAAGACAGGGAATTAATTTAAAAAATGCTGATATCTCACAAGACTTCCATGCAAAATCTTAGCAGCCTTTTTGAATTTCCTAGGCGATCTTAACTGGCTGCTGCCATTCCACTTTGAAACTGGAGGTGTGCTGGGGAGGGAAGAGGAAGGTGGGAAGAAGAAGAAGAGAAAGAGCCGCATTTATACCCTGCCCTTCACTTGGAGCGTCAGAGCAGCTTTCCTCTCCCTACAACAAACACCCTGTGAGGTAGGTGGGGATGAGAGAGCTCTTTTGAGGACTACTCTTGAGAGAACAGCTCTGAGAGAACTGTGACTGACTCAAGGTCACCCAGCTGGCTGCATGTGGAGGAGTGGGGACTCAAACCTGGTTCTCATGATTAGAGTCTGCTGCTCTTAACCACTACACCAAACTGGAGCTGATGGAGAAAATGGGGGCTGGAAGATGACAAGAAGCAGGGAAAGGAAAGATGCTGCAGGGAGCGGTATAAAGGGAAGGGAAGTGGAGATTGCATGGGAAGAAAGACTGGTCTGGCATGGCAATGGGACTTCCCTCTCCCCACATGTCCTTGCAGGTTCTCCACTTATCCATACATTTTAAGCAGATAAAATAACTTATCTGAACAATTAATGGTGCCAGAGTAACACCTTGCTAAGCCCGTTGACTTCAATAGACTTAGAAGAATGTAAATCTGCAACACTAAGCACACTTACTTGGGAGTAAATTCCATTGATTTCAATTGGACTTCTCAGTAAATTATTGCACAATTCTTACTTGAGACTAGGCACAGAGAAGCATGAACTACTGTGTGAGTAAGCTTTTACCTTCTTTTCCTGGATCCTCAAGTAGAAGGTGATGTGTCTGATTTTCTTATGTGCGGGGAGGGGGGAGCCTGTGGGTGTGGGGAACTGAAGCGCTTGGGGCTCTTTAGCTTGGAGAAATGATGGCTGAGGGATGACATGATCGATGTTTATAAGATTATACATGGGATAGAGCAGGTAGAGAAAGAGGTACTTTTCTCCCTTTCTCATAATACAAGAACTCGTGGGCACTCAATGAAATTGCTGAGCAGTCGTGTTAGAACAAATAAAAGGAAGTACTTCTTCACCCAAAGAGTGATTAACACATGGCATTCACTGCGACAGGAGGTGGTAGCAGCTACAAGCATGGAATTAGATAAACAGATGGAGCAGAGGTCCATCAGTGACTATTAGCCACAAGGTGTAGATAGGAACTCTCAGTCTGGGGCAAGTGATGCACTGTATTCTTGGTACTTGGGGGAGGGGCAACAGCGGTAAGGCTTCTAGTGTCCTGGCCCCACTGCTGGACCTCCTGATGGCATTTTGTGTGACAGAGTGTTGGACTGGATGGGCCATTGGCCTGATCCAACATTGACTTCTCTTATGTTCTTATGTTCTTAACCCAGGGAGCGGTGGCGCAGGCAACTAATGCCTGCTAGTAACATCTATGAACAGCCATTACGGCTGTTCGAATCCCACCGCGGCCAGGGTGAGCACCTGGCCCAAGTCCCAGCTCCCGTCTACCCAGTGGTTCGAAAGCTGCTAAAATAACAACAATAGCAAGTAGATAAAATGGGTACCTGTCTTAGATGACAGGGAGCACCCCCCCCCTTGCGGGGGTTGTGGAGCTGCCGGTAACAAGGCAGGCGGAATGAAGGCGGCAAAAGATGGCAAGAGCTCCAGGGGACGGCGAGAGACGGAAGGCGGAGCAGAGACGACGGCGCAAGGAGGACGTGAAGGTGCGGGCGCAGCGGAGTCAGGAAGACAGAGCCGGAGCTGCGCCGACGCAGAAACCACGCGCCGAGGGATCTGCGAACGCGGAGCTGAGCCGACCCAGGATGAAACTGACAAAGAAACTGACGAAACTGACAAGAACAAGAACACTGCTCTCCACAGGGTGCTGGTAGGGCAGTCCCTTCCCAAACAGCTATGTGGCCTTAGTTAAAGGATTCAATGAGTAACTGTAAGCCGCTCAGAGACCCCTTCGGGGGTTCGAGCGGGATATAAATTGAAGATATAAATAAATAAATAAACCCTGTTCCTTGGTTAGTAAAGTTCCAACAATACAACCCTACCTTCAGAAGTTAGTTGCAGCCATATAGAACTCTCAGACAGATACGCTAAACTGTATGGGGAAATGTCTTTATAGTAACAGGAATGCTAGAGGTTTATTTACCAGTCCCAAAAACTATGCATACAAAGTGTTATGTAAGTAGACTGCACCACTGATTTTAGTACCAAGGATAATTCTGTGAAATATGCTATACTCATCACCTGCAAGTGGACATTAAAGGCTGGGTTGTCATAGCAATTACATGTGTAATGTCCTACTGCTAGGATAGGCTACAAAGCCTGTTCTTTACCATGTCTCATGACAGAATCCATCTACCTTTAACAAAGCACTTTAGTTTAGTGCAGTAGTTTAGTCTACTGCAGTGACATTCAGTGGCTCAGGAGCCACATGTAATTCTTTTGATATGTCACCTACGGCTCTTCTGAGCAACATTCTTCAATTTCAGAAAAGTATGCCAGACCCTTGTCCAGTTGTTTTTCACCTCGAAACAGCTGCTACTGAAGGAATGGTAAGCTGTGAGGCTCCCTGAGGTGCAGGCCTCTTGCCAGGGATAGAAATAAATGTGGCTTGTTTGGTTGACAGAAATTGAAAACATGGCTCTCTGCAAGTACCACTGGTCTATTAGAACTACCAAGACCAGCAAAAATCTGTGCAGTGGTGAGAACTTCAAATTTGGGAGTTGGGCAAAGGTGAACAGTTTTGCTTCACTTGCCAGAGATAGGTTGTTAACTATGGAATAAGCCATTGCTTCTGCCAATGCAGCTATCACATGCAGCCATCATACAAAAAGGCTATCACAAAGGTTTCAGAAAGATGGAAGTGGTTTCATGGAATAAGACACTCTCAGTGCCATTCAGAGTTCCTTCTTGATTTCAGAGGACTTAAGAGGGATGTAAAGCTGCTTAGAAGGACACTTTCTGGTGCCTTTTTGATCCTAATATATTTTTTTTAAAAAAAATCTATGTGACAGATTGTTCCACTAACTATTGCTCTAGGCATATTTTATCAGATGATTTCTTTTTGTCTATAGCTTCTGTCACTGAGCAATTAGTCTGAGCCAGAGAGCAGAGGCAAAGCCACAAGGAAACAGCTGTGGTTATTGATGACGTTCTCATTTATTTAGTAGACAGAATTTAGATTGGGAAATTATTATCTGGATTTGTCTGCCTCCATCAAATCACATATTATCTGCATTCTGCCATTGGCAATAGGTCTGCTGTTGGCCTCAGTGTGATATTAATTGTATTTTGTTTTATTTGGCTTAGTTTATTCCCAACTTATTGTCTGAAGTAAAACCAGCGTCGGAGGTTAGGAGTTTGGGAGTGCTCCTGGATCCTGCCTTAACTATGGAGGACCAGGTGGCAGCCACTGCCAAATTGGCCTTTTACCATCTTTGGCTGATTTGGCAGTTGGTTCTTTTCCTCAACCACGATGACCTGGCTACAGTGATCCATTTGATGGTCACCTCAAGGTTAGACTACTGCAATGCTCTCTACATGGGGCTGCCTTTGTCGCAAATCTGGAGGCTGCAGCTAGTGTAGAATGCTGTGGCCAGACTGTTGGTGGGCGCCCCTAGGTGGAAGCACACCCAGCGTGTGTTGAAAGCACTGCACTGGCTGCCTATAGCATACTGGATTCACTTCAAAGCGCTGGTGCTTACCTTTAAAGCCCTATATGGCCAGGGACAACATACCTGAGGGGCCACCTTTCCCCACATATGCCCCAAAGAGCACTTCAGTTGGAGGCACAACATCCCCTGGTGACCCCAGGCCCCAGGGAGGCCAGGCTTGCTGCAACTAGGGCCAGGTCCTTCTCAGTGGCGGCTCCTACCTGGTGGAATGAGCTCCCAGAGGAGATCAGGGCCCTGCAGGACCTTTTACAGTTCCACAGGGCCTGTAAGACGGAGCTCTTCCGCCATGCTTTTGAGTAGGAGCCACCACTACCACCACTAGCACTACTGCTACCACTACCACTACCAGCACCACCATTGGTAGATCAGTGCGGTGGCCCCATGAAGAACAACCACGACATTGCTGTGGTCAGTACCACTGGGTGGGGTCGAGTAACAAGTATGGGTTTTAATCCCCTTATTGTTATGTAAGATTCGGGGGATTCCATCTTGTAAATGTGATTCCATCTTGTTAGATTTTCATTGTAACTACTGAGCACTTTAATGTTGATTGTTTTATCCTGTTTTTATGCTGCTTTACCTGTAGGCACTTGGTGCCCTATTGTAAGCCACCCTCAGCCCACTTGTGGGGAGGGTGGGGTAGAAATGCGATAAAATAAATAAATAAATAAATATTTCTCTGGTATTAGATTCCCCATTCATTCCTCACTTACAAATCAGAAAATGAAATAGATTTGATATCTTCTATCTCTGTACTAAAGACATTCACTTAACAAGAAGTCCAGTTTATTTCAAGAGAATCCATTTGCAAATGCTTAAGTTCAGATTCAAGCCTTGAGCTGGCTTCCTATGCACACTTACCTGGGATAAGCCCCCTTAAATAGACCACATTAGGATTCTCAATAGACTTGTTTAGGATTGCTCTATTACAGTAAATCGTAAGCACATTAAGCAGGGAGCAAGCCCCATTGGCCCTGACTTGGATGGTCCAGGCTAGCCCAATCTCATCAGATTTCAGAAACTTAGCAGGGTTGGCTATAGATACAATTTGGATGGGAGACCACCAAGGAAATCCAGGGTTGCTACACAGAGGCAGCCAATGGCAAACCACCTCTGAACATCTCTTGCCTTATTCTAGCATAAACCATGGATTAGAGTCTACTTTGTTCATTGATTTATACTAGAATAAAAACTTGTTAGTCTTTATCACAAGACTCCTCTTTAATTTAACTACAACAAATCAAAAAGTAATAGGAACATAAGAGAAGCCAAAGTTGGATCAGGCCAATGGCCCATCCAGTCCAACACTCTGTCACACAGGGGCCAAAAATACCACTCTAGAAGCCCTCCCACTGTTGCCCCCCCAAGCATTAAGAATATAGAGCATCACTTGCCCCAGACCAAGATTTCCTATCTATAACTTTGTGGCTAATAGTCACTGATGGACCTCTGCTCCATATGTTTATCTAATTCCCTCTTGAAGCCGTCTATGCTTGTAGCCGCCACCACCTCCTGTCGCAGTGAATTCCATCACTCTTTGGGTGTACTTCCTTTTATCCATTCTAACCTGACTGCTCAGCAATTTCATTGAGTGTCCATGAGTTCTTGTATTGTGAGAAAGGGAGAAAAGTACTTCTTTCTCTTTGAAGGTCTTCTTACATGGACTGACTTTTCTGAATACTGGCTGAGTTCGGACTGGCAATTTGCCCCACTATAGCCACGTTCCAGCCACGTTTCCCAAGCAGATTAAGGGGAGCGTTCACACAGGCACATCTGCCTGGCGTTCTCCACCCATAGACAGCCCGTGCTGTTCCACTTCGCTCCTGCGTTTAAAAGATATCTGTTACAAGTGGTAGCAAATCCCGGAGAGTGCCTTTATCCCATGTCAGTCCGCTTCCCAGAAGTGTGAACACTCAGCTGAAAAGCTGGGAGCAACCCGCGTTGCTCCTGGCACATATGATTGGCGCGTATGATAGGGTGTGCTCCGCTCTACCGCCCAATGCAGTGCCAGCACAATGGGATCCTCCCCAAATCGGCTGGATGCCTATGTGTGTATGAGCACATATGATTTACCAGGAAAAAGCCATTTACAGCTGCACCTCTGGGCCAGCAATCTGAACGCTCCTGCGCGCCTCCTCCCAGTATACTCCCACATCAGTCAGCCCTATGTGACCGGGAAAACCTGGAACAGTTTGTTTGGGGGCTTTTTTGTCACAACTGTCTCCCGCTGCAAACTGCCAGTCTGAATTCAGCCACTGTTAGACTGAATGAGAGTTCCCTCAAACTTCCAATAAGCAGATTTTTAGTCCTGTGTTTGAAGGAATACATGAACCAAAGCTAAGTCTACTCAAATATGACAGGGTGTATAATAGTATTGCCTTTGATTTTGAATTTTTTTCAGATTTTGGACTGCTTTTTCAGAAGATCCAAATTCAGAGCCTTATTTTACAAAGATGTTTTCCATTCATATTGGCAAATGGCAAGTTCTCACTTTGCAGAGGAACCACTTCTGATAGCAATGATTATGCCTCAAAGCTTGTTATTTGAGTAAATTTATTTCAATGGATCAAGTAGTGGCTTAGTCACTGAGGATTTTCTTTCAAGATCCAGCTCCTTCAGCCATAGAAATAGGGACTATAATATTTGCCTGAGGGAATAAATGCAAAATGTAATTCACATTTTAAAAAAACACAAAAAACATCTGCATTCTTATTATTGATCAGAATGTACCATAAAGCTACAGTTCTATGTATGTTGATATGGGGGTAAATTCTATTGAAGTCAACAGTATGTAAGTAAGCATGTATGGAATGTGCTATAAAACATCTAGATAAATTTTGTCAAATTTAAAGAAGGGCATTTCAAGATTTTTTTAATATTTGAAAGCAGATTAAGTTTCACTTTAGAGAGGATTATACTGTACAGTTTTTAAAGTTTAAACTTTAAAAAAAATGGTCTTAACTTGGCTGAATGTAATAGATTAAAAACTTGTCAGATTCTTTGAATTGCACCTGTAACTAAAGTATGCTTCTGTCTTTTATTTCATACCTCTCAGAGTATTTGATTTTAGGATGAAATTGAAATTGGATTCCTAAAAATGTATAATGCAGTCAGTTCGGGAAAATTGCATAATATGCAGCTGCTTAAACTACTTATCATCCACGTTCGAGTGAATATTTATATGTCTTTTTATTCAAAAAAGTACATTTTGTATTCCATTTCAGACTTTAGCTTGATGTTGGGTCTTCACTGTCAGTGAATGATATCAGTAATGTCTATTATCTTTCTCTGCTTTCCCTTTTCTCTTCTTGAAGTGCGTATCTGTAGATGACTGTAACAAGAATGTTGGCATTTCAGTAATGAATGTTCTTAGTAATACAAAAATATGGAGTGAATACAAAAGATCAACTTCAGATACGCTAAAAAGCTATTAATGGAAGCTGATCTTGAAAATGCATGTAGTAAAGAGGATGCATAAAACAGCCTGTATGTGGGAAAGGTGGGGAATATGGGTCAAATCTGTCCTCTCTCTGATATATTGGCATATACTGCTGCTTTAAAGTCAGCTCTCAGAAATCGTTTCGCAAAGAAAGAATTGTAAGATGAATAGGATGGAGTCCTGTTTGGCTGGAGCCTGTTGAAAGCTTCTAATTATTGCTCAGTGTTCCACATGTAATAACTGAGCTTATTTGACAGGATACCAAAGGGGTAGCCATGTTAGTCCGTCACAGCAAATTAAAACAAAAATCCAGTGTCAGATCAGAAAAGCCCCAGGTGCCATCCCCAGTCTCTACCTGGTAAAGCAACCCTTCCCTTTGCTTGCAGGGTTTATCAGTTTCTTTCTTGGTAACTGTTGCCACCAACAAATCTGTAAAAGTATCTCTTGAAAGATGTCCTTTTACATCTAGCACTTGACAGGAGTCAACTTTTCTTGTTATTTTCCTCATAAGGGTTGCAAGCAGTTAAGCCCCTGTAGCTGTGCCTGTAAGAGTCACCATGGCACAGGAAAACCTAATGAAGTCAGGGGACATATATAAACATCCAAAGACTCCTTGAAGGCTTTACCACTGTTGCTACAATCTGAGGCTGAGTTCAGACTGGCAGTTTGAAGTGGGAGCCAGTCATGGCAAAAAAGCCCTGGAACAAACTGTTCCAGGTTTTCCTGGTCACACTGCGCCGACTGATGCGGGAGCATACCAGGAGGAGGTGAGTGGGAGCATTCAGACTGCTGGCCTGGAGGTGTGGCTGTAAATGGCTTTTCCCTGGTAATTTGGTTATGTGCACATGTGTGCATATGCATTCATGCACACATGTGCATCCAGCCGATTTGGGGAGGATCCCGTTGCGCCAGCACCACATTGGGCAGTAGAGCAGAGCACAGCCAATCATATCGCTGCTGCCTTATGCACAACGCGGGTTGCTCCCAGCTTTTCGGGTTGGCATGCACACTTCCTGGCAGTGGAATGAAGCAGGATAAATGGGCTCTCAGGGATTTGCTACTGCTTTCACCAGGTATCTTTTAAACATGGGAGCGAAGCAGAACAGCATGGGTTGACTATGGGTGGGGAACACCAGGCAGATGTACCTGTGTGAACGCCTCCTTTAATCTGCTTGTGAAACGTGGCTGAAACGTGGCTATAGGGGGAAAACTGCCAGTCTGAACTCAGCCTGAATGTCACCGCTATAGCACCAGACAATGGAGACTGGAAGCCCAGCCTGCTGTAAATTATTGATGACCAGCTTCAACCAGCTTCAAGTACTTGTAACTGCAGCAATCGCCATCCCACCTCACTCTATTTTGCTTCTGAATCACACCCCCAGCACAATTTGATTTCCAGTACCCTGAAAACTGGCCACACTGAATAAGCAGATTCCAAAGATCCTCCCAAACTTATAACCTGGATCAGTAGCCAGAGGAAGAACAAATAATCTCTGTCTTACATGAAATGCAATCAATATAGAAGAAGAAACATAATTTTACCTAGGAAAACTAATGGAAGCCCCAATGAAAAAGTTTGAAACCATCCAAGAAGTGCTCCTAGCTCCTGCCACCTTCCACTAGTCACTATTTCTTCTCCCTGTTTCCTTCTCATCTAGTCAGGTATAGGCTGCTCAGCTGGGTAGGAAAGGAAAGAGCCTCATGAAACCAGTGGCAGTGGCATTTCACCTTTTCAGTAGCTAAATAATGCCATTCAGCTTCAATGTTGGTAACGAGCCAAAGACTAACCAGACATACATGACAGGTGTTCCTGTTAATGTAGGCTTGCTTTAGAAACGTCAGTCCATCAAATCCCGATTCCTTGTCTCTAAATCTGAAATAATAGCTAACAAAAGACACATTGTAAGATGCTTTGTACATTTAAAATTGTCATAGAAATTGGTAAACAAACTACAATAGCTACTGTGCCCAACAAAGAAAAGTAATCTATTGTACTTTCATATACTCCAGTGAATCAATTTTGGGCTATAAACTGAGGAATTTTGAACTGCATTCCACTTTGTACATTAGAACCTAAGTCGACTACATTCCTGTTACAGCATTTCTTTATGTGCAAAAAAATTAGTAAGATTTTGAATGTGAACCCTCAGTACTTCAGCGTAAGAAGACTGAGAGAACATTTTTGGTAACAATCATTGTATTAGTTACAGAATTATTTTGACATTTTCCCTGCTTCTGTGGAGTTCATCTTTCTCTTATTTCACAATGCTTTTATCTCCTTTCTCACTTTACATGCACAAAAGAACCCATCACTCAAGAGTTGACTGCAGGAAGAGATAACCTTCTCCTCATGCTTAAAGGTGGCACATTGACTATTTGTTCAACTGATTAAAGGAGGATGAATAAACAATAGTGTCAGTTAACAAACCCTGATAGTTCTTAACTTGACCTTGTGCAAATGCCCAGTCCTGTGTTGCAGGTGACTTTTAACACTGTGGCAAAGCTGACTTAAGTAGATCAAACGGTTACTGCAGGAAAACTCTGTAAAAGGTCCAGTTGGAATAGATTCTCTTAAATGAAGTTGTATTTTACTTCGTAAAGGATGTGCTCTTGGCATTTGTTGTTTTCATTTTGGGCTCTGTTCCAGCAGTCTAGTCACAATAATGGTGTTCTAGTGATTTTAGGTGTCTGATAAAACATTGCAAAGAATGAAAATGAAAGCTCCCTACTGCAGGTGTTTACTTTTTTACTGAAAATCAGAGAGGAAATCTTCCAATACATGCTGTTTTGACTATTAGATTCCATATTATAAGCCCTAAAGGTTTATAATGAAATATATTTAGTGTAATTTTCAGCCTAGACATATATGTTTGCACATTTCTTTGTCTGGTAATATATGCACAATAATGTACAATTTGGCAGTGGCATTGATCAGCAGTGGCAATGCAATGAGGATTTGTTACCATTTCAGCTATTTCCAGTGAACCAAAGAGTAGATTTTTAAAAGCAACTATATTGGCACATATGCATTGAACTGAGTCATCCACTCAACTTTTCCAGCCTTAAACAAGTAACTCTCCCATACTCAACAACAGTCTAGGATCCTATTCAAAAGTACAGCCAGGAAAACTTGCAGTCCTTGTGTACATTGTCCATGTGGAAGCACTCATATGACAGGGAACTTTGTAATTTTTCTCTTACAGGTGGGAAAGTAGATGGAGGCAACAGGTTAAGTGCCACTTCAGTCAGACTCCAGCTGAGTTCAGACTGGCGGTTTGCCCCACTATAACCACGTTTCAGCCACGTTTCACAAGCCAATTAAAGGGGGTGCATCTGCCTGGCGTTCCCCACCTGTAGTCAACTTGTGCTGTTCCGCTTCGCTCCCACGTTTAAAAGATACCTGGTGAAAGTGGTAGCAAATCCCTAAGAGCCCATTTATCCCGCTTCATTCCACTGCCGGGAAGTGTGAACGCCAACCCGAAAAGCCGGGAGCAACCCATGTTGTGCATAAGACAGCAGCGGTATGATTGGCTGTGCTCCACTCTACTGCCCAATGTGGTGCTGGCACAACAGGATCCTCTCCAAATTGGCCGGATGCGCACATGTGCACATAGGCAAATTACCAGGGAAAACCCGTTTACAGCCGTGCCTCGAGGCCAGCAGTCTGAAAGCTCCCGCACGCCTCCTCCCAGTATGCTCCTGCATCAATCGCCGCAGTGTGACCTGGAAAACCCAGAACAGTTTGTTCTGGGGCTTTTTTTTGCCACGACTGGCTCCTGCTTCAAATTGCCAGTCTGAACTCAGCCTCCGAGTTTCCTATGGGGGCACTTCAGTATAAAATAGCTGCTAGGAGGCTGATCAATTTTGTCCAAGCCAATCATGTAGTTTTGTCCTCACAAACATTCACAATTCAAGCAACAGCAGAAAACCAGCCTTATCCCACTGAATAGATGAAGATGGACTGCGACTTTCATGACTGAATACTGAGGTACTTGAGGATTAGTGTGGTTATACCTAAGGCTCTTGCAAAAGATCAAAATCTAGGAAACTTGGTTCAGCAGCCATTTTAAGGAATATGAAAGCAAGGATCAGATATAAGCAAGGATAATTTGCACTGCAGGTCTCCCCCTCCCAGTTGTTGTTCTTATCATAGCTAAAGACATTGAAATCACTTTTCTGCAGTTTAACTGTTATTTAACAGTACTTTCATACATGTATCTGGCTATGTAGAAGGGATTACCATACAGAAAGAGAAAGATGTTACTATGCACATAAAAATGCTCTCAAAGACATATGTTTATGATCCTTTCCAGCCAGGTGTTTCAGATTTGTATCTGACTAATCACAAATATTTCATGGATGTATGTCACTAGCTACATTCCAACTAGTTCCATGCATATAATTAAAGAAAAATTATTGACGCCGTTACTTTTCAAGTAACTGTAAGAACTGCAAGACCATACAATTGAAATGTAGCTGATTTTCAATAGTGCATTACCTGGCCATGATATAAAATGAACAAGTACATAAATGATCAGTATTCACCAAGAACAGGTAACTGAGCAGCTATAAAGCTGAGAACTATCAATTCTGCAGACACAAATACACTGGTTACTTTCCAAGCCCTATATTCCTAGGACTTATGTGGCCATAATTACTAGACCCTCCATATTGCATTACACCTGAAAATCATAGGAATTAACTGCAATATAATGCCATTTCATAAGGGGACAGCTAGGTCTCCTGGAGAAGGAGGAGGAGGAGGAGGAGATTGGATTTATACCCCGCCCTTCACTTGGAGTCTCAGAGTGGCTTATAAAATCCTTTCCCTTCCCCTCCACACAACAGACACCCTGTGAGGTAGGTGGGGCTGCAAGAGCTCTTTCAAAAACTGCCCTTTCAAGGACAGCTCTTGTCAGAACTATGGCTTGCCCAAGGTCATCCAGCAGCTGCAAGTGGTGGAGTAGGGAATCAAACCCGGTTCTCCCAGATTAGAGTCCACACACTTAACCACTATACCAAACTGGCTCTCATATCTCTTAACTAAGGTCTTGTCTTGTGACTCCATGGGATCTCCTGGCATCCAGGCCAAAATGAACCACTGGTGCTTGTGGGATAAAAATCTTACATTTCATCCCCCTAAAGAACATCCTTTACAGTACAGATCTTCCCCATAAACGAATCAAAGCCTTATTCAGTGTAATAACTGTCTTCTACCCCAGTAGATTCATGGTAATATCAAGCCAAGTGATTGGTTTTCTTATATTTGGTTTGGATCAGAGTCATATGAGGAGGCCCAGGTGGAATCTTTGTCCGGGGGCCCAAGGTGGCTCCCAGCAGCCCTGATCTCAGCCCAGTTCCCTCCAGTCCCAGTCTCCAGCTCTCTTGTTCATTCTCTCTTCCTCTCTTTGTTGGAGTCTTGCTCTGTCTGCCGACAACACAATCTCCATCTTTTTTCCCTTTCAGTCCAGGGGATCGTGCTGCTTCCGTGAGCCTCAACTGATGCACCCTTGAAACCACATTCTATGCCTTTCCACCTCTCCTCCTTTCACTCCTTACTTCAAACCCAATTCCTCTCTCCTGGTGACTTGCAATACACATTTCCCCTCCCCCCTCCTTCTCTTTTGCCCTCCCCCCGACATACATCCATGGGTGGACTTTCCTTGAACTGATCATGGCCTAGCCATCTAGCATAACATACTTCCATTAGAAACTGTTCAATTGATTTTCATTTTGTGTGATTAAATCACTTCTTTAAATTGGATTTTCTGATTTTATACTGTATTGCATTACATTGCATTCTGTCTTCACCTCTTGCTTCTCTGTCATTATTTAATAAAGATAAATCTAGCTTAATTTAATAGTCTCTCTCTCTTTTGTTCCTATTTCCCCTAATATCACCCCAAGCACATGCCTGTGTATGCACACAGACTTAAGATCCCATACTGGTGTTGACACATCTATGGGTAAAGGACATTCATGTGTATTCCCCCCAAGCATCCCAGGTAGCATACATGAAATACTGCCATATTTAAATTTTAAAAATCATCAGTGTCGTTGTCTGGTAGCTAAATTAGATTGAAAACTGAGAACAAGATAAGACTGATTTTCAAATATTTTATCTTCAGAATTTGAATTATTGCTGGATGGTATTAAATGGTTTCATTAAGAAAAAAAAATCTTGAAACTAAAGACAACATACAAAGTAAAAACACTGTTTAGCAAACTCTTCTTTAGAATAATTTCCTCCTTCTTTGATTTCCCTTTACCATAAAAGAAAAGAAAACAAAGATTTTTAAAAAGCTCCCTGGTCACCTATTTTCCTGTTACAGGAACTGCTGTGGTCGCTCAAGCAAAGAGTTAATTTCTTGATAGGTAATTAAATACTCAGTGAACAGGATAAATTTATAACTAAGAGAGTTATTAAAAGCAAATTATTGATACTCTATCTTCTCTAATGGTGCCATCTTCAGAGTCAGTTTTGTGTGTTTTCTTTAAGATGCCATATGTGTAGATGCTGTTGTTACTGATTCTAGCATTATGGCTCCATAAACATAACATAAGTCAGATCTAGGTGGGCAGCTGTGTTGGTCTGAAGCATTAGGAAATCCTCTGTATTTTAGTGTATTTATTTTTTGGAATAGTATATTGGAATAGTGAATATAATACAATGAATACTGGAATATATTTCTCTGACATAACATTGCACTCCACCTTTAAGAAAAGGATGTTGTTAGTTAACTCCATGCTTGAAAGGAGACAAATGGAGCATAACAACAGAGTCACAGTTTATTACTCTTAGAAGGATACTTTTACACATCTATCTCCTATTTTGACATATTTATTACTTCACTGTTCCCTCCCACTAAATCCAACCAAATCATGACCAATGAACTTAGTTTGTTATTATTGTTTAGTCTTTGCATATGTCAAAACATCTTCATTAAGTTGTATGCTAATTTGCTGTTCACCTGTGTAGAGGATGCACATGAAAGTTCATATTTGAATAAACCTTTGTTGGTCTTAAAGGTGCCACTGGACTCAAAATTTGTTATACCATAGTCCTTTCCATACTAGACCTTAAATCCTGATTCAGCCTTGTCCCCGAACTTACATTCTACACTACATGCGAGTTCACCCCTGTGATTATCTTGGGGTATTTTTTGTTTCCACATTACACTACACACATTACCAGTTTCACCCCACACTTGTCCCAGGATAAAGGGATGCTGTTATAACCAATGATAAATGAAAAGTATTGTGTTGCGAGTTGAACTCTGATAAAACCAGGGATGAGAGCCAAGTGCGGTCAAGGAAACTGTGAGACAAGGAAACTGTCCATTGTTTCACAGAAACTACATGTTTATACTTTTGATCTGCAGAAGACACTGAGACCATTATGAAGGATTTTTTCTCTAATACTTCCAAGATAACTGTTATTGCTTTAGCTTAAGAACATCTGCCATATTTTACAAGTGTGCTAACTGCAAAAACACAAGTATGACCTTAGGTAAAGTCTGCAAGGTTTTAGTGGTTTGTTCATCAGAATTGCTTATTAGTTGTAAGGCACAAATATCCTCATTAAAAATATACTGTATCTTTTCTGGGCTCATTACAAAAGACTATTATGCTGTAGAAGCTACTGAAAACTAATATGTGTTGAGGGGGTATCCAACAGATATGGAGTGTCATCCTAAGCATAGTTACAGCCTTCTAAGCCTATTGATTTCTAAGCCCATTGAAGGTTATAACTCTGCTTTTGATGGCAGTGTTAGATTAATAGCTCCTAGTGACAATGACACCTGAGTATGCATAGTGCTCTTCTTTTTCTTCAGATGTGGAAAAGAGGGATTCAAAGGTTATAAACCTTGCAGAGAAGAATGTGTTTTTCATGTTGTTTCCTAAACACGAACACATACACACAGATCTTGGGTAAGAAATCTTCCACACTTATTTCCCTGTTGCAGAGAGAGCAATTTCAGTCTGTCAGATCACAGTTGAAAAGATTTGGGTCAGTTGCTACAAATGCATAAGGAAAGCAGACATAGTAAGAATGGGAATGAAATGCATTATTAATTGAGGAGTATGAACATAACTAAATTAAATGAGGCCAGTTGGGGGTAGATTCTATCAGCTATCCTCAAGGTTCTGTTCAGGTGAAATAAGCAACCTTAGTAAAGAAACCTGAATTCAGAAAGGCCTGTAGTATCATAAATCAATTCCCTTCCAGGGAAAGTTGGATATTAAGCTAATTCTCCTTTTTAAATCAATGGCAGTTGTTTATCACCCAGCCTATATCCCCCTGTTGCACTTACCCATTTTAGCCTATTGGCTCTTTGAAGTACCATTTTCCAGTTTGTAATGAGAGGTTTCCCACCTCAGGCATACTTTTCTCCTCCAATTACTCTTTATTCTGTTATCATAACCCTGGGTTCACTGGGAGTGGGCGAAAGAGTTGGGGCATTCCTTATAAGGAAAAAAGGTGCAATCTTCCCTGAGGGATTGGAGGAATTGAAGCTGCAGGTAGAATCACTCATCCCAGAAAAACTCTTTTCTATAAAACTGCTGTGACAGACAGTAAATGGTTTAACCTGATCTGAGAACTTTGAGTGAGGGGATTCAAAGGGAATTCTTGAGTTGAAGAGTGGCAGTTGAGAGCTGACAGTTAAGAACTGACTGTTAACTGGGAAAGAAGACTAAAAGGAGAGAGAGGATCAAGAAGGATCCCCATTCAAGCCTGAGGGAAATAGCTCTTAGAAAAGGGGGGCGATCTCTACCCAGTCTGAAGAAGAGGATCAAGAAGGATCCCAAGTTAGGGAAGTGGGAAGCTTAGCCCATCCCTAATGAGTCTGAGGGAAATAGCTCCTAAAAGATGGGGGTGATCCCTAGCCTGTGGATAAAGAAGGAACTTGTGGATAAGGAAGGAAATGGGAACCACCAACTTAAGCATCTGGGAGCTATCCTAAACAGGTCTACTCTGATTCTACTAAGGCCTATTCAATGGGGCTTACTCCCAGGAAAGTGCTCTTAGGATTATACTGGAAGAAGCTTACACTTGTGCAGAGACTGTCAAGAAATCTCACTGCTCAAGTTTTAAAGCCCTGTCTGAATAACAGTAACTTGTTTGTGACAAAGTATCTGTCATTTATTTGTATACAAAGTTACCTCATTCCTGTTGTCTCATAAGTCCTACACATCATTTCAACCTGACAATTTCCCCTCAAAGTTAAATAAAGCAGTTTGTTATTTTTGAACTACCACCAGCCTCTCATGTGCCATTATCAAAACATGACCACCCAAAAAAAAGGATTTTAGTCTCTCCCTTAGTTTCCTAGTCTGGGTCAGCTTCTAACAATATACATTCAATGACTGGGTGAGACAGCCAGAGAAAAACAAAAACAAAGAAGAAAAGGGGGAATGGGGCTGCTCAGCGAAAAAGAAGATAAGGGGAAATCCTGTGAGGGAGGGGGAAATCATTACAAATATATATTAATATTCTAGGGCTACCAGAGACTCCTGTAAAGAACAGGCATTCCAATGCATAGCAGAGTTGCAAGTTGATGCATCTTTAAGGGGCTGGCTAGACAGAAGTCAGAAAAACTGAGACCCAGGTCTGCTGAAATACAATAGGTCTGAATTGTTAAATGTTGCTTGTTATTGTATATACTTTATTATTGTTCCAGAGACTATGACTTTTGAAATTTGTTTATTGTTATTTTCATAAATGCAAGTGTCACAAGCTGGGATCACACTGTCATAGATGTGAACTCTCTCAGTTCTTTAATTTAAATATATTTATTTATTAAATTTGTATCCTGTCCTCCCTGCCATGGCAGGCTCAGGGCGGTTTACAATACACACACACACACACACACCAGAGTATGTTAAAACACAAAATTAAAATAAAATCACAATCACAGTACATAAAATCACAAATTTTCAGAACATAGATGTTAATAAGAGATGGCGGTGTTCTCTCAACATTGTAACAGTCGCCTACCACCATAGTCCAGGCTTCTGCCAGGCTATTGTTCGTCAAGTTCATGCTGATGTTGATGTTGGGGCCAGGGCCTTGATGCTAAAAGGCAGCACCCTAATTGAAAGCCTGGCGCAAGAGCTCCATTTTATAGGCCCTGGGGAACTGTAAATGGTCCCACAGGGCCCTGATGTTGTCCAAGAGCTTGTTACACCAGTAAGGGGCCACCACAGAAAAGGCCCTGGCCCTTGTTGTGGCCAGCCTGGCTTCTTTAGGGCCCAGGAGAGCCAGGCGGTTTTGGGATCCTGATCTTAGTGCTCTCTAGGGGACATGTGGGGAAAGGCGGTCCCTTAGGTAAGTAGATCCCTGACCATATAGGGCTTTAAAGTTAAGAACCTATTTTTCTTTGACTCAAATAGAAGTTGCATTATCTTGAGCTATACCTATACAGTCCTGTATCCTTCAGCCACAGAAAGGGATCACATTATTTCTTTACTTATTTAAACATTTTTATGCTGCCTGTCCACCCAACTTAGGGCTTCCAAGACAACAAACAATCAAATACATTAAAAACCAGCTTTAAAAATACACAGATATATAAAACAGTTAAAGCAACAATTAAGCCAAATACATAAAAAAATATTGGCATCTTTCTCTCCCTCTTTCAACATAATCCTTAGACAGAAGTCATCTAGACCCTTGATTCTAGGGCCATTGCAAACTCCACCACCCCCAAAATGTGTTCAAAATTTACATTTGTTTACTCCACCATTATCACAGGTGCTTTTAGAAGCAAGTACATTCAGTTGTATACTCTGTTTATGAGTCTGCACAGTTGGTGATAGTCATTGTTTGGCAGCATTTTTGACCACCTCCTTTTCCCTTACTTTCCACAGCCAGGAACTCCCCCTACCCACCCACCTCTGTGCTCCAACTAGATTTCCCAAAAATATGCACTTCCACAGCTAAGAAAGCTTTAGTCAAATATATTTCAAGTTCCTAGTCTCCTAGCTAGTCCCCCACATACCACTTAAGCTACTATAATTTGCTTTCCCAGTGTATGAAAATTGGAAGCAAAGCAGGGTTGGCCATGGTTAGTACTTTGATGGAAGACTGGGGTTGCTATGCAGAAGAAGGCAATTGCATGGGGTCACCAGTAGTTGGTTGCAACTTGACACATGAGGTTAGCCTTGACCTGGGTAGCCCAGGCTAGCTTGATCTTGTCAGATCTTGAAAGCTAAGCAAGGTTGGCCCTGGTTATATGGGAGATCATGAAGGAAGGCCAGGGTTGCCATACAGAGGAAGGCAATGGCAAAACACCTCTGTTCATTTCTTGCCTTGTGTTCCATCCCAACCAACCCATTAATACAGAAATAAAATTCACTAAGGTTTTCTTGTTCCTGTTCATCAGTGTACATACTGCCCATTGAACACAGTGAACAGCAGTAAGGCCTTCAGTTTGCTAGAGAAGCTAGAAAATCTGGGTAGTTTTAAACCTTGCTTGTGTTTAAAAATTAATCTATTAGGTTGCAATCCTATGCATACTTAGCTAGGAGTTAGTCCTATTTAACACAGTAGGAATTACTTCTGGATAAGTATGCATTGGATCATGCCACTTCCAAATAATTTTTTTAATCTCCAAAAGTACTCTGAAACAGCAGAAAGAAACCCTCCAGAGAGGTTTTGTGAAGTCCTTTCGCTTGCTGTTTCTTTTAAAGCAGGTAAGAGTCTAGCTACTATCAAAGACTGCCTGTTTGTGGAAGGTCTTGGAGAAAAAGCAAAAGGAAAAATTGATTCAAGAGTCCTAGAAAATCCTTTTAGTGCCTCCCAGAGCACACCACAGCTGTAGTTTCTCTGAGAAGAAAATATGAAGGAAAATTATATACATAAAGATAGAGCAGGTGGAGAAGACTTAATCCAATCACAAGAACACTTTTCTGAAAGAATGGCAGAAATATAAATTTAATGGTGTGGGAAGATTGTTCACCCTAGTAAGAGGTGTCTCCCACAAGTAATAAAGCTAGATTTAAGATTCCTTAGTATTCTTCTGAACTCCTGGCAGCTTTTACTCCATAATGAGCTTCCTGAGGCATTACCATACATAATGTATCAATGATCTCTGCTCATCCTTCCATTTAGTGCAATATGAAGGATTTGAAAAGTTCATCACAGGCTGTCTTGTAGTAGCAACAGAGGAGGCCAGACTTTTAAAAATGTGGATTGCTAAATCCCTCCCCCCACTCTCCATGTAAACTTTGCATCCATGTAAACTTTACATCTATCTCTTGTGCATGTAAATAGGCATTGCAGTTCCAAATGGAATGGTAAGACATGCCAACTTCAAAATTTTAAAAAGGAGTCTTTGGCAGTGGTTTTAGTTACCTTATTAACATGGTCACATGGTACAACAAGCTGTTAACTATTGAAATACCTAAACTGATTCTGAGTAGTTCACATTCATCACTCACGTATCAGCAATGAAGATACTTATGATGTATTCATGCTATAGTTTCTTATTGATGTTTGTAAATTTCAAATCATGGGTTTATCCATGACTTGGATGCCTATGGATCCATTCTTAAGATTAAGGTGCCTGGAAAAAATCATCTGATGTTGGCAAGATGTTTGAATTGGTAACATGAAGCAATCCTTACTGTGAGGAGGAGGAGGAGGAGGAGGAAGATTTATACCCCACCCTTCACTCAGAGTCTCACTCAGAGCAGCTAACAATCTCCTTCCCTTCCTCTCCCCACAACAGATGCCCTGTGAGCAGTGTTCCCTCTAAGCTGAGTTAGTGTGAGCTAGCTCACAGTTTTTTAGCCTCCAGCTCACAGATTGTTGTCTGAGCTCAGGAAGGATGGCTCCAGAGCAAACTAGTTTATGCAGTACCCAAATCATTCACTGACAACTTTAATGCCAGTAGCTCACAAAAGTAGAATTTTTGCTCACAAGACTCCATAGGTTAGAGGGAGCATTGCCTTTGAGGTAGGTGAGGCTGAAAGAGCTCTGAGAGAATGAATGGAGAGAATGAAACATAGAAGAGTATTTTTAAAAGTCTTGGGTGTCTTAGGAACCAGCCAATTCTGATCAAATAAATATTCTAAATTTGTATTTTTTTTTTAAAAAATGGTTGGCATGAAGTATGTCTGTTAACCTCTGTTAGTTTTGGAACAGAAAAGCAGAAAGAACAAATAGCCATGTTTAGACAGGTAATTCCCTTCCCCCAGCAAGTAAATGCTTAAAGAAGAAGGAACTGAATGTACTCCCAGAAACGTTTAATCAGCTTTCTTGCCCTTATACAAAGAATAATTGTTGCCTGACATCGCAATGCCACAATATTGTGCATAACTAATCCACTCTAGCTACATGACAATGTCCAAGTGAATCCCTTCTCCAAATCACTGATTTTGTATATTTGGGGGATGTCTATGAAGCTAGTTCAACAAAGATCATTCTCAACATATTTCCTATTGCTGAGGGAGCTATTTTTTAATTCCTGCATTTGCACATGCAGTTTGTACTGAGCAAGGCAACTTTTATAAATCTTCCATGCTGGATAAGAGAATGTTACATGCCATAAGCATGATTGTCTGTCAATATGCAATCAATAATTGCCCACAACAAGATTTTAGTGCCCTTCAGTTATTTTTCACCAATAAGGTAATATTTCAAACCCCGCAGTTCACACTACGGACAGTACTTAATTTAATTTACCAAGTTGTCCATGAACTTCATGGTTTCTAAGACCTACCCACTCAGCAAGCCCTATGTGACATCAGAGACTTTAAAGGAATGGTAGCTGAGCTTCCTGCCAATGTAAATCCACTATGACATCAGAAAGGGACTATGTGGGGCACTGAGACAAAAAATTAAGGAGATTGCAAAAGGGCAGAGATCCGGGGATCTTCTCTCATCCTGGGCATTGTGAACATGCTAACATTTTATAGTTAGAAAACAAAACTTTCAAGATGATTGCACTGGTTCTAAATTAACATAAATGAGTAATCACAAATTGTGACTAGTGAAGCAATATAATTAGATTCTAAACTCATTCAGGAAAATCTGTGTTCAATTGGAAATGTATTCTGAAGACTAATTTTGTCTTCTGTAAACTGTTTATTTTAAAAAAAATATCTTGATAGATTTTCACTTGTTTAAGAGCCTAATCAATCCTTTTGCAAATGCTGTAATCAGGAATTTTTCACCCAAGACCTGAAAGATGCCAATACTATTCAAGTCTATAAAAGAAATCATTCAATATTGTAACAGGCGTAATGGAATTTCATTGCTCTCTATATTACTAGGAAGGTAATTCTCATTATCTTCAGCATTTAATTGGCAGAGGGCTTTATAATCCATATATCATTACACCTTACAACAACCTTGTAAGGGAGGTTATTAACATGATAGGCATTTTATAAATGGTGACCACAGTTTCTCCATTTCTCTCTCATCTTACATTTTCTTTGCTTCTGCCTCACTTTTCTGAACTTTGGCTAAATTCCTTCATTGTAGTGATCCTACCATCTTTCTTCTCATCACCCCTTCTCCATTTTTATGCTCACTGCAGAAGGTCTCTGGAAGAAAACTCCTTCTTCTTCTGATTGTTCAAATTCCAAGTTAGTCTTCTTTCTCTGTCATGCTCCTTCAGGTGAAGCAATCTAATATTTCCTCCTTTACTCATTGCTGTGCCTTTCCCCCAATCAACTGTTTATTTACTTTTATTTATGCCTCACCCTCCTCTCCAACAGGGACCCAATGTGGCTGACATTATTCTCCTCTCCTCTATTTTATCCTCACCACAACTGTATGAAGTAGGTCAGACTGAGAGTGGGTGAGTGGCCCAAGGTCACCCAGCAAGCTTCCATGGCAGCATGAGGTATTGAACCTGTTTCTTCTGAATCCTAGTCCAACATGCTAACCACTACACCACAATGGTTCATCCCTTTCCTACTCTAACCTCACTTCTCTGTCTTGTTTCTTCTCTTTTTCTTCTTTTCCTTCACAGGATTTTGGTGAATTCTTTTTTGGGTAAGACTTCATCTATCCATTTTTCATTCTTATCTTCTCTTTCTATATCATAGTCTTCTGCTTATCCCACTCCAATAATATCTGATGATCTTCCTTTATTTTATCTTGTTAAGATATCTTCCTTTATTTTTTAAATAAATAAATATATGAAATTTTACATTGGCAAAAAGTTTGAATATAGCTCCCATGACAAAAACTCCCTGGAAACAGAAGATCAGCACAGCAAGCAAAGAAAGGGGATAAGGAAAGCCAGTCTGGTGCAGTGGTTAAGACCAACAGACTCAAATCTGGAGAACCAGGTTTGATTCCCCACTCCTCCACATGCAGCCAGCTGGGTGACCTTGGATTAGTCACAGGTCTCTCAGAACTGTTCTCTCGAGATCAGTCCTTGAAAGAGCTCTCTCAGCCCCACCCACCTCACAGGTTGTCTGTTGTGGGGAGAGGAAAGGAAGGCAATTGTAAGCCGCTTTGAGACTCCTTCAGATAGGGAAGAGCAGGGTATAAAACCACTTCTTCTTCCTCTTCCTCCTCCTGCAGTGCAAGTTTTCTATTTGAATGGAGTTATTTCGTGCAAAGGAATATTCAAAGGTGACTCTACCACCTGCAAAATACAGTGTTACAGTCCTTTCTATGAGCTCATTCCACTTAACCAGTCTTCAGACTGCTGTGGGGGAGGGAGGCTGTGGAGACTGCATGTTGGACCCATGCCACCTCCAATCCAGAAGGGTGTAAACATAGCTGAGACTGAAATAATGTTGGGCAGGACAACCATCTGCAGCCTTCCCACCTCCAATTAAAACGAGATAATATCTTGGGACTATCAGGGGAAGAGAAAGGGAAGGCATAGAGAGAGCAGACACTTGTTTCTCCAATAGATCACTTACCTCCAATGGTACCACCAATAGCTGTGGGGGTGAGGGAGCAGGAACACCTGTTCTTTGGAGCAGTTCTCAAGAGGGATGAGGCCTCAACATGGAGGAGGATTTGAAGATGGCAGCTCCTCATTGAGACTCTCCTGGGTGAGGCAGAGCGAGAAGAAGGGCAGGCTCCAAGTGTATGAAGAGAATGAAAGACTATATATACAAGGAGACAAGTCACCTTTAATGAGTCAATGATGAGGGTGGGACAGGAAAGGCACTTGACTGAGGACAGACCGTCCCTCTGAGCCTTGCATAGGAAGGATTCTGATGATTTATGACAATGGAAATATGTTACCCCACTTATCTTTTAGAAGGTCTTTCGTCATTAGGGTTTTTATCATAGAATTATACCTTTAAAATTCATGTTAATAGAGTTTTGGAAGAAATATCATTTTTTTTCTTTTGATTTTTAAATAAACTAACGTTTTAAAAGGATCGCTAAACTTTTGCATTACTTTCATCCAAAAGTGTAAAAGAGATTGAACTCATACAATAATTTCCATTGCATAAATGTTTATTGTCATTGTGGCACTAGGCAGGAATATATAATTTGAGCAATGGTCTGTAGAATGTGACCTTACAAAACACATCTTTATTTCCTCCTGGTGTTCTAGAAATTATATATAGACCATGCATGGCAAAACTGCAGAGCACATCTGGCACGCTTTTCAGCAAGATAACTTATTTTCTTTGTTAAACCTGATTGCTTACCATTAAGGTGTCCACAGCCAATGAAAGAACCTTTTAAATCTATGGCAATTAAGCATAGGTAATTGACCATAATACATGAATGCTCATACCTGAAAAGGTTATATATTGCTCTATCTCTGTGCTAGTTGGCTTTAGCAGACACTTGATCCTTTCTGAAAAATGAACAGCGAGACACAGAGGTCTCCTGTTAGAAGTCCTTGTGTGTCTTTAAACATTATAGAATACACAGATTGCATCTGAGGTCCCTGCCCTGCCCTGTATCTTGTGTAATTGTCAGAAACAAGTTGCAGGGTCTCTTCAGCTCCTGTCTGTGTAGTGACTGTGGTGTGCCTGGAACTCCAAAAATTATTGTTTCAACTGCATATTGGAAACACAGGAAGGACATGATTAAGGATGAAGGCCACTAAACTGAAGCTCTATCCATACAAGACTGTGGTGCTGTTAATCAATAGAGAAGCTGCTGTGGGACTGTGGAATCTGCCTGTCCAGGAGGGGTTGCACTCCCCCTGAAGGAGCAGGTTTGTAACCTGGAGGTGCTATTGCATACTGGCCTCCAGTTGGAGGCTCTGGTTTCCTCCATGGTACATAGAGGACGGATGAGTAACAACTAGAGAAACGGCATCTTCTGTGATGGCACCTTGCCTCTAGAATGCCCTCTCTCTTGAGGCTCACCTGGCACCTACTTTCGTTTATTTCAGATGCCAGACCAAAAAACCCTCTTTTTAACCATGCTTTTAATTAGGGATTTAACTAGGGATTTTATCTTATCAGCCTTTTCAATACTCTGCTTCTGTTTTATGGATAGTTTTTACACTGCTTATGTCCAACATCTTGTTGTTAGTATTGTGATGTAGTTTTAATTGTAAGCTGCCTCAACCAGGACTCTAAAGAAGTGGCATAGAAACAGCCTAAATAAATAAATAAATCTTCATAAAATATCAGGAATATTGTTATCCTATGAGGAAGCCATTTTAATAAATATCAAAATAACAACTATCAAAGAATAACAACTCCCTAGTGAAAATGATAATCATGCCCTTTTAAAATGATAAATTTTGAAGGACCCCCCCCCCGCAAACAGCCATAACATGGAAGCCAGGCCTTAAGAACATAAGAACATAAGAGAAGCCAATGTTGGATCAGGCCAATGGCCCATCCAGTCCAATACTCTGTATCACACAGTGGCCAAAAATTCTAGGTGCCATCAGGAGGTCCAACAGTGGGACCAGGACACTAGAAGCCCTCCCACTGTTGACCCCCCCCAAGCACCAAGAATACAGAGCATCACTTGCCCCAGAGTCCCTATCTATACCTTGTGGCTAATAGCAACTGATGGACCTCTGCTCCATATGCTTATCTAATTCCCTCTTGAAGCCATCCATGCATGTAGCTGCCGCTACCTCCTTCCCATGCAAAATAATGGTTCTTTAAATTTGAAAGGACAGAAATGCCAGGGTGTTTTTTCTGCTCCTCCCCAGACACTCCTGTTGCCTTCTTGGCTAGTCCTGATTCTGAATCATAGAATCATAGAGTTGGAAGGGACTTCCAGAGTCATTTAGTCTAATCGCCTGCAAAATGCAGGAAATTCACAAATACCTCCCCCCCCACCCCAGTGACTGTTGTTCCATGCTCAGAAGATGACAAAAAACCTTCAGGATCTCCAACCAAACTGGCCTGAAAAAATTGCTTCCTGAGCCCAAAGCGGCAATCAGTATTTCCCAGGGTGTGTAAAAAAGGGCCACAAGAACTAAGCACTGATGCAGCTCTTCCTGCCCTCCCTCTCATGATCTGCCTAAGTTCACAGAATTAGCATTGCTGTCAGATGGCCATCTAGCCTCTGTTTGAAAACCTCCAAAGAAGGAGAGCCCACCATCTCCCGAGGAAGCACTGAGGAGCCCCTCAAACTGTCAGGAAGTTCTTCCTAATGTTTAGCGGGAAAACTCTTCTGATTTAATTTCAACCCATTGGTTCTGGTCCGACCTTCTGGGGCAACAGAAAACAACTCCATACCATCCTCTATATGACAGCCCTCAAATACTTGAAGACAGTTATCATAACACCTCTCAGTCATCTCCTCTCCAGGCTAAACATACCCAGCTCCTTCAACCTTTCCTCATGGGACTTGGTCTCCAGATCCCTCACCATCTTCATTGCCCTCCTCTGGACATGTTCCAGCTTGTCTACATCCTTCTTAAATTGTGGTGCCCAAAACTGAACTCAATACTCTAGGTGAGGTGTAACCAGAGCAGAGCAAAGTGATACTATCACTTCACGTGATCTGGACACTACAGCCCAAAATGGCATTTGCCTTTTTAGCTATCACATCACACTGCTGACTCATGTTCAATGTATGGTCCACTAAGACCCCTAGATCCTTTTTGCACATACTACTGCCAAGACAAGTCTCCCCCATTCTATAATTATGCATTTGATTTTCCCTACCTAAATATTATTAGGAGTGGAAATATCAGAATGGGGAATAGTTAGGGGGAAGTTTTCACTTTCAAATCTTGCTGATCCAAT
Source organism: Gekko gecko (assembly GCA_029375565.1). Lineage (NCBI taxonomy): Eukaryota > Metazoa > Chordata > Lepidosauria > Squamata > Gekkonidae > Gekko > Gekko gecko. The sequence continues at coordinate 98,401,779 of JAPDNY010000008.1, forward strand.
CTGATACCAGAAATATGTATCAGGTCAGCACTATGGCAGCCCAGAACACCCCTATCATGCACACCAAAGACATGTATTTATTTATTTGTTCGTTTGTTTATTTCCTTCTATTTATGTAAAGAGGCATGCTGAATTATCCTGATAGTAGAAATTGTGTGATCATAGCAATTCCAGCAGGTAGAAAAAGTGGTTTACCTTTTGCAACAGCAACAGAATTAGAAAAAAATAAATAAATGATTGGCTATGCCTCCTTTACTCCTGTGGCAGCGACATTTTCCCATTTAAAATAGTGACTCTGGTATCCACAGGACAGGACAGAGGCTGCTTACTTTTTGCCATTGTCTTGAAGTCTTTCTTCATGCCTATGTTTCTCTTCCTGACATCTAAAGCACTCAATTATAATTAAAGCAGAGGGGTTTTTTCAATAACTTATACCTTTTGTGTTAGTTTTAGATCAACAAAATTGGCTGTGGAGAGGAGTTAGAGGGATAACTGTACTCAGGGACTTCTAAATATTGAAAAGACCTAAGGTTCCTTCTTAGTATAAATTATTTCTGAAAGCACCAGATCACTAGCACAATCCAGTCAAAGTTAAGCACATTGAAGTTCCACTGGGAGACATTTAAGTATAGGTTTATGGCTCTCCATGAAATTATAAATGGGATTTTGAGATGATTAATTCTAGCTGGATTGTGCTCAAGTTCAGGAACAGTTTCACAGTTTTTGCCTTCTTCCAGTTCTCATCCTATACCCTTGGCAGTTTCCAATGCAAATGTGATGTCCTGGAGTGGCTCATGGATTTTGCAAATTACTGTCTTGTACTGTGAAGTTCTGACCTTTTCAATTCTGTAATTTCATTTGTTGTCTTGGTTCTTTAGGCTCTTCTCTCCCCTGCTAAAATGAAGATAGCAGACAGGAATGGCTGAGCAGCAACTGAAGCAGATTAGAGTGTGAGGGAGGAGGGTAGGAAATCATGACTATGCACTTCCCATTTTTCAGCAGTGAGGACTTCCAGGAGCATTACAATGGGTACTTTAGATTTTGTCATATGCAAGAGCACTGGAGACAGAGAGTATTTATAATATTTGCATTATTTACAACCATAGAAGCACAGCAGAGTGGAAACAAGTATATTTTTGTAAGCAGATAGCATGGCATAGAATTCTGCATCAGATGCCCAGAAAACAGCTGTGGTCCCAGGGGTATTAGCTGCATAGGCTCTTGATGTGGCTTATGAGCATTGTATAAGCACATTAGGAAAAATAAGAGGAAAAGAAGTCTTTAACATCTAAAGGGTATCTAGGCTGTTCACTAATTCCACAGCAGTCAGGTCCAAAATTGCACACCACTTTAGATTATTCACTGCTTTTTCTGCTCTCATCTCTATTGTTATGAGAGATGTACATTCGGCTCAGAAGAGCCAAATAAGAACCCAAATAATGCCTATACGGCACGATACAGGATGGCCAAATACAGAATCAGATTCTCTGATCTGATTCAGCTGGCCAGATAAGGCATCCCCACATACTTCTGGATCCATTCAGCATTTATTCAGGGATTCTGAAAGGGGGAGAGGGAAAGGATCTCAGGTGCTTCAGCCCCTCTGTCAGACAGAAGCACCTGAGAGCCATTTCTTTCCTTTTCCCCTCCTTTCACCTCACATCCAAGTAAGGTGAAGGGAAGGGGAAAGACAAAGGGAACCCAGGTGCTTCTGCCTAACAGAAGGGCCAGTGCACCAGCCCCTCTGTCAGACAGAAGCACATGAGATCCATTCCTTTCCCTCTCCCCCTCGGTTCACCTCACATCCAAAGGTTCATGCCCATCCCTAGTTTCAAGGAACAAATCAGTAGTACAGGTCTCCAGATAGATGAAAGAGAAACCTGGCTGAGGGACATTAATTTAGAGAGTAGTTTCAATTTTCTTTAATACTTTCAAGCATAAACAGGCTTTTACCAATTTTACACTATGTTGTATCCTAACACAAACACAGAATTCCACCCACACCAGCCTGCCCTTTCCCAAGAATCAGACTAAATGGCAGAAGGTCTGCTTATTGCCAGAGACAGGCCTAACAATAAGATACACTATTCTCTGGCAGAAGTAGAGCCAAATCACTCTGCCACCCTACTAAGCAGATCTACCCTTCACTTTGTCTGATCTTTTCCTGAGCCATACCTGAGCTCTCACTGGCCTCTCCCTGAGGCAGAACTGAGCTCAATTCCTGCTGTTTTCCCTCCGACATTCCACCCCACTTCTCAAAGGTGATTGGATGCTGGAGCAGCACTCTCATGGGCTCAACTGAGTAGTGTTTTCCCCTTCAGGGGCAGGACAGCCTTCTGTCCATCACAGTTCTACTCAGTAATTTGAATGAAGATTGGTAAATGCTGAGGGGAGAGACTAATATCCTTCTTTTGTCATTTTTTGATAATGGCACATAAGAGGCAGATGGTAAATCAAAACTAACAAATTGTTTTATTTCATGTTGAGGGGAAATGCTTACATAAACAAGCATAAGCTTCTTAGTCTCACAGACACTAAAATTGGTAAAGGCAGGAACATTCACACAAGTTCCAGTTTCCTTCCTTCTCCACTGGCTAGGGATCACCCTGTCTTCTAGGAGCTATTTCTTTCAAAGTTGATAGGATCAAATCTCTTCACTAGGAGTTATTTCCTTCAGTCTTGATAGGGATGGGCTATGTACCTTGCCTCTCTCATGGATAACTGCATTGACATGGTGAGGGGGCTTATACGGTTCAATGAGGCTGCAGACTATGCTATGGAGGGCCACCCAGAATGGACAGGCCACACTAGAGAACTCAGACAAAATGTGATCCACTAGAGAAGGAAATGGCAACCCACTCCAGTATCTTTGCAAAGAAAACCTCATGGACAGTAACAAAAGGCTAAAAGATATGACACTGGAAGATGAGCCCCTCAGGTCAGAAGGTTTCCAACATGCTACTGGGGAAGAGCAAAGGGCAAGTACAAGTAACCCCAGAAAGAATGAAGCAGCTGGGCCAAAGCCAAAAGGATGTTCAGCTGTGGATGTGTCTGATGGTTTTGGTAAAGTTCCTCATCATTTGATAAAGTTCCTCATTGATAAAGAAAGCTTTTGATAAAGTTCCTCATCAAAGGCTCTTAAGTAAGCTCAATAGTCATGGGATAAAAGGACAAGTCCTCTTTTGAATCAAAAACTGGCTTATAAATAGGCGCCAGGGAGAGCCGGGGAAGGGGCGGCGGGGCTCTCCTGGGCCCCTCGCAGCCGTGAGGCGCCGGCGAGAGATGGGGAACGGGCGGCACGGCTCTCCCGGGCCCCTCGCAGCTGCGAGGCACCGGGGAGAGCCGGGGAACAGGCGGTGCGGTTCTCCTGGGCCCCTCACAGCTGCGAGGTGCCTGGAAGAGCCGGGGAACGGGTGGGCTTGGAACGCCCGCCTGGCCGCCCCTTCCCTCCCAGTGGCAGCGCTGGGCTTGGGAGGGCCGTGGGGGGGGGAGAAGCCACTCCGCCACTGCCTGCCCGCCCCGCGGCCCAGCCCACCAACCCCAGCCCCGCGGTGGGCTTGCAACGCCCGCCCCTTCGGTGCAGGCTCTCCCGGACTCCTCGCAGCTGCGAGGCACCTGGGGAGAGCCGGGAACGGGCGGGCTTGGAACGCCCGCCCTTCCCTCCCAGCGGCGGCGCTGGGCTTGGGAGGGCCGGGGGGGAGAAGAGCAGCCGGCTTTGGGTAGAGGGCGGGCAAGCTCCGCTGCAGCCTCCTAAGCCCCGGCGGGGCACGGGGAGGCGGTGGGAGCAGCGGGGGGGGGACTTTTCCCAGGAGGGGCCGGGGCGCGGTTTGGCACCCCTGCAGCCGGGGCACCCTAGGCGAGCGCCTAGCTCGCCTAGTGGGCGAGCCGGCCATGGACGGAGTGTTGGACTAGATGGGCCATTGGCCTGATTCAACATTGGCTTCTCTTATGTTCTTATGTTCTTATGATGGTGAAAAGAAAGTCTGATGCTGCAAAGAACAATACTGCATAGGAACCTGGAATGTAAGATCTATGAATCAAGGTAAGCTTGGTGTGGTAAAAAATGAGATGGCAAGACTGAACATTTACATCTTGGGAATCAGTGAACTAAAGTGGACAGGAAGGGACGAATTAAACTCAGAAGACCATTATATCTACTCCTGTGGCCAAGAATCCCATAGAAAAAATGGTGTGGCCTTTATAGTCAACAAGAGAGTGAAAAAGGCAGTAATGGGATACGATCTCAAAAATGACAGAATGATCTCAGTCCGAATCCAAGGCAACATCACAGTAATGCAAGTCTATGCCCCAACCACTGATGCAGAAGAGGCTGAAGTGGACCAGTTCTATGAAGACCTACAACACCTCCTAGAACTAGCACCAAAAAAAGATGTCCTTATCATCATAGAGGACTGGAATGCAAAAGCAGGAATAATGTACGTTTGGCCTTGGAGAACAAAATGAAGCCGGGCAAAGGCTAACAGAGTTTTGTCAAGAGAACACACTGGTCATACTGAACACCCTCTTCCAACAACCTAAGAGGTGACTCTACCCGTGGACATCACCAGATGGGCAACTCTGAAATCAGATTGATTATATCATTTGCAGTCAACGATGGAGAAGCTCTATACAGTCAGTATAGCTCAGATCATGAGCTACTCATTGCAAAATTCAGACTTAAGGTGAAGAAAGTTGATAAGACCACTAGGCCATTCAGGTTTGACTTAGATCACATCCCTTATGAATATACAGTGGAAGTGAAGAATAGGTTTAAGGGACTAGATTTGATACACACAGTGCCTGAAGAACTATGGGCGGAGGTTCGTGACATTGTACAGGAGGCAGCAATCAGCACCATTCCTCCAAAAAAAGAAATCGAAGAAAGCAAAGTGGCTATCTGATGAGGCTTTACTAATAGCAGAGGAAAGAAGGAAAGCAAAAGGCAAAGGTGAAAAGAAAAGACTTACCCAACTGAATGCAGATTTCCAGAAGACAGCAAGGAGGCTTTCCTGAATGAACAATGCAAAATAATAGAGGAAAACAGTAGAATGAGAACAACTAGAGATCTCTTCAAGAAAATTGGAGAAATCAAGGGAACATTCTGTGCAAAGCTGGCTCACACATTTTTGTCTTAGCTCAGGAAGGAAGGCTCCAGGGCAAACTAGTTTCTGCAGCAGCCAAATCGCTAGTTCACAACTTTCATGCCAGTAGCTCACAAAGTAGAATTTTTGCTCACAGGACTCCACAGCTTAGAGGGAGCATTGGTAGGGACCTAATAGAAGCAGATTAGAAAAAGATGGCAAGAATACACAGAAGAACTATACAAGAAGAAGAAGAAGAAGAAGAAGAAGAAGAAGAAGAAGAAGAAGAAGAAGAAGAAGAAGAAGAAGAAGAAGAAGAAGAAGAAGAAGAAGAAGAAGAAGAAGAAGAAGAGGAGATTGGATTTATACCCTGCCCTTCACTACCCAAAGGAGTCTCAGAGCAGCTTACAAACTCATTTCCCTTCCCCTCCCCACAACAGACACCCTGTGAGGTATGTGGGGCTGAGAGAGCTCTGACAGAAACTGCTCTTTTTCAAGAACAGCTGTGCCAGAACTATGGCTTGCCCAAAGTTATCCAGAAGGTGCAAGTGGAGGAGTGGGGAATCAAACCCGGTTCTCCCAGATTAGAGTCCATGCATTTAACCACTACACCAAAAACCAATGTCCTTGACAACCATGACAATGTGATCACTGACCTCAAGCCAGATATCCTGGAATGTGAAAATGGGCTTTAGAAAGCATTACTAACAACAAAGCTAGCAGAGATGATGGTATCCAGCTGAGCTATTCAAAGTCCTAAAAGATGATGCTGTTAAGGTGCTGCACTCAATATGCCAGCAAATTTGGAAATGCAACAGTGACCACAGGATTGGAAAATGTCTGTTTACATTCCAATCCCAAAGAAGGGCAACACCAAGGAATGTTCAAACTATTGCACAATTGCACTCATTTCACATGCTAGCAAGGTCATGTTCAAGATCCTACAAGCTAGGCTTCAGAAGTACATGGAGAGAGTACTGCCAGAAGTACAAGCTGGGTTTCAAAGAGGTAGAGGAATTAGAGATCAAATTGCCAACATTCGCTGGATTATGGAGAAAGCAAGAGAGTAACAGAAAAACATGTATTTCTGCTTCACTGACTACACTAAAGCCTTTGATTGTGTGGATAACAACAAACTATGGCAAGTCCTTAAAGAGATGGGAGTACCAGGCCATCTCACAAGCCAGAATTAAGATTGCCAGGAAAAACATCAACAACCTCAGATATGCAGATGATACCACTCTAATGGCAGAAAGTGAAGAGGACCTCAAGAGCCTCTTGCTCAGAGTGAAAAAGGAGAGTGCAAAAGTTCACTTGAAACTCAACATAAAAGAAAAAACTAAGATCATGGCATCCGGCCCCATCACTCCTTGGCAAACAGAAGGGAAAGTCATGGAAGCAGTGACAGACTTCATGTTCCTGGGATCCAAGATCACTGCAGATGGTGACTGCAGCCATGAAATTAGAAGATGCCTGCTCCTTGGGAGGAAAACGATGACAAACCTAAACAGCATAATAAAAAGTAGAGACATCACCCTGCCAACAAAAGTCCATATGGTCAGAGCAATGGTATACCCAGTAGTAATGTATGGCTGCGAGAGTTGGACTATAAGGAAGGCCAACCGCCGAAGAATAGATTCTTTTGAACTGTAGTGCTGGAGAAGACTCTTGAGAGTCCCTTGGACTACAAGGAGATCAAATCAGTCAATCCTAAAAGAAATCAACCCTGACTGTTCCCTGGAAGGCCAGATACTGAAGCTCAAATACTTTGGCCACCAAATGAGAAGGGAGCACTCACTGGAGAAGACCCTGATGCTGGGAAAGACTGAAGTTCAAAGAAGTGGTAGGCAAAGGGTGAGATGGTTAGACAGTGTCACCGATGCAACAAACATGAAATTGAGCAAGCTCTGGAGGATGGCGGAAGACAGGAAGACCTGGTGTGATCTGGTCCATGGGGTCGCGAAGAGTCAGACTCGACTGTGCGACTGAACAACAACAACACATCTCACTTCCTTAACTCAGGATCTTTCTTGATCCTCTCACAGTCTGCTTCACTCTCTCACTTCTGTCAACTCTCAGTTCCAAACTGACACTCTCAACTGAAGAATTCCATTTGAATCCCCTGTCATTCAAGGTTCTCAGAGCAGGCTAAAACCTTAATCATTTGCTGTCTGTCACAGTTTGCTTGTTGCATGCACAAGCATGAGACTCCTCCCATGCTTATGAATTGTCTTATGGTTTTGACTGGTCCATCTCATTAAAACTGTTGGCAGAGTTCAGGAAATAATCCAATCCACACTTTGGAGTTCGCTTTCAATGAATTTACTGCTATAGGATTTCTGTGAAAAGACCATAACTGATTGCCAGCCACTAATACAACAGAGAGGCCTTCAGTGCACAAGCACTAACGTACTAATACACAGCAGAGAGAGAGAAAAACAAGAGGTAGGCTGAACTGCAAGAAAAAAATATTCCATAAACCCTAAACTTTAGAAAATGCACCAAAGCTCCCCTTAATGTACAAGTGGACTAAACTACTCTTTAAGCAGTCTTTACAATAACTAGACTCTTAGCAAGCTGTCGCTTTTCGAACGAAAACATCATTAACATTCTTTTATCAAAGGCCCTGACCATTCATTCAGAATGACCATATTCATAATACTATCATAAGGAAATGTCAGCACTGAAATTCCGATGGCACGTTGCCTTACTGAAGTAGATATTGCTTTAGAAGTGAACTTTGAATATATGACTCTATGGATTGGGAAACGAAAGCATATGATATTAATATAAATGACTGTTGATAAACCTGTTTTAGATACAGCCCATGTTTTGCACTCTGGAATGTTCACCATGGCATCAAGTGCTCTTGTATTTTCTGATTGTACTTAAGTATTTTCTTTGTTTTGCATCATCCAGAATATAATCCATATTCCCATAAAGTATTTCATTGTAGAATCAAAGCATGATGGCTTTCAGACCAAGAGCCCAAGCTGGAGAATAACATTGCCACATGGTTACAGGAAAGTATGTTGCCACTAACCAATTACAGAGAACAATGGATAACACTCCTTTCTCTAGAACAGAAACACCAATCAGCTTGCAATAATTGCAGGAAAACTGATGACATCATGGAATCCAGTCCGTGTGTACCCACAACACAATGGACTAGTGAGTTGCCAAGAACAGTCTCCCATGAGCCCTACAGTGCAGTGGGCAGGACAATACCACCTGAACCAGTAACCTCAACCATAAATGCTTCCTCAGATGGCTTCAAAACTCTTGACAGCCCAAATGCCTCATGCAAGGGCAAAGTAGGAAAAATTATAACAGCCAACTGTCACCATAGTCCAGTTATTATGAGGAAACCGCCATATGAATTCCATATCATTCATCAGTTTGGTGTAGTGGTTAAGTGTGTGGGCTCTAATCTGGGAGAATCGGGTTTGATTCCCCACTCCTCCACTTGCAGCTGCTAAATGACCCTGGGCAAGCCATAGTTCTGTCAAAGCTGTTCTTGAAAGCAATTCTTGAAAGAGCTCTCTCAGCCCCACTGAAAAGTACTGAGACTGACAAGTGATTTCAGCTCTCACATACTTTATTAGTTCAAGAACAAGACAAGTGAAGTCGGCTCGCAGGCCGGCTTTTATTCCCAAAGGAACCCACACCCCAATACACACAACACCCCGTGACTGGGCTGTTTATATTTATTGAGTTATCCCCTGTGATTCCTGCTCCCTGATTGGGAGGGAGCTAGGATCCTACTGTCCATTGTCCTCTGGAGCGAAGCTCAGCCACTTTGCCTGGCCACATGTTGGACCTGCTGAAACTGGTCCGAGCACATGGCCGGCCAGAGCACATGTTTTGAGAGGAATGCACTACACCCCTCCCCCCTTGGTCTGAAAGGTACCCGCAGACAAAGTCTTTTAAGTAAGCTGGAGGCTTTCTGTCTCTCGTAGAGCGGCGTGTGGCAGTGGCTGTTGGAGACGCCAATGCCTGTGTTCGAGGTGGGGAGCTTGCCGGTGCTGGAGGGAGTGGCGTTGCCGCTGCGGATTCATTTGTGGTGGTTGGTGCTCCCATAGATGGGTTGCTGGGTGCCGTGGCTGGGGTCTCTGCTGGGCTGAGGAATCCCGGGGAGGGTTGCTGCCCCCAGGTCTCCTGGACTTCTGGCTCCTCAGAGTCGTCCGGTTCTAGGGGTGCCACCCGGCGATGGAATTGGTCGATGTGGCAGTGGAGCACGGTGCCATCTTCACAGGAGACCTCATACGATTGGGGCCCTCTAACTCGTACCACCTGCGCTGGAACCCATGGCAGTCCAGTGGTGTAGCTCTGAGTGTATACTGGATCTTCCGGGAAGAATCATTGGGCTACTTCCTGGTCCTCGTTGGCTGGCTCATGCTCTGGGGCCCGGTCCAGGTGTAGACGGTCCATGTGCGTTGTGAGGTGGTGACCCAAGAAGAGTTCCGCCGGACTGTGTCCTGTGGTGGAGTGCGGAGTGATGTGTTGGCCGAAAAGGAAGGAGGCCAGTTTGTAGTTCCATTGCTGGGCCAGGAAGACATCGAAAGCCTGGATGCTACCTTGTGGAGCTGCCATCATGCCATGTGGAGGCTGCTCGGTGGCGGTGGTTGCAGAAGCGGTGAGCAGGTGGTGCTGTGCTTGGAGTCAGCGGTGCGAGGCTCTGGAGTTGCTGAGGTTGCAGTGAGTGGTGCAGTGCTGCTCTCGGGGTCAGTGATGCGATGCTCATGAGCGGCGGTGCTCAATGCGATGCTCATCCTTGTGGTCGTTGTTCATGGAGGGCGTTAGAATCCCATCCTCGTCACCAGTGAAAAGTATTGAGACTGACGAGTGCAAGACAAGTGAAGCCGGCTGGCAGGCCAGCTTTTATTCCCAAAGGACCCCACACCCCAACACACACAACACCCCGTGATTGGACTATTTGCATTGATTGAGTTATCCCTTATGATTCCTGCTTCCTGATTGGGAGGGAGCTAGCATCTTACTGTCCATTGTCTTCTGGAGCAAAGCTCAGGCACTTTGCCTGGCCACATGTCGGACCTGCTGAAACCAGTCCAAGCACATGGCTGGCCAGAGCACATGTTTTCAGAGAAGAATACACTACACCCACCTACCTCACAGGGTATCTGTTGTGGGGAGGGGAAGGGAAAGGTGTTTGTAAACTGCTCTGAGACTAAAGGGCGGATCATAAATCCAATCTCTTCTTCTTCTTCTTTGTCCTCTATTTTCTTTATGCACAGTAATTTGCTGTTGAGAGATGGAGGTACTTTTTAGTACTAATAACCCAGTTCCATTTCCTTTTAATGAAATAGATGCCTCTGAGAATACTCAGAAATGTCCAAGTACTAAAAATGGGATCCACAAGGCCTCTGTTATTCCCAGCCAGTCTTTCCTGTTTCCCCTGGGTTTTATAAGGGTGAGATGGCTTGGGAAAGGAAGGGACCGAAATCATTACTATGCCATTAGTATATCATCTTGGTATTACTTCCACATAAAATATTTAGAAATGGTCCTATATTAATCCAGCTGATGAAATGTATGGGTTGGAAAGTGCATTTTGTTTGTTCACTTCAACAGACGGGGAGGGGGAATATAAAAAGCACACCACTATAAATGTTTGTGCCAGTGTTTCCTTTCAGAGCACCCTCCTATTTTATTATATGGTGCTCATTCAACAGTTTATTTATTATTTATTAATTAATTGATTTTCTAACCCTCCCTCCCCCACACAGTAGGCTCAGGGCAGGTTGCAATAATACATATAAGCAATAATTTAGGCATAAATTAAATATAATACCATCATTAAAACTTATGTAAAACATCAATTAATATTACCCACAAGATGGCAATCTATAGTACAGTTAGCAACTAGTCCTAGAAGGTTCCACATATGTGCAACAGCAGATAGTAAAATACCGAGGTAGATGGGTGGACAAGGATGCATCACTCCAAAGAAATCATTATTTATGTATTTATTTATATAATTTATACCCTCCCTTTCTCCCCAGTGGGCTCCAAAGTAGCTAACACTGTTCTCCATTTTATCTTCAGAACAACCCTGTGAGGTAGGTTAGAGCGCAGGTCACCCAGCAAGCATCCATGGCAGCATGGGGATTTGAACCTGGGTGTTCCTAGCCCAGCCCTTTAACCCCTACACTACACCATTCTCAGTAGCTCAGCATCTGCTGGCTGAACAAATTTTAGTTTCAGAACATGATCAGATTTCATTTACTAAATTTCTAACAAAGAAAAAATCTAAAATACTTTTTGAGTCAAATATTTGTTTCTAAAAAAAAATCTATCTCATTCGACACATTCTTTAGAAACCTAACACAAGTCATCCAATTATCTTATAAAGCCTATTAACAAAATGTTTCCACAGAGTCACATGGACACTAGGGCAAGCTGTTTCTTTGAAATCATTTTTGTAAATGAGAAATTGCTTTTGATTGCTACACTAGTGCTAGATCCTCAGCACTAATGAATCCAAGTTGCAAAGTGTGTCTATGCCCAGAGCAATCTCTCGATGCCATTGTGTTAATATTCATCCAAAGCAATCTGGGGTGTGAAATGAAGCATCAGAAAGCAGACAGCAAACATAAACCAGAGTTTTTGGGGGAAAGGAAGAAGGACTTAGTAGTTTCAAAATGCTCAGATTCTTTCAGATAATTATTTTCCCCCCACAGCTATTGAGCAAAATCAGAGTCAGAAGTCCTATGACAGGAATGGTAATGACTGTGGCACTGCCAATTGCACTGGCTCAGGTTGTTTGAAAGATTAATTAGTGGATTAATGAGCTTTCCAGCCCTGAGACTCATAAGAATACACTACCGGAGCAAAGTAAGAAGTGAGAATCAGTCCCTGATGTCTCAATGTTATGTCTCTCCTTTGGAAACCCTGCAACACTCTTACAGGAAATTATAACTGTCTACCCATCTATAAATTCACCAGCTTTGACAGTTCATCAGTCCAATAGAATATGCAGTGCTCCTGCACTTCTGCAGTGCGTTCCATGCCTCACATCCAGAAACCGTCAGCCTTCCTTGCTGCTCACTCTTCTCTTCTTGTATGCCTTCTTGCATGAAAGGATCATGTAAGGATTAACTTTTTAGAAGGTTTGCCTGGATGGAGGTTTTGAACATTCATACTGGCACCAAAGTGCAAGTCCTTTATTTTGTCCTCATGGGTAATATTCACTAATGGACATATCCTCCATGAATTTACCATCTTGACTTCAAGGGACTTAGAAGGTGGTAATTCTGGTTTGCCATATTATCAACACTGTTATTCTGCTATGCCATATTATCAATTCCATAGAAATATAGGTATCATTGCATCTTCTACTGTGCTGTGGCCTGGCAACAAATAGGAAATCTGTGGGGAGGGGGGTGGATGTTGGCAATGCTGTAAGGTCACTTCTGGGTTGATATGCCTCCCTAGGAATCTACAGAATCTCTAACATAAAACCATAGTGTTTCTGGTAATTCCTAGAGATGACACACCATTGCCCCAACAGCCATTTCTTTCTCCAGTCACCACTTAGTAGCAGTGGGAAACAAGTGCCAGGGGTGGAGGATTGCTCACCCCCTTTAGGGGACTGGCAAGCCTACTGTGCTGTATAAGAATCTCAGAAGTTATTATTTCCCCTTTATCTTACTTCTAGTTCAGCTCAGACCTTAACTTCAGGGGTACCAAAGGATAACTTAAACTGCTTTACCTACAGCAGCAATGCATTTGATACCATGCCCCATCTGAGCTGCTTTATCTCCAGTTGGTAATTACAGTTGGTAACCTGCCCTTAATGGTGGACCTTATGGGAAAAAATACTTTCCATTGATGTTTAGGTGAACTGCTGGTTCTGTTTCAGTGGTAGTAGGCAACCATTGTCACAGCAGCTCTGCCACATTCCTCTCATCCAGAATTCATTTCTGCAAAATAAATTAGCCGTAAAAACATAATGAGTATTCATACAATTTTAGTCTTGACAATTAACATCTAAGATACCACATGGCTTTCAAAAAGGGATCTATTTAATCTTGATGGGCCTGCAGAGAAAGTAATACTGTAACTGTGATAGAAATGTAACAATCCAGTCAGTGCTTGAGTATTTTTAATTTAGCCCCTTTGATTTAATTTGGAGAGAATTAAGTGTCCTAATTCTTCCACCGGCACTCATGAGCTGTGGAAGGGCTCTGCCAAGTGAGGATGGTTATCTGTGTACCATTGCTGTAAAAGTTGCCATGCTGACTGTACATTCAAGAGAGGAAGCATTCAGTTAAAGCCCATGATATAAAATTAAACAAGAGTCTCTCGGATATGCTGGTCAAAAACAGAACCTTAAAATATCCCACAAGAGCTAATATTCCTGGGTACTTCAATAATACTAGAAACCAGTTGCTTCCAATCCAGAGACCTTCAGCACTGAAATAACCATTGATGGGGTGGCCTGTCAATAAATTAGCAGTTTTTGAAAATAAATATTGATAAAAAGGCATTCCTATAAATACAAACTTGTCAAACCAATATGTAATAAAGGCAGAAAAAGCTCATGATAGCCTCCCTCTCTCAAAATGGCTGGCATTTCCTAGTCATAGCTAGCTGTCTTGCTCTTAGGCTTCTTTTGATCCACGAAGATGTCATATCAGCTAAAAATATACCAGAAAAAAACATGAATGAACTGAGCAGTGAATGTCTCTGCAATGCCCGTGACTTTCATTTTGCCAACAGCATCAACAATCAACAGCTTCAGTCAAGCTGCTTTATCTTCACTGCTGCAGAAGTTCCAGTGAGTCTTGTCATTTCATCTCTTTCTAATCTGCATCTACAAACCAGAAACTATATCTACTACTTGGCTTGTCAAGCATTGCTTAATGTTGAAAATCAGTGATGAAGAAACAAGAACTAATATCAGATTGCCAATATTCTTATGTAAAATTCTTCCAGTAACATAAAAAAGTTTATTAATCAACATTATCTCATGCTCCCACACCCAGAAATGACAATGGCAAGATAGGTACAATGGGTTAACAAGGGTGTTATTAACACTGTGAAACTTATTAACTCTTCCCCAACCCTTTAGTGTTCCCAGGCATTGCACATATTTAGGAAAGCCCACCCTGGCTCCAAGCTCAGAACAGTAGTGATGCCATTCCTCACTTACCTGTGTTGAGTGATGTTGCTCACCGATACCATTCCCTTATGCTGGTGATGTGAATAAGGTGAAAAGAGTCCCTCTCTAAGCCAATTTGAGAAAAACACAAACTAAAACAACAGAAATGACAACAGCAACAACCAGAAAGGAGCATCCGCATATGCAATATGCGTATGCATGTGAAGAAAGAAGCGCTGGCACCTGATTTTTACTGCTGGTGTACACATGAAGCTACCTTCTACTGAATCAGACCCTTGGTCCATCAAAGTCAGTATTGTCTACCCTGACTGGCAGTGGCTATCCAGGGTCTCAGGCAGAGGTCTTTCCCATTGCCTACTGCCAAGTATTAGCTAACTGGAGATGTCAGGTATTGAACCTGAGACCTGCTGCATGCCAAGCAAATGTTCTACCCTCCCCTGGTGGTAGTCTTGTGATGGGCTGTTCTGGAATACTCCCTGAACTCCATGGGGCTCTTGGGGAGTTGCCAAGATATGCCAATGAAAAGCCTCCATGAATACACAGCACACAGTGGTTTGGATCCCAGCCAAACAAATTATAAATAAATTTTCCTGTAAGTCTGAAATGCTCTTCCACAAAAGTCCAAGAAACAATGCAAACAGGACATATTTATGTTTGCTTGATGCTTTGTCTCAAGCTTTCTGTAACTTATACGAATGGCCCATTTACTGATGCTGAATTACAATGAAAAGCCATGAAAAATCTAGAAACATTTTCCTGCCTCTCAAATGATATAAATACATTTAAGACTCAAATTATCAGTGAAATATGTTAGCATTCCCCTTGTCTTTACATTTAATTAACAAAGCAGTTAATTTAAAATGTCAGCTTCAGGAGTACCATTCAAAGGAACATAGAATTCGCGACAGGCCATGTCAATTGCCCAAGTTAATTTTCTGTACTATTCAAGCGAAATTAATTCCACGGATAAGGTTGGCCAGTTACAGATCTCTGAGCCAACTTTAAGTGTTGTTGGAGCCCTTGAAACCTGTAAGTGAATTTCATTTATATTCCTAATCATTTCATCTCTATATAAATTGTCCCCCCCCCCCATACTCATTATGGCGTTTGAATAGGAAAGCTCAGTTTGGCTTTCCAGTTTCTCTGCTCTTCTCTTCTGTAAGGTATCTGTCCATTCATTTAGGTTACAGGGAATATGTAAGTGTTTAAATGAGCTAACCTATCTTGACAGGTGGTAATACCTGCCTAGTAAAAATAGTAGAAGGAGGAAGTTGCCATAGCAACTAAATCAGGTATAAAGCCTACAAAAATGTTTAAAAACGTATTTTTAGGAAAAGAAGAAAGTAGAGAAAAGAGAAAAAAGACTTTAAACTGTAATAGGAACTTTGCTTAGTAAAAGTTTGATTCAGGTCTGGCTTGAGGTCAGAACATGGACCTTGACACATGAATTCCATAGCCATTTTTTTCCTTATAATTTATCGACACCTTTTTTAAAGAGGGAAGGGTCATTTAAATCATTCACTCAGCATGCTCCTCCATCACTCAGAGAAAGCCCCTTCAGCTAAGTATGTATTGGTAATTGGATTATTATTGTCAGCACCTTTTAATATTGTGATTGTTATGGTTTTAGGATTGTTATATTATTTATTGTTGTTTTTATGCTGCTGTAAGACGCCCTCAGCCGGCCATGCCTGGAGGGCGGGGTATAAATATAATAAATAAATAAATAACATAAATAAAACAGCCCGCAGTCTCTACTCTGGCCATTCTGCTCCTTTGTTCTAAAGGGCAACAGCCAAATTTGTGCATGTAATGCATTTTAAGTCTTTTTTCCCCATTTTTGTTCTGAATATTGAAGTCTGAGGAAAGACGAATAGTTCAAAAGCCCATTTCCTGCACCCTAAAGACTCTCTTCTCCAGCAGAAGGTATTGCCTCACTTCCTTTCTGTTCAAATGCAGTTTTGTAAATTCTGCAAATCTCCTCTCTGAAGAACATGGAGCCCTCTGTTCTCTTTCCTTACACTCCTGATTATTTTGCAAACAGATGGTGACTTTATGGGCTTTCATAAACTCCATGGATTATTTCAGGGGTGGAGGGAGAGGTGGTATGGTATAGATCAATGATGGCGAACCTTTTAGAGACCGAGTGCCCAAACTGCAATCCAAATCCCACTTATTTATTGCAAAGTGCCAACATGGCAATTGAACCTGAATACTGAGGTTTTAGTTTAGAAAAAACAATTCATGAACATCTTTTGTCTTAAAAGAAAAGCACAAAACAGAGCTTTCAATGATACAAACAGCTTTTTATTGAAAGGTAAAAGTTTGCATTTGGCCTGAAGTTTGCATTTGACGTCATATACACAAACTCCTTCCAGTTAGTACAGGACAGGACCCTTCCTATTTACCTGGTCTGTCTTTCTCAACATGATCTTACACATTTTCACACCTAAAGTGACAGCCCTCTTCCCCCTTCCATGGGAAAGAGACAGAAAAACAGTACACTCAGTGGAATCTGCCACTTCTAGATTGATTTGAAGTAAATTAAATTTTGATCCTGCAAATCTTGACCGATGAACAAATAAAGCACTTCACTTGAGCACTTCAACCAGGTGACCCACCCCCAAAGCATATAAAGGCTGCACGGAATGAGAGACCATGGAGTGGAATGACAGCCCCTGGGGGTAGCAGGAGTGTTCTGAAACTGGAATGAGAGGCCCCAGAGTGGAATGACAGCCCCTGGGGGTAGCAGAACACTTCTGCAACCCCGGGGGCTGTCATTCCACTCCATGGTCTCTCATTCCAGTCACAGAACACTCCTGCTACACCCTGGGGCCATCATTCCACTCCGTGGTCTCTCGTTCCAGTCCCTGAACACTCCTGCTCCACCCTGGGGCCGTCATTTCACTCTGTGGTCTCTCATTCCAGTCCCAGAACACTTCTGCTCACCCTGGAGCTGTCATTCCACTCTGTGGTCTCTCATCCCAGTCCCTGAACATTCCTGCTCCACCCTGGGGCTGTCATTCCACTCTGGGACCTGTCATTCCAGTTCTTGAACACCCTGCTACAGCCTGGGGCTGTCATTCCACTCCATGGTCTCTCATTCCATTCCCAGAGTAGTGTATTTGGGCCCAGAGACGCTAATGGAAAATCCGTTTCATATTTTTATTGCAACTCTACTTGTACTGTAATGTATTTCAATGAAGCCCATGCAAGTCAATTGGCATTCCTGTCTCCCATTATTTCCAGTGGGCCTTCAAGTGTTTCCCATTGTTTCCAATGGGCAATCCTGTCCTTCCTTTTAGTACATCCCATACATCCGCCCTCCTACACGGCTCCTCCAACCAGCATTTTAGTTATTCCTGTGAGTGTGAAAAGCCAGAGCAAATTTACAATCTAACTAAAGGCGCAATCCTATGCCCTCATACTTGAAAGCAAGTTTGGTTGTCTCAGTGGTGCTTAATTTTGAATAAGTATGCACAAGATCGGGTACTGCTTTTGAAGCAGCTATTCATTTCTGCCTCGTCCTTCTGCCCCAGCTCATTGCTGAAGAGTTGGGAGCTCTGAAGTTCAAGGACAGTCTTTCATCATGGGGGGGTACCCTATGTGTGATTCCCTGAAAGCTCTCAGGAAACTATAATTAGAGGGGAGGGGTGCTGCGCCTTACCTCCACAGGGCGGGAGCTCTGGCTTGCCTTCAGCCACCTCACCACAGCGCTGGCTGCCACCCCCTCCTGCAGCACCAGCTCCAAAACAGTCTCCATGTCCAACTCCTTGAACAGCCCTTCTAATCACAGCCTCTGAGCAGGCGCACAAGACATGCCACCCAATGCAGCGGGGCAGCCCCAAAAGGAAGTGAAGGGGGTGGGTACTAAAGTTTTTTGGACTCCAGGTTACAGCACAGGATGCTGGAGGGTGCAGCGAGAGAGACCAGGCAGAGAGCCAAAGAGGGAGGAGGGGGAGGAGGAATAGCGCAACTCCCCAAAGAAGGCGGGTTTGGAAACTGAAGTGGCACACTTATGCAGATGCAACTTTTGGCAATGAGCCTGAGTGGGCATCCCTGGGAATGCTCAGCCTCACTCCTCTAGGACAGAAGGGGCGTGGATTGGAGCACGCATTTGCAAAGGAAGGGGAGTTGCTGTGCTTTCCCAGGCTAAGGGGGCGGGGTCAGGCTGTGGGGATTCCTTGCTGAGCAGCTCCTGGGCTTTGAGTAGGCAGGGATTGTGGGTTGGTGTCAGGCTGTGAGGAAGGTGGAGCCCACAGGGAAAGCGATTCCCCTCTTCTCCCTCCCCCATGTCAACAAGCGGGGCGTCTGCACCAGGGGTTTGCACGTCTTTTCCTCTCATGTGTGGTATTTGCTTTCCAACCAGGTCCAGGGTTTGGCCTAGGACCGGCTGGTGCAGCAGCTGCAGCAGCACAATAAGCAGGCTCAGCCGCCTCCCTGCGTGTACTCACAGAGAGGGCTCCGAGTGCCACCTCTGGCACCTGTGCCATAGGTTCGCCACCAGGGGTATAGATAGTTCTTGTCAAATCTCAGAAGCTAAGCAGAGTCAGTACTTGGAAGGGAGATCACCAAGGCATACACTACAGAGGAAGGCAATGGCAAACCACCTCTTCCTTTAAAGTCCCTTGCTGGAGCCAACATAAGTTGCTTGTGATCTGACCTCACTGGGGAAGAGCAAAGGGCAAGTACAAGTAACCACAGAAAGAGTGAAGCAGCTGGACCAAAGCCAAAAGAACACTCAGTTGTGGATGTGTCTGATGATGAAAAGAAAGTCTGATGCTGCAAAGAACAATACTGCATAGGAACCTGGAATGTAAGATCTATGAATCAAGGTAAGCTTGGTGTGGTAAAAAATGAGATGGCAAGACTGAACATTTACATCTTGGGAATCAGTGGACTAAAGTGGACAGGAAGGGGTGAATTAAACTCAGAAGACTATTATATCTACTCCTGTGGCCAAGAATCCCATAGAAAAAATGGTGTGACCTTTATAGTCAACAAGAGAGTGAAAAAGGCAGTAATGGGATACAATCTCAAAAACGACAGAATGATCTCAGTCCGAATCCAAGGCAAACCATTCAACATCACGGTAATCCGAGTCTATGGCCCAACCACTGATGCAGAAGAGGCTGAAGTGGACCAGTTCTATGAAGATCTACAACACCTCCTAGAACTAGCACCAAAAAAGATGTCCTCATCATCATAGGGGACTGGAATGTAAAAGTAGGAATATCGTACAAGTTTGGCCTTGGAGAACAAAATGAAGCCAGGCAAGGGCTAACAGAGTTTTTTCAAGAGAACATGCTGTTCATAGTGAACACCCTCTTCCAACAACCTAAGAGGTGACTCTACACATGGACATCACCAGATGGGCAACACCGAAATCAAATTGATTATGTCATTTGCAGTCAAAGATGGAGAAGCTCTATACAATCAGTAAAAACAACACCACTAGGCCATTCAGATTTGACCTAGATCACATCCCTGATGAATATACAGTGGAGGTGAAGAATAGGTTTAAGGGACTAGATTTGATAGACAGAGTGTCTGAAGAACTATGGATTGAGGTTCATGACATTGTACAGGAGGCAGCAATCAGCACCATCCCAAAGAAACAGAAATGCAAGAAAGCAAAGTGCCTGTCTGATGAGGCTTTACAAATAGCAGAGGAAAGAAGGAAAGCTAAAGGCAAAGGTGAAAAGGAAACAATGTCCTCATCATCATAAGGGACTAAAATGCTGAAGTAAGAAGTCAAAAGGTAACTGGAATAACAGACAAGTTTGGCTTTGGAGAACAAAATGAAGCAGGGCAAAGGCTAACAGAGTTTTGTCAGGAGAACACACTGGTCATACCAAACATCCTTTTCCAATAACTTAAGAGGTAACTCTACACATGGACATCTTCAGATGGGCAACACTGAAATCAGATTGACTATATAATTTTCAGTCAAAGATGGAGAAGCTTTATCCAGTCAGTAAAAACAAGACCTGGAGCTGACTGTGTCTCAGATAATGAGCTACGCATTGCAGAATTCAGGCTTAAACTGAAGAAAGTTGGGACCAGCACTAGGCAAACCTAAACAGCATGATAAAAAGTAGAGATATTACCCTGCCAACAAAAGTCCATATGGTCAAAGCAATGGTATTCCCAGTAGTAATGTATGGCTGCGAGAGCTGGACTATAAGGAAGGCCGAGCACCAAAGAATAGATTCTTTTGAATTGTGGTGCTGGAGAAGACTCTTGAGAGTCCCTCGGACTGCAAGGAGTTCAAATCAGTCAATCCTAAGAGAAATCAACCCTGACGGTTCCCTGGAAGGCCAGATACTGAAGCTCAAATACTTTGGCCACCAAATGAGAAGGGAGCACTCACTGGAGAAGACCCTGATGCTGGGAAAGACTGAAGGTCAAAGAAGAAGGAAACGGCAAAGGATGAGATGGTTAGACAGTGTCATCGATGCAACAAACATGAAATCGAGCAAACTTCAGAGGACAGCGGAAGACAGGAGGGCCTGGCGTGATGTGGTCTATGGGGTCGCGAAGAGTCAGACTCAGCTGTGTGACAGAATAACAAAAGCCAATAATATGATAGGCAGGAAAGCTCCTCAAACTATTCTAACCTTGCATGTAGCTGCCTAAGTTGTATTCCTTGAATATATGGATGTTGACGCTACAATTGACTTCAGTTGGTGAAATACAGCAAAATTTATAGCGATTTTCTGTGAAGGACATTCAAGGGCTGAAGGAGCTGTATGTTCAGGGTACAATGCATATTGTCAAATGTTTTGTAACCTTTACTGCTATTTTGGTATATTTTTATGTAATGTCTTTCCAAGATGATATTTGAGCATCAAAACTATAAGCAGCATAAAATGAGTGAAATATTGGCACTGACAATGTAAT
Source organism: Gekko gecko (assembly GCA_029375565.1). NCBI lineage: Eukaryota > Metazoa > Chordata > Lepidosauria > Squamata > Gekkonidae > Gekko > Gekko gecko. The sequence goes on from JAPDNY010000008.1 coordinate 98,422,908, forward strand.
GGCCATTTTTTATGAAATGTTATAATTTACATTGTAACCGTTCCTTCCCACCAGCGCAGCCATTATGTTATTGAAAGTACACAGGATGTTACCATTGGCAATGTCACTTAAATTGTATATCATATCAATAGCATCCAGCAGATCTGCAGATGCTTTCTCACTTGCACAGCCTTGGTGACTTTTCCCCTCCATATTGTCAGCAATGGAAAATGTTCCAAAATTTACTATGCTAACTGCAAAATATATGAGCCGGAGGTGCATTTTATCAAACGTTACATTCTATGTCACTTACAAATTGTGGATAATCATAATTTTAAAAGGTGAATTTAAATGCAGAACTACATATAAAATGTCATGTTCAGAAACTGAAATGTGATCTCTGTTTTCCAGTCTTCAGCTGATGGTTTTTCTGCCCCTTCCTAAATCTGCCAAATATCTGATATGGTCACCGAGCAAGCTCAGTCAATAAGGGCTATACATCATTACTGGCTGTCAAGAAATGGTTTCATGGAAGGGGTCATGTTGCCAAGCCATCTATAACAAGGGCAACTTGAAATAATTCATTCAGGAATACTAAGAGAGTGACAAAGATCATTGAAGGAGATGCAAGGTTTGTGCTATACATAATGCATAATAAATGATATAAGATGTTTTACATAGGGATGCATTTAATTTATCTTATTGAACCATCATAAGCCTGTTGTGGTGATCAGCATCAAAGCTGTCAACAACTGTCTTCTGATATAGAGACCTGGAGGCAAGGGGGGAATCAGTAAGCAAAGAAATCAGGCTCTTTATTTTGTCATTTGATATGTAGTTCCTTAGATAATTTTGCCACCTGTCAAAATCATGGTAATGCTCTTTTTACATGGATCAATAATCCTGTATATATAATTCCCTTACGTGTTGGCCATTTCCAGCTCTCCCACTGGCTATGCAGCACGGTCCATCAGCCATTGGCCCATCAACTGCCACTCAAGCGTACTTGCATACCATTCACCAGGTGCTGGGTCTGCTCCTCTCCCTCACCCACTGCCAGCCTGGACACTCTTCCCTCACAGAAAAAAACTGTCAAAATGGCTGTCTCTCCTGACGAAGATACTTCTCCTGCTTGACTCCTGTGGGACTAACTTTTCTCTCAGTGGCTGTTGCTAGGCAACCAAGCTGGGTTCTCTCAGTAAAAAAGCAAAGGAAGGAAACCCTTTCCAGGCCTTTGCGAGGAACTCATTGGGGCCAGTCCTGGCTAGGGTTGCCAGCTCCAGATTGGGAAATTCCTGGATATTCTGTGGTGGAGTCTAAGGAAGCCAGAGTTTGGGGAGGGGAGAGGCCTCAACTGAATAGAATGCCATAGCGCCCACCCTCCAAAGCAGTATTTTCTCCAGGAAGAGAGAGATCTATTGTCTGGAGTTCAGTTATGATACCTGGTGGTCTTCAGGCTCCACCTGGAGGTTGGCTACCATAGGCATAGCAGTTAGCACTTCAAAGCAGGGTCTGCCAGACCCAGGTTCTTGCTGTGGAAGTTGAGTGGGTGATTTCGGACCAGACAGAGACTTTCAGTCTGACCTATCTCACTGGGTTGTTGTGCAGATCAAAAGGGGGAGAGGAGAATGAGCTCCTGGAGATCAGGGCCCTGCGGGACCTTATGTAGTCATTAAAGCAGCCTGTGCCAGCTGCACAATTTTAGATCTGGGTCAACCACTAGGATGGTATAATGAAGGTTGACTGCCATCTTAAATTTAATTTTAAATTATTAATCTTTTAATAACTTATTAGGATCATCATCTGTTAGCACCTTTTAATGTTGAAATTGTTTATATCGTTTTAGGATTATTTAAATTACTTATTGTTTTTATTCTTTCTGTAAGCTGCCCTGAGCCAGCCTTGGCTGGGAAGGTGAGGCATAAATATAACAATAAATAAATAAAATAAATAAGCTGCTTTGATCACCACTGTGGAGAAAGACTCTACTGTACCTAGGTAGAGGCTGGGGGGGGGGGCAGAAAGAGTTGGAAACCTGAAGTCAGAGGGGCAGATAACAGTATGTTGATGGTTGGATGGGAAGGAAATAGGGTTGCCACCTCCAGGTTGGGAAATTCCTGGAGATTTGAGGTGTGGAGCCTGGAGAGGGTGGGGTTTGAAGAGAAGTGGGACCTCAGACAGGTACAATGCCATAGACTCCACCCTCCAAACCAGCCATTTCCTCCTAGGGAACCATTGCTGCCAGTCTCCAGGTGAGGGCTGGAGATCACTAAGAATTAAAACTGCTCTCCTGATGGTAGAGATCAGTTCCCCTGGAGAAAATGGCTGCTTTGCGGTTGGATAAGTCATGATACCCTCCTGAAGTCATTTCCCCTCCTGCTTGTGTCCCCACTGAGGTGGAGAAAGACTGTACTGAGGTAGAGAAAGACTGTAGAGGCTCCAGGTGTGGGGGGGAGATGGAAAGCTGAAATCAGAGGGGTAGATAACAGTATGTTGATGGTTGGCTGGAAAGGAGATAGGGTTGCTACCTCCAAGATAGGTGCAATGCCATAGACTCTATCCTCCAAACCAGCCACTGTTCCAGGGGAACCATTGTTACCAATCTCCAGGGGAGGGCTGGAGATCACTCAGAATTACAGCTGCTCTTCAGATGGCAGAGATCAGTTCCCCTGGAGAAAATGGTAAGCTCTGTATCATTATACCCTGTGGAGATTGTCCCAGCAGATTGATACTGAGTGCCCAAGGCCAGGGCACCCGCCCTGAGCCTCTTTCTAGAGCTCATTGTATTTATTTCCACAATGGGCCTTATTCCTAGTAGATAACATAAATTAATGAAAAATAACTTTGTATCATTCTCTGCATCCTTCCAATTGAGTTGCAGTAAGTTAATTTTGAATTATGAAGATGGAGGGCTTATGTAGAGCCACAAGCGCTTCCTATATGCTTTTGGTAGTTTGTATTATCCCCATGGCTTCAGACTTCCTTGACATTCTCCATTCATGAAAAAGTGGCTGAATACAGCCTATGCATAGTGTCTCCTAGGTCCTAGTGTCCCTGGCTAGTCAGCTGAAGTAAGATAGTTTCACTGGTGCCTCCTTGCCAGTTTGGGTTGGGGGAGATACAGAAGCAGTTTGTTTTTTAAACAAAATCTACAGTGTAGGGCAATTTATTTGCTGTGATTCACAAATGTGTGCTAGCATTTTAACCAGCTATAAGAAATTAGAAGAATAGTAAGAATTTTTTAGAAGTGCCCAATACCTTTAATAACTTAAAATAGAACCACTTTCCCTGTAACTAAATGTATACTGTCCAGAACTTTTATATACATTGGTATATCATAAAGTTTTTGTAAAAATGCCAGTGCTCGTGATAATGAATAAGCAATTAAAACTTATTCATATCTATCATGGGAGATTACTTTCGGGTTTTGCTTTAGACAGGGCTATTTTAGGGCAGGAACACACAGGAATGGAGTTCCGGCTAGCTTCTAAGTTGGCCACTTCTGCAACCTCTCTCCCCTCGGTTCTCCAGGTGCCTTGCAAACCACGGGGCACCTGGGGAAGCCAAGTCAATCCAGGGAGGGAAGGCAGTTTAAACTGCCTCCCCTCCCTCAGGTTCCCCAGCTGCAGGGCACCTGGGGAATCAGACCCAGAAACTGCCTTCCTTCCCTCAGGTTCCCCATGGACCCTGCAAGCCGTGGGGCACCTGGGGAAGCTGATCCTGGGAGGGAGCTGTGCTGTCAGGGGTGTGGCCTAATATGCTAATGAGTTTGTGCTGTTGGGTGTGGCCTGTTATGCTAATGAGTTCCTGCTGGGCTTTTTCTAGATAAAAAGCCCTGACTTTAGAAATTCAGATTTATAAGAACTCACTGCATGCGGCTTGTAAATATATCATTAGCCACAGGGTCAAATCCACAGCTTCTTAATGATGGGGAAACACTCCTGTTGGAATATACTAGCACTTTCAATAGGATGGATCCAGCCAGGGGTATAGACTTTCCAATTTCCTGGGGGCGGGGGCTGGGGCAGAGGCATTGCTATGCTAGGTCTTTAAATATTTGGGGCCCAGTGACATCATAGTGACATGATGACATGATGTCACAGGCCATTGTCACTATCTATGGAGGTGGAGCCATGTGGGATTTAGGGACAGTCTCCCCAGAAATTTAGGAGGGCCTGAGAACCCCCCAGCAATGCCCCTGGGCTGGGTTAAACCCAGGAAAAGGTAGGAGTTGGCCAGGAAGACGTAGTGGAAATTCCTCCAGGCCTCTCATTAAAGTCTATATTGCAGGATGTTGTAGATGTACAATAGGAATCTTCAACATTAGAAAGGACTTTCCTCTTTCTAATTACAAATCTATCCATGGCAAATTGAATTGAATGGTGGACTGAAAACAATTCAAGGGAAAATATCAGGATTCTGAAGGAGGAAAAAATTACATATAAAAAATAGGAGGGGTAGACATGTTAATGATATAATCCCTGCAGCTTCTAAATTTGCAGAGTGGAATCACAGCCCCTGGGAACAGGTTCTGTGCTCTGGGACTGGAATGACAGCCCCCAGAGTGGAGTGATGGTCCCTAGGAAGAGAATCAGTGTTCTTGGACAGGAATGACAAGTTGCAGAGTGTAATGACAGCCCCTGGGAATAGCAGAAGTGTTCAGGGACTGGAATGACAGCCCCCAGAGTAGAATGACAGTCCCTGGGATTAGCAGAAGTTTTCTGGGACTGGAATGACAGCCCCCAGAGTAGAATGACAGTCCCTGGGATTAGCAGAAGTTTTTTGGGACTGGAATGACAGTCCCTGGGAGTTGAAGAAACATTCTGGGACTGTCATTCCAGTCCCAGAACACCTCTGCTACTCCCAGGGACCATCATTCCACTCTGGGAGCTGTCATTCCAGTCTCAGGGCACTAAGCCTATTTTCAGGGGCTGTCATTCCACTTTGCAACCTGTCATTCCAGTTCCAGAGCACTGAGCATATTCCAAAGGGCTGTCATTCCACTCAATATGTCATTCCAGTCCCAGAGAACAAATTTTGCTAGGGATCGTCATTCCAATCTGGGGGCTGTCATTCCAGTTCCAGAATGCTTCTGCTACTTCCAGGGGTTGTCATTACACTCTGTGACCTGTCATTCCAGTCCCAGAGCACAGATTATCTTCCTAGGGACCATCATTCCACTGTGGGGGCTGTCATTCCAGTCCCACAGTAGCCTGTATATTTCAGCACTAACACAGTTCTTATTGATGTTTCTAGTCTTCCTTCAAAGTTTAAGGTTTTCCTTTAGATATTACAGCTTTTCATTAACTCCTGAGGTTTCTAAGCTTCTCCCCTTTATCACAGACCAGAGTTCTCTTCACAGCCCCTTTCACTGGCAAGAAGTTATTCTCCTTGTCCCTAAGAAGCAATAATTCCTTTTACTATTTGGCTTGTATGGGAGTTCTCTCTAACTACCAAGACCTTCTGCCAAATCCTTCTCCAGTTATCTTTGTCTGTATAAGGTTGTTCTGTAGCTTTTCTGTCTGAGAATCTAAAGTTCTCCCTCAGAATAATTTTAATACATCTAAGACAATGGGGTTTCTCTTCTTCCCTCTGCAGAAGTACTTTTCTGACTATTGCCTGTCAGAAAACACTGACTCCCAAATGTCTGTTCCCTCAGAAGCCAAACCCTCTGGCTACTGATCCAAATGTTGTAAAGACCAAATTGCAAAAGACCAAACAGTGAAAGAACCCTATCCCCTCCAGATCAGCTGTTTTAGTTCCTCTCTCAGCTGATGTGGGCCAATCCGAGAGTGAGGAGAAGAGCCAATCCTTCCTTCCCTACCTACCTCTATTTGCTTTCTTTGTTTCTCTCTCTCTCTCTCCTTTCTCTCCACCTCATTCATTCTTTCCACCTTTCCCTTCCTTCCTTCTTTCCTATCAATCTTTCCTCCCCATCTTTCTTCCTCCCCATCTTTCTTCCTCCCCATCTTTCTTCCTTTCTTCCTCCCCATCTTTCTTCCTCCCCATCTTTCTTCCTCCCCATCTTTCTTCCTTCCTTCCTTCCTTCCTTCCTTCCTTCCTTCCTTCCTTCCTTCCTTCCTTCCTTCCTTTCTTCCTTCCTTCCTTCCTTCCTTCCTTCCTTTCTTCCTTTCTTCCTTCCTTTCTTCCTTCCTTTCTTTCTTTCTTTCTTTCTTTCTTTCTTTCTTTCTTTCTTTCTTTCTTTCTTTCTTTCTTTCTTTCTTTCTTTCTTTCTTTCTTTCTTTCTTTCTCTCCCCCTTCCCCATCTATTTGCTTTCTTTGCTTTTTCTCTCTCTCTCTCTTTCCTCTTCCTTCCTCCCCTACCCCATCTACTTGCCTTCCTTCCCCATCTATTTGCTTTCTTTGCTTCTTCCTGTCTTTCTTTCCTTCTCTTTCCTTCTTTCTTTTAACCTCTCTCTCCTAGACAAATAAATATCATTATCAATATCTGTTTTACCCCTTTTATTTTTATTTTGTCAGTCTCATTTAATATTAAAAATATGTGTGTAATATTTGTTCAAATCTTGTGGCTCTCAGACATCTGACATTTTTTCTATGTGGCTCTTATGTCAAGCAAGTTTGGCCTCCCCTGCTCTCACTACTACACAGTGGCTTTCATGGGGTGGCTTCTGTTGAATAGTAGCAAGCATCCAGGCCTGCGTGAGTCATACAAGTTGCCTAGGGTTTCTGCCAGGGTTGATCCTAATGCGTCCTCCCTCAAAGGTCAAAACAGTCATGGAAAGGACCCCTCCCCTCCCCCTTGCATTTACTTACAGAAAGCAAGTATTGCCAAGGTTGGCAATACTGTCATGGCTGCCTAGCAACAAGTACAGAGGGCATTAGTTTCTTAAAGCTACAGGCACTGCTTCTATCACCCCAGTTTATTTTTGCCTTTCTATTTCAGATTTTCTGCACATCTGGAGCTTTTCTCAGGTTTGTAGAAAGCTTTGTCTTGTCTGTCCATGGCCCCAGTCTCTAGAGTTAAGCATTCACAAATGGCGCCACATTGAGAATTAGATATGTTGATTTCTATGTCATAAAAATATAAGAAGAGCCCTCTTGGATCAGACTAATGGTCCATATAGTCCAGCATCCTGTCTCACACAGTGACCAACCAGTTCCACTGGAAGGTCAACAACAGAGTATATAGGCTGAAGTATTCCCCTGATGTTGCCACTTGGCTCTGGGATTCTGAGGTTTAGTGCCTCTGAATCTGGAGGTTCACCTAAGTTGCCATGACTAGTAGCCATTGATAGACTTATCCTCCATGAATATATCTAATCCTTTCCAAAGCTGTTTATTCCACTACATTCTCTGGCAGCAAATTCCACATTTTAATCCCTGTCTGTGTAAAGTAGTATTTCCTTTTGTCCATCCTGAACTTACTGCCCATCAGCTTCATTGGATGCCCTCAACTTCTAGTATTTTAGGAGAGAGAGAAAAAGTTCTCTTTGTCAGTTCTCTCCACTCCATGGATAATTTTATATACCTCTATCATGTCCTCCTTACTTGTCTCTTTAATAAATTGAAAAGTTTCAGACTCTTTAGCCTTTCATCATAGTGATGCACAAATCTGTGTCCCGTGTGCTCCCAGGATCAGATGAGGAACACACAGAGTCTAGTGAGTCGGATAAAAATCTGTTTATGCAATAACAGGAAAATACAGGACTGGATACCGTAGCACCCAGTGACACCAGGCTGTATTCTGCCCCAATCAGGAAGGGCAGAAGGTCTTATACACCAAATGACATCACTATAATTCATACTTCAAGAAATCCCTAATTGGTGTCAAATAGTTAGCATCATTTGAGCAGGCACCTCTTCATTGGTGTACCCCTGTGCTGGTCAGAAAGACAAGTATTTGTGTCTGCTTATCTGGTCCCGGAACAGTGAGAAACTTCAAGGAACAGTGAGGTCTTCTTTCAGGCATCATTTAGAGCTCACTTGTCTCAGTATAGTATTGGGGAGTTTCCTGATAAGGTGTAATAGTTCACAAGGGACTTGACTCTTGGCAGACTTCCTGGGGCCTGGGGCCTAGCTTTACAAAAGAAGATGTTGTTTGGGAACATCCAGATTCTCTACAGTTATTGTTATAGCATCTTTCGCTCTCAGATGTCCTTCAACTGGAGTGCTTGCATTTTCCAAATATGCTGTTAATCACAAGCACATTCCATTCTATTGCTTTTTAATTACTGCTAAAGGCTTCTTAAATTCTACTTTTTTCTGAAAGGGAATAAACCCATAAATATACACACACACGTATATTCTAAATTTCTTCTGTCTGGGCTAAATACTAGGATTTGAATATACTGTGGGCAGGCTTCTAAGAAGGCACAATGACAGCTGGTAATATATAAGACAGGAGAAATGTCAGAAATCACATTCATGAATCACATTCACTGATCCCTTGTCCTACAATACAGAAGGTGCTCCAACCCTCTAATTATCTTGGTTGTCCTCCTCTGTACTTTTTCCAGCTCTGCAATGTCCTTTTTGAGATATGGTGACCAGAACTGTATACGGTATTCCAAATGAGACCACACCAGAGATCTATACAGAGAGGCATTACAATATTGGCTGTTTTATGTTCAATCTCTTTCCTAATAAACCGTAACATAGAGTTTGCCTTTTTCACTGCTGCAGCAGACTGGGTTGACACTTTCATTGAGCTATCCACTACGACCTTCGTATCCAGAGCTTTATATGTGCTTTGCTGCACACAGATCTTTTCTGTAAGTGGAATTATCAAGTCTCCATTCATTCCAGCAGCATCCTTGCCACTGAAGTGAACGGGGAAACCCTTGCAGTTTGGTAGTTCCATGTGTACAATTAAGCTCTTTTACCAGCAAGAAGCTGCGGTGGCTCAAGTGGTTAAGACGCTGAACTGCAGGCTGTGGAAGGTCAGTAGTTCAGCAGTTCGAGACCTGAGAGTGCCGCATGACGGAGTGAGCTCCCATCTCTAGTTCCAGCTCCAACAGTTTGAAAGCAAGAAATTGCAAGTAGATAAATAGGTACCACTTTGGTGGGAAGGTAACAGCGTTCCGTGTGCCTTGGTGTTTAGTCATGCCAGCCACAAGACCACGGAAATGTCTTCAGACAGCGCTGGCTCTTTGGCTTTGAAACAGAGATGAGCACCACAACCCTAGAGTCGGATTCGACTGGCTTTCGAGCAAGGGAACCTTTATCTTTTTACCAGCAAGAAAACTTTGGATAAGGGCCCATGTTTGTTTGTTTTTAAAAGAAAATGAACAGAGTACTTTAGTGCCAGGAAAAAAATTCTAGCTCAAATCAAATATTAGCTATTATACGGGATGTTACACAAAGCTCTGCTGCTATTTAATGAAGAAATGTGCATTTTGTGGAAATTGAACTTCATGCTCCATGTTTTGTTTTGCTATGGAAATACTTTGTCATTTTTCCATTGAACTTTGATTGACACTACAGCAATGATATCTAGAGGCATGTTAATTAATTTAGTAACTAAACTTCTTGCTTGAATGGGGTTGGTAAAATAAGAGGTTATTTTCCACTGCAATGAAACATGTTTATACGAGGCAACTATATTTCAAAAATGTGTGATTATTCTAACAAGAAATTGAATTGGATGTACAAGTGTACCATTATTCAAATAATTTTCCAAAGCAACCTAGCTCAAAGAAAAATGCCATTTTCTACACCAACAGAGCATGTAATGGTTTGTCATTACAAGTAAAGTTTAATTTACACAAAGGCTCACTCCTACTCTTTGTAATTTTTCTTTGAAACAATGAATCAGCCTCTCTGTGACATACTTTATTTGCATGTTGTTCCTGTATTTTTTAAAGAGTTTTCATCTGGAAGGGATACTTCCCTGTTGTGATAAAGTCATTATGAATCATCCTGAATGCAGTTTGTGCCATAATGAAATTCTAGTTGCAATCTGCCAGCCATGACAATGTAAAACAAGGTCCCATGACTAGTTGGTATCCTACAGTTAGATCACTGCAGTGCTATTAAGTGTATCTTTATTATTTTTAGACATATATCCTGCCCCTCCCTTGCATCACAGGCTTGGGGTAGCTCACAACATCTGATAAACAATCTACAAATAAAGTTAAAAACACATGACAAAAATGTTACATTACAATCTATAAAATAGTACCATAGCTCAAGCATCGGAATAAAACATAATCATATGGCACCCAATAATCATATGGCACCCAGATTGTTGTCAAAAACCAGGTAGCACTAATAGGTGATAGAAAAACCATCCTTGGTTGTCCTCAATGGAAAGCCTGGTGAAGCTATTGAGGTTAACTGCTTTGGTTAGTCCAGTCACCATTAGTTAGCACAGTGCTTAAATATAGCTACAAATGCAGGAGTGTCACTTTACCAGGTTACTCAGCTTACTGTCAAACTCATTTGTCATATATTTCTGTTGTTCTCTTTTCCTTACCTGTAACCATCCTGTATTGGGGCCATTGGGGGGTCAGATGGTGAGTGCATGTGAGTGTGTGGGAATCACTTCGCTTAGCAGCTTAGTATCTACTTTCTCAAGAGGCCTCCCAAATGGGAAGAATGCGAATGACCTTGGATGCCTATCTCTGCTAGCTGGCCTGTCATTCCCTGGGTAGAGACTTGATAGGGCATCTGCAATCATCTCTTTTGTTGGGCAGCAGATCAGCTTGACAATTCCTTCTTGCTGCAGATGTCTCACCAGGTGATACTTCACATCAATGTGCCTGGTACGCTGCCTTACATCTTCTTTCTTACAAATGTGGCTGCAACTTTCATTGTCCCCATACACTATAATAGGCTTTGGTACATCTAGGCCCGTGTCTTTCAGTAGTTGTAGCAGCCAACGTGACTCTTGACAGCTTAGTGCTGCTGACACATAGCCGGCTTCTTGCTTGACCAACTTATAGGTCCTCCACTAAAGAAAACTATATTGCCAATGGAAGACTTTCTGTCTGTTAAGTCTCCAGCCCAGTCTGCATCCACAACTAGCTTAGGGTTGTCAGTTGCAGACAATTTAAGTTTAAAATATACAATAGTCATTAGATACCTCACAAGTGCCATGAGAGCATTCCAGTCTCTGCTTGTGGGCTTTGCATTCTTTCTACATAACAGTCCCACAACTGAACTAATGTCTGCTCTGGTTAAAGTGGATATGTATAAGAGCTTATCTACCACTTCATCATATTGGTTGCCTTCAGGTAGCTTTGCAGATTCTTCTCCTTGTTTGATGTAGTGTGGCTCCATGGGAATGTATTTGGGTGGAGCATCATCCAGTTTCAGGCTTCTCACCAGGTCTCTAATCCTCTGTTCCTGGCTGATGAGAAAACTGCCATCTTTTTCTCTCTGTATCTGTATGCTGAGGTAATGTGCAACACTGCCAAGTTGCTTGAGTTCAGCTTCTTTGCTTAGGTGATCTACGGTTTCCTCACCATGAGCTGGATCTTCACATGCCAGCAGTAAATCATCTATGTAAGTCAGAAGATAAGTCCATTTTCCATCTTGGTATTTGGTGTAGAGGCAGGAATTGGATTCACTTCTCTTGAAGCTTTCCTGGAGTAGTATAGTATTCAGTTTAGTGTTCCATGCTCTTGGCAACTGTTTTAAGCCATGCAAACTCTTTTGAAGCTTGCATACAAGATTTTCCTTGCTTTTCTCTATGAAGCCAGGCAGTTGCTTCATGTAGATTTCTTCTTCCAGGTCTGCGTACAAGAAAGCAGTCTTTACATCTAGATGGTTGACCTGCATTCCCTTGCTTGCAGAGACACTAGCAACAGTTCTTATAGTTGTGTGCTTCACTTCAGGAGCAAATGTATGATCATAGTCCTCTCCTTGGTGCTGGAGGGGGCAGCAGTGGGAGGGCTTCTGGTGCCCTGGCCCCACTGCTGGACCTCCTGATGGCACCTGGTATATTTTGGCCGCTGTGTGACAGAGTGTTGGACTAGATGGGCCATTGGCCTGATTCAACATTGGCTTCTCTTATGTTCTTATGTTCCATACTTTTGAGAATATCCTTTAGCCACCAGTCTGGCTTTGTGGTGCTGGATCTTCCCATTTGCATCGTGCTTCAGCTTGAAAACCCATTTGCATCCTATTGCTCTCTTTCCTTTGGGAAGCTCTGTGAGTGTCCATATTTTAAGCTTGTGTAGAGCATTCAGCTCCTCTCTTGCTGCTCGCTTTCATATCTGTGCCTCTTGAGGTGGTAGTTGGGAGATGTCTGCATACAATGAAGGCTCCAATGTTCCCACTATCTTTGCAAGGAGATTCATTCTCAGGGGTAGAACACCTTTATTGGACTGTGTTGATCGTCTCACCTTTGGTTATCCAGTCTCTCTGGATGGCGCCTGTGGTTCAGGCATGGCTGGTGGAGCATCTTGGGTTGTCTCATCTGCCGGAATCACCTCAGGAACTTCCTCTTCACCAGTGTTTCCCAGATCAAGAGTCACCAGCTGGTTATCTACTTCAGTGTCAGCCCCCTTTGAACCTTGAAGCTTTTCGCATTCATCAAAATGAACAGATCTGCTGATAATAATTTCATTAATCTCTGGATCCAGGATTCTGTAACCCTTGCATCTAGGTGCATAACCTTCCTTTGCACAATCATCAAGCTTTGGTTGCTTTTCTTTAGAGATGTGTGTGAAGGCTCTACAGCCGAACACTCTCAGGTGGTTCATAGATGGCTTATGGCCAACCCACAGTTCATAGGGAGTCATACCTGTAGCTGTTGTGACTAGCTTATTCTGCATGTAGTTAGCTGCGACAATAGCTTCACTCCAAAATTGTACAGGTAAGCAACTATCTCTGAGCATGGTATGTACCACATGCAGTTCTTGTGTTCTGCAACACCGTTCTGTTGTGAATTTCAGGGCACAGTCATCTGGTGTTATATACTTTGCTCTTTCAGAACTGCTCCATTGTGTCTGTCCTTAATGTTTTGGATATTCCTATGACATGTTCTCCTATGCCACAGGGTAATGCATTCATTGTGCTTGCAGGTTTTAGCAACATTTACTTCTTGGATAGGTGGTTCCTCCTCATAGTAACCGTCTGACTTGAATTTTGGCATACCTTCATATTCTGGAGTTTCATTGCATTCATCTGGCATTTCATGATATTCCTCTTTGGGCATTTTCATCATTTTCAAACAGTTCAAAATTCTCATGATACAATTCAGGAGTGTAGAAATCTAAGGAAAAATCTTCATTTCTTTCCACACTATAAAATGCATTTACTAATTTTCCTTTGACATAGGTCTGTTGATAGATAGATAGATAGATAGATAGATAGATAGATAGATAGATAGATAGATAGATAGATAGATAGATAGATAGATAGATAGATAGATAGATAGATAGATAGATAGATAGATAGATAGATAGATAGATATAAACAAGCCATGAGCAGTAAAAAGTGTCAAATCCTAGTTTGACCTAGTTTTTAGATTAGGAATCAGCAGGGCATTCTCAATTTTAAGTTGTCCTTTGCATCATTCACTGGTAAAATGACTGTTCAAACATGATTTGCTTTCACAAAGTTCCGTTTGGCCAAATACACTCTGATAGGCCTGTTTAATTCTTGTATTTCAGTAAACAATTCCTCTGAGCTCTGTTCATTATCAAAAATAGAATAGTTCCAATTGTTGCCAGCATCCTCAGCCCTGAACCTGAGTGGTCTTTCCCAAGAGAAAGACATCCCAAAATGGCCTCTGAACCTCCACAAGCAATGTCCTATGAAAGTAGGCTTGGCTTAAACAGTGGCTTTTGCTGGGAGGCTAGGAGAACCACATCCTGGCTGAGAAAACTCAGGCCAAAGAGAATTCTCCAGGCTGGCTGTACTGCAAAGCATTCTCCATGCAAGCAACCCCCCACACACACACACAAATCTATCCTGTCAGCTTAGTCCAAAGAGAATTAGAATGGGCAAGTCTCTGCCCTTGCCTCAGGCATCTTCTACTGACCAAATGGCTAGTCTTTTACCTGTCAAATGTACAGGCAGGCAGGGACAGAGAACCTCTGGTCTGTGCTATTGTCATGAATGAAGTGTGTTGCAGAATAATCCTCTCATTCCTGTCTCCATATATTTGTTTTAAGATATCTGCATTCTTACATCTATGCCAGATCTATCAAGGTAAACATTAACTTCATGGCTAGTGAATGGTCACCCATTCAGGATCATCCTGCCACACATTAAGAAACATCACTTCTTTTGTCTGGCACCAGGGAAATACCAGACCACGCTATGGTTCACAATGGACACCCCCAGTACAGTTATCCAACACCTGGCTTCTATTGTTAAAGCCAGACTCTGCCCCTCTGGAAGCTCATTGGTCACATCCAGGCCTTGCCCATCCTGATGCCACACACCCCTGAGACTCATCATTGACCCAGGTAATCTATTGTTCTCACCTGAGACCAGCCCCCAGGACCGCCTATTGGTCTGCATTGTTTTCCAATGTCTATATCCCTGCAAGCACATGGCCTCAGACTGTGTGCCTCTGTGTGATGCCAAATAGCAGTCCATCCCTAAACCTCTGGGTTTAGGCCATAAACTCATCTCCATGGACCCCTGTATATCTGGACATCCCATAACTTACCCCTATATTCGCTATCAATCACCTCTGCTTTCAAAACAGTCAAAGTCCAGGTCCAACACCTACCTCCCAAGACATTGTGAAGTAGGTAAAAAAAGGCTCTCCCATAGCTAATCAAGGAACCCCAAACAGTTCTGCTTGGCCCCATAAATAGTGACTGAATAATTCTACTAGGGTGAGCAAGTTAGCAGCAGATTGCAAAAACCTGCCGAAAACGGTTTATGTAGCCCCTAGACTGTACCTCTTTATTGGCTGGTTCTACCCAGGATTCCACTTATTGCCTCATACCTCACCTGAAGAGGAGATGGGGCAAATAGATCCCCAGCTATAATGCTATGAATGACTCTTTTCAAAGTTATGTACATTTTAAACTAAATAATGACTTTTCAATGTTTAGGCAGTCTGGTGCCTGAAATTCAAGTGCACATCTCCTATTTGCTGTATAGAAGCCAATAACATGTACTTCACATCATCTCTTGTATTGTCTCTGAGCTCATTTGTTAGTTGTCATTCTTTGCTCCAGTTCATGCACTGAATATCCGGAAATATTGGGAGGAAATGATGAATGGATGGGTGATAGTCTCCTCTCTATTATGTGGCCTAATTCATCATGTTATGATTTATAAATTAGAACTTTTAAGTGCCATCCACACATATAAGTTTTTGATTTATATAATATATGTCTGATTTATAAGTCACGACAATAATGTATTAGTCAGATAACTAATTTATTGGTCAACTGCAAAATATACGTTACCCAATAGTTTCCTAAATTATGTCACTGATTTATAAATCATTTAAATGATTTATAATGTTGGAAATTGAATCTGTGGCAGGGGAGTTTCATAAGCAAATGTAAAGATAGACTAAGATGATTTGAGCTTTTGCTTTCTTGTTCCTCACCTTTAACCATTAACAGAGATCGAATCTTCTCCCAAGTTGTAGCACAGTGATTCTCCAGAAGTCTAATTTCCTTCACAATTCTTATTGTGCCAAGTTTTGACCGCTCTTTCTTTTGTTATCAGGGGAAGCTGTTCTTCGTCTTCTGCATCTCTCCTATACCCTGTCAGAATTCCATAGGATTCATTCTGAGACATTTATTTCAAACTTAATTCAAACGCTATTTATATTTTATTAAACATTAGTACAAGCAAGAGATTAGTATTAATGAGCTAGTATATTAATATGGGAAATGTCAAGGAAACCAAGACTGAACCCCATAGGTTCCCAGGATTAGTGTACATGAGAAAACAGTCCTTTGTGAAAATATATGAAGTTTATTAAATATTTTTCAAAATAGTTTTGTTTCTAGGCAACACAACACTACAAATCTTGCAGCAGAAGAAAACAAGAAAAGCTGACTTTACTATCTAACGCATTTATACTAGGGGTATGCACACAAAAAATCAGTATTTGTTCTGCCTGACAATTGTAATTATTAAGGGCCAGTTAACTTGTAAGTAATGGTCTGTTTTCTGGGCCTTGTGTTTGGAACTGTAATTTGTGGACTTCCATTGTATAAACCATTTCAATTCCTGATGTATGGAACAAAAGCAGGGTAAAATATGCTAATAAATAAATGTTAAAATCAGTAAAATAAAGAATTGTTTCAATTGTATTAGGCTGCAGAGGCACAAAGCGGTTTAGCTTCTCTCTGTTCTAGCCTTATCCATTTTGTCTGGCTGACTCAATGTTCATTCAGGAGAGAATTTGGGTCGAGGTGGGGTTTTTTTTCCAGTGTTGCTCTATCTGATATGTTACTGATATGTCTGACAAAATGTCCTGACTTTATACTGCTTTTTTGTTGACTGTCATAAAAGTCATGGAACTGTTGGTCTGCTCATAGCGTTGCCAGGTCCCTCTGGCTGCTGGTAGGGGATGGGGGTAGGGTTGCCAGTTTCAGGTTGGGGACTTCCTGGAGATTTGGAGGTGGAGCCTAGGGAGGACAGGTGCCTCAAGGGGGTACAATGTCATAGAGTCCACCCTCCAAGGCATCCGTTTTCTCTAGGGGAACTGATTTCTGTAGTCTGAAGATGAGCTGTAATTCTGGGGGATCCTGAGGTCCCACCTGCAGGCTGGCATCCCTATCTGTTCCTTTGGAGGGGCATACCTGACATGATCTAGAAACACTGTGAGAGTTTCTTAATATTTATAGGATGAATCCTTCTTTTTTGGAGGTCAAAGATCAAATTCTTATTGGTTTAGTGGACTTTGCAACAATGCATTTCTGTCTGCTGTCATGGGCTAGCCAGCTGTCTTTTCCTCCTCAAAGGAGGAATCAGAAGAATCAGGCCCCGCACTGATGGAACCCCCACCTAAGCAGCTGGGTCCAGCAAGAGACCCAACAGGGGAAGCATCAGGAAGTGAGAACATTTTCCAGTCACAGCCAGGCTGCTCAGTCTTCTAGGAGAAGAAAGAGGCACCACAGAGGCCAGTGTCTCCATCTCCACTGACCTCTCCCAAACCAGCAGAGCATAGAAGGAGGAGAGAGTGCTTGACAGCTCTAGAGAGAAGATGAGGAGCTCACCTGACAGGAAACAGTAAAAGACCTGCACCTGTAGGAATGTGAACACAACTGTAAGGAGTGACACCTGGGCCTCGGGTAATGAGTTAGCAAAGGAGGCAGATAAAAGGAACATGCTGAGCAAGGCTTGTCACACTTCTGTGAGCTGACCTGCTTAGCAAACAGAGCTCTACGCTGACTTGTCACTGGTAAATTGTGCTTTTTCCTAAAGCCTGGGGACCAGACCCTGCATCTGTTCTGAAGTCTTCCCCTAGCCTTGGAACCAGACCATTGAACCCTTGACCCTCCTTACCCTGACCCTTAGACTGTACCTTTGATCTCTGATTCCAGACTGGTTTGTAGACCCTGCTGTTGTTTGTTGTGCTTATTGTTACTGTAATTGTGTATCCTAGAAACCCTGGCAACAGTGCCAGTGCTTGGCTCTGAATGTGACATAGACATTGGCTGAGTTCAGACTGGCAGTTTGTCCCGCTATAGCCATGTTTTACAAGCAAATTAAAGGGGGCATTCACCCAGGCATATCTACCTGGCGTTCCCCACCCGTAGGCAACCCGTGCTGTTCCTCTTCTCCCCTGAATTTAAAAGATACCTGGTAAAAGTGGTAGCAAATCCCTGAGAGCCCATTTATCCCGCATCATTCCGCTTCTGAGAAGTGTGAATGCCAACCCGAAAAGCCAGGAGCAACCCGCGTTGCACATAAGGCAGCAGCGATATGATTGGCTGTGCTCCGCTCTACCTCCCAATGCGGTGCTGGCACAACGGGATCCTCCCCAAATTGGCCAAATGCACACATGTGCATATAGCCGAATTACCAGGGAAAAGCTGTTTACAGCCGCACCTCTGGGCCAGCTGTCTGAACACTCCCACGCGCCTCCTCCCCGTATGCTCCCTCATCAATTGGCGCAGTGTAACCAGGAAAACCTGGAACAGTTTGTTCCGGGGCTTTTTTGCCATGACTGGCTCCCGCTTCAAACTGCCAGTCTGAACTCAGCCATTGTCTTGCATTTCCTTATGACATATGCAGGATTGTATATGGCATACAGTTCTAAGGACACTTTCCTAACAACACTTGACTAATACATGGCTGATTCCTTTGTAGACCTGCTTAGGATTGTTACAAAAGTCAGCCATTCTGATATATTTGTCAGCTCTGAATATCTGAATATTCCTGCCCCAGTGCTAAGTACTTGATAATTGGCTTTGGTGTGAGCTTTGTAATGTGCACCACCATCATCAACACTTTTCCTAATGCTATCAGTATTCTGCTAGAAAGTATTACTTATCCAAACAAGAGTATCCTTAAGAACAGGAAACATCCAATCCAGCAACCCCAAGAGCTACCTTTCCAAAGCAGCTGCCTTGGAACTAATTCATGTGCTTATCTCCTTTTTCTTCATTTGAAATTGAGTGCTGAAGAGCAGAGCTGCTCATTATTTGTTAGACTTGTAAGCAAAATCATGGCACATTATATACATTGCCGGAGGAAATATCTTTTAATTGCTGAAAATTGGTCCTCATTAATTATTTTCAGTGTATGGATGATGCCAAATCCTGCAGCTAATGTTCTTCTTTGTAAGCACTAGTTTTATTGCTACCACAGTATGCCATAGGCCAAATTCTCAATGAGGTTAAGTTTGGACAGTATCACTGGCATCCTAGAAGATGCTTCATTTACATCAGCATTTAGTTCCCTATTTCTATTCCCCTTTTTATCCTATTCCTTCCAGTGCTTTTGACCAAGGGAGTATGCAGACATGCCAGTGAAAGTGTCATGATCATGAAACAAGTTGAGAAATAGTTCTTTATAACTGGAAGAAGACAACTTCAGAATAAAATATTTGATGCTGTAAGTCCAAATGTGGAATATATTGTACTTCTCTCCAATTTGAGTTGAAGATAAATGTATGAGGAGTTAGCCATGCTCAGAAAGAACATGAGAAAGATTCTAATCAGTCAGTCCCTCTAGACTCTTTAATCTTGTTCTTCTTGTTTTCTGTACATTTGACTGACTTCAAAACCCCTCTGGCATACCATTAGTTATTGTACAAAATATAGGGCACTTATTCAGAAATATTCTGAGGGGCTTTTCACACATTCCTGTGAGGTGGTGTCCACATCACAGATTCTCCTCTATGCAGAAACCACAAGAGATTCCACCCTGTAATATGAAGTCTAATACATGGCCACTTCAGGATGCACTTCAGGACTGGTAGTCAAGATTATGCTTATAAACATTTTGTCAGCCATTTTATATACAAATGTATATGATACTTATAGGTATAGTTTTCATGTACAGATACAAGCAACATGTTTTATTGCCATGTGATATGGCCAGTGCTCCCTCTAAGCTGAGTTAGTGTGAGCTAGCTCACAGTTTTTTAGCCTCCAGCTCACACATTTTTCTCTTTGCTCTGGAGCCATCCTTCCTGAGCTAACTAATTTATGCAGAAGCCAAATCGCTTGCTCACAACTTTAATGCCAGTAGCTCACAAAGTAGAATTTTTGCTCACAGGACTCCACAGCTTAGAGGGAACATTGGATATGGCTAATCTTCTGCCTCTATGCTCCCAGAGAACATACTTGCCACTCCTCCCTGCAAGCATACTGCCTATCATTGGAGGGTGGGGGAATGTAACCTCTGCCCACCCCCCTAGACTGTAGCACCCAGCTTCAGAGGGTACAAAACATTTGCCCCTGGCAGGTGGGTCAGTAAAGCAGCAAAGCAGAACAGAAAATGGAATAGCGACAAACAAGACACAATGTTGTTTATATAAAGTTCCAGAAAACTCCCCTAAAGTTGATTGCAGAGCACAATAAGTAGTACAGCATGGAAATACTGTGTTCAGAAATACATTTTTGCTGTTTTGACTGTGAACATGTGTTATCTCTTCTGGTTGGAACATGTCTTGTCAGTTACCTGCAAAGTCACTCTCTACCATCACTGCCATCCTTCACAAATATGAAAAGCAGACAATGAAGTACAAGAATAACTGCTGTTTCTAAAGATTTTTGGAGATTATTACTTTTATTCATTTTAGCAGTACAATACTCAACTGTGCAACTGAACAACAACATAGTATATTAAATATATTCAGGAAAAGAGTGTATTCAGGACAAGAAGGATTTTAGTTTTTCATGTGTTAACATCTGAGTACACGTCTCTAGTCCTTAAGTTTGCATAGATTTCCACTTTCTATTAGGTATACAACAGCCTGTCAAAAAAGGTCTGAAAACGCCCCATCCTGTTTGACAAATCAATCTCTTTTTGATTGTGCAAAGCTACAAGCAACAGCTGAAGGCATTTGTGGTCATGACAATAGCTGCTGACTTCACCATTTAAAACTGGCTACCATCTGGTTGCTATGCTATGAATACACTTTAAAAATCCAGCTCAATAAATTTTACAGGAGGGATTTTGATAGGATGGAAGGGACAAAGGTATCAGAAGGATGTAATATGAGGCAACAGAAAAACATAATAGGGGAAATCTCTAACAGCTGAAAGCAAAAGAGTTAAATAAGGTTAATTTCACATATTGCTTGGCAACAAATGCACATTAGCTACAAATTGCACAAATTGCACATAGTCAACACTACATATCTATGCGGCTTGTCGGTAGAATCTTAGTCTTCCCATTTTTCCTACTTTTCACTTTGAAGGGCCTAAATCAGCGTGGCCCACAGTTTGCAGGGCTCTGCGGGGAGAGAGAGGTGGCAGGACACTGGGCGGGGGTGGGGCTGACAAGCAGCGGGAAAGTCAGGACCTCCCTCCCCCTCCCCCGGCCAATGGCAAGGCCTCGGGGCAATCAGGGGAGGGGGAGTTTAAAAAGAAGAAACTGGCCACTCACCTGCTCCACCCCAGCCTTCGATGGCAGTAGAATCTTAGTTTTGCCATTTTTCCTACTTTTCATTTTGAATGTTCTAATATTTGATCACAAATATTTTGCATGTTGTTGCACCTGGGAACAGTGGTTGAAGCCAGAATTTAAGCATGTGCTGCAGTAAAGAACTTGCTGAATGATGAATGCTGCTGACTTTAGGTGCAAAAACATCATAGACACTAGTAGTGAAGCTAATATTAACACTGCTTCTGATAACACAGGAGCATGTGTCTATAATATTTACCTGAGTTTCCCTTTTACATTTTCTCTCCTTTTCTTCTTTGTTTTCTGTACGTCCCACCTAGTTGTTTCAATGTATACATATGTAAGCTGACTCAGCCTAGGGAACTGAGAAACCAACAAAAATCCTTCATTTGTATATGTCTGTTAATAGCACATGAGAGGTTGATGTTAATTCAGAAGAAGAAGAAGAAGAGTTTGGATTTAAACCCCACCCTTCACTGCCCAAAGGCGTCTCAGAGCGGCTTACAAACTCCTTTCCCTTCCCCTCCCCACAACAGACACTCTGTGAGGTAGGTGGGGCTGAGAGAACTTCTAACAGAAACTGTCCTTGAGAGAACAGCTGTGCCAGAGCTTGTGACTGACCCAAGGTCACATCAGCAGGTGCAAGTGGAGGAGTGGGGAATCAGACCCGATTCTCCCAGATAAGAGTCCGCACACTTAACCACTACACCAAACTGGCTCTCTCATTCAAAACGTACAAACTGCTTTATTTCACTTTTATAGGGAAATGGTCAGGTAGGTATCAGGTTTGGAACTTGGCAGGTGAACAGACAACAGGAATGAGGTAACTTTGTATAATAGTAACTAATAGATAGTTTGTCACAATAAAGTAAGTAAAGATAAAGGTAAAGGTTTCCCTTGCTCGAAAGCTCGTCGAATCCAACTCTAGGGGGTGGTGCTCATCTCCATTTCCAAGCCAAAGAGCCAACACTGTCCAAAAACTTCTCCATGGTCATGCAGTCAGCATGACAAAATGCTGAGGTGCATGGAACGCTATTAACTTCCCACCAAAGTGGTACCGAATTATCTACTTGCAATTTCTTGCTTTCGAACTGCTAGGCTGGCAGAACACAATAAAGTGGCTGTTTTATTATACAGACAGGTCTTTAACACTGCAGTGAGAGATCTCTTGGCAGTCACTGCTTAAATAAACAAGTATAAGCTTCTTTGTCTCAAAAGAAAACAGAGAAAGTTTATTTTTTCAGATACATTCCAAACAAAAATTGATATTTTTCAATTATGTTCCATATGAATTGATACAGCCACAGTTTATATTTTTATATGTACATGCCTTTTAAAACCTTAGCTAACCATCTAAAATGTATGAAGAAATCTGTTATATGTTTAGACTAGCAATAAGACCCGTTGCAGAAAGAAATGCAACGAGCTCTAGAAAGAGGGTCTGGGAGAGTGCGCCAGCCTGCAGCAGTCGCCCGTATTCCCCCGGCAGTTCCGGCTGATCGCCATGGCCCGACCACCATTGGACACAGGGCTGGTTCTTTCCTAAGGCGGGGTCAGGCGTTAGCTGCTGCTCCCCCTGCCCCTCCCTCGCCAGAAGAAGAGGCATTGTCATCCTTGTCCTCTAGGCCCAGCAGTGGGTAGAGCAGTGGCCCTCCACCGCTGCTGCCCACATCCTGGTTCCTGCCGCTGGGGTTGGGCAGCAGGAGGTAGTTGGTGAGGTGACACCTCTGCAGCGGGGAGGCCTTGTGGTGGGTGCGGTGGTGGTGCTGGGGTGGTGGTGGTGGCAGGCCCCGTCTTGGAGTGCTGGCATAGCTGCATCGCCTGAATTGGGCAATGACAGGACAGCTGGCAAAGGGGCACCCTCCTGCCACAGCAGCAGCAGCCACCCCACCGCTTTCTCCTCGGCCACCCCCAAGTTCTCCGTTGCCTCAGCACTGTTGCCCCACACTGTGGAGCAGTTGTGGAAGCAGGCCGTGGGCCACCTCAGTGGCTCGGCCAGGCAGGAAGAGGTGGTGGCATCCTCATCTTCAGGGCTGTTCATGACGGAGGCAGAGGAGGCAAAGCGCAGCAGGGGGAAGTGGTGCAAAGGGAACAAACATCAGTTTGGGTCAGACGAAGACTGTGAGACACCTTTTGGCAATAATCCCCTCTCTCCCCCCACCACCTCATTGGCTGGTGTCGAGAACTGAATGGAAGATGCTGCGAAGAGTCATAATGGTGTAATGATATTATAACACCGTTTAATGGATAATCTCAGCAACCTTGCAATGTAAGTTATGCTGACAGATAGGGTCTGGCTCAAGAACACCCGGTGACAATTATTATGTATAATGTTAATAATTACAGTACTTCTCAAAATAACTCTCTGCACCTTACCAGAAGAGAATGGCCAGCATCCCCTGGGAGGAAACTTCTTCTTCAAGGTGTGCTGGTGAAGACGGAAAACACTTTGCATTCCTGTAAGTGACATCTGCCCTGACTTGGATGGCCAAGGTTAGCCTGATCTCCTCAGCTCTCAGAAGCTAAGCAGAGTCAGATGAGGTGGGAGAGCATCAAGTCCAGGGTTCTACTCAGAGGCTGTGATCACACACACTAAATAATCCACATGCAGTGCACTTTCCAACTGGATTTTGCAAATTCACACAGTAAAATGCAACTGGAAAGTGGATTGAGAGTGGATTATTGTGTGTGATTGCAGCCAGAGACAGGCAACAATAAGTCACCTCTGAACACCTCTTGCTTTTAAAAAAAAAAAACCCTCCAAGGGCACTTTACACACACACACAATCAACTTTCCCCCTTTTCTGGATCTCATTCTTGCTCCAAACAGAGAAGTCTACAGGGCTGGCCCTCAGGCTACTTGAATCTCACAGCAACCAAGTGCAGCAAGCTAACAGCATGGATGGTGACTGGCCAGAGGAACTCCAGGGAGTTTCACAGGCATGGAGAATTTGAACCCTGACCCCGCATTGGTCCAAGTTGCGGCACTCAAATCCAGCACACCACAAACCAGTCGCTGCGGGAAGGGGAGGGAGACAGAGATTAGGGTTCACATCACCCCCATTTCACCCATGTGGAAAGGCTGATCATTTTCCAGCCTGACCTACCTCTCAGGTTGTGGCTGTGAGAATAGAATGGGAGGAGGAGAGAACCATGCCTGCTTCCCTGCCTGCTCGGAGGAAAGGTGTCCCAGATCTGTGTCATTCCTTTTGCAAGAATGTTTGTTTTCCTATTGTGTGTGTTTGTTGCTTGATGTGCAAATAGAACTTAAGTGGGTCATGTGTGTGTGTTCTGGCACAGCCCCCCAGGCTGAAAAAAGATCTCTTGATTTGAAAACCTCGCTAATTAGCAATGCAAAAAGGGGTGGGGGCTAGGTGGGGGTGGGAACCAGGTGGGGATGGAGACCTTCACTAGGGTTGCCAAGTCCCATCTTCATCCCCAATGGGGGACTTTGGGGGGGGGTGTTCCTGGAGGGGCTGGGCATCCCCAATATGATGACATCACGTTGGGGACTCCCCCCCATCCACCTGATCTTCTAGCGGTGCTGGCTCCCTGCACTTAAAGGGGCCCCCTTAAGTGCAGAGAGCTGGCATTTCCCCCTGCGCGCCCGTTCTCCATGGCCCACAGCCACCCCTCTCCCTCCTCTCTCTCAAGAGAGAAGGGAAAGAGGTGGCTATGGGTGTTGGGGCTTGGGGGTGGGGCTTCCCCCAGCAGCCAGCTGTCCGGCGGTGGGTAGAAGCCCCCCAAAATTGGGGGACCCCTGCCAAATGGGGGGGGGTTGGCAACCCTAACCTTCACCCACATGGAGAGGCTGACCTTAGGGCATCATTTGCCAGCCTGACCTACCTCTCAGGTTGTGGCTGTGAGGGTAAAATGGGAGGAGGAGAGAACCGTGTCTGCTTCCCTGCCTGCTCGGAGGAAAGGTGTCCCAGATCTGTGCCATTCCTTTTGCAAGAATGTTTGTTTTCCAATTGTTGTCTGTGTTTGTTCCTTGATGTGCAAGTGTGTGTGTGTTTTGGCACAGCCCCCCCCCCCTGAAAAAAGATCTCTTGGTTTGAAAAACTCGCCCAATAGCAATGCAAAAAGGTTTTCCTATTGTTGTGTCTGGACTCCCAAATCTTATAGCTCCCTCCGTATATAAGAAGAATGAGCCTGGCAGCTGCAGTTTTCTGCCACTGGCCTTCTGAACTTCCTGAATGTTTGGTTTGTGTGGAAGAGTCTGGGAGGCAGACAAAAGCCAGTGGGATCTCATGTACTTTCAGGTCATATTACCAGCAGGGCAGTTGAGGTGTGTTTTGTGCAGGTCTCTTATGGGAAAGCACATTTTCCTGTCAGATTTATAATTTCTGGAAGGAAAAAGAAATGCTAGCTTGGGCATTTACAAGAAAGTAAAAACTATGTTTTTCCTAGAGAGAGTAATGCTGTCTGCAGTACATCTGTTAAATATCTTCATTAGGTTGCATGCTAATTGCTGCTCACCCTCTAACTGTATGTATCGGTCGGTAATTTCCATTTCAATGTCTCTGAGGAAGTGTGTGTACACATGAAAGCTCATACCTTTAATAAAACTTTGTTGGTCCTAAAGGGGCCGCTGGACTTGAATTTTGTCCTGTTGCTTCAGACCAACACTGCTGCCCACCTGAATCCATTTTGCTTTTGTCATTGGAGAACTAAATTAAGCAATATCTAAGATAATTTAGTTCAAACTTCTTGCAGCAACAAAATTTCTTGCTGTCTTTGTGTTAGATGCTTGAGGAGATTTTTATAGGATTATAACAGGCCTGATTGTTTTCCTTCCCACTACTGGAGTGCAAGAGGGCCTCAGCCTGTTCATTTCTTCCATTGCCCCCCCCGAAGTTATTGAGGTAGTAGTATATGGCCATAATCCATTAGAGCAAGAAAATATACTATTCTAGGCATTTAGGTTTGAGTTAGAAACACAAGCTACAGTGTCAGGTAGCACCTTGTTGTTCAGTCAGTGTGAAAGAGCCTTAAATATATAACTAACAGTTAGATTCGAATAGAATTCTAAGTTACAGGCATATTCTCATAAGTGGATTATCTGGCAGTGTATTAAATCACATGGCAGGAATGCCCAGTGGAAACAGTGGGAGCTCTCTGAAGGCCCACCACATATGATGGGAGCCAGTAATGTTTTTTGACTGGACTGGACTATATTGAAATGCTGTAAAGATGGAAATAGAAGAGGGAATGGATTAAGAGAAATAATGGATTTCACTCATTCTGATTCCTGTGAGGGTCACGGTTGTCCCCCCCCCGTCCCCTCTTCCAAGGTAAAGTGACACTTCATCTCCTGTATGGTTCACAAATCTGTTGGTAGAAATACTTCCATCCCTTGGAAGCAGTTCAGTCTAAATTCCTGCAAAACAGACAATCTTATCAAGGGGGAATAATTCGCCATAAGAGGGAAATATACCTCCCAGCAGAAACCATTAACCCCCCCCCCGCACACACCCTTTAAGTTATTCGTTTCCCTCCTCCTTTTTATACAGAAATCTACATTTTTAAAGTTCATCAATTCTTGTGGCACCTAATTGTGCATTAAAAGAGCCTGTGAGACCAGCCTAGCCTCCTTTTTTTTGCCCACCAGTCTCAAAATGCAGAAGGGGGATCCTGTTAAGGATGGTTTTGCTTTTCTTCTCCCTGCTGTTTCAGCCCCCAAATCCCCAATTTTGATTTGGACAAATTAATGTATGATTTTCTGGTTCTGTACCACTTTCCTTGCATCTTCCATGTATAATGTATACATTTCTCAATCTGATTTGTGCATCGATAAATTGACCTGATACTTACCAATGATGCACTCGGAAGTGTGTGTGTGTGTGTGTGTGTATCTATATATCTAAAATAAGGGTCAAGAAAGAAAGGAATAAATAGACAGAATAAATTGTGGTTCTTTTCATGTAATCTTCAGCAGGCAGTAGCACACCATTAACATTAAGAAAGGGTGTTTATAAAACACCTTATTTCTCCACTTGAAATGTATATGCTCAGGGCCGCTCGCCCACTAGGTGAGTTAGGTGCTCACCTAGGGCATGTGGGCCCACAGGGGTGCCAAACTGTGTCCCACCCCTCCTGCGAAAAGCCCACCACCACCACTGCCTCACCGCTGCTGCTGCCAGTGAAGAGCACCCCAGCGGGGGTGCAGGAGGCAGCGGTGGAGCTTGCCTGCCCTCCCCCTTGGAGTGGAGAGGAGGTGGGGGTGCTGGCCACTGCCGCCTGTGAAGAGCGCCCCAGCAGGGCTCAGGAGGAGGCAGCGGAACTTGCCCACCCTCCCCCTCCCCCTTGACAGGAAGACGAGGCGGGGGTAGCAGCCGCCGCCACCAGTGAAGAGTGCCTCGGGGGTGAAGGAGGCAGCAGCAGCAGAGCTTGGCCCCCTCCCCCTCCCCACACTCAAAACTCAATTAAGAGAGTGCACCTGGGCACATCCTAGCCTCTCCTCTCCCCCCCCCCCCGCAGGCACAAGCCACACACACACACACACACACCCCGCTGCACGTGGAAAGCAGAACCAGCTCCAAGCCCCCAGAGATGCCTTTCTCAGCCAATCCCTGTTTCATTCCCTGGTGTGGGCGCTGCAGCTTGAAGCCCAGGGCCTCCAGCCAAAAAGGCCCGGCTACTTTTAGATTCCCTGCTCAATCATTCATCTCCCAAGGTGCTGAGCACCCTCGGCTGCCATTCCAACCACTGGACTCAACACATCTAGAGGAAGGAGGAAAGCGAGAAGGAGGGGAGCTCTCTCTCTGCCCACGTTTTAAGCAAAGGAGATGTTGACTTGACTTGGGACAGGACGGGCTTGTAAACAGATACAGGTAAATTCCAGGAAGAGGATCCTGCCAAGAGAGAGAAAGAAAGAAAGAGAGAGACACTGCAGGAATTCTCCTCCCGGGCTTGCGATTTTTATAGACTAGGTGGACCTGCATTCAAATCTCCACTCAGCCAAAAAAACAAAGCTGATGTGTGACCTGCAGCTCAGCCTCTCCCTAGCCACCTGCCGAGGGCTGTTGTAAAAATGGGGGGAGAGACACTGGCCTAAATTCACAGCAAGAAAGGCAGGAAAGACACTGAGGGACAAAACCCAATGCACCACCGCTCATCCCTCCCCCCAGCACATGCCCAATCCGCCTGGCCAGGCAGACACTGCCGCAGCCATCCTCCAGACTTCCCCTCTAAAGGATTCCTTTGGGCCAAGGGAGGGGGGAGAGTTCTCAGGGAATGGGGCCATCTAGGCAGACTGTGATGGTAGAGACAGAGAGGAAGAAGGCTGCTTGCAGGGATCACCAGGTGCCTTGCAGCCCTCCTAGGTGAGTTCTGGTCTTCCCCAAATGTGGACGAGAGGCTTCCTCTGGCTGGCCCTCCCTCCCCACCATTAGGGGCAGGAGGGGGGAGTGGAAAGAGAGGCCGGAATTCCTCCCCCAATGGGCTCCTGCCTCCATGCAAAGTGGAGGAGGAGGAGGCGGCAGCCGGAGAATGCCCAGCCGGCTGGGGCACAGGAGGAGGAGGAGGCCCAGTGCACCCACCCTCTCTCTCCCCCCTCGGGTGGAGAAGAAGGAGGCAGCCAGCGTGGGGACTCCAGGCCCTGCTGAGAGGTTGGCATCTGCGCCCGCCTAGGGTGCAGAAGCACCTCGAGCCAGCCCCGTATATGCCCTATTGATCTTTTCTCAGTCATTTAAACCCTGGGTTTGAATATCATGCTGTAAAATGAACATATGCACTGTTCTTTGAGAGTCCTTAGATGTGATGTATATTTGGTGTTTCTTGAGGAGCACCAAATACAACTCTCAGAATAGAATAGGGGCAGATGTCACCTGACACTCATCTCTCTCTATATCTATATCTATATGGTACCAAGAAGTCATATATAGTACCAAGAGGCTAACAGGGCATGTATAAGCATATGTAGTACCATGAATCCAACAGGGAACAGCTGGGAATTGCAAAAGAATAAGAAGAAAGAAATCGAAAAGGGAAAATTTGCTTATCCCTGGAGCAAAGGCCTACTGACCCATACATTCCAATGGTCCTGATTTTACTGTCTGCTCTGGTAATAGAGTTAGTATATGCA
Organism: Gekko gecko; assembly: GCA_029375565.1. Taxonomy (NCBI): domain Eukaryota; kingdom Metazoa; phylum Chordata; class Lepidosauria; order Squamata; family Gekkonidae; genus Gekko; species Gekko gecko. The sequence continues at coordinate 98,451,946 of JAPDNY010000008.1, forward strand.
TGCATGCCTCAGAATTCAGCATCCTCCTTTTGGGTCACAAAAACTTAAAATGTATATCATGATTTGATCACCCATGTATGGAAACACAAATTAACATCCTATATGCCACTGCTTGATAATTCCTTCTCTAGATCATACAAATTCCTGAATGTCTTTTGGTTGCAGCTATTCTATATGTTGGGAACTGGCCTGTGCATGTGTGTCCTATTCCTTCCATGGCCAGCCCTCCCACATGTATGCAAATGCAGGCCAGAAGTAACACCATGATGCTGGCAATCAGGGAGGATGCTGGTTTCAACCAGCCCCAGGAGCCAAACCTTTCTAATTCCAAGCAAAGCATGGGTTGCCAATTCAGGTATCATGTGGAACCACAGTTAAGCTTCCTTAACTATCCTTGTCATGATGTTGGAGTTCAGTCAGTGGCTTGGTGCAAACATAATACAAAATTATGGCTCATTTGAAGTATGTCTGAGCACATGAAACTGCCATATTCCAAGTAAGACCACTGCTCTGTCAAAGTGAGTATCATGATGGGTAGCTGTGTTAATTTGTCTGTAGCAGTAGAAAACAGCAAGAGTCAGACTTCCAGTTTTGGCTCCTTTAATGGCAGTCGCAATCCCCTGGAGCTCCGGAAGGGTCGTGCCATGAATTGGCAGATGGGAGGGGGTGCGATCATACACACTCTCTCCGGAGCCCTTGTATTGGGCTCCTAACCAGGGGGCACTTGGAGAGCCCTTCCTCCGGCAAACAGCTGGCGAAGGGGGCTTCTCCCTGCCCTGACAGTCCCACCGCTGATTTTCAGCAATGGATGCAGGGATGCACACCAGGACAAGTGCTTGGTGGCCAAGCAATGAAAATGAAATTTAGGCAAGCCAATGTGCAAACATGAGTGACTGTTAAGTGAAGATACCAGAAATGGCACAAAAATCTCCACCCAGCAACTTTAGAAGGGGGAACTCCCTCTCATCAGGAAAGAAAAGCTGAACTGATAGGTGAATTTGGGGGGGGGGGGCAGAAGACAAGAGGATGTAAACTATATTAAAGAACTTTTGAGAACTTACAGGCATTGATAAAGGGTCTTGAGACTTTTACAACTTTTGACAAAAAGTAAACAATTCCTCAAAAAATGGCGCCTCCAAAGAGGGAGGAGAAAGAAAGGCAACCAAAACTGAAGTTTCCTTCCGGAAATGCCAGCCCAGTGAGTTCTGTTCCCAGACAGGACACTACTAGAGACTTCCAAAATATGCTGACTGAGGCTTTGCACCCTCTGCTGGAGCAAATGACATCATTACACTTGAACTTCGATGCTCAGCAAAGCCAGTTAACTGAAACTACCAAAAAGACCGATAAAATGGAGCAAGAACTCAAAGTAGTAGATGCCAATACACAGAAGCTTAAGAAACAAATACAGGAGATGGGGGGGAAAAGAGAGCAGATAATGAGGCCCAACTCTTACAGCTGCAAATGGAAAAGGCAAGCTATGTCTTAATATTTCAGGGAATTCCTGTGGCAAAAGGAGAAGACCTGAGGAGCATTATGTGTGATGCATTGGGGCCGGTGACAGATTTAAAAGCAGATCTTCTACAAAATGGAATAGATGTGATCTATAGGTTGTATTCTGACTATATAAGAAAAAATAATCTGCCTGGCGAGGTTGTGGTGAGATTCTCCAGAAGACATGTAAGAGATCAAGTACTGAGAGCAACAAGTGGAACCACCCTGAAAATCAAAGACAAAGAAATACGAGTTTTGAAGGACATTCCATTTGAAATAAGGAAGAAGAGAAAGAAATTTAGAGACTTGGCATTATTTTCGCAGAAGAACAACGTCTCCTATTCCAGAAGGCCTAATTTTTAAACTTAATAACAAGAAAGAATGAATTGACTCTGTTACAAAGGCACATGTATTTCTTCCTCAACACGCCGTTCCAGTGGACAAAGAGGATAAAGAAGGAAATGACAGCAATAAGGGAAGTGAAGAAGAAGGAGTACTGGCATATTCTGATGAGGACTCAGATTCAGAACAGGGGGTGGCTGCCCCCAAAAGAAGAGATAGACTGAGGAGTAAAAAAGCAAAAAAAATGAGTTGTGATTCTCTCTAGATCCTGTTTAAAATGAATTTAAACCAGTTTTCTTTAAGGCTCTTTATATAGTTATATGTGTTGGTGATTTTATTGTAAACAGTAACAATTGAATACTCACTTGACATAGCAAATCTTTAATAGTACTTAATTATGAGCTAATTTTATAAGCATTATGTATGACCACCATCCAGGGCCGGCTCGCTCGCCTAGAGCGCACCGGCCGCAGGGGCGCCAAACTGCACCCTGCCCCCCCAAAGCCCCCCCTCACCACCACCGCCAGTGAAGAGCACCCAGGCGGGGCGCAGGAGGCTGCAGCAGAGCTTGCCAGCTCTCCCCCCTCGGGCGCTGGGAGGGAAGGGGCAGGGGACTCAGCTCCGCAAGTGGCGGGGAGGAGACTGTGGTGGGGCTAAGCGGGGGTGCAGCAGGCAGCAGAAACACACATGGCTGGGAGAGGCAGGACAGTTGCACGCCTAGTCCACGGTGGCCAGCAGCTACCCTGCTTTGGGCAAGCTCGGTGAGGGAAAGGCTGCTGTGTGGGCCGGGGAGGGAAGAACCTCCCTGCTAAGCCCCACCCGGAGGGCGGATCCAGACAGACAGCCCTCCCTCTCTCCCGTTTTCTTTGGCGCCGAAGGACTTCGCAGCCCTTTTTGCTCCAGGTGCGCGGCAAGGGGCTCAGGCGGCCACGGTGCTCCCACGGCCATCGTGCTCTGTTGCAGCCAGCGGGATCAGCTATTGCCAAGCCGCGCCATGCCGCGCCATACCTTACCGGGCGGCCACTAACTTGCCCATGGGGAGGGGGTGCAGGAGCAGCAGCAGCAGACGGGTGGCCCAGCGCAGACCAGCAGTAGGCAGCGGAGAAGGAGGACCCTTGGCGGCCTCCTCTCCCCCCCTGCCGCCACCCCCTTTGCCCGGTGCAGCCCCTGCCTGGCCCCACGACAGGGAGGGTCTTCCTTCCTGGGGCTGTGCTGCCATGCACATGGCAGCGTCGGGGATGCACCGCACCCTCACGCATGCGCTTCCTGGGGAAGCAGGTCCCCACTGTCTGTCTCTTGGCCGGAGCTCCCCGGAGCGCGCCCCCAGAGGTGCTGCGTGTTCCACGGGTGAGTGGCGCGGGTGGGAGGTGAGGCATCGGGTGGAACAGGGCCGGGATCCCAGCTGCCCTCTACCTGGTCCTCAGCCATGGCAGCCTTTTCCCAGGGCAGAAGCGCCCCTCTGTGCCCCCCCCCGCTCCAGTGGCCAGGGATGCCGTGGTGACGGGAGGGGGCAGTGCTTGGCCTTTGTGGCTGCCAGGGTCTTTGCGGCTGTGACACTTCCTTCCCTCCAGGTCCTGCCTGGAGATTGGCAACCCAATAACTGGTGGGTGCATGTGGGGGGGGCAGAAGGTAGCCCCGCCTAGGGCCCCAAAAAACCTCGGGCCGGCCCTGCCACCATCTCTTGGGTTTTTAGGGGTTTTCTTTACTTTCTCCTATAGTATGTAGCCACCCTACCCTTTATTTGTTGTAGTTTATAGAAAAAGCAATAAAAAATCTCCTACCAGGGGGCTAAAAAAAGAAAGAAAACAGCAAGAGTCCAGTAGCACCTTACAGACTAACAAATGATGTGGCAGGATAGGAGCTTTCATGACCACACTACTGGTGTGGTCTTATATGCTAATGAGTTTCTGCTGTTGGGTGTAGTCTATTATGCTAATGAGTTCCTGCTGGGCTTTTTCCACAAAAAGAGCCTTGTTTATTACTATAGATTCATGGTAATAGCAAGACAAGTGATTAGTTTTGTTATGTTATTTGCTTTGGATCAATATCATAAGGAGGTGGGACCAGGTGGAATCTTTGTCCGGGGGCCCATGATGGCTCTTGGCAGCACTGTCCCTAGGATCTCAAGGTAAAAATGATCAGGTAGAAGGTGATGTGGAAGACCTCTTCCTGAGGTCCTGGAGAGATACTTCTAGTCAGAGCAATGCTGTGGTCCTTAGTATCATAATGGTCTGACTCAGTATAAAGTAGCTTCATGTGTTCATGTGTTTCTAGAGAAACCAAGAGGACAAGTATGTGATCCAAAAAAGGAAGACCTAAGGTTCCTGTAGCATGTGAATATGACTTGTGGAATAATTATAATTGCAAGGTTCAACAGAAAGCAAAATGAAAAGTCCATGTGACTGTAAGGAACATGCATTAATGAAATAGAAAAGGGTGGAAAGCTCTAAAGATAAATGGCTAGAAGAACTGAGAAATACTCACAAGGGAAATTGCTAACAGCAGCAAGCTGTTCAGTGATGAAAAAGCAGGAAGCCAGATTAATGCAGAAAATTGTATCAGAATTCAGGAGAAGAATGCTGAAAACTGTTCTCTTCCTTCCCCCAGTTCTGCACAGCTTTATTTACGAAGTTGTTCATTGCTAATATCTTTGCATGCATTAATGCCATGATTCTTTTGTCATGGAATATGGGAAGCTGTAAAGAATAGCTCTGAATACACAGACTGTCTCTTCATTATCACTGAGGGACCATAGCCAGTAGGAATGGGCACAGACTGCATTTTTGCAGTTCATTTCAGTTTGTGGTTTATTTTATTATTTGCTTTATTTTTATTTTATGATTCAAATTTATATTCTGCCCTCCCCGCAAGTGGGCTCAGGGTGGATCATAGCACAATATCAAAACATATCAAAAATTTCAAACATATAAAAGTATAAATATAAACAATTTAGACAATTAAAAAACAACATCAATTAAAACTGAGTGTACTATTTATCCTCATACAGAGGTTTCCAGCTGGCACCATTCATCTCTCAAACTTCTTCTTAACTTGGGCCACATGAGATGGGAGCTTCAGCTTCAGCTGGGGAGGCTGAGATTTTATTGGATGCCCACCACCTCAGCCAAAGGCCTGGTGGAACAGCTCCATTTTGCAGGCCCTGTGGAATGGTAACAAATCCCACAGGGCCCTTATCTCAGGTGGGAGCATGTTCCACCAGGCAGGTCAGAGCAGAAAATGCCCTGGCCCTGGTTGAGGCTAAGCAGATGTACTTTGGGCCAGGGATCACCAGCAGGTCTTGATTCACAGAGCACAAAGCTCTCTGGGGCACATATGGCGAGAGGCAGTCCCTCAAGTATGTTGGTCCCAGGCTGCACAGGGCTTTAAAGGTTAATACCAATACCTTAAAGCAGATCCGGTACTCAACTGGTAGCCAGTGGAATTGGCATAGCACCGGCTGAATGTGCGCTCACACAGATGACATGGTCAGCAGGCGCACCACCACATTTTGCACTAGCTGGAGTTTCCAGATCAGCTGCAAGGGCAAGCACAAATAAAGCAAGTTACAGTAATCAAATGGGTCACTGTAGCCAAGTCCCAGGGGAAAAGGTAGGGGACCAGCTGCCAGATCTGCTGAAGGTTATAAAGGGCAGATCTAGCCACTGTGGTAACTGGGCCTCCATAGAAAGTGCGGCATCTGGGACCATCCCCATACTCGTCATCTTCTGGGATGGCACAAATACTGCACCATTCAGGATGGGTAGCTTGATTCCCGATTCAACTCCCTCCAACTCATGTACATGACTGTCTTCATTGGATTAAGTTTCAACCGGCTCTGCTTTAACCATCCAGCCATGGCCTCCAAAGCCCTAGTCAAATTCTCCGGGGCAGAATCTAGGCAGCACCTATCAACAGATAGAGCTGGGTGTCATCTGCATACTGGCGACAACCCAGCCCAAACCCCTGGACTTTTATTTTCTGTTCAAGTATTCTATGCCCCTTTTTTCCTTGTTGGTCTTATTTATTTAAGTGGTTTTGTACTTTGAATTTTTTGTAAACGGCTTTGTGTTCCTTCAAGGACAGGTTTCCTGTCCTGAAAAAAACACAAAATGCTGTACAGCTGGCAATAGCACTACAGATAAGATTAAAGTTTCAATAGCCATTCCACACACAAAAGAACCTCCTCAAGAACAGGAAACCTCCTCAGGAAACAATTCATAGACAAAAGAACCTCCTCAGGAAACCTCTATTAGCATGTTCATAGCCTGGAGAACTACTACAAGATAATGACTCAGCCCTACCCCACCTTCCGGGGTAGATATAAATTACTTGCCTACCATTTTTCTTCTCACCTTGACACAGAGAGTACTTCATCTTTCTGTGTTATACCTCTGAGGATGCCAGTCACAGCTTCTGGTGAAACGTCAGGTCCTACAATGCCAAGACCACGGCCACACAACCCGGAAAATCTACAGCAACTAATGAACTCCAGCCGTGAAAGCCTTCGATAAAATATTTTTAGTGTTTGTTTGTTTGTTTTTCTGTTTGAAGAATATATCAATCTATGGTAGTAACTCAGTTTTCCAGGGAAAGCCCAATGCATGTGCTAATCCACTGACCACTGTAACACTTCAGTATGTCACTGGCAAAAACTGGTGTTAAAAAGCACCCTAATGGCAGTTAATAGATTCCTCATGTTGTTTTATGTTCCGTGTGCTGTTTGTTTGGTTATGGGAAGAAAATTGCAAGTGGAAAATGACCCAGTATGGCTATCCTTGAAGACAAACCAGAATTTCAGTTACTGCAAAATGCAGCAGTCCAGTTGTTGACTGGAACAATCCATTCATATTACTGAAGTTATTAGAACATCTAAACTGGCACAGATTAAGTCCAAGGCGCTGATTTTAAACATCATCATCATCATCCCTTAAAGGCTAGAAAAATGTTTTAAATAAATAAATAATATTAAGGCATGAGACCCAAATATTATTTACTGGACTATCTTCCCTATTATGGGTCCATATGTGTGTGCCATTTCTCCCATTAGAGAGTATAATGACTGTCCCTTCAGCAAGGGGAGGTGAAACCCAAGAAATCTAAAGAGAAGGTTTTTCTGTAGCAGCCCACTCCCATGATTCCACGGGTTTTCTAATGAAGTCTGGGCAGTAACATCCTTACTGCTCTTTAGGGAAAAAAACAGCATGATGTAGTAGCTAGAGTGTCAGACCAGAATTTGGGAAACCCATTTCAGATTCCCCACTCTGCCATGAAATTCACTGACTGACCTAGGGCCAGTCATTCTCTCTCACCCCAACATACCTCACAGGGTTGTTGTTATGAAGATAAAATGGTTGAGAGAAGAACAATGTTGTAAGTCACTTTGGATCCTGACTGGGGAGAAAAGAGGGAAAATAAATATCTAACTTAAATGAAAGCAGAACTTTTTAAGATGGTCTTTCATTACATTTCTGAGAAGTTATTTTTATTTATGTTGTTGTTTTTAATCTTTTGTTGGAAATTTCATTGAGCAACAGCAAAAGCAATACACAAATATCTTAAATAAATAAGAGGGTGTATTTTGCTTACCAATGTGCAAAGGACAATGTTGTGGCACCACTTTTGCCCACCTACCCAAAAAAGTTCAGTTGGGATGCAAATTTCCCTCAGATGATTCACAAAGAATGACATTCATGTAAACAAATGCAAAAACACAATTGAAAACTGCACATCCCTTCTTCTTGGATCCAAACCTTGGATCCTGAACTCATTACACATCGAAGTGGATATATGTGCTCATCACAGCAAACAGTGAAACAAGTACTAGAAGTGTCACTCATGAAGTGGCTTGCTTCCTTATTTTCTCTACGTTTGTTTCATTTTCCTCTGTCAAACACAACCTTCACTCTGTAGTTGTTTTCTCTCCCGAGATTATGACTCTGTCCAAAAGTGTTCAATTGTAAATTAGTTTTGGAATGCCTATCAGCACTTCATTTTCAAGAAGCAAAGCTATCAAAATTGTACCTAAGAAAGGATGGTTTTGAAATGCCCCATTCAGTTTGAATTGCCTTGTTACTCTCAAAGCGCTTTGATTGTCTCAAAGGAATTACTGTTTGATTGCCACTCATTGCCAGTGGGCAGCCAATTCTAGAAAAAAGTGTGCCAAAGACCCGTTGAGTGGCCATAAAGCACAAAAATTATTTGATCATGTTCTAGCATCTCATGAGCTAGGCTGTGGAAATCCATGCCAAAATAAACCAGTTAGGCTGCATTCCAGAGAACCAAACATGGTTCCAGGACTCATTGTTGGCTATGGAAGAGGAAAAAATAAACTAGGATTTTTATTTTTCAGCTGTGAAACAAAGTACTATGTGTGCCTTTGATACTCACTGGATGAAACACAGCATTATCATTGGAAATAGTCAAAGTCGATTATTTTCCTACCACCAAGACCACCCATAGGCCACCCTAGAGTTTAATCTAGATCTACTCCTTTTTATAAGAGCAGGTCAGTAGTTTTAGAAGAGAAGGTTGGTAGTTCAGCAGTTCGAGACCCGAGTGTCTCTGGTCCCTTGCTTCGAAAGCAAGAAATTGCAAGTAGATAAATAGGTACCACTTCAGTGGGAAGGTAACAGCATTCCCTACGCCTCGGCATCTAGTCATGCCAGCCACATGACCACGGAAATGTCTTTGGACAGCACTGGCTCTTTGGCTTGAAAACAGAGATGAGCAGCGTGCCCTAGAGTCAGGTTCAACTGGCTTTCGAGAAAGGGAAAACTTTACCTTTACCTTACTCTTTTTTATTGCAGGAAAGGAACTTTTACCATCTCGCCTTTTCCCTTGAGTGCTTTGAGTTTGTTTTTGTAATTTAAAATAATAACTTAGTTTAATTACTGTATCTATATTGATTCTGTCACTTGTTGTTGCAGATCACTTGACTTACATTAGTAGAAAAGAGCAAGAGCACCTTAAAGACTAACAAAATTTGTGGTCAGTACACCTCTATTTCTTAAAGCTAATATTGTATATTTGAGGACATGTGAGAAAATAAGGAATGGTTCCAGAAGAGCATATAAAGAGATGGCTAGCCAAAATATCTCTGTGCATTTACACTTCTCCCTGAGAGATTTTCTATATACAAAAAAGTAAACAAAAAGTATGGGAAAATAAATAATAATTAATGAATTTTGCTTATGATTCTTTAATAAGATATCTGTGTGCAAGTCTTGTCAGGGAATAAGTAAAAGAGCAGATGCTTCTGCTCTTTGCCAGTAATAACTATTCCCCACAAGGTGGGACCAGATGATAGCCGAGGCTTGATGCCTTCTATCCATATGTTATTACATCACATTTTCTTAATCATTTTCCTATTTTCTCACTTGGCAAGGGCTTCTTCTGCAGGAACCATAAGTCTCTTGTTTTGTTTTCTCCATTTATTGGCAAAATGAAGTGTTAATCTGGAAGAGAAAAATAGAAGTGGCAGAGGAACGAAGAAGAACTATCAGGCACAGTTGTGTTTTAAATATTAAAAATACAAACCTACTGATGTTAGGATGTTACTCTGGGTCTAACTCTGTTTAGGACTGCACCATATTTAGATGATAGGTGCATCCCTACCACAATATTCATAGTCCCATTTGTGTGATAAATATGAATTACAGGAAGCATGAAAAGATGGGCCCCTTATGCTGAACCCTTAGATTATTTGATGGCCTACCCACTGGCCTCTATATGCAGGGGTTGAAAGAAAGCTTTAAAAAATTGGGGTGGACTGTAACTATGGGGTTCTAATCCTCAACATCCTTAGGGAGAGAGATGTGCAGTCACTAAAGTCTCCTGCTACAATTAACTCATCTGCATTCATCCTTCATTACTCTGAGAATTTCAGTCTCTAGCTTAAAAATATGTTAGTGTTTCCTCTCCCAGGACACGAGGCAATGCAGCTGTGGGAAGAAGCCATGCCATGATCTGTTGTCTAGGGGTGAGCGGAAAAGGGGCATTTTAATTTTTGAACAATTAAAATGAAGTTTTGTTTTACACATTTCATGAATTTTCAGTGCTTGCTTCAAAAGAGTTTAAAAACATTCACTTATTTAGGAATCATTGTCCTCATTCTTAATGGGTTCTGTTTGACTTCTGTGCCATCAGTATGTAGCCAAACCCAATATACTTCATAACATTGTGGCCATCCCATTTCTTACATAATTTCCAACTGGATGGGATCACCCATGTGACCAATACAGGAAGCATTGTCCTCACTCTCAATTGTTTACATTTGCTCTCAACATCAATATTACATAGTCTAATCTGATCAGCTCTTTAGCATTGTTGCATCATTCCATTTAACCCTATGTAATGTACCCAGCTCCCTCATGGATCACTGCCTTGTCGTGGCGAGGGGGCTTGCGTGGCTCGATGAGGCTGTGGGCTATGCCGTGGAGGGCCACCCAGGACGGACAGGCCACAGCAGAGAACTCAGACCAAGTGTGATCCCCTGGAGAAGGAAATGGCAACCCACTCCAGTATCTTTGCCAAGAAAACCCCATGGACAGTAACAAAAGGCTAAAAGATATGACGCCAGAAGATGAGCCCCTCAGGTCGGAACTTGTCCAATATGCTACTGGGGAAGAGCAGAGGGCAAGTACAAGTAACCCCAGAAAGAGTGAAGCGGCTGGGCCAAAGCCGAAAGGACGCTCAGTTGTGGATGTGTCTGATGGTGAAAGGAAAGTCCGATGCTGCAAAGAACAATACTGCATAGGAACCTGGAATGTAAGATCTATGAATCAAGGTAAGCTTGACGTGGTCAAAAATGAGATGGCAAGAATCGACATCTTGGGAATCAGTGAACTAAAGTGGACAGGAATGGGTGAATTTAACTCAGAAGACCATTATACCTACTACTGTGGCCAGGAATCCCGTAGAAAAAATGGTGTGGCCTTTATAGTCAACAAGAGAGTGAGAAAGGCAGTATTGGGATACAATCTCAAAAATGACAGGATGATCTCGGTCCAAATCCAAGGCAAACCATTTAACATCACAGTAATCCAAGTCTATGCCCCAACCACTGCTGCTGAAGAGGCTGAAGTGGACCAGTTCTATGAAGACCTACAACAGCTCATAGAACTAACACCAAAAAATGATGTCCTCCTCATCATAGGGGACTGGAATGCTAAAGTAGGAAATCAAAAGGTAACCAGAATAACAGACAAATTTGGCCTTGGAGAACAAAATGAAGCAGGACAAAGGCTAACAGAGTTTTGTCAAGAGAACACGTTGGTCATAGCGAACATCCTTTTCCAACAGCCTAAGAGGCGTCTCTACACATGGACATCACCAGATGGGCAGCCCCGAAATCAGATTGACTATATAATTTGCAGTCAAAGATGGAGAAGCTCTATCCAGTCAGTAAAAACAAGACCTGGGGCTGACTGTGGCTCAGATCATGAGCTACTCATTGCAAAATTCAGACTTAAATTGAAGAAAGTTGGGAAAACCACTAGGTCATTCAGATTTGACCTAGATCGCATCCCCGATGAATATACAGTAGAGGTGAAGGATAGGTTTAAGGGACTAGATTTGATAGAGTGCCTGAAGAACTATGGACAGAGGTCCGTGACATTGTAAAGGAGGCAGCAATCACTGCCATCCCAAAGAAAAAGAAATGCAAGAAAGCAAAGTGGCTGTCTGATGAGGCTTTACACATAGCAGAGGAAAGAAGGAAAGCTAAAGGCAATGGTGAAAAGGAAAGATTTGCCCAACTGAATGCAGCTTTCCAGAGAACAGCAAGGAGAGATAAGGAGGCTTTTCTGAATGAACAATGCAAAGTAATAGAGGAAAACAATAGATTGGGAAGGACTAGAGACCTCTTCAAGAAAATTGGAGAAATCAAGGGAACGTTCCATGCAAAGCTGGCCATGATAAAGGACAAAAACGGTAGGGACCTAACAGAAGCAGAAGAGATTAGGAAAAGATGGCAAAAATACATAGAAGAACTATACAAGAAGGACCTCGATGTCCTTGACAACCACGACGGTATAATCACTGACTTCGAGCCAGACATCCTGGAAAGCAAAGTTAATGGGCCTTAGAAAGCATTACTAACAACAAAGCTAGTGGAGGTGATGGTATTCCAGCTGAGTTATTCAAAGTCTTAAAAGAAGATGCTGTTAAAGTGCTGCACTCAATTTGCCAACAAATTCGGAAAACACAACAGTGGCCACAGGATTGGAAAAGGTCAGTGTACATTCCAATCCCAAAGAAGGGCAACATCAAGGAATGTTCAAACTATCGCACAATTGCACTCATTTCACACGATAGCAAGGTCATGCTCAAGATCCTACAAGCTAGGCTCCAACAGTATGTGGATAGAGAACTGCCAGAAGTACAAGCTGGGTTTCGAAGAGGTAGAGGAACTAGAGATCAAATCGCCAACATTCGCTGGATTATGGAGAAAGCAAGAGAGTACCAGAAAAACATCTACTTCTGCTTCATTGACTATGCTAAAGCCTTTGATTGTGTGGATCACAATAAACTATGGCAGGTTCTTAAAGAGATGGGAGTACCAGACCACCTCACATGTCTCCTGAGAAACCTGTATAAGGGTCAAGAAGCAACAGTTAGAACCGGATATGGAACAACTGATTGGCTTAGCATAGGAAAAGGAGTACGACAAGGATGTATATTGTCACCTTGCTTATTTAATTTATATGCAGAGTACATCATGCGAAATGCTGGCCTGGATGAATCACAAGCTGGAATTAAGATTGCTGGGGGGGAAATCAATAACCTCAGATATGCAGACGATACCACTCTGATGGCAGAAAGTGAAGAGGACCTAAAGAGCCTCTTGCTCAGGGTGAAAGAGGAGAGCGCAAAAGTGGGCTTGAAGCTCAACATCAAAAAAACTAAGATCATGGCATCTGGCCCCATCACTCCTTGGCAAATAGAAGGGGAAGTCGTAGAAGTAGTGACAGACTTCATGTTCCTGGGATCCCAGATCACTGCAAATGGTGACTGCAGCCATGAAATTAAAAGATGCCTGCTCCTTGGGAGGAAAGCGATGGCAAACCTAAACAGCATGATAATGGAGCTCCCGGTCTCCAGCCGAAGGCAATGGAGACCGGGGGCTATTTTGCCGCCGCCGGAATGACGGGGCAACAGCCGGGTCATAGCACAACGCGCTATGACGTGGGCGGGGAGGAGCCAGCCCAATATAGCTCGGCTCCCTCTCCCGCCCAAAGCAGTTGGAGCCTCGTGCTTGACCCGCCCGCCCTGTTTCTAGTGTAGGCTTTGGCTGGTCGCCTATGGGGGCCAGGTAGGAATTTTTCGCCATTTCCCCAGATTGGCGTTGGGGGAGTTGGTGTTTTCGCCTACCTTACACTGGTTGACAGTGGAACAACGGGTTGTGGTGGGGCATTTAAATAGGCTGGTCACTTTGGCAGAATAGTGCAGGGAGTAGAAAGCAGAAATTGGTGAGCACCTTAAGCCATTCCTAGTTTAGGAACATGGGGTCATCAGGAACGGCCTGCGGGTTATTAAGGCTCTGGGTGGTGAATGATGATTCCCTCTGGGAACCTCTTGGATAAGCTCCTCTCTGCAAACTGTATGGTTTCAGGGGTAGGCGCTCCCAGGAGGCCACCAGTGGCTGGGCTGCTGGTCGCAAGCCAGATGAATGGCTCAAGATCGGGGTTGGTGGCTCGCCCGTATCTTGGACAAGGAGGCTGGTCTGTCTGACACCTGCCTTGTCTATTCTGCTCTTGAAACGATTCCTTGCTGTTTTAGTTGTTTAAACATTATGTAGTTAATAAAGTGGCCCTTGTTTGATCCAAAACTGTTGTCCGTCTTTTTATTCCGTCTGCGGGGGCAAAAAGCAGAGACATCACCCTGCCAACAAAAGTCTGCATGGTCAAAGCAAATGGTATTCCCCGTAGTAATGTATGGCTGCGAGAGTTGGACTATAAGGAAGGCCGAGCGCCGAAGAATAGATTCTTTTGAACTATGGTGCTGGAGAAGACACTTGAGAGTCCCTCGGACTGCAAGGAGATCAAATCAGTCAATCCTAAAAGAAATCAACCCTGACTGTTCCCTGGAAGGCCAGATCCTGAAGTTGAAGCTCAAATACTTTGGCCACCAAATGAGAAGGGAGCACTCACTGGAGAAGACCCTGATGCTGGGAAAGATTGAAGGTCAAAGAGGAAGGGGACGGCAAAGGATGAGATGATTAGACAGTGTCACCAATGCAACGAACATGAAATTGAGGAAACTTCAGTGGACAGCGGAAGACAGGAGGGCCTGGCATGATCTGGTCCATGGGGTCACGAAGAGTCGGACTCGACTGTGCGACTGAACAACAACAACAAAAATGTACCCAGAGTAGAACATGGGTCCAGGCCAGCAATGTGCTCGAGCCAGTTCCAGCCGGTCTAGCACGTGGCTGGACGAAGGCTGGAGCTTTGCTCCTAAAGACAATGGACAATAGGATCCTAGCTCCCTTCCAATCAGGGGACTAGGACCCAGGAAGTTAATGCAATCAATGTATATAGTCCAATCACGAGTGTGTGTGTGTGTGTGTTGGGGTGTGGGTTTCTTGGGGAATATAAGCTGGCCTGTGAGCCGGCTTAAGTAGTCTTGTTCCTGATCTTCAAATAAAAGTATGAGCTGATTTCACTCTACGGACTCGTCAGTCTCAGTACTTTTCACCCTATGACTAATCAAGAAAGAAAACACAGTAGTAAGAATATTGTAAAAAATGTTGACAAAGGCTGCCTTCTAAAAAAAATCAATCCCCCCAAGGTACCTTGTAACCCCAGAAGCTACATTCACTAAGTAAAAAGTTCTTTTAATTCAGGGAACAGTATGTATATGTGAATAGCCTCCTTGAGTTTCATAAAGTCAGTGCAGGGCAGTTTAACTTACTATTAAGTTTCATTGTTGAAACTTATTAACTTCTGACATTTGTAGGATTATCCATTTGTTTCTTAATGTGAAATTTCCTCTATCAGTGTTTTAAAAACTAATAAAGTGAGATTTCAAGGGTGGTGGAATATCTGGCAGCTTAGTAGCAGTTTAACATAAAAAATTTAGTAGCAATATTTCTCTTGTACACATTAATTGGACTCAGATTCAACTGCAGGTTCCCAAGGGGACCTTAACTATAGTATAATGATGCCCAAACAGATAAAAGATAAATATGTCCAGTGTTAAGTCTCTGGAGGCATCATGGCAATGTCTGCAGAAAATTGTATCAGTGTAAGGACATTAAGATTTCTTTGAAAAGCAATCCACTATGGAGATAGCCAGTACCCAGAGGGCATTCAAATACAGAGGAAATGTAGAGGGACAGAATAGTATGCAAGCATAGTTGTTACTACTGATTTATTTTCAAAGAGATGGCAACATTATTACTTAAAAATAGCATTCAACTAACTAATTAATTATATTTAGAGCATTTCTATGCTGCTGTAGCCACAACTGGGTCTTGCTCAGAGCTTGCCCATAATGCAGGTATGGCCAGAGAAGAGGTCTGCTGGCTTGGGAGGGGACAAACTTCCATCCCATTGAGGTACTCAACAAGAAGCTCAGTAAAACTTGTAACAACAGGTTTATTACAAGTCTAGATTGCAGGTAAGGTCCTGCTCAAGATAGTTACATCAGTCCCTGGGCCCAACCACCTAGGTTTCCTCACCTTTCCCATAAAGATGATATTGCCTTAGTTGTTGCTGCCACCTTCTGGAATGTCCACCACCTCTCCCCAGCTCCTCAAGGTGTCCATCCTTAAATCCTCCCCTAACATGGGCCTTCCACCTGAGTAGCATTGGAGGAGCCCAGACCCACACCACTCCTATTGTCTTCTCCAGCCTAGAAGAATGTCCTCTCCAGACTGTGCAGCTTCAGCTCCCAGCAATGAGCCATGACCTAGCTGGTGGACTTATGACCACACCCAAACTGTGGGTTTACTGCACTCCAGGGGTCTCTCCCTCATCCCTTAAAGGCACCCATCTCTTCTCTGCCTCCCCTGTGCCACAGCTGCCTTTCCTCCCAAACAATGTCCTCAAGGTGACAAATATCAAGACATTAAAGCATTTAATGTTAAAACAGCATTTAAAATAATACATATTAAAACATAGACAGACACATATAACAACACAACTAGGGAAGAGGGACAATAAGAGTTATAAGGAGTACAGCAAACAAAACAAAAAGTCTTCACTTCCCAGTGGAAGACAATAATTGAAAGAGACAGATGAATTTGTCCGGGGAGGGAGTTTGTGATGAACAGGAGGCTGTCCTAAGAACATAAGAGAAGCCAATGCTGGATCAGGCCAATGGCCCATCCAGTCCAACACTCTGTCACACAGTGGCCAAAAATACCAGGTGCCATCAGGAGGTCCAGCAGTGGGGCCAGGACACTAGAAGCTCTCCCACTGTTGCCCTCCCCAAGAACACAGTGCTTCACTTGCCACAGACTGAGAGTTCCAATCTATACTTTGTGGCTAATAGCCACTGATGGATCTCTGCTCCATATGTTTATCTAATTCCCTTTTGAAGCTGTCCATGCTTGTAGCTGCCACCACCTCCTGTGGCAGTGAATTCCATGTGTTAATAAGTGAAGTGAAGAAGTACTTCCTTTTATCGTTCTAAGCTGTCTGCTCAGCAATTTCATGGAGCGCCCACGAGTTCTTGTATTGTGAGAAAGGGAGAAAAGTACTTCTTTCTCTACCTGCTCCATCCCATGCATAATCTTGTAAACCTCAATCATGTCACCCCTCAGTTGTCATTTCTCCAAGCTAAAGAGCCCCAAGCATTTTAACCTTTCTTCACAGGGAAAGTGTTTCAACCCTTTGATCATTCTAGTTGCCCTTCTCTGCACTTTTTCCAGTGCTATAACACCCTTTTCAAGGTGCGGTGACCAGAAATGTACACAGTCCTCAAAATGAGGTCATACCATCGATTTATACAGGGCCATTATGATAATGGCTGATTTGTTTTCAGTTCCCTTCCTAATAACCCCAGCATAGTGTTGGCCTTTTTTATTGCAGTCACACACTGTCTCAACATTTTCAGTGAGTCATCTACTACGACTCCAAGATCTCTCTCTTGGTCAGTCTCTGACAGTTTGGACCCATCAACATGTATTTATAGTTAGGATTTTTGGCCCCAATGTGCATCACTTTGCACTTGACCACATTGAACCCCATTTGCCACGTTGACACCCACTCGCCCATCCTCAACAGATCCCTTTGGAGTGCCTCACAATCCTCCCTAGTTTTCACTACCCTGAACAATTTTGTGTCATCCACAAATTTAGCCACTTCACTGCTTACTCCCAACTCCAAATCTTTAATGAACAATTTAAAAAGCATCGGACCCAGTACTGGTCCCTGTGGTACCCCACTGCTTACCACCTTCCACTGAGAAAATTACCCATTTATACTTACTCTCTGTTTCCTATTAAATGGCCAGTTTTTAATCCACAAGAGGACTTGTCCTTTTATCCCCTTTATTCCTACCCCTGAAGGTGAAAATAGTCACTCAGCTGAGCCTAAGGGGAGAGCTGCTGCAGCATCCAATCACTTTTCAAAAGAAAAATGGAATTTTGGAAGGAAGCACAGTAGGAGTTAATTCAGGTCCACCTCAGGGATAGTGCAGAGAGAGCTGACTTCTGCCTCAGTAGAGAAAGCAGTGAGAGCTCAGGTCTGGCTCAGAAAAAATGTGGATAGAGTGGAGGGTAGCTCTGCCTGGAAGTATGGCAGACTGCTTTAGCTCTAGCTCTGGAAGAGAATAGAGTAACCAATTGTTATGCCTGGCCACCTGTCTCTGGCAATGATCAGACCTTGCACCATTTAGCCTGACTCTTGGGAAAGGTCAAGCTGGTATGAGTGGAATCCTATGTTGGCTAATCAATAAAAGACTGTACCTGAATGCATTAACGAAATTTCAAACTTCTCTTTGAAGCCATAACAAGATTAAATGTATGATCTCGGCCAGGTTTCTGCTTTGTCTACCTGAAGACTTGCACCGCTGATCTGTTCTTTGAAACCAACCTGTAAATGAACAGATCTTCTGTGTTATTTATATTAAAATCCTGTCTCAGTGAACTCTGTATTCTACTTGTACCACAAAATTATCTCATGGCAGCAAACCCATTTCTATACACTTGCTACATTAAGAATGTTGGAAATATTAGTGTGTTGTGAGGTCCAATTCAGTCATTATAGGGTTAATCTGCTTTACCTTGAGTGCTGTTGTTTAGACTGACCTGGAAGGGAAACCTGGCTCAGAGTCAATGGGAAGAAAGCCCGAGAAATCTAAGTCTGTATACTCACAATCATTGGTTAATGTGTTCAGATGATTTCCTTCTACGGGTCAAGAAGAAGAATCTCCATTGCTGTTGTTGTTGAGAGACCGTGTGGTCGGTCTGTTCTGTAGCTGTAGAGATGTAGCCTTAGGTTTGTTATTTTGTAGCTTTTCCTGTGTACCCTTCCCTTAGAAATAAAGATTTTTTTACACAGAAAGAAATGTCTCCTCTCCAGTGAAGCAAAAATCCATTGCAAACTTTGAATATCTGAGTATTTTTGCCAATTTTTCCAACAAAGAACACCTGGTAACCGAAGGGAAGTTTTATAGTTTAAAACAAACCTGGTTCCCCAAAATCATAGGAAGTTGTGTGAGTCCCCTCATTTGGTAGAATAGGCCTGTCACGGAGTTGCAAAATATTTCCAACATTCTTTTTTTTTTTTAAGCGCTCCTAAAAGAGGCATTTTTATTTTTTTAAAAAAGACAACCATACATTGCACTACATAACATACATTACAATTACACTACACACACACAACATCAACAATGACATACAACATTTAACATACACAGGGGGATACATATTCTATATCAGTCCATCTATTTTAATTCTCCCGTACCTTGCCACACTTATTACTAATACTCTTTTACCTAAGTATCCTTAAATTCTATCTATCCTATCCGCTTCTAACATAGCATCACAAATCGTTCAAGATTAATAATACTTAATACTTCTTATTTCTCTCCATCCTCCCCTTTCTGATCATACCACTCGTAAAATTGTTGCCACATATTCAAAAAGGCTGATTCATCATGCCCTTTTCGTCATCAGAGTCAATTCATCAATTTCTGCTACCTCCATTATCTTCTCGACCAGCTCTTGTTTAGTTGGTACCTCTGTGGATCGCCAATATTTCGCAGAAAAATCCTTGCCGTAGTCATTATGTATATTATCAAATATCTATCTTCTCTCCGTACATCTTTCAGAAGTATACTCAGCAATAACATCTCTGGTTTAAATAAAAGAGTGCCTTTTATAATTTTCTGAACCATTCTGTGTACCCATATCCAATACTTTTTTGTCACCTCACATGTCCACCACATATGGTACAATGAACCTGTCTTGACATTACATTTCCAACACTTGTTAGAACATTTCTCATCATACTTTGCCAGCTTATCTGGTGTGATATACCATCTATAAAACATTTTATACGTATTTTCTCTATACGAGACCGCCCTCATTATCTTTACATTTATTTTCCATATTTGGTCCCACTGGTCTAACTCAATGTTATAACCAAAGTTCTGCGCCCATTGGATCATATTATTTTTCACCATTTCATCTACCATGTAATCAGCCAACAACAGTGAATACATTTTTTAAAGAAATTTCTCTTCTGGTTCATAAAGTATTTTTTCTATATCCGTTAATGTCTTCTCAAACCCTATTTTCTTATCTCTCTTATACCTCGATTGAATCTGAACCCTGTACCACCAACTGATATCACCATCCAGTTACAACTCCCCCTTTGCATTTATAATGTCCAAGTATCTCTGTGGGGGATTTTCACCATACAGCCTAGGCAAAGTCACTGCTTCTAAGGGAACTACCAGCTTCGAAGTTTTGGTAAACCATCTCCTCCGGATGATCTCCCAAACTCTACAGAGTGCATCTCATATCCAATATTGTCTGAAATATTTACATGCTGCCACATTCTCGTCCCACAAGAAGGCGTGCCATCCTTCCAGAAGATCATGACCTTCCAGTTTTAAAAGTCTTCTATCTTCCAACATTATCCACTCCTTAATCCATGCCAAAGCTCCAGCTCTATAGTACAAAGTCCAATTGGGTAAACCAAACCCTCCTCTTTCCTTCGAATCTTGCAATGCTCTTTTCCCCTGCCAAACAAACTTTGTGGTGGTTTGCTCCAACTCTTTCAAAACTGCCAGATTCTTCAAAACAGGAATCGTTTGAAATAAAAAGATCCACCTTGGTAGGATGTTCATCTTAATCAAGGCAATTCTTCCCATCAGTGAAAGCTTTAAATTCTTCCATTTTTCCAAGTCTTGTCTCGTTACTTTCAATAACTCATTATAATTATCTTCTTGTAATGAGCTACATCTATTTGTCAGTTTAATTCCTAAATATTTTACCTTCATACAAAGTTTATATCCTGATTCTTCTTGTAGAAACTCTCTCCGCTCATGAGTCATGTTCTTAGTTAAAATTTTTGTTTTAGCCAGGTTGACTTTTAATCCCGCCACTTGTCCATAATCTCTCAATATCTTGTTCAGCTCCGAAATTGACAGACTGGGTTCCTCCAATATAAATGCAAGATCATCTGCATATGCCAGTAGCTTATATTGTTCTGCTTGTATCTTCAAACCCTTCACTTCTGGATTCTGTCTTATCTTCTCTGTTACCACCTCTAAAGTAAAGGTGATAAGGGACAACCTTGTCTCGTACCTTTCTGTATCTGAAATTGATCTGTCCATTCCCCATTGACCAGAACTGCTGCTCTTTGCTTTGAATAGATAGCTTGGATTGTTCAAATGAATTGCTCTCCCACTTTCACCTTCTTAAATGTTTCTATTATAAACATCCAGTTCAGATTGTCAAAAGCCTTCTCTGCATCTATAAAGATCATCGCCATTTCTTTTTCTGAGTGTGCTTCATAGTATTCCAACACATTCAATATCCACCTTAAATTATGTTTTATTTGCCTTTTTGGCAAAAATCCAGATTGATCTCTATGAATCACCTTTGCCAAGATACGTTTCAACCTATCTGCCATGATTGAAGCAAAAATCTTGTAATCCACATTTAATAGAGAGATCAGTCTATAATTCTTAATATCATTCCCTTCTGTGTCCTGCTTATGTATTAACGAAATCAAGGCTTTCCCCCATGTATCAGGCACCTCTTCTCCTTCCCAATTTTTTTTATAAACTTCATGTAGTTGTGGGAGCAGTATTTCTTCAAAAGTTATATAAAACTCCACAGGGAGGCCATCTGTCCCAGGTGCCCTACCTTTATTCTGTCTTTTGAGAGCTTCCACCATTTCCATCATTGTAATTGATTGATTTAAAATCTTCTGGTCCCCCTCTGAGAATTTTTGGATGGTACGTTCTTGTAGGAAATGAAGTATTTTTTCTCTGGTTATGTTCTCTCTTGCATATAAATCTTTATAAAAGTCTTCTACAATCTTCTTCAAATCCTGAATTCCATTTCGTTCCACTCCATTTTTGTCTTTCAATGATTTTATCAATGTCCTTTCAGACTGCTTTCTTATTTGATAGGCCAACCACCTAGGTGGTTTATTGGCATTCTCAAAATAATTTTGTTTAGCATAGCTCATTTTCTTTGCTAGTTCTGCTGTCAGTAAACAGTTCATCCTGTGCGTAAGAAGTTTAATCTTACCTCTTTTGTCCAAGCCCCTTCCGGCCTCCATTTCCTGCTTCTCTTGCTCTGATATTTCCCTCTTCAAATTAAAATATTCCTCATTTCTTTTCTTGTTTTTTCTTGTCGCCTCCTTTATTAAAAAACCTCTAGCAAAGGCCTTGAAAGCATCCCAAACCATTCGCCTCGGGATATCTGTACTGATATTTTCTTTTTAAAAAAACATAAATTCTGCTTGCAGACTTCTCACCACCTTACTAAGAAAGGGTTTAGTGTCCATCTACCTTTAGGATTTGTCCCCTGTAATTCCACAGTTATTGGATTATGATCAGCATATGTACTTGCCTCAATTTCTGCCTCCTGTATTTCCCTTACCAAAAAGATGACATCCAGCACATATCTAGTCTAGACCAAGGGTCATGTCTCACTGAGTAGTATGTGTATTGTTTTTTAAAGTTTCTTATTCTCCATACATCAACCAATCACCATTCCTCTATAAGTTGCAAGAGAGAATTAGTAAATTAATTGCCCTTTATCTTCTTTTTCTGAGTGTTCATTTTCCAGTCCTGTTTATTGTCAAACACCGCATTAAAATCACCAATCACACAAATCTCTTGAAAGTCCTGTTTGGCTATCAAATTTAAAAGCTTTCTGTAAAACTTTTCCTGATTCTGATTCGGGGCATAAATATCCACAATCAATACCCTTTTATTTTGTCTCTGGATAGCCACCATCAATATTCTTCCATCCTCCGAGGCAAATACAAACTCCAGCTGCAAATGCTCTTTAATACAGGTAGCTACTCTACGCTTCTTCTCTTTATCCATAGCCGCAAATACTTTGCCTAATCCCTTATAGTCCAAATATTTTTCATCATTTTTTCTAATATGGGTTTCTTCTATACATGTTATATCCGCATTATGTTTCTTCAGTTGGTGGAATATCCTTCTTCTTTTCTGAGGTCCATTTAAGCCGTTCACGTTAACCAATATGAACTTCAACTTCCTTTTATCCATCTAAATTCTGTGTCTGTTTACGGTCCTTTTCGCCTTTAGTCTTTTGTCTCGTAACGATTGGAGATCTCAGTCTAAATCTTCTTACCCTTTGTGGTCTGGCAAGTGGAATTGACACTGTTGCTCCTTGAGATTGAGGCTCCAGTTCCCTTTCAACCTCTCCCTCTTCTCTCTCCTCTCTTTCCTCTTGGTCATCTGACAGCTCTTCCCCATAGGTCTCTAGGAAATCCTTTGCTTTAAAAACTGAAGTAATCCTAAATCTCTTCCCTTCAAAGTTGAAGAAGACCCCTTCTGGCAAAATCCACCTGTAGGTGATATTATGGGCTCTCAGGAGAGCTGTTAATTCTGAATATACCATTCTTTTCTCCCTCACTCTCCAGGGAATCTTTCAACACCCTAATTTCTTCTTGTCCCATCTTCAGCGGTGAGGCATTTACCTCCCTCAATATCTTATCCCTGACCGCTCTTTTATGTAACCGTACCTGTACTTCCCTGGGTACCTTGAATCTTCTTGCATATGCTGAATTCATCCTGAAAGCCACATCTATCTCTTTTGCCACTTCACTTATATCTTCAATCTGTAAGTGATTTGCCAACAGTTTCACCATTTTTAGAGACAGGTCTTCTTCCTTCTCCTCTGGAATATTCTGAAACCTCAAAACAAATGCAGCTCTCTCCACCTGTAATCTCATCATGTCTTGCTCTAACAGCGATTGCTTCTCTTCGTTTTCTTGAACCTTCCTTTCCACCTGTCTCGTCTTTGTCTCAACTTCCTCTATTGTAGTGCTTAATGCCACAATTTTTGTGGTGTTATCAGCTATTTGTTTTTGCAGCAACTGCAAACTCTGGGTGAACTGTTCAGTAATGTCCTTCATAGCATTCTGTATCGGTACTGCCACCTGGGGGATCATATCTCTTACTTCCTGAATAGCTTGATTGATGGGTGCTATTGCTTGTGGAACTGAATTCCAAATTTCTTCCATGCTGGCTTTGATTGGCTCTATAACATCATTAATTGTGCTTAAAATAGTAGCTTGCACCAAAGCTTGCATTTCTTTTGGGGGTTCTTTTTGTCCTGAGCTCCCTAACTTTCCCGTTGCAGAACTCGAGGCCCCTGGTGAAACCAATGACGGTTTTATTCCTCCTGCACTGGACATTTTTAACCGTTTAATCACAAATTCCAAATCCCAGCCTTAACATGTATAGAGTATATTCAAATTCACCGCCGTATATATATTTTCCCTTTTGTTTATGTCTAGCCCTTATCCAATATTTAGGAACAGCGCACTTCTGTTGGCTCCCTTCCCAGACCTTCTATCTCCAATAAGTTCAACAAATTATAGAAATCAACAATATTTAGACTATCTTATTCCCTGACAAAATCCCCAGAAACTGTTTCTGCTATCTTCCCCAGATGTTTACCAAATGACCGTTCCATTGGCAGTTCTCCCAGACTAGCTATCTTCTCGTCCTTCCCCCCTCCTTTATTCCCCAAACAATCCCCCTATAGCCAGCCTCTAATCCAACAATCCCAAAGAAGTCAAGCACACAGTCAATCACTAATTCAGCACCTTATTATTGATTAGTATTGTTTCACCAATGAGATTTAGCGTTTCTGCTTGGAATCAGGCTAACTCTCCAACTTCAGTAGCCATTAATGATTGCAACAAAAATTGAGAATGCTGTAACACTCTCTCTATCTCCCTCTTGATCTTCCACACTGGCCCTGGAGGTTTAAAAATTAGCGTGCGATGAAGCGGGCCTCCCCTTCCCCATTTCTTCTACCCTTCCCCTGTTAGGGTGAAAATTTGAGCATGTTGCAAAGGGGATCTCCCGCCAACACCTCCTTCTCAGAACGCTTTTGTCTCTTACTGAACATTACGCCCTCAGTCACGCAGAATTCATACAGCTACAGTTCAATTCTTCAAATTTTTAATCCAGCTTAGAGTGAAACCCAACTTCCAAGCCCAGGCCAATAACAGCCAGCCTGAATAACTTTATAGCCAGCTCAGATCTCTTTCAGCTTCCACGGCTCCCATTCATTCAGGATGGGGTTTCACTTTCTCTCTCCCCCTCTCCACTCTCACATTGCCAAGCTCATTTATTCTCGCTTGCTAGCCAATTATTCTTCAGGGGGGAGAGCCCTCCCCTCTTATGCTACTGCTTGGGGCTAATTATATTAAATCACCCTTTTATCCCATTATTTTGTTCCACGGATACTCACAGACGCGCTCAGATGGCAAGGTTTCTCTTCCCCCCCTTCTGGTGCAGAAGCATTGGCTTTGCTCAGAAGCACTGAGCCCGAACTTCGATCCTGCGTCAGGGGTGATCCAGACCACCCCGTGAGTCGCAACTCACACAGGGTTACAGATCAATCCCCTTGCTACTGTCCGTCCCTTCCTGGGACAGCAGGGAGTCCTTTTAGTGATCAAAGGACCCCATTAAAGATCGTAAATTCGCCACCGTGCCAAAGCGCATGTGTCTCACCACACTGCCTGGAGCACTCTGCTCTAATATTTCCAACATCCTTAAGGTAGCAAGTGTATAGAAATGGGTTTGCTGCCATGAGATAATTTTGTGATGCAAGTAGAATACAGAGTTCACTGAGGCAGGATTTTAATATAAATAACACAGACCTCCAGGGGTGTGATCTGCGGGCTGGCAGATAGGGGGGGGGCATTGTCTGCCACCCCCAGGAGCCTTTGCGAAAGGCTCCTAGCCACAGGGCTTTTGAGGGGTGACCTCTTCACCAGAGCAATGCTGGGGAATTGAGGCACTCCTCTGCCCCAACGGTCCTGCCGCCATGTGTCTGAATGGAACTAGTGCTGCTGACTGGGACAAGCATCAGAGATCAAGCGAATGAATCATACTTCAAGCAAGGTTGTACGACCAACAATGAACAGTGAGTCGAGTTAAAGCAAACACAGGCAACATAAATAGAGCACCCTCCCCCCGGCAACAGCAAGAAAAGCAAGTGTGGGAGGGGCCCCTCCCATACATATAAATTGTAAAGCATCCCAGCCGGGGGGGGGGAGAAAATAAAAGCATTCAAACCTGTTTGAAGAACCTTACCAGAGCACGAATAGGCATTTTGTGACCTTCAGAGAGTTTTGAAAGTTTTGGTAAAAGTAAACAATCCATAAAAATAGTGATGAAAAAAATGGAGAAAGACAGACTAGCAAAAGTGAAACCACCGGGGGGCATGAGCCCATGATTGGAAGAGACCACAGAGTTCTCTAAATTCTTGACGGACTCTTTGTGCACTCTACTGGAACAGATGACCAGTATTAATCAACAGCTGGTAACTTTAAACCAGAACTTTGCAGCTCAGCAGCTCCAACTCTCTGAAACTTCAAAAAAGACCGAGCAAATAGCTGAGAAGGTAGAGGAAATGGACGCCAACTGTAAAAAAGTAAAAAAAAAAAAAAAAAAAAGATGCAAATGCTGGAAAAGAAGCAAGCTTCGGAAGAATCTCAAGTTTTACAACTGCAAGTTGAGAAAGCTAACCTGGTATTCCAGTTCCAAGGGGTTGCTGAAGCAAAAAATGAGGATCTAAAGCAACTTCTGAGTGATGTATTAGCTCCAGTAGCAGATTTAAAAGTGGAATACCTTGTAAGCGAAATGGATGTGGTCTATAGGGCCTACTCTGCTTACATCAAGAAAAATAATCTGCCTGGGGAGATTGTGGTTAGATTCTCAAAGAGGCATGTGAGGGATTTAATCCTGAAAGCGACTGCAAGCACACCCCTGAAAATCAGTGGCAATGTTATTAGGATCTTAAAAGATATTCCATTTGAAATAAGGAAGAAGAGGAAGAAGTATAAAGACTTAATCCTTTTCTTACAAACAAACAGCATTTCCTACAGATGGTTGACCCTCAAAGTCGTCATTTTCAAATTGCAGGATAAAAGAGAAAAAATGGACTCTGCCTTTAAAGCGCGTGAGTTCCTGAGACTGCAATTGGGAGAGACAGAAGAGGATGTGAAAGAGGAAGAGGACAGCAAATCTAATGGTGAATTGGACTCTGTGTCTTCTGACAAGGACTCTGCTTCAGAAAAAGGGGCATCTGCCCCAAAACAAGGATACCAACTGAGGAATAGAAAAGATAGAGAAAAGTGAAGGCTAAAGAACTTTGAAGGGTCCCATAAAACATTTGTTATAAGCGATGCTCTTGGGGTGGTCTTTAAACAGTTAAAAATGGGTTAAAAGAGAAATAACTATGCCTAATCAACCATGTTCAATTTAATATGAGCTTTTTAGACTAATACATATGTAAGCTGATGTAATGATCTCCTATACTTGGGGTTATAGTTATTAGTGGTTGTCTTTACTTTCTCCCTAGAAGTAGATGCCCCCCTTTCCATTTTTTCATTGTAGTTTGCAGAAAATGCAATAAAAAATCCCCCCGGGGGTTCAAAAAAAAACATTCTAACTGCAGCATTCTGCACCAACCATATAGTGTAGACCTGCTGAATGCTTCTCGGTGATCAGGGGCCTTATTACATTCCAATTCACAGAAGGGGATGGACTCCTCTGCTGTGATAATTTTGCTAAACAGTTTGTGAATGAAATCTCTCACATCTACTCGAACTTGGACCTTACATATGCACTGACAGGATCAGAAGGTCCCAGGGTACAGATTTGTCAGTTGTTTCAGATAACTTTCATCTTGTGCAGTCTGAGGATATGGACAGGATTCTTGGAAGTTTGAGACCTACAACCTGCTTGTACAACCATTGCCCTTCCTGGCAGCTTAAAGCTGTTTTGAAAATCCTATGGGGTTACTATAAATCAGATGGGACTTGACAGCACTTTCACCACCAACAGCCAAATAGTGATCAATTCAGTTTTAATATAGCTCCAGCAGCAGGTTTCAGGTTTTACTGTAGATGGAAAATTATACTTTACTGTAATCCCTTAGTGGCAATCCCCACTGCTACCCTTCTGTATCAGTGGCTCCACATCACCTTTGCTGCTCTGGACAGTATCTAGCAATACTGTTTGCAGCACATTGTGGTTGCATGCCTAAGAGTTATATCCAATACACATGGGCCTCGCTACAAACTTTAAATGGACTGTAGAAGGCAACAGCCAAAACAGCTGTGCAGCAGTGAGCACCTCACTACTGTGCAGCTGTTTTTTGTTTTCACAGCTGCTCCCTGTCACGCAGCTGTTTTTAGGACTTTCTGCAAACCTTGTTGAAAGAGACTGTGGTCTCTTTCAACAGGGTTTGCATGGCCATGAATCATGAACTGCATTGGTTCATGAACAAACTACAAACCACAAACAGAAGCTCATTTTCCTGGTTTATGCCCATCCCTAACTATAATCTTCTGCCTTTAGGCTTGGAAGAAGAGCAAACAATGCCAAGTCAATGAGTCAGGTTTACTTTTTCATCGGGAAACTCAATGTTTTCATTGTTTTGTTGTTTTTGTTTTTTATAGGATTGGATATGGTCCAATTTGGCAAAGTCTGAAAACATCCTTGGAAGCAAATTTTCATTATAGTAACTTTGTCACTATAAACACAAATAACTGATTACTAATACGTAGTTTTAAAAACATTTTGCAACATCATCTTCAAGGAGATAAGCCTAGGGTTATCTTGATATGAGTAATACTTTCAAAATTTGGAGTAATTAAAAAAACCTATATGAGGTAACTCTATTACAGAACTCAACATACCAAATTAGATCCACACACCAATACCAAATGTCACTGTGCATATAAAATATGAGAGTGGGGAAATTCAGTGACATTGAAAAGCATGCAAATATAAAATATTTCAAGATCCATCAGGGTCCTTTATAGTAAGTCAGGTGAAAAATCTTCAGATCAATATAAGCGGGAACCAGAAGTCAATGTATGACTTGGTGAGAAAGCAACATGAGCTTTTGGGGCAAGGAATAAATGTTGCAATGACATTTTGAAAATCTCTTGACTCAGGTTTCTTGCAGAACAGAAATGGAATGCATTATTCAGATTTAGCAGTAATAAAGAGATAAATGTCAATATATTTTAGCGGCCCAGAGTGCAATCTGACAGTGAATATGAAAGTTCCCAATTTGGTCTTATATAGAAATAGATCCTGCTGTGTGCCAGAGGTGTGTGCATGACAATGTCTGGGTACAGAGTGGCTTGGCTTCTCTTTGCTTATAGGAGATGCACACTCATAACTTGTATACCAAATGTTAAACCACCGTTGCACTCCAAGAAAAATGCTGAGAGAAGAGGGGTTGTTTCGCTGAATCCTTTCCCACTCAAAGAGGTCATATTGGAGGAGTGACTGTAAAGAGAATGTTCTATCACTAAAGGCCATGAAACACTTATGTAGAGGAAATGGTTGTCTACATAGATGTCACCTTATACTGAATCAGACCAATGGTCTATCAAGGTCATTACTGGAAATGGTTCTCCAGGGTCTCAGGCAGAAAATTTTCATATCACCTACTACCTGATCCTTTTGACTGAAGATGCTGGGAAATAAAACCAGGACCTTCTGCAGGCAAAGCAGATGGTCTGCCACTGAACCATAGCTCCACCATTGGTTGAATGTTGTTCAAAGGATCTTCAAAGAAGACTGAAATTGGCTGCACACTGAGAATAGTTCGAATTTTCCTAAGGATCTCCCTTCCCACATGGATTGACTTACTCTTTAAAACAGACTGAAGATAAGATTAGAATTTCAATAGCCATTCCACATACAAAAGAACCTCCTCAGGAAACAGGAAACCTCCTCAGGAAACAATCCATAAACAAAAGAACCTCCTCAGGAAAGCTCCTCCATTAGCATATTCATAGCCTGGAGAACTCCTACAAGATAATGACTCAGCCTTACCCCACCTTCTGGGGTAGATATAAATTACCTGCCTACCATTTTTTCTTCTCACCTTGACACAGAGAGTACTCCATCTTTCTATGTTATATTTCTAAGGATGCCAGTCACAGCTTCTGGTGAAACGTCAGGTCCTACAATGCCAAGACCACAGCCACACAACCCAGAAAATCTACAGCAACTAATGAACTCCGGCCATGAAAGCCTTCGACAACAGACTGAAGGACTGTTTTGGCAAAATAAAATGTTTGTTTAATCTAGATGAGTGCACAAGGCACACCTTTTCTTTTTGACTGGGTTGCTGAAATTTATGGCACTTACATGGTGGGAGTCTGGAAAATGTCACAGAAAAGGAAAAGTCCCTTTTTCCACCCTGGTCCACCCTGTATGTGAAAAGCTTGTCATATGAACTGTTGGTCCTTTATAGTTGCAGGATTTGGATCTAGAAGCTTCAAATTAGGGTTAATAAGCAAATACTCAAAAAATAAAAGAGCAGATAAAGGGGTTAGAGAAATAATTCTGCTTAAATCCTACATAAATGGAAAAAATGATCTCACTGTTATATCCAGAATATACATTATCAAGTATAAATTACATTATCAATTTGTTATCCTTCTAAAACTGTAGCTTGTACTTCTCAGCCATTAATGTGATGAACATGGGTTTAATCCCAGAAATGTACACATTTCTTTTGTACGCATCTACTTCCAGTGCACATTGTCCTGTGGTATAGCTGAAGCTGTATTTTTTTTTAAAAAAAATGGGAATTTTAAATTTCTATAATAAGATTTTTTTTTTTTACCAAAGCTGGGTTTTTGTTTTGGCTTTTTGGTTCTTAAGGGTGTTCTGTTATGAAAGAAGCTGGAAATCACAATGATGAATAAATAAGATGGAAGTAATGGTGGCTGGGAAGCCTGAGGTCTTGAACGACATCATGCTTCCCACTTTTGATGGAGCATAGCTAACCCCTACTAACTGGGTTAAGAGCCTGGGGGTTATATAAGACCCAGCAGTACTGCTAGAGAAGCAAATCAATGTAGCTGGAAAAAATGGGGGTTTCCAACTCTGTTTAGTCCAGAAGATGGCCCCCTACCTTGACTTGGCCACCCTGGCCTCCTGGATCCATGCCACAATAATATCAGGACTAAACTATATTCTACATAGGTTTCCGCTCAAAAATCAATATGGAGACTCCATTTGGTGCAGAGTTCAGCAGCCCAGTTATCATTGTGGCATGTGTATAACACCCATTTTGCGGTCACTCCATTGGCTGCCCATCAGTTACCAAGCTCAGTTCAAGGTATTGGCTATCCCATACAAATCTCTTCATAACATTGTACATTCATATCTACAAGACCTCCTCTCCATTTATTTTCTTCCATGACAATTTCTCTCATCTGAGCAGAGCATCTGCAGGTGCCACCCTACATATGGGCAAGATCAACAACTGCCTGTCTAAGAATCTTCTCTGCAGTGTCTCCCACCCTGTGGAATGACCTGCATGACAAAGTCAGGAAGGCTTCCATCTTCCTGGCATTTTGTAAACTCAGTAAAACAGAATTATTCAGGAGGGCATTTTTATAATGGAAATAAAGCTTCATCATAAAAAAACTAGTCTAATAAACTATACACTTTTTCTACTAATGTAATACCATACTTTGTTGTTTAACATGTGATGCTTTGTTCAGATGACAGCTCTGTTTCAAAATTTCTGCAATTTCTAGTACAATTACATTTCTTATTAGATGTATCGTCCTATTTATTACATAGATTTACATTGTGTAATCTGCCTTGAGTCTCAGTGAGAAAGGAGGATTAATATTTTTTTTAAAAAATGAGGTTGTTTTATACCAAGTTGGACTATTGGTTCATCTAGTTCCACAGTGCCTACTCTCCAGGGTCTTAGGCACCTGCTGCTTGCAACCTCTTAATTGTTTGTGCTGGGCACTGAACCTTAGACAGAACCTTAGAGAATGTGCTGTGGTGGTGGTGGTTGAGGTTGTGGTGGTGGTGGTGGTGGTTGTTTCTGCATTTCTTCCTGAGATGTAAGGTGAATTTGTGGTGGTGGTGAAAGTTCTGTCAAGTTGCAGCTACCTCATGGTAACTCCACGGGGTTTTCAAGGCGAGTGATGTTCAGAGGAGGTTTGCCATTGCCTGCCTCTGCATTGCAACCCCGGAGTTCCTTGGTGGTTTCCCATCCAAATACTAACCAGGGTTGACCCTGCTTAGCTTCTGAGACCTGACAAGATTAGGCCAGCCTGGGCCATCCAGGTCAGGGAAAGGTGAATCGCAGAACTAGAAAACAATGCAATTAATAGTAAAGGTAAAGGTTCCCTTGCTCGAAAGCCAATCAAATCCGACTCTAGGGTTGCGGTGCTCATCTCCGTTTCCAAGCCAAAAAGCCAGCACTGTCCGAAGACATTTCCGTGGTCATGTGGCCAGCATGACTAAACACCAAGGCGCACGGAACGCTGTTACCTTCCCACCGAAGTGATACCTATTTATCTACTTGCAATTTCTTGCTTTCGAACTGCTAGGTTGGCAGGAGCTGGAACTAGAGACGGGAGCTCACTCCGTCTTGCAGCACCCGGGTCTTGAACTGCTGAACTACTGAACGTCCACAGCCTGCAGTTCAGTGTCTTAACCACTTGAGCCACTGCAGCTCCATGCAATTAATACTACTGTAAAATATACAATAGTGCAATGAAACTGGTTTGTAAGATTAGAGAACAGTGAAATAAAAACAGTAGAAAAAGGTACAAAAACAGTACTGATGTACTGAGCGCAAGAAAGCTCTACAGAAAACTGCTAATATCATGGTGCTGTAGTTTGAAGATTCCAAACTGTATGTGAACCAAAGTACTTATCCCCACTGGCTTAAAGGCAAGTGCTAACACTAAGCATGGATCAAGCTCTAAGATCACATTAAAGGGAAAGCAGGAATTTCACTTGATCATTCCACAGAAGAAAAATTAAATTGATTTTGGAATCCCTTCTTGGTAAACACATAATTCTGGCTAGATCCACTGGAGGCTAATAAACGTGATATTCAGTGCAGAAAACATTGTGATAAAAGTGAATAAGGGCATCTATAACAATAAGGGATATTGTAAAAAGTGGGGAAAGTATGTAAATAAAATATTGCACCAGACTCAGAAACCATGGTCTAATATTGTAAAAAGTGGGGAAAGTATGTAAATAAAATATTGCACCAGACTCAGAAACCATGGTCTAATGAGGGTTATTACTGTTGTATGTTAATCTCCAGTAGCTAGATCATTAGGATCTAGGATGACAGCTACCTGTCAGCTAGTGTCAGCTGATGTACTCAGAGGACAAGTCCCAACTTGTTCTGCCTGGCACTGAACAGTGTGCAGTCACTGTGACTCAGCAGTCCACTGATTGGTGGAGGTTTGTATATATGTCTTTGTACTACTGCCATACTTTTTCCTTTTGTATATTGGATGCCTGGCGTAGCACTTTGCTTGTGAATACTGTGAATAAAACTCTTGTATATAGTGTACCACTGGACTGCCTTTGTGTGGTTACTATAAGAGGTTCCTCTGCTGGATCTACAGTGCAAGCAGGTGAGAGACTGGTGGCTGGGAAGTCCTAGTAAAGGTTTGGGGGCTTGAACCGTTAAGACACGCACCCTGCAACAGGGTTATGGGCCCAGACCTTAACGGGTTCGAACCCAGCCTGCTAAGGACTCAGCCCAGTCTGAAGAAGAGCCAGCTTGGTGCGAACAACCAGTTCTGCTTTCCAAGGAACGCCGGTGAGCCGTGCTGAAAGGTGGTGTGTGCAGCTGTGAGTCTAGGAGCTGAGGTGGACGGTTACTGCATTCTCCAGGAGTGGGGAGTGACCTGCCCAGATAAGCCTGTGTGCAGCAAAAGCCACGCCGGAGAACAGACGGCAGTTCCAGCTTGTGAGTGTCAGTGAGTCGGGAGTGGATTATGGCTCTCATGCCAACTATGCAAGTGATGGACAAATTAACTTCTACAAACTACGACGTTTGGGCTTTTAAAATGAAGCATTACCTCATTAGAGAGGGGATTTGGCTGTATGTTGAAGACCCTCCTGACCCTGTGCCTGTGGGAGACCAGCCGAAGGCTAAATGAGCCCTGGCATGCATCGTTTTGTCGGTGAGTGACGATCAACTTATTCATATTATGTCAGCAACTGATGCACAGGAGGCTTGGCAATCACTTAAAGATGTTTATGTTCAAACAACGGCCAGGACTGCGATGTCTTTAACACGCCGCTTGTATAGAAAAGTTCAAGCTCCAAATGAATCAGTTCGGGAGCATGTCAACGTGCTGACTGAACTTTATCAACAGCTTGAAGGCAGAGGTAAACAGATTGATGCTCAAGATAAATGTTATCTGCTACTCAGTTCATTAAACGAGGCTTTCGACCCCCTTATAGTAAATTTGGAGGGGCTGCAGCCTGCCCAATTGAACCTCCAGCATATAATTGGGAGAACTTTGGAATATGAAGCGAAACTAAAATCTCAGCTGTCTCTGTCTGCTCCGGTTGCCTGCCAGCGAACTAATGACTGTGTGGGAGTTGCCAGTGGTAGTAAAAGCTTCAGCAGAAGTTTCAAAGAGGAAAAGATAGAGCCAGCTAAAGCTCTGTGAGTAAAACGCTGTTATCTGTGTGGCTCAACAAAACATGTAAAAAAATTCTGTCTTTCAAACAAAAGGAACAATCTTGGTGGTCGCTTTGACATGTCATCGAGTCGTCCTTCTGTGTCTCTTGTCACTACCAAAGAGGAAGACAAGTCTAAATGGGTTCTTGACAGTGGGGCAACTGTCACAATTGTAAACAGTCCTGACTTGTTGATGAATGTGCGGGATGCTCAACTACAACATGTAAGCCTTGCAGATGGTCATGTAGCAGAAGTGACTTGTTCTGGAGAACTATCCCTGCAGTGTCTAAACCACACCTTCCAGAACGTAATCTGTGTTCCAACTCTGGAAAGTAATTTGCTTAGTGTTCTGGCACTGGATCGTGCCAACTTTGAAATTATTTTTGGTGGGGAGCAATGTCTTATTAAGAAAGGTGGAAGGGAAATTGCAACAGCTAACTTTGTAAATGGGGTGTATGTATTGAATAGCTCTGTTCTTGCAGCTACAGCAAGTGTTCCTGGAAATAAGGATCCACATCATGAGTGCCTACATCTCCTCCATCGCTGGTTAGGCCACGCCTCCTTCAAAGCAATTAATGAAACCCTTGCTTTAACAGGTAAAGAAGGTGTTAAGGCTTGTAATACTTTTCTTGATTGCAAAATATGTAAACAGGTTAAATCTCATGCTTATCCTGTGGCACGCAAGAGTGAAAGGGAGTCAACTTATCCTTTGCAACTAGTACATGTTGATATCATAGGTCCTTTTGCACCCAGTGTGTCTAATAATCGCTTTGCCCTAACGGTGGTTGATGATTTTTCAAAATATGTTTGGACTTATATTTTAAAACATAAGTCTGATGCCTTTGAGTCACTGAAATATTGGTACAAGAAGGTAAAGAACCAATTAGGGGATCTCAAAGCTATACAAACTGACATGGGTTCTGAATTTATGTCAAACAAAATGAAACAATGGTTAAGAAGTCTAGGGGTGAAGCATCGTGTGGCAAATGTAAGCACGCCAGCTGAGAATGGGGTTGTTGAAAGAAAAAATGCTACTTTACAGACGGTTATGTATGCCATGCTCGCTGATGCACAATTGCCTAAACAGTATTGGGCTGAAGCCTTAAAATATGCCACTTTTGTTACAAATAGGCTGTGGACAAGAGTAACAAATTCCATACCATATGCAATGTTGTACCAAAAAATGCCAAAGTTAGATTTTCTGCGTGTGTTTGGTTCCCAAGCATGGGTAAATGTACCATTGAATCAGCGCAGGAAGGGTGGTCAGAGATCCAAACTCTTGACTTTCATAGGATGCCAGTCTGGTATGAAGGCCTATAGGTTTGTCAATGATCATAATCAACTCAGTTTTAGTAGGTCTGCCAACTTCACTGAGGGAAGGAATTGGCACAAGATTCACGGTAACACACTATATGAAAAGGCAATGTTACCACTCTCAGGTGATCAACAAACTGTGTCAAATTCTGAGGAGTCTCAACCTGTCTCATCTTCTCAGTCTACTGTTTCAAGTGATGTACAGGCTGAAGCCAGTACTCTTAGAAGGTCTGAAAGGAGCAACAAAGGTATTCCTCCTCAGAGGTATGGTTTTGAAACACAAGTTGTAAATATGGCCTGTGTAAAAGAGCCTACATGTTATTATGATGTTACTGTAATGCCTAAAGATGAAAAACAAGCCTGGATGCAGGCGATGCAAACTGAATATGATTCATGGTGTTCAAATGATGTGTTTGAACTAGCTGAAGCACCAGAAGGTAGCAGAATCATAGGCTGCAAATGGGTGTATAAATTAAAACCTGTACAGGGTGGTCAACCTCAAAAGAAAGCTAGGTTAGTAGCTCAAGGCCTTTCTCAACTTATTGGTGAAGATTTCGATGAAACTTTTGCACCCACAATAAAAAGTCATATTTTAAATGTGGCCCTGACTAAGGCAGGTATAGAGGGAATGCATATTCAACACTTTGATTTCACTACAGCATATTTGAATGCAGACTTGAAAGAAGCATTGTACATGCAACAAATCCCTGGTTTTGTGAATGAAAATCCAAATTTGGTATTAAAGCTAAAGAAAGGTCTTTATGGTTTACGTCAATCAGGTCATCTCTGGAACCAATGTTTAACAAATATTTTGACTGATATGGGGTTCAAACAGAGTCTTGCTGACCCATGCATGTTCAGTAAAGTCATCAATGGAAACAAATGTTATTTGGTATTTTTCGTCGATGATGTGTGTTTTATCTATGGGCAAGCAGAAGATCTGACATGGTTTGAATGTACAACAAAACAATATTTTAAAATGAAAAATCTTGGTACAATTAGTCATTATCTGGGAATGGATATCAGCAGAAACTCTGATGGTTATTTTGAAATATGCCAAGAAAACAAAATTGTAAAATTGTTGGAAAAATATAATATGCTTGAGGCAAAACCAGTGTCCACACCAATCTCTACTAGCTATGCTAGAGAACCTGAAGATGAAGTCTTTGAACAAAAACAATTGTACCAGTCATTGATAGGTTCTTTAAACTATTTAGCTACATGGTCTCGGCCAGATATTTGTTATGCTGTTCATGCACTTAGCCAAAAAAGTGCTAAACCATACAAACGGGACTGGAATGCAGCAAAAAGACTTTTAAGGTACTTAAAGGGAACCAAGAAATGCAAACTTGTATTGGGTTCAAACAATGCACAACAGGTTCTGGGTTATAGTGATTCAAATTGGGGCACCAATCTTGATGCAAAGTCTATAACTGGCTATGTAATTTTTGTGCATGGATCATTGGTGATATGGAAATCTGTAAAACAGAGTCTAGTTTCGACCAGTACGTGTGAGTCTGAATTTGCGGCCTTGAATGAATTGACTGTACAAATGGAATGGCTACAACAACTGTTAATTGATTTTGATGTAAAGCATGATATCCCTATGGTTGTAAAATGTGACAATACTGCAGCTGAAATGTTAGCAGATGCCCAAGGTATAAGGCCTAGATCTAGGCACATTAACATTAGATACCAAAATGTTAGGGATACTGTCCAAAGGAAAATAGTGTCATTACAACACTGTATGTCTAGTGAAAATGTTGCAGACATGTTTACTAAGGGCTTGAATGAAGCACAATTCTTGAACCTTAGGGGGAGACTCAACATGATCCTACCTACTGAAGCTTAAGGGGGAGTGTTGTATGTTAATCTCCAGTAGCTAGATCATTAGGATCTAGGATGACAGCTACCTGTCAGCTAGTGTCAGCTGATGTACTCAGACGACAAGTCCCAACTTGTTCTGCCTGGCACTGAACAGTGTGCAGTCACTGTGACTCAGCAGTCCACTGATTGGTGGAGGTTTGTATATATGTCTTTGTACTACTGCCGTACTTTTTCCTTTTGTATATTGGATGCCTGGCGTAGCACTTTGCTTGTGAATACTGTGAATAAAACTCTTGTATATAGTGTACCACTGGACTGCCTTTGTGTGGTTACTATAAGAGGTTCCTCTGCTGGATCTACAGTGCAAGCAGGTGAGAGACTGGTGGCTGGGAAGTCCTAGTAAAGGTTTGGGGGCTTGAACTGTTAAGACACGCACCCTGCAACAATTACAGATGTTTTTATGATCAATTCATCATCAGGTTTAACAGTTCATGACATTTAATTAACATAAACATATTATGTCATTGTTGGCAGTGGTTGCTATTTGCTGTGGCCAGTCTCCTCTGTTTGACAGAAAATGTTCTGTGCATCAATTTTCCAACAAGGGGTATAAAGAACAAAAGTGCTAACTTGCTGCATCTTAATTAGTGATGTAATGGGGCCTGAGTTGTTAAGAGCATAACAGTTTACTTGCTGGAAAACTCCAAAGGTATCTCTAGTTCAACACTTTATCTTAATCAGCAGATGAATCCCCATCAACTAGCGCATCAGGAGAGAAATAGATCAATCTAACTCAGGTCTTCTCCTTAGAAGATGCCATGCATTTATTCACCAGAATTACTAAGCAGAACTTTGTTGAGTGAAAGGTTGTGGCTCAGTGATAGGGTATCTGCTTTTCATACAGAAGATCCCAAGTCCAATCCTTTGCATTTCCCGTTGAAGGATCTCAGGTAGCAGATATTGGGAAAGAGCTTTATCTACCAACAGGGATAGCTAATACAGAGCTACATGATTCATCTCTATATACAGAGGTGCAGGTAGGTAATTTTAGACTTTGGACTTAATGTTTTATGTGGAGGGCTTTGAAGATAGTAACGGGTGTTACCATACTTATTCAAATATGAAGCACATAATAAACATTCAGCAATATTTTCTCCTATTAAGAGAACTCTACACCGAACTAAAGCCAAACTTGGAATACTTGGGTATTTTTGCTAAAATGGACCATAAATTGAAGTCCATAGGAGGATTTACTAACCATGCAAGGGATCAGGCTGTTGGCAGTGTCTACTTACAAGGGACCATGCATAGAATCAGTGGCAACATAACCAATGTAGAACCAACTGAAAATAATAAAATTGAGAGCTAGCTTTTAAATTTCAACAGACTGTTTGTTGTGTAGTGGGTTCGACATATTAAAGATCATGAGACAGTGTGATGTTAAGCATAGTCATTTACTGGACACAACAAGAACACAGAATACCGGCCGGGTGGTCAACTATATACAGACCGGGGGAGACCCCCCTAGGTCCCATTGGCAGGTTTAAACTTCCTGCCACTGTTCCCATTGGTTCCCCAAAGGAAGATTCAGGAGCCTAGTCCCTATTGTTATCTGGGACTCAAGCTCTGGCTGTGTTGCTGCCACCCTATGGTGGTCAACGGACACAACACTGTTGTCAGGTGATCCTGTCATAGGGTGGAAGGGAGGGATGGTGGAGTTAGTGGGCCTGTGCTTTTTCATGTCTGGTATGCGGGGAGGTGTGCAGGTTGCCTGGGCAACGCAGAGATTCACAGCCCGGGTTATCTGCAGATGCCCAAACGGCCTTGGGTGCCCCAACAAATGTTTTCTTTTCTTTCTCCTGGGAAGACAGCTCGGTCGTTGGGATATTTTACCGCTTTTACAACTTTTGCACCTTCTCTCCCACACGCGGGCTTGTTAGCCATTGGTAGGCTGTAAGGGGGGTGGAATGACCCGAGAGGGTATATCTGTAGATGTTTCTTTGTGTGTTTCATTCCTGACAAAAGAATGTCAATGCGCCTTTAGAACTGCTTTCAAATAAACACTATCTTCTTGCTGGAGCCTGGTGTTTGAATGACTTTCTGAAGTGCCTGACAGATTATTCAAGGGGGTCCTTGTTTACCTTGATGATATCCTACTGTACTCCCCTGACATGAAATCTCATGTGAAACTGGTGCGCGAGGTGCTCCAGACGTTGCACAAGCACAAACTGTTTGCTAAGCTGTCTAAGTGTGAATTTCACCAGACGGAGATCTCGTTCATAGGCTACCAGATCTCACAAAAGGGGATTGAGATGGATCCTGCTAAAGTACAGGACGTGGTGGGGTGGGAGGCCCCCAAAACACGGAGACAATTACAAGCATTCCTTGGATTCGCAAATTTTTATAAATCATTCTTATCGAACTTTGCCCAGGTGGCCCTACCCCTCACTGACCTGCTCAAAACTAAGGGTAAGGGGCCGGATAGCACCAGACCCAGGGCTAAGTTGGTTTGGACTGACGACTGTCAGAGAGCGTTTGAACACTTGAAAGGGCTTTTCACGTCCGAGCCCATATTGGCCCACCCTAACGAGTTGAAAAAGTTCATTGTGCATGTTGACGCTTCGGATGTCGCTATGGGGGGGACCATCCTGCAAGAGGGAGAAGACGGGAAACTACACCCCTTCGCTTATGTGTCAAAAAAG
This sequence comes from Gekko gecko, assembly GCA_029375565.1. Lineage (NCBI taxonomy): Eukaryota > Metazoa > Chordata > Lepidosauria > Squamata > Gekkonidae > Gekko > Gekko gecko. The sequence continues at coordinate 98,491,816 of JAPDNY010000008.1, forward strand.
TTTAATGATACGGAAAGGAACTGTTCTGTGTGCGAGAAGGAAGCAGGATCGATCAAGCTGGCCCTCTCCACATGGAGGCACTGGCTTGAGGGGGCAAGGGTGCCGTTCGAAGTATGGACTGACCATAAGAACCTTGAGTTATTACGCTCACCCCGGAATCTGAATGCGAAACAACTCCATTGGGCTGACTTTTTCTCCAAGTTTGATTTCACTTTACACCATTTCCCTGGGAAAGCAAACTCAGTAGCTGACGCTTTATCCCGCTTTCCCCAACACGACAGCAAGCGGGAGGAGACCAGGGATTCAGTGTTCATGCCTTCCCAGCTGGGGGGGGGCAGTAACAACTCATAGTCAATCCAAAAACCCTCCTACCCCCCCCCTCTTTCCCTTGGGAACAGAACTTTGCCTCCACTCTTTCCGACCGCGCCACCTTGGAGAAGGAGGAGGGGGTGGAGTGTGATGAGCGGGGCTACTGGAAGAAAATGGGAAAGTTTTCATTCCAATTTCCTTACATGGGGAAGTCATGGAATGGGCCCACGGGACAAAGTTGGCAGGGCACACCAGTTTTGTAAAATCTCTCCAATTGCTGCAACGGCAGTTTTGGTGGCCGGGAATGAGAAAAGACTTATCGTTGTTTACCCAGGCATGTCAAATCTGTTTGATGAGCAAGCACCATCCAGGGAAACCCCCTGGCCCTTTGCAACCGTTGCCGACCCATCTCGTCCTTGGGAGGTTTTGTCTATGGACTTTATAATGGACTTACCCCCCAGTGGGGGGAAAACAGTGATCTGGGTGGTGGTTGACATGTTTTCTAAACAAGCTCATTTTGTACCTTTCAAATCTATACCGTCAGCTAAGAAGCTGGCGAAGGCTTTTTTGCAACACGTGGTGAGACTCCATACTCTCCCCACGAAGGTGGTCTCCGATAGGGGGTCTCAGTTCATCTTGCAGTTTTGGGGGGAGTTGATGGCACTGCTGGGGGTGGAGAGGGCGGTAAGCAGTGCGTATCACCCAGAGACGGATGGTCAAACTGAACAAGTGAACCAAACCCTGGAACAATACCTTAGGTGTTTTACAAACTTCCAACAAGACAATTGGGAATCTCTGTTACCCTTAGCAGAATTTTGCTATAATAACACATGCCATTCATCCACAGGGGTGTGCCCTTTCATGGCAGTGCATGGTTATGACGCCCCACCACTCCCCTTTTTGTCTCAACAATCCATGCCACCAGGGGAGGTGGGCGATTGGTGTAAGAAATTACAAGCTGCGTGGCCCTTGCTGGCCCAAATGTTGGATGATGCTAAATCAGTTAATAAGTCCCATGCTGATAAAAAACGGGACAACTCCTGGACTCCAAAGCAGGGGGAGTTTGTGTATTTGTCTACCCAGAATTTGAAAGGACTCCAACCCAGTAGGAAGCTGGGGTGGAAGTATGTGGAACTGTTTGAAATCAAGCGGGTGATAAATAACGTGACTGTTGAATTGATCCTGCCTAAATTGCTAAGAACTATCCATCCTGTATTTCACCTCAGACTTCTAAGGCGCTCGCCTGGGGAAAACGAATGGAGACCTAAACGACCCGCTCCCCCCCCTTTGATGGTGGGAGGGGAACCATACTAGAAGTTGCGCAAATTCTGGATTCCAAGATCTCATGGAACCGTTTGCATTACCTGATCGAATGGGTGGATTTTGGGCCTGAACAGAGGGATGGGGTGAGGGAGGAACATGTTCACGCCCCCAAGTTGCTACGCAAATTCCACAAATTGTACCCCTTGAAGCCTAAAGGAGCGGGTTTATTATCAGGGGGCAGAATGTCAGGTGAACCTGCCATAGGGTGGAAGGGAGGGATGGTGGAGTTAGTGGGCCTGTGATTTTTCATGTCTGGTATGTGGGGAGGTGTGCAGGTTGCCTGGGCAACGCAGAGATTCACAGCCCAGGTTCTCTGCAGATGCCCAAACGGCCTTGGATGCCCCAGCAAATGTTTTCTTTTCTTTCTCCTGGGAAGACAGCTCGGCCGTTGGGATATTTTACCGCTTTTACAACTTTTGCACCTTCTCTCCCGCGCGCAGGCTTGTTAGCCATTGGTAGGCTGTAAGGGGGGGGGGATGACCCGAGAGGGTATATCTGTAGATGTTTCTTTGTGTGTTTCATTCCTGACAAAAGAATGTCAATGCGCCTTTAGAACTGCTTTCAAATAAACACTATCTTCTTGCTGGAGCCTGGTGTTTGAATGACTTTCTGAAGTGCCTGACAATTGTTCATGTTAAAAAAGAGAAATGAACAGCACAAACTTCAAGACTAAATTTGGTTCAGAAAGTGACCCCTTTCATTTCAATACAGCCAATATTTTCTAGAACATTTTATTTTAAATCCTAAGGATATATGCAATCAAACAGACTTTCACGGCAATCCTAAACAGAGTTATACCTGTCTAAGACCACTGACTTCAATGGATTTAAAGGATATAAAGCTGTTTAGGATTATACCATTATTGTTGCATATAATGCTGTCTTGCATATATCTTTTGGAATCAAAACTGTTTGCAACACACAATGTGTAATGTACGCTGAAAAGGAAGAGATAATGCCTTGAAAGGGGTGTAGTATCAATTGAGGTCTTACCTACCATTCTGGGCCCCCATCCATGGCCCTGTCTGTGGCCCCTTCCCAGTGCCCTTCCAGTCCTGGATATTGCTTAGGCACTGGAATTGGGGGGGGATTATTTCTGCCTGATATGAGGTATGGGTTCTGGTTATTACCTGCTGTTGCTATTTATTGTTTTAATGGTTTTATGTTGTGAGCAGCCATGAGCCCATTGTTGGGGTAGGGCAGGATATAAATAAAGGAGAACATACACAACATGCTTTCTCAGCATGCTGCTAAGTGTCCCCCAGCTCATTTATTAAATATATGCAAGGAAGTCTGTTATTTACAAACATTTGCAGATATTTACAGAATGCTTGAGGTTTTCTCCTTTTACAAATTTTTAACTAAGTATTTTCCTATTGTTGTTAAAACAGAGGAAATCAAAGGTTATTCTCACGACAGCATTCAGCAGGAGGAACACTGGTGTGATTGTAGTCTGAAGATTAATCAAAGGTTGGCCTTAACAAATCAGAACAGATCCACTAGACCTCATTATTATTAATTTCTTTATTTACCCTTTGCAAAGCATTGAAAATAACAGATGTTGCATAATAGTTATTAATAATTAGTAATTAATTAATTAATTAATTATTGTGCTGCTAGGCCTGGTAACCCATTGTATGAGTCTTATGGCTGTGATGACTGCTTTCTCCAAAGGCTATGGCTGATTTCCCACTACAGCTGCCTCGGTGTTGCGCTGCCGTTTACCCCGATATTATTGGTCAATTTCACACCCGAAGGCGCGGGGTTGCATTTGACCCACGGCTTCACCCGATTTCCCCCACAGTTTCGTGATCCTCAAAAAACAGGATCACGAAACTGCGGGGAAATCGGGTGAAGCCGCGGGTCAAAATGCAGCCCCGCGGTTTCGGGTGTGAAATTGACCAATAGTGTCAGGGCAAATGGCGGTGCAACACCGAGGCAGCTGTAGTGGGAAATCAGCCTATATTTCCTAATATGTGCTGCTATAGAGAACCCTATCAAAATTACCTAACTTTGAAAGGACAGAGGAGAAGCAGAAGAGAATGGGCTCTGATATGTCAGGAATTCTAAGCAGGACCATATAACACTAGAGCTTGCATTTGGATCCCCCCTTCCCAAGGTTGTGGGGGATGCTCCAAGATCCATTCATAATGGTATCTCTGTCTGTATAGGGCAGCTTCAATTGCATCTTGCAGCAATTGCTTGTGGGAACCAAGGCGTTTTTTTTTTCTGGAGAAAAACATGGGGAGGGAGAGAAGCATTGGAAATGATATTTATTTGTTTGTTTGTTTGTTTATTATTTTCTATTTATATCCCACCTTACCTGCACAGGCAGGCTCAAGGCGGCGTACAACAAGTTAAAATACAATAAAACACAATGCATAAATACAGTACTATAAAATATTCTCATAAAAGCAATATACACATAAAGTACAAGTCAATGTAAGTCAGAATGTGACAAAGGGAAAAGAACATACTGTTCAATAAGTTTTATTATCTTAGTCATAGACCATAACAGTTGATCACACAAATTTATAGCTGTAAACAAGATATAGAGACAATAAAGTGTCATGTTTATACGGCAGTATTACAGTCTGCAAAGCTGACTTTAAAGCATTTTTCTCTAGTTTTGCAGCCAACAGAGCACTGGAGAGTAGCATCCTTTCCCACTGATCCATGGAGTACTACAATACTGAGAAGTTTTTCAACAGTGGCAGCTGCAAAGTATGAAGTCTCTGAAAGCACAGAAAAGGGAGGTGCGGGGGCTTCCACTTTGCATGCTAATTATGTGCATGACATCTAGTAAGTGCAATAAACTTTAATTAGTACTGTATTTACTCAGATACAAGTCTAGGGTCTCCCCCCATCCCCCACCCCATAGAAAGAACGAAAGAACAAAAGAACGAAAGAACGAAAGAACGAAAGAACGAAAGAACGAAAGAACGAAAGAACGAAAGAACGAAAGAACGAAAGAAAGAGTAATTTAACATTCACATATAAGTTACAGGTATGTCCAATTATTATTTTTAATTGTGTATAACATTGGATAGTCATATATTCAGAATCATCTTTCTTTTAAGTAAATACAATAATAGCAGTTTTCCAGAAGGGAAACAGACTTTATGCAGCTCTGCTTTTGAGCCACCATCAAAAATGCTATTTAACCAAAAGAATCTTTCACAGTTTTGGAACCACACTGGGAAATTGGATGATGACCTGGAAAATTTAGCAGAATATTTAATTTAGGACATCTTTCACTTTTAATTTGAACAGCGTGGTGTGACAATCCCTGCAAGACAATAAACACTGAACTCAAGATACCACCTCTACAGTTACACTGAAGAGCAGGATTGCAGTTTAAAGGCACAGTGAGTAAACATTGATTTCCTTTTCGTTCCTTCATGTCCTCTACTTTTAATCACATGAACAGTCATCTCCCATGAATCTTTAGTCCTACTGCTCATGTTATTCAAAGTAGACGCCAAAGTGTGACTCATCTGCACTAATATTTCCACCAGCTGCTTCTTGCATGAGATCGGCATTTAACTAGCACTCACCCCCTGTCTTAAAATGGTACTAATGTTTCTTGAACAGCTGTGGCTTGATCCACCTACAACTGGCATATAAATTGAAGGTTTCATGCCAGCCCCTAGGTGATCATAAGCTGTCAGCACCCCATAGTACATCAAGTTCTTGTCAATTTTTTTTAACAACCATCATAATTGGTCGAGATTTTGTAAAAATATCAAAGCTGGAAATGCTTTTCAGGGGAAACTTTATTATTCTCTTTCGCAAATGGAAATAAGAACTTGAGTTGTTTTCTGGTCATTGTATCAAAACTGCAAAATGATATAGGCAGTGGTTTAGGACCTAGAGATGTGGAATTGCTGTTGGCTGGACAACATATAAACAATGACCCTAAATTGATGGTTATAGGCAGTGCTGAACCACATATTACTTGTCCAAACCAGGCTGGCCATGTGTCACTTGGGTATACTTACCCATTTTTTTCTGTCTAGCCCTTTAAGAAGCATACTCAGTCATATAAGAAATCACAAAATACATGTTGCATTTCTTTTTTTAAAGTCTAGTGTCAGAACCAGAAGCAGCAGCAAATTTCCAAAGGAAGAAAAGTCCAAAACTGAAAGCTGTGTAATACCTGTATTATCACAAAACAGTACACAAGCTCTCAAGATCTCCAAGACTCTCCATCCAATTTGTTGATAAAAGGAGGATAGGGTGTTTTTCAGCCCTTGGGGAGAAGGCTTCTGGTCTGCCCCTTGTGTATACAGATTGCAGACTTAATCAGATTAAGTAGTGCTGAGTGCAACTGGTTTAACAGAGTACTGTGGCAACTTTTATCTATCAAGGGAAGAAAATCTCCCTTGACCAAAGCCAGAGGTTTTCCAGTTCTCTCCTTTTTTTTCCTGTTATTCTCCATCATCTTCTCCATTATTACTCTAAGAGCTTTTTTTTTTTGCCGTCAAGTTGCAGCTGACTTATGATGAGCCTGTAGGGTTTTCAAGGCAAATGACATTCAAAGGAGGTTTGCCACTGCCTGCCTTTGAGTCACAACCCTGGACTGTCTTGGTGGTCTGGAAGCTGACCAGCCTGGGCTAGCCTGGGCTAACCAAGTCAGGGCTCTAAAAGCATAGCCCCATTTTAATTTCTGATTTCTTCTCTTAGTTCTGATGAAGTGCAGCAGACTGAAGTGCTAGTGAATTGAAGGTGGCCATGTCTATTTTTTAGCTTCCTTATTTAAAAACTCTCTGCAATTAAAAAAAATCCCTAGTGTATAATTAAGAGCAGTACTAGTCTAGCCTTATCCCTTTTGTGTAGATTTCTATGTACATATTTTTAAATCATCTGAGTGCATTTGAAATCGTGAAGCTCCGCTAATACCCAGATGTTAGAATCTACCATGTAGGGACTCTAGCACCTCCTCCCCACCCATTCTTCGGCATGTGTAGACCTGATGCCTAATAATTTATGCCCTTTTTCTAGGCTAATTGGGTCTGACTGTAATCCCATGCAACCAGACCAAAATTTATTGAGGAAATGTAAGAGTAAACATAATGCTTTAGTATAAAAAAAGACATTCTCATAGGCAATCTATGTGTAAATTATAAACTTCCTCCCAATCAAATGGGATGACATCATTTCAATGCCTGAATTCATTTCAGCTTCTGATTTGTTGATATATCAAAGGAAAGAATGAGAAAGCAATTAGAGGCCTAAGTTAAAAGATGGTACATAATGTCACTACTGGAGTTCGAAGTCTTTTCCCCCTCCCAAAGTCAGCAATCACTAGCAAGACCAGTGCCCATGTCCTATGTCTCCGCTCAGCTGAGAGTGGCATGTTCTAGTGCAAGGTGTTGGAATACAGCAATATCTTATGTACAAAGAAGAAAGAAAGTCCTGCAGGGGGCAGCAAGCTGTAAATACACAAGACTGTAGAGGGAATACCTTCTTTCTAAAGCAGCTTCTCCTTGTTTGATTGCAAAATACTGCTCTTAGACATTTCTTCTAGAGTAATCCAGAATGTTCTCTGTCATCCAGAAAGCAAGGCAGCTAGGTTTATTTCTTCACTTTCCTATCCAATTTATTACTTCCATAATTAAATATTTTGTTCCATAATAAAATATTTTGTCCTAACTGCTGCATAAGCGTTCTGCCCACACGAGAAGACTTCCTGCAGCACAAAAGGTTTGTTTAATGGCAGAACGACCTCTGGCATGGAGAAGAGGAACATGTACTGGAGAAACATGGTGTCATTAGTTAAGAGGGGTGGCAGGATACAACTGCAGGTTTCTTGGTAAAGGCTGTGTCAAATATTCCCCATGGTTCATACTGAAATAGCATATTTTTCCACAGACAAAATACTCACCTACCCAAACATTTACAATGTTCTGCTGTTTGGTGCCCCTTTGACAATGTATGCTGTTTTGATGCTTTTCAGCACCTTTTTGTTCTCTTTGCATTTGCTGTTTCTTTTCAGTGAGGCAAAGAAGAAGGAGCAGTATCATACAGAGAAGAATAGATTCTACACAAGATGACTAGAATCAAGCACTGTTGGAAAGGCACGATGTTTACTGACATCCTATCTATGAAATGGGAGAAGTAGTCCCGAGTCACCTCAACTCCTGACTCACTTTTTTTTTTTGATGTGGAAAATGGAGTGATTATCTCCATGTGGAATTCATAATTCCACATAGAAGCATACAGCTGGCTTATACATGTGACAACTGTCCTATGCTTGCCTACTGCCATCAGCCGTACAGGAAATATGGTTACCATGGATACTCAGTGATTCTTAACTTTTTAAAAAGTGCAACCTATTTCTAAACTCAGATTTTTTAAAATCCACTTGCAAAGGAATTGCTTTTTCCCCAGCCTAGAATGCAACAATATCACATCAGTGAACAGTTCACACAGAATGTACATACAATCCCAGTCAGCATCCATAAGCATGGAAGCAGCCCTGGGTGCCTCCAGTGGCAATGGGAGGGTGTAATATATGAACCAGCTGATAGTGATCTATAAATTTCCCAATACAGTTAGCAATAAAATGCACAACTGCTTTTCCTATGGGCAGGGGTTATCATTTTAGGAGAATAATGTCAGAATAATGAATCTGAAAAAATCTCTGAATCTTTGGAGGTAAGCAAGCCCCCATTGTAGCTTGACATTGTAGCTAGATAGCAATGGAATCTGAGTAATGAAACAGTCATGTTCTGTTTCTACAATCTACCAAGTATATGTGGTCCATAAGCAACCTTCAAAAATGTGGCTGGTATTTCAAACTCACAGGCTCAAGGAGAAGGACAAACATTCCTATGATGAATGGGATCTGCAAGGCATTTTCTCCTGTGCATTGTTTGGTGACTTGGGGAATGTTTTGCTTCCCCTCTAGCAAATGCCTTTGGGCAACTTTCTTATACTGCCTGAATCAATTTAATTTATAGGATGCTAAAACAAATCAGGAGTCCTGATCAAGCGCTGAAAATGTGCACATATCAGCTAGTGGTTCAGTGGCAAAGCATTGCTTTGCATAAAGAAGATCCCAGATTCACTTTCTGGCATCTCTAGTGGAAAGTGATGTAAAACACCTAAGAACTTGAAGAGCCTCTGGCTCACTCAAAGTAGACAATATTTACCTTGCTAGACCTAGTCAGAATAAAGCAGCTACATGTGAGGGGTCTCTTCAGGTCTTTAATTCAGTAAGATGGTGGGAGCAGGGTCAGTAGAACATTCCTGCTCCCCTCTTCACAGGGTTTAAATGGGGCTATGCTGTTTTCTGTTTTGTAGGACTGGTTTGACTATGGCAGGCAGGCAGGCAAATTTGATGGCCTCTTGGTCTCCTCATTATTTTACCACTAGGAATAAGGCCCGTTGTGAAAATAAATACAATGAGCTCTAGAAAGAGGCTCTGGGAGAGTGTCAAGGCCTTGGGCACTCAGCGTCAATGTGCTGTGGTGACCTCAGCAGGGTATAATGACACCAAGTCCACCATTTTCTCCAGAGGAACTGATCTCTGCTACCTGAAGAGCAGTTGTAATTTTCAGTGATCTCCAGCCCTCACCTGGAGATTGGCAACAATTGTTATCCAGGAGGAAATGGCTGGTTTGGAGGGTGGAGTCTATGGCATTGTACCTGTCTGAGGTCCCAACCCTCCTCAAACCTGACCCTCTCCAGGCTCCAACCCCCAAATCTCCATGAATTTCCCAACCTGGAGTTGGCAACCCTATCTCCTTCCCAGCCAAGCATCAATCTGCCATTATCTGTCCTTCTGATTTCAGCTTTGCATATCCTCCCTCCCTCCTCCCTCCCTCCTGGAGATCAGTTGTAATTCTGAGTGATTTCCACCCGTCTCCTGAGATTGGCAACAGTGGTTCCCCAGAAGGGAATGGCTGGTTGGGAGGGTGGAGTCTATGGCATTGTACCTGTCTGAGGTCCCACCCTTCCTCAAACCTCATCCTCTCCGGGTTCCATCCCTCAAATCTCCAGGAATTTCCAACCTGGAGTTGGCAACCCTATCTCCTTCCCAGCCAATCATCAACCTACCTTTATTTCCCCCTCTCTCTTCAGCTTTCCAGTCCCCCCACACAAACCCCTGCAGCCTCTCCTGTGTTCTGAAGCCCTGACTGCCAGAGTCCACCATTTTCCGTGCTCTGAAGCCCTGACTGCCACAGAGTGCACCACTTTCTCCAGGGGAACTGATTTCTGCCATCTGGAGAGCAGTTGTAATTCTGAGTGATCTCCAGCCCTTACCTGGAGATTGGCAACAATGGTTTCTCAGGAAGAAAAGTTGTCTTTCTCTGCAATGGGGACCAAAGCAGCTTACATCATTCTTCTCTCCCCCTTTTGACTTGCACAACAACCCTGTGAGGTAGGTTAGGCTGAAAGTCTGTGACCCGTCCAAAATCGCCCACTCAACTTCTACAGCAAGAACCTGGATCTAGCAGAACCTGCTTTGAAGCACTGACTGATATGCCTAGGGCAGCCAACCTCCAGGTGGAACCTGAAGATCACCAGGTATCACAACTGAACTCCAGACAACAGATCTCACCCCCCCCCCCGATCTGAAAAAATAACTGCTTTAGAAGGTGGGCTGTATGGCATTCTGTTCAGCTGAGGCCTCACCCCTCCCCAAACCATGGCTTCCATAGACTCTTGCAGAAAATCTCCAGGAATCTCCCTACCTGGAGCTGGCAACCTTAGACTCAGGACTGGCCCCAATGAGTTCCTCTCAAAGGCCTGCAAAGAGTTTCCGTCCTTTGTCTGAACCAAGCTTGCTCGCCTACTGTGGCGAAATGGACTCCAGTTTACCACTCAGCTGTTTGCCTCCCACCCTCGTCCTGTGTGCATATTTCACTCCTTAAATTCGCTGCCATGACTCACTGAATCATCACTGCCTTTTTAGAGGGACAATGAGAACCCTGTGGCCAAATCTGTGTGTTTGGAGATGGAATCCCCAATCTTTGGGGAATCCCAGGAAAGTTGGCAACCCAAGGATCTGGCCTTTCCTTGCCTCCTTGGGCTACCCCCTCCCTCTGTTATTGTGCAGAGTGGGGGAGACTATGTGGTCAGAGTACAACACAGATTATTAGCACAAATAAAAGAATTTATCTATTTACACAATTATGGGGCGTGCACACACTGTAGGAGTAGGCACACACTATGAACCAGCAGGGCATAAACCCACAAGGGTTAAACGCCATCCTCTTTCCCTACACACTGGCCTCTGGCTCTCTGCTCTAGCCTCTCTCTCTCTGGCTCAAGAAAGCAGGGAAGCTTCCATTCATTCCCCAGTCCAGCCAACTGTGGAGTGGCTGAATTTCTGCTGCCTCCAAGGGTTCACCCACATCTCTGGCTTGTGGCCTGGACAGCCTGGTCAGCACAGGCAGCAGGAGCCTTTCCTAACCCTTGTAGGATAAAGACGGCCTCCTCCCTGGATGAGCTGCAGTCTATATTGATGCTGCCCTGCATACTGGGACAGTCCCTGTTTTCCTGCCCTTTTCTGCCTTGGGGCAGCTGGGAAATGTAGTCCAGCAGATGAGGAAGACCCATTCAACCAGTGAGTGATACTCCTACAGGTCCCTCTCCGGAACTACAGCTCAATTAAACCTTATGGTGGAACATTTTAAACAAACAACCACAGACAGCAGCCCAGCAGCCATCTTACAAACACAGGTAACTGCCATTTCGTTACACCTACCAACAGCCACTGAGGGAAAAGTTAAGTCCCACACAGGAGGCAAGCAGGAGAAGCATCTTCGTCAAGAGACAAAGCCATTTGCTAGGAATTCTGACAGAGAAGAGTGGCTGAAGGGGAAGTGGGCGGGGAAGAGGAGCAGACCCAGCACCTGGCCAATGGGATGTGAGTACTCTTGAGTGGCGGCTGAGGGAGGGCATTTTACAGCCAATGGGAGCACATGGAATCTTGCCACCCCAAGTCAGCTTTATATATAAGGAAAGATTCTCATTGCTGGCTATTCTGGCTCATATTCAGCCCTGTCCCATAGTACAAGTTTGTGAGCTGAGCCCAGCATTTTCATTTTCAAACCTCTTTGTGACTCTAAGAACAAATTACAGTTCTTAAATCCTCCTCTTCATTTTCAGGAAGAGGGGGGAAATCTTCTATCTAGCACTTCAGTTCTTTAGTTGATGAAATGGGAAATATCCTCCTTGGCTTTTATGGATTATATTTTCTTCAAGAGAAAAAAAATCTTCTTGATTTCTTCAAGAAAATCTTTTCAATGTGAAGGCATATACTTGCAGTGCTGCTAAGAGCCATGATAACTTCATATGTAAATGTTTTCCTAGACAATATTCTCAAAAATGTATTTTAGTTTAGATATTTCTAAGTTTTTTAAAGATCCTTTCAGATGGTTTCAATTTAAAACTCTCACCCCACTGCAGTATTCACACATTTGGAGAGTAAATCTGGTTACCATCTGTACTGACACTCTCACCTGGGTAAGTCTAAGGTAGATATCAATATAACTGTAACTAGCATTTAGTTACACATGAATCTGTTAAGAATAGTTGCAACCAGTGAAACAACAATTGGCGGAGCACCAGCTGAATGTGCACCTGCACATTAGATAACTGAGGCTGTTAGTAGTAATAGGGTGTACCCTTCTTTTAATTCAGAGACCGGAAACGTTTGACAGCTGCCCCCATCCCCCTGCGGAAGCTATGCTTCCGCTAGGGAGGGGCATGCTTCAAAAACAGGGATGGGCAAGATGGCCGCCAGTATCAGCCCAGAAGGGAATGGAGGAGGCTGTGCTATGGGGCTGTTAGCAGCAGGGGGTTTGCAGTGGGGAGAAGGAGACTGGTACAATGGCAGCCATTTGTGTTGTTGTGCTTGGTGCAAAAACTTTAGGCTGTGGGGGCAGTAAAAGCAGAGAGAATATCCAAGGGGGAGCAAGTGTACAAGTTTGTTTTTTTAACAAAGTGTTGTTGAAAAAGTGTGTTTGGTGTAAGTTCAAGTGCTTGGAATTTTCAGAATATCCCCCAGTTCTCTCTCACTGGAAACTCAGACAGGCAAGAAAGGGGGAGATTTCCACTCCCTGCTTGAAAAAAGGGAGAGCTGAAATCACTATGCCCCCCCCCATTGTTGTGCTTGGTGCAAAAACTTCAGGCGATAGAGAGAATTTCCAAGGGAAGCATGTGTGCAGTTTATTTATGTATTTATTTTTAACATGTGCTGAAATGTGTGTTTGGTGTAGGTTTCAAACTTTGCCGGCGCTCTCACGCTGGAGGCTCCGGCTGGCAAGAAAAGAAGAAAAAGTTTTCCTCCTCTGCTTGAAAAAGGAGAGCTGAAATCACCATGCCCCCCCCTTCACCACCACCCCCCGAGAAAAGGAAAGACTATTGATTCTAACGTATATCTACTAACAAAAAAAAAAAAGCACATTTTGCAGACTGTGAAAATTGGGCACAACAACACCCCTTTTTCCTTTGGGTTGTGTGTATCTCTGTGTTTAGTGCAGACTCCCCAGGGTCTGAGAAGTCTCACACACACACACACACACACACACACACACACAGCCAGCTGATTTCCACTCTTTGCAAGCCCCCCCCCCCCGAGAGCAAAGGCAACCAGTTTGCTGCAAAGGGGGAAAAGTGTCCTTTTTAAAAAGTGAAATGGCTGCTGCATATCACAGGAATAGGTAAAGAGCAAATAAAGAGAGAGAGAGAATCTCTAAAGCCTGCTCTCTCTCTCTCTTTCTGCAAACGTCCCCCCCCCCACCCCCAAGGTACACACATCGCAAAAAACAGCTTGATTGAAGCAAAGGGAAAGAACAAATAAAGAGCAGACATCCCCTTTAACATCTCAGCAACAATTTTAACCCATAGAAAGTAGTGTTAATTTGAAAGCAAGCAGAGAGAGAGAGAGATTGCACTAGAGAATCTCAAGCCATGAAAAAAAAGACAACCAGCTCACTTACCCAGAAAAACATAGGGAATGCCAGTCTCCAGTTCCCCCCCCCGTGCCCCCAACTCAAGTTAAAGCATGCAAGCAGGAAATTCCCCCCACACCCCGGTTTCAATCCTTTTTTAAAAGAAATACAGTGTGCAAAACCAGAGAAAACTCTTCTGGGCAAAAATGCCCTTAAAAGCAAAAAGTTTTTCCAGGCAGTTGTGTGTAGGAGGGAAGACAGCAAGCTTCTGTACTTCCGACAGAAGAAACAGCTCCAAGGGGGCGGAGCGAAGATTCCTAGCCCAATCCTAGGCTGTTTTCAGCCCCGGGAAGTTTTGAGCTGTGGCAGTCAGCCAATCCAAAAACTACTCAAGCACTTGTCAAAACTCTGAATGGGTGGAGGTTTTTTCCCAGAAGTTCCGTACACACCCCACTCCCAGCCAAAGTTGGGGTGTTTGGTTTATCTATGAAGATATCTGGCATTAGAGGTAACCGGACAAACAGGAAGATGACATCATTGCTGCTCCAACCTAAAAACAGGATATGCCTAGTGCGAAAAACAGGAAAATTGCATCATTTTAAAAAGATTGGAGGGGGGATTTTTATATCTCTCCACTGATTTCACTCAAAATGTGTGTCACAGTTTTAAAAACCTGTTTTATTTAAAATATGAGAATGTTTAAGCACACTGACCATTTATAGCAATATTCCGTGTCTCTGGTGAAAAAAGGTTAATCACATATGATTGTGGCATAATAGCACGAGGCATTTTAGGGTCCCCATTGATCAGAACCCACCCACAATGTGTGAAGGAGAGAATGACATCGATACTGCACACACACCCCAAATACCAGCACATGTATTTTGAGACAGGGACAATATAATGAGAAAATGTGGCCACTATTGTGTTCATGCCCACCCTCTTTCCCTTCTGTGTGAAGTGAAATAAATCATAGGGGAATTGCAATAAACGAAACGCAGGTCCCGCAGTGTGCGCCGTGGTATAGAGGACCCCAGCCTTCTAGGAGAGGTCAGGGGGAGTGTCCCGAGGCGGCACGTGCGATTTGGGGGCTGTAGGAGCTGTTTTGTCGATTTTAGCCTACGCCGACCTTGTGAGGTAGAACACTCAAGCGGCACATGATTTCATTTTGGGGGTATCGAGTGACCCCTCAGCAGACTCACCTCGACGAGGGGGACCTCTGGGCACTATTATTGGGGTGATTGGGGGTACCCCCAAAATTTCGGTTTTGAGGCGCCTTCCTCCATCACATGTCTGGCGACATTTAAACGTGCCAATGAGCACTGGAAGGGGTGGTTCCAGGGTAGCAGAGATAAAAGGGTATGCCGCGCTGCTGTGAAGATGGGGGAGGGGGGACTGAGACTGTATATTTGTTGTCTAATAAAAAATACTTTTATTGTAGTAAAAGAGAGTGAAGCGTCATGGTTCATCATCAGGATGTATTAAAAGGGATTTATTTTAACCCCCAGGAGATTGGAAGTTTTGGAGGGGTTGAATCTCTTTTTCAAGCAGCTTCTAAGAGGGGGCATAGGGTGAGCAGAAAAGAGGTGGAAGCGTGGCTCGATGATCAGGATGCCTATGCTTTGCATAAAACAGCCAGGGTGCATTTCAAAAGAAACAAGGTAATCGTGGGGGATATCGATGAGCAGTGGCAGGCGGACTTGGTGGATATGCAACAATATTCCAAGTACAACAGGGGCTACAAATACATTTTAACGGTGATAGACATTTTGTCTAAATACGCATGGGCCGTGCCTCTGAAAGATAAGGGTGGGAAAGAAGTGTCGGTCGCTTTTAAAAGCATTTTCATGGAGTCAGGGCGAACCCCTCAGAAGCTGCAAACAGATAGGGGCAAAGAGTTTCTCAATAAAAAAGTGGGTGCTCTGTTAAAACATCACGGAGTTTACCACTTTGTCACCAATAATGAAGTCAAGGCTGCAGTGGTGGAGAGGTTTAATAGAACTTTAAAGACCAAGATGTGGCGGTATTTTACAGCCAAGAACACTTTTAACTATAGGGATGTGCTACAGGACCTGGTCAAAAGCTATAACCACAGCTACCACAGAACTATTCAGAAGCGGCCTGTAGACGTGAAGCCTTCTAACGCGCTCGCCGTGTGGAGACACGTGTATGAAGCAGTCCCCGCAAAAGAAGCCCCGTTTTTGTTTAGAAAGGGAGAACGAGTGAGAGTCTCTAGAACAAAGGGAACTTTTGAAAAGGGGTATGAACAGTCTTTCACCGATGAAATCTTTATTATAGAAGAGGTGGTCAGAAGGGGGAGAGGCCTTTGTACCATCTGGTAGATTTTGACGGTGAGCCGATCCTAGGAGGTTTTTACCCGGAGGAGCTGCAAAAAGTGACCAATTGGAAAGACAGAACATACAGGATTGAGAAAATTATAAAAGCCGAACAAACAAGAAAAAGAAGTTTTTCTTTGTCAAGTGGAGGGGGTGGCCACCTAAATTTAACAGCTGGGTCCCCGCTGAAGACATCACAGAGAAGGATGGAAGATGATGGGTTTTACATCACGCTCCCCAGCAACGCTTCTAAGGATCTATTTCCTGAAAATACCAGCGCTTCATTCACGGTGCGCATGTTTAAGCCTCTGGAGTTGCGTGGGGAATGGGAGGTGGGATTGGTGGAAATTCACTATCCCCACAATTGGTACACATTTACCAAGCCAGCTAGATTCCAGATTTCTAATGGGGCTGTTCACCAGGAATATCAGCTGCGCTCAGGATACTACTATGATATTCGCAGCATAGTTGAATTTATGAATAGCGCTGTCAAAAAACAGATGCGGCCTCCCCCGATCTACAGTTCTACTTTGATCCAACGCAAGCGATACTCAGGTTTAACGGGTCTGATATTTACTCTGTCACGATGAGTGAAGAATTGGCCTACGTGATGGGGGCTCCTCCCAATGTTCCCATCAAAAAAATCCAGAACTGCGCAGATATTACAGGGGGGGTTAATACCCTGTACCTGTACACCGACATCGTAGAACACCAAAGAGTGGGGGACACGGCGGTGCCCCTTCTACGCTGTGTTCCTGTACAGGGGAAGCCTCACGACTTTATCACGGTCTTCTATAACGAGCCCCACTACGTACCGGTCAATAAGCACCACATCGAAACCATCAGCATAGAGATAAAGACGGATCAGAACAGCCCAGTGCCATTTCGCTACGGGAAAGTCATTGTGAGGTTGCACATTCGTCCGCGGAAAAAATGGTGATTGTGAAAGATTACGGGGATCCCACGATGATTAGGAAATATTACAGATCTCAGGCGGGTCATGCTCTCCCCGGATTTCATGGTGCACCCGTTATGTACGGGGCGGGGGTGGGAGGTATTTTCCGACGGCTTTTTCGAATGGCCGTGCCACTTTTTAGAAAAGGGGTGGACATTGTCAAGCCGCACTTGAAATCAGCCGCCCGCAATATTGCTCAAGACGTCGTGAGCCGCGTGACCAACAGAGTTATGAATAAACTCGGACCCCAGGAAGGGTCGGGCTTCCTGTATCTTAAAAGAAGGGGTGGTCTTAAAAGAAAGCAGTCATCCATGCGCAAGGGCCCCCGGATCCTGTTAAAAGGAGCCGCGGGGGCACTACGAAGCAGAGAACCGTGAGGAAGGGGAGAGGAAAGAACAACAAGAAGAAGCAACTCCGCCGAGGGCTAAAGGACGTACTATAAACAGCCATGGCTTTCATCCACTGTAGCTCGGAAGAGTGCGTAAAGTCTGAGCTGGACCTTTTCCAGATAGCCCCGACGCAGACCAGCATCGAGAAGAGCTTGTATATCGAAGTCCCACCCCTTTCAGCCCTTGCAGGATCGGCACCTCTAGAGTTTTTCATAGCCGGGAATGGGGAAGATTACCTCGATTTAAATAATACCCTCTTGTATGTGAAATGTAAAATTACTCGAGAAGATGGCACAGACATTGGCGAGGACACAAGAGTGACGCTGGTGAACTACCCTATCGCCACCATCTTCAGCCAACTGGACGTGACCCTGGGAGACCGCCTGATCAGCCAGAGTAACAATTGCTATCCCTACAGGGCGATGATTGAAACAATGCTCAACTACAGCGGGGAAACCCTAGCGACCCAATTTTCCGCAGGGGGCTTTTATAAGGATACACCGGGGCAGCTGGACAACACCGTCAAACAGGATGCCCCCAACTCGGGGTTTGGCATGAGAGCGAAGCTGACCGCAGGGAGCAGGACGGTAGACCTCTTAGGGCACCTCCACGCAGACCTATTTTTTCAAGAAAAACTGCTCTTAAATGGGGTAGATGTGAAAATCAGATTAACACGTAACAAAGACACTTTCTGCCTGATGAGCGGGGAGGCTGCGGGAGCACAGTTTAAGCTTCACCTGGATTCAGCCTCTCTCTTTGTGAAAAGGGTGAAAGTTGCCCCCAGCGTCCGACTGGCTCATGCCGAAGCTCTGCTGACATCAACAGCAAAATACCCCGTGGACCGTGTTGGCATGAAGGTGTTCAGTATTCCAGCCGGTGCACGTGTGAGCAATCAAGACAACCTGTTTTTGGGTCAGCTCCCCAAAATGGTGGTCATGGGTTTGGTGGACAATGATGCTTTCAGCGGCAGTTACACCAAAAACCCTTTTAACTTTAAGCATTACAACATTAACTTTGTAGCTCTGTACGTGGATGGAGAGCAGGTCCCCTCCAAGCCCTTCCAGCCTGACTTTGCAGTGAAAAACAACGTGAGAGAATACATGAGCCTTGTGCAAACTGCGGGAAAGCACCTGCAGGATAGACCCCTCCTAATAGACCGTGACGGCTACCGGGTAGGGTACACCCTGTTTGCTTTTGACCTCTCTCCTGACCAGGAGTGCGGAGACCATTACTCCCTGATCAAAACGGGGAACCTGAGAGCGGAGATACGTTTTGCAGCGGCTCTGCCCCATACTGTGAATTTGATCGTGTACGGAGTGTTTGACAACGTCATCGAGATCAACCACAACCGCAACGTGCTCTTTGACTACATGTAGCATGGACACAATCCAGTTATCACGCGGCTTGCTTGACAGCCCTCACACCCGGAAAACCTTCCTGGGAGTCTTCCCCAGCGATTGGCTCCCCACCAAAGCAGTGACCCGGAGACCCATCTCTTTAGTGGTAAACACGCACCCCCACAACCTCCCCGGGGAACACTGGCTGGCGATCTACCTCCCGGACCATAGCACCTCAGAGTTTTTTGACTCTTACGGGAATGCGCCCTCTAGCTATCTCTTTCCCCCAACTATTATGGATTTTTTAAACAAAAATTCTGAGGAGATTCATTTTCATCGGAAGAGGCTCCAAGGACCGGCATCGACCACCTGTGGCCATCATTGCCTGTTTTTTCTCCATCACCGCTGCAGAGGCATCCCCTTTCATGCGATCGTGAAGATGTATTCCCCCAACCCCGAGCAAAATGACAGAATGGTCATGAGTTTTGTGAAAAGCACCCGGAAGAATTCATGGACTTTACCAAATATGTACACACCTGCCCAAACCTGTGTTTCTTGTGCCCCTAATAAAAGGTTGTTGGAATCTTAATACGGGTAAATGTACCTTTTTTCAAAAATCACTCAGAGATAAAGGTTTGCATTTCAAAGAATTTATTTTTCATTAGTCAACCACTTTGACACTCTATGTTTTTTTCTTTTAGAGGAAACAGGGAGGGGTGAAAGCTTTTGTTTTTTAGAAGAAATAACAGGTGTGCGCTTTAAAACGGGTGGCTGTGGGCTTTTCAAGTCTTCTAACATTTTTCTAGTAGTCAGGTTGCCAGCGACCGATGAGGGAACGTTGAGTTCAGCCAGAGCCGTCATAAACACATCCATGCCTTTAGGCTGTGAGACAGAAGAGGGAGGATGCGTCTGAGTAATTGCCTTGACGAGGTCCTGCAGGTTGCTTCCGGCGACTGGGGCCCCTCTATAAAGAAAGGTTCCCCTTTCATCCCAAGAGGCAATTTCTCTGTTTTGATTCATTTTCTTTAGCAGCACACGAGCGTTGTTCCTGTATCGGCGTGGCAGATTCTCTAGCACCTCTTCAAATCCAGGTGCATTCTTTTCATCGGGGTCTGTCATTGACGCCGGTTGCGGGAGATACAGATTCAACTTGGTTTTCTCTTCCTCCCCCATTCTGACATGCGTTAGATATTTCTGAAGGAGAGAGCCGTAGAGTTTGGCTTTCTCATATTCAGACAAGTCCCTCTCTCTAGAACAGTTTTCATCTCCCTGTCTAGAGAGTGTACGGCCGTGTGCCTGATGGGTTCACCCTCTGGGGGACGTGGAATGGTTAGGCGTTCTAATTGCTGGCTAGGGACCAGATACATTTTCTCCGCATGCTCCATCAGGAAGGGGTTAAAAAACTGGTAATCAGGGGCAGAGCAAAGCCCAACAGGGAGCCGATAAAACCGCCCTGTTGCCTCACCAGCTTCTTCTTCTTTGTCAGAGGGATTTTGGAGCTGCTCAGAGATTTGATGACTGCACGTTTTTTTCGCAGGACTGTCTTCTGGCGCTGTGACAGAGGGATGACGCCTTTTAGTGCGTTTAGAGCTATCTCCCCAATAGCCTTGATTAGATCATTTGGAGCGGCGCACAAAATAGCTTTCCTCAGGCGAGGGGAGATTTTGAGACGAGTTTCAGGAGAGTCCCGTTTCTTTTTAAGCAGGCCGACATGCTTCCGTTGTGGCAGGCACCCTCTTCTTAAAAGCTCTAAGGCGTTGTGTATCAGCGTCTTTTAATCCCCCCGGCTGTTTTTTTAATAACATAGCAAACTGGGAGGTCAGGGGGAACATGCCGGTGCGCAGCCTGTAGGACTCTGGTGTGGTCGCGTTTAAATCCACTACCAAGTACCCGTAGGGCTTCCCTGTGGCATCCTCATAAGCCTCCATAAAAAAGGCAGCTTTCCCTGGGTACATCTGCCTGGCCAGAGTCACTATTTGTAATTTATCTCGTGGGTTTTTAAATAACACCATGTACTTGGTATTCAGGTTGATAGTTCTGCTGCTCTTGCCTTGGCAGAATAGATTCTGCACAATGTAAATAATACTTAGATTTCTGTGGTGAACATATTTGGTGAAAGCATTTTCGATTTCACCGCTATCAGAAGCACACGCCATCAAATCATCCACCACAACGAGGTTTTTTTTATTACAAGGTAACAACCCATCATCATTCAAGTTTGAGGGCAAACCCTCTACAAACTTTATAAAGGAATAACGTCTGAGCAATTCTTCATACAACGGTTGCCAGCATGCATAAAACCACACAATATTATCAGGCATGACAGAAAGTGTAGAATTTGCATTCACAAGCAGGCTTTTTATAAAATAACTTTTCCCACAATTGCTGGGGCCCGCAAGGATGGCCGAGAAAGGGTGGCGCCACCTTGTATCCATTTCAGTAGCCGTAGGGCACGCTCTTAAAACCCTCTCTGAGCACACGCTTGTCGTAAACCACCTTCTGAGTTTTTTTAAGATTTTTTGTTTTAATGACAAAGTTCTTTTTGTCTCTAACGATGCCCCGGTGACTCACCGTGATCTCACCAGGCTCAGAACCAGAAACGTGTGTGAAAACCAAATCCTTCAAACTGTCAAAATGGATCTTTTCCCTATTAGCAGCATTCAGTGTAATGCCCTTTACTTTCAGACATGCCTCCCCTCCTGACAGCCTGTAGCCATAAGTCTTTGGGCCTGCAGAAACAAACTCCTTTATATGCTGCCCCGCAGGGACTTCACTCGTCAGCTCCCCTAAATAATCTCCCAGTGGGGGGTTCCAGTCGCCAGGATGGCTCACAAATATCACAGAGTCGGTGTCATGATATAAACAACGCTGCTCTAACCGGTCGAGCAAATTGTAGAGCTCCAGCCTCGCATAAGCGGTGGTGAAAGCTGCTATGTACACATTCGTGTAGCCGGGAGATGTCACACGGTCCCTAGCGTGTTTCCAAGATACGCAGGCAGCATCCTCGCTGATGAAACTGCAACAGGCAACCTCGTAATTGTCTGAAAATAGCAGCTCAAAAAAGCGATCTGTGTCTTTCACGATTTCGGTGGTTGGCAAGTTTGTTCTCTGTGCAAATTTACCCCACAGAGAATTGAGAAAGAGTTTAGCGATCTGGCGCTTTGCGGGGTTTGGAGTTATATGAGAGGGACGTAAAAGGACCCCCTCCTTTTTATAAAAATCATCGACATATTTCTGTTTATCAGCCTCTGTCACACACCACTCTGGGTAGCCTGAAGATTCCTGTTTTTGTCTGAGATGTTTTTTAATGTATTTTGCAAACAGCTCCCTGGATTTCCTCTCAAAATGCCAGACCTCAAAGATTTTCACAACCCTATAGCCTTTGGCCAGAGCCACTTGTAACTCCTCAGTGACCCACGTCCCCACTAGAGCCCTCTCCTCATCGCTATGAGTGCATGTTTCCTGTTGTTTTGTTTCAGCACAGGTCCTGCACAACGTAAAACAAAGCTTCCCATTAGCCTTGGAAGGCAGCACGGGGAAAAAGAGCCCTCTCGGGGGATAGACTTTAACCTTTGCCAGCCCAAAATATTCTGAGAGAGGTGCAAAATCATTCTGAATGATCTCAGGGTGACCTAGAGGGTACATTTTCCTAGCATTCACAAATGGGTAGAGGCTGGTGAAATCATAGTAGCAGATCTGCTCCCCTGCCTCCGCTTTGTAGTAGAGGGTGATGGCGTTAGTACGGCCCCCAAAGAGGGCGTCTCTAGGAACTAGAGGATCAGGAAACTGTGCGGCTTTAAGAAAGGTGTTCACGGACTCATCCGTGTTTTTTAGGTGATTCCACTCGTGTTCCCAGATGCTCACAACTTCAAATCCCATTCTTTTAAGGTCATCACTTCTCTGCCTGGTAGCGCAGTAAAGGTGATGAAACGGTTTCCCGGCTGCCTTGTTGAATTTGTAAGGTTCATAGCATTGTGGACAGCCACACCTGTAACAGGTGTTAAAATTAAAAGCTGTTTTTTTACCACGCACCACAGCGTACCCATCAAGTGAATAATTTCCTACCTTAAATTCACCCCCCTTTAGTGCATGGCGGATTTGGACCTTTTCAGAGTGTTCTGTGTAGCAGAGCCACTGTATAGAGGCGGATGAAAACCTCTTTGTTTCCCTGTGATACAGGTCTGGAGGTGGAATGGCCACTGTCAGAGGTGTCAGAAAATTGAACCTGTACATGGCTAAGCAGACACCTGCCAAAGTGAGGTATTGTAGAGGGTCTATGTAGAGTGAGTCCTGAGATGTCATGTTCATAATCTCGGATCTATACAAAGTACAAGCTTGTTCCAAAATGAGGACATCTTGCTGGCAATAAAAAGCTAGTTCTTTTTGGAGATCGAAAGTCATAGCTTTGTTCTCCTTGTGCCATTTTAAGAAAGCCTCCCTCTCTTGAGGCATCATCTGGTCTACCCCATAGTATTGGGGATCAGGTAATGGACCCACATAAGCTTGATTTTCCTCCGTGTTGAAAAAATGAGGAAAGTAGCCTTTAGACCCCTCAAAACCTAGAGCTTTGGGGAGTTTTGCCAGTGCCATGGGTAGATGGTTCAGAGAATCAATGAATTTTATGTTGAGGCTTTTTATACTCACACACATCAACTTTCCCCCTATGGCAACCAGTTCAGGATCCATCCTCTCTTCAATCAGCTGCTTAACGATAAAGTAAGAATCATAAGCCTTAGCGTTGTGCGCAATAAAAGTCGTTTCTCTAAACTGTTTCTGCTTGGTAATTGTGTTAACAAACTGATACACGCATGTTTCACCCTTAAATTCCCAACTTTTACCACATGCACGCCATTGTTTGTCTTCCCCTAAGGCTTTAGCAAAGACATAATTGGGCTTGTGCTCCCCACCGTCTTGAGTGCATTCAAAATCATAAAATATGTACTTTCCCGAAACAGGTGGTTCTTTCAGAGGTTCTAAGTAACACAGGCTGTGGAAATCTTCATCTTTCCCCAGCACCCCACCGCATTGCTTACAGACCCTCCCTCTGCACTCTTCATACCGGTGGTTCATGCCATTGTAAGACCTACATTTTTTACACCATACCCTGGAGGGACATTCAATTTGATTCTGGGCTGCCAACTCACCATGTCGTTTTAAGCAAAATTCGCTGCTACAGTAGAAACAACAGTTGGGACATTTCTGAGGGGTACCTAGGATTGTTTTACATTCAGTGGTGCCGCACATTCTACAAAATTGAGAACAGTTATGCTTATGATTATACAGGGTGTGACAATAGTCACAGTAATTTCTTGAACCCATAAATGCTTTTATATTCAAGACTCCATAATAATGTTCATTGTGCAGTAGTAGAAAATAAGTGTCTGGATATCTTGGAGGCTGTGTTTTAAATATGGCCCAACCCTTTTCTGAACACATTGCCACCCTGATGTTTATTTTTAAATACTCCTCAACAACAGTTATGTCATTGAGACCCACCTTTTTCTGATCAGACCACCCCAGTTCAGCATGTAATTTCCTAGCAGCATCTAAGAGCTCTGCATCGGTTGGGTCCCCATTTCTTTTTTTCATAACGCCCATGAGCCCTGCTGCAAAGCAGAGGTTATTGCTGTGATAGGAAAAATCTACCAAAAAGCGCCTCTTTTTTTCAATAATTGCACTGTAAGGGATAGATTTGATTTTCCGGAGAGCACCACCCCTCGGTGGTTTGGATACAGTCACGATTAAACGCAACGTATCGTTGCTCAAAATTTCTCTGTTGCTTTGCAGCATGCTGATCACGAAATCCAAAAACTCTGAAGCATTTAACTGATTCTTTTTTTCTTAAATGAAAACAACGGATTCTGTAGCCCTCCACCCTCTATCCGCAGTTGAACAAAATCTCCTTCCTGCATGAGCCTGTTAATCTCATTTAAAACCTCCTGAACTCCTTGTGTTAATGCCTCGATGGCGTGAGCAAAGGAGTGCACACGGTCTAAATTCACAAAGCGGAACTCCTCACTGATCACCAAGGATTGGAATCTATCGTAGGGTCTCTGCCACCCCCTGACACGGTCCACATAGACTTCAGGAGGTGGTGGTGAGGGTGCATCTCCCTCCTCTTCCCCCACCCTATCGGTACTAGCTGAGACTTCAGGGGGAGATGGGGAAGGTGCATGCCTGTCCTCCTCTCCTCCCACCCCATCGGTGTTAACAGACAGCGGTGCCGGGGAGCTCTCTGATGATTCATTTACTTCAGAACCATGCTCAGGCAGGGTCCCTCCAACCTGCATGATGGTACTACCACCGTCAGAATAGGGGTTAAAATGTTTAATCGCTTCACATGCATATTGATCGATCATGTTGTAGAGCTGCTCAGATTCTACCTGAAGAGCCTGACGCTCTTTTTCTAGCATTATCTCTCTCTTTTTCATCCGTGCCACAGACTCATAAACAAGTGTGCAAAACTCTCTCTGCCTGTTAGAGCGGTCTTCATCAGTTCTTGCGGTGTCAGCCTTTCTCTTTTTAGGGGTAGGACCCCCCTGCTGGCTTGTGGTGGGTGCCGCGTGTCTCTGCGGATTGCTACCCCCCTGCCTCTGTGGTGTAGCACGGGATGGTCCAGGCACAACATCTGGGAAAACACAGAGATGGAAATCAAAAACTGCCCCTCTTTACATGCATTTGTTTGTCATTAAACCTCTAACTGCCTAACCACCTACAAGAAGTCCTTGGTGTCTTACAATATAGCTGGAAATACATAAAAGAAAGCCCTATGAATACAAGCATTTAAAAAAAAAAACCTGCACAAACAACACACTGCAGAATCCTGAAATTCTGAAAATTACAAACGAAACACTGGACAATTCCAAAATTCTAAAATTACAAGCATTTAAAAACCCTGCGTGCGTGTGTGGAACTAGATGAGGTTATTTATTCTTACCAGGCTCCCTGGATGCAGGTCTGGCTGTTAAGGTAGTCATCGATTGGTGGAGGGCTGCTGCTGGGGGTTCTCCATCAGAAATGACCTCTGTCAAAGATAGAAAAAATTAATCCTAAAGTTTGACATCTTTTTGAACAACAGAACCCACCAAAAACCGTTGCTAGAATTTACCGATTTCATCAGAGATATATTGCTGCAACTCCACAGGTGCTTCCAAAGCATGCACCATGGCTGCTGCCAAAAGATCCTGGGACTGCACACTCATGCTCAATTCTTGATCAAGAATTTCTACAAGGAAAGAACAAAATAGCTTGAGAATAAGAACCCTTTTTTCTGCCCCTCTATTAGGATTCAAACTTTTTAGAAAACAGACCCCTCAAACATACCTTGCAAATTGTTCAGGTCCTGAGAATCCATTCTTTCCTTCTGGCAGAGAGGGACGTGAAAGCTGGTAGATTTTTGAAGATAGCGTGGAGAGGTGTGCAGCGCGGCCTGCCCCTTTTATCTCTGTTACCCCTGGAACCACCCCCTTCCGCTGCTCATTGGTGTGTTTAAATGTCGCCAGTCACTCCACCGCGTGACAGAGGAGGGCGCCCCAAAATCGAAATTTTGGGGGTACCCCCAATCACCCCAATAATAGTGCCCAGAGGTCCCCCTCGTCGAGGTGAGTCTGCTGAGGGGTCACTCGATACCCCCAAAATGAAATCATGTGCCGCTTGAGTGTTCTACCTCACAAGGTCGGCGTAGGCTAAAATCGACAAAACAGCTCCTACAGCCCCCAAATCGCACGTGCCGCCTCGGGACACTCCCCCTGACCTCTCCTAGAAGGCTGGGGTCCTCTATACCACGGCGCACACTGCGGGACCTGCGTTTCGTTTATTGCAATTCCCCTATGATTTATTTCACTTCACACAGAAGGGAAAGAGGGTGGGCATGAACACAATAGTGGCCACATTTTCTCATTATATTGTCCCTGTCTCAAAATACATGTGCTGGTATTTGGGGTGTGTGTGCAGTATCGATGTCATTCTCTCCTTCACACATTGTGGGTGGGTTCTGATCAATGGGGACCCTAAAATGCCTCGTGCTATTATGCCACAATCATATGTGATTAACCTTTTTTCACCAGAGACACGGAATATTGCTATAAATGGTCAGTGTGCTTAAACATTCTCATATCTTAAATAAAACAGGTTTTTAAAACTGTGACACACATTTTGAGTGAAATCAGTGGAGAGATATAAAAATCCCCCCTCCAATCTTTTTAAAATGATGCAATTTTCCTGTTTTTCGCACTAGGCATATCCTGTTTTTAGGTTGGAGCAGCAATGATGTCATCTTCCTGTTTGTCCGGTTACCTCTAATGCCAGATATCTTCATAGATAAACCAAACACCCCAACTTTGGCTGGGAGTGGGGTGTGTACGGAACTTCTGGGAAAAAACCTCCACCCATTCAGAGTTTTGACAAGTGCTTGAGTAGTTTTTGGATTGGCTGACTGCCACAGCTCAAAACTTCCCGGGGCTGAAAACAGCCTAGGATTGGGCTAGGAATCTTCGCTCCGCCCCCTTGGAGCTGTTTCTTCTGTCGGAAGTACAGAAGCTTGCTGTCTTCCCTCCTACACACAACTGCCTGGAAAAACTTTTTGCTTTTAAGGGCATTTTTGCCCAGAAGAGTTTTCTCTGGTTTTGCACACTGTATTTCTTTTAAAAAAGGATTGAAACCGGGGTGTGGGGGGAATTTCCTGCTTGCATGCTTTAACTTGAGTTGGGGGCACGGGGGGGGGAACTGGAGACTGGCATTCCCTATGTTTTTCTGGGTAAGTGAGCTGGTTGTCTTTTTTTTCATGGCTTGAGATTCTCTAGTGCAATCTCTCTCTCTCTCTGCTTGCTTTCAAATTAACACTACTTTCTATGGGTTAAAATTGTTGCTGAGATGTTAAAGGGGATGTCTGCTCTTTATTTGTTCTTTCCCTTTGCTTCAATCAAGCTGTTTTTTGCGATGTGTGTACCTTGGGGGTGGGGGGGGACGTTTGCAGAAAGAGAGAGAGAGAGCAGGCTTTAGAGATTCTCTCTCTCTCTTTATTTGCTCTTTACCTATTCCTGTGATATGCAGCAGCCATTTCACTTTTTAAAAAGGACACTTTTCCCCCTTTGCAGCAAACTGGTTGCCTTTGCTCTCGGGGGGGGGGGCTTGCAAAGAGTGGAAATCAGCTGGCTGTGTGTGTGTGTGTGTGTGTGTGTGTGAGACTTCTCAGACCCTGGGGAGTCTGCACTAAACACAGAGATACACACAACCCAAAGGAAAAAAGGGGTGTTGTTGTGCCCAATTTTCACAGTCTGCAAAATGTGCTTTTTTTTTTTTGTTAGTAGATATACGTTAGAATCAATAGTCTTTCCTTTTCTCGGGGGGTGGTGGTGAAGGGGGGGGCATGGTGATTTCAGCTCTCCTTTTTCAAGCAGAGGAGGAAAACTTTTTTCTTCTTTTCTTGCCAGCCGGAGCCTCCAGCGTGAGAGCGCCGGCAAAGTTTGAAACCTACACCAAACACACATTTCAGCACATGTTAAAAATAAATACATAAATAAACTGCACACATGCTTCCCTTGGAAATTCTCTCTATCGCCTGAAGTTTTTGCACCAAGCACAACAATGGGGGGGGGCATAGTGATTTCAGCTCTCCCTTTTTTCAAGCAGGGAGTGGAAATCTCCCCCTTTCTTGCCTGTCTGAGTTTCCAGTGAGAGAGAACTGGGGGATATTCTGAAAATTCCAAGCACTTGAACTTACACCAAACACACTTTTTCAACAACACTTTGTTAAAAAAACAAACTTGTACACTTGCTCCCCCTTGGATATTCTCTCTGCTTTTACTGCCCCCACAGCCTAAAGTTTTTGCACCAAGCACAACAACACAAATGGCTGCCATTGTACCAGTCTCCTTCTCCCCACTGCAAACCCCCTGCTGCTAACAGCCCCATAGCACAGCCTCCTCCATTCCCTTCTGGGCTGATACTGGCGGCCATCTTGCCCATCCCTGTTTTTGAAGCATGCCCCCCCCCTAGCGGAAGCATAGCTTCCGCAGGGGGATGGGGGCAGCTGTCAAACGTTTCCGGTCTCTGAATTAAAAGAAGGGTACACCCTATTACTACTGCTGTTTGTCACTTATCTCTATCTATACTATAGCAACTAGCAACCTATACTGTTCCCGCCTAATGCTACTTATAGCCTAACCAGTGACAAGAGCAGGCCTAACAAGAACACCCTTTATTTCCAAGAACTATGTGTAGCAAGGAAAGAAGGGCTCTCTTCCACCCAATTTGAAGACAATACAGTCACATTTCCTCTTGGCCCCACAAGTGACCAGCTAAGCTTACATTATTTGGGGTTGGGGGGAGCTTGCACCAATAACCTGCATGGAAGAGGCAGAGTTTGTTTGGATTGCTGCTCCATAACCTGCATCTTATTTGCTATGCTCCATATCCTAGATCCACCGACCCACTCGATGCCTTGTTCAAAATTGGGGCAAGGACAGCAGCATCTCCCAGCTTCAGAAACTGTGATGTCCTTTAATGAAATGGCTGTGATTCTTTATTAGGTAGGTGATACCCACACATACTTATGTGCATATGTGCACACACACACACTCATCACTTTCTGGGCCTTATTTAATTAACTTAATACAAGAGACCAGTACAAAGTAAACTTGTTTGAAGACTGATCTCCCAGCACACAATTTACGGTCCAAATTATTCCATTTAAGTCTTAAATAGTGACCCAATAATTAATTAAGGATTTGTCAGGTTAAAAGAATAAAGTGACATTTTGCATTTATTCATCACCACCTGTTAAAGGAATAGATGTGCCTTTCTGGTATCTTTAGAGGGGCAGATTGCTTAACTCTGGGATAATCTGCAGCCTATCAATTTTTTTACGTATTATTCATGAATGTCTTAATCAAGTTCAATTGGTAATATGAAATATTTAATTGGCCAATGTTTTATTAATCTCCCATCATGAAATATTAATAGTGACCTTTTGCTGGTATAATAGCTAAGGTCTTACTGCATCTAACAGCTTTCTTTCCCATCCCTTCCCCCTTTGACAGATTTTGATGTCACTGCCTTAGCTGTGGTAATGGAATATCAGACCCATAAAGGTGACAAAGAATGAAAATTATAGTCCATGCTTCCACTTACCCGTTTCAGAGGAACAAAGTACAGCTGACAACCTGAAAAACACATCAAGGAGGAATATTATTTGCATCGTGAGCTTCCCCTCCGGAGAAGAGAAGTCCAAGATGATTAACTTTCAACAACAAGTCCCCAGCATTCACTCCAGTTTAATGACCTGCCAATGCAAGATTCAGGAGGCACACAGGACTGAACTGTAAAACAGCTAAAAGCACAATTAACTAAAGCAATGGTAACATATGGAAGGGTCTGGTAAGTTACAAGAAAATGAGCCAGGCTTGCCAGAAGAAAGGCCCAAAGCTAGAGCTGTTGGAAAGTTTATCAAAGATGCAAAACAAGGTTTATAAAATGAAGAAACTGCAGAGCCAGACAGTGAATGTCAGAGCTAGACACCACCCAACTGGAAGTCCTAGAGCTATACAAACTTGGTCAATTGAACTCCAAAAATTCTGATCTTTTTCATCTCTCCCATTTCTTTGAATATTATGCCAAGCTAAACAAATCTTCATTCTTTCACACCCACAACAAAGCAATTCTTCTCCTGTTTTAATGTTTGAGAGGCAATTTTTTTCCACATTTTAAATGCAAGGAATATCACACCAGTGATAAACATTTGCACTTTCCACCCATTTTCGCTTCATTTTAGACTTAATTTTTTAAAAAAGAATTGATGTTGATTTCTTTATTGCAGTCATTATTCATTTTCATTGCTTTCAACAGGGAACACATTTCCCCCTGTCCAGCTGCGATAAAATTAAGAAACACACTGCTCATCCAGGAGATCATTTCTGCAACATTTCAATATATAATAGGGAAATCCTCATAACTCTACCCATTCATGTCTAAACTCAGTGGTGAGATCTATTTAACAAAAAACAGGATGTTACACATTTACCCATGAATCAGGGTTGCCAGGCTTTTTTCCCTACTGAGGTTACAGCATCTTCTATTTTGCTTTGTATCGGAGAAACAGTGAAGCTTAATGTGCCTAACAGAAACTGGGGCCTTCTGTGGGGATGTTATCAATGTCTAATAAGATGTGCCCTTTTTCTTTTTCTGTGTCCCTGTCCAAACTCCTTTTCTCTACAACTGCATCTGGGTTATCTCATTTTCTCAGCTGTTCCATCTCACTGGTCTCTAGGAATATGACATACCACACAGCAAACAAGTTTGGCCATTAGACTTCCTATGCTTGAAACCCAATATGGTGTAGCAGATAGATTTTCATACTAGGATTTATTTATTTATTAAATTTATAGCCCCCCCCTCCCCACATAGCAGGCTCAAGGTGGGTTCCAAATTAAAATTTAAAACGCATAAATCAATTAAAATTTAAAACCTAAAGGAATCTAGTACTAGATATCCAATATGCCTTGACAGATGATGTTGATACCAGTAATGTGGATCTGTGGTACCTGAGGGAGAAGCCATATCAGGTGGATCCTGGGAGACTCACTCCACTCTACCATGGAAGCCTGATAGTTCTCTTTCAGCCAGTCATGCTTTCTCAGCCTAACCTACCGCACAGGATTGTTGTTGTGAAACAATCAAGGAAAGAACTATGTTCCAAGCTGCTTTGTATCCCCATTGGTGAGAAAAGCAGTGTGGGTACTGGATAGTCCAGGCAAGCCCAATCTCATCAGATCGCAGAAGCTAAGCAGGGCTGACCCTGGCAAATATTTGGATGGGGGACCTCCAAAGAATACCAGGGCTGGGAGGCAGAAGCAGGCTCTCATGCCACTTATCTAAATGTCCTCCATGACCCAGTAGGAGTCATCAGAGGTTGCCATGACTTCTGGGCACAGTCGCATGCACACACGCACACATGCCAAAAATAAAAAAGAGTAAATAGCAAGGTGGTGTAAATAACATGCCCCCAACAAACCTTTAGAGGTCTTCCACTGTAAATGTGCATGTGTGTGTAATCCTAGCTTTTTCATAAGCATGTTGCATATGTCATATATCTTGCAAATTCTTTTTCTCCTAATGTGGATTTTTGTTTTCTTCTGTACTTCTGTGATATTTTGCATGAGGGTCCTGAGTAGGGATGTGCAAACAAAAAAAAAAAATGGTATTATTCAGATTTGGGATTCTCTGATCCGAATATATTCAGTATACCCCAATATTCCCAAATATCAAGAAATATCGTTGGAAACAATGGTGGGATCTTTGGTCCAATCTTTTTGAGACTTTGGGGTTCCTTTGGGGAAGAGGCTCCAGCAGCTACACTGCAAATTTGGTGCCTCTACCTCAAACTATCTCCCTCCAGGATCCTGAATATACCCTAGGAGAGATTTGCCATTGACTACAATACCCCATAGGGTATAATGAACCTCAAAAGATTCAGGATTCTCTATTCGGCTGCCAAATACACATTGGAGAATCGCATTCTCCTTGCAATGGCTTGTTTCCTTTCTCCAAGGTCAGGGACAGAGGGTGGCATTAGGGGATCAGACATCCCAGAGGCACCCACTGATCTGTGGGGTGCCTCAAGGGGCAGAATTATCACTGATGTTGTTTAACATCTGCATGCACCCCCTCACCCAGATTGCCCGGAGGCATAGGCTGGGTTGTCACCAGTATGCTGATGACACCCAACTATATCTGTTGTTGGGCAGCCGGTCTGACTCCACCCCAGATGACCTGGAGCGGGCACTACAGGACATGGTGGGCTGGCTTAGACTGAATTGATTGAAATTGAATCCAACAAAGCTGGAGGTCCTGTACTTGAATCGGAGCGGGTTGGGGGTAGGGATCCTACTACTGACCTTTGGTGGGGCGCCACTGGTGCCAGTGCCAAGGGTTAGGAGTTTGGGAGTGCTCCTGGATGCCTCCTTAACAATGCAGGCCCAGGTAGCAGCCACTGCCAAGGTGCCTTTTACCACCTACGGCTGATTAGGCAGTTAGTTCCCTTCCTCGAATGCAATGACCTAGCAACAGTGATCCACACAATCACCTCAAGGTTAGACTACTGCAACGCTCTCTACATGGGGCTGCCCTTGTCTCAGATCCAGAAGCTGCAGCTAGCACAGAATGCCACGGCCAGGCTGTTGATGGGTCTCTCTGCAGGGGACCACATCTAGCCTGTGCTGAGGACACTGCACTGGCTGCCCATAGCGTACCGGGTTCAGTTCAAGGTGCTGGTTCTAACCTTTAAAGCCCTACATGGTCAGGGGCCTGCCTACTTGAGGGACCACCTTTCCCCATATGTGCCTCAGAGAGCACTGAGGTCAGGGTCACAACATCGCCTGACTCTCCCTGGTCTGAAAGAAGCCAGACTGGCTACCACCAGAGCCAGGGCTTTCTCAGTGGCATCTCCACACTGGTGGAATGAGCTCCTGGAAGACATCAGGGCCCTGCGGGACCTTTTACAGTTCCACAGGGCCTGTAAAATGGAGCTCTTCCACCAGGTTTTCGACTAGGAGCCGCCACTGATGAATGTGCTCTAGAACATCTTCTGGTCTGGGACCCTGCTGGATGCTATTTCTACCATTGGGTTGATTTGGAACACCGTTATCATCTGACTCTGTTGGTTGCTGTCTCTACCATTGTGCTGATTTGGAATACCACCATCATTTGCTTGAATCTATCTGTAAATTGATGTTGTTTAACTTTGTATTATATTTTAACTGTTTTAACTCTGGGTTGTTTTATGATATTTTAATCTTGTTAGCCGCCTTGAGCCATCATGTCCAGCAAGGCAGGATACAAATAGAAACAATAAAAATAAAATAAAAAATTGGCTGAATATGTGCCTAAATAAGGCCAATAAGGCCTTATTTGGGTATATATTTGGCTTGGCTTCTGCAGAATGCACACTCCTACTCCTGATTAATGCATGAGAGCGCTGCTTAAACACTGAATTCTGTTGCACCTCACTTCCCTTTGTCACTAGAGGCTTCCTTAATTGTTAGGCTAAGTATGTGCTAAAATGAGTGCTTTGTGAATTAAGCCACTATCTAATTGAAGCAATTAACACTCTCTTCTTAAGGCCTCCTATGCAACCAAATATAAGTATGGAATGAAGTATGTCACATCAACAGGTGTTGTACAAGCAGATATAAATAATGAAATAAAAATTGGCACTGGCACACATCTTTACTGGAAGGTGGTTGCACCTTTAGGCTGTAGGTGCCTGTTTTATATTCAAAATGGGTATTTTTGAAAAATAGCTGGTTTCTCATTTTGACTGATTAATTCTGTGTAATTTAAAAGTTAATAGACATTCACAAATTACAGTTGATCCCATCAAAGCTCAGCCATAGAACCAGGCATTTGAAATGCCAAGAAAAAAGTCATAAAAGTTTGTAGAAAGTACACTTTTGTGCGATTTCCCTGGCATATACTGTTGGATGTCACAGATTCCTTTAGCCACTTTACTAGACTCTGTATGGAATGTAACTTTCAACTAGGTTTTTGTAGCCAGATCACTTTCATAGTGGGAGCATCCACATACAAAAACCCTCAATCCCGGACTCAGTCTGAAATAGGGATTTGCTGGATTAGGACTTTGGGGCATGCTGATTTCAGAAACACCACTGGATCATATATTGGGTGTACTGTTTAATGTGTATATTGAGGCCAACTGAAGAAGAGCATAAGCCATTTCCAACATTCTTCATGGGATGTATCACCTCAGAATTAGAGATTCAAAGATCCTTGAAAATAACTTGTTCAAAAGTTTATTTATTTATTTATTTATTTATTTATTTATTTATTTTTATTTAACTTCTACCTCGCCCTCTCCACCAAGGCAGGCTCAGGGCAGCTCACATAAAACAGATAAAACAATAGACATTTCAGTATAAAAACAATAAGAATGTAAAGCAGTTAATATAACAATGGTGGTACAATATACTAAAGTGCATTGAGATTACATTCAGCAGTGCTACCACTCTAGCTAACTTCTAGCTCTAGGTCGACCCTGGGACTGGCTGCAGCTCCTATCAGAAAAAGTGAGATTTACCCTGCTTTCCTGGTTTGTTCAGAATTCTTGCATTTATACCCCACCATTCAATCAGAGTCTCAGAGCAGCTTATAATCTCCTTCCCTTCCTCTTCCTACAACAGATACCTTGTGAGGTAGGTGGGCTGACAGAGCTCTAAGAGAACTGCTCTTGAGAGAACAGTGACTGACCCAATGTCACCTAGCTGGCTGCATGTGGAGGAGTGCAGAATCAAACACAGTTCTCCAGATTAGAGTCTGCCACTCTTAACCACTACACTAAACATAAGAAGAAACCTGCTAGATCAGACCAGTGGTACATCAAGTCCATTCCAGCATACTGTTTCACACAGCAGTATGCCCTGGAAGGCAAACAAACAAGGCACAGAGGCCAAGGCATTCCCCTGATGTTCAGGGCCGCTGACAGGAGGGACTGGGGGACAACATTTGGGGCTCCAAGTCAGCTGGAGGGCCCTTGAAGCCATTGTCATGCTCCATCCAGCCAAATATATTTCTATTTATTTTAAAATGCAGTTCTGGCTGCAGCCACTAGGGGAGCAATGAAGTCTGAACTAGGGGTGTGCATTTGGTTTATCTGAGCTGAAAAATACCCAGAAAAATACCTTACCAGTATTTTTCAAGCTGACTGCAGATCAAAGATTTGGCTACTAGTATTTGGCTACTGGTATAGCTGACCCCCAAAAAACATTTTTTTCCAGCTTTAATTCAGGTGCATTCAGCTATAGCGAGAAGGCATTTAAAGAGATTATTTAAATGCCTGCTGCTCCAAACCCTGCCACCTTCGCCACTTGGCTTGCTGAGTTGCGCAGCTGCCACCACACTTGGAGAAGACAGTAGGCATTTAAAGCGACTGTGGCAGGACTTGATCAATAGTTCCCATGGAGTATAATGGAGCGGAAAAATTTGGGGTTTTCTGAAAAATTCCCGAATCTCAATGCCATACCAATATTGGGATTCAGGAATATTGGAAAATACCGATACTTTGGGGGTCTAATATACCCAAACCCAAAAAAATACTTTTTTTTTTTTTTGCACACCCCTACTCTAAACACAGTAAAAGACACTCTGCTATGGGTTAGACTTCCCTTTCTCTGAGACTGAACCACAGTTGCCTAACAGATCATGTTAAACCCATCAACTTGCAATGGAGCAAGACAAGCAGCCCTAGCTAATGGCTGCTACACTAACTGTCGGTGTACAGCCTGCTAAACAAGGTCATTTTTTATAATAGTCTAGCCTCTCTCTCTCTCTCTTCCTTTCCTTGCACCCAGCTCAGCCAGATATTACAAAGCAGTAGTTAGGGTGTTGCAGCAAGATAAAACAACTTTTCCCTCTTTTTTCCTTAGTTTATCTCCCCTTTTCCCACTTTCTCATTCAATTCTCCCGCCATCTAATTTTTCCATGTCCCCCCTCCTTTATTTTCACTTCTTGGTCTCAAGACCTTCTCATCCCTATCCTGCTTGGCAACAGAATATATTAAGAATTGTACAGTAGCAAACCTTTGTTAATATTCTGGACAGAAGGGGGGAGAGTTAATATTTCCCCATGATCTAGCAGAGGATTCTTCTCCCCTCCTCCACCCTTTACATGCATGGTAACAGAACATAAATTTGTTTTACTGGTTATACCTGTGGAACAGAATGCACACCTCACAATTCAGGCACTGAGTTTTTAATCGTTATTGTATTGGTGGAAGATCTAAAGGCTCTTTGTAAAGGCTACTTTGCTATATGACAAATGATGTAATTTTTAAAATATTAAAAATTAGATTTATAACAAATACCATACCCGGTCTTTTTCCCCAGTGCATTGTTTTCCTGTCCTCCATTTTATCCTCACAACAGCCTTGTGAGGTAGGTCTCACTGAGAATGTATCACTTAGCAACCTTCCATGATGGGTTAGGGATCTGAGTATTTAGAGACACATGACAGGTTGCTTAAAAGCTCTCTTATTACATGTTGTTTGTCATGAAGATAGCCTGGTTCAGGGTGTTGCAATTCCCTTCATTTTTGGCACTGTAACTTCCATCATCATTCTGGGGTTAGTGGCCTGACACCTTTTTATGAGCCCTCCCATCCAAAAACTAGGTTTTTGTGTCTTTCAGTAGAGCCTAACCTGCCCTTGCTTCAGTTCTGGTTTTCTTTCTTTCCCGGTTTTTTTTTTTAGTACTACTGGTGAATTCTTACATTGTCCCTGACTCTGGTTTAAAGACTATCTTTGAGATGGAATGCAAACCTTTTTTAAAATTTTAAGGGTCTTTAATTAAACTACGCCTGACTAGATTCTACTGGAACCAGCCTGATTTCCTATATGGAAATGCAGGTGCTCCCTAACTGAAAAAGTTAAGGGGAATAAGTTGTCCTTTAAAAGTGCCTGCCTTCATAGAATCATAGAGTTGGAAGGGATGTCCAGGGCCATCTAGTCCAATCTCCTGCAAAATGCAGGAAATTCACAAATACCTCCCCCCTCCACCCCCAGTGACTGTTGTTCCATGCCCAGAAGATGACAAAAAGCCTTCAGGATCTTCAACCAAACTGGCCTGGAGAAAAATTGCTTCCTGAGCCCAAAGTGGCAACCAGAACCTCCCTGGGTGTGTAAGAAAGGGCCACAAGAACCAAGCACTGAGGCAACCCTTCCTGCCTCCCTCTCATGAACTGCCAAAGTTCACAGAATCTGCATTGCTATCAGATGGTCATCTAGCCTCTCTTTGAAAACCTTCAAAAAAGGAGACCTCACCACCTCCCAAGGAAGCCTGTTCCACTGAAGAACCACTCTAACTGTCAGGAAGTTCTCCCTAATGTTTAGCCAAAAACTCTTCTGATTTAATTTCAACCAATTGGTTCTGGTCTGACCTTCTGGGGCAACAGAAAACAATTCCACACCATCCTCTAGATGGCAGCCCTTCAAGTACTTGAAGATGGTTATCATATCACCTCTCAGTCATCTCCTCTCCAGGCTAAACATATCCAGCTCCTTCAACCTTTCCTCATAGGACTTGGACTCCAGACCCCTCACCATCTTCATTGCCCTCCTCTGGATACATTCCAGCTTGTCTCTATCTTTCTTAAATTGTGGTGCCCAAAACTGAACACAATACTCTAGGTGAGGTCAAACCAGACCAGAGTAAAGTGGTACCATCACTTTGCTTGATCTAGACACTATACTTCTGTTGATACAGTCCAAAATCGCATTTGCCTTTTTGGCTACCGCATCACACTGCTGATTCATGTTCAGTGTATGGTCTACTAAGACCCCTAGATCCTTTTCACATGTACTACTGCAAAGACAAGTCTTTCCCAACCTATAATTATGCACTTGATTTTTCCTACCTAAATGCAGAACTTTACATTTATCCCCATTGAAATTCATTTTATTTGTTTTAGTTCAGTTTACCAGCCTGTCAAGATCATCCTGTATCCTGACTCTGTCTTCTACTGTATTTGCTACCCCTCCCAATTTAGTACCATCTGTAAATTTAATAAACGTTCCCTCTATCCCTTCATCCAAATCACTGATAAAATTGTTCAACAAAACAGCTCCCAGGACAGATCCTTAAGGCACTCCACTTGTCACTCCTCTCCAAGAAGATGAGGAACCATTCACAAGCACTCTTTGAGTATGATCTGTCAACCAGTTACAGATCCACCTGACAGTCATAGGATCCAAACCACATTTTACCAATTTGTCAACAAGATTATTATGTGGAACCTAATCAAAAGACTTACTGAAATCAAGATAAACTATTCCTCTGGTCATTGAGGGTCAGTCAGAGGGTCAAACAGCACACTTTTTAAAAAAAGTAAATCTAGGCTACTTATACAACTGTTGTGAAGACAAAACCTGGCCTCTTTTAGTCCTCCTAGTGCTCGCCTAGTTAAAGATAGGAACAGCTAAGGCCCTGTGCTGAGATTTATTTAAAAGTGTTGAAATTAGTTTAAGAATTCCTGAAACCTTTATTAAAAGAGTATTTAGCACTGTAGCACCTAAAACCAGAAGGATAAACACAGAACAGTGATAGACAGCCCACTCCCCCCAAAAAAACCAAAAAGGCCCTTGAGGTCATCTTGGCCTAACACTTTCTACACACACACACACACACACACACACACACACACACACACAATGTTCCCTCTAAGCTGAGTTAGTGTGAGTTAGCTCACAGATTTTTAGCCTCTGGCTCACACATGTTTGACTTAGCTCAGGAGGAATGGCTCCAGAACAAACTAACTTATGCATTAAGCAAATTACTCTCTCACAACTTTAATGCCAGTAGCTCACAAAGTAAAAATTTTGCTCACAAGACTCCACAGCTTAGAGGGAGCATTGCACACAACTACCACCAGCCCCTCCCAATGAATCAGAAAACTTTTTTGAAATAACTGTAAGAAGCCAACAATGACAAACCACAAACCAGAGTTTCCAAGTTAACCTAACAATGGCTGAGGCAAGGAGTGGAGAGCACCTGGAGAGTTGATGATAGAAAAGTTTTCAGGGTACATCACTACAACAAGAGTTTACATCAGAGTTCAAGGAAAGTTCCTGAGACTGTAGAAGATAGCATTGCTCCTAGGAAGATGGATAACGAAGGATCTATTCTGGTGACCTGCCTCGGCTGCGCCATGATCATCTTTCTGCCATGCCATGAAATGCATTATACATGCTGCAAGTGCAAGCTTATAAGAATGCTTGAGGAGAAGGTGGGAGAACTCGAGGGACAAATCTGTACACTGAGGAACATCAGGGAGGCAGAAAGCAATTCAGACTTGACGGAAGAAGGGCTTCTAAGAGAATAGCAAGAACTAGCAAGTCCTAAGCAAGAGGAAGAAAGTAACAAGGAACAGGTGGGTGAGTGGAAGAATGTGACCTTGAGGAGTAAGATAATCAGGAAACACTCACAGCCAGTGGAGCTGCAAAATCGATACCAGCCACTTCTGATGATGGAAGATCAGAATAGCACACTCCAAGATCAAAAGGATGTGACTGACACACAAGCACATAGGCAGAGAAGGAACCAAGCTATACCACAGAGGAAGAGACGATTAGTGGTTGGTGACTTCCTACTGAAAGGGACGGAAGAAGGTGTATGCAGACCGGACAAGGAATTTCGAGAGGTTTATTGTCTTCCTGGAGCGTGTATCTGAGATGTGACTGAGAGAATTCCATGACTGGTCAAGACCTCTGATCACTACTCACTCCTGCTGATCCATGTGGGAACAAACGATACGGCCTGAAGAAACCTTGAATGGATCTCCAAAGACTACGAGGCTCTGGGCAAGAAGATGAAAGATCTGGGGGCTCAGGTGGTGTTCTCCTCCATTTTACCTGTTGAGGGCCATGGAGCTGGAAGGGAGAACAGGATACCGAAGGTGAATGGCTGGTTACGTAGATGGTGCCGTCAAGAGGGATTTGGCTTCCTGGACCATGGTATGTACCTCCAACATGAAGGACTGTTGGCAACGGATGGGGTGCACCTTACAAAGAGTGGGAGGAATGTCTTTGCTGGAAGACTCATGAACCTGATCAGGAGGGCTTTAAACTGAAGACATTGGGGGTGAGAAGAAAAAGGCTGATGTGCAACATCCTCAACACTAAGTTCAAGAAGGGGAGTGACCAGAGAATAAATGAAAGGGAGAGAGGTGAGTTCAGTTGTTTTCAGATAAATTTGAAGGGACCTATGGTAGGAAAGGATGTCTGTAATCTGAGATGTCTTTATACTAATGCACGAAGTATGGGTAAATAAACAGGAGGAACTTGAACTTCAAATATTGGAAAATAAGTATGATCTGATAGATATCACTGAAACTTGGTGGGATGAGTCCCATATATGGAGCACAGCAATTGGAGGATATACCTTGTTCAAATGGAACAGAATAATAAAAAAAAAGGAGGCAGGGTAGCACTATATGTCAAAAATGAATACGCTTGCACTGAAATTCAGAATTTTGAGAGTTGCCCTGTTGAAAGCATATGGATAAGGATAGAGCAGGGGGGAAAGAAGGGGATATTGTTGTGGAGGTATACTACAGACCTCCAAATCAACCGGAAGAACAAGATAATGCATTTGTACAACAGCTTGCTAAACTTTCACAGAGACAGGATGTTGTGGTTATGGGAGATTTCAACTATCCAGATATTTGCTGGAAATCTAACTCTGCTAGACATGGGGCATCCCACAGATTCTTGAATAGTCTTGCGGACAACTTCATCTCTCAGAAGTTGGAGGTGGGAACCAGAGGATCTGCTATCCTAGATTTAATTCTGACTAACAAGGAAGAACTGATTGATGAAGTTAATGTTGTGGGATCCTTGGGGAATAGTGACCATGTCAGCTTGGAATATGACATAGAGAAGGATGTGAAACCAGGACATAGTAGGACTCATATCATGGACTTCAGGAAAGCTGATTTCAAAAAACACAGAGAAATAATAGGTAGGATCCCATGGCTGGAAATGCTGAGGGGGAAATCTGCACAGGAAGGATGGGTGATGCTGAAAAATGAAGTGATAAGGCACAATCGCAAACTGTTCTGGTAAGAAAGAAAGGTGGGAGACGGGTAATGAAGCTGAGGTGGCTGAACAAGGAACTCTCTGAAGAGCTGAGACTAAAAAGGGAAATGTACAGAAAATGAAGGACAAGAGGCAGGCTTGAATCTGTAGGGATGGTGTCAGAAAGGCTAAAGTGCAGATGGAGCTGAGGCTTGCGAGGGATGCTAAAAATAACAAGAAAAAATTCTATGCCTATGTTCAGAGCAAAAAGAAGAACAGGGATGGGGTAAGCTCATTACTAGGGGAAGAAGGTCAAGCCTTAACAAGGGATGAAGACAAAGTGGAATTACTCAACTCTCACTTTGCGTCACTCTTTAACCGGAAGTCGAGCTGTATACAAACTGAAGAATGCTGGGCATATGAAAGAAGGAGGAACTGCCAGTCCAGAATAAGTAAGGAAATGGTTAGGGAGCATCTAGCTGCCTTAAATACTTTCATATCTCCAGGACTGCATCCCAGGGTGCTAAAAGGGTGCTAAAAGAAATGGCAGATGTTATTTCAGAGCCTCTGGCTCTAATCTTTGAGATGTCCTGGAGTACCGGTGTTGTGCCGGAAGACTGGAGATCAAAGAATGTTGTCCCGATCTTCAAGAAAGGAAAAAAGATGGACCCGGAAATTACAGGCCTGTCAGTTTGACATCAATACCTGGGAAAATTCTAGAGCAGATTATTAAATGCTCTGTCTGTGAGCACCTTGAACAGAATGAGTTAATTGGTTGTAGCCAGCATGGGTTTATCAAGAATAAGTCATGCCAGACCAACCTTATCTCCTCTTTTGACAGAGTTACTAAAATGGTTGACTCTGGCAATGCTGGGGATATAGTGTATCTAGATTTCAGTAAGGCATTTGACAAAGTTTCTCATGATATCCTTGAGGATAAGCTGGGTAAGTGTGGGCTAGATGGTGCAACCGTTGGATGGATTCATGGTTGGTTGAAAAATCGTATCCAACGAGTGCTTGTAAATGGCTCTGCATCTACGTGGAGAGAAGTCTCGAGTGGAGTGCTGCAGGGCTCGGTCCTGGGCCTGGTGTTGTTCAATGTTTTTACAAAAGATCTGGAGGAAGACATAGAGGGGATGCTTATCAAATTTGCAGATGACACAAAGCTGGGTGGGATTGCTAATTCTGAAGAAGACAGAGTCAGGATTCAAAATGATCTAGATAGGCTGGAACAGTGGGCTGAGACAAATAAAATGAATTTCAATAGAGATAAGTGCAAAGTCCTTCTCTTAGGTACAAAAATCAAAGGCACAGATATAGAATGGGAGGGACTTGGCTTGACAGCAGCACATGTGAAAGGGATCTAGGTGTTCTGGTTGATCACCAGCTAAACATGAGCCTGAAGTGTGATGTGGCTGTGAAGAAAGCTAATGCAATCTTAGGATGCATTAACAGAAGCATTGTGTCCAGATCACGGGAGGTGGTAGTTTCGCTCTATTCTGCTATGGTCAGGCCTCACCTGGAGTACTGTGTCCAGTTTTGAGCACCACATTTTAGGAAGGATGTTGACAAGCTTGAGCGTGTCCAAAAGAGGGCGACCAGGATGGTGAGAGGGTTGGAATCCAAGCCTTATGAGGAAAGGCTGAAAGAGTTGGGTATGTTTAGCCTGGGAAAGAGAAGGCTTAGAGGGGACATGATTGCAGTCTTCAAGTATTTGAAGGGCTGTCATGTAGAAGATGGAGCAGATCTATTCTCTCTTGCTCCAGATTGCAAGACTAGATCTAGTGGGTGGAAATTACAAGGGAGTTGTTACCGGCTAAATATCAGGAGAAACCTCCTAATTGTAAGAGTGGTTGAGCAGTGGAACAGCCTGCCTCAGGAGGAGGTGGATGCTCCTTCACTGGATGTTTTCAAGCGGAGACTGGACAACCATCTTTCAGGAATGTTGTAGGTATGTAGGTATATAGAGCTATCTTTCGGCTATGCTCCTGCAGAGTGCAGGGGGTTGGACTAGATGATCTGCAAGGTCCCTTCCAACTCTAACATTCTATGATTCTATTATTCTAACTGAACCAGGAAGAGGCCTAAGAGCCTAGGCCTCAGGCAGGAGGCCTAGTCAGTCTCTCCAACCCCCCCCAACCTATAAGCCCAGAGATGATGACACACAGACTAAAATGAGAGAAATTTTTAAAACCTGGCTTTAGCTGCAAAGTGCAACAAAACCACAAACCAGGACCAAACAGAACCAGGAAGAGGCCTAGACACCTCACCACCACCAGCCCCAGGCCCCAACCCACCAACCCACAGCAAAATGAGAAAAGTGGATTACTTCAGCCTTCTATTCTTTAGCAGGCAGGATCCATTCTGAAGTAGTCTCTCAGGGAGCAGGAAAGTCAGGCTCAGAGCACAGCTGAAGCAGAAGCCAGCCACACAATCTCCAACCAAAGTTCTTTCAGCAGCAGTGGAGTCAGCCAGAACCCCTGCTTTTATGCTCATGCACAGAAGAATTTCAAAAACAAACAAACTTCTGTGATTGGCTAAAGACCAGTGTATGACCTCCCTTATCTGAAATCCTATTGGCCAGTACTTCTTCCTTCTCCTGTCCTTGGGAAAGCAAGATAGATAGTTGGGCTTCAAGTTTGAAGCTAGCAGCAACAGCAGCCTTGGAAGCTGCAATGCCATTTGCAAATGCATTACAGTGATTGGCTGTATGTAAACTCCCTCTTCCCCCACGCAGAGTAAAGGGCAGGAAAAAGCCAGAAGTGATGGGAAACAGAAGATAAATACAGCCCTTTAAAGTTTAAAACCCTCAGCTGGTATTCGGCAATGCCGAACAAAAGCCGAATAGATTCGGGTTATATTTGGCATTCCCTACTCAATAGCCAAATCAGATTGGAAAATCTGATTTGGCTTAATAAAAACCCCAAAATACCGAAAAGGCATTATTCAGGTATTTATTCAGTTCTGTAAATGCTGAATGCACACCCATAGATATGACCTCTAGAAGAGGAAAAGGAGCAGGGAGGGCAAGATTATCTACAGCAGACATGTATGAGAGATCATCTAAACTTAAAAACCTGCAGTGCTGGACTACATAATGAAATAATCTGCTTTCTTGTCACATTGAACTATTGTTATTAGAATGAACTTAGACCAACAGGCTTGTTTCATGCAAGACTTGAACCAGAACATGACAGAAAAGTATCTCCTCCAAGGCACAGGATTCCCCTTAGAATCATTGCATCTATAATTTAAGGAAGACTTTTGTATGGTATAAGAACATTAACACTACCTTCAAAATTCCTATTCAGCACTGCAGTCATAAAAGAGGAACGCGTTTGAAAAAAAATCAACTTTAAAGGTTCAATAAGCACTATTCTTGACCCATCAATATTCACTCTCCCTCCTGGAAAGCATTTCTGTGCATCTCAGCGCTCAGCAGTTGTTTGAATTATGGAATACCTTCACAATGAAATGGATATATCAGAAGCAGTTATAGAGTATTTGTGCTGTGTTCTATATTTCATACACTAAGTGTATGTTGTATTGTATCCAAGGGGCAGGGTGGTATGGGGAGAGACATTTGTTAACTACTTGGGATTTTAATGCACCAGAATTATTTTTCAGTAAAACAGTTGGAAAGTTTTGACAATTCCAGGATAATAATTTTGCATCCATTAGGTTTTCTTCTCATTTAATTGGACATCATTCCTTTCCCTGTTGCACTGAGGATTATCACAGCTAGAGTGAGAGAGCTGACTTGTGTACACTTT
This sequence comes from Gekko gecko, assembly GCA_029375565.1. NCBI lineage: Eukaryota > Metazoa > Chordata > Lepidosauria > Squamata > Gekkonidae > Gekko > Gekko gecko. Next base: position 98,536,722 of record JAPDNY010000008.1, read on the forward strand.
GCACCTGGAACACTTCAATGTTGCATCAACTGCATAACTCCAATTACCTATTTGCTTCCATGCCCAGTTCAAGTCCTGGTCATTTACAACCTTTGGCTTCTGTACTTATTGAATCTCATCTCCCAATATACCCTCAAGCACCAGCTACGTTCTTCAGACAACCTTCTTCTCTGGCTATACAACAACAGTCAGGTCACAGACTTTTTCTGTGGTGGATTCAGTTCTTTGGAATGACCCAACAGTGTGAGTGAGTACAGCACTTTCACTTACTGTATTCAGGAGGCCATGTAAGACAATTTTATTCAAGAGAGCATTTGGTAGAGGGTAAACTGCTTTAGCAGTTTGGGCTTTGTTCTTCTTCGTTCTCCATGGGAGGTTTCCAAAGTCTGTGTGATTTCAAGTATGCGTGTTTAAAAATTTTGTTAATTGAACTGTTATGTTTTATGTCCTTGCCATTTGGCATTGCATTGTTGGCCACCTTGACTCTGAAGGAAGTAAGGCAGAATATAAATGTTTTAAATAAATAAGCAAGCAAGCTTTGGACAGTTTTGGGAATGCCACCTGATACTATGGTTTACAGAAACATCTCTAATACTGTTGTTTTCTTTGGGATCCATACCTATTGAGTTTTCACAAGGAAACTTTATTAGAGTAAAATTCCATGCTAGGTCTGTGATATCTTCAATTGCAGGGAAATCACATTGTCCTTGCTATCAAAGCAGAATATTTTGTTGCAAGGGGGAAAAAAATTCTTTCAGCTAGTACACCCCAACTGACTTTGGTGGCAAGCAGGACTTATTTCGAGCCAGAGCGGGCCGGAGCTCAGACCTGCCCCTCCCCCTCCCAGGTCACCCACCATCAGGCCTGACTTGACTGCCTGCTTCTCCAGCCCCCACAGGCTCCTGCCACAGCGGCCGTCTTCCCGCCACTTCTCCATCAGAGTACGACGGCCTTACGGACCCCAGTCTGCATCTTCCCCTCCTGCTTCCCCCACTCCACTGCTGCTGGCCTCTCTGCTGCTTTGCCCACCCCACACTCCACACCTCACCAGCTTCAGGCATGTCTGGCAATGGTGGGGGGGCAGTGGGATGCCAGCCTGACCCTACCTGATCGCTTTGTTTCAGCCCCTCCAGATGCTGCATGGCAGGAGCCCGGAGACTGCCTCAGCCTGCCTGCGGCCCCATCTGCCTTCATGCCTGTAGTGTGCCCCAATCCCTTTGTTTACTCTGATGGAGCTCTGTTGTTGGGACTTTCTTTGGGCTGCAGAGCTGCTGCACTTGTGACCCAGGTGAGTGGCCTTCACAGGGCTTCCAGTTGGATGATTCCAACTCAGCCCTGGGATTCTTGCTGAGAGGGGAAAGCTGCTGTGGCAGAGGCTGCAGTGGAATGCAGGGCGTTCTGATTCTAATATGAGTACGAGTCCAGGATGCCCCTGCTCTCCCAGTCGGTTCCCCGCATCTCCTTCATGCTCTCTATGTTTTAACTGCTGGACTGTGTTCTTGGATGCAAATTTCCTCTCCCTCCCTCCCTTTCCCAGTAATAGGAAGCAGGGAACTAAATTTGAGTCCAGTAGCACATAAAAAGAGCAAAACTTTTTTCCTAATTCATAAGGTTTCATGAGTCAAAGTTCACTGTGTCAGGAAACAGGGAAGTTATTTCCCACCTGATCTAATAGCCAAGAGAGCGGAGGTGGAGCCTCCTTGGGCAGAGGCGATATATCTTTAAATATTCAATACAAAGAACAAACAGGAGCTGAATGCTCTTGCTTTTGCACCCTACTACTGAGTTTCCCAGAGACATGTGGCTGGCAACTCTTGGGGCGGGGGAATAGTGGGTTATTTGGCCTGGGACAATTCTTATTTTCTTTACAACTGGTTCTATAGCATTACTGCTCTAGGTTTAGAAAGCTGCCTTTTGGAGATAAACTATTGTATAACTGAATTATAGCAGCTTGCTGTAATATACCTTTTATAGACTGGTATCTGAGGCTAACAATCTGGTGGCTATACTGCAGTTCAGTGAGATTTATTTCAAAGTAGGTGTCTAGAGAACTGTAACTGAAGAAATAATCACCCTCAAGAGCCTTACCCAGCAAGCCCTTATTTGAGACTTGGATTTGAGTTCTGATCTATGCCCAACACTTGCTATACTTTTATATTCATAAAGTTCTGGTCACCACACGTCAAAAGTTCTGGTCGCCACACCTCAAAAAGGATATTATAGCACTGGAAAAAGTCCAGAAAAGGGCAACTAGAATGATAAAAGGGTTGGAACACTTTCTCTGTGAAGAAAGGTTAAAGTGCTTGGGGCTCTTTATGGTGGCTGAGGGGTGACATGATCAAGGTTTATAAAATTATGCATGGGATAGAGCAGGGAGAGAAAGAAGTACTTTTCTCCCTTTCTCATGGATGGGCCATTGGCCTGATCCAACATTGGCTTCTCTTATGTTCTCTTATGTTCTAATATTATAATTTATAAGGTTGTTGGTTGCAATTGCTTGGCTTTAAGGTCAGGGCACATAAAAGGGAAGGCTTTTTTTGCATGCAATGGGCGATTGTTTTTGTGAGATCTGAGAGGGTCTAGAGTTTAAATGTTTTTTTAGGAGAAATTCATGGCTCACGATGATGACTAAATGGAGCTTCAACTTGTAGAAGCAATGTATCTCTCAGTGCTGTGTGCTGAGCTAGGGGAACTCAATGGGAAAGACACCATCAGCTTTTGTACTCTCCTGCAGAGTTTCCAGAGACATCTGACTGCCCACTCTTGAGAGCAGAGGACTGGATCTCACTGGAAAATCAGGGCAAAGGTGAAAGGGCTTGGATCTCTTAGATCGAAACCCTTTCTGCCTTGCCTTTCCTCTCCCCCCGCCTGCACGCCCAAGCCTGCGGGAGCTAAGGGCAAGGCTGAAAGGGGTTGGATCAGGGGGTGTAGAATATGCAAATAAGTTATCCAAATGAGCTTTGCTAATGAGCTCCTGCCCCTCTTTTTCTATGAAATGACCCCTAGTGGCAAGGAAACAGTTTCAAGCAAGTACATCCCATTACTGTTCTGGACCCTTCCATTTCAATGTATCTGAGAAAGTGTGTGTACATACGAAAGTTCATATCTTGAATAAAACTTTGTTGGTCTTAAAGGTGCCCCTGGACTCTAACTTTGTTCTGGACCCCTGTGTGAAATGTGTGAATTAAATGAATGGTCAGTATCTTATCTTTTTTGCCATCAAGTTGCAGTTGACATAGTAACCCTGTGGCATCCTCGCTTATAGAGGGAGACTGTTTTTATCTTTAAAACACTCTCTGTGTACCAAAACTTGGTAGATTTCTGCTGCCACTAGGAATTAAAAATTCCAAATCTCTCTCTTTTGGTAGAATGATCTATGGTCTGGGCATTTCAGAGGACTATGTGGCCCTGAGAAAAGACTATTCTGATTTCTGGGATAAATTTAAACAAAAAATGATTTATTTAATAAAGAACAAAATAGGTTTCTGGTTATTTTGAACTGTTGCTGATGAAAGGAACTTGTAAATATAACTGGCAAAGCTTGGTCTCACAAGCAGTCTCTCAAACTCCCAAAACACCACTCTGACAGGCATAGACACTCAGTCTAATCTCTCTCTCTCTCATCTATATAGCCACACAGGCTGAACTCTTTGTCATATTCACATAGAACAGACTCAAAACTCATATTCATGCAGACTAAACTGTTTGTTTTATTCACACAGAATAGACTCAAAAACTCCCACAGTCACACAGACTATGCTCTCTCTTCAAACTTTACACATCTCTCTCATGGACACCTCTCCTTCCACACTCTCAGTCATCATCCAATCACATCACACTTATCACCCTCTATCACTCTCCTTACAATACTGCAGTCTGCCATTGCCTGCTTTTGTGTAGCACCCTGGACTTTCTTTGTGGTCTCCCATCCAGATAATAACCAGGGCTGACCCTACTTAGAGGAGATTGAGCTAGCCTGGGAAGATCTTATTTAGCTCATTATCTTGTCTAGTTCAGTCTAAAGTGGAAGACACAATTGGGTTCACCAAAAACACAGCATTTTCATAACATGCAGATGCATGGAGGAAGAAAAGGGCAGAAATGGACAGCTTTCCTATCAGCTACTTGTTCAAAATGAGCATGCCAGAAATGATGCCAAAACCAGCATGAATATTCAACAGTCCATTATCTTGGGCTGATTGTGCGGTGCACATTACCAGTAACTGGTGCTGATAGATAGTTAGGATCAGCTCCAGAGCTCACATCACTCTAATCATTTCTGTTTACCATTTGCTAAAGGTTGCCAAATGATTATACAATAAATGTAATTGAACTGTATTTGTTTCATCAACAATAAACACTTGTGACAGCAGCCTTTAGATGTTCTAATGTCCCTGACATATTCTGCAGAACTTTCCCATAATCCTAATCACATAGTCCATCAGTCACAAGTATCTGCTCCCTAGGGCTGTCAGCAAAAATGCCAACCAAGGTGATATACTAGACTCAGTAAATTGCACAGAAGACAAGGCATGCCACTTCTACTATTTCAGCAATAGTTTTATTAATTTCATAAAATCCATTCATCTGGCCATATTTGAGAGCATCTGGCTTGCTGGATACTACATTAAATGGTTTCATGCAATTAAACTGTGGAAATCTCCCCCCCCACCTTCCAAAAAGCTTTACACAGAGATAAAACTGTAAACCTATTTAGATCAAGATTGGTAGCTATGTTAGTCTGTCTGTAGGAGTAGAAAAAAGCAAGAGTCCAGTAGGACCCTTAAGACTAACAACATTGGTGGCAGGCAAATCATAGTTATGCCGTACTTAGCAATGCCAACTTAGTATGTCAACTGGAGCTCTGCATATGCAGAAGAGTCGTGGCATGAAGCCCCATATGGCCACCAAATCCTTATTCTCTTACTATATATTTGACTATTATTATTTTGTATTCTCTCGTAATTTGAATAACATGCAACCTGGGTCTCTCAAACTTCTTTAGCTGCTTCACTATAAACAATGTCTTGAACATTTATTGATTTATTTAAGGCATTTTAATCTATCCTTCTCCTGAAAAGGATCTGCACAGATCAGGGGCAGGGTATATCTCATACAAAAGACACTACTAAAAAAAAAAGGCTACCCAATTTTGTAATGTGTCATTTGGACAACAATTATGGGTCTTTCCCCTCCTTGTACTCAAGAAATATTATCCAAGAGGTTCTAGAAACACTGAGTTATGGTACAAGTTGTTGCACTGCCCTGGTGCATCGGGTATTAAACAAAATTGGGTAATTTAATGCAATTAATTATTTTTTGTTTGTTTTGGCTTTTTAAAAATTGGCCTACTACCTAGGTACTAAACACAGGAGGTTGTCGCTGAATGTGTTGCATATAGTGCTGCATATGCTGCAGGATAGTATTAGCACTGGCATAGGAGAAGAGTAGTGTTTGATGATTCTCCATCCCACTCCATACTTTCACCATTTTGATCCCTGGGACAGAATTTCAACTGGCTTAGTGAGCTTCACTAGGAGGGGAAGCCAGGATCATTTAATTCTGAAACTGTTGGTTGTGGTACATAACAGCCGTCCCATTATTAGTAGATCTACTAGCAGTTGCAGAAGGATAATTTACAAATAAATATAAATTGTGCCACCACTAACAAATCCTAGCAGGAGAATATGCTGTTGCATCTAACAGTGCTATTAAATAGTGGGTTTAACACGGCAGAGGCAAAGGCAGAGTGATTTCAGCAAGCAGTAGTTTATTGCATCACAACAATGGGGCAACTGCCATAACTATATACACCTAAGCCACTCCCAGCCCCCATGCAATTCAAATGGCCTCCAGGATCCAAATTGGCTGGCTACCATCAGGGGCCAATCCGCAGGCAGGTTCCAGGATCCTGCCTGCCTTTGTTCTGGGGCTTCAAGCTCCAACTAGGTGGCCTACCCAGACAAGCCCAGACATGCCTCCCCACTCTCCATCTAGGTGGCCTGCAAGACAAGTCCAGGCATGCCTCCTTATGTCCAGACATAACAAGTGCCATGCCCCACATTTTTTGGAGAGGGGAAGTGATTACCATCCACTGACAAATAAGAAGGAAGCAATAAGATCCTCATTAGTGTAACTACAAAGTTAATTTCCAGTACACAACGGGCTGGTATAGGTAAAGAATGAGCACATTTTGCCAATGACACAACTATAAATTATATCTTAATAAAGTTTTATAGACCTACTGTTCTCTGAAGTGACTCCTTTTGAAGAAAAATAGAGGTGGTACAAAAAACCAGACCACGTAATGATTACTGAGATTACCAAATGTACAGCTTTCTATCTTCAGGCTGATGTGACATGCCTCTGTGATTTATATAATACGCTAATCTTGCTGGAGGGTAAAACCCAATTAGTCTTCAAAGCTTACAGTATATGCTTAACAACTTTTAAGTCATGCATTTCTACTCCCTTTTGGTGATAAATTCCATTGGTCAGAATGCTGACACTTCTTCAGACCATAAATCTCTCAGGAAAGGAAGGATAGAAAAGATGCTTAACCAGAAAATAATTTTATCAACCTCACCAAGATACGGAATAAAACAGGGGGGGACAGACAGTAGCACAAGACAGTGAGGCTGTACAAATTCAATGGCACCAATACAGCAGCAATGTATGTGTGGCAATCCAACAAACAAAATTCACTTTGCACACTCCAGTTGTCGTATTATGTTCTGCTAAATACGCCAATAAGGTTATTTTTAGTCCAAACTGTGTTCCTCTAGTTTGGCTGGTCCAGAGAAATCAACTCAAAAAGAAAATATAAGTGATGAGTTGGCCAAAAGGGGGCCAAAAGGTGCAGTGGGATAAATGGGATAGAGTTTTTGGGATATAAAGTGTAGGAGTCTCGAGCCTGGTGAGGATACTATTAGACTAGGGGAGGCCTGAATAAAAGAAAAGCCATTTTCTCTAAAAGTAGGCTTGAAAGAGGCAAGTACATTTTTCTGTTCTTATGACAACAATTCACTGGCAAGAAACAATAATACTGGCTGATCTCCCAGGATGAGGAGATCGCAGAAGACTGAAGTCCATGGCTTTTGCAAATAAACAACTCTGCGCTATGTAAACAGAATGAAATCACTGTCAAGGATAGTAATATATGTGGGGGGTTGAAAATGAAATAATGAGAATGATTTTTCTAACACACCATAATGATTTTTCTAATACACCTTAATGATCTTCCTAATACACCTTTCAAACACACCTTAAGATTTTAATAAGCACCCTGGGTAGATGGACAAAGTAAAAGGGTAAGAAGGATTCCATCTCAGCCATCATGATACCTTAATTACTTAGGGTTTTCTCTAACTTTAGAAGTCAGATTACTTAGGAGGTAAGGGCAGGTTAATAATTAGTGAGACTCACAAATATCGACTTGCCTGAGCTGCAGGAACCAGGTCAAGTGGAAAGAACTTTGCCACCTTAGATTTCAAATTTTTAAAAAGAGTTCCACAGGAAAACCCCTTTGTTCCCCAAAATGGAAATAAATAGAATAAAAATTCCTTTTCATAAGAAAACAATGGATTCAATTCCTATAAAAGCCTTCACGCCCAGACAGCTGATGTTGAAATTCGAGTAGCAAAGTGGAGACAAGGTCTGAGACGTATTTGAACATTGACAAAAGTGGAATGAACAAATACATGCAGGCCTCTCCCTGCCCATCTTCCTCTGTTTGTCTGAAATTTTCTTGTAATGCATTTTAAAGAGCCAGTTAGGTGTAGTGGTTAAGTGTGTGGACTCTAATCTGGGAGAACCGGGTTTGATTCCCCACTCCTCCACTTGCACCTGGCTGGATGACCTTGGGCAAGCCATAGTTCTGATAAGAGCTGTTCTTGAAAAAAGAGCAGTTTCTGTCAAGAGCTCCTTCATCCCCACCTACCTCACAGGGTGTCCGTTGTGGAGAGGGGAAGGGAAAGGAGTTTGTAAGCTGCTCTGAGACACCTTTGGGTAGTGAAGGACGGGGTATAACTCCAATTTCTTCTGTTCTTCTTCTTCTAAATGCTACACTTATATGTAATCTTGAAGCTATGCAATCATGAAGCTATGTGATCAAGAAGTTATGCCATCCTATGCCATACAAATGAATGCTATACATCTATACAGGACTGTATACTGTCCCAGGCCAGGTCTCCGTGACGAGGGGGACTGCTGGTGGGGGGAGCTGAGACCCACCCACAGCCCAGCTGGCAGAGCAACCCCAGAGGGCCGAGTGAAGCCTGGCAGGACAAGGAGCCCCCACTAACTGGAGCCTTACCTGGGGAGCACTGGGGACAGGCCTGGTGAGTGGCGACAGAACGGGGAGGTGGCCAGAAGGCGCGGCAACAACCCCCACCTCTCCAAAGGTGGATGGACACCACAGGAGGCAGGGAGGGCTGCTGTGGCCAGTGCAGAGCTGCAGAGCAATGGGGTGCACCTGACCGCTCCTGTGGTGGAGTCTCTGGCCACTGCCAGGAGAGCTGGGGGCAGCCAGGCCAGGAAGGGTCGGCCCAGCCCAGGCTGAAGCAGGCAGAGCCAGTGGCGGGCCCAGGGAATGACAGCATGCCAAAGCAGGCACTTCCAGGGGAGCTCAGGCCTGCAGCAGGGAGGCGGGGCCAGAGAAGGGCGGCTCAGCATCCCCAGATTTAGATGGGCCGGGGTCAAACCAGGAGCGGCAGAGACAGCCAGGGAGGAGGTGGCACTGGAAGAGGGGAAGGGGATAAAAGGAAGGAAGGAGGTGGCCAATGAGGAGGGCTGAGAAGACCCTGGAGAGCCACAGAGAGTGAGAGAGAAGGGCGAGCAGATGCACTACAGGAGATCAGCAGGGGCAGGAGGGTGGTGACGTAACCTCCTTTAAGCCCCAGGTGTGAGGACTTCCCTCCTTCCTAGCAACTCCCGTCCCCTCACGAACCCAACCCAGGCTGGAGCTCGTCAAAGAGGATGACCAATGGTGTCACTGGACTCAAAGTTTGTTCCACTGCTTCACACCAACACGGCTACCCACCTGGATCTGTCACAGAAGGTTTAATTCTAAGATGGATGCTGTCAGGAGATAAGTCAGGTCAGCAGTGCTGGGCCCAAGTAACAGTGGGTTCAGTAATGGTTCCAGCATAGGATGCCCTGACCCAGCAATGCTGAAGTGTTCTCAGCTGGGGAAACCCAAACAAGTCATACATGTTTTTCATGACTGTATGATGATTTTGCCAAAGTAGTCTGTCATCAAGTTGGTGACAATTCAAGAGTAGTTGTAAGAACCTGATTGGATTAGAAGAGTGAGCAGATGAGCCAAATGAAGGGTGTGATCACACAAGCCGTTTGGCCTGATGTAGCCACCCATCTCCTCTGGTTCAAATGGGCGCAGTCACACAGCCACATCTGTCAGGCATTCCCCAGGCATACTCACCCTGTCATAGGATGACTTGGAGCACAGTTAAAAAGGCACCACATCACAACTGGTGTTTTTGGTTCCTTGCACATTCATTGCACATGGCTGGATGTCTGAACCAGGACCGGCCCCAGATGTTTTTGCACAGTAGGCGAGGATACCTTCTGGCGCCCCTCCATGCTGTTTCTGAGAGCCACCACTATTTATTTCAGCAGCAATCTTGGCAGGAAAGGCGGAGCTGGCTCCCTCCCCTTTTCCTCCTCTCCCCCTCCTTCAAGCACTCCGGGCTGTCACCTGCGCTCTGCCTCTCTCCTCCTCCGGCAAGCTGCAGGCAGGGGTTCCAACATGCCGAGGCACCAACAGACCAGCCTAATTACAAAAGGTGGAGCAACTGCCAGTCGTTCCAATGGTACTACTCTGGATGGCTGTGGCTTGCACCGGTTGAGTCCCAGCAGGCATCTGCCCCCAGCAAAGCCCAGCCTTCATTCCTTAAAGTGAAAGCGTCCCAGTCCAAGAGCAACTGACCCCAAGTTTATACTTCAGGCTCCTGCAGAGCCCCGTTCTAACCTTCCCGGCCCGCAGAGAGGCTTCTGTCCTATTCAAAAGAGCTAGAGATTCTTTTCTGCCTTCTCCCCACCACAGCAGGGCAGGGACTGAGCAAGGACTCTGAGCAGCCACGCTGCACCCCAGCTCAGCCTATATAATGCCGCATCCAGTCAGTGGCCCCCACAGCTCCTCGGCTTGTGCTGTAATTACTTTCAAGCCTCCCGCAACTGACCAGTTGGAGCTTGTGGGTGGCTTCCCACATGCGCATGGTGGGCAGCTCCTGTGGCAACTACTGCTAACGGGCTGTGCTCCCACTCCCAAAGGAAGGGGGATCTCCATGGAGATTTCTTGCCCATGCCTGGTGTTGGCAGGGTGGCATCTGTCTCTCCCCTCCCCTGCTTCCATATAGGCAGGTTAGGCGATTGCCACCTTGAGGGAACCATACTGGCCTGCCGCCCCGCCCCCGCCAAAAGTGCGGCAGCTTGAGAGCAAGCAGGAAGGCATCCATTTCTTGTCCTGAGAGGCTCCCTCCCTCAATAGAGCTGTGTCCACACTCAAAAGGGAATCAGATTAAAAGTCCACCTTAGCTCTGTTCCAAAGCACGAAGTCAGAGGATCCCTGACATCTGGTACACAAATGTATACTGCCTTGGCCCATGGAGGCTCCAGCAAGTGACTCAGGCAACCAGGCAGTTCTGACTTTCAACAGGAGGGTGGCAGATAGTGTGGGGAGGGGTCCCTTGCAGCAGTAGCACTGATTCTCAGCACTGTAAGGCTTACCTATCTTGCAGAGGTAGCTGAAGTGGTAGGGGTTGCAGCACATAGAGGGCATGTTGGGCAGGAGGCCAAAGCTGTGGCACTCGCAGAGGGGCTTGAGCTTGGCCGGGTGCTGGAAGAGCTTGCTGAGTAAGAGTTGTGGTGGGGCACGAGGCGGGGCTCGATGGCTCAGGAGACCAGGATGCAGCTGCTGGGAAGGCCCCTGCAGGACTCAGTGGCTTCCAGGAGGCTGTCGAGGGAGCGCTCCTTGAGGTGCTTGAGCAGCGTGTAGGTGCCAGCCTTGAGCTCCTGCTCCAGCTCGACCAGGGGGGGAGGAGCAGGGCCAGCCCCAGATGTTTTTGCACCTACCCAGTCCAGCAGAAGGAGGGAAGGGCGGTCAGGGGAGAGAAAAGGGTGGCAGCAGCTAGGGTCAGGACGATGCAGGGCTTTTGGTGGGGGCGTGGGCGCTTTTGGCGGGGGGGAGTTTGGCACTCTAAGGGCCACCCTGCCCTAGGCAAATGCCTAATTCACCTAGTGAGTGAGCCAGCCCTGGTCTGAACATGGGGGGAGGGGGTCACACAGAACAGATTGGTGGTCTGAACTCACAGATCTGTTCCTGCTGCTAGGGTGAGGGTTTTTTGGAGTTTTTCTATATGTACATATGCACCCACCTGCATTTTAAAAATGACCAGGCACCAAGCTCCGTGGCTGGGGCACTGTAGTAATGTGGATGCTTGACCACAGGATGTCCACATGGGTAACCCACAGCAGGTTGTGCTGTCTGGATTATATGCCCTGCAGCATTTAAATCAGTACAATTAGAAGCTGCGCCATATCACGCCAAGCCACCAGTGTGACCACATCCAAAATATAAAATTCAAGAGGTGTCCAACAGGAACTCAGATAACCATCTGAAGGAGGACCTCTTGGATGTAAGGCCTTTTCCTACCAAGTCATCTTTGGCTACCTTTGAATATGCTTCACTACCCTGTCCTGGAGGATTGGTGAGATTGTTACCTGGGTTTTTCTTTTATTTTTGTTTGCTGGGATTGCTCTATGCTGCTTTATGCTGCTTCATGAAAAGCTACTGTTTCATTCTAGGTAGGATTAATTTACATTGACCTAAGATATATGCTCTCAGTATTTTTCTGTGTTGGTGTACGTTCTGGTCTGGAAAATCTGAATGTGATTAAAAGAGAGAAAATCCTTGTTAGAACTTATGTACTAATAAAATTCCATGCAAATATATGACCTATAACCTGGTGTCCAAGTTCTTTCTTTTCCTGAGAGTGTTAGTCCCAGCATAAGATTCAAAAGATCGCTCTCACAATACAGGTTTAGCCTGGAAACAATGCAGGTTAACAATACTATAGGGAAGGCCAGTGGGCTACAAGGTTAGTTGTCTGTCAGGATCAGAAGAGGAAGAAGAGTCTGGAGTGGAACTAATTCAGAGACAGGGGATCCTGTGACTTCAGCACTGAAAGAAGCTCAGAAGCCGAGCCACCTATAGAAATGGAGAACTTTATGTCTTTTTATGCATGTAGATTTACATGGCTGCAAATATGGAAGCACTACTATTGGTCAAATTTGGTGCAGAATTATTATTTGTAATGGCATTGGGCCAAGAATGCAGGATCTGGCTACTCACTGGTGGGATTTGGATGCCTCTGATTGGTGCAACTTTAGCATCCACTGGTGTGATGGTCAGGATCTGGGCTGTAATAGGACAGTTCAAACGTTCTTTTATAAGGGGCACCAAAGAAAAGTACATGGGTGATGTAATAGAGGCAGGGGGTGTGTCTGGCTGCAGGTGTTTGATTTAGAATGGGTGGCAGGCATTACTCATACATGCCAGGGGTCATTTCGTAGAAAAAGAGGTACAGGAGCTCATTAGCATAACTCATTAGCATAACTTATTTGCATATGCCACACCCCCTGACATCACCAGAAGTGTGTCAGAAGGCAACACCCACCGCTCAGGCTCCGTCCCAAAAATCTCCAGGTATTTCCCAATTCAGAGCTGGCAAGCCAGCTTTACACTTTGACCAAAGACACTTTAGGTTTCCTTTTTAAATCTATTAAAATCAATTGCTCTAGCCCCTAACATATATCATTAAAACAAATTAAAAACAGAGTTAAAATACATACAAAGGTGTAAAAATAGCAATTAAAATGTTGGCCAGGAAGGAGGGATCACTGAGGAAATGGCAAACAAAACAAAAAAGTCTTCACTCCTTGGCAGAAGACGGGAACAGAAGGGGGCAGATGAATTTCCCTGGGAAGAGCTTTCCAAATCTTTGGTGCCAGGACAGAGAAGGCCCACTCAGTTCTTACTTCCCATCACACAATCCACACATGGGAGAGGCCATGCCACTGAAGACAGCAAACCTGGTCTCTCCAATATATGAGTCCCAGCAGAGAAGCCAACATAATTTTGCACAAGAAAAGAGTGCTTCTGGGAGTGAGCAAAGCGCTTTTCTGTCAAGGTGAGTAGCTGGCCTTTTGCATCTAGCAAGAAGGAGGAAAACTTTCTGCTCAGATTTGAGGACTGATGTGCGGGTGATGGGAGTGGGGGGGGCGTTCCCCCAAAAAATGGAAGATGGGGTTGCCAACCCAAGTTTGGGAAATCCCTGGAGACTTGGTGGCAAAGCTGGGGGAAGGTGGAGTTTGGAGAAGGGAGGGAGCTCATGAAAGTTATGATTCCATACAGTCCATTCTCCAAAGCTACTGTGTTTTCTAGAGGACCTTTAGCCTGAAGAACACTTGTCATTCCAGAACTCCAGGCCCCACCTGGAAGCTGGCAATCCTAGCTCTGGGGGGTGTAAAGTTGGGAAGGCTCTTTTCCTGGTAGGGGAAGAAGTTGCTAAGTTAGTACTGAATTTCCATGAAGCTGCGGGAAGACATTCTCCAAAATGAATGGGACTGAGGGGGGGGGGCAGAATAGACCTTGTCACTGCCTGTGCACCTTCACTCTGATGTAAATCCCACTGCGTGGAACAGCTTTCCTCACAGGTGAGAGTGCCCTAAGCCTGTCCCCATTGGGCCAAGAGCCACAGGAGAGGTGATAACAGCTGCTTTGCTCAGTGGTTCCACTCTTGGGCCAAAGGTACCCAGTAGCTGAGGACTAGGGTTGCCAGGACTGACTTGGGAAGTATGCCAGAGTTCCCTGTGCTGTGTATAGACAGGAGGGAAGGGCAGAGCAAAACACTATAAGAGAGTGGGAACAAGTGCTGCTGCTGCTGCTTCTGACAGGATTTGCATGCCCAAAATATATGTATGTGTCTAATTCACTCACGTCTCTCTCACTCTCCCCCATGCTGCCATGTCTAGTGATGGCTATAAATTTACTGACCCCAAAATTACAAAATAGCTAGCAAACTAGGCTGGGTGTTATTATTAAAGAAGCAAAGGTGGGCATTTTTCAGAAATGTATCTTACATAACAGTAATTTTGGAATTAAAACAAACTTTCTTCATCATTCATGAGATTGTACGTGTGGGATGAGGGAATGTTGTTTCAGTGTATATGTGTGGAGGCATGTTATAATTTATTTATTGATTAGTTTGATTTATACCTCGCCCTCCCCTCCCAAGGCAGGCTCAGGGCGGCTTACATAAAAATGCATATATAAGTTTGTAGTGGTTATAAAAAAATAATTCTTGAGCCTTGCCTTCAGAGGAACTGATCTCAGCAGTCTGAAGATCAGTGGTAATTCCAGAACTACAATCCCCACCTGGAGGTTGGCAACCCTAACCCTTGGCCACTCCCTACCTCAGCCCAACTTACCTCATAACGTTGTTGACTAAGACTCAAACACATTGCTGAGCTGAGGGGGAGAAATGAGGGTATGCACCCCACCAAGTTTTTAAAGTTAAGACAAATCTCAGAATGTTCCAGCCATCCAGCCAGGCCATACCAAAACTGAGCTGAATATCGGGCTGCCCACGAAGTAAAAGGAGAAAAGCAATAAAACTAAACTAAATAGCAGTCTTCACAAGACCAAGAACACACAGCTGGGATACTGCTGAGCCCAGCTGAGAAGCACATTAAATAAACACTCAATCACTCAGGCTGTATTTGCAGAGCAACACAGAGTCAGGAGATGACTCCTTGCCTGACCAGCCACGCTCACTCTGCTCCTTCTGGAAAAGAGGCTCTTTTTCTTAAATGGTCTCAATAAGTATTCTACCACAAAGGTCTGCAGAAGTTGCTGCTGACAGGCTGTGTGTGAATGCCAGGCAGTTTATCAGTTAATGCATCTTTCAAAATCTCGTCAAGAATGCCTCTCACCTTTCTCTTCTGTAGTGAGGGCACAGGGAAGTTTGCAGTGAGGAGAAATATCTCTGCCTCCATTTGTCCATGCTTGGAATTGGTCCTAATTCACAGTGAACAGGCTCAGTTCTCCCCTCCCCAGTAAAATTCCACCCTCTCCTTTTTGCTTTGGGAGGAGACGGGGGGGCTGCATGCACACACTCCTGTCTTTGCTGCTGCTTCTTTGGAGGCGGAAGGGTGACAAGACAATGGCCCAATGCCAGATTCAGTTTACAGCCCTGCGTTATTCTCCCCATTGTCATTTTCAATGCACAGCCTTTCTAATAGGACAGCAAATGAACGGCTTCTTGAAATCCAGCTGGGATGTCCCACCTGCCTATGACCAGAGGAATTGCACATCTGGAGGTTTAACACTATGGGAGGGAAAGTTTCCCAGTTCCTAGAAGGGCCTCTCCTTCGGTCAATCCCCCCTTCCAATGCTTGCTCTGTCCCCGTGAATAAACTCTCTGCTGGGGTTTAGGAATGCACTTTCTCAGAATGTGAGATTTCCTCCTCCCTCCTGCTGACTGCTTCTGCCTTTTCCAACCTGGCTGTCTAGCGTGAGCCCTGTGGAGGGGGGCAGAGGAGCCAGCGTGGGTGGCAAGAAAGGGTGCATGGCCTGGGGGTGCCGCTGCTGGCTGGCTGGCTGGCTGGAGGGACAGGCTGGGAGGCAGTGTGGAGGCTGCAGCTGGAATCATCTCTCCCCCCCTGTGGTCTGGGGAAGGGCCTGAATCTGCGCCCCTGCCTCAGTGCAGCAACCCCTGCCTCCCTGCTGGTGGACCCAAGCAGCAGCTTTTCAAATATGCTCCTTCCCCCGGAGCTAGGATCTGCTCCCCACCATAGAATACAATGGGCAGCAGCATGATTCCAGCCTGCTACCCTCGTCAGCCCGCTGAGGGTGGGGCTTGCTGCCATCGACATTTTTCTTGTTCCTGGGCTGCCGGAGCACTGCTCCGGGCCTCTCTGGCCCCAAATAACCCATGTATATGCCAATAATGGCCAGGAATGGGCTGAAGGCCCTTACTAGGCTTGTGTATTTTGAGCCCTACTAGATGGGGAGGGGGATATCAAGCCTCATTGGCTCACAGCAGCAACATGGAATTATTTCCATACACTGTCAATGTGTAATGCTGCAGTGTGTATATATTAATATTTCAACAGTGAGGTGAAGACTGATTGCAGATGTGTTCCCTACTCAACTGTCATCCTTTCTCCTAGCTAGGAGCTAATCAGGACACAAAGACCAAAATGATGGTTCCCGCACACTGCTTAGTTATACTGTTGTACCATAGGGATGGCTATCACAAAGCCAGCAGCCCATCTGACATCCCATAAGGAAAAAGGGTGCTGTTGATTTGCTGGGACATACAAACTGATTTAATACAGAACCAAGAAATCTAACCAAGGTATAACCCAGTGGCCTAAGGCATTATGCAAAGTTTAAGTTCAGAAAATAGATTTAAAAAATAAAAAACAGGCTGCTAATGGCAAATCAGTGAAGGTGACTAATTGAATGCTGCTGGTCACACTAGCAAGCTAGCCTTCACTTACTCCCCACTGAAGATTCTATGGGAAATTGATTACAGATCACATAGCACATTTTTAGAACTGCTGGGAAATTAGAGGGAATGTTGAAAATACAGTGACTAGCACAGAAATGACAAAATGTTATGCACCATTATATCTTATTCTACATAACTACATTCAGAACTTGCCAACATCATAATAAGCCTTTATCTCTTCACATTCAGCTCAAAAAATAGCTAAGGCTCACAGACAATCAGGCCTCCCTCTATAACAAATCTGGAAGGAAGATGAGGCAAAAGAAGTAGAATGCTGGAGGCCACTGTAAACAGTAAGGTGAACTCCTGGTACTGAGATAGGTTTCAATTGTTGTATTAAGAAATGACATTTAGGTGGTATATTCTGGATTGTGAAGTTTCTGGTGATTTTTCAAATCAGCACTGAGTTATTGAGGTTTGATGTGACCAACAGTGCATTCCTATGCAGAGATACTTCTGTCTAAGCCCATTAAAATCAGTGAACACAGACTGGTGTAATGCTGTTTAGGATGACAGTGTAAGTTATGAATAACTGTGGGCAAGTTAGAAGCAACCAAAGAAGTCACATCCTCGGGGAACAGAGGAACCATGGAGATCAAGAAAGAGAATTAAATTTTCAGTTCTATATAGACCCCATTAATTTATTTTTCATTGGCTGCAATCACACGCAGTAGTTACCTCGGAAGTCCGATGAGTGGCAGGCGGATTTTACAGGCACGTTCACACTGGCACATCTGGCCAGCGTCCTGCACCCATCAGAGACCCGTAGGAGGCAGGCAAAGAAGCGCAGTTAAAAACCACTAGGGAAACTGCAGTATCAAGCAACTCTGCGATGGCCGAAGACGGAGTTCCTGGGGAGATCGCCCCAGCGCACTCCGGTGACGTCACTGAGCCTTTGAGGAAGCAGGCTGGCGTCACTGAGCCCTCGAGGGAGCAGGCTGCAAGGTAAATCCTCCGCTTCACCCTCCGTTGCGTGGGATCACGCAGCGGTGGGTCAAATTACTGCGCTACAGATAGCCTCCCTCCCCCCGCGCGTTATCTGGCACGTCTGACCGGGGCCATTGTTTGTCAAGTTCATTTGCTTATATAATTCAGAAGGATTAAGATGAAGGTGAGTTTAGTTCCAACTGAGATTATATAAGAATCTTCAGACTTCTAGCTTTCCCCTTTTTAAAAAACAGCAACATGGCTTCCCTGACTGAAGGGATAAATTTGAACACAGCAAAACTGTCCAGTGTGACCTTTCAAACAAGTTAGTTGTTCCAAATTTTAATAAATAGAGCCAACTGTGCAGCAAATTTCTCTGCATAATTCTAGCGTACTGTTCATTTTGCTAATGTGCTCAGCATTAGATTTTGAAGAATTTAAACAAAAGGCAAGAACTCAATGGCAAGAAGAAGATGATAAACTGAAGGGGTTTGCTTAACTGAATGGACAACAAGGATGTGATTCTAACCCATATGGGAATACTGTAGTAAATGCAAGAGAATTAACATAGTTTATTCTTACCGGAAACCTGCCGACTCTAAAGCTTCTATAATGAGTAAGAAGCATTCTGGCATAAATATACTCTCTCTGCATTTGTTAAATATGGTGGTTCAGGAATGGCTATGATCAAAATGCTCACTTATTCTATAATAGTGACAGCTCAAGAAATGCTAGGTTTAAAGGATTCAGCCAAGGTTAACTTTAACATGCTATAATTGTGGCCTTCTTTTTTTTGTATCACTATCCTGTTCTTCTTATTCATGCATGACAATTAGTTTTAATCTTCCAACCTAATCATGCACTCATTTATAATAGTTTATTGTCTGACTATGCAGCTAAACTCCAGAAACAATACCAAAAATGAACACCCAACTTTTTATGTCCACTCAGCAGTTTATAATCTGGCATTATCCTTCTATTGTGTTCTAATGTGTTTGATGTACTTTATGATACATCATTAAGACCCAGCACATCTTTTTGATGTTTAGCTTCCCTGTCCTGGCAAGAAAGGCTCTATGGATTGTAAAGTTTATACATGTTTATGTAGGGTTACAATATTTCGAAAAACAAAAAGGAGCCATATTTCCCAACTGCAAACAAGTGATCACTACGACAAATCTTATTTTAAATACCCCTACAATTTAAGCTGTAGTAATTGCTACTAAGAGGACATTTTCATCAGTTTTTTTAACAAGAGCCCAAAAGAGGATGAACACCAAAAAAAGAGGACATGTCCTCTAAAAAAGACATCTGAGCAGTCCTAGTTTATGAGTAGATGATAACTTTTAGAGAGGGCAAGCATTATGATTATGCTATGCATGTAGTTCCACATTCTAGGGTGGAAGGACTAAACCCGGAACATGATGTAAAATATGGTGAAGGAATTTTATGCTCTTATAACTCCCTGGTTTCTCCATAGATTGCTATGAAACAATCACATATGTGTCCATCTGTAACACACTGGGTGCGTTCAGACAGCGTGCAGGAGCGCTTTAAAATGCTCCGGTCCGATGTGCTTTTTTTTTTTTAACCTGGAGAATCGCAATCACACTAACCTCTTCGTTCCGGGCTCCCCGCCGTCCTCATGCAGGTGGAGTTTTTTTCCCTCTCGTTTGAGCATGCGCAAAGGCAGCCCTCTCCAGAACTAAAAGTTTGGCTCGTGCGCAGAACAGCAATTTCAACACGTCCCTTTAAAGTTTAAATGAAGACTTCTCTTTAAATTTTCACCCCGAAACTGGCCTCCCCGAGATCCCGGACTTGTCTAAATGCCTAAACTAGGCACCATTGAAGCTTTTCTTAACTTAGGTGCGGAGCGCCGCTCAAGCGCACACCGCTAAGGCATTTTTTAAAAATGGCGGACTAAAACTGGAAGCCGGAGGCAGCTTCCCAGAGGGGAGGGGGGGTTGAAGCACCCAGAAGTGGCTCAATGAGCGATCAGACATCAGGAAAGTGCGCCTTGAATCGGAGAATCAGGAAAACACCACTTGGTAAGTGGTGTCAAAATACTCCGTTTCAAAGGACGTTTGCTCTGGAAAGTGACAGCTGGGGACGGTGCGCAGATGTTGGGCGTGTGAACGCGCATGTAAAAGCTGTTTCTGAGGCGTGCCGAAAGCGGCTCAAATGGCACATCTGAACACACTCACTATCATGTTTCTTTCAGGAACAGTATAGGCTCTATGCACTGGTGCCGTCTGACTTATGGAAAGCCTATGTAACAACACATCAAAATTCATTAAGAACACCTTCAGAAAGTATCAATAAAAACAGAATGGCTTTGCTCTAACAATTGCATAAAGGAGAAAGTTTCAGCAGGCTATGCAGAGGTGAAAAAAACTTGTATCTGCTGTAATTCTATCCCTACCAAAACACACAGACACACACACAAAAAAAAACATATAAAGGAGTCTTGTCCTCCTTTGTTTCTGGTCACCCAAAATATAGGCAGCATTCTGCTCATGTGTGATGAGCAGATACCCTAACCTAGACTATTCTTATCCATGTGTTTATCCCTGGAAAACTGGGCTAGAACATGAACGTCAAGCAACAAAGCACCAAGCAACTAAAGCTTTTGCATAAGCTTGATATTCATTGTGGCATTTTCTGAAAGCCACACTGCCTAAAGGATCATTTTATTTCATTTCTGGACATAGGATTGCCACTCTTCTGTCAACAACTTAATGGCCTGATCTGTTCAATCTCTTTAACTGAAGTATGTCCTCTTTCGTGAAAGAAAGGTATGCAAAAATCTGTAGGTAAGATTTTTCATGATATGTGCCAGGTCCCAGGCCACAGCTGTCATACCACAGGGGCTTCATCTTGCTAAAGTGCTTTTCCTTGACCTCCTCTCCCCTAGCTATACTCTTTTTTGAGCTGGCTGGTCTGTCCTCAGCCTCCTCCTCCTTCCAGCCTTTTGAAGGCCTTAGGCAGTCCTGGGGCATGGTGGTGGCCTCCCTCTGCTCAGAAGCCCATGAAAGACCAATGGTGCTTTCTGAGCAGTCTCTCTGCTGCCAGTGCCCTTCCAGGGTGGAGCTTC
Organism: Gekko gecko; assembly: GCA_029375565.1. Classification (NCBI taxonomy): domain Eukaryota; kingdom Metazoa; phylum Chordata; class Lepidosauria; order Squamata; family Gekkonidae; genus Gekko; species Gekko gecko. The sequence goes on from JAPDNY010000008.1 coordinate 98,557,338, forward strand.
TCAACAGGTTTTTTTTTTTCAGACAGCTGGCTGTCAAAGAGCCAGCTGTCAGTGACTGACTCTTAAAGGGCCAGCCAACCTTGATCCTCTAGCCAGGGTGTGAACCTTTACAGGGTTCATCTGTGGTTCCACTGGGCCTGGTGAATGCTGGGCTTGACAACATAGGGAGCCTGGAAGAAAAGAGGGTCTGGTGTTATCCATGCTGCCTGTCCAACAATATGGAGAGAAAACATCATTACTTTGTTAATCTCTGTCCACTGAGAAGGTAATAAAAACATGGGAAAACCCATCTGAAATTGAAATGGCTGACTTACATTTTAGCCAGCTAGACTGGAATCCAGTAGAACCCTAGAGACTGAGACCAAAAAGATTTTCAGGGTATGAGCTTTCAGGATTCAAAGCTGTTTTACTGCAAACCAACACAGCTACCCTCTGAAACTATCTATTTTTAGTCAAGTTCTTTTGTCTCTCTCTTTCCTCCAAAAACCCACACTCAGTCTCAAATATCACTCCGAGCTGTGTTGTTACCCATTCTTTTATGCCCTCACATCACTTGTAACTCTCTGGGTTTTGTTTAATAGGACATTTTCAAGACTCAAACAAGCTTAGTTTCCTGTAGTATACAGTGAGGGGTTTGCCTCAATGTTTGTTAGTTTTTCTGTACTCATCTATAGATAATGCTGTTTTGTCTAAATGCTGATCTGAACCAAGTTTGTATAACATAGATACATTGCTTAACATTACATCCAGCTTGGTACATTATATTACAGATAATGATCTACCATCACAGTCTTATGAACATGAAAGGGTGGTTTTTCCATTATTGTCTGCAATCACTTTGGAAATGCTTACAGACAGAAAACGTTGGGGAATTGCTGGATCTGTAACAGAATAAGAGGAACAGAAGGCAGTTTGCCATGACTAATGATATCCTCTAAGTGCTCACTAAAGCAGAGAAATGCACATCTCATATAATGAAACAAAATTAAATTAATACATTATAAAAAAGCATGGGTAAAAGCCAATCCCAGGATTCCAGTTCTGGTCTAATGGGGTACTAAATAAAATACATTCCAATGGCCACCAAACCATCCAGATGATGAATTTAATAAAAGGTTGTAAAATATAGCAGGGAATCAGACAATATCAATCCAGCACTTCAGAAATCCATGCTTCTTCATAAACTGGATACTATTGCTATTCTCATAATGACGATGAAGATTAAACAATCAAAGTGGTACTTAACAAGAACCTAAATTATTTATCTAACAAGGGTACTGTGTAAAGTCCCTTGACATTATTTTAAGAGTTTATTCAAAGATTAAATAGGATGAGGAAGAAAGTGCTTGAAACAGAATTCTTAAAAGATGAATAAAACTAACATTAGCTTGACACTTTCAAAGCAGTATCATCCAGCATTAAAAATACCCTTTGCAATGGTTTTACTTTCTTGCATCTACCAGCTCCCCGCTGTTCGTCCAGAATAGGCACAGTTAACCTAAGTTTCTGTTTAGGTTTCCCCCCATCCAATCTGCAGTGTAAAGTGTCTGTTCTAAAGTGTCTGTATAGATCCCCTGTAGTTCCTTTCTTTTATTCCCACTGAGGTGTTTTCTGCCCTGAAGATGCTTTCCATTTCGGGATACATTTTTTTTTTTTTACTATCAAAGCCAATTTTCATTCTCCCCATACAAATAGTTGCTATTCCTTGCCATATGAGTGGCTGCCAGGAGTATTCTTGGCTTTGCGGGCTCAGATTAAAGGTAGCTATATTTTGAGGGCATAGGTTTATGAGAGTTTGGAAGTAAAGTCATCTGTGTTTTTTGCTGCTTCCTTATCAGCCCTCCAGAACATCAAAGAAGAAGGTATTTTTTTAAATAAATACAGATTTTAACTGGCTAGCACCAGGCCCTCTTACAGGTCCAGAGAGGCCCTGGACACGTTTTTGAGGACCCTGACCATAATACCAATAAGCTAAGGGAGTGTGTCACTTTTTGATCTGATAGCATAAAAACAAGTTGTGAAACTTTTGAAATGCTGAAGAATTACCAAGTGTCTAAATCTGAAAACAAAAAAAACCATGAGCTTGAGGCCCAAATGGCCCTTTTCGGTCCCCCTGTAATTGGCCCTTAGGTATGATTGCCAGATCCAGGTTGGGAAATTCCTGGAGATTTGGGAGCTGAGCCTGGGGAAAGTGGAGTTTGGGAGGGGAGGATCCTCAGTGGTGTGTAATGTCACAGAAATTATCCTTCAAAGCATTTTTCTCCAGAGAACCTGATCTCTTTAATCTGGAGGTCCGTTGTAATTCTAGGAGACTAGCAAGCAAGAGAGTCTGGGGTGTGTGAACAATCTTTTCAGCATTACACAGACATGCAGTGTCAATTCTGGAGCAAAACTGAAAGTGATATCATTGTGTTGCAGTGACATTCTACAGTTTGATCCAGAAACGGTGTCATGCGATGCCCAAGAGCCTCTCCCATCCCCCCCCCCGATGGTCCATCAAGTGATAGTGGAAGATTCAGAATGTTGTCCTGATTTAAATGGAACACCAGTGAGTCAAAAATAACTTTGCCATGGGACATCGTTCTTGCCCAGTGGCGAGGGGCCGTGGCTCAGTGGTAGAGCATCTGCTTGACATGTGGAAGGTCCCAAATTCAATCCCTTTCATCTCCAGTAGGGGATGTGAAGGACCCCTACCTGAGGCCCTGGAGAGCGGCTGCCTGTCTGAGTATACAGTACTGACTTTGATGGATCGATGGTCTCATTCAGTATAAGGAAGCTTTATGTGTTCAATGTGTTCATTTAAATTGGAATGTCATGTTGCCAGTAAGAGGGTGATTTTTGCTAATTCCCTACTTCAATTGCAAATCCCAACGTTGTCTGTATATGAGGATCCCATGAACCCTAGGAGCAGAATTTCAGGGACTCATGAGCTGTACTGGGAGTAAGGGAAGGCTGAAATCCAGTTTCACAATCTTCACTTCTCTCGTTGTACTTTGGATGTAGCTCAGAAAAACAAAACCTTTGAGTATCTTGATTCAATGTTTAAAAGAGCACTTGCTTTCTTCTCTGAGGTGATTTTTGTAATTACTAGATTATTGCACCACAAAGCTCATTCAAAAATGGGAAAAATACAGGGAAAGATGTTTTCAGGTCTCCCCACAATAGACCACAGCAATATAGCTACCCAGATACACAAGACTGCTGTAATTGGACATACGTTAGTTGTCGATGTGCTGCTACTAAAATATTTATAGAGGAACATTAAAAATGTTATAGACATATTATAGCCTCATAAATTAGCAGCATGGCTAGAGTGAAAGAATATTGCTACAAGATTTCCTAGTCACGCTTTGCAGCAGAGATACCAAAACCTCAGCAGTTTTACTGCTATTACATATAGATTTTGATAATAGGCATAAGTTGCCACACTAACCTCACCACTACTACACACATTTTATATCCAGTACACCAGAATACATGCAACTTTTCTCCCTTATTGATAGAAGATATAAGCAGGGTTTTCTTTAGCCTTTGTGTTTCATTAAGCAGCCTGATCACATCCTATATTCTGTGGTTTTAGCAAAGCATAGGATCTTGTACTATGCCCTCAGTATGATGAGTTGCTCAGGTGTGATTTTAGCAGTAGTGGGGCTTTCAAAGGAATCTGCAGGAATCACAAGTGTCCAACATTCACCCCTCAGCCCTTAAACTGCTTTAGTGGCTGTATTCTGAAAAGTCTCATTTGCTTTATTACTCCTAAGTGATGCTAATGGCTGCCAATCATTTTGAATCTTCATCATTTTAGCACATGCACAGTTTTGCAACACTCTGATTCAAACCTGTTTGACATTTGTTCAAGGATGTTCAACATTAACCAAACAGGCCAGGTGATCTGCTCACATCTGTTCCACACCTTCAAATGCGGGAAGTTCAACGGTCAAACGTATTTGTGGTGAAATCTGCAGCATCCTTAAAAATACTGTGCTGCATTCTACTCCTCTTTAATACCAGTTTAACTAGAGGATTTTTTTTCACATTAATTCCATCACTGAAATTATGCAATTTGTCACTGCTTTCAAGTTCATTCTGTAATTTTGCATTTCTTTGATACCCGTGCACATATGCACTGTATAGGAAAAGACTTTCCTGAACTATTCCTTTCAGGGCCAAATGGCCTAGCTGCTAACATGTCCATGTGACTTTTGTCACCTGGGCAGATGGCATGCCAGATGACAAGCTTGATATCCATATACAAGACACTTTGACACCTTTGCTGGGAAGAGCAGACATTCAGGCTTCTTCCCAAGCTTGGGACACAGCTGTTCCAAGGCATTAACACATCAAAGCTCCTCTGACATGGCTTCAGTCATGTAGACCCAGAGATTTGGGCACACCCCTTCACCCTCTCATAATTGAGTAAATGGCCATATTCAATTATGACAGGAAAGTGAAGGAATTGTGATCACCCTATGGGAAGAGGGGAGAAGTTTTCTTGGAAAGAGAGCTCCTTTCTGGGAGAGAGTTCCCCTTTGGATTGTATACCTGCAACATGGAATTTTACTGCTAGGCAGCCAAGCTGGTCTTGGTGGCCATCTTCCATCATGTGGTTCATCCTTAAGATTCCCTGGTGAAACCTGGATTATTTGCACATTGAATCATCTGATACATCTGGAAGCTGGTAACTATGAATACCTCTATGTATAGCTATAGATATTATTTGTTTTCCTACCTTTGCCCATCTTATGATATATGCATGCTTATACACTGGATAAAGATAATATCTAATCAATATTATCTGAGTCTGTTTCCTATGTTGCAACTTGACTCTAAGCCTAGATCCTGTGCTTAAGCTGTTCGCCTAGAAGGCTACTACTGTGTGTTAAGTACTTGTCTGCAGCTCTGGCACAGAGCTGATAAGTTATTAATTCCCAGAGACTAGACAGAAGTGGGGACCTCTGCTCCTGTCTGAGTTGGGAACCTTCTTTGCAAGAGGTCCTGGTGGCAGACTACTGATACCCTAGAGAGAGTACAAACATACTCTTGGGCTTGTTTAAGTATTCCGGAAGCTAGTGGGATCGTGCCTCTTATCCCTGGACTGGGGTGAGAGCGCAAATCCTGTACATGCAGACAGGTTGCGGGATTTTGGTCTCTCTCACTCCTGGATGGGGTAAAGGAGAAGAAAAAAACCTGTACATGCACACTGATGAAACACTGTGGGCGTGGGAAAGCAACATTAGCATCTTCATAGTGTTATATGTGTTCAAATTCTCCAAGCAGTGGGAAGTTCTAAAAGCCAAGACTTATTCAGGTTGGTTCCATTTGGAGAGATAACCTTGGATACTTATGGTAACTTTGTAGTATCTGGGCTATTTACTGAGACAGACGCACTCCTATGTCCACATCAGATCCTCTGAGAGATCCTACACTGCCCAGGTGCTTCCATCCACTGTTGGTCTTCTGTCAGTATCTAAAATAGAATCATAGAATCACATAGTTGGAAGGGGCCATACATGCAGGATCAGCCTAGAGCATCCCTGACAATTGTTTGTCCAGCCACTGCTTAAAGACTGCCAGTGAGGGGGAGCTCACCACCTCCCTAGCAGTTGATTCCACTGGTCCACAACTCTTACTGTAAAAAAAGTTTTTTCCTAATATTCAGCTGGTATCTTCCAGCCCTTAATTTAAACCCATTATTGCAAGTCCTTTCCTCTGCTGCCAACAGGAACAGCTCCCTGCCTTCCTCTAAGTGACAGCCCTTCAAATACTTAAAGAGAGTGATCATGTCCCCCCTCAACCTCCTCACCTCCAGACTAAACATTCCCAAGTCCCTCAGCCTTGTCTCATAGGGCTTGGTCTCCAGGCCCCTGATCATCCTCTTCACTCTTCTCTGTACCTGCTCCATTCTGTCTGGATCCTTTTTGAAGTGAGGCCTCCAGATCTGCACACAACACTCCAGGTGAAGCTCAACCAATGCAGTGTATAGTGGGACTATGACATCTTGTGATTTGGCTATTATGCCTCTGTTGATACACCCCAAGATCACATTAGCCTTTTTTGTTGCCGCATTACACTGGCTGCTCATATTTAATTTATGGTCCACCCATATCCCAAGATCTTTTCACACACACTGCTACTCAGAAGTCCCCCATCTAGTACATGTGTTCCTCATTTTTGTTACCCAGATGTAGAACACAGCACTCATCCTTGTTAAATTGCATCTTGTTCACATCCGCCCAATTTTCCAGTGTGTTCAATTCTCGTTGAATTCTATCTCTATCTTCTGGTGTGTTTACTGCTCCTCCCAATTTGGGGTCATCTGCAAATTTAATGAGTAGCCCCTCCACACCCTCATCCAGATCACTTAAAAATATATATTGAAAATTACCGGGTCCAGAACCGAGCCCTGTGGCACCCCACTGGACACCTCCCTTCATTCAGATGAAATGCCATTGACAACTACTCTCTGAGTGCAGTTCTCCAACCAGTTCCCTATCCACCTAACTATCCTAGAATCCAGTCCACAGTTCTTTAGTTTACCAATCAGAACATCATGGGGAACCTTATCAAAAGCTTTACTGAAATCCAAGTAAACAACATCAATAGCATCCGTAGACACCTGGATCGAGGTGGGCCAGCAATGCTGATACTTCTTGATCTGTCAGCAGCATTTGACATGGTTGACCATGATATGCTGACCCACTGCCTCGCCGATGCTGGAATACAGGGGCTTGCCTTGCAGTGGCTAGCCTCCTTCATTCAAGTTGGGGACAGAGGGTGGCACTTGGGGAAGAGCTATTCTGGCGACACCCACTGGAATGTGGAGTGCCACAGGGAGCAATTCTGTCCTCTATGCTATTCAATATCTACATGTGCTCCCTTGTCCAGGTTATCCAGAGGTATGGGCTGGGGTGTCACCAGTATGCAAATGACACCCAGCTCTATCTACTGATGGACAGCCACCCAGATATGGCCCCAGGAGATCTGGAGGAGGCTACAGGTCGTGGCTGGATGGTTATGTCAGAGCCGACTGAAGTTAAATCCATTTAAAACAGAAGTCCTGTACCTGAATCGTGGGGGATTGGGACAGGGGATTAGGCTCCCAGTCTTTGATGGGGCTCCACCAGTTCCAGTGTCAAGGGTAAAGAGCCTGGGGGTGTTCCTGGATGCCTCCCTTTCCATGGGGGCCCAGATCACAGCCACTGCCAGGTCTGCCTTCTTCCATCTGAGGCAGATCAGGCAGTTGGCCCCATATCTCACCTCCCAAGACTTAGCCACAGTGATCTATGCAATGGTCACTTCCAGACTGGATTATTGTAACTCTCTCTATGTGGGGCTACCCTTCACTTTGCTCTGGAAGTTGCAGCTAGTGCAGAATGCAGCAGCGCAGGTGTTGACAGTAACTCTTGTGTGGGCGCATATCTGCCTGGTGCTGCACAACCTGCACTGGCTGCCTATTGAATTCTGGGTCCGTTTCAAGGTGTTGGTACTTACCTTTAAAGCCCTATACAGCCAAGGTCCAGCATACCATTGAGACTGCCTCTCCCCATATGAGCCCTGTAGAGCACTAAAGTCCACCAACAACATCTTCTGGAGGTCCCCGATCCCAGGGACATTCAACTTGCCTCGACCTGGGCCAGGGCTATTTCGGCCCTGGCCCCTGCCTGGTGGAATGATCTCCTAAATGAGATCAGGGCCCTGCGGGATTTATTACAATTCTGCAGGGCCTGCAAGATGGAGCTCTTTCACCGGGCTTTCGGTTGATGCAGCAGGCATCCCACTCCTTGGGTCAGCCCATATTTACAGCTTAGGTCGGCCGCCATTTACAGCCGGGGCCTGAAATCCTAAACTTATTCCCAGTACTATTAAACACTGAGGTAACTGGCTTTTATTAGAGCTGTATGTTTTACATGTTTTAATGTGGTTTTAATTGTGTAATATTTTATATTGTTGTATTTATTTACATTGTTGGAACTTGCCCTGAGCCCATCAAGGGGAGGGCAGGATAAAAATCCAAATAAATAAATAACAATACAATTTTCCCTGATCCAGTAAGCTCGTCACTCTATCAAAGAAGGAAATGAGGCTGGCCTAGCAGGACCTGTTGGGGACAAATCTGTGCAGATTTCCCCAGATAATCTTGCAGATCAATCACTTTAAAATCTGCTCCAGTATCTTCCCTGGGATAGAGGTCAGGCTGACTGGCCTGTAGTTTCCTGGGTCATGTTTCATCCCTTTTTTGAAAACTGGGATAACATCTGCCCTCCTCCAGTCTTGTGGCATGTCTCCTGTCCTCCAAAAGGTCTGAAAGATGATAAACAAAGTCTCTGCAAGATCTCTAGAAAGTTCTTTGAACACTCTTGGGTGCATACCATCTGGTCCAAGGGATTTGTACTCATTCAGTGCAGCCAGGTGCTTCTCAACTACCTCTCTGTCCATTTCAACCAGCAGCCCGGATGCCATGCCTTGCCTTGCCTACTACCATCTCTAGATGAGCCTGTTCTCTTCTTCAGTGAAAAAACTGAAGCAAAATGGGCATTAAGTCTTTCTGCTTTCTCGCTCTCCTCTGTCAAAGTTTCTCCAAGTTTCTCCATTTTCACACAACAGTGGGCCCATTGCCTCTTTTATCTTGTGATTACTCCTCATATATCTGAAGAAGATTTTCTTGTTGTAACAAGCCTCCCTGGCCAGCTTTAGCTCACTGTGAGCTTTGGCCTCTCTGACGGTTGACCTACAGTGCCTAGCAACCCATAGATACTCTTCTTTAGAGATATGTCCTTGCCTCCATCTCTTGAACATTTCCTTTTTCTCCCTTAGCACATCACGCAGTTCTCTGTTCATCCACATTGGCTTCTTGGAACCCCTACTGTGTTTCTTTCTTGTTGGAATAGTGATGGCCATGAACTTGCAAGAGCTCTTGTTTTAGGAGAAAATATGATGCTTTCTTTTCACACAATCCCCTCTGCTTCCCCCATCTTCCAGATAGGCCAGAAATCCACTCCTTTAGCCTACATAAGCATCTTGCCAAAGCCATTTCCCAACAATTAAGGGCCATTGAGGAGATATCTACAGCCACTGAAACACATTACCATACTTTTAGTGCATAGGTTAGACTGAGCCTTATTGACAGTATATGTTATTGCATTAATGTTCTTGGGGGGAGGGGGATTGCATGATTTCTGTGTCAAGGAACCGAACAGTCTGACCCCGTGAGTTCCCAGGGCAAGAGCACAGAAGTAATCAAGCTGATGTTGTGTGTGTGTGTGTGTGTGTGTGTGTGTGTGTGTGTGTGTGTGTGTGTGTATACACACCCAAGGAATAAGGCCCATTGTGGAAATACATACAACGAGCTCTAGAAAGAGGCTCTGGGTAGGTGCCCTCGTCTTGGGTACTCAGCATCAATTTGCTGTGGTGACCTACTGATCTTCCCCCTTCCAACACTAGGAACATGTTTTCATGAGAAGCTACTGCCTCTGACCTTGGACTGATAAGGTGCCAGCCAGGCCAATGCCCTTAATTAACAACATCTGCAAGAAAGAGACAAGCCAGTACATTAACCCTTGAGAGGAGGCGAGAATGGTGTTTTGCCTCACATACTGCAATTGGTTATACATACCACAGTATGAGTCCTGGCCCAACTGTATGTGTAATCATGTCTTAAATCTAGATGGGGTTAGGAGGAGAAAGGCCTGATAACACAATACACCAAAGGAACTGGAAGTTGCAGCAAGCCATACATGACTGTGCTGTGTTTCTACTAGACTGAAAATTAAAAGAACATTCTTAATGCATTGGTTCCACTTCAGAAATTAGGTCATGCTGTTTGGAGCTCCAGGATCCAAAGATTCAGATGAAAAGAACTTTGGAAACATCCCTGATTATTAAGCAGGTTTTTAATATATGATTCTGCTGGCCTACTTGAAGGACAGGATGCTGATTTAGCTTTTGTAGCCTATACCTGTTTGCTCCATGGCTGACAAAGGGCAGCATAGGATTGGTCTACCAGTTAAACATGTTTTTTTGTGATTTCATGGCAAAAAAAATTAGAGCACTGGGAGCCTGGAGGAAAACGTAAATTGGATGGTATGCAGCATCTTGAGCAATAGCCAAATGTTTCTAAGATATGAGCAAGACAGAAAACATCCTAACTGGGATTTTGCACGCTTTCACTTCACTTCAAAGCAGAATTTTATGACTGAGTTGTAAAACCTTTAAAGAATGGGATTTCTAATGAAATTGTGAAAACCTTAACTATAGCAGCAAAAATGCAAGCTATAATACATTTTAATGGCATAGTCAAAATCCTATAATGGGCTTGCCAGTGAGACCCATTTAGCTTTTTCACAGCCTGTAAGCCCTTTGCTTAAGAGAAATGAGCCGATTTTCTTGAATGTCTGTATGGGGAAGTACATAATGATGCATTCCATTTCCTTCCCATTCTGATTGACGAGATCACCTCTGCAGTATTTATGTCATTTTAGACCCACATTTGAAATATCTGTGATTACTGAGCAGGGTTTAATGGGGTTACTTCTATGCTGCCCATATTGTCAATATGCTTCTAATCCTTTTTCCCCCCTAGAAACACTAGGGAGAAAAGTAAGTTGATGAGTCAGAAAAATCTTTTGTACTCTAAGAGACCAGTGTCTCTTAGAAGGTGTACTCAAAATACTACTGAAGTCTGTCCAGTAGGGCTTACTTCCTGGAAAGTGCTCTTAGATTGTGTAAGTTACACCATGCTTTAGTGTGAAATGAAAATGACAGTGGGCAAATCTCTCTATATAATAATTCTGTTTTAGAGTGGCCACTTTCCATGCACTCCCTCAGCCATTGGCCCATCAGCCACCACTCAAGAGTACTCACGTGCCATTGGCTGGGTGCTGGAACTGCTCCTCTTCCCTGTCCACTCCCCCTTCAGCCACTGTGCCCTGTCAGAATTACTGGCAAATGGCTTTCTCTCTTGACAATGATGCTTCTCCTACTTTCCTCCCATGTGGGACTAACTGTTCCCTCAGTGGCTGTTGGTAGGTGTTACAAAATGGCAGTTACCTGTGTTTGTAAGATGGCTGTGGTTCTTTGTTTAAAATGTTCCCCCATAAGGTTTAATTGAGCTGTAGTTCCAGAGAGGGGCCTGCAGGGGTATCACTCCCTGGGCTGAATGGGACTTCCTCATCTGCTGGCCAACAGTTCCCAGCTACCCCAAGGCCAAAAAGTGCAGGAAAAGAGGGACTTTCCCAAGCCAGTTTTCGTCCCTGGAAGGCAGCAGAAATTCAGCCAATCCACAGTCGGCTGGACTGGAGAATGAATGGAAGTTTCCCTGCCCACAACCTCCAGAGGTAGAGAGTATTGTGTGTAGGGAAAAGGATTGCATTTAACCCCTGTTGATTTATGCCCTGTTAGTTCATAGTGTGTGCTTACTCCTACAGTGTGTGTGTGCTCCTTAACTGTGTAAATAGTTAAATAAATGATTTTATTTGAGCTAATAATCTGTGTTGTGCTCTAACCACATAGTCTCCCCCACTCTGCACTTTAACAAAGGGAGGGGATAGCCCAGGGGAGCAAGGAATGTCCAGACCCTTGGGTTGCCAACTTTCCAGGGATCCTCCAAAGATTGGGGATTCCATCTCCAAATAGGGAGATTCAACCAGAGGCATCTCACTGTCCCTCTAAAAAGGCAGTGATGGTTCTGTGAATGGTGGTAGCAAACTTAAGGAGTGAGATACGCCCATGGGATGAGAGTGGGAGGCAAACAGCTGAGTGGTAAACTGGAGCCCGTTTCACAATGGTAGACAACCAAGCTTGGTTCAGACACAGGAAGGCCTTCACAGGCCTTTGTGAGGAACTCATTGGGGCCAGTCCTGACTAGGGTTGCCAGCTCCAGGTAGGGAGATTCTTGGATATTTTCCGATAGAGTCTATGGAGGCCAGGGTCTGCGGAGGGGAGAGGCCTCAGCTAAACAGAATGCCATACAGCCCACCTTCCAAAGCAGTTATTTTCTTGGGGGGGGAGATCTGTTGTCTGGAGTTCAGTTGTGATACCTGGTGATCTTCAGGCTCCACCTGGAAGTTGGCTGCCCTAGGCGTAGCAGTCAGTGCTTCAGAGCAAGTTCTGCTAGATCCAGGCACTTGCTGTAGAAGCTGAGTGGGTGATTTTGGACTGGTCACAGGTCACTTCAGACAGGTACAATGCCATAGACTCCACCCTCCAAACCAGCCAGCTCCTCCTGGGTAACAATTGTTGCTAATCTCCAAGTGAGGGCTGGAGATCACTGAAAATTACAACTGCTCTTCAGATAGCAGAGATCAGTTCCTCTGGAGAAAATGGTGGGCTCTGTGTCATTATACCCTGCTCAGGTTGCCACAGCACATTGATGCTGAGTGCCCAAGGCACTCTCCCAGAGCCTCTTTCTAGAGCTCATTGTATTAATTTCCACAACAGGACTTATTCTTAGTATGATAAATATTTTCATTCACAGGACTACCAGCAACATTAGTAAAGAATCTCATAAGGAACAGAATTGGTCCATGAGTTTAGTGGCACCAGGTGGAAGACCAGAGTTCAGATGAGCCTGACATTAACCTTTTCCAGTCCTATGCTTGCAAAAGCCAGAGGTGTAATGTAAGTAGACACTGCCTAGTTGGTAAAATCATAAGAAGCTGAGATTTGGCAGATTACCACATTTGGTAATAATAATAGAGGCACAAATTATCTTTTTTGCCAGTGAGAGATCAGATCTTCATTAGCATTGCCCTCTGCAGGATAGAGAACTGTGTGGACAGCTTACCTTCCTTAGTGATGGATGACAGCTAGCAAAGCAATCGAAGCTGGTTAAAGGTACAACCTGCCACATAAGGAGAAATGAGCCACCAGCTGTAAACAACAATCTTCCGGTGTTCCCCGACCTCAAAAGTATTTGTCTTGCCTCAACCCAGGTGGGTAGCCATGTTGTTCTGAAGCAGCAGAACAAGGTTTGAGTTCAGTGGCACCTTTAAGACCAACAAAGTTTTATTCAAGGTATAAGCTTTCATGTGCACACACACATCCTTATTCAATTGGGCTTACTCCCAGGAAAGTGTTCTTAGGGTTGCAGCCTGAATCACATCCAGGTTTCACTACTTCTGCAATGTGCTCTACATTGTGCTGCCTTTGAAGACAGATAGCTTTACTATCTGATATAGGTTATAGACTCCAGTTTGTTTCTGGGTTAAGTTCAAAGTGCTAGTTAGGACAATTAAATCTCTAAAAGAACTGGGACCAGAGTATTTGAAGGACCACCTGCTCCATCCCATATGAACCCTCTCAATCACTGCTGCAGGTGCCATCTGCTCCTTGTGCCACCATGATCTGTAACAAGGTAAGGGGCCATGCAAGGCAGGGCTTGTTTCCCCTTGCAATGACAAGTTGATTACAGAACATCTTCCCCAAAGATATTTGGCTCGCATCAAGTGTACTGCGTTTCCAGTGAGTGATGTATTTGTTTACCCAGGTTTTCTATTGATTATTCTTTTTATTGCTGCTGTTGTTTTGAGATTGCTCTAATAGCTTCTGTTTTAATGTAAGTGATGTCAATTTACTTTTGCTGTTTTTACTATGGTACTTTTAAATTGTTTACCTTGGTTTAATTGTCTGAAAACTCTCTTGAGTGCCTTTGGTACTGATGAAAGCAGGATAGGAATGGTAGGAATGAGAGCCACAGTAGTGAAAGTAGTTAAAGTGTCAGATTAGGAACTAGCAGACCCAGTTCCAAATCCCCACCCTGCCAAGAAAGTCTGCTGGGTGACCTTGGGCCAGGCACTCCGTCTAACCTACTTCACAGGACTCTTGTGAGGATAAAATGGAAAGAAGGAGAAATATGTTATAAGCTGCTTTGGACCCCCACTGGGGAGAAAAGTGGAATATAAATATCTAAATGAATAAATATTTAAACCAACTGCCCAAAGTTTAATCTCAGTTTAGAATCCTGACTGGAGTGGTAGTGATAAATTAAGTCATGAATAATGGGGAAAGACTCCCCTGCCCCAGAAAAGCTCTTTATTCCATCCGATGGAACTTTGGGTGCCAGTTCTGCTTTTGTGCATACTGGAAAGCAGGTTAGGAAATTGAAACTTGAAACTGATGGCCTCTAACGAGCAAGAGCTGCCAGCCCCCTCCAGAGCACTCCTAATACCTGCTTGGGCAGTTGCAGTCCACATGACAGCCAGAGTCAGCTAGAGGGTGACAAATATGACAGGGCTGCACATTACAGATATGGCATTTATTTTTTTAAAAAAATGCACCACCTATCAAACTGTTTGATTTAATAGTGATCTTTCTTCCCACTGACAGCTTTGATCCATTATCATTAACCAAAGGTTTGACAGAAAAGTGGCTTGATTTAGTGGGAAATTATCTGATAAGGGAATATGTTAGATCACCCAAACTTGGCACTGATATATTACTGGTCCACAGTGCACTGACTCAGCAAGTGACTTCTTCTATCGATAACAACTCCAACTTTTAAAAATGAGCTTCCTTCAATGTCACATACGCCAGGTTTGCTTCATTTCACTTTTTAAAGGTAATTGCTTGGGAAAGGAGCCATAACGAAAGCCGCAGAAGCTGCATTCCTAAGTATATCTATGAAGCAGATCAAGGTAGATTTTGGAGAGTGTCCTTCTCAGGGCTGTATCCACGATGAGGCAGACTGGGTGAACTTCTTCAGGCTGTAGACTTGGGACATTATTAAAGGACAGCAGGCTGTTGGCTTCTTACATTTGTTTCAAACAAATTTGGGGGTTCACCAAGGAATTTCAGGGATGATAAAGAGTTGGGAACTCCATTCTGAAAGACTGCAATAATATGAATGTCTGAGGTCCAGGACTAAATGAGTTTCACTTGAACTGTAGCTACCTAGTTCTGTATCACCATCATCCTATAGAGCTGACTGCTAAACTATATTAAAAAAATGATGATCTAGCCCTGAATTTAAGTAGTACAGTGCAGGAGGGACAGGGTGCATTCATTCTCTCTGGCTGCAGTCACACAGTAAAAATCCAGTTAGAAAGTGCATTGAAAGTGGATTATTTAGTGTGTGTGACTGCAGCCTCTGTCTCTGCTGTATGGAAGAGTTTAGGAGGGAGGGATTCAGACTGGAGGTTATATGTCTCATGAAAAATATTCTTTCCATGGCTTTACCTTCCTCCATTCTAGGATAAACTACTAGGAGACAACTGAAAGAGTCTTGGGGAAGGGACAATAAATTGGCATTAGAAAAAGCACTTTACCCCCCCAAAACTCCCCCCATTAAAATTGTGGGTTGGGGATTTAGGGACAAGAGAAGAATATTTTGAAAGTAATCACCTCTCTCTGGGATACTTTACATTGTTTAGGTGGATAACCAAGCCAACAACATCCCTCTTTGTCATTCTCATTTTTGTCATTTGTATTTTTACTTCATTTATACTCCACCTTTATCACATTTTAATCACCACTCAGCTCCCTCAATTTTACATGAATGTGGTCCATCTCCCTTAATCCACTTTCCAACAGAATTTTTACTGTGTGAACTGGCAAAATCCATTTCAAAAGTGCATTGAAAGTGGATTGAAAGTGGATTATTTAGTGTGTGTGACTGCAGCCTTAGTCCAGTTTTCTAAATTTACAAAAAAAATCCTGCTTGTTAAATAGTGGTCCTGGTGAGCTATTGTTCTTGTGCTCCAAGTTCAGTCAGTCTCTGGTGTGACATACCTAGAATGGTTCAGTCCCAATACATAACACTGCCTAATGCTGGAGTCTACTTAGACTGAAGAACCCCCAAATGTATCTGTCAGTGTATTTGCTGTCCTACTGATAGAATCATCATGTTCACTTTTAGAAGAGATGATGATGGATGTTGTTGGGATCTGCTGTCATTAGAACTGTGAGATCTACCCAGTGACTTTTCAGCATTCCCTACATTTGTTACTTGCACTCTACCAGGCGATTAATTTTCATTGGTGAAATGATAACATGGAGCCTTGCCAAACAGTAACTGAAGCAAAATAGCGTCTATATTATCAATGGTATAGTTAGGTAATTTTATACTCTGGACTTAATGGTCCAATTGCTTCCTTCCCTTTAATATGGTAGTACATGTTTCAGCTGTAAACCTAGAGCCTCCATATTTGGGGGGAGGGGATGCTGAACCCACGAGCCAAAGTCCTGGTCTATCACACCAAAGTCTGACCTGGATTGTACTGCTAATGGGAATGGAAGCTCCTGTGTTTTCCCAAAACAGCTCTATTAATAATGAGAACATCATATGTAGTTTTTATCATTCTTTTTAAAAGGATTTTTGATGTAATCCTCCACATAGCAAAGGTGAATTCCTACCTATTTTTAAAGAACCCTGTAGTTTATTACAGCAATAAGTTGATCAATAAAGTACATCAATATGAAAAGTGTACAAAGGGAAGGATCTATGGCTCAGTGATAGAGCTCCTCTCATTCAGTCCTGACAATTGGTGGTAGCTGGGCTGGCTTCAATGAATTCACATATGTATTCTTGAATTTAAGAGAAAAGGGACACAAATGTAGGTTTACTAGAACCAGACTAGTTACCCCTTTGTAACATCCTTAGACTTTGTGGTTATAAAACTAGACTGGGTTTTTCAAGGCACTGCCGGAGGGGGTAAAGATACACAGGGAAGTATTCTGGTTGTGGAAAGGCACCTCGGGACCTTGGAGAGAAGCAGGAGCTTTCCACAAACCAGCCCAGGAGCCATGATTTGGTATTCTGCTGCAGGAGGCAAAGAGTCCTGGAATAGACCTGCTCTTTTGTTGCCCAAGGGCTGAGAGGTACAAACACACCCCATGCTCCAGGAAAGCAAGGTCAGATTTAGCATTATGAAAATAAATGTGCCATATTCCTTACAACGAGGGACATTTGAATGGTCTGCATTCTATCAATAACCAAATTACAACAGTAAATCAGTTCCTAGGCCATATACCTGTCATTTTAATGGAAGAGAAATGCACAAACACAATATTGTTCCAGTTGATTCATTGAAAGTGTATAGCTACAGCCTCTCCTTGAATGAAATAAGACAAAAATGTAACAGCATGGAGCTATTTCAGCCAATACTACATATTCTTTTCAAAATAAAATGGAATAGATCCTGAAATTTTTGAAAGTTGTCTTGAATTGTATCTCGGCATAAGTATTGTGAATGTTGTGCAGCAAAGCAACTTTAGATTGTTATATTTTGTACTGAACAGTCTTCACATGAGACAGCTGCCATGTGGAAACTCTAAGAAAAGGAAGAAAGGAGAGGTATGTAATAGAGAGGAATCCAACACACAGGAGACTCTTGACATTTGTAGGGGATCCATTCCCAGGATCACAGCAAAAAGCAAAATCTGCTAATTTGACTGCAAAACAGCCAAATTTAATGCAAAATTTTAAAATGTAATGATTATGATGATGATGTGGTAGGATTAAAAATAGCTGAAAATTGCATCATGTGATCAGACTCCAAACCACTAATAAATGCAGTTGTGAATACAAATCTACAGGTGGCAAGGGTCTACCTACATGACTGAAATAGTAAATTTTCTTGTATGAGTCATAGTCTGTAGTTTGTGTGTGCTATCCATATGTATAGTCCTGGGTCTTTCCATCTTGTTTGTCTTCAGAAGTTCCTGCAGCCAACAGTAAAATTTATAGTAGTGGTAGTCATTTATAAGTAATCCAATTCCCATGGTCCTAATAAAACTGGAGAATGCTTTATTAGAACTGGAGTAGTTTATCAGGCCCAGTTAGCCAACAAAGAACTCAGACTTGCACAGAATCTAGGTAGCTATCAGTATTGTGGAATGCTGTAAAATGTTGCAAGAATCCATTGAGCTGGATGTTATATTTATGTAACTCAAGAACACTTTGGCATAACAAACTAGTTTGGGAAGCGCATATATAGTTTTGGGACTATTTTGTTTATTTACAAAATAAACTCATAACAAGGCATTATAAAAACATTAAATGTGAGGTTCAGACTCGTACAATAAGATATTTTATATCAATTAATAGTCATGCTGGATCCTCATATTAGGGTTAAAAGTATATATAGCCTCTTAAAGTAAAGGTAAAGGTTCCCTTGCTCGAAAGCCAGTTGAATCCGACTCTAGGGTTGCGGTGCTCATCTCCGTTTCAAAGCCGAAGAGCCAGCGCTGTCCAAAGACGTTTCCGTGGTCATGTGGCCAGCATGACTAAACACCAAGGCGCACGGAATGCTGTTACCTTCCCACCAAAGTGGTACTTATCTACTTGCAATTTCTTGCTTTCAAACTGCTAGGTTGGCAGGAGCTGAAACTAAAGACGGGAGCTCACTCCGTCATGCGGCGCTTTCGGGTCTCGAACTGCTGAACTACTGACCTTCCACAGCCTGCAGTTCAGCATCTTAACCACTTGAGCCACCTCAGGGACTCCTATATAGCCTCTTATAAGACCTTTATTCTGTATTCCTTCTTGAGTCAGTCTGAAATATCATCATAGACATCATAATCATATTCCAAAGCCTATGGAACTATTCATTAATAGTTCACAAGAAGAGTATTTTCTAGTATTGTGCTATGGTCATTTTTGCTGCTACCAAAGGATTTGTCACTACTTTAAGATGTTTTTATGATTATTTGAGGTAAGTCAACTAAGACATAAGGGTTCTGAGGGGATTTATACCGTTATCATATCTCAGTGCATACTTGAGATCATGACTCTGTATGTTCAACTCAGCCTGTTTGTGTGTGAATCACCCTTCAGCCTCCAAACCTAGCTTAAAAATACGCACAATTATTAATCATTTTATTATTTTCATTATATCAACTGTGAAAACCCAGTCACATTCTTTCTCACAACAACTCTAGGAAAGATTTACTTATGCCCTACTTCTAACTTAGCATTAGTTTAGAGGTTTCAGTGCAGTAAAACCTGGTACAAAAACCAAATCTACATATATTTTACAGATACTGATTGTTAACAATGGTCCCTCTCCTGGGCTACAGTTAACAACGGTCCCTCTCCTGGGCTACCCAGAGCAATGAGAAGATTTGCCCCAACACTCTTAATGGGAAGTGATGGAAGAGATGAGCGGCTTGCTGATTTCATTCAACCTGCCTTCTGGCAGTTTTTGAAGGCTTTCATCCATTTCATCCAGTGTTGGTTAAGAGTGTTGGATTAGTATCTGAGAGACCCAGGTTCAAATCCCAATTTGTGCCATAGAAACTCACTGGGTGATCTTGGGCCAGTCACACACTCAGGCTAACCTAACTCACAGGGTTGTTGTGAGGATAAAATGGAGGTGAGGAGAACAGTGCAAACCACTTTGGGTCCCAATTGGAGAGAAAGGTGGGGTATAAATGAATTAAATAAATTTTTGATTAATTGACTATGTAATATTTTTCTGCAGAGCTAGGGAGTTTCCTTATCTGCAGGTGGCCTGGGTTTGCTGTTTTCATTATTGTAATGTAAATGTTTTATATGATTGATCAACTGACTGTAATAAAGAATGAACGAACATTATTGTAGTGGGGGCCATACATTTTACTATTAGATACAGACAGCAAAAAACTTTGAGGAAGGGTAAACAGTTCAAAATCCTACCACATCCATCTAAATTTTCCACTTCAGTATTCTGAATGCTCTGGGGCTTGAATTACTACCCTCTTTCACTTTGAGCTCAGCTATCTTAATGCTCCTTAATGCAATTTATGTCTCCAAATTTTTTAATAATCCCTTTCTTGTTAAATTATAGTCATATTCCCTTATATATGTTTGTATAGACTCCCTACTTTCTCTATAGATTTTCATCATATAAACATGGGCCATAAGAACATAAGAGAAGCCAATATTGAATCAGGCCAATGGCCCATCCAGTCCAACACTCTGTGTCACACAGTGGCCAAAAAACCAGGTGCCATCAAGAGGTCCAGCAGTGGGATCAGGACATTAGAAGCCCTCTCACAGCTGCCCCCTCCAGCACCAAGAATAGAGTGCATCACCTGCCCCAGACTGAGAGCTCCTATCTATACCTTGTGTCTCATAGCCACTGATGGACTTCTGCTCCATATGTTTATCTAATCCCCTCTTGAAACTGTCCATGCTTCTAGCTGCCACCATCTCCTGTGGCAGTGAATTCCATATGTTAATCACTCTTTGGGTGAAGAAGTACTTCTTTTTATCTGTTCTAACCCGACTGCTCAGCAATTTCATTGAGTGCCCATGAGTTCTTGTATTGTGAGAAAGGGAGAAAAGTACTTCCCTCTCAACCTGCTCAATCCCATGCATAATCTTATAAACCTTGATCATGTCACCCCTCAGCTGTCGTTTCTCCATGCCAAAGAGCCCCAAGCGTTTTAACCTTTCTTCATAGGGAAAGTGTTCCAACCCTTTTATCATTCTAGTTGCCCTTCTCTGCACTTTTTCCAATACTATAATATCCTTTTTGAGGTGTGGCGACCAGAACTGTACACAGTATTCCAAATGAGGTCACACCAATGATTTATACAGGGGCATTATGATACTGGCTAATTTGTTTTCAAGTCCCTTTCTAATAATCCCCAGCATAGCATTGGCCTTCTTTATTGCAGTTACACACTGTCTAGACATTTTCATTGAGTTATCTACTACGACTCCAAGATCTCTCTATTGGTCAGTCTCTGCCAGTTCTGACCCCATCGACGTGTATTTATATTTAGGATTTTGGGCTCCAATGTGCATCACTTTGCACTTGGCCACATTGAACCCCATTTGACGCCCACTCACCCATCCTCAACAGATCCCTTTGGAGTACCTCACAATCCTCCCTGGTTTTCACCATCCTGAACAACTTTGTGTCATGTGCAAATTTAGCCACTTCACTGCTTACTCCCAATTCCAAATGGTTAATAAACAAGTTAAAAAGCATCGGACTGAGTGCTGATCCCTGTGGTACCCCATTGCTTACCACCCTCCACTGAGAAAGTTTCCCATTTATACTCACTCTCTGTTTCCTATTTATAAGCCAGTTTTTGATCCACAAGAGGACTTGTCCTTTTATCCCATGACTATTGAGCTTACTTAGGAGCCTTTGATGAGGAACTATCAAAAGCTTTCTGGAAGTCAAGGTAAACAACATCTATTGGGTCCCCCTTGTCCACATGTTTGTTCACTCCCTCAAAAAACATGAACAGGTTAGTGAGACAAGATCTTCCCTTACAGAACCCATGCTGAGTCTGCTTCAATAGTTTTTGTTCATCAATGTGCCTACTAATTCTTTCCTTAATAACAGTTTCCACCAACTTACCTGGTATCAACGTCAGACTGTAAAGGTAAAGGTAAAGGTTCCCTTGCTTGAAAGCCAGTCGAATCCGACTCTAGGGTTGCGGTGCTCATCTCCGTTTCAAAGCCGAAGAGCCAGCGCTGTCCGAAGACATTTCCATGGTCATGTGGCCGGCATGACTAAACACCAAGGCGCACGGAATGCTGTTACCTTCCCACTGAAGTGGTACCTATTTATCTACTTGCAATTTCTTGCTTTCGAACGTCAGACTGACTGGCCTGTAATTTCCCAGATCTCCCCTAGAGCCCTTTTTAAAGATGGGAGTGACGTTAGCTACCTTCCAGTCCTCAGGAATGGAGAGAGATTTTAAAGAAAGATTACATATTAATGTAAGGAGATCCACAAGTTCACATTTGAGTTCTTTCAGAACTCCCAGATGAATGCCATCCAGGCCTGGAGATTTATTAGTTTTTAAATTGTCCATCAGTCGTAGGACTTCCTCTCTTGTCACCTCATTCTGATTCAGGTCTTTTCAAACCCCCTCCCGAAATCAGTGGTTCTGGAGTGGGCAAGCACTTCTCATCTTCTGCAGTGAAGACAGAGGCAAAAAATGCCTCTCAGCCATTTCCCTGTCATCCTTCAGTAGTCCTTTTACCCTTTGGTCATCCAAGGGCCCCACTGCCTCCCTGGCTGGTTTCCCACTTCTAATGTATTTGAAGAAAGTTTTATTGTTGGCCTTTATGTTTTTTGCGATATGCTCCTCATATTCCCTTTTTGCTTGCCTGATCACAGACTTGCATTTTATTTGCCGTAGCCTGTGTTCCTTTTTATCAACCTCACTGAGACTAGCTTTCCACCGCTTAAAGGAATCCTTCTTACGTTTTACAGCTTCCATTACTTTATTTGTTAACCATGCAGGCTTTTTTCTATACCTATTTGTGCCTTTCTTAACCTGCGGTATATATTTTTTCTGAGCTTCTAGGATTGTATTTTTAAATAGTCTCCAAGCTTCCCCAATGGTTTTGACCTTTTCCACTTTTCCTTTCAATTTCTTCCTCACATGTCCCCTCATACCAGAGAAGTTACCCCTTTTAAAGTTAAAAGTGGTTGCATCAGTCTTTTTGGGCAACTCCCTATTTATACAAATGCTAAACTCAATAACATTATGGTCACTGTTCCCAAGTGGTGCAATCACTTTTACATCTCTCACCAGGTTTTAGGCATTACTTAGGACCAAATCCAGGATTGCCTCTCCTCTTGTTTAAGTCAGTTTAAGATTAGATGTTGTGATGATGACTTATTTACAGGTTTTTAGTACTAAGCTAATAAATACTGGCAATATCCTCAGCATATACACACCAGCGTACTCAATATTGTGTCTGAGACAAGCAGAAGGTCTACTGGGAACAAACTATTTGTTTTGATTAAAAGGCTGATGTATATGCCTCGCATACTAAATATATTCTGTGCCTTAGAGGCACCCACATTCTCTGCTAGAAGTTCAGATTTATTTTATTAAAAACACAATTTAATACAGTGAATTGGTCATTGACCTATTCAAATGATTAAAGAGGGACAACTTCTCTCTGAGATTTTAATTATACCTGGGCTAAGACATCATGGATCCCCTTATGTAATATTGCCATCTGTTGTTCATAAAAGGGAAAGGTTAACCTAGACTACAAAAGAGTTCAGGTTTTGGAGGTGTTTTGACAAATATTAAGTAACATCCATTTGTATTGACAGTGCAATTATAAACAGAGTTGTTTGCTTTCTCTGGCAAACTATATATGTGTGTGTTTCAGAACTTTAAAAAAAACAAGGTTGGAGAAATTCCATGTGCCAGAAACAGGTGGTAAAATAAAGATATTAAAGTTTACAAACCAAATGTTGCTTAGCTTTGCAAAGCAAGGAAAATTGACCACACAGGAAACAGTAGAGGTAATGACTTCGTTCAGATGCCATGGAGAAACGTAGCTTAATTAAACTATGGTTGTCCAAATGGGGACTTAGAATCATAGAATCATAGAGTTGGAAGGAACCTCCATGGTCATCTAGTCCAACCCCCTGTGCAATGCAGGAAATTCATAAATACCCCCACCTCTACACCCCAGTGACCGCTGTTCCACGCCCAGAAGATGACTTCTTCACTAACTATACTTACTTAGGATCTATTAAACCAGAATTTCAAACTATGCTTTGAAGTTACTTTATTAGCCATAGTCTTAACTATGGTTTCATGTCATGAATTAATGAGACATCCTTCCTTAATCCTAATCCCACCCCCCAGCACTGCTGCCAGCACAATGTGGGCTGGGAGAGGGGTGGAATAAAGAAATTGAGAACAGCATAATGAGGATTTTAATTATTGTGATGTAACTCCTGGTCTAAAGGCACTTTCTACACCAGGGGTCCTCAAACTTTTTAAACAGGGGGCCAGTTCACTGTCCCTCAGACCGTTGGAGGGCCGCCGCGTTCGCCCCTCCCCCCACCAGCCTGCTCGCCCCGCTGCCACGTTCGCTCCCTCCCAGGGGTCTTTTAGTAGAAAAACAGCTGCAGGAGCTCATTAGCATATGGTATGCTAATGAGCTATTAGGCTATTAGCATATGCCACGCCTCCTGACATCACCGGAAGTGATGTCAGAAGGGGAAGCAAAAGGGGGAGGCATCTTCAAAAGCCTCTCCTTCCCTTCCCCAGCTGGTCTGGGTGGGGGAGCTAAGAGAGAAGGGGTTTAAAGTTTAAACTCCTTCTCACTAGAGTTGGGCCACAGAAGGAGGAAAGAGGGAAGGAAAGAGAGAGAGTAGAAAGAAGGAAAGAGGGAAAGGAAGAGAAGGAAAGGGGAGGGAAAGAAAGAGAGGGAAGAAGGAGGGAAACATGGAAAGGAGGAAAAAAGAGAAGAGAAGAATGTGGGAAAGAAAGAAAGAGAGAAGAGAAGAAGGAGGGAAAGAGGAAAAAGAGAGAAGGAAAGGAGGGAATGAAAGAAATTTGGCGGCAATTCGGCCCCATTATATCCTATGGGCCATTGATGTCAATGGTGAAAACATAGGGTATATTCTGGGGGCTGGAAGGGAGGGGGTTTGAGGGAGAGGCACCAAACTCACAGGGTAGCTGGTGGAACCTCTCCCCAAGATACCCACCAAGTTTCAAGAACATTGTATCAAGGGGTCCAATTCTATGGGTCCCTAAACAGGTTGCCCCTATTCCCTCCATTGTTCTCTATGGTGGGAAAAAAATAACTTTTTTCCCACCATAGAGAACAATGGAGGAATAGAGGCAACCTGTTTGGGGGCCCATAGAATTGGACCCCCTGGTCCAATGTTCTTGAAACTTGGTGGGTATCTTGGGGAGAGGCTCCATCAGCTACCCTGTGAGTTTGGAGCCTCTCCTCAAACCCCTCCTCCAGCCCCCAGAATATACCCTATGTTTTCACCATTGACTTCAATGGCCCATAGGATATAATGGAGCTGAAATTGACATGCGGCTGCCTGAAAGACTCTCCGGGACGCCGGCTGGGGGCGGGGCCTGGCTCCTGAGCTCCCGGAGCTGCGCTCCTGTGCGCTCCCCCCCAAAAAGACTCCTGCTCCCCCCCCACCAGCCTGCTGCCCCGCCGCCGCGTTCGCCCCCTCCCCCACGACCAGCCTGCTCGCCCTTCCTCCTCCTCAGCTCCTGGGCGCTCTTGCAGCCCAGGGCTGCTGGAGGAAGAAAGAGGCGGGGGGGGGCTTTGGGGGGGCCGGCAAAACACTGGGCGGCCGCATAAGTGTCCTCCGCCGGCCGCATGTGGCCCGCGGGCCTTAGTTTGAGGACCCCTGTTCTACACCATAGTGATTTCCTGTGATAGTCTGGTTGCTGGTGCAATTTTGAGTAAAATTGACCTTGCAATGGCTATTCCAGACAACCCTATCTATTTTCTCTCTATTTTTAGTGGTAGTTTCCCTTTCAAGCCTGCACATTAAAACCCTTTGCTGTGTTCTAACATGACCATCAGAATTCTCTGACCACCCTGTTGCTGTTGTTGTTTTAATTTATTTTGAACAGCACAGGTAACACAATGTTGTATATAATGTAACATCTTTTAATTTAAGAACTCCACATATTTGCAAATACCTCTGAAGATTCTCTCTTCCCTAAAAGTCAGGCTGAACTGCAGATGGTTCTCTTCTATTTTGTTTTTTAAAAAACAAGCATGAGTAATGCTGGATAGGAATAACACAATATCTTTAGCCTAAAAGTATTTGCAGAGCCTGTGACAATCCCCTCACCTTTGTCTAAGCAGCAGGTGATTCTCTTCTGTCATGTTAACTGTTGCCAGGGGCTGGCCCTTTGCAGTCATCAACAAATGGAAAGCGTAATTGACAAGTAATTGACTACCTCTTCACTGAAGTCCTGAAACTGCTGTTTTCCCTCCAGACAAAAGAAACTGCTGATGTTGATAGCATTCTGCCAAGAAATATCAGGGTTTAACAGGTTTAAAATAAAGCACATTTTTTTGTGTGTGGAAAGAATAGACTGATAACTTTATGTGAACAAAGAGAGGACAACTTCATATGGAAATACGAAAACCCTGTACCAGTCAGGTGGCTGAAATGTGGGAAAACTTTGGTGTGGAAGCAGCCATACTTAAAATAAACCATGGTTTCATATCATGTTTATTCAAAGTCATGGTTTTTGTGATTCCAAATTCTCGTGTCTTATTTCTGTGCTCAAGGATGACCCGCTCCCTTTTTACTCTGGAAGGGTAGACAAAACAATAATCAAACAGCTAAAATGTCCCCATTTTCCCATGCAAGATTATCAATTTGATTACTGATACCACTGATCATGTGAGTAATGATGCTTATATAAATACAGGTGAGTCAGCATTTATTGGATATGGGATGTGAGGGTGTCTTCTCCAGCTGCAGCTTCTTACATTCCTTGTAAGAGGAGATTTGTTTCTGATGCTGGACTGTTCCACCAGTTCATGAGAAATGTCACATTAAATCCACAATGTCAGTTTTCAGTTAATTTGATTAGTTTTTTAAAAGTCCCCCCCCCAAAAAAAACAACCTGCGTATTTCAGCCCTTTTAATTACACGCCATCTGTGAAGCCAGATACTGTAAATATATTCTTTTTCACTCATTGGCATTGTTTTTACTGGATATAGAGCCTATCCAAGGTGGGCAATTATTATTTAGTTATTTAAAATATTTATACCCTGTGCTTACCATGAAATCATGCTCAAGGCTGTTTACAATATTCAATAAAACATTCATAAATGGATAAACAGCATAAATACCAAAGTTAAACTCTTAAAAAGAGAGTATAGGCAAACTATACAGACTATACTAACAATCTTGGATTGCAAAACCATACATATTGAAAATAGGTTAAAAGTAGTAGGATTTCTTGATATAAGCAAGAAGAGAAATTAGATGGGAAACAACATTCTAAAGATCGTTCTAAGATTGCTTACTGGGTATTTTCTTTTTAAATTCTTGGGTTGCTTAAAACCCTCTGGCAAACCTGTGAAAAGTTTGCACACATTGTATCTGGGGTACATTTATACCCATTACATAAACTGGGGTAAAAACAAATGACAAAATGGTGCATTTCTGGAGTTCTTTTGTACCCCAGGTGTTTTGCTTGTTTGCTTCAGAAAGAAAATTGCAAGTGGTAAGTGGCTGTACTCTGGGAACACTGTTTACTAATGTGCAGGTGACAACGTCTTATGAGGAAAAATTTTCACAGCCATATCTCTATGCATTCTACAAAAAAAGTGCATCTGGGATATGAAATATACCCCACAGCTATCTACAGAGCTATAACACTGAACAGAGGTTACAAAAATATTGTTTGTTTGTTATTCTTATACTATTGTTCTTTTCAAAATTTTAGCCATATTGGATTTTTGAATTTGATCTTTCTCCTCTAAGATGGAAAATGAGTCAGATAGTTTAATTGTTTGTCAGTAAATATTTAAATATTTATGTATCTACTTTTTATATAAGCCGCCCTGAACCTGCCCCAGCAGGGAGGGAAGGGTATAAATTGAATGAATCAATAAATTAATTAAATATGGTGACATTAAAAGATAAATGCCATTAGGCTGACACCAGAGGAGACAATGTACAACACTTCTTGCAAATTCCGCTTTTCTAAATCCACTTTCAAAGGATGGGCTTGAAAGAACAATTCTGAAGGTATCCTCTAGAGTGGATGTCTAAAGGGAGCTGTTTGGATATGAATGTTTCTTGTGCTCTGCCCTTGATGCATCATTAATGCCAAAAGATGAGTTACAAGCCCACATAAAATGCACAGCTTATGGTTTTACTGTCTGGAAGGGAACTTGATTTTGTTCGGTTGCCGATACATCTAGAAAACAAGTTCACCAGCTACATTTCATAAAACATTAAAGAAGTTCTGTGCTTCAGTCCAAGGCCCAGAAAAGTAGGTCAGTTGTGGTTTCCTATCACATAATAAAATATATGAGGTTTTTTTCCATATATGAATGTGTTCAGAGATCTCAGATAAGTTTCTCTGGTGTTCTTATTTATTTAACGCAACTATGTTTAGTGGGGAATGTGTTTAGTTTGGAAGGTGTTTAAGTTGGGAATAAGAATGTGTTCAGTGGTTTAGTTTAATGCTTAGTTGAATGTGTTTAGTTGGGAATAAGAAGGATTTCTCACTCTCCCCACATTTTCACTCCCAGGGAGAAGATTAATAATTAGGACAGAAACTTAAGACACAAAGAAAGCCATATTCATTTTATACCTGAACAACAATGCTATTGCAACAGTATTATCACTGTGCCTTTGCCAAGAGTGAAGCCTTCCTCCAGCCTAAGGAGCTTCCCTCCATTTTAAGTATCTCTTTTACTAGAAGAAAGCCTGCTACGCAATGCCCTTTGCATTTGTCTGCTTCCTGAATCAACATTGTATTTAAACTGTTGTAAGGTCAGCTAGGATTTTATCTTTATAGTCTGTATAACAGAATTGCTAGATTCTCAGCATCCCAAACCCTGGGACTCAAAGAATGAAAGCAATCCTAAACTGAACAGTAGTACATCACTACACATCACCAGAAATTGCACCATATAATATTGTTAATGCGTGTAGTAACAATCATGAGAGCCAGTTTGGTGTAGTGGTAAAGTGTGCGGACTCTAATCTGGCAGAACTGGGTTTGACTCCCCACTCCTCCACTTGCACCTGCTGATGTGACCTTGGGTCCGTCAAAAGCTCTGGCACAGCTGTTCCTGAAAGAGTAGTTTGTTTTAGAGTTCTCTCAGCCCCACCTACTTCACAGGGTGTCTGTTGTGGTGAGGGGAAGGGAAAGGAGTTTGTAAGCCGCTCTGAGACTCCAAATGAAGGGTGGGGTATAAATCCAGCCTCCTCCTCCTCCTCCTCCTCCTCCTCCTCCTCCTCCTCCTCTTCTTCTTCTTCTTCTTCTTCTTCTTCTTCTTCTTCTTCTTCTTCTTCTTCTTCTTCTTCTTCTTCTTCTTCTTCTTCTTCTTCTTCTTCTTCTTCTTCTTCATGTAGGTTTGAAGAAATGACCTAATGACTCCACCCAAAACATTTAACATTTAAATACACTTAAATATAAAATGTATATTCACATGAAATGCAGTAGAATCATTTACGTTTAATAGATTCAGGTGGGTAACTATGTTGGTCTGAAGGAATAGAACAAAGTTTGAGTCCAGTGACACCTTTAAGACCAACAAAGTTAAATTTGGGGTATAAGCTTTCATGATATAAGCTATATCTGAAGTGCACCTGAAGAAGTATATCTGAAGAAGTGTGCATCCACACAAAAACTTATACTTTGTTGGCCTTAAAGGTGCCACTGGACTCAAACTTTGTTTCATTTATGTCTGATTATTCATATCCCTTCTCCACTTAACAGGTGCAGTATTAACTAGTGTTATGTAGAGGGGCATTTCCTTTTCTGAAATCTACTTTTTTTAGATATAGCCATTGGTTCCTCATATTTCCTTTTGTTCTTTTAGCACTGGGATTTCTCTTTAATTTCTTTTTGATTTGACTTTGTAGAGAAATGTATAACTTCAGCCCTTGCTGTTGTTTCATGTTACATACCACAGAATTTTGTAGCAATTTTGTACATTCTCCTTTCTTGACCCTCCATTACCTTTAAGCCCTCTTCACGTGTGCAGGCCAGCACATGGCAATGGACGCCTCCTCCAGACCTCAGTCAAGAGTTCTGCCTGCTTTGATGGAATCAGCACAAAAGAAACCTCCCTCCTTGCTTCCAGGAGTTTTATCCTCTCTCTTTCTCCACTCACTGACCAGGTCAGGGTGGGTCAAAGAATCTTTTCCTGAAGTCTCCAGACGTTTCTTCCTGAAGTACTTCTAGTACTTAATATCTCCAGATATCTGTTCCCTGCTGGGATCTCTAGCTAGACCTATTAGCATTTCTTAAGAGGTAGCTAAGGTAAGGCTGGAAAGCCATTGAACTGACTTCCCTTTTTGCCTGTTCTCTACCCAGAGAGAAAACTTTCAAAAACTCCTGGTGAAGTTTTTACACAATTCAGACCTCCACCCGAAACTGCATTTCTTCACAGTGTACATATTTATATATGTGTTTCACTCATATATCCATTACTGTTAATATTATTATTATATGATAGTGAGAATCTTCCTTCCTTGGTTCATTCTCTCTCTACCCCCCCCTAATTTACTTGCTTTATTGTGTTATGTCTATTTATTTTTCCAGATCCCTCTAGGATGTATTTTTTCTGCTTGTATGTTTTTTAAATAACCATGCTCATGGGAATTTTGAAGAGACAATGAGCCCTTGGAGGGGGCAGTACTATTCAGCCCCAAACCTTGCCTGTGGGTAAATCTGCTCATCCACTGCAAGGCCCACTTCCCTATACACCCAATATCCCAGGTAAGGGGTATAGGCCCAAAAATGGAGCGAGACCACCTAAGCTGCTTGTAATCAAAATGGCCACCACACCTGCTACTTAAAATGGTTCACTTCTCAAAGACACTTTCACAAATGAAAGTAACTATCTTTCTCCCTCTTTTTTAAAAAAAAATAGATGCTAGTCCTTCAACAAGCCTTGCTTACAGCCTTATTGCC
Organism: Gekko gecko; assembly: GCA_029375565.1. NCBI lineage: Eukaryota > Metazoa > Chordata > Lepidosauria > Squamata > Gekkonidae > Gekko > Gekko gecko. The sequence goes on from JAPDNY010000008.1 coordinate 98,587,690, forward strand.
ACCATGGTGAACCTCTGAAAAGCATAAGCCCAAGCTTGAAGCTACAGCTAGTGAGTGCAAAGAACATTCCCACTTATTGTAACCTCATGCACCACTCACATCGTCATCTGCAGCCCCAAGACCAGTGCCAGGGTCCCCTCTCACCTATCCATTGTGGATTAAATTAGAAGGCAGCTCACCTATCCACTCAGGATTAATTTAGAAGGAGGCGTGATGCTGGGAACAGTTGCTGAGTTGGCCTGGCTAGGTTTTAAATCACTGGAACTTTAAAAAGCAGTAACCCTGCCTGTGGAAAAGCTGGGAAGCAGGCTTTAAACATTTGTTAAGCTGGCTCTTAAACATGAGTTACTGCCATGCCTCTGTCCCCTTCCAGGACTCTCAAGATGTTCTGCTTTTCCCCCTGTTTTAATTATAAAGTACATGCCAACAACCAAGGGTAAGGGAACTCCTTGGTAATCTCCCACTCTTCTCCTCACGCTCTCCTATACATAGACACACATACTTGAACAAAACTTTCTGAACTAGCCCATAGCTCTTTCCACCATTTAAAATCAGACAGCCAGATAGGTTTGGTTACAGTTACCAACTCCTCCATCTCTGTCCCTCAGCAGCCAGCAGCAAAAGCCTGCTCGGGAGAAGCATGGCTAGAATAGAGCTTGTATAGCTGCACCTCCCTATTGGTTGCTACTCTTTTAATTACCTAATAGAGCCTCATGCCTTCCTTGAATCCCAGTGGGCTGGAGGAAACTGCTCCCCAGTATTAATGCTGGGTAGGGATGTGCACGAACTGGCTCATGAACAAAAAGTTCATGATGAATTTTAGCCAGTTCATGGTTTATGCACTTTCACAAAGTTTTAGCACAGTTCATGGTGGTTTGTGAATGGAGACCGACTGGTGCTGCTGACCATTTAAACTGTTAACCAGACTCCAAGGCAACAAGAGGGGCAGAATTCTCCAGCCTTGGAAACACCAATATGAGCCCTCCAAACTTTAACAGGCATTGCCAGCTGCCAATCACAGAGTTCCCATTCTGCTCTATGGGCTCAGAAGGCTACATATTCATCAGCTGTGCTCCTTCCCTCTTGTTTGTTGGTTGGTGAACTGAGAGAAAGGCAGAGAAGAGTCATTGCTTTGCTTTCTGCTTGTGATCTGCTCTCTGCTGCTTGGGTTTAGGTGTGGAGTGCAGTAGACTCAGGGCTCTAAGACACAGCTTAGCTTGGGTGCCTCCCCAGAAGACCCACATTTATGTACCCCCCTCAATACCTCTTGCTTGTGATCTGCACTCTGCTGCTAGGGTTTCAGTGTAGGTAGGTGGACTCTGGGATCTGAGCCACACAGTCTCTGTATTCATGCTGGGCACTGTCCATCCTTCAGAACATGTCTATGGAGACTTGGGGGATTTCCATTCCTTTGCAGAGTGGTGATGTGGTGTGCTCTGGACCAGTGTGTTTCAGCAGGGAGGGCTGAGAGTGTTGTGGGCATGCTTCCCCTCCTTGTGGTGTCTGGCTGGGGGGGTCTTCACATGTGTTTCCATTTATCCTTGCAGTAGAAGAATTCACCCCAAAGCAGAGTAGAATAATACACCCCCCTTGATGGGTCTGATCTGCAGCACCTGTGCCTTAGCTAGTAGATTCCTCAGCTGAGTACCTTTATACCCTCCCAGCTGCTGTAAGGATTCTTTGGGGAGCCCTTGTTGAAATTCTGGGTGTGCCTGCCTTTCTTTCTGTCCTCTAAATGCTAGCTATACGTTTCACTCTATGGGGGGGGGGTTTGAGCATAGTGGGCATGCTTTGGTAATTGGCTGTCAGGGTTGGACTCAGGGCTCCAAGCCATTTGAGGTTTGGGTGTCCAGGGTGGACTCAGGGCTTTGAGCCACTATGTCTACATTCATTGGTCCATGCTTTGGCCTTGGCTGTCAGGGTTGGACTCAGGGCTTCAAGCTACCATGTAAATCCAAAGTAAATTAGCCGTAGGGTAGCAGCAGCACCTAGAATTATACTATGTACAAATGTGACGTCTAGCAGAACTTTTATAAAGTGCTGACTCATGCTATACAATTTTGTATAGAAATTTATGTTTATGTTTCTTTATTTCATTTTCTATCCCTTCAACCACAGGTTGGTGGGATTATGGATAAAACAAAAACAGAGCAGTTTAATAGAACAATAAATACTAAGATCATTTAAAAGTGTATGGAAGAAATCTAGTAACAGCTTCCAGCCAACCCACATCATTCAAAAACAACAGTTTCAGAATAATATAATTACTAGAGCATTGAACATCAGAGTTGACAACAGATCCCAATATAGCACGCCTAGCTTCAATAAATAAAGGACAGTGTAACAGCACATGTGAGATGGGCTCTATTGCGCCAGATGCTCAAGAACAATATCTTTCGATCTAGGGAATACCTTTAAGCCTTCCTGCGTATTCAGCTGTTGGGAGTGAATTATAGCTTGCCAAAAGAATTAAATGTCTGTGTTTGGGATGTTTTTATAGTAACCAAATAATTAGCAACTGTAAAAGAAGTTGTAGGGATGTAGCCATAATACAAAGGAGAACACTTCCTATATGAATCAGTAAGTAACCCTAAGTAATTTATAGACTAGGCTCAGAGAACTGAGATCAGCAGCTGGGGAAAAGTAAATTAGAGATGTACCAGAAGATGCCAAATAAGTTGAGTGAATTCTAATTCCAGCCACCACTCCTCAGCACCCCTTAGATAAACCATGCTTATTTGAGTCTTTGGGATGGAGCATCAATTCATTCTCCTTTTGAGTAAGTTAGGGAGCAGATTGGTTCCAATCAAATTTGTGGGCATCTGAAAGCTATTGTACAATCATCATTTTGATTACTCTGAACTGTGCAGCCATGTTACTGATTTTTTGGCACCTTCCCTGTAAGTCCTATTCAGCATTTTAAATCTGTGTTTTAAATCAAGTGATTTCAGAAGCACTCTGTGAGTCTTGGGGTTATGGAACTGTTGTGAATAAGTCTTTAGTATTGATTCACAATGGAAAATCATTCTGGCAATTAATCCTTGCTGAATACACGTGAAGAATTAATGTACTTATTTAAGTCCAAAACAATCTATTTATGGATAAACAATAACTATTGCACTTAGATGAAAACATATGCTTGCTATGTAGAAACATTTCATTTGAAGAAAGTATCTGATCTTACAGTACTTTACAGGCAGTTCAAAACATCCAAACTCTTCCCAGAGCACAATTGTTTGAAGGAAGGAAGGAGTATTAGCCCAGTGCATCCACATTTCTCAACAATTATTTGCAGGCATATGGCATCATATTTTTCAACCACATCACTAGCACAAATACTAGCCACCAGAAAGTGATAGCTGTATCCATGAAAGTACTAAATCATATATTGCTTCCTCTGTGTGCCTGTATTCCAATCTGGTGGGGGTGGAAAAGGCTGTCAAGTCACTTATGGCGACTTTGTGAGGTTTTCAAGTCAAGAGACATTCAGAGGTGGTTTGCCATTGCTGGTTTCCATGTCATAGCCCTGTTATTCCTTGGAGGTCTCCCATCCAAATGCTAGCCAAGGCCAACCCTGCTTAGCTTCTGAGATCCAATGAGATCAGGCTAGCCTGGGCTATTGTAGCCCAGAGGCACTGCCTTACTTGTGGGTAGCCCTAAATAGCAGGGCACCCCACTTCTTACCTGAACCAGACTTCCACAAAGTCAGGCCAAGGAAGGCACTCCTGGCCTGAAACACCGAGCAAGCAAAAGCCCTGCAAAAGGGTTTAATTTCAGGAGATATACAGCAGCCCTCCAAGGCAACCTTCAACCTCCCCCTCCAGTCAGCAGAGATATGCTTATGGAGTAATGATGGGTTTCCAGGGGTCATTTCATAGAAAAAGAGCTGCAGGAGCTCATTAGCATAAGATATGCTAATGAGCTTCTAGGTTATTAGCATAATAGCTCATTAGCATATGCCACACCCCCTGACATCATTGGAAGTTATGTCAGAAGGGGAAGCAAAGGGGGGGAAGGCATCTTCAAAAGCCTCCCCTTCCCTTCCCCAGCCAGCCTTTACTCTGGGAAAGAGTAAAGGGAAGAGGGAAAGAGAGAAGGGAAGGAGGAGGGAAAGAAAGAGAGAGAAGGGAAGAAGGAGGGAAAGAGGAAAAGGAAATAACAAAAGGAAGGAAAGAGAAAAAGGAGAGAAGGAAAGAAGGGAAAGAAAGAGAGGAGGGAAAGAAAGAGAGAGAGAAAAGGAAAGGAGGAAAAGGGAAAGAAAGAAAAGGAAAGGAGAGAAGGAAAGGAAGGACAGAAAGAGGCCAAAGAGATGGGGAGAGGGAGGAAGGCTCTCCCACCCCCCCATCAAGCCCCCCCATATCCCACACTTACCACCATCAATGCCTTTCCCTCGGGCTGCAGCGCTCCAGCGCAGGCCCTGGGAGGCTGGCAATGGGCCTCTTCAGGCTACCCCCAGGCTGCAGTGCTCCAGTGCGGGCCCTGGAAGGCTGACGACAGGCCTCTTCAGGCCACCCCCAGGCTGCAGCACTCCAGCGCGGGCCCCAGGAGGCCAGCAATGGGCCTCTTCAGGCTGCCCTGGGGCCACAGCACTCCAGCATGGGCCCTGGGAGGCTGGCAACAGGCCTCTTCAGGCCACCCCGGGCTGCAGCACTTCAGTGTGGGGAGCTGGGGGCATGGCTTGCCACCACCGCCATTTGTGCCAGTGCCTGGGCTGCTGGAGCAGTGCTCCGGTGTGCTCTGGCCCCAAAAGACCCAGGTAAACCCAAAAGACCCAGGTTTCACCAGGTAAAGTCGCTACATTTTAAAAGGCTATTCAGAGGCCACATGGTGAATAGCCCTTCTATCTCCAGAAATTTAACTTAGCCGTTTTGTGTGCACCTATGTCTATGTGAAAATCCTTTGTCTCCACAAACCCAGCACTTGGCTAATCCTATCAATGCTATTGTGAATCCAGACTCTGCCCCTGTGGAACCTCATTGGTCACACCTAGGTCTGGGTCCTCCTGATGCTGCACCCCTGAGACCAGTGTTCCCTCTAAGCTGAGTTAGTGTGAGCTAGCTCAGTTTTTTAGCTTCCGGCTCACACATTTTTGTCTTAGCTCAGGAAGGATAGCTCCAGAGTAAACTAATTTATATAGCAGCCAAATTGCTCGCTCACAAATTTGATGCTAGTAGCTCACAAAGTAGAATTTTTGCTCACAGGACTCCACCGCTTAGAGGGAGCATTGCCTGAGACCCATGATTGGTCCAAGTAATCTTTTGTCTTCACCTGAGACAAGCCCATCAAGGCCTCCCATTGCTCTGCATTGTTTTCCAATATCTATATCTGTCAAGGCACATGGCCTCAGATTGTGTGTCTGCTCCAGGATGCCAACTGGCAGGTCATCCCAAACTATGTTTGGGCCATAATCTCTTCTCCAAGGACTTCTGCACATCTGGACAGGTAGAATTATCCTGTAACTAACCCTTCTATTCACTATCAATCACCTCTGTTTTCTTAGTTTTGAATTGCTTGCTCTTGCTTGAATGCTTAGTGTGCTTGTAATTAGGGAAATTCTTCAGTAAAAATTATTTTAGTTGACTCTTCAAATCTGGAGTGTTTCTACTGTACCAGACCTTGGTATAAACTGGTGTGGTCCCTGGTACCCCTCTAGCCTCCACTGCCACGTAGCTAAATTCCCCCAACAACGAGGCAGGCCATTGGCAGTAACACTAAATAACACTATAATGTAAATTGCTATGTGACATGTGAATGCTTGTAGTAATTCAGAGGTGTGTACCTTTATGGAACAATGACTATTTCAACTACTGAATGGATAGCAGAACCCAGTACTAGCAAGTGATGTTGCTAATTACTTTGAATCATCTGCATAAATAAAAATCAGTTAACATCAATCATGTTAGGAAAAAGCTATTTAATCCCCAAATCCTGGACTCCATCCCTGCCCCCATCCCACTCCCACTGGTTGCCAGTCAATGGCTTATCTGTTTAAGGTTTTAAATTATTTTAATACAAATCCTCTTGTATAATGTTTAGCATATTTATACACACCACCTTTCTCCCACCAAGGTAGGTTATGTAATATGAATAAAGGACATAGATATAAACAGCCTCACCCCCACTCTGTTTGCTCACTCCCAGACTGTACATTGTGGGAGTAGACATACAGGTTGGATAAAAAATACAGTTAGGCCTAGAATTAATTCATAGTGACTCACACTGGCATTAGCTGAAACTAAACAACAAGCCTGGAGAATATTTAGAAAAGTAGTGTAAGCTCAAAGTGGGGAGGTGTGGGGAATTAATCTTGTTGGCTGGTTGTGGGGAAAAGCTGGTTATTTTCCATGAACTAAATGATGTGTTTTTAAGTAGTTTCCATTCCTCACCCTAAGGTTCTTTTTGACACTTTAACACCTTCAGAAAGTGTCATTTCAGATCTTGGGGGGGGGGCGCAACAGTACCTGTGATTAGTGTTTCTGGTGAATGAAAAACATCTAAGGCTGCTGGTGTAATGAAATGTTTTACAATCTAAAAGTAATATAAAAAGGAGTCAGGAGTCAAGTTAAGTGTCACTTTCTTTTGATTAAACTTCTGTCAAAGCAAATCTATTCAGCCTAACAAAATTTGTGGAAAATTACAATAACTATGAATCTTTTAAGCAGAAAATGGAGGAAAATCTATGGAGCATCTTCTCAATAGAGTGTTGTGTCTCTGGAAGAAGAGTCATATAATCATTAGTTGCTGTAGATTTTCCGGGTTGTGTGGCCGTGGTCTTGGCATTGTAGGACCTGATGTTTCGCCAGTAGCTGCGACTGGCATCCTCAGTTTTTTAGCCAGTCATATAATCACTTAACCTTTTGCTAATATACTACAGCAAAGGATTCAGATGATGTGTTTATATACCCTGAATATATGGAGGAAGGAGCAGCAGGGTCATGCCCTCTGACCCTACCCTTTCAGCCAAATGTTTCTACAGAGCGATCATATGTACAACTATACACATTTTATTGGAAATTATACAGAGAGCCTATGGGGACAGAACTTGTAAAGTGAAGCAACACCAGACAAAACGCTGGCAGAGCACACTAATGGATGGGGACAGTTGAATCTACCTAAGGAAAGAGTTCCAAAGTTTTGGTACCATGATGGTGGGGACATCTGAAGCAGGGGTTCTGATCATGTGTGGAGTGGTTCTGTAAGTTCATATGGGAAGTAGGTAGGCTGGCCAAGACATATAGGGATTTAAAGATCAATTCTGCTATCTTGAATTGAGCCCAGAAGCAAATTGAGATCCAGTGCAGGTAGAACAAAACTGAAGTGATATGGTCCCTACAACCCACTCCATTCAGAATTCTGGGCACAGCACCATTTGTAGCTTCTGGACACTCTTCAAGGACAACCCCACATACAGCACATTGCAGTTGTCTAATCTGGATGTTACCAACCTGGTTTAAAGGGACTGCAAAAGAAAGTGGGGGGAAACAGCTGAGAGGCAAATAGCAGTCTCCCCACCTCTCAGTTGTTTTCCCTGATCTTCCAAGTTCCCAAAAATATCAGGGATTATTTTTTTGTTGTTTTTTCCGGAAAATCCCAGATAGTTTTGGGTGCTGAAATTTATTCCATATTTTTTAGTATATTTTTGGCTTGGGAAGATCTAAATGTGCACCCCTAGTCTAGAACACTTAGAAAGAAAGAAATGACAGGATGAACTTTTCAAGGATTGCTCCACTCCTTCCATATGTCAAGGAGATAGGCTAAACTGTTCCCAACTATTGCTGCATTTCTGTTTCTATGATCTATATTGTCAAGAATTGGTGCATGGACAGCAGGTGGGACTGAGATGAGGAACCTGGATCTATGGGTGAAGTTGAAAAGAGGTCCAAAAAGCAATGCCATAGGAGCAAAATTCAGACTACAGCAAATTGTCATGCAGGAGTGTTTTCTTTGCCCAACTAGCATGCAGTCAATTCCACATCAAGAAATAGCAAGCATCCAGAATGTGTGATTATACAGAATCAGAAAAAAAGCCCTCTCAAAACTAGTAGGATGGTGCAATGATATAAATGGAAAGTGGAAATGCTGAGCACACCAAATACCAGTTGGGATGATACTCTTTGGGGAGAAATATTCTGAATGGACACTTTTCCTAGAAGTCCTAACCTAGAAGTGAGCAGGAAATCAAAACAAGACAGTGAGATAGACTAATTCTAAGACAGGTTTTTGCTTACCCACAAGTGTCAAATACAATTCAGATTTGGATAATCCTATATATATAATTCCCTTATGTATTGGCCATTTCCAGCTCTCCCATTGGCTGTGCAGTGCACTCCATCAGCCATTGGCTCATCAACCACCACTCAAGAGTAATCACGTGCCATTGGCTGGGTGCTGGGTCCGCTCCTCTCCCCCACCCACTGCCAGCCTGGACACTCTTCCCTCACAGAGTAAGTTATCAAAACAGCTGTCTGTCCTGATGAAGACACTTCTCCTGCTTGGCTGCTGTGGGACTAACTTTTCCCTCAGTGACTGTTACTAGGCAATCAAGCTTGGTTCTGTCAGTAAAAAGGCAAAGGAAGGAAGCCTTTTCCAGACCTTTGTGGGGAACTCTTTGGGGCCAATCCTGGCTAGGTTGGGAAATCCCTGGATATTTTGTAATGGAGTCTACAGAAGCCAGAGTTTGGGGAGGGGAGAGGCCTCAGTTGAATATAATACCATAAAGCCCATTCTCCAAAGCAGTTATTTTCTCCAGGAGGTGGTGGCAGCTACAAGCATGGACAGTTTCAAGAGGGAATTAGATAAACATATGGAGCAGAAGTCCATCAGTGGCTATTAGCCACAGGGTATAGATGGGAACTCTCAGTCTGGGGCAGGTGATGCACTCTATTCTTGGTGCTGGAGGGGGCAGCAGTGGGAGGGCTTCTAGTGTCCTGGCCCCACTGCTGGACCTCCTGATGGCACCTGGTATATTTTGGCTGCTGTGTGACAGAGTGTTGGACTAGATGGACCGTTGGCCTGATTCAACATTGGCTTCTCTTATGTTCTTAGGAGGGGAGAGATCTGATGTCTAGAGTTCAGTTGTGAGACCTGGTGATCTTCAGGCTGGAGGTTGGCTACCCTAGGTGTAGCAGTCAGCACTTCAGAGCAGGGCATGCTAGACCCAGGTTCTTGCTGTGGAGGCTGAGTGGGTGATTTCAGACCAGTCACAGACTTTCAGCGTAACCTACCTCACAGGGTTATTGTGCAGATCAAAAGGGGGAGAGGAAAATTATGTAAGCTGCTTTGGTCTCCACTGCAGAGAAAAACTGTACTTTTCCTCCTGGGGAACCATTGCTGCCATTCTCCAGGTGAAGGCTGGAGATCTCTCAGAATTAAAACTGCTCTCCAGAAGGCAGAGGTCAGCTCCCCTGGAAAAAATGGCTGCTTTGCAGGGGGGACTCTGTGTCATTATACCCTGCTGAGGTTGCTTCCCTCCTGCTTGGGTCCCCATTGCAGAGAAAGACTATAGTTTTCCTAGGCAGAGGCTACAGGTGAGGGGGGGATGGAAAGCTGAAGTCAGAGGGGCAGATAAAGGTAGGTTGATGGTTCGCTGGGAAGGAGATAGGCTTGCCAACTCCTGGTTGGGAAAGTCCTAGAGATTTGAGGGATGGAGTTTGGAGAGGGTGGGGTTTGTGGAGGGGTGGGACCTCAGACAGGTACAATCCCATAGATTCCACCCTTCAAACCAGCCATTTCCACCTGGGGAACCATTGTTGCCAATCTCCAGGTGAGGGCTGGAGATAACTCAGAATTACAACTGCTCTCCAGATGGCAGAGATCAGTTCCCCTGGAGAAAATGGTGGGCTCTGTGTCATTATACCCTGCTGAGGTGCCCCCCCCCAAGACAGCCAGTGTGATGTAGCAGTTAGTGCTTCAGATCAGGGTCTTCCAGACCCATGTTCTTCTTGTGGAAGCTGATTGGGTGATTTCAGACCACTCACAGACTTTCAGCATAACTACCTCACAGGGTTGTTGTGCATATCAAAAGGGGGAGAGGAGAATGATGTGAGCTGCTTTGGTCACCACTGTGGAGAAAGACTGTACTATTCCTAGGTAGAGGCTACAGGGAGGGTGGAAGAGATGGAAAGCTGAAGAGTGTGGGGTTTGAGGAGAAGTGGGACCTCAGAGAGGTACAATGCCATAAACTCCACTCTCCAAACCAGCCATTTCCTCCTGGGGAACCATTGTTGCCATTCTCCAGGTGAGGGGTGGAGAGCACTCAGAATTACAACTGGTCTCCAGATGGCAGAGATCAGTTTTCCTGGAGAAACTGGCTGCTTTGCAGGGTGGACTCTGAGTCATTATACCCTGCTGAGGTCACTTCCCTTCCTGTTTGGGTTCCCACCAAGGATGAGAAAGACTGTACTTTTTCTAGGTAGAGGCTCCAGGTGGGGGAGGGGAGATGGAAAGCTGAAGTCAGAGTGGTAGATAATGGTATGTTGATGGTTGGCTGGGAAGGAGATAGGGTTGTTAGGTCCAAGACAGGTACAATGCCATGGACTCCACCATCCAAACCATCTATTTCCTCCTGGGGAACCATTGTTGCCAATCTCCAGGGGAGGGCTAGAGAGCACTCAGAATTACAACTGCTCTTCAGATGGTAGCTATCAGTTTCCCTGGAGAAAACAGTAAGCTCTGTGTCATTATACCCTGCTGAAGTCACCACAGCAAATTGACACTGAGTGCCCAAGGCCAGGGCACCCACCCAGAGCCTCTTTCTAACATAAGAACATAAGAACATAAGAGAAGCCAGTGTTGAATCAGGCCAATGGCCCATCTAGTCCAACACTCCGTCACACAGCGGCCAAAATATACCAGGTGCCATCAGGAGGTCCAGCAGTGGGGCCAGGACACTAGAAGCCCTCCCACTGCTGCCCCCTCCAGCACCAAGAATAGAGTGCATCTAGAGTCCGTTGTATTTATTTCCACAACAGGCCTTATTCCTAGTCCAGCTAAGAAGCAAATTTCTACAGCAAATCTCTAATTCTGAATATATTTTCTCTGCATTACATCTGAAGAACTAAGAAAAGCAATCTGCACTACTGAGGCTGGAATATGTATGGCAAGATTCCTCATGTTTTCTCTTTTGTAGCGCTGGATTGGGTATGTACAATTCAGCATGCAGAGGAAATGCTGTCATCTGGAAAACAAAGCATAGTACTTTAGTAAAATGACTCACCTATAAAACATTCTCTCATGAAATAAAACTGTTAACTCATCTAGCAAATGTCTGATAAAGCCTGGGCTCTTTCAATGAAACCAATGGAAATAATATGAATTATTTCTTGAATCATAGCAAAATGCAATGCAGAAATGAGGAACTGATAAAAGGAAAGAGGGTAGATAACAGTTTAAGTTCAATATTCTTAAGATGGATATGTTTTATGTCATTGGTTTGAGCTACTCACCATAAAGAACCATACCTATCTCAGTGAGGCTACAGCTTGGATTTATTTGGGCCATTGCTATTAATGGTTTTCATGGTCTGGCTTAAAAGTGTTATTATATACTTCACTGAAAGGTTAATGTTAGATCCCAGGAAGTTTCTTCATAAAATGGGGAAATGAATTTCCATTTCAATGGTCATTGCTTTTATCTTGGTAGCATTTGTTAAAAAGGGATGTTTCCCTTTAAATCTGATTCCAGCTATATCTCTATTGTCTTATAATTACATTTCTAACTGTGGTTTCATCTTGCTATTTGTATGGCCTAAATTACCCACATTTCATTTTTTATGGCACCCAAGTTACAAAATTGGACTATTCCTTCACATGTGATTAGTTTGAGTAATTGTCAAGAGTTTGCCAAACAGCCTTCGTCCACTGAGACGTGGGCTGTTAAAATGAGCCAGACTGTGAATCTTAAAGGAGAGTTTGTGCAAAAGCTAAAGACCTGGAATTAACTGGTAGTGTTTTCATGTGTAATTAGAAAATGCATTGTTCTCCAATTAAGAAAATTAATTAAAACTAACCAGATGGTAATCAAGGCATATTGTAATATAATTGTGTCTGGCACCTGTATTGCTTTTATGTCCCATTCCTGTATTGATTCACTGTTGTATTTTACATTGAAAATATAGCTGCAGGAGATTTTTTTTTCTGTATTGTAGTCAGCCCTGTAGTCAATTTATACACTGCATAAGCCACTAAAAGTTGGAAACACAGGATTCTGGCATGCGCATTCATGGTGCTGTGGATGCAGTGGGGATGCCTTCTAGAACTAGAACTACAACTGTCCCCTGTGTTGTGCTCCAGGCATAGATAACAGTGCCATGTACATATCAGAGCTCCCACATGTGACAAGAGCCCATGCATGCAAAGTAACCATCATTGTGTACATGGGTTAGTCCTACTGACTGTTATTTTCTTTTTTCTTTTAAAAGGTTAATTGCAACTTTATTCCCACCATGAGACAATTTTACTTACTCCTTTCCACATTAAGTTATATTCTGGCCATAGAGGATTTCAGTACCTGGTTAACAGAGTAATATGTTAACTGATCCCAGGTTGTCGAAGAATAAGGAGGAGGAGGAGGAGGTGGAGACTGGATTTATACCCTGCCCTTCACTACCTGAAAGAGTCTCAGAGCCGCTTACAATCTCCTTCCCCTCCCCCTCCCCACAACAGGGTAGGTGGGGCTGAAAGAGCTCTTTCGAGAACTGCTCTTTCCAGAACAACTCTGAGAGAACTCTGCCTGACCCAAAGTCACACCAGCAGCTGCATGTGGAGGAGTGGGGAATCAAACCTGGTTCTCCCAGTTTAGAGTCCATAGTCCTAACCACTACACCAAACTGGCTCCCCATAGCTGCTGTTCATTGGATATCATAGATTTTTTTTGCTGCCTGTCAAAAGTGAAGCAATCTGTAGGCATTTAAGATTTCTTTTCTCCATTGACAGCAGCATCTTAGGACCAACTAGACAATACATGGGCATCTATGACCCGGACCTCAAGGTTAAAAGCAGCCATGGAAGGGGCCTCTACAAATCATATTGAGGTTATGGTGCTGGGAAAGGAGGTTAACTCTTTTCTTGCACCATTTCATCCCAGTTTGATTCCTACCACAACATCACTAAGGCTGCAATTTGCACCATGGAGGGGAACACAGAGTTTTAATACAGATACACGTAACTTCAGTGAGAGGGAAATAGTTTAAATCAGGGGAAAGTTCTGTGATGTTACATAACCCATCTTCCATTACCATGACACTAGTGTGATTTGTCCTACCCTCTGGGTAGGGGAAGACCCTGCAGGTGATTATCATAAATCTTTTGTAGATCATCTGTGAAAAGTACTGAGACCGATGAGTGATTTCAGCTCTCACATACTTTATTAGTTGCAGAACAAAGACAAGTTAGCCGGCTCGCAGGCCGGCTTATATCCCCCAGCAAACCCACACCTGAACTCCTACTCCACCCATGATAGGATCATTCAAACTTGATCCACTTAACTCCTAAGATATTCGAGGCCTGATTGGTGGGGCTTGCGGAGCCCCTGTTCTATTGTTTTCCTGGAACGAAACTCAGCTTTAGCTAGCCCTGTGCTCCACCGGTCAGCGCCACTACAGCACATGGTAGCCCCAGGCTGGACTGGATACATTACAATCTGCTTTGGACATGAGTTGGGTTTTTGTTTTCAAGGACTGATACCCAGATCTAGGAGAGAACTTGCAAAATGAGTAAAGCAACAAGCCAATTCATAGTAAAAGAAGTAGGGTACAAAGATATATTCTTGCAATATATACTGGAGCTGGATAGGCTGGGGTGGAGAAATACTTTCTTGTAAATATTCATTGAAAAGTTAAGTCAAAGTTTTTGGACATCTGCAGAACTCTGGAACTGCTTAAGGATTGAACGTGGCCTTGGAATGGTTTTATAATAATAGGATACCCATCTTTTTGTAAAATTGCAGGCAGTCTTTCATATTTAGTAAAGATTATGAACAATTTTACAGCATATATTTTCCAGAATGCCACAAGGATAATAGATGTTTTCAATATGAAGCAGGGTCAGAAAATAATAAGCCTTTGACAATAATAAATCTACAGCCCCAGCACTGCCATCTTCACTACAAACAAATAGAATGAATAGGGCTTTTAAATAAAAATGGAAATGGCAAATAGAGTGCCAGGTCTGCCCCTTTCTGCTCTTGGAACTCTTGTACCATCCTCTCTGAGTAGCACAGCAGTTTTATGGCAAAATGGTTCATATTTGAATTGCCCTAGAGTTAGTCTTTCCTCTTTTATTACCATTCAGCCACACGCCCACTGCTCACTACCCTGTTAATGGTCACAAGCAAATGATATAATTTTGAAACTCAGAGAGCAAATAAATTGTTCAGGCACAACAACCCTATTGTGCGTCTCTTGGCAAAATGTTATGAGGGTCTATTCTTGAAAAGATTGTGAAGATTTTAATTTTGGCCTATGTTCACAATTATTAAGACAACTGGATTTTTTTAGAGGGCATTTGGTAGCTTGTAGCTGATTTTTATGCCATAGCTAATTCCCATGGAAGGATGTAAGATTGATTAACCACAGGGACACAGCATGTGGACTGAGGCCTATTTTTGAAATTTGGCATGAAAGGATGTATTAACAGTGCAGTTCTAAACAAAGTTAAACCCTGCTAAGAGCCAAAATACACATTATGTGTGAAGTGAGTGGGGTCATTCATTTTGACACAACTCTCAGCCACACATTCACACAGGGATTAACCTTTAAAAACCTGTCATTCCAGATGGCTCCAAACACTGTGAGGGGGAAGGCTTCCTCCTGTCCCATTTTCAGCAGCATAAAAGCCTATGTAGTGGCATGTTCGCCCTTTCTTTGGGCTCTACATGTCCATCCCACATCATGTGGAGACTGAGAATGTGGCAAATAGTCCCCCCATGGCCGTTTCCACTGGTGAAAAAGATGCAGGAGGGAAGCCTGAAGCCCTTTCTTCTCTCTTGCAGTATCTGGAGCCATGTGGAAAGACAGAGAGGGAATAAGTGACTGAGACTTTTGGGTGCCCATGAAAATGTTTTACTTTCTTTTAAAATCAGAAGGAAAAAATGAAGTTTTAGGGTCAAAGAAAATGTTTTAATTTTTTCCTCACACCAGAAAAAAAGAGAAATGTTTAGGGCCCACAAAAAGTTGTTGATTTTTGCCTAAAACAGAAAAAATGTTGAAGTATTTAAAGATATCTCAAAAATAATTTTAATATTTATATTATTATGGTGGGAGGGGCCCATGAAGGCAAAAGTGCATAGGGCTCACAAAAGTCATAATGTAGCCCTGCCAATGCCCCTTGACTTCAGTGGACTTAGATGGACATAATTAGAAGGGCATTGCAAATAACAGAAGGTTTCTTGTATATGATTGGGGGGTTTCAAATAGCAATTAAATGTTTAACATGCTTGGGCTTGCTTGAGTTGGACAGAAGTGATTAGTGACCTCAATGAAAACCCTCCCTGATCCATCTTCAGTTGCACCTAAACAAGCTGTAAATGTGCAACTAGTTAAGCAATTGTTTTGATGGAATGTTGAATGTATCCTAGAATGCATGTCCCATTCAAAGTGATGACGCTTAGTCAGATGTGGAATTTAATGTCTTGCATGATGGGCTGCATCGTTTTTCTGAGATAGTTAGTTAGCTTTACTAGGCTTATTCCTAGTTAAAAATCTCTTTGTTTAAGTTATCTTAAAGACTTCTTCATATATAATAGAATCAGGTATTATATTACATTGCTGTTTTAGAAATATCTGATTTTATACACTTATACACTTTACTCAAGACAGGTTGCTTTTACAGCTGTTATAAATCTCTCATTTCCTTGAATATCTTAGCAGATTCTATTTTTTCCCATTTAGATATGTAGTGAGATTCAAAACAAGACTGGATTACTTTATCTGCATCTCACATAGTTCTCCTTTTGTGGTATTGCATGTAAATTATTCCTTTAATTCTTTCCTAAGAACCATGAACAGAGCAGAGTTCACAAGAGGGCTCTTTGCTCTGTCTACTGGAACTTCCTGAAAAGCTGTTTATGAAGATGAAGGGACTCTTCAAAAGAACAAGAAATGAATAATGGATGGTTGTAGCTAGAGGGAAAATCATTTCAGATTGCCTTTCCACACTTGCATGAGATCTAGCACAAATGGGGCAACAGATCATGCAAGAAGGGAGCTGTTCCCCCTCCAGCAGTAGTTCCTGCATGCACACCATACCTTTAGCCTTTCCTGAAGATAACTCAACAATCAGGGATGGCTTTTTAGAGACTCCAGTTAGAAAGCCAAGGTGGCAAAGATAGCTTCCATGAACTATGTTCCATTCACAATTCCTCCAATCTGTGACTTGTGCTAATTCTTTGTTGAAGAAACAAGATTTCTGCCATTAGAACTGAAATATCTCCATGTTGGAATCTATGTAAGCCTCTTCTGAACATTATTGGAAAGAAGGCTAGTGCTGAATTATGGACAGACTGATCTAAACTTTATCACAAGGAGCACACAAACTTCTTGGGTCTATGATTATGAACCAAGGGACTGCATTGACTCAGTTTTTCCACACCATCTTTTTTCTTCTTTTAAAATATTGAACCTCCTAAAATTTGAGGTCTTAGGTACATGTTTCATCTGGCTTTGGCAAAGCTAGCCTTGCAAAGCTCCTCAACAGTTAGATTGTTTGATTTTTTTAATCATTACTAATGCTGTGATCCTCACAAATGATTGATTCAAGAATAATGGTTACCATGCTTGCAGTGCTTGTTTTCACTCAAGTCAACCATCCATTCATTTGCAGTGGTAATTTTCCTTTTGAAAATGTAAAATTTCAAGTGCATTTACATTTGCGAAGATAGTGGCATTCATTATCCTGTAGCCAGTCATCTCGATACTGGATTTCTAGGGTTGATGGGAACTGTATTTTTCTAAGCCTACTCATCCAATTTGCAAAAACTAACAAAAATAAAACATACAATTCCTATCAATCCTGGCAGAAAGTCCAATTGGGGAAAATTGGAAAAAACTTACTTAGATTAAAGGAGGTACTCCAAAAAGAATTCCTAGATTCTTGACTTGGGTCCCAATCACACACACAATTAGCCTCTCCATAGTTGTGAATGCTGGGCAGATTTAAAGGGCACGATCAGACACAAACATCTGGGAAGCACTCAGCACCCATCGGTAACCCATTTTGCTCTACTGCAGAAGTGGAGTAAAAGACACTAGGGAAACTTCAGTAGCAAATGGGTTGCTATGGGCCACAGACAGACCTTCCCCTGTCTGATTGCTCCAGCACACTCCCATGGCATCAGGATGGTCTGATCAGGCCATCCTGACTCCGTGCCATTGGTTTCCCCCCCCTGTCTTGGTATGCGCATCATCGCACACTGCATAGGGAGCCCTCAGTGCGGAGATGCAAATCATCAATCCCTCATTGAAGCACACTGGAAACACACGGCAAAAAAACCCAACCCTGACTTACCCGTGGTTGTGTCTAATCATGCAGTGGCGGGCTGTGCCCGCAGCTTCCAAGGACTGTGTGATCGTGCAACTGCAGGTCAAATTCCTATAGAGCAAATAGCCTCAATCCCCCCCTTTATCTTGTTCATGTGACTGCCACCTTGTTTTACTAAGAAAAAGTACCAACAATAAAATTCTGCACAGAGGATACACAAAGATGATCAAATCCAGAAGAAAACTTTAGAGCAGTTTGAATAAGGGCTCAGAGCAACTACTGCACTCTAGTACAGCCATGCAGTCCCCCTTCCTTTTCTAGCCCCCTTCCTTTCCCCTTATTCTACCCCAGATCATTTTGTTTGTGGAACTTAGGTGTGTTAGGAAGAAGTAGGTGATTGGCGGAGGACTGGGTAGCTTGGATCTGTTTGCTCTAGGGATTATAACTTTTGTTTTATCATAGTGCCAATTTAAAAATCAATAATAGTTACAAATAGAAAAAAAGATCATACATCCATTTTAGGTGGCAAAGTTATTTTTGAGTTACTTTCTCATCTCTGTACTTGGAATATTACATGTATAAATCCAAGTGCATGACAGTGATAAGGATATATCCCAGAGTTTATAACCCTTATTTTGCTTTCCCTATCTTAGTTCTTTGGATCCTTAGTGGAATGTTATTGCTTTTTTGGCAGTGTGATATACTAGCATGGGTTAATCTTTTACCCTTTGGTATGATTTAAGCTTTAACGACCAATATACTTTGATATACAGCAAACTCCCAAACTTCTTCAATTTCACAGTGCTATCTCTGCAACAAAAAAGCCGGCACAGAGATAAATTAAATGAGGCTGTCAGCACTTCGGTTTTTTAAAAAAAATAAAATCCAACAAGAAAGCTCTCTTGCAGGGAAAAGTGGGAGGGAAATGCTAGTATTGGAGGAAAAACTAATTTTCAAATATGTGGTTAAAATCCTTTATAGGCATCCATCCTTAAAATGATGCTTATTGAACAACTCATGGCCTCAAACACTCATGCAATGTTTCTTTAAGGACTGCACCAAAGTGCTTGTGCAGTGTTTTCCCCTCCAGCTTCTGCACTGTGTGAAAGCAGTTTGTTCTGGAGAGGATTCTTCTAATTGCTTTAAGTAGCTGCTGGAAGATACAAGACTGCACAGTTAAAAATGCAAAACAGTAACCTGACGATGTCAAGCAGAAGCAAGAGAGGTTTGCTGTACAAACAAGGTGAAAATTGCCACTTTATCAAACACACTGAATATAGCTTTTGGTGAAGTGTAGACTGTGAGGGTTATAGCAGTGGAAGGTGAAGCATGGAAGGTGGAGAAAGATCAAGAACCAAAAGGGTGAGAAGAAAGTCTAATGAAGAGCCAATATTAAAAACCTAGTTAAAACTTGTAATATACAAAAATACATTTATTTATTAGAAAGACAGTTAAAAACATACATAAGGGCCCAATGAAAACCTCGTAAAAAAGTAAAGCCTAAACACAAGGGCCAATACACATGACCTGACGCATTTCTGCCCTACTGGATCCTTCTTCAGAGGTCAAACAATATTGAGGTACACATAACTTAAATGCATATTGCAATAAGATAACCAATAAGTGAATATTGGACCAGGAAAAGGAAGGCTGTAAAAAAGAGATAGAAAGAATATTGAATATGAAAAATCAAATATTTTTCAAACTTGCAATGTAATAAAAATGGCTATATTACTTATTTAAGCAGCAAGATCTAAAGACACATGACAAAGATGTTTGTGAGGCCTCAAAAGGTGAAAGTCATGTATCTGGTGCCAAATGCACAGTTGCTACAAATTATTGTTTATTATGTTTGTACACTTTGTGATTTAAAGTTTTTCCCCTTTTGATTAGGAAGATCACCAATTAGACATAACAAAAATCTTGACAAATTATTCATAATGAATAATCAATAAATTAATCTTGTAAAAAAAACTTAACAGATTCTTAAAGGTAATCAGTAAACAGAAATGTATATAAAGTTGATTTCTTGGTTCAGACAAATTTAAGCTAGTTAGGTTCCAATTGGGATAGCATCTACTTTCAATGGGAAGGGTTTCAAAATACAATCTCAACATCTGTACAGTGATGATATACAGATCTTTTACCTTTTAAGACCAGGCCTCTTTCTTAAGGACAGAATTCAACTTGCAACATGTGGCAGAAACCAACTAGTAGCCATAAGCATTCTTGGTTGTTGTTTTGTTTTTGTTTTTTTAAAAAAAAAATCATTTGAGGGACAGACCGTCATTCTGTGTTGTTACCCCACAGATATCAGCACTGTCAGTTTTAACAGCACTGATTGTCAGCTTTAAAATAATGGCGGTGAAGTTAATGGTCCCCCCCATTGTCTCTGTGCAGAATCAGGTACTAGGCAGGTAACTTTCAGTGAAATCCTAAGCAGAATTCCATTATACAAGGTCCCTGTTTGTTACCCCTAGAAGCTTTGATTTAAGAAGCTGAATTGCTGACTTCAGTTTCTGGGGGGAAATGAGCTAAATGGTAGGCCTTAGCGAGAGGTGGGGTAATAGCAGGGATCCTTCTACCTAACCAGACCATTGTTTAACCAAAGAGTTATTTTTATTAAGCAGAAATAATCCTAATCAAATGCACACATACAGAAACAAAACACACATTAAATCATACACACAAGTAATAGAAGTACAAAGGTGAGAGGGAATAATTGAAGGGTGTTGGGGAAATATACTTTGTGTATCCCGGAGATCAGGAATCCATGCAGTAGAGACTGGAAAGATGGAAAATGACCCAAACAAATTTGGGGATGAACTGCCAGTAGGCTTGTGGGCTGATACACAGAAACTGAGTATTTTTATACACAAAAACATGTCCAGGGTGCTTGCTAATATACATGGTCCCTCAGAACAAAGCACTGATGAGATTACACAAGGCTAGAACAATGTAGTTTGGACACTCTGTATAGAGTTCTTCCTCTGGTGATTCAAAGGGTAAACTAATCAAAATGGAAACAATACTGCTTGATGACCCTCCTTTTGTGTTAGGTGGAGAAGATGGGAGTTGTTGGTATGAAAGAAATGTGGGTATGAGAAGGTGAAGGGAGACTGATAGGATAAGTGATCCCAAGAGAAGACAAAGACATCATACTTTGCATCTGTGTGTGGATGAATGGATTTCCTGGTGCAAACAAGAACTATTAATGTTTGTTTTGGAATGTGGCTAGGAATGTGAGAAATTAATGAACCACTGATGATCCCTGATTACTGGAAAGAAAAAGCTACCTGGTTGTGTGAGTAGCATATTGATTAGGATGATTTGACCAGGAAGGGATGAACCAGGTGATAGGATTTTGTATCTGGGAGGAGATCTTTCCTGTGGACCCCAACACAGAGAGAAATATCTCTCTGTTTTGGATGGGGGGGAACTATTAGTTTGACAGATGCCCTAAAGCCACCTCCCCAACATAGCAAGTTCAGACCTGTCCTTTGCTGCTAGGAACCATTTTGTTTGGCTCTGTTCCATCTTGGTTTGGTGCACATTTCCAGGCCACACACTGGCCTACTTCTAGGCCAGACATGGCTAGTATTCATACACAGAGAGCATTGGGGGGGGGGTGAAAGATGATAAGGGCATTTTCTGCCAGTGGCTCCCCTTTACAGAGGCATGTAGGGGAGCTTACATCTTATCTGTGGGACCGCATTCCCCCCATGCTCCACCATGACAATTTAGTGCATCTGAGCAGGGCCTTCTACAGGTGCTAACCTGCCAATGGGCATAATCCACTACTGCCTGTATACGTACTTTCTCTGTTGTGGCCCCCACCTTATGGAATGGCCTTCCCTAGGATGTCAGGAAGGCTCCCACTCTCCTGGCTTTCCACAAACTATGGAAGAAGAAAAAGAAGAAGAAGAAGAAGAATCACACAGCCCCTCAACCACAGCGTTGTCTCTTCATACTGGTAGTAATTCTCCAGGGACATGGGCAGAGAAAAGTCTTTCCCAATACCTGTTAATTTGTATCTGAAGAAGTTAAAGATCAGATTTGGATTCTTCTGCATGCTAAGCCTGTGCTGTACCACTGAATCATATCCCTGTCCATTTTATACCACTAAAGCACGTATCTGTCCACCTCTGTTCATTTTGGAAACCATTCTTCTTTGTCTCTGAATTAGCCTCTTTAAATTTCTCCTCAGGAGTGAATGAAGTGACTTATCTCAGTAACTAGAGAACTGTGTTTTCATGTGTGTTTTCTACCCATCTTGAACAGCAGAGATATCAAACTGAATAATCTGCAATGAATTAAAATACTGTGGGTATTTGTTGTTGTTGTTCAGTCACACAGTCGAGTCCGACTCTTCGCGACCCCATGGACCAGATTACGCCAGGCCCTCCTGTCTTCCGCTGTCCGCTGAAGTTTGCTCAATTTCATGTTCGTTGCATCGATGACACTGTCTAACCATCTCATCCTTTGCCGTCCCCTTCTTCTTTGACCTTCAATCTTTCCCAGCATCAGGGTCTTCTCCAGTGAATGCTCCCTTCTCATTTGGTGGCCAAAGTATTTGAGCTTCAGCTTCAGGATCTGGCCTTCCAGGGAACAGTCAGGGTTGATTTCTTTTAGGATTGACTGATTTGATCTCCTTGCAGTCCAAGGGACTCTCAAGAGTCTTCTCCAGCACCATAGTTCAAAAGAATCTATTCTTCGGCGCTCGGCCTTCCTTATAGTCCAACTCTCACAGCCATACATTACTACGGGGAATACCATTGCTTTGACCATGCGGACTTTTGTTGGCAAGGTGATGTCTCTGCTTTTTATCATGCTGTTTAGGTTTGCCATCGCTTTCCTCCCAAGGAGCAGGCGTCTTTTAATTTCATGGCTGCAGTCACCATCTGCGGTGATCTGGGATCCTAGGAACGTGAAGTCTGTCACTACTTCTACGACTTCCCCTTCTATTTGCCAAGGAGTGATGGGGCCAGATGCCATGATCTTAGTTTTTTTGATGTTGAGCTTCAAGCCCACTTTTGCACTCTCCTCTTTCACCCTGAGCAAGAGACTCTTTAGGTCCTCTTCACTTTCTGCCATCAGAGTGGTATCGTCTGCATATCTGAGGTTATTGATCTTTTCCCCAGCAATCTTAACTCCAGCTTGTGATTCATCCAGGCCAGCATTTCGCATGATGTACTCTGCATATAAATTAAATAAGCAAGGTGACAATATACATCCTTGTCGAACTCCTTTTCCTATGCTAAACCAATCAGTTGTTCCATATCCGGTTCTAACTGTTGCTTCTTGACCCTTATACAGGTTTCTCAGGAGACATATGAGGTGGTCTGGTACTCCCATCTCTTTAAGAACCTGCCATAATTTATTGTGATCCACACAATCAAAGGCTTTAGCATAGTCAATGAAGCAGAAATAGATGTTTTTCTGGTACTCTCTTGCTTTCTCCATAATCCAGCGAATGTTGGCAATTTGATCTCTAGTTCCTCTACCTCTTCGAAACCCAGCTTGTACTTCTGGCAGTTCTCTATCCACGTACTGTTGGAGCCTAGCTTGTAGGATTTTGAGCATGACCTTGCTAGCGTGTGAAATGAGTGCAATTGTGCGATAGTTTGAACATTCCTTGACGTTGCCCTTCTTTGGGATTGGAATGTAAACTGACCTTTTCCAATCCTGTGGGTATACTGTGGGTATACAGAATGTTAAATATCCTGAAAAGGTGGCCACACAGAAATCACAGAACCAACAGTTCTTGGTTTTGTTTAAGCGATAAAGTTGATTAAGATTACTATCATCACAAAGATGTATCTAGAGAAAACTTTATGGTAACCCATAAGAAAAAGAGTTGGTTTTATACCCCACTCTTTACTACCTGAAGGAGTCTCAGAGTGGTTTACAATCACCTTTCTTTCCTCTACCCACAACAGACACCCTGTGAGGTAGGTGGGGCTGAGAGAGCTCTGAGAGAGCTGTGACTGACACAAGGTCACCCAGCTGTCTTCATGCGGAGGAGTGGGTTATCAAACCTGGCTCTCCAGATTAGAATCTGCCGTTCTTAACCACTACACCAAGCTGGCTATCTATGATAGATAGATCATAGATAGATCATCTGTCTTTTTTTCCCCTTTAAATGTTAATAGCCTTGAGGTCAGTTTCCATCAGTGAAACTGCATGAAGTATATGTTGTCCCTCCCCCTCTTCCCTCCTGCATGGTCCAAATCCAAATAGGGCCCCTACACATATTCTATTAACATTTTTAAAACACTGAAAGTAAATTGTTTGCTTTGACCCCAGTATCCTAATGAGGAGCTACATGGAATTTCATATTATTTAAAAGTATGAAAAATTGGTTTCCAAAATTTCACTATAATTGTATATTCAGACCTTTATATTTTGGATGAGTCTCTAACTCAGCATACTACAAAAGATTCTGTGTCTTATTCTAAAATATGCAGTCTGCTCACACATGGTTCAGGTCAACCTGTTGAGCCATTTCCACATGCAAACTGATTATGACAGGAAAAGACTGGTAGTATGCACAGTTTCTGGCCGAGTTCAGACTGGCAGTTTGGCCCGAGATAGGCACATTTCAGAAATGTTTCACAAATGGATTAAAGGGCCAGTTCACAGGTGGCTCAAGTGGTTAAGACGCTGAACTGCAGGCTGTGGACGGTCAGTAGTTCAGCAGTTCAAGACCCGTGAGTGCCGCATGACGGGGTGAGCTCCCGTCTCTAGTTCCAGCTCCTGCCAACCTAGCAGTTCGAAAGCAAGAAATTGCAAGTAGATAAATAGGTACCACTTCAGTGGGAAGGTAACAGCGTTCCGTGCGCCTTGGTGTTTAGTCATGCCGGCCACATGACCACGGAAATGTCTTTGGACAGCGCTGGCTCTTCGGCTTGGAAACGGAGATGAGCACCACAACCCTAGAGTCGGATTCGACTGGCTTTCGAGCAAGGGAACCTTTACCTTTTACCTCACAGAGACACATCTGTCAGGCATTCCCCAGCTGTACTCAACCCGTCCTGTAACACTTCCCTCCCAAGTTTAAAAGATACCAGTTGAAAGTGGTAGCAAACCCTGGGGAGCGCCCTCATCCCTCGTTTATCCTGCTTCCCAGAAGTGTGAACACAAGCAAGCTAATCTGGTAGGGATGCTCTTATGCACATGAGCACATATCGTCAGATTCCATTACAAAAAGCCACTTACAGCCGTGTTAGCCCCGACGCCATTATGGGGCTTTGCTATGGACTGTTTGCTGTTGCCACATGGCCTGTGTCCTTGCCAGACTGTAAAATGGATGCCAAAGGAGAAGCCCATAGGAAAGGGAAAAAGCTGTCTTTTTACTCTGAGGGGCTCCATTGCATACCTGCCGCATGTCACATACACGGATTAAGGGCCATACAGCAGACAAAGGACTTTCCCTCTGCAAGTCATTTGCATGATGAGATTAAGTGCCTTCCCCACCCCAGGCATACACATGAACAACACAAGAGCCATCAGCTACCTGGAGAAACCATCTGCATGCCAGCCAGCTTCCTCTGTCCAGCCCCCAGGTATCCAACGGACAGTATAGCCAATAAAATTTGAAACTGACACTGACACAGCCGGCTGGGAGGGTCAGTAGGTGTACACCGCCTGGCCGTCCACGCCCAGTACCCAAGACGCTATAATAACGCGATCTATGGGTTAGCTCAGGTCGCTCGCTTGCTTGCTGCGTCCGCTTGCTGCCCTCCTCCTAAACCAACGCTCTCAAACCACGACCTCTGTCTGTCTGCTTTATCCTCTTAAGCCCTCATCCTGTACCCGAACCCTTGCCTCGCTTCATTCCAGTCTGCAGCTGGAATTATACACGTGTGTAGTTAGCTGGTCTAGACCACGTGTCCCTTCTTCCATCCTTCCTACCCCACCTAACCCCACTCGCTGGAAGATTTAGGAGCCGCGCCTTGGAGGTAAATATCGCCCTCTTCAAAACCAACGATAACCTGCTCATGCAACTGTGCTTTATCTATCTTTGATTCTTAGACCTTGATATGAATGTGTGTGTGAATTGTATTTGTTGAGTGTAACTGTTATTGGAACTGTGCTTTATTTAAGTAAACTAAACATTATTCTGAGTCCTGTCTCTCGCCTCTTCACTGGGAAGGTCCCGCGGCAGCCCATTCCTCGTAGACATAGACCAAAAGATCCCGAAATTAATTATACCTGTGGCGAAGTGCTTCACCCCTAGAGAGCATTTCACCCAACAGCCGCACCTCTGCTAGGGGCGGGCCAACAGTGTGAATGCTCCCTTGCGCCTCCTCCCCAGAATGCTCCCGCATCAGTCAATGCAGTGTGACCAGGAAAACCCAGAACACGTTGTTCCGGGTCCTTTTTGCCACGACTCCCTCATGCTTCAAACTGCCAGTCTGAACTCAGCCTCTGTGTATGCACGGATGAGTCTATGGGGAAAGTTCAAAGAACACTGTTCTGGGGCTCCCATGCTTTTTTAATTGATGAGCTAATTTCATCTTTTTTGTTTAATTAGTCCATGGAAAAATAAAGAGGCTTTCTTTTTCTGTCACAGTACCTTAGCAAGCTGGGATGCAGCTGGCTGAATGCTTCCTACAGTGATGCAGATAGTCATGATTATGTAGTTGTGACACTTCAGCTTGGCTTGCACCCAAAGATTATAGCAGACACCAGTGAGGAAAATTCTGTTTTGATCCCTAACTATCCTTGCTACAAATTAAGTAGTGGGTTCCCATCAATGCAGCTGCATGCTTCATTTGGCACAAAAAATCTATTCCTGCTTGGCAGTATGTTGAAATGGCAAGAAAAGGTCAAGCTTCCCTTATGCTTTATTATATTTGTTTTTCTAACAAGGAAGGCAGATTTGAAGGGGAGCAAAATCTATTGTACTTACATTGCCATCTGGTGCTCAAATCATGCAAGGCATGCAGGTGCAATCCCAGATTAAATTTAGGAGAAGTAGCAAGGATGCTGTACAGGTGCAGAAAGGAAAACCAAGCAGATGGGTTGCACATCCCAGATTATACCAAATACAGAGAAACTGAAAAAAGAGTGATTACAACATAGCTATCAACAAAGCTAGATTAAAATGGGAGCATGAGCAGGTAACTGATTAGAAATTCTCATTTTCATTATCACCATTTTCTTAGGCATGTTTCTTACTGCACTAAATGAACACAAAGACTCTACCCACAAAGTCACACATAAGTTACACAAAGCACTGATCAACACTTTTCTACGTAGAATTACTTCAGTCAAAGCCTATTGATTTAAATGGCTTTAGTTTTAAATAACTCTGCATAGGATCGCTCTGTAATACTGTTAATTCAAGTACAGTATTCATAGTTCCAGGTTGCTTTCCATGTGATTCCTCTCTCTGTGGCATGTTCTCCAATAGCCTGGGCTCAAGCTTTTTCAGTGGTTGACCCATGCTCGTGGAACAGCCTCCTAGAAGAAATCAAGGGAATTCCTAGCTTTCTGGCAAAACTGTAAAACAGAATTGCTTTGGAGAGCTTAGAGGGTAGCTCCAGCATGAGAAGGGGCTTAGGCATTCTCTGTTTTTGGTTTGGTGCTTTAATGTGGCTCTAATACATTTCATATTTGTGGTTTCTAAGTCTGTATCGTATTTTTATATTACAGTTAGTCATCTTGGGTCCTGAGTTCCTCAGGAAAAAAGATGGGCATATGAATACTTTAAATAAATAAATAAAGTAAAATGTTCACCACATTTAATACAGAACACCAAGAAAGTATATAGTAGAAAACCTCATCACATCATGAGCTGGTTCCTTCTAAACTATTTGGCATCACTACATTTTGGGACATCAAATTCCTTAAACTGATTCTGCAGAGTATGAAAAGTTTTTGTCTGCCTTGTCTTTATATCCCATCAAGTTCATTAGATGGCCCCCCAAAAAAACTCTAGTATTATGGGGGAGGAAGAAAAATGCTTTATATCCAGTTAATTCACTTGATGAACACTTTTACAAATTTCTATGATGTGCAGAAGAGAGTGATGAGGATGATCAGTGACCTGGAGGCCACCCCCTATGAGGAAAGGCTGAGGGACTTGGGAATGTTTAGTTTGGAGAAGAGGAGTTGGAAGGAAGACATGATTGCTCTCTTTAAGTATCTGAAGGTCTGCCACTTAGAGGAGGGCAGGGAACTGTTCCTGTTGGCAGCAGAGGTGAGGACTCACAATAGTGGGTTTAAACTAAGGACGCAAAGCTACTGGATGGATATTAGGAAAAACTTTTAACAGTAAAAGTTGTAGAGCTGTTCAACATTGGAATCAGCTTCCTAGGGAGGTAGTGAGCTCTTGGCCGATCCTGCACTGGTTCCCAAAGTGGGCTATACTGCCCCCTGGGGAGTGCTGAAACAATCCAGGTGGGTGGTAGGAGCCTTGTGTGTAATTAGGGGGCATTGAATAAAAATAAGGGGCCGGTGAAAGCATAAAGAGAGTCCAGAACCTATCTAAAGCAGCCTTTTCCTGCCTTCCTGGTCTTCCCTGGGATCGGGGGGGGGGAGGGGAGGGAGGGGCTCCCACAGCCAATCACAGCCATGCATTTACAAATTGCAAATGTATGTTACCCTTGTAAGGCTGGTGTTGTTGCTCGGCTATTGTGTGGTGGCTGCTGCTGGCCTCTGGCTTCAGGTCTTCAGCTGCTGCTGCTCTGTCCCTTCCTTGGCCTGCCTGCCTGCGTGGATCATGGTGGACTCTACCTGGACTGAAGAAGACATCTAAAAGGTAAGATTTGGGGAAAATACATATTATTTTTAAAGGGGGATATTAGTAAAAAGGACCTTGTAAATTAGTGTCCCTTTACTTTAGGTTGGGTAGCCTGGTTGGAGTGGCTGTGGGTTACAGTTCTGTTGGGTGTGGGTTGGCTAAGCCTTACTCTCCTACAGTTAATAATTTTGAGGGATTTAAAATTAAAATAATTTAAAAGTTTGGTTTACATTTAAAAGTATTTCTGTTGGATTGTTTTTTTTAAATTAACTGTAGTAATTGCTGTGTGGTGGGGGGGTTGCTCAATGTTTTTAATTTTGTGATTCAACTTTTGTTATTGGTTGTTTAAATATTGTAATTTTCTGGTTGGTTTTAAAATATATTTCTTGAGAC
Source organism: Gekko gecko (assembly GCA_029375565.1). Lineage (NCBI taxonomy): Eukaryota > Metazoa > Chordata > Lepidosauria > Squamata > Gekkonidae > Gekko > Gekko gecko. Next base: position 98,616,307 of record JAPDNY010000008.1, read on the forward strand.
TGTACTGCTGTGTGCCTCGAAGAATGCCAAATTCTTCATAGTCTGCAGAAGTTATGCAAATAAAGCACATTTAATGGAAAAAGCCAAGGATTGCAAATTCTGACTCCCTTGCACTTGGGCTTGTGAGATTCACTGAGACTTGGTCACATGCTTTGAAGCAGGACTTTGCAGCTGGGAAACCAGAAGTTAAAGTTGAAGTTCTTGAGAAGCTTCTCTTTCTATTTGGAACTAGAAGCGCACAGCGGATCAAGCGCTGGGTGATCAAGCAATTTTGAATTTAAAAAGAATCGGAAAGCATGTTGCCATTGAACTATGACTTAAGTTTAAGTGAGAACACAGGAAAAAATAAGCCAAAAGCCACTCCGCAGGAAGCAAGGGGGGGAGGGGACTCTCCTCCGAGAAGATAAACATAAGCGAACTTTACTATTTGAGCGGGGGGAGGGGCAGGCTTGTGAAGTGAGAAAGACTGAAATAAAGGACTTTTAAGAACTTACCAAGTGTATTGGTGAGCGTGGGAGACTGTGATAACTTTTGTTGAAAAGTAAACAATTCCTCAAAAATGGTGCCTCCAACGAAGAAAGAGGAGAGAGAAAAGATAGCGAAAGCTAAGCCGACTGGAAGGGCCAGCCCAGCGTGTTCCCAGACAGGACACAACTCCAGACCTGCAAAGGATATTAAGTGAAGCATTGCACCCTCTGCTGGAACAGATGAGGGAAATAAACCGAAAGCTGGAAACACAGCAAGCGCAAATCAACTAGAATATCAAAAAGATAGACCAAACTGAGCAGGAACTTAAAGAAGTCGACACCACTGCCAAAAAGCTACAAAAGCAAATGCAGGCAATGGGGAAGAAGGATCAAACAGATGAGTCTCAACTACTGCAGTTACAAATGGAAAGGGCAAGCTATGCCCTAAGATTCCAGGGGATCCTTGAGGAAAAAGGGGAGAACCTCATGCAGATAATGTGTGAAGCTTTGGGGCAAATGGCAGATATAAAAGTGGAGAACTTGCAAAGCGGTATTGACACGGTCTTTAGATCGTATACAGAGTTTATAAGGAAAAATAATCTGCCAGGAGAAATCATGGTGAGATTCTCCAGAAGAAGAGTGAGAGATCAAATTCTCAAAGCGGCGAATAGAGTTACCCTGAAAATCAAGGGCAAAGAGATAAAGGTCTTAAAAGATATTCCATTTGAAATAAGGAGGAAAAGACGTAAATACAAAAGAAACAAATTGCCTACAGATGGATTTTGCCTGAAGGAGTCGTCTTTAAGTTCGTTAATGGAAAGGAGAAAATTGACACTCTGGAAAAGGCAAGAGAATTCTTGCATCTTCATAGCTGTCCAGCAGATGTGGAAGAAGGAGAAGAAAGAGACCGTTCCAACGAGGGTGGCAGTGATGGAGCGGTGCCATCTTCTGGTGAACAATCAGACTCGAATTTGGGGGCTGCGGCCCCAAAAGTAGGCTATAAATTGAGGAAGAAAAAGGACAAAAAGTGAATTGTTATCATAACTCTGAAGTTCTAAAAAATGTTTTAATTACCCTTTCTTAGGCTTTTAATGAAGTTATAGTAGATGTTGACTATATTTAGACTTGAAGTTTATAGAAAGTGGATGACCATGTTCAATGGTTGACCATGAGTATCAATCTATAAAAATATGTAATCTTGTTAAAGCTGTTTGTATGACACCCACCCTTGGGTTTTTAGAGGTTACTTTTCTTTACCCTATAGTTTGTAGACCCTTCCCTCCTTTCTTAAATGTAATGTTTAGTTATAGAAAAATCCCCTTCGGGGGCCAAAAAAAAAAAGAAAGAAATGGCTGAAGATGTTGAAGACTCATTATGTGAGTATTTAAAAACATCCCAATTCTTTATACAGCTTGATGAGTCAACTTTGCCAGGAAATGAAGCTTTGCTTTTAGCATACGTGCAATTCATAAAAGAAGGAAAAAATTGCCAAGAATTATTATTTGCTACAAATTTGCAAACTGATACCAAAGGAGAATCGATATTTCATGCATTGGAAGAGTTTTTTAAAGAAAAAGAAAAAGAAATTCCCCTGAGCAATACATTGTCAGTTGCTACTCATAGTGCTCCAGAGATGATGGCGCGCTACAGGGGGGTTTCTTGCACATTTTACAAAAGTGGTTCCAAATTTATTCACTGTACACTGTGTCATTCATCGTCAACATCTAGTTGCCAAAAATCTACATAGGTCATTATATTATGTCATTAAAGTGGTCAACAAAATCAGAAGGAATTAACTGAATGACAGATTGTTTGGACAACTTTGTATTGAAAACAATAAAGAATTCAATTGCTGCTTCATACAGAAGTTCATTGGCTATCAAAAGGTGCCTGTTTAGATCGGTTTTATAAACTTTTTGACTCGTGCTAGAGTTCCTAGAAAACAAAGAGGATGCTTTACGAGCCAACTTGATTGATTCCAAAAAAGACATCACTTATTTGACAGACTTGTTTAATAAATTTAGTGAAACAAATCTACAGCTCCAAGGTGATGAGCTGAATTTAATCAAGACAAAAACTGACATTTCTGTGTTTGTGGCAAAACTTCTGTACAAATGAAATTTAGGACGAGAGTAATTCAGCCAGTTTCCAAATTTATCAACAATAGAAAAACATGCTGAAGACTTGCTTACCTATTGTCAGCACCTGGAGGCTCTCTATTCTGACTTTAATCAACGATTCTTAAAATGAACATACCCAACTGGGTTTTGGACCCTTTTTCAAGTACAGACACCGAAGAATCTCCAGAATTACAGGAAGAACTTATAGAAGTAACAACAAATGAGGAATTGAAATTTAAATTCATAGATGGTTACCAACAGTTCTGGCTGCAAAAGCAGATACCTAATCTTTATCCTGGATTATGGGCTATAGTATAAACATTTCTAATTGCATTTCCTTCAACATATTTAGTGGAATGTGGGTTCAGTGCGGTCACAAATCTGTTAACTAAAAAAAGAAACTGACTGCAAATAGCTAATCATGGTGATTTAAGATTGCTGCTGATAAAAATAGAGCCAAACATTAATAAATGTATAGCTGTGCACCAAATTCATCCTTCTCATTAGGATTATTTTTAATGTCATTTGTGATTTTTATTTTAATATTATCCTTTGTTATCTTAATTTTCTTTGTGTATGCAAATGTTAACTATGGTTGATTTTATAAAATATTTTTATGATTTCGAGCTTCAAAGTGTCTTATTTACAACAACATCTTTCTTTACTATGTGCAAATTTGTCACTGCATCTTTTTGTCCACTTCTTAAAGGTAGATTTCCAGGGGGGCACTAAGTATTTTTTTTTTCTGAAAAGGGGATGGTAGGCCAAATAAGCTTGGGAACCATGGACTGTATGGCCTCTTCCAACTCTGTGATTCTATGATTCAAAGAGGATGGGCAGTCAATTTGCAAGTTGCTACTTACTTTGCGGTGTGCAAGTGCAGTAAACTGTCTCCGTGGTAACCAGATGCTAGGTAGCCAGAGACACAAGGACAAGGTGAAGCTTAGAATGGCAATGCAAGGAAAGGAAGCTGGGAGCACTGGTCCTCTCAGCAGGTAGTTCTTAAGAAGGCCAGGTGGTGGCAGTGGCTGAACCATAAGAGGGAGAGAAAAACCCCTCTGAGGCTTGGGAAAGCCAGGTGGATGGTACATGCCAGATACTATGGAAGGTAAGATGGAACATGGATGGAACTTCAGTGGGGCTATTCCACCCCAGATCTCCATTGTAGAGAAAGAAGGTGTATGTATGTGTGTGTTTAAAGTGCCATTGAGTCACAGCCGACCTATGAAAACCCCATAGGGCTGGGTGTCAAACATGTGGCCCGTGAGCCAGATCAGGCCCTCGGAGGGCTCCTATCTGGCCCACAAGGAACTGGCTGTCTCCTGCTTCTTTCTCCAGTTCTGCTGCTGCATCACAACTTGCTTTACGAGACTCTCTCAATTGCACAGAACAGATAGATAGGCAACCTTCTGTTCCCTGCACTGGCTGAGGCTTCTCCCTCTCCTCCTCCCAAGCTAGAGCTTGCTTCCTGGTCAAGCTCCCTCAATCCCACAGAAGACAAAGGCAAGCCTTTCTTTCCCTCCATTGGCTGAGGCTTCTCCCCTTCCTCCTGCCTTGCTTTGCTCAGCTGACTCAATCACATTGGAGAAATACAAAGCACCTTTAAGACCCACAATGTTTTATTCAAGGTATGAGCTTTTGTGCGCCTTGCTACTGTGTGTGTTTTGTTGGGGTCATTATACCAGGGTTCTCCTGGGTGCAACTGGGTTATCTCCCCCTTTTCACTGTATTCATGCCCTCCTGATCCAGTCTTTCTCAGTAGAAAAGCAATGTGAATTATTTAAATGAAGGATAACAACAATCCAGTGAGGTGGATTAGGCTGAGAGTATGTGTCCTCTAGACCAAGTTCACCTAGTACATTTTCTTTATAGACTGGGGATTCTGAACTTCCCAGATAGCAGACTGATACTGACCACTATACATTGCTCTCTATTCTTGCACTGCCTCATAGGAGTTGTAGTTATTTCTCTGGGGAAGACTATAGATTTGTAGACAAACACATAGCCCTCAGTCTGTCAGGGTGCCTTCTCATGTTCTTGACCAGCACACAAAGCAGTTTATGTACAAAAGCTCACATTGCCCAGCCATTTCATGTTTTCCTCTGGGTTCTAGGCTCAGAACACTGAGCATGAGATTTCTGTAATGAGTGTCAATAAATCAAAAGTAGGTTTACAGCTTACAGATACACACCTGAACAGCACACTCAAGATTGCTACAGCACAAACATTTTGATGCAATAATTCAAAGGTGTCAGTTATCAGAGAATGTTAAATAAAATATTGCAAGAGTGCTACTGTTTTAGGCATGTTTTATTTACAGTTTAAAAATATCTCTAATTTGTTTGTGTCCTTTATACAGTTTATATCTCCACTACCTGGCATTACATTTTATGACACACATGGCCCAGCCCAACAAGGTCTCATTTATGTCATTTATGTCAGATCTGGCCCTCATAACAAATGAGTTTGACACCGCTGCCATAAGGTTTTCAAGGCAAGGGATGAACAGAGGCAGTTTGCCATTGCCTGCCTCTGTGTAGCAATCCTGGACTTCTTTGGGGGTTTCCCATCCAAGTCCTAACCAGGGTTGACTTTACTTAGCTTCTGATATCTGATTAACATCTAGGTCAGGGGATAAGATGGTGTATAAATGAAGTAAATAAAATAAATACATGCATAGATGCTGTGCCTATGCACATTAGTGAGCTCAGTGCTAGTGTGGTCAGTCACATGCAGTGGGGGGAACTATTATTACTCCTCTTTCTGTACATGCATTGACCATGTAGGCCAAAATCTTGTGGGCACAGGGCTTGTGTCTACCACTCTTTCATCATATCCTTTTTCCTTGTCCTTCCTTATAACAGCTTCTTCTGTCTTTATATAGCTGGCCATAGGCAAAGAAAGACAGAGTTCCTGCCCCTTAATAGGAGCACACAAAGGTAATATAGTATGCAACAGATTTTCTCAACTTTGCATGGTACAGTATCAGTAAGTGTAGCATCACACCCATTGGGGCAAAAAAGTCCTAGTGGTAACTCACTTGAGTAAGTCTAATAGTCATGGGATTTTAACCAATAAGAAGATAGGTCCTCCTACCGGTTAAAATTGGTTAAATAATAGGAAGCAGAGAATAGGAGAAAAAGGATTGTTCTTGCAACAGAAAGAAATGAACCATGGTGTCCCACAAGTGCTATTTAAATTGTACATAGATGATCTGGAATCAGGAATGAGCAATGCAGTGGCCAAGTTTGCTGATGATACCAAATTGTTCAGGATAGTCATAAACAAGGTGGATTGTGAAGAGCTCCAGGACTCTCTCTCTAAATTGGGTGGGTGGGAAACAACAAAAGATATGAAGTTAAGTGTCAGCAAGTATAAGGTGATGGAACACTGGAATAACAAATCATAACTTCAAATACAAGTTATTTGTGTCTGGACTGGTCAAGACAGAGAGATTTGGTGCTGTGATGGATAGCTCAAGTGAGCCCTCTCGGTTTTATGATATCCATCTGCATAGATTTATGTACGGACAATCATGTAAGCTGCTTCGCATCCTGCAGAGAATGGATTTTTCTTTGGAAGTTTGGACTGACCAAAAACATCACTTTAATTTTTGAATTTTTTTCCTCTCTCTTGACAGAGAAGAGGCAGGACTGGGGGGGGGGGAGGGTTGTCAATTCAATTATTCTCCAGCCTCACATAAACAGGGTTTAGACATGTTAATAGAAGCTCTGGCTGGTTCTAATTAGATGGTTATATCACACACACACACACCCTCGAGCTAGAAAGGTGACATATAACAGGGAATACAATTTGGGAGGTTGAAACCCTCTGACAAGTCTTTTCCTGGATACTTCAGGAAAAGCTGCTTTGATATGCCCTGCCCAGCCCATGTTTCTTGCTCTCTCTCAACATATGTTGGACTATCATGTAGGGGAGGGGGTGCGGCTCAGAGGTAGAGCATCTGCTTGGCATGTTGAAGGTCCCAGGTTCAACCCATGGCATCTCCAGTTTAAAGGCTAAGGTGATAGGTCATGTGAAAGACCTCTCCCGGAAACCCTGGAGAGATGCTTCCAGATTGCGTAGACAAGACTGACCTTGATGGACCAATGGTCTCAATCAGTATAGAGAAGAAGAGTTGGTTTTTATACCCTGCTTTTCTCTACCCTAAGGAGTCTCAAAGTGGCTTACAATTGTCTTCCCTTCCTCTCCCCACAACAGGCATCTTGTGAGGTAGGTGTGGCTGAGGGAGTTCTGAGAGAATTGTGACTGACCCAAGGTCACCCAGCAGGCTTCATGGGGAGGAGTGAGGAATCAAACCCGGCTCTCCAGATTAGAGTCTGCTACTCTTAACCACTATTGACTTCATGTGTTCATCTACAAACCAGTTTCATATGTTCATGTAAATAGGATTAAGGAAAGTAGTCAAGACTCTGAATGGGTAATAGAAGACAGACTGTAGAAGTGAGTGCTGGAGGCATGGAGATGGAAGGCCCAAGGAGAAAGCTAGGATGTAACCTGACTTATGTCCTTTGAATTATTGCCCAGAAGGGAGATGGACAAAACCTCTTGGGTGCTCAACAATATAGTGATTGCTGGGGGGGGGGGGCTGGTTCTAGATCTTCAGAGAGCTCCTGTACATTCAAGGTTGCATTAAGGGGAGAGGAATCCCATTAAAGGAGAAAATCCACTAGATACTGATTGCCCTGTCACCACAGCACCATGATTTAAAAACCTTATGTACTGAAATTTTCAGGGTTATTTATTTATTTGATTGATTGATTAGATTTTTAGGCTACCCTTCCCTGCAAGCAGGGCTCAGGGCAGCTTACAACAGAAAAGAACAGACAATAAATAACTAAAAAGTTAAAATTGTACCATAAAATATGCAGTACATATCAACAAAATTCAAGTCATTACAGATTTCACAAGCCTCCTGGCGGAGAGGGGCTTGTGGAGAATGGAGGGTATGAATGTGCCAGACTACATGCTGTACAGTAGCTGTCCTCAATCAAATACCTGGAGGAACATCTCTGTCTTACATGCCCTGTGGGAAGGTAACAAATCCTGCAGGGCATGGATATCCTCTATCAGAGAGTTCCACCAGGTGGGGGCTAGGGCCAAAAAAGCCCTGGCCCCGGTTGAGGACAGCCAGATCTCTCTCAGGCTGGGGACCACCAGGAGGTTCTTATTTCCCAAGCATAACACTCTTCTTGGGACATACTGAGAGAGCCAGTCTCCATGGGTGAGCATAAGTCCGCTTGCCACCTAGATAGGGGAGGGCAGAGACCCCCAGGCAGACCTTCAGGACACCATGATCTGACCATGGCACCAACATCTTGGCCACCAGATCCATATCCAATTCCTTGCCGAAATTTAAATCCAGCATGTGGCCTGCTTGATGTGTGAGCCCTGATACAGTCTGGGTGAGCCCTAGTGCTGCCATGGATGACAGAAGGTCCAAAGCCTGTTGTGAAGAGGTAATGTTGGCATGGACATTGAAGTCCCCAAGAACTACAAGCCTTGGGAATTCCAAGGCCCAGCTGGCCACTGTCTCAAGCAGGCTCAGAAGGCTGTCTGCTGGCATGCTAGGCAGATGGTTCACCAAACAAACAGCCAAACTCACCTCAAAGTCCCAGACCAGGCCTACACAGTCAGTGCTGGTAATCTTCAGGATGGCCAGCACCATGAAGGAAAATCCCTCTCAGATGAGTATCACCACCCCCCTGCCCCACTATTTGGGACTGATAGAGGACAGAGAAGCCTGGAGGGGACACCTTTTTCAAGGTGACTGTTTTGCCTTCTCTTGCCCAGGTCATTGTCATGCACCTAGATCACCTAGATTACTAATCAGAGGACACACTGCATTGGTTATTAAGAACCAGAAGCTCAATCCTAGGTACTTAAATTGGCTGAGTGACACCAAAGACATTCAGTCCTAATGTAGTCATCATATTTCAAGTGGAACACTGAACTGGTTTTCATTGGATTTTCCAGTGCAAAGAATTTCAGCCTAAGTCCTATTTATAAATCACTGTGAGCACATACAATGTGTGTACATTGTACACTTGGTTTTTCTTTGTGTGTGTGTGTTGAGTAATTCTCATGTTACATAGAACACATGTACAGCTAAACATGTACCTGAAAACATATATTTATTCAAGTACTGGTCCCCAGTTTCACTTGAAAAGTGAACCCATTGGCTCTTTGTTACAAACAAAATTATATGCTGGATGAATGTGCATTCACTGTAATTTATGAACTGGACTAAAGATGTAGATATCCCTCTGCATCCATAGACAATAATAGGCAATGGCAGTTTTCTTTTTTACAAAAATTATTAAAACAAACAAAAAAAATACAGAAAGTTGTAAATAACATGGGAGTCTTTTTCCGTTTCCAGTGCTGGGCAAAAATCAGTCTAGCTGCAATTATCATACATTAAGCAACTATTTGTAGATCAACTATTTGCAGTTTTCAATTCAGTACCAAAAGTTCAGGTTTTGTGTGATGCTGGTATCATTCTCTTTCTATGAGAACTCCCCCACCCCAGCATCTGTTCAGTCAACCCCCGCTTAGAAACTGTTAATCAAAAAGGAACTTTCTTACTGTCTCCAGAACAAAGTCCATTTCAAACAAGGGATGGGACTGATTAGAAGTCAGGTCAGGGTCTTTTGAGTTGAGGTGCTATAAAATAAGCAGTCCTCTGAGAGTTGACCATTTAAGCCTATACAGACAATAAAAATATTTTTATTTAACTAGCTTTAAAGTGTACCTGATGAAGTAAGGCATCACTGCTTTGTTTTGAAGACGCTACAGAATGGAAGCCTTCCTGGGGTGTACATAGCCCTCCATGGACACTTTGAAAAGGAGTTTCCTGTGTTCATAATTTCCATATCATTTACAGGAAAAGAACCATTGCATCTTAGCAATACATTCCTATAATAATTTTCATTTTTATCCCTTCACTTTAATTTCATAGTTTCCCCCCCCTGCACTGGTTTCAATTAGGGATCTCCAAATCTTAGAAGGATAGATTTCACAACTCAGTCATGGCCCTTTCTCTCTAACTGCTTGTCAGATTGAAACCCAATCTATCAGAATTCCAAGAAGCTGGGGGGGGGGTCATACTTTTGATCCCCCCTAATTTTTCCCCTAATATCTGAAGGGATCTCAAATACTAAAGGATGTTGCATATGTATATATTCCCACAATCTCAGGATTTGAGGGTTTCAGGAAAAGAACAAAAATGTTTGCCACATAAAACCAAATCAAAAAGCCCCAAGTGTTGATAAACTACAAATAATTTTTCACAAAAGGCTAATTTTGAAAGTGGGTCAGGGTGGGGGTTTTTTTGGTTCTTTACATTTTTGCTTTTAATATGGTGCTTTGTTTCAACAAATGCACATATACAGCCTCACTCCCAAGAAACTGCCTTCAAAATTAGGCTTTTGTATGGTGAAAAGATTTTTTTCTTCCCCCTATTTATTATGTATTTATTTTTGTATACCAAGGGCTACTTTTAAAAGGATTTTTGAATACTTTGTTCTGATGTTGCAATACATGACAGCAAAAATCCAATTTTAAAAAGTCCCCTCAGTGTCTGCAGTCATGGACACTGCAGAAACAGAGACTAGGAATGAGCATAAACCAGCTCACAAGCTAAAGTTTGTTGACAAATTTTGGCCAGTTTGGGGCAGGTCAACATGCATGAACATTCCACAACCTTTCAAGCTATTCGTGGAGGTTCATGAGCTGAGAAATTTCCAGATATTCTAGACATTTCTCACCGCAGTTAAAATGTTTACATAACTTCAAAGCAACAATTTTGAGGCCATGTAGAGGACCATCAGAGGAGGTCTGCTATACATTTGGTATTTCTAGCTGCACAGGATCTGTTCTATACACTCCTGAACCACCTTAAACTGTGCCTGTCAAAATGACCACAGCAGTCATTTTGACAGATGCAGGTTCAGGAGGCAGTAATTCCCCAAAAAGCACTTTCCTGGGGCAGTTATTTCTTCAGAAAGCAGTTACTCCCTTCTTTGGGAGGTGTAACTCAAACCCTGTAAATCCAATCTTCACCAAACTTGGAGGGCAGGTAAAGGAGAATCAGCAAGAGATTTCCTGCAAGTTTGGTGTCTCTAGCATATGAGAGGAGGGTGTTCTACCACCTCATGAACTTCACAAACTGAACTGGTTCATGAGGTAGCTAAAAGTTCACGATGGTCCATGGTTTGCAAATGGGGCACACCGCAAACCATAAACTGAAATGTATTTTTCCAGTTTGTAATGTATTGAGAAAAGATGGCTACCGCCACCTGGCTGACCATGCAGTCCGAAAAGGGCCAGAGCTTTGTTCAAGAGAACAATAGAGACTGTGGCTCCAAGGGCGCACCAATGGGCTAGCCCGGATCCTAAAGTAGCCCAATTTGGACTATGGACTTGTAAATAGAACCTATCTTGGTGTTTGGGGTGTGTGCTGGGTGTTGTTTGGGTGTGGTGAGTTCAGGAATAAAAGGCAGCTTGCAGCCAGCCTCTGTAGCCTTATTCGGATGTAACCTAATAAAGAACTGATTGAATCACTATGCTGAACTGCCGCTTCCAGTACATTTTACAGTTCAGTTGGGAGAAAGCTGAAGGAATCTGCTCAACTCTAGTTTAAATTTAAAAAATGTTTCTGATTAGTGTTGAGTTTGGTTGAAACAAAGTTTTCAGTGATAGTACACACCTATTTTCCTTGCAGACCCTTTGTCTAACTTCTCTCCCCTATTTGCCAGAGAGTACAAGTAAGCAGCCCACTATTATCTAAACCATTATTTTAGTTTTATTATTTCATTATTTAAAATCTGAACATACATTTCTAATCTCCATGGTACTTGCTTGCTTATGTTACTTCATTTGTTAATAATCTCAGGCTGCGTTCAGACGGCCAGTCAATCCCGCCATGAGCCCTCGTAAAATTTTATCCCGATTTTTTAAATCCAGCCTAGCACGACCAGACGCCCCCCCCCGTGAAATCGCCTCACCACGCGTTGTTCCCGCCATGATTTGTCTACACGGCATCCACCAAGGAATATTTTTTTTTAAGTTTTGTACATGCGCATAGAGGAGCTGCGGTGGCTCAAGTGGTTAAGATGCTGAACTGCAGGCTGTGGAAGGTCAGTAGTTCAGCAGTTCGAGACCCGGGTGCCGCATGACGGGGTGAGCTCCTGTCTCTAGTTCCAGCTCCTGCCAACCTAGCAGTTCGAAAGCAAGAAATTGCAAGTAGATAAATAGGTACCACTTCGGTGGGAAGGTAACAGCGTTCCGTGCACCTTGGTGTTTAGTCATGCCGGCCACATGACCACGGAAATGTCTTCAGACAGCGCTGGCTCTTCGGCTTTGAAACGGAGATGAGCACCGCAACCCTAGAGTCGGATTCGACTGGCTTTCGAGCAAGGGAACCTTTACCTTTACCTTTACATGCGCATAGGCAAGGCTGCGCCTCCTTGGATTCCATGCAGGAGATTCTGCATACTTCAGTTTCTGTTTTGACCCGCGCTTGCAGGGATGGAAAGAATAAGTCCCGGTCCTCCCCCTTGCCATTGCCATCATGATCAATGGAGGGACTATTTTGCAGGTTAGAACAGTTCTCCCCCCCCTCCATCTCCCATCGCGGTAACATCTTGTCCCTAAAATAAATAAGCATGAATATTACATTCCTCGTAGCGCTTATCGCTGAATGCGTTTCCTCATTAAAGCGCACATAGGGTTTCAATTTTTAAAAAATCGCACCCCCGTCGGCTCAGTCTGACGTCAGACCGAGCCGACGGGAGCATCGCGTGCTAATGGAGTGACCAGACAGAAGAAAGTCTGCAGTTGTCGCGCGGGTAAGCGAAAACCCTACATTGAAACTGCTTCTTTTTAAATCAGGATTGGAGGCGCAGCAGAACGGGATGCCTACGGGACCAGACTATTTCCCAGATGTTTCTGTCTGGTCATGCATTTTTGATCCGCAAGGGAGTCGTTCCTATGGCGGATCAAAAGATCCGTCTGAACGCACCCTCAGAGGATGTTACAGATGATTTCCCCCTATGACTGTATCTATTTTGAAGGAAGGAAGGAAGGAAGGAAGGAAGGAAGGAAGGAAGGAAGGAAGGAAGGAAGGAAGGAAGGAAGGAAGGAAGGAAGGAAGGAAGGAAGGAAGGAAGGAATTCCAGTGACTTATATGAAACAAAGTGTTTTTTAAATGTGTTTACTTGCCTGCACTACAACTTACTACAGTCTGAAATCGGTTTGGGTTTGAACTAAGCACCAACATAAGGACTACTTTTCTAAAGACCCAGTACTTTGCAGATTACCTTAGGTGGCTAAGGCAGAACAAACTGAAGCTGAATCCAGATAAGACAGAGGTAATGCTGGTCAGGAAGGCTGATATTATAGAGAGACTAGTCCTAGATGGAAAGATGCTGGAATTTTCATAGCAGGGTAAGATCTTGGGTGTGCTCATGGATCCTCCCTTGCTGTTTGAAAAATAGGTTGGCATGGTGGCCAGGAGCACCTTCTATCAGCTGCATCTGATATGCCAACTTTCTCATTACCTAGATGCAGAGGATCTGGCCGCATTGATTGATGCTTCTGTAACCTCATGGCTGGATTACTGGAACATGCTCTGTGTGGGTCTGCCTTTGAAGACAACCTGGTAACTACAACTTGAAACAGCTACATTGGTTGCCAGTCTGTTTCAAGTTCAATTCAAGATGCTCGTTATGACCTTTAAAGTCCTTCATGACCTGGGAACCACATATTTGAAGGACCTTCTCCCCATGTCCCGATGAACCAATTATGTTTGTCAGGCAGCCATATTTTGGCTAATGCATCACATAGGGTGGCACATCTGGCTTTTTCCATCTTGGCTCCTGATCTATAGAATGGACTCCCTGAAGAGGTGAGGAGGAGGCCCTCCCTGGAGATTTTCAGGAGGTGCTGCATGAACAGCCTGTTTGCCAGGGCTTAGGTGGGGTTGAATCGGCAGGCATCTTTTAAGGGAGGAATAGGGCTTGCTATTTTATCTTTGGTTTTAGCTGGGGATGTTTTCACTATTATAGTAAGCCACCTTGAAGCAAGAGGAAAGGCAAGATATACATGTTTTTAATCAATAAATGCAAATTAACAATACAAAAATATTTTTACATTACTTTTTTGCCATGCATTTAAAGATTGTTTCCTTAGTATTCCTTGGGTTTTTTAAAAAAATCTAGGCCTTCTGAATTTCTGAAATGAACACTAGATGGTGCCTTAAGACATATTTTCATTTTGAAAAGAAATTTGGTGCCCATGCTGCTTCAGAACTTCAGAAGGAAAGTTGAGAGATCCTTAGGAACTTGTCAATAAAATGCCTTTTTTGTCTTTTGTGGCATCCTTCTTGACACCTTCTGCTGCACTTAGAAAATGTATGACAATCTGATGAAATGGGTGTTGCTAAGAATCACAATGCAGAACTAATAATAGAAACTTTGATTGAGTTCCTAGAGGCCAGTTCTCTCATTGTTCTGTGACATAAGCTGAGAAAGGGCTAGAGGAGTGGTGTCCTATATATCATAGTGAAACTCAGCAATTTAGACCTGTAGTGTAATTTTCCAATGACTATAATTTGCATGAGGTGAGCAGGAAGCTGATCATCTAGCCCTGAATATGAGTGGTAAAAACCATTTTGCACACATCTGTCTCATACAGTATGGGAGAGTTGCAAGGTGCACGGATGGGTGCAAAATGCGTTGGTAGCTATATATCTCACAGCTCATGTTTCTTGACAACTCATCCCCTCCATTCCAATGTTAGGGGTCCTGCCCTATTAGCTTTAAAAGTCTTTGGAAATGTAGTTAATCTGGATCAATGGAAACACTTCTCCTTCAATCTTAATCAGGGATGGGCATGAATCGGCTGGTTCATGGCTCATGAAGTGACGTTCATGGCAGGTCAACTGGCATGAACTTTCCATGAACTGTCCAGCTGTTTGCGATGGTAGTTCATGAATGGATACATTTCCAGAGAGACTGTCTCTGCTCAATCTAAATGTTTACAAAACTTCAAAGCAACAGGGGGTGGGATATAGAGGCATGTAGAGAAACATCCAGGGGAGGTCCCCTGCAACTTCAATGTCTCTAGCTTGCACAGGATCCATTCTATACAGTCCTGAACCTCCTGAACCTGCACCTGTCAAATGACCACCTGTGAATGACAAGCATTCATTTTGACAGGTGCAGATTCAGGAGTGTATAGAACAGACCCTGTCAGTTCTCCGGAAAGCACTGGCCATGCCACAAATTACAAACCAAACCTCATTTTCTCAGTTTGTTGTTGTTGTTGTTCAGTCGCACAGTCGAGTCCGACTCTTCGCGACCCCATGCACCAGTTTACGCCAGGCCCTCCTGTCTTCCGCTGTCCGCTGAAGTTTGCTCAATTTCATGTTCGTCGCATCGATGACACTGTCTAACCATCTCATCCTTTGCCGTCCCCTTCTTCTTTGACCTTCAATCTTTCCCAGCATCAGGGTCTTCTCCAGTGAATGCTCCCTTCTCATTTGGTGGCCAAAGTATTTGAGCTTCAGCTTCAGGATCTGGCCTTCCAGGGAGCAATCAGGGTTGATTTCTTTTAGGATTGACTGATTTGATCTCCTGGCAGTCCAAGGGACTCTCAAGAGTCTTCTCCAGCACCATAGTTCAAAAGAATCTATTCTTCGGCGCTCGGCCTTCCTTATAGTCCAACTCTCGCAGCCATACATTACTACAGGGAATAGCATTGCTTTGACCATGCGGACTTTTGTTGGCAAGGTGATGTCTCTGCTTTTTATCATGCTGTTTAGGTTTGCCATCGCTTTCCTCCCCCAAGGAGCAGGCGTCTTTTAATTTCATGGCTGCAGTCACCATCTGCAGTGATCTGGGATCCTAGGAACGTGAAGTCTTTCACTACTTCTACGACTTCCCCTTCTATTTGCCAAGGAGTGATGGGGCCAGATGCCATGATCTTAGTTTTTTTGATGTTGGGCTTCAAGCCCACTTTTGCGCTCTCCTCTTTCACCCTGAGCAAGAGACTCTTGAGGTCCTCTTCACTTTCTGCCATCAGAGTGGTATCGTCTGCATATCTGAGGTTATTGATCTTTTCCCCAGCAATCTTAACTCCGGCTTGTGATTCATCCAGGCCAGCATTTCGCATGATGTACTCTGCATATAAGTTAAATAAGCAAGGTGACAATATACATCCTTGTCGTACTCCTTTTCCTATGCTAAACCAATCAGTTGTTCCATATCCGGTTCTAACTGTTGCTTCTTGACCCTTATACAGGTTTCTCAGGAGACATGTGAGGTGGTCCGGTACTCCCATCTCTTTAAGAACCTGCCATAATTTATTGTGATCCACACAATCAAAGGCTTTAGCATAGTCAATGAAACAGAAGTAGATGTTTTTCTGGTACTCTCTTGCTTTCTCCATAATCCAGCGAATGTTGGCAATTTGATCTCTAGTTCCTCTACCTCTTTGAAACCCAGCTTGTACTTCTGGCAGTTCTCTATCCACGTACTGTTGGAGCCTAGCTTGTAGGATTTTGAGCATGACCTTGCTAGCGTGTGAAATGAGTGCAATTGTGCGATAGTTTGAACACTCCTTGACATTGCCCTTCTTTGGGATTGGAATGTACACTGACCTTTTCCAATCCTGTGGCCACTGTTGTGTTTTCCAAATTTGTTGGCAAATTGAGTGCAGCACTTTAACAGCATCTTCTTTTAAGACTTTGAATAACTCAGCTGGGATACCATCACCTCCACTAGCTTTGTTGTTAGTAATGCTTTCTAAGGCCCATTTAACTTCGCTTTCCAGGATGTCTGGCTCGAGGTCAGTGATTATACCGTCGTGGTTGTCAAGGACATCGAGGTCCTTCTTGTATAGTTCTTCTGTGTATTCTTGCCATCTTTTCCTAATCTCTTCTGCTTCTGTTAGGTCCCTACCGTTTTTGTCCTTTATCATCGCCAGCTTTGCATGGAACGTTCCCTTGATTTCTCCAATTTTCTTGAAGAGATCTCTAGTCCGTCCCAATCTATTGTTTTCCTCTATTACTTTGCATTGTTCATTCAGGAAAGCCTCCTTATCTCTCCTTGCTGTTCTCTGGAAATCTGCATTCAGTTGGGCAAATCTCAGTTTGTGCCCACCCCTAATCTTAATTAATCTCTTTCTTTGAAATATGTTAGCTTCAAAGCTATCAGAATCCTCAAAAGTGTATCATATCCTGGATTAGACAGTAGGAGGATGGGGATTAGATTGGAGTTGGAGTAGCCATATGGTACTCATCTCACATCCCTAAACTCCCTCCAAGACCCCATATATTCTGAGGGTCTCAAGCAGACCAATATCCCCTCCTCCCACTGTTTTCTTCTCTCTTCTGCTCAACTGCTTCCTACATTCTGTGCCCTCTGGAAGTCAACAAGCTATTGGGGCTATTGAGGGTAGGTCTTTTCTACTTTTCAAAGGAATTTTTCTGCAGAACTAGGAAATTTCCCCTAGCTTGTCTGTTGGCAGTCTTGTTTCCTTTCCCTGTGAATAAACATTGACCATCAAGTTTGCTCTTAGGAGAAATGATATTTAACATTGCTATAGAAATGTTTCGCTTTCAGAACTTGTTAGGCACAAACAGGATGCAAACAAATAATAATAAAACAGGCAGTGTGGACAGTACACAAAATAGTGTAGCAGCAATACTATGGGAGCAGCAGCAACTGTCAAAGTCTTTCAAAGCCTTCTGGAGCCAGGAGCAACCCAGCAGTACAATAGTATAGTAGAACAATAGCAATTACTTCATCCATTCCCTAAAACAAAGACAGAATCCAAAGAATGAGAAATGGAAAAGCGGAGACTATTTTCCATCTGATGAGCCTTTTGCCAATGCATTACAAGTACCAGCTTGGTCAAAACTAGCCAAACTAGACAAGGTTATACATTATTTGTAATATTTCCATTCCACCTCTTCAAAGTCCTGCTTGAGGTTGCTTAGAAT
Source organism: Gekko gecko (assembly GCA_029375565.1). Taxonomy (NCBI): domain Eukaryota; kingdom Metazoa; phylum Chordata; class Lepidosauria; order Squamata; family Gekkonidae; genus Gekko; species Gekko gecko. The sequence goes on from JAPDNY010000008.1 coordinate 98,633,922, forward strand.
AAAAAACCACTAAACTAAAACACAAGCCATTGGGGCATAAGCAACATAAAAACAAATACAAAAGTTATCCTTAAAACAGAAGTCTGGGGTTAAAAGATGAGTTTTAGTCTGGTGCCTCAAATTAGGACACTGGTTCTGACACAAGCTGCCACCACAGAAAATGCCCTGTTTCTAGTTGTTATCCACCTCACCTCTGAAGGTGGGGTCCAAAGAGCAGGGCTTGAGAGGCAGATCTTAAATTGTATGGGAGCTGGATTGTATGGGAGGAGACAGTACCCTGGCCCCAAGCCATTTAGGGCCTTAAAGCTAAAAAACAGCACTTTAAATTGTGCCAGAACTAGATGAAACAGATCTCCCATTATAGTGGGAGAACTTCTCGCCAGGCCCCCATTCCCCACCCCTGATCAAAGAGGCCAGTGGGGATGGGGATTTGGGGGAAAATCAGTGTCCCCTAAGCACTGCAACATCACTTACAGTGCAAACCAGAAATAATGTCAGCAAAACTGGGAGACACCCTATCATGCAGTCAAAACTCTATAATCTTACCATAGATTTTCAAGTGAATGCTATAATGTCATTCCATCTTGTTGTCATTTTCAGTTTGTACTGTTAGTGATGCTGTGATGTCAGAGATTCAAAAAATGAAAGGTCCCCACCCCACAATATATCCTGCTATCCAGGACACATATTTCCATTTTTCACTGGCCTGTAATCTGTCACTCTATTCAGCAAAGTTTGAAGCCTTCCTCCAGCTTCAGAAGGAAGACTTATCTTGCTCTTTCCCTGAATGCTGACCATTACCATAATTCCACATTTTGATAATGTCCAAACGTCCCAACTGCAAATATTTCTAGTAATTTACAGTTTCCTGGGTTCTGTGGAAATATTTGTTGATCTCTAACAATATTGATACCCTTGTGGATGAGCCCCAAGGTTCCATCCATTTATAATAGTAAGTAATCAAATATTGAACATTTTATCTAAGTGAATACAACATTAGCCAAAATCACAGCACAGGCTCAACAATATTGGTTCCATCATCTCCAGTAATTCTGATTATATGTAACAGTTGCACTCTGAATTGGATAGGAATTCAACAGATTTTAGCAAACTAAAAGCAAATTGGTAAGACCTAACATATGGTTTAGATTAATCAAAATGGTGCTGAAACTCCTCAAGAACCACAAATACAAGGGATTGTATTAGACATTCTCTTCCACTCTAATGATTTCTGGGATTATGTCAGGCAATGAGATTCTCTACTATATTTTCTGATTGTGTAAACATCTCTAATGTTTCATTTTTAAGCAAGATGACACAGATTAATAATTTGGCACACAGAATAAAATAGCTTTCATGTATCGATATATTATGAGCTCACAAAGGACAGAAACTTGCCCAAGCCATATAAGACTATAAGAATCAATGCTGCATCATATCAGTGATCTAGTCATTGATTAGTGCTAGATGCATCAGAGAAAAGAACCATTTATGGATCAGACCTGCCATCTGGCAAATTTTCCAAACCACAACAGCCGCTATTCTGCTCTAACTGGATGCACAGAAGGAAGGTGGTTGTTTAAAATATTCTTTTTCAAAATTTCAAAATAAGAAATATTACACTATATTTAATTATACGGACTTAATGAAATTAAATACTTATATCTTATTTTCATACTCTGATGTTTTTTTCAATTTTGTAGGGGTCTAGGTGTGTTAGGTGAGGGAGTTATTTTATGCTTTATCACATACCAAATCAATAGGCGTAGCTGGGATGTAGACTGGTTTTACTTGGTGCTGCAGGCATAAGGCATTACAAGGACACAAGGCATTGCAGAGAGGGGTTGCTCAAGTTAGAAGTTTCTCTTCCATTCATATTTGAATTACCCTAGTCATACACTTTAGCTCGCCACTCAGAGACAAGCCCAGGCAAAAGTTAAAGCAATCCTTTACTGCTAACCTGAGGAATGAGACTTGCTATGGCATTATTAAAAATACATTACCTCACAGCAGATTAAGCAAACATTTCTGTCTTTCAAATTTACATTCTCAGTGCAAAGTAAACATTTTAATGCGTTTAAGTAAAGGATTCTCAAACATTTCCCTCTGAACTTAATTGTTATTATACATATCAGCATAAACCATAAATAATCCAAAAGAACTCTTGACTATTTCCACTTACATGATTTAAAACATTTCTTGACATGAGGGAAAAGATCACTGCAGGCATTGTAGGAGCCATCATGTTACATTCATTTAGAGTTTACAGAGCAGAGCAGTACAAAAATATGTCAGTCACCACATTCAGATGCAGGAAAGCTTTGCTGTGCTTGACAGCTTAGATAAGATAACACTACTTTCTCTGTTGCCACCTCAAACTGTCCTTTATCATCCCTCATAAAAGCACTGAATTACTTTTTGTTTTGTTTTTTGCAAAGAAGGGTTCATTTATTGCAGATGAGCACATTGTTTAACCAAAACCTGAATGAGGAGAAATGATTGGTGGTAAAAGCTTATTTTACACTATCAGGGATACCTCAGGTTGTTAACTTATCCTGAACCAGAAACTCCTTTCAACATCTGGATAGGACATGTCTGTGATTATGCCTCAGGATGTGATTGACGCATTTCTCCTTGTGAAATATACTGGATTCAGACGCACTGAGTGATCAGCTCATAGTTTATTAGTGATTTCAGCTAAGCTCTAAGACAACTCTAGCAGAACCAGAGCCCTGTTTAAATGTGTGCAAAACACCACACCCAACACACACACATCTCCAGTGATAGGGTATTTACATTACAACTGCTATTCAATAGGTTCCTTCCAGGATCCTGGCTACTTATTGTTCTGGTGACTTAAGCTAGGTCAGACAATACAAAGTACATAACACCTCTCCCCTCAAGGTTTGGAAGCACCTCAACAGACAAAGTCTCTTAAATAATCCAGTCTGCATCATTCACGGTTCGAGTGACATGGTTCTATCTGTGGAGCCAGGGTCCCTGGACAGGAGTCCGGTGGTGCAGCTGAGGTGCTGGAGGGAGATGGTGGCCTTGGCATGACTTCGGGACTCTCGGTGGCCACCGGTTCCAGTGTGTCATCCACGTTTCTCTCTGGCAACTTGCAGGCAGCTGGTGGTTTATTGGCTGCTGGTTGTTCCCTCTTGGGCTCTGGTTCCTGAAGATGAGGCAGCTCCGCATCGCAATCTTTGGGCTTGGTTGGGAGGAGACGGTGGCGGAGCTGGTCGATGTGCCTCTGAAGTACTTGGCTGTCCTCTGTAGACACCTTGTAGGGTCAAGTCACTTGAATGATCTTGGTGAGGATCCAGGCTGGGCCACTAGAAAAGTTTCGGGCATATACGGGGTCGCCTGGGTAGAACCTACGGGGTGCTGCCTAGCTCTTGGTTGCCAGGCAGTGTTCTGGAGTGCGATCAGAGTGCAGCCTGTCTAAGTGGGTGGTTAAGTGCCTGCCCATGAGGAGTTCGGTGGGGCTTCGACCAGTGGACATGCTCAGGGTCAACCAGTGGTCGAAGAGAAAAGCCATGAGCTGGTGATCCCCATCCCAATGGATGATCCGCCGGAGGGATTCCTTTGTGACCCTTACCATCCTTTCTGCTTGGCCGTTGGTGGTGGGGTGGAAAGGCATGGATCGGACATGCCAGATTGCGTAGTGGCCCATAAACTCCTGGAACTTCCCTGAGGTGAAGGCTGTTCCATTGTCTGACACAACAGTGTCTGGAAGCCCATGGGTGGAGAAGATGTGGTGAAGGGTGCAGATTGCTGCCTTGGAAGAGGTGGAGCAGACTGGTACTAACTCCAGCCATTTGGTGTAGGATTCCAATAAGATAAAGAAAATCTGCCCCTGGAAAGGGCCCGCAAAGTCCATGTGTAGCCTGGACCAGGGTTTGTGGGTGGACTCCCACTGTTGCACCGGAGCCCTGGGGGGTTATGGTTGGGTTTCCTGGCATGTCTGGCAGGGCCTAACACAGTCCTCAATCTCGCTGTCCATGCCAGGCCACCATACGTAGCAGCGTGCCAGTGCTTTCATCCACACAATCCCCAGGTGCATTTCGTGAAGTGCCGCTAGTACTTGTTGGCACAACAGTGTTGGTACCACCACCCAGCTTCTCCACAGCAGATAGCCCTTGTGCACTGATAGTTCATCCCAGCAGGAGGAGAATGCAGTGAACTCTGGTCCCACCCAGCAGGTGGGCCATCACCTCCCCACCCAGTCCAAAACACAAGAGAGGACACGGTCCCTGGCAGTGTGGCGGGACACATCAGAAACCTGAAGAGGACAGTTGGGCAGGTCCTCGGGGAGCAGGATCTGATGTGCTGGAGCTGGGTCTGGGTTGCAGAAGGGCAGCGACAGGTGGCTGAGGGCATTGGCATGACCCATCGCCTTCCTGGGGCGATGGATGAGTGAATACTGGTAGCCAGCCAGGAAGATGGACCAATGCAGCTCCCTGGGAGACAGCATCTGCGGTATTTGGCAATCGGGGGCCACCATGCCCAGCAGTGCTTTACGGTTGGTCACTATGGTGAAGGTCCTCCCATAAAGGTAGTCATGAAATTTCTTGACTCCTGCCACGATTGCCAGCACCTCTTTGTCAATCTGCGTGTAGTTGCATGCGGCCAAAGACAAGGTGCGAGAATAGTAGGCAATGGGGACTTCCCTGCAGTCTGGGAGCCAGTGACTGAGAACAGCTCCTACCTCGTATGGGGACACGTCACAGGCGAGGACGACTAGAAGTATTTTGTTGAAGTGAGCAAGAACAGCTTTACAAGTGAGCAGGTCTTTGATGGCCCAGAACATGGTGGCTCGCTTCTGGCCCCAGATCCAGGGGGCTTTTTTGTCAAGGAGCCAGTGCAGAGGCTCCACGACCACGGCCTTATGTGGCGGGAATGAGTAGTAAAAGTTCAACACTCCCAAAAAGGCCTAGAGCTCTGGTTTAGATGTAGGCAATGGTGCGTTAATTGTGGCGCGAACCTTGTCCAGAGCCAAATGGATGCCCTGCACATTGACAGAGAAGCCCAGGAACTTGACCAACGGAACTCCTAGGAGGCACTTTTCTCACTTTACCTTGAGCCCGGCTGCGTGGAATTGCTGGAGGACGGTGTGTACTCTTTCAGCGAAGTCCTCCTCCATGGGTGCGGCGATCAAAACATCATCAAAGAAGGGCTGAACCTCGGGAATTCCTTTGAGGAGAGAATCCATTATGTTTTGGATAATTCCCAGGGCTACGCTGACCCCAAATTGTAGCTGACACACCTGGAACACACCCCTCTGCATCATAATTGTCTGGGCCTCTACAGTCGTATCATTGACTGGGAGCTGCTGCTAGGCCTGGGCTAAATCCAGTTTACCAAAGATCTTCACACCTGCCAGAGATGCCAGGACATGGCTGACCACGGGGACTGGGGAAGCATGGTCCTGGAGGGCCTTGTTAATCGTGCACTTGTAGTCCGCACAGATGCAGACATCTCTTTTTTTAAAAAAACAACTTTTATTAGGATACACAATGTTTCACAACTTGGTCCACATCATAAATCTCATATCCTTTTTCTCAAAAACTCCTCTTCCCCCCCTAATGGCTCCCAGCATTGCTTCCACCATTCAAACATCATATAATGCCAGTTAAATCCTTGTTAACATACTAAGTCTACAGGTAACACCCACATAGATATTAGTAACTGCTATAAACACCCATTAACTGTAACAATTGTTGCACCATTAGTAGTTACCCAAACTGAAAACACTGTCCTTCATTTCCCAATACTTCTGAATATATTCTCTGAAATCGCTCCAGTCTGCCAAAAAAGTTTCTTCATCTATGTTATTAAGTTTTCTTGTCCATTTGTCAATTTCTGCCATAAATAGCAATTTTCTCAGCTAATCCCATAAATCAGGAATCTTTTCATTTTTCCAATTTTGAGCATAAATCATTCTAGCAGTCGTTACCATATACTATATCAATGTTCTTTTACTCATACTTATTTCTTCTAACTTGAGACCTAAAAGAAACAGTTCAGGTTCTTTCTTAAAAGTACATTTCAAAATTTTTTCCATCTCTGTATGTATTACAGTCTAGAATATTTTTGCTTTTTCACAAGTCCACCACATATGGTAAAAGGAACCTTCAGCATGTTTACATTTCCAACATTTGTTAGATAGATTTTTACCTATATTAGCTATCTTTTTTGGTGTCATATACCACCTATACATCATTTTATAACAGTTTTCTTTAAGATTGGTACAGGTAGATATTTTCAATGCACTTTTCCATAGAAATTCCCAAGATGACATTGGTATTTCCTTGTTCATGTTAATTGCCCATTTTATCATTTGCTCTTTAACCACCTCATCTTCAGCATACCATTTTAACAAAATTTTATACATTTTCGATATCATTTTCTGCCCTACCTCCATCCATACCTTTTCTATTTCAGTATAGTCTCCCCTAAAACCAACCATTTTTTTATCAGACTTATATAGATCCAATATCTGTCTATACCGCAACCAGTCATATTTAAAGTCAAGATCACTTTCTGGCTTTAACACAAATAACTTCCCTTCATGTCTCAACTGATCCCTGTATTTCAACCAATCCTGTCCCTTATACTCCGAAAACAGTTTTATCACTTCGGCTGGTACTATCCACATTGGCTTTTCTTCAGGAAAAAAGTTTTTATACTTAATCCATGTGTCAAAAAGGGTCCTTCTGATATAATGATGTTTTAAAAAATTGTCCATTTTTGACTTGCCATAGTAAAGATATGCATGCCAACCAAACCTACAATCATGTCCTTCCAATGCCAACAGTTTCCTGTTTTCCAAAGTAACCCATTGTTCTAACCAGGTCAAACAGACCGCATCATGATAGAGCCTAAGGTTTGGTAATTGAAAACCTCCTCTTTCCTTTGTATCACACAAGATTTTCATTTTAATTCTTGGTTTTTTCCCTGCCCACACAAATTTAGAGATATCCTTTTGCCAACAATTAAACACCTTCACATCTTTTACAATAGGAATCGTCTGAAATAAAAACATGAGACGTGGCAAGATGTTCATTTTGACCACCGAAATTCTGCCCAGCAAGGATAAATTGAGTCTATCCCATTTTTCCATATCTTTTAACACGTGGGTCCACAGTCTCTCATAGTTATTTTTAAAGAGATCAATGTTCTTCATTGTCAACTCTATGCCTAGGTATTTAGTTTTTCTCACTACTTCACAGCCTGTAGATCTCTGCAACTCCATTTGTTTAGGGCTCGTCATGCTTTTACACATTACTTTGGATTTCTGTTTATTTACATAAAAGCCTGCTAGGTCTCTGAATTCTTTTATTTTTTGTAGTAAAAGCAGTACGGTTTTCAGTGGTTCCTCTGCTATAAACATAACATCATCTGCTCTATACTTGTATGTAAATCCTCTTGTAGTCAGGCCTTTGATTTCTTTATCTTCATTAATGTTCCGGAGCAGAACCTCTAGAATCCATATAAACAATAATGGAGAAAGTGGGCAACCTTGCCTTGTTCCTTTTTGTACTTTAAAAAAATCCGTTGTTTCATTGTTGACCACTATCTTTGCTTTTTGTTCAGAATATATTGCCTTGATTATCTTCAAGAAAGGCTCACCAATATTCATTTTTTTCATTAAATATGAAATCCCAGTTCAAATTATCAAACGCTTTTTCTGCATCCACAAAGAAAAAACCGACCTCCTTTTCTGGATGCTTATCGTAGTATTCAATCGCATCTACAACCAACCTGATGTTATCCCTTATTTGTCTATCAGGTAGAAATCCAGCTTGTTCTCCCGCAATTAACTCTCTCAAATATGTTTTTAATCTCTCAGCTATGATTTTGGCAAATAACTTATAATCATTGTTCAGTAACGAAATTGGTCTATAGTTCTTCACATTTGTTAAATCTTGTGCTTCTTTTGGAATCAGAGAGATGGTTGCTTCCTTCCACGAATCTGGTATTTTTCCCATGTCTCTGATCTCATTTGACAAAGTTTGAAAAACAGGGGCTATCTCCTCTTTTAATTTTTTGTAAAATTTGGCTGAAAAGCCATCCGGGCCTGGAGCTTTCCCCAATTTGACATCCTCAATAGCTTTATAAATTTCTTCTATAGTAATGGGGTTGTTAAGCATTTCTTTCATTTCTCCAACAGGGCCAGCCATTTTTAAATTTTGCAAGTATTCCTGGACTTTCTCTTGGTCTGTCGGATTTACATGGAAGAGTTTTGCATAATATTTTAAAAATTCTCTCTTTATCCCTTTGCAGTCCACTATTTCTTTATCTCCTGTCACAAGTTTGCTTATGATCTTTCTTTCTTTTCTTCTCTTAAGTTGCCAAGCAAAATATCTTCCTGGTTTATTAGCTCCTTCAAAAGATTTTTGTTGAAGTTTCTTTAAATTCCAGTAAACCTCTTGATTCAATATAACATTTAATTGGTCTTGTAAGATTTGTATCTCTCTCAATATTTTCTTTTTTCCTGGTCTTTTCTTTAATTCATTCTCTTTCATTTTAATCTGTTCCACAAGGTGTCTCTGTTGTGCTCTCTTTTCTTTTGTCTCTTTGGCATTCCATGCAATTAGTATTCCCCTTGACACAGCTTTATATGCATCCCACACCATTTGGATATGGGAATCCTGGTTTAAATTTGTCTGAAAAAAATATTTTGTTTCTTTACATAAATTTTCAATTATGTTCTGTTTGTCCAATAAGTTTTCATTCAGCCTCCATCTAAATTGCTTTTCTCTTTGATTGGATATCCATAATAGTGGATTATGGTCCGAATTAATCCTTGGCATTATTTCAACTTTACGTGTTTTGAGTGCAAGTTCTCCTGACATCCATATCATATCTATCCTGGAGAAGGAGTCATGCCTGCTAGAGTAAAAAGTATAATCTTTACCTTTAGGGTTCCATTTTCTCCATACGTCTTCCAAATTTTCTTGTTCCACTAATTAAAAAAAAACCTTCGGGAGTTTCCTCAGTTTTTCATTTGGTCTTTTTGTTTTCCGGTCTAGTTTGTTACTGAAAGTTTCCCATCAAAATAATTTGGTCATAAGTCACTTGGTCCAATTCCAGCATCAAGTCTCTGAAGAATTTATCTTTTGATCCATTTGGTGCATATATGTTAACCACCAATGTTTTTTTGTCATGTAAAACAACTTCCACAGCTATATATCTTCCCTCATTGCCCTTAAAAATTTCTTTGGGTTCCAGCTCTTTCTTAATATATAATACCACTCCTTTCTTTTTCCTCGTTGCCAATGAAGCAAATTCTTCACCCAGCTTCTTGTTAATTAAAAATTTATAATCCTGTTCCTTAATATGGACTTCCTGCAGGCCAATTAAATTACACTTTTGTTTTTCCAGCCAATGCCTAATTATCTTTCTCTTATTGGGTGAATTTAGTCCATTTACATTCCAAGAAATAAATTTGTAATCCATGTTGGTATGCTTTTATTTATCCCCAAACTCTTTTACATTGTCCACTATAAATTTCACCATCTGGTCATGATCCTTAATCATGTACCTCGTTCCTTGGAAGATGAAACTCAGTCCTTGTGGAATCTCCAATCTGAACCTCATATTCTTTTGTTTCAGCTTGTCTGTCAGCTGCTTGAATTTCTTTCTTTCTTGGATAATTGCCTTTGGCAGCTCTTTCAAAATTCTTATCTGTTTCCCGTCAATTTCTAATGGATTTTGGAATTGTTTTCTGAAGATCTCCTCTTTCATTCTCTTGGTTACAAACTGGACTATTATGTCTCTTGGTAAATTTTTCTTCTGGGTATATAGTGAATTCATTCTGTAGATCAAATCAATATTGTACTTCACTTCTTCTTCCTCAATTTTTAAATAATCTGACAAAGCTTCAGTAATTATCTTGTAGATATCCTCATTCAAGCTTTCTTCAATACCTCTCAACCTGAGGTGTGTCTCCATTCCTCTGTATTCCATCATTGTATCAATTCTATAGGTCTCTTTTGTCACTGTCTGAACGTTCTTTTGCATCACTTGCATCTTATTCTCTATATCAGTAGATCTTTGTGCAAGACTCTGTAATACCTGCAATCTCGTTTTTAAATTCATTCTTACTCAGTAACTCCTTTGTCTAAGTTTGTCTCCATTTGTTTCCCTAATCCCTGTATCGCCTCCATCATCCTTTTCTCCATTGCCTCCATAGCCAATTGCCAGTCCTTATCTTTTTTCGTTGTCATTCTCGGTGAGGACCACGAGTCCGCTCTTTGTTTTGACCTTAGATTCGTTTTTAAAGACTCAGTCCGCCAAACTAGACAGCCCAATACAGTCCCATTACCAAATAACAAAACTTATAGCAAATAAGATCCAATAACCTTAATCTTCTGTGCTTCGAATGCCTAACCGAATCACCTTATTTTCGCTTCACCAACTTGGCTAGTAACTTGGCAATTTCAATTTAAAGTTTTTAAACAGACTAGTCCTCCTCAAAATGGTGGGCGTCTTTTCTCTATAGTAAAAGGTCAAAATCAACTACTTCCTGCTCCGTCTACTTCTCTTGTCCTCCAGTGGTTCCGATCCATCTGCTACTCTTGTCCCCCAGTGTTTCCGGAACGTCACTTCCTTTTTATACACAAGTCCTCCTCAAGCCCGTCCGCTAGAGTCCTCTTGTCTCCTCTGATTACGGTCATCACTTCCGGTTAAGCGCTTTAGAACATAAGAACATAAGAGAAGCCAATGTTGAATCAGGCCAATGGCCCATCTAGTCCAACACTCTGTCATACAGTGGCCAAAATATACCAGGTGCCATCAGGAGGTCCAGCAGTGGGGCCAGGACACTAGAAGCCCTCCCACTGCTGCCCCCTCCAGCACCAAGAATAGAGTGCATCACCTGCCCCAGAATGAGAGTTCCCATCTATACGCTGTGGCTAATAGCCACTGATGTTTTCAATTCCCTTCCTAATAATCCCCAGCATAGCGTTGGCCTTCTTTATTGCAGCTACACACTGTCTAGACATTTTCATCAAGTTACCCACTACGACCAAGATCTCTCTCTTGGTCAGTCTCTGCCAGTTCAGACCCCATCAACGTGTATTTATATTTAGGATTTTTGGCTCCAATGTGCATCACTTTGCACTTGGCCACATTGAACCCCATTTGCCATGTTGACGCCCACTCACCCATCCTCGACAGATCCCTTTGGAGTGCCTTACACTCCTCCCTGGTTTTCACCACCCTGAACAACTTTGTGTCATCTGCAAATTTAGCCATTTCACTGCTTACTCCCAATTCCAAATCATTAATAAACAAGTTAAAAAGCATCGGACCGAGTACTGATCCCTGTGGTACCCCGTTGCTTACCACCCTCCACTGAGAAGATTTCCCATTTATACTCACTCTCTGTTTTCTATTTATAAGCCAGTTTTTGATCCACAAGAGGACTTGTCCTTTTATCCCATGACTATTGAGCTTACTTAGGAGCCTTTGATGAGGAACTGTATCAAAAGCTTTCCGGAAGTCAAGGTAAATAATATCTATTGGGTCCCCCTCGTCCACATGTTTGTTCACTCCCTCAAAAAACACTAACAGGTTAGTGAGACAAGATCTTCCCTTACAGAACCCATGCTGAGTCTGCTTCAATAGTTTTTGTTCATCGATGTGCCTACTAATTTCTTTCCTTAATAACAGTTTCCACCAACTTACCCGGTATCGATGTCAGACTGACTGGCCTGTAATTTCCCGGATCTCCCCTGGAGCCCTTTTTAAAGATGGGAGTGACATTAGCTACCTTCCAGTCCTCAGGAATGGAGGCAGATTTTAAAGAAAGATTACATATTTTTGTCAGGAGATCCACAAGTTCACATTTGAGTTCTTTCAGAACTCTCGGATGAATGCCATTCGGGCCTGGTGATTTATTAGTTTTTAAATTGTCCATCAGTCGGAGGACTTCCTCTCTTGTCACTGCAATCTGATTCAGATCTTTCAAACCCCCTCCCGAAATCGGTGATTCTGGAGTGGGCAAGCACTTCTCCTCTTCCACAGTGAAGACAGAGGCAAAAAAATGCATTCAGCTTCTCAGCCATTTCCCTATCATCCTTCACTACTCCTTTTACCCCTTGGTCATCCAAGGGCCCCACTGCCTCCCTGGCTGGCTTCCTAATTCTAATGTATTTGAAGAAAGTTTTATTGTTGGCCTTTATGTTTTTTGCGATATGTTCCTCATATTCACTTTTTGCTTGCCTGATCACAGACTTGCATTTTATTTGCCATAGTCTGTGTTCCCTTTTATCAACCTCACTAAGACTAGCTTTCCACCGCTTAAAGGAATCCTTCTTACCTTTTACAGCTTCCATTACTTTATTTGTTAACCATGCAGGCTTTTTTCTATACCTATTTGTACCTTTCCTAACCTGCGGTATATATTTTTTCTGAGCTTCTAGGACTGTATTTTTAAATAGTCTCCAAGCTTCCCCAGTGGTTTTGACCTTCTCCACTCTTCCTTTCAATTTCTTCCTCACAAGTCCCCTCATACCAGAGAAGTTACCCCTTTTAAAGTTAAAAGTGGTTGCGTCAGTCTTTTTGGGCAACTCCCTATCCGTACAAATGTTAAACTCAATGACATTATAGTCATTGTTCCCAAGTGGTGCAATCACTTTTACATCTCTTTGTCGAGATGTCACTTTTACATCGCTTTGTTGATCGGGACTTCCCAGCCGGCAAATCTCACGGTAACAAGCACAGTTCCCAGCTCCTTATCACTCCACAAGCCACAGAAATGGCAAACAAACTTTTCTTTTAGTGTTTTTAGCTTTAATATGCAACTTTTCTTGCGGGAAAATGCACAGTCAGTATTCTTTTGCTCTAAGCGCTTCTCCAGTTATTTAAAAAAGTCGCTCCTTACTAGTCCCGGTAAGCAAAACGGTTTCTAGTTACCTTCTTTGTTTCCTCCAGGTGTACACAATGCTTCTTCCTTTATACTTTTTCCTTCTTGTCTTAAGAGATCGAGGGGTGGCGGTTTTAAGCTGGAATTCTAGCCCGGCTCGTACCTGTAGAGATGATTGCAACACCCGCTTCGGAGAGGAAATCAAAGCGAGGAACAAGTCCCCTTCGGGGCTTATCTCTCACCAATCTCAACTCTCTCTTGGGTCTTCAGTGCTTGCTCGTCTTACCCCTGCCTGGGGTAATCTGCGTTGGGCACAGAAACTGTCCAAACTGTCAAAAAGGACGGCCGTCCACCCTGAGTGATTACAGGGTGCTTCAAATCGCCATCTTTCCCCAACTGGAAAGCCTACAGATGCAGACATCTCCATTGGGCTTTACTGGGGTTACTATAGGGGTTTCCAATAGAGCATGTGGGACCAGCTCCAAGACCCCTTGGGCCAGTTCCTCATCAATTTTTGTTTTAGGGTGAATGGGACTCGTCTGGCCTTCAATCTTATGGGCTGTACCTCTGGGTTGAGCTGTAAAGAGATGGGAGGTCTGGTGTAGCAACCAAGTGTCCCATCAAAGACCATAGGGAACTCTTTGCTCACCTTCTGAAAGTCTTTAGCAGCCATGTGGTAGACCCCTGTCACCCAGAACCCCAGTGGTGCAAACTATGAAAGTCCAATGAGACTCATGTGATTGCCTCTCACTACTATCAAGTCCAAAAATCTGTCAAAGTCCCAATACTGTACTCAGAACTTGCCTTCCCCCAGCATGGCCACTTCATTCTTTGAAAAGTCCCGTAGAATGAAACTGGTGGGCTGCAGGGGAGGGCCCCCCTTGGGACAGAGTCTCTTAAACATGTCCTCAAAGATTATCAAGATGGAGGACCCAGTGCTGAGCTCCATCTGGCAGGGACTCCCCTCTATCCAGACAGTTACAGTTATTTTATCTGGGGTGTCCTGGGGCAAGTGCAGTACCTGTTGTTGTTGGACTGATGTTGTGTAGAGCTCTTCAGAGTGCTTTGAGGTGGAAACTGCAGCTGGCCACCTCCATTTCTCCTTGGCATGGCAGGCTTGGGTGATGTGGCCGACCCTTCTGCAGTTCCTGCACATGGCATCCTGGAACCGGCAGGACCTCCTCTGATGGGGTTCTCTGCAGCTGGTGCACATGGTTGATGGAGCAGTGTCGACGGCATGTGGTGGTGTGGATAGACGTTGTGAGGCAGGCAGCATGTGGCGATGTGTGGGGTGCTGGAACTGCAGTACCTCATCCTCCTCTTCCTCAAGGCTGTCCACGTGGTGGGTGGTCATGGCTGGTCTTTGCCAAGATGGCAGGCCTTTCCCACACTGGACCTATGCAGTGAATTGCTCAGCTGATTCAGCAGTGAGGGCTATCTCCTGCTTAAATGCATGCAAAACACCACACCCAACACACACCCACTCCCACTGATAGGCTATTTACATTACAACAGCTATTCAATAGGTTCCTTCCAGAATCCTGGCTACCTATTGTTCTGGTGACTTAAGCTAGGTTAGTTTCTCTAGCACAATACAAACTCAGTACATAATACCTTGTTACCTTTTATCTGTTTCTGTTTCTTCCTGTAACCTGACATATGCCAATAAAGGTCTGTGTGTGTGTATGTTTGTATGTATAGAGTAAACCCTCTAAAAGAGCTGCTACTTCTGTAGGCTGAGAAACAGATGTTAGATTGCATCAGGATTATTCCAATTCCCTTTTCTGAATTCTAAACAATCGGGGTTTTTTGAGTTGGGCCTGGGTTCCTTCACTACTAGTCTGAGGAATATCATCATCATCAGTCTGAGGAATAAGAATTCCTACAGCATGATTTAAAACATTTTATTTTACAGCAGATTAAGCAAATGTTTCTGTCTTTCAAATTTAAATTCTCAGCATAAACATTTTAATTCCTTTAAGTAAAGGATTCTCGAGCATCTCCCTCTGAACTTCATTGTTATTATACATATCAGCATAAATAATCTATAAGAACTCTTGACTGAAACAGCACTGGGCAAGAGTTAATTCTCTGTTTCAGCAGCTCACATGTAGAATGGAGAAATAAGTCCCCCTCCCACACTATTTTGGTTCAGGAAAACAGCTTGGGGAAAAGGCAGGAGCTCTTCCTTCCTACACAGCCCAGGAGTCCTTCCCTCCTAGCCCAAATGTGCTTTCCTCACAGCTACTGTGTGGGACCCAACTCTTTAACAGTTTGGCCCCATGCTATCTTATAGGCTGGTAGAGTCCTGCTTGTTATCCATACCTCTTCCACCAAGCACAAAGATCCTGCAGTTTCTCTCTGTCTACTTCAGCACAATCCTAAGCATGGTCATGTAGGACTGAAGCCAAATATTTTAGGAACCTGCATTTCAGTTAGTCCCTACAACTGTGCTAGGATTGCCACCACTGAACCCTATTAAATTTCTTAAGCAGGTCAGACAACCTGAGGTTGGGCTAAGCTATGGGCAATGTGGGTAAACTAGCTATTCTAGAATAATCTCAGAACATTTACATTTATAAAATGAAACAGTTTAGTTATGATTCAGAAGATTGCTAGGCATGGGAGAAAACAAAAGCTAATTTGCTTTACTTCTTGCCTGTGATCTTAGGGTAGGCTATGTTCACACATCACTGGTTTTGTTACCACAGGAAATTCAAAGATCTGGCATGGATTCCGGCAGGCAAACTCTCTCATCATGATGTCCCATCAGACAAAGAACACCATGCATCCTGGCCGCATCTTCCTCAGCCTGCAGGAAGAGGCAATAGAGTTCAGAGAAACAATGTGTTTGTACTCCCAAAGCTTCATTATATTGATTATTTATTTAAAATATTTCTATGCCACCTTTATACCCAACTCAGGGTCTCCAAGGCAACTAAGATTTTAAACATTAAAGCAGCATTATACACACACATGCAATTAAATTAAACATAAACATAAACACATAGGCATACAAACAGAGAAAAGGGCTAGTAAGTGTTAGTGAAGGGACACCAAACAAACAAACAAACAAACAAAAATCTTCACTGGGTGGCAGAAGACAATAAAAGAAGGAGACAGACCAATCTACCTGGGGACGGGGAGAAGGTTCAGAATTCTGGCACCATGGCTGAGAAGCACCTGAAGCAGGGTCATTGAAGATGACCAGAGTGGCCAGGTAGGTACATATGGAAGTAGGCAGTCCTTAAGGCCAATAGCAGCACTCTGAATTGTCCCAGAAGTAAGCCAGTATAGATAGAACAAGACTGGAGTAATATGGTCCCTACCACCTAGTCCATTCAATGTTCTGGATTCAGAATACTCTATCAACTGTATCTTCCAGGCAGCATTCAAAGGCTGCCCTGCATCCAGCACATTGTACTAGTCTAATCTAGATGTTACTAGGGCATACACTCACAGTGGCAAGGTCTTATTTGCCTGGGAAGGGCCCTAGCTGCTCACCAGCCATGTCATCACGTCACCGATGTTATGCAGCAATGCTCTACATTTTGGGCAAAACTCTATGGTAAAATCAGCTACAAACCATAGAGTTCTGCCCAAAAACTAGAGTATCACCCCCAACATCAGTGATATGATGACGCCACTTCTGGATGATGTAATCACACCACACATGCAAAGTGAGCACAGCAGAAGATCCCAGAGAGGACCAAGGGTCCCCCCGCTGGCTGCCAGGTAGGACCTGGCAACCCTACAATAGCACCTCCATTTAGTCAGGATTAAATTCAACTTGTTAGCCTTCATTCATTCCAAAACTGCTTCCAGGCACAGTTTCTACCCGCTCCCTGGTATCTGCTGGAAGTGCAAGGTAGAGCTGAGTGTCCTCCACATATTGGTGGGAACTCAGCTCAGACCTCTGAATGGCCTCTCCCAGAAGCTTCACATAGACGTTAAAATTTGCATATATGGTAACAATTTTGAAGAAGGAAAGAAGGCCTTGTTGCTGTGGTCCCTGGTCCAGTATTATCAAACTACACCATTGACTGATAAGGATGAGCAGTCCCTAATAGTTCTAAACTGAAAAGTGCTGGCACAGCATGCAATGACTTAAGTTCAATGTTGTGGGAATTCTAGAGTGGACTGTGGCTTCTGGAATGAACTTTGCAGTTTACTTTCAGAATTTCTGAGGCTTTGATTAGATTTAGGCAGCAATGTAGCCACATCATCTGAGTTTACTTGTATTTATGATATTTCTATGATGCCTTTTCTAAGTCCTCCTCAAGGCAGTTTACAATTAAAACAACATCACAATATAGAAAACAAGCCCTTAAAAACAAGCCATTGTATATAAATGTCACGAAAATTACCCATAAAATAGAAACAGACCATTAAAAAGTTGGCAAGATAAAACCCCTAAGTGAAAGAATGACTAAAAGACAATAAAGTAGGTGCCAGGAGAGCCTCAGCTGGGGGGAGGGATGTTCCAGAGGTGAGGTGCCACCACAGAAAATGTCCTCCTTCTATTAATCAAAAGCGTAAGTAAATTTCCAAGCAATACATAGAAGGCCCAGAACACGCTGCATCCACCTTACTTATCTACTTGGGAAATGTATATGCTGTCTGTCCAGAGCCTTGCTCAAGGTGGCTTACAACAAAATCAATCAAACAAACCCACTAAAATACAGCCATTAAACACAAAATGAGGTCATTTTGTTCTGCAAGAAACATGAAACCCATTGGGAAAAAACAAACAGATCCAAGACCTGCTTTGGAATTTTTTCTGCCTGTTGTATTTTTAAGCAGGGAAAGAATCAGTACTGGAGGCAGTAGTGATGACAAGAACAGTGCTTATTGCAACATAACAAACAATCACCTGAAGAAGTCATAAGTCAGTAACTCTAGCTCCTCCTCCAGTCTTCTAACTGATTGTATCTAAAGCTGTACTCATTGTTTTTTCCTCCATTACCTCCATCTATTCATCCAACTTTTTCTTGTTACGCTTTCTCTTGTTAGGCATGATTTTGGAATTGTTATTATTTAGACAATTTATATGCCACCTATTCCCATTTAAATAAGATACTTAGGAAAGCTGACAGTGTAGAAACCATCAAATAAACTTCAAAAAATCAACATACCCTCAGACAATACAGTTAAGAACATAAGAACATAAGAGAAGCCAATGTTGAATCAGGCCAATGGCCCATCTAGTCCAACACTCCGTCATAGGGTTGCCAAGTGCAAATTTTCTTAGAGCGGGGGAGTCCCGCTTGGCACCTGGAGCTTCTGCGCGCGCGCAAAGCGCGTGCGCCGCCACCATGACGTCACCGGAAGTGACGTCATCGCGTCAGGATGTTGGGGGCGGGGCCGCCGGGATTCGAGGGGAAAACATAGAGTTTTCCCTTGAGTCATGGAACTTCCCGCCCCCGGCGTGCCCAGCGTGATGATGTCACCTCCAAGTGACATCATCACGCTGGGGACATTGCCGGAAGGGGTGGAGTTCCCCCGGGGCCCGATTTTCTGGGGGCGGGTAACGGGCCTCTCGGGCGGGGGTTTACCCGCCCCCCGGGGGGACTTGGCAAGCCTACTCCGTCACATAGTGGCCAAAAATACCAGGTGCCATCAGGAGGTCCAGTTTATAACCTTTAGTATTGTTATAACCAAGTACAGTTATAACCTTTAAAGCATTACACGGCCTGAGACCCACAAATCTAAGGGACCGCCTCTTCCCATATACACCCCAAAGAGTGTTACGCTCTGCAGGGAGGCCTTCTGAGAGGAGGTAATCCTTCAGGTACTTTAGGAGTGGTGTGGGTTGGCTGTCATCAGTATGCTAATGATACCTTGCTCTGTATTTCCTCATCCAAATCTCCTAGGCCTGTTCCCAGCAGTTAAATGGCTAAGGAAAAAAACCCTAAAACCTGGCAGGACAGAGGTAATCCTGGGATCTTGAAGGACATTGTGTTTCCCACCTTTGAGGGGGTTCAGCTGACTCAGTCAAGAGCTTAGGAGCTATACTGGATCCAACATTACTGCTGGAAAACAAGTTAATGCAGCCACAGAAAAAAATCCACCAAATCTACTTTGACTGATCTGGCCACCTGGATCCATGCCACAGTAATAACTGTAATGCACTGTACATAGGTCTCCCCTCAAAGTCAGCTCAGACATTCTAGCTGGTGCAGAATGCTGCAGCTTGGTTGTTATAAGGAGCTAGGTGCAGCATGCATATTAGCTCGATTCTGTAGTCACTTCACTGGCTGCCCATCAGTTACTGTGTGTTCATCAGTTCAAGGTATTGGCTATCACATACAAAGCTGTCCATGGCCTTGGACCCTCATATCTGAAAGATGTTCCCTCCCACTATGCTCTGCCATGACAACTTCAGTCATCTGAGCAGGGCCCTCTGCAGGTGCCACCCTACAATGAGTGAGATGATAAACAAGTGCCCATACACGTGCACTCTCTGTTGTGCTTATGGAATAGGCCTGCCTGATGAGGTCAGGAAAGATCCCACTCTCCAGGCATTCCACAAATTATGCAAAACTGAATTATTCAGGAGGGCAATAAGGTTTTATTATAACAGACTGATTCAGGAACACTTGGGGTCTCAGAGTGGCTTACAAACTCCTTTCCCTTCCCCTCCCCACAACAGACACCCTGTGAGGGAGGTGGGGCTGAGAGAGCTCTTTCCAGAATTATCCTTGAGAGAACAGCTCTGACAGAACTATGGCTTGCCCAAGGTCATCCAGCAGCTGCAAGTGGAGGAGTGGGGAATCAAACCCAGTTCTCCCAGATTAGAGTCCACACACTTAACCACTACATCAAACTGGAAAAGAGACTGTGGACAATTGTGTATAGTACATTCTATCTGTAGCTATGTGTATTATCCTACTGTGCAATTTCTGCATCATGTTAAATGTCATTACAATACTTATGCTTTGTTTCAGTTTTGTTGCAGATTTTGGTTTTAATTCCTGCAATTCTAATAATCTAACATTGCTTATTGGATGTCCCATTTTATTGGCTGCATTGATTTATGCTGTGTAATATGCCCTAAATTTCAGTGAGAAAGGTGGACTGTAAATAGCACAAATAAATAAAATTAATAATAAATAAAGGTCAAAAAGTATTTTGTTATAAGGATGGGATGTACTGTATTTACACTGCAACCAGACCTTTGGGCTGTAATCCTGGGCTCCTGCTGGATACACAGGGATTTCTGTGGAGCTGTCACTATTTTGGTGGGCTTCCATGTCTGTTTTGATAAGAACATAAGAGGGTGGTTCATACCTAGAGGTCACTTGTGTGGTGAAGTGGCTACTGCTTTTCTTTAATGCAAATGGAAGATTAGTGCAATTTAGGGATGTGCTCATGCAAAGAATGGATAATAAAATCTTTTTGGATGACACAATCTACTTCTCAATTTGGCAAGACCACAATCCATTCATTTTTAAACACTTTAACTTTTATTAAACATAAGAAAAAACACTTCACATATAACAATGCACATACATTTTGACACTCATTTACATGCAGTGAGTTTGATCAAACCTTACTAATACAGTTCTATTACTTTAAAACTCTAAAGGTAATAATATTTAAAAATCAACATTAGATTAAACATTACAACTTGATTATCTATTCCACTCATTACCAAAACTTCTCACAGCACAACCAGGTAATTTTTCTTTCCTAGTTGTTATATACATATATCTTCTTGATCATTCTTTTATTCAGGTAACCATACATTCTGGTTGCTTTAAACTTTTTTCAGCCCAGTCCTATACATGTGTACTCAGACACAAGTCCCACTGTATTCAGTTACGTTTGTTTCCTGGTAAATGTGCATACAGCCACAACCTTAACATCTCTAAGCAGCAGTCTATATTCTGCCAAAACAAGCAAACAAACAAAACTATTCTTTCTTTTTTTCTTCTCCCTGCTACTTATATTGTTTAATTCTGCTTCTTATTTCTCCCACTGGTTCATGTTAAGTACTTTCATATACTCTACAAACATCTACATGCAATTGTTCCAGTTCCCATCACCTTTTCCTTGTCAAAAGTTTCCTGTTTTATTTCCCACCTTTTCTCCTTTATTTTTTCTTTAGAATTCTCTTTATCCCAACATTTGAACAATCCCATCATTTTCAGTATTTTCTATGTTTTACTATTCTAGTCAGTATCTTCTCTAGCCCCTTCCCCAATTATTTTTTTAAAGAAGGGGCTGGGAAGCCACTGGTTGGATGATTAAGCATCGCAGGTGGGAGTTGACTTTCACAGTACACTGGTAGGTGTTATTTAATTAATTAAGTAATTAATTTGTTAAATTTGTATCCCACCCTTCCCACCATGGCAGGGTCAGGGTGGCTTACAGAAAATATATGTGTATATATATATATATCTATATCCAGGGCTCTTTTTGTAGCAGGAACTCCTTTGCATATTAGGCGACACACCCCTAATGTAGCCAATCCTCCAAGAGCTTACAGAGCTCTTCTTACAGGGGCTACTGTAAGTTCTTGGAGGATTGGCTACATTAGGGATGTGTTGCCTAATATGCAAAGGAGTTCCTGCTACAAAAAGAGCCCTGTCTATATCTATATATATCCTGTCCTATTATATAAATGTGTAGTGGTCTGGCAAGGTTCTATGCTTGGCAAAATCAGTTCACTGCCTGATCTGTCATTCAAAACGACTCCTTAAGCACTGGCTGAGTTGCCTGAGTCCCACCCACAGAAGCAGCAGGAGCCAAAACTCACCTCAGAAGACAATTTCACCTCAGGAGAGAGGATGGAGACTTTGGTCCTCTCGCTTCCCAGTGACTCTGGCCCTGCCACTTTGCACTGCTGCATATAGATGTTAAATAGCATTATGGAGAGCACCGCCCCTTGTGGCACTCCACAATCTAGTGAGTGCCTTTCGGATAGCTGTTCCCCAATGGCCACCCTTTGCCCCCGACCCTGAAGGAATGAGGAGAGCACTGCAAGGCAAACCCCTGAATCCAGGTGTCGGCGAGGCGGTGGATCAGTAGTTGATGGTCGACTGTGTTGAACACCACTGACAGGTCCAACAACAACAACACTGCCGTACTGCCTCGATCCAGATGCCTCCGGAGATCATCTGTGAGGGCGACCAGGACCATCTCTGTCCCGTGGCCTGGTTGAAAGCCGGGCTGGAAGGGATCTAATATGGAGGCATCATCCAAAAAACCCTGCAGCCAAATCACCACCGCCCCCTCATTCAATTTGCCCAGATAGGGCAAATTGGATACCAGCTGGTAGTTAGCTAATT
The DNA here is from genome assembly GCA_029375565.1 of Gekko gecko. Lineage (NCBI taxonomy): Eukaryota > Metazoa > Chordata > Lepidosauria > Squamata > Gekkonidae > Gekko > Gekko gecko. The sequence goes on from JAPDNY010000008.1 coordinate 98,656,092, forward strand.
CAGCCAGATCCAAAGATTTTTTTTTTTTTTTTAAGGAGGGATAGCCCACTGTCTCCTTTAGTGCACTAGGGAACTATTAATATAGTAATATTAATAACAGGATATTTAACACAAAAGTCCTCGTTGTCTTAAAAAAGGGGGAATGAAGTGTTAAACAAAGATCAGCTTCTTACCCTAACAGAAGAGGTGAGCTAGTACAATCGGCACACAGCAGGTCTTAAAATTAAATATTGTTTTCACATGTAAAGTGATCATAGGCTGAAACTGTGTCAACAGCAGAAAGACCAAGACAATAGCAGACAAATTAATGGAAAATAAGAACATCAGATGCTTTTGCAGCAAGACTCAGAGTGTGATCCCAAGGCCGTAACCCTATGTTTGATTAGAAATAAGCCCATTGAATTCAGTGGGAATTACTTTCAAGTAAGCAGTCATATGATCAGGCTGCAGTCGTGTTTACTCAAAAGCAGTCAGTATTGAGACTTACACCTTTGTAGGGAGTGTGCTTAGGATTGCAGCTTTAGTCAAGATAGTCTGGGCATCCCTGCACCAATTGAATGAATGAAGCTTTGTGCAGCAACAGTGCCCTACTGAGCCCCATAGCTTGTTAATAGTAAATTAGCAACACATTGCTATTAATAATTCAGTATCCCCAGTAAATGGAGAGGTTTCACTGATGAATAAAGGAGGCATTGTTCCACCAATTCATTTGTAAAAGTTAAGCAAACTAATATGTTAGTATAAATCGCTGTGCTATTTTTGTGCCATGTGCTGTTATGTTCTTATTTATTATGTATTCAGTGGACGTACTATGGAAACTATAACTCACATATTATTAGCAATTAAACAGCTTAATATCTAGTTAAATGGTTATATAAAACTATGTTCTGCGTGCCCCATATTTTGTTTTTGTTTATTTTTCCAGTAGGCAGCCACCAATGAACAATGGACTAAATTATTTAACGGAGTATCACAGAGAATCTACTAACTTATTAAAATGGTTCAGAAATATATATTAACATAATAAAATATTAATGGGAAGTTTGCATTTCTACAGCCGAAGTCAATTGATGTTTAAATAGGTTCTGACAGTTGGCGTTCCATGCTTGGTAGAGTGGCTGGTTCAATCTCTGGCATCTCCAATAAGGATCAAGTCATAGGTGATGTGAAAGACCTCAGCCTCAGTGCTGCTACCAGTCTGAGTGGACAATATTGACTTTGATTGACCTGTGGTCTGATTCAGTATGAAGTGGCATCATGTGCTCACATGGTAAGATAAAACTGTCAGAACTCAGTGTGCCTTCCTCAAAAATGTCTATGAAGATGTTAACCTCAGGAGACCAACATTCACTTTCTTATGGATTTAATGCTTATAGTCTCTTTTTTACCCCTTAGTCTCTTTACTGTTCAGTCTTCTGACTATGGTTCTGAGCATGCTCTAGTTACACTTTGCTGCATCTGCACCAGACACAGCCATCATATTTAATGGTAGATAGATGCACTTCACAAATCTCATCCAGAGGTTAGATGAACACCATGTCAACCACATATGTGGTTTTACCTTGATAGATTGATATGTCTGTGAATTTCTAAATGGATGAATGCTATATATATAATTCTCTTGATGCATTGGCCATTTCCAGCCCTCCCATTGGCTGTGCTGTGTGCTCCATCAGCCAATGGCCCATCAACCACCACTCAAGAGTAATTGCATGCCATTGGCTGGGTGCTGAGTCTGCTCCTCTTCCACGCCCACTGCCATCTCAGCCATTGTTCCCTGTCAGAATAACTGCCAAACAGCTGTCTCTCCTGATGAAGACACTTCTCCTGCTTGGCTCCTGTGGGACTAACTTTTCCATCAGTGGCTGTTGCTAGGCAACCAAGCTTGGCTCTGTCAGTAAAAAGACAAATGAAGTGCTTTCCAGGCCTTTGTGGGGAACTCATTGCTCTAGCAATCAGTGCAAAAATTCTATGGTAACCATAGAGTTTTCCCTCACATGCTAGATCATGGCTGCGCAATGGCCCCAGCGTCATGTAATCACTACTGGTTGGGGGTGGGGCCCCCAAAATTAGGGGATCCCCTGCCCTGACCGAGGGGACGGCAACCTTACTGTATAGTAGCAGTAGAAAGGAGCAAGAGTCCAGTAGCACCTTAAAAACTAAGAAAATTCGTGGCAGGGTATGAGCTGTCATAAGTCACTGCTTACTTTTTCAGATACTTCAGTGACTCATGAAAGCTCAAACCCTGCCACAAATTGTCTTAGTCTTTAAGAAGCTACTGGACTCTTGCTCTTTTCTCCTGTTACAGACAGAGTAACCTGTGCAGTAGGTTAGCCTGAGAATGTGTGACTGGCCAAAGGTCACCCAGCAAGCTACCACTGCAGAGTAGGAATTCAGCCCTGGGTCTCTCAGCTCATAGTCTGAAACTGTACCCCCTATACTACACTAGCTTTTGAGGTGTGGTTGCTGTTGAACAGTAGCAAATAGTCAGGCCTAGGTGAGTCATGCAAGTCAGGTGATAGCAATTCACCTGGTGGTTGCTGGTGGGCCTGTCCCTAATGAAGCCCCACTCAAAAACTAAAAAAGCCCAGGAAATGGCCATCCCCTGCCTTTTACTAACAGAAACCAAAGTTCAAAAGCTGGCAATATTGTTGTGGTTGCTTACAAACCTCCAAATGGCCACTGGGAGGGCATTTCTTTAAGCTACAGGTGCTGCTTCTTTTATTTGGGTTTTTAATGCTCTCTGACTTTTTAAACAATTCCCATGTAAATCCTAGTTGTTTTTTTCCTCCATTTTGTAGAAAGATCCGTCCTGTCTGTTCATAACTCCAGTCTCTGGATTTAAGTATGTACAGATTTGGCCATGTTAAGAACTAGATATGTTGACTGATGTGTCATATTAGGTATGAACACATGCAGATCCAGTTCTTTGTAGACCTGTTATGCAATCTCTTTGAGTTTTTACTTGAAATCAAATTTTAGTCCTGATTAATGTTAATGCTTATAGAGAGTCACTTCTGTAAGGAGGATAGTAATGTTTGGTCTCTGTCCTTGGAAGAGGGTTTGATTTCTCATGTCATAGGAATAATATACTAACTTACATGTATGTAAGTATTATGTGTTTATGTAAACAATATTCTCAGGAAAGGGATAAACTCCAAGAAGGAGATCCATAGGCCAGTAACATATAAAGAACACATATATTGCAGCAAGTGATTGGATGGTATGTTAACTCTCACAGAAAACCACTGCTCTTTACAATGGGCAAACCTATATATCTCAATGTTGAGAAAATGTCACTGATACTGCAGCATGACTAGTGAAGGCTTTGCTAGGCACTGGCTTTGTCTCAGAGTCCTCCCACAAAACTACTATGTGTATTTACATTTATTTCCTACCTACTGTCCTACTCATATTTTCTGAATGTGAGCAAGGAAATGTGTAGGCTTCCCAAATACTTACCTCATGCCGGTGGGGGACGGGTACGTCCTGGCAGGACCATCCCCGGGGGAAGGAAAGATGCACCACACCATCGAGTTTTCAGCCCCATTGCCAGAGCGTTGCCTGGCGTCACTTCCTGGCAACAGCATGGTGCGTTACAGGGAGGAATGGTCTGGTCAGGGAGCATGTTTTCTCCGCCCCCACGCAGTAAGTACCTGGGAACCCTAGAAATGTGTGATCAAAGGGATGCATGGTGACCTCATGGGAAAAAAATCAATTCAGGTGCAATGACTTATATAGCCAAAAATTTCAAATATCAAAATACTATCATGGGCAATCCTAAGAGGAAGAGGAGGAGGAGGAGGAGGAGGAAGAAGAAGAAGAAGAAGAAGAAGAAGAAGAAGAAGAAGAAGAAGAAGAAGAAGAAGAAGAAGAAGAAGAAGAAGAAGAGGAGGAGGAGGAGGAGGAGGAGGAGGAGGAGGAGGAGGAAGAGGAGTTTGGATTTATACCCCACCTTTCACTATTCAAAAGTGTCTCTGAGCAGCTTACAAACTGCTTTCCCTTCTCCTCCCCACAACAGACACCTTGTGAGGCAGGTGGGGCTAAGACAGCTCTTGACAGAAGCTGATCTTTTTCAAGAACAGCTCTTATCAGAACTATGGCTTGCCCAAGGTCATCTAGCCAGATGCAAGTGGAGGAGTGGGGAATCAAACCCATTTCTCCCAGATTAGAGTCCGCGCACTTAACTACTACACCAAACTGTAGATAATAAAGGCAAAATGACACTGAAGCCTTCTTTCTATGAGACATTTTGTACCGAAGTGCAACTACCAAAGAACAAAATAAACACACATTGAATTGGTTTGGAGATACACAGATTATTGATTTTCATTTTAACATACATACAAATGGAAAAGATTCACGTGCATTTTGAAGGGAAATGTCATGATTTATACATGCAGGCATCCTGCTAACTCACTCAATATGTTCATATTTTGTATACTTGTACATCTGATTTCTGGTACGTTTCTTTTAAATTCTCCTGTTTCAGAGACTTTGGCAGATGAAAGCTTAGCCCATCTGTACAACAAGCTCATCTTTACATTCTCCTGCTTCAGCCCTTGACAGCTGGAGAAACATTCTTAAAGTACAGACACTGTATGGAGTGTGTTATGTTGTGGTTACAGTGGGATAGACTATAGTGTGGGAAATGTAATACTTCATATATTCTCACTCCATCAGGCTTGACAATGTTTTGACGGATCTTGAAGTTCAGTCTGGAAAACATTTCCATACTTGCAGAAAATATTTCAACACGTGACTTTCTTACTAGAGCACCAACTATTCCATTTCTCTTTACTAAGACCTTGAAAGAAACATCATGTTATATCCTTATTCTATTTCCCAGACTTTTTGTATGTGTGTGGATACCTATTCCCACCAACAGGGGCCTCACTCTCCTCCAACAGCTTTTCCTGCATAGTCAGTAGACTTCCTGGGTTTGTAAAAAATAAAAAAAGTGAGAAAATCCCTTCAGGGACGGTTGAATTCCCCCAAAACCTTTTGAAATGGCTTCTGCAGGGACCTAACTCCAGGCATCAACGGTGAGAGATTAGAATGTTTGGGGGGGGGGTGGAGAGGCTTCTAACTGGCTCTGTCAGTAAAGGGTGGGGGAGAAGGGCCCTTTCTTTCCAGGCCTCTTTCGGCCTTGGAGGGAGGGAGGGAGGGAGGGAGCCTTGGGGCCAGGCTGGGGAATTCCTAGAGGTTTTGGGGTGGAGTGTATGGAGCGCCATTGGCCTGCTAATCAGCAGGCCAATGGTGCCCTAAGGCAGCAGTCTAACCTTGCCTCTGTGAATGAACCGGCCCTGCAGGGCCCACGCCACTGCATTCTGAATCAGCTGAAACTTCCAGGTCAAGGGCAGGTTAGCATAGAGCAAATTGCAGGAGTCTAGCCTGGAGGTGACCATTGCATGGATTATCGTGGCTACGTCAGGGCACAACAAGAAGGGGGCCAGCTGCTGAGTTTGGTGCAGATGGAAAAACACCAGCTTGGCAATATAAAGTGCCTAGAGCATATATATGCTTAGAAGAGGCCCAATGATAGCACACCTGTTGCTCAGAGCAGAGACCATGTCTTACTACAGTACCTCCTCTGGATTACTGCTGGTCCAAAGGTTTCTTTGGCCTGTGGTGCCCTACTCTGGCCAGATTTTAGGGATGACACACAAGCTGAATTCCTGTCAGGCAGGTGCCCTGAGGCTCCATGCTCCAGATCTTCTGCATGCTCAGTCTTTGCTTTAGCACATTTACACAGATGCTTTTACCATTTGCCAAATATCACACAGATCTAGTCAATGTATTTTTTCATTGTGCTGACCTGGTGGCATCAATTAGTTCTTAATCCATAATGAGCACAACTGCAAAGCTGAAGATCATACCTAGGTTTGAATGTTCTTATTCATCACAAGATGATTACAATTGTGTCCCCAACCTCTAGGGCTTGCAGGGTATGCTAATCAATAAATCGCTAGTACATTTAATACAAACAGCATACTACAAAAGGACATCGTCTTAACATAGAAACCTTGACATATTTCCAATATGAGATGCATCAGTGAGATAAATTTTAAATTTCTTCTAGCAGGCATGTTCATCAGGTGAATGCCATAAGCATTAGATGTGCACTCCATTTCTACAGACACATGTTATCAGAACACTTTCCTTTATTGACCCAGTGTTCACAATACTGAGGAAGTCATGAACATTTCCCCTGCAGCATTTGATTTAGACAAAAAGAGTGAGAGAAGAATTCTAAAACTGATCAAGATCTCGTTATTTGATGCAGGCCGACATTACTCATACTTCATAAATGGTCAAAAGTGTATGCTAAAACATAACCAAATTAACCGCATTTATTTTTTCCCAACCATAAGTCATCACAAAATCTCAAACAAATATTTCCCAATATTCATCTAAAGTAAAAATTATTCTCTCTCTCAGAGAAAAATACAGCCCATCATATTGTCCTTAAGGAAAATGTATCACTATTCAAGCATGGAATCCATACGGTTCTGGTAGTTCAAACTGCAAAGAGGGAAACAAGATAAACTGATTTTTTAAATGTAACACCATAAACATTATGCGTAAAATAGTCACCACCTTCAGCTTGGACAGAACAGCAGGACCTCCCATAAAGATAGATTGCGGTATTTGCCACATGGGGATGGGCTTGTGTAACTTTCCAGTGCTGCTGTCATTTCCAATATACAACACCAGAAAAACAGGACTTCCACATGGCAGATTTCCTTGCATTTTCACTATCCCAGTCGCCCACAGCAGCCATTCTGTCCCTCCCCCCCATACATATTACCTGGAGCTTTGAGGGCTTTAAAAAAAACCCCAACAATTGACATGTCATTATGTCATTATGATAACACTACAATAATCTGGCTGTCAGGTTCTCTGAACATCCTGCTTTTAATTTGAAAAAAATCAGTAGCTTCTTTTGTGGAAGTGATATAAAGGGAAAGACATATTTCTACAGTGAAAAAGAGCAGACACTTGCGTGGACTCTCTCTCTCCCTCATTCTCAGAACCGAAAGAACCTGAGAGGCAGATTATTATAACATTATAGTGCTCTAACAATATGTCAGTTTCATACATTTTTTAAAAAGCCCTCCAGTGGCAGTAGCAGTGGGAGGGGGGGAGGATGGATGCAGCAGGAGACTGGAACAGGGAAAATGGTGCTGATGATTGTCTTGTCCTTGTGGGGGCCACCCTAGCTTTTCTGTGATCTTTCCCAAACACCACAATGTTATGGAGAAGCAGGAAAAGCTACCATACTTCTGTAGAAAGATCAGCAGTCTACTTGCAATTAAGAGCCATGCCAATTCCCTGACTTTTGAATGATTCAAGAGGGTCACCTGGAAAAAATAAGAATGGGAAAGAATGGGAAATTAATCAATAGTCATGAAACTGTGGAGGATGTCTGATGAGTCAGTAAGACACCTGGAGTCAAGGAAATCTCATATGGACTCCTACTTTTCTTTATTGCAATAGCCAGTCCCTCCACATGTCTATAGCTTTCACCTGCAAAGTTGTCCCATTTCAGAGGATACCACAGGGACCCTGTCCAGCAGTCTCTGTGACATTGTGAGTACTAGGGGTGTGCACTCAGTATATACCAAACCAAATAAATACCTGAAAAATACCTTATTGGTATTTTTCGGGTATTTATTCTGCCAACTACAGATTGGAGAATCTGATTCAGCTACTGAAATAGCCACGCCTGAATAAACATCAACATTATTTAAATATTTAAATCCCTTTATTTAAATATTTATTTATTTAAATCCCTTCTGAGTTCACTTGTCATGTCATGCCGCCATAAGCATTTAAAATTTGAATCCCTTTTGAGTTCACTCATTGAGTTGCACTGTGGTGCTGTCACAACTCAATGAGTGAATTCAGCAAGCATTTAAAGAGACTGCAGCCTCTTCAAGTACCTTTTTTTCTTCCATTGGTTTTTAATGGATGATGGAGCATCTTCTTTTGGGGCCCACAGAATTAACCCTCTGGTCCAATCTTTTTTAAACTTGAGGAGTTTTTGGAAGAGAGGCACCAACAGCTATGCTGCAAATGTGCCACCTCTACCTCAAAAACAGCCCCTCCCAGAGCCCTGAATGCCCCCAGATTGATTCTCTATTATACCCTATGGGGACAGTCCCCATAGGGTATAATGGAGCCAAATGAATCTGGATTTCCTGAATATTTACCCAAATCCCAATATAATACTGATATAGGTATTTGGGAATATTGGGAATACTGATATTTTTGGGGGTCCAACAGATCCAAATCAGGGGGGAAAATGATTTTTTTTGCACACCTCTAGTGAGTACCTCTCTGACCTTGGGGAATTTCAGACAGGCAATATATTCCGGTTCAGGATTTCAGACAGGCAATATATTCCGGTTCAGGACATTACAGACAGAACTGTTTTAGAACCGGTTCCCTACCAGAATATATTTGTACTTTCACACACAAACGCTTCTGTCCCATTCAGGAAACGGAGCTGAATCGTTTTACCTGTAAAGTGCTTCCAAGTAGTCTTCAGTTTCTTCTGCCAGATCCGAAATGCTTTTTCCCGCCGTTTTTCACCCACGCGGGCGATCTCCAGCTTTTTTTAAAAGAAAAAGTTCACTTTAGAGTGCTATAGCGCTATAACACACATCAAAACAGCACCATAATGATCCCATCAGAATCCCATCACTGTTTTGAGGTTGTGTTGTAGTGCTATAGCGCTCTAAAGTGAACATTTAAAAAAAAGACAACACAGGCAGGAAACGGTGGGAAAACACAAAGCAGTGCAGTCTGAATTGCCAAATTGCATCTGATCCGGCTTTTTTCTGGTAGGGGGAAGCCTTGTGTGAAATGGCAGATCAAAAACGGATTCAAACCGGCTGAAACTTAGTACTGTGAAATTCCAACTTGTTTCTGCACCACCATCCCTGCCAGTTTGCCCTTGGTGCTGTATATGTGTGTTTGATAAATTCTGCAGTTTCTCAGAGCATACCTCAAGTGATGATACTACTGAAGACCTCAAGATGCAAATCTTTATGCTACTCTCATCAGAACTTTTACAGGAAAACATATTTATTTTGAGTTATATCCCGCCCTTCCCAAAAGCTGGATCAGAGCGGGTCACAGCAATAAATTACCATCAATGAACAGTTAAGCATAGATTCTCTAATTTCTGAGAAGCAGAGCAAGACTACAAACTGTGGCACAGGATTGGCATGTTACATCATTTGTTCTTGGTACCTGCTTTCTGGTAATGTCAGCATACACACACAGCTTGGCAAAATTTGTTGCCTAGTGTGTAGGATGTAGCCACTTAAGTGTGGTGGCGTGCAAAAGGACAGAAAATCTGTCTTATCTCGTGACCTAGCTGGTCCATCAACCCCCAGCAAGCATTCAATCATTGTAATATCTAGTGGTGGTGAAGGCTCCAAATGTGCAATTATATACCAAGTAGGCACCATATGCACCAATTTAGATAACAGAACTATATATGGCTGCCCACTGGGTTCAGAGATGGGATACTCATGCCAAAAGCTTGGCAGCATAAGGCACACTCTCTCTTCCTCCTGTTTTTCACCATGCGTAGGCCAGTGTCTCACTATAACTGACCCAAAGTTTTGAATATTATATCCTTCTCCAAATGTCACCAGAACTAAAACTGTTTGAAACCTCAGCAGGCATACATTGTTTGAATAGCCAAGTGGATATGTAGGCTCTGCATGGACAGTTATGCACAAAATTATGACCATGACCTTAATTGAAGAATTCCATTTGAATCCAGTAGCACTCAAGGTTCCCAGACTGGGTTACAGCATTAATCATTTACTGTCACAGTATCCTTTATGGATTTGAGGGCAGGGACTATCAAAGCACAAAATAACCCTGTTCACAAGTTACAGCAAATGCACATACAAGCCTTGTACAAGGTATATTTGATTTTTTTCATACATGTGCTGAGAGATTCGCATTATACTGAATATTACAGCTCAACACATGACGCAGATCCTACATTTATCCAGGTACTGATCCCTGATTTCCACTGCAAAGTGAGCGTGTGTTGGCTCTTTCTTACAAACAGATGTACGTGCATTCACTATAATATGTTCATTCACTGCATCTAATCTAATCCTTGGAATGCACACATTCCAAGAACTGAACATATACTCATGTATCTGCAAAACATATCAGAACAACAAATGGGACCCTGAAGAATGCTTTAGCAGTGCTTTTAGAATCTGATGCTTAATGTTAGTGTGTTTTCTTATTCTGCTTTAGAACTTCTCCTGTGCTTGGTCTAGTGCTAAAGTGTTGATCTGAGAATAGAAGAATTTCCACCACAGATATGCTCTTAGTGATTGAGAAATACATATGGCGCAGTAATTGCATTGTTAAAAATTTAATAAAACAGCTGTCTGCTTCTTTCACAATTGTTTTTTTATTTCAACAGTTTATTGAAAATAAGGTTATAATTTGAAAGAGATGGTGTATGTGAAGAGATCTGGAAATCTCAATTTCTGCCTTAAGACAGGCTAATCCTTTGCACCTGTTTTCCTGGATCATTTTCAGATTTGTTTCAGTTCTTCATTAAGCCTGGAAGATTTGTTAGCACTGGGGCACAAAGATGGTTTGCTTCACTGAGCTCCAAGATTTTCAAAGGTTTGAATTCCACAAAGTTATATCAATGATTGATGAACAAGCAAAAAACAGGGAGAACATTTATCTCTTATTGATTCCCCCCCACACACACAGTTCCTTTGACCACTACCAGCACAACTCTTATTTATTCCTCTTCAGCAATTATTCTTCCGTCAAGATCCCTGTGCTCTGAACATTGCTTATATATATTATCCCAATGATCTGTACAAATCCCATCACAAATTTTCTGAAACTGGCTGTCATCTACTTTACTCTTAAAAAGAAGGAATACCATGTGACATTAAACCAAAAGGTCAACCTAAAGTTATAATGCAAAAAGAATATGGTTTTCTTAATAAATGTTAAAATCTATCATGCCATTACAGCAGACTTTTGAAGGAGTTTATTCTAGCAGAATACTAAGCATACAGGACTCTGAAAGATCCCTGAATAGAGATCTCTAGCACACATTTTATTTCCATCCATAATATTTGATTGACTGTCAGGACTCTGTGAAAGGCAGTTTCACACTCTTCTCCCTGTGTCATCTTCCTTACCTAAATTGCCTTTGGAGTTATCTGTGATGGAGGAAACATGCAAGCTTTATGTAGGTTGCCTGGACATTTCCTTCAAATGGGACAAATATTACCCACATGAGATGAAGAAAATGGTGTGTGGAGAAGTTAAAATCCCAATACTACAGCCTCAGTCTCAACTAAGACCTCCCATACCTGCTATTTCTGATGAAACTATGAAGAATGGATGAAGGCCGATTTCTGGTTTTGGCACTCACTATGACAGTTGCTCTCCCAGGGATCTTCCGGGAGGCAATTGCCAGAACCCGTGGCTAGGTGGGGGTGCGATTGTCTGCACTTCCCACGGAGCTCTGGGAATGAGCTCCAAGCCACAGGGAACTAGAAAGCTCCCCCTCTGGTGATACTGGTGAGGGGGGGGGCATCCTTGCCCCAACAGTCCTGCTATGGAGTTTCCCGAAGGAACAAGAAGCTCACACCAGATCAAGCACCGGGTGATCTAGCGATTTGACATACAAAGCGAGGTGAATCCACATTGCCAATGAACTGTGAGTTAAGTTTAAGCAAGAACATTGAGAAATAATAAAGCCAGAAAGCCACCCTGTGGGAAGCAAGGAGGGGGAGGGGACTCTCCCCTGAAAAGATAAATAAAAGTGAACTTTGTTAGTTTATGCGGGGGGGGGGGGGTGGCTGCTTTTGAAGCGATTAGGACTGGAATAAAGAACTTTTAAGAACTTACCAAGTATTTTGAGAGCTTGAGAGACTTTGATAACTCTTGCTGAAAAGTAAACATCCTTGTAAAAATGGCGCCTTCAATGAAGAAGGAGGAAAGGGAGAAGATAGTGAAAGCTAAGTCTGTCGGAAGTGCCAGCCCAGCGAGGGTTGTGCCCAGACAGGACACAACTCCTGATCTGCAAAGGATTTTAAATGAAGCACTGTACCCTCTGCTGGAGCAGGTGATGGAAATAAACCGAAAGCTGGACGCACAGCAGGCTCAAGTCAATGGAAATACCAAGAAGATTGATCAACATGAGCAGGAACTTAAAGAAGTTGACACCAATGCCAAGAAGCTGCAAAAACAAATGCAGGCTATGGCAAAGAAGCATCAAGAAGATGAGTCTCAACTACTACAGCTACAAATGGAAAGGGCAAGCTATGTCCTGAGATTCCAGGGGACTCCTGAGGAAAAAGGGGAGAATTTCATGCAGATAATGAGCAAAGCCCTGGGGCAAACGGCAGACATGAAAGCGGAAAATCTGCAAAGCGACATAAATATGGTCTTTAGATTGTACACAGAATTCATAAGGGAAAATGATCTGCCGGGAGAAGTGACATTGAGGTTCTCCAGAAGAAGAGTGAGCAATCAAATTCTTAAAGCAGCTAATGGAGTTACCCTGAAAATCAAGGGCAAAGAGATAAAGGTTTTAAAAGACATTCCATTTGAAGTAAGGAGGAAAAGACACAAATATAAAGACTTTATCTTATTTCTACAAAAGAAGCAAATTGCCTACAGATGGATATTGCCTGAAGGAGTCATCTTTAAGTTCATCAACGGAAAGGAGAAAATTGACTCTGTTGAGAAGGCAAGAGAATTCTTGCACCTTCATAGTTGTCCAGCAGACGGGGAAGAAGGAGAAGAAGGGGACAGTTCCAAGGAGGGGGGTGCGGATGGAGCGGAGCCATCGTCTGGCGAAGAATCAGACTCTAGGTTGGGGGCTGCGGCCCCCAAAGTAGGCTACAAATTGAGGAATAAGAAGGATCAGAAGTGATTTGTTATCATAACTCTGAAGTTCTAAAAATGTATAAATTATACTATCTTAAGTTTTTTATGAAGTCACAGTAGATGTAGACTATAGATTTGAAATTTATAGAAAAAGATGACCACGTTCATTGGTTTAACATGAAGCTTAAGCAATTTAAATATTTAATCTTGTTAAAGCAGTTTGTATGACACCTACTCTTGGGTTTTTAGAGTTAACTTTTCTTTCTTCCCTTAGTGTGTAGACCCTTTCCTTATTTCATATGTAGTATTTTAGTTTTAGAAATTGCAATAAAAAATTCCCCTTCGGGGGGCAAAAAAAAAAAAAGAATGGATGAAGGCCAATAAAATGAAGCCTAATCCCAGCACTACAGTGATGTTACTGGTGGCTGGAAAAACTGATCCAGGATTTGAGTTAACTCCGATTCTGAATGGGGTTACACTCCTCCTAAAGAAACAGGTTTACTGTTTGGGGGTGGTACTGAACCCAGCTGGTTAGTCAGGTGTGGTCTTTCCTGAATAGGAAGTATCATTTCGCTGTGGCACATGGCTTATTTATGTCTAGATTAGACTACTGCAATGCACTGTACATGGGCTGCCTTGACAAGTGTCCAGAAGATACAGAATGCTACAGAATTCCACAGTGAAATTGAGCAAACTTCAGTGGACAGCGGAAGACAGGAGGGCCTGGCATAATCTAGTCCATGGGGTCGTGAAGAGTCGGACTCGACTGTGTGACTGAACAACAACAACAAAGAATGCAACAGAGAGAATGCTGTCTGGGGTGGGTAGTAGGGACCGTATCATTCCAGCCTTGTTCTATCTGCAGTGGATTCTATCAAGGCTGACTCTGCCTTGTGCAATAACCCGAGTTTGGTCTCAGTAACTCCCTGAGTAACATCTTATATATATAATTCTCTTGACGCATTGGCCATTTCCAGCTCTCCCATTGGCTGTGCTGTGTGCTCCTTCAGCCATTGACCCATCAACTACCATTCAAGAGTAATCATGTGCCACTGGCTGGGTGCTGGGTCCACTCCTCTTCTCCGCCCACTGCCACCTCAGCCACTGTTCCCTGTCAGAATAACTGCCAAATGGCTATCTCTCCTGATGAAGACACTTCTCCTGCTTGGGTCTTGTGGGACTAGTTTTTCTCTCAGTGGCAGTTGCTAGGCAACCAAGCTTGGTTCTGTCAGTAAAAAGACAAAGGAATGAAGCCCTTTCCAGGCCTTTGTGGGGAAATCATTGGAGCCAGTCCTGACTAAGGTTGCCAGCTCCAGGGAACCTGGGAAATTCCTGAAGATTTTATGCTGAAGTCTATGGAAGCCAGGGTTTGGGGAGGGGAGGGGACAGGCCTCATCTGAATAGAATGCCATAGAGTCCACCCTCCAAAGCAGTTATTTTCTCCAGGGGGAGAGAGAGATCTGTTGTCTGGAGTTCAGTTGTACCTTATCACTGAACTCTAAATTCCTCCTCTATAGAACAGGTTTCTAGTTTCAACTATCTGGGGTTTTGTTCCAGGAAAATGGCTCAAGATCTAGCAATATAAGCATGGCAACATTAAAGGCCAACAGGAGTGCTGGGGCTATCCAGAAATTTTTCTGGCAGTTGTAATACCAGGTGATACCACAGTCAGTGTGGCATAGCAGTTAGCACTTCAGAGCAGGGTCTGCCAGACCCAGGTTCTTGCTGTGGAAGCTGACTGGGTGATTTCGGACCAGTCACAGACCTTCAGCGTAACCCTCTCCCCTATCCACTGCCACCTTGGCCACTTTCCTGTCAGAATAAACTGTGAAAATGGCTGTCTCTTCTGCTTGGCTCCATCATGACTGGTGGGCTAATGAGGTGGGCCAGCAGCCATCAAGCCATTCTCTTCAACTCCCAGCTGTGTGGCTGACTTTCCTCTAGGGTTGTCAATCTCCAGGTGGGACCTGGAGATCTCCCACTTACAATTGATCTCCAGATGACAGAGATCAGTTTGCCTGAAGAAAATGGCTGCTCTCCAGGTATTTCCCTACTCAGAGCTGGCAACCCTATTTTCCCCTCAGTGCCTGTTGCTAGGCAACCAAGGTTTGTTCTGTCAGTAAAAGGTGCGGGGGGAGACCCTTTCTACGCCTGTTTTGGCCTTTGGGAGAAAACTCATGGGGCCAGTCCTGGCTAGGGTTGCCACCTCCAGGTTGGGAAATTCCTGGAGATCTTAAAGGTTTGTTGATGAGCAGCAGGAAAACAAAAGAGCTGCTGAGTCACATGACTGAGAGTGGTGGGGACAGGTTGCTCGGAATTCTCAGGGAGTGTCAGTTAAGAGTCGACTGTTGACAGTTAGGGTGTTACCTGGGGAGCTCTTGGAAGAAAGAAGGAGCCTCTGGAGCTGAGTGTAAAAGCACGCCAGTAGTTTGAGGAAAATTGGGGCTGGATAATGCTCCTAACTGGTCCCCTCTAATGAGAGAGGATAGTGAACAGAGAAGAGAAACGGAATAGCTCCTCAGTAGTCACAAAACAACATGTACACTTCTCCAAGGGAACTGGTGAGGTGGTTAAAGGAAGGACTAGGGGTCTGGAAGAGACTGGGGAAAGCTGGAATAGTTTTACCAGTCAGTCTCAGGGAGCCAGACAGAGAAAGTCCAAAGTCATCAGGAGAGGGAAACAACAGATGGTATCAAGGTACCAAAGACAGTCTGTGACAAACTTAGAGTTATAAAACTACAGTCTAGGTTAATGCAGAGTGAAGCATTCATACCAAACAGCAACAATACATTCTGTGCAAATATTCTCCCCGCTGCTGAGTTTCTGTGAATAAAGAATTGTGCTGTTCGCCTTTCAAAAGCACTGGTGCCTGGATTCATATCTGGCAGACATCCTCAATCCATAAGAGATACAATCCCCGAAGAGACTTTTTAGAGTAAACTCCCTCAGAAAGATAAGGTGATCAGTCAGAACAGAGTGAGAATCTGAATCCAGTAGTATAATCTGAGGCCCCCACTTGGACAGGATCGTTGCAGTAGTCTACTGAAGCCAGAGTTTAGTGAGGGAAGAGGACTCAGCTGAACAGAATGCCATAGAGTCCACCCTCCAAAGCAGTTATTTTCTCCAGGGGGAGAGAGAGATCTGTTGTCTGGAGTTCAGTTGTGATACCAAGTTATACCCCAGCCAGTGTGGCATAGCAGTTAGTGCTTCAGAGCAGAGTCTACCAGACCCGGGTTCTTACTGTGGAAGCTGAGTGGATGATTTTGGACCAGTCACAGACTTTCAGCCTAGCCTACCTCACAGGGTTGTTGTGCAAGTCAAAAGACGAATGATGTAAGCTGCTTTGGTCCCCATTGCAGAGGAAGACTGTACTTTTCCTCCTGGGGAATCATTGTTTCCAATGTCCAGGTGAGGGCTGGAGATCACTCAGAATTACAACTGCTCTCCAGGAGGGGGGGAGTAGATGGAAAGCTGAAATCTGAGGAGCAGATAATGGCAGGTTGATGGTTGCCTGGAAAGGAGATAGAGTTGCCAATTCCAGGTTGGGAAATTCCTGGAGATTTGAGGGGTGGAGCCTAAAGAGGGTGAGGTTTGAGGAGGGGTGGGACCTCAGATAGGTACAATGCCATAGACTCCAGCCTCCAAACCAGCCATTTCCTCCTGAGGAACCATTGTTGCCAATCTCCAGGTGAGGGTTGGAGATCACTCAAAATTACAACTGCTCTTCAGGTAGCAGAGATCGGTTCCTCTGGAGAAAATGGTGGACTCTGTGTCATTATACCCTGCTGAAGTCACCACAGCAAATTGACGTGGAGTGCCCAAGCCCAGGGCACTCTCCCAGAACCTCTTTCTAGAGCTCACTGTATTTATTTCCACAATGGGCTTTATTCCTAGTACACCATAAAGTGAAAGAAGGCTTTCCCTCATGAGCTTCTATATTAGAAGTCACTGGATTCCATGTTTTGGGTAGGATTCAAGTGTTAAAATACAGTTTAGGTTTAATTGGGATAAAGTAAAAAAGGCATATTTAAAGAACTGTTTACAGGTCTGTATGCATTTCAAGGATTTGTAAAAACATAAGTCACAGTTAATGTCTAAAGGAAAAAGTGCACTCTGACATCATAGACTGGCAGATTTCATTTATAACACCCCCTGGAATTCCCATGCTGGCATTATTTCAGTGTAAATTCATGTAAAGAAATCCTCATTTTAATAAGTTCTGAAATCATATGGGAAAATTGGGTCCTATTTCATTCAGAAAATGGAGATTGTCCTAAAGAATTAGCTAATTCGTTGTTAAACAATCCCTGTTTCTTAAAGCATTCTTTAGTTTGTGAAGTGTTGTACGTTGTACTCCAAATCAACAGTAATTATTTTAACAACTGTAATGAGCAATGAAGTATGTAACCATGAGTTTTGTGTTTTGTTATCTTAAGCTTACTACATCATTTTTCTTTACAATGGTTACATCTAAAGCCTAATGGTTTCAATGATTTTTCTATAACAATGTGCACCCCACCCCCTTTTTAAAGTATATCTGATGGTTGCTGCATTTAGCAGATTTATCACCTTTATTATCCTTCCCTCAAAGTTATTGGCTGTAATCCAGTGTACAGCTAGGCTGCTTAAATTCCAGAGGGAGTTAAGCAACCTAACTGCATTTGGGACTGCAGGGCCTGGTTTCCTTCTACAGTCTTTGTTTGTATAGTGTCTGCTGCTGTAAGTTGTACTACTGCAAATTATATATCTTAGAAACTCCTTATTAACCTATCTCAGAATTGCAGGCTACAGTAAAGAATGTGATTTGACCTTTGGATCACTTACCATTTCAGCAGTGTGCCAGAAAGATCTTTGAATGATTCAGTCTTTGGGAGATTTCTTTTCAGGAGAAAAGTATATTCTCCCTCAAGGATGGGCACAGACTGGCAAACAAACTTAAGTTTATGATGAATTTTGGCTGGTTCATGGTTTGTGAGGTGATGTTTGTGGTGGGGCTACCGGCATGACCATTCTACAGAGGTCTGCTGTGAATTGCATGGTTTTGCCTTGTGCTCTGGAGAGCTGAGCTTTGACCATCACCACTGCAGCTGGTGAAAGGATATGTTCTCCATGAGGGGAAGGGTTGGCCATCCACAGCAATCATCTCACTGACAAGGTGAGTGACTGCTTCCTGGGCCCTCCACATAGTTCTTTTGGATGGTACTAAAAGTTCCCCAGGAGAATGACCTCTTGGAGCGAGGGCTGCCTCGATGGCACCCTGAGCGCAGGGACTTTTTCTTGAAAGGACCTCCTACTCTGTGTCCACTTCTCCCTACTGAGAGGGAGTGGGCCTCTCCTTCCTCCCACTGGCCACCACTCTTTCCTCTAGTGGCCACATATTTGGGTGCACCCTCTGTATGTGCCTGCAGAGGAAGAAGAAGGACAAGTGTAGGGGGGTTGCACCCCTCTGGACATGAGTGTGGTACACCTGGCACTCTGCCAAACAGGGGTCACTGGGGAGGGTGCAGAAATGTTTCCAAACTGTGGGCTTCCCCCCATCCTCTGAATCACTGCTGTCAGACTCCTCCTCTCCAACTGCTGATGTCTCTGGACAGTGCTAACAACTCTTTTGCCTCTGTGGAGAGAAAGAAACCAGGCCCTGTAGTCCCAAATGCAGTTAGGTTGCTTAAATCCCTTTGGAATTTAAGTGGCCTAGCTGTACACTGGATCATAGCCAATAACTTTGGGGGAAGGATAATAAAGGTGATAAAAGCAAAGGTAACTCTGGATCTAGCCTCAGCTAGTCCCTGCCTCAATATCTCTGGGGATCAGAAAATCATGTGGGGATAAAGTACAGATGAAGAGCTATCTGAAGATCCTGAGAAATGCTATGGCTTTGTGCTCTCACTCTGCCCTCACTCTGAGTGGGGAGCCCAGACTGATCAGAGTCTGTCTGAACTACGATGCAGGGCAAGTGGTCTTTTTTGATACTTACAGAGCAGCTCTTCTCTATGAGCTCTCTGGAGCCTCCTTCTGTGGTGAGACCCTTCGTCCCTTATTTGCTGTGTATCATGGCTTCCAGTGCATCTACCTTAGGGTTTTCAAAATCTCCCTCACAGGCCCGGCTGGTGTTTGTGAGACCAAGATGATTAATACAGAACATTCAACATCTCTTCCCCAAAAGCCCCTTTTCTGGTTCAATAAAAAGTTTCTACAGGCTCCCAGTCATCAGAATTTTAGTTCCCAATCTGCTGAAAGGGCCCATTTGATTTCATCTTGTGGCTCTAACAGATCTAGATGAAATTGTCATATTGCTTTAATGTGAACATATGTAACAAGTCTTGTGATCCGCCCTGAGCCCGTTCTGAGGAGGGCGGAATAAAAAGTCTCTAAATAAATAAATAAATAAATCTGCTAAACACAGCAACCATCAGATATACTCTAAAGAGGAGGTGTGGAGAGCCCCAGGAACAGATCAGGGAAAGGATGCTTTGAGACTCCTGGTGATGCCCTGCTAGGACTGGGCTCCAGTGGGCTGGCAGGATAGGTTTGGTGCCCAGCGACAAGGGCCTGTGGTATGCAGGGTGTGGAGGACTTCTTACCCCAATAACAAACAACATTTGCACCCACTTTCACCTTCATAACATACAGAGGTGTGCACACTCAGGCAGGGTGGGAAGGAATAAATGTGAGAGACCTTTTTTTTTTGGGGGGGGGGGTCAGTAACTGGGACCCCAGAACTGTAATCTGCCCCCAACCAAGAGATTGTAGAGGAGCAAATGGCACAATGAAATTCCCTGTGCATTTGGTGTGTGTAACTTACATGGGGTCCATTCTATACACTTTTGAACCTGTGCATGACATTTTGCCCAAAAGCACTTTCCGGGCTTCACTTTTGTCTTGTTGCATTTGCACTGCTACAGTGGAACTTGTTCTGCTGGACATATTGCACAGGTTCTGCTGGGCTTGTAAAAATGCCCCCCCCCCAGTTTTTATTGCACAGATTCTCTGGGACTTTGATTCTATTATGCTGGGCTTCTATTGCCCTAGCTGCTTTTTTTTGGCTGTTCTTTCCCTCCATTGGAAACAATGGAGGATAGGGGCACTTTCTTTGTGGGGCCATATCTTGGACCCTGTAAACCCTGTAAACTTGGACCCTCACCAAACATGGATGGCAGGTAGAGGAGAGTCATCTAGAGATTCGCTGTGGTGTCTCTAGCTTGCACAGCAACTGTTCTTTACACTCCTAAACCTGTACCTGTCATTTTCCTAAAAAGCACTTCCCTAGTGGCCGTAACTCAGTTCTCATACATCCAATCCTTATCAAACTTGGAGGGTAGGTAGACAGGAGACAGCCAGAGATCCTTTGTGAGATTGGTATCACTAGCATGCCAGGGGGAGAATTCTACATCACAAACCTCCCTAACTATTCTGGATTTTTTAGTGTCTAAAAATTTGCGATGGTTCCTGGTCTGTGAACAGGGGATGCTATGAACCACGAACTGAAGCACATTTTCTGGGTTCATGCCCATCCCTAGTCTCTCTATCTGGAAAAGATTTGTGAAAGGGAATAATTTTATTAATTTGAGGCTTTATGACCACCAAATGAAAAGAAGATAGAGTTTAAGAATTGCTTCCTTTGGAATCAAGTCTGTCAAATATAAACCATGTGTTCTCAGAAAGTTACACCATTTTAATGGAAAACAAAATCAAAAGATAACAAATAAGTGGGATGAAGACTTAAGCCACAAACAGCCAGCCAGTGAACATTTATCTGTAGTAGAAAAACCACAATATTGACCTTCCCCAAAAAAAGACTTTATAAAATCCTCCTCTGAAGGCATGTTATGGATTATTCAGTCTGTAAACTGTGCATTTACTGTGCATAACACTTCCTCCTCTGCACCATTCTTACATATGTACTTTTCAGTTATTTTTCTTTTAAATGTACATAGGACAGGATATAGACTTAGGGTTGCTGGGACTCCCTTGCCACTGGTGGGGGGCTAGGGTTGCCAGATCCAGGTTGGGAAACTCCTGAAGATTTGGGCATGGAGCCTGGGGAGGACAAGGAACTCAGCAGGGTACAATGCTGTAGAGTCCACACTTCAAAACATCAATTTTCTCCAGGGGAGTTGACCTCTGTAGTCTGGAGATGAGCTGTAATTCTGGGGAATCCCCAGATCCCACATGGAAGGTGGCATCCCTATATAGACTGGTTGCAGGCCTTGCTTGGAGATTTCAGGTCTCTACTCTGAAGTTGAAGATGTGTGTATTTAATATTCAAGGCATTTCCCCCCTCTAGAGCTGCAGAGATGGATAACAACATTAGAAGTAAGAACCTCGCTGGATCAGACCAGTGTCATAGCCCTAGTCAGCCTTTACAACATCAATGCGATAGTTTGCCAAGAATTTGTGTGTGTGTGTGTGTGTGTGTACTAAATTCAGTTTCCTACTCCCCATTCCAAAACATCTGACTAATGTTGTTCTAAGTTGACATGTTACTTATGCACAGCCCTGACTGATGGATCTTATGCCTAGCAACTCATGTGCAAGTACAATTCCTCATGAAACTAGGTTTATGCACACATAAACCTACTTCAATGCAGACGTGGCCTCTTGCTGGATAAGTTTATTGTGTAAGACCCCAAATATCTCAAGGCAGGTTATTTGCCTATACATACAAACATTGTTTTAATTAGCTCCAAAATGTGAAGTAATAAACAGTTTAACCAATGAGGCATGACAGGGCATGAATAATACTGTCTGTTAAATTTATGTAGAGTGTTCTGAAAGATGAGGCCAACGGAGAAGATACTGGAAAACTTATTATACAAGGAGTCTATTTTTATTAAAATGAATTGTACTAGGTAGACTATTTTACTAGGTTGTCTAGATTTCTTACAGCTGATGAAGTTCCAGATTTGATCTGTCTTCCGTCCTCTTACTAAATGAAGCTGTGGCCAGTTGCCAGACGACCTCAGGCTGTGATCAAATAAGCCAAGCAGAAGCAATTTGGAGGAGCCTGAAATTATTTAAAATCAACTCAGCAGTCTACTGACAAAGAGCAGTTGATGAAGCTACTGTGCAATACTGTCAGGATTATGAGGGATTGATATATTATAAATGGAACAGATCACACCTTGGATAGGGTGTCAAAGCTGCAGAGCACCAATACTTCACAAAAAGCTACATCATATGCATTTTATATAAATATATGCTTTTAAAATATTATAGCTGAAATCAGTCGGGGGTGTGTGTGGAATTTAACAAAATTCTCTCAGCTCAGTATTGCTTCATTTGTCCCATGATAATTTGAATTCTTCTCAACATTATTATACATACTAAGCACTCTGATCCATAGCAGGCTTCTATACACATGCTCCTAGTGGAATGACAATCATAACCAGGGCTTAAAGAATTTTGTCAAAGAGGTTCTGGAACTCCATTCTGGCACGTTTCCCCAGAAAAAAAGCCTTGATCATAACAGATAAAAAGAAACCATGTGCATGATTCCTCCCTTCCCCATATGAATTACACAAATTGTTCAGTAAAGAGGCTGGATGAGTTCCTAGAAACATGTACTGAGGACTTCAAACTGTACCTGCAGCAGCAGTGTTTGTGGCATAAAGTTTGGAGTCAGTCATTCTGAATTATTTTTGATCACTTTGATTTATGGTGTGAGTACAGCAGTCTGTGATCTGAACCTATTTCTTAATTCAACCTTCTTCCACTCTGCTATGAAAGCTTGCAGGGTGACCTTGGGCCAGTCACGCACACTCAGCCTAACTTAATTTACAGAGTTATTGTGTAGATAAAATGGAAGAGGGGAGAGCAATGTAAGCTTCTTTGGGTCCCCACTGGGGAGAAAAGCAGGGTATAAATTAAGTAAGTAAATAAATATTTGTTGGAAGGCAACTTTAAGGAGGCTGTATTCACCACCAAGTTGCAGAAACAATGCTTTAGGGAAGAATACCTCATCTATTTTAACAAAGAGACATGACCAAGAAAGAAAATGTATAGCTAGATATTTTTGAAGGCAAAAATATGATCAACAGACTTTCAATAAGACCTCAAATCAGCACAATACAAGGGAAATGCAGTCAAAAATAATCCACATTAAAAAAACAACAACAGCAAAATAAAAAAGACTGTAGATGAACTTAAGGTATCATAAAATGTCCTTGAAGAAACATGTACCTTGGATGTGTTATTTATTGCTAAAAATATCCTTCTAGAGTCTTTCACTTTCTTTAACATATTGTTCATGTAACTTCAAATGACCTTCCTTTGGTATCTAAGATTCCAGTAGAAGTTGCTCATAATTTGGACAGCAAAAAGATTTGGCTTCTCATGTGTGGGACTGCATTCCATGAATATTTCCTGATAGGACAGTCAGCCTTTTTGAAAACTACAGCTTTGCTCTGATTACATTTATGCTGGATTTAGATAGTAACAGTATCAGCAAAGCAAAAACATTTCCTTGCAGTAAAGTTTTTTGGGGGCCAGATTCACATTTATGGAGCCTGAGTGTCTATGGTGTCCCATGGGTTTAGCAACCCTATGAAGATATTTAAATACCTATCATCACCTGATCAACAGAAACCCAAAATAACATATGTGACCTTGTAAAATCAGTGGATTTTACTGGCTACCTGCCTTGCTACTGTTGTTTTAATGCAGACCAAATGAGCACATTGGGTCAAGAGACACAAAAACCCTCAGTCAAAACAAGAACCTGGGCACTGCTCCAAGATGGCCATTGTCCTATCTAGAAGCAATATTTTTCTTAAAGAGGTGCTGAAGGGACATTAAGACGGTGCCAAACCATCTCAGACTGAGAACCACTGTGGTCAAATTCTATTAAAAATAAAGAGCATTAAAGAACATTCTGAATATTTGAGTAAGCTGAAGAAGCAGTCCACTAGGGGTGTGCACTGAGGGGAAAATTCAGTAAAAATTCATATTTGGATTTGGGGAGGGCACTAATATTGGGGGAGGGCACTAATATTGAAGTCCTGAATATTTGGGTATATTGGTACCATTTTGGGTTTTGGGGGGGTGGATTTCTGGATTTTTAAGTTCATAGTTTCCTGCTGTGGAATGGGGATATTTCCAGGGTCTGGAATGGGTGTTTTGAGAAAATGGCAGCAAATTTGCAGAGGATCAAGTCCAACCTCTCTCATAAAGAATCTCCAAGGGGGGGGGAATTGGAAAAAGTGGTCTGATTTTATGGAATCCTGAACAAGGTATCCACAGCCATCCTGGTCTCTGTTGTTTCTTCGGGGGGGGGGAATAGAAGATATTTCTTGGGGTCTTGGGGTAATTAGAATGGAACCAAAATTGTGTGGAACAAATTCCTTCCTCTCTCCTAAAGACCCCACTCAAGTTTAAAAGGGATTGGACAAAGGGGTCCAGTTTTACAGTCCCTAAACAGTCATCCTATTGGACTGTTCCTTATGGGGAAAATACCATGCTTTGTCCAGGGCAAGAAAAACCAATAATAGCCAAACAGAACCAATATCAAACCAGAGAATCTACACAGAATCAAGGCAGTCACACCTGCCAGGCCAAAGCGAACCAATGTGAATCCTCAGAACTCAAAGTGAAACAAGCCAGCCAGTTCTGGCAAGTTACATAGAACCAAGCTGCTAGAGTCTAAACTTTATTTTAAAAAGTCAGCCCACAAGCAAAAGCACCGCATAACTCAGCCCGATCCTTAGCAGGGGCATATCCTTCTAAGTTCCTTAATTTCTTCTTTATAAAAAATCTTTTTATTAATTTTTAATATTTTACAAGCATGAGATTATATATTGAAGGATAGGTGCACATCTTTTATGATTCATACTGACAAAGCTTTTTCTCTTTTTTGTAATCATGAATGTAACTGTATAAACATTAACAAATACTACTAAACAGGTCATGAACTAAATTCTAAGTGACAACAGCTTCAAGTGTGTTGGTGAGTTTTAAATATGATGTCTAATAAATACTGCAAAAATTCACGATTAATCATTAAAGGTTTAAATTCTAGGTATCAAAAGAGTGGAGCAAGTATTATGTGTGCTAGAGAGTGAGATATACTGGGTTATGTGATTGGCATTCATTTGTTAGGATGTAGTCCAAGAATGGAAGCCATTTCACACTGAAATTAGATGATTTGGGATAGATTTCATATTTTTGCAATCTGTCGGTAATCTTCTCCATAATGTAATGGTCCCAGATTTTATTGAACCAATTTTTGGAAGTCGGAGCATTAGGAGATTTCCAGGCTGATGCAATTAAGGTATTTGCGGCAACTAAGAGGCTGCGTGTAAGACCTCTTCTGATCCTCGGGATATTTATGTTCTGCCAGTTATCTAAAAATATTAACTGCTGAGAGAAAGGGATGTCATAGCCTGTTATAAGGTTTATGAAATGAAGAACCTCTCACCAGAAGTTATAAATGTATTTGCATTGCCACCAGCAATGAGGGAAGGAACCTATCTCTCCACACTTTTTCTAGCACAAGGGGGAATGATAAGTTCTTTGGGCTATTTTTTCTGGCGTGAGATACCATCTGGTTACTATTTTATAGGATAACAATTTTGTGGTGATGATAAGAGAAGTTAACAGAGATGATTTCCAAACATTTCCCCATTGCAGATCAGAGAGCAGTACACTGCAATCGTGGTGCCATTTTTGTTGAAAGGCCATGGGTTTATCTCCATCAAGACATAGTAAGATGTCATAAATCCTTGTTATTAAGCCTTTATTGGTTGGATTCACAGAGCTTATGAGTTGCTCAAATGGAGATAGAGGAGTATTCATGACACTAATTATGTCCAGTTGAGTCACTACATGACTTAGCTGCAGGTATAAAAACCACGGAATTTTACAGTCTATACTGGTTTCCAATACTGCTTTGGGTATTATTCCATTTCTAGATGAAAGATCTGCTAAACTTGTTTTCTTTGCCTTCCTCCAGATATTAGCTACTGCAAGCTCTTTGTCAGGGGGGAACCAGTTCTGGAATAGAAAGGAAGAAAAGCATGACGTCTTCGGCACTAACTTGTTTCTTAAGCAGTCCCATATTTTCAAGGTTGTCGATAGGTATTGTTTTTTTGCCAATATCGGCCGTTCTTTTGGTTAATTCCAAATTACATCTTGTATTGTCTTAGGATGAAGGAAGGTTTTTTTCAGCATTTTAAGTATGAAAGTGATCAAGGATATTTGGTGATACAATTTTAAGTCTGGGAAATTCAACCTGCCTTGGGAATTACATTGACGTATTATATGAAAACTTGGTCTGGGTGGTTTGTGACTCCACAAAAATAAGTTGAGCTCTCATTGCCAATCCTTTAGCAATTTTTTAGGTATTACAATAGTTCAAAGTATATATAGCATCTTGGGAAATGCAAAGGATTTAACCAGGTGTAGTCTGTCAATGAAGGATAACTTTAAATTGTTCCATTTCCATAAATCAGATCTAATTTCTTGAAATTTGGCAATGTGGTTGAGTCTCAAGAGATCCAACATTTCCTGAGGTATCTGTACTCCAAGGTAGGGTAATGATTTTTCAACCTTTTGATATTTATACATGTCTTGAATGAGAGTTACCATTTCTGCAGATAGATTGAGAGGTAACATGTTTGATTTAGAGTGGTTAATCTTTAATCCGGAAGTGTTGCTGAAGGACTGAAGAGAAGAATGTAGATACTGAAGAGAATCCTCTGGATTAGACAAGTACACTAGCATATCATCTGCAAACATGCTTAGTTTGAACGAATTTGGACTAATATCAATTCCTTGAATCCGAGGGTCTTGACGTATTCTTGCAGCTAGTGGTTCTAGGGCCAATGTGAAAAAGATCGGAGATATGAGACATCCCTGCCTTGTTCCTCTGCTGAGGATAAAATATCCAGAGGTGATTCCATTGGTCTTAACCACAGCAGTGAGGTTTCGATATTTTGCCGAGATTGCCTGAAGAAAAGAGGGTCCAAATCCCATATGATCAAGAGGTGATGTCAGATATCTAGTCTCAAGTAAATTGAAGGCCTTTTCAATATCGAGCAAGAGTAGTAGGCCCCTTTTCTGTGATATTTTGCATGATGACAGAATATTCAGAGTCTTGACGATATTATCAGAGATTTCCCTACCTGTCTGATCATGATGGATGTAATCTGCAATGAAGGAATTTAGATGTTTTAAAGATTTTATAATCCTGATTTAAAAGTGAGATGGGTTGATATGATGCTGAATTGGTCAAGTCTTTTCCACGTTTGGGTATCAGGACTATTGAAGCATGTTTCCATGAGGGTGGCATCGTACCATGGAACATGAGAGTATTGCATGCTTTTGTTAATGGTTGTGCTATGCTGTTGGCAAGTTTTTTTAAAAAATTCCAGAGGGTATCCATCTGGCCCAGCACTTTTATCATTCTTCAGCATCTTGATAACATCAAGAACTTCTTGAGTTTATTGGTTTTTCCATCATTTCATAGTGTACAGCCTCCAATTTCTTGATGGGGATATTTGAAGACAATTTTTTTAGCCCCCCATAGGGGATTTTTTAATTGCTTTTTCTATAAACTACAAAGAATAAAGAGTAGGGTAACTACATACTACAGGAGAAAGTAAAGAAAACCACTAAAAACCCAAGAGATGGTGGTCATACATAATGCTTGTAAAATTTGCTCATAATTAATTACTATTAAAAATTGCTACATCAAGTGAGTAGCCAATTGTTACTGTTTACACTAAAATCACCAACAAATATAACTATATAAAGAGCCTTAAAGAAAACTGGTTTAAATTCATTTTAAACAGGATCTAGAGAGAATCACAACTCATTTTTTTGCTTTTTTACTCCTCAGTATCTCTTATTTTTGGGGCAGCCGCCCCCCGTTCTGAATCTGAGTCCTCATCGGAAGAGACCAGTACTCCTTATTCTTCACTTCCCTTATTGCTGTTGTTTCCTTCTTTATCCTCTTTGTCTGCTGGAACAGCGTGTTGATGGAGAAATTCACGTGCCTTTGTAACAGAGTCAATTCATTCTTTCTTCTCTTTAAATTAAAAAAAATTAGGCCTTCTGGTGTAATCCATTTGTAGGAGATGTTGTTCTTCTGTAAAAATAATGCCAAGTCTCTAAATTTCTTTCTCTTCTTCCTTATTTCAAATGGAATATCCTTCAAAACTCGTATTTCTTTGTCTTTGATTTTCAGGGTGGTTCCACTTGTTGCTCTCAGTACTTGATCTCTTACATGTCTTCTGGAGAATCTCACCACAACCTTGTCAGGCAGATTATTTTTTCTTATATAGTCAGAATACAACCTATAGATCGCATCTATTTCATTTTGTAGAAAATCTGTTTTTAAATCTGTCACCGGCCCCAATGCATCACACATAATGCTCCTCAGGTCTTCTCCTTTTGCCTCAGGAATACCCTGAAATCTTAAGACATAGCTTGCCTTTTCCATTTGCAGCTGTAAGAGTTGGGCCTCATTAACTGCTCTTTCCCACCCATCTCCTGCATTTGTTTCTTAAGCTTCTGTGTATCGGCATCTACTACTTTGAGTTCTTGTTCCATTTTATCAGTCTTTTTAGTAGTTTCAGTTAACTTCAGCTTTGCTGAGCATCGAATTTCATGTGCAATGATGTCATTTGCTCCAGCAGAGGGCACAAAGCCTCAGTCAGCATATTTTGGAAGTCTCTAGTAGTGTCCTATCTGAGAACAGAACTCGCTGGGCTGGCATTTCCGGGAAGATTCTTCAATTTTGATTGCCTTTCTTTCTCCTCCCTCTTCGGAGGTGCCATTTTTTGAGGAATTGTTTACTTTTTGTCAAAAGTTGTAAAAGTCTCAAGACCCTTTATCAATGCCTGGTAAGTTCTCAAAAGTTCTTTAATATAGTTTACATCCACTTGTCTTCTGCCCCCCCCCCCCAATTCACCTATCAGTTCAGTTTTTCTTTCTTGATGAGAGGGAGTCCCCCCTTGAGTTGCTGGGGGGAGCTTTTTGTGCCATTTCTAGTGCCTTTGTTTAACAATCACTCATGTTTGCATGTAGGCTCGCCTAGATTTCGTTTTCATCGCCCGGTGTGCATCCCTGTGTCCATTGCTGGTAATCAGTGGTGGGACCATCAGGGCAGGGAGAAGCCCCCTTTCGCCAGCTGTTTGCTGGAGGAAGGGCTCTCCAAGTGCCCCCTGGCTAGGAGCCCAATGCAAGGGTTCCAGGGAGGGTGTGTACAATCGCACCCCTTCCCATCTGCCAATTCACGGCACAACCCTCCCAGAGCCCCAGGGGATCACAACCACCATTAAGGGAGCCAAAACCAGAAGTCAAAGAAAAAAATTATTGATGTCCACTGGATTTTGGTTCATGGAGGAATGAAGAGAATGGTAAAAATCCATAAAGATTTTGTTTATGGATGCAGAATTGATATGTGTTTTCTCCTCAGAGTCTCGTAAAGCTTTTATGAATTTGGAGGAGGCTCTTTCTTTGACCCAGCATGATAACATCTTCAATGTTTTAGGAGAATCAGTCCAGTGTTTCTGTTTGAGAAACATAAGATTTTTCTAAATCTTCAAACAATCTAAGGATTCCAACATCTTTCATTGCATTGTGAGCTGCTTGTAGATCTTATCGCCTCCTTTCATCTTGTGAAGTTGTTCTAAGTGTTTTATTTGAGCTTGGCATTCCGATTTAACCTTTTCTCTTTCTTGTTTCAGATGCAAAGTCAGTGAGATTAATTGCCCTCATAGGAAAACTTTGAATGCGTCCCACACCATAGTTGGAGAAGATCCTTCTTTGCAATCATCTTGTAAATATTGTTGAATAAAAGTTTTAATTTGATCAGTGTGGTGGTCATTGTAAAGCAGAAATTTATTGAAGGTCCAGTGTCTGGGTGAAGTAATCTGTGAAGGAGTAGTAATAGTGCAATGTACTCTGGCATGATCTGACCACAAAATAGGACTAATTTCAGAAGTGATCAGAAAGGAGGATATCGTTGATCTTTGTGTAGATTTTGAATCTAGGTGAAAAAAATATGTAGTCCCTTTCCGATGGGTGCAAGTGTCTCCAAATGTCAGTTAAATGGAATTTCTCAAATAGAGGTTGCTAACTTTGTGCTTCTCAGGGATTTTTGTTTTGAGTTGCGATGGGGGTGAGATCTATCTAAGCCATTATCTACTATTCGATTAAAGTCTCCTCCCAAAATTGCTTCTCCTTCTTGAAAGGAATGTAGTGCCAGCAAAGTTTCCCCCAAAAAGTTCAGCTGATTGTCATTGGGGGCATATATTGATGCAATGGTGACCTTTTGTGCCGACCTCTGGGATAGATCTTGGTATTTTGATGATGAAAGATAATGAATTGCTACGCCTCTGGAACTAGAACTGCCTTCGCATTATGTTGTTGTATCTAGTTAGCTCTCAGAAGGGGCTGGACCGAGAAATGCAGATGGGTTTCCTGTAACAGAACTATATCTGTTCTTGATTTAGCAAGGTTAGTTACAATCCTCTTCTTCTTGATAGGATTATTTAATCCTCACACATTAAGAGATAGGGCATTCCACTTGGGCTCCACTGAAAAAATGAGAGAGTGTACTTGAAGATCTCAGAAAGAAATTGAGTACTAAAAATGTTATGTGTGAAACTCTTGTGTTAGTAAATACCATCGAGTAATAAAATAAGATATATATATATATATATATATATATATATATATATATATATATATATAGTGTGTTATATGATAACTCTTTCACTAGATGTGTGTTTTCTTAATATATCAGAAGAAACAGGGAATTGTTATCACTTATAAATCTAAGTATAGTAGCTAGGCAAATTCCACTGTTATAATACCAGAAAAAAACAGCAAATGATAATAATAACTACCGTGATTCAAAATGGAACAATAATTTACAACACTTAATGTATCTACATCAACATATTGAGTATATATAGAGAGAATATATGTAGAAAAATCACCAAATGGTAAAATATGTAGTTATTGAAGTAATACTATAATTTAGTTCAAACTCAAAGCCTAAACTTCATCTTCAGTTACTGAATTGAAACCAGTTTTAAATTATGCAGTTGCAGATGTAATTAAAAAAACAACAACACTAAATTTCCTCTGAATGAATTAACTGAACAAAAGTTTTAACTGTATATCAAAGGTTTGGGAGGGTGGGCTTTCTCAGGTTTGCTTCCTTTTATTATTAGTCTTTTTTAGTGGAGGTTGCTCCATTAGCCACAGTAAGATCCGTTATTACGTTGTTAAGTGAGGCTGATTCTTGTCTAGAAGTTTTATTTAATTTTCATTTTACATCTAGTCTTAATATCTGCTTGAATTAATTGTAACTACATATAACATCTCTATAATTAATCAATTTTGTTAACAACTGATTGTTATACATAAGGCTATAATATTGTTTATATTATTTAATTCATATACAAGTAATTATTACATAAATCATAAATTTAAGAGCATATATATTTAGAAAGTAATTACATAAATTATAATTCACTGAATTTTTCTTTTAAAAAGAAAAAAAATCATCTATTTTCATTATAGCTAACTAATTTGTATAGTTGACCCTGAATCAATTTACAAATAAGACCGATTATTTTCCTTATTGTTACTCCACATATAGCTAGAAATTCCTTAATTTCAATGGACTTGAAGGATGCAGGAGAGAAATCAGCATGGTATAGCCCAGTCTTGTCAGATCTTAAAAGCTAAGCAGGGCTGGTACTTTGAAGGGAGACTACAAAGGAAGATTCTGAGAGGAAGGCAATGGAAATCAATCTCTGCTTCTCACTTGCCTTGAACGCCCCTTGCTGGGGTTGCCATAAGTTGACTGTGACTTGACAGCACTTTACACACATACAGAAGGATGCAACTCTGTTTAGGATTATACTGTATGAGATTTATATATTGCTGCTGACTCAACATTTTGTATGTAAATAATTTGTGTACAGTAGACTCTATACAAATAATAGTATCCTTAATCAAAAATTCAGGATCTATTATGGAATAAATTCAGGGACAAAATATCAAAATAAATCCTACACAATTATAAGACTAACATTTTAGTCTTACAGCCACAAAATTAAAGCTTCCCTATACAATCCATTCTACATCCATTCTTCTGAATTCTAGCTCCTGCCACACAAAATATCGTACACATACTAGTAGTCCCACATCAATAGCTGCACATGCCCAAACTAAACAGAGAGAGAAGAGAAAAGAGATGATTTATACCCTGCCCTTCACTATTTGAAGGAGTCTCAGAGCAGCTTACAATCTCCTTTCCCTCCCCCTCCCCACAATGGACACCCTGTGAGGTAGGTGGGGCTGAGAGAACTCTTTCAGGAACAGTTCTGAGACAGCCATGACTGACCCAAGGTCACACCAGCAGTTGCATGTGGAGGAGTGGGGACTCAAACCCAGTTCTCCCGGATTAGAGTCTGCACTTCTAACCACTACCCCAAACAGCAAATACCACAGGGTGTGACCTGGAGCTATACACACCAAGACTTTTTCTCGTATTTCTGCTTGCACAAAAGCTCTAGCACAAGCAGAAGTTTTGCACTGGATCCAACCCATTGTAGACTGTGGTCACACGTGCCAGTTGAAGTGGAGGGGAAGTGAGGCTATTTCCTCTGGAGGAATTTGACACACAGTTGCGAGATCACACCTCTCTTTGTAGCTGCAGGTGCAGCCCATCACTGTGTGATCAGATGCAAGTGTGGCTGAGTTGGGTTGTTTTTGTCATTTGTTTCCCATGCACATAAACAAGGAATCGCACCTCCGCACTGAGGGCCCCCTACGGAGTATGTGATGATGCACATACTGCGACGGGGGGGGGGATTGCACCCAGCCAGAATGGCATGATCAGACTATCCCGACAGCATGAGAGCGAGTTTGCGCGATCAGACAGGGGAAAGTGTATGCGCCAAACCAGAATCAATTTAATTTTTTTCAGGATATTCTCACACTTCTGACTTCCTTTAAGGAGGGCGACTTAATAGTCGGTGGTGATCTAAACCTCACAGCAAACAACACCCTGGATAGGTCGAACAAGTCTTTGAAGTACCAGAAGTTAGTCAATTCAGGAACACGCCTGGCTAAACTGTTTGACAAACACCAACTCTGTGATACTTGGAGAGTTCTTCATCCTACGGAAAGGGACTACTCCTTCTTTTCAGTGAAACACAACACTTTCTCAAGAATTGACTATCTCCTAATATCTAGATCACTTTTGCCAAGGCTGAAATCAGCAAATATCAGCATACGACATCTTACAGACCATGCATGGATCGATTGTTCTATTCGGAAAAACTCTGCAACATATGCAGACAGGCAGTGGGTGCTAGACACAACCCTTTTATTAAAGGAAACAACAAGAAACAATATAAATGAACATCTCAAGAGATTCTTCGAAGAAAACCTGGTCTCAGACACAACTCCGGCCAATGTCTGGGACACAATGAAGGCGGTGATTCGGGGGTCCATCACATCATTAGCAGCGCACCTAAAAAAAGAACGAGAGAAAGTTACGCTGGAAGTCTCCCAAAGGATTGCAAAGTTAGAAGAAGAACACAAACGCACAGGAAACAAGAAAATCTATGCTAAACTCCTATCTGAACGGAAGATCTTGGAATCATTGGAGACCACACAAATTCAACGCAATCTACTTTATATGAAACAACGTTACTGGCAAAGATCTCCAAGAAGTATACGTCTGTTGTCCTGGAGAGTAAAAGAAAAAAAGAGAACACTAGCTGTGACGTCTTTGAAGAATCAATCTGGTACCCAATCTACAGAACCCAAGAAAATTGCACAGATTTTTGCATCGTTTTATGAACAACTGTATACATCCAAATCTCCTGACATCAGGAATATAAGACATTATCTTAATCATTTAGGGGCAGTCAAACATCTCTCCTTGAATCACTCTGCCCTCATGGAAAAACCGATATCGCATCAAGAACTACAAGACACCATCAAGACCTTAAAAACCAACAAGTCACCCGGAATAGATGGTCTACCAGCCGAATTCTATAAAGCTTTTTGCCATACGCTAACACCATCATTGCTTCAGGTATGCAACACAATCCTAGATGAAGGCCAAATTCCAAATTCTTGGCTGCAATCCTTGATCATAGTGCTTCCTAAAGAAAAAAAGGACCCATCGGATCCAGCCTCGTATCGCCCAATTGCACTTATCAACAATGACGCAAAGATATTCACAACAACCCTGGCAAATCGTCTGAAGTCTATAATAACAGAATATACACATCCAGATCAGACAGGGTTTATTCCCACCAGGCAACTGACTGATAACATCAGACGCACCCTTAATGTCATCATGTCAGGAAAGAAAAGTGCATTTAATTCGCTAATCCTCGCACTAGATTTTGAGAAGGCCTTTGACTCTTTAGAACCAGCCTTCTTAATGGAATTACTCCAGAGAATGGGTTTTGGACCAAAATTCCTGTCCGTGCTGCATTTACTGCTATCACAATCATCAGCCAGAATTAGAGTTAATGGACTCAACTCCAACTTTTTTCATCCCACATGGGGAACCCGTCAAGGATGTCCACTATCTCCGCTGATTTTTGCACTAGCAATTGAACCACTGGCAGAAGAACTACGAAAAGAAACAGAGTTCTCAGGACTGACAATTGATGGCACAAAACACAAGATGACGATTTATGCCGATGACCTTACACTATATGTCTCTAATCCATTAAAATCTATACCAGCTATCAACAAAATTCTAAAGGGTTTTGAGAGGGTCTCGGGCCTTCGAGAACACCCAAAAGTCCGAAATTTACCCCATTTCCATTCAGGCAGAGGTGAAAAAGGTCTTACTACAAGATTTTCATTTCCCTTGGGTAAAATCTTCGTGGAGACACCTTGGCATCCAGATCCCATTGAATCTTAAAGATCTCATGGCGTGTAATTTTAACAAATTACATAAAGATACCCAACAAAGGTTCAAAGATTGGAATGATCTTCAACTCTCACTCCCGGATAGAATACACATGATCCAAAGTTTCATTTTTCCAGGCTATTTATTCCTTCTCAGGGCGTTGCCCATCAAAATACCAGATGCAGACATCAAAGCATGGCAAGACACATTGTCAACTTTTGTGTGGGCATTTTAAAAAGCTAGACTCGATCGACGCATTTTATCTCGACCAACCTCGAACGGCGGCCTTAACTTACCCGACTTACAAAATTATTATCATGCCACAGCTCTCTCTAATGTTCTGAAGATGTTGGACGGCTCCTCACTAACCAATTGGATGATGATAGAACAAGCAAGTGTCGCCCCTCTCACATTACGAGAATTTTTATGGTGTCCCCAACAGCAGAGACCCAAATTAGTGATTGATAATCCTTATCTAAGTCACACAATACAAATCTGGAATAGACAGAGGAAACGTCTGATACCGTCTATTTCACAACTATCAGCATTTACACATCAGGGGTGGTTCCCACCAGGCCAGGAATCGGGGGCATTTCAAGTCTGGATGGATGCGGGTTTCAATCGACTCCAAGATTTGGTCAAGAAAGGGAAAATGATGAACAAGAATGATTTCGAGGAGCGAATTGGCAAACCTATTCCATGGCTTAGATATTATCAATTAAAGAATCTTGTAGAGCACCTGGCTGATAAAAAGGTTTTCAAGAGTTCAAAAACCCAACTTGAAATACTGTTAGAAACATTCTCTGACTCTTCAAAGCATCTTCTTTCAAAAATATATAAAATCTTAACAGAACTCAACGGTACAATGAAAATGGCATTCCAGTCTGCCTGGCAACGAGATTTACAAACTGAACTGTCTGAACAACAGTGGTCTCAGATTTGGTCATCTAAAGCCAATAGATCAAAAATATTCAAAGTAAGAATGCAATTTTTTAAAATAGTCTCCCGATGGTATTACACTCCTAGTCGTCTAAACCGCATGAATAAAGCATACTCACCAATGTGCTGGAAAAACTGCGGGGAGGTGGGAGATTATATACATTGCTGGTGGCAATGTCCTTACGTGCAAAGCTTCTGGGTGCAGGTAACCTCTGAAATCTCGAAAATAACAGGTCAGAACATCCCGCTTTCTCCCAAAGTTATCCTATTACATCTTAGAGATCCGGATTATGACGAAGAACCATTACAACAGCTAACATCATACTTACTCATGGCGGCACAAACCACCATCGCAGCTGCCTGGAAGTCACCCAAGTCTCCAAGTTTAGAAGCCTGGAGAAACAAAGTGTGGGAACAACTCCCGATGGACAAAATAAGTGACACCTTAAATACAGCTCAAAGAAATTTCCATACAACGCAATCCTCCTTTGTGCGCACCTGGTTCTTCTACCTACAATATATGGCAGAGAACGAGTTACTTCCAAACAACCCGGCTTATGATTCCTGGTTACATTTATGAATACAAAACAGTATAATGTACCCTCTCACTACAACTATTGCACAGTAGTTAATTGATACATAGTAATATAGTCTCCATTAGTATCTTCTTAACACCAGCCTTCAGCCGATATATGTTTATTCTGAACAAACTCAGTAATGTTTTTATTTAAAAGTGCTCTTAGGCTTAAGCCTTAATGCAGTAACAGTCTTTTAAAGCAAATTGCTTAAATTTATTCCCCAGTTTTTTATATTGCTTGTTACTATACTCTGCTTAGTACTGTGTATTTTTGATGTAGCATGTCGTTATTTTAATAAATTTGTAAAAAAAAAAAAAGACAGGGGAAAGTCCATCTGTGGCCCATTGGAACCCATTAGAGCTGGGCTTTCCCCAGTGTCTTTTAACTCCACTTCTGCAGAAGAGCAGCACAGGTTGCCAACGACTGCGGGACGCTTCCCAGATGTTGCTGTCTGATTGTTCCCTTTAGATCTGTCAGGCATTTGCACCTATTTTAGATATAAAGGCATGCATGATTGCAGCTGTATTATCCTAGTAACCAATTTGCCAGTTTAGTCAGGAATAATTTAATCAGACGCTGAACTCATATGTATTTATTTACCTCATCTATATCCCACCTTTCTTCCCAATGAGGACATAGAGTGGCATACATTGTTCTCATCTTTCTCAACTGTATCCTTACAAAACCCCATTCAGGTACGTAATGCTGAGAGGATGCGACTGGCCCAAGAGCACTCTGTTAGCCTCCATGAAAGAGTGGAGATTCAGAGTCTCCCAAATCCTAGTCTAATACTCTAACCACTACAACATGCTGCACATGCACATGACATAATGATATCATTTATTTAAACCATTTCTAGGTCATATTTTAATATGGCTATTCACTAGGCACATTAGTTACCATAAAACAATTTAAAATCTATCTAAATAACAGTTTTGGTAGAGCGCATAAGGCATGAATCTCCCAAACCAATTAAATCAATGTATATAACAGCATAAAATCCATAAAAGACATTCAGCCAGTTCCCAAACATTGGAAATAATAACAATATCTTAATATAGTTCTAAGGACATGAGTGAAAAAATTCTCTTTGGTGTGAAGTGACATTAGTTTTGCAGATGAATAAACTGGAACCATCGTGTTGGTCAGAAAGGGTAGGTGTGACTTTCATTGGTTCAAAGCACAAGGCAGAGGTCCATAAAATGTTACAACTAACTTCAGTTAGCTTGGGTCAGAGATGTTATTTGTGTTCTCCTTGAGATCTCAGTTCCCTGAAGATTTGAAAATTTGAACAGCCATTATACAGCACAAATAACAGCAGCACCAACCTTGACTGAGAATGTAGTACAAGCCTAGCAGACACAGAGGGACCTGTCATGGAGTTCATACAGTCAACATTGTTGACATAACATAAAAACATTGTAGGAGGTAAAAACAAGATGAATGGAACAGATCCATTTTTATGCCTTTTTTTTCCTAGTAGGCAAATACCACAAATCTGCCTAGTTACTCTGTGCTAGGTTTAAAAACAAAAACATAACTGCATGCAAGTCCAATGACAAAATTAATCATTTCAAATCATTGGTGGTGATTGCATCTCATCTAGCAGTCAAGGGCTTGGATCCAGCAGTGAACAAGTGGAAACATAAAACACATTTAGCACTGCTCTGCTTGTGCAAGATTTTGTGCAACACCTAGCACTTTCCTCCCTATATGTTATAGCCCAGAAATTGGTCATGAAAGATCTTGTTCAAGTCAAAATGCAAGTAGAGATATAATAAGTTTGAGCTGCTGCAAGCATCACCACATTTCTTCTTGCACAAAAACTTTAGCACAAATGGAGATTTTTGCACTAGATCCAGCCCAAGATCTACACTTTCTTGGTTGTTATGATTTATATTGTGAGCTCTCTTTTCTTTCTCCTGCTTAGAAGCAGTCCTACTGTTTAGAAACCATCAAACCATCAATAGTTCATAGCACCATGCCCCAAAGTGTTAGTTATACTTCAGTATTGTTCCTCAAAGTGAGAAATCTCCTGAAATTTGCAAAGCTTGGCCTTTCCCCCCCTGCAAAGCTTTGTTTAAAATGATGAGACTCAGGGTTTTGCAAAAGCACACAGAATTCATCTTTCCCCATCTTACTATCAGGTAACTAGGAGTGGGTTTTTTTTTGGTCTTTTCAGTGTAACTAGCAAACCTTACCAAAAAGAAGTGTCAGCTCTACAACAAACTGTCAGACATCCATATGAGGATGAGGTTGATGGTTAAGTGAATATCTTTCACGTCAGCTGGTGTATTTATTATATTTATTTGAACTGGTTATAAAAGTATAAAAGTAAAGGTTAAAATTATCTGTAAAGTCTCCTGTTGCAATATCATAAAGCTAGAAGTAGATGGGGCTTTCTTAAGTTGCAAGTGAAAGTAGCCCAGTGTAAAAGAAATCAATACAAATAAACATTGTTAGCAATGGTTGATCCAACCAGATAGTAAAAAACCTCCAGAGAAATACATGGTGATTTATGGAGTTCAAAGGTAAGTGTACAGAACTTCATTGAGGAACCTGTAGCACTATGCTTCTAAGCCATTAAGAGCCAGAGAGGCTCTTACCATTACTGAAAAGTTTAAGAGAGCCACTGCATTGTCACATTAATCATTTCATTGGGTCAATACATGATGGTGCTGCATTTCTGCTAAGAGATGAAGCAGTTCCTATATTCTCACCTCCATTTGTGGTTAATAAGAGCAGATTCTGGCTTCCCTTTTAGGTATCTCTTTCTTCTTCCTTCTTTATCCAAGCAAAGCCAAAATAGTACACTACAAGCTTAAGCTTTTAAGGACAGTTAAGACTTTCCTGTGGCCTTTTCCTGACCCAAAATGTCCCTGCAGAGCTGATATTAGCCTTGTGGGGGCAAGCATATAGGCCTTAATACAGGAACTACATATTTAAACAATAGAGCAAACAGCAGCTCTGTGGGCTGTTCCAGGGTGGGAAAACAGGACCAGAGAGGGCAGGTTAAACTCCTCATCTGTGCCACAGTTTGGAGCAAGGGTGCTGTGCACTGGCCATGGGGGGGGGTATAGAATACTTGGGAGATCCATACACTGAGTGCCATGTTCTTTGGTTATTTTGTCAGAATGAAGGCAAGAGGCTGGAATTGGCCAGAAGATCATATTAAGAGAAAGTGGCAAGACTACAAGCAGCTTCGACATTAGGGTTTAATTTGAAGTAGAGCTCGTCAGGACTTAGCTCTTGGATCTGGTCTCAGTGCCAGGCTAATTGTCCAGCCTGTCTGTCTCTTACTGCTGAGGAGCCACAATCTGCTCTTTCACATCTGGGAACATGCAAAGACCTCTTCAGATCAAAGGGGTTGACTCGAATGCAGGTTCCAGCTCTGGCATCTTTCCTTTGCGAGCTGGAGAGTCAGAGTCTAACTAGTATAGCATGAGCTTTTATAGGAAATGGCTTTCTGAAACAGATGGAGTACACATAGCTGAAACAGAGCATGTCCTGGTGCCATAAGCAAAGAAGATGAAAAGTATGAAGTTCACCATATTGAAAAAGAGCAGATGAAAGGAGAGTTCATTCCCCAATGTAATAACTGCTCCTCAATTTGTTAACTTCAGGCTGTACATCTTGTCAACTGCTATATTACTTCAGTAGTTGTTTCTATAGATTGCATTTAAGGCTTGTGCCATTAATTAGATCTTACTAGAAAGCTCAGTGTAGGGAATACAACAAAATCTTCCTATATCACGACACTATAGACTGAGCTTTTGTTATATCAAGCTAGATTTGAGTCCAGGAGCACCTTAGGGACTAACAAGATTTCGGGGTATTAACTTTTGAGATTCAACATCCCTTCATCAGATACCACATTTCTGACGAAGGGAGCTTTGACTCTCGAAAGCTAATCCTCCAAAACTCTTGTGTGTTTCTAAGGTGCTCCTGGACTCAAATCTAGCTCTTCTTCTGCAGACCAACATGGCTACCCTCTGAAACTATTTTCTGTTATATGTAACTTTAACTACAAATGTATTTCTCTAATGGGTGTACACTTCATGCATCTGATGACATGAGCTCTGACTGACAGAAGTTTAGGCTGAGATGAGTTTTGTTAGTCTTTAAGATGCTACTGAATTATTGTTGCATTTTATTGCCAACAGACCACCCCACTGGAATTAACACATCCTCTTGTTTCTTTCAGGAAAAGGAAAACCATTTAAATTGCATATGAGCAAATTTACACTGTGTTAAAAACCACAAGCATGTCACATTCTACAAGGCACACAAAAGTTTCAGGTATCAGGCCTGTAATAAGAATGGCCATTGCTCCTAATGCTTCTTTATTATATGTTGGACATTGTTGTCTTGAAACTCTTGTTCCAGTCATCATAATGACATACATTTTGACCTGATAATCTGTTTTGCAGCTGTGCAGCCAGCATTCATGAGACCAGGCAACTAAGGCTAGTTGCCATAGTTGATGTATGCTTAGGACCTTTATTAATCTAACCTCTTACTCTGTCTTGATGATTAACGTCCTTCCTTACTAATAATTGAAACTGACTTGAGGGCTTTTTAAAAAAATGGTTCTGTAATTTATGGAACAATGGTCTAGATCCCTCTGCAACTTAATAATCAACACAAAAATGTCAGACTTGCTTAGGCAATGCACTGCTGTTACGTCCCTTACAATTTCAAAGGAGCATTGCAAGAATGTGCATGCATCAAAACATTATAAGCTAGTTTTGAACTCAGGTGTGGAGGTGATCCTTTCCTGGATTGTTCAAAGAGAGAGCTCATAGTTAACAGCCCACATACCAATCAAGTATAATAGGATTCATCACTATTATGTATCCTAAAACACTGAATGCTCTTTTGTTTTTGTTTAAAAATAGTACCACTCGTGCACAAATCTGACCCAAATTTTAATCCAAAAGTAGGATTATTGTCTGCATAATGCATTAATACATTGATCCCCAAAGTGGCCCTCATGGGCACCATAGTGCCCAGCAGTGTGTTTCCTGGCATCCATATCCTTCTCCCTTAAAGAAAAGAGCAAATCCTGGTTATCTTCCATCTCATTGGAGCAGGAAGTGCTGCAGAACAGCCAGGGAGGCATCACTGTTGTATTTGCTTGGAGCACCCATTCTGAAAGAGCTCCTATAGCTCAGTTGACACTGCTCCTCCGTTTTCAGAATTTCAAAAGTACCCACAGGTTCAAGAAGGTTGAGACACGCAGGTGAATGTAGGTGCTATGCATCATATGGTCTAGAAACTTACAGGTGAAATGCCTAAATTTCAGAACCCTGTACCTAATTTTCAAGTTATATTTGTATGCAGAATCCTAGGACACAAATATTTAATTGTTGGTTGATAAACAATGGAATACCCCCTCCCCTCATGCTGTAATTATTTTTGTAGTCTCTTGAAATACATCCAAGCAAGTTATAATAAAACCCAGGCTCTGTTCTTTTAATGCAATTTATGATCTCAGTAGCGTTTTCACTTGCCTGTGTGAGTCTTGAAGATGAAAGCTCCCTGATATTAATACATGTGTTCATTTCTCCCAGGTGTGTGAATGGCAGAGTCATGCAACAGTTTTCATTCACGAAGCATCTGAATTTTCATGTGAAACCTGACATTGGAGCCATTTTTCTATCTAATACATCACCATTTCCTTTCCCATCCATGCCCTTTGATGAAAAATCATTTGATCCAGACAGATCATTGAACAGATGTTAACCCGAGTATGGGCTTCGATGACAAAGGCTCACAGCAACTATTTGAAACAGACAGTGGAATTCATTGTACATGAAAAAAACTTCACACATATTAGATCACTCCTTTCTTTTCTTCTTAGCAGTATAGATATCCTCGCACAACAGACTGACATTTCTTTCGTCTACACAATATTTTCCACTTGGAACAGCTTGTTCTTGTAAATGTAAGACACCTTTGAAGTCCGTTAAAACACATCAAGTCTCAACAATACCATTGATCATTTTTAGCCTACATATCAAAGCCTAAAAACAGGTGGAGGGCTGGATGTATTGCTGTAAAATTTACCTCAGTAAACACTGCCAGCATGCATCAAGAGTAGATCAATATAAAATTTTATATATGTGATCCAATGCCAAGGTCACACTCAGATAAAATTAATTGTATGTGTGCCAGTTTTCCCAGCATAACCTTCATTATACCTTCTGAACTCCTTTTTGCATGAAGCGGCTAACATTACATAATAATATATAATAATTCCCCTAACATTACATCATAATGATTTTTTTAAAGGATGATCAGCACCTCTTGCTCCACTGGGAATACAATTTAACAAGCAATATACTGGGTGCCTGGGACTAAGATGCCTAGGTCTTTCCAACTGAAGGTAGATTACAGACCTGAAGGTAGATCTAAAGACCGAAGAGATAACAAAAACTGTGCAGAATATTGCACTAATAAATTTTAAATATCGATCAAAAAGATTTCATACAAAAAAGTGTACAATGTTTACATAACATATCAAATGTAGGTGAAGACGGTGATCTCCGGAATGTTCTGCCGTTTCGACACAATCTTCTTCTGAACAATAATGTATGACCTTACAAAACAGTATAAAACACGCTTACATTAATGTGGAGGAATCTCAGGTAAGTATACAATCAAATCAAAATAAAACTGATATGATAACCTTACATGTGGTGTCTCTCTATATCATTTCAACTGATTCATCTTCAACAGTTTTATGGATCTCTCAGGATCATCTACAGAATTATAACATCTCAACATC
Source organism: Gekko gecko (assembly GCA_029375565.1). Taxonomy (NCBI): domain Eukaryota; kingdom Metazoa; phylum Chordata; class Lepidosauria; order Squamata; family Gekkonidae; genus Gekko; species Gekko gecko. The sequence goes on from JAPDNY010000008.1 coordinate 98,699,209, forward strand.
TCTATCCACTGCGCATATATATATATATATATATATATATATATATATATATATATATATAAAAATAATAAGTAAAACATAATACATAGTAACAACTCACCATATGCATTATAGAAACAGTTTCTATAAAAGCCTTTCCATGGGCAGATGAAGATTGAATTGCCTTACCAGGTGAGTTTCATGAATGACATAATATACAGACTTATTATAAATACCACACCAATCCTGTAACAACATACTAGTTGTTGCCAACTGATGTCCCTCTTATCGCTCCCAACATCGTATCCAAAATAACCTACAATTATACAAAATAGCCACCTAATGTATATACACTACAAATGTACTTTTAGATGTAGCTAGCCAAATCCAAGGATGCAGTCAGACCAGAAGGGTGGACAGTATTAAATCTAAAAATCCAATATGCCTCTCTTTGCAACAGAACTTGATGCATATCCTTTCTGCAGTAACTGGTTGGTTGAATGACCTCCAACACTACAAATTTAAAATCATCAGATCTGTGCCCCTTTGAGACAAAATGGTCCACGAGTGGTGCTTCAGTGTGACCATACTTAATTTTAGACTTGTGTTCCAAAATGCGGGTCTTGATTGCTCGCATTGACTCACTGATATACCTTAACCCACAGGGGCAGACCACAAGGTAGATCACTCTTTTGGTGAAACATGAAGAATAATGTGGTAGTTCCCTCTTATAGCCTATATCTGGAAATTCTATACAGCATGTCTCCCAACCCAAGGGACACGCTACACGCCTGAAACATTTAAAATGTCCTCTAGGCATATTTTCTAGTGGGATATCCGATTGCAAGTCTGCTCAAATTAATAAATCACGAATGCTAGTGGTTCTACGGAACCCAATCCAAGGTCTTTCATTGCATCTTGGAATGTCTCCTATTATATGCCAATGCCTAAGAATAATTCTCTTAATGGAATACGCCTTATGGGTGAAATCTATAGCCCAATTAATGCTTTTACGAAATTGGGTGCATGTCTCTTTATATAAGTCTGCTCTAGCTCTCCTGTCCGCTCTCTGGTGTGCTGCATCCACTATATGCCACGGATACCCTCTTTCGAGAAAATCCATTTGTAATGTCCCAGCTTCATTCTGGTAATCTATTTCCAGTGTGGAGTTTCTCTTTAATCTCAAAAACTGCCCATACAGGATATTACAACATATATGTGCAGCATGTGAGGTTGTAAAATGTAAATATGAGTTTTTGTCTATCTGTTTCCTGTAGGGACGCACTGCCAATTGACCCTCATGAAGAAAAACTGTTGTGTCAAGGAAATGTACCTGTTGTCTACCAAAAGTTGATGTAAATTTTAAAGAGCCATGTACTGAATTCAGCCACTCAATAAAAGCTAATGCTACTTCTTCCTTATCCAGAATCAGGAATACATCATCAATGAATCTTTTGTAAACAATAATGTGGGAAAAGTAGGGTTATTGGAAACATTGTTGATCCATTGGGATTCAAAGGTGTTCATAAACAGATTAGCCACTGAGGGGGAAAAAGTGCTCCCCATTTCCACCCCCTTAATCTGCCAGTAAAAATCCTATTCAAACAAAAAAAAAACTTTTTTCAAAGATGATGTCCACCAAATCACGCAAAAAATGCATGGAGGTGAATGACTATCTCTCTGTTCTAGTATATCCAAAAGGCTTAACCTTGCCTCTTCATGCGGGATGTTAGTGTAGAGGGACGTAACATCCATGGTCATTAAGATAGTTCATGGAGGGATCTGCATTCCTTCAACTTTAGATATGAAATCTTTGGAGTCTCTCAAGGAGGGAATGTTTACAACAAAAGGTTGCAGGAATGTATCTACATACTGGGAAATGGGTTCAAACAAAGAGTTTACTCCTGAAACTATTGGCCGTCCCGGTGGAGAAGATAATGACTTATGGATTTTAGATATACAATAAAAGATAGGGACTCTTGCATCTTCATTAACAAGGAACTTGGCTGTATTAATATCTATATAGTCTAGTGCTAAAGCCTCCCTGATGGTTATTTTTATAATATTCAAGACCTCATCTGTTAGGTCATGGCTTACATGCCTACAATGATTAATATTAGAAAGGATGATCAGCATCTATTGCTCCACTGGGAATACAATTTAACAAGCAATCCACTGGGTGCCTGGGACTAAGATACCTAGGTCTTTCCAACTGAAGGTAGACTACAGACCTGAAGGTAGACCTAAAGTCGCCAGGGTTGCAGCCACCAGGGCCAGGGCCTTCTCAGTGGTGGCTCCATACTGGTGGAATGAGCTCCCAGAAGAGATCAGGGCCCTGCAGGACCTTTTACAGTTCCTCAGGGCCTGCAAGATGGAGCTGTTCCACCAGGCTTTCAATTAGGAGCTGTCACACCACAACCACTAACACCTGTGGCTATGGGTTGGCTCTGGCCACACACAAAGCTGAAGATCACTGAATTGGACACAATTGTTGAACATCATATAGTACGCTGTGCTAATTAGTGAAAGATGTCTATTATCATAAGGGGTGTGCAAAAAAAAAAAAATTGGTAAAATTCGGATTTGGACATATTAAACCTGAATTTTTTCGGTATTCCCGAAAAAACCCAAATACCTATACCAGTAAAGCATTGAAATCCGAAAATTTTTGGGATTCCCGAAAAATTTGGGTCCATTATATCCAATGGGGCCATTGACTTCAATGGCAAAATTTTCTGGAAAGTTTGGAGGGGGCTGGAGGGGGGGTTGAGGTAGAGACTCCAAATTTGGACTGTAGCTGCTGGAGCCTCTCCCCAAAAGACCCCCCAAGTTTTGAAAAGATTGGACCAGGGGGTCCAATTCTAGGGGCATCCAAAGAGGGTGCCTCTAGTTCTCCATTGTTTCCTATGGGAATGGATCAGGCAAGCAGATTCTCCCTGTAAAAAAACCTGAGAGGTGTGGTGGTGGTGTGAGGGGGCATGTTTGCCAAACCAGCAGCAGACCATGTGCAATCACCACCCCACCAACCCCAGGTCTCTCCCAAACCAACCCTAAGGAAGAATAAAAGAGAAAAGAAATTAAATTTAAAAGTGCCCTAATAAATCAAACCAGTCTGAAGTCTTCTGAGGTATTGATCCGAGGTCCACGAAGAGCAGGGAGGAAAGCAGGGCAGACTTAGGAGCAGGGGCAGCAGAAGCCAGCCAGCCACAATCTCCAACAGCCAAGCCAGGCAGCTCTCTCTCACCAGCCAGCAGGATCCAGGAACACAGCAATGAGAGTCAGCCCAGAGACTGGCTCCTTTTATGCTCTCTGAGCATACATAGAAGGATTTCAAAAGGAAAAACCTTCTGTGATTGGCCAGAGAGCAGAGGCCAGAACCCTATTGGCCACCACAGTGCTCCTTCCCTGGAAAAGGAGCAAACTTTTGGTTGGGCTGCAGGCAGCAACAACAGCCTTGCAAACTTGCAAATGCATTTTGCAAATGCATTGCAGTGATTAGCTGTCTGGAGCCTCCTTCCCCCCCCCGGAAACAGGAGGAAAAGGCGGGAAAGAGAGGGAAACGGCGGGAAAAGGAATTCCTGGGCCCTTTAACAGTTTAAAAAAACCCACATCGCCGTTTTTCGGCAATGCCGAAAAATGCTGAAAAAATCCCGAATTTTCTGGGATTTTTTTTTGGAATTCGAAGATTACAGTGAATAGCCTGTCCGGGATCCCGAAAGCCGAAAAAAACCCGAAAATGCTTTTTTCGGTTTTTTTCCCGTTTTGGGATTCCCGAATGCACACCCCTAGAATTACTAGAATGTTTTAATGCTTGTAATGTTTTAACTTTTGTATATGGTTTTATGGTACTGGGTACCAATCAATGTAAGCTGCCCTAAGCCCGTGCACAGGGAGGGCAGGGTATAAATGGAAATAATAAATAAATAAATAAATACATACATACAGATTTACTTCTGTGCAGATTCAGGACAAACTTTCTTAGGCAATTTAAATGGCCACACAAGAGAAATTGTAGGGTGATGTTTGAAGACATGTTGGGTCCCATAGTTAATTATACAATAGGACAGTCATATGTTGCAATGTCAGTTTATCCTAGCAGTGGTGTAGAACCTAGCATTGCATAAAACTATTAAGTATTGAACAAATGAAGAATGGATGCCACCAGACATCACAACACATTGTAATTAGACCAAGATTAGGCACAAAGAGTATGCTACTATGCTTGTATCCACCCCCACCCCCACTCTTCTGTCCAAATGATGTCCAAATGCAAGCATCTTAGTGCATTGGAATCTGGAATCCCAACATGGGGAGAGACATACTGGGATAGCCTGTGGGGAATACATGCAAATTCTCTGAGGATACAGATGTCTTGGCAAAATGGAGCTTGATCAAACCAGGAAATATTAAATGAAGCTCCATGCATTTAAAAAGAAATGTCTGAAGCCCCATGTCTGCAGCACATTATTTTTTTCACGGATGCTAATTTAAGTTTCTCCTGCTTCCACTTACTTGTGTCAGAAGGGATTTTTACTTTTCCAAACCAATACTATGCCTTTCACAGTCAGCAGAGCTGTTCAACAAAAATTGCCTTTCTTAGTCATTGTCCCACTCCCTAGAATACAACTGCCCTGGAAGAGAAGTAGGAGTGTGTATCTTATAGATTTCTTTCATTGAAATCTTGCGAAAGAAGTCAGTTCTGAAGTATGTGTAATATACTTTCCAGTAGTTTGTATTTTCAGCAGCACAAACTGGCATCCATTTCCATTTTGGGAAATATTTTTGAAATCTGATGCTCTCTTGGCATTGTTTTTTGTAAGATCAATATCAAATGCAGGCCCAATGAGAATAAAGAAATGGAAGAGAGAACCTTCTTATTGCTTGGGAAGAGTATTTGAGCCAGATTCCATACTCCATCTATTGTGTAAACAATATAAATCTAACTGGAAGACTTATTCAGATGTGGGTACAAGAATGTGGAATGTATTGAGTTTTAGAACCTCTGCCAAAATGTTCATTTCTGATGGCTTCTCTAAAGGAGCAAATCAGGCCCAATTCCTCCCTAACGAATATTTAGATTTCTGATACTACATACACAATCAGGTTTGAAATCCAAAGAGGGAGAGATAAAATAAACCACAGTCTTAATTAAAACAAGAGTTGAAATGCTAGATTTCTCAACTCCAACTGGTATCTGGTTTTCTTAACTAGAAAACTGAAATGAAAGAAAAGAGTTGATGTCTCAGGTTCAACGGATATAAATTGTTGGACCCTATCCCTTTAGAAGAGATTATATGGTATGATTAGGGTGAATGATGATTATGGTATGGTGCAACAAAGCTTTATGGTTCTATTTTATTTAATTTGTGGCTTAGTTTATTAATGATTCTGCTTCACAAAGAATGTACTGGAACAGTCAAAGCAGTTGTCCTTAGAAATTTAAATACCTAGGAGACTGAGATCAATCTAATCAGGGATCACATAAGAGTAGACAGATGATTCTACTTCCCTCTTGGATAAGTGGTCCTTTATAACTCATCAGTTTCTATTTTTAAAGATTTTTTTTCCTTGACGGAGTTCACACAAAATATTATTATAGGTGTTGAAAACAGCTACTTTAATGAACTGTCTTCTGAGAATATCATTAGTTAACACTTGCTTCTTACTCCCATTTATACCCTGCCATACAAAAGTATATGAAGTTCAGAGACAGTATAGTTCCAATTACCAAATGCTGGGGACAAAGAAGGACCCATCTCCACTTGCTTTTGAACTGGCTGCTGTTGGAAGAAGAATTCTTGATCTGATCTAAAAAGGCGGTTTTAATGCTCTTCAGTTGTGTGACCACATACAGTTAATATGAATGCCTCTTGAAAAGCAGTTTCCTAGAAAAAAACCTGATCACCAGGACACCTCATAGATAGTTGTCCTTGCCTGTCCCCTTGAGAAGAGTGTATAGAAACACCTAGTAAAAGGGGGGGGGCTGTTTGGCAAAATATATGACAAATACCAAGGACAGGGGAAAAGTTATGATGAGAGTAGGAAAATTGTTCAGGGCAGTGCATGTGTACATCCATTATTCCTAGATTTGAGCAAGATTCTTTTTGTTTGCTGAAATGACTCCTCCAAGATAAAGATTAAACAACAACAACAACAACAAAATGAAGTTGTAATATTAACCTTGGACTGTAATGGTAACAGTAAAACAAACAAACAAACAAACAAACAAACAAACAAACAAACAAACAAACAAACAGAAAGGACTGTTTTGTGGGGCAACTGTATTTAACTAAGAAAAACAGGACATGAGGGTAAAATCTCTCCGTTTTGATACCATGTTGAAATTAGGACCTTGATCATAGCTGGTTGACAAGAAACGCCATATAACACAAGTCATTTGTATGAGGGCTGAAAAGATGACGTTTTACTTTTTTCTCATAACCAGCAAATGTCAGTGCTGTTTTTAAAAATTGTACATTCTAATAATGTTTCAACTTGATCATGTCACGGACTGAGCATGGGCAGAAATTCAGATTTTGTGTAAAGCAATTTCAAACGTTAAAAGGTCATTAGCACTTTTCTCTAACATACAGTATCAACATTACCATTATATGGGTTCCAAATAAAACAGTGCCATTTTTGCTGATGACTACAAACAACACTGAAACAAAACAGAGGCATTATATTTTTCCTAGCTAAAGACATAATTGTGGATGTTAAAATATGGCTTTCTGGTTTTCTTTATATACCCAAGTGAATATTAACCTCTGTTGCTTCAAATTGCTATACAGGAACCTATTGGTTTGGAAAGAACTATTGGACAGAAGCTTAAATGGGTCACTCTGCAACCAGATAACTAGACCCTTTCAGAATCTTGGGGAAGGAGAAACAGAAGAGACAATTAAACAGTGAAGTTATTTTTATTTATTTTATACTCCACCCTCCCTGCAAGAGCAGGCTCATGGATATTCACCCCACACATATTTAGAGGCCCAAAACACATATAAGCCTATGTGATTAAATCCTTTCATCACTACCTAGCACAACCTGAGGAATGGGAAGGTCATGTAGGACTGAGGTTCTGTTCCCAGCATCTCCAGTTAAAAGAATCAGGTAGGAACTGATATGAAAGACCTCTGCATGAAAAAACCCACTGTCAGTCAGAACAGACAGTAGTGACTCTGATAGACCAATGTTCTGATTCAGTATAAGGCAGCTTCAAATATACTCACATGCATCCCTATAGCCTCTTCATTCCCTTGGACATTTCCTTCCATAGGCCATCCGTAACAGCAGAGCATTTGATTACAATATTGCCAGAATGGTAGCTGAAAAATGCCAAATCTAGGCTAGGTAATGGGTAGCACTAAAAGAGAGTATTATTGATCTGAATCTTTGCTGCTTCTAATAATGGACATTGGTTTACACCGCAAAAAGCCATTGTCTTTTACATTAAAGCTAAAGAAGATATGAGTGTGGATTTATATATGATTTATATGAGTGAGTGAAAAGTATAAACAGAATTTGTCAACCAGAATGAATGTATATTAACAAATCCAAGGACAAGTGAACATAAAGTATTTTCCTAAGCGTCATTGGTTCTATTGTTCTCAAATCACAAAGTTTCATTGTCATGCCTTGTGAAAGGCAAATTAATGATTATTGTCATACTCTGGCATCTGAGTAACCTTGTCTTCCCATTTTCTCCAAATCATACCATTCATTTTAGTATAAAATATTAATACAACTTGCAGCATTTCTTCTTGATGGTCATGGGAATGGTGAGCTCAGCTACTCCACCAATTACTCCAATAGTTTTATCCAACCACAAATTAATGATGTAAGTTTCATTGCTGAAGCTCATGCTGTAAACATGGAACCTGGGGGGAGTAAAGTTTTAGCCTCACCATAAATCAAAGAAAGCTACTTATCATGGATATCACAAGAAATATACTTGCTAGGCTTGAATGAAAACAAAACAAAACAAACAAAAAACAAACAACCTTCCCCCCAAACACAGAAAATGTGTCTGTGCACAAAAACAAAGCTAGCCTGTCTCCCAATAAAAGTATGCCAGAAAGGGAGTTTAGGTCCTGATCAGATGGCTCTTTAGATCAGCAACATGCATGATTTCCTGGTGGATTTAAGTGGAATGATCAGACACAAACATCTGGGAAACGTCCTTGTTCCGTAGACATCCCGTTTTGCCATGCCTCATAACCAGACTTAAAAGATAGCACTTTAAATCTGGAGTTTTCGGGGCCCAACAGGACAACAGCAGACTTTCACCTGTCTGATCATGCCATCAGCGTGCAATCCTCCCATCCTGAGCAGGCGCATTTTTAAAAAAATCACTACGCAATATGTGCTTAAACACATTTAAAAATGAGGCTGCAGAACCCAATTCAGTGCCACAAAGAATTTAATGTTTACGAATGATTTATCCAGGGCTGGCCTGAGGTTTTTTTGTGCCCTAGGCGGGGCTACCTTCTGCCCCCCCCGGCATGCACCCAATTATGGGGTTGCCAACCTCCCGCCTCTCTGACACCGGGGCTCCCCAAGGTGAGGGAAGGCTCCCCTCCTCCTCCTCCTTCCCCCTCTTGCTTGCCACTGGGGCATGCCGGCAAGCCAGGGAAGGGGCAGGGGGGTTGGCGGGGCTTTTGGTGCCCCCTAGGCGAAGGCCTAGTTCGCCTAGTGAGTGAGCTGGCCCTGGACCTGTCACTTTAAGGATGATCAGTTAATGGGATGGGACCTGGAGGGAGGATGAGTCTTCTAACATGCAAAATAGTCCCTCCACTGAGCATGATCTCAGTGGCAAGGGGGATGGCCGGGACTCCTTCAGTCCATCCCTGCAAGCGCTTCGGACCTACAAGGATGCGCAGTCACGCCTTTATGCATGTGCAAAAAGTAAAAAAAAAAAACCACCACGCACACCTCCTTCAGTGGACGCCGTCTAGACAATCCACAGCTGAAGCAGCGCATGGTAAGGCATTTCTGATCATGTGAAGACAGATTAAAAAGATCTGGATCAAATTTGAGCTGGCATAATGGTGGGATTAGCTGCCTGTATGAATGTGCCCATAGAGACCCAGAATAGAATAGCCTTGGAGAGGGACAAGAAACAAAGTAGTAACATGGTTATATAGCCCTGTGTAGGTTAGAATACATCTAACCCATTATCAATAGATAGTACAAGTGGAGACCCGCAAGAAACTTGCGGGATGGTCATCCCATTCCTCATACCTTTGCTTCCTCCCCTCTACCCTTACCTATCTCACACTCTTTCTCCCTTCTGGGGGTGGAGCCATAGACTCAACCCTCCAAAGCAGCCATTTTATCCAGGGGAACTGATCTCTGTCACCCGGACAACAGTTGTAATTCTGGGTGATCTCCAGCCCTCACCCAGAGGCTGGCAATGGTAGTTCTCATGGAGGAAATGGCTGGTTTGGAGGGTGGAGTCTATGGCATTATACTGGTCTGAAGTTCCTCCCCTCCTCAAACCCCACCATCCCCAGGATCCCTTAAATGTCCAGGAGTTTCTCAATCCAGAGTTGGCAACCCTATTTCCTTCCCACCCAACAGCCAACTTAACCTTTATCTGCCTTTATCTGTCTTCAGCTTTTTGTCTCCACCCCCTCCCCCACAGCTTCTACCAAGGAAAATTATAGTCTTTCTCCACAGTGGGGACCAAAGCAGCTTACATTATTCTCACCTCCTTTTTATCTGCACAACAACCCTGTGAGGTTGGTTAGGCTGAAAGCATGTGACTGGTCCAAAATCACCCAGTCAGCTTCCACCGCAATATGGGGATCTGAACCTGGGTCTTGCAGACCTATTCTGATGCTCTAACTGCTGCATCACTGCTGGCTTTCATAGGGTGGCTGCTGAACAGCAGCAAGCAGCCAGGCCAAGTTGAGTCATGCAAATTAGGTGGTATCAAATCACCCAGAGGGTGCTGCCTAGGGATGCCAGCCTCCAGGTGGGATCTGGGGATCCCCTGGAATTACTGCTCAGCTCCAGACTACTGAGATAACTTCCCCTGGAGAAAATTGATGCTTTGGAGGGTGGACTCTAGGGCATTGTACCCCACTGAGGTCCCTGTCCTCCCCAGACTCCATCCCCAAATCTCCAGGAGTTTCCAGACCTGGAGCTGGCAACCCCACTACCCCATCCCCTGCCAGTGCCCGTGGGGGGACCTGGCAACCCTATACTGCTGCCAGGCCTAGGGTTGGCAACCTCCAAGTGGGGCCTGCTGGAGAGTAAACTCCAGAGATCTGTGAACAACAGAGATCTCTCCCTGGATAAAATGGCTTCTTTGGAGGGTGGATTCTGTGGCATGATACCCAGCTGAGGCCCCTCCCTTCCCCAAATCCTGCCCTCCTTGCACTCCACCCCAAAACCTCTAGGAATCCCCCAGCCTGGCCCCAAGGCTCCCTCCCTCCCCCTCCCTCCCTCTGAGGCCGAAAGAGGCCTGGAAAGAAAGGGCCCTTCCCCCCACCCCCTTTGACTGACAGAGCCAGTCAGAAGCCTCCTCTCCCCCCCCCCAACGTTCTAATCTCTCACCGTTGATGCCTAGAGTCAGGTCCCTGCAGAGACCATTTCAAAAGGCTTTTGGGGGGAATTCAACTGTCCCTGAAGGGATTTCCTCACTGTTTGGATTTTTCTACAAACCCAGGAAGTCTACTGACTATGTAGGAAAAGCTGTTGGGGGAGAGTGAGGCCCCTGTTGGTGGGAATAGGTATCCGCACAGAAAAAAAAAGTCTGGAATTAGAATAAGGATTGGCAGCAGAGGATAGGACTCACAATAATGGGTTTCAATTAAGGGCAGGAAGGTACCAGCTGGATATTAGGAAAAACTTTTCCACAGTATGAGCTGTGCAACAATGGAACCAGCTGCCTAGGGAGATGGTGAGCTCCCCCTCACTGATGGTCTTTAAGCAGCGTCTGTACAAATACTTGTCAGGGATGCTCTAGGCTGATCCTGCATTGAGCAGGGGGTTGGACTAGAAAGCCTGTATGGCCCCTTCCAACTCTGTGATTCTATTTGTTGAGCTCCAGGTACAGAGAGTGTCTAAGAATAACAGGAATGTCCAACTTCACAGAAGTGAAGATACCATTCAAAGATGGGCATGTTGGTTGAGACCCAAAAGATGGTCATATGTATGAGAAACTTGTGATCACTGCTTTTGAATAGACTTTAAATAAAAAGTTGCAAAAATGAACTAACAGTTTTTATATTTTAAGAAGGCATTTCAAGTACAGATAACTTTGTGGGATGTTTGAAATTAAATGCTAATGCATTAACCAAGAATGTGTGCCCTGAATTAAGTGGGACAGTTAGCTACTGTTAGGATATTAAAATCCAATAAGTAGGGAAAGTTGAACAGATCAAGAGCTTCTTCTCAGAAGTAGTTCTTTGCCTGTGTCCTGCTTATTTAGGGGATAAGAAACTTTTATGGAATTATTGCTCTCCTTTAGTTATCTAGGTAACAATAATGGATGGTATAATTTTCTGCTGATTTAGTCAAAGTTAAAAATGCAATAGTTAATAAAATTTAAAATGGAAGCAGAGATTCTCTAATAGTTTTATTTATGTACTATACCTGTAACAAACCTGAGCAAACTGTAACAAACTTCTGGCTAATAGTTAAATGATCTGATATAAAAAAGCTAACTAGTCACCTAGGGCTTTTCAAATGTACACATATATCTGAATCACCAGCTAACAGATGAGCTAACAGAGGATATAAAGAGCCTTTGCATAAGCTACAGTTTGGGGAACTTCCCAGAACCTAGTCAGGCAAACCTGGGAATTATATGGCATCTCCCCTCTCATCTACTTCCCTACAGTTTCCTGAAGCCTTAAAACTGCCAAGCATTGGCTCACTTTGTATGAGGTGTGATTCATATCCAAAGCTTGGAAAAACGAATTTTAAAGCCATCCAGCCTATGCACAAAATCTTATTTTACATTAGGGATCAACTGAGCCTCTTCCAAGAAATATTTGGCTCATAACTTGAACACTGTAAGTTAGGCAAATTTGAATTTTAAACCATATCATTACAAGCACTGATACTATCTCTACTTGTTAAGTACAAAGGCATTGATTAAAGAATTGGGGAGCAGCTCTTCCGGAAACAACATCATACCTCAACAGGTTTCCCTCTTTCTTCCCCAGAGCTCCAGTACCAGAATAAGTCGAACACCCTCTCATCAAAACTCTATAGGCTTTGATGCGACTGGATGCTGCTTCCTGTGCAGAATTCAGTGGCTTTAAGTAGATGAACCACCAGGCACTCAATGGGACAGGGATTAAGACTCCTTGAGATAAGGATCAGAGATAAATGGATTTGTGGCCCTCAGATTTAGCATAACACTTGGGCTCCTTCTACCATTTTTCATGATTGTTTTCTTCAGGGCATCTACCTCTACTTTCATTAGCTCCCTCACCTCCCTAGCCAGAAATTGCATGGGTCACAATGGAAAAAACAGGCTTGTCTCACAACCCCAAAGGTGGTTGGTGACTTTAACACACAACTAGGATCCTGACAAAAGTAAAAAGAGAAACCAAATACAGAGGTAGAAAAATGAGAAGAATAGACAGAAGGGACTCAGAGGCTAAACTGCAGTTGTAATGGAAACAGCACTACAGACAAATCTGATGTAATCCATAGTCTTTAAAACAAGGCATTGTTTAATGCAGATAAATTCTACTCATGTTTCCTCCATGGCAACATATCTTCATCAGAACCACTGTAATAGAAATGATCAACAATATAGAAGGTAAGGTAAGGTATTTGTTAAATGTGTTAAAAATGAACTCAGTTGTGTTGCTGCATTTCTGTGAAAATAACTTAGAAAAGAGACACAAGCAGCAATTTGGACAGTAGACTTTATTAGAAACATTTTCTTCATTCTTTGATAAATTCACATTAAAATATGCCAAAGGCAGCTCAGTCTAAACATTCGACATCCTGCCATTACAACAACTTCCAGTTAAAAACTAGACAACTGATCAGGCAGAGATCTTTGAACATGGTAGGAAACTCAAAAAAGAAAGCCATGCCTTTAAAAAATAAATTTATCTTGAAGAATGAATATATCTTAAGCAGTGAAAGAGAACAACCGAAGGCCATCCTTCTCTGATGAGATAAAACAGATAAATGGGAGACTCTTGGGAAAAAATGCTATTGTCACATACATGTTAAAAAAGGAAATCCAGTATTTGGAATTCATGGAGTACAAATAACATTTGTTCAAAGTTAAAATGTTGACATGATATTTGGTTGGGGTGGGGGGAGAAACTAAATTTGATAATACCCTAATAAATAACAAGCTAACCTATAAATCAGTGATTTGAGCAAATCCCATCCCATTGAAGGAATAGAACTGAGCTAAAATTTAAGTATGCCAGCTCAGCTAGTTTATAGATTGGACTGAGTTGCTTCTGAAAAGAGGAAACTCATGACACAGCTGCTATATAAAATAATTTAGAATATGACAGGTGGTATACTATACCGACAGCATGGTTTTCTGAAAGGCAGAGCAACTAAAAAAGGTAAAGGCCACATTGTAGCAGTTCTAAAGCAGCTTCAATGTTTCACATGTACAAGGGTTCCCAACTCCCTTATACAATGCACATGATAATCTGGTGCGTATTGGAGCATCTTTCTTCACAAGGAAGGGAAAAAAGCGCCTATGTGCAAAGGAGGTTTGGATCACAGCTGATGTGTATATAATTGCAGTTAGTTGTATCTGTCCTCAGAAGCATTCAGGATTCTGACTTTTGAGAAACAGTGGTATTTATTTTACTAGCTGTGAAGCTGGTAACCTGTTTCTTTTGCATACAGGCTACACCTAGGCTTAGATCTTCATCTGGTGCATACTCGATGACAGACCACATTTACCCCACAACTTTGGATTTGACTAGTGAAGACATGCTTGGGATTCTGTGTTTTGATTATTTCACTGAAAGAATTAGACCAATTCAAAGAGTTTTCACATTCCTTAGTAGTCTCCACAATGTTCTGCCATGAATGATTTTAAAAAAGGTAAAAAAATTAAATAACACTCAAAAGATCCATCACAAAGATTTATATTCTGATGTAAACAATTTCTACCATTTAGAGGTCTAGAATTCATCTTACTGATATTGTAAATAATTTTTCAGAGACTGAGGCAAAGGTAGAATTTCTATATCATGCAGGCGTTCTCTGCCCAGAGCAAAGCGGATTGATCTTCGGCACAGGTCCATTAAAGGCAGGGGTTCCGCTGAAAATGAAGAAGAAGATAACCGTCAATATTTTGCTTTCTTTTCTTCATTAATTATAACTCTGTACATTAGGTTCCCTGGGCTAAGAGGAAATCCTTGACAAAGATTTCAGTAAGAAATTTTGGGAGACTGAATTTACCATAACCAGAAGACTGTTAACATTAGCAGAAAATCTGTCACTATTCTTTCCTCGATACAACACAAAGTAATATCAACTATACATTTACTCAACATTTGTGTGAGTTACTGTACTTCTGAAGTTCACCTCTGACTTCTAAAAAAAGATTCTAAAATACTTAGAAATTTCTTATGAGCTATCAGCTTTGCTGTAAAATTTCCATGTAAGACTCAAGGCTCTTTAAGTCAGTTTTATAACACAATATTCTTCACAGCTAAACTAGTAGATTCCTGACCTTTAAATGCCATATGTTCTTCCTTTTAAAAGATGATGAAAGAAACTGAAGAGTAATTGAACTTCTAAAGGAAGCCTTTCAGTGTAATGTGGCATTCCCCCTCAAACAGAAACAGGCAATTTCCCCTTTCCTTCCCTGGCAATAAACAAGTTTTGGTCACTTCACTGAAAAGGCAGTTTTCATTAAATAGCCTTAAACACACGTATCCAAGAATCTTGACTGCTGGAAGGGTCTTAAGACACAAGATTAAAACACAGGACTATGTCAGTTCTTTCTCTCTTTTATGCTGCATCAATGCCTGTTCTCATAAGCATTAAGTTTCTTAAGTTTTAAGGCCCGGTGTTTTACATTGACACAGTATTTGAATATGAAGAGACATTTCACCTATTTTGATCACTCAACATGTTCAAGAACTGTAGAAAAATCTGCTTGTCTAAAAAAGGAAAATATATAGGATGCCTTCAGAAACAGCACACACAGAACTGGGAACACGATGTAGATTTGCATAACTGTCAGAGAATGCTGGACATAGTGAAAGTCCTTTTGTAATCAATGGGACTGAGATCAGTACTGGAAGATCTACAACTGTGTTTTGCTGATCATTGTTCTAAACACAGCACGCAAAACAAGCTTAAATACAGACAGTGGGCAGAATTCTTTCTGGCCTCAGAATGTGCGGAAACCTATTTCTTCAGGATTAGTGAACTTGTGTATGCATGAGCAATCTGGCAGGCAGGCAAGTCAACTAGAGCTTTCACATACACACACACACACACACACACACATTCCACAATTTAAAATGCTAAAAACAAAAAAGGCAAAAAAGTCAGTGAGTTCTTGTAGCAGCTGGTAACCATCAATGCTTGAGTATATTTTTCTAAGCTGAAATATTAAAAATGTTTTCTTTCCCCCCTGCCTCACTCTTAGGCACTTTTAAAAAAGTGTTACAGTGTTAGCCATAATTAGGACCAAAATGTTAACTAGAAGACTGATATTGTTGGCAGTGGCACACCTTTAAAAATAACTGAGATGAAAGCATTACTTCAGTTGTGCAATGGGCCTACGCTGTTAATTGTCCCAGCTTAGCACAGTTTTAATGCAGCAGATATAAAATGCACCAAATGGCACATGTTCACAGAGGAACCCTTTCATATGCAGGGGAAAAAATGATTCTGCTTCCACTGAACATGACCTCTGCATGGAACAACTTGGATCTTCCAACATGTCACTAAATCTCACCAATGGAATCATGTTTTCTTGGGAGGGGGATTATGTGCCAGTTTCAATTTTGTTATAGGCTGCATTGGGTGCCTTATAGGCTGAAAAGCATTATAAAAGTTAAATATAAATTAATTAAATAAATAAAACTATCAGCACACAAAGTGGGAGCTGGTACTTTATGAGGAAAAGGGAAAAGGGATGTTATTTAATTAAAAAGAGAGATTATATCTAGGTTGACAAACTTTCAGAATCATAGTGCTGAGTCTTCCCTTATTTAACATTTCAGGTGCCAGTAATGAAGTAAATAGCTTAAAATGTGTGAGCCCTGCTTGGCTCTGCCTCCTTCTCCTGTGTCACCTTTCTGAAAGGTGGTTCTCTGTCTCCCTTCAGTGCCATACAGCTGATGGCTGCAGCCAGTCTCTTCAGAGGGAGCTGTGAGTGCTACACAAAATCATCTCACATTCTACAGACTGCTGGCCCCTGATGTACACATATGTTTATTTTTATTTATATCCCAATTTCTCCCTGATGTGGACCCTAAGTGGCTTAACACATCATTCTTCCCTCTTCCACTTTATTGTCACAACATCCCTCCTGTAAGGTATGTCAGACAGAGAGACTGTGATAGGCCCAGCATCACCTAGCAAGCTTCTATGGCGAGCAGGTATTCAAACCTGATCGTCCCAACACTTTAACACTTTGCCCTGAACTGAAGGAACTGGGGGATCTTTCTTGGCCACCCAAGGGGACTTGATGGAAACGAAGAGGAGAGGCTTAACTCTGTTCCTCTTAGAGTTCCATCGGGGTCAACTGTGCTTCTGGCTGCACCTTCAGTCCAGGTACTAATTTACATTTCAGGTTTTGTCACCCACCTAGCACTATTTGTGTGAAAGGTCTGGCTCCACAATAATGGTGCTCATTTCTATTAAGCTAAAGGGGACAATTAAGCTAACTACAGAAGAGAAAATGCATTGTACAAATAGTGGTTGTCTGTGGAGCTCACTGACACAGGATGCATTATAGCAAGATTCAAGACCAGAAGCATCTTAACCAGATTTCCAGTGTATGACCCTTGAAGAGTCAAAGCTCCCCATGTCAGATTATCCCACTCCCCATTAAGGCCTGATCAGCCTAGGAATTCTTATTGAAATAGCTACTCTTTTGGTGGGACTGGACTTTATGAAGCTAGCCTACTAAACCCAGCTAGCTTTCATTCATGAGCCCCTGATCATGGGGCACACAATTCTCTTTTAGTAACACCTTCTTGGTATCACCAGGCAATTGTTAATTCATGACTGAGTGAACATAGAAACCTGATGCACCAGATCAAACTGAGTGGGTTGGGACCAGATAACCAAAGCAGCTATGAAGCTATCCCCTGTCCCTGAGAAGTGGCCTTTGGCATAAATGTTGAGGTTTCCAAAAATCAATAATCTCACAACAGCTCCAAGAGCCCAGGCAGGGGAACAGGAGTATGAGTGTGTGTGGCTTTTGCTGCCTTGAGCCCATTTCTCAGGGAAGAATGCTGAGGTCAAACTAAGAGTTGGTTTAAAATTAGTAATATATTCTCTTTTTTGTTTCTTTTTAGTACTCCACAACCCTCTGAAGGCCAATCTCCTTTTTACCTTTTTATTAAATTATACTGGGTTTGTTCATGAATCACACTTACAGTTAAAATGTAATAACTGAACATTTCAAAAAATATGAAAGACTAGGAAAAAAGCCCATTGTGGAAATAAATACAGTGAGCTCTAGAAAGAGGCTCTGGGTGGGTGCCCTGGCCTTGGGCACTCAGTGTCAATTTGCTGTGGTGACCCCACCAGGGTATAATGACACAGAGCTTACCGTTTTCCACAGGGGAACTGATCTCTGCCATCTGAAGAACAGTTATAATTCTGAGTGATCTCCAGCCCTCCCCTGGAGATTGGCAACAATGGTTCCACCAGGAGGAAATAGCTGGTTTGGAGGGTAGAGTATATGACATTGTACCTGTCTGAGGACCCACCCCTCCTCAAACCCCACCATCTCCAGGGTCCAGCCCTCAAACCTCCAGGAAATTCCCATCTTGGAGTTGGCAAGCCTATCTCCTTCCCAGCCAGCCATCAACTTACCTTTATCCACCTGTCTGACTTCAGCTTTCCATCTCCCCCCGACACACACATCTGAAGCCTCTACCTAGGAAATCAGTGGAGACCCAAGCAGGAGGGGAAGCGACATCAGCAGGGTATAATCTCAGAGTCCACCTTGCAAAGCAGCCATTTTCTCCAGAGGAACTGATCTCTGCCCTCTGGAGATCAGTTTTAATTCTGAGTGATCTCCAGTCCTCACCTGGAGAATGGTAGCAATAGTTCACCAGGAGGAAATGGCTGGTTTGGAGGGTGGAGTCTGTGGCATTGTACCTCTCTGAGGTCCCACTGCTCCTCAAACCCCACCGTCAAGTCTCAAGGAATTTCCTAACCTGGAGGTGGAAACATTATTTCCTTCCCAGCCAACCATCAACATACCGTTATCTGCCCCTCAGACTTCAGGTTTCCATCTCTTCCCCCCTCCCTGTAGCCTCTACTTAGGAAAAGTACATTCTTTCTTCACAGTGGTGGCCAAAGCAGCTCACATCATTCTCCTCTCCCCCTTTTGATTTGCACAACAGCCCTGTGAAGTAGGTTAGGCTGAAAGTCTGTGAGTGGTCTGAAATCACCCAGTCAGCTTCCACAAGAAGAACCTGGGTCTGGAAGACCCTGCTCTGAAGTGCTAACTGCTACATCACACTAGCTGATGGGGGGGGGCACCTCAGCAGGGTATAATGACACAGAGCCCACCATTTTCTCCAGGGGAGCTGATCTCTGCCATCTGGAGAGCAGTTGTAATTCTGAATGATCTCCAGCCCTCACCTGGAGATTGGCAACAATTGTTCCCAGGAGAAAATGTCTGGTTTGGAGATTGGAGTCTATGGCATTGTACCTGTCTGAGGTCCCACCCCTCCACAAACCCCACCCTCTCCAAGATCCACTCCTCAAATCTCCAGGACTTTCCCAACCTGGAGTTGGCAAGCCTATCTCCTTCCCAGCCAACCATTAACCTATCTTTATCTGCCCCTCTGACTTCAGCTTTCCATCTCCCCCGCCACCACAGCCTCTACCTAAGAAAACTACAGTCTTTCTCCGCAGTGGGGACCCAAGGAGGAGGGAAGCGACCTTAGCAGGGTATAATGACACAGAGTCCCCCCTGCAAAACAGTCTTTTTTCCCAGGGGAGCTGATCTCTGCCATCTGGAGAGCAGTTTAAATTCTGAATGATCTCCAGCCCTCATCTGGAGATTGGCAGCAATGGTTCCCCAGGAGGAAAAGTACAGACCAAAGCAGCTTACATCAACCCTGTGAAGTAGGTTAGGCTGAAAGTCTGTGACTGGTCCGAAATCACCCACTCAACTTCCACAACAAGAACCTGGGTCTGCTAGACCCTGCTCTGAAGTGATAACTGCTATGCCTAGGGCAGCCAACCTCCAGATGGAACCTGAAGATTGCCGGGTATTACAACTGAAATCCAGACAACAGATCTCTCCCCCCTGGAGAAAATAACTGCTTTGGAGGGTGGACTGTATGGCATTCTATTCAGTTGATGCCTCTCCCCTCCCCAAACTCTGGCTTCTGTAGACGCTACCACAAAAATTCCAGGAATTTCCCAACCTGGAGATGGCAACCCTAATCAGGACTGGTTCCATTGAGTTCCCCACAAAGGCCTGGAAAGGGCCTCCTGTCTTTGCCTTTTTACTGATAGAACCAAGCTTGGTTGCCTAGCAACAGCCACTGAGGGAAAAGTTAGTCCCACAGAAGCCGAACAGGAGAAGTGTCTTCATCAGGAGAGACAGCCGTTTTGACAGTTTATTCTGTGAGGGAAGAGTGTCCAGGCTGGCAGTGGGCAGGGATAAGAGCGGACCCAGCACCCAACCAATGGCACGTGAGTACTCTTGAGTGGTGGATGATGGGCCAATGGCTGATGGAGCACACAACACAGCCAATGGGAGAGCTGTAAATGGCCAATGCATTAGGGCAATTATATATATTAGCTATTGAAATTTATATAATAAAGTGAATCACATATATAATTGTCAGGATCTATGGTCCTTGAACCCAGAGTCCTGGGTCAAAGGTTCCAGGATCTTGCTCTGTGTGTCACAGAGCTGCGTAGAAATGAGTTGCTGGCCCAGTCTCTTCTGCCCCAAAGCACAGCCCTCAAAACTGCCAACAGAGTAACTACACATAAACTAGAGAGACCAATGAAATCTGCTTGGAGGTATAAAAACTGTTAATTTCAGGCTTGCCCACTCAGTCTAAGTAACCCCCTGGTAGTTTGAGGACTCTGCTTCGTCTGCTGAATTTTGGTAACTGACCCCTGTTTTTATTTGCTACTGTGCCCTTCGACATTCTAGAGTGATCTCCATCCTGTATTCTTACATGGATGGAGAGACACACATTCATACCTGAGATACCCTGACTACCAGAATACATATTGGCATTGGTATGGCCCATTTTACATACCTGTAAGTAAATTACATCTATTAAAGACATCACATCTGGTTTTTATACAAAGGGTTTTTAAGAATTTGTATATTATTGTATGAATATATGTCTAGACAAGATTGTATTTGTGACCACTGAAGAAGGCCTTTCATGGCCAAAACACGTCTGGTCTTCAGTATCATATGTATTGTCCCATCATGTATATAAATGTGTGAAAGTTCTGTTTACATGTGGATTTTAAATGTATTTTAACTCGTGTACACCTTATTGGGTGCGTTTAGACAGCGTGCTGGAGCGGTTTAAACTGCTCCGGCACGATGCGCTTTTTTTTTAAACTGGAGAATCGCGCTCAGACTCACCTCCTCCTTCCGAGCGCCCTGCCGTCCTCCTGCAGGTGGGAGGGGTTTCCCCCTCTCCTTTGAGCATGCGCACAGGCAGCCCTCTCCCGAACAGGAAGTTTGGCCGGTGCGAAGAAGAGCGAGCTCAACAGGTCCCTTTAAAGTTTAAAGGAAGAGTCCTTTTAAAAATGGCCTCCCCGAGATCCCGGACTCCTCTAAATGCCTAAACTAGGCACCAGTAAACCTTTTCTTTTTTTTACCTAAGTGCGGAGCTCCGCTCAAGCGCACACCGGTAAGGGGAAAAAAAAATGGAGGACTAAAACCGGAAGCTGGAGGCAGCTTCCCGGGGGGGGGTTGAAGCACCCGGAAGTGGCTGGATGGAGCGATCAGACAGGGAAAAGTGCGGCTTGAAACGGAGAATCATGGAAAACACCGCTTGGGTAAGTGGTGCCAAAATACTCCGTTTCAAAGGGGGTTTGCTCCAGAAAGCGACGGCTGGGGACGGTGGGCAGATGTTGGGCGTGTGAACGCGCAGGGAAAAGCCGTTTCTGAGCCGTGCTGAAAACGGCTCAAACGGCGCGTCTGAACGCACCCATTAAATTTTGAACTGTTTAATATTACATTAGCTCAACCCTCTTGGTTTCTATCATTGTCTTGGGTTGAGTTTGTTCTTCTGCCCCCCTTCCCCTATTGTGTAGTCTGATCTAGAATATTGGCCTGATGCCAATATTGCTTCTCCCATGCCAGGTTGGAATGTAGCCTGACTGTGATCATTGGTTCTTTGTGATCTCTGGTCCAGACTGATTTCAGCACAACAATTAATCATTTCTAAGGACAGGCTGATGTGGAGATATTTTAGAAGAATGCCCCATGACTGGAAAACATTGCCATGAACCCACTTAAAATACAGGAAAAATAATGCACACAATACTAATTATTTCTACTTCATTAGAGAGAAAAATATCTTTAATTTGATTTCTGCCTTGCCTTTTCGATCCAAAAGGTTTCCCAAGGAAGTTTACACAAACAATGAAATGTAATTAACTTCAGTAATCAAGCAGACTACAAGGTAGGACTTTTTGGATTATTCTGCTGACAGATAAATGTGTCAATGTATTTCTACTGTAACAAATCCTTAGTTAATTTTTCAATTGACTGAAAGATAGAGATGCTAGTAGAAAGACAGAGATGCTAGAACACATTTCTAATACATCAACGTGATCTTCTGTATTATAGTGATGCTTGGGCCCTGGGCAAAAGTCAAGGGTGTAGTCAGGCTTGCCCACTGCAACAAAAATAAACAGGAGTCTTGTGATATTTCAAAGACTCACACATTTTTATTCTATCATAAGCTCTGTGGACTTATCATAAAGCCTCAACTTAAATTTTTCCCAGGCTTATGGAAACTTTTGGGTGTACTAGCTAGAGCAATTCTTAGTTGAGTTAGAACTAGCTCTGATAAACTGGGTATACCATAACAAGGAATGCTACCACCGCATTCACAGAAAAATAACACAAGTGAATACAGTCAGAAAGGGATAGCATTTTTCTAGCCCCCTGGCATCTTCTTGTTGCATCAGACTGTTTACAACAACCCTGTGAGGTAGGCCAGAAAGACAGAAACTAGCACCAGGTTACTTAGAAAGCTTTATGGTTTGGTAGACATTTGAACTCGGATCCCCATTTTGTGCTGAAATTGACCAGAAGTTGGGGAGGAGAGAGAGAAGAGCTAACTCCCATGGTAGTGGCTGAACCCCACATTCAGAGCTTTGTTCTGGTGAGTCAAGCAGCTTTCTGGGAAATTTCTTAGAGGCCAACATCATACAGCAAGAAACACATGGCAAAGGTGTCTTTGTAATGGAAATGTGTTACACAATGTCAAATGCCATAAATGGGGTTAGGGGAGAGTTCTTACCCATCATTTATTTGGCAGCTGGCATTGCCTCAGATACTCTTTGAACAAAAAGTAAGATTCATGCTCCTGTTCTAGTTGCTGCTTGATAATCATAGGTCTCATTATCCATGCTCATTCCCTCTTAAACTAATTGCTATTTCAGCTAAGTTATGATGGATAATCTGAGAAACGTTTCCAGTCAGGAGATCTGAGGGGGCTGGATTCTGTGAGGCTGTAGTGCAGACAAACAGGGTGAGGAAGGAGAAGTTGCTGCTAGGTTCATTAACTCCCAGGCTTCTGCAAGACACATCAGTGAGGGAGTTGTGTTGAGGAATCCGACTTCCATTTTTCAGCTATCTACTTTTTGATTCCCCTCAGCTACCTTCTCTGTTCTCCGGGTAGCCTTTCCATTTCTTCTCCTTCCCTCACAAGCGCTGGTAGGAGGACAAGAAGTCATGAAGGAAGTCAATAGCTCCTGCCTGGCTCTCCCCCATTGGACTGTTGGCATGTAAGGGCTCTTGGGACTTGTAGCATACTCTGCCTTTCCTCCCCCTAGCAAGTAGAGGTCTCTGGCAGAGCTCTTTCATACCTACTACCTGAGCTCTCAACTGGAGATGCCAGGGATTGAACCTGGGACCTTCTGCATGCTCAAGCAGATGCACTACCACTGAGCTACAGCCGATTCTGGGTGGTTACATATCACATACCTTAGAATACTAGCCACATGGTGACTTGATAAAATATCCCATTGTATAGGAAAAACCTTTCCTGAATCATTCCTGCTAGGACCAAATGGCCTAGCTGCTAACATGTCCATGTGACTTTTGTCACCTGCAACAGATGGCATGCCAGATGCCAAGCCTGATATCCATATACAAGACACTTTGACACCTTTGCTGGGAAGAGCAGACATTCAGGCGTCTTCCCAAGCTGGGGGACACAGCTGTCCCAAGACATTAACACATCAAAGCTCCTCTGACATGGCTTCTGTCACGTCGACCCAGAGATTTGGGCACACCCCTTCATCCGCTCGTGATTGGATAAATGGCCATATTCAATTATGACGAGAAAGGGAGGGAATTGTGATCACCCTATGGGAAGAGGGGGAGAGTATTCTTGGAAAGAGAGCTCCTTTCTAAGAGAGAGTTCCCCTTTGGATTGTATACCTGCAACATGGAATTTTACTAGTGCGCAGCGAAGCTGGACTTAACTGCCCACAGCAATCATGTGGTTGATCCTCAAGATTCCCTGGCTACACAATGGACATTGAATTACCTGGTATCTCTGAATGACTGGTAACTATGAATACCTCTATGTGTAGTTAGAGCTGTCTATGATATAGGTGTTATTTGTTTTATTCACCTTCTTGCTAGTCTCATGTTATATGCATGCTTTTGCACTGAATAAAAGATAATATATATAACCAATATTATCTGGGCTTGTTTCCTATGTTGCAACTTGACTTCTAAGCCTAAATCTTGTCGCCTGAGCCGACTCAGCTGATGTCGCTACCACTAGATTAAATAGTCGTTTGCAGCTCCGGCACAGAGCTGGTAAAATTGTTAAGTCCTTGAGACCAGGCAGGAGTTTAGATCTCTGTTCTTGAGCCTTGGTGAGGGCCTTGATGTAAGAGATCTTGGTGGCGGTGACTACTGGTCAGCCAGAAGTGTGTGCAGACATACTCTTGGGTTTGTTTAAGTGTTCCTGAAGCATATGGGATTTTGGTATCTCTCATTCCTGGACTAGAGTGAGGGAGAAGTAAAATCCTGTACATGCTGGCAGAGTTCAGGAGTTGTGCCTCTTATTCCTGGAGTGGGATGAGAGGGCAAAACCTGTACACCCATGGCAAAGAAAAGAAAGTTAGGCAACAGATGTCTAAAGGAACACTAACAAAATGGTGTTCACACTGCAGCCTAAGTTCCAAATCTTTATTTCTCTCTGTAAAATAAACTTGATAAACTGAACTAGACTCTGCCTTTACATGGAGGCTATTTTTTTGCTCTATCACTTACGCAGTCAAAGAAAACTGCCAATTCCTTCAAAAAGTAACAGTATAACAGAAAATGCAGAAACTAACAGCCTGCTTAAAACTCAAAAAGATACCAAATTTATCAATGAATAGCTTGAAATATTCTGAGTGAAAGGAATATTTTCCAATACAGTAAAAAGTTGCTATAGCCTATTCAAGTACAGGATTTGTAACCATAACAGATTTAAGAAAACAGTCCTTCCATGCTTGCACTTTGCATGTAGTAGCAACAGTCCATTATAAACAACCGTGTAACAGAGGCATCTACTGTAAAAACAGGCATTTGTGACACCAAAAAGATACCACTTTGTCATGATGGCCTGTACAGCAATGTACTGGGGGGAGATGTAATAAACCAAGGGTTCCCCTCCCCCATTCTCTGGTTAAGGTGTTAGTTCTGTTCATCAATTTGACATCACATTACTTGCTTCCCTAATTCTATGCATTTTTTATGCCTCATATTTTTTTAGTTCCCTTTCTACCCTACCTAATCTATTTTTTTTTTTGGGGGGGGGAGATGGAATTGAAATAAGCTTGCCAGGTATATTCAATTGTAATCCATTCATCTGCTCTCAGTCTTTGGCCATATCAAATTAATTGCTGGTCATGACCAGAACTCCACATACAACCATCCTCCATTTGCACTGCCCTACTCCCAAGGCTTCTCTGCAGTTTGCTTCTCTCCTTCCCCTCCCACATTAATTATAGTTCAGCTTATAATGTTTTTATAAATGGAGTGGTTTCTTTTCTCTTCATGCTTCTAATTCAGACTTGGAAGGTGTAACCTCATTGGGGAATTGCTAATGTCAGTTTAGTAATCAGACAAGTTCAAAGCACCCAAAGCCAGACAAAACAGCAAGTGTAATGTAATGTTTACTACTCTGCTGAAGTAATTAAAATAATATGCTCTACTGATAACAGGGACATTCACATGTCATATTATTAAAATGAGATTTCTACAAAGTGTAGCACAATTAAATGTTTTATTCTGCAGGTCTACTAATATTTTTTAAAAAACTTTCTTGTGTCAGAAGCAAACTTTAAAAATAGCAGTATTCAGCAACATGATAAGATTAAAGGTAACTTTGACAGAATTTTTATTTGGATTTTACAGAGATAGGATTACACCTACGGGCTAACAGATTTTATGGATAATAAATCTTGTTGGCTAATGGAAATTTTAGTTAAAAGGAAAAGCTAGGTCATATGGTGCTAACGTGAATTTCTTTTAATCTAAATCTGACAGTCCATTTCTACTTTTATCTATAGCATGGACGGAACAGTAGCATTTCAGAAGATGCTGGATGCAGACAACCATACATTTGTTACTGAGTGGCTATAAACTCTATAGATAGTCAGACTGCCAAATTAGGGCCAGAGAACCTGTGTTCAAATCTTGACTGAGCCCTGAAACTCTCTGGATATCCTTGGGATAGTCACTCTCTTTAGGACTAGCCTACTCCTCAGGGTTGTTGTGAGGATGGATGAGAGTCATGCCATTTACATAGGGTTGCCAACATCCAGGTGGTACCTGAAGATCTCCTTCTATTACTATTTATCTCCAGATGACAGCTATCAGCTCCCCTGGAGGAAACGATTGCTTTGGAATGGTGGACTCTATGGCATTGCTGTCCTCAGGTTATACCCCCCACCCACAGCTGACAGCCCTACATGTACATCACCCTCCTGGTACTTGGAAAAGGGGCAAAATTAAAATCAGCAGGTTATTATAGTAACAATAACTAGAGGAAAAGTCTCATGATCTTATCCAACCTTTCGTTTTCCAAAAACATAGCTGGAGAGGATACAAGTATGGGAAGTAGGCTCCTTCACACCTACATGTCTACTTCCCACAAAGCAATGAATCCTTTTGCTGATTACTGCTGATACAAGAATATTTAGGAAAGCTGAAAATACTACAGTGTAGGAAGAGTCTCTCAATTGTCCATTGTAGAAAGATGCAGACGGAAGTTACTCACCGTATTACATTAATAATGATATGTTTGGCTACACAAGAACTTATTTTAGGCTAAGCATATTTTATTTATTTTTTATTTAGAACACTACTATGCCATCTTTCTACCCAAATAGAGTTCCCAAGAAGGGAACATTAAAACATTAAAATATTTCAATGTTAAAACATTTGTGACATTAAAACAGCATTTAAAATAAACTATATCTAAAATAATTAAACATTTCACTGAAATATTTCTTGGTGCAAATTTGTATCTTCCCCAAGACAGACAGCTAGTCCCAGCTTTTCTTGACTTCACTGAAGCAGCAGGAGCTTCAGAAAAGCCCATCACCTGTGTGTCTGCCTGTGATGGGAGGTTTCACATTCCGCCCACCAGAAATCTCAGCCAATCACTTTTAAACAATGGACTGTAATGTTGAAAGGGGGTGGTGGTGGCAGTTTAACTGCTGGTCAACTGAAAGAGATGGAGGTGGCTGGATTTTGGTAAGAGAAAGGTTAGAAGGTCTTGCTGGGTAGGCAGGGAGTTTGTTAGAGACTTCAGGTATTTTGAAGATAGATAGGATTTGGGTGCCCTTCCTGTCAAAAACAGTTAAAAGTTAAATGTCTTTCTATCCCATGTCATAAGTCTGAATCAGTCAAAAATAAACCTGCTTTGTAACTGTAACACTTTCACGGGCCTCAACTCTCCAGTAATTTTGTTACTATGATACTGAGAGCACTGGAGAAAAAGAAAACAAAGAAACAGACAAGCCAGGCATACTACTGAAATAACCTGCTTCTTAGTTATTTGCATCAAGCCTATTGTGTGCTTCCTTTAAGCCAATAATTGTCTTGTAATAGGCCAAATCAATGCCAGGTGGCACCCTGAGTCCTGGCATTTTCCTCACTGAGGACTAGAAGTTTAAGCGGACCCCAAAGTCTCAATTTAAAAAAATGTATTTGGAAAACCAGAAGAAGTTTGTTGTCATGGATACTGAGGAAGGGCCATTGCCAGCTCCAGCAGAACCCACAGCTGGCCCCTCTGAAGCTGCAGAGATCGGCAATTTACCATCACCACCTGCACTAGCACCTGACTCAGAGACAGCTGATGAGGAGCAGACACAGATGGAAAGCCCTCCCGACTTGCCCTCAAGAGTTGCTCGCTTACGAGACCTACTCCGGTAGGACTTAGCAACGAGGCAACATATAGCTCGGCTGCGGAGCAGATGATCCGTTAGGCCTGAGTTTTGACAGACACTTGGCTGCTGGTGCTGCTGTGCTAATTGGAAACAGCAGCAGAGGGCTATTTAGCTTCAGGCTCTAAGCTGGCTCCTTTGTGGAAGCAAACTTGTCAAAACCCCGTGACACCTTGCATTTACTCCACCTCCTGGTTCCAAGACCTCGTTCCTGCTACCTTCCTCTGGCTTCTGACTTTGACTTGAATGACCTTGTTCCTGGTTTGCGATTTGGACTTTCGTTCTTGGTTCCTGCTACCTTTCTCCAGCTTCTGACTCTGGTTTGAACGACCTTGCTCCTGGTTTGTGATTTGAACTTTTGCTCTCGGTTCCTGCTCCACTCCTTTTGGCTCAAGACCTCGAATTGAACTTGGACTTCCCTCTGCCTGTGCCCCAGACCTTGACATTTGTAGGGTGTGAAATTTAACATCCTAGTTTCTTAATCTGGTGACCATGTTTCTCAGTCTGGAGACAAGCACTAGCAATGTGCAAAAAACCCGGTATTTTTCAGGTTTATTGACACCCCCCCCCCCAAAAAAAAAAGTATTTCCCAATACTCCTGAATCCCAGTACTGGTATCTGCATAATATTCATGAAAGCTGATTTTTTTCTGTCTTCATTATACCCTATGCCCATGGGGACCATTACAGTCAATAGTCCCATAGACTATAATGGAGAATCAAGCTGAGGGTATGTGGAGTTCTGTTTTTTGAGGCAGAGGCACCAAATTTACAGCATAGCTGCTGGTGTCTCTCCTCAACCCCCCCCCAAAGTTTAAAAAGATTGGACCGGGGGTCCAATTTTGTGGGCCCCCAAAGAAGGTGCCCCCATGCTCCATTGATTTTGATAGAGGAGGAAAAGGCATTTAAAGGGATCATAGTCCCTTTAAATGCCTTCTCCAAGTCATGCAGCGCCACAGCTTGGAGAACTCTGAAGGTGTTTAAAGGGACTGCAAGCCCTTTAAATGCCTTCAGAGTTCTCCAAGCTGCGGAGTTGTGTGGCTTGGAGAAGACATTTAAAGACACTGTGATCACTCTAAATGCCCTTTATGTACTTCTATCCAGTGGTCCCAAAAATCTCAAATATTTTCAAGATTTTGGGGGCCTGGCCATTTCAGATAGATGAACAATATCCAAAATCTATATATGGCTGAATCAGTACCTGAAAAATACTGATAAGATATTTTCCAGGTATTTTGGGGGCTCTGATTTAGCCAAAAGCACACCCCTAACAAGCACCCATTCAGAAACAGGTGCCTCCATCACAGGAAGCTGCTTGGCTGAGAACCTCTGAACATTTTATGGTTGGCAATGTCACCCCACGGTAGCAATTTTGTGCTGATACTGACTGCCCGTTTTCAAAATGCTATGCGTCTGCAGATTTAAAAAGACTGGAACATTTAACAAGAAATGGCTATCACATTTTCCAACTTCTTGCTATAAACTACGAGGGCAACTAATATAAAACACACACACCATGGCAAATCAAAGGCTACAAGTAAAAGTACAGACATTAGTCGATATAACTTTGGCTGGCACAAAGGCAACCAGATAATTGGATCTGAAGTTTTTCTGCATGAAAGTCATATTCATGTAGAAATTCAGGAGGCAATATCCTCATTATCTAGATATTTTACCAAAGAGCCAAGCTGTAACCCAAACAGTGTAACACAAGCTCCTGCTGCTCAGACACATACTTTGCCAGGCACACACTCTCCCCTCCAATCTCTCCCAATATGAGCGTCTGGACACTATTGTAATGTCTTCTTCAAAAGACTAATGGGCAACAGATGGCAAGATTCTGTTATCAGCTGAGGCTGCTAAAATGGCTACTTCAGTGTCTCCAGAAGTTATTTTTCAGAGCTAATGAAATTTAAACAGTATCACAACCTTCTTTTTGCAGTGAAAAGATATAAAATTTAATTTCCAACTTTTAAAAAAGGAGAAGAAGAAAGGAACAGCTATTACTCAAGAAGAAATCTGGTGAAATCAAATGCTGGGAGGATCACTAGAGAATCATTAAGGTATCAGTGCTTATCTTTGGTCCAATCTAGAGCTCCTAGTATATTCCAATATACGCATAGAGCAAAAATCACAAGCTTTTAACTGAATTATTTATTTTTCTCATTTACAACCCATTTTTCTCCCCAGCAAGGATGCTAAGCACCTATAACAGATACCTTCCACTTCCCTTCCTCAGAGGCTAGTTTTCCCTCCCTTCTTCTGTCTCCTCACTGATTCAGCAGCCCTAGTGATGTGTTTTCTTCTCCCCTGAAGAAACTTTGGCTGTCCCATGCAGCCAGTAAGATATATTTTGACTATTTGCTTAACCCAGGAACCTGAGAGAAGGGATAGGATTGCCCCTGAATTTAAACCCCTGAAAATGGCACTTGAGATGCTTTTAAAATCCAAAAATAACAAAAGGTTTTATTTAACATAAAAGGGAAAGGTCAGGTGAAATCAGGGATTGAAATTACTGAGGTAAAACTAGTACAAGCATAGACTTTTGATATTATATATCAGGCTAATGAGAGGTTCTTAATTTATTCACAGTTACTTATATCTTTATATTGACAGTTGGGATGGGCACAAAGTGGTACATTAAGTGAAAGCTGTCATGAATCATGCTGCTTCATGCATTGTGAACAGCCATTTCAGGTGACTGCTTTGTAGGCAAAGCGATCCATAACTCGCTATGTTTTACTTCAGTGAGTCGTGGCACTTCATTGGGCCAGACAGCCTGGAGCAATCAATCAACTGCCCAGGCAACAAGGAGGATCTTACTTCCAGGTCAGGCCACCCGATTGGAAGTGAGCTTTGAAGGAATTTAAATGCCTTTGGAACCCACTTCCAGGTCAGAGTGAACTCTGAAGACCTTTATGGGCCTTTGTAGCTCACTCTTGGAACTCAGTCGAGTCAGGCCCTTATATGGGCAGTCCCCACCAGGAAGTCAGCTCCAAAAGCCTATAAAAGCCTTCAGAGGTCACTATGGGAGCTCAGTCGGGCTGGCCTGACCTGGAGGTGGGCTTGGAAGGCATTTAAATGCCTTTGGGGATCGCTTCCAGGTGGGACCTCAGCTTGTGTGAGCTCTGAAGGCATTTAAATGGCTTTTGAGCACACTTATGGGTCATGCTGCAGCCACGCCCCCAACCAGAAGTGAGCTCTGAAGGCATTTAAATGACATTGGAGCTCATTTCTGGGTGGGGATGCAGCCCCATGAACTTTCTGAAGCATGAACTGGTTTGTGCAATGGAGAATTTCGTGGAAGTTTGTGGTTTATGAAAACCCCAAACCATGAACTTCCACAAACTTCCATTTTTCTAGTTCATGTCCATCCCTAATTGAGAGGCTTTGTTCCAATGTTTTCTGAAACACTCTAGTTCACTTTATTTAAATAATTGCACTCTTTTGGTGCCCATAAGGCTGGTAACCCTGTTCCCAGTACCCAAACCCCTTCTCTTGGAACACCAGTACTATTCTTGAGTTGTTCACTGACTTTTAAGGTTTCTACAGGCAGTTTCTAATCACATCAGACCAGAGAATTCTGTATTCCTCAGAGCTAACTCTCCCTGTTTGACTGGGTAGGGAATTTTATTCTCTTCCTAGAAGATCTATCCTCTTTCCTTTGGTGTAAATGGGAGTTTCTCTACTACCCAAACTTGCTTGCCAGACTTTTCCCCAGTTTTCTGTCTGTGTTCAAACTGCTCTCAGCTAATGCTAAATTCAGACAGCATTCAATCAAGGTAGAAATCTGACTCTGTCAGCACTAAATACTTTTTCTGTCAGTAATATTCTCAGTATATGTCTCTCCTCAGTTAAGGCATGAATCTGACTGAATCTCCTCAGCAGGGCTCTTTTTGTAACAGGAACTCCTTTGCATATTAGGTGACACACCCCTAATGTAGCCAATCCTCCAAGAGCTTACAGTAGCCCCTTAAGAAGAGCTCTGTAAGTTCTTGGAGGATTGGCTACATTAGGGGTGGGTCGCCTAATATGCAAAGGAGTTCCTGCTATAAAAAGAGCCCTGCTCCTCAGCATCCAGCTCTCTCAAGGCTCTCTGGCTGTGAAGAATTAACTCTTCACAGTCCTTTAGTTGTTTGCACAGCACTTCTAAGTCTCTTAAAAAGTGCAGTCTGTCACAGCAGCTTACATTCTCCTCCTCCATTTTATCCTCACAACAATCCTGTAAAAACAGGTTCGGCCAAGAGTCTGTAACCATGTAAAGAAATGCATTTTTTTCTTTGGAGGTCTGAAATGACCAAAACTTTCCTTCTGAGTTTTAAAAATCCCCCTCCCCCGGCAGAGAACAGGCTGGAAGGGAGGAAGTCAGTCTAATTGTTTTCCAGTTTACCTTCATACAGGCTAATAGATCTAGCAGGCAGTTGGGAAGTGGCTATTCCTCCAAGGGCACACAAGATAGAAAACTGTCCCCATGGTGACCAGGAGCTGAGCAGCAGGAGGCACAGAGGTGTGGCCTCAGATCTTGGAAGGGAAGCTGGGTGTAGTGGTTAAGAGTGCAGACTCTAATCTGGGAGAACTGGTTTTGATTTCCCACTCCTCCACATACAGCTGCTGGCGTGACCTTGGGTCAGTTACAAGTTCTTTCATAGCTGTTCTCTCACAAGCAGTTCTTGAAAGGGCTCTCTCAGGCCCACCTACCTCACAGGGTGTCCCTTGTGGGGAGGGGAAGGGAAAGGAGATTGTAAACTGCTCTGAGACTCCTTTGGGTAGTGAAGGGTGGGGTATAAATCCAATCTCTTCTTCTTCTTCCCAGCAGGCAATTCCTTACAAAGGTCAGGTGGTAGCAGCAGGCTACTCAAAAAAGAAAAGCCTCTCCAGGTGTTGGGAACATGGCCTGCAGGAGAGAGCAGGCCCATTCTGCTACACTCCAACTGAAGTATCTTTTCCTTCAGCTTAAGTGACTCTTCCTCCAACAAAAGATACACTTAAGATGGAGGAAGTTTCCTTAGACTGGAGGAAGACTTCAGGGTATAATTACATGAATGAATGAATGAATAAATGTACAAACATTGCTCAGTATAGTGATAGGATATGGGTAGGATCCACCTCACTGTCTGTTTGCTGCACATATTACCCTGTTGTTGCTGCATTGTTTTCTACTGATGTAATAACATTTTTTTCTGCTTTGTATTTGCACCCAGTATCATATCTACTATTCTGTGCTGATTCAGATTTCCATAGTACATTCAGATTTCCTTAGTACATAGTTTATTCGATGTCTTTGCACGTTGCTTGTATCCTTTGAGCCTCAGTGAGAAAGGCAGACTATAAATATCCTTCCTTATTATATAAAAGCCAGTTGGGGTGGCAAGATTCAATGTGTGGCAAAATCAGTTCGCTCTCTGCCCTGTCACTCAGAAGCTTCCCCAGCTTCCCCTATCCATTGGCTGCGTCACCTAAGTCCCACCCCAGAAGCAGCACCCATGAAAATTTGCCTCACAGTGCATCTGCAGCCCTCAGAACACAGACATTCGAGCCCTGCCACTGCGTCCAGTCCCCTCAGAAGACAGAGACTCCGCCTCAACCCACTTCAGACCCACCCCCCCGCTGCTCTAGGTGGCCTCTGCTGCCAACCACCTGGTGGGTCATTGGGACGTACAGGGCCATGGCACTCAAATGGAGGAGGAGAGGGGCCGTGGGGGGGGGGGTTACTGGCACAGGAGCGCCCTTGCTGCTGCCAGGGTCCCACGCAGTCTGGCTGCTGCCACCGCCAGTATCAAAGGTTCCAATCACACAGCACCTGCCCTGAGAGGTGTCCACTCCAGAGTAGCCCAGTGTCCACCGGCGGGGTGTGTGTGCAAGAGGCAGCATGATTTGGACAGCCCTCCCCCACCACTTACTCACTGTCTGATTGGCAGCAGCAACTCTGTGGCCACTGGAGCATGGGGGGGGCAAGACGGGCCAGAATTCCTCCTCCTCCTGCTGCCGAGGCCCCAGGCACACTTGCAGCTGCTGCCACCACACTATTTGCCTACCAAGTGCTCCCCTGACAGGCGGTCGCAACAGTATTGCCCAGTGCCCGGCGCGGTTGCCTCTGTCTGCCTTCCTGCGCAGCCTGGGATCACAGCGTCCGAGAGCCTTGATGATGGTGCAGATCGCTGTCCCCTCAGCCCTCCAGTAGGCCCCACCCTTCCTCCTCCAGGGCTCAGAGCTCAGGCTGCCGAACCTCTGCCGCCTCATGACATGGCCCTGCCAATAGGCTGCTCTCTTCCCCACCTTGCCTGATGACGGCACAGACCGCTGTCCCCTTGGGCCTCCGGTAGGCCTTGGCCTTCCTCCTCTCCTGCATGGAACTCGTGCCGACCCTCTGCCACCTCGGGACCCAGCCCTACCAAGTAGCCTTCCCCAGCATGCATGGAGCTCTTCCAAGGACTCCTCCTCCTCCTCCTCCTTTCAAGACAATGTGGAGTACTTTCGTCCCTCCCAGGGCCCCTTCAGGAGTTAATGACAACCCTCTCTCTTTCTCTCTCTCTCTTCTCCCCTGCCTGCACTGCTGGGTGGTGATCCCTTCCTGTGGCCTGTGGACTATACAGGCCTCCTCTGTGGGCAAGCAGACTGGCGATGGGCGAGAGGATTTCAGCTTGGGTCTGCTTCCCAGGGACTGCTTTAAATCCTGATTTACCAGCTTCACTGGAGCGCTTGGATGCAGGTATCACAACATTACACACAACTCCCTTCAGGAAATGTTTACCAGGCCTAAACAACAACACAACACATTTCTAGAGCCTCTCACAACTATGTGAGATGTGGATGTGTGTGTATGTGCCCATGACCACAATTCACGGATGTTGATGCAGAAACATCCATTGACTTACCAATGATGTTTCAGTCATATCCGTGGGACTCCAGAGAGCTGCTCTAAGTCAGACAGTACCATTGGCCGGGTGCTGGGTCTGCTCCTCTGAGGGGGGATATGTTGTCTGGAGTTCAGTTGTGATATCTGGTGACCTTCAGGCTCCACCTGGAAGTTGGCTACCCTGGGTGTAGCAGTCACTGCTTCAGAGAAGGGTCTCCTAGATCCAGGTTCTTGCTGTAGAGGCTGAGTGGGACAGACTTTCAGCCTACCTACCTCACAGGGTTGTTGTGCAAGTCAAAAGGGAGAGAGGAGAATGATGTAAGCTACTTTGGTCCCCATTGCAGGGAAAGACTAATTTTCCTCCTGGAAAACCATAGTTGCCAATCTCCAGTGAGGGCTGGAGACCAAATTACAATTGCTCTCCAGACGTCACAGATCAGTTCCCCTGGAGAAAATGGTGGACTGTGGTACTCAGGGCTTCAGAGCATGGAAGAGGCTGCAGGTGTGTGTGTAGGGAAATGGAAAGCTGATAAGTGAGGGGAAAATGAAGGTAGGTTAATGATTGCCTGGAAAGGAGATAGGGTTGCCAACTCCAGGCAGGACATTCCTGGAGATACGAAGGATGGAACCTGGACAGAGTGAGCTTTGAGGAGGGGTGGGACCTCAGATAGGTACGATGCTGTAGACTCCACCCTCCCAACCAGCCATGCCCTCCTGGGGAGCCACTGTTGCCAATCTCAGGCAAGGGGTGGAAATCACTCCAAATTACAACTCATCTCCAGGAGGGAGGGGAGAGGAGATGTGAAGTTGAAATCAGAGGGGCAGATACTGGCAGGTTCATGCTTGGCTGGGAAATCATACAGCAAGAGGCCGCATGATCTGGTCAGCCCTCCCCCGTCACTTACTCACTGTCTGGCTGGCTGGGAAGGAGATAGGGTTGCCACCTCCAGGTTGGGAAATTCATACAGATTTGAGGGGTGGACCCTGAAGAGGGTGAGGTTTCAGCAGGGGTGGGACCTCAGACAGGTACAATGTCATAGACTCCACCCTCCAAACCAGCCATTTCCTCCTGGGTAACAATTATTGCCAGTCTCCAGGTGAGGGCTGGAGATCACTCAAAATTACAACTGCTCTTCAGGTAGCTGAGATTGGTTCCTCTGAAGAAAATGGTGGACTTGGTGTCATACCCTGCTGAGGTCGTCACAGCACATTGACGCTGAGTGGCCAAGGTCTTGGCACTCTCCCAGAGCCTCTTTCTAGAGCTCATTGTATTTATTTCCACAACGGGCCTTATTCCTATTAATAAATAAATATAACCAAAATAAATTCCAGATTTGCTTCCATCAGCAATCTTTTGTTGTTTTTGTTAACCTGACATTTAGTTTCATACAGGTATTTCAACAGATGATAACTGTTCTTCACAACAGCAATATTCATTTCTGCTGTTACTCAATAATATCCACCAATTGGTTGTGTAATCATCCCCCCCACACACTGTCTGGTCTCTTCTATTCTTCTTCTTCCCTTAGTAGATTAACCACCCTTCTCTTTCCTGATGAGTCATTTTTCTCTCTGTGGGAAGGAGGTCTGCAGACTGATTGGCTCGGTGCCTGCTCAGTGCAGCAGAGAAGACAGAAATTCTCTATTACCCTCAGACAGTTCCGCATCCTTAAAATCAAAATGGTGCCAGCAGACTAAACAGTGTTTGAAGAACCACACCCCGTACAACCTATTAACTGTCTAGTGTGTGTGGGGAGGAAGTTAACAAAAAGTATTAACAAAAATAGGAAGAGGAGACATGGGAATATCAGTTCCTACAGTTTAGATAAAGGAGGGCTCAGTAACAAATTCTGCCTGAAGTGCTAAAACTGGGTTCTAGGGAAGATCACGAATATCCCTTTCCCAGCTCATATGCTCCTTCTTCTGTCTCATTTCATCCTTCAAATTCGAAGTTATGGGTAGTGTTACATCTGCCCCAGTACTTGTGATGCTTATGCAAGAGGAGAAGGTGAACTTGTGCTTTTCACATGAGGTCAGGAAACAGATGCAGTTAAATGCTCCAAGCTAGTTCTTTTGCAAAGCACTTATTCCTCAGTTAACGCTAGCCAAGGCTGTCCAAACAAGAAATGTTCCTTAAGGCAAGTGGTAGAACTGGATGTCATCTTGGCTTTGATATTTACTTATTTTAAGCATGTTTTTCCTGCCCTTCCTCTAAGGAGTCCAGGACTGCATACATGGCTTTTGTCCTCACAACTTAGGCTGTGAAAGAAAACACTTTGAGCCATGTCTTGCTAACATGTCTTGCTGACATGCTGATCTTTGCTAGAGATAAGATGCTTGCAAGCCAAAAATCAGATTCTCTGGAAGAATGATGGTTTCACCTGGAGCAGAAGACAGGTAGGAATGAGATGGGATTTATTCTCTGCTAGTTACTTAGCTTTGTAATTCTGAAGAGCTTTTTGAATCCCTTCTTAGAACTAAATCTAGGATCTAATTGTCACTGAGATGCTAAACTTGTGCCTGAAGTGCACTGCTTAAGGCAGTAAGTGCAAACTCACATGACTGAATACTCCTTCCCCCACAGAGAAAATTAATTTAACTTAACTTTTCCCCTTGAAGCATTAGTGTTCCAGGTGGAGGAAATTTTTCATTCAGTCAGTGACAATCTGCAGTGGTACAGCCTAGGCACAGTATAACTACTAAAAGACTGTAGGAGTTAACAGAGGATCCTTTCATCTATACTTTATGGCAAGGACATTGCAACCATTTTTGTCTTATTCCAAACATCTGCCGAATATTCAAGGCCAGACTAAAAAGGAAACCAGTAAATAGGAATTCTTAACTTGTCATTTCACTGCACATGAATGCTCAAATAGTGTCTAGCATTCTGTGCTGCTCATGACTCACCAGTTCTTTTCCAAATATGTTCAGCTTATGGAAAAGGTGCTCTTTTCCCTAACCACCAGCTGGTTAATGAGGTAGTACAGGTGCACAGAAGTTCTATAGAGGCAACTTTACTAATGGCAATGATGAATGCATAGGAAAAAGATCCAAGTTGGCTTATTAGAACAGGGAACTACAAATGTTGCATATCATAAATTTCCTGTAGAACTGGACAAAATGTGTGTGCATAAGGATGTATAAAATATGTACATAAAGATTATTTTATGGGGAAAAGATCAATATCACTGAACACACATCCTCTAAAAATCTTGGGTGAAGATCATATAGAAATTAGACTCACTGCTATGTTTAATACAGATTATCTCTCCCATCACAGATATCCTGTGTGATTATTTTGATATGGAAATGGCTGCACATAATCCTGGTATTGCTGTTACATTTCCCATGGCACATCACCTGTGGTTGTTGCCATTTCAAAATGATGTCTCCATCAGCAATGGAGTCAGCCAAGTCTGCTCTTTCTGCTACAGAATTCTCTAAACAAAATTTCATAGAAAAAAATTACTGTTCTGGAACAGGCATCTACTATATTTTTCACAGTCTATTATTAAGAATGTAGGAGTTAAGCTATTTGTGTTTGAATTACTCCTTATTTGTAGCCAACCTGTGTAAAAACACTTGCAGAAGAAAGTTTAATGAACAGTAGTACTTGCATACCAAACCAGTAGCATTCTGGCCAATTTATAACATATTGTTATATTAAAATTATGCCTTTCTGGCTGAAAGATGGAATACATCATGAGGGAGGCCTCACTGAGGCCAGGCCTGGCAGAAGTCAACAGGTAACTTGATACCACAGGACTTGCATGATTCACCTAGGTCTGGCTGCTTGCTGATGTTCAACAGCAGTCACCCCATGAAAATCAGTGTGGTATGATGGTTAAAGTTTTAGACTAGGACCTCAAACCCCCATTCTGCCCTGGAAATGCACTAGATGACATTGGGCCAGTTACATATTCTCAGCCTAACCTACCTCACAGGCAGGAGAAGACTGGCCACCTAGATGTCTCCTGGTGGGCTGATGGTTCCCCCTCCCACTGGGCCAGCCAGCTCTCTGACAGAAGGGCTGAGTCCAACCCACCCAAGCCCTACACAAGGCACAAGAGCCTGAAGTGAGACAGAGGAGGCACAGCCCCCAGCCCAGCAGACACCATGAAAGAGGTGAGATGGGTGAGGGCGGCACCAGGCTCAGCTCACTTGAGGCAAGGCAGACAATGGCATTCAGCATGACCCCCACCACCCCCACACAAGGTGAGGCAGACACTAAGTCCCATGCAAAGCCAAGCAGACAGGGCACCTGGACCTAGCGCCTCATAAGTCAAGGCAGATGGTGGTGTCTGGCCCAACCAAGTCCAAGTGAGGCAAGGCAGAGGGCAGCACCCTGCCTGCCCAAGCCCTGCCCAAGGTGTGGCAAGGCAGAAGCTGGTTACCTGGCCAAGCCCAAAGTGAGGCAGAGGACAGTCCAGCTTAGCCCCATGTGAGGTGACAGAGGCACCCAGTGCCCAGCCCATGTGAGATGAGGGAAGCAGTGCCTGGCCTGCCTGAGGCGAGGAAAGCAGCACTTGGCCGGTAGGTTAGGCAGGTTGTCGCTTTCTCCCTCCTTCCACCCTGACTTTGGCAAGGAGGAGCAAGGTCAGGCAGACTGCCTCTTCTCCTCTTGTCTCCTTCCTTGGGGAGGGCAGAGAAGGTGGGGGAGGGGATCTTTCTCAGGGTTTTTCACTCTCAATCTGCCCCTGCTCACAGGCATATTCCAAGGATAAATGGAAGAGAGGAGAATGAAGTAAGGGGCTTTATGTGCCCATTGTGGAGAAAGGTTAACTGAAGTAAATAATAACTGAAGTAAATAAATAATAAATACAGCTGAAGGTTGAGTGGCAGATAAAAGGTTGCTAAGTAGGTGGGAAGGAGAAGAGGAAGGAGAGAAAGTTGAGGATATGGAGGTTGCCAGGTGGAAGGAATGAAGAAATCAGGCCCATAGCTATGGTAGGGCTTTTGGGGGCTCCGCCCTCTTTCTTAAAGGTACAGCCCCACAAAATTTTCTCCTGTAAATGCTTTTATCAGTCATTTTTAAACCTCCTTTAAGCAGAGTGGGGTGCTGTAGTTAACTAATTTCTGCACTGAGCAAGGGGGTTGGAGTAGGTGACCTCTAGAATCCCTTCTGACTCTAACTGGTCTCCTTTAAGAGAGTTTTTTAGCCGCAGTGTTAGCTTTCTTGACTATAGAAGACATCATCCCCATCTGCTAGACTGTTATCAGAACTGTTGCTTAGGCTGGCAGAAGTGATTAACTTGCAGCAGCTGAGAACTGTCATCTAAAGTGGTTGACAGCTTGCAGTTTAGAGATCTACCCACCCCCTCAGCCTGCTATTGTCACACTCTGGGGCTAAGATGCTTTGATTTTAAAAGGCTCGATTCCATAGTAGCTGAGTCATAATCCTCAGAATTCTGGCTTTTCTTTCTGCACTGAGAACTTCAGCCCCCCCCCCCCCCCAAAAAAAAAGTTTACCCCACAAGCCACAAAATCCTGGCTATGGGCCTGGAGGAAATAGTGGGGGAAAGTGGATACAGGGGGGAATGGGTGCCTTGCAGGTTCCCCACTATGCAACAGGCCTGACCTCACAACTGGCACTGCACAACTGGGCCACAGTTTTCCTGGAAAGAGGGTGCCAGGGGTTGGGTAGGGCAGAAAACTGAAGATAGAAGATTAAGGTAGGTTGGCTAGTGGATGGGAAGGACAGGTGTCAGAAAAGGGGAAGAAGCTATGGGGGCTTTCAAGGAAGGGAAAGAGAAAATAATAGGGGAGAGGAAAATTCACCCAAGTTTTTGCAGGTTCCTGCTTGTGCAATCAAATTTTAGATAGTTAGCTCCTCAAGGCAGTGTACTTGTCTTTGTTGATTATGCTGCTTGATAAAACAAAATGTAAACGATGGTTCGGTTAATTTATATTTTATTTACTTAGAAAATTTGTATGCCATCTCTTCAGACCTGGCTCACAACAATTTAAAATCATATAATAAAAATATCTCAATAAATATTTGAAAAAAAGCATTTTAAAAAGCAGCACTGGCCTAATCTAAGTTTGTAGCCTAGGCCAGCTTAACCTAAGCTCCTTCCATACATATAAGACAGCTGCTAGTGTGTGAGGTTCTGGCACTTTCCCACATACCCCATCCCACACCAATTACTTTCACTATTTTCACCTTTTCACTACGTTTACTCTATAGATTTTCTGTAACATCAAACAAATAAATCAGGAAAATTTAGTACATGAATCTTACATCCCTTTTAAAAAGGATATAAAAATGAAATGTGAAGTGTTCTAATGATAGGTCAGTTGGCTAAATACATTTATTAATAAACCTAACTTCAAAATAACATTAACTGGGGCATTAAAGGTAATCAAGACACTGGTTTTCAAGAATAAACTGACATCTACAATTAAACTGACATCTGCAAAGCTCTACCGCTTATTCACTACTGCATAGGAAAACTATCTAGTTTATGTGTTCCAGGCTGAGAAGTTTGAATTATTCATTGAACTCTCCCTCTATCCTGAAAAAAGGTCAAGGTCTTCATACAATTTACTTTATTGATGTATGTTCTACATACAAAAGCAGAACCATCAATTATTAATAATTGCCCTTCACATGTTCAATAACATCAATTATATCTAGGTTTCCTCACCCCTCTGCTCTCTTTTAGATGCTTTAAAAGGCCAGAGCCAACCCACTGCAGTGAAATAAAATAAAATGTCTAACAGCACAACCCTATGCAGAGTTATACTATTTCAAGCATACTGAAACCAATGGGCATAGACCATCGTTAACTCTGCATAGGTTGCAGATTCACACAGCCCTTAATGTTCATGTCCAACTGATTGTCTTTCCTAGCAAGACTTGCAGATTTGATTCAAAATTTTAATGATACAGTATTTTTATGAACATGCCATCAGGCACAGTGAGGTACACTCCATCCACATTCCTACACACCTAGGTTCTTGATCAGTACAGAAATGGTGAAATACAGGTCTGCAGGGGCTGTGTGAATTGGGTCGCTATACTACTATGAAAAGAATATCAAAATAGGAAACAAGTTGATATGTAATGTGATGTTGTCACAGGTCAAGCAGAGCCAGTGTGCATTCCTTGAAGGTAGTGTGGGTCCAAATGCGAACAGCTGAGCCGAGAGTTCAGTTCCAGAGTCCAAAGCCAAGAAAGTCATTCCCAAAGGGTTGCCCAAGAGGTGTAGTCAGGCAGTCCAAGGGTTATTCATGAACAGAGATCACAGAGCTGAGAAACGACGTCACACAAGTAAGGCAAGGTCTGGTACAGCAGTTGCAAAATCAGCAGTAAGCTGACTTGTTGTTTCTACACCTAACAGTCTCCCTTGGCTGGTATTTATAGGCATATGCCTAATGGTCATGCTTGCAGCTAGCTCCTTGGGAGTAATCGTGCAACTACTCAAGAAGCTGGATTGGGCCGGGAGGCATGTACTTGCCATTTGTCCTGTAGTTCTGCTCGTAGCCTCTGTCTATGGTACTTAAAGGGTGTGGGTGATACCAGAGTGCTGGGAATGATTAACTTAGGTCCTTTCCACACTAGACCTTAAATCCTGGTTCAACCCTGTCCCCAAACTTACATTCTACACTACACATGAGTTCACCCCTGTAATTATCTCGGGGTATTTTTTGTTTCCACATTACACTGAGGTCACCCCGGTTTCACCCCACACTTGTCCTAGGATAAACGGATGCTGTTATAACCAGGGATAAATGCAAGGTATTGTGTCATGAGTTGAACTCTGATAACACCAGGGATGAGATCCAAGTGCGGAAAGGACCTTAGCTTCACCTGTTGAATCAGGGCTGGAGGGCTTTGGTGGCTCTACACCAGCTGTTGGCTGTGAGTCCTGACAAGCCTGCAGTTTGTCTTCCAGCTTGCTGGCTTCTGCTGGCTACACAAGGCTCCTCTCTTCAGGAGAGATATAAGCGCAGTGATGAATCAAAATGCTTTAAGTTCAGCATTTATATGAACAGAAAGTTGTCCCCCCAATAATGCCATATTTAATATCAGAAGAAGAAAAAATGTATAAAGCTGAAGAGATAAACCTAAAGGAAAGTGAAAAGGAGAATAAAAACAGTCAAATCTCTTCAAGATTCTTGGAAAGAATTTAAATCCACAACAATTGAATTTCAAAAAGAATATGTAATACACATCTATTTCATTTGGTGAATTCTAATGCCCTCTTCCTCCAGAGGTCTCACAGTCGCATATATGGTTCTCCCCTCCTCCAGTTTATCTCACAATAGAGCTGTGAGATAGGTTATGAGAGAATGATTGGCCCATAATTGACCATCCCAGGCAGGCCTGTAGCTACAGTGGGGCATTTCAGGGCCTGGGCCCCCTGACTTCCTGCTAAGGCCCCCTGACTTCCATCCAGCCTCCAGGCCCCTGGCTCTCTGAGCCACCAGGAGGACTCCCCACTGCTGCCCCTTCCCCAAGCCTGGCTTGCTTCCCCATGTAGGCAGGCAGAGTGCAGATGCTGCAAAAAGTGAGTTTTTTTTTTTTAAATTATTTTGTGATGTCAGTGCCCCCTGACTTATTTAAAGGCCCTCTGAATTACAAAATCCTCTGCTACGGGCCTGGTCCCAGGCCCCAAGGATGCCAGGCTCGCTTTTACTAGGGCCAGGGCTTTTTCAGTGGCGGCTCCATACTGGTGGAATGAGCTCCCGGAAGAGATCAGGGCCCTGTGGGAACTTTTCTGCAGGGCCTGCAAGATGGAGCTCTTCCACCAGGCTTTCAGTTAGGAGCCGCCCACCACCACCACCACCACCTGTGGTAGTGGGCTGGCCCTGGTTTGGAGATCAGTTATACCATCGTGAGATGCCGGAAGTTCACTGAGCTGGATATCATGTCTGTTACATCATATAATACGCCATTGTATCAACAAAGAATGGTTACTACTGTTAGCATTTTGATTATTCGATTTTTTTAAAGTGTTTTAATTGTTTTTATGTGGATTTATGGTACTTTGTACTGATGAATGTAAGCTGCCCTGAGCCTGTTCGCGGGGAGCGCAGGATAAAAATGGAAATCCTTCCTTATATATAAAAGGATTTTCGTCATACCTTATATGGTGAAAATGCGCGCCGGAATCAGTTGGCTGAGGGACCTGTCAGTCAGAGACAGGGTCCCTTGCCACTGGCTGCCTTGCTTGCCTGCGTTGCTGCCATTGGCCCGCCAGCTGCCGCTCAAGACTGCTGGTGTGCCATTGGCTGGGAGGCGGGAGGCGAACGCTGCGAGCGAACACCGCCACCAGGAGCCGGGGAAGGGAGGCTGCGATGCCAGCCGACGGTGCTGGCCGGGGAGCGAGGCAGGGCCAGTGCCAGGGGGACGTTGCAGCCCCGGAGAGACGGAGTCTCAGCGAGAGGGACAGCGGAGGCTGGGGACGGCGGGTGAGCTCCTTCCCCAATGGCCGCCAGATACGCCTGCCTCCAGCACCTTCTTCGCGGGAAGGGGGCCTGTCTAGCGCCCGTTGTCTCGGTTCCACAACGGGCTTCCCTTCCTAGTAAATAAATAAATAAATATCACCCAGTAAGTTTCATAGCAAGTGGGAATTTGAACTGGAGACTTCCTAGTCCTAGCTGACCACTTCAACCAATATAGCACATTGGTCCTCAGATTAGTAAAAGGTACTAACAACAGACAGAGATGAGCTGACATTAAAAGAAATTATTGAGTGGGCATTACTTTTGTTCCACATGTAGGAAAGAGGACATGGGATATGACAGTGATGTTGAACTGAGAATCAGAACTTAATTCAAAGACCTTGCAAAGCAACTAACTATGCCCAGCTTTCCATCAACATTGTATGTGGTTATCTGGTCCCAAAGTAAGCACTAAGAAATATCATACCTTCTTTTCTGCCTTGTTTAGGTGACCCCACCATGCACCTGACCAGTCTTTAGTTCCATTATTTACTCTTCCCTGCCTACACACTTTCAAGGTATATTGGGTAAGTTCTGGCGTCAAACCTGTGGCTTAGAACTGGTCCCCAAACTGCTTCCTTCTCCTGTTTCCTTTCCCTGCAGCTGTACCATAGCTTGCTTTTTCCCCAGCTCTCTCAGTG
This sequence comes from Gekko gecko, assembly GCA_029375565.1. NCBI lineage: Eukaryota > Metazoa > Chordata > Lepidosauria > Squamata > Gekkonidae > Gekko > Gekko gecko. Next base: position 98,743,968 of record JAPDNY010000008.1, read on the forward strand.
GCTCTTTGATTCCTGCTTCCTGCCTGTTGCCTCCCTTCCCCACTCATTCTCTCTCTCTCTCTCTCTCTCTCTCTCTCTCTCTCTCTCTCTCTCTCTCTCTCACACAGAGAGGGAGAGAGAGAGGGAGAGAACGAGTGAGTGCCTCATGGCTGCTTTGTGCCAGAGAGATACAAAGACAAGCCTGCCTGCCTGCCTGGCGCCCCCCCCCCCCCGAGCTTCTGGTTTCTTCTCCAGGGCTGCTGCTCCTCTTTTGGGGGGGAAGGGAGGAGGAAGAAAGAAAGAGAGAGAAAACAAAATTGGAGTCTCAACTTTAAAACCAATAACATTTTATTCCAGGTATAAGTGTGCAAACACACCTCATGGGTGGATTCTCCTGACAAGGACAATGTACATTGAGGGAATTATTTTAGCTTATTTTGAAAAGGTGTTTTTTTTTTTTTAATGATCTGGTTTCTTTGTTCCTATCTGGATTTATTTTCTTTCAAAAAGACCCTAGTTAGGAATTAGAACACTTGGACTGGTCCTTATATCTTGGCGAGTAGAGTGATTTCAGATGCCAAATGATAATAGCACACATTGATAATGACACAGGAAAATTAGCTCTCAATTGAGTCCAGGAGGATATATTATCTTGAGCTTCATTATCAATTGCAATTCAGCAGTCCCTCTTTCTAATCTCCCTTTGAAATTCCTTTGTAAGAACACTGCTGCTCTTAGGTCAGCAACTGAATGTTCCGGTTTCTAATGTCAGAGTTATGTCCATTTGTTCTCTACATCCTCCTGGATGGAATTGAGACCAAGGTTTTGTGTCTCATTACCAATGCTGATATCTCCACACCTGCTTCCCCTCTGCATATCACACCTAATCCAATCATGCCTGCTATTGCCATTCGGCATCTGAAATCATCTTTATAAAATTTATATCTCTGGTACCTCGTATTACATTTTATAGTACACATGGCCTGACCCAACAAAGTGACATTTATGTCAGATCTGGCCCTCATAACAAATGAGTTTGGCACCTCTGCTTTATGGGATTATACCCTGCCAAGGTCCCTCCTCTTCTGAAACTCCACCTTCCCCAGGCTCTACCCCCAAATTTTCAGGAATTTCCCAAGCAGCAGTTGGCAATCCTACAATAAGATAGCACAAACACATGTTTAGAAGTAAGGCCTAATGAATAAAAGGGGGACTCCTTGAAAGCCTCTGCATCCCTGTCCATGTGACTATTAACAGCTCTACCTCTGCCTACTATCACATGGGCTGAAGAGAGAGGACTGGTCCCTATGGGCTCGCTCAAAGACCACACAGTTCCTGGATCCTTAAAAATACCATCTTTGAGGGACTTCTGTCTAGATGGGAATTAATACACATGAAAAACAGATACCAGATACTTATAAACACACACAAGTTGCTGTTTTTTATTTTGACAATAAAAAAGAAACAGTAACAAAACAGACCATTTTGTCTCACTTCTAAGATTAGACATACAAACTCCCACGATCAATTTCATCAACAGGCTCCTCCATGTTCTGTTGCAATGACACTATTTTTAAAAAACAAACACCAAAACAAATGCTAAGTAGAACATATCCTCAAGTGATCCTTGAGAAATGTTTTGTGCAGTTTATAAATCCTTTTGTACCTTGGCTCTTCAAGAGAGATATGGGCATTAGCTATGGGAAAAAATGTAATTCTTCCCTGTTATTGAATGACCAGATAGCCAAGAAATTACCTTCTCTTGCCTCCTCCTCCACAGCAGTGTGAACAACACAGTTTGTGTAGCCTCTGGATTTTTGATCCTTTTATACAGTAACTCAATTTTTATAGGGTGGGTTTGTTTGTGTTTTGTTCCATTGCACTCCTTCCACAGGAGGCAAGAATCAGGGATAGAAAGGACATCAGTCATAGTTAACTGGTATCAGCACTGTACCAATGAATATAATAGTCCCATTTGCAAATGTTAACTAATAAAGATGGCAGTGAAACACAGGCAGGATAGCTCCTAGTGCTAGAATGGTACCAAGGAAGTGTGGTGGGGTAACAGTAGGTTGCACTGTGATGCTTTGCAGTCTGCCCAACCTTGGCTTACAAAACATAAAATACACCTAAATGTAGCCTTGTTACATGTTCCTTAACCTATGAAGCCCAGAAAAGCCCAAATCAGCTGGGTTTCAAAACCAGAGCCTCCTGGCAAGTAGTGATGTCACTTAAGACTGCAGTGTGGACAAAAGGAGCAAACAATAACTCTGATCTGTGTGGCTCCTCTCTCTGGCTTCCCTACTGATTGTTCCTAGCTTGATCCAGCTACAAAACGTATGGATATGGCCCATCAATCACAATAATCACAAAATTTTACCCTTGCTTTGTCTCCCTAGGTGTGCTCTAATTATCTGTTAGACTTTTTGCTTCTCCTGCCTGCCTGCCTTCCTCCTCATATGCCAGTTTTTCCTATTTTTTTTTACTTGCTCCAAGCCTGTATCCTCGTTCCAGCTCTATATATGGATGTATTGGTACACACATAGTTTCCAGCTGCAGTTGACCTACCCCACTGCTCCATCCAAGTCTAGCTCCAGTCTACCAGGAATCATACCAGTTCTGCCATACTTGGCTCTCTATAGCCCACAAGAGAAGACAGAGTGCAATGGCAACAGCCTTTCTGTTTGATAATGCTACCTTCTGTATTGTTAATTACTGTTTTTATTACTCAATTACACTGAGACAAAGAGAAAAGCCTATATCATTGACAAAGCATATATCCTACATAGCAATACACTCAGCAGTTGTCATCCCTGGGTGTCAAGAGTCAGTAATTTATCATCACTATCTACCTCACCCAAATGAAAATAAAATTTCTTTTCAAAAGCACGTATGTTAAAATTCAATAACTCAAGACAACCAGCTTCACATACTGTGCAATTGCCATCTATTGCCAAGAATATGAAGGTAAAAAGCAAGTCATTAAAAAGAAGGTGACCTCTATGCTAGAGTGGATCCCATTAAAGCTGTTTTCACAAGATGGGGAAATCTTTAAGTTGCTACAGATGAACGTTCTGAGTTTGATTGAAAGTAAATTTGTTCTTTTAAAGCAATGTGTCAGTGGCAGAAAGGATTTCATAGGAAATCCAAGCACTTAACGCTCATTTCTACAATATGCTCCAAGCTAAGAATAGAACTGTATAAGACAAACAATCCAGATGTCTTTCCTTCAGCACACAACTCTTCTCTTTCTCCCCTCAATAAATATTTTGACATTAAAAAGAAAGGAAAAGGCAGAAATATATTCTGTTAGGCAGTGGAATGAAGTCAAGAAAACACTGCAGGGTCTCACAGAAGAGTATATTAAAAGATCACTGTTAACAATTACTTGATTCTTCTAGATCTCTGCACTAGATTTCAAGGCAGTCCCAAGTAGCTTCTATCATAAGACTTAACTTTACAAAGTATATTTCAGTTCAGTTATGTCATGGTTGAGCACAGGGCTATACATACAGTAATTATTATTCCAATGGGTTTTAAATACTAAAGTACAGCTATAAGCAATGACAACCTCTCCTGTTATGCCATTTTTCTTTTGAAAATCCTTTTGCTTTTACAGGATGTCCCCTCTGTCCAGCGTGGATACATGCAGTTCTAAGGTGCAGAACACAGATCTGATGCAGAATCAGAGTACAAGTTAAATAGCCTCCTTACTGGCGCCTATCTTCATTTTGAAGTCACAAGTCCCTGCATAGGTTAAAAAAATCATCAGAAAAATAATCATGTGAGTTGCACTTCTAAATGTATCTTTCAAAGTATAACCATGCATAAATGAGGATTGTAAAATTTGGTCCAGCACACTAGTTTCTCTGAAGTGAACTGGATACTCTTGGCTACTTTGCCTGACGAAAACCTGTTTTACTTGCCTTTTGGAGGCATAAAAACCATCACAAACTGTGACCATTGTACCACACAGAGAAATCATGACTGCTTGTGCCATAGCGCAAATGCATGCCCACCACAGTCTTCTTATAGTAGAGGTCTCATGCAAGCACCCCACACCAGGCAGAATGTTAGCAATTAACCTCTAGAGAGAGACATCAAACATTACAAAAACACAATTAAAACAACAAATATAAAACCTATAAAGTCACAGATTAAAAACTCCAATTAAGACTGCCAATAATAAAAGCTAATTCAGTCTAAACAAAACTGTCTTCAACTGTCTCCTGAACATTGACAATGAGGGGTCCAGGTGCACCTCCCTGGGGAGGCTGTTCCATAATTGTGGGGCTGGCACAGAAAAACCTTGTATTGTGTACCAAACAAGCATCTTTAAATGGTGGGACAGTCAGGAAGGCATCTCCGTGCAATCTTAATTCCTGGGAGGCAATGGTCCTTCAGATACCGTGGTCCCAAGCCAGGTAGGGCTCTAAAGGACAAAACCTTGAACTGGGCCTGGGAGAGGATCAGTAATTAGTGTAATTGCTGTAGTATTGGGGATATATGTTCCCAATAACAGGCCCCAACCAGCAATCTAGCTGCACCATTCTGCACTAGCTGCAGCTTCTGATCACTATTCAAGGGTAGCTCCAAGTACAGCACATCACAATAGTCCAGTCTAGATGTAGTTAAAAAATGAATCACCGTTGCTAGGAACGGGCACAGTTAACACACCAGCCAGAGCTGGGCCAACATACTCTGAGCCACAGCAGCCACCTGGTTTTCTAAGGTGACTGCTGTGTTAACCAGCCCTCCCAAGCTGCAAACCTGGTCTTTCAAGTCCCTGGTCTGCCTTTCTACAAACCCAGAGAACCTCTGTCTTGTCAGGACTAAGTTTCAGCTTGTTCACCCTCATCCAGCCCATTATTGACACCAAGTACTGGTTCAGAACATCAATAGCATCCTTAGAATAAGGTGGCAAAGAAAGGTAGAGCTGGGTATCATCCACATTTTGGTGACATTGCAGCCCATACCTCTCTGATGACCCATCCCACTGGATTCATATAGATTTAAATAACATGGGAGATAGAACCATGTGGCACCCCACAGGTCAATGGCCATGGGGCAGAGCAGGAATCCCCCTACTACCTTCTGAGACTGACCCCCCAGACAAGACTCAAACTATTGTAACATGGTGCCTCTTAGTCCCAGTGCTGAGAGCCAACTCAGTGGAATACTACAACTGATAGTATCAAAGGCTGCTGAGAGATCCAGCAGAACTAGCAGGTGATATTCCCCCTGTCTAGTTCTCAAAAGAGGTCATCAACCAAGGCGACCAAAGCAGTCTCTGTTTCAAATTCTGGACTGAAGGATATGAACAATCTAGAATACCGTTCTGGTATCACCACCAAAAACTCTTTGTAAAACTAAAGATTACTAAGCAAAAAACCAGAAAAGCAACACGGGAAAACAGCCTGCTCCCAATCAACTAGCAAGCAGAGCAATAAAGGTGAAAGATTAAGACTGAATGTACAGAGTCAAACTTCGTTTTAGCACTGACTGTGCTAATGATACATGAACTGTCACAGAGGCTGACTATGCACAGTTATCATCTGAGAAAGGGAACTCCAGGGGCCTGTTTCTCTTCTTCACAGTTCTGCCTACAAAAGTGGTGGTGGTAGAATTACTACATTTGCTACAGGGATGGAATTTCATATAATCTGTATTCTAGTCCTAAAAGCAAGGCCCCCTCAAAGACTGCACTATCAAGTGATGATTCAAATCTATGAAACTGCCAACAAAGAACAAACGCCAGTGATTTTGTCCAACAACACTTCAAATGCAATACTCTTCAGCAAAGGTCATTCACACAGGCATTTGAAAGTCTGAGTGAACTGACACTAAGCAACATACATGCATATGTAAGTTGGTTCTAACATGGACATTTGAAGTTGGGAAATGAATTAAGAAGTGGCTGCCTTGTAATAGGTGGCTAAAACAGAGAGCGGAGAAATTAAATCATTAAGACAGTGCCATAACTGCAAATGAAAAGCTGATTTAAAGCTGATTTGATATTAGAAGATGTAACTAACAATGCTTTTCAGATTGGGTAGCAATGTAGTCTGTCTGTAGCAGTAGAAAAGAACAAGAGTCCCATAGCACCTTAAAGACTAACAAAATATGTGGCAGGGTATATGAGCTTTCATGAAGTGAAGCATTCTGAAGAAGTGAGCAGTGACTCATGAAAGCTTATACCCTGCCACATATTTTGTTAGTCTTGAAGGTGCTACGGGACTCTTGCTCTTTTCACAATGCTTTCAGTTGTTCCTTCTGCTACCAATAATATCACCTGCCAGTAATATCACACCCACACCAAGCTCCTTTCCAGATACTTCGATCAGTTATCATTATCATACCTGCTGAATTTTAAATATAACACCATGACTTCTATTGGACCAGAATGTTGTCGAAGCCACAGTGACTACTAGGGTTGCCAGCTGGCAACCAGTAACCTCCAAAAGCTTTTGGGGGTGGGGCATAGTGATGTGCAATGGCACTATTAATTACTGGGAAATTAATATGGTTAAAACAAATTATTTTTAAAGTGGATGCCGCTGGGATTTCCTCATACCTAATGGCTGTTGTGTAAAAGATACAGCCTTTGTGGCTGACCCATCCTGCTTTTTTCACATTCTCAAAAGTTGGTTGGATCGAACCCTCTATTTTTTTTTTTCGTTCCAGTACTTTATTATGCTATTAAGATTGGAAAGGAGCCACACATTACACATGGGGCCTATCACCCCATAACCTTGCATTTAGGATCCCTTAATTACAGCTTAGCATACAGAAACTAAAACCAATTTTCAGTCAGTGAGTTCTACTGCCCTTTAAGTATGGGTAGGAAAGCTTGTAGGATCCTGACTGGGAAGAAGCTAAAGCTTATTTAGGTTGCAGTCACACATGCCAGATAAAGCGGGGGGGGGGGAGCGAGGCTATTTCCTCTGGAGGAATTTGATCCACAGTTGCAAGATCATACCCTGCTTTGAAGCTGTGGGCACAGCCCATCAGTGTGTGATCAGACGCAACTGTGGGTGATGGGTTTTTTTGCCGTTTGTTTCTCATGCGCTTAAATGAGGAATCGATTAATCACACCTCCACACTGAGGGCTCCCTATGGAGTTTGAGATGATGCGCATACTGAGAAGGGGGGGGGGACAACGGCACAGAGTTGGGATGGCCTGATGAGACCATCCCAATGGCATGAGAGTGTGCTGGAGCAATCAGACAGGGGAAAATTCGTCTGTGGCCCATCACAACCCGTTTACTACCAGATTTCCCCCGGTGTCTTTTAACTCTGCTTCTGTGGCAGAGCAGAACAGGTTGCCGATGGCTGCTGGACGCTTCCCAGATAATGCTGTTTGATTGCTCCCTTTAAATCCGCCCGGCATTTGCACCTATGTCAGGTCTAACTGTGCGTAGGACTGAGTCCACCATGAATTTACGAAGGGGCATACATCCAGTGCTGCAGCCAGGCTCCTTCCCCAAAGCAAGCTGAACATCATGCAGTTGCACTGATTTCCACATAGCTTGCCTCTAGGTGCTTGAGTCACTGAGGGTCAGGCCAAAACATATTCTACTGCCTGAGCCTAGTCTTGAAGATCACAGAGCTGGAACAAACCCTTGCCTAAGTTTTGATAGCACACCTAGTTCTTGTAGCTTAAATGTGTTGCAAAACATAAAAATATCTTATACCAAGACAGACCATTGGCCCATGCAGCTAAGTATTGTATATTTTCCCAAGGTTTTGTCCACGCCTGATACCACAGATCCATTGAACTTAAGTTGCCAAGAAATGATTCTGGAAACATCTGCATGCAAATCATGAGTTCTACCCACAGAGGAGAACCTGAATGGCCAGAAGTTACAGATGTAAAATGTCTGGAAATTTTGAAGCCATAGAAAAAACTAGTTTTTTAAAAAAGCTAGAAACTTGGGGTAAATGGATGCAATATTTATTTTCTTATGGAACCTTAACTTTTTAACTGACTATACAACATATAACATGCAATTTATAACTCAGGATATGTAATTGTACTGTTTGCATATTTATGGAATTTAAAAAGTACAAATATCTTCATTGAGTATAAGAAAAAAAATTAAGTATTTTGAGAAAGAGTTTCAGACAGTTGTACCCTACTCTATTACAGCACGTGCCTGTTTACCATTGAAGAGAACACAAATTCTGTAGTAAAAAAACAAATAAGGTATATTATTTGTACAGAAACTCTCATAGAATCACAGAAGGTAGGACTGTCAGCATGTTTGGGTATTAAACAAAACTCATTTTGGGTCTTCCGCTTTTCCTACTACCTTCATCTTTTCCTAGCATTTACTGTCTCTTCCAGGGACATCTAATACCACTTTGTAAATGCTACCTTGCTACTGTAGGCAGTAAGGTTCATGGTATCAATCCCAGTGATTCCAGCACTTCTGAGCCAGCACCACTACAGAATTATTGAAAAACACAGGCTGTACAAACTGAGTAAGAAAACTAGGGCATTTTTTACAGGAACAGCTTGGCTGGAAAGAGGGAGGAAAGCTGTTCCTGTTGCTTTTACACAATTATGATGGCTTCTACAGATACTAGGAGCCTGTATTGGATTGCTGCACTTTCACTACATAACAGTACATTAGTTTGGATAGTGAATGAGCAGTCCTTCTTCTGGCCAAAAGAGTTGCAGCAATACTTGAGGAAGCAACAGCAATCCTTGGGGGGGGGGGGTGAACTGTATACCAAAATCAGATCTATAACAAATGCTATACCCCCTCTTTCTCTTCAATAGCTGCCATCATTTTCCTCTCCTCCATTATATCCTCACAACAAGACTGTAAGGTAGGTCTAATGGAAAGTTTGCCACAGGACACAGGAACATACTGCTCCACAATTCACTTCCTTTGATCTCAAGAAAATGGCTACCAGATTCAGAGTACTATTCCTGCAATAATTTTTTTAAAAAATGTTATCTTCATTTGTAACATTTAATTTGCAACATTAAATTTAGTTAAAGGTCAAAATGTAAGTATTTAATCAGCACTGTGTCCATAACTGGAGCCTACAGCACAAGAGAGGAAACTCTTGCAAAGGCTGAATATTTAATCCTGATGAGAAACCACCCACTCTTTGTTCTGACAGCTCAAGGACACTCCATTACAGGGACAGCACTTCAAACATAACAACTGTCAGTTCAATTGCGTAACAGCAAGTGATGCAGGTTCATGTGCTCCTTTTCCTGACTGTTCTGCATTTTAATCAGTCTGGACACATTTCATGGATGGTTCTTTCACAAAACTGGAAAGGAGATCTTACTTTTCCTACTTCTCTGTGTGAGTGGGGGTGGAAATTACAAAGAGTAGGCACCAGACGCCTTGGCCTGAACAGCTAAACAGATGAAGTCAATAGCAGCTGACATGATCTGTGCTGAAAGTCTACATTCTCCCTGCTCAAAGGTGTGGCTATAAATTGTAAGTGCAATCATCATGTCAAAAGAAATACGCACTTTCCCATCCCCTGGTGAGAGCTGTACATCTGTCTAATTGTCTCTAACTCCAACTTAGGGTGACAGAGAGCATGGGAAGACCATGAACACAGTAAAGTAATTTACCCAACCAAAGAAGCCAATGAACAGCACAGTCTCTGATATGGTAAAGTGCTCTTGTATAACTGGACCACACAGGGGCTTGGTTGTTTTCTAGCCCTGTATGTGAAAAACATGTTCACATTGAGACTTTTTCCTGAGAAGGCATGTGTAAATCCTTTTGTTTGGGAGCCTAAACACACAACTGGGGAGTGGTGGGAATAATCTGGCAGAGTCAAATGACTTTGTCTTTGTGGAATTCTGTAGGTTTCCTCTGTAACTGTTCCAGCTTCACATAGTTAAAACAGCAGTCCTCAGAGAACATCTTGGCTTGGCTAAAGGGTATCACAAGGTTTCTAAAGGTACCCCACGTGATGAATACAAATAATGCAGTGCAATTTACCCCAGCTTGAGTTCATATACAGATACTCTCACCTAAAGTGTGATCTGAATTAGCACCTTGTCAAGCACTGCCATAATTGCAGTTAGAGGTTTGAGACTAACCATGGACAGCTCTGTGCATTGTACAGCATCCTTGGATTCTGCACTGAAAAAGAACCCACCATCATCCTTCTCCTTTAACTTAACAATGAAGCTGGTCCATAGGCATGCTGATCTCACAGAATTCTACGTCACCATGTTCTCTACAAAGCTGAACAGTATTGCTACTGGACTTAACAGCATGACATCTGTCTTCCCAACTGTGATGTCCTTGTTGCTCCCACATCTCTGAATGCTCTCAAAATATGGAGGCTGGGGCCAAGGAGTAGGAATAGCTTGCCAAAGCGTCATTGTATCAAAGAATGCTGCTTTTATCCTGCTGAATTTGGAGCACCACTGCTCTCCTGTCTTGTGGTGTCTGAGGGTGGAGAAACTTAAAGTCACCCTGCTGAAGAGTGATATGGTTCTCAAATGGGTGCTTGTAGTCACCATTCTGCCTGACCCACTCTCCAGCAGCATGGCCAAGAGATCCCCCACCTCCTGGTCCTGCCAAAATATGCCCTTTTGGCTGGACACCATGTTGATGTAAAGGTGCCAAGATACTGTGTGTGCATGAGCAACAATGTAAGGCAGAAAAGTCTGCCTACTGAAAGCAATGTGAAATCATTGAGAGAAGATGAATGCTCTCTTCCAATAAGTGCATATTAGAGGGGAAGTTTAAAAATGGGTGTGATAAATCTGCAGACAATGGTTTTTGCCTCAAATCTTAGCCATTTACAATCATGGGTTCCCAGATATCTCATGACTGCTAAAGAGGAAAATTTTGGGGTGTGACCATGTGAATTAAGAAATTAATGCAAAAGAAACAAGCAGTCACATACTATATATGCTATAGTCTCAATTCTTCCTGAAGAGCATGACTAAATTATATCAGAACGGGAGATCCTTAAATACTGTCCAGTTAACACAGCTGATGGTAAAGGATCCATTCAAGGTATCGTAAAGGCTCATTCTAATTTGGGGACCATCAAAGTGTATACATATTTTGGTATTCTATGCAGAATTCTATGCACTGAATTCTGAACCCTTTTTTCAATGGACTCCTGTTTCTGTTCAAGACCCCATATTTCCGAAGACATGTCTGGTATCTTTGATTGTAATATAATATATGGCAACAGTTAAATTACAATATGTTGTCAAATTAAATTACACTCCAAAAAGCCCATGGAAAGGAGCCCACATTTCAAGCAAAGCTAGCTAATTGAAAATCCTAAATATTCATAAGATCATGGTGTTGCTCAGATCTTAAGGGCTATTTTGTGAATAAATGTCTATTCATTCCAACTTTTCCCCTCCCCACGCTTTGCTCTCTCCTCTCTACTGTTTAAATTTAGACTGTAAGTTCCATGGGACAGAAACCTGACTTTATGCTTTTCTTTGTCTGAATTTTACAGTGCAAAATACCATGTACATGTGTTTATGGTGCAATAATAAAAATAGCCATCTGCCTATCACATGGAGGCTTTTTAAACAAACATAAAAGCAGGAAAATGTACACAAAAATACACAATCTGCAAAGATTTTTTTAAGAAGCTATTTTCTTTGGTTAGGACATTGTCAGAAGGTATAAGATCCTTATAGTACATTCCTATGCAGAGTTGCTCCTCTCTAAGTCCAATGAAGCTAATGGGTTTAGACTCAAGTAACTCTACATAGGATTGCGCTGTCAGAAAAGGTTTCCCCTCCTCCAGTCTTTTTTGGACATGTCAGGCCAGTCATATACTTGTTTACTTGGAAGTAACTAAGCCCAGAAGGTCTTGTTCTCAAGTAAACATGGACAGAATAGCACACTGAATCTTTTAATGAGCCAAGTTTATTCATAGTAAGTACAAAATTGAGGGAGAAGACTAACTGGGTGGTATATGACCTAATGGCATTTCCCCTCCAGTCACAATCTCATCTTTATAGATTGAAGGAAGATCTGTAAATGAGCAACCCACAGACCTGAGTATTTCCAGAAACTACTTTTCCCACCTGATACAGGGTGGAAACTAGTCATGTTGGGGGAGAGGTCTGGTGGTGTCTTTGAGTGGCTGAAAAATGAGTCTGGTTCCTCAAATTTGGGGCTGGCATCTAGATCTTAAGAAAAGTTGTCAGGGCCCTTACTTATGCTTTATAGAGCAACCTCCCTGATAAATTTGGTTCCCAACCTCCAGGTGGTACCTGGAGATCAACTGTAATAGTGGGAGTTTCCCAAGATCAGTTCCCCTAGAGAAAAATGGCTTGGAGGATGGACTGTATGGCATTATACTCTGTGGAGACCTCTTCCCTCTCCAGACCCCACGCTGCCAGGCTCCATCCCCCAAATTTCTAGGTATTTCCCCACCAAGACCTGGCAACCCTACTGATATTCATGGCCTTTTCTACTGTGAACACACTTACTTCAGAAATTCACTTGGCACCAATGCTCCCTCTAAGCTGCGGCATCTTGTGAGCAAAAATTCTACTTTGTGAGCTACTGGCATTAAAAGTTGTGAGCGAGCAATTGGGCTACTGAACCAATTAGTTTGCTCTGGAGCCCTCCTTCCTGAGTGAAGACAAAAATGTGTGAGCCGGAGGCTAAAAAACTGTGAGCTAGCTCACACTGACTCAGCTTACAGGGAACATTGCTTGGCACCATCCCTGCTATTCCTTTAAACAAAAATCAACCATAAATCTCTTTAGGATAAGCCTTTATTGCACTTCAGTTGATTAGACTGTTATTAATACTGCACATTTTGCTTTTAATTCTTGTAAATACTAAAGGAAAATAAGCAACTTCCAAAATCTACTCCAAAACAAACCAAAAAGATTTTTCCTTAGTCAGGAGCAAGTCACATGTTAGCACTCTGGCTCATTTTTAACAAACAGTTTTCTCACAAGATTACTTATTTTATATTGATTGGGAAAGGGACAATAACAGAAGTTGAACTTTCACCAATATCCATCAAGCCATTCAGAAGGGCTTCCAAGTTATGTTGAAAAGCAGCACTATGTCTTAGGTGTGTCCAAATAATGATCTAATGTTGATTCTTCCTGCAGCAAAAATCAGTATCGGTATTCTTAAAATGTTCAAGCGCTTTAACATTTTCAGAATTATGGTTCAAGGCTATTTCAAAATTAGCTTTAATAAGATGATAAAAAGACAATATCAGTTTCTTGAAAATGCAAAGATATGTTCTGTTAAAGAAACCAGTACAATGAAAAGAAAGTGATAGGGAAGATTGTGGATGTAAGATTTAATTGTTCAAGCTCAGGCTTGAACACTGAGAACCATGCCTATTTGTTTAGGACTTGAATCCTGCTTAAGGAGACACAAAAGGAATAACCACACTTTATGCTATACAAGAGGGAGAGTGTGGGTGGTCCAACTTTATTCAAGTTCCATGGCTTGAATGGAACTTCTATCCAAGCCTCCTTCCTATTCCATTCACTACATCATACTAGTTCTTTGTATGAGAATATGAAGACATTTCTCAGGTACATCACATCTTTCACTCCAGGAGATGGCATCAGAAACCCTGGCTTTTATTGGCTGCCTTTTAAGTTTGGTCATCCCCAGACACCATTTTTTCTATAGGGCAATGCATCCTCACCCCCCTGACATTTTAAAGTGGTCTTCACCAATGCTGAAATTCTATTTTATCTCTTCCCTGGCAGAAACTGACAATTTATGGTACTTGCTGGAAATCAGCTTCTTTGTATTACCTCACACCCCCCCCCAAAGTTATGGTGTTTCTAGGTTAAGTCTAAACATATCTGCCTAACTAGTGTACACGTCATGCATCTGATGAAGGTAGCTCTTATTTATTTAGGATATTTCTATGCTGCCTTTTCAGAGTCCTGCTCAAGGAAGCTTACAATTAAAACATAAAAATATTAAAAACAAAGCATTGGAGATAAACAGCACAGAAACTGTTATTTGTATTTTGGCCTGGCTCCGGAAAGAAAGTAAAGTAGCTGCTAGGCAAGCCTCAAGGGGGAGGACACTCCAGAGGCAGGATCCTGCCACAGAAAAATCCCCATCTCTAGTCACCACCTGCCTCACCTCTGAAGGCAGGGACACAGAGAACCCAGCCTGAAATCTTAACTGGCAGTCTATTAAGTATGGGAAGAGATGGTCCTTCAGGTACCCTGGCCCCATGACACTCAGGACCTTAAAGGCAAGAACCAGCACTCTGAATTGTGTCTGGAAACAGATGGGTAACCAGAGCCAATTTTGCTGCACAAGGATAATACACTCCCTATAAACAACCTCTGACAATTGTTTAGCTGCTGAATTTTGGACCAACTGAATTTTCAGACCATTTCCCAAGGTTTTTGAAAGCTTATGCTGGAATCAATTTTGTTAGTCTTTAAAGGTGCCTCTGAACTAGGGTTGTCAACCCCCACCCCTGGTGGAGGCCAAGGTACCCCACTGTAAAGCCCCACTGCCCTGCTCCTGATCAGCTGGCCAGTGCAAGAAACATATCCTGAAAAAGAGGGAGACCCAGCTTATGTGCAGTGGGCTTTTTTCTTGTGGGCATTTTCATAGAACCCAACTTCCCCGATGTGATTATGTCACTTCCGAGACATGTGGGCAGTGATGTCATCCTTCAATCCGCCACCATTTGCCAGGAGGGACCTGGCAACCCAGTCAGTCACAGCTCTCTCAGAGCTCTCTCAGCCCCACCTCCCCCTCACAGGGTTTCTGTTGTGGGGAGAGGAAGGGATGGTGATTGTAAGCCACTCTGAGACACCTTTGGGTAGTGAAGGGTGAGGTATAAAACCAACTCCTCCTCCTCCTCCTCTTTCACCTTCATAAATCAGACTATTGCTTGAATTTTGCTGAACAAGATTGGGAGTACAGGGGTTCAAAAATACTTTGCACATTCCCAGAGATTTAGGGTCTCCTCAGACTGAAATTAGCATGTCAGCAAGATCTAGCTAGAAGTTTTGTCTAGAAGGGGGAAAGGAGGACTACTTAAGGAAGGGCAGCCTGATTGTGCAATTTACATCCTCTCTCCAAAGTTTAGTTATTGGATATCAATCTTGAAAATTGATTAAAGCAACAATTATGAAGAAGCTTTATGTGAGGACCTAAAGGGAAAATGCCTCAGTGATGAAAGATATATTACTAAAGTATTGGCAGTAAATGATCTTTGTAAACAATTGTCAAAGTACCTGGAATTTGCTGGCTTGGCTTGGGTCTGGGGTAAAATGTACAATTCAAATAGGCAATGATCTCTGCAGTGGACATTTTTTTTATAGTTTCACACACAATATAGATGCAGAATCTTTTCACCAACTTAAGATCCTTCACCACCATCCTCTTTCACACCCATCTTCACACGAACTAGTGAAAAGATTTTGATTAATTCCAACAGGAAAGAGAAAAAGCTCAACAGTAAACAGTTTAAATTCCAGTGTGTAACATTGTACTTTTTACAGCATTATCTTATAGGAAATCTGAGGCCTTCCAATAACTCCTCTCTTGGAACCAGCACAGAGGTTACCACAGCTGGTTTACCCATGTAAACAGCTGCTCAATATATGGAATTCGAGCATAAGTGGAATATGAGAAGAGTAGGGTATATGTCAGGGAAGCCTGTTCCTTTTCAACCAAAACCAAATCTTAATCGGGATTTAAGACATATTAAGGACTATAAGGAAGGCTAAGCGCCGAAGAATGGATTCTTTTGAATTATGGTGCTTGAAAAGACTCTTGAGAGTCCCTTGAACTGCAAGGAGATCGAATCAGTCAATCCTAAAAAAAATCAACCCTGACTGTTCCCTGGAAGGCCAGATACTGAAGCTGAAACTCAAATACTTTGGCCACCAAATGAGAAAGGAGCACTCACTGGAGAAGACCCTGATGCCGGGAAAGCTTGAAGGTAAAAGAAGAAGGGGATGGCAAAGGATGAGTTGGTTAAACAGTGTTATCAATGCAAGGACCATGAAATTAAGCCAACTCCAAAGCACAATGGAAGACAGGAGGGCCTGGCATGATGTGGTCCATGTGGTTGCAAAGAGTCAGACTTGACGGTGCGACTGAACAATAATAACAAAAGGACTAAATAAATGGTTAACGTGGCCAGTAGGTTGGAATATAGGTACTGTGGAAAACAGAGGTAAATTAATGTATCTGGACTGACAACAAAACAAATGGAACAGGGGCTGGAGGCTCTCTATCTGGCTTGTAGTGAGCTTTTCATTTGAGACAGCATTCAACCATGCAATTATGTGGACTTGGAAGTGTACCAAATGCCTTTTCAGACCATTTTATGTGCTGTCTCACCTCTTCTTCATACATATCTTGTATCAACAATTGTAGAAAAGGAAACATACATCTAGCTGTAGCAATCACTAGATTTGTGGCATTCTTTCAGGATGGTATTTTGAGTTATCATTTGTGATGTCAGCAGTTATTTTAGACCAATTACTGGAATCAGATCTCCAGACAGGATATATTTACAACAGTGTCTGTAGTGCCTTACAATAAACTGAAGGATGATTCATTTTATTTTTGTTAGCTGAAGTTGTTAGAAGTAATCTGGAGCCACAGGGACAGCATAACTAGATATAATTCCACACAACTGGTAACTTCAAAAGAGAGAGGGGTACGACTACAAGTGGAAAATGGAAAACATCTCTATCTTGGGCAACATCAGCACATATTTGGACTAAGTGCATGCTCTCTCTTGAAGATCCAACCAGAAAAAATTTCAATACATCCTCCAGTGCTGGACCACTTCAGAAGGGTGTGTGTGTTCGCTTTCAAATGACAAAGTCTAACAAAAACAGCAAGTAACTGGTGCTTCCTTGATTTTTAAACAAGTGAATGCTTCCCTTTGTTCCACTCTGAGGTCATCTTGTGGGACAGAATTAGTTGCTTTGCCATTGTATTACTACAGCCAACATACATACAACATATTAGATGCAACATAACAGCTTTAATGTATGTAGGGTTTATGGGGTGTTCAATGCCAGAGGTGCCCCAGTTGTAGAAGTCACCAGTATTCCCTCTAAGTTGAGTTAGTGTGAGCTGGCTCACAGTTTTTTAGCCTCTGGCTCACACATTTTTGTCTTAGCTCAGGAAGGATGGCTCCAGAGCAAACTAATTTATGCAGTAGCTCACAATTTTAATGCCGGTAGCTCAGAAAGTAGAATTTTTGCTCACAGGACCCCACAGCTTAGAGGAAACATTGGAAGTCACCCAGTCTTACTTTGCAGCTGAACAAGTTATTTGTACCACATTTCTGCAAATTGTGAATAGGAATCTACGTGATGACAACAATGACCAAAGGCTGGTTTTCTTACTCCAATCTCATCCTTTGCTTGTCACAGTATATGACGACATCCATTTGAGTGAACACACTCACAGTTTATCAAGATTGCACAAAAGATATATTTGGGACTTTTCTGCTGTTTCTGCTGACCACCTTTCTAAAGATATAGGTATGCAGTTCCAAAAAGGTTTCTGCTGAACACATGCTTATAAAACTCAATTAACCATAATCAAATAGACAGTAATTAGGAACGATGTTAAACTTGAAATATCACAAATCTCTTGTGACTAGATACTTAAATTCTGCTTTTTGCTGCTCTCCTTGAACAGGAAAATCAATTTCTCAAGAGCCTCGCACTGCATTATTGATGTGCATATGGCAAACAATATCTATAATCCCATTAGCTGACCTCTAAAAGAAATGTTAGTAAGTATGTGATATTTAATGGCCAAGGGTGGGTGGGAATCCTTCAATGTCCTTCCCTAAACTTATGAGTAGTTAGTAAGTTCAAGTCTTACCGTGACGCACAGCCTATTAAAGCAGCTGTCAGTCATGTATTATTCAGAGTGTTCACAGGCTTTGTGGGCCAGAAATCCATTGATGTCTCTTGTGTGTTATTTAGTTGACCTTGCAAGTCATTCAGCATTCAGGTTACCTTGAATCTAGAGCTGAAATGTGCTCAGCTTCAACATTTAAGGAACCTGAGTTTTGGTACGTGATCATCTCACCATAGTTATTATTCTGCAATATATTCTGTCCTCTGTCATAGTACAGGCTAGTGCAAGAGATCAGTTTGGCACCTGCATGTTCATGCCTGCCCAGACCTGCCAACTTCTACTAACTGGTTTCTCTCCTGTTACACAGTGTAGTCACATATAAACACAAGATGGGCCAATGACATTCTCTGGGTGTGCATGTATTAATGTGGCTAATGCAGGGCTGAAAGCTGACAAGTCACTCTGAAATCTAACCAGTGCAGTTGAGTAGTTAGAGTGTTAGACTACGATCTGGAAGACTCCCCACGCTATTATAAAAGTTTGCATTGTGACACTGAGCCAGTTACACACTCTCAGCCTAATCTGCTTCACAACCCTGAGCCTTCTTATTCCAATTTTCATTTTCCTTCCAGCAAGCTTCTAGCTCCACATAAATCTCCTCCCATGGGGTACAAATGAAGTAAATTAGTAAATGATACACAAACTTGATAATGAACATTTTTTCACATTGCAACATTTTCAGCATTGTTAGTAAAAAAAAATCCTTTAACTATTCAATATGGTATGAAGCAAATGGAATCCCTTTAAACTTATTATCCTACAAAAGATCAACTTTGCTTCTAGCTCAGCTTGGAGTCTGTATTCTCCTGTCAGTAGGACAGTAAACGGTTCCACCTTCTTCAGGACTCTGGGAGATGCCTGGATGAGGCCATGGACCCAACAGCTGGTATAGTCTGCATTAGTATAATTCCCCAGTTCTGAAACACTGTCAACAGAAATATGCAAATTCACAGATGTGTGAAAAAACTATGAAAGGAGAATATAGGTTGAAGACAAAATATAACTGTTTTGTTCACATAGCAACATACCGCATACCTTGCTCAGGGTGGTTTTTTTCTTTTTCTTTTTTAAGTTGAGAAGAAATGGAAGGAATTTCATTTTCAACAACTAAAACAGAGGCATGTATGCTATAAAACGAAAGTCAATTTTGTTTAGTTTGGCCGTATCCCAACTTAAGCTTTTTGGCTAAAGAAGCCTATACATTTTTCCTCATAGTAAAATATTTTTAAGAATACTTGGCCAGTTAGTTTTACGAGCAGCCCTGCCAAACTAGAGTAAACAAATCAAAAACATTCCCACAAAAAGGTTTTTCACAGAACATACACACAAAGCCCCATGGAGACTGGAATATATGCAACAGAGTAATCCAGGGAGCAGCAAACTCACAAGGCAGCTGTTGCACAGGAATTGCTTGGAAGAAATTTCCATCAGCTCCTTTGTACTACATGATGTTTTGATGAACAAGGATTCTATTTCCTAACGAGTCAACCCCAGACTGAAAGAGATTCTGTAGTTAAAAACCAAGACTTTTTTTGCCAAGAAAAGCCCATTTTTCCCATCACCAAAGATGGACAACGTTAGTAAAACTTATTCAGATTTTGCAGCCTAACAAGTAAGTGCTAATGTAAGTTGCATCACCAATCCTTTCATTATGTGTAAACTAAGAACTACACACACACAAACACACACACACACAAGAAGAGAGAGAGAACAGGAAAAAATAAGAGAAAGAAAAAAGAAAAGAAACAATACAGTCACCAAAGTCCCCCACCCTTTTACTCAAAATAATCCCCAATAATGATATACAACTTCACAAATATTACTCCCTCAAGACATTTCTTACCCTGACCTAGACAAACCACCTCTGCAATGTCTTTTGTCTTGAAAACCCTACACAGGCACCATAAATTGGCTGCAACTTATTAGCAAAAGAAAAGAAATTAAATTTCTTAGGAAATACTGCAAGAAGGGACTTTTAATGAGGCGTAGATTGCAGGCTTTTTTGGGGGACAGGGTTGTTATTTGGGGCATTATTTTTGTATAGTATGTTAGACAACAAACAAGAAATAATGTAAACTCTTAAAAATAAACAAGAAAAAAATGTAAACTCTTTGTTTAGTGCAAAGATTCTCTTGGAACGGAGAAGCAGTATCAAAATATTTTGGGTTGGTTTCAAAGGGTGCTCTTGAGGGAGATTAAACCAGGAACTATTATGACATCACTGCTAGAATGTCAGTCTAGGACTCATTCAAATCCCACTTCTCAATTACAAAGGCCTGAAGGACCTTAAACTAGTCAATCTGCCCCACCCTGCCACACTCCACCTTGAAACCTACCTCTCTCAGAATTGTGGCAAGGACAAAAATAGGAGGAGAATGCTGCCTATGTTGCAACAAGGCAGAAAAGTACATGAAAAAATGGTTTCTTTTTCTTTCATGGATCTGTCTACTGAAAAGGTTAGCAGGGCAGTCAAATGTTTTTTAACAAAAAAAACCCCCTTAAATTTCATGCACCACATCAAAGCAAATTCATTTAGTAGTTGAAAACCAGACAAAAGTTACAGGTCTCATTTCTCAAACATAATTGAATGAAATTTCTTTTCTTGGTGTAGGGTTGGGGTGCTGAGGTACATATTTATCTTGTACATCAGTAGGCCTGATAAAAGTGAGACCACAGGTCTGTAAATAGCTGGTAGCAATATAAACATATGAAGCTGTCTTGCATGTAATCAAAATCCTCTTGCTAACAATTGTCTGCTCTGAATGGCAGTGGCTCTCCATGTTTTATGTGGAAAAATCTCTCCCCTAACACTTGCTAACAGAGACCCAGAATACATGGAGATGTTCAAGGATGACTTTATTGTTTTTACTTGTCAGGCGCTGTGGTCAGGACTCCTGAGAAGCAGCACATAAATTCCAAAAATAAATATAAAACAAACCTTGGAACTTCTGTGTAAAAGGACTGTGCTCTACTACTGATGATCTCCCTCCCTCTTCCCGAATAAGTCTGATATGATCAAGCTACCAAGTTTCAATGGCTGGAAGAAAATAATACTGTAAAATGAAATTACTGATTCTTCTTTCCATTGACCTCTCCTTTGAAAAGCTGCAATGTTAAATTGCAAGCCTGCAGTTTTACTTTTGGTTCTGTCTTTCTCCTAGTCTTCTCTGAATGGAGAAACTAGTCAGAGCTGCCAGAGAAGTTTCAATGACAAGGAATGCAGGAACAAGAAAAGGGGCCACAATAACAAGAGAAGAAGAGATTGGATTTATACCCTGACCTTCACTACCAGAAGAAGTCTCAGAGCGATTTACAATCTCCTTTCCTTTCCCCTCCCCACAACAGATACCCAGTGAGGTAGGTGGGGCTGAGAGAGTTCTTTTGAGAACTGGCCTTGAGAGAACAGCTCTGAGAGAACGATGACTGACCCAAGGTCATGCCAGCAGCTGCATGTGGAGGAGGGGAAATCAAACTTGATTCTCCCAGATTAGAGTCCAGGCTCCTAACCACTATACCAAACTGGCTGGGGACATGGTTTTATGGCGGTGAAGAGATGCAGTGGGGCTTCAGTCTGTGCCGGGAAGATGCTACTCTGTAAATCTTGCTTTCTTAAATCTATGTTGTGGGGGAGAGGGGAGGCTACACTTGCTTAGTAGTGAGGGGAAACAAACATTTTCTCTAATCCTGTTTAAGAAGTCTGTATCATGATTGAATGACATTGGACCAGTCAATCACTGATGTGCTTCAGTGCTTTTCACTTGTATTGTCATCTAGAACCATTTACTTCTATGGAATTTTAGTTCCCACTTCCAGTTTGTGCAAGTTTTTATACTTTTATCTTCCTCTGACTTGTCAATTCTGGGTTGAGAAATTCCTGGAGATTTTGGGGCAAAGCCTGGAAGAGTGGAGCTTGGAGAGGGAGTTCAGTAAGGATGTAATGCCATAGAGTTTTCCCTCTGAAGCTGCCATTTCCTCAGGGAAACTGATATCTGCATTCTGGGGATCAGTTGTAATTCTTGGAAAACTCCAGCCCCACCTGGCGGCTGGTAACTCTCTTCCTAGATGCCACATACATTGTACTCTTTCGTCTACTAAACCCATACAATAAAGCTGTTCCAGGCAGGAAAATGGTATGGGGAGAAGGCAGAAGCTCCTACTCCACCTATACCATGGTCTTCTTGACAAGAACTGTGCCCCTGTGATACTTTCCATGGGAAATTGGCAATTGGCATCTTGCTGCAAGTCCCCTTGGAGGTCATGCTGAGAGAGTAACTGCCCCTGGGGTCATCTAACAAACATGGGTGAGTGAGGGTTTTAACCCAGGTTCCCTTCCTCACCCTGTACTAGTCTAATGCATACCAGCTCTTCATTTCAACAGCGAAATATTAGAAGCAACTGGCATTTTTCTCCCCCACCCATCAATGTACTATAAACAAAGTAGCCAGCCCACAGACTTATGTGGGTAACCTGGCTACTAATTTGAGAAAGGTGGGAACTAACCATTTATATAGGCTTATTTGCAAAGGCGGGATACTATGAAGGGCAAAAATCAGGAGCTAAAAGGTAAACAAAAAGTAAGTCGTAAAAATGGCAATCAGCAATGTTCTGTTATTGCAGCTGCAACAAAATATTTTGCTTTATGACTATGTGGCTAAGTGTTTCCAGAGATCCCCAATCAACTGAAATAAAATTCTTCTAAAAGCTAATGCTTCCAACAAGCATTTGAAGAATTGTTGTTATCATGGAATGTGAATATTTGCAGAGATTTTAAATTGTTTGTATGCATATAATAACCATTTTTGACTGCTTTTCATATGCTAGCTCCTGTTCTTCATCTGCCTCAACCTTTAGATGTGCCAGCGGAGTTAACATTCATCTATCTATTAATTTATTTTTAGAACTCCAGCTTTGGACACCTTATCCTGGATCAGGATATAACAGGACAACAATTTCATTCTCTGTATTGCTAAACCAGGATCTTTGGAGCACAATAAAAGACTGCATAAATATTTAAAGTGCTACCTGTAGCATAGTTCTGAACTATAAATCAGTTCCTGAATGCTTTTCTAGGTTATTAATCTTTCCTTCTAAGAATCTAAAATGCTACGGTAAGTAAAACTAGGAAAATGACTAACCAGCCCAGTTTTTTTCAGAAACACTGACGTGTTCAATTTTATTTAGAAGGCTTAAACCCAAACACAGGCAACTATGATGCTGGCCAATGGCCCCACGAATCATAATCATCTTACAGGATTAGGAGACTGGGAAATCACAGGGCATGCATGTACCTTCTTTTGTTCTTCCTAAGTCCTTATTCTTATAATCAATCACTCTAATAGCCAATGTAAGTAGCATCTCAGAAAGCAAGATCAAAAAATAATATTCCCGATCTTACGATAGTGGTTAGTTTTCTTGACTGTCTTCGGATAAGAACATAACAGAAGCCATGTTGGATCACACCAGTGGCCCATTTGTCCAACACTCTGTGTCACACAGTGGCCAAAACCCAGGTGCCAACAGGAGATGGAATTAGGCATTACATTATTAATAACATTATTATTACTAACATTACATTAATAACTCATTTAGTGATATGTTTTTCTACTTCTAAAAGATATTGGTTAGATTTGTTTCTAACTGTCATGGCATTACTAACATATTACCAGAACTTTGACTTGGCCATTCTCACCACATGAATATATATCTAACCTCAGAAGAAGATGAGTAGCTGTGTTAGTCTGTCTGTAGCAGTAGAAAAGAACCTCAGAAGGTTTTTGAAATTTTTCTAGAGAAATATGCTACATCGAGAACCTTGTAATTTTAATATACATCAATTTATTTATTTGCAACATTTATATCCCAGGATTCTCCCCTCAGAATGGACACTAATGTGGCTAACAAATTAAAAGCACACATAATAAAAGCCATTTCAGTGATCCCTTTAACTCTCCCTCCCACTTCTAGGGGGTGGGGGGAGCAAAATGGATTGCTGAAACAGTCTGCATCTATTTCAGCTTAAAAAGACAAAACCTATTTCAGTGCTCCCTCTCACCCCCCTGCTTAGAAGCAGGGAAGAGCAAAAGGGATCACTGAAATGGCTTGCAAAAGCCATTTAAAGGGAATGTTCCCTTTTGCAAGCACGCACCACAGCCAAGTGAAGTCTAAGTGGTGAACATGCCACTTGGACTTCACTCACAGACAGTGCCCACTTGCAAAAGCCATTTAAAGGGAACAGTCCCTTTAAATGGCTTTTGCAAGATCTCTCCCCTTCCATTCTGCTGGCCTCAGGGAGCTGCTGCCTGCAGAAAGGAGGGAGGGACGATCCACAAACCAAACCGGTTCACAAACAGGGGAGGTTCACCCCAGTTCATGGTTTATGAGACTTCATGAACAAAGTAGCCTATTGCTTATAAATGCAACTAACCAGTTGCTCTCAAAAATGTTACAGCTTCTCCAGTCCACTAAGGTTGTCCTTCTGAAACTTCCAGCAATGTTTGCAAAGTTGGTTTTAAAAGTGACCTTTTTCCAAGACATGTGATTTGATTATAGGCTGCTCAGTGGTCACCACCTACTCCCTACTGGCTTCATTTTTTAGTGCAAGGTAAGCGCTTGTAAAATAAGTCAAAGCAGCACCAAATCAATTTCTCATACCCAAAGGAATATTGCATATATTGTTTACATGCACTAACAAAAAAAATCATAAAAATTCTTTATGGCTTCTATTCCCTTGGACAAGGGCAGCACAGCATTTTCCCATTCCTTGTGGTACTCAGCCTTATAAACTGACATCTAAAAGCAGACCCAAAGTGCATTATCTATATCCCACTCTCCTTCCCAGCTGGAACATTAGTCTGTCACAGCCTGAATATATTGTTCAGTATTTTCTACAGAACATTTCTGCATGTGATTATTTTTAATGACAAAGTGTGACAGTCCAGGAAAAAAACCCTACTGAATTTTCTACAGCTTCACAAAGAACTGAGATATGATAATCAAATAAGCATTTGCAAAACAGACTTACCATCTAGCTTTTTGGAGGAAAAAGTATAGAACTAGTAGACTACACAAAAAAGTCACTGAACTTTACGTAAAGCCATACTCTTAGCTGACAACTTCAAGTTGTTTCCAATACTGATAAATTCTTCTGCACTTTCAGAATATTGAATAGTTGTCACATTGTGTTAAAAATGAGTTGTTTGCTACTGGATATCTCTGATAATTTCATTACTACATATCTATTCTGGCATTAGTCTATCAAAATATCCCAGTTTAAATAATTAGTTTCTTTATAGAAATGGCAAAGTATATTAAAAGAGAGATTAAACATACTTAGTAGTAAGTTTGGCATTTGCACTTTGTCCTGTTCATTCACATGCAACGTATTAAAAATAGCAGTTTTAAGAGAAAAATAGCTATAAAGATAATTAATACAAGAATAAGCAAATTATCAAGTGACTAAGTCCACAAAAGAGAAGCAAAAAAAAAGAAAAATGAGGTGCTTGTTAATGTGGCTTTGTTCTGGGTCCAAAGTGGAAATACATTGACTTTGAATCACTTGAACATTCTAGCCAGTGTAGGCTTAACATTCAAAGTTGTACGTTACAGTAAATATAGACACAGATTTGTCACATGAGAAAGCAGTCACTTATAAAGAACAGGAGTGGTACAGACACAACATTCTATCACTTCCCATCCCTTATTAGGAAGTCAGCACTGCCCTCTGGACTCATATGCTCCCCCCCCATCTTTAATTTTCAGAGTAAACTGATTGCCTTTGTATATACCAGGGTGTTTTCACTGGCTACAGACCAGTTATTGCAAAGTGATTTCCATAATGACTTGAAAAACTAGTCTGTAGCTACCAAAATCAGTGAACACTACACTGCACATGCAAAATGGTCATCTTTGAAAGTTTGTGCTCAGGAAAGCACAAGCACATGAGCTACTGCTGGACAATGTTAAGATATATTTTCTCATCCTTAAGTGAATTCTTTTCCACACTTAAGAGATGCATTGTAAACATAAATGTAACTTCTTTGTTGAATCAGACCCTAGGATTCATTTAACTACCATCTTGTTTGCACAAGTGACATATAGATGTTCCTAGAAATCCTACACACAGAGTATTTTTCCCACTGATACTCCAGTTTTCTCCCTAATGGGATCCAAAGCAGCTTATCACATTATTTCACCCATTCGCCTTGGTAGGGAGGGTGGGGTATAAATTGAATAAAATAAATAAATTCTCCACTTATGCTCACAATAGCCCTGTATTGTAAATTAGGTTATGGAATTGTGATGGCCTGAAGTAATCTCGCTAGTGTCTATGGCAAAGTATAGATTTGAATCCAGTTGTCCCAGGTCCTAGTGTGACACCAACCAATACACCATGCTAAAAAGCCCCAGCTCATTGGATGTTCCCAACATATGGTATTCTAACACACTCCTATTTTTTATTTTTAAGACACTCCTCTTATGAGCTTGTTGCTTCCATTCACCTAATCATGTCTCAGAGCCACTAAGTTTTGATTGTTATGAATATGTACAATAGCCATCTAAGCCAGTGATCCTTACCATGTTTTGCAGCAGCATATTCTATAACTTAGTCATGAATTATGGGGAAAGAATTATCTTGGTTCTTTCTGAACCTGCCAATTTGTATCCAGTGATATGAGAAGGAAAACTTCTATCTACTTTCTCTACTTGGTCGATATTTTTACAAATCTTTATCATGTCACCTAATAGTTTTGGATACTAAAGACTCCACTACTTTTGTAAGCCACCTTGGACAGATTCCTGGAGAGGCGGCCTAACATTTTCTCAAGTAAACAAAATGAAATAACCCTACTCTAAAGAAATGCCAGTCTTTCCCCACAGGGAATACTCCAATGTTATTCATTGTGAAATATAAGGCAAAAAACATTTATTCAGCCTTTCAGTAATCACCTGTTCCTGTTTAGCATTCCTTTCCCTTGTCACCTACCAGTTTGGTTATCTGGCCATATGCATATAAACAAAATGATGACTGATTGATGAATGGATCAAACTCACCCAGTTCTTGCTTTGCTTACCTAGGCACTTTTTACTCTCAGTACTGTATTAAATATTGTGTTGGTCAGTGTTCAAGAGGTTTGGGAACAACATACCTATTCTCAAATTGCAAGCACGGCTTACTGTTATTTATTCCATGCTAATGTATCTCTTAACACTTCTTCTCAATATGACATTTCTTGCCCAATGTAGATTTTCTTGTGTGAGGATGGCTGATTCTGCATTGGCTTTTCCTTCTGTTGTTCTATGAAACCTACATTGGAACAGAAATTCCCCACTGCATTACATGCTGGTTTAACTTCCTTTGATTATCGGGTTTTATGGTAGCCTCCACACTCCATGCCACTTTCAAGTTCTTTGATCTTGGATTTTATTGTACCTTCTGCATAGATTTATGGCCATTCAGGGATGACTTTGCAGTCAGTATGGCGTTGCCCCGAGGTATTTGAATGTGGTTTTGAGCTGCACTTTTTCCTCCCAGTTGAGAAAATGTGGAGCAAATGCTAGATGCAGAATCACCCATAAACATGTTTTATGCTTCCAACCCAGCCAGAATTGATCACCACCAAGCCAGCTGACTGACAGTACTGACCAGTTTACTCAAGACTTTGGGATGTACTTCATAAAGAAGCAATTTATCCATTTTCTTCTTCTTTATACAAAGATTTACAGGTATGATTTGACAATTAAGTAGTAGATAATTTTGTATAGCTCATATGACAATACAATATTCATCCTACTCTTCTCCACTCATAGATTGCCTTCTGTTCCATTCATTTCTCAGACCCTAAATGATCTCTCAATCACTTCTACAGCCTGTGGTACAGTTTAACTGAGTAGAGTGTTCTGCACATTCTTAATTGCTCATTAAAAATAAAGTCATTTCCTTTTTTTTTAATTGATCACCGAAAAGGACATTCAACCACATAAACAAATTTACCTTCAATTACTCTACACTTGGAGCTGCGGTGGCTCAAGTGGTTAAGACACTAAACTGCAGGCTGTGGAAGGTCAGTAGTTCAGCAGTTCAAGACCCGAGAGTGCCGCATGACGGGGTGAGCTCCTGTCTCTAGTTCCAGCTCCTGCCAACCTAGCAGTTCGAAAGCAAGAAATTGCAAGTAGATCAATAGGTACCACTTCGGTGGGAAGGTAACAGCGTTCTGTGCACCTTGGTGTTTAGTCATGCTGGCCACATGACCACGGAAATGTCTTCGGACAGCGCTGGCTCTTCGGCTTTGAAACGGAGATGAGCACCGCAACCCTAGAGTCGGATTCGACTGGCTTTCAAGCAAGGGAACCTTTACCTTTTTACTCTACACTTAAATACACAAGTTCCTCAATTACCTTACACCTACAATATGCTGGTGACATACAGTAGGCTACATTTCACATCACACAGAGACAACCTAGGACAACTTTGAGTTAGCATTACTTTGACAGACTGTGCACAAAAAAGTTAATGTTTTATGTTCTCTAAAAAGTTGTATTTCTGCTTATCAACCCCTGCTGTTCTAGTAAGAACCTTTTTTGATGATTGAAACATTGACAACTGTTGTTATGTGTAATTTACTGGTTTTTAATGAATAATGAAAAATTAATAGAAAGTTAATGATTTTTAAAAAAATGAACAGTCTAGCCCTGACCTGGATAGCCCAGGCAAGCCTGATATCGTCAGATCTCAGAAGCTAAGCAGGGCTGACCCTGGCAAGTACTTGGAAGGGTGACCTCCAAGGAATACCAGGGCTGCGACGCAGAGGCAGGGTAATATCAAAGCCATCTTTCTGAAACATCCTAGCCCCACTAGGGGTCACCAGAAGTCACCATGACTTCCAGGCTTGCAAGCACATACATAGTTTGGTATAGTGGTTAGAAGTGCAGACTCTAATCTTAGAGAACCGGGCTTGATTCCCCACTCCTCCACATGCAGCTGCTGGTGTGACCTTGGGTCAGTCATAAGTTCTTTCAGAGCTGTTCTCTCAAGGGCAGTTCTCAAGAGAGCTCTCTCAGTTCCACCTGCCTCACAGGGTGTCTGTTGTGGGGAGGGGAAGGGAAAGGAAAACGATTGTAAGCCGCTCTGAGACTCCTTCAGGTAGTGAAGGGTGGGGTATAAATCCAATCTCTTCTTCTGCAGATTCACACACACAAAATACAACAAAAAAAAGAATAGTCTTGATTTCTCTTTTCCTGCAGAGATCAGGGCTTGATCTTTTGATTTTATTTCCATGGGTAAATATTAAGTACATAGTCATGTACAGTTAACTATGGTTGTTTCCCTTTAAATTTTTTACTGTAGTAAACATTGCATGAGCTATGTCCGTATCTGCTTGCAGTTTTAAACTTAAATATGGGATTCAATTGGACAACCTAAATTCATGGATGAGCAGTTTTCCATCTGCCAGTCTACTGCCCTCCTCATTCTTGAGTGAGTCAAACCCTGATTAGCACTCAGAGATTTAAATGCCACTGGCAACACTCATGTACCACTGTAAGGATTTTTACTTTGTAGTGGCTTTGGAAAACACTGTATCAAATAAGCATGAGCTTAAGGAGATCATCTCTAAATAACTGACAATAGTATCACTTATCCAACCTGAAGAAATAAAAAGCGAAGTACCTACATGACCACCTGCAGCTTATTATATCAATCACAGTGGACAGGGCAGCTGTGACACCAATACATTTGAGGTATCATAGCAAAGGCTCTCAGTCTAACATACCTAAATATGTACACAATCATTTTGAAGAGGGGAAAAATAATAATGGTGAGATCTGTTATTGGACAATGAAAACTGTTGACTCATCAATGGACTATTAGCTATCCAGACAAGGTAAGACCGGGAACCAAAGGAGTATTTCCATGCTGCCACATTATGTGCCCCAATTTCAATGTACTAGTTGCAAATGCTAGAGAGCTAAGCCACCTTTTAAAAACTTTACAGTACTTATCTCTTCTATGGCATGAGCTGCTGCTGCAAAATCAGAAATGAAACTCTAGGCAATACATCTGAAGTTCCCTTCACAGAAATTTCTTTTGTATATCAGCCAAGAGATTCTCTTTTACACTCCTTTACCAATTTAATCCGAAACAATGGCTGGAACCCAGAGCAATATTTTAGGCAGGTTCCAAGGATTTGCACATTATTTTTGCCTTCCAAAACCACATGCCATAGAACAAAATGCTTTCAAAATCTTCCTCTGCACCCCCAGTTTAAAAACCAGGTTACTTCTTGGTATATAGGCTATGATGTTCACTAAATAAAGACAGATGGGGGGAATGCAGGAGTTCCCCCCCCCACAAAACTAAAAGAGGCATTCAGCAAATACCCATATTTCAAATCTGCTGATATGACGCTAAGTAAAAAGCCAATTTATTTCCTTTTCCAAGGTGCTTAACCAAGAATGTGAAAAATTCAGAATGAAATGAACCAGCAAAATGTGTAGGGATGGTGTTATTAAACATTTACAGTGGCTCTACAAATATGCTAGAAGCAGACATCAAGACCCTCTGACTCTCACAAGCATGCATGAGAAGTCTGACCCAGAAGATGGCATAAAAGCCAAGACAGCATATTTAAAGGATGCATACAAACGCAGACTTATTCAAGTGACAGATGAAGCCTTTTGACAATACGAAATTCCAATCCAGTTAGCTCAGTCAGATTTCATTTGCAGAAGTTAGCCACAAGTCCAGTGTATTCTTATGTAGGCTGAGTTCAGATTGGCAGTTTGAAGCAGGAGCAAGTCATGGCAAAAAATGAGTTTTCCTGGTCACACTGTGCCGACTGATGTGGGAGCATATCGGGAGGAGGCGTGAGGGAGCGTTCAGACTGCTGGCCTGGAGGCACGGCTGTAAATGGCTTTTTCCTGGTAATTCGGCTATGTGTGCATATGCGCTCATGCGCATAAGTGCATCAGGGTGATTTGGGGAGGATCCCATTGTGCTGGCACAGCATTGGGCGATAGAGTGGAGCACATCCAATCATATCGCTGCTGCCTCTCCAGGGCAATCAAGTGCACATTGCGCAGAAACAACTGGTGGACATTATTATCGCAAATTGTTCCCAGCTTTTTGGGTTAGCGTTCACACTTCCTGGAAGCGAAATGAAGTGGGATAAATGCACTCTCCGGGATTTGCTACCACTTTCACCAGGTATCTTTTAAACGCAGGAACGAAGCGGTACACGACGGGTTGACTACAGGTGGGGAACGCCAGACAGATGTGCCTGTGTGAACGCTCCCTTTAATCCGGTTGTGAAACGTTGCTGAAACGTGCCTATCTCGGGGCAAACTGCAAGTCTGAACTCAGCCATAGTTTCTCAAAAATGTACACAAGAACTGCAAGTAGAACCTCAAAACATCCAGGCCATAGAGAATGCAGTCCTCTCATTTCCCCACTTCCTTGTTCCAAACATTTCTCTCATTTGCTTCTAGTAACATCAGACAACAACATGGTAACATCTCAACTCAAGTGCAGTCACATTCCATGGTGTCACATTCCATGGCAATTGGATGAAATGGCTTTTAAAGCAAATATTACAGCATCCATTTGGTTTAGATTCACAAGCCGATAAAACTAGCACCCTTTCTCCTGATAGTCTGAAATCAAGCAGCAAATATACCTTGGGTGGGGAGTAACAATTACCAAGAACTTCATCCAAAATAGATGGAAATCAAAGAAATTGCACCCAGAAACATCTTTTGCACAGAAACCAATGGAAACAAAAACTTAAACAATGTTTAAAAAATGAAGCTTTTGAAACAAATTCAAAAAAGTCACACATACTTTTCTGTGGGTGGTCATTCTTTAGCCTATGTTTTCTTAATATACATATTTACTGAGAAGAGCATTTGCAGAGCTGACAGGGGAAGCCATGATATTTATTTATTTATTTATTTATTTATTTATTTATGTATTTATTTATTTATTTATTTATTTATTTATTTATTTATTTCGATTTATATCCCACCTTGACAAAGACTGATTACTTCAGCCAGTATCAATAAATATGAAGAAACAGAATTTCAAGGTAGCAATCATTAAATCAAAATAATAAATAAACTAATTCCAATTTTCCAGGGTCTACCCTACCATCAAACTTCACATCAACCACAAGAAGTCACTGGATGTTTTAATATGCAGAAAACCAGTGTGGACGATTTTCACCTGCAGTTTTATTCTTCCTGGGCAACACAAACTTGTTCATCTCTCTTGGTGGTAAGATATATGAGCTGAAGATGCAGGTACAGCTCACCTATGTCATGACCTGTACCGTAAGAAAGGGAATGCAGAAATGCAGTGTCCATTGTTCAGATGGTGCAATAGAAGTGCAACTTATGAGACACCTCTATGATTAATTCTCCCTCTATCATGAGGTAATTTCAGAAGCTATCCTCACTGTTGACATAGTTTAACTTCTCTTGGAATCACAATACACACGCAGTCAATAACAACAACATCAACATCATTATTAATAACAGCAACAATTTCACACTGGGATATTTTGTTTTAATAAACAGCTCTTGAGATTCATACCACAGTCTGATCAATTTGGTGCCACATGTCACTGTACTGCATCTTCTCTGGGACTGGGCACACTGATGGCACAAAACCAAGAACTAAGCCAAATTCAGTCATCATAGATGTGTTGAATACTACAGCTTTGGCAGTGGGTGGGGGTAGAGGAGGAATGTTTGGTACTTCTGTTCCATATCATTAATGCTGTTAAGCATTACAAGTCAGTCTTGGGAATTAAGCTTGCCACTGAATGCGAAGTGAGTTTTTGAAGAATGGAGTAGTTAAAAAGTATTAATTAGCACCAGCATAACAGAGTTGTTGGCCTTCACTAAAGATATAGTAAAGGATGTACCAGTAATGCATTCACATAGTTGCAGCAGCTTATTTAATCATCTGCTGCCGACAAGGACAATTCTCTTATCTGTCTTCCTGTTATAGTGAATGGCAAACTTAGATCAAACAGATTTTTACCATATAGTACAAGTTTATTTGCATTCTTCTTTACCTGCAAACATGAACATCTCAAAACAACACAAAACTGGAGAACTTTTCATACTAAATGGGATAGTCTTGAGACTGTCTGTTACAATTACTGTTTTAAGGTTATTTTTGTGGTGTACAACACGCTTAACTTTTACCTAAGGTTAATGAAGAAGAAGAGATTGGATTTATACCCTGATCTTCACTTGGAGTCTCAGAGCAGCTCACAAACTCCTTTCCCTTCCCCTCTCCACAATAGACACCTTGTGAAGTAGGTGGGGCTGAGAGAGCTCTGAGTGAACTGTCCTTGGGGAACAGCTCTGACAGAACTATGGCTTTGTCCAAGGTCATCCAGCAGCTGCAAGTGGAGGCGTGGGGAATCAAACCCGGTTCTCCCAGGTTAGAGTACACACACTTAACCACTATACCAAACTGGCTCTTGTTGCTCTCATTTTTGTTCAAAGTGTGTTCCCAAATATTATCTTTAACTTTATTATCTTTAACAAATATTATCTTTAACTTCAAAACAAACAAGAACCACTTGAACTGTAGCATTAATCCATCTTAGTAAACAAACAACAAAACTAAAATGTGTAAATGGGTAGTTTCATTTTTGTGCAATTAAAATTCATAAATTTGGGTTCATGTAACAGGTTAAAACTGAGGGAAATATTAGAATAATAAGGAGTAACTGCAATGGCTCAAAAGCAGCTCAACATTTCAAGTTTCACAGATCTTATCAAGCAAAAAGGAACACTGGCACTTAATGTGAGGGTTCCTTCTACTCTGAGGAAGGAAGGGCATTTTAGCATGGATGATTCCCACCAATTAGTTAGGGAGGTAGGTCTTAATTTCAAACCTCCTGTACCAAATGGTGATGGGGGGGGTCTTCCTACTCACTTCAGGTGCTCCCCAAGCCATATAGTTTTTAATTATGTAGCATGAGGCTGTATATTCATGCAATGTTTAATTTTTTTGGTAAATGAATTCCATTAATGCATTCATGTTATGCTCTTCCAGACATCTGTAAGATTATTGGGCAGTTTTTCTATCATAGGTGCTTTGTTTTACAGTTCTCAAAACTGTGAATTTGTGTCTGCAAAGATCACATGCCTCTTCTTCAGAGCAACAATGTTATAAAATAAACATACAGAGTTGAGAAAAAGACCTTAATCCCATTGTTTCTTTGCAAATCTACGTACACAGAATCAACCCCTTACTTTTTCAGTAAATTTCAAAAAATTCAATGAATACAATATTGCTGTGAGTGGAATGGATCTGCACAGGAAGCTAAGTGTGAGGGAGGGAGGGGCAAGCAGTAAAAATGAAAGTGAAACCTTTTGAGCAGAATACTCCACAAGTCTTTGGATCTTTCTGTGTATAGCCTGACGTTTATCATATTATTCTTTCCCTGGAGGAGAAAACCCATAATGTCCAGGCCATAAAAGAGACCCAGTTTGCAAATATTTTAATGAAGTTTCTCTGCCTATGAGTAAGGCAGGCATGTATGCAAAATGCAAACACTGCAACAAAGAAATGCAAGGCCTCGTGGCCCAAATGAAACAACATAAGTGCTGCGATGAAGATGACAAAAGGAACAAGTTTGAACAGGCAAGATCTTCAGGTTGGTTTATGTTTTGATTTCATCATATTTCTTAAAGATTGCTTTGAGGAACTGTCATGCTTGAGCAAAATTATAGTTATTATTATTACTGCATGAGTACAATTTGGTTACACAGAATACAGCTTATGCTGGAATTGAAGGAGCTATCTATACAAATGTGTCCAATTAGCATAATCATTTCCATTAACTAAGGAAGCGGGAATGAAAATTCACACCTACATGCATCTAAGGATAGAGTGTCTGGCTTCAACAATGTAACACAGAAAATGGAAAGGAGCATATACAGTCATGATGTTCTGTATTCTTGTTGCTTGGTGGCGGGCAACAGTAGGAGGGCTTCCAGTGTCCTGGCCCCACTGCTGGACCTCCTGATGGCACCTGGTATTTTTGGCCACTGTGTGACAGAGTGTTGGACTAGATGGGCCATTGGCCTGATCCAACATTGGCTTCTCTTATGTTCTCTTATGTTCTTACGACAATCTGCAGCTGGGCAGGTCTGCAAACCAGCGCAATGACTGCAGCTGTTCTCAAAGTTCCTGCTTCTGAGAAGGGCATTATTTTGAAAATTCATTTTTGTCTCTGAAGCTTTTATTACCTGATGAAACAAAACAGCTTAGATCTATACCTTGTTTTCCCTTGCACACCACTTTGTCCAGGGCAGAAGTGGTTCTCTGAGCACACATTCCTCTGGTACCGGGCATTTCCTTCACACATGAGCAACGCCTTTGAACAAGCCAAAAAGTGGCTAGCACAACAGGAACATGATCAGCTCTGGAACAAGCAAATAGGAGCACAAGCAGAAGCAAAGTACAGGATCCAAGCCAACATATCTATAGGTGAAAAGAACATTTGGTTTTCGATATGAAGCAATGCAAAGAAGAATGCAGCCAGCACCTAACCATTAAAAAATCAAAACCCATAGCATTTCAAAATGTACATACTTCCCCTGCAAAATGCACACACTCCATTGAGTTTACAGAAGTGGCCCAAGGCTCTTTACATTAAATATAAGAATCCACTTGGAGGGGATATCCTCCCACAAGATGTGTCATCTAATTCTAAACAGATTTGTTGACTGAAAGAATAAAGGCAAATCTAAAGTACATGACACAGTTAATCAGGTTTACTGATTCCAAACTTTGAAACGTTCATTGTCCTAGGCATTTCACAATAAGAGAATCTTGAATAGCAACAAGACAACAGACAAAGCATTGATGGACAAGGACTGAATGCAGGAGGAAGCATAGCGGAGGAAAAGAGATTAATAATGTGCCTGACTTGAAAAAAAAGAAGTTGAAATTAACAGTCAAAATCCAAAAATACTCTTTTGGTTGTCTGCTGTAATGATAATTTAAAATGCAGCCTCAAGCTATGTAGAAACTAAATTAGAAATATGTCAACAACCGGATTATGGGAGAAAATTATTTGCTAGAGAAGAATTCTAATTAACATTCCAGCATAGAAAGAAAGTATATTCAAATGCTGTGACTTAAAATGAGACCAAAGAGACAAATTATTCTGATGGTGCCTCTACAGAGGAAGACTTTACTAAAAGGCACCAAAATAGAAATACCACCTGAACTTTCCTTTCCTTGTTTATGTTTGAGACTACTGCAATGGGGAGGTCATAGCAAACCACTGTGTGGTATAAAATTCTGCCAAAAGAGGCACAGTGAACCAACCTCATCTATGCCCCATTTCTAAAAAGCTCCGCACAACTAATATCTGGCTCTGCGTTTCACAAATTAATTCAATTGACACGCAGAACACCACCACCAAGTCACCTTTGCTTGTCTAGCTGTATTGCTGACATACCTTATATTGATTAAAATAGCCCTGTCTTGCTGTCACAACTCCAAATATTTATAGGTTGGAAGTCCCAGTCTTCCCTTTCAGCAGTACCAGAGATAAACTGCAGTTTCACTTTATACTTAGAAGAGTCATTACTCTGAGTTTAGAGTATATGGATTAAGTTAGAAACTGGTAGGGGCAACAATATAACCCTTTTTGCTGTGCTTTTTCCCAATTGCTAAATCTCCTAATCAGTTCTCTGAATCATCCATCTCAATGTCATCCAGCAAGGCTTCAATTTAGTGCAAATCCCATCACTCCATTCATTTATAAGCCCACAGACCTTTCATCAGCAAGCAGGGCAGCTATATTCAGTTCTTCAGGTGAACTTTAGCTCCTTTTAAGGCTCAGCCTAGTCTTCTTCAGCTAAAAAAAAATGCAGTGCTCCTTCTGCATACTTCAAGATCATTGCCAGGGGAAAAAGCCTAAATCTACAGCCTTACACTCTTTTCCCAACGCAACATGAGTTACTGCAGGGAACAGAAACACTGTTTAGTTGGGATATAGCCTAGTTCAATTAAAACTACCAACATTTTTTTTTTAAAATCACTGCCTCCTATGGCATGAAGTTCATCAGTGGTTTACAAATTCTTAACATCCATTCTTCTGTTATTCATCATAGTCAGATTTTTAAAAAAACATACAGCAGCAATCTCTAAAGGCCTCTGCGAAGACTGCAATTCCTCAGTTCACTTCGAACAGGATGTTTGTCACAAGTAACCCCTTTTCCTTCTCATACCACTATGATGACTTCACCCACTTTCCTTCCTCAGAGGCAAGAATTACAGTAAGATTCTCCTGAAGAAAAGTGAGAGATCAACTATTGAAAGCAACCAACGGAGTTGCCTTGAAGTTGAAAGACAAGGAGATTAAAGTATTGAAGGACGTTCCATTTGAGATAAGAAGGAAGAGAAAGAAATACAGAGACTTGGAGTTATTTTTACAAAGTCACAAAGTGGCCTACAGATGGTTGGTACCCGAGGGACTGATCTTTAGATATGCAAATGGCAAAGAAAGGATAGACTCTGTTGAAAAGGCTTCTGAATTTTTGCGTCAGCATGGTTGACCACCAGGAGAGGGAGAAGGAACCCCCAATGGCACCAAGGAGAGCGAAGAAGGAGAGACTGGACCTTCTGATGAGGGCTCGGACTCTAAGTTAAGGGCACCAGCCCCCAAAACAGGCTATCAGTTGTGAGGGAAAAGAGAGAAAAAGTCGAATGTCAATGTTCTCTGCAGTACTTAAAATTATTTCATTCTAGGGCATAGCTCTTTATGAAACTGTAACTGCTGGTGAAATATCGGAATGTTTTATTAGCTAGATGATCATTTTTGGCGAAAGTCAATTTGTATTCAAGAAGCAGAGTTTATATTTTAAAACCTATGTATGATTCTTGGGTTTTTAGAGGGTTCCCGCTGGCAAGATATGTGGGGTATAAATTAAGTAAATAAATAAGTTCAGCCATTTTCTTCCCATTACTAGATACTTTTGGCAAACTTTGAAAAAAAATATATAAAAGCACACCAACTAATCTGATCACTTCTGTGCTACTTCTATGCAACCTTCTAATCGATATCTCTTTGGACAGGAGATTAAAGCACAATGGTCAGAAGACCTGATGCATATGAGACTTCATTTTGGAGAGCTGGACCATTCCAATTGCTTGTAAAAAAAGTGCAACAGCACTGTGACCTTGCATTGTGTGAGGGTGTTAAAAGAGAAACCTGTGTCTTCAGCTCTTCATTTTACTGGTGGCTTCACATAAGGTTTGAAGAAAATAATAATAATCTTTATCTGAAGATGATAAATCAAAATGTCCTGCTGGCAGCTGTAATATATGCTATTTGTCAGACTTCCAGTTTTTTTATTTGTGGCTGACTTTCAATGATGTCATTCAGTCCTTTTGCATTTTTTCTCATTCATGTGCTCTTGCAAGTAGTTACCGGATTTACTTATATATATATACTGGTGTATATATTTCTCCTATGCAATTGTATACTTTTTCTAAACAGACTTTTTATTTATTTTTCATCGTTAGTGGATAGTTGCTATATATGTGTGTATGATAAATACACAGGTTGTTTTAAAGAGTTGCCTTCTCCTTTATCCCATTCTAGTCCCAGACATAAAACTACAGAAGCAATGCCTACATCTTTTTAAGGAACAATAAGAAAATTCAGGAACAAACAGGAATTGAGCCCAAGGCTTGCACCAGTAAAAATGATATCCACAATACTCATTATCAAGACTAATGATGGAAATTATGTAAACACTTTATTACATTAGTGGATATTTATTACAAAACATAACTTTTCAAAGTGAATGAGATGGAGACACAGAAGACCAGTAAGTCTCCTGCGAGTAGAAAGCTGCAAGGCTGATTTCAGTAAAAAACCAAGGGAATGAATTATTGTTACAACTTTGCTTTTACTATATGTTATAGGCCATATTTGAATGAACACACCTATTGGATAAGTTACACTGCTACATTTAATATCACTAGACAACTATGCACACTGTCATCTAAGCACATAGTTCTATTCAGCTCATCTAGTTCTACAGTAGTTGAATTATCACCTGATCTGCATTCAAAATAGTGCTATCATACATCATTTCAGTGAATCGAGAACAAAGAGATTTCAGACACTGAGAGAAGAAGCTTATCAGTACCAGTCATTCAATTAAAATTATGGCTGCTCCTCTAACCCCTCCTCCCCAAAAAGACTCCATTCTTCATCAAGAGTCCTGGATCTATTTTTTCAAAAGCAATAACTATCCAGGAGGTACAGACACAACTAAAATTTGTACTTGACCAGCATGGTAATAAAACTATTCCAAACAGAGAACACACATACAAACATCAACACCAAAGCTTGCAACATATGTGGAATCATGAACACAAGTCATCAACCAACAGCATCACTTAGCTGCTACCGCTACTCTGTCTCCATGGTATGGCAAGGCCCCAATCACTACCCCTTTCAATGCTTGATCCACCAATTGTCCTGCAGTTTTGGAGCAAATCATGTCCACTTTTGTCCCAAGAGTTATTTGCCAGAAAAATTATAGGACCATTGGTCAGAAGGTATCTGTACATGCAAAATAAAGGTGTTAAGAAAGTCTGGGAGAAAATCAGGAACAGACTGTATTGACACTGATGCATGCCTTTGGCTTATCATTTATGCATTAAGGCTTCACATCTTTTCAGTAGTCAAGGTAGCTGGTCACTGTACAACACAACTGAAACACAAAAAGGCATGATGAGCTCTGTAGTTCCTATTCTAAGAATTTTCCATCCAATCAAAGCATTGTGGTCTGTTGTCCAGTCTCACTTTGAGAAGTCTTCTCTACCTCAAGTCTTCCCCTTTCCTGCCCTCCTAAGCAGTCCAGAGGATTCCTATAGATGCCACTGCCTGTCTCCAATCCCACAAAACAGAACTTTAATTCCTATTATTCTCAACCCCTATAATAATATTTGCCTTTGCCATTCTGACACATCCACAGCTCAGGAAGTGTATTTGGGTCTATGCTTGTTTACTTTCCCTCAATCCTGTTTCATCTGCTCAGTTTAACACTACTTGTGTATTCTGGATCCTTCCCCTGCTTGTCATTCCCCATCTCACTCAACATGCTCTGTCTTCTAGACCTTTCTTAGCTTACTGTTTGAAACTCAGCCTGGATTCCTGCTTGGCAGCCTTGCCAAACAACCCCTTTTGGAACTTTTGTATTAACTCAACCTTTGACTTGATGCAGTTCTGAAGGCTGCCTGGATCTTCAGACCTTCAGATGCTGTAAATGACACAAACCCAGACATCACAACTCTGGTTTCTAAATTCTTGGCTGAAGCGGTCAAACATAGACACAAGCTTTTTGTATGATCAGTCTTATTTTGTTGTCTCTGTAATGCCTTCTTGCTCATATTTTATCACAACATGTATTTTATTGATATGCCATTAAAAGTATTTTGATTTGATTTGATTGACCTGATTATGTTGCTAAATTCTCTGTCCTCATTCTAATCATATATGGGAACTCCAACATGCCAAAAAGATCTATTAAACAGAAAGTGGTAGTTTCTGTTTAGGGCATATTCTCTTCTAAAATTTGGGAGAAAAGGTTTTCTTTGTCCACTTCTTCCATACCATGTATTCTTTTTAAGCTTCCCTAATTTAACTCCCCTCCCACACACCAAGAAATCTTTAAGTTAAAATATTCCAACCACTTCAGCCTTCCTAGATAAAGAAGATGCTCTATAAAATCTTCCTTATTCTGATTAAGCTTTTCTTTACTTTTTCTATTTCCTATTTCTGAGAAAAGGTAACCAAAACTGCATATAACATTCCAAATTATGTTTGGCTACAGGTTTTCACAACGATATCAGTCTCTTTTCTTATCATACCCAACATGGAATTCGACTTTTTACCACTATTATAAATTAAACATTTTTTATCCAACCATTTACTATATCCCCAAGATGTCTTTCCTGGTTACGTTTCCCCACAGCACCAGGTCTGTACAAGCTCAGTCCAGATCTAGGAACCACCTCAACACCACCTGCCTTCCTCCCCAACTCCAGTCTCTCCATTTCTCTCTGACAAAGATACAAAGATAACAGCAGTGGGTGGAACAACAGCAACTGATGCCATCACTGCTTCTTTATAATTGTGTTCCAATTGCAGTCAGTCACTGGGTGCTCAGAAGTATTCTGTTCCCTCTAATTTCTGATGCTTATGTGAAGTCAGTATTCCTCTCCCCCTGCACCCTTGCAATGAACATCACCTTATACTGAGCCTCATTTGCCATGTCATTGCTCATTCACCCATTTGGAACATTTGGAGCTTGGGGTTTTCATTATCCTGAGCAACAAAAGAAAGCAGAAGGGGAGGAGGGGAAATGCCCCCACACTCTCTGAAACATTTTCCCATCTCAGAGTCCATCAGGCCTCTTACACTCCTGACTCGTGCAACAGAAAGACCAGCTCCCTTTCAGTTCTCTCCCCCCACAGGTGTTATGGGTTCTGGCTGTAGAGGCCCACCAGAACAAAGCAACCAACTGCCAGGTTCTTGCATATCAGAGGGACTTCTTACACAGGATATAAAAACATATAGGTCTGGAAGAAATAGCTTTGCCAAGCGCAACCACCTCTGCACAGGTTCACCTCCATAAATGTTGTTCTTTCCTAAGATTAAATGGTTTTGTCTTACTCTCATCCATGACAGCATCTACCTGTCCGTCTTAAAAGCATTCCCATTCTCCTGGGGTCCAAGAGTGCCAAGAGGGAAACAGAAAGGGGAGAGGTTTTTGCTCTTGGTGGTTTCAGTGATCTTCCAAAGGATTAAGATACCAGACCTGAGTGGCAAGGGTTTGTGTTTTGTTTTTTAAAAAAACGAGACAGTCTTGATCAGCCCAAAGCAGAAAAGCTGAGGGGTGCAGAGAAAGGTTTACAACAGGTATCACCCTCAAACTTCACCAGATCTTTACTTAACCCTGTTTCCCATTCATTTATGTGCAAATCAAATAGCAGTGGTCCTAATACAGATCCTTGGGGAAACCTGACTGCTTTTTTCCTTCCATTTCAATATCTATTTACTTCTACCCTTGGCTTCCTCTCCTTTACAAACATTAATCCCCAAAAGGACCTGCCTTGCTGTCCCATGACTGCCAACTTTACTGAACACTCAGTATTGATGGGCTTTGACAAAACCTTTTTGGAAGTCCAAGTATATAATGGATCACCCTGGTCTACATACTTGTCAATATCCTCAGAAAATTCCAAAAGGCTGGCAAAATTTATAATTATCAAAGCGACTTTTCCACCAGTGTCTTCCTTACCTCAGTAAACTGACAGAAAGAAACAAAATGGTAATTAGCTATCTGAAATTTTAAATGGACATCACCTTTGTAGAAAATGTATGCTTTGACTACTAAGTAGCCCATATTCTTGTGTTTCTGAACATGGCATTGCTCAGGGTCATTTCTTCTTTAAAAATTCAGTTGACTATGGCAGTTTCCAAAGTAAATGATAAAAAAACCCTATTAAAGTAAGATAAATCAAACTGTTCTTTTCAAACTGAATGTAAATTACCATAAAACCGTTGGTCCTTTGCAGTGCAATCCTAAACAGAGTTATATCTTTCTAAGCCCACTGACTTCAATGGACTTAGAAGTGTGCAACTTTGTTTAGGATGGTACTATTAATCTTTCTCCTTGTAAGGTAGTAAAATTTTCTATTTACATTATATCTACAATGAGCTTGCAAGAGTTCAGCTGATAAAAACTCCTTTTGCAAAGAGATAATTAAAATAGAAATAGCAAGGTCCAACCGTCATGATTTTGATACCTAGAAGGAGGCAGTAAGAGCTAAATTCAGAACATAAGAGGGTCAAATGAAAGGCTGTATGCTTAAAAAGGATGTGACCAGCACAAATGTAGAGTCAGTCTGGTGTAGCTGGTTAAGAGTACCGACACTAATCTGGGAGAACTGGCTCTGATTCCCCACTCCTCCACATGAAGCTGCTGGTGTGACCTTGTTAAAAATTAAAAGTTCTTTCAGAGCTGTTCTCTCAAGGGCAGTTCTCGAGAGAGCTCTCTCAGCCCCAACTACCTCACAGGGTATCTGTTGCGGAGAGGAGAGGGGAGGGGAAGGGAAAGGGATACTAAGCTGTTCTGAGACAGGTGGGGTATAAATCCAATTTCTTCTCCAGATTTTGAACTACAGTCTTCCCAATCAGTAGTTTTATTTTGCTAGTCTGGTTTTATGGAGTTGTAGCCATGGCAGAAATGGTCCAAATCACATCTACGTATCAATTCTGTGTTTTACCAGGAAAATTTTGGCAAAACTAACTGATGCAAACAACAAAACTTTCAGCTTGTGTTTTTTTACCACAGCTCCCCTTGTGGCTTCAGATGAAATCAGCACAGGCTCCTGCCAGGAACCTGTGTATATTGAAGAATCACATTGCTATAAAAGCTTCTGTAAAGTGGCCATAAAGCATGATGCTCAAATATACAGCCATAAACCACAGGCTTATCTACAAAGCTCATAGAATAACTGTTATAAAAAGATTGGGTCAAAGCAGGTGTTTTAACAAATTCTGCTCAGCTTTTGTTGCCCTCCCAGGGTGCCCTCATCTCCCCACAATGAAATGCACAACATGGGCACCCCAAGATCCTTTGGCCTTCAGATGTCAGAGATGCAGGGAACATCCATTCAGGTTGATATTAAAACCAGGCTTCTCAATCAACGAAGGTATTTTCCACACATTCTCAAAAGGGAGTAGCCTGACTATTCCAGGGGAACTTTACTCAAGGCTCCTTTGTCTGACCCTCCAGGGCACATTCACAGCCATAATCAGTGAAACAGGTTTGCAGGACAAAGAACCAAACCTCTCAGGATTCTTCCTCACAATGTCGTCTTTCTTGATAAATCAGTCATGGCTTGGGGAGGACCAGTCTTCCACCCAAGCAATTTAATGAACCTACCTACATCATTCTACTGTCCCCTACTACCTTACTAGATTAGATAAGGAATACTCCAACTATTCCTTATGACTGTATTCGGACTTTCACTGCTCACCAGATTTTCAAACCCACTAACAGGGAGCAGGATCCTACACTTTTGTCCAAAGGACATTCCAGATCCTAGCTCTTCACTGTATTCGGCCAATAGCAGAGCTCCCCCATTTGTCACCAGGGTATATGAAAGGACACCCTGACTTCGATAGCCCAGGACAGTCTGATCTCATCAGATCTCAGAAGCTAAGCAGGGTCAGCCCTGGTTAGTCTTTGGATGGAAGACCACCAAGGAATACCAGGTACACTACACAAAGGAAGGCAATGGCAAACTAACTCTGAAAGT
This sequence comes from Gekko gecko, assembly GCA_029375565.1. NCBI lineage: Eukaryota > Metazoa > Chordata > Lepidosauria > Squamata > Gekkonidae > Gekko > Gekko gecko. The sequence goes on from JAPDNY010000008.1 coordinate 98,788,206, forward strand.
CTCTTTCCTTGAACACTATAAGTTAGCTGTGACTTGATGGCAATTTTATATATATATAATGTGTGTGACATTTCAAGGCTTCAATCTCTGCTTTAGTTAGTTTTCCACTAGAGCGTTCTTCCAGCACCATGCGTACAAAATCTCTGGACCTCTACTCTTTAAGAGTTTTTTTCTTTCCTGTATTTTTTATTTCCATTCCAAATTTAATCTCCCATGTCCTTCTACTCATTCCTCATTCTTTCAGAGCTCTCTCAACCCAAAAAATAAATCTCTTGCCACCTAGCATGATGCTAATGAACTAGAACTTAAGGCTGCCATGCAATCTTCAGAGCTCCTACCTATACTATACACAATGCTATATGAGAATTAATTAATTCCCCATTCCTTAGCTCTTTCATTTCCTCTTCTGGACTGCTCTGCTCTACTACCAGCCAGTCTTTCCCACTGCATCCCCCTCTTGGTCTGCAACCCCTTCCTTCATACCTAAAATTCCTTTTCCATTTTGCATCTTCTGACCACTTTAGCACAGCCTCTCACCTATCTGTTTCCCCAAGTTGGTTTGCTCTGGACTACCCATATGCAAGGACACGTTTAAAAGTATGCACCTATAAACTAGGCACAAAGTGGATAGTTTTATTAGATTGTCATATGTAAGCTGCCATGGTACTCTTGAAAACTAAACAAGACTGGCTGTCTTGTGCTCTCAACTTGATTCCCCATTTTCTCTTCTGTATCTTCAATAGTGCAATAAAGTTACTTGCTGATTATGTTCTTGTCTCCCTTCCATTCTGCTCTTCTCAAACATTTATTGTGCCAAACTGGAACCCAGTCTATATAACAAACTAAATGATCCTGGTTTTGCCCCAGAACACATGTTCTCACATGTTGGGGACACTATTCATGTGACAGGCCTACAAACAGGGAATTATTTGGATACCACGTTGCACAACAGAACTAGGACTTCCTACGTACAGAGTGGCATCTCATTTCAAAAGGGTGGGCAAAACTCCCTGTGGAAATCTGTTTGTGCCAAAGATCACATTCAAGGCTCAAATACACTTAAATCACAGCAGCGTGCTCTCTCATGTACCTGGGGAAGGGGAAGGAAAGAGTTTTCTGGCATAAATAAAATCTGCTTGAGCCATCCTCACATAACCTGCTTTATATGCATAGCTCTTTCCCTGACACTGTGTTAGGAGCAGTCAGCCATGGAGGTGGATGACTTCCTAAAGCCTTAAACCACATTCTGACAGAAGGATAAAGTGAAGACATTGTGGGGGGAGGTGAATTGGGGGAGCCTTCCCACTTAGACTTTTGTGCAAGACATTGGGTTTTTCGGAAGCAGAAGCAAAACAGCAGTTTCACAAAGCAGGTCATCTCCCTCTTCCTTCTCACCCCCTCAAGTCTTGGCGGCATATAAGATATACATAACTGTGATAATTACTTCTTGTAAAAAGCTCCAGCACACCTCTGAAACAACAGGATTTGTTTCTGAAGTCTGCTTTTATTAGAAAAGAAATACCATTTGCTTGACAGTTACTTAAATAAAGAGTACATAGTGAACATTTTACTAAATGCTAACATACTGCTATCTCATTTTAGTGTCATATTACTTCAGAACAGCAGCTAAAATTTTATTCTTTTTCTACAAAGATTCTCTGGATAGAACTTCTAGGTGCCTTCTGCTATAATCTAAGTACTTCTTGCTTTCCTGCATTATTCATTAACATAGCACCAGGCATATGAATGGCATGACATAAAGATATGTAATCCTAGAAGGTTCACAACAGATGCAAGCCTGTCCAAGAACAACTCACAACCAGTGTTTGGTTGCACTCATGGTTTGGTCCATTAGTGTAATGGGGGACATGCAAGACAAGAAATTAAGTTGCAGCACAGAGCTAAACATGTGCTTATGCTCTCCCCCAAATTTCTCATGAAACTAAAGGCTGTTTTTTCAACCCACAGGAGTTTCTAAAGACCAAGCCATCAGAAATTGGGGCACAGAAAAGACAGGGAGAAAAAATAATGAAAACCCAGTTTCCAAAAACATCATTCTGAAAACGTATTAAGAATTGCAATAAGTTATTTGTTCCTGCAACTTTTTATAGTGTTGTTTCAATATTAGAGGTTTCAGTCTTAATTCAGATTGCTGATTATTCCTATTAATTTTTGCAAAAACAAAGTTTTAACTATATCAATGACAGAGGTGGGGGAGAGATTATCATAGAATCATAGAATGTTAGAGTTGGAAGGGATCTTGCAGGTCATCTAGTCCAACCTCCTGCACTCTGCATGATTTTATAGAGAGAAATTTCTTTTTAACATAAATCGTCGACTAAAACAGGCAAAGATGTTTGCAGTAGGGATGGACATGAATCGGGAAAATGGAGGTTCATGGGGTCTCATGAACCATGAACCTCTACAAACCTTCGTGTTTAATGAAGCGGTTCATGGTTCAGGAGGTTCAGGAGAAGATCTGAGATCTTCCCTCCCTCCTTTCTGCAGGCAGCAGCTTCCCAAGGCCAGCAGAATGGAAGTGGGGGGAAGACCTTGTAAAGGCCATTTAAATGGTCTTTTGTAAGCCATTTCAGCGATCCTTGTTGCTCCCCCCACTGCCAAGTGGGGTGAGTGAAAAGGATCACTGAAATGGCTTGCATCTATTTTAGCTAAATGGATGCAAGCCATTTCAGTGATCCCTCTTGCTCCCCCCACTTCCAAAATCACATGGAGGGTCATGGCAGGGTCATGGATAGGAATGGGCATGAACCTTCAGTTCACAAACCACAAACCAGCAATGTTCACCATGAAATTAGGTTCGTGATGAGCTTTCTATCCATCCCTAGTCTGTAATAAACTCATTCTACACCATGGGACAATTGTAAGAACCCCTTCCCCACTGCCATGTTACTGCAACTGCTAATTGCAGCTATCAGCCATACTATTACCACATTCCCAGGTGGGCACATTTAACAGAAAAGGTTACCAAAAAAAAAAGAGGCAGCTGCACTTTCCCCCTCAAAGTCCATGCAGGAAGAATGCTAAAACAGTTGCAAATAAGGAACAGAAAATGTGACAAATCACAAGACACTTACGATCAAGTCCGTTGATGTATCTCATTGTAATTTCACAGTGCCCCCAAACTGCACTGACTATAGGGTAAAGTTTTTTCCCTTTTAGTCCCCTGAAGGCAACTCCAAGGTACTGTCCATCTACAATGAAGCTAAGTGTCCCTTCATCCATATCCAAAACGACCAGTAAGGAGTCTGGTAGTACAAAAGACTCATCTGGTTCCAAAAATACAGGATACGTCACCCCAGGCTGATTTTTACAGTTATGATAAAGTTTGTTGCGTCCGAGGTCCCAACCCCATGATTCACTATTGCTTCCAACCAATGACGTATATCCTACAGAATGCAAGGGAGCTTCTGCTGTTGACACTCCAACCACAGCATGTGTCCCCCGTTGCCTGGTAGGCCAGTGAATCTGCCAGACATGCAGGCCCCTCGTATAGCCAACTTTGCCCCGGATGCAATCTGTGCTTTGGGCAACGGGATGTCTATGAAATGTCAGTTTGTCATCTTCCTTCACAAATATATTTAAGGATCGATCTTCATTGTTCCAAGCGTGTTTATACTGAACCTCCAAATGAGCTGGGGGCATATCCAACAACATATCCAGACGTGCAGGCTTGCAGAAATCCGGACCCCTCAGTTCTCGTTTGACAGGTCTGTAAGGGGGCTCCCTCACATCAACAGACTTTATGCTCCCTGAGATTTTTTGGCCCATTGCTTGGATGCAGAACACCTGGCTGCAGGAAACGAAGGGTGGATCTGGGCCCAGTGTTAACTCATGAAAGCACTTTCAACTGAGCCAACGACTAGGTTTGCAGACTGGATTTACTTCTTCGTGGATCCTCTTAAAGCCACCGTTTTCTGAAAATACCCTCCTGAAATAAAGCAGAGAACCTCCAATTAAAAAGTAGCGAAGTTATAACCCACATGTGTATTCTTGAAGAATTTTTCTGATCTGTGCCAAGTTATTTTAAATCGAGATCCTATAATTCTCTTCTTTGTGGCCTTTGTACTACAGTGTTCACTAGTTAAAAGTGTCAGCTGGATATATGGAGCTCACAGTGTTCAGAGTACAGACAGCAATTTCCTTCTTTTCATAATAGACACAGACATTCCACTCCTTTTGCCCTTCCACCCAGATAGTCTAAAGGCAGTCATTGCACAAAGTTTTTCCTCCATTATCAGGTATGCCTACAGCTGCACACATTTTGACTCACAGTTCGTTTTTTTTTTTAAACTGCCTCGAAAGAATTCATCACTTTTTTCTAGCATTTCCTTTCTGAATATGCCTTTCCAATCCAAGAATGTCCTGTAAGAGAAGCTCGACTAGCATGGCTGGAATGAATGGCCTGATGATAGCAAACAGCTGTGAAATGTGATACTTCACCTTTAAACAGCACCATCCCCCTTAAATAAATAGTACAGGGCAAAACTCATTTTATGATTCATGATGGGCTTCTGGGAAGGAGTAGACAGAAACATAAGCATTCCTAAGAGGGGTCCTTTGACCAGCCAAACCTGTGAAGTGTTTGGTTTAAAATATAAAGTGTTAAGTGGTGATGCTGAACTACTGGGGTAGGATACTGTCCATAATTTATTTACTTTTACTACTTACCATGCCAGAAACCAAGGGTTTTGACATAAGGCAATTTCCTTCCAATGTATTTTTCAGGGGTGCATAATACATGAACCATGTTACTGGAATAAGGAGCTTCTCCTAAAAATAGTGAACTGTGTGTCGTGCACAGTCGTGCACATTTGGGCATCTTTGCACACAAACATTTTCACATATCAGTATTATTTTGAAAATTAAGCTATGCTGCCAAGTTATATTTATTCATACAGAAGCAGTGAAAGTAAGCCACATGCATACACAATCTTCTGTACAGGGAGGGGGGATGTATCCTTGGGATTCCTCCAAGTTACTTTCAGCAGGTACATGTTGCAAATGTGGACATCTTGCATGGAGGACTTGGTCAAAAGAGCAACTTGCACAGCATTCCAGGATATAAGGCAAGTGGTGTGTGTCGTCCCCCCCCCCGGCCTGGATGTAAGGCAAGGAACAGAAAGGAGTATGCCCACATACACAGGAGTGCAATCTACATTAGCTTACCTATGAGGAAGTACAAGCTTGTCTGTCAATCAGCATTGGTAACTATTCCCTTTCTCTATCCTTCTGCGCAGAAGGCAAGAATTTGCCAATACACTGTTTAATTAGTAATCTGTGCCTCTTCTTCCTGATTTCACTGCAGCTAGGATCATGCAAGCTTTCAAAGTCTTGATACACTGAGTACCATAATGTCTATGCACACGCTAAAACCAAATACCACGGCAATTCATTCAAGTAATGTCTAAATACCTTATTTCTCTGCTATAACATTTTTGAGCAAAAGATAATTTCTTTAGCATTTATAGAATTTATGCACTATTATGACCTTTTCATACACACAGCAGAAAGTCAGGGGAAGGGAAGGAGATGGTGATGAAGGTGCATCAATATTCCAGCTAGCTCTTTTTGCAACTGTTGGGAAACTTTGTTCTTTTCAGAAAAACCTCACTAACTCCAGGCAGAAGTATTTCTGCTATTTTATGGTTTCACAAGCAAGACTACCCCATGTAGTTGGGAAATGATCAGATTAAGAGCTCTACATGCACACAGCAGAGAGTAAGCCAAATCGAAGCCGGAAAAAGAGTGTCAGTTTCACTTTTCAGTGCTTTCAGTGGAACTGCCAAGATATTAAGGAATGTTATTCTCAGCAGTAACAGTGAAATTGGAGACTTGCAAAAATCAAGCCAAAGGGATTTTATTTCACTGTTAAAATGCAACTCGGTGTGTGACAAAATAAGAACACCAGTGTTAGTGAACCACAAAATGTGGACATATATTTATACAATTATTGATTATTAGTAATCATGGATTTAAGGTATTCTGTTGCTAATTAATAAATGCAAAATGCACAGTGAATGGCTCTCACAATTACCCACTGGAATATCAGGGCTATAAGCATTACTTTTTTGTTGTTAGTACTTGGCAAACTCCTTTGTTGATCAAGGAAAATAATTTCATTTCTTAATTAATTTCAGTTAGAGAGTATATCTATTTTTGCCAAGCCCATTTGCTTAGTGGAGGGTGGAGAAGGCTGATTTGCCTCTCAGATGGAGAGTATGCAGTCCCAGTGTTTAGTTTAGCAAGAATTTGCATCTGTTTCCTGTATTCTGTAGTTTTCACTTATATAGATTTGGCTCAATGGCTGTAGTGTATGTGCACACACGTGCACACACATGTATACAGAAAATGACATTTGATACTTTGATTGGGAGAGGCATTCTGGATTATCTTCTTCACAAACCAGCCACTCTGTAAAATCTTACTCTCATACAGACATAACAAAGGAAGATGGGTAACCTTGGCTTTTACTAACATACACAGACATATGCTCAGGGTTGATGGGTCTCCAACGTGGTACCCATGGGTTCCGTGGCACCCACTGAAACCTTTTGTGATGCCCGCCATGTGTATTTAGAAAGTGAGTAGGGCTTCTGACTGGATGTGCAGCTTATTAAAAATGTTGCTTTGGCAGCAACTGCCATCATAGCACAAGAATCTTCACCGAGTGACTTAAGGTAAGCTGTGTTTATGCAAGAAAATATTTTAAAACACTATGTTCATATAAAAAATGTATCCTGTTAAACAGAGCTTCTGTCTGAAATGTTGAAGAGTTACTATTAGAGTTATTCATAAGCTCACTTCCTGACTTTTTGTGGCTGGGCCTTCCATCCTGTGTCAGAATTCCAAAGGTGCCCAGAGACTTTAAAAGGTCGGGGAGGACCCCTGATATGTAGGGTGACCTGTCCCAAATAGTAATTTCTCCAGGTGGTGGCAAGCAAGCTACCAAGTTTAATAGGGTTTAATAGAGCTGGCACATGTACAGAGTACATGGCTGGGGGTCAGAGAAGACCAAGTATCTCAGCGGAGCAGGTAACTGCATCAACCTGCTAGATATATAACTCAGTGCATCTAAGTGAACTCTGACTCACAAAACTTAATGTAGAATAAATTGTGTTTAAGCCTTTAACACACCACTGGACTCCTGTTTTATTTTACTATTAAATCACTGTAAACAATGGTTTTGGCATGGAAGACTGTTCCTGATCACCTAATTTGAATTTCACATGTGTGTTGATGGGCCCTGTTGCATAGGGGCCAGCTCTTCAGAATTAAATATCAGTGATAAGCCACTTACAAGTGATACTTTTGAATTCAGGTATAAATTCAGGTCAATATGGTTCTCTCATTTCATTTACAGCACTGGAAAATCCAAATAACAACACAGGAATCTTTTGGGTGGTATGATGTCCTCCTTAGACTAATCCTTTCCTCCTTAGACTAATCCTTCCCTCTTATGGGAGGGAAGGCAGCATGGTGTAGCCTGATCTTGTCAGAACTTTGAAGCGAAGCAGGTTCATTACTTGGATGGGAGGCAGCCAAGAAAGAATCTACGGAGGAAGACACTGGCAAACCACCTCTGATTCTCACTTGCCTTCAAAGTGCCTTGTTGGGGTTGCCATAAGCTAGCTGTGACTTAACAGTACTTAGTTACATAAATCTCCCTCAGTAACGCAATGGGATTGGGGTTCAAGAGAGTCCTGTGAAGAACTAAGTCTGTGATCAAGCCACTTCATTAGCCAATTTAGCTAAGGAGACGGCCTAAAAATATAATTTGATCTTCGAGACAGGTATCAAACACCTGGCTGTTTCACCTTCCTGTATTACTACAGTGTCAAGCAGTTCATTATTTCAGTTTGTATAACCTCTCAGCAGTGAAACATAGAATTATTGCTTTTTCCCAAACTAAAATAGACATATCTTGTTTTGTACAAAACTGAATAGGAAACTGAAAGCTGATTGATAGGCTGATAGGCTGGTAAAAAAACAAAAACAAAACCAGAAAACAACAACACAGCACCAAAAGCATCAGAAATATTGGTATTCTGATATACCTACTACAATCACTTACCCTTTCTACCTTAAACCTGTTAAAAAGCCTACATTCTGAAAATAATCTTGCAATACCTAAAGTATCCTCAGAAATACATTATGTTACATTCACTTTGTTCTCGATATCTTGACTACCACAAGGCTGCTTGAACAGTGACATGTTTATTTAACACATTTTGTATACCATGCTCTATTTTTTAAAAAAAAAATCTGAGCCTTTTGAAGCAGGAAAACTACATATTTTTACACTTTGTAACGCCATACAGAACTATTTTACAATGTAAAAGGAAAGAACAGCCAAGTCTTCTGATTTACCAAGCCTTCCCTGCCTGGTAAATAGAAGCAATTTTTACTTGCCTTAAGCAACCAGGTTACAGTGGACACAAACTTGGAAGATTTCTCTCCTGGCATATCTATTGTTCAGTAATAAAACAGTCAGGCAACTTTGCTACATGAAAATAAGCCTAAGCATGTGCCTGTGGAATGGAACACGCTTACGCCAAATTTCAAATGGTAAAGTGCTTGAAGCAAGGATCTGCCTTTTCATATTCTCTAAAGTGCCAGCATATTAATAATACTATATAAGTGCATAATATAATTCTGAAATAGCAAAATATCCATATTTATAAATGTCCATGATCTCTTTCACTGTTCACATAATGATATCACAAAAGTCTCTCTGGCATTTTCAATAGGAGCCCTCTTTGGTACAATTCAAGATACACCAGTAAAATAAACTACCACAAAATGTTTTCCAGGAACTCACATTAGAAGGAATGAAGACATCTGGAATTCTATTCCAACTCAGTTGTGAGTAATTTACTGAGAATCTGTTCAGAAGGTCACAACCTTGCCTTGTAAAAACAAACAAGTTTTCATTAGAAAGCCAGTGCTACAGCTTTCATATTCCACTTGGTCAGGGCTGTGGACCAATACGGTTTGAAGGGACAAGAGGAAAAATGTGCAATCATTCCACAGTGATTACAATACTCTGCATAAGATTAGTGATTCATCCACCTCAATCACATGAGCTCTCGACATGCCAAATGTTTCTTGATAAAAGTCATGCCATAATGCTACATACATTCATTTAGAGCTCCATTTGGCAACAGGTCATAAGAAACATGTTTGATGGTATGTTCAAGTTTATAGGTCTCCTCTTAGGCTAATTCACCATTATAGTTCCAGAGGAGTAGCCATGTTAGCCTGCTGTAGCCAAGTAAAATAGAAGTCCAGCAGCACCTTAAAGACTAACAAGGAAAGTTCCTTACCATTTGGCATCTGAATAAGAGAGCTCCAAATTGGGAGAGTTCCTGCTTAAATAGAGGTTGTTGGACTTTCAGGTAGCCCAGACCTGGATAGCCCAGGCTAGTCCGATCTCATCAGATCTCAGAAATTAAGCAGAGTCAGCCCTGGCTAGTATTTGGATGGGATATCTTCAAGGAATACCAGGGTCAAGATGCAGAGGCAGGGATTGGGAAACCTCTGAATGCCTCTTGCCTTGAAAACCCCATGGGGTTGACATAAGTTAGCTGTGATTTAATAGCTCCCCCAAAAAAATGTTTGAGGTGCCTGTGGATTTTGGCTTTATTTAATTCTATGATTGCCCAAAAGTTACTGAACTGGAGACTGTTTCTCATATAATATACTAGCATTAGTGCATTCTGGGGAAGAATGGAGAAATACACAATTAGATATAAGCAAATACACACATACTCTATAGGCAAGGGACCTATAGCAGCCTCTTTTCTTTTCTTTTCTTTTTTTGCTTTAAGTTGAAAGGACACGAGCTAACTGTATTCTGTTTTGGCTCTCCATGTTCACTGTACACAGCTATTTGTTTCTGCCACTTTAGGCTGCAGCCACTTTCTCAACAAAGACTGCAGTTCCATGCACACTTACTTACCTAGATATAAGCCCCACCAAGAACAAAAAATGGGAATTACTTCTGAATAAATATGTGTAAAATTCTACTATGAAAGAGGGATCCACTAGTCCAATCCGACTCACAGCAGCCATTATACTTGAAGAATATTTTTCTACCAGTCTCATTTCACCATCCCACATTTCAAATCAAGCACAAGGTTGGGGAGAGGGAGAATAAGAGTAACAAGAACCAACATTGTTCCCACTACATCTCCAAAAGAGAGCCTGGCCTACTTGCCCATAAATGTGTGGCCGCGTAGCAAAAAAAAGAAGACTCACAAATAAAACTTTATAATACTTCAATAAATATGGCACCAATACATATTTTAGCTGAGATGCAACACAGATCCACACAAATTTGTGAACTTAAAAAAACCCAAACCTTATTCTTTATTATTTAATTAATTAATTTATACCCCACCCTCCCCGCAAGCGGGCTCAGGGCGGCTTACAACATTGGCACCAATTGCTGATAAATCCATATAAAACATTATAAAACAATACAATACAGATAAAAGCATAAAATCGTAAGGTGCTATTAGTTGTGCAATTCATTGCCCCTTCACCAAAAAATAAAAAATAAAAATGCAATAGGTCACAGGAAGGGACTTCCATGTTAATTTCAGCAGGATAGCCATATTAGTCTATTGTAGTACAATAAAGGAGAAGCCCAGTGGACTCTTAAGACTAACAACTAGGGTTGCCAGCTCCAGGTTGGGAAATACCTGGAGATTTTGGGGGTGGAGCCTGGGGAGTGTGGGGTTTGGAGAAGGACTTCAATAGGATATAATGCCATAGAATCCACCTTCCACAGAGACCATTTTCTGCAAGTGAGCAGATCTCTGTCACCTGGAGATCAATGGTATTAGCGGGAGATCTCCAGCCACCACCTGGAAGCTGGCAACCCTAACATTTATTCCAATATGATCTTTCATGAGTCAGACCTCACTTCTTTACATACAGTATCTGAAGCTCTGAATTGCAGAAGCTCATAATGAATAAATGTTTCTAGTCTTTCAAGTGCTGCTGGACTTCTGTTTCACAGGAAGGAAGCATAAGAAAGCAAAGCTGCAATGATGTCTTGACATTCTCCATCATAACATCATTTCCCAAGTGGCTGCTGTGGGGAAAAAAACCTAGAAGATCTCAGTACCACTTCTGAGGCCAACTTAGCAAACTTGTCAGGAGACTTCATTACACTGCAGGATGACTAGCTAAACAGAACCAGCAACCACACTATGGAGGTTGATTTTCTTTTCCTGAGACCACCAAAGGTTTCTTCCTCTTTTCCTTGCCAAACTTATACCAAGAAAATGTAAAGCATTTTGCTTAGTTTACAAGTATAGATCTCCTTTCTTCTAAAGAGACTTGATACGGTCCAGGAATTTTACTGAAGCACTATGTATCATTTTTGTTTGAGGTGGATTTTAATGTGTCAACTGTGGGTGGGGAGGACAGGCAGCATGGCATAGTCCATTCTCGTCAGACCTCAGAAGCCAGTAGTTGGAAGGGAGACCACCAAGGAAGACAATGGTAAACCACTTCTGCTTCTCACTTGCCTTGAAAGCCCCTTGCTAGGGTAGGCATAGGTTGGTTGTGACTTGACGGAACTTATGTGTGTATGCAATTGTGCATGACTTGTGAGTGAGTGACTGTGGCTGCATTCAGACATTATAGTAAAATGTGGTTTGTGGTACAAATAGCCTATCAGACATAGAGAACAGATCACAGTTTGTTCCTCAGTCCTACTTAAGTCTGCTGATCCGTTGGCTTGCAAGGCTGCTAGCAAAGCTTCATTGTGTATGCAGTCCACTCAATATTGGTCAGCTGCAATAAACAGGAAGAAAATGGGGGGGGAGGGCTCAGATAATCCAAGCCTCTTCTTTCTCTCTGGTGCTGCTGAACAATCTTGAATTTCTGCATTCAGACATCACAACAAATCATAGCAATTAAGCCAGATACAAACCATCAAGCCTTTGACCTGAATAGCCCAGGCTAGCCTGATCTTATCAGATCTTGAAAGCTAAGCATGGTTGGCCCTGGTTAGTGATTGGATGGACTACCAAGGAAATCCAGGGTCCTGACATGGAGGCAGGCAATGGCAAACCACCTCTGAATGTTTCTTGCCTTGAAAACCCTATGGGGTTGCCATAAGTTGGCTACGACCTGCCAGCACTTTCCACAACCACCACACAAACCATCATCACCACAATTTTTGGCAGTCTGTTCAGACATCACAGTAAACAAGAGTTTAATCAAATCATGGTTTGTACACTATCGTGTAATCTGAATGCAGACTTGTATAAGTGATTAGTACTTCATGCAACTGAAGAGATACTGTCACTTTTCAGAAACTATATGGGAGGTTGGCCACTTAAAAACTATAAAACTAAAAACTCCAAAGCAGGAGGAGACATTTAATTCAGTATAAAGAGTTCTATGGACTAAAGCTTCTTTGGATGTCAATATTATGCTCCTGTATATATGTATAAATCTGAATATCAGAATGGAACTATCAGAGAATGTAAGAGCTGGAAATAATGACTAATGGGTTGGGTACACACAGAAAAAGACCTACAGATTAGCAAACCAAGCAGAGAATCCAATCATCCAGATACACTTTTCTGTACAATTCTGAAGACATCACAGTGAAAGTTTTTTTAAAAAAGGATTAGTATCAGCCTTCAGATGCTTATTTAAAATCTCTAGTTCCTTTATAATATTTCCTACATACTTGTGAAAAGTGTGCTATTGTGGCTCATCTCTTGAAGAACAAAGATAAATGTCCAACTCAGCCAATCTCAGAATACCTTCTGTTTGCACTGGCAGAAGATACTGTTAGGTCTTTGACCTGCTTAAACAGTTTGCAGATTGAACTTCCTCATACAGACACATGCAAATTACAACTGGGCAACTAAAAGCAGATTTTAGCCTTTAGTAAAAGCTATACCGCTACCCAACAATATGTGTAAAAGCTAATGAATACTTTCTACTTTCTTAAAAGGAGTGATACTATAACATTGAAGAGAGTTACCAATTGTATGAAAGATTAAGGGATTGTGCAGCATCCCCTGGGGAAGGGACTTGCTGGTATAATTTGGAAGAAGTATTATAGTTAAGCCAAGCACTCAAAATGAGGTTGATTAGTTTGCCAATGACAAAAGGAAAGAACACTCCCCACTGAGAATAAGCATTCTTCACTTTCAAACTTCCACCATCATCTGCTGATCATGTGACAATAGCTTTCAGCAACACAATGACTTTGGTGGTAAAGGAGGCTGGGTGGAGTACAGATTTCTTTAAACTGTGTGGCAATACCACTGGAGAATTTCAATTATAAGAACATGAATGGAGTCTGAATGAATTCTACGAATTAACTGCTGCTGAAGATTTATAGCTTAGTATCACATTTCTTAAAAGACTCATACTCGAATTGTTTCCAAAAAGCAATGAGGGAGAGAATTTCAGGAACCAAGATGCACAAGCAAAAAAACAACAACATAGCACTTTCTCACCAAAAGCTCTGGAGATGTTTACCAAAGTTTTAAAATAAAAAGCAAGTAGCACCATATTAAACTATCACCTGAGCCTGTCACATTCAAGCCAGCATAACCATTCCAAAGGTGACAGACTGAAGCACAATAAGATATTTGCCAAAAGTGTTTTCTTTTACAAACAAAATATATGAACATCCTAACTAATCCTAGTATATGGCAACGATCCTATGCAGACTTACACAGATCTCACTCAATTCAATGGAACTTAAGGTCAAACCAAAAGTGCGGGTTTTTAAAGAGTTCACAGCCCAAGAGCAGCTGCAAGGAATGACTGCTAAAATATAAAGGACTACAATTGCAGGGGGAGGAAGGGTTCCTCCCTCCCCATCCTGCTTATGCCAAAACAAGAGCTGAGAGGAGAGTTATTTTATTTCCCCATTTTTACAGTTTCACGTGCACAGAATATTTCACATGAAGCAGCATAAATGAGGAAATAACTTCCCTCTCAGCACTGTTTCAGCACAGGAAAATAATGGGGGGGAAGCAGGAGTCTGAACTGAGACCAAATGAACTCTTCTTTATGGGCTGTGTGGCTGTGGGGTACACAAGTTGGGCCCAGCTCTTTACAAAAACTACTTGACTAGCTGGGCTTTAAGACTTCAAACCAAGCTTCACTATCAAACTTAAACCCAATTAAAATCATTAAAAATTTCTAGTATCTTAAATAAAGTAATGAACAGCATCGGAATTGGTGCTTTTAAAAACCCCAAAACTTCATCTTAAATGTAATGTAGTTGGTCAGAATTTATAGTATTGTTTGCTACATGGCACACCCAGCCACAATTCAGAAGGCAAAATAATCACTAATCTAGTGTAGCATTTTCCATCATTACAGCAAAGCTCAGTTCACATCACATATCTTAATCATGAGGACATAAGCTCTACACACATCTAGATATGCTAAAACTAGACAGAAGGGGCAATCTTAGTTCCTTCCTATCATAAAAGGAGGAGCATAAAGGCAGCAGCTATTAGGATCCAACTGGATTTGGTAGAAACCAGCTAGCTATTAACTAAGTATATAGTAGAGACTGAGCATTCCAGGAGTTGTATAGCCCTGAAAGCTTACTGTGAAAAGCAGGCCTCCCCTTGTCATCCTTCTATGTTTTGAATATATTTCCCAAAACATTTCTGGAGTTTTTATTAAACACTGAAGCAAACACAGTGGTTGTTGCAACCCAGAATATATTAGCCAGGAAGCAATCCCACTGCATTCAGTTACGCTTACTTTCAAGTTAAGTCTGCTTTGGATTTGCTGCATATCAATTGAACTGATTCTGAAGAAAAGAGAGACATGTTCTGGTCATTAGGGTAGTAAACGAAACAGTTCTAATTAATACCATATGTAAGAACACTAGGATGTCGTCACACATTCCAAGAGGTTTATTTTTAACTTCCTGCAAAAACACTGATTTTATGACTGATATTTAACTGATAACTATGAATTACTCTGGTCTAGTATAGATGAAATAAAACAAAACACAGCAGCATTCCTGGAAGACTTCAGCTTCAGTGAACAAAGGTAGTCTGATGAATCTGTGTTAGTACTACAAAGGCAGAAAAAGTAGTAAGCAGCCAGAGCCTATACCAATCTACAAATACTGGGAAGGGACCAGTATAAATAGGAAACCTCATGCTTTAGATCAGGGCTGTCAAACATGTGGCCCGCAGACCACATCTGGCCCTTGGGGGGCTCCTGTCTGGCCTGCCAAGAACTGGCTGTCTGCTGCTTCCTCCTTCATGTTTCTGGTGTTGCAGCTCCTTTTCCCCAGCCTCTGCTATTTCCTGCTTGGGAAAGGAGAGAAAGAAAGCCTTTCTTGATTGGCCGAGGGCTCCTCCCTCTCCCAGAGAGGAAAAATGGAGTCTGGCAGCAATGTTTTATTTCAGGAATAAGAACGAGCGAGAGAGAGAGTCAGTTCCATCAATGTTTTATTTCAGCTATAAGTTTTTGTTTGCCTGCAGACTTCTTGGGGGGGGGAGGTAGAGAGAGCATGCCAGAAAGAGAGAGAGAGATGGATCCCCCTTTCCATTTCTAAGAGGGGCGGGGGAGAAATCTAGCAGTACAGCTTGCATTTCTTACTAGTGAAAGGGAGCAAGCTTTCATGAGTCACTGCTCACTTTTTCAGGTACAGCTAGAATGGGAGTCCATCTTTCCTTATATCCTGGTCAGGGGTCTTTTTGGGGGGTTAGTTTTAAGAACATTGGATTAGGGGGTCCAATTCTATGGGCCCCAAACAGGTTGCCCCATTCCCTCCATTGTTCTCTATGGTGGGAAAAAAGAGAAGAGAAGAAGGTGAGAAAGAAAGAAAGAGAGAAGAGAAGGAGGAGGGAAAGAGGAAAAGGAGAAAAGGAAAGGAGGAAATGAAAGAAATTTGGTGACAATTTTTGGTAACTTTTTTCCCACCATAGAGAACAATGGAGGGAATGGGGACAACCTGTTTGGGGGCCCGTAGAATTGGACCCCCTGGTCCAATGTTCTTGAAACTTGGTGGGTATCTTGAGGAGAGGCTCCATCAGCTACCCTGTGAGTTTGTTTGTTTTTGAAAAACAATTTATCAAGATATAATAAAAGTTCAAACATACATCAAAACCTAAGTTATTATACCTCTTTTCTTCTTTTCACCCCCTCTTTATGACTTCCCACAGTGCTCCAACCTCCAGCCCAAAACTTATATCTTCTTCCTCCCTCCTTTTCTCATTGATCATTTCTACAGGTAACGTATCTTCCAACCATTATTCTTATATATTTATCCCCCTTTTCTACTTTTCTTAATTTTCAATAGTTATCAAAGCAAAGCAAATTGTCCTTTACATCCCAGTATTTCTCTAGATAGTCTTTAAAATCTTTCCAGTCTGCAAAAAATTCTTCTGCCTCCAAGTTCTTAAGCTTCCTTGTCATTTTGTCCATTTCAACCATAAAAAGTAATTTCTTTATCCACTCCCCAATTTCGGGGACCTTGTCTTGTTTCCAGTATTGAGCATATATCATTCTGGCTGCTGTGATCATGTACCACATCAATGTTCTTTTTGCCATATTAACATCTTCCAGTTTGAGCCCCAAAAGTAGTATTTCCAGTTCTTTCTTAAAACTACATTTCATTTTTTCCCCCATTTCTGCATGTATCTCAGCCCAAAACATTTTTGCTTTGTCCCATGTCCACCACATATGATAAAACGAGCCCTCAGCTTCCCTGTGAGTTTGGAGCCTCTCCCTCAAACCCCCTCCCCTCCAGCCCCCAGAATATACCCTATGTTTTCACCATTGACTTCAATGGCCCATAGGATATAATGGGGCTGAATTGCCGCCAAATTTCTTTCATTTCCTCCTTTCCTTCTCTCCTTTTCCTCTTTCCCTCCTTCTTCTCTTCTCTCTTTCTTTCTTTCCCACCTTCTTCTCTTCTCTTTTTTCCTCCTTTACTTGTTTCCCTCCTTCTTCCCTCTCTTTCTTTCACTCCTCCTTTCCTTCTCTTTCTGTCACTCTTCCCTTCCTTCTTTCCTTCTCTCTACTCTCTCTCTTTCCTTCCTTCTTTCCTCCTCCTGTGGCCCAACTCTAGTGAGAAGGAGTTTAAACTTTAAACCCTTTCTCTCTTAGCTCCCCCACTCAGGCCAGCTGGGGAAGGGGAGGGGAGGCTTTTGAAGATGCCTCCCCCCTTTTGCTTCCCCTTCTGACAACTTTTGGTGATGTCAGGGGGCATGGCATATGCTAATAGCCTAATAGCTCATTAGCATATCATATGCTAATGAGCTCCTGCAGATGTTTTTCTACGAAAAGACCCCTGTGGAAAGTGAAGTGCCAAATGACAATAGCAGGCATTGGTAACGAAAGAAGCAACCTAGGTCTCAATTCAGTCCAGGAGTTTGAGCTTCATGATCAGTAGCAATTCAGCAGTCTCTTTTTCTAATCTCTCTTTGAAATTCCTTCGTAAGAGAACTGCTACTCTTAGATCAGCAACTGAATGTCCTGGAAGGTTAAAATGTTCCTGAATGTTGTGGTTTCTAATAGCAGTAGAAGAGTCCAGTTTGGTGTAGTGGTTAAGTGTGCAGACTCTAATCTGGGAGAACTGGGTTTGATTCCCCACACCTCCACTTGCACCTGGCTGGATGACCTTGGGCAAGCCGTAGTTCTGATAAGAGCTGTTCTTGAAAAAGAGCAGTTTCTGTCAAGAGCTCTCTCAGCCCCACCTACCTCACAGGGTGTCTATTGTGGGGAGGGGAAGGGAAGGGAGTTTGTAAGCTGCTCTGAGACACCTTTGGGTAGTGAATGGTAGGGTATAAATCCAATCTCTTCTTTAAAGACTAACAAAATTGGGGTAGGGTTAGGGTGTGTGCTTTTATGAGTTACTGCTCACTTCTTCAGACTTATTTCCATTTATTCTTTGCATCCTTCTGGACTGAATCCTCTTGTACCAAACTGAGACCTAGGTTTCCTGTCTCATTACCAGTGCTGATATCTGCATGCCTACTTCCCCTCTGCATATCATACCCAGTCCGATCAAGTTGGCTATTGCCATTCAGCATCTGAAATAATCTTTATAAAGTATATATCTCCAGTACCTTGTGTTACATTTTATGGCACACATGGCCTGGCCCGACAAAGCAACATTTACGTCAGATCTGGCCCTCATAACAAATAAGTTCGACACCTCTGCTTTAGATGGCTTAGGTAGCCTGACATTATTTACAATCACTGCAGTCATCACCACTCACGTGAATTCTCTGGGAAACTAAGTAAATTCAGGGAAGGCGTTGGGTTGACATTTCACACATAGTGGACTTTGAAAACACACTGAAGCAGCAAAATTGATTCTTATTGCTTCTAAGTATTTACAGAGTTTCATGCAGAAACTGACCCCTGCCATGAGTTCCTGATATATGCTACAGAATTCAGGAGAAATTCTTGGCAATGTTAAGAGCTACAGGGAGAAAGCTAAATGGTTTCTTGCTTTCTGCTGAGTATCCCCAGAAAGAGATTTATAGAAGCTGCTGCCTGCCTGGAGGCAGCTGTAGTGGACTAGGACTAGAACAGGGACTACAGTAGGCTTGAGAAAAATGCTCTGCCCCTTTAATAGAGGCTTAACAGGGTATTATTTACCAAGTGATATTATTTACCTCAATGAAAACCTTAACGCACCCATTTTCTTCACATTTTAGCCCAGGCTAGCCCAATCTCATCAGATCTTGGAAGCTACGCAGGTTCAGCTCTGGCTAGTACAACCTCCAAGTAATACCGTGACACAGAGGCAGGCAATGGCAAACCACCCCTGAACGTCTCTTGCTTTGAAAATTCTACAGGGTCACCATAAGTCAGCTGTGACGTGATGGCAAAAAGAAAAAGAGGCAGGACATTTTCTCTCTGGATTGTTGGCAACCCTATTCCACGGTATGGTAGTGAATAGAATAACCTGATAAATAACATTCCATTAAGCCTTGATTACAGGGAGCCAGGACATGTGTCCCTTCAGCCAGTTGGCAACTGTAGACTGGAGAGACCAGCATTCAGATACTTAGGAGTAATCAACAACCTTCAGCCAGTCATGGTATCTCAGCCTCAAAAATCTGTTGTGAGGAGGAAAGAACCATGTACCCCGCCTGAATTCCTTGATGGTGTGCTGGGTTAAAAGTGAGATTGGTATGCAACTTGTTTGAATTCCCTGTATACATCCAGAGCCTTGTGCCATGTTCTACATCTCAAAGCCTCCTCCAAGCGTTTGCAGGATTTTCTTCTTCACCATCAACCCCTGAGTAAAGAAGTCAACTCCTCTGAAGAAATGATCTGCAGGATTCTTGTAGTTAGTGTTTTGTAGTAGTTATTTCAGCCAAGAATACTGGTCTGCAACTTGGAATTTTGGAGAGAGACTGGACAATTTAAACCAAGGTAAAATCAGCTGGAGTGAATTCAAGCAAAAGTCCCTTAGGAATGATGCAAACATTACAGATAGAGGAAGTTAGAAGAAAAAGAAAGCTTGTAGGCAACAACATTCCATACAGTAGTTATAACATTTCTAATGGACTTATCCCATAAATGAACCCAATCACATGAACCATAAATCTACATCAAAGATGCTGCAAAAAACTGCATCACTAGTATGTGATTCAACTAATTTATATAGTAACCCTAATACAACAAACATTCCTTGACAGAAACCAATTGGTAACATCTATATACTAGGAGTATCGTTTGCACTGGTCTCTTATTTATCTGAGAGGTCCAAGTCAAGTTGGCTTAAAATAATACTGGAAGATCCGTAGAGTTTTCAGTAGTACATTGGGGGGGGAATCTAGTGGACAACCCAATTGCACAAACCATGACAATATTCCCAGTAAATAAATGACTACTATAAATGTCTAGTTGTTATTTTACCCTTCAGTAGTGGGTAGTCCTTTCGCACAGATGACTGGCTTGTATTTTGCTTGTTCTCCACTGTTATCCATGCGTTCCTGCAATATCCTTGTGCTCCCTTCCCTAGTGTTTTGACTCCAGGGTACTTGCCAGAATGTCTGTCATCTGTTACATTTTTAAATCAACTTTCTTCTAAGGAAATCATAGCTGGTTCCGCTCTCCTCCATATTGTCTTCTCAGTCCCCACACAGGTATGTTAGAGAGATTGATTAGACCAAGGATACCTAGTGCATTTCATGGATGAATTGAGGCTTAAATGTAGCTAGACAATTTGGGGAGGGGGCCACTGGGGCATGATGTCACTTATGACATCACAAAAATAATAAAATAAAAACACAAGAGCCTGGCCTGCCAGCATCCCCATGCCCTCGCTTTGTCAACAGCTGGCTGGCTGGCCTGGAAGAGCGGTGGCAAGGGACAGAGGCGCTTGGGGCCCTCCCCATTCCACACTTCAGGAAAAGGGGCTGGCTAGCAAGAGTCACTGGAGCCCCAGCCTTGCCACACACCCAGCGGACACACATCTCCACCTCTTCCCTCTAACCAGCGAGGTGCAGTGTGCTTCAGCAGCAGTGAGGAGAAGCCCACCAGCAGCCAGCCAGTCAGCCTCCATCCCACCTGCCCTTAACCAATGGCAGAAGAAAGAGCACTGGCACGGGCACACACTCCTTCCCCACCAGCTGGCCAGCTCACCACTCTCTCTGCTGGCCAGCCTGCCCATGTGGGCCAACCTGGCCCTTTGCATATGCTGGGGACACAGCTGGCTGTGCAGACACACGCTTCCTGATAAAAAAGCATGTGGCTGGCCAACACTGCGGTGCCCCATCACTTTTGGGGGTAATTCAGGCCAGCGGGCAGTGGGGGAGGAGAGTTGGGATGTTGCAGATTTGAGAGGGGGCACCTGCCTCCACCTCCACCGAGCTATGACTCTGAATATTGATCTTCCAGGTGTTAATCCAACACTCTAAACACTGTAGCACACTGGTTCCAGCATGCATAATGGAAAGTTGTTTTGGGAAACATCTTATACAAGTGTTCTATGTTGCTCTTTTTTGTATTCCTGAAATTTGTGTGCTTCTGAGTTTGGTGAGTGGAGGAATGTGCACTGAAGTTAATTTTGTGTTTAAAGATTCATGGGGTGGGGGGGAGTGCAGGTGAGATCCAGATTCTGGATCTGCAGGTAAGATACTATCACCATTCCCACAGCTTTGCTTCCATTTATTTGCAAACCCATTTGGAATCTGGCACAGTTCATCTGCCTTGAAGCAGTACAAGGGGAAAAAAATCTTGTTTCACCACAGCAAAAGAAACCTAGTATCCTCACATCTGTACAAAGGCAGTTGGATAGAATTAAACTGCCAGAGAGAAATAATATTTGAGAGAATTCATTACAGCATTTATATTTTAAATTAAAGAAGGGTCTTGAGGTCAGCATATCACAGTCTCCTGTCTGGATGAATGCAGCTGTGCAATAGTCACCATATGTTATCAGCAATCCTCAGCCAATGTCAATAGAACACACAATTATTCAGATGTAACTAATGTTCTGATCTTTCACAAGGACCTCCGGAGAGCTATTATGACTGATAGCAGATAATACATTTGTATAAAGTTTTGCAAGCCCTGTTTGTATTACTTAATATGTGTATCCAAAAGATATAAAATTGCCCTAGTGAATTAGATACCACTCTTCAGAGTGGGGGACGGGGTGGGAGAGGACAGATTCCAAACCTACAAATGAATTGTTATGTATAAAACTGTATAAAACAGAGCTATTCCACCAGGCCTTCGATTAGGAGCCACCACTGACCGCTGACCACATACTGATAACATCTGAGCAGTTAACATTTGAACTGTTAAGGCCCTCTTTGTTAACCTGAACAACAGCCAGTGTAATTCGACCATATGGGATGCTACCGCCATCAGCATTTTATCTTTTTATATGTAATTATATCATTCGTTGCATACTATGGTATTGCATTGTTTCAATGTGTTTTAATGTATTTTAACCTATTGTAAGCTGCCCTGAGCCTGCTGCGCAAGGAGCGCAGCATATAAATCAAATATGTAAATGAAATAAATAAAATTTGTACAGCACCTGCCCAGGTAGACCAACACAGTCCCTTCCAAGGGATTAATAGTAGAACCTTCTACATGTAAGGGGTGTGCTCTAACCTTAAATTACAAGTCTACTTTATGCCTACATATGCTGCAATAAGCTTTTTGAGAAGCCACAAGAGATGAATACCAAATTGGACTGTACAGTTGCCTTCATGAATCAGGAGGATACTTTATCTTTCCTCTGCCCTGTATGCCTTTGTGAATGTCAGAGTAGACCTGCAATAAGAGTAGAGTTTTAAGAAATCTCTATCTCCTTAAAAAAAAGGATTCATATGAAGGCTGGTTAGCTTAGTGTTGTAAAAGGTTACTTCAGATGACACATCCTGAAATAGGAATTGTCTGCCAGCTGAACAGACTCTGCAACACTGCCTGGCAGGACACCAAGGAATGACACTGCATTTACAGCAATCCTCCTCTTTTATATCCAGTTAAAATGGGGGCTTTATTTGTTCAAAACTGGCATCAGACTTAACTTAGGGTACAGCAGGAAATCAGGAGCCTGAGACAATTCAATGTGGGAGGAGTGGGTTCACACAATTGCTCCTATTGAAATTTGGAAAACAGAACTTGTGAGCTCCCTGTTGACTATAATTCCCTATTTTCTTCTCTGTAGCTTTCCTCTGACCTGCTAAGGAAAACAAAGAAGAAATCTACCCAGGTCAGCAGACTGATGAACCAACCATGCAATAACCCACAGTACCTTAAGTTAGAAGAGGACTTTGGGTTGAATCCAGCCAGTTTTTTCATTCATTCTTATCTAATTGCCCTCCTTACTACAGCCCCATCCCACATGCCTTTGTCCATGCAGTTCTCACGATCCCAAACACAGTCAAAGGGGACACCCTCCTCCATTTTTCATTAGTGGAAAAGGTGGATCCAACCATGGGTGATGGCTGAATTAAAGAAAGTTACTAATGCCTTCCTGATGGTTCTATAACTTCATTTGGTGTAAAAAGCATTAGGGTGTACAAATGAATAAAACATACATAAGGTTAAAAGAAAGTCTAAATATCAGACTCAAAGCTATATCATTCCAAGCTGATTATTAAACAGATCCAATTGATGGGTAAAACCTTTGACCTAAAGACCATATGTGTTTCGGCCCCTTCAGGCCTTCCTCAATGGTCAATATACTTTATTTTATAATGACACACATCCAGAAATACATGCATAAAGAATTTCATATATATGTGTGTGTGACCAGGTGTTGCTTTCTTATATGCTTTGTATTTGCTACAAGTTAGTATGTTAGGCCATAGATAGTAGCTGTGCAAATTGTTCTGGTAGCAAGCATCCCTTCCGTCAGGATGTGTGTCACTTCCATCAAAGGTGGTAGTCTGCACAGACACAAATAATGGGATTAAAGTTGGGAATAGTTAACCTCAGAACTTTTACAGACAGAAAGAACATTTTGTGGTTGAGGCATGAGAGGTTAGAAGACAATATCAAGTTGTTCTTCAAGGTCAAGTTGAAGAACAGACATATTTGGGGATGACATTGGGATCCTATATCTGGTATTTGTTTTGGTTTGAGTTTTCAGCTACAAGCTGCTTTGGTTCATTGCTACTTTGCACCATCTAGTCCCAAAAGCATATGTGCAGATATCCATTTACTTTGTGATGTCTAACTTTTGTTTGTAATGTCTGTACATAAGAACATAAGAATATAAGTAGATCCCAATGGATCAAACCAGTGGCCCATCTAGTCCAGCATACATATTACCATATGTTTACATTCAATGAAAACCTAGAAAAATAAGGGAGTGTAGAGATGTTGATGTGCAGCGTAATTCTGCGCATTATCCTTTTAACAGCATCTCAGGTACACAGTGAACAACCATTTGCTCAGTTTGTAATGTAATTTTTCTGATGACATAACACAAAGCATAAGAACATGAATTCTGGATTGACCTTGGGGATATGCAATTACAACTTTTGTTTTATGGCTTCAGCGTCTTTATACCTTCCCTTAGCTGTCCTTTTTTCTGGTTGGTTAAAATAAAACTATGCAAATGTAAGGATGAGACCGTTTCCACTTTCCAAATTCGTAATGACATCATTTTTTTATTTTTTATTTTTGCTGTGCAATTTGCACAGTAATAGCCTGAAGGGTGGCTGTGATTGTTGAAAATGAGAGACAGAAAAAAGGTTGAGAGCAAGCCCTGGTCTCACACCATTTAGGGATAAACTGTTTACCTTGCGATAATCTCATGCAAACAGATAATGAAGAGGAAAAAATAGGTGCACAAAATACACAAACAATGAAATGAGAAAACTTCAGTCAGAATTTAACAATCTGATAGGCAGATACCCTTCATAACTGAAATTGCTTCTATCACATACATAATGAAGATCACTGAAGTTAGTTTAATGAGGAAGGTTCATCTAGTGATCTCACCATCTCCTGTGAAAATGTACCAAGACTGTACTGTTTTATATGCTGGTCAGCTACCATTTAACATTGCTTGGATAAATAAAGTTGCTATATATTGATATCTGTAACTGTTGCAGCCTTTGTACAAAATATATTGTGCGTGCATTCCTGTTTATTAATTCTAATGAGGTTTGCTTTTTCATTCATAAAATGAGGCCACGCATCTCCATGGAATATCAGCTACTTCTGTTTCCATTGGCCAGAGGCCTAGATTTTCTAGTTTCACTAATATTTGAACATTCCTAGTGAAGCTGACAAAATTGCAGAGACATTTCCCCCCTTGCAGCAAATATCTAAAGAGCATTTGATCCTCAGAAGCTAAGAATGGAAGCTGGGGAAGACCCATAGCTCAAGTTGGGATTTATGAATGAAGAGTTCTCTTACTGAACTGACATTACCATCATTTGAGGAGTTTGTATATAAAGAATGTCAACACAACAAGCTGATGGCAACATTTTCAAAGCTAAAGATAGGGAAGTTGTATAAAAACAGGTCATAAAAAATGTATTGCAAGACCATAACTTTAGAAAGAGAAAGATTAAGGATGAGCACTGCAGACTTTAGATGGATCCCAGAGGAAGCAAGAAACACCAGTAACCCAAGGAAAACATGAAAACAGAAACCCTAGGCAGTCTCTTGACCTACACTCTCTGCTCCCTCCATAAATCCATCTATGGGTCCAAGGAAAATCCCAAGTCAACTGGAACAGACAGCAACCCTACAGTTCAATGCTTCAAGCAAGCTAACTATTCCATAAAATTGTTTGTGAGGTGTTTTTCCTTAAAATATCTTAATTTGGCAAAGGAAACGCTAGCAAACATGACATGGGAGATCGACTCTGACAAGCATTTCCCTTGGAAACACTCTTGCCTGCACACAGAAGTGGTACAAGCAGTATCTGGGGAAAGAAGAGGAGATAGAAATAGTTGGCTGCTCTTGTACATGGAAAATCCATTATACCAGGTTTAGCCTGCCACAAGAAGTCTGGAGAGTTAATGTGTAGTGCCATGGACCAGCACCAGACAGTTTTCCCCAAGCAAGGTTATGCGACAGAAGGCTATTTATTTTTGAAGTAGACTAGAATCTGTTTTAAAAGCTTTCCTCTAAAGTCAAAGATGTTCACTTCCTTATAGATTCAAACAGCTACTAGTAGTCAGTCACCTCCATGTGACACCCATTAACTACATTATAATTCTCCAAATTCTCATGCCTTTTCATGTTTATACTTTTGAGGATTACCTTACTAAGAGAGAGATCCTAAGCAGGTCTATTCAGAATCCTACCCAGGTATATGGAATGTTCTTGGGATTGCCCTGTAAGGCCCCTGGTTACGGATGTTCCGGTAAACAGAAAGTTATGGATTTGTCCCAAACAAGGCTTTTTAACTACCTTTATCTTTACATCACTGTGCAAGTGACCTTGCATGGATCATTGTTAAAACCACAAAGAACCCTGTGGCACCTTAAAGACTGACACATTTATCATGGCAAAAAGCTTTACTTTTTCCAAGAGCACCTCAGAAATATCTTTCCACAAAGCAGAAGGAAAATACTAAAGGCCCAGATTCATTAGAAGTAACTGAACTGAGACAGTGAATGTCCCCATGCTAATTCATATGGCTTCCCATAAACGGTTAATACAGAAATAGGAGTTTTTGTTTCACAGCTCCTAATACATACTATATGTTTCTTCAGCACTTTCTAAAAAAAGTCAATGTGCCTAACATGGATTAATAAATTAAGCCTCACTGCCTTTACCAGAGAGAGAAGTATTATTTTTCTCCTAAATTCAAGTGGGTTGATCTGAAACAATAGAATAAAATTTGAGTCCAGTGGCACCTTTAAGACTAACAAAGCTTAATTCTTGGTATAAGCTTTCATGGGCATGCACACTTCTTCAGATATCTGGAAAATATGAGGAAGTGGGCATGCACACAAAAACTTATACCCAGAATTAAACTTTGTTGGTCTTAAAGGTGCCACTGGACTCAGACTTTGACTATTTTCTCTTAAGTGTAAGTGATAAAATGGAGAAAAGAGGGCTTGTGCTCGGTCAGCAAGATGGGGCAGACACAAAATTATAAACCACATTTTCTGGCTTCCAAGCCCGTGTTCTAGATCTGATAATCACTGTCACTATGGTTATCATGGTACTGATAGTACTTTCACTCTGTGATGAATATTAATTTTGTCATTAGCAAAGGTAAATAAATCACATCACCACTGTAGCCTTTTAGCGACAGAAATGAAACTATTTGATATACAGCATGCTTGTGTCCAAACCTAAACAGATGCATGCTTGAAAAATAGCCCTTTGGGAACTACATCCCTCCTCCTTGGATAAGCAATTTCACAATGCAGTGTTATCTTGTTATGAATGGCTTCTGTCACCAAGGCCAGAGGAGTGATGTTTAAAGGGGGGGAGGAGTCAAGGATGATTGCTAGCTGCAATCCTGGTGCCAATTCAATGGGTGATTAAAACAATAGCCGAGCATCCCAGACCTAGAACTTTTCTGGTGCCATAACACCAATATTTGTCACTTTCTCTTAAATGCATACACACGTCCCTAACCACAAAAAAACCCATTCTTTGCCTCTTCTAGAATGAATGAGATTTGGTGGTTGAGAAATCAGTAAATTCTACGTGAAACACCATACAACAGTATTTGAAAAACTGTTCTGAATGGAATCTCAGCAATTCTGGAGAGCATCTTTATGATGCATATGAATCAAATATATTTCTTGTGGAGTTGTTGTTGTTTTTAATATGCAAACAAGTTTAGCTTTGATTTCTAGAAAATTATCCCAACTAGCAAATGAAGATATTGAACAGATCTTGGCTAAATGTTCTTCCCTACTCGCTCATTTTATAAAGTTCTAAAAACACTGGTTCCCTCAGGGACTGCTTGATCGGGGACAATAAACTAGTTATCACAAAACATTTTTGAACTCTACATCGATTTCTTATTTTGGTATGCACTAAAAATTTACAAGTTCTAAACTGTTTCTTAGTCATGGTTCTTTACCTAAACAAACCATTTCCCCCCCTCCTGAAATATTACCGCTCTATAAAGAATTAACCATTGGTAACTGAGAGTCTGGCCAAACAAAATAGTCTGAATTCGCGCTCGCTCATTCAAGAACTTACCATAAAAATAAGAAAGCATCTCTCCACTAATCCTTTATGTCTTGGAATTGATACTTAGGGGACGTAAGAAAATCCAGAGGCCGGGAAGGGAGCGGGAGACGAGACCTTCCGTAAACCGTACAAAAACCTTCCCCGGACTTTGCAAGAGTATTTCCTCGAACGAAGGGAGCGTCTGAAATCCAGTGAAGGCTGCAGCAGATCCCGCCAGCTTCCCCCTCCGAAAAGACTTGGGGAGAAGTTAACGAGCTCGATCACTTTGGGAGAGCCCTTGTCAGTGGAGGGGAGGATTACTACCGGGCCCCCCGTGCGCGCCAAACTCCGAGGAGAAACAGCCAATGGCCCCCCCTTGCTCGGAGGAATCCACGCGTTTGCAACAGACAATCGAGGCGAGCGGCAGAGACAGGAAACTCCCCGCTGTAAACTCTCCACAGAAGGAAAAGTGGCCTCTGGGCAGGCTGCCCTTTGCAGCCCCGGCTGCTTTGCTGCTGTTGTTCCTTCAAAGACTCCTCCGGTTGCTTTTGTGCCTCCGCTTTCTTCCCTTCCCTGGCCACCCCTCCTCCACTTCTTCATGACAGAGACTGCCCAGATGGGAAGAGCCTACAGCTGAAGCCAGTACTGTGCCCCATCCTGAAAGCTGATCCTGCTGATCTCATCACCGAAGGCTACTAATCCAATGACCGGGGAATTAACAACAGATGGTGACGCCCCTTCTGTGCCCCCCACCTCCGCCCCACATCACCACTGAGCAAGAGAGAGCGGCATGAGAGCTGGCGCGCACCGATTCACCCTCTCTCCCTCTCGCTCGCGCGCACCCCCCCCCCCGGCTGGAGAAGTGCAATAGATCTTTTCTTGCGGTGGCACAAGCCTCCATTTCCTGCTCTGTTTCCAGAGTTCTCCTGCTACTGAGACGGGAACTGCATTATTTAACCCCTTCTGATAAAGTGGTGTGTGGCAACCTTATAGTTCATCTTTTAAGAAACAGGAATATGAAGGGTTCTTATGGGTCTGTTCAGGAGCACCAAGCAACATTTCTTTGGGACAAGTTCAAACTTGTAACAGGGGCCTTCACACACATATGATCCCAACCAGAGCTGGATTTTAAGCATAAACTCTGTAAACTATAGTTCAGGATCTCAGTTAGAGCCAAATACAAAAAGTAATCAGATGAAGATGGGTAGCTGTGTTAAGTCTGTCTGTGGCAGCAGAAACAAGCAAGAGTCCAGTAGCACCTTAAAGACTAACAAAATTTGTGATATAATAATTTTTGGTAATACTTGGGGGGGGGGTTAATGCTATGGGGGGGGGCTCATAAACTTTAATCCAACCCTGATAGCATTTCATTCCCACAAGGGGAAAAATCCAAAATAATTGATTGCAGCCTCAACCTCTCCCCCCCTTTCAGGGCTCTGGTAAAATATACTCTTTTTCTTCTCCTTGTTTGTGCCCTGAAAGATATGCTGTTACCCATTCAAGACCGAAATAGTTTCTTCTGAAAGGAATGACTCGCAGGGGTGTTCTTCACTAGCCTGTACTGGGTGCTGTATAAAAAGAAAATTTTGCTTTTGGTGAGCTCAGAAAATGGTACAGCAATTCTTTATATATAAAAAAGGAAATACTCTACTTGCGATTCTTATACTTTGCTTTCAGAGAAACCAGATGTCTTTTCTCAAGGGTAGTACTTTTCATTACAAAGGATATCACATTTTATCAGCATTGAAACAGCAACTTTTTCCCACTGGGGGGCCTGTATCATCTGAGTATTCAGTCATCAGAGTGATTTGGCTATTAACAGTGCAAAGATTGGGTAGAAACACTTTAAATTAATAAATGTGCAATTAAGGGCAAATATCTTAACATTGATTCTCTAGGAATCAATCTGCTTGTTTGAAAACAAATGCCAGCTTACACATCAGGAAGAATATTTTGAAAAATTAAATGTTCTCAATGGCTTTTAATTGTATATGGAAGCTTATAATTCCTGCTACTTATAATTCCTGCTATTTGGATTTAACCGATTATAAGGGAATTCATTTTGAAATGGAAAATTATTCAAATATCAGCACTGGTCCGTTCCTACAGTAATATTCATTTGTCTTTTTTAAAAAAAATCAGTTCAAAGTGAGTTCTCATTTTGAGGATTTTTCAGTGCAAATATTTTTGCCAGACAACCCTAAAACTAGCAACAGGCTTTTTTTAAAAAATCAAGAAATGTAGAAAACCACAGGAAATTATGAGGAAGTCCAATGTAGAACTGCCCCTTTTCCAGAAATAAAAGTGGATGTTTATAACAGAGGACACTCAAGTCAAGGGCTGTCTTACCAACATGCTATTATTAGAGTTATAGAGAAATATTAAGAAGAGTTATGCTTTTCAACGTCCATTGAGGGCAATGCCACTATGATAGTTAAATGGCGATTCCACTATGCTAGTTAAAGAGTTTGTGACTGACCCAAGGACACACCAGCAGCTGAATGTGGAGGACTGGGGAATCAAACCTGGTTATCCCAGATTAGTCCGCACTCTAACCACTACACCAAACTGGCTCTCAGGAACTGTTACTGTGTGTATATTGCACAGACACATACCAATGGTGCTACTGGTGACTGAGAGGCTATGTGAAGACAGGAGTCCATTGAAGATGGCTAAACAATCCCATGTTCAGGGGCAGCAGGAGGGAGTTTGTACCCACTCTCAGGCTGCGATTACACTGGAGGCTTGGTGCAATCTGGTGGTGCCTCTATTTGCAGCGGTTAAAATTGTCGTGGGAAGGGGTGACCAGACAGCACACCCTGAAACAGCCTCACTACATGCTTGCCCTGTGGTCAGCCATTCAGATTATTGCTGCGGGGCAGGCAACCATGGAGTGGGAGGTTGGATGTCTTCTTTTTTTTCAAGTTGTCTTTTGCATATGCACATAACTGCTCTGCTCCATTTTGACAGCTGGAGGAGGCTGCCTCCCCCTCTGGAAAAAAAATCGTCTTTTCAATTAATCCCTTCCCCATTCTGTGTGCTGCAAAACTGCAGGTTGTAGGCAGAGGAACCAGCATGAAAAAAGACAAAGGAGGCTTCTCAGCCTGCCCTTTTTGCCTCAGAGGACAGCTATAAGCTTGCTAGTATGCACAAAGATGCAGTTATGTGCACATCACTAACTGACTTTAAAAAAACAAACAAACACCAAGGAGCAAAAACGGAACAAAGCAGATTTCCGAACTGCTTTGAGTTTGCACCAGGGGAGTTCAGACATCCGGAGATGCAGAGTGTAAGTGCAGATATCCGTAAACACTGGACTTTCCCAGATGCCTGATTACTCCAGTTCCAAAGCAGGGCAAAACAGGGTGGCGGTGACTGAGGCATGGAAGGTAGACAATGCTGTCTGATCATGCTCTTTAAATCTGCAAAGGTACTGCAATGATATCAGTGCAAACTGCTTGTGTGACTGCAGCCTCAATTTACTTTTTTCTGTCAATCTGAATTACTGAGAACAAAGCCAGCCTCCATTCTTTCTGTATCTGGATACCATTTCTTGGTGTGGTACAAGAGTATGGAAGCACTGGGAGCTTTCAATTATATATTACTGATTAGCTATACCATGCCCATATTCTAATGTTGGGTGCTTTTGAAAGCTGGTAATGGCAACAAAGAATGCTAAAAATAGATTTTAAAGGAATTAATAATAACCCATAGTTGTCTTACTGTTGGGCCTGTTGGAGAAACCCACATGTATCCCAGGGAACATATGGATTTCCCCAAACAGCACCTCCCAAATGCATGGAGGAAGGCTGGAGCCCTTTCCATATGTACACCATGAGAGTGAACTTAATCAGGTACCACTCATGCATGAATTGAGGAGGACAACTCACATGTGATTGTGATAAGGTTGGGACTCCAGATCCAACCTGTGAACGCTGTAAAGTTAATCTTCATTTACTTCAGCTGATTCTCTTCCATCACACTGTAAATACTTAAAATTCCATACAATCAATGATAGAAAATTAAGCAAATGAAGTTGTATATCACCACAATAACTTTATGATACTGGGGTAAGCTGTGGCCCAGAGGAAGAGTGCATGTTTTGAATGCAGAAAGTCCCAGAATCAGTCTCTTGAATTGTCATTAAAGCATCAGAAGCAGGAAGTGACAGGAAATATTTTTCTCCGTTTGAAAACCACTGCCAGTCAGGGTAGATAATACTGACCTGGAGCGATCAAAGATCTGTATTAGCATAAAATAGGCTTACATATAGGGAAGACATGGATAAGATCACGAGACCACTGAATTTTGGTTGTGTGGCTTTTATGGTACATGGCAGTAAGTCAGGGTTACTAGGTCCCCTTGCCATCCAGGGTGGGTGGGACATCACACATGACATCACCCAGAACACAATGACATCGCCCAGAAGTGACATCATCGCATTGGCAATGTCACACATGACGCTCTGGTTTGGGGGCAAAATACTATGGGTTTTTGCCTTCAAAATCATAGAGTTTGCCAAAAAACCATAGTGTCACTGTACTACATCCCCAGCACAATATCACCCGAAAGTGATGCTATCATGTTGGGGATGTCACATGACAACGTCCCTATTTGGGGGTGGGGTTTCCCCCATTGACCAGCTGGCTGGTGGGCAGATCAAAGCCCCTCAAAGCAGGGGAACCCCCACTGGGACCTGGGGGCTGGTAACCCTACAGTAAGGTGCAGTATTTTAAACACCTTATTCTCCTTATTTATTGAAGGCAAGAGTGGAAAGTTTAACTTCATTTCCTGTTTACAAACCAGTACATCACAAATCTTATATATATAAAAGGCTCACTAATCTATTCACAATTCCAGGCTCTCCCATTGGCCCTTGAAGAGTACCATATCACCCATTGGCAGATGAACTGCCACTCAAGAGTAATCAGTTGGCATTGGATGGGTGCTGGGTCCGCTCTTCTCTCCCAACCACTGCAGCCTAGGCCACTCTTCTTTGATTGGGCCAACATTTCAAGGTCATTTGCATATGGAAGTTGATTGGACCTCACTCCATTCCACATCTCAAACTCCCCCCCGCCCCGAGACAGTTGGAACTGTCAGTTGCATATGTAACCTGGTGTATCCTGAGGTAAGATATTTCCTCACTCACAACACATCACTTCCCCTTCAAAAGAAACAAACCCAATAACACAACCATACCACACCACAAAAAAGACAGATCACACCACAAGGAGAATACCACAAGGCAAAAAATGATAGGAAAATGTTCCAGCAGTCACCCTATTACTGCCACTGATATGTACCTGATAGCGCTTCAGAGGATAGCGTGCAGGTCCCAGGTTCATGTTATAAAAACTGCCTGGGGGATTATGGACCATTCACAGACTTGCAACCTAACATACCTCACAAGGTTGTTGTGCAGATCATACAGGGGAGAGGAGAATGATGTCAGCTGCTTTGGTTCCCATTGCAGGGAAAGACTGCCCTTCTCCTAAGTAGAGGCTGCAAGGAGGAGATGTAAACCTGAAGATAGACAGGTAGATAAAGGTAGGCTGATGGTTGCCTGCAAAGGACATAGGGTTGCCAACTCCAGGTTGGAAACTTCCAGGATATTTTAGGGATGAAGCCTGCTGAGAGTGAGGTCTGAGAAGGAGGAGGAGGATGCTAATTCAAAGAGCTGGAGATGTGTTGCGTTCTGGCAGGGGGCACTGTGAGTGTAGAAAATTAATTACCGACAGAGTAGTGTTTTGGGAAATCTTTGGGAATTGTTTGGTACATTTACCTTGGGGCACCCACCCAGAGCCTCTGGCATTTTCTCACTCTGCTGGCATCAAAACCAGTTTAAGGCAAAATAGAGATATGGAGACTTTTCCATCCTCCTTTGCATCAGTCTGTCTTTGTTGGCAACCCTAGACCTGCCAGCACTCTCAGGGTGACTTCATGCCTCCTGACTGGCATCGCCCAAGCAGCTTCCATAGGGAGGCTCCTGCTGAACAGGAGCAAGCAACCTGGGTGATTTTGGACTAGCCACAGACTTTCTGCCTAGCCTACCTTGCAGGTTTGCTGTACAGATCACAAAGTGGAAGAGGACAATGAAGTAAACTGCTTTGCTCCCCACTAACAAGAAAGACAGAACTTTGCCTAGGAAGAGGCTGCTGAGAGGGGAGGAGATAAAGTTGCCATCTTTAGGTATGGAAATTCCTGGAGATTTCAGGTGTGGAGCCTGGAGAGGGTGGGTTTGAGGAAGGGTGGAACCTCAGGCAGGTGCACTGCCACAGACACCACACTCCAAAACTGTCAAATGTGTCCAGGAGTGGTTTATATTATTCAATGATTCTATGACAGAAGGGGGGACAGTCATTCCTATGAGGGGAATTAGTTCCTTCGTTCCTCCACCTCCTCCTCAATCAATCAGATATCATTTAGTTCTTTTACAATAATCTGAGATTCTTCTCCCCCCTTTTTCCACTCCTTCAATCTTCTGCTTTCCACCCAAGCCCTCTTCCACAAGCCAGCACAGTTGCCCTCCAGCTCTTTCTGTTGTCTTGCTTTAAAACTACTGCTCTTATTCACTTCACCCATCTCTTGCATTCTCCCACCATCCTGAAAAACAAACCCGTGGGCCCATATTGCGCCTCTGTGAACCACCACTTGCACTGTGTTCACCACCTGACACATTACAGATTGAACAGAGCCATAATGTACTAATTATTCCTACATTCAGCCAACAATTTTGTCTTAAAACTGACAGAGCTTCCACATCTTTGGTGGGTCACGGTCCTTCCCCTGCACTTATACAAGCTGCAACACTGTTGACCTTCCTAATCATAAGAACATAAGAACATAAGAACATAAGAGAAGCCAGTGTTGAATCAGGCCAATGGCCCATCTAGTCCAACACTCTGTCACACAGTGGCCAAAAATACCAGGTGCCATCAGGAGGTCCACCAGTGGGGCCAGGACACTAGAAGCCATCCCACTGTTCCCCCCCCCCCCAGCACCAAGAATAGAGTGCATCACCTGCCCCAGACTGAGAGTTCCTATCTATACCCTGTGGCTAATAGCCACTGGTGGACTTCTGCTCCATATCTTTATCTAATTCCCTCTTGAAACTGCCTGTGCTTGTAGCCACCACCACCTCCTGTGGCAGTGAATTCCGTGTGTTAATCACTCTTTGGGTGAAGAAGTACTTCCTTTTATCTGTTCTAACCTGACTGCTCAGCAATTTCATGGAGTGTCCACGAGTTCTTGTATTGTGAGAAAGGGAGAAAAGTACTTCTTTCTCAACTTGCTCAATCCCATTCATAATCTTATAAACCTTGATCATGTCACCCCTCAGCCGTCGTTTCTCCAAGCTAAAGAGCCCCAAGTGTTTTAACCTTTCTTCATAGGGAAAGTGTTCCAACCCGTTTATCATTCTAGTTGCCCTTCTCTGCACTTTTTCCAGTGCTATAATATCCTTTTTGAGGTGTGGTGACCAGAACTGTACACAATTTTCCAAATGAGGTCACACCAATGATTTATACAGGGGCATTATGATACTGGCTGATTTGTTTTCAGTTCCCTTTCTAATAATCCCCAGCATAGCGTTGGCCTTCTTTATTGCAGCTACACACTGTCTAGACATTTTCATTGAGTTATCTACTATGACTCCAAGATCTCTCTCTTGGTCAGTCTCTGCCAGTTCAGACCCCATCAACGTGTATTTATATTTAGGATTTTTGGCTCCAATGTGCATCACTTTGCACTTGGCCACTTTGTACTTGGCCACAATCTCCACAGCCCTTCTGAGCTTTCCTTAGAGAACGACCATTGGTTACTCACCGTGAAGGGTCCTTCTCCTCTGAGGTTTGGAGGACATCTTGTGGGTGATTCCCGTCCATCACTCAGGGAGGCAGGATCAAATCTAAGTGTTTCCTGTGGTGGGAGTCACCCTCAACTCAGTTTTGGGATTCCGAAAGCAATAAAAACCTCTCTAAAAGGTAGAAAGAGAACTGGAAAACTCTGAAAGTCAACAGTAAGTGACATTATGAAAAGGAAAACTGTACTCGTAGACACAACAGAAAGAACAACTATATACATATCATCAGGAAGGACTGACGACCCGGGAGGGCCAAGATGTCCTCCAAGCCTCAGAGGAGAAGGACCCTTCACGGTGAGTAACCAATGGTCGTTCTCCCTCTGAGGTGGAGGCCATCTTGTGGGACCTCCCAGAGCAGTTTCCCTAATTTTGGGAGGGAAGGTCGTCATCTAGAGAAAGGACAGATTGAAGAACCCGTCTCCCAAAGGCTGCATCAGCAGAATCAAACACGTTTATCTTATAGTGTTTGATAAATGTCGACAATGAAGACCATGTAGCAGCCTTGCATACTTCCTCTACTGAAGCCCTATTGGCAAAGGCCGCATTAGTGGCCGCACTGCGTAGGGAATGGGCAGTGATGCCATCCGGAACTCTTTGGTTTAAGCTTTTATAGGCTTCAGCAATGCATAACCGAATGGTAGAACTTATGGCCGAGTTTGACATCTTCCTCCCTGTGTGTGGAGGTGAGATGTTGATGAACAGAGATTCTGTTTTTCTAAATGGTGCTGTTCTGAGTATATAGCATTTGAGGGGCCGTCTTACATCCAGAGTATGCCACATCTTCTCCTTTGGGTGAGTAGGACGTGGCATGAACGATGGCAGGCATATTTCCTGCATCCTGTGAAACTTGGAACCCACCTTTGGGCAAAAGGTAGGATCTGTTCTTAGTACCACTTTTTCCTTGTGAAAAATGCACAGCTCTTTCTGCACGGATAGAGCTCCCAGCTCGGAGACTCTTCTTGCTGATGTGATGGCTACTAAGAATAGAGTTTTCATCCTCAAAAAATTGAGTGTGACTTCCCTCAATGGCTCAAAAGGAGGCTTGGTAAGTGCAGTAAGGACTGTGTTAAGTCTCCATGTCGGAAACCTATGAGCCTGAGGAGGGTCAGATAGAGAAGCTCCTCTCAGGAAACGGACAATGTGAGGGTGCTGTGAAATTGAGACACCTTGAAAACATGGCAAGACCGAAGCTAGTGCCACCACCTGTCTTCTAAGTGTAATTGCTTTGAGACCACTAGCCTTGCCGTCCTGTAGAAATTCTAGCAACGAGCCAATTCTCGGGTGTAGTGGATCAATCTTCTTCCGACGGCCCCAACGAACGAATGCTTTCCATGTAGTGTTGTAGATTTTTGTAGTAGATGACTTCCTTGATGCCATCATAGTATCAATAACAGAACTTGTGTAGCCTAGCTTGGTAAGCCTGTTCCTCTCAATTTCCACGCGGTCAAACAGAACCAACCTGGATTGGGATGCCAGATTGGTCCCTGAGTTAGCATATCTTCCGAGACCGGTAGTTTGAGAGGAGGAGCCACTGCCATCTCCTGAAGTGAGGAGAACCACGGACGACGTGGCCAGTATGGTGCCACTACAATGACTTCCGCCTTCAGCAGTCTTATTTTCCGAAGTAGTTTTGGTAAGACTGGAATTGGACGAAATGCGTAAAGAAGACCAGCTGGCCAACTGGAAAGAAGCACTGTGATGAAATTGAACATTTAATAACAATTATGTTTATCTATAAAAAACTTTAGAAATCCTAACAAATTCAAGACAAAACTTTGGAAATTTAAACATATTCAAAACAACATCCAATATTCTCAATGAGCACCCGGTTATACACTCATTTCAATAGTCTTCCTCAGGAGTAACACTCTAAAGTAGCAGGGTGTCAGCTTTTTGATACATTTTAACATTTTTTTTTTTTTTAAGATAGAAAACAAGACTGCAATGTTACTCCTAAAATTTACTGGAGAGCAATAGAGCCAGCTACATGGAATATAGAGAGCATTGGCCAGCCTATTTGAAAAGAAGGCTTCTAGCCAGATAAAAAAATAAAAGGACTGGTTGCTACTATTAAGAAATGATTTAACTGGCTTGCTCCTTATACAACTACTGGAAATGAAACTGAGTAAGTTTATATTTATTAAAGTCAAAAATTAATAATTTTTTAAAAAATTTAAAAAAATAAAAAATAAAAATTAGAACTAGTTTCCATTCAGCTTCATGTTTCTTTCAAGGTTTAATAATCATGTTTGTTTTAGGAGATGTTGAAGAAGAAGTCAAACAGTTATGGTCTGAAGAAAGTAGAAAAAGAAGTTAATGCTGCAATGTTAAAATGTATTAAAAGGCTGACACCTTGATACTTAAGAGGATTACTCCTGAGGAAGACTATTGAAATGAGTGTTTAATGCTGCCATGTTAAAATGTATCAAAAGGCTGCTACTTTAGAGTATTACTCCTGAGGAAGACTATTGAAATGAGTGTATAACTGGGTGCTCATTGAGAATATTGGATGTTGTTTTGAATATGTTTAAATTTCCAAAGTTTTGTCTTGAATTTGTTAGGATTTCTAAAGTTTTTTTATAGATAAACATAATTGTTATTAAATGTTCAATTTCATCACAGTGCTTCTTTGTTGTGATATATTGTCTATCACTGTGACCCCTCCTTTGGTCCTTGCAACTGGAAAGAAGGGCATCCGTGCCTTCCGCCTTGGGGTGAAAGTATCTGGTGAAGAATCGTGTCAGTTGACTGTTGTCTTGATTGGCAAACAGGTCCACCTGTGGAAGTCCCATCCTGGAGATTATCACCTGAAAGATCTTCCTGTGTAAGGACCATTCGCCCTCCTTGATCGTTCGTTGGCTCAGCCAGTCTGCTTGAAGATTGACTATGCCCTGTACGTGTTCCGCCTTGATTGAGGCCAGGTTGTTCTCTGCCCATGTGAGGAGTTGGGTTGCCTCCTTGTGTAGGGCCAGGGATCGTGATTCCCCCCTGTTTGTTTAAGTATGCCTTTGCAGATATATTGTCCGTCCTGATCAGAACGTGGCATCCCTTGATCTGAGGGGAAAAAACACAGAAGAGCCAATCGGATTGCTCGCAGCTCCAGAAGGTTGATGGGTAGCTTGGACTCCATTCTGGACCACGTTCCCTGAACTGGGTTGTGAGCTAATGTTGTGCCCCACCCTGATAAGCTGGCATCCGTGAAAATCTGTATCCAGTCTTGGATCCAGAATGTCTTGCCCTGTGTCAAGTTGTGGAGAACTGTCCACCATCTAAGGCTCACCTTTATTTGTAGTGGTACCTTCAGCGAGAAGTCCATCTTGAGGGCAATAGAATTCTGGAATGGACGCATGAACATCTGCAATGGTCTTGAGTGGAACCGTCCCCATTGGAGTGAGTCGAATGTCGATACCATCAATCCCATCATCTTGGTTAGGGCAGATAGGGATGAAGTTCTTGCCTTTATAATTTGTCTGGCCATGTCCTGTATCTTCTTTGCCTTGTTGTGCGGTAGGAACAGTTTTGTAGCTCGAGTGTCCAGGACTACACCTAGATGTTCCAATCTTTGAGTGGGAAGTAGTGAACTCTTCTGTAGATTTACTATGAATCCGAAGTCCTGTAGACATTGGATCGTCATGTCCATGTCCCTCTTGGATCGCTGTCTGGAAGGGGACCGGACCAGAATGTCGTCGAGATACGGATGAATATGAATTCCTTTCTCCCTGAGGCAGACGATCACATGAATGAGTACTTTGGTAAATACTCTTGGAGCCGAGGCGAGGCCAAAGGGGAGCGCCCTGAACTGTAGGTGATCCCCATTCACACAAAAACGTAGAAACCTGCGATGAGGAGGGAAGATCGGGATGTGTAGATATGCTTCCGTTAGATCTATAGAAGAGAGAAATTCCTGAGGTTGTAGTGCTTCTGCTATGGACCTCAGTGTCTCCATTCGGAAGTGTTTTGGCTCTACATATCTGTTCAAGAATTTTAACTCTAGAATGGCCCTCCAGTCTCCGTTCTTTTTGGGTACAGTGAAAAAGATGGAGTACACACCAGTCATCCTTTCACTTGTGGGTACATGTTCTATGGCTTGTATGTCGAGGAGGTGTTGTATTGCATCTCTGGTTCTGTCCCTCTTGATGGGGTTTTGGTGTGTAGGAGACATGATGAAGCGTAGAGGAGGCATGGAGTGGAATTCTATTTTGTAGCCTTCCTGGATTAAGTCTCTTGTCCAGGCATCTGGATGTGAGTTGACCCATGCTTGACTGAAGAGAAGCAGGTGTCCCCCCACTGGAGGGGTTAGATAGTCATGCTTTTTGGTTCTTGGGTTCCCTT
The DNA here is from genome assembly GCA_029375565.1 of Gekko gecko. Lineage (NCBI taxonomy): Eukaryota > Metazoa > Chordata > Lepidosauria > Squamata > Gekkonidae > Gekko > Gekko gecko. Next base: position 98,828,026 of record JAPDNY010000008.1, read on the forward strand.
TCGGCTCTATCTGGTCTGTTGCCATACGATCTTGGGAACCTATTGTTAAATCCTCCCCTACGAAAGGACTGCTTGCTATTGTTGCTGTTGCTCCAAGCTTGTCTCCTGTAGTCCTGTCGGGGTCTGGGCGTGGACTGGTATGGTCTAGAAGAAGAAGCAGAAGTGGTAGGGAAGTTCATTGATCTCTTTTCTCCTGAGCGCACGTATTTTGGAAGTGCCTTCTTTTTATCATGGGTTTCAACTAAGATCTTCTCTAATGGATCTCCAAATAATTTGTTCCCTTGGAATGGGTACGCTGAAACTATTGCTTTGGATTGGTAATCAGCTGGCCAAGAGCGTAGACATATTAAACGTCTGGCTGCTGCAGATGATGCCATAGCTCTAGAAGATAACACCATAGTGTCTAGGGTGGCATCAGCCGTAAATGAGATGGCTTTAAGGACTCTGTTAGCTCCCTCAAGTAGTCTGGAATTATTTTCAGGCAGCATCTGAATTAATTTCCGCATCCATACTATGGAAGCCCTTGAGACTGTGGATGCAGCTGAAGACGCCTTGATGGCTAAAGAAGAGGCTTCATGTGATTTTTTGAGAGCAAACTCACATCTCTTATCCAGACTATTTCTCAAGTTGCCATGACCATCCTCTTGTAGAAGACCAGATGATTGCAAAGCCACTACAGGGCGTCTACGGCTGGAATCTGTAAAAGATCTGAAGTGGCAGAGGTTATGGGATACAATCTCTTAATAATGCCTGGAATGGGTTTACTAGACAGTGGTTTATCCCACTCTGCCTTAACCTTGTGCATATAAAAGTTAGGGAATGGAAAAGCTCTTTCAGACAACTCGTCTGGAGGGAAGAATTCATCAGTGATCTCTCATCCCCCTTGTTGCTCTTGTTCATCAGAGCTCTTATTTCTTGACTTTAGTAAATTTTGTATCTTAAGAGCAGAAACTGTCTTGGATAGAAGGTAATGTAGGTCCTCAGTTTTAAAAAACCTACAGGATTGTTCAGAGGTTATAGGAATCTTTTCCTCTTCCTCATTGTGTGAGGAAAATTTCCCCTCCTCTTTTTCGCTATGGGTATTAGAAGCGTCTCCCCCTGTTCCTCCTGGTGATCACCAGGAAAGCTTTTCTGGGAAGCCTTAGTGGGCCAGCCTTTCTGTTTCTTATGCCTAGGAGGAGGGGGGAGGGGGAGGAGGGGGAGGAACGTGAGCGGGTATAGCAACCTCCCGATTTGCAATAACAGGCTATTTCCTGTCTAATGGCCCTTCTAAAGAAAGACATTGCTCTGGGGGAAAGGGGGTGGACCTGGAGTCGTCAAGGTTACCGGTCTCTGAGTCATTGTCCCCTTCGTCCCCTTGGGCAGCCTCCGCTGAAGCGATCGCTGCAATGTCGGACCCACTACGACATACAGTCTCGGGTCGCTCCCTGGCTGAGCTAGGGCTCTGCCATCCAACTCCCTCATTTAAAACGGCCGCCGTCTGCGCGGGCTCCGGCTGAGCGCGGGAAAGGGAGCTTTTGGCGCGCTTCGCACCCTCGTTGAACTCAGATGGTTTGGAGCCTTGCACTTCCACGGCCCTCTTCCAAGCCGCTCGCTCTCTCCTCCGCTCTTGTTTTTCTAACTCTCCAGAAGAGAGAAAACTGTCACTCTCTCCCCAGAGCGCCATTGCCTAACACAGAGAGTGAAGTGAAAGAAGGACTCTCTCAAGTTGGAGAAAAAGGAGGAGAGGTAGGGAGGGTGGTTTTTTTTTTTTTTGATAGATTAGAAGGAATAAATATAAGGAATAAAAGGTATAGTAACAGGAACAGTGAAACCAAGAAGTTGAGCAAAATAGAGAAAAAAGGTTTAGGCAAAGCCTACTCCTAGCTGCTCTCCCTACTGAGGCAGGAAAGAAAATGAGTTGAGGGTGACTCCCACCACAGGAAACAAGAAACACTTAGATTTGATCCTGCCTCCCTGAGTGATGGACGGGAATCACCCACAAGATGGCCTCCACCTCAGAGGGAGAAGAAAGGCACCACTGTATCATTGCCTGAGACCACCATTAATGGTTTCCCATCACAAGCAACTTTCAGACCAGAGACAAAAACTTACAGCTGTTTTCGCACATGGACAACTTTATGTGGCCTTCTCAAGGGTACGCTGCTTCCAGGATCTCAGAGTTCACGTAGTTGATGGGCCCCAGCAAGGAAGACTACTACCCCGTTCTGACAAAGTCTTCACCAGAAATGTTGTCTAAAAAGAGGTTCTTTAGTCATCATGATATTTTCTAATGTGATTTCACTGTTTCTCTGTAGATCTGCCTACAGGGACTAATGCTCTTCTGTATGACAACTCTTCACCAAAACATGCTATTTTGTAAACAATGACAACTGTCCTTCTAACTGCGGCCAGTATGTTCTGAATGCCTGTATGCTATCCAGCCACTACCCACTGCTTAGGCATACTTTTACTGCCTCTACCTCCTGACCCCAACAAACACCAACAACACACTGCCACTACGCCTTCTGTCGGGTGCCAATTAACAACTCCCACTGTTTTTAGCACAAATACTCATATGGCCACATTCCTACCTTCATGTCACTTCTGTCCTGACCTCTACGACTACCTCTGACCTTGCCCCCCCCTTCCCTCAACACCTGTTCTCTCACAGAGCACACACAACGATCATTTGCTCAGACATGCAAAAGATGACTTTGCAAAATGCACAGATGCAGAACTTACTGAATGCTGCACCCTGCATGGCTTTTCCAGCCCAATGCATCCCAAAATCTATTCACCAACACCGTGATTATAGGCACTGCAACCTTACATCGTATGACCACGAACAACAATTACTCTCTACTACTATAAGGTATCCTGTTTTTCACTCCCATATTAGTTCTTTATACTGCAAAACACTACTGTGTTTACTCTGCCTGCAAGATACAAAATCATTGACCCCAACCTCTTTCTAGAGCTCGTTGTATTTCCCTCCCCACAACAGGCCTTATTCCTAGTCTATAATATCTCACATACTATGTTGTGAAGTGCATAAAGAAAAATAAGTGAATTTTTAAAAGTGACAAGTTTTTTTTAATTAACCCTTATCAAGAGATGCTATTCAGATTGTACATTAGAAACCTCTGATATAAAGTAGTAAATAGAAAGTGTTCATCCAGGTCCAAAAATATCATATAATCACTGGCAACCCCCTCCCCCCGCAAATATATTCATTCAGGTTTATCCACACTGCGTTAAAAATAACTACTGTCTGTGCTATAACCATTATTTCATTATGGAAGAAGGTCTATGCTTCATGTAAAGTGGAAAGCTGTTATGACAGCATACATAATATCTGAAAGCTTCTGCTGACAACTTGTATAATGCTCCTTAAAAGAGGATCGATGGTATTCAGCAACATTTGAGATTTTCAACTTATTCAGAACTTGACCTTTCTCAAACATATTGCAAGGTGCCAAAGTGCCTCATTGCGGGGGGGGGGGTTGAGTCTGTATATATACATGAAAAAGAAAGACAAACTTGCTGAGATCCACCCTAGAAGCTCTGTGTGACTCTGCCTCCTGAAGCCAAGTAGATAGCTACAAGAGATGGAGCCTGTTCTGCTTTAGCATACCACCTCTGGCACGCTCTGAACCCTCCCTACATATATGCACCTGGCTCCAAGCCTTTTCAGTTGTTGCTGCCTGCTTAAAACATTTTTTCCCTTAGACTTTTTGTTGACATGTGCTTTAGCTGGCCTACCCTTAAAGTTTTAATTTAACATTTTAACGTTTTTTAGTCTACTAATAACATTTTTTTAAAAAAAAATACTTTCTGATGTGTTGCTGTTGTGATTTCAATTCTAGTTCTTTTTGATAATGTTTGATAATGATAACTCTAATAAATGGACATTCTGCCCAATGAACAATCATTCTGCAACCCAAAATTCCATATTTAAGACATCATGAATGCAACTTCATACTACCAGAGACACTAAAAAACACAAGTTAATTTGGTTATATGGACATTTCCAAAGTAAACATTTGAGTTATAATTCTATAGAATACTATTAACACAAGTATAAAACAGGGAGAACACAGTGATAAGTTAATGGATGTTAGCCAGATTTCTCTTTGATTTTCTGAGTAAATTAGTAGTTCTTTCAGGCCTGGAGCCAATTCTTTAATGTGTGAGTTATATCTAAGTTATATCTAAGCTGTATTCTTTTCTAAGGTCATAAATGTCTCAATAAAAGACCTGTGATTAAACTAATTTTTTTAGAGGTCAGTTGTTATTGTCCGAGAAATCAGACCTCTCTAAAGTGTTAGACCTACTCCAGTCATCAAGATCCCTGAAAACCTTCACACAAAATGCACTACTTTGAACCCTAGAGATTGAGTAGACTTATATAATACAATACAAATGTTTCTGCTTCCAGACTGTTTGTATGAAACTTCTAAAAGCAAGAGATGGGAGAAATGTCTTCTCAGGTTGTTTTGCATTTTGCTCAGGTCTCATCTTCATCAAATTTCCTAGTTCTTTGGGTGATGTCAGGTTCAGCTGTCTAAAGAAAGTTGATTTCTCTGTGGATCTGGCATTTTGGTATAAAAATTTTTCTTCATGCAGAACGGTTAGGAAAACCAACACATATACTCTTTCAATTTTATTTCACTCATCTAAAATCTAAAATGTTGCTGAGTATGCTGCCTAGGATTTCCAGCATGTTTGAAGTGTAAATAGGTTTCAGTATACTGGAAGTATACTAGTTCAGAGCAAACCAAGAAGTCTAATAAAAGTAGTCTGGATTCATTTGATGATGATTCGAAGATTATTCACTAACATTAGAATCCAAAAGACTGGTTGGGTTCCAATCACTGAGTTCTCACAAAGGAGTTATCCCAGAAGGAGGATGAATAGGAACCACCACCACCCAGAGCTGACCAGTGGCATGCCAAACCATTTGCAGTGCTCAGGGCCAGACCAGGTCTTCACCCAAGGGACTAAGGCAAACCTCTGCGGCACTGACAGCACTACTGGGGTTCAACTTGCTCCCAGTGTGTCTGACCAAGTACAATCTTTATCTCCACCTCTTCTTTTTTACCAGCATACCAGCAGAAACTGCAAGGCTGAGCACTCTGGTCTCCTCTGCTCCTCTACATTGCAGGTCCAGACAGAAGTAGACTGCAAGACAAATAAACACCTGGGTAGGTCTGTAACCTAATGAAAGAACATATAGCTTACTGGGAGAGCCAGAACCAACTTGTAGCCTCTTGTCGACTATAAGGGTGAGTTCAGACTGGCAATTTGCCCCCACAGAGCCCCGTTTCAGCAATGCTTTAAAACCGCATTAAAGAGGGCATTCACACAGGCACATCTGCCTGGCATTCCCCACCCGTAGGCAACCCGGGCTGTTCCACTTTCTTCCTGTGTTTAATAGATACCTCATAAAAGCGGTAGCATATCCCCAAAGAGTCCCTTGTGTCCCACGTATGTCTGCTTTCTGGAAGTATGAACGATGTGCTGTGGAACAGATGGTCACAGATCCTACCAGGGGAGAGGCGATCCTGGATTTGGTCCTAAGTAACACCCAAGACCTGGTGAGAGATGTAAAAGTGATTGCACCACTTGGGAACAGTGACCATAATATCATTGAGTTTAACATTTGTACAGATAGGGAGTTGCCCAAAAAGACTGACGCAACCACTTTTAACTTTAAAAGGGTTAACTTCTCTGGTATGAGGGGACATGTGAGGAAGAAATTGAAAGGAAGAGTGGAGAAGGTCAAAATCATTGGGGAAGCTTGGAGACTATTTAAAAAGACAATCCTAGAAGCTCAGAAAAAATATATACCGCAGGTTAGGAAAGGTACAAATAGGTATAGAAAAAAGCCTGCATGGTTAACAAATAAAGTAATGGAAGCTGTAAAAGGTAATGCCCCTGTATAAATCATTGGTGCGACCTCATTTGGAATACTGTGTACAGTTCTGGTCACCACATCTCAAAAAGGATATTATAGCATTGGAAAAAGTGCAGAGAAGGGCAACTAGAATGATAAAAGGGTTGGAACACCTTCCCTATGAAGAAAGGTTAAAATGCTTGGGGCTTTTTAGCTTGGAGAAACGACGGCTGAGGGGTGACATGATTGAGGTTTATAAGATTATGAATGGGATTGAGCAGGTTGAGAAAGAAGTACTTTTCTCCCTTTCTCGCAATACAAGAACTCGTGGGCACTCCATGAAATTGCTGAGCAGTCGGGTTAGAACAGATAAAAGGAAATACTTCTTTACCCAGAGAGTGATTAACATATGGAATTCACTGCCACATGAGGTGGTGGCAGCTGCAAGCATGGACAGTTTCAAGAGGGAATTAGATAAACATATGGAGCAGAAGTCCATCAGTGGCTATTAGCCACAGGGTATAGATGGGAACAGGGGTCTTTTCGTAGAAGAACAGCTGCAGGAGCTCATTAGCATATGGTATGCTAATGAGCTATTAGGCTATTAGCATATGCCACACACCCTGACATCACCGGAAGTGATGTCAGAAGGGGAAGCAAAAGGGGGGGAAGCATCTTCAAAAGCCTCCCCTTCCCTTCCCCAGCTGGTCTGGGTGGGGGAGCTAAGAGAGAAGGGGTTTAAAGTTTAAACTCCTTCTCACTAGAGTTGGGCCACAGAAGGAGGAAATAGGGAAGGAAAGAGAGAGAGTAGAGAGAAGGAAAGAAGGAAGGAAAGAGAGAGAGAAAGAAAGAGAGGGAAGAGGGAGGGAAACAGGGAAAGGAGGAAAAAAGAGAAGAGAAGAAGGTGGGAAAGAAAGAAAGAAAGAGAGAAGAGAAGAGAAGAGAAGAATGAGGGAAAGAGGAAAAAGAAAGAAGGAAAGGAGGGAATGAAAGAAATTCAGTGGCAATTCAGCCCCATTATACCCTATGGGCCATTGAAGTCAATGGTGAAAACATAGGGTATATTCTGGGGGCTGGAGGGGAGGGGGTTTGAGGGAGAGGCTACAAGATCACAGGATTGCTGATGGAGCCTCTCCCCAAGATACCCACCAAATTTCAAGAACATTGGACCAGGGGGTCCAATTCTATGGGCCCCCAAACAGGTTGCCCCATTTCCTCCATTGTTCTCTATGGTGGGAAAATAAGTTATTTTTTTCCCACTATAGAGAACAATGGAGGGAATAGGGGCAACCTGTTTAGGGGGCCATAGAATTGGACCCCCTGGTCCAATGTTCTTGAAATTTGGTGGGTATCTTAGGGAGAGGCTCCATCAGCTATCCTGTGAGTTTCGAGTCTCTCCCTCAAACCCCCTCTCCTCCAGCCCCTAGAATATACCCTATGTTTTCACCATTGACTTCAATGGCCCATAGGATATAATGGAGCTGAAATTGACATTCGGCTGCCTGAAAGACTCTCCCGGATGCCGGCTGGGGGCGGGGCTTGGCTCCTGAGCTCCCGGAGCTGCGCTCCGGTGGGCTCCCCCCCGAAAAGACCCCTGGATGGGAACTCTCAGTCTGGGGCAGGTGATGCACTCTATTCTTGGTGCTGGAGGGGGAAGCAGTGGGAGAGCTTCTGGTGCTCTGGCCCCACTGCTGTACCTCCTGATGGCACCTGGTATATTTTGGCCGCTGTGTGACAGAGTGTTGGACTAGATGGGCCATTGGCCTGATTCAACATTGGCTTCTCTTATGTTCTTATGTTCTTATGATCCGCCGATAAGCCCGGAGCAACCTGCGTTGGGCAGAAGGCAGCAGCAGTATGATTGGCCATGCTCCGGTCTACTGCCCAATGCGGTGCCGGCGCAATGGGATTGTCCCCCAATCGGCTGGATGCGCACATCACCAATTTAGCAGGAAAAAGCCACATACAGCGCACCTCTGGGGCAGCAGTCTGAATGCTCCCGTGCGCCTCCTCCCGGTATGCTCCGGCAGCAGCCCAGGCTGTATGAACAGGAAACCCCACAACAGTTTGTTCTGGGGCTTTTTTGCTGTGACTGGCTCCTGGAGCAAATTGCCAGTCTGAACTTAGCCTAAGAGAGGCTAAGCCACATGATTTCATCTTGAAATTATATTGTGTGGAAGAAGAGCTCAGGATATACAATAGCATATATGCTGCTGCCTATTTCTGTAATAGGTAGGTAATATGGGTTTATGAATAATAGCCATCCATATTCTTTTATGTTCAGCTGGTAAATATCCTGTTCAGAAGGGTGTACCTACCTGCAGATTTAATAAATACATTGCAGCAAGTAGTTCTGCTGTGTATTTAGAGACTCAACAGTTAGAGACAAAGGACCATGGGCTTAGTTTTCTGCTTACTCCGGACATCCAATATTATTTCAGTATTATCTGGAGTCTGTCACACTCCCCTGAAGGCTGCTTCCAGGATTATTTTTTACCAACATGATTTGTGAAACTCATGTTTTAAGATCCTATTAGCATTGTTTCATAAAAAATTAGGTACATAACGGTTTTCCTTCCTGAGCTCTCACCCAGAAAAACTAAAAGCCTTCAGCCATACATGTTTGGATAGTGAAACTAATTTAACATACTCCCCTCCAAGGATTTAGTAGACATCTTTCCCACTGGATTAGCTGGGTCAGGAGTAACAGCCAACTCTTTCAGTTACAATACTGAATAAACCACAACACATTACTAAATCTACTTTATTAAGGGTAGAAGTGAAAGAACAGATAGCTTTCACCTCACTCAGATAGTAATGATGGGTACAATTCACTACCATTTCCTCTTATGCCCATGCACAAGCAGCTATCATAACACGTTCAATATTCATTTATTATATTTAGTATATTCTTCCTTGAAAGAACATAGGAAACATTTGCTATAGTTTTCTCATATCCAGTGGGAGTGATCTCTCTTTTTAGCAGCTTGCTTAGCTATCTGACGACTCTTTCAAGATAAAAGTACATCTGAAGGTCTGGTCTCTCTGTCTTTCTGGACCCATGTAAATCTTCCATTTATATCATTTGTTTGACAGTTTGTTTTCTCCCCCACCTTGAGGTCTCACTACTAACTTGAATACACAGTACTGGGAAAGAATGAATGCAGTCTAGTGAAAGTTAGGCATTCAAACACTAGAACACAAACATTTATTTACACCCATCTAAGTTCATCAAAGCCAACTGACTTAGAAGTAGGGCTCTTTTTGTAGCAGGAACTCCTTTGCATATTAGGCGACACACTCCTAATGTAGCCAATTCTCCAAGGGCTTACAGAGCTCTTCTTGCAGGGGCTACTGTAAGCTCTTGGAGGATTGGCTATGCAAAGGAGTTCCTGCTACAAAAAGAGCCCTGAAGGATATCACTCTGTTGAAAATGCCACAATCTAAGAGGGTAGCCATGTTGGTCTGCAGTAGAACAGCTAGATTCAAATCCAGTAACAGTTTAGAGACCAACAAAAATTTCAAGCTATAAGCTTTTGAGAGTCAAAGCTCCCTTTGTCAGATACCAAACAAAAGAAGCTTTGACTCTCTGAGAGCTTATGGCTCTGGTCACACTGCAACTGACATGTACTTTGTTCCCGGTTTATTTAAATCGGGAACATTTTTATTCGCATTGGGCTGTCTACATGCAGCCAACCCCTCTTTCCCAGCACCCGCTTGCCTACTGCTGCGCCGTCCTTCCAGGCGATCCTGCTGGCCACGGGGAGGCTTGGGCGGCTGCTGCTCCTGCCGACACTTTGGGGGGGGGGTGCTGCCGCCGCCGCTGCCACCATTGACCCACGAAAATAGGCTCCGCTGTCTCCGCCATCCTCCTTGCCGGCCCCATCCAGGCTGCCGTAGCCCCCACTTCTCGTTCCCACCTCCAGGGTCGTCGTTGTGCATTTTTTTTTAAAGCTTCTGGTTTGAGCGCTTGACTAAACATGCACTTAATAAATCCATTATTAAACTTTAAATGGATTTATTAAGCACATGTTTGCTCAAGCGCTCAAACCAGAAGCTTTTTTTTAAAAAAAAAACAAACAAACCCCAAGAACGTTCAGACGGCCCTAATTGCAATCCTTGCGAGAGAGGGGCTGTCCACATAGGCGAAATCGCGCAATCAAAGCGGAAGTGCCAGGAAAACACTAGTTTCTCCAGGGGTCAGGAAAACCCGGAAGTATTGCGCGAGTAAGTCCGTTTCGTGGCGGGAGGCGGATTGGCGCGTGTGAACATGAAACTGACATGCGCAAGTAAACAGCAGCGAATCCCGATCAAAACGGCAGTGTGACCGCACCCATATCTCAAAAATCTGTGTGGTCTCTAAGGTGCTACTAGACTCAGATCTTGCTGTAGAATGTCGTAGTTAGACATGTCTGTTTATTGCTGGCTTGCTCCAGTTTGGTGTAGTGGTTAAGAGTGCAGACTCGAATCTGGGAGAACCAGGTTTGATTCCCCACTCCACATGCAGCTGCTGGTGTGACCTTGGATCAGTCACAAGATCTCTCAGAGCTGTTCTCTCAAGAACAGTCCTTGAAAGAGCTCTCGCAGCCCCACCTACCTCACAGGGTGTCTGCTGTGGGGAGAGGAAGGGACGGCGATTGTAAGCCACTCTGAGACTCCAAGTGAAGGGTGGGGTATAAGTCCAATCTCTTGCTCCTCCTCCTCCTCCTCCTCCTCCTCATTTTTGTAGTCTAAATATATGAATTAGACTACTCTAACTCATATAAACTGGGATAAGCCTGAGATTCTACCTTCAGTCTTTATTGGAAGAACAGAATGGTGGCCTGGTTAGAGGGACAGTCCAGGTTTGAATCTCCACTCTACCATGAAATTCACTGGCTAATCTTGGGCCAGTAACTGTCTCTCAGCCTAGCTTACTTCACAGGGTTGTTGTTGTGAGAATAAAATGGAGGAGGAGAAAACAGGGTTGCCAGCAAATGTCTGGTACCTGGCAAGAGTTGGGGGGGTGGAGACATGGGGCAGGGAAGTGATGTTACACCACTATAAGAATTTCTAGAATTCCCATGGTTAAAACTATAGAGTTTGCAGTGATTTCTAGAGCAGCATGACATCACTTCTGGATTTTCTCCATAAGTGATTGGGCCAACAGACTTTTTTTTTTAATTAATTTTTCTCCCACAGGCCAATGGAACAGCAGTGGGAAGGAGGGGTGGCTGGTAGGAAATCTCCCACCATATTGGGGGACCTGGCACCTCAGGAGAGAATAATGTTGTAAGCTGCTTTGAGTGCCCATTGGGGAGAGAATCTGGGTATAAATCTTAAAATAAATAAATAAATCTTCCAAAAACAAATTTGTATACATTGACTCCTGGTCAGACTATTCTTTGCCAGTCTAATCACTGTTTTTCTACCCTGGGATCCTCTTAGAAAAATGTGAAACTTTAGTACAACAGATGTTTTAATTCAGGAAGTGAGGCATTACTGAGTTTATTTTTTGTGCTTCAACTGTTCCATCTCATAACAAAATTCCATTAATATTTTGTCAATATTTCCTTTCACACTTTTAAAAGTATTTTTGTAGTTATTATCTCTTCAAATATACATTTATGTGTTTTATATGTGTATACATTAATGAATGTAAACAAAATTCTGCAAATGACTCCCATCAATGCTTTGTCCAAAATGGCCCAGATCCAAGGCTTACTCAGCTTCCCATACGTCCTTCCAGTGACTTTGGTAGAATTTAGATGCTTCTCAGAGTTCAGCCTCTTTATTTAATTATTGTCTGCCAAAATATTTGCAGCAAAAGTGCTATTGTCTGGCTTGGATTAATAGGGTTTGATTTTGTTTTATTTATACTGAGATGGGTTCAAAAATTAGATAATGAAGTTTTATTAGTAGTAAATCAATCTTCTCTGGCACTATTTTTACTTCCCAGAACCAAATGAGTATACAAAGATGATGAACAATGATTGCCAATTTAAAACAGCACTGGGAATACATGGAGACAAATTGTTTTAAGTTTGCTTCATGCAAACGAACAAATAATCCAAATATTTTGGAGAATAACAAATAAGGCAGGCCAAGTTATTTTCTTTAAAATGCTGGCCCTACTCAAATGTATTTGCTGAACAACAGATGATTTCATTATTTCAAGCCCTTTTGTGTTTTCAACAAAAGGCCTTCACTTGGTTTTAATAATGTCCTTGACCCCTTTAAAAAATAGTTGCTTTACTAAGATTTATCCAGACATGAATATTTTGTGCAATTTTCCCACTTTTAAAATTTTGGAATTGTTCATTTAGTTTAAAAGCCCAGCAAACAGTATATCTACTATAGCCCAATTTGACTGTACAGAAGATTTGGTTACAGACAACCATCTGGGGGCTGCATATACAAAAGCCTGCTAGTAAGGGTGCAAACACAAAGGCGCCTTGGGGATAGGGACGTGTGTTCAACACAAAGACTCCCCATTGTCTTTTGTTGTGTGCAGTACCCCCCCCCCAAAAAAAAAAAAAATGCATGAGCATCTAATCAAAGAGCAAACATTAGGGAGACACTTCTCAGATGGCAGCCATCAGTTTTAGCTAGGACAGATGGCGAACAAAGGTGAAAGGCAAACAATACATATGAACCAATAAGCAAGCAATTCTACACTTGTATTAAAATTTGTTACTGAAGTTCAGACAACATATGTTGGGAAATAAAACATAGTTTTGGCAGTACAAAACTGACACATCAACAATCCAGAACTCTGGTAATTTACAATAACTTCTATTGTAATTGTTCGTGGTAGGTTAAAGGATAGCACACTCAAGTCTCCCAGTAAGTTTTTTACCATAGCAGAACAGTTACTACTGAAAAGAAACTGAAAAAGCAGTGAATAAACTGATTATATATTGTAACATGATTGCTCTGTTCAGGAACTCTACCTGTGGTAAAGTAAAAGACAAATAGTCAAGAAGTATTATTGTCACAAGAAACTAAAGCATTGTACAACTCTGTTTCTTCTGTAGTTTGAACGGTCTATTCCCATTATTTGGATGTTAACTTATAATGGCACTACTGGAGTCTGTTGTGGTGGTGGTGGGTTTTTTTGTGAACAAAGCTGTTCCTCTGATATCCGCTCACAGAGGAATGAATGTTATCTGACATTCCCAAGTGAACTGAGAGCATTGAGCTCAAATACACACAGCAGAGAAAATACAGAATGGATGGACTGATTTATTATTTAAAAGAATTAGCAATTATTATATCTAATAAGTGAAGTGGCTGGTCTGGAGCATCATGAAAATAGCAAAACCAAGTAATCTACAAACAAGCCAAGGAGCTCTACATACTTGGGGGAACTTTCAAGGCATACAAAAATATCATTTTGTCAATTTTTTTAAAAAATGAAGACTGAATATGCTTCACAAACATGAAATACCAGAGAACAATTTGAGTCTTGCTCACTAATCATGATCAGAGATTTGACTGTTAACTAGTCTGTTGGGATGCATCTGAATGAAGTTATATGTGTCAATTTGCACTACTTTCTCACAGCTGCCTTTACCTGTCTGATAAACCCACCACATCCAATTGATAACAAACACACATTTAAAAGAAGAACAAAGGTTGAGTTAAGACTAACAAAGTTTTATTCAAGGTATAAGCTTTCGTCTCCATGCAACACTTCTTCAGGTACATCTGCCATCTGGAGAGCAGTTTTAATTCTGAGTGATCTCCAGCCCTCATAGAAACGGGTTTTGAACCACCCTGTTGGCGGGAAGCCACCGATGTGCTATTAATAGAAGTAGAAAAATTATGTAGCTTTGACTGCCGAGGGGGGATTGCTGCATAGAATTTTGAATGGATGAAGAAGTTGACAAATAAAAGTTCAGAATGAGTATATGAACAGTTATTTGACCTAGGCACATTGTTCATTATTGAAAACTTATATTTGAAAATCTATCAATGTTAAAAATCTTTATAGTAATATGCAAAAAAAAATCATAGAATAATATCATAGTATAGTTGCATTGGTTGCTTACCTGGAGATTGGCAGCAATGGTTCCCCAGGAGGAAATGTACAGTCTTTCTCCACAGTGGAAACCAAAGCAGCTTACACCATTCTCCTCTCCCCCTTTTGATCTGCATAACAACCCTGTGAGGTAGGGTAGGCTGAAAATCTGTGACTGGTCCAAAATCTCCCACTCAACTTTCACAGCAAGAACCCGGGTCTAGCAGACCTTGCTCTGAAGTGCAAACTGCTGCGCCTAGGGTAGCTAACCTCCAGATGGAGCCTGAAGATGGCCGGGTATCACAACTGAGCTCCAGACAACAGATCTCTCTCCCCCTGAAGAAAATAACTGCTTTCGAGGGTGGACACTATGGCATTCTATTCAGCTGAGGCCTCTCCTCTCCCCAAACTCTGGCTTCCGTAGACACCACCACAAAATATCTAGGAATTTCTCAACATGGAGCTGGCAATCCTAGTCAGGACTGGCCCCAATGAATTCCCCACAAAGGCCTGGAAAGGGCCTCCTGCCTTTGCCTTTTTACTGATAGAACCAAGCTTGGTTGCCTAGCAATAGCTACTGAGGGAAAAGTTAGTCCCACAGAAGCCAAGCAGGAGAAGTGACTTCATCAGGAGAGACAGCCATTTTGACAGTTTATTCTGTCAGTGAGTGGGGGAGTGGATTGGACCCAGCAGTGGGCAGGGGAGAGGAATGGACCCAGCACCCTGCCAATGGCACGTGAGTGCTCTTGACTGGTGGTTGATGGGCCAATGGCTGATGGAGCGCACAGTGCAGCCAATGGGAGAGCTGGAAAGTGCCAACATGTTAGGACAATTATATATATCAGATTATACTTTGCAAGTATCTTCTTCAAAGTTATTCCATAAGTGCAGGGCTCTTTTTGTAGCAGGAACTCCTTTGCATATTAGGTGACACACCCCTAATGTAACCAATCCTCCAAGAGCTTACAGAGCTCTTCTTACAGGGGCTACTCTAAGCTCTTGGAGAATTGGTTATATCAGGGGTGTGCCGCCTAATATGCAAAGGAGTTCCTGCTACAAAAAGAGCCCTGCGTAACTATATTGCTGATGCAATTTGAACAATGTCTAACACGTTGCATATGTAAGCAGACTCACCAATACTCTTAGATCTTTTTCAGACATTCATAATGTGTATATTGTAAGACCTTGTGGAACTGTAGTTTGTCAGAATGCATGTCAGGTCTCATGTTTAATCTCCTATATTACAATCTGCTGAGTCCCCAGATGTGATTAGAAGGCAGCTTTCCTAAAGCTAAGCAGATATTACTCTGGTCACTATCTGGATAGGAAACTGCCTACCTTCCTTACTACACTGAATAAAATATGAGGTATAAATGAAATAAATAAATAAGATCTCCTTACATGTGGGAAGCTGACATAGTGTGGCATTCAAAAGGCAATCCAGGAGAACGGCAACATATGCTCTGGGTTTTACTGGGGCAGTGGTGTTCTGTATTCTTGGTGCTTGGGGGGCAACAGTGGGAGGGCTTCTGGAGTTCTGGCCCCACTGGTGGATGGCACCCAGGTGACACAGAGTGTTGGACTGGGAGGGCTATTGGCCTGATCCAGCATGGCTTCTCTTATGTTCTTACTGGCTTTACTTAATGCTACTCATGGGGGGGACGTACAAAGGATTTCAAGAGCTCTTATAAGTCTAGAGTGATTATCAGATCCATTATTAGAAAAATGCATATCTCGGGAAAATTTTAATCTATTTCTTCAAATAACCAATTCTGTCCTAATTACAAATAAAATGCAAAGTGGTGGGTCAAAGTTTTAAAGTAAAAGGACTATACAGATGAAGACAGAAGATCCTTCTCTGCATTTGGTGCTTATTTCTCCATAGCTTCTCCACCAATGAGCCTTTCTCCCAGCCCAGCACACTTTTGTTATGAGAGCTGTATGTCTGACTGGGGAGATAAGCTTCCTGTGGAGAGCCACTTGCACCCCTTTTGTTCTTAAAATTTAAGTTTCTGGACAGTGCTGTTTGTCCAAACACCCCTCCCTCTATTTAACTGTAGTGTAGTCACTATCTTTTAGAGTTAGGGTTGCCAGGGCTCCTGCTATAGTGGGAGGTCTCTCATTAGCAATCTTTGTTGTCTGCTGCTGCTCCAAGGAATGGTGGGAGGAAAAAATAATTTAAAGAACAGCCTTGTACACAATGTGATGTCACTTCTGGGGAAAACCCAGAAGTGACACTACATAGCTCTAGGAATCATTGGAACTTCTTTGGTTTCACCATAAAGTTTCTGGCAAGATCATCATAGTGTATGTAACACCAGCACTCCACCCATGTACCCACCCCCAAACTCTTGAATTCTACATTGAATTTGGCTTCCTCCTGCAACTGAAATGACAGATGTGCACACCAGTGAATTGTCAGCTATTAGTCTTCTTCCATGCTTCAGAAATGCTTGTCTGTTTTTTAAAAAAGTTACTGCCACACAAACATCCATGTATTTATCTTTTTCTTTCTCTCCATATTAATACAAAAACTAGATGCCCCAGACTGCCCTGGGGCTTGGGGTGGGGCTTTTTGGTGATGAAGTCCAGTGAAGATGCACCATGCACAACTGGCTCCTTCTTGAAATCTGCAGAACTGGTTAGTTTGTTTGCTTTGCAGAATTTAATCTTACAGAGGATTAAGTACATTTAATTTCATATGGGAAAAATGAAGCTTCACAACTATAAAAACATTGTGTTCTTTGATCCACAGGTATGTTCAGAACCTATTGGGGGAAAGTTGTCTATTGTTTGATTCTCTCCACTGATGTAAGGACATACACTAGCCTCTTATGGATTTGCCCATCTGCCTTCCCAGATGGGAAAAGAGACAGCAGAGGAGAAGCAGCTGCTCACAAAAAGTCAAAGAAGAGTGAAAATGGCAGCACTCCCTCTCCCTTGAGAAAACATGAGCTCTGAATGGAAGTAATGGTAGAATATGATGAGTCTATGCCTTGCTGTGAAAAAACAGAGCAGTGCTGTTCAGAGAAAACAGTATCTTTATTGGGGTGACAGCATATGCAGGAGAGGCCCTTCAAATAGGGAGTCACAAAACATAAAGACAGATGTTCATAGGAGCTCTGTAGTTCAGTGATGCCTCTAAAAAGAATCTTGGACTGAGCATTTCCTAGTATTAGCTGTCAAAGAATGAGCAACATTTAAAGACTGTCTCAAAATTCTTTAGAATCTGTTCTGAATTTCTGGAGCATCTAGAATTATCACCTTTTCTCTCTGTCTTTCACCAGCCACCCCCGTTTTTATTCCCTGTTTCTCTCATTTCTTTTCCTGCTAATGTGTTACAGGAGGAGTGGAGTTCCTGCGAGGTACGAATGTTGAACATTTAGTTTGTATTGTTGTATTGTCATTATACTAAACTTTAAAGGGTCTCTCCCTACACATCAAAGACCTTAATTCTTGGACATTTGACTGTTTATATAACCATAGCCGGCTCGCCCACTAGGCGAGCTAGGAGCTCGTCTAGGGCGCGCCGGCTGCAGGGGCGCCAAACCGCGCCCCGGCCCCTCCCAGAAAAAATCCCACCCGCTGCTCCCACCGCCTCCCCGAGCGCCCCGCCGGGGCTCAGGAGACGGCAGCGGAGCTCGCCGCCCTCCCCAAAGCCGGCTTCTCTCCCCCACCCCCACCCCCGCCCTCCCAAGCCCACCGCGGGGCTGCGGTTGCTGGGCTGGGCTGCGGGGCGGGCAGGCGGCGGCGGAGCGGCTTCTCCACCCCCCCCACGGCCCTCCCAAGCCCAGCGCCGCCGCTGGGAGGGAAGGGGCGGGCGTTCCAAGCCTGCCCGTTCCTGGCTCTCCCCGGGCGCCTCGCAGCTGTGAGGGGTCCGGGAGAGCCTGCGCTGCTGCTGGGAGGGAAGGGGTGGGCGTTGCAAGTCCGCCCGTTCCCCGGCTCTCCCAGGCGCCTCGCAGCTACGAGGGGCCCGGGAGAGCTGCGCTGCCCCTTCCCCGGCTGCAGGCCTGGCCCCAGGTTTCTGGGCGCCCTAGGCAGGACTGCCTGGGGCGCCCACCCCACCGGGGATGCCAACCTCCCAGTGGGGCCTGGAGATGGCCCAGCGCCTGGAAGAGCCAGGGAAGGGCGGGCTTAGAAGCCCCCCTTCCCTCCCAGCAGGGGCGGCGCGCGCGGCTCTCCCGGGTGTCTCACAGCCGTGACGACACCCGGGACAGCCGGGGAAGGGGCGGGCTTAGAAGCCCCCCTTCCCTCCCAGCAGGGGCAGCGCGCGCGGCTCTCCCGGGTGTCTCGCAGCCGCGAGGCACCCCGGACAGCCGGGGAAGGGGCGGCGTGGCTCTCCCGGGCCCCTCGTAGCTGCGAGGTGCCTGGGAGACCTGGGGAACGGGCGGACTTGCAACGCCCGCCCCTTCTCTCCCAGCAGCAGCGCAGGCTCTCCCGGACCCCTCGCAGCTGCGAGTCGCCCGGGGAGAGCCGGGAACGGGCGGGCTTGGAACGCCCGCCCCTTCCCTCCCAGCGGCGGCGCTGGGCTTGGGAGGGCCGTGGGGGGGGGGGTGGAGAAGCCGCTCCGCCGCCGCCTGCCCGCCCCGCGGCCCAGCCCAGCAACCGCAGCCCCGCAGTGGGCTTGGGAGGGTGGGGGTGGGGGTGGGGGAGAGAAGCCGGCTTTGAGGAGGGCGGCGAGCTCCGCTGCCACCTCCTGAGCCCCGGCGGGGCGCTCGGGGAGGCGGTGGGAGCAGCGAGTGGGACTTTTTCTGGGAGGGGCCTGGGCGCGGTTTGGCGCCCCTGCAGCCGGCGTGCCCTAGGCGAGCACCTAGCTCGCCTAGTGGGCGAGCCGGCTATGCCCGGCTGTCCCGGGTGCCTCGCGGCTGCGAGACACCCGGGAGAGCCGCGCGCGCCGCCCCTGCTGGGAGGGAAGGGGGGGCTTCTAAGCCCGCCCCTTCCCCAGCTGTCCCGGGTGCCTTGCGGCTGCGAGACACCCGGGAGAGCCGCGTGCGCCGCCCCTGCTGGGAGGGAAGGGTGGGGCTTCTAAGCCCGCCCCTTCCCCGGCTGTCCTGGGTGCCTCGCGGCTGCGAGACACCCGGGAGAGCCGCGCGCGCCGCCCCTGCTGGGAGGGAAGGGGGGGCTTCTAAGCCCGCCCCTTCCCTGGCTCTTCCAGGCGCTGGGCCATCTCCAGGCCCCACCGGGAGGTTGGCATCCCCGGTGGGGTGGGCGCCCCAGGCAGTCCTGCCTAGGGCGCCCAGAAACCTGGGGCCGGGCCTGTATATAACAATACTGTTCTTCCTGTGAAATTAACAGTGTGATCCTGGGAAGAGTTACTCCAGGATAAGCTAACAGATTTCAATTAGCTAAGGCTAGAATAATGGGCAGGGCAATCCTCTCTTACGCTGGTGCTGCAGTATTGTTGTTCAGTGGGGACAGCATGATAGACAAGGGCAGGCAGGACCAATGGGAGCCATGAGTCAAGGTGGCTCAGTCAAGCATCCATCACTGGCAGGAGGCAGAAAGGGGTGGGCCGCAGGAGCCTCCCTCCTCCCTTGCCACACACATCCTTTAAAAAGACCATCAGCCCTGGCCACCTGTTGATGGGGAGGGGGACATCAGCCAGCTGCCCCACAGAGACATCACAGTGTCACTCCGCACACAGAGTACACATGGCCCCTGAGGGCAACGACGAACAAGAACAAACTATCAACCAAGGTGCCCACACTGTTGGGGGTGTCCCTGTGCAACCTCTGCTGGAGGATGAACAGGAGGAGGTGTGGGAGCTTCTGGGGGCCCCAGCAGCCACTCAATGCACCCCTGTCCCCCTCCAGGTTCCCAGAAGCTGCCATCACAGATGCTGCCAGAACCATTATCTACTGCTGCCCCCTGCAAAAGGCTTTCTGCCACTCATGAAGGGCCTCCAGTGTTATTGCCAATGGTCTGCCTCATTGTTTGGGGAAATTAGCTTTGCAGCAGGGGACACCAGAGGGGTACAGGGACCACACACCATTTGTATACCAAGGTACAGCACAGAAGGAAGACTCCAGGTTTGAAGAGCAAATTAAATGGGTTTTATTGAAGAATTCCCCTAATTACAAGCACACTAAGCATTCAAAAAGAGCAAGCAATACAGAACGAAGAAAGTAGAGGTGATTGATAGTGAATAGAGGATTCAGTTATGGGGTAATACAACCTGTCCAGATGTGCAGAATCCAGGAAGAAGGGATTGTGGCCCAAACAAAGTTTGGGGGTGGACTGCCAGTTGGCATCAGGGTAGAGGCACATGTGCGTGGAGGGATATAGGCATCAGAGAATAATGCTGACCAATGGGAGGTCTTGAGGGGCTTGCCCCAGGTGAAGACAAAAGATTACCTGGACCAGTCAGGTGTCCTGGGGGTGCGGTTGTCAGGAGGGACACGGCCTAGGTGTGACAAATGAGGTCCCAGAGGGGCAGAAACTGGGTTAACAATAGATAGCAGGTGCTGGATGATTGGGCTGGGAGTGCCCATTGTGGAACGATAGGGTGGTCTGGCATTTCCCTAGTGCTAGACAAAAAAGGTGATGTTTCTTAATGTACAGCAGGATGGACCTGAATGGGAGACTATTCACTGAACATGGAGAGTTAATGTTTACCTTGATAGGTCTAGCAGAGGTATTAGAATGCAGATATTTTAGACAAATATATGGAGACAGGAATGTGAAGATTATTTTGAAGTATTTCCTGATATAGGTAAAACAGGAGATGGGGATGGAAACATGCAACATACTTCATTCATGACAATAGCACAGACCAGAAGCTCTTTGTCCCGCCCTGCCTGTACATTTGGAAGACAAAAGAGTGGCCATTTGGTCAGTAGAAGATGAAGAAGAAGGGATTGGATTTATACGCTGCCCTTTACTGCCCGAAGGAGTCTCAGAGTGGTTTGCAATGTCCTTTCCCTTCCCCTATCCTCTCCACAGCAGACACCCTGTGAGGTAGGTGGGGCTAAGAGAGCTCTTTCAAGGGCTGCTCTTGAGAGAACAGCTCTGAGAGAATTTGTGACTGACCCACAATCACACCAGCAGCTGCGTGTGGAGGAGTGGGGAATCAAACCCACTTTTCCCAGATCAGAATCTGTGCTCCTAGCCACTATACCAACCTGGCTGAGGCACGAGCAGAAACTTGCCCATTCTAGTCCTTTGGACTGAGCTGACAGGAGAGAAGGGGGGGTTGCTTGGATGGAGGATGTTTGGCAATGCAGCCAACATGGAGAATCTTCACTTAGCCTGAGTTTTCCCAGTCAAGATGTGGTTCTCCTTGTCTCCCAGCAAAAGTCACTGTTTAAGCCAAGCCTGGCTTCATAAGGGCACTGTTTTAGGAGGTCCAGAGGTTGTTTTGGGGTGTCTCTCTTTCGGGAAAGACAACCCCAGGTTCAGGACCCAGAAAGCTGGTTACACCAGCTGCTTACACTCAATCACTGCCCATATGGAGGAAAGGGTGAGTGGGATGGGCTGTGCTGGATGAGGGCCCTATGCCCAGGGACTCAGCAAAGGGCCAGAACCACCCCCCCAGGGCACCAACAGCCATGACACCTGGCACAGGAGGAACTCCTTTGCCACTGCCACTGCCATGCCTGCCCCCCCCCATCTGGCAGGGCAGGACCACTGGCATTTGAAGATGTCGAGTTTGCCCTCTGCACCATCTGTCCTCTAGTCATCAGGCCTGGGGAATCCATGATGCGCAGTGACCAAAGGACCATGGAGACTGCCATTATCATGCACTTCTTTGGGGTCAGGCTGCAAAGGCAGTCTATGACATCAGAACCACATATCAGAAAATAGGGACCTAGGCAAAAGGGGAGAACACAGCAGTAAGTCCACGGAAGTTCCCAGATGGGTGCCGGTGCCATTGCACTCTATCCCCCCAGAGGCACCTCACCTTGCTCAGCTGCCATCTTGGGAGCTTGGCCACCTTCATCCTCCCTGCTGCTCAGTTCAATCTCCTCCTGGCTACACATATGGACCCAGGGCCCTTGGCACAAGGTCACGGGGTGTCGTAGGAGCACCCCAGCAGTGGAGATGTGAGCATGATTATGGTGGAGTCTGCCTCCTGCAAGGAGACAGGGGTCAGTCCATGGCTGCTCTGGCTGCAGCTGCATCTGTCACCCACCTCGGTGACCTTGGAGGACAGCCCTGCAACAGCATCCCAAACTTGAATGCCTTACCTTCAGCTGTGGTGTCAGGAAGATTTAATGGTATTTTATACTCAGATCAACTCTGTAATTGTAGCAGTAGTAAGATTGACCTTGTGGATAATATTTTGCTTGATTGTCCCAAATTTTCAGCTCTAAGAGATGAACTGATCTCCCCTTTATTCAATCAGAACTTCCTCTCTCCAGGAGCAAAATCATCCTTGTTACTTAGAGACAAAGACAAACAAACTACTCTGCATGTAGCAAAATTTCTAACAGCTATTTTCAAATCACATGACAACTTTTGCAGTAGCAACCTTTAATTTTTTCCATGTTTCCCCGTGGAACAAGGTTTATTGTGGGATGAGAGTTTGCTGTTTATGACACTGGCTGCAAAAACAGTAAAGACAATAAATAAAGTCACACTTATTGTATGTGTTTCTGCTTGCTCAAGATCTTGTACAACCATTTTCTGGGCATTTCCTGGCCACCAGGTGGAAAGCAAGTCCCAGTAACCACAGGGTCTGACATCAGGGGTTCTCAGGTCACAGTCCAAAAGTCACAGTCCAGGTCAAGGTATTTATTCAAAAGGCAAAGTCAGAAGCAGTCCAAAGGTTAAGTAACAAGAGTGGACATAAAGCAGGCCAGACAACTGGTAGAGACATCCCCAAAATTGCAGACAAGTTGATCCCACACTGGCTAGAGCCTCTCTACAGCCTTATATAGGGAGTTTCCCTACAGGTGCTGCTGGTTCCATACACGGCTGAGGTTTATCAGGTGTTCACTCCTTGCCTGGTTCATGCCTCAGTGCTAGCCCTTTGCCTCTTCTGCTCCTGGGGTGCTTCAGGAGACCATGGCAGGTATGGTCGTGTGCAGGTCCATGCTGGAGCCTCCAGGCATGAAGACCTGCTGGCTCAGGTGGACATACTGGTGCTGGCTCAGGGTCCCTTCAAGACCCATACCTCAGAGGAGGGGTCTGCCATGGGTGGCTTGGGTATGGGTTATCTTCCTCTTCCTCTAATGAGGATTCACCCTCCCATTCTACACCGGGGTGATCCATGACAGAGCAGTATTATACAAGATCTTGTAGGTATCATACAAGATCTTACACAAGCAGAATTGTGCTAAACCCATTTATGTTTCTGCTTGTGCATCACTGGATCCAAGCCCTTATTTGTACCAGCTCTGCCATATCACCTGCTTTGGTTGCCAAATGCCTCTCTGGCTGCTGTGCCTTTTATATCCTTTCTGTATGAAAATTAGCAGGCATGATTTGAAGTTTGAGTAGTATAGTCTCTGGGAATGTCATGCCAATTGATTAGAAAAATAATTAAAATAAAACATTTCACACCCTAAGATGTGTGTGTACACAGATGCTTCATTGATCATTTGAAATCTTGAAGTGTGAATGTTTGTCTGAAAAAAGTTCACAAAAACTTTGATCAATATTATGTGACATGGCATACTAATGCTTCTGTTCACTTGTCCTTCAATAAGAAAGCGGAGTTGTGTAAAATATTGAACATATCATGTGGCAAGGGGAAGCAATAAATACATTGTAGCTAAATTACCAAAAGTAATACTTGTACACTTAAGCATTTACATTCAAGCATTCATAAGATCCACACACTGTTCAAGACTTCAACAACATTCTTCAATATAAACAGGTGTTCTACTAATATCTGCACTAAATATGTTCTGTCTTTTAACTGAGTCAGTTCATGTCTAAGGTAGAACACTTCACAATAAACTCTGCAAGAAGACTATGGGTTTTGAAAAGGCTGAAAATAAGGGATCTAAAATGCACTATACATAACTTCAAAGATACTGATTTGCAATGTACGGAAAATTGAACACTTTTGCCTTCCAAATCCAGAGAGAAAATAGAAGTATAAACGAACTAAATATTCAAAGAGATAGTGCTGGAGTGCTATGAGATAACTTGGGCAGGAAAGGGGAAATTGGAGTACTTGATATGAAATTCCCAAGATACTTGAGATGAAATCCAACCAAGAGGCAGGAAGACTTAGATCAAGTTGAAAGCAATGAGACATGGCACATGTAACTGTGTATTGAATTGAAACTAGTCTAATTAAACACAGACACTGAATATCAGCACTGGAGATATTTAGTGTTGTTGTTATATTATATATGTAGCACCACAAAGTACTTGACAAATGTCCGTAAACAAAAGGAGAGGTCCCTGCTTAAGCTTGGTTAAAAGATGAAGAGGATGAAGAGGCTAAAAGAGAGGATGAAGATAAAGGTTTTCAACCAAAGGATTCATGGAAACGGCACTTTGAGGAGGGATTTGGATGAAGAGACAAAGGAGCACCATTTGTATATTTAGGGAAGGAATTGAAGGTATAAAGGAAATTAAATACTAATGGTGGATTTGTATATGAGAGCAAAAGAGTTGGAATTTCATGTTTTGGTTTTGTGCAAGGCTTATTCTAAATGGTGATGAATGGATGAACTCTTCACTATGATTAAATTACACAGTAATAAAAATAGTATTATGTAGGTGTTTGTCAACAGCATCCAGAAAAACAAGTTAGACTCTAGGCCATTAGATGGCATTGAGTTGCAGGCCACATGTCGTCAGGAGATGGATGAATGGATCTTCAATGTTTTCTTTTTTTTAATTGCAAACAGCAGCTGCAGGAAGGGGAAGAATTTGGTTGAGGCCATGTGCTGCCAACAGAGGAAGTTAACACTACCACCCTCTCAAATCTTGGGAGATCTTATTTGCCCTTTGTAGGAAATATATTAGAGAAGAAATAATTTCAAGATCTTTTATACCATTGCACCATTGTACTGTATTTTGTATGTTTATATTTACTGACATGTTATGTATAAATTATGAGTCATTTTGACATACCTGTGTTCTATGTTCTGGTGTTTGGACTAATTTGAACTATTCAATATATTTTACATATAGGCTTGTTCCAAGGAGATCTGTCTTATTTTGTTTGGAAATACACAGGCACCATATGGATATCTGTATGTTTCCCTTCATTTGGAAAATAGGCCCAAGGAATACACTGCGGAGGAAAAGGGTTACCTCCCTTTCCTTCCCAACAGGGTACAGTTTGAGACACCACACTAGTTTTTTTTTAAAAAACCAATATCTACCCATGGTTCTTGCAAAGATGATGTCCAAATTGGCCTATTAAAATAGATTACTTAATTTTTTTAGGAAATACCTAAAATGTATCAGCTCCTCTTAAAAGATAAAGGCAGATATCATTGGTTTTCCAATGGGACCCTATGTACATTTACTCAGAAGTCCTGCTTAGTTGAAGGATGTTTTCTCCAAGTTAAGACTGAGTAGGAGTACAAGCTATAAAGCCGAGTCTTGAGCACATTTGCTCGTAAGTAAGTCCTACTGAGCTCAATAGTGCTTAAAGTAAATATGCATGAATTTATTTATTTGTGATATTTACAAGCAGCCACAGTTTTTAAAAATCTCAATATAAACAGTACATAGAAATTAGGAAAGCAATATAAGAATGTATAAGTACATAAAACAGAGGAAATCCCTAACAATTCCCAAACAACTGACAGTATAAAGGTGTTTTTTTCACATATCTCTGAAAAGATACCACAATAGAACACACAGAGACTTCCAGGGAAGGGCATTCTATCACAGAAAAATCTTGGCAAATAACAAGCTTGTTTTCCTAAAGGAAGGTATCTGAAACAGACAATCTCCATGTAAATATATTACAGTAATCTAATCTAGAATTTGGCAAGGTATAAATGACACTAAAGCTGCAAACCCATGAACATTTTCTTAAGAGTAAACTTTATTGACATCAGTGTCAACCATTATAACATGCATGGTTGGACTATTAAGATTGTAAGCACCATTCTTATCAATATAAAATAACTTCTGGAAAATAAAAAGGTATATTGTCTTGAGCACTTGAAAATACCTAAAATGTTTTAGATGGTTACATAATCCTGAAAAAACATGGAAACTACATCCAGTTATTCTGTGCACCTATCTATTGGCAGTAAACACAGAGATACTTGCCAAGTACTTGTAATCCACACTAAGCAATATGGGAAAGTCTTTGTCAAACCTTAGTAATGTTTTATTTTTATTTTTTGCACATAGGCATATATCTAGTACAAGGTATTATTCACCTTTGGAAACAGCAACCAAAAAATGTTTATGGTTTAGGATCTTCAAGTATTTCAGCAACATAGCTGTCAATGTTTTACTTAAGTCGATTATTACTCTGCAACACAAATAATAAAAAAGATTATTCAGATATTAGTTTTTTAAACAAAATATTTCAATGCCACAAAAATAAATGTAATGGTGCAATATTGGACCACTATTCTTAAACTGATATGTGATATTACTGGGCACAGTATCCCTATGTGGCCAAAATTTGTCTTGCTTAATTTATGGGAGAAGATAGATGTTCCTACTATCAGGAAAGATCTCATCTCTTGTAAGTTGGTGGCAGCCAAGACTTTAGTGGCTAGCAGGGCAGGCCCACCCACTAGGCGAACTAGACTTTCGCCTAGGGCAGGCCCTGGATGCATGTGGCAAACTGCACCGCCCTTCGCCAAAAGGCCCCCTGCCAAAAGCCCTACGTCACCCTGCCCCCAGCTGCCGCTGACTCTTTCTCTCCCCCAGCCATCTTCATCCCGATTCACCACCACCTCCTGCCAGTGCCGCTCACAGCCTGGCAGACCCACCCCTGACCGCCCTCCCTCCTTCTGCTGGGCCGCAATCCCACCCCCGGTCGGAGGTTCAAGTCGGAGGAGCAGCCCCTTCCCTTCTTCGCCACTGCCCTGAGCGTGGCCCATGAGCCTCTGCACATGCTCAGAGGTGCCCTGCTGGCTCAGACCAGTGGTCCACCCTGCCCAGCAGCAGCCAGCTTCCCAACCTTGGCCCACTGACCCTCGGCTCGCCCTGATGGCGGGACCTTTAGCCATGCTGGAGGAGAACTGAGTGAGTCCTGAGGCCAGAGAAGGGTGGGAAAGGCACCCAGGAGCCTCTCACTCGACCCTTGAGAGCGGGGGTGGGGATGGAAAGGGGAGGACATAAAAAGACAAGTAATTTCTGAGAGGACAGGCTCGGGTTGTTAACGCACTGAGTTGTGAGGAGGGGACAGGCTCACTCTCTCACAGTGGGCGACAATCCCCTGACAATATTCCCATCACAGGAAATTGTGAGGTGGGGGAGGATTTTGCATCCTAACTACGGCATGTGGTCTGCTACCTTCAAAGTCTTTTTTCTGGTGTGGATTCAAATTCACACAACCAAACTGGTGCATGTTATAATGTAGAAGAATGTGTGCAGGAGAGAGCCAAAGGAGACCGGGGGAAGAAAAATCATTCGCCCCATCTATTGCTGTGCACGGAGACTGGTGTGTTTAATATGTTGTCGAAGGCTTTCATGGCCGGAGTTCATTAGTTGCTATACATTTTCCAGGTAGTGTGGCCGTGGTCTTGGCATTGTAGGACCTGACGTTTCACCAGTAGCTGTGACTAGCATCCTCAGAGGTATGACACAGAAGGATGGAGTACTCTCTGTGTCAAGGTGAGCAGAAAAATGGTAGGCAAGTAATTTATATCTACCTTGGAAGGTGGGGCAGGGCTGAGTCATTGTCTTGTAGTAGTTCTCCAGGCTATGAATATGCCAATGGAGGAGCTTTCCTGAGGATGTTCTTTTGTCTATGGATTGTTTCTTGAGGAGGTTTCCTGTTTCTTGAGGAGGTTCTTTTGTGTGTGGAATGGCATTCCTACCATTTTTCTGCTCATCTTGTTAAATGAACAAAATATTGCAGACAGTGCTAATGTTTTAAGCATGTTTTTATTTTAAGAAAAAAAACACCCTTTGTGTTTCTGTCCTTTATAAAGTTTATTTCTCTGCTACCTGGCATTACATTTTATGAAAACCGAAGAAAAGGGGGGGGACTCAACCCAAGATATAACTGCGAACAAAAAGGGCTAAGCTAACACAGTATATTATAAAAATACAAATGTTTATTATGGTGTACACATGTTAAAACATATTATGATTAAAAGAAAGAGTCTAACTATCAGACTTATAAAAGCTTTTCAAATACAAATATATATGACGGGTAAACAATTTTAAACTTTAGGACCAAACGCGTTTTGGCCCCTTTGGGCCTTCCTCAGTGGTCACTATTCTCTATATTGCACTTCTACTTTAATAGAGGTGACGCACCTCCAGACAAAGAAATCTCTGATACCAGAATAATTTGAAGAATTGGCATGGCTATATCTATGGCCCAACATATATACCAGTAATATAATTATAAACATACAAGGAAACAACATCTGGTTTTATATATATATATATATATATATATATATATATATATATATATATATGTATACTAAAAACCTTGTATACATGTATTTGGATGTGTGTCAGTGCAATATTAGAGAATAGTAACCACTGAGGAAGGCCCAAAGGGGCCAAAATCTGTTTGGTCCTAAAGTTTAAAATTGTTTACCCGTCATATATATTTGTATTTGAAAAGTTTTTATAAGTCTGATAGTTAGACTCTTTCTTTTAATCATAATATGTTTTAACATGTGTACACCAAAATAAACATTTTTATAATGTACTGTGTTAGCTTAGCCCTTTTGGTTTGCAATTACATTTTATGCCACACATGGCCCGGCCCAACAAGGTCTTATTTATGTCAGATCCGGCCCTCATAACAAATGAGTTCGACACCCCCGCTTTAAATCCCTCGCCGCTGCCATGGCATGACTTGCCAGTGAGCTCAGAAGGCATTAAAATGCCTTCTGAGTTCAGTTGTGAGAGCTGCTGCAGCTTCCGCAGGGGGAGCAAAAGGCATCGTTGAACTGGCTTAGATTCTAATAGATGGCTTGCATCTATTATTAGCAAAAGAGGGGGAGCAAAAGGGATCATTGAATTGGCTTGCTCCCCCCCCCCCATTGCTTGGAACCTGCACAAACGTCATGAAGACGAACCGGTTCAGTAAATGGAAAAGTTCGTGGAGGTTCATAAAATGTAGTTCGTGAGACCCCATGAACCACAAACTACCATGAGCCTCCATTTTCTTGTTCATGCCCATCCCTACTATAGAAACCAAATAAAAACAATTAATTTACCTAGTCCTATATACAGTTATATATTTTTAAGCTAAATTCCCAAATAACATTATTTTTAGCAGCCAAATTGCTGTTGGGCTATATCATATAATATAGGGAATACTTATGTTAATGAGAATAGAGAAAACACTGCTTTCGAACTGCTAGGTTGGCAGGAGCTGGGACCAAAGACGGGAGCTCACTCCATCACGTAGCACTAGGGTCTCAAACTGACGAACTACAGACCTTCCAGTCTGCAGCTCAGTTTTCACAAGGGGAAGACAGCCCATGATGGATGGCATGTTGAACAAAGCTCCAATATAGTAAAAGGCCATAAAAGACCACAAAATAACTATGATGCCAAGTATCAAGAATCTCTTCAAGGGCTGGTACAGCAGAAGATGTTTGCAGAAGATGTATTTTATCTCCCTATCTCTTCAACCTATATGCAGAACATATAATAAAGAAAGCTGGATTAAATTTTAGATGAAGGTGGAGTGGAAATTGGAGGAAGCTACATTAAGAATTTGAGATATGCAGATGACACCACATACTAGAAGAAAATAATGAAGACTTGAAATCACTCCTGATGAAGGTTAAAGTGGAAAGTACCAAAAGCAGGATTACAGCAGGATTACAGCTTGACATCAAGAAGACAAAGTAATGATTAGTGGGAAATTATACAACTTTAAGTTTGATGATGAAGAATTTGAAATTGTGCAATATTTTTTGTCCCTTGGCGCTATCATCAACCAAAAGAAAAACTGCAACCAAGAAATCAGAAGAAGATTGAGACAGGAAAGGGCAGCCATTAAGGAGCAAGAAACAATTCTTAGGCATAAGGATGTGTTGGTGGTTAATTCGTGTCATAGTATTCTCCCTTACTATGTATGGGTAAGAAAGCTGACAAGAAGAAAGTTAACTCATTTGAAATGTGGAGGTGAATTTTATGAATACTGTGGACCACCAATAAGACAGATAAATGGGTTCTAGGCAATGTTCCTTCTAGGCTGTGGAGTCTTGTGTGCAAAATTCTACTTTGTGAGCTGGTGGCATTAAAGTAGTGAGCAAATGATTTAGCTACTGCATAAATTAGTTTGCTCTGGAGCCATCCTTCCTGAGCTGAGACAAAAATGTGTGAGCCGGAAGCTAGAAAACTGTGAGCTAGCTCACACTAACTCAGCTTAGAGGGAACACTGGTTCTAGGTCAAATCAAACCTGACTTTTCCCTAGAAACTAAAATGACTAAACTGAGGCTATTGTACTTTGGTCACATTATGAGAAAACAAGAGTCACTGGAAAAGACAAAAATGCTAGGAAAAATTGAAGGCAGGAGGAAAAGAGGAAGATGCAACATGAGATGGATTGATTCAAACAAGGAAGCCACAGCCCTCAGTTTGCAAGTCTTGAGCACAGCTGTTGATGATAGGATGCTGTCATGATCTCCCAGTGGGTTGCCACCTTTCGCCGCCACCACTCTGGACTTCAGGTCCCTTTTCAAGCCAAGAACCATAGGCGTGATGACCAGGCAGAGAACATTAAACAAATGGTTTATTTGTACAATAATGGGGCATTGAAAACAAGACAAGGTGCTTTAAAATATATAAGTGTCCAAAGGCAAAATAAATGAATCTAACGCGACTACCTAGTTCACTTAACTAGTTATTACTTCAAGGCCCACAGCCCTCTTATACCAGGCTTCCTATGTATAGTCACTCTGTCCCAAGTGAGGGATCTTTTCCTCAGACCAGACTGTCCCCTCAGTTTAGCTCTGTGAGAGACAAGACCGCAGAAGAGAAAGAACACTTTCCACAGCCCTCAGAGCTTAAGTTCCATCTCAAACACAATCCCTGGACACTGATTGGCTACAACCATTGCTAAACCTTATGGAGATTGTAGGTGGTCTACTTTCCACTCCCACACAGGCTCTAGGCCTTTCTCCCAGGCCTACACAGATCATGACAGATGCTTTGGAGGAAATTAATTCATAGGGTTACCATAAATTGGAAGCAACTTGACATTATTTAATATGCACAAATATGAATATTTGTCTTTCAAGGATGCAAGACTGCTACTTATTCTAGTAAGAATATGCTTTCTATCTGCTTGAATGTTGTCATAGACTTTCCATACACAGTTAATGGATACAAATCTGAGTATCTTAGAAGTGTGCCATGCAGAGGTTTAAGGATATATTACCACTATAAATGCAACTTGGTTTAAATCTCACAGCTTTTTCTGGAGACTGTACTATTTGCAGCTCTGTGCACAGACTA
The DNA here is from genome assembly GCA_029375565.1 of Gekko gecko. Classification (NCBI taxonomy): domain Eukaryota; kingdom Metazoa; phylum Chordata; class Lepidosauria; order Squamata; family Gekkonidae; genus Gekko; species Gekko gecko. Next base: position 98,859,448 of record JAPDNY010000008.1, read on the forward strand.
GAAATGTCCTGGAGTAAATTCTGAGTACAAGCTACAAAATTGTCATTCTCAGGTTCCTTGAAAGAAGTTGTGACAGTTATATTAGTTTACAATCAGCAGACTGTTTAGTCAACAGCTGTTGAAATTTACAGGTTTTTTTAACTGTTGCAGCTCTCTTAAATCTTTGATTCACTCCTTCAGTTACTAAACAAATTGGAGATGTGCATAAATGCAGAAGTTGTTACCCAGGATAGCTAAGTATGTAAACAGATCTAAAATATGAAAGAATGTAAGTAATTGCATGTATGAAATAAAACACTTTTATACCAGATTCAACATTTTAGGAAACTTAACTGCTAAAATGAACTATAATTAGTTACTGGCTGCTTCCTGAGATCACAGGACTAGCTATATTGCTGAATAATAAAGTGAAGGTTGAATGTGTGAATACAACAGTATCCCAATTGTAATAAGAAGGAATTTGTTATGTCCTGATTTGTGAACAGCCTGTATACTTTTACATGTTAAGCTTGAAGTCAGGACCAGGATTGTAAGCCTTGACAATCCTATTGGTTGTTTTGATTCTGCACTGTTTTGTAACCAATCAGAACTGACTGAAATGTTATGGCGGGAACAGGCCTCATTGGTCCTTATCCCTCAAATGTTATTGGTTGTTAACCAAAGCAGGGGCATGGTTTTGTTAGCCCAGACTGTTTAAAAAGGAGCTGTGCTCTACTGTTTGTGTGTGTGTGTTATCTGATCATCTTGTTGTCTGTTCTGAGTTGCTGAATCACTATTAAAGCTGAATCACTGTTCATCACTCTCAGAGTTAAGTCACATACCTAACAGAATTAATTAATTAATTAATAATAGCACAGGCAGATTTGTACTTTGGTGCTTCCTTCAGCATTCAGTAGCTCGTGGCACTTGGACTTCAGCCTCCTTGCTCCCTGTACACTAGAGACAGAATAATTTCCCCCTCTTATTCCCCCAAAAGTATTGTCTGTCACATTTTATTATGCAAAAATTGAAAAGCTGATAAGTGTCCTACTTAAAGAGACAGGGCTTATTCTGTAATCACTTCAAAGACCTCTCAAACTCATCTGCCTTCAGTTTAACTGCACCTTTGATGTTCTCACTAATCTTCATCTAGCCCTTTGCTCAAGAAAACATAATCACAACCAGTTTTAAGAATATGCCAAATATAAGCCACAAGTAGGCTGAATATATGGTAACTGGATATATTATAAGATTGAAAAGAAAATGTTCAGTTAAAGTGTTAGCTACTAAGCACTGATGGCTGGGGACAAGACAATAGTTTTAGTATCCTAAAGTGAAGCTTCTTGTACATGGAACGGAAGGTGCCATCAAGTCATAGCTGACTTATGACACCCTCATGAGGTTTTCAAGGCAAGAGACATTCAGAGGTGGTTTGCCATTGCCTGCCTCTGCATAGCAAACTTGGACTTCTTTGGTGGTCTCCCATTCATATACTAACCAGGGCCAACCCTTCTTAGCTTCCAAGATCTTATGATATTGGACTAGCCTGGGCCATCCAGACTAGTCCTATTGTGCATAGTGACTAGTATTCCAGAGGGTCAGCGTACCCACAGAATTTTCAGGGTGGTTTCATTTGGAAGTAGAGCATTCTCAAATTGTCTGGCTTTTAGCCCAGCCTCCTGAATGGCCAGATAACCCTATGTAAACTTCCTGGGCCAGGTCAACATATTTTGGGCATACTGCCTCAGGACTGTGTTGACTCTTCAGCTAGCTTAAATAACTTTATGCTGTCAAGTTTGGACCAATACTTGCCTGTATTGGATACTGCTGTCAGATCACCTGACCCATGTACTAATTCCTTGCTACTTAAAACTGAAGTTTCTGGTTGAGGTTCCCAGACCCAATCATTTTATTCTGAGATTTTGACATTGGCCAAGTATATGCCCTCCCTCCACTGATGAACTAATACTGTATGAAAATATGAAAATATAAACATAAATCATACATACATACATGACTTCAATGGCTCCCACATTTCATACTTAGCACTAGAAGGAAGGGAAACAATTATAGTTAACAAATATTTATAATCATTCTGAAAACTAGGAAACTATAAAAAGGTTAAGTTAAAGGATAAGCTATCCATACATAAACATTTTTTTCCAAAACAAAATGCCATCTTAAATACATTTTACCACTAAAGTGAGCTATCATGATCCAAACCTATGAGGTGCTGATACTGAATCTCTCCTTATATATAATTCTGTTTTGGTCATGGACTCCCCTGAACATTCCAACAGGTCTCCAAAATGAGTTGGCTCCCTCATCTGTCATTCAGAGGGTCTCCCTAACCACTGGCTGTGGTGCCTGAGTCTTGCCTCCATCATTCTAAACAGTTTGCTGTTCCTCTTCCCCCACATAGCCAGTCAGAACACAGAGGTTATTTGCATTTGCAGCCTCATTGGCCTTTGCCTCGGAACACAGAGGTTGTTTGCATATGCGGCCTCATTGGCCTTTACCTCTAACATTCTAAACAGTTTGCTCTTGTTGTTGGGAGGCATTGTGTCCTGAGGTAAAATACATTTTCCCTTAGTGCCTGTTGGGGAAAACATTGTTCCCAATCTCCAGGTGAGGGTTGGAGATCACTCAGAATTACAACTGCTTTCCAGATGGCAGAGATCAGTTCCCCAGGAGAAAATGGTGGACTCTGTGTCCTTGTATGCTGCTGAGATGGCCCCCGTATGATAGCCAATGTGACATAGCAGTCAGGGCTTCAGAGCATGGTAGAGGCTGCAGGTGTGGGGGGTGGAAAACTGAAGAGTGAAGGGGAAATAACTCCAAGTGGGCAATTCCTGAAGATTTGAGGGATGGTACCTGGAGACCGTGAGGTTTCAGGAGGGGTGGCACCTCAGACAGGTACAATGCCATAGACTCCACCCTCCAAACCAAGCATCCCCTCATGAGGAACCACTGTTGCCAATCTCCAGGTGGGGGCTGGAGATCACTCAGAATTACAACTACTCTCCAGGAGAGAGTGGGGAGGAGATGGAAAGCTGAAGTCAGAGAGGCAGATCAAGGTAGGTTGATGGGTGGCTGAGAAGGAGATAGGGTTGCCAACTCCAAGTGGGCAATTCCTGGAGATTTGAGGGATGGTACCTGGAGACCGTGAGGTTTCAGGCGGGGTGGGAACTCAGACAGGTACAATGCCATAGATTCCACCCTCCAAACCAGCCATTTCCTCCTGGGGAACCATTGTTGCCAATCTCCAGGTGAGGGCTGGAGATCACTCAAAATTTCAACTGTTCTTCAGGTAGCAGAGATCAGTTCCTCTAGAGAAAATGGTGGACTTGGTGTCATTATACCCTGCTGAGGTCACCACAGCAAATTGACACTGAGTGCTCAAGGCCGGGGCACTCTCCCAGAGCCTCTTTCAAGAGCTCGTTGTATTTATTTCCACAATGGGCCTCATTCCTAGTAAGGTATAATGGGAAAACAACAGTGTAAGACAAATACATGCTACATGCTCAGCAGAGAATGCTGATTAGAAGCATTTGAGCATGACTGCTAAGACTAGGGTAACAAAATCCCATAGGCCATGGTCAACCTGGATGGCCTTTAGATCTGAACAAGTCAGGTGTTTTCATGAGGTCCGATGGTATGAGGGGAAGCCAGAGGGAAGTTTTGTTTGGAAACTCAGAGTTGCCCTCGGCAGCTCTCTATTTGGGGTACATGGGGAAGGTCTTTTTTCAGATTGCAGACTCATACTTTCTGCTTTCCTGGGGGGGGGTGTCCTTTTCTTGGTAGAAAAACTGACTTTGCCTCATTTTGCTGCCTCCTGACAGGCACAGGACCATCAAGTTTGCTATTAGGAGGTCACTTTTTGAACTTTATGGTAGCTATAAATAGCTACACGTTTGAGGAATTAGAGGTCAGTAACTTACATTTGAAGTGTGTATCATTTATATCTTCCCAAATACATTTGAAGAACTTTCTAGGGACTGTTAAACTTCTTGTTTTAAGTGCAGGCTGCATTATTTCTGTATCTGAACCTTGAGTTGTCAGTGCTGGAGGAAGCAAATGACTGAAAACCAGTGTTTTAAAGCAGATAGACTCCCTCCCTTCCCTTGAGTGCTGAAACTGGAAAAGTACTCAGCTCTATACCAAAATTGTGGAATTCCTTCCACAGGAAGATTTATCTGTCCCCCTTTATCACTGCCTTCTGCCAGAGGGGATGTTAGTTTTGTGTTCTGTTATGAGCCTCTTTCATGTGTTGTAACTGTTGCTATATATCATTTTAAAGCTGATTTTAATGTCTTTAACTGTTTGCCGTCTTGAGAACTCTAATTGGGTAGAAAGGTGGGACAAAAATATTTCATAAAATAATAAATACATTAAGATGGAGTACTCTTTGTATCAATGTGTGAAGAAAAATGGTAGGCAGGTAATTTATATCTATTCAGAAAAGTAGGGTAGGGCTGAGTCAATACCTTGTAGGAGTTTCCCAGGCTGTGACATGCTAATGGATGAGCTTTCCTGAGGAGGTTCTTTTGCACATTGATTGACTGTTGAAATTCTAATCTTATCTGTGGTGCTGTTGTAAGATGTAGAGCATTTTGTGTTTTTCAGGACAGGAAACCATGCTGTATTTATTTTTAAACTCTCTTCTTTCCTGCTAAAATTGTGTTTATGTTTATGAATTTCAGTGGCTTCCCTGTGTAATCTGACATAGTACTTGGATGTGTTATGCAGCATTTCACTGTATTGGAATAAGATACTGTGTCCTGTCTGAGTTAGGCCATATTCAGCCACTGCTGATTTTTCAGGTTGGCGAAGTCTGCAGCGTCTTTCATGTTCTTTTATTTTTGTCTGGAGGCTATGCTGTATGTGGTATACTCCTGCAGAAGTGAGAGGTGTCTCTTCTGTCACATCCTGGGAAACTCCTACAAGATAATGACTCAGCCCTACCCCACCTTCCAGAGTAGATATAAATTACATGCCTACCATTTTTCTTCACACATTAACACAGAGAGTACTCCATCTTTTTGTGTTATACCTCTGAGGATGCTAGTCACAGCTGCTGGCAAAATGTCAGGTATTACAATGCCAAGACCACAGCCATACAGCCCAGAAAATCTACAACAACTAATGAATTCTGGCCATGAAAGCCTTTGACAACGTATCTTCCAAATTGACTTATAATGCAATAACAATGGCTAATAACAATGCCATCTATTTAAAGTAGCAGTTTGAACTGAAACTATGTTTGGGAAAGAAATTGCCCACAACTTTCCAGCCAATCTATCTTTTGTCAGTTTTTGCTCATTTACATACACTCACTCATTTCCATGGTTCTTTAGGTATATGTTAATATATTTATCTCAGTTTCCTAAGGGTCATTGGGTTTAATTGATATTGGAAAAAGCATACTGAGTCCAAATTGAATTTTTACAGTATTATTTGTTACAAAAGGTAAAAAAAAGTACTGCAGACACTTCAGGCTATATACATTAATAGCTGATTATAGCCATCCTGCTTTCCTTCAACAAAATTTCAGTGTTGTGCAAAAGTTTCCTATAAAATTAAGGAAGTGGAAATTAATTAACAATACAGCATGGTTCGTCTCGATTCTAACTGTATTCATTTAGCAATTGTCAGACAGATGGGACTATCTGTGCCATCTGCTTTGAGATGACACCTATAGATTCTAAATGGAATAATAAACATACAATGTTACCGTCATTATTTGGACAACTGCATCCTTGGCAAGGGTCTTGAAAAGAAAAACCAGATGAGAGCTTCTATTTAGTTGTACCCTTTTTCTGTCACTACTTTCACAGCACAGGCAAACTAGTTTTCATATTTCCAGAATCTGCAGAATGTCATTGCACACACCTGCATTATATATGTTCAAAACATCATTGTTTTCATGATCTTAGAAATTCCATGTTAACAAATTCCAGTTCCTTTCTCCCTCAAATGACAAAGAACTGGCTGCATGTTAAAACAGAACACTTTTTTGGATCATTGTAACAGAAAGAATAAAAACTGCCACCATGGAAAATTGTGAAGATTATTATGGAGATAGCAGTAACACTAACAAATGCTGTTATAATTACAATATGAACCAAACATAAATTAGAACAAAGTTTTAATCCAGTAGCACCTTTAAGACAAAGTTTTATTCTGGGTATAAGCTTTTACGTGCACACCCACTTCTTCAATTCTCTTTCACAAGTACTGAGGGGCAAACCTTTTCTTGCACACAGACAGCTCCCCAATCTTAAACTCCTCACCCACAACAATACAGCATCTCATTTGAACATGGACACTGGTATCAGAGCTTGCAAACCCAGATGCCAACTTTGCTGCCACAAACAACACAGTCATTGGACCTAAAAACATCAACTACACCATCTCAGGCTCATTCAATTGCTCATCTTCTAACATTGTATGTGCCATTAAATGCCAGCAATGCCCTTCAGTTCTCTGCATAGGACAAACAAGTCAAGCCCTATGCCAAAGGGTAAATGGACATAAATTTGTCATCATGAATCACAAAACTGAGAAACCTGTAGCTGAACACTTCAGCCTTCCAGGACATTCAATGAGGGACCTCAGAGTAGCTGTTTTATTGCAAAGGAATTTCAGAACCAGACTAGAACAGAAGATTTGCTGAGCTACTAGTTATTACAACACTCAGGACAATGGAACCCCCAAGGCTTAACATAGATATTGGTTTCTTATGCTAACATCATTCAGTTCTCACATCTATTTATAAACTCTTTTATTATGCTATAATCTATTTTGCTGCTGTTCACAGGTCTTAACAATTGCCTTCATCCAGTCTTAGCTATATTTATTGATCAGTTACTTATGCATCTTGACTCTAATTAGCCATCCTGGCAACAGCCTTCTTACCTCCTTACCTGCCTCAGTGGGGAGGGTGAGGTATAAATTGAATAAATAAATATATGTAATGGCTGATGACTTCTGTTTCAATTCTGCGTGCATACAAAAGCTTATACCCAGAGTAAAACTTTGTTGGTCTTAAAGGTGTCTGTGGACTCAAACGATGTTCTGCTGCTTCAGACCAACATGGCTATCCTCCTGAATTGAACATAAATTAGTAAAGCTAAATGTTCAGGAGTCTTCTTTCACTCCTAGCCCTCCTACAAATGGGGATTAGGGATGCAATGAACTTACAGCTAAACTTGTTTGATCGGTGAACATACCGTATTCAACAAACACAATTACTCATGAACCAAGTCTCAGATCTGTTAACCTTTCTGCCTAAAACACCTGCTGAATAGCTTTGCAGCTGCACAGTAGTTGTGATGGTGGAGAGTTGTTTCCTTGTGGTGGTGAATTTCATTTCCTCGCCTTGTGGGGGCTTTTGCATCTGCACAGTAGGTGAAATCAGTTCTACCTCAGGTTCATGAGTGGCCAGGTCAGGAAATTAAATGATTTGCCAGAGGGAACTCCCACAATGGTCTGCAAAAATTTCTAAGTTTGCTACAGTGAGCCACAGCTTGTGTGCGCTGTTTTGTACCTGCAAGCCATGTTAAGGAGCAGGAGGTTTGGAGCCATTTTAGGTACTCAATCCTGCTGTGAAGAAAGCTGGAGAACAGAACTGGAGCACTAAGGCTGAGCTGTGTCTGTTGGACATAACATTTTCATACAGCTATATGTTAAGTATTAAAGTTTGCTCTTCCAGTTCTAAGGAGGACTAGAGCTGAATACTGACGATACAGAGTACCGAGCATGTGTGCATGTGGGGGCTAGGATTGCCACTAGCATATTACATAAATGAGAAGGAATTAAATGATTTCTTTTTTCCTGGAAGGAGAGTTAAGGTAGGCTACCAATGGTGCATGTCAACAGTTCCTTCCTGTAAATAAACAAAGAATTCCCACAATGGTGTGCAAATATTTCTAAGATCAGTACAGTGAGCCACTGCTAGACCTCCTGATGGCACTTGGTATTTCTGGCTACTGTGCGACAGAGTGTTAGACTAGATGGACCATTGGCCTGATCCAACATTGGCTTCTCTTATGTTCTTATGAGAACTTTTATCCCTACCTGTGCAAGATCCATTTATCCAGCAACCTCTCACAGCAGGCTCCAGATACAAAACTTGGATTGCATTAGATTAAAAAAATTGTAGAGGATGCTCTAAGGAATACATGCTGTGTTTTATTGGTACGGTAAGAAGAGTTTTCCCCCATTTGTTGTGCTAGCTTTTTCTCTCTGCTGAAATACTTCCCAAGAAAGAACTCAGGTAGCCTGCTTTATCTCCCAGCCAGTCTACCAGTTCAGAAAGATGAAATAAGGATCACACATCTCAATTAATCCATAAACTGCAAATGGCAGGTTTGGGCAGTCTCAATGGAGAAGGAACAGAATCAAACATGCCTCCCTAAGATCCTGGGAGGAAGAACATTTGCTTATTTATTTATTTACGTCATTTATACCCTACCTTTCTCCACAATGGAGACCCAAAGAAGTTAACACTGGTCTGCTGTCCCCCATTTTATCCTTACAACAACCTACAACAATGCAGGTTAGGCTGCAAGTGTGTGACTGATCCAAGGTCACCCAGCAAGCTTACATGACAAGGGTGGGGATTTGAACCTGGGCTTCTCAGATATTATTCCAACATTCTAACCACTATAAAACACTAGCTGTCTGTAATAATAATGACGGCACTTGCAGAGCATTTCTCTGATTAGAGAAGGAAGCCTCTGAATATGAGAATCTGCAGATGAACTGGACATAATGTATCACAAGCACAGTATTTTGAGTCAGGGCCAAACTAGATGTTACAGCATCTACAGGTCCAAATCATGGGCACCAATACCACTTTAGAGAATAATTCAGTCATTTAAAACGCTGTAAGTCCCACTCCTGGTTGGGCTTGCAGCACAATGAACAGGGAACAAAATCATCTGTTACCATCACAACATGGGCCCAATCCTGATCATGACATTGCAACATTTTAAAATGGCTGAAATCTTCCCTAAAATGGTGTTGGCATCCATAGGTCAGACCCATGGATGCCATTGTCTAGTCTGGACCTCAGTTAAATTAGAATTTGTTACTTCAGAAAAGACATCATGCTGGTATGCAAAGGTATAGTAAGTTCTAAATACCCGCTTTAAATGTGATAGTTCTGACTAGATCATAGTGTTGCAAGCTCTGGATGGGGAAACACCTGGAGATTTGGGGGGGTGGAGCCTGGGCAGGGCGAGATTTGGGACAGGGAGGGACCTCAGCAGAGTACAATGCCATAAAGTCCATTCTCCAAAGCAGCCATTTTCTCTGTCATCTGGAGATCAGTTGTAGTGGTGGGAGACCTCCAGGCCCCACCTGGAGACTGGCAGCCCCACTAGATCAACTTCCCTATTTTCTGAAAGTAGTACATGAAGCCAAAGGCTAAACAGGAAAGAGTTCTATTGCTTGCAAATCTGTTTGTTTCAAAAGCATATGCATATTTCAAGGGGATATTCAACTTTATAAAAAAAATCAAAAGAGTTGCTATGAACAAAACCATATTTAACATATGGAGCCACTTACAAGTCACACTTGATCACCCACTGGTTCAACTCACATTCTCCTCAGCAGTTATGAGCAAGGAGCTCTACACTAGGTGTTCAGATGTTCCTGAGTAAATTTAGATGAATTCAGTTAAAATTAGATGCACCCAGTTAGCAGAATCATAGTACTTTCTTGCATGATTACACTGCTTTCTCATAGCTACTGTCCCACTCATCTGCACTGCTGCAGCCTTCAATATTAAAGGGCATATAGCAAGAGAAAATCTTGAGATTTCTGATTTACAACATATTAGTTACAGTGTCTCTGCACACCTTCCATGTCTGTCCATCAATCCAACTAATCTTGCAAGTGTTTCTTGCATTGCTTCTTCAGCAGATGCCATGAACTGTGCAGAGAAGAAAAGCAGGCAACAAACATTAGCTGATGTTGTTGTTGTTCAGTCGCACAGTCGAGTCCGACTCTTCGCGACCCCATGGACCAGATTACGCCAGGCCCTCCTGTCTTCCGCTGTCCGCTGAAGTTTGCTCAATTTCATGTTCGTTGCATCGATGACACTGTCTAACCATCTCATCCTTTGCCGTCCCCTTCTTCTTTGACCTTCAATCTTTCCCAGCATCAGGGTCTTCTCCAGTGAATGCTCCCTTCTCATTTGGTGGCCAAAGTATTTGAGCTTCAGCTTCAGGATCTGGCCTTCCAGGGAACAGTCAGGGTTGATTTCTTTTAGGATTGAATGATTTGATCTCCTTGCAGTCCAAGGGACTCTCAAGAGTCTTCTCCAGCACCATAGTTCAAAAGAATCTATTATTTGGCGCTCGGCCTTCCTTATAGTCCAACTCTCACAGCCAAACATTACTACAGGGAATACCATTGCTTTGACCATGCGGACTTTTGTTGGCAAGGTGATGTCTCTGCTTTTTATCATGCTGTTTAGGTTTGCCATCGCTTTCCTCCCAAGGAGCAGGCGTCTTTTAATTTCATGGCTGCAGTCACCATCTGCGGTGATCTGGGATCCTAGGAACGTGAAGTCTGTCACTACTTCTACGACTTACCCTTCTATTTGCCAAGGAGTGATGGGGCCAGATGCCATGATCTTAGTTTTTTTGATGTTGAGCTTCAAGCCCACTTTTGCACTCTCCTCTTTCACCCTGAGCAAGAGACTCTTTAGGTCCTCTTCACTTTCTGCCATCAGAGTGGTATCGTCTGCATATCTGAGGTTATTGATCTTTTCCCCAGCAATCTTAACTCCAGCTTGTGATTCATCCAGGCCAGCATTTCGCATGATGTACTCTGCATATAAATTAAATAAGCAAGGTGACAATATACATCCTTGTCGAACTCCTTTTCCTATGCTAAACCAATCAGTTGTTCCATATCCGGTTCTAACTGTTGCTTCTTGACCCTTATACAGGTTTCTCAGGAGACATATGAGGTGGTCTGGTACTCCCATCTCTTTAAGAACCTGCCATAATTTATTGTGATCCACACAATCAAAGGCTTTAGCATAGTCAATGAAGCAGAAATAGATGTTTTTCTGGTACTCTCTTGCTTTCTCCATAATCCAGCGAATGTTGGCAATTTGATCTCTAGTTCCTCTACCTCTTCGAAACCCAGCTTGTACTTCTGGCAGTTCTCTATCCACGTACTGTTGGAGCCTAGCTTGTAGGATTTTGAGCATGACCTTGCTAGCGTGTGAAATGAGTGCAATTGTGCGATAGTTTGAACATTCCTTGACGTTGCCCTTCTTTGGGATTGGAATGTAAACTGACCTTTTCCAATCCTGTGGCCACTGTTGTGTTTTCCAAATTTGTTGGCAAATTGAGTGCAGCACTTTAACAGCATCTTCTTTTAAGACTTTGAATAACTCAGCTGGGATACCATCACCTCCACTAGCTTTGTTGTTAGTAATGCTTTCTAAGGCCCATTTAACTTCGCTTTCCAGGATGTCTGGCTCGAGGTCAGTGATTATACCATCGTGGTTGTCAAGGACATCGAGGTCCTTCTTGTATAGTTCTTCTGTGTATTCTTGCCATCTTTTCCTAATCTCTTCTGCTTCTGTTAGGTCCCTACCGGTTTTGTCCTTTATCATGGCCAGCTTTGCATGGAACGTTCCCTTGATTTCTCCAATTTTCTTGAAGAGATCTCTAGTCCTTCCCAATCTATTGTTTTCCTCTATTACTTTGCATTGTTCATTCAGGAAAGCCTCCTTATCTCTCCTTGCTGTTCTCTGGAAATCTGCATTCAGTTGGGCAAATCTTTCCTTTTCCCCATTGCCTTTAGCTTTCCTTCTTTCCTCTGCTATGTGTAAAGCCTCATCAGACAGCCACTTTGCTTTTTTGCATTTCTTTTTCTTTGGGATGGCGGTGAGTGCTGCCTCCTTTACAATGTCACGGATCTCTGTCCATAGTTCTTCAGGCACTCTGTCTATCAAATCTAGTCCCTTAAACCTATTCTTCACCTCGACTGTATATTCATCGGGGATGCAATCTAGGTCAAATCTGAATGGCCTTGTGGTTTTCCCAACTTTCTTCAATTTAAGTCTGAATTTTGCAATGAGTAGCTCATGATCTGAGCCACAGTCAGCTCCAGGTCTTGTTTTTACTGACTGGATAGAGCTTCTCCATCTTTGACTGCAAATTATATAGTCAATCTGATTTCGGTGTTGCCCATCTGGTGATGTCCATGTGTAGAGACGCCTCTTAGGTTGTTGGAAAAGGGTGTTCGCTATGACCAGAGTGTTCTCTTGACAAAACTCTGTTAGCCTTTGCCCTGCTTCATTTTGTTCTCCAAGGCCAAACTTGTCTGTTATTCCGGTTACCTTTTGATTTCCTACTTTAGCATTCCAGTCCCCTATGATGATGAGGACATCATTTTTTGGTGTTAGTTCTAAGAGCTGTTGTAGGTCTTCATAGAACTGGTCCACTTCAGCCTCTTCTGCAGCAGTGGTTGTGGCATAGACTTGGATTACTGTGATATTGAATGGTTTGCCTTGGATTCGGACCGAGATCATTCTGTCATTTTTGAGACTGTATCCCAATACTGCCTTTCTCACTCTCTTGTTGACTATAAAGGCCACACCATTTTTTCTACGGGATTCCTGGCCACAGTAGTAGATATAATGGTCTTCTGAGTTAAATTCGCCCATTCCTGTCCACTTTAGTTCACTGATTCCCAAGATGTCGATGTTCATTCTTGCCATCTCATTTTTGACCACGTCAAGCTTACCTTGATTCATAGATCTTACATTCCAGGTTCCTATGCAGTATTGTTCTTTGCAGCATCGAACTTTCCTTTCACCGTCAGACACATCCACAACTGAGCGTCCTTTCGGCTTTGGCCCAGCCGCTTCACTCTTTCTGGGGTTACTCGTACTTGCCCTCTGCTCTTCCTCAGTAGCATATTGGACACCTTCCGACCTGAGGGGCTCATCTTCTGGCGTCATATCTTTTAGCCTTTTGTTACTGTCCATGGGGTTTTCTTGGCAAAGATACTGGAGTGGGTTGCCATTTCCTTCTCCAGGGGATCACGCTTGGTCTGAGTTCTCTGCTGTGGCCTGTCCGTCCTGGGTGGCCCTCCACGGCATAGCCCACAGCCTCATTGAACCACGCAAGCCCCCTCGCCACGACAAGGCAGTGATCCATTAGCTGATATGAGTCATTTAAAGGATGCATCTGATTGCAGAGGCGTAAACAGTGGATGAATGGCAATCAATTCAAATCAGTCAATTTGCAGTGCCATCCAAAGGAGGAGGAGGAGGAGCTGGTTTTATATGCTGCCCTTCTCTACTTAAAGGAGTCTCAGAGCACCTTACGATCACCTTCCCTTCCTCTCAGCGGACTCTAATCTGGAGAACCAGGCTAGATTCCCCACTTTTCCACATGCAGCGAGCTGGGTGACCTTGGGTCAGTCACAGTTCTCTCAAAACTCTCTCAGTCCCACCTACCTCACAGGGTGTCAGTTGTGGGGAGAGGAAAGGAAGGAGATTGTAAGCCGCTCTGAGACTCCAAGTGAAGGACGGGGTATAAATCCAACTCTTCTTCTTCCTCCTCACAACAGATGCCCTGGAAGACAGATGGGGCTGAGGGAGCTCTGAGACAGCTGTGACTGATCCAAGGTCACCCAGCTGGCTTCATGTGGAAGAGTGGGGAATCAAACCCGGTTGTCCAGATTAGAGTCCTACCACTCTTAACCACTACACCAAACCAATCAGGATCTCACCTCATTTGTGACTGAAGGAGTTCAAGCAAATTAGGTGTACCTGGCAACTGTGTGTGTCAAGATCAGCAGTATGCCTACTTACAATTAGGACACCCTCCATGAAGCAGTTCAGCCTCCCTACCAATTAAACACGGTTGTGACTGAAGTAGTGGATTTTCTGCTTATTTCTCAACACCTGCAAATGATCCATCGAGCACCTTTAGACGCTGTTGGTTCTTTCCCTATCTTCTCCTCATTTATTCATTATTTTTGAGAATGTAAGGTCTCTAATGTTTACAAGAGGTGATGCATAGAAAACAAGTAACAATCTCTTCCTCACACACTAAGGTCTGAGCCAATTCCTCTGCTTGACAATGTGTGTCTAGTAATATTTTATGCATCCAGTTAGATGTTTCCATTAGGAAAAAAATACACAGCCTCTTAATGACAGAACAAATTAAAGAACTGGTGACTGGTTTAATTATTCTTAAAAAGCCATTCAAGTCAATCACTAGGAAATAACTACTCAGGCTAAATAATCAGTAGAGGTTCCAAATTGCTGCACGGAGATCCTGTCTGCCTCTTCAAAGTTCTGGAGCAACAAGGGACAATAGCTCCCACAGTGTTCTCCCACTGATATTTTCTCTGTCATTATAATATAGCAAGCAGAATTACACATGGAACGGAAAAGTGTTAAAAATGGCTGAATGTATGTGGATGGAGTACAACTGGCTTCAGCAAGTTTTCCCTGTTTTAATTAAAAAAAAAATGAATTGTTGTTTACAGTTCAATTCTGGGCTTCTGCTTTGGTAGATTCATTTATACTTCATGAAAGCTGTACTACTATCTATCTTCTATATATTATATAAATAAAACAAAGTCCCCTCACCATAAAATCAACACCCAGGCCAAACTCCTGGACCTAGAAACACAAAATTCAGGGAGAGCACTCCTACCATGACGTAAATGCTCACTAAGAAGAGATTTTTTTTTTAGAAATTCGACCCCTAAGGGATAAAATGTGCTTCCCCCATTGCTCCCTATGTGGCTGCCAGGCTCCTGCTTCCTTGCACCCCCCACTCTCTGATTAGTTAGCTGCAGAGCTCAGTGTTCTGAGGTTAAAAAAAAAACAGTTACAGGAGCCTGCAGAGAGCTAATGACAGTTGAGGAAATCAGGAATGGTCAGCCACCTGTTTGGTGCAGCAATGTTGCTGGCCCAGCCTCCCTGGTAGCTTGAAACATGCTCTCCCACACCTCCTACACCTGATAGGTGGCTGTCTGTCAGGTGCAGCAGTGGATGCAGGGTACTTAAAGCCATCAGGGAGCCCACCCCAGCAATAATGCCTTAGCAATCCTGCCAGCCCAGCCTCCACAATGGCTTGCAATACTCCACCCCTCCCCCTCCTACACTGGACAGGCAGCTGCCTGTCAGGTGTAGGAGAGGGGATGGAATGCTTACAGCCATTGGGTAGGCTTGCTCAGTAGGATAGCCCTAGAGCTGCTGCTAGCCAAGCCTCCCCAATGCCTTTAAGCACACTCCCTCCCCAACACCAGATAGGCAGGTGTCTGTCAGGTGTAGGAGCGAGGCCAGGGTACTTTAATCCATCAGGGAGGCCGCCCAAGCAGAAACACCTTAGCAATGCTGCTGGGCCAGCCTCCCCAATACTCCCACCTACCTCACGTATCCTTCCTCCACCTGACAGACAGTTGTTTGCCAGGTTCAGAGACATAAGAACATAAGAGAACATAAGAGAAGCCAATGTTGAATCAGGCCAATGGCCTATCTAATCCAACACTCTGTCATACAGTGGCCAAAATATACCAGGTGCCATCAGGAGGTCCAGCAGTGGGGCCAGGACACTAGAAGCCCTCCCACTGCTGCCCCCTCCAGCACCAAGAATAGAGTGCCTCACCTGCCCCAGACTGAGAATTCTCATCTATACCCTGTGGCTAATAGCCACTGATGGACTTCTGCTCCATATGTTTATCTAATTCCCTCTTGAAACTGTCCATGCTTGTAGCTGCCACCACCTCCTGTGGCAGTGAATTCCATAATTCACAGAGTGTTGAAAGCCATTGGGGAGGCTGCCCAAGCAGCATCGCCTTAGCAATCCTAGTGGTCCAGCCTCCACAATGCCTTCAGACATGCTACCCCTCTGACACCTGTCAGGCCTCTTAGTCACGTCACACAACACAGGGCTTCATAAGAAGAATCTGTTTATTGGTGAATCATAACTAAAGACATACAGCTTATGTCAGGAATGGTCGTGGATAATGGAGGCCCCTGACTAATTGCAAACACCCCCTAACTACTTGAAGCCAATGAATACATTTCGCATGCACAGGCAAAGCAAGCAGGCCAAGCAAGAAAACAATTTAAAAGGCTTTGATTCCCAGCATAGTGCCCAGCATCTGGACACACCACAAGGTCAGAGTAATGATAACATGTGAGCAATAGAACAGTACTGATGAGAAACCAGGAGGAAGAAAGTACTCCCTCACATTCCATCCCAATGACAGGGCTACCTGACACACCTCAACCCTCCTTGCTTCCCAGCCCACAAACTTCTCCTCAAAATGGGGGCTCCAGTGATGCTGCTCTAGAACCTCAACTCTCCCAAACTCTGCAATGGCACCAGACTACAAGTGAAGGCTCTGCCCAGGCACATCATCAAGGCCACACTGCTCACCAGCAGTGCTCGGGGGAGAGTCAGTGTTCACACCAACCATTTCCTCCTGGGGAACCATTGTTGCCAATCTCCAGGGGAACACTGGAAAGCACTCAGAATTACAACTGCTCTTCAGATGATAGAGATCAGTTCCCTTGGAGAAAATGGTAAGCTCTGTATTATTATACCCTGCTGAGGTCACCACAGCAAATTGACATTTAGTGCCTAAGGGCAGGGCACCCGCCCAGACCCTCTTTCTAGAGCTCATTGTATTTATTTCCACAACGGGCCTTATTCCTAGTGTGTGTGCGTATAAACACACACACACACCTACCGTATTGACACATGAAAAAATTGAAAATGCATATATTGTATGGGTGAAAATTCACTGCAAGGATACAGAAAAATCACAGGTTTGGTTCCCACAAGGACAAGGGAGGAATGAAATTTTCAGGTTAAAGCATTAGGGAAAAGAAATTCAAAACTATGCCTATATACTAGGTTTTCTTCCTATCCCATTATCTTAATTAATTAATTGAAATATTAGAAAAGTGATGGAACCACATTGCCAAAAGGCCAAATAATGAGTTGTGATCATCAAGACATGGAACATAGCACCAATGACACCACTGAAAAAAGCATCTGATGCTAAAATGATCATAAAATGACCATGGTCAATAGCATTTACCTGACTTGCTAATAAAATGCAGCAGCCCATCTTTTGTCAAAGGCAGGGTGCAAAGATCATATTGCACCTACTTGGAAAACTGCATTAGTTTTCAAGGCTAATTCAGCGTGCCACTGCTTACTTTTAAAGCCCTTCATAACCCAGGACCTACATACTAAAGAACCATTTCTCCCAGTGTGAACTTGCGGCAGCTTTGCTTAGCATAGCAGTTCCTCTTAGTTGTTCCAACCTTTGTTTTTGTGACAATAGATTCTGCAAATGCCCATCTGAAGGCCTTTTTCTGTAGCTGCCTCCATGCTGTGGATTTCCCCTGCAGTTTTGGAAGGCTTGTAAAACAGAATTCTTCTAAAGATTCCTTGATTCCTCAAGATGATTGCTCTGTGGGCATGTTGGAAGAAGGCTGTCTCTGTTGGACTTTTAAAAACTTTTTTTCCTGCTGGTTATTTTAATTCTGTAAGCACAACGGAAGACAGAAGGGCCTGGTGTGATGTGGTCCATGGGATCGCGAAGACTCGACTGAACAACAACAACAACAACAACAACAACACTTTATGCTGATTTTATTGGATCCAAATTGGATCCAAGCTATCTGGGAGAAAGACAAGCTTGTAAATGTTTTAAATAACTAAATAAACTCAATCTCACCTACAAGACAGAGGGGATACCACCTCATATTGATTAGGGTGTACTGCTGGATATTGCCAGTCTTAAAAGTTATCTGACATACCTAGCATCAGATCTGATAGGCTATATCTGAGGCAAAGTCTTCCTGAAACAAGCCCTGGATTTGCTAACATTGTGAATTAATTATCAAGAATTTAACGGAAACTGTCTGCCTCCCATTCCTCAGGAAACAGCATTTCTTCTAGCCAGTGTTACCACTGGGACTATTCAGGAGACATGCCTTGGTCAATCACACAGTCTTTCTTCAAGGGGAAGGAAATTTTTAGCAACATATGTCACTTATGTTAAACATTTTGCACTGCATGTGTGCTGAACTCAGACTGGCTTGATTCATTTTGATTAGCAATTAATTACTACTACTTAGCCTTTCCTCTATCCTTTTTTCCCCCTGGGGAACAGGGTTACCAACTCTGGGATGGACATTCCTGGAGATTTGGGGGGGGGAAGCCTAGAGACAGCATAGTTTTGGGAGGGGAGGACTCTCGGCAGGGTATAATGCTATAGAATCAACCCTCCAAAGCAGTCATTTTTTCCATGGAAACTTATCTCTGTCGTTTCTGGAGATCAGCTGTAATTCCAGCTCTCCAGGCCGCACCTGGAGGTTAATAACCTTACTGGGGAGGGTAGTAAGGGGGAGCAACTTTTAATCACCAGGATGAGGTATTTTGGGAGAGATATTTTTGGTGTTGGTTTGAGTTCTGTGTAGATTAGCCTCCGATTTGTTTTGTTCCTCTGTCATTTCAGTGCTTCTGAGTAGTTTTTTTCTTGTTCTTTCTTGTGGTTGTTTTTGGTTTGTTGGCTTTCTGGTTGCCTTCAGTTAGTGGATTATTTCCCCCCACACCTTTTTGTAGATTAACGATTTTGGGTAATGTTGCATTTTTCATTGCTTATAATTGCATAGGTAGGCTCAAATTGAACCAATTGCAGTGTAACACGAACTTGCCTCAACTGATCCACAATGAAATTGGTGGGTACCTCACTAGACAGACACTCTGGAAGGACGATTCTACTTGCACTTGCTAAGGTTGGTTTTAAAGAAAGCTGCTCCAGAAAAACAGCAGCCATTTGCACACTTTTTTCCATGATGCAGAGAGGATGGTTGGGGGCACCTTATTCAATGGGCTGTAAAACCAGGCCCCTTTGTCCTATTCACTTGAAATGTGGGGAGTCTTTAGAAGAGAGGATAGACTAGGTTTTAGTTTTAAACTTCAACAGCTCATTACGGGGGGCATTTCAGTGTCAAAAAACAGCTTGGGGGAGGAGGCAGGAGTTGAAAAAAAAAATCCCTCTGATCTTTAAAGTGACATTCCTACTGTTGACGTGTGACTGCAGGGAAAAAAAATGTTGGGTGTAGGAAACCCAAAATCATCTAGTGACCAAATGTAGGATGTACTTTTCCCCAAGTAGCTTTCATTGACTAATCTGGCACTACCACTTCTGTATGCCTTCCTGCTGAAGACAAAGATAGCAGGCCACAGAGGAAGGGGAAAGAGGAGAATCTTTTATAACATATAGAAGTGACAATCTCCAAAACTCTGCAAGATTCTGCTATACACAGGCATGTGGTCAGAGAATGTTCTATGCTTGCAACAGGGAACCACCACTGAAGTGTGGCTTATTCTCCATTTCATAGAAGACACTTGGACAGACCCATGCACATGAAGAACTCTACATATGTGCACTAGAACCACTGGATAATAGACATTCCTGGGAGCTTTTGTTCACTCTGTTTCCATTCTAAAAGATTGATTGTTAAAACTATAAATATCACAGCTACTACAGATACATTTCATTATATTTTTGAAGATTCTACAGTGATCAGCACACTGGGTTCAGAAAAGGACAGGCAACCAGTGTTTCCTGGTCAGTAAGGATAAAATTAAGCTCCTTGTAGAACAAAATTTAATAATTCAGTAGCAAAAGGATGGTTGCTGACCTAGTAACATGCGACGGTAGTTGAGGTTTTATGTTGCTCTATGCTATCATGCTAATCACAAAAGGCTTTTAAATGAAACCAAAGAAACTATTTTAGTCCATCACAGAGATTGCATTATTGGTTTACCTCTTTTAAAATATTCAGAATTAGCCATGCTTTCCAAAGGAAGGCTCAAGGGGTTTATATATGCCTATATGACAGTGAGAATCCTGGAAAAAAATATTTGGTTTTCATTCTTGATGTGAAAACTGAGCAATGTCTGTTGTACCTAAGTGTCTGAAGCATGCAATGCTACCTTCAAGAAAGGGAGAAATATCTGCAAAAATAAAGGGACTGGAACTGCACTTGGACAAAGGTCTTTGATTAAGTTTGAGCTACAATTACTACATCAAAGTACAGTTCCATGTAGTATCTCTGGTCCTATTCCAGTTCTTTAATTGAATTTTCCAAACAATGATTAGTCAGGCAGCATGTAAACTTATGATTAACAGAAAGTAGAACAATAAAAATACATATGTATGCAACATCCTTTCCCATCTTGACTTCACCCGCCAAGAAGCATTCCTTGCCAAGCTAGTCTCACATTATGAGTAACCAAAACTGATCTGGAAATTACATTACATCTTCCACCTGATTATTCTGCCTGAAAGGATAGTTTCAGATGTCCTCAGTGTCTTGTGATTTGTGAGAAGTCTGAGCTTGTTATTGTTGGCAACACTGATAATGATGTACAGTGCAACTGGACTTGTCTCCCAGAATACATGCAATGCCATTTCCAGTGTCATGATGATTTATAAAGAATTGTGTCAGACAGACTAAAATACTCTTTCTATTGTCGCTGAGCATAGCCCGCAATCTGGCCATCAAGAACTTGTAAACGTAATGGGAAAAGGTCTAAAACTCTGTGTGTGTGTGTGTGTGTGTGTGTGTGTGTGTGTGTGTGTGTGTGTGACAGAGAGAGAGAGAGAAGAACATACCTCTGATGTTTAAGTAAACTGATCACACTCACAGCCAGGGTGGTGTAGTGGTTAAGAGTGGCAGACTCTACTCTGGAGAACAGGGTTTGATTCCCTATTCCTCCACATGAAGCCTGCTGAGTGACCTTGGGTCAGTCAAACTTCCCTCAGAACTATCTCAGCCCCACGCACCTCACAAGGTGTCTGTTGTGGGGAAAGGAAAGGAAGGCAATTGTAAGCCGCTTTGAGACTCCTTAGAGTAGACAAGAGCAGGGTATAAAAAACAGCTCTTCTGCTTCTTCTTGTGCTTTTCATAATAGTACAACACAAAACTATCTTGCAAAACACACATCCAGTATTTTTAAAACTTCCCAAAATACATTCATAGAATTACAATCTAAAAAGGATCCAGAGTTAGATAAATTTCTAGGGATGCCAGACTTCAGGTGGGACCTGGGGATTCTCTGGAATTACAACTGACCCCCAGACTGCAGAGATCAGTTCCCCTGCAGAAAATGGGTGCTTTGGAGGGTAGACACTATGAGATTGTCCTCTCCAGGCTCCATCCCCACGTCTCCAGGAGTTTCCCAACCTGGATCTGGCAATCCTACCCCACCATCCCCTGACGGTGGCTGGGGGTGGGGGGGACGACCTGGCAGCCCTATTTAATTTTCTTCTCCTTGCAGTGATATCAGAAGAAAACATTCTTATTTCAACACTGTTGTGTCTTCCAAATTTTGTTCTTGATTTTGGTCACCAGTCTAGCTGAAGCACTGTTCTGTGATTACTAGGGGTGTGCATTCGGCTATATCTGAGCTGAAAAAATAACCAAAAAGTACCATATTGGTATTTTTTGGTTATTCTTTCAGACGAATATACATTTGAGTATTTTTCAGCTATCTGAAATAGCCAAACCCCCAAAATCACAAAAATATTTGGGATTTTTTGGGACCACCAGATAACCAAAGTTAAAGCGTGTTTAAAGGGATAGCAGTCCCTTTAAATGCCTTCCAGGTGAACTCACTGCTTGGAAAAGGTGCTTAAAGAGACTGTACGCTCTTTAAATGCCTTCAGAGTGAACTCACAGCCCCTTTAAACACATTTTCCCCCTCCACTGAAAACAATTGAGGATGGGGCACCTTCCTTGAGGGCCCATAGGTATTGGACCCTTTGGTCCAATCTTTTTAAAACTGGGGGGGAGGCATCAGCAACTATGCTGCAAATTTGGTGCCTCTACCTCAAAAAACAGCCCCCATCAAGACCCCTGGATAACCCCAGATCGATTCCTCATTCAACCCTATGAGGACCATTGACTATAAGAACAGGTTGAATTTATACCCCACCCTTTACTACCCGAAGGAGTCTCAGAGCAGTTTACAATCTCCTTTCCCTTCCCGCTCCACAATAGACACCCTGTGTGGTAGATGGGGCTGAGAGAGCTCTTTTGAGAACTGCTCTTGAGAGAACAGCTCTGAAATAACTTGTAACTGATCCAAGGTCACACCAGCAGTTGCACGTGGAGGAGTGGGTAATCAAAACCGGTTCTTCCAGATTAGAGTCAGAGCTCCTAACCACTACACTAAATTGGCTCTCTATGGTCCCATAGGGTATAATGGAGCCAGGGAAAATGGGATTTTTGAAAAATCCAGAATCTGAATACCATATTGGTATTGGGATCCAGGAATATCAGAAAATTCTGATTTTGGGGGGTTCAGTATACCCGAACCTGAAAAATACTGATTTTTTTTTTGTACACCCCTATTGACAACTCAGGGGCCACTGTGGCTTAGAGGTTAAGACGGTGAGCTGCAGACCAGAAAGTCTGTAGTTCAGCAGTTTGAGATCCTAGTGCCGTGTGATGGAGTGAGCTCTTGTCTCTGGCCCCAGCTCCTGCCAACCTAGCAGTTTGAAAGCAAGAAACTGCAAGTAGATAACTTAGGTGTAACGGTAACAGCGTTCCGTGCACCTCAGCGTTTAGTCACGCTGACCATATGACCATAGAAAAGTCTTGGGACAGCGCTGGTTCTTCGGCTTGGAAACGGAGATGAGCACCACCTCCTAGAGTTGGATTCGACTGGTTTTCAAGCAAGGGAAACCTTTACTTTTACCTTTTTAGTGACAACTCACTAGACCTGGTCCTCTCTTGAGATTAATAGGCATCAATCATTTTATAAAGTATTGTGATTAGAAATGCTGGGGCTTTTTCTAATCCACATTGGACAGAAAATTCAGCTATCTGTGAAGATGGATTTCTCACACCTACAAAATACCAGGAGCTGTTTCATGATAACTCATATAGCTCAAAGTAAAAAATGCATAGCAAATGTAGGAAACGACAATTAAATTTAAAAAGAAACTTTAATGAAATCAGTTAATCCTCTTACACAGTTTCTTCTGCAAGTTGGATCACAGATGGCATTAAGTCCCCCCTAGATCCAAACTAAAATTTCAGAACCAGTTTTCTTGTGTTACAGCAATCACATATAAGTTACTTTAAATTCTCTTAATAATTGTCAACCCTATATGTGAAGAGGTTCACCATAAGCCCTGGGTGATTTTCTCCAACTACTTTGAACCTTTGCATGGGGATATTTGTGGTGATTTGTTGAAAATCACTAGAAAATCACGGTAACAACTGCTTCATAGAACTTTCTTGAACACTCCTCACTGGAGGCCAAAACATGTAAATATACATTTCTGAGGCCTGACTGATGATTTTGAAGCAAATGTTCTCAATTAGGATTATTTCCAATATGCCCCTTATGAGAATCAAATCTGTTCTTCACACCAATAGTCAGCAGAGTATGGCTAAGTCTTTTGCCCACTGTACCTGTCCTGCTTTCACCAGTGTATGAGATTTGAGCTTTCCACAACACTTTATTTCCTCTCCATTACTATGATCTCATCATACAGATATGTATACAACACCGTCATTCCCAGCAGACATCTGAGTGTTCGTACACTAATCTCATACCAGAGGTGTCTTCCATTATTCATGCATCATCCTGCTTTTCCAGACTCATTTGATTTTCTCATGAAAATTGCACAACTGCAAATAAATTTGGAACATGCCAATCATCAATGAAGAGATGTCATACCAATATTGATGTAAATGGTTTGTTGAGATTTTCTCCAAATATTTGTTACAGTAAGCTTAACCTTTAAAGAGGCTGCAAGTACATAAACTTTATGGTTTAACAGATCATAATAATGGATTGCTATTCATGCAAGCAGAAAATAACCACTGTCGATGAGTATCCATGCAAAGGTATGTGTACATATGGCAAATACTTAATCTAGTGGTAATGTAAGATGCTAATTAAATTATTTGGGACTTGTATCTGAATGTAAGATGATCCTCTTTTTTCTTGATGATGCACCTGGAAGATAACCTAGTCTGTCTTTTGGGTAAATAGAATACTTTCTTGGCAACCACAGGTGTTAAATTACTTATCATAACTAGTTTTAAGTTATTATCACCTATTACATGTGTTGAATTTTCATTGTGCTTATTTTGTATACTTCTGAGATTTGCACAGACGTGTCACAAATCATACGTCTTGCATTTTTCTTTTTTCCCTTTTCTTCCTTTATTAATACTCAAAACAAACTAGCACACAAAACAAGTTCAAACAGTATTAACATATTTTACCTGAATACAATTCATAGCTCTCAGTCAATTGGACTACAGTGAAGCAAAGTTCTTACCATTCACTAAAAAGATAAGTCTAACCATAAGTCTATACCCAACAAACACCTTATTGGTATTTTGCAGGCATATTTCAGCATCCCAAATATATCCAGGATTTTTCAGGAGAAAAAACAATCCCTGAAAAAATCCTGAATATATTTAAGGATTACTGACAAACCCAAACAACGGAGGGGCTGGAGCAGATTGCTCCTCCTACTCAGGTGATTTGGGGCTTTCTTCTGCAGTCCCTTTAAACAGCGGGTGTTTAAAGGAACTGCAGAAGACAGTCGACAAAACAGCTAAAGGGAGGCACTTTCCCTGCCAACTCAGCTGGGGCTGTTTTGGGCTGTTCAATCAAAATGCCAAAAAGAGCCCCAGCAGAACCAGACTTCTCCCCACAGGGTCAGCTGTTTTGCAGGCTCTGTTTGGCAGTCTGGTTTAGACTGGGATTTCCAGTGGAGCCCCAGCGGAGCCTGTGGGGAGAACTCTCCCTGTGGGATTGGTCGCTTGATGGGCTTTGTTGGGCAGTCCAGTTTAAACTGGAGTTCTTCCCACAGCCTCCACTGGGGCTCTGCTGGGCAGCCTGCAGGATCAGCTGCTTTGTGCGCTCTTTTGGGCAGTCTGGTTTAAAGGGACCACCCATAACAGCCCCAGCTGAGACACCTCTCAGTTGTTTTTGCAGCTTTGCTGCTGCTTTTTTTATTCTGTATTTTTCTATTCATGTGTATTGGATCCAAAAAAATTCAGGATTTCCAAAAAATCCCAGATTCGAATACTTTACTGATGTTGGGGTCTGTTTTTTTTCAGGAAACCTGAATTCTTGGGGGTCCAATCAACTTGAACTGAAAAGTACTGAGGGGGGGAAATTGCACACCTCTAGTCCACTGCTCTTGTGCAAAGCCACTACACGTGCAACACATCTGGCCACATAGCTTAATAGTACCAATGACTGCCAACACATGAATGCTAAAGCTCTGTGACAATTTTGGTGTGAGATATAACTAACAAATCATTTTGAGGATGTTTTCTTTGAAGTTCAAACAGATAAGGCACAATCGCAAACTGTTCAAGTAAGAAAGAAAGGTGGGAGACAGGTAATGAAGCCAAGGTGACTGAACAAGGAACTCTCTGAAGAGCTGAGACTAAAAAGGGAAATGTACAGGTAATGGAAGGAGGGTCAAATTACTGAGAGTGAGTACAAGAAGCAGGCTCAAATCTGTAGGGATGGTGTCAGAAAGGCTAAAGCGCAGATGGAGCTGAGGCTTATGAAGGATGCTAAAAATAACAAGAAAGGTTTCTATGCCTATGTTTGGAGCAAAAAGAAGAAAGTTTGCTCTTGTCTATCTGGCCAAGGGAACCTTTCCCACCACCCACTTTTCTTTGCTGGCACACTAGTAGCTTCACAGGTAGACACTGAGTTTTTTTACATATGGACAAAAAAAGCTTCCTACTGATTTGCTGGGTCTGTTTTCAAGTTGCACTTTTTTGGTGCTTTCATAGTATTCACGCTAAAGCATAGACTCATAGAATCACAGAGTTGGAAGAGGCCATACAGGCCATCTAGTCCAACTCCCTGCTTAATGCAGGATCAGCCTAGAGCATCCCTGACAAGTGTTTGTCCAGCTGCTGCTTGAAGACTGTAAGTGAGGGGGAGCCCACCACCACCCTAGGCAGCTGATTCCACTGTTGCACAACTCTTACTGTAAAAAAAGTTTTTTCTAATATCCAGCCAGTACCTTCCCGCCCTTAATTTAAACCTATTAGTATGAGTCCTATCCTAAGAGAACATAAGAACATAAGAGAAGCCTATGTTGAATCAGACCAATGGCCCATCTAGTCCAACACTCTGTCACACAGTGGCCAAAAATACCCGGTACCATCAGGAGGTCCAGCAGTGGGGCCAGGACACTAGAAACCCTCCCACTGTTGACCCCCCACAAGCACCAAGAATACAGAGCATCTCCCAGACTGACAGTTCCTATCTATACCTTGTGGCTAATAGCCACTGATGGACTTCTGCTCTGGTGCTGACAGGAACAGCTCCCTGCCCTCCTCTAAGTGACAACCCTTCAAATACTTAAAATCATGCCCCCCCTCAACCTCCTCTTCTCCAGACTAAACATTCCCAAGTCCCTCAGCCTTTCCTCATACGGCTTGGTCTCCAGGCCCTCAATCATCCTCTACACCCACTCCATTCCACATCACACAGCCTCACTTGGGTTTTAGTTACATTACTAGTTACTACTGTATTTGTATAACACACCCAGCAAAATGGCCTCAAGTTCCAGCTAGTCTTTTCTGTTCCAAAGTGCCACATGCCATTTTGTTCTAGGTCTCCTCAGTGACATGTAAGTTCAAAATCAAAATGAGATTCTACATTCAGTGTAGTATCTAAGACACAGCACTCCAGATATCTGTTTACACTTAACAACTGCTTATCCGAACTGCAACTGCTTATACAAAATTGCTTATCCAAACTGCAACTGACACAGATGCCTCTACACCATCAGCCATCATAAACAAAACTGCGCCAGTCTAAATTCATCAAAGTAATCTTAGGATGGCACTGCTAAGCACATAAAAGAGCTATACAACCGTTGTTGTTGTTCCTCCCATCCAGATATAATTTCATCATTGTCTCTGCAGCAACTACAAGAAGAAGGTCAAGGGATACTGTTTTATACAAAACTATATTACATGTGTTATTGTCCAATGTTAGAAATAGTTATAGAGCTTTGTTAATAACAGTAAAAATCTCAGTTTACTCCAGGATCACCCTAACCTACACTAAATGAAGACGTTGCTCTTCATCAGCTGGGGAAATGTTTGCAACAACACAAAAGCCAGTCTCTTTTGTAAAAATCCAGTTTGTAAATCTATATTGATTAAATGATAGTTGTGGGAATACTTCTGCAAATTCCCTACACTTGCTAAAAGCTTCTATTTTGTTACATACAATGTAGGTAGGCTAGTCATTTGTGAATGTTGAGGGATTTATACATTCATATCTCTTTGTTCAAGAGCCAGTGGTGGCACAGGAAATTAAACTGGAACCCTCTAATCTCATGAAAGCTGTCTTCAAGTCACTTGGGGATGGCACTCATGAATTTTTCATTGTGACTCTGTGGTGGAGTTGTCAATCAAAGATCAGCTGAGAACCATTCCCAAAGAAACCTACCGCAAGGATGCAAGTAAACATCATAGCAGACAGTTCTATCCACTTACTCACAGCAAGTGAATACAAAAGGTGAACTAGACTTCTTCAAATGGCACTGTGACTCTCGAAGGCTAGTAAAGAAAGGGTTGTGCAATGGCAATTTGCAGAAGGTCATCTTGGTTCCCTTCTCAGCTTCTGCTTCTTCTGTTCACGCTGTATGCCACTTTGCAGTACCTTCAGTGTTGGACAAAACTGTCTTTCTATTAGTGATTGCACAGATCTGAAATCCTCATTTTTCTTGTTTTGTAATCAAGATCCCTTTGAAAATGAACACGTCTGTTTCTAGCAGCAAATCAGTTCTAAAAATGCTATCTTTTTTGATGTGTATGCTTCATTTAAACCACTCTGCATTCCTTAAAGGTGGGATTGAAGGAAACTGATTTCTTTAAGGTTTAAAATTCATGCTAGCATTAATCCATCCCAGTGCTAAAGACATGAATTTGATTCCTATGAAGCACTAAATTATTGTTTAACTGAAAGAGGTGTTTAAGCCATGGTATGCAAATAGTATTTAGACAGGGAACTATAATTAAAGTGTCTGCTGGATCTGAATATCTCAAATGAGTCAAATATTATACATTAATTTCAGTAGGTAAGAGTTTCTTGCTGACCTTGCCCTGACACTTCCATTTCCTTCATATTAATACTGTTAACTCTTTTTCTAAATTAGTTGCTGTAGACTTTGTAAATTAGTTGTTTTTAAATTTGTAAATTAGTATTGTAAGTATTGTAAATTAAATTTGTTTTTAATTTTGTAAATTAGTTGCTGTAGATTACCTCTGAGGATGCCAGTCACAGCTACTGGCTAAACGTCAGGTCCTACAATGCCAAGACCATGGCCACACAACCCGGAAAATCTACAGCAACTAATGAACTCTGGCCGTGAAAGCCTTCGACAACATATCTTTTTGTAAACATTGTAAATTTTGTCTATATTGTAAATTTTATGGGCGGATCTCATGAGCAGAAGCATTAAGGCAGCTGTTCTTAGGATCTGCAGTGGCAGCAACATTAGGGGCACTCTTATTAATGATTCCACCCAACACTTGCACTGGTCCCATATACCACACATGGGACTTCTCAGTGGAGACTCCAGGTGAGAACAGGGGTTGATTGTGACCAAGACAGTACAAAGCCTATCGCAGCCAACCAAGAATTTCAGCAGGGGTCCTTCCCAGTAGACAAAACGCAGAGTGATTTTTACAGCAAAAAGAACAAGTCCCACTATATTTACATTTGTGACAAGGAAACATTGACTTCACTGGCTACATTGCAGCCAAGGGATGTCCGGTTGTCCATTTTGGCAGGCAACCTCTGGCCCATGACTTCTGGCAGTGGCCACTACTAAATGAGCAGCAAGAGCAAAAAGGGAGAGAGGAATGACACCTTGGGATGCTGCAACGTCACTTCCAAGCAGGTACTAATGAAATTCCAGAGTGTTGTGCCACATGCTGATGTCACTTCTAGGTGCCACCCAGAATTACATGGTGTTGCCCCCTCACTCCCACCAATTACCAGTGAAGGCCTGGCAACTCTATTGCAACCTGAGCTACCAAATGTCTTAACACTTTATTAGTTTGAGAGCCAGCATGGCAAAGTGGTTAAGAGTATCAGACTAGGATCTGGGAGACTCAGGTTCAAATCCCAGCCCTGTCATGGAAGCTTGCCTAGCAATCTTGGGCTAGCCACAGTCTCAGCCTAACCCACTTTATAGGGATGCTGCCAAAATGGATGAAAGGAGAATGAGGTAAGCCACTTTATGAAAAGTCACAGTCTATTGTTTGAGAATATAACTGCCATTTAGTAAACAACCAGTAAGTTTGACAGTGTTATAATGTACTAAAAAGACTTTGAAGTCATGCTTTCCTAAATGTAGTTCTTAATATTTTATTTATATTTTACTTTATATGAGCAATGGTTAGCTTATGTTAGTGAAGCACAAATGAGAAGCCAGTTTCAGGCAGATAAACCAAAAGCTTTCACTGTTGAAAAACTTTGTATTGAATTAAAAAAAATATTTTTTAAAATATGTAGCAAGGTTATTATCTTACATTTACATCCCACGCCCCAAGTACGCATGCACAAACTGCAGCATTTATGGCCCTCCAAAGAACACTTCAAACAATGAGTAACATATTCTTCATTGGCATTATAATTAACACCATTTATATCTTACATTTCTTCCATCACAGAGCTCAAAGTTGCAGGCAGAGGGTTCTCAGGAGGTCTCCCACACAAGCACTGACCGGATCCAGATGTGCTTAACTTCAGCAACATTGCAGTATCACAGGGTTCTCTAACCATACCTTGAGACTACCAAAATCTCCTTTGCAGAAATGAATATAGCATGGCAGTAGTATTTCAATTGAAAATGCGCTGCAAAGCAAAAACATAATGGCTGCATTGCATTTGCTGAGTTTTTGTCAAAGTTCAAGGTTGGGCAATTTAGCTGTAGAATTATGACATCTACCACAATTTTCCAATCACTGCATCTAGCATAAATGTCAGATCTGTACCAAACTGCCTACATTAGGATATTTAGTGTGTCATGTTGACTGTGACATATTGATTCCAGTTCAAACAGAACATTGTGCCTTCATGAATTTTAGCAGAAATGCTGGCTCCATAAAAAATGAAGTATGCTTTGCAAATCAAAAGCCAGCCTGGGGGATGCATACTCCCTGTGCCGCATATTCCCTTGCTGTTATCCTGTCAGCCTTAAGCATGGCTTAGCATTACAGCTGCACTCTCCTTAACCATGGTTAAAGCTAAGCAAGTTTATCACAGTTTGCAACCAAGGTTTGAAATTACTTGGCAAACTCTGCTTGAGAAGGAACAAGGTAAGATTCACCTTGGTAAAACTAACTGGAGTCTTGTGACACCTTGAAGTTGAACAGAATTGTATTCCAGTATTAGCTTTCATGGACAATAGCTCTATGTCATCAGTACCCTTACAAAATGCTAATGACTTTTTGAAGAAACTACAATCCATTGGGAGTCTCACAGAGAATACCATCTTGGCTGCTTGGGATGTTGAGGCTCATCATCACCCACAAAGACAGACTACAAGCCACCTGCAACAGCACACCTTATTACCAGCCTTTGCCCCTTTGTCCTCATCCATTATTACACCTTCAGGCTAACGTCTCAGCCATGTGTACCCACATGGCCTCACAGTATGCAGACCACAATCATGGCTGACTTATAGCCGCACTTTGCTCCTAATCACTAACACCTGTCCTGATCCTGAGATATACCAATGACCACCTGGATGCACGGGGAGGAGATTCCATCAGGGCTTCAACAGCTGTTATCTCACCCCTAGTCTGAGCCCATAGTAGCCAATAGTTTCATTTTCTGAATAGCACAATACAACTACATAATGGACAGATAGGCAGCACCCTATACTGAAATCCCACTAATTGCTGCACACAGCAGGCTAAGATCCCTCAGCCATTACAGGTATTAACTAGCTTAGTAAAACTAGAAAAAATGGCCAACTACCACTATTGTGGGCCGTCTCTGTATTTTCTTGAATATATTTGAATTTTACATAATTATATTTCATCCTGTACTTTCTGCATTCCACACCTTTTTCACCCCACTGTTTAGATGCAATTTTCTCATATATGAATGTCTGCTTAGTGAGGAGCCACTACACACATGTGAGAAACTGGATCTAGTCCATGTTAGTCTTTATGATATCACTAGACTCTATGATGCTTTCCCCATATCTAAGAGAAGGGTGCCTGTAGAACCAACCCTATGAATCAGTGGTGGCAGAAAGTGTCACAAGTCACAGCTGACCTATTGTGACCCAGTGGGGTTTTCAAGGCAAAAAACAGGTCAGGACTTGTGAATCAGTAGAGAGATTGTATTCATTTTCACCCAGTGTGTTACAATGATCTGAACGAATGCAGGAGGAGCTAGGTCCCAAAATCAAGAAAAGCACAGAATAGCATTGGTTTTCTTTACACATTCTGCCTGGATCTTGCAGATAACAACCAGTCAATAACTGAAGCACAGAAGCATGTATTGTACTGAACCTACATATAACAAAATATGCTTCAGTAGCAAAATATTTAGCTATTATAATAGCATTGAAGAGTAAATAATTGCTGCTAGGATTAGGTCTGCATTGTTGGTTTTGTTTTATATTTTAAATCTTTTATATTGCTTATATTTTAACCAGATTTGAATGTATAGTTTTAAACTCTTGCTTTGATATTTTATATGTCTGTTGTATGTTGCGAACATGCTTGAGACCATTGGTCATATGAGCTGAAATAAATGAACGGTATATAACAAAATGTTGCTTCAGTTTTCTTTGACAGATTCTGAAATTCCTAGCTACCTTAGACTGAACTTACAACATTATTAATGATAACTGGAAATCAAATATTTGAATATGATGAGATTTTTTTTAAAAAATACTGCTCATTACTATTATTCCTTATAATAAAAGCTGGGGGGAACCTCAATTATGCTTGCAATTTGCTAAATGCAAATTAAAAATATAATAAACATCCTCACTTCCTTTTTCTGTTTCTTTCCATCTTGCAGTTCCCACTAGATTTTTAAGAACATCGTCTCAATTTATTTTAAAGTAATATTCACCATTAGTTCCTGCTAATTCAGTGAGAACTGTTATACTGATGAAAACTTTCTAAGAGTTTTGCTACTCTTATGGGGCATTTCACAGTTTCAAGGAGGAATTTCCATTAAAGATGGGGTATAAAATGATGCTGCTCAGACAAAGATGCTATCTCCGGCACATGATTTCCTTCAACACAAAAGCAGTTCTTCACTGTCCTTTTGACCTTGTTTCTTAGCTTATCCAGAACATAATGGAATGCACAAAAAAAACCAGCTATCGATTGAAAACCACAAAGTTACTCTCTTGTAGCTACAAATGCAAGTGTAATTATTATATATTGCAAGGAAATATTGAAAGTCAGCAACAAAACAGCAATGTTAAAACATGATCAGAAAACTGATAGTAAATGTTCATTCTTAATTTTCTAATATTATATTACGAAGGCCAGGGATTGGCTTTTGGAATAGCTTTAAAAAAAAGATAACAAATCTGGAAAAATTAAAGTAAACTAAGCAGCTACTAATATTATGAGTTCAATGATCTTTTGCTGTTTCTTTTTTATTTTTAAGCACACGTGAACTGTAGCCATCAGCTCCACTCTTACAGTAAAATATTGTTCATACATCACTAGGTGTCCTGAAAATTTCAAATACAGACATGAGGTGCTATTAACAAAAACCTCCCAACGGAAATCTCTTCAACATAGTTAGCAGCATGAGTGCAAGAAACTGAATTGGAAGGACAATCTTCTTAAATTTAGTCTTTTCGACACACACTTTCACACCAACCACAACCTCTCTGCATAGTCAGATGTTAACTAAAAAAATCTGAAGAGAAAATGTCTTGTTCATTAATTTAGTTAACATAATTAATGCAAATAGCAAAAATGATACTATTCAGAAATCTTGACATTTGGTTATCAGTCTGGCTCATTGTTCAAGTCTGCCTTATGGGTCAAGAAGAACCAAGAGAGAGAAAGTGGAGAGAAAGAGAGAGAGAGCCTCAACAGAGATGTAACTTGGCTTTCGGTTTTGGCGATCGCCATGGCAGTCGCTTTCTCCCGGGGCTCTGGGAGAAGCCTGCCAGTGCCTACGGCTGGGTGGGGGCATGATTATCCATGCCACCCCAGGAGTCCTTGGGTTGGACTCCCAGCCATGGGGCACTAGAGAACTCCCCATCCAGCACAAACAGCCGGTGAAGGGGGGCTACTCCAAGCCCTGACTGGCCTGCCATAGAGCGTCCCAAATAGGAACAAGATCAGCACTCCGGATCAAGCATATGGTGATCGAGCGATTTTGAAGGTGGAAAGACAGCCACCCAAACAGTGAGTCAGTGTATAAGTGAGAATCACCTGCAAGCAGCGTGCTCCCCCAAAAGAAAATGAGGGGGGAGGGGACTTCCCCCACTAAGAACTGTTTACAAGTGATTTTACACTAGAAAAGGGGGGGGGGGCAGCAGCAAAATGCAGTTGGAGAGAAATAAAGAGACTGTGAGAGCTTACCATATTGAATAAGACCTTCCAGAGACTTTGACGAACTTTGTATAAAAGTAAAGAATCCTCAAACATGGCGCCGGCCAAGGAATTGAAAGACAAGCTAGCGAAAACTAAGCTTCCTCCCAGAAGATCCAACCCTTCAAGTTCTGTTCCTAGACAGGACTCAACAGCAGAACTCCAAAAGCTACTGTCAGAGGCTCTTTGCCCCCTGCTGGAGAAAATTACATCTATGGACAATAAACTTGATGCACAACAGGTGTAGACGGCTCTGAACACGCAGAGAATCGAAAAAATGGAGCAGGAGCTTAATGAGATTGGTTCCAATTCAAAAAAGGTGAATAAAAAGTTGCAGGAGTTGGGGGGAAAGTGCCAAATCGAGGAGTCTCATGTATATATATTGCTGGCATACTGGCTTGGGATGGGCTTTGAGCTGATTCTGTATGAATAGCAAGATACAGGAGCAAAAATTCTGCTTCCACACAGACATAGTCTGAGAGCCAAACAAGACAAGCATCTGGCAGATCCATGAATGGAAATGCCAAGAACTCTTAAATACAGTTATGCTCTACCCCCTCCCCTTTCCCAGACTTGGTTCAGGACCATGGAATTGAATGAGGGAGGTTAAAGCTCTATCTCATTCCATTTTCCCAGTCTTTAGCATCCTTCTCCAAACCCCACCCCAAATAGTTATTTCCCCTATTTCAAGAAACATACAAACAACAATATAGGAAAACAATATGCTAACTCAATGGGTGGGGCTATTTGAAGTTAGGACATTGCAGGGGGGAAAGATACACCCACTGTAAATGTTTCCCTATCTACATCAAACAACTGTTACGTATCTGTAAAATGTGTGAAATTGTTCACACATCTCCTACCATCTTATTCAATGAGTTCCTAAGCTTTTCTTTTGCCTGGTGGACTTCAATCAGAAGAAAACTTTGCACTTAGTAGAGAGGAGTCATTGGATCTAGATCTTACAGACATGCTGATATTTGAACTGGGGCTGGGGTTGTTGTTTTCTCAGCTTCTTTACCTCCTATTAGTCAAGCATAATAAAATATTGCATATTCCAGATTTCCAAACTGCTGAAAGACTTTTCAAAAAGTTTTTGTGTCTTAAATTTTAAATGATCTTCCACAAGAAAGTATGTTGTTTCTTCCTTAGTTTCTAAAGGCACTTACAGTGGGATGGATTCAGGGTAGCTGTCCTCCCGATGGGTCCTGAAGATCTCCAAACTACAGAGATCAGTTCCCCTGGAGAAAATGGCTGCTTTGGTAGGTAGACTCCATGGCATCACACAATGATGAGGTCCCTCCCCAAACCCAGCCCTCTCCAGGTCCCACTCCCAAATCTAGTGGAATTTCCCAACCCAGAGTCGGCAACCCTAGCTTGGATTCTACCTGATTTCCTGCTCACTGTAGTCACCTTCCCATTTTCACAAGGGTACCATAATCCCTACTATAGTATTTTCAATTATCTACATGGGCACCCTCCTACCTCTTTAGCAAATGAAAGTGTTGTTGGGACGCAGCTGATGTTTGGCAATATGCACATCTAAAAAGATTGCATGTATTTATTTAAAAACACTTCTCTCTCACTTTACCACCACTCAAGATGCTTTTCATTAAATTAAAATGAACTCTTCAGAAAAATAACTATAGGAATTAAAAACAGACCAATTACCAAAACAGAGACTATTTTAGAATAGCTATCTCTATACTATTAGAGTGGCTGGCCAGTCCCTCTAATCTGTGGAGTCTCGTGAGCAAAAATTCTATTTTGTGAGCTACTGGCATTAAAGTTGTGAGTGAGCGATTTAACTACTACATAAATTAGTTTGCTCTGGAGCCATCTTTCCTGAGCTAAGACAAAAATGTGTGAGCTGCAGGCTAAAAAACTATGAGCTCGCTCACACTAACTCGGATTAGAGGGAACACTGGTTATAACTACAGATGGAGACAAATCAGGCTCCCCTAATTGGCAAGTATGTCAGCTTACTAAGCTAGCCAGGCTGTGGAAATGGGAATAGGTTTCCCTTGATTTAATTCCCCCCAGTTGGTCATGGTTCTGAGTGTGTGCCTGAACCAAAGTTCATAAGTCCATATGTATCTAAGGAGACACATCAAAGAGAGCATATGCGGTAATAGGGGGTGGCACTGCTTGTGCCAAAGTGTATATGTGACATACTGCCCCACAGAACTTTGGCCTATGCAACAGATTTAAAAAAATCTTAGATATGTGTCCGGAATTGGTGCTGGACCCAGGACCAGACCCTTCACTGCCACCATGGGAGATGCAGCTCCCACTTATCCCACCCCCACTGAAAGAGAGCCTGGCAGCCTCCTGGGTGGCAACACAGGGCCCTTAACAGGGTGGGACCTGGAGATCTCTTGGCATTACAACTGATCTCTGGATGACAGGGATCAGTACCCCTGGAGAAAATGGCTGATTCAGACGGTGGACTGTTAGGCAACTCTAACCTGGCACCACAGCTCCAGAGGCAGGTAGAAGAAAGAGCTGGAGCCAGACACTGGACCAGCCTAGAGAGGACAGCAGTCTCCATAGCCTCAGCAGAGGCCAGGGCTGGGCTAGGTAGGCCAGCACAAAGGAAAAACTCAACAGAAGCTGGGGCAGGGCTGGAGAAACCAAGGCCAGACTGGAGCAGCCTGCACAAAGGTAAGCCACGACAGAAGCCAGGTAGGGGCCACAGATAAGACACATACTGTGATGGTCCTCCTTCTAGAGCTCCATCAGTTTGCCCTCAACCCTCTTAATTGGGCATCTCCAGAAGGTCTCCCCAAGCCTCACAGTGTGGAAGGGAAGTCGGACTGCATAACCTTATTCCTTCTCCTTTCCGCAGGACCATGACTCTTGCCACATCAGCACTGTGTCCTCCTTTCCTTCCCTGGCCTTTCCAAGGAGCCTACTTTTAAAGGTCCAAGCAGCCCTTTCCCTTCCCTGGGCATACCCAGCCTTTCTCTGGGGGAGGATGGTGAGTCGCTCCTCCCCGAGACTCTTACTGTGCTGCTGGATGGCTCCTTGGTCCCAGCCACACTCCTTTCTGCTCTATTGGTTATCCCAGGTCTTGGGTGGGATAGGCTGCCAACTAGGGTAGCCAGCTCTGGATTTAGAAATACCTGGAGACTTTGGGAGTGGATCCAGGAGAGGGTGGGGTTTGAGGAGGGGAGGGACCTCAGTGTGGTACAATGCCATAGAGTCCACCCCTCATAGCAGCCATTTTCTCCAGGGGAACTGGTCTTTGTCAGCTGGAGATCAGCTGTAAAAGTGGGAGATCTCCAAGCCCCATCTGGAGGCTGGCAACCCTACTGCCAGCCCTCAGTACCCATTCCTGCTTTTCCCTGGCCCTCTTAATCCCAGGCCTCTGGGCCTGGGCTGCTGTTGGGCTTACTTCCCCTTGGACCATCACGATAGGTATCGTATTGCAGGATTCATGAGTACTAGAATACTAAGCAAGAGAATGGTGTCATATTGTTGCTAAAAAGTGTGTGCATGCTTATGAGTCTAAATAGGCTGCCTGTTTTCATGGGTTCTATTTATATGTACTAGCAAATGCATAATTTACAGCACAGGTAAAAACATGGGTTGCGTAACCTCCAAAGAGTCTTAATTCAAGTCTACCCTTTCTGAAAAAAATGAAAGCCTTTCTCAAGAAAAGGCCTCAGTAGACCAAATGTCTGTGTGGTCCACCCAATTTGGGATACTTTGGAATAATACCTTTCTTACACACACCTTTTGAAACATCCTTTTGTGTCTAACATTTTCCATGCCTCAGCTTCTCTCCGAAATTAATATTCATCTTGGGAAAACCAATTTATTCCCATAATTGTGCAATGCAAAAATCTATTTCACTGTTGGAAAAATAAATGTTTTTATTGAGTTTTTAACTACCATTACAGCTGAAAAATTATTAACCCTCAATGGACTATTAACCACTTGAATAAACTGTGCTTGCAGTTCTATACACTGAACTTTTCTGAAAAGTTATAGCTTAAAAAAAGTTGTTCCATCTTTCCATGTGCTTCCCAAATGACCTATATTTCCCATGGACACACTCATTTTCTTGTTTCCCTTTCTGTTTCCACAGCTCTATTACCCCTCTCTTCTTTCTACAGCAACATGCTGGCATCTGAAGACTCCTATTTTTTTTTTTATCTTGCAGTTCCAGGGGGAAGCCTCCAAATGTAGCAAATGATAAGTAGCTTCCTGCAGCTTGGAACAATTGCCTGAGGCTTTTGTAAATGCTTGTAAGGATTAACATGGAGATAGCAGCACTGTAAATAACCTTTCACTTTGTAAAAGTTTAAGGAATCTGTTATTCCTAACACTGGTGGCAGTACATTTCATCATAGTTTATTGGATGCTAAATGTTAGGTATATGCACCAGCATCAAAATTCGGATCTGGCATTGTGACCCTTTGCATTCAGCATTTAGAATTTAAAAAAAAATCAAATTCATGAATATTCAGAATTCCAATAAAGGCAACAGAACATAAGAACATAAAAGAAGCCAGTGTTGGATCAGGCCAATGGCCCATCTAGTCCAACACTCTGTCACACAGTGGCCAAAAATACCAGGTGCCATCAGGAGGGCCATCAGTGGGGCCAAGACACTAGAAGCTCTCCCACTGTTGCCTCCCCCCAAGCACCAAGAATACAGTGCATCAGTTGCCCCAGACTGAGAGCTCCTATCTATACCTTGTGACTAATAGCCACTGATGGACTTCATATGCTTATCTAATTCCCTCTTTGGGTGAAGTACTTCCTTTTATCTGTTCTAACCCGAGTGCTCAGCAATTTCATGGAGTGCCCATGAATTCTTGTATTGTGAGAAAGGGAAAAAAGTACTTCTTTCTCTACCTGCTCTATCCCATGCATAATCTTATAAACCTCGATCATGTCACCCCTCAGCCATCGTTTCTCCAAGACATTTTCATTGAGTTATCTACTATGACCCCAAGATCTCTCTCTTGGTCAGTCTCTGCCAGTTCGGATCCCATCAATGTGTATTTATATTTAGGATTTTTGGCTCCAATGTGCATCACTTTGTACTTGGCCACATTGAACCCCATTTGCCACATTGACGTCTACTCGCCTATCCTCGACAGATCCCTTTCGAGTGCCTCACAATCCTCCTCCTCATCCTGAACAACTTCATGTCATCTGCAAATTTAGCCACTTCACTGCTTACTCCCAACTCCAAATCATTAATGAACAAGTTAAAAAGCATTAGACCGAGTACTGATCCCTGTGGTACCCCACTGCTTACCACCCTCCACTGAGAAAATTGCCCATTTATACTCACTCTGTTTCCTATTAATTAGCCAGTTTTTGATCCACAAGAGGACTTGTCCTTTTATCCCATGACTTTTGAGCTTACTTAGAAGCCTTTGATGAGGAACTTTATCAAAAGCTTTCTGGAAGTCCAGGAAAACAATATCTATTGGGTCCCCCTTGTCCACATGTTTGTTCACTCCCTCAAAGAACACCAACAGGTTAGTGAGACAAGATCTTTCCTTAGAGAACCCATGCTGAGTCTGCCTCAGTAGAGTTTCCACCAACTTACCTGGTATTGACTTCAGACTAACAGGCCTGTAATTTCCCAGATCTCCTCTGGAACTCCTTTTAAAGATGGGAGTGACATTCGCTACCCTCCCGTCTTCAGGAATGGAGGCAGATTTTAATGAAAGATTGCATATTTTTGTCAGGAGAGCCACAAGTTCACATTTGAGTTATTTCAGAACTCTCAGATGTATGCCATCCGGGCCTGGTGATTTATCAGTTTCAGTTGTCTATCAGTCATAGGACCTCCTCTCTCGACACCTCAATCTGACTCAGGTCTTTCAACAACCCTCCCGAAATCAGTGGTTCTGGAGTGGGCAAGCACTTCTCATCTTCCACAGTGAAGACAGAGGCAAGAAATGCATTCAGTTTCTCCGTCATTTCCCTATCATCCTTCAGTAGTCCTTTTACCCCTTGGTCATCCAAGGGCCCCACTGCCACCTTGGCTGGTTTCCTGCTTCTAATGTATTTGAAGAAAGTTTTATTGATGGTCTTTATGTTTTTTGCCATATGCTCCTCACATTCCCTTTTTGGCCTGCCTGATCACAGACTTGCATTTTATTTGCCACAGCCTGTGTTCCCTTTTATCAACCTCACTGAGACTAGCTTTCCACTGCTTAAAGGAATCCTTCTTACCTTTTACAGCTCCCATTACTTTGTTAACCATGCAGGCTTTTTTCTATCCCTATTAGTGCCTTTCCTAACCTGCGGTATATATTTTTTCTGAGCTTCTAGGATTGTATTTTTAAACAGTCTCCAAGCTTCCCTAATGGTTTTGACCCTTTCTACTTTTCCTTTCAGTTTCCTCCTCACATGCCCCCTCATATCAGAGAAGTTTCCCCTTTTAAAGTTAAAAGTGTTTGTGTCAGTCTTTTTGGACAACTCCCTATTTATACAAATGTTAAACTCAATAACATTATGGTCACTGTTTCCAAGTGGTGCAATCACTTTTATATCTCTCACCAGGTCTTGGGCATTACTTAGGACCAAATCCAGGATCGCCTCTCCCCTGGTAGGTTCTGTGACCATCTGTTCCATAGCACAGTCATTGAGAATGTCTAGAAACTCAATCTCTTTTTCCCGACTTGAACACATATTGACCCAATCAATGTGTGGGTAGTTAAAATCACCTATTACTACACAGTTATTTTTTTAAGTGCCCCTAAAAGAGGCATTTTTTATTTTTATACATAACACTACAAACAATCAAAACATAAGACAACATTCAACATTCATGGAGGGATACAAGTTCTAACATCTAACAGTTATCCAATTTTTCCACCTTGCCATAATTGATACTAATACCTTTTGCACGAGCTTCTCTATACTTTATCTATCTTGCTAATTTTTAACATACATATTAAAAGTTAATACTAATTTTTACTTCTCTCCATCCTGCCCTTTCTGATGATACCACGTATTCTGAAAGCTGAGTCATCATAGCCTTTCTCATCAAAGTTAGTTTATCCATTTCTGCTGCTTCCATTATTTTTGCAATAAATTCTTGTTCAGTTAGTATCACTGTCGATCCTGTCTGCTGTTGTTAAGTATACTATCAAGTACTGGTCTTCTCTCATTGTTTCTTTCGGGAGTATGCCTAATAGTAGAGTTTCTGGTTTAAAAGGAACCGTACTTTTTATAACTTTCTGTATCAGTCTATGTATCCATATCCAAAACCTTTTTTTTACATTGCACGTCCACCACATGTGATACAATGAACCTATCTTATTATTACATTTCCAACATTTATTAGAACATTTCTTGTCATATTTCGCCAATTTGTCAGGTGTAATATACCATCTATAAAACATTTTATACATATTTTCTCTGTATGACACCGCTCTAGTTATTTTAATATTTATTTTCCATATTTGATCCCAATGATCTAATTCAATAGTGTAACCAAAATTCTGTGCCCATTGAATCATATTATTTTTCACCATTTCATCTGCCATATAATCAGACAACAATAAGGAGTACATCTTTTTTATAAATTTCTCTTCTGGCACATACAATATTTTTTCTAATTCCAATAACGTCTTCTCAAACCCTATTTTTTTTATCTTTCACATACATTGATTGGATTTGTACTTTCTGCCACCAAGTAAGGTCAGTGTCCAATTCGAGTTCCCCCCTCGCACTGATAATGTCCAAATATCTCTGTAGGGGATCCTCTTGATATAGTCTAGGTAGCGTCACCGCCGCTAAGGGAACAACCAAGTTCGAGGTTTTAGTAAACCATCTCTTTTGAATAATCTCCCAAACTCTTAAAAGTGCATCACGTATCCAGTGCTGTCTAAAATATTTATGGGATGTTGCTTTCACATCCCAGAGGAAAGTATGCCATCCCGTCAAAAGATCATGACCCTCCAGTTTTAGAAGTCTTCTGTCTTCCAGCATTATCCATTTCTTAATCCATGCTAATGCTCCAGCTCTATAATATAAGATCCAACTGGGGAGACTGAGCCCGCCTCTTTCTTTCGAGTCCTGCAAAGCTTTCAGTTTAATTCTGGCTCTTTTCCCTTGCCATATAAACTTAGCTATGCTTTGGTCCAGCTCTTTAAAAATTGTCATATTTTTCAGTATCAGGATTGTTTGAAACAGAAAGATCCATCTCAGTAAAATATTCATCTTTACCAGGGCTATTCTGCCCATCATCGAAAGCTTTAGGTTCTTCTATTTATCCAAGTCCTGTTTTGTTGCTTTTAGCAATTCATTGTAGTTATTTTCTTGTAAAGAGCTGCATCTATTTGTTAGCTTTATTCCTAGGTACTTTACCTTAGTACAGAGTTGGTAGCCCGATTCTTCTTGTAA
Organism: Gekko gecko; assembly: GCA_029375565.1. Lineage (NCBI taxonomy): Eukaryota > Metazoa > Chordata > Lepidosauria > Squamata > Gekkonidae > Gekko > Gekko gecko. The sequence goes on from JAPDNY010000008.1 coordinate 98,901,506, forward strand.
GCATTCTTTCTGTTCATGGGTCATGTTCTTAGTTAATGTTTTAGTTTTACGCAGGTTAACTCTCAGTCCAGCTACCTGCCCATAGTTATTTCATCTAGCCACTATCTTTACATCATTTATCATTTTATAATCCTCCTTTGTCTTTTGATCTGGTGGGCAATAACAAACTCCCAGTGTTAAGCTTCCTTTTGGGCCCACTATTTCAACCCATATCATTTCCAGAAGCGAATCCAATCCACTTACCCTCTCAATCTTACTGGAGTGTATACCCTCTCTGGCATACAGAGCCACCTCACCTCCAACCCTCCTCCACATCCTTCTGATATAATTTATAACCAGGAATCACCATATCCCACTGATTTTCCTCATCCTACCAAGTTTCTGAAATACCCACAATGTCTATTTCCACACACACCCCAACACGAAGCATTCCAATTCCCTGATTTTACCTCGGATACTTCAAGCACACCTATAGTTTCCCATGCATGTTAAGCCCACAGCCTTCCTCTTGCTGCCTTGAGACCTTGCCAGGCAGACCATATCGCTAGCCACTGTCTCAATGGACAATTCTAATCCATTTCCTTGTTGAAAAGTAACAGCTACCCCTTCATCTCTTTGAGATGAGCCATCCTGAACCAGAGACTTTTCATCTCTTGTCGGCTTCCCCCCAATATTTCATTTAAAAACTGGTCTGCCACGTTTTTGATTTTAAGCGCCAGCAGCCTGGATCCTTCTCGGGATAAGTAGAGACTGTCTCTTTTGTACAGCTCCCTCTTGTTCCAAAAAATTTCCCAGTGCCTAATGAACTTGAACTCCTCCCCCCTACACCATTGTCTCATCCACGCATTGAGACTCCTGATCTGTGCATGTCTCCCCGGCTCTGCGCGTGGAACAGGTAGCATTTCTGAGAAAGCTACCTTAGAGGTCCTGGCCTTGAGTTTCCTGCCTAGCAGCCTAATTTTTTCCTCCAGGACCTCATGACTGCATTTCACCACATCGTTGGTGCCAGCATGTACCACGACCACTGGCTCCTCCCTAGCACTATCTACCAGCCTATCTAGAACATGCGTAATGTCTGCTACTTCACACCAGGCAAGCAAGTCACCATACGGTCAGTACACGGCTTCGCCACACAGCTGTCTACCTGCCTAAGGATCGAATCATCAACTACCAAGAGCCCCCCTCCCTCCCTGCCAAGGGAGGGTTCCTTGGTGCAAAAGGATGCCCGTTCACCAGCTTAAGAAGAGGTCCCTCCTGAGGGCACATTCCCCTTATCTGCAGCACGGTGCCCTGTTTCCCCTTGACCCTCATGCTCCCTGACAGTGGCGGGGCTGCCAGATCCAGAGTGGGATATATCTAACAAGTCCTTGAGAGTCTTCTCCAGGTCTGCCACCTTGGCCTCAAGGGAGCAAACTCATTCCCTGAGAACCAGGAGCTCCTTGCACCGGGCACAGACCCAAGACTTCTGTCCAATGGGCAGATAGTCATACATGTGACAAAAAACACTGGATTACCCCCAACCCCTGCTGGCATTCTGGCTTCATAATTGTTTTTTAAAATAATAATTATATATAATCCCCTGTTTAAAAGCCTTTGTATTTAGGTGGTTCTCCTTGTAGAAGTCTACTTACCTTACTGGGAACCCAAGGAGACTAGGGCCTTGGCTTTCTGGCTCTTCCTAGGCTACTTACAGAGTCCCTAATCTAGGCTAAGAGCCACAGGCCAAGAGCCCTTCAGCTTGTGCCAGAAGCTTGTGCCTCTGGCAAGGTGCTGCCTTAAACAGAAACTTCCCCCAGCAGAGGGTGTGGCCAGCAGCTATTCGAATTCACCCAGGCACTCAATTACAGTCAAACAATGACCCTTTCACACCTTATCTCAAGCATCCAGGACCCTACAACAATTCACAACTCACCACACACTCCCAAACACAGTCCCCCCCCCCACAGTCCCCTCTCAGCTAAATCACCTCAGCTGAAAGTAAATTAAAAAACACCCACCCCTCTAGCAGCTCTATCTCCTGCTCCTTCTCAGAGCTCAGCTGGGTCAGCTCTATCCCCCCCAAAGCAACACAAAGCACTTTTTAAAAAGGGTTTCTCTCCGTATCTTGGGCAGCATTGGTCTTGGTGCAGTGGACCAGAGGACAGGTGTTGCTTGGGGACAGGCAAATACTCTGGCAAAAAACTAGATCAACAGGCAGCTGGTTATGAAAGAATGGGCAATGACTCCCTCAGTAGCATTGGGCATGGCATAAGAAAGAACATTCCAGCATCCAAAGCATTAATCAACAGCAAATGACCAGGTGACTGCAGAAGGATTTAAAAGCAGTTATTTCCAGTTTTCATTGGAAAGGACCAATGGGCAAATGCCTATGGATTCCATTTCTATGCCTATGGATTCCATAATTGCAGAAAGGTTTTGCCCTCAAGGGACACTCAGCTCCATGTCTCACATTTGGTGTCAGGCTGCCTATAGAATATCCTTCATCTCCATTCTCCCAGCAACTCACTGCCAAAACAGATGTGATGGTGTCCACAGGTGTTTACTCCCCATGCACTTGACAAAGTGCAGGGGAGGGGACAAGAGCTCCTCATCCTACTGCACCTGTTGTGGCATTTTTTAAATGTTGTGGCCTTTAAAATGGCAGCTGTGGCCACAGGTCAGATCACAGATACCATCTTGTCTAATCTGGCCCTCAAATTGTGTCACATTTCCCATGCTGCTAAGCTTCCTTCTTATAGTAGCCAAAGGAATTCCAAATATCCAGAATTATTCTGAAGATCCAGAATCATAAAATAAGATTAAAAATACGCATAATATTTCAAATATGGTCCTACTGTTGAATTCTGAATATTTTGAATCCAAATTACTCATTACTGCTAATACAGATCTATCCTCAAAGATGGCTCAAGTCAAGGTGCAGCAATGCTGAAGTCGTTATATGCATTAAAATGGCCCATTGTTCATCACATCATATCTTTTACCCTCAGCCTGCTGTGGTTCTCACCTAAATTAAACACAAGGATTAATCTAGTTCATATTAAAGTTGTACTGGGCAATAAACATGACAAACATGGCAAGACAATGCAACAGATGGTAACAGCTCCTGCTATTACACAGCTGAGTGCAGGCTAGATCTTACATAACATGGTGGTAGGATTGCCAACCACCAGATGCAGTCTGAAGACCTCCCAGAATTACAATTTCTCTGTAATCTACAGGGATCAGTTACTCTGAAGACTATGGCAGCTTTGGAGGACTGACTCAATGGCATTGTACTCTGCTGAGGTTGCACCCCAGGCTCCATTGCCAAATCTCCAGGAATTTTCCAGCCCAGATTTAACAACCCAACATTGTAGACATGTCCTGGGATTTGTCTACAAGAATTCTAGCAGTTCCCTCAACTGCAATGAGTCTGTGGATTTTTACTCCCTCTGCTAGCTAGCTATCTGTCTGTCTACTGTATACCCTGCTTTTCTGCCCTCATCAGGATCACTGGATCAATTGCATTCATTTTATATAAGAAGGCTATATTCAATGTTTTGTCTCTTGCCACAATTATATACTCCAACCATTTATCCATCCAAGAGAATCAAATGCACTTATATATCACCTATTAAAATCAAATATAACCTTATTTATTTATTTGGATTATTTGTCATCTGCCTTTCTCACAGAGACTCAAGGCAGAAGGGTTTTTTTCCTTGCAGAATGCTGCAGCTTGGTTATGATTGGGACCTAGATGGCACACAGATATTACTCTCATCCTGCAGGCACTTCACTGGCTGCCTATCAGTTACTGGCCTCAGTTTAAGGTCTATCACATACAAAGCCCTTTATGGCCTTGGGCCCTCACAGGGCTTTTTTTTGTAGAAAAAGCCCAGCAGGAACTCATTAGCATAATAGATCACACCCAGCAACAAACTCACTAGCATATTAGGCCACACCCCTGACAGCATAGCTCCTTAGCATATTAGGCCACACCCCCATGCTACCAGAAGTGTGGTCATCCAGCCACAACCACATTTTGCTTCTTATTCTGTTTACCTTGTTGTCAAAACCCAAGGCTTTTTTTGGAGCAGGAACTCCTTTGCACGTCAGGCCACACACCCCTAATGTAGCCAATCCTAATGAGTTTCTGTTGGGTGGGGCCTATTATGCTAATGAGTTCCTGATGGGCATGGCCAACTTGGGAGCCAGCCAGAACTCTGTTCCTGTGCGTTTCTGCCCCAAAATAGTCCTGGGCCCTCATATCTACAAGACTGCCTCTCCCCCTATGTTTCACTACAACAGCTTTGCTCATTAGAACAGGGTTTTCTGCAGGTTCCAACCTGCAAATGGGCAAGATCAACAACTGCCCATCAATGCTCCCTCTAAGCTGTGGAGTCAAAGTTATTTTGTGAATCAAAGTTACTTGGAAAAATTATTGAGGACTGTAGTCTACTACTGCATATAGCTGTGTATAGATCCTATTATAGAATTTTGCATCATTTATTGTGTCATGTTGATACTCATCCTTTGCTTCAGTTCTGTTTGTAGACTTCTGGTTGATTCTACAGCCCTAATCTTATTTCATTGTTTACTGAATGTCCCATCTGTAGATTGTACTGACTCACTCTGCATAATCCACCTTGAGTCCAAGTGGAAAAGGAGGACTATTAATAACATAAATAAATAAAGAAGATCACCTATGAAAATCAAACTGAACCTTGTTTATTTATTTATTATGTTATATATAGTTCACCTTTCTCACAGCAACTCAAGGAGGAAGGATTTTTCCCCTTCAATTATTTCATCAGTAGAAACTGAAAGATTAAAATAATAGACATTGTGATTGGTTCAGAACTTTAATTTGGCTTCAGTGTACTGTTTATGAATTCACATATGCCATAAGCAATCCTGTAGACCCTTGTATTGTCAATGAAAATAATGTTTTAAAAGGGAGGTCATCTTCAAAATGGTAATTTAGAAGGCATATGTAAGAACTCAGCTTCTTTCTGCAGTTTTGTAAAAAGTACAAATACCTAAGTATTCGTGAAGGCTCACATACCTTATCTAAAAATATCAAACACTGCTTTTCAGTTTGGACTTATTTAAAAGGCCAGACGACCATCAAATGCAAGATTTAACAATAAATACAGGGTATATAAGACAAAGAAAACAAATAGTTTTCATTTTTCTGTCACTGGATACAAGGTAAAAATAGAACATGATAAAATTAAATTAGGCCGCACTCCTTTTTCTGATCTCACCTTAAATACCTTTTCCCAAGAGTTCTAAATAGGCCATGAAGCCAATATTCTCCTCTCCTCAAGCATTTTTTAAAGAGCCATATTCTGGCTTTATTTAATTCAATATGATTTCCAAGTTTCCTTAGGGTTGCCAGGTCTGGGTTGGAAAATACCTGGAGACTTTGGGGGTGGAGCTGGGAGAGGCTGGGGTTTGGGGAGGGGAGAGGCCTCAGCATGGTACAATGCCACAGAGTCTACCCTTCAAAGCAGTCATTTGCTCCAGGGGAGGTGATCTCTGTCAGCTGGAGATCAGGTGTAAAAGCAGGAGATCCCCAGGCCCCACTTGGAGGCTGGCAGCCCTAAGTTTCCTCTCCAGTACAGCCAGATTAGTAAAAAGAGAATCAGCAATGTCAGAGCTGACATACTAGCATATTTTCAGGTCATTTTATGAATTCTGTGCGTAACAACAGCTTCTAGTCAATTTGATGTAATTCTCACAATTGTGTAAACAGCAACATATTTCATGCAAATATATGGTTCCCAACAGCAAGTTGGGAAATTCTTGGAGATTTGGAGATGAAGCCTAGTGGGGTTTGGAGAGGGGAAGGACACCAGTGGGTATAATACCATACAGGCTTTCCTCCAAAGTCGTCATTTTTCTCCAGGGAAATTGAACTGTAGTCTAGAGATCAGTTGTAATTCTGGAAGATCTCCAGGGCCTAGCAGAACCCACCCTGACCCAACCAAGTGTGTTTTTCTTTTGTAAACTTTTAAGTAAGGTATTCTTTTCAAGGCTGTTTCAGATACTATGGATCAGTAATGAAATCCCTGAGTCAACATGACAAATCACAAGTTGGTGTGGTTACCACTTTCTGCTCATTCACCTTGCTTCTACATGTCAACAATTCTCAGTGTAGCTCTCTTTAGACAGCATCCCACACAGAGCATCCACACTGAACTTTACTCCTCACTTTCCTTGTCTCAGCCACATACAGCCGCTGCTCCCCCCACCATGTCACTGGGGGGCTTATTAAAAAACAACACAGAAATTCTAGATCACTAAATTGTATTGATCATTGCCTCGCAGTACGAACTCCACAACTTCTAGCTTCCTTTTTAGAAAAGGGATTAGTCTCTAGCCATTTTGTTGCAGGCATAGAAATCTGGCAGAGTAGGCTAAGAGAGAATCCCAGTAAGGTCCACTCCTCCTCAGTGATGCTTCATCCCAGGAAAGTGTTCTTATGAAAGCACAGTAAGTAGGGATGCCAGGCCCACACCTGTGCTTCCAGGGTACTATTTGGGAAAGGGGCCTAGGATAGCAAAGTGTGAAGACCTGGAAGTGATGTCATTCCTTGCCCCTAAAAAAACAACATAGCTGACATCATTATCCTCCACTCCAACATCTTCACCCATCAGAGATGTTTTTCCAAAGAAATCCAGGGCAGGGATTTAAAAGATTTTGAGTGGCTCCTGACTACCACACCTGGCTAGTATAACCCACCCCTGCCCCAAGCATATACTCTAGTACAGGGGTGGGCAAACTTGCTCAACGTAAGAGCCACATAGAATAAATTTCAGATGGATGAGAGCCGCAAGACATGAATATTACACACACATTTTTATTTAGAAAATATGCAGATTTGCTTTTTATTACCATTAAATGAGGCTGCCAAAAATAAAAACAAAAGGGGTAAAAACAGATATTGATAATGATATTTATTTGTCCAATGATATTTATTTATCTAAGAGAGAGAAAGAGGGGGAGGTGGAAAGAAAGAATGAAAGAGGTGGAAAGAAAGAGAGAGAGAAACAAAGAAAGCAAATAGATAGGAGGGATGGGGGAGGGAGGGAGGAAGGGATCAAATGCATGCCTCCCCTTCACTTCCCCAGCTGCCCTGCTGGGAGCCACACAATATGTGTGAAAGAGCCGCATGTGGCTCCCGAGCCGCAGTTTGCCCACCCCTGCTCTAGTAGGTTAGATAGACTGAATTTGAAGTATGTCATTCATTTACCACATCCATTTTCATTTGTCACTCTGTTGTTTTTTCTTGCTCTTGGCAACTGGAGAAGTAAAATTGCCTAGGCTGGTTTTGTCAATTAGTCTTTATTAGGTTAATCACCCCTAATTTGATGGCTGGCCAGTTCATAAGAAGTGTGTTTAAAAAGCAGACAGGGAGAGAGCTTTTGTTGGTGTTTGCCAGTCTGATTTTAGGTTCTTTGTCTTTCTTATGAAATACCAGTAAACGGGTAAGAATTTTCCAATTTCAAACATAAGATGATTCACATTTTTGATGACTTATCAACATACAATACTACAGCACACAGATAAAAAGTACTGTCAAAGGAAGCCACCTGAAGAAATGTAAGTACTAGAGTCTGAAGACTATTGGTACTATAAAAACATGAAACTCAGAGCAAATGACTTTTATATGAGTTAACTAATGTATAAATTCTGGAGGTAAAAGGTGCTACATGAAACACAGGAAATCTGTGATCAACAGTGCAATCTATGCAGAGTTACTCCAATCCAGTGCTTTTTTATTATAAGAAATTATTAAGAGATTAAAACATAACTGCTCATCTCCAGCTTGCTTCATGGCATCTCTTTCAACAGTTCCAGATGCCTAAATTATCTCATCTTGCACTTGTAAAACATCCTCCTCCTGCATATTGATTGGGTGCTAAAAATGACAGCAGCATGTATCAAAATTTGAAAATGCCTCAGGTAGGACCCAAGTGAGAGAAGCTACCATAGTGTGAGGACAGAAAAACCATACAAATTCCAACTACGTTCGAAGGGAGAGATGTGTATTTTTCTCCAGCTTTCTATCACTGTGGTGGGTTCCCCCACACAAACATTGTTTCTTGGAGGTGGATGAAGCTGGTTGGGGTGCACTGATGTACAGAAGGCCATCTGTGCTCTGCTCAGCATCTTCTTCTTCTCCCCTCTTACACCAAGCAAATTGCTGCCCAATTCCAGCCTGAGCTTGCTGTCATGAAAATGTCATTGGTTCCCAACAGCAACAGCAAGAGACAGACCAAAAGCAGGAGCTTCGGTAAGAGGAGAAGTGGCGGCGGCAGCACCGGCAGCGGCAAGAGTACACTGGGAGAACTCCCCTTCTCTCCACCATCACCTTGATTATGTCTCTGAAGAGAGCGACAGCCACCTCTTTTGCAAATGCCACCAGCTCCAAGAAGGATACGAGAAGATCAGGAGAGGAGGGAGGAGAAGGAGGGTACCCCTGTCCTTGGAAGCTAAATGCGTGGCAATCCGAGAAAGGGCCTTTCAGTCATGGCTCAGAAACTTTGGAATGTCCTCCACACAGACAGTTATCTGTCTCCCTCTATTACTGTCTTCCACCAATGATTGAAGACTTTGTTGTTTTGGTTGACATTTTCCTCAATACCTGTTATTGGACCTCCTCCCTGTTTTTGGTGTTGCATGTTCGTGGGTTTGTATTGAATTATTATATATATTGTTTTAATGTTTTGATGTTCACCACCTTGGGCATACTACTTGGATGGAAATGTGGCATAGAAATATTTTAAATAAAATAAATCTCAGGTCATAGTGGAAGTGACATCACCACAATGCTGGTGATGTCCTTATGACACTGGCAAGCCCCTACCCTCCCATGTGAATATCCTGCTGGTTCAACTGTACACGTTTAGGTCAGGGCTTTTTTTGTAGAAAAAGCTCAGCAGGAACGCATTAGCATATTAGGCCACACCCAACAGCAGAAACCGATTAGCATATTAGGCCACATCCCAGGCAGCACAGCTCATTAGCATATTAGGCCACACCCCCGTGCCCTCCCTTGGACAGGCCAGGGAGGGCACAGGGAGGCATTTAAATGCCTCCCCAATCCTTCCAGGGGTCCCCCTGGCCTGCCCGCCTTGGAGTCACCTGGGGGTCACTCTCCAGGTCTTCCCTCTGTAGCCATGCTTGCAGAGGTTTTAGTCGTAGTGGGCGTGACCAACTCTGAAGCCAGCCGGAACTCCATTCCTGCGTGTTCCTGTCCCAAAATAGCCCTGGTTTAGGTGAATGCTAAAGCATCAGCCAGCACAATAACATCACTTCCAGGTCATGTCAGAAGTGAAGTAATGGTGGTGGGATGATGCCAGTCAGCCCTCTCCCCCTACATCACCCCTTCTCAGCTGCCCAGCTGAGAACCTGAAGTACATGGTGTTTTCCAAGGTCACATAAGGAGGTGGTAGTGCTGACACGGTACAGTTTGAATGGGTAAGATCAAGGGGAAGGCAACAGAAGCAGAGAGATGAATGACTACTAGGGTAAAGAGATTAACATAAGCAAATGCACATATATACAGCCTGTGCATATTTACTCAGAAGTAAATACTACTGATATGAATGGGATTAACTCCTGAGCAAGTATTCATATAACTGAGAAACTAAATTTGTTTTGACTGTGTATGAAGACAATGTATTATCTTGTGATATCAGCACAAATCCTCTGAATTCCTCTAGTTACATATCTTGAATTTGTGCACTCACAAATGAATTACTCTACTGTTTGCTCCTAGTCCTACAAAGGAATGGAAATTGAATTGTCCTTCAAGATCAGATCTGGCAACTCTTACTGGAGGATTCAGGCAGCTGGCTTAGAAAAGTCCTATAATCTCTGAAGAAACCCTGCCTATCAGTACAACCACTATTGAACTAAATGGACAATTGACCCAAGTCAGCGTAAGGAAGATCTTTATATGCTAAACACAAAAGGGCCATGTGGAGAACACTGGCACATCTGATTGCCTGATGGATGCTGAGGAACTTTTCTGTTCTCATCTATGCATCATCTCTTGGCGGGGGTGTAAATGGGAAGTATGAAAACTTCATCCTTTGAATTCAAATGCCAATCCATCTTCCTGGCATATTTTCCCACCTTGATCTCGTCTAGATATGTGGTTTATAAACAGCTTCCCCCCAGATCATTCTTTTCATGAAGGAGTTTTGTACCCAGACTTCCCCTCTAAGTCCTTCTATCATACACCACAGTAAGAAAATAATATGCAATTCTTCAACAAAAGAAGAAAAATATGAGAATGGCAGAAAGCAAAGGAACTAAGGCATCATATCTTTGGCACCATCGGATCACATACTGATTGGTGGTCCTTGCAGCATAGCAATCTTGGGTAAAAGAACATTAAAAGCGCAAAGACCAGCTGCCTTTTAAATGAATCAACACACCTATATGTTCACCAGCTACCAGTCTGGATCCAAAGTATCATGTTGCTTTTGGTAGTTGGCATTCTGTGTGTGTAAAGTGCCATCAAGCTGCAGCCAACTTATGGTAACCCCAACACAGGGCTTTCAAGGCAAGTGAGAAGCAAAGATGGTTTACCATGGCCTTTCTCTGCAGAGTCTTCCTTGGTGGTCCCCCTTCCAAGTAATGACCCTGCTTAGCTTCCAAGATCTGACAAGATCGGGCTATACCATGACACCTTCTCTCCCACGGTATTGGGAAATGATTATCATTACAACATCCATATAATAAAAGCTCCATTATTTCTACTCAGTAAAGAATAAAAGGAAAACAAAGACTGCAGAATTAACAAGTATGTAAGTTAATTTTCAAATAATGTTCTCCTTCATGATCAATTCTATAATGAAAATGTTAAAAATGTAATTGAAAGAAGTTCACTTAAAAGGCAGCATGTGTATAAACAGTTTCTCTAATCTGGAGAAACATAAATTGTATACTCCGCTAAAACTGCAGCACTAAGCAGAGTTCCATCCTTCTAAAGCCACTGAAGTCAACTCTGTAACTGTGTAATTAACCCTGCTAGATTGAGTACCACACATAACCTGAAATTACTCTGCATCAACATACATAATGAAGTATAAACTTTGGAAGAAACACAGCATCTGGAACATACTAGAGCAAATAAGCAACTCAAATCACATAGGATTAAAAACAATACCTACTAATTCACATAAACCACCACTGGTAATATGAAGTAATTTTTAATATTTATTTTACAATTCTAATTAGTTGTTTTTTGATTCTACCATCTTAATTTCCTTCTATATTTAGATCATGATCAAGGATTCAGTCTAAAAAAGCTCAACTTAAAATAGGTCACCATTAATCAAGAGTTTTGAATTAAGTCACTTTCATTTCAGGACAGATCCTGTGTAGACCATTATATGGTGGGGCACAACTTCCTTCCACTTCATGCTAGACAAACATTCCAAACTGAACACTGGCTCAGTTGTCGGTCTTGGCCCTACCCCAAGTTAACATGGGCTGTCTGATTACTTCCCAATTTGTTTATGCATTCATTCAACTATAAATTCATCTTTTATATGAAATACAATATCACTCCATCATCCCTACCTCCCACTGTATTCTACTGTCTGGCTTCATGTGGGAGAGGTTAGAACAGGGAGAGCTGCTGTCAAGAGCATGCCTATTCACTATAGGGTTACCAGATCCTTCCTAGTCCCCAGTGGGAGACTTCAGGGGGCATTTCTGGAAGGGTGAGGGACAGCCCCAATGCAATGATGTCACTCAGAAGTGACATCATAATGTTGGGGACTGGAGCCCCGGGTGCCAGTACTTCAAGCAGCGCTTGGAGTTTGGGTGCCCCCCCCCACTTCTTGCCAAAAGCTGTCACGGGCTGGGGTGCCAGACAAAGGGAATCCAGAACAGGCCAAGGTCAGGAGCTAAAAAGACAGTGCAAAGTCCAAAAGTCAAGCTGGGTCAGGAACCAGAAATACAGAGTCAAGTCCAAAATCACTAACCAGAAGTGTAATCCAAAGCCAAGCTGGGGTCAGGAACCAGGAACACAGAGCCAAGTCCAAAGCCAGGGGGTCTGAAGGTCTAGGTGCAAGAGCCAAGCCAAAGTATATGCAAGCAGCACAAAGCTGACTCATTGTTTCCATGAAGAGTACTGCCCAGAGTGTGGAGTTAAATGCGGTTACCAATTAGCCATCTGCATGATCGCCCAGGCTCCTGTTAGAACTCTGGGCTAGCTGAGCATCTCACCTGTAGCCTGGCCTCCCTTCTCCTGGTTGCTAAGTTTTGCTGCAGTAGCTCCCTTAAACAAGTCACACGTGGGGGTGAGTCAGGAGGACTTTCAGCTTGCAGTTCTTCCTTGTTATCTGGGCCAGGTGTGAAGACTGCTGTTACAGGCACTTGCCAGCTATCCTCCTCTGCTGCTTCAGAGTGGCCAGCTGTGGTTTCTGCAGACTCTGCCAGCTCATCCTCATCCATGCCCACGACAAAAACATTTAAAGGGTCCTACTACTCCAAGCAGTGAATTCGCTGCTCAGAGTTCAGGTGTGTGGCCAGCAGCCATCCCATCCCTCCCTTCCCGCAAAATTTAAAGGGCCCTCCAGCTGGTCAGCAGGCCACGTGCTCCCGCTGATCATCTGGAGAGCCCTTTGAATCTTGCAGAAGGGGAGGGAAAGGGATGGCCTCTGGTGGCCACTTCTGGGAGATGGGTTTAGGGGTGGGGCTTCCCCCAACAGCCAGTGGCTGGTGGAAGGTAGGAATCCACCAAGTCAGGGGATTGTCCTGTAAAGAAAAATGGTTCCTTGCTCTGTTCTGTAAAATAAAATCTTTGGTTCAGGCTGCAAAGTGGCCTACAGGAATCTTCCCAGAGATGGTTAGAGACAGCTCATAAGTAGGTAGCACAGTGACCTAAATTGTTTTCAGCTGAAGTGCTGGGAGTACCAACTGCCCTTGATGCTTCCAATTAGCACATTCCAAGCAATTGGAGTTATGGATAGCTGTGTATGGAAAGGGGCGTACCTAGCTGCAATATGGTTTCGTTTCTCTCCCTCTCTCTCTTGACCATCATTGGATGTCACATGCCTAGCAACCAAGAGAGTTACATCACCTCTCAGGTATCTCATTGGTCCAAATGTATACAGGTGTTTTACAATGAATGTGTGTTTTCTGTGCTATGGCTATGAAAAAGCACATGCACATGAAACAAATTAATTCCATGAGAAACAGGGCAAATCCAGGTATGACATTCTCCCTGTTCTGCCTTACATGTATGGCTGCTCAAGCACTTGCTCCTGTCTCTACTTCACTTTCTGTGTCCAGTCTTATCCAAGTTCTTCTAGTAGTGTGTCGCTATATCCTCATGTAGGGCCCAAGTTATCAGAGATCACAGTATATAGCATCCATGAGAGAACTGTGGGATCATTTAGTCTTGATTGTCTCTTAGTGGACTTTACTTTCAATTAATTTTTTTCCTGAGGGGCATGTTTCCTTTTTTAAAGCATTGTTTTAAATATCCCAAGATATGTTCCACCTCCTCACAAGGAAATAATAGGTTAAGAAACTGAACAATGTAAAGACATCAAAGATCCAGAATTGTTGGGAGATGAGAACAACTGTTTAGTGGATGTTTTCTTGATATTAAGGTAGGCCTTCTCCCTGTGCCTCGCCATGATAACGCGCCCCCCCCCCGCAACTGCTCCACACACATCAACCACTGCAGTGTCTGAAAACTATAGGAGACAGGCTGCCATTGGTACTGAAAAAGACATTAGTTTCTTTTAAAGTATATAATGAGATAAATATCACCTAGTGCTTATGTGTGGGTACAACAGAAATATACAGAGCATGCTCCAAGCAGCAGGGAATCATGGGATAGCATGAAATGGGGGGGGCTTGGAACAATTAACTGCAGTCCCGTGATCATTCTCCATGGGACTAAAGACCATGTGTCTTTCTCCAAGGATGTTCACGTGAAGGCTGCTACACATGAGTGAACCCAGGGGGAATGTTATGTCTACTTTGGCCCACAAAGTACACCTAAGGTAATGTGAAGTCTCGTTAGGGAGAAAGCCATGTTCCTTGCAATCTACGACATGGACTCCACTGCAGGCGTGTTTCACTACCCCCACAGGCTCTGTCACTAGAATCCCTGATGTGAGCTGAAAAACTTCAACCAAACAGAACCAAGACAGGAAACAAAAGACTATGTTTCCCAGCTATTGAAGGGATTTCTGCTTTTATAAATTAGGGATGGTTTTGAATTTCTGAGCCAAACTGATTCAACCAAAACAATTCCTATTTTTATTTTGCTCCATTCTTGCACAAGTCAAATCAACTATTCTTTATTTTAGCACCATTTTTTTAGTTTCTTCATACAAAATTATTCCTATAAAAATAATTGTAAATTTATTTGTGCATCAATAAATCAACATTATACATTAGATATATATATACATATTAACTGTATAAATGCAGTGGTATATAAAAACATCAAAGTACAAATTACTACAAAACCAAGAAAAGCAAAAATTTAAATGAGTACAAAGAAAATGAACTAAAGAGTCATTGGTTTATAAGATTCAGAAAATCCTTCAAGAAGTAGAAAGCAATCACATAAAGGATGTTCATCACTAGTACATGTCATTGGTATCAGAAACTGGTGGTCCTGAAGACACAATGCAGTAGCAATAGTTACTCCACAGCATCTGGGGTGTGAAACTTTTTGCACATTATGAAAAGGCCTTCTGGAATAATATGGAGTCTCGACACAGAAACAGCAGAAGAAGAACAGATTGGATTTATACCCCATCCTTCACTACCCGAAGGAGAAGAAGAGAAGAGATTGGATTTGTACCCCGCCCTTCACTACCCAAAGGTGTCTCAGAGTGGCTTACAAACTCCTTTCCCTTCCCCTCCCCACAACAGACACCCTGTGAGATAGGTGGGGCTGAGAGAGCTCTTAACAGAAACTGGTCTTTTTCAAGGACAGCTGTGCCAGAGCTTGTGACTAACCCAAGGTCACATCAGCAGGTGCAAGTAGAGGAGTGGGGAATCAAATCCGGTTCTCCCAGATTAGAGTCCACGCACTTAACCACTACACCAAACAGGGGAGACAAAGATGAAAGGAGTCTCAGAGTGGTTTACAATCCCTTTCCCTTCCCCTCACCACAACAGACACCCTGTGAGGTAGGTGGGCTGAGAAAGCTCTCTCGAGAATTGCCCTTGATAGAACAGCTCTGAAGGAATTTATGACTGACCCAAGGTCACACCTGCATGTGAATGTGGAGGAGTGAGGAATCAAATCTGCGCTCCTAAACACCACACCAAACTGGCCCAGAGAGAAGGAATTCAGTGAAGATAAATAAAGCTGTGGAAAAAAGAATTCACTGAATGACAGGGTATGAGAATATTTGTCATGGGTATAGTTTTTGCCTTGTGCAAAGTGCTGATGTACATCCTTCTCCAAACAGTTTGTATATACAAGGAGGATAGGACAATGTTCCGGAATTAATGAGGTCATTCTTTACATATCTAATTTCAGGGCCTGATGCAAGGTGATAAAATAATGAGGCCACCAAAAGGATGATTAAAACAGTCTCTCATTATGTGTTATAAGCAGTTATTAATGGAAAACTGACAGCTGAAGAGTATCTTGATTTTGGGTTGACCATATAATGTCAACTATAACATCAGACATAACTGACATTTTCACCAACGCAGAAAGGACAATACATCACATGGTACTGGAGACACTGTATGTCAAGATGCCCTACAGGTTGCTAATCTGCTCCAGAAGATTTCTCACTTATTTCAGTTCAATGTCTCTGGCTGTAGTTGCTGAGAAAAATGCAAAGCATATCACAACTGACTGTGATCTTCACACATCTCTATTTCACTGCTTAATCATCATATATGTTCTTGGAACATATTGCAAGGCTAGCCTTGACTACTCAAGCAGAAGAAATCTGACCATTTGATAAAACACTTTATCTAGTTTGGATGATTTCACATATAAATTAGTGATGGTCCAAAAACGGATAAAAGAGTGGGATTTACAATCACCAATTTCAGTGAAACAGGCCAATGTGTGCAACACTAGATGTCTGTGTGTATACATTTGCACAAATCAAAGTTGTACATTCAGGGAAAATATGTGCACTGGCCTATTCACACAAGACAGCAACCATCAAGAGGACTGCATGTAGTACGTGCCCCCAGTGTGCAAAATGTGAATGTCTGAAAAGGGCTTTAATAGAAAACTAATGAGTTTACTTCCAAGCTTTATACAAGAGGAACACAAATTCCACTTCGTGGCTGTGGCAGTGGAGAAACAACCTTAATATGTTTGATCAAGTTTACCCAAAAGGGAACAGAATTATTCCATATGGAAAGGATAATGTTGAAGCATAAGGTCTGGGAAACCTATAAAGTAAATGTGGTGTAATTTTACTTTCAGGAGGTATTTTCAAGGCTACAAGGTGTCTAGGTCTTTGTTGATAGCCTGTCACCAAAGAATTTTTTTTGTGTGTGAAATAGCCTTGGTGTCCTAGTTCTGGTGTCTTCAAAGAGCAATCTGGATCAGTAAGGAATCACTAGAAGTGGGGCTTATGTCTTCAGTATCCAGTTCCCCACAGTCCCCACATATTGATAGTAGTGTGCTAGGATTTAGGGAAAAAATACTGTCCTCCACAGTGAATTTCCTGTCTGGGAAATTTCTGGACATTTGGGGATGATGCCCAGGAGGGGAGGGAGTTCAGAAGGGATCACGATGCTACAGAGTCTACCCTCCAGAGCTAACATTTCCTCCAGGGGAACTGATCTCTGTAATCTGGAGACCCTGCAATCCCAGGAGAAATTCAGGACACATCTGGAAGTTGGCAGCCTTATCCTGCACTAATCAGGAAGTCTTGCTAGAGGTGTCTTTATGAGGAACCTTACAGGCATCAAATACCGTAATAGCAATGTACAAGGTACCGAGACTTTAGAAAATATAATTTTTCAGGAGTTCTTAACTTGGATGTCAGTCAGCCTGGAAGCTTTAATACAGTAGGGCTCCTTGCATTTGGGATTCTGTATCTCCACTAAAGGCGCAGCTAACTGGCAAATGTAGGAGAAGGGAGGTGGGCTGCAGGGCAAGACTCTGGGCTCATGGTTGTACTCCTTTGCGTTGTACTCCTTTGTACTCCTTTGCGTGGATTAGACTAAGGAAAACAGAAATATTTCCAGATTTGTTTTGTTTTTAACAGCCTGACTGCCAAGACCAGTTCCAAGGAAGGGAATTTGCCCTTCATTAATTCAAATTTCCTTCTTGAGGTTTTGGAACACCTGGAGTGCTCCTTGTACTAAAAGAATCTGGAATAATAGCTGCAGGATGACTCCAACTAGTCATCATGGAAATTTTACATTTTGCCAAGTACTTAAAAGCAGAGACATTCTAACTGATATGTGATCTTAACACATTGTGAAGCTTTTCTGCATACCTCAAGTGGGTTCACTAAACTCAGTGTGACTTTAGAAGTACACAAAAAAGTAGTAGGCAAGACAACTGACAAAGGTCTTTACAGGGCAACATTGAAGTGCCAGATGTGTTTGTTCACTGCCGTCAAGTCACTTCCAACTTATGGAAACCCTATGAATTGATGAGCTCCAAAACATTCTATTGTTACCAGCCTTGCTCAAGTCTTCCAAACGGAGGGCTGTGGCTTCCTTGATTGAATCAATCCATCTTTTGTCTTCCTCTTTTCCTGCTGCCTTCAACTTCTTCTAGCATTATTGTCTTTTCCAGTGACTCTTGTCTTCTAATAATGTGACCAAAGTACAATAGCCTCAGTTTAATCATATTATCTTCTAGGAAGAGGTCAGGTTTGATTTGATCTAGAAACCATTTATTTGTCCTTTTGGTGGTCCATGGTATCCATAAAACTCTCCTCCAACACCACATTTCAAATTAATTTATTTTCTTCCTCTCAATTTTCTTCATTGTCCAACTTTCATGCCCGTACGTAATAATGAGGAACACTGTAGTATGAATTATCTTGATCCTGGTCACCAGCAACACATTTTTACATGTAAAGATCTTTCCTAATTCTTTCATGGCTGCCTTTCCCAGTCTCAGTCTGTTTCCAATTTTTTTGGTTGTGGTCTCCTTTTGGGTTGATGAACAAGTGAAGAAATAAAAAACCTTTAACAATTTCAATTTCTTCATTGTCAGCCTTAAAGTTGTGTCATTCCTCTCTAGTTGCTACTTTTGTCTTCTTGGTGTTCAGCTCTGATACTGATTTGGCACATTCTGCTTTAACCTACATCAGGAGTACTTTCATGTCTTCACAATTTTCTTCCATGTGGTGTCATCTGCATATCTCAAACTGTTAATGTTCCTTCCACCAATTTTCACTCCACCTTCATTTAAATCTAATCCAGCTTTCTTTCTGATGTGCTCTGCATATAGATTGAAGAGATATGGAGATAAAATACAGCCTTGTCTGACACCTTTGCCAATTGGAATCCATTCTGTTTCTCCATATTCTGGCCTGACAGTAACCTCTTGTCCAGAGTATAGGTTGCACATAAAAATAATGAGACGTTGTGGCATACCCATTTCTTTTAAAACAAACCATAGCTTCTCATGAACCACATAGTCAAAAACTTTGCTGTAATCTATCAAACACAAGCTGATTTCTTTCCAAAATTCTCCTGTGTGCTCCAGTAACCAATGTAAATTTGCAATATGATCTCTGGTTATTACAATAGTTCTATCTCTACATGCAAGGCACTGGAATGCTGCATTCAGACTTCTGATTCTCTTTTACTTTTGTAAAATAGATTCTATTTTCCTTTTTGCTTCTCATCTATCTTTAGCAATTTTAAGAGTTCCATCAGTTATCCATTGAGGGTTTTCATTTCTTTGGCTTCAGGAACAGTGCATTCTCCGTTGATAATATCTCTAATTTCAACCCATAGTTATTTTGGTCTAAATTCACTTGAATTTAGTAATGTAAATCTGTTCTTCACATGATCTTTAAACTCATCTGGGATGTTGTTTAGATTGTATTTTGGCATTATGAATGTTTTGGTGTTTTTCTTCAGCTTTATTCTAATTTTTTATATTAAGAATTCATGGTATGTACTAGGGGTGTGCCCAAAAAAATGATATTTGGGGGGTATATTTTTGGGGTATATTGAACCCCCCCAAAACGATATTTCCTAATATTCCCAAATCGTAATATCAGTATGTTGTTGGGATTCAGGAAATATTCAGGGCTGCCGAATTTATCCCAGTTCCATTATACCCTATGGGGTATAATCAGTGGAGAATCAATCTGCAGGTATCTGGGGGGTGCTGTCTTTTGAAGTAGAGGCACCAAATTTGCAACGTAGCTGCTGGTGCCTCTCCTTAAACCCCCTCCATTCTGCATAGAGTCCTGAGTGCTTCCTCCCTGGCCAGCCGTGCCTCCCTTCCTTAAATCACCCAGCCCCACTCTCACCCCTCCTTCTCATTCTTCAGAAAAGAGCAGCCACAAGGCTGGCCAGTTCCCTAATTTTCCCTCCTCGTTTCCAGCCTTCTTCTTCTTGGTCACTTCATTGCCAGGCCAGGTAACAGATCCACCCTCCCTTCATAGCTCGAATTCCCCTGGCCAGGAGTGACAGCAAGACTCAAGGGCCGTTAGGCCATTTGAGGGGTCTCCCATGTCCTGCTTGTCTTCTGACACAGTATTTGACTTGGCAGGACTCCAGTCTTCCCTCTTCTTCCACCAAGCCTGCCGGGTTGGCTTGACAGGATGGGATCCTTGTCCTCTTTCCTCTCCTCCCGCTTTGGATTCCATGTTGGGTTGACTTGGTCCAAACTTTCCCCTTCTCAGCCGGTCTGTGCCCATATTAAGGTCGGGGGGGGACAGCTTTCGGCTGACCTCTGGACACTGTGGCTATCTAGCAGCCACAAAAAATCCTGAAAATAACTGCAGCTATCCAGCAGCCATTTTCAGGTAGCTGAGTAAATGACCCACCCACTAACTGGCTGAAAAAAATCTGGAAAATAACGATACAGCATTTTTCGGGGGGGGGGGGGTTCGGTTAGCTGAATGCACACCCCAGTCTGTACCACAATCAGCTCCTGGTCTTGTTTTAGGAGACAGAATAGAGCTTCTCCATTTTCTGCTTCCAATTATGCAATCACATTCTAAACTAGTGTAGCCATAATTTCAAGTGAAAGTTTTGCTTTGGAGCAACTATAAAAGCTACATTAGTTTCGTTTGAACGATCTGGAGAGACAAATGTTATCCTTATTAAATATTAAAATCTGGGTGAGGGAGAGACAATAAATGTGCTTTTCTGCATATTTTTTTCTGCTGGGAGTTCCTTCAGGCACTCTTTGTTCTTCATGCTCCTGTGACTTGTTTAGTGTCCAAAGACCAGCTTATATTGATGCCTATTTATTTTTACTAAACCTATTCCTTGCCATGAGGAACCCTTAGACACAGCATACTTTACTCTCATTTCTAATCACTGTTTGTTCATGCATACCAACACAGGTCAAATTAAAAAGGCCATTTACTTGACAAAGGGTGACCAAAAAAACATGGTTTCAAAAGGCTATTATATTTTGCTGTAAAGAATGTTGATTCCCTTCATGCAAAAATACCTATTTCCCTAGAAGCTGCTAAGACATATATTTTCACACTTAGACATTTATATTTTTTCAGTGCCTCATATGTGTCTAACTCACAAACCAAGACATTTTTAAAATTTCAAAGCTTAGGTTTACCAGCAGCTGTGTTACATGAGTTATCTCATAAAGTAAACTGATACCTTTGCAGCCTACATTATTGTGTTCTCTGATGGGCAGCAGGTATCCACTATCTCAGGCAGGGGTCCTCCCCAGTCCTACCACCTGAGATCCTGGGGACTGCACCTGGTACTTCATAGCTCTGCCACTGAGCTATGGCTTCTCTTATCTAACTGGCAGATTGAAAGCTATCTTCCAAACCTAGGTGCAAACTCCATAGAGTAACTTGAGATGCCAGAAGAAAATCAGTCTAAAACAGTTACCCTTCTAGATCTGAGGCACAGTTCAGCATTGTTAAATTAAAGAGTTAGGAGCAATCCTAAGCACAGTCACACTCTTTGAAATATATCAAAGTTAATAGGCTTAGACAAATGTAATTCCTCTTCAGTCTGCACTGCAAATTTTTCCTACAGAAGGTGAGGTGGAAAAAAAATGCTTGGCTTTGGCTGGAGCATTCCTGTGATCATTATTCACTTATATAGAAGAGATCAGCATTTGGTTACTATTAACTAATTATATCTCTACCCCAAAAAATCTCTATTTTACTATAACTAATACAAACTCTGACCTGGATTGGCCAGACTAGCCTGATCTCTTCATATCTTGGAAACTAAAAGGGATCAGCCCCAGTTAGTACTTGAACGGGAGACCACCAAGGAAGTTAAGGATTGCTGTGCAGAGGCAGGCAATGGCAAATCACCTCTGTTCATCTCCTGCCTTGTGAAAACCCAGTGGGATCACCAAAAATTGGCTTGACAGCACATTCCACCACCAGCTAATTCAGACTGAAAGTATATTAATAATAATAGGCGACATTGGAAATAATCTGTACCTGGCTGACTAGTTTACAATTTTATGGAGGTTACTATGGCAGTAAAAGAAAATCTCAGCTGATATGTAACTGACAGGGATGTCTACAGCAATACATAGATAGCTTCTTTTTATAGGTTTGCTTTTTTTCCAAAACTGATGTTACCAATCACATTGTGGGTCCACTGGCTTGGGGTGAGCTTGATTCTATATAAGCAGCAGCTTCTGTTTGCTAAAGCTGCTCAGTTCTCTGGTACTGTGCCTGAAAGGCTTGCATTTTGCTTGCACATCTTGACATATATACAGCACTCCAGATAAAAGGGAGAGCGGATGAATACTGTAATTGCCTCACTTATTGATAGGTTGCACTGCTGCTTGGGTGGACAGACAGAGGCAAACATTTGCTTGCATCCTCTAGGGCAGGGGTGTCCAAAGTTTTTTTGGTGAGGGCCAAATACAGAATAATAAGCAAAGGCCCGGGCCACACACAAGAGGTGACATATTGAATCTGCAGGTGAAAGTTGGAAAAAGGTGTGTGGGGGGTTAAAGGATACAGGGTTTCAACCTTGCGCAGAAGTCAGACTCTGGAAGATTTTTCCCCCCCTTTGAATCTAATCCTGTGGGTCTGCAGGGACCCCTCCTCATCTCATCATCCCTTTCCCCACCTTGAAGTGCACAATCCTAAACATAACATAGTAAAGGTAAACGTTTCCCTTGCTGGAAAGCCAGTCAAATCCGACTCTAGGGATGCAGTGCCCATCTCGTGGCTGGCATGACTGGAGGCCGAGGCGCACGGAAAGCTGTTACCTTCCCATTGAAGTGGTACCTATTTATGCATTTGCAATTTCTTGCTTTCGAACTGCTAGGTTGGCAAGACTCCCTCATGCAGCACTAAGGTCTGGAACCGCAGACCTAACAATCGGCATTCAGCGTCTTAACCACATAACATACCCCCGAGGTAATTCGTAAATAAGGTCAATGGAGCTTACTCGCTAGTAAGTGTTTTTACGATTGCAGCCTTGCAGTATCTCCCCCACACACACACCTGAGGGGGGCCACCCGGCCTGGAGCCTCACTTCCCCGCCTTCGAGGAAAATAAAACAGAAGTCATGAGCCTGCTGGAGGTTTTTTTTTCTTTTCCTGAGGAAGCAGCCAAACAAACACCGTTTATTGATTACAAAAGGAAGGGAATCGCCCGCCACAGGGACCTGCCCGAAAGCGCGGGTCGCGGAGGGAAACCGGGGAGGCGGCCGAAGTACCCGGGGAGGCTAGCACCAGAAGGAAAGCCAGAGTCCGGCGGCGGCACAGGGGAAACGCAGCGCGGAGCCCTTGGTGGCTCGATCGGGAAGCCCCACAAGTCCAAGTGCTGCAGGGAGGGGGAACCTGAAGGCGCGCGGCCAAGGAGGGAGGGAGGGGCGCCCAGCCCAAAGTCACCTGCCCCACCGCGCGCATCTCCCGCCAGTTCGTGGAGCCGAGCCTGAGCCTTGGGGAGTCCGGGGAGGGAGGGGCGGGGAGAAGCGGGAGCGTGCGTCCCTCCAAGCGCGCTGCTGGCCCTCGCTAGACCTTGGTGCCCATGTGCGGGCCATATTCAATTATATTTTCAGAATCTGCTGTGGGCCAATAAAAACTGACCCGCGGGCCGCAGTTGGCCCGCGGGCCGTAGTTTGGACACCCCTGCTCTAGGGCAATAAAGGCAAATGTCACATGTGACCCCTTCCTGCTTCCAAAGAAACATCTGCCATCTTCTTTTAGTATTGCGCTATCTGTGACACAGAAACACATTGGAACACTTTACAAACCTTAGTTACAATCCCAGATTGTAACATGTAGTTTCATCCTTATGTAAAAGGAAAGCACTCACAGTCACATACCAATGTCATAGAGAGAGTTCAGAGGTATTTTGCAAGTTGTGTCCTTCCCTAGGACCATTTACCACATAGCCACTATGTTCCTGATAAATGTAATACCTGCCTGGTTGTAACTAATGCCTAACTTGTGCTTCTGCTACTATATTAACTGCTTACTTGAATTGTGAGATACAAACCCGCACTACCATCTGCTCTTTTTGGTGGCCAAACACAGTCCTCCGTGTTTCTTCTGCCATGTTACCTGCTTTTCCTTAACAACCTTCCTGCTTCTTGCTTATAGAATGGAAATGCCTTCTCTTATTTGCCTGGAATTTAACAGGAAGAATCATTTGGGGGAGGGGTAAAATTCTTGAGAATCTGATGGAGCAGGGGAATTACAGAAACGTGTTTCCCTTGACACCAATAGAAATGGGGGGGAGGACAAACCTGAACAACTAAAACAGATAGCTTTAATAATAAATATAACAAAATACAATTGTTTATTTTTTAAAAAGCTGGAGAAAAAATCCAAAAAAACACATCACTAAAATTCACACATTCTTTGGTAAAATTATTATTCCATTTATTAACTCAACAACAACCTTGTGTGACCAGCTTATTATGAGAACTCCACAATACTACTCTGCAAAACTATTAGTGGAAATTTGTAAAAATGTGCATGTGTAATTGCATTCATAAAAACAGTTACCAAATTAAAAGTTAATATCAAATTTTGGTAAAGGTTTACTTTACTTTTCTTACGGCTGAAGATGATCTCCTATCATCTCCTAGAGCCAGTTTGGTATAGTGGTTAAGAGCACAGACTCTAATCTGGGAGAACCAGGTTTGATTCCCCACTCTGCCTCATGCAGCTGCTGGCGTGACCTTGGGTCGGTCATAAATTCTTTCAGAGATGTTCTCTCAAAGGCAGTTCTCGAGAGAGCTCTCTCAGCCCCACCTACCTCATAGGGTGTCTGTTGTAGGGAGGGGAAGGGAAAGGCAATTGTAAGCTGCTCTGAGAGTCCTTTGGGTAGTGAAGGGCAGGGTATAAATCCAAACTCTTCATCTTCTAACAACCATTTCTGCAAAGATGCCATTCAGTACTCATTTAAAGACAATCCCAGAAGCATTTCTGCTGCTGGCAACAATTCAGTATTCATTGTTCAATTGTATGAATTATAAATCCATGCAACCAGCAATTTATAAATGGTACTGCTGGCATAAACTGAACTATCCACCATAAACAATGCTGTAATTACTTTCTTTCACAGTAACAATAACAACAAACTAGCTTGCTGATTTTAACAATGCATAGTCATGCAAATAGGAATTGTCACCTTTGCCTATTATTTCATGCACCATTATCGATCACCTACCCACTACAAAAAAATAATGTTGAGTATCCCTGTAACACCCACTGCAGCCCTTTGATTTTTGGCTATCAGAAAGCACACTATACAAAAAAGATACTGTAAAAACATAAAAGCATCACTTTCCAAGGCACTGACAGTACAATCCTATGCAGAGATAATCTGATCTAAACCTACTGAAATCTAAAGGGTGAAAGGGCATTGCTGACACGTGATGACATAAATCACTTAGAGGATGAGCACCTTTTACATTGGACAAACAGGCCAGTCCTTTCAACAAAGAATTAATGGACATCAGTCTGACATCATAAACCACAACATTCAAAAGCCAGTGGGGAACATTTTAACCTTCCAGGACAATCAATTGCTGCTCTAATAGTAGCAGTTACCTTACAAAAGTATTTCAAAGGGAAATTAGAGAGATTGCTGAATTGCAGCTGATAACAAAGCTCAAGACAATGCATCTACCTGGACTGAATCGAGACTTAGGTCTCCTGCCTCATTACCAATGCTGATTTCTCCATGCCTACTACCTCTCTGCGTATCATACTGTTCTGTACCAAGGGAGACCACGCACATGGTCGGACTAACACATGGCCATGTGAACAGGCTAAGCTTCGCATCCAGAGACAATAGAAGCAAAGGATCTGAGAACTCGCCAATCGGCCAGCCCGGATCCTAAGAGGAACCAAGAGGGGAAGTTGTTTATAAATAAACCTATCATGTGTGTGTGTGTGTGTGTTGGGTGTGGTTAAGAATGGGAATATAAGTGGGCCATGGGCCACGCTAGTTATCTCAAGTTCTCCTATGCTTTAATAAAATATGAGCTGAAATCATTGCACTATGCCTCTGTCTCAGTACTTTATACAGGCGACAAAGGTGGGATTCCAATGAGCGAGCCTGACTCCAGCACCACACCATGCTCTGATCTCTAGGACACCGTGCCCTGCACCGATCTTACGCATCACCACTCCATGCATCGATCCATACTGAGACACCGTGCCCTGCATCACTCCAGCGTCATGGCTGCTGCCTCGGGTAACCTTTCTGCATTCGACACTACACATCCCAAATTCTGGGAAGCATGGGTAAAACAGATCACAAACTTTTTTGAGTACCAGGAGGTCACTGTCATGGGTAAGAAGAAGGCCTTACTCCTCAGCACGTGTGGAGTAGCCACAGTTCGCTTGGCCCAGAGCCTCTTCGCTCCTAAGAAAATGGTGGATGCCACCTACGATGAGATCATCAAGGACCTCACAAAGTACTATGCGCCAAAGCCCACCAAGATAGCCAAGTGCATGGACTTTTTTGCGCGCGTCCAGAGGCCTGGAGAAGTGGCCCCTGTCTTCATGGTGAAACTCTGCCAGCTTGCTGTGGACTGCGAGTTCTGAGATGTCGAAGATAGCATCTTATCTCAGTTTGTGTAGGGCATTATAGGTACTGCCGACCTCAAGTTGGAATCAGTGCTGCAAATGGCCACCACCTTTGAGGGGTCACACAGCAACCGTCCACCATCTACAATGCACTACATGGCCCTGGCCATGGCGTCTGGTGTCTCAGATGAGGAGGAAGTCTTGCGAGTACACCACCCAGCCTGTCGGAACCCACAACCCCCATCATCCACAACTGCCCATCCCGAGAAGTCAACCACTCCAGCGTCCTGTGCCAGCTGCGGGGAGGTGCACGAACGAAAGGCATGCCATTTCTATGATGCCATCTGTTGGTCTTGTGGAAAACAAGAACACATCGCCCCATGCCTGCCACTCCCGGGGGGCCCATCGGAAGACGTCTGCACATCAAGAGGCAATGGATCTACATACCCTGACCATCAACCACCACCAGCATCAGGTACTGAATTTGCCCCCAGATGCCCCTAACAAAATGCATGTTACCATGTCAATAAAGGGGTCCCCCTGTAGAATGGAACTGGACACAGTTCTCGATAATCTCTGCAGAAACCTTGCAGAAGCTCTTCCCTGGGGGGGGGACCCCTCCTAATGAAGCCCTGTGGGACTTCCAGAAGAACCCCGTGGCCATCAAAGGGTGGGGCAAATTCAGGGTGCAATACAGAGACTTTGATGGACTGCTAGAATTGCTGGTGATGGAAGGGAAGCTTACGAGCCTGCTGGGACTCACGTGGTTTGGGCCTCTGGGGTTTGGGGTGACGTGCATTCACAACGTACAGCTGCAGGACTTTAATTCTGTATGCAATTAGATTCTGGGGGTGTTCGATGGCATGCTCAGTCGCTACTCCAGACCCCTAGTTTCACTTGAGCTAGACTCCTCGGTGTGGCCCATCCGGATGAAGGCCAGGTGGCCCCCATTCATGCTGCAGCCCAAGATCAAGGCCGAATTGGACTGCTTGGTAGAGCAGAGGGTGCTAGAACCAGTGCCACATGCCCAATGGGAGACCCCCATAGTCACCCCAGTAAAGCCAAATGGTGATGTCAAGATTTGTGCCGATTATAAGTGTACTATTAATAAAGCACTTCAGGACCACGCATACCCAGTACTGGTGGTCAGCCATGTACTGGCCTCTTTGGCGGGGGCAAGGGTTTCGGTATGCTGGTCTTAGCCCAGGCCTATCAGCAGCTGCCAGTGGACGAAGCCACCACCAATGCACAAACTATAGTTACACACCAGGGGGTGTTCAGAGTTCGGTGGCTGCAATTTGGGGTGACCATGGCACCAGGGATTTTTCAAAATCTTACAGATTGTCTCCTCAAAGGCATCCCAGGAGCCCAGCCATTTTTTGATGACATTTTAATTGTGGCTCCCGACTCCGAGACCTTTGCAGCACAGCTCTGGATGGTGCTTCAGCACTTCAACGATGTTGGCCTGAAGGAGAAGTGGGAAAAGTGTCATCTCGGGGTGCCATGGGTGGAATTCTTGGGGCTTGTGGTGGATGCCCAAGAGATTCACCCTACAAAGGATAAGATACGCACCATCAGTCATGCGCCCACACCAACCTCCAAGGCGGAACTACAGGCCTTCTTAGGACTATTACACTTTTATCACGCGCTGGCCCAGTGGGACCTAAATTCTCTGCATTTTTGTCTCACCGAGATGAGTTGTCCTCCCACAAGGGGTGCTTGCTGTGGGGCAGCTAGGTGGTGATACCCCCACCTCTGCAAAGCTGAATTCTCACTGCCCTGCATGAGACCCACCTGGGAATTGTCAAGATGAAAGCCCTGGCCAGGAGCTATGTATGGTGGCCGGGGTTGGACAATGAAATCAAGGACACGGTAAAGCGCTGCCAGAAATTTCAGGAATCCTGACCCGAACCTCCGAAAGCACTGGTGTGGCCATGGGAGTTGTCCCATAAGCCTTGGGCTAGGTTACATCTGGACTTTGCCAGGCCCTTTGAGGGACAGATCTTCTTTATATTAGTAGACACTTACACGAAGTGGCTAGAGGTGATACAGGTCCTGTCAACCTCATCCCAGTCAGCCATCCATGGAATGTGGCGGATCTTTAACTACCACGGTATACTGGATTCTTTGGTAACCGACAATGGTTTGGCTTTCACCTCCACAGAGTTTCAGGAGTTCGTGCAATATTACGGCATAAGGCACATACACTCCACTCCATTTCAACCTGCAACCAATGGCCAGGTGGAGCGCATGGTCCAGACTATGAAAGAGGCCCTGCACCACATGGACAAAAGGGACTGGGACTACAAGCTGGCCGCCATAGCTTCCACACCACCACCGGCCGTAGTCCAGCTGAACTCCTCATGGTATGGCACCTAACAACCCAGCTAGACCACCTCCACCCTGACAGGGCACCAGAACATAGTGCCAGTCCCAAGGATCAGAAGGCCCCGCAAGGGTTCTTCCCAAGGGATCCCATGTACACCCAGAACTATGCCCAGAGTCCTGCCTGTATTCCGGCTAGAGTCGTCTGAGTGACAGGCCTGCTCTCCTACGAGGTATCCAGTGAAGATGGTCAATTGTGGAGGCGGCACATTGATCAAGTGCACCACCATCTCCTTCCCGCCGACCCAGATACACCGGCAGACAGTGGACATGATGGCTCTAACCCCGGGGAACCAGAAACCTATCTTTATTATAGTTAATATAACTAATCCTGCTACAATAATTAATCCTGCTACAATAATTTCTGACATACAGTAATGATAAAAATTGTTCCAGCCTGACCATTATTCTGGAATCTCCCATTGTTATTTTCCAGGCAAGAGGATGGACAGCAACAGGAATTCAGGGAATCATAGCAATGATAGCTTTTTGCATGCTGAAATCTAGCAAACTGTTTAATTTGTTCAGATTATAACACAACATACTTGGGTTCTATCTAAACAAATATTTAGAGACAGAAAGGTAAAAAGTCCTGAAAAATACAAACATATTGTGTAATAATATGGTCAGATATTTTAGCATTTGCAAACACGATTGATCATGTGCAAATCTTTCTTTTCTTTTTTTAAATCAGCTCATTACTTCAACCTGGAAAAATAAATAAGTAGGGATGCCAGCTCTGGGTCAGGAAATACCTGGAGATTTTGAGGGTGGAGCCTGAGGAGGGCAGGGTTTGGAGTATGTTTCATTTTCACAACCTTGATCCAAACTGTCTGATATTAATATAAACTTCCATTTGATTTGTATGGTCTTTGGATCACACCACAGACAAAAAGACAGAAAGAACACATTAAAATTTATTATATCAAAGTTCAGCTGCTGTTGAGCTCAGACTTTGCTTAATCACCTGTCGATCAAACTGTATAATTAAACAGTTCAAGAAGTCAAATCACAAGAAATAGAGACCTTGTTTAGCTTCAATCAATAAAATAAATTAGAGGAAAATGAAATTCCAACCAGGTATTCCATGCCTCTCCTTTGAGTTTGAAATGTGAGGCTCTATTTCAATATCTAATTTCTCCTGTCCCAGAGATATCATACTGATATGTGACAGCTAGTAATAAAAAACCATATTACTTCATTTACATTACATCTTATTGAAGTCAAATCAATGGCCAATGTTTGAAGCTAATTATTTTTTAAAATAAGCCTTTTGAATTCACTTTCTTTTCCACATTAAACTGTCTTCTAAAGAACAGTGATGAATTATCAGTCTTTCAAATGATAGGGCTCTCCATAAGATCATTGTGTCAGAGGGATGTTGTTGGAGCGGGGGTGGAACACTTACCAGTAGACTTCTGAAATATATCTTACATTTCTGTGGTCAAAATGTGTGATAACATTCCACAAAGAAATAGAAATCAATATTGTTTTCTTTTTTAAAATATTCTGCAAATTGTCATATACTTAGTTGTTGTAGATTTTCCAGGCTGTATGGCCATAGACTTGGCATTGTAGGGCCTGATGTTTCACTAGTAGCTGTGACTGGCATCCTCAGAGGTATAACACAGAAAAATGGAGTACTCTCTCTGTCAAGGTGACAGAGTACTCCATCTTTCTGTGTTGTTATACTTCTGAGGATGCCAGTCACAGCTGGTGGCAAAACATCAGGTCCTACAATGCCAAGACTATGGCTATACAGCCCAGAAAATCTACAACAGCTAATGAACTCCAGCCGTGACAGCCTTCGACAACATATTGCCATATAGTTATTTAAATCATTCTATTCATAGTACAGGTTTAACATTTCGGGAAAGAGCAGGGCTAGCCCCTTTACTTAGGTGGATAGCTGATTACCTGGGTGCCAGAGGGGAGAGGCACCAATGAGCCCTATCACTGCCCCACCTGTCACAGTAAATGGCAGCTCCAGGAGTTTTCCCCGTTCCAGTGGGTGGTCTCCAAGGATATTGCTTTTTCCCTCCCTCCATCGTGTGCCTGCTGAGCTTCATCTTCACTGCTTCCAGATGTAGCAGTAGACCAAGGCCTTCCTGAAAATGGTAGTAAAATTTATTTCTGCTATTGTTATGCTTTATTGGCTGTATTACCCAGAGTGTTTCTGTGAACAGAAGGATTTCTGTCCATGGATCATAACTTTTCATCCCTACCACAACCCAAAATCCAGCCCCCCAAGCTCTTCTTGGTGGTTGTATTTGCCACAGAACACCAATGTACCTCTGCAGATATTTGATGTAGTATAACGTTGAACAATTTGACAAGAATATGTAGCAGTTTTAGATAACATGCTCTGCATTAAAAAAGCAAAAAACAAACCCTGGTTCAATATCAGCATTAGGGTTGCCAGGTCCTACCTGGCATCCAGCGGAGGGCTCCTGGGTTCTTCCCAGGATCTTCTGCCACAATGACGTCAACCCAGAAGTGATGTCATTGTGTCACTGTCAGGGGGGGTGATGCTCTAGTTTTTGGGCAAAATTCTATGGGGTTTTGCCTTCAAAACCAGAGTTTGCCCAAAAACTAGAGTGTCACCCCAAACATCAGCAACACAACACTGTCACTTCTGGGTGACATCATCTCATCAGAGACATTGCCTGGTGACATCCCTGTTTGGGGGTGGGGCTTCCCCTGCCGGCCACCTGGCTGGTAGCAGATCAAGGCCCTGAAAAGCAGGGGAACCCCCACTGGGACCTGGGGGCTGGGAACCCTAATCAGCATCCTTGTTTAATGGTCCTGCATTTCAGAGCACAAAAAGATAAACACCACTTAAGTTAGTACATGCTACACTGAAATAGAAACAGGAATGATCTAGCGATTCCATATATTACCGCTTCATATGTTCCTATGTGTTCAGTTGTCCATGACTGGGCAAAGACACTACATGAAGTACTGGTACATCTGACAGAGGTAGTATCGAATCACCAGGTTCAGCTAGCATTGTGGCTGGATCCTAGGGCTGTCAACCTCCAGGTAATTGCTGGAAATCTCCCTATATTACAACTGCACTCCAGGCAACGGGTATCAGTTCGCCTGGAGAAAATGGCTGCTTTAGAAGGTGGACTCTATGGCATTATACCCCATTGAAGTCCCTTCCCTCCCCAAACTCCACCATCCTCAGGCTCCATTCCCCAAATCTTCAGGCATTCCTCAGCCCAGAGATGGCAATGCTACTGCATCCACACATCCCTGAATATTCCGCTATAACTATCAGTTGCAACTGCATGGGCTTGACTACAAAGAAAAATTGAGTTATTGCTATAGCACAACACTACTGTACTATTTAATGATGGGAAGATGCAGCCTGTGATACAATAATCAGACTTAACATTATGCTTGTAGTCAAGATGTTGAAATAATATGCATACTAATATTTTGTACAATCAGCAGTACAGGTTTTCTTTTAATTGTGGCATACACTTAAAGAACTGTTTAAAATATTTATAGTTACGTATCTTTTTTTTTAATCTTACCCATCCCCAAGAAACTCACAGTGACTTCCCAAAACATCAAAAGATGATATGCCATTTTTTTAAATTGCCATCATTCAGCAACCTCAGCAGTTGCATATGGTTTTGTTAGCATGGTCCATAATTCACATTTTGCACACAAAAAACCCCCATGAATTGCAATCCCATATTTCCAATTTTGCATGAATTTTTCAAATCCTCCTTTAGCACCAGACTAGTTGGCATGACTAATTACAGTGCATTCATCTTCTTCTGCATATAAGAATTCATTTCCCCCCCTTAATTTTTAAAAGGTTC
Source organism: Gekko gecko (assembly GCA_029375565.1). Classification (NCBI taxonomy): domain Eukaryota; kingdom Metazoa; phylum Chordata; class Lepidosauria; order Squamata; family Gekkonidae; genus Gekko; species Gekko gecko. The sequence goes on from JAPDNY010000008.1 coordinate 98,933,894, forward strand.
CCATTTATAGCTTTCCAAATTAAAGGAGGAATGAGGCCACCATCATCTGTCATCCAAACAAAAGAAAGAAATGCCAGAGCCACAAATTTAGGAATAGCTAAGTGAATCCCATAAACTGCACTGCGGGAGAAGCTGGCCCCAGGATCTGCATGCGGTGGGGAGGTCTCTCTCTCCCTGCCACATGTAGAGCTAGCTGGGAGGGCTTCTCCTGCAGTGTGGTTTAAACCACACTATGGAGAAGCTGGCCCCAGGAGCTACATGTGGCAAGGAGAGAAATACCCCTTGCACCGCAGGAGAAACCCTCCCAGCCAGATCCTGGGGCCAGCTTCTCTTGCAGTGCGGTTTAAACCATGCCACAGGAGAAGCCCTCCAGCTGTTTCTGCATGCAGCAGGTAGAGAGAGACCTCCCCACTGCATGCAAATTCCAGGAGCCAGCTTCTCCTGCAGCATGGTTTAAACCACACTGCAGGAAAAGCCAAGCCAGCCGCAGGGTCAGGCTGGTTTTTTAAAAAAAAATCAGTATTTTTCTTCGCAGGTCTATTGAACCCCCCAAAATTCAGGATTTCTGAAAAATCCCAGATCTGAATACCATACCGCTATTGGGATCTGGGATTTTCTGAAATGCCTTTTTTTGAGGAGGGGTCTTATAAACCTGAACCAAAAAATACCGATTTTTTTTTTTTTGCATGCCCCTACTTCGGCAGGCAACCAGAAATGTCATGCTCATTCATCGGGTCCAGTGTAATACATCACCACTGTTGTAATCTAGTCAGTTCTTCTATGACAGGTATGAGATCCATTTCCTTCAGCTACCAAGAAAGAAAATCGTTTCTGGCTCAGACCTAAAACTCAAGATCCCAGTCAGCCCGCTACTTATTGTTTATGCTGTACAGCAAAAGGATCATGGCCAGGAATCCTCAAAGTGGTGTATATCCTTGTTTACAAATCTAATAGCCAGACCTAAAACACTTAACTGGCATTTTCCATGTTCCCATACTAAGACCTAATAATTCTGATTTTGTACAATGATTTTCCAGCCAGAAATATCACACAAATTCTTTCCAAGATAGATCAGAATCTATTGCACAAATATTATCTGCATACATTGTTAAATTAAATTATATAAATAAAGGCTGTTCTTTGCCCCCAAATAAAGCCTGATGTGTTGAAGAAGATATACAGCATAAGCAGCCTCCTGAAGGCACAGCTTATTTTCATACCCATCTCCATTATGATAAATAGACTCCCTTGAACTGGCAGGAGGCATTTTTTTTTATGCACATGGTGATGTGAATCCCCAACTTAGGACCATCAGTTCTGATGGATCAAGACCAGAATACTTACTAGGACAATTTTCCTGATATTCCATCGCAAAACTGCATTATCATCACCATCCTATTTCCTGACAAAGTTGGTCTGCTGCATCATTTTGAAATCATTTGGTCACATCATACAATGAGATGGCAATTTTTGTTGTTCTTATTTGCTCTACTTGCTGGCAGGGTTTGCCTCCATTAAAAACAAACCTATCAACCCACTGAAAAATATAAATTTATTTTGCTTAGCGGATCTGTGGCATATTATTTCATAATGTAAATGGGGTTCATAAATTATAAAGAAAACATTAGCCACTAAGGTTTTCAGTGTTTTTAAAACAAAACGTATTAATATCTATTTGGCTTAAGGACCTATCACTATATCACCCTAACCCAATTTAGCAAAAAACTAGTTTTATCATTTTTAACACAGAAGATACAGGCAATTTTTAATACAGACCAATAGATTCTCTCCTGAACTGAGATTTAGAATTAGTGGAGTCTAGGTTCTTAAAAGGTGGGTTTCGTCAGAAAAGCTTAAGTTTTAAGAGATTTAGGGAGCAGTGAAGAATCCCCACAATGAAGGCTGGGTTTCCCTTAGACAAAACAAATCCCCTCTAGTCTCTGGGCAGGGCTGCACTTTGCTTGTCTGTTTGCTGGCTAGTTCACCAGGCAGAAGAGAGGCTAAGCTGACAGATACCAGGGTGGAAAATGTTACAGGAGGAAAAAGCCATTAAGCTCCAAACACAGAACACTCAAGATTTGCTTATGCTAATAAGTCTAACCAAAGCAGGGCAATGGCCACCCTGACTGTAAGTCACATCTAGAGCCATAAAGTTGGAAAGAAGAATGAAAACTCTTTCTTTGAGATAGGAAGGGATGGTAAGAATATCCCAAAGGTGGAGGGAGAAAGTTAGAGGTTTTTTAAACTCAGAACATGAGGATGAAGCTCTCTTTTGTGTACCTCTAACCCTTGGCTTCCAGCTCCTTGGGGAAGTCCAAGCCACCGTGGACTGAGCTTTTACCATGCGGCAATGTACAATGGGAAGAGGTCCCAACCACAAGAATTAAGGCAATAAAGAACTTTAAATTACTGCAACATCAAGTAACACTAGCGTGTTCTATTTAAGCATCTGTGGGATTAACTTCTAAGTGTAGGCAGAAGAGGGGTGGGACAGTAGATTAGTGTATGTCATCCCTCTTACGATAGCTTAAATGTGCAGGGTTGCAGTAGATCACTCCCCTACCTGCTTGTAGGAGCATAACAGGAAGTGCAGAAACTAGGTAGAGCCCCTAAACAGGAACAAGTACAGAGTGCTAGACGAATGATTCTGTGGGGCAGAAAATACTCTCAGAGTTGTTGGCATATGGGTGGTACCCAGATTGCTTTTAAAACCTATGAGGGAGGAATGGGCAGCATCACCAGGTAAAGACCTGGGATAGGTGTGGAATTTTTCCAAATGAGGGAACATGAAGACAATGGGCTGGATGCAGCCAGCCTTCTTTACTCAATCTCAACTAGTATTACTCCGTACTACACACACACCCCATCCTGCATAGCTTTTGTTCATGGTCAAAGGAGAATCCTTGCTTATTTTCCCCAACTGAAAAGCCGGTTGGATCCAACCCATTGTAAGGAGCTGGTAGGCATACACAGAAAAAGTCATATAAGATCTTATTTGCTCTACTTGCTGGCAGGGTTTGATGACCTACCACAAGGAGGCCCTGAGAATGAGTCCCAAAAGTTGAATGCCAGGGAAAAAGCATATGACCTTAGAAGTTTACTTTGTCTTCATACTGTACTGCTTTTTTAAGGATTGTGCATTTCTAGTATAAATAAAACATTTAGCCTTGGAAACTTTATTCCATTTTATAACTTGCCCAATAAAATCATAATGAATCATGCTGAGCATTTATATAGTGAGGTTTGATTGTTCAAAGAACTTCCCATATATTATCCCTTACAATAACCCTGTCCCTGCCTAAGGGAAGATATGAGCTCTGAGCCCCAACACTACATCACCCCAAAATGAGAAACACATAAAATCATCTATATAATAATTTCCAAGTTTAACAGACACATGAGATTATGCCAACATGAGTACAATAAGAAATAGTATAGTGCTTTTACTAAGTGCCCTTCCCAATAGCTCATTTTGATCTACCTCCCCCAATTTTGGCATAAAGAATGACTAAATATGCTTATGACACTCATCCATAGCGGCTATAAATGCATAGGACACCCTCAGCAGACAACTCTGCATTTCAACTGTAAAAGCTGTCAGCTCTGCAAAACTGACAAATGCAGGCTGAAAAGACAACAAGCAGCAATGAAAGCACTGAACCATGCAGGTCCAAGGAGAAATGAAAGGCTGAAATTTCAAACTAATAAACACAAACACTGATTTTAAGCTACAAGCCAGGAGAAAAAAATGTAATAAATGTGGCACATATTGTCCCACAATTTGGGACAATAAAATGAACAGCATTGAAGCAAGCCATTATCCTGTAGCAAGGAGCTCTGCACAGAAGATCATGAGAAAAAGTAAAAGTTGGGTCATCTTCAGAAGACTTCTTCAGTTTATAAATGGGCCACAAATCCCTTCTCTCTTGCTGTTAGGTTGACCAACCTCTAAGTGGGTCATGGAGATCTGGAATTTTAACTGATCTCCAGGTGATAGAGATCAGTTTCCCTAGAGAAAGTCGCTGCTTTGGAGGGTAGGCTCTATAGAGAGATCTACTAGTAGGGTAGCCAAACTCCAAGCAGGGACTGGATATCTCCCAGAATTACAACGGATCTCCTGGCTACAGAGATCATTTTCCTTGGAGAAAATGGTTATTGTGGAGGATCCTCTCCTCCCCAAACTCTGCCCTCCCAAGTCCCATCACAAATCTCCAGGAATCTCCCAACCCAAAGCTAGCAACCCTACTCGCTGCTCACATTAATCTTGTAGTAAGACTGATGTCTTCCTCAACCACAAAACAGAAGGAATCCACCTTTGAGCCTCGAGGGGTGACATCAGTATGTTTTCTGTTAAAAAAAAAAAAGGAAAAAAGGCATTGTGCTTCAAATGGGTAAATGTGATCTAGGGTTTTTAAGGTTCAGGCTCCACTTCATGTCTGCCTTGTAGTCACTTCCTTAGGTAAGAATGATTCTCTTAGCCTTAGTAGGTGACCATTTGAAAAATGGGAGAAGTTTTACAACTAGAGATGGGCATGAACCTAAAAAGGGTGGTTCCAGGCAGCCCACAAACCTAACCCCGAACTGACACAAATGGACCCCACCTGAACCTGTCCAGCAAGTTCGGTCCCCCCTTTCTCCCAGCTGAGGCTTGCCATGGCCAGAAGAAAAGCGACATGGACTGCCCTGAAAGGAACTTACCTCCCACCTTTCTCCTGGATGTGCCTCGGTGGATCACCTGGGAAGGGTTAAATGGCTGACAACCATTTAACCATTCGGTTTTGCTCCCTGGCACTTTGAGGGGGAGGCAAAACTGAAGATTTAAATGGCTGCCAGCCAACCATTTAAACCTAACAGCAGAGCAGTGGACCCTATGCCACTCTGCTGTTAGGTTTAAATGGCTGGCTCCAAGCAGCTGAACCAGCCAAAAGACCAGTAAATGTTCAGGGAATGTTGGTTCCTGAACTCCGAACTGGCCCATGTTCATGCTGAATTTTGGCTTGTGAGCCAGTTTGTTCCCACCCTTAGTTACAACTGCAACTGTGGCATCAAAGGAGTGGTAGGTGTTTGGAAACTCAGGCCTTGTATTTGGAATACCAGCATCTAGTTTTCAGAGAGAGACAGAGGGATTCTTTGTATGTTGGACTATATGGGGTAGGGGTGAAAGAACAAAGACTGTGCATGTTACTATCTCACTTTTATGTCATGATCCCTATCACTAAAATAGTAAATAGTGAAATGTTTTCTAGTAAATTCTCCCTCTGAGGTGGAGGACATCTCCAATGGGTTATTCCCACCGTGCCTTTAGGGAGGCAGGAAATAGTTTTTTCCCCTTCCTGTTGGCGCCTTCAGAATAGCCCATCTCAGTTCTATTCCTGCCTCAGTAGGGAGAAGCAGCAATCTCTAATAGCTTAGCTGTTACTCTTATTTAATTCCTTCTAAATTCCTTCCATCAGCCTATTGCCTTGCCTTTCTTATCTTTTTCCCTTTCTCTCTCTCTCCTTGTCTTCTCTGCTCCTTTCTTGGAGCGAAATTAAAGGGGTCTCAAGACCCGAAGAAGAGCTTCTATTTCTGCCGCGATGGCAGCAACGGAGCTTCCTGAAGTTTTTTCTTCAGGCGACGAGGGAGACGTGCGCACCGCAGCTGCGGCAGCGCGGGAAGATTCCGGGGCCGATCTGCCTTCGCGGCATGATCGCGCTTACCCGATGATCTCCGCAGACTCGGCGGCAGCGCCTCGCGCTTTGAAGCGCCGCCGGCTGCATGAAGAGGAACCCGCCATTTCCACCGCGCGTCCGCACACGGGCGGCGGCGGCCATCTTGAAGTTCCAGCCTCCGGCTTTGGAATCTCCTTTTCAGCCATTTCGGGTGCCCGGGGAACAGAGGGAGAACCTCTATGCCTTCCCACAGGAGTTTCAGAGGAGGAGGAAGTTCCTGGAACTGTATCCAGCCGGGGTAAGCTCCCTGAACAGGGAGTTTTATTGCACTCCTCTGATATCATGGCCATTATTAAGAAGACCATCCAGCAGGAGATGGCTCAATTTCATTCCAGACCCGAGGTTCCATTAATGCAAGGGAATTCTCTCCAGGGTTCCTTAATTCCCCCTCCCTTAGGGTGGCCAACTAAGGCAGCTAAGAAAGCCCCCCCTCCACCTCCTGGGAGAACCATTGATGAACGTTGGAGAGAGGAGGTAGAATCTAATACTTCTTCTATTGAAGAAAGGGAGGAGGGAGAATTTTTATCAGAGGAGGAAGAGGAGGAATTGAAGCTCCCTGAACAGTCCAGCCGGTTTTTCAAACCTGAGGACTATCAATTCCTTCTATCCAAAGCCCTCAAGGCCCTAGAATTGCATGATTTACCACCTTCTGAGTATCAGAAGGCTGCTAAAGCTAAATTCAAGTCCAAATCAGGGGGTAATCGTGAATTCTTCCCCCTGAGGAGCATTCTGAGAAGGTGTTTCCCTTTCCTGAATACTTTGAGCGTCAGCTCAGGGCCGAATGGGACAAGCCCATGGTGAATAAACAATTTCCTGCCTTTGCTAAAAAATTGTATGCTATGCCTAACTATGCAAATGAGTTGTTGCAGGTGTCTCCAGTGGACGGTCCTGTGGCGGCACTCCAGTCACCGGGACTGGTCTCTGAAGATGGTTCAGGCACCATCAGGGATCAGACCGATAAAAAGGTGGAGGCAACGCTCCGAAGAATTCATGAGGCTATCGCCATGATGGTAAGAGCAGCATCCACTACTTCCATAGCCGCTAGAGCAGCCATCGTTTGGTTGCGGAAATTAATTCAAATCGTTCCAGATAATAATCGGGCGTTGCTGGAAGGCATTTCTCGGGTCCTTAAAGCTAGTTCTTTTTCGGCTGACGCCACTTTAGACATTATTTCCTTTGCTTCTAGAGCCATGGCGTCCACGGCAGTGGCTAGACGATTACTTTGGTTACGCGCTTGGCAGGCAGATGCTCTGTCTAAATCGATTGTTACTGCTTATCCGTTCCAAGGGGATCGTCTCTTTGGTGAGGCCCTTGATAACATCCTGGTGGAAACCAGAGACAAGAAAAAAGCCATGCCTAGATCTCTCCGACGTTCCGATAGGCGAAACCCTCAGCCCTTTCGTACGCAGCACTCCCTTCCCAGATATCGCCACGACAATAAGAAGACATCTTGGGAGTCATCTAAACAGACCGGCAAACGTGGCCCCTTCAATCCCAGATTCAACAAGCCGTTCAACAGGAACGACCGCGGGGACAGAGAGGCCAAACCCAAGCAGGCATGACTATCCTTCGGTCCCAGTGGGGGCCCGCCTCCTACACTTCTCAAAGACCTGGGTCGACGCGCAGGCAGACGCCTGGGCTGTGGAGGTGGTCTCTCAGGGATATTCAATAGAGTTTCTGCGACAGCCTCCAGAACGATTCCTACAGTCACCAGCAAGCAGGTCAGAGAGCAAGAGATCCATAGTCTCCAAGGCGATACAACATCTCTTGGAAATCCAAGCCATCGAACCGGTTCCAGTCAACGAGAGGAACCAGGGTGTTTACTCCATATTGTTCATGGTCCCCAAGAAGAATGGAGACTGGAGAGCAATCCTGGATCTCAAGTTCCTGAACAAATTTATAAAATTACGCCATTTTCGTATGGAAACTCTGAAGGCTGTGGCGGACTCTCTATCTCCCAACGAGTTCCTCACTTCCATAGATTTGACGGAGGCGTATCTCCATGTACCCATTCATCCGGCACACAAACGATTTCTCCGGTTCTGCATTTACAACCAGCATTTTCAATACAGGGCGCTTCCCTTCGGGCTGTCCACAGCCCCCCGACTCTTCTCCAAGTTGATCATCAATCCGGTAGTACACCTCAGATCTCAGGGGATTCATGTCCATCCCTATCTCGACGACCTCTTGATCAGAGCTGGCACACAGACAGACTCCATCAAGAACACGGTAAGGACACTACAATGTCTGCAGGAACATGGGTTCCTGGTCAACTTCGAAAAGAGCTCACTTACACCGTCTCAACGCATCGAGCATCTGGGAGCAGTGATCGACACCACTCACAACGCACTGTTTCTTCCGACTTCCAAAGCTCAGAAGATCAGGGAATCCGCCAGGCGGATTTACAGCAGCAGGTCTACTCCTCTCATGGAACTAGCCAGTCTCCTGGGATTGATGATCTCCAGCATCGATATGATTCAATGGGCTCGTCTTCATGCCAGACCGTTACAAGTCTTCTTACGTCCATACCAACTTTCCATCATGGAAAAGAAGGTTTTCAGTCTTCAGGTACCCATGGGGGTCAAGAAGAGCCTACGGTGGTGGACCAACTTGGACAACTTGTCATCGGGCAAGAACTATTACGTCTGCCACACCAGAGAGCTGTTCACCGACGCCAGTCTGATGGGATGGGGGCGATGCTAAACGGTGCCCCAGTCCAGGGAACGTGGCAGGACACCGAGAAGAAACTGCCCATCAATCTCCTGGAACTCAGAGCGATCCGATTGTCCCTACTTCACTTTGCTTCTCAGCTACGCGACCACCAGGTGCTCATAAGGACGGACAACATATCCGCCAAAGCACATATCAACAAGCAGGGTGGATCCCGATCGTCACAGCTTCACAGAGAGGCGCTGAAGATTCTCTATTGGGCAGAACATCATGTTGTTTCCCTGACAGCGGAACACATAAAAGGGACAGAAAACGTGCAGGCAGATTGGCTCAGCAGAGTCACGATTCAGGAGGGGGAATGGACACTCCATCCACGCCTATTCGACCTGATAACAGCACATTTCGGACGTCCCAAGGTGGACCTGTTCGCCTCTCCGACGAACCACATCCTGCCAAGGTTCTACACCAGGTTCTTCCATCCGGAAGCGGAGGCGATAGATGCGCTCACGACTCCTTGGCCCCAGGGCCTATTATACGCCTTCCCACCATTTGTCCTAGTCTCCAGGACAATCCGCAAGATCAGGGACCTCAAGGCGGAGGTCATTCTGGTGGCTCCGAGATGGGCACGCCGCCCTTGGTTCTCGGCGTTACAGGAGTTGTCGATCCTTCCGCCTCTTACCCTTCCAGTGTCTCCCGACATGCTATCACAGGGCCCAGTATGGCACCCGGATCCAGCGTGGTTGTGTCTGACCGCTTGGCGATTGAGCGGCGCAAGCTGTCAGAGTTAGGATATTCTCCCCAGGTCCTAGATACTATTCTGGCATCCAGACGACAGTCTACGATTCGTATTTACAACACCACCTGGAAGGCTTTCGTTCGCTGGTGTAGACGGAAGAAGGTCGACCCATTATCACCTTCCGTGGCTTCTATTTTGGCATTTCTACAAGACGGTTTGGGCACAGGTTTGAAATCTGCTACTCTTCGTAGACAATTGGCTGCATTATCCACTGTTCTTCCCTTCCTCGAGGGATACAAGCTCACCAAACATCCTCATATCCAACTTTTCTTGCAGGGAGCCATGGCGAAATCTCCGCCCCAGGTGCATCGCTTCCCGACCTGGCGGTTGAATGTTGTACTTAATGCTCTCACTAAGCCACCCTTCGAACCTCTCCGGGAGGTGGGGCTAAAATGGTTGAGGATGAAGACCTTGTTCCTGGTGGCCATTACATCGGCCAGAAGAGTTTCGGAACTCGGAGCATTATCTGTGAAATCTTCACTCTGTGTGTTTCACAAGGACAGGGTTGTGCTTCGTACTGACCCTACATTCCAGCCGAAGGTAGGCTCCAAGTTCCATTGCTCTCAGGAGATCTGTTTGCCTACATTTTGCCCGCATCCTAAACATCCCAAGGAGCGGATATGGCACACCCTGGATGTCAAACGGGCCCTCAGTATCTACATTGCAAGGACAGAGGCCTGCAGGAGAACTGAGTCATTATTCGTTGGCATCTCTCCACCAAGGAAGGGAGAGAAGATGTCTAAGTCGGCTATCAGTTCAGTTCTTAAGGCATGCATCACTGAAGCCTACCGAGCCTCTGGTCAGGAGGTACCCAGTGGCATCACGGCTCACTCCCTGAGAAGCGCAGCAACTAATGCAGCGTTCGCCAACAGAGCTTCGGTAGAGGAAGTGTGTAAGGCAGCGACTTGGTCATCCATCTCCACCTTCGTGAGACACTACCAGATCAACACCCTAGCATCAGCTGATGCGGCGTTTGGGAGAAGAATTCTTCAGCACGTCCTTAACCTGGAGGAAGATGGCAACCCACCCAATTGAGGGACACTGCTCGGGGAGGTCCCATTGGAGATGTCCTCCACCTCAGAGGGAGAACGACCATTGGACTTACCGTGAGGGGTCCTTCTCCTCTGAGGTCAGGAGGACATCTCGGCCCTCCCGCTTTTATCTTCCTCCTTTCATTATTCTGTGCTGACTCTTCTCTCGTTTCCTCGTTATACTCTGCCCTTTCTAGGTCTGCAGGGTTTCTTGTATTGAACCGTTAATGTTACTGTTTACAGTTATGTTTTCTCTAGGGCAAGGATAGTTATTTTAGGCTGCAAGCACTGCTTTCGGAGTCCCAGAACTGAGATGGGCTATTCTGAAGGCGCCAACAGGAAGGGGAAAAAACTATTTCCTGCCTCCCTAAAGGCACGGTGGGAATAACCCATTGGAGATGTCCTCCTGACCTCAGAGGAGAAGGACCCCTCACGGTAAGTCCAATGGTCGTTCTCTCTGTGATATAGTAATTAACGCTGTTTGTCTCAGGCTACAGTCCTATATATCCGGGAGTAAACGTTTGAGTACTTTTGGTTAGATATAGTATTGGTCTGTCAGTTACTCAGTTTTCACTTCCATTGTTTCTAGTAGGAGGCACATTTTGCAATGATAACATTTCCCCCCATCCCATTGAGCTCAAGGGAACAACCCAACAACAAAAATTGTGGACACAAATTACATAACAATGATTGGGAACACCCTTGTATATTTACAGTAGCCCAGTCCTCCACATGTAAAGAAACTGGGGTGAGTTTTGTTTTTAAACCAAAATGGAATACACAGGTGAGGGGAACTAAACAGTGTCTTATTCCACATCTTACTTGGTTGTGCTCTAGTGCTTTCAGTGCTATTCTCCAAGCCTAGCTGACTTCCAGTTTGGGAAATGGGGTGATAGAAATAGGCCAAAAGCAATAAAGTATAGCAAGACATTGGGACATGGTGAGTCAGTGTTGAGCTCCACTTACCCACATACTTATTTCATTTAAAAATAGACCACTGTAGCCCCTCTCTTCTTTAAACATGAATAAGCAGATGTATAAATAATGAAGATCTTCTTGCCATATCTTTTTTGGTCCTTACTTATATTAAATGAAAGCTATTTTTTTCCCAATGAGGCAAATAGCCGGAAGAGAACAGTTCAGGGAGAGAGGAATATTCTCTACTTCCCTATGGAATGCCTGCTTTTGAGGAAAATTAAAAACATCTAGACATTTCAGGTACTCATCACAGATCTCTTGTGACTTATCTGGCTTGGCACTACATCTGTCAGTCTATATCTCCTTTGTTAACATTATTGATGGCAGTGCACATATACTACCGAAAGAAAACAATGTGGCAGATGCTGCCTAGCATCTAGAAAGTAAAATGTAACACTTGTCTCCATTCTTCTTCCAGTCTGCAGCATTTCCTGCCTGTATACCTGTTGCCTGTCATTATCTGCAAGCAAAATATATTCCCTGAGTCTAGCAGTGAAGTGCGGACACTTTTCTGTTCAAAACACAATTTGATCACACACTGCAAAGCAGCACCTTGAACACTTGAAAAATGTTCAATTTATAGTCATCATTCAACATTTTTTAAATTGTATTGGAATGGAAGGTTTCTTTCACTTACCGTGACACTTCCTTTCTTGGTGGTTCGGGAGAGGAACAGTCCTCTGGGATAAGCTCCTCCTCCAATTGCAGGGCTGGCTCCAAGCTTTAATCCAGGCGGGGAGGGGCTTATCCCCTTGGAGGCTTCTAGTCATCTTCAAGCCCGCTATTCCCTCCATAAAGGTACTAGAAGGAAGAAACTTCTCCCAAACCGGAAAAACTCATTGAACGTATTTAAATAAACAAAGAACAGTCAATTTTACATCTCTCTCGCCTTAGATAGTGATGACAATATATATATCCCCCTGGCACAACATCTCCCTCTGTAAACTGGGGAAGTGCACCCAAAAATGGGTGGGCAGGACTGTCCTACTCCTGAACCACCGAGAAAGGAAGCTTTTAGGGTAAGTGAAAGAAACCTTCCATTCTCCAGTGGTTCAGATCATGGGACAGTCCTCACATCTGGGACATAAAAGAGCAGTATGCCTCAAGGGAGGGAAATTGCATCCCCATTTACAGAATGTGTTGTAGCACCCTACAACCAAACGCTGCCTCTGCTGATGCTATTTTGTCCACCCTATAATGCCTGGTAAAAGAGTGTACAGATTTCCATGTGGCTGCTCTACAGATAGTCTCCAAGGTAGGAAATGATCTGTAGGCCACCGACATCACTGTTCCCCTTAGGGAATGTGCCACAATCCTTTTGGGAGGTTCTAAGCCCTTTGTCTAGTAGGCCAGAATGATACAACCCTTAATCCACCTACTGAGCATAGCATTGGAAACCTGTTCCCCCAGAACAGACTTCCTAAAGGACACAAAGAGTGCTTCTGATTTTCTCCATTGTTTAATCCTATCAATATAAAAACTAAGGGCCCTTCTGACACCCAGGCAATGCCATTCTCATTCTTTATCTGTTTGGGGTTCACGCAGAAGGACGGTAGAATCACTTCCTCTGCCCTATGAAAACTGAGTTTACCTTTGGAAGAAAGGCTTGGGTCCAAGCGAGGGACCACCTTGTCCCTATGAAAGATGCATAACTCCCTATTGACTGACAAGGCCCTCAGTTCTGACACTCTATGTGCCGAAGTGATTCCCACCAAAAAAAGAGTCTTGAAGGTCCTCTTTAAGTGGTCAGGAAGCCATTGGTTCGAATGGATGCTTGCATAGGGTCCGTAATACCATATTCAGATTCCAGGTGGAAAACTTGTGTACTTGTGGAGGGTTTGTGAGTGAAGTGCCCTTCAGAAATCTCTTAACATGAGCTTGACAAAGGAGAAACCTCTCATGTTTGCCCCCCTGAATGGCTGAAATAGCTGACGCCTGTCTCCTGAGAATACCAGTACTGAGTCCCTTATCTAGACCGCCCTGCAAGAAACGAAGGACTGACTTAACTGATGCCTTAAGGGGCTCTATCCTGTGCTTTATGCACCAGGAGTGAAAAACTTGCCATGTGTTATTGTATGATCTATTAGTGGATGTCTTCTGAGATGCTAGCATGATAGCTACCACCTTCTCAGAGTAACCCACCCCCACTAACATTTCCCACTCAACCTCCATGCTGCAGGTCTGAGCATCTCTGGTTGTGGATGTTTTGTCAGCCCCTGTGTCAGTAAGTCCTCCTGTGAGGGAAGATGCCAAGGGTTTCATCATCGCTAGCCTTTGTAGGTCTTGAAACTATGCTCTTCATGGCCAAAAGGGCACTATCAGCACAACTTCTGCCCTCCATTGCCAAATTTTTTGTATTACTCTGTGAAGGATTTGAATTGGAGGAAAAACATAAAGCAGGCCTTGGGCCATAGGCAGTTCAGTGCATTGATTCCTCTGACTTGGTTGCTTCTTATTCTTGAAAAGAACTCTGGAACCTGACGGTTGGACTCTGTCGCAAATAAGTCCAGGCTTATTCTCCCAAATTTGTTGCAAATTTGTTCAAACACTTCCTTGTTCAACATCCACTCCGACTAATCCATGCACTTCCAGCTGAGCCAGTCTTCCAGCCCATTGTCCTTTCCTGCCACGTTTGTTACTTTCAGCGACAGTAGATGATTCTCTGCCCAGGTCATCAGTTTGGATGCTTCAAAAGGCAGAGCCCAAACTCTGGTTCCCCCTTGCCGCTTCACATAGGCTTTCGCCGTCATGTTGTCCGTCTGGACAGGAATATGTTGTCACGCCAGATGTTCGTCAAGTTTCGGGAGATCCAGCCAAATTTCCCTTAGGTCTAGGAAGTTAATGCTTTCCTGTGTCTCCTTTACCAACCATTTCCCGCTGGACCATCCTACCCCTTGAGTGCACACCCCATCCTGAGTGCGCATCCATCACCATAACCACTCTTGGGAGATCTTGAAGTGGGGCTCCATGCTTGAACCAGAGTGGGGCTAGCCACCATGTCAACTGGTGTCGTACCTTCAATTAGAGTTGAAGCAGCTTGTATCTTTTGTGTGCTATCACTTCTTGGTAGGGAAGCAGAAACCTCTGCAGTGGTCTGGCATGGAAGTGGGCCCACTGTACAATATCCTGGCAGGATACCAACATTCCCAAGAGCTTGACCAGTGCAATCAGTTCTGTCTTGGTGTTCCTCAATACCTCTGTTAGCAAGGATCAGAACTTCTGTTCCCTTTCCTGAGACAAGAAGGCCCAACCCTGTACTGTGTTTATCTCTACCCCTAGGTGGAATAACCTCTGGGACGGTTGGAGGTGACTCTTCTCCAGATTGGCCACAAAACCATGGTTCCTTAGGGTGTGGACTTTGAGCCGTGATGCTTGCATACTCTCCTGGAACGACGGAGCTTTGATTAAAATGTCATCCAGACAGGGGAAAAGTTCCACCCCTTTCAGCCTGAGGTGCGCTACCATAGTCACCAGCACCTTTGTGAAGACCCTCGGTGAGGATTGAGGCCGAAAGGGAGAGCCCTGTATTGGAAGTGTTGACTGGCATAAATAAAACACAGAAATTTCTGGTGGTTTCTGTGGATAGGTATGTGTAGGTAGGCTTCCAACAAGTCTATTGATGTCAAAAATTCTCCCTCCTGATTTGCTGTCAGAATGGATTTGAGAGTTTCCATTCTGAACTTTCTGTCCCTTATGTGTTTGTTCAGCCACTTGAGATCTAATATGGCTCTGGTGTCCCCATTCTTCTTTGGCACCACGAAGAATATTGAGTAAACACCCTGCCCCTGCTGGGATGATGGAACTCTCTCTATGGCTCTGATGTCTAGAAGGTGTAGTATGGCCTCTTTGGTCTGAAGGTGTTTTCAATTGGTTGCGGTACTTTGCAATTTGAATGTATCGTTGTTGGGGAATGGAGGAGAACTCCAGTTTGTAACCATGGGTCATGCTGTCTAGCACCCACCTGTCAGTAACCTATTGATGCCAAAGTTCTGAAAAAGACTGAAGTCTTCCCCCTATCCCCACACGATCCCCTGGGCACATGTAGTCATGCTGAGGCACCCTTCTTGGGGGTTTGGCAGAAGAGTGATTGCCTTTGCTGATAGGAAAGGATTTGTTGCCATGTTGTCTTGGCTGCCACTTTCCTTTGCATGGTCTAGAGTAGGAGGGTTTCTGCCCTCTCTCCTGATCATGAAAAGGCTGGAAACATTTTCTGGATTTACCATCTCTCCTTTTGGAGGGAAGGACTTTCTTCTTGTTTTTGTCCTCTGTTAAATATCTATCTAGTCCTTCTCCAAAGAGATTCACTCCTTTAAAAGGGACTGCCACCAGCTCTGCTTGTGCTGAGGAGTCTACATCCCAGTGGCAAAGCCAGTTGTTCCTTCAAGCAGTCACGCTGCAAGCCAGCACCCAGGCAGATAGTTGGAGCGCATCCAGAGTGGCATCCACTGAGAAAGCAACAATGAGAGGAATCTTCTTCAGCTCTTCTTTGAACTCCTTAGGTGTGTCACTGTCTGCCAAGGCCAGGTTTTCAGCCCAATCATACGCGGCCCTGGCAAACAGTGAACCTGCCGTAGAAGCTTTAATCACTGAAGAGGAGTCTTCAAAGCTCTTATGAAGACCTTGTTCTATTTGTCTGTCCATGTGGTCTTTTGGCATTCCCATCTGCGTCCATGGGCAGTACCGAATTGGAGGACAGACTGGGAACCGGATCATCCACCACGGGTAGTCTCAGCTTTCTCGTGGCCTCTGGCATCAGAAAGTAGAACTTAGAGAAAAGGTAGTGATTAGCCTTGGGTTTAGCCAGATGTTCCCACTCCACTTTCATTATGTTATAAAGGAAGCTGGAAGGGGCAACACTGGTTGTGTGACAGATAACTTTGGCATCAGTTTACCTGAACCTCTCTGAAAGTCTGATTCCTTTTCTGCCTCCTCCTTGGGTTTAGATGTGAGATCTAGCATTCTTAAGACTTTAGGTAAGAGACACGAATATAATTCTTGTGGGAAGAGTCTAGACTGGACCGAGGGCATAACTTCCTCCTCTTCTTCTAAAAGTTCCCCTTCCTCCTTTTCTGAGGAAGATATGGTGGAGTCTGACTCTGCCTCCCAGTTTCCCAGCAGGGGACTATAATCTCTGGTGGGTGGTTTGTGTTTTCTCTGTTTGGATCTAGGAGGGGACCTAGAGGCGCTTGATGAATCATCTTCCTGACTAGGTCTGGCTTTCTTGGCCACTCTATCCCCTTCTATGGGAGGACCGTGGGGCGCAGAGCCTTGAAGAGTTTCCTTGAGCATTTCTTTAAACTCCTGTCTCATCTCACCTCTAAAGCAGTTTCGGAGTTTAGCTTTAACTGGTTCCCTGGTCTCCAAGTCCTGTGACTCCACTGGATCCTGAGAGGCCAATGAGACAGAGAGCCTGGGCAGATTCAGATCCCCAAAAGAACTGTCTCTATCTTGGGAACTGCCTGGTTTTGCTTTATCAGCCATACCTTTCAGCCTGTAGAGGGAGAGGAAAAACTACCATCAGGGCTTATGGATTGCCCCTAGTAGGCTACCGTCCAGCCCTCTTGGTTATCCTGGTGGGCTCCCACCCAATTACCAACCGGCTCCCCCGTCTTCTGAAATCCATAGCAATCAGGATAGACTGGGCCCTCCTGGCCAGGTTGCCATAAGGAGATTCAAAATGGCCACCGCCAATTCTTCCTACCAAAACCTGCACTCCCTCCATTAGTGGGACTCCTCTCCTTTTTTCTGCCTCTATGCCCCAGAGAGGCATGTTCTAGGGTTGGTTGGTTAAGGATAGGAAAGGTGGACTCTGCCTCCCTCTTCCCCCGCCTTTAAACTGACCCATCCAGTTCCCGAGGAAGGCCATCTGGAGCACCCGTTACTGCTGTCTTGTTCCTGCTCCTTACAGATACATCCAAGGGGGTAAGGAGAACTCCGGTCATCAACCAGGCTTACCATGGCTCAGGAGGAAGGAAGGGTTCAGGCCAGGGCTCATCCTCCAGGCCACTCTCCACTCTCCAGGAGCTTCCTCAGTCAGGGGACAAGGGGCCAAATCAACGGCGCCGTCCCACCACCAGGTGTCAGACTCCTCTGCACTCCCTGGGCCCCGGGAGCAGGCCCTCTGCCCGGTGGATGGGTAAGGCTGGTGGGGATCCGCCGAGGGTCACCTAAGCGTTGCTGCAGCCGAGGACTGCCCAGCACCACCAAGCCCTCTCTAAGTGCCGCCAATTTCCCCGCACTCAGGGGCTGCGGCTCAACTTCTCTTTTTTCCTTCTTCTTGCTTCTTTCTTCTTCTAACAACTTTTCTTGCTGGCTGCACTGTGCAGCACTGCTGGAACACATCCTGACTCCTGCTGTAGGCAGGGCCAGCAAGAAACTTGAAGTCTCCAAGGGGATAAGCCCCTCCCCACCTGGATCAAAGCTTGGAGCTCTGACCCTGTGATTGGAGGAGGAGCTTATCCCAGATGTGAGGACTGTTCCACAATCTGAACCACTGGAGAATTGTTTCGTGCATGCACAGTTTTGTAGTGTTTTTCCATGTCTAACAGGAAAGAAATAATGTACAAAAATGTGTTGCGGGTGGAGCACAGGGAAGGTGCTATATGGCTTTTTCTCCAGCTTTCTAACTACAACAGCCATCATAGAGTATTGGTTAAAATGTCGGACCAGGATCTGGAAAATCCAGAATCAAATCCCCACTCTGCCACGGAAGCTTGCTGGGTGACCTTCAGCCAGTCACATACTTTCACCCTAACATATCTCACAGGGTTGTTGTCAGAATAAAACAGAGGAAAGGAGAATGATTTCTGTTGCTCTGGGTTTCCAGTGCTTCCAGGGCCTCCATTGGGGAGGAAGGCAGGATATAATAAAGGATTTTTTCTAATGTTCATTTTCATTGAGGGTTCTGAATTAAACTGTGACTATTCTGCAAGTGTTCAAACTGTCCTCAGAGACTTTAGGTCTATCCAGTAAGTTCTGAGTGTGCACAGGGAGGATGAATGCTACCAACTACCCATTGTCCAGACAAAGAAAACAGCACTAACACTCAATATGTAGTTGATTTTTAGGACAATGAATGGCTATTAATCCCAGAGCATATGTAAGCCTGGAAATCCATTAATTTGTGACCATTCATCAAAAGTGGCTCCCTGACAACCATCATGCTAAATGGTGCCAATTCAGCATTGTCATTAATTTTTCAGTTTGGATTATTTATAACAGCTATATTAGTTAACAGAGTTTTAAAAATCAGATTCTGATTAATTGAAATCTAAAGTAGTAGTGTGTAGCTTGTCTCATTTTCTTAATGGACTATTCAGGGGGGCATTTATAAAGGGAAAGCATGGTCACTTAATGTCTATGAAACACGTAGGTGATTCTTTTAAAATACTGCATTGTTAGTTTCCGGTTTTTGGCAGGCTGATGGCGGCCGCTTCCCCAGGGAGCTCCTGGGGGGCGATCCGCAACCCAGCACAATGAGAGGGGGTGTGAATGTCCACACACCCCTGGGGTCCGTGTGATGGATCCCTCACCATGGGACGCTTAGGGTTGCCGCTCTGCTGGCAAGCTGCCGGCAGATTTGGGCTTCCCTTTGCCCCGAAGGTCGCTGTGGTGTGTTTCTGAATGGGGCTAAGCTATGCACATTAGAACAAGCGTCTGGAGGTACAGCGTTTATATCCTTACCTGGTGAGATTCGAGTGATCTGACGTTGAAGAGTGAGTCCATTTAAGTGAGAACACCAGAGAATGAGCGAGTCCCCTTTTACTACAGGCAAGGTGAGGAGGGGACTCTCCCTCAGGAAGAACACATAAGTGAGTAAAGAAAGGCTTTTGTAGTGGGGATGACATTCTGTGCGGCAATAGACTGTATTAGAGAGACTCCAGGAGTTAAACAAGCGGTTGGGCAGATTTTTGGGACTTTGGCAAATTTTATAAAAAGTAAACATGTTTAAAAATGGCAATCAGCAATGTAGTAGAAGCAACAACCGAGTCACAAGCTTTCTTCAGGAAGTTGAAGCAACTGGCACACGTGATCAGAAGTAATCATAGACTCTTCCAGGCTGGATGTTAAGCATTTGCCCCCTGCTGGCGAAAATGAGGTATTCCACGTGAACTGTGTTTTACTCTGGCTGTTATTTTCAAGGGACTGTGTTAACATCGGAGAAGCGACTTCCTTCTGATCACAGAGACTTCCAATACTTTTGGGGAGAGTCTAATGACTAGGCTTAAGTGGTGGAGCCTGTATGCAGACGTTTAAGCGAAGCAAGCGAAGGAGTATGCCATGGACATATCCAAAATAAGTCTGACAGGCAAAAGGACGGATAGACTCTCTGCAAGTTTGGCTTTTATAAGCAATAAATGGAAGGTTCTCTAATTGTGAAGGCAGAATTCAAACGGACAACAGTTCTTGAAAGAGAAAAAGGGACTTTGTCTTGAGATGACCAGTTCCAGTTTTAGCAAGAATGCCACAGGGGTGTCCAAGAAGAAAGAAGATTACAGCATGGGAAGAGAAATTGACTGTGTTATACTTACTGAGGGAAACTTAAAGATTAATTTGCTTTAAATGAAGGAGGGAAAAGTAATTGTAAAATGAGATGCCACTGTTCTCTGAAAATTGTGTATAAGTTAGTTAACGATTCTCCTGGAATGTACTCTATATAGTCAGATTTGATGGTTTGTCAACAAAATTGATGATGATGAGGATCGATCACTCTCAATGTGAAGAAAAGCAGTTTTTATATTGTTAAGCTAATATTCCTACAAGCAGTTTGTAACCTCCAACTCTTGGGTTTTTAGTGGGTTCTCTTTTCTTTCTCCTATAGTTTGTAGGTTCCCTTCCTAATTTCATTGTAGTTTTTAGAAAATGCAAATAAAAAAATCCCCTACGGGGGGCCAAAAAAAATAATTGCATTGTTCACTGGATGCATAATTCTGTTTAGATTTAATGGTTCTCTAGATTTGTAATCCAGTTTCATTGTATCATTTGTTGTACATATTATGCTACCCTCTTTCATGCCATATTTATAATTTTGAACTTGTCCATAGAGTGTGGATCAAAAAATCCACAAAATGGAACCAGACATGAGAAATTTCTCTACAAATCTGAAGGAAGTCTAGGGTTTCCAGTCCCCAGGTCCCGGCAGGGGTTCCCCCAATTTTCAGGGCTTCAGCCCACTGCCAGCCAGCTGGCAGATGGAGGAAACCCCATCCCCAAACAGCCACGTTCCAGTGCAATGTCCCCAGTGTGATGATGTCACCCAGGAGTGATGTCATCACATCAGATATGTCGCACAGGATACTCTGGTTTGAGGGCAAAACTCAATGGTAAATTTGGCCTAAAACCACAGAATTTTGCCCTCAGACCAGAGCATCCCATGCAACATCACTTCCAGGTGATGTCACCGCATCCGGGAACATTCCGGAATGCCCCCCATATCCCCCTACTGGCACAGTGAAGGAACCTGGCAACTCTAAGGAAGTCCCAAGTTCTAAACAAAAAACATTGGGGGATTAAACCTCCCCCAAATAATGGACACACTTGTAGCTTTAAGAAAACAAAGCCCACTGAAACTACCTTCTGAAAGCTCAGGGACATTTTAGGTGTCGACAGGCAACTTCAACAATATTGTCCAGCCTTCCAAGCCTAGGTTTCTTTAAAGCAAAGCCGGGGGGGGCGAGGTTGATTTGGAGGCCAAAATAGCTGTGGAAAAGGTTCTGTCCTCTTCCTCTGATGAAGGAGGACTCACCAAGGGCAGGCCTGGAAAATCATTACCTACACAGTTTGTCCAGGCCCATCTGAACCCACTACACAGTTCAACCAGGCTTGGTGGTGGCCACCATATGACTTGACCGGGCCAAGAGTTAGTGGCCACCATGCGACTTGGCCAGACTTTTTCCAGGAAGAAACTGCCAGGAGGAGGTTAGGAAGGAAAGCTGAAGACAGGGGGATAGATAAAGGTGAGTTGGCTGGTGGGTGGGAAGGAGAAGAGGGAAAGATGAAAAGAGGAGCAGCTATGGGCAATGCCAGGGAAAGGAAAGAGGAAATGGTGGGGCAGGGGGGGATACAGGGAAAAGTAAGATGCTCCCTGCAAATCCACCTTTCTCATTGTGACTCATTGTGATTACAGAATGAGAAAACAACAAACAGGTGACTATGCTTATTTTGCCTGCCTGACTCCCAAAGCAGATCATGTATGCATTCATTTATTGTTCTGAATTAAACTGAATTAAACTACACACTTAGTGTTAATGCTGTTTCTGTGTGTGCACAATTGATAGCTGATACCATTCGTACTCCCTATTCACGCTCAAAACTTACTGGATAGACCTAAAGTCCCTAAGGGCAATGTAAGCACATGCAGGGTATTTGCAGCTTAATTCAGAACACTCCATGAATGCACACATGATCTGCTTTGGGAGTCAGGCAAGCAAAATGAGCACAGTCACCTGCTTGCTGTTTTCTAATTCTGTAATCTGCCTTGGGTCGTGATGAAGTAAATGTTCAACAGGTCTGTATGAGAACAAGCTTTTTAAACAATTCATTTTGATTAGTTGCTGTAGATTTTCTGGGTTGTGTGGCCGTAGTCTTGGTATTGTAGGACCTGACGTTTCGCCAGTAGCTGTGACTGGCATCCTCAGAGGTATTGACACAGAGAGTACTCCATCTTTCTGTGTTATACCTCTGAGGATGCCAGTCACAGCTACCGGTGAAACGTCAGGTCCTACAATGCCAAGACCACAGCCACACAACCCGGAAAATCTACAGCAACTAATGAACTCTGGCCGTGAAAGCCTTCAACAACATATTTAATTTGTTTTGAACTCTATAATGGCTACTTGCACACATCTCCTGAAAAACTGTGATTTTTCAACATTTCAGTGCAAGTATACTCATTTGGTTTCATTTGACAATTTAGTTTTAGGAACACTGCCCCATGAAAAATACTCAGCGCTGGACTTGTTGACTAAAACTGGCTGCAGCAGCATAAAAAAAACAAACAAACCCATGACATAGAGGATGGATGAGAGGAATCTACAAAGTCTCTAGTTAATCAGCAGTGCTTAAGAGGCAATTGCCAGGCTTGAACGTTTTTGACCTGGTCCATCAATCCACTGCCAGCTGTGATCTACTGGACGGAGGTTAAGGCCACCAGACTCTTTTAACTACAGAGTATTCCCACAGACTTCCATGACAACTCTGATTTTCGAAGGCTCTGCAGATTGGATTGTTCGGTTTAGAAGATGACTAAATGATGCCTCTTGAAAGCAGCATTGTAGGCATGCAAGAAGGCTAGAGCCACCTCGAGGATTTGTAATCCCCTCCCCATCTAGGTAACACAGCAATAATGCTCTGGTTTTATTTGCTAAGGAGAAGAAGGATGTTTTCAACAATCAAAGGTGAATTGCACTATATTATTAATATATTATAACAATCTTACTTTATATAAAATATACAAGATCACCCAGGGCCCCAATTACAGTTCTTTTAAGATGGGGATGAAAAATAGATGAGCATATTGAGATATTTTATTTATATTCTTGATCTAGGTCAAGAAAGTAGGTGAAACTGTTCACTCTTGGCTTTTTCTCTGTTCTGAACATGTTGCAAGTGGCAGATATGAAAAACTCTTCAGGCGTCTGATTGCCAACCAACAGTTTGAATGCAAAAGTATGTATAGCTTGTTTCCAGCCTAATTAACACTGCAAAGAAATGAGGTGGGTGGGGAGAATAGCTGAGTACTTTTATGAATTTGGAACTGGGAGTAAGCAGTGAAGTGGCTAAATTTGCAGATGACACGAAGTTGTTCAGGGTGGTGAAAACCAGGGAGGAGTGTGAGGCACTCCAAAGGGATCTGTCGAGGATGGGTGAGTGGGTGTCAATGTGGCAAATGGGGTTCAATGTGGCCAAGTGCAAAGTGATGCACATTGGAGCCAAAAGTCCTAAATATAAATACATGTTGATGGGGTCTGAACTGGCGGAGACTGACCTAGAGAGAGATCTTGGAGTCGTAGTAGATAACTCAATGAAAATGTCTAGACAGTGTGTAACTGCAGTAAAGAAGGCCAACACTATGCTGGGGATTATTAGGAAGGGAACTGAAAACAAATCAGCCAGTATCATAATGCCCCTGTATAAATCATTGGTGCGACCTCATTTGGAATACTGTGTACAGTTCTGGTCACCACATCTCAAAAAGGATATTATAGCATTGGAAAAAGTGCAGAGAAGGGCAACTAAAATGATAAATGGGTTGGAACACGTTCCCTATGAAGAAAGGTTAAAACGCTTGGGGCTCTTTAGCTTGGAGAAACGATGGCTGAGGGGTGACATGATCGAGGTTTATAAGATTATGAATGGGATTGAGCAGGTTGAGAAAGAAGTACTTTTCTCCCTTTCTCACAATACAAGAACTCGTGGGCACTCCATGAAATTGCTGAGCAGTCAGGTTAGAACAGATAAAAGGAAGTACTTCTTTACCCAGAGAGTGATTAACATATGGAATTCACTGCCACATGAGGTGGTGGCAGCTGCAAGCATGGACAGTTTCAAGAGGGAATTAGATAAACATATGGAGCAGAAGTCCATCAGTGGCTATTAGCCACAGGGTATAGATGGGAACTCTCAGTCTGGGGCACTCTAACCTCACCCCTTCCCCATGAAAATGAGAAAATAGTTAATGCAGCCAACCTAGTCTCTGAGCTTACACAAAGTTCCAAACCTATTGCCCAAGGTATTTCCCCTGGCAGAGAAAGGCTTGACACAGATGTCTTTGCAGAGGCAAGCTTCCCTTTTAGTTACAAAGAACTTCCTGTTCCTAGCCTGGCCTCCAGTGCTTTCTTAAACCAGAATTCTGCAGACCTCCAACAGAACTTAAATTCAGTGTTACCTGCCCTCGAGGAAAAATTGAGCCCATTCCAGCCTTACCTAAAAATGTGGAAAAACGTCAAGATTCCTAGATACATATCTGACCCGCTGAGGGGGATGCCCACTGTCTAAACTAAAAGCCTGGTGGTAGAGCTCCATCTTACAAGCCCTGTGGGACTGTAAAAGGTCCCATAGGGCCCTGGTCTCATATGGGAGCTAATTCCACTAGGTAGGAGCTAGGGATGAAAAAGCCCTGGCCCTAGTCAAGGCAAGACAGACATCCCAGGGCCGGGGACCACCAAAAGATGTTAGCTGGCAGATTGTAAAGCCCTTCAGGGCTCATAGAGGGAGAAGTGGTCTCACAGACATGAAGGCCCCCGGCCATATAGGTCTTTAAAGGTAAGCACCAACACCTTGAAATGGATCTGGTACTCACCAGTCAGCCAGTACAGTTCACGCAGCACTGGGTGGATATGCGTCTGAACAGATGATGAGGTCAGCACCCATGCTGCTGGGTTCTGCACCAGCTGTAGCTTCTGGAGCAGAGTCAAGGGCAGCCCCACATAGAGAGAATTACAATAGTCCAATCTGGGGCACTGTAGCCAGGTCCTAGGGGTTAAGATATGGGGTCAACTGCCTGATCAGTCTCACATGGAAAAAGGCAGACCTGGCAGTGGCAGCAACCTGGGCTCTTCACCTTGGATGCTGGCACCAGAGGGGCCCCATCAAAGGTTGGGAGCCCGATCCCCAATCCCAGTCCCCCATCTTTGATGGATTCAATTTCAGTCCGCTCTATTGTAACCATCCAGCCACAGTTTGTAATGCCCTATCCAGATTTTCTGGGGCAGAGCCCAGGTGGCCGTCCATCAGTAGGCAGAGCTGGGTGTCATCAACATATTGGTGACAACCCAGCCCATACACCCAGATAATCTGGGTGAGGGGGTGCATGTAAATATTAAACACCATTGGGGAGAGAATCAAACCCCGCAGCACACCACGTTCCAGCAGTTGTCGCTGAGGTCATCCCCCCCCCAAGCGCCACCCTCTGTCCCTGACCTTGGAGAAAGGAGGTCAGCCACTGCAAAGCAAGCCCCCTTATCCCCACATCCGTGAGGCAGTGGGTCAACAGATCATAGTCAACCGTATCAAAAACTGCTGACAAATCAAGACGTATCAGCAGTGCCGATCCTCCTCAATCTAGGTGTCTCTGGAGGTCACCCACTAAAGCGACTAGCACTGTCTCCGTCCAATGAGAAGGGCGAAAACTGGACTGGAAGGAATCCTGTATATTAGCATCCTCCACAAAGATGCTCGCCCACCCAGCTTCCCTCCCTACCTTAAAAAGAACTGTTCCCCCACACACAACATTTTAGCCCTGCTTGAGGTCTACTACTACTTACAGAGTTGCTGGGCAGCTGTAAAAGCTAGACACACACCTTTCCCAACTGCAATTTCCATCCACCTCCAGACAGCTGATTGCCCACCCAGCCTCCCTCCCTTCCTCTCTCAGAACCCAACTAAACCTGATGGAAAGCTCGTGGACACCACAAGTTCACCCTTGCCATTTGACAGTGATTTTAAAATATGTGAGGCAAGGGCTTGCAGCACAGAGCTCTCCCCCCACAGCTCCTTCTCAAGAGCCAAAACAGCCACAGGGGTGCCCTTGCTGCGAGCCCTTGCTGGACCAGGGCCGCACGAGTTTGCCATTGGATCAGACTCTGAGATGCAACTTTTCCTGCCCCCCCCCATTAGCCCTGAAGCACAGGAGCAGCTGCAGCCTGCCTCATGCCAGAGAGAAGTTGCTGGCTGTTCCTGCATCAACCGGCACAAGACTACGAGGTGGAAGGGAGGCTGAGCCCTTCCTTCCCCTCTCCTCTGCTTCTACGTGGGCCCATAGGAAGTATTTGGGCCCCAGAAAAGGACTGACTTTGACCACAGGTCTTCCTTCCTTTCAATTACTGCATGCCTTTGCTGTTCATGTCTCTGAACAGATATATTGTTATTTCAGATCAGTAATACTATTGCTCCATTATAACCTTACTATTTGCTTCCAGATGAAGTCCCTCATGTTCTTGACTCCCACTGTTATTTTTTTGTGTTTTGACTGTAAAGAATGGCAGCGGACAGACAACTGAGACTATTCAGAAGAGATCGTTTTCCTGCAGTTAATATGAAGTGTTAACATCATATAATTTTATAACCCTTAAAATAACCTTTTAAATCTTATCTATCACAGCCAGAACATTTGAAACAACATTTGCTGTGACCACTTAGTTCCCAGAAAATCTCAAGAGGTACGGAAAAGCCCTATGCTTCTATTCTAAATGCAGAAGCAAAATGACTTATCTCAACCAAAGAGATGTGATCAGATTACTAATGTCTACATGTACAATTTTGTGGTATTTTATAATCCACATATATTCTGTTCTCAGTGACATCTTCACTGGAATCCTAAACAATCAAAGGGCCTTTTGAAGCTTTGGCAGTCATATTATTTTGGTCAGCCACTGCTGACTTTTTCCTATACTGTCACAGTCTGAAAAAAGATGTATGAAATTTGAGTACTGGGCCTATACTCAGCCAGGGTTGTGCATAATGGCTACTACAGCAAGGTTAGGTGCAATCAGATGCCCATCAAATATTTAGTGTTGTTCTCCAAAACATGGCAAGTTAGTCAAAAGTAGTTACTTTTTTTAAACTAGTAAAACAGCATTGTCAGCTCTATACAATCCCAGACCTCCAGATACTTGAGGCTGAACTGGGTAATTTCATACTAAACAGCAATACTAATGGTAAAAGTTCCACACACCTGACACCCCTATAATCAAACACTATATTACAAATATATAAGGTAATTGATTTCTAATAGCATTTATTCAAAAATATGATTTCTAACCCAAATATAATAATATTAATTAAACTATTAACCAAAAATTTGAAGGCCCAGGGGGAGGAAGGGCAAATGTAAGGGGGAAACACACACACACACGTTTTTTTCTTAGGATTTCATCCCCCACCTTTTTAAAAGGAAAACAGGATATTTGGGGGGAGACACTGGGGGAAAACCTCTAATGAAGTATTTCCTCCTTTGGAAAGAATAAATTCTTTTAAAGACAAGGTTGACTCCATATGTGTAACATGAAAATGTTTACGTAAGACAATCTACAGCATTGGAGACACTGACATATTACTCTACAGTTGCCTGTATTGACAGTCTGAAGAGGAGCAAACTGTGCAAAACAAACATGCTGACCAAAGAGAAGCTTCATGTGCTAACTGCCAGATAAAAAGACTCAGGATAAATTCTACATCATCACCAGGATTGTAAATGTTTGGCATTTTAATTTATGTAGGCTTTGGTAAGCAATTAAATCTTGTGACACGGTTGTATAGCTTAATGCTTACCTTTTATAACAGATTCCTTTTGAGTTCTGATCCTGGCAGCAGAAGCTGAGAAAACTGCAAGCTTGTTACCTTATCAAACAGTGTGTTTTAATGGATAATGAGATTGGAGTAGCTTGGATCCAGACTAGCCTTTCTGCAGGTGGAAAGATTTCTGCCCATAAAGTGTAAATTCTGTGCCCACCCCCTCCTACAGTAGTCCAAAAGGTCCTCCAAAAAAAACTCTCATAGGAACATGATTTCTGGGGGTATTTTAGCTTGACATGGAAGGGGAGAGGGGGAAGTCACCGTTTATTTATTTATTTATTTTTCACATTTATATCCCACCCATGCTGTAAACGGGCTCAGGGCGGGTCACAGCATTTCAATAAAATTTTAAACACATGAAAACACATAAAAACAGTAGTCATGCTTGCCATAGGGAGAATCCAGCCCATTGATCTAACTAAGTATGGCCAGTTACCAGTGGGTGGGAGACAGCAAACTCGGGGGGGGGGGCATATGTGGACGCCTGCTGCCTCAGCCATAGGTCTGGCAGAACAGCTCTGTCTTGCAGGCCCTGAGGAATTGAATAAGATCCCACAGGGCCCTGATCTCAATAGGGAGCATGTTCCACCACGTGGGGGCCAGGGTAGAAAAAACCCTGGCCCTGGTCGATGCTAGGCAGATGTCCTTTGGGCCAGGGATCACCAGGAGATGTTGACTCTCAGAGAGTAACGGTCTCCGAGGTATATATGGGAAGAGGTGGTTTCTTGGGTATGTTGGTCTCAGACCATATAAGGCTTTGAAGGTGATTACCAACACCTTGAAGCGAATCTGGTACTCAACTGGCAGCCAATGCAGCTGACAGAGCACATGCCGTTCATGAGCCTGCACAGGCGTTGACATCAGCAGATGTGCCACCGCATTTTGTACCAGTTGTAATTTCCGGATCAGCTTCAAGGGTAAGCCTGCGTAGAGTAAGTTGCAGTAATCAAGCCTGGAAGTGACCATTGTATGGGTCACTGTAGCTAAGTCCTGGGGGGAGAGATAGGGCTTCAGAAGCCTGGATGGAAAAATGAGATGTGGCGACTGCAGCAACCTGGGCCTCCATAGATAAAGAAGTATCCAGAGTTATACCCAGGCTCTTCACCGACTGGGCTGGCATGACAGGTGTTCCTTCCAGTGTGGGGAGCCTGGTGCCCATCTCTAACCCCCCACGACCCAGGTACAGGACCTCCATCTTCACTGGATTTAACTTCAATTGACTCTGCCGCAACCATCCAGCCACAGCATCCAAAGCCTCAGCCAGATTTCCAGGAATGGAGGATGGATGACTGTCCGTTAACAGATAAAGCCAAGTGTCATCAGCATACTGATGGCAACCCAGCCCATAACTCTGAACTAACTGGGCAAGGGGGTGCATATAGATGTTAAATAGCATTGGTGAGAGGATCGCCCCCTGCAGCACTCCACATTCTAGTGGGTACTGCGGGGAGACACTCTCGTCCAGTGCCACCCTCTGTCCCTGACCGTGGAGAAAGGAGGAAAACCATTTCAAGGCAGTCCCCTGGACTCCTATGTCAGCGAGGCAGTGGGTCATAAGATCATAATTGACTGTATCAAATGCTGCCGTTAAATCTAATAACAACAACAGTGCTGACCCGCCTCAATCTAGATGTCTACTGAGGTCATCTGTAAGGGTGACCAAAGCCGTCTCCATCCCATGGCCAGAGTGGAAGCCAGACTGGAAAGGATCAAGGATGGAAGCATCATCCAGGAAGGCCTAGAGGAGTTCAGCTACTGCTCTCTCAACCACCTTATCCAGGAATGGTAAGTTTGACTCTTCACATTCTGTAGGAAAAAACCCTTGTTCCTGTGGAAATGCACGTCTGGATCCAAGCCAAAGTTTTTGGGGATTAGATGCTAACTTTCTTGTTTGGCAGGGATGCGGTGGCTCAAGTGGTTAAGACGCTGAACTGCAGGCTGTGGACGGTCAGTAGTTCAGCAGTTCAAGACCCAGGTGCCGCAAGACGGAGTGAGCTCCCGTCTCTAGTTCCAGCTCCTGCCAACCTAGCAGTTCGAAAGCAAGAAATTGCAAGTAGATAAATAGGTACCACTTTGGTGGGAAGGTAACAGCGTTCCGTGCGCCTTGGTGTTTAGTCATGCCGGCCACATGACCACGGAAACGTCTTCAGACAGCACTGGCTCTTCGGCTTTGAAACGGAGATGAGCACCACAACCCTAGAGTCGGATTTGACTGGCTTTCGAGCAAGGGAACCTTTACCTTTTACCTTCTTGTTTGGCAAACCACTTCTATCAGTCTTTTGCCCTGAAAATGCTACAAGGTTGTTGCAAGTCAGGTGCAACAATGGCACTTTGCACACATATACACACACTTCTTGTTTGAAAGTTCCACAGAGCCTGCAAGACAGAGCTCTTCCACTAGGCTTTTAATTAGGAGCCGCCACCATCACTAGCTACCATCACTATTAACAACTGTAGAGCCTGGTTCCTGGTGAATTATCAACAGCCTGTGCACGCCGAGTAAGATCACTACTGGAAATGAACATTATATGGTATACACTCACGCAGCAACGCCATAGTTATGATATTGGAATAACATCACTAGCACTTTGATATTGGATATTATACTGTTTTAATTAGTTGCTTTAATGGTTTTGGTGATTTGATTGTTTTAATCAGTATTTTATTTTGTGTGAGCCACCCTGAGCCTGCTTTGGCGGGGTAGGGCGGGATACAAATTAGAATATAAATAAAATATAGTATAAACTTAGTTTGGTGATTTTATCACTCAGCCAATTTTTCTCCGATGCATATTTATTCAGGTCAGATATGTTCTTCCCATGCAGCCACTTCAGATGGCATCATTAAAGACTCTTAAATATTACTGCTTTGCTGAACTGTGAAAAGAGTGTGTCAGGGCAATGGACAGAGCTGTGTTCCCAAAAGAAGCATGTCAAGCCAGATGTGGACCTGGGAAACCTCTTGCCCCTGCACCTTCGCAGCCATGCCAGCGCCAGGATGCATACCAGCAGCCCTGACCTCCATGCATGCAGAAAAAACAGCAGATCACAGAAGGAAGCCATGTTCTGCTAAAAGGCAGAAGTTCTTGACACAGAAGCCATGAGGGATTCCCTTCTCCATCATGCAGGCATTTCCCCCCACACACACACACCTTCATGTGCTAACATCACCAAGAAAAACACACATTCCTCTCCAGCCTAAGACAAAAGGATGTGCCCAACGACAAACAATAGCAAGCAATCAAGTCTTCCTGGCACCCATCAAGATAACGCCACTGTCAAGCATCTGATCATTAATCCAAAGCACCAGCTCAGCAATGTGATTGGTGCTCATCTTTCTCTCCTTTGTCTCAGCCCCTTCCCCCAGAGGTGTCACTCCCTGCCAAACATTAAGTTTACAATTGCCCATTAATCCCTTTACGCCCCATTCAGAGTTTAAGTTTTGTTACTATCTCCTGGGAACCAGGTGACCCCATGAGCCCCTGCCTCAGGTCACATTTTCAGGTATTTAAGGAGAACCCTCTCTGGGCTTGGCCTCTTGCTCTTGCCTCTCCTAACCCCACCCTATCTTGCTGGTTCCATTCCTGTGCAGTTTGGGAGCTTTCCATGTGTGTTGCTGGTCAACTCATGGCCCTTTCCCTTATTTCACCCCATTTTCGCTGCAAAATCAACTCCTCTCACCGGACAAGTAAAGTATCACCCAACCAACGATACTTCCTGCTCATGCAAACGTCTCTATATTTTCTACTCTATAACCTTAGCTCTGTATTGTATGAGTGAATTGATTTTATGTTTGTATGCTTGAAGAACCTTTAGTAAAGAAATCATTGCTTTAGCAATACAGCCTCTGCATCTATTCCTGGGTCCTGGGAACTCTGACTCCTGTATACAGAGGTTATGGTCATTCATTTAATATCTATTGCCATTTAATACTCATAATTCTCCACATTTATTAATAAATAAGGCAATTTGGCTAACAATGTTGTAGATCTATGATCTGACCTATTATATATGGGCACAATGGAAAACTGAAGAACTAAAAACAATGGCCTACCCTTAAATGTTTCAGATTGGAGATTTCAGTGGGGGTACACCTGCTTCCCACAGTCAGTTCTGTTTCATAATGTAGCATTGTTATGCCTAAAGGTTTCTAGCATAAATCTAATGAAGATATAGAATGCATATTTATATGGAGTTATATGGCAATCATTTTCATATATCACATTCATCTCATCAATTGTGTACCTCCTTTTTACTGGCAACACAAGTGTTTATTTCAATTTGATCTTCTGGATTGACAATCTAACATATACCCTAAATATAAATGCCATCTAAATGATAAGTATGGTCTCACTGAGATGATGCAAAAAAGTTTATATGTATTTATTTAGGTATTTATACCATCCTACAATGCCAAGACCAATGTCAGGTCCTACAATGCCAAAACCACAGCCATATAACCCGGAAAATCTACAGCAACTAATGAACTCCAACCGTGAAAGCCTTCGACAACATATTTATACCATAGTTTCTCCCCAATGAGAACCTAAAGTGGCTCATTTCCCCTCCTCCATTTTATCCTCACAACACACCAGGTACTGTAGGCTTACAGAAAGTGGCCCAAGGTCACCCAACAAACTTCCATGACACATTGAGGATTCAAATCCGGGTCTCCCAAATTTTAGTCTGACAATCTAACCGCTGCATCATACTGGCTCTCGTGAGCTGCCAATTAAATTTGGAAAGCTGCCAATTAAAATGAACAAATATGCACTGTGACCCTCTTGCTTCCAAACCAATGCATTAGTGCCAAACAAGAGCAAGGTGCCATCAATGTATCAATCAGAACCCTGCAAGCCCTATGTACCTTGTATAAGGAGAAGAGAGCTGGCTGGAAAGCAGGCAACATAGTTTGGTAGCACTCAGTAAGCAAAAGCTGCCACTTCAGCTCTAGCAGCAAGCTGTATTTGGATCTGCCTCAGAAGATCAAACTGTAAGACATTTGACTTATAGCTTTAGTCTGTGTTAAGAACTATTGTGTCGTTCCCTTGATCTTCATGGTAAAAATGAGAGCAAACTTTTCAAGACAAGGGTAAATATCCAGGGAGGACTTGGAAAAAAAAATATCTTCAAGGAAAAATACTATTTTTATCTGGTTTGAATAGATAAGACTGTATTTATTCTACTCTGTGAAGAATGAATTCTCTAGCTTTTTTTCCCCTGAGGGAGACTCACTGACAGACCTCTGCTGCAGACTTCAAAGTTTTAGCAACCTGTTTTCAAAACAACATATTCACCTGGCTTGTTAAAATAACTGAAGAGACTTTAAAACTTGCATTATGCAGACTATGAAAAAGCTCACTGTGCTAGTAAAAGCTTTAAAAATGGACTAAACGCAGAAACTTTTATTTAAGCATAAGTGGAATTTAAAACCTACAATTCCAAAAGAAGAAAATTGACAGATATTGTTTGTGTCTCTTAGGTCAGTTTCACAAGTTAGTTTTGAACATGTATGTAAATAACCAGGTATTCACAAAAAAGACCTGTACTTGCCTGAGCCTGCATGATAGGTTATGCCATCTTGGCTATTTATTGACTGCACTTTAATCGAAACCGCTGAATTGTTCAAGTGTTTTGATGTTTTAAATGTTTTAATAGTGTTAAATGTCTTAATGTTTTGAATGTTTTAACTGTATACGAATCTTGGCACTTTGTGCCAGGCAATGTGAGCTGCCCTGAGCCCGCTTACGAGGAGGGCGGGTTATAAATATAATAAATAAATAAATAAATACTTCATTGACAGTAAAAGGTATACATGTTTTCCTGCATGTACATGTTTCTTTAAAATACACTCAGCTGGGGAGCAGATGTCAATTCAGGTGACTATTCAATTCAGTGTAATTTAAAGAAACAAAATCACAACTTATAATGACATCTGATTCCTCTTGATCTCAGAGGAATAAATAAAAGTACAGTCAGAAACTTGCAAACAGAGTCAGCACCTGCACTGAAGAAGTTATCACTATAAATAAGATATAACACATTTTAAAACACCCATTTCAATTTCTGTCATAAGAACGTAAGAGAAGCCAATGTTGAATCAGGCCAATGGCCCATCTAGTCCAACACTCTGTCACACAGCGGCCAAAATATACCAGGTGCCATCAGGAGGTCCAGCAGTGGAGCCAGGGCACCAGAAGCCCTCCCACTGCTGCCCCCTCCAGCACCAAGAATAGAGTGCATCACATGCCCCAGACTGAGAGTTCCCATCTATACCCTGTGGCTAATAGCCACTGATGGACTTCTGCTCCATATGTTTATCTAATTCCCTCTTGAAACTGTCCATGCTTGCAGCTGCCACCACCTCCTGTGGCAGTGAATTCCATATGTTAATCACTCTTTGGGTGAAGAATTATTTCCTTTTATCTGTTCTAACCCGACTGCTCAGCAATTTCATAGAGTGACCACGAGTTCTTGTATTGTGAGAAAGGGAGAAAAGTACTTCTTTCTCAACCTGCTCAATCCCATTCATAATCTTATAAACTTTGATCATGACACCCCTCAGCCGTCGTTTCTCCAAGCTAAAGAGCCCCAAGCATTTTAACCTTTCTTCATAGGGAAGGTGTTCCAACCCTTTTATCACTCTAGTTGCCCTTCTCTGCACTTTTTCCAATGCTATAATATCCTTTTTGAGATGTGGTGACCAGAACTGTACACAGTATTCCAAATGAGGTTGCACCAATGATTTATACAGGGGCATGATGATACTGGCTGATTTGTTATCAATTCCCTTCCTAATAATCCCCAGCATAGCGTTGGCCTTCTTTATTGCAGCTACACACTGTCTAGACATTTTCAGCGAGTTATCCACTACGACTCCAAGATCTCTCTCTTGGTCCGTCTCTGCCAGTTCAGACCCCATCAACGTGTATTTATATTTAGGATTTTGGGCTCCAATGTGCATCACTTTGCACTTGGCCACATTGAACCCCATTTGCCACGTTGACGTCCACTCACCCATCCTCAACAGATCCCTTTGGAGTGCCTCACACTCCTCCCTGGTTTTCACCACCCTGAACAACTTCGTGTCATCTGCAAATTTAGCCACATCACTGCTTACTCCCAATTCCAAATCGTTAATAAACAAGTTAAAAAGCATCGGACCGAGTACTGATCCCTGTGGTACCCCACTGCTTACCACCCTCCACTGAGAAAGTTTCCCATTTATACCCACTCTCTGTTTCCTATTTATAAGCCAGTTTTTGATCCACGAGAGGACTTGTCCTTTTATCCCATGACTATTGAGCTTACTTAGGAGCCTTTGATGAGGAACTGTATCAAAAGCTTTCCGGAAATCAAGGTAAACAATATCTATTGGGTCCCCCTTGTCCACATGTTTGTTCACTCCCTCAAAAAACACTAACAGGTTAGTGAGACAAGATCTTCCCTTACAGAACCCATGCTGAGTCTGCCTCAATAGTTTTTGTTCATCAATGTGCCTACTAATTCTTTCCTTAATAACAGTTTCCACCAACTTACCCGGTATCGATGTCAGACTGACTGGCCTGTAATCTCCCCTGGAGCCCTTTTTAAAGATGGGAGTGACATTAGCTACCTTCCAGTCCTCAGGAATGGAGGCAGATTTTAAAGAAAGATTACATATTTTTGTCAGGAGATCCACAAGTTCACATTTGAGTTCTTTCAGAACTCTCAGATGAATGCCATCTGGGCCTGGTGATTTATTAGTTTTTAAATTGTCCATTAGTCGGAGGACTTCCTCTCTTGTCACCGCAATCTGATTCAGGTCTTTCAAACCCCCTCCCGAAATTGGTGCTTCTGGAGTGGGCAAGCACTTCTCCTCTTTCACAGTGAAGACAGAGGCAAAAAATGCATTCAGCTTCTCAACCATGTCCCTATCATCCTTCACTACTCCTTTTACCCCTTGGTCATCCAAGGGCCCCACTGCCTCCCTGGCTGGCTTCCTACTTCTAATGTATTTGAAGAAAGTTTTATTGTTGGTGTTTATGTTTTTTGCGATATGCTCCTCATATTCCCTTTTTGCTTGCCTGATCACAGACTTGCATTTTATTTGCCATAGTCTGTGTTCCCTTTTATCAACCTCACTAAGACTAGCTTTCCACTGCTTAAAGGAATCCTTCTTACCTTTTACAGCTTCCATTACTTTATTTGTTAACCATGCAGGCTTTTTTCTATACCTATTTGTACCTTTCCTAACCTGCAGTATATATTTTTTCTGAGCTTCTAGGATTGCCTTTTTAAACAGTCTCCAAGCTTCCCCAATGGTTTTGACCTTCTCCACTCTTCCTTTCAATTTCTTCCTCACATGTCCCCTCATACCAGAGAAGTTACCCCTTTTAAAGTTAAAAGTGGTTGTGTCAGTCTTTTTGGGCAACTCCCTATCTGTACAAATGTTAAACTCAATGACATTATGGTCACTGTTCCCAAGTGATGCAATCACTTTTACATCTCTCACCAGGTCTTGGGTGTTACTTAGGACCAAATCCAGGATCGCCTCTCCCCTGGTAGGATCTGTGACCATCTGTTCCACAGCACAGTCATTGAGAGTGTCTAAAAACGCGATCTCTTTTTCCCGACTAGAACTCATATTGACCCACTCAATGTGTGGGTAGTTAAAGTCGCCTATTACAACACAGTTATTTTGTCTAGCCGCTATCTTTAATTCATTCATCATTTTATATGATTTGTCCTATTTGTATATCTTTTTTCTGTATCAAACATGAAACGGAGGAGGAGGAGGAGATGGGATACCCGAAGGAATCTCAGAGCAGCTTACAATCCTTTTCCCTTCCCCTCCCCACAACATACACCCTGTAAGGTAAGTAGGGCTGAGAGAGCTCTCTCAAGA
Organism: Gekko gecko; assembly: GCA_029375565.1. NCBI lineage: Eukaryota > Metazoa > Chordata > Lepidosauria > Squamata > Gekkonidae > Gekko > Gekko gecko. The sequence continues at coordinate 98,970,259 of JAPDNY010000008.1, forward strand.
ACTGCCCTTGAGAGAACGGCTCTGAAATAACTTACGACTGACCCAAGGTCACACCAGCAGCTGCATGTAGAGGAATGGGGAATCAAATCTGGTTCTCCCAGATTAGAGTCCACAATCCTAACCACTACACCATACTGGCTCTCATAATAGTGGATATAGCAGGTTAAGACATTTAAATAAAAACTGACTAAAATAATCTCTACCAGTTCAATCCCAGCTGTTAAGATCGAGTCCCTCCCAAAAGAAAGTCTACTAGTTTTGTTTTGTCTTTTAACTTTGAATGTCAAGCTCTGAATATTTTTAGTAGGATAGAATTCCATGATCTGTGGGAAGCCAGCCACATTATCTACCTGTAAACCCTTACTGTTTGAACTATAAGGAAAATCAGAGCATTTTTTTGGTCACTGAAACTATAAGGAGAGAGACAACTCAGAGTTATAGGAGTTAGCATTGTCTGTTATTAATTTGAGTAGATTTCCATTCTTACACAAAATGTTCTCTATACAAAATCAGTGTAGCAAGTTTCTGTATTCCATACAAATGTGTGTGTGTATGGTCTTCTCATCCTATAAACTATCCAGGCATTCTATTAATTGATATCAGTCATCTAGATTTATTAATATTTTATTCTTTCTGATTCTAGCCTGGATAATTTTCTACTAAATGAAAAGTGATTTGTTTATTAAAATATTTATGCCTCACTTTTCTCTTGCTATTCAAGGCATCTAACAAGATGGCAGCATATCCATGCAACAGCAAATGAGTACATGCCCAAAGAAGACAAAATTATGGCAAAACTCTGCTTTAGCTTCGAACTGTACATGTCTTCAGTAACAGACAGGCCATCCATATTATGCATGCATTCAATGTTCATGTGCCAGCAAGGCAGAATTTTCCATAACATTAATAGTTGTGCCTTACTGCATTTTTCAGTCCTTCATGTCAGTATTACTGACTTTGATCAGCTTTATAGTTTTTCAGCACTTACATTACGCAATACATTTACTGCTTTCAGGAAGTACCCTGGTGGTTTTTCCTTTCCTGAAAGACACAGGATGAACTAAGCTCCAAATACAAGTTGGAATAAAATAGGTGTTTTATAATTTATCTGCATTAATCAGAGTATTGTTACATCCTTCAGTGTGAATTTACACAAATGGCTTTGATGGCTAGGTAGCTGTCAAATGGGATATAAAATGCATACACCCCGTCCTTTATGAAACACGATAACACAAATTAATTAAAGGAGTACTCTTTTTCCAAAAAAATTACATAACTCTTTGCTTTTTACAAAATGTTTGTTCAGCTGAAAGTTGTGGCTATGACAGAACTCTTTACGGAGAAGTACATTAATCTCCATTCCCTGTGTATAATCCTAAATAAACTAATCTGGGAAGACTTCCTGCTGAGAATGAACTCCCATTTCACTGTTAATGATAAAGGAAGAAACCAAGATGTAAAGTGGCACATTGTGCATCTGGAGGAAACAATATACATTTCTGGCCATCAGCCCAGTCAAGGTTTCTCTTGGGAAGGGGAAGGGTAAAATGGTTCATACGATTACACCTGTCTTGAAAGGCTGAGACATCTGTTCAAGCCATTAGTTATCGGATTAGTTCTGCATGAGGAAGCCATCCCGAGGTACCCATCACACATAAATATAACTGTCGGTTGTAAGATTTGCACTGAACTAATTTCAAATTGCAAATTAGTATTTTTTTCAGACTTGTCAGCTGAATAAAGTGATGTGATCCTGTACGAAACATTAGCATTTGTATAGCTGACAGAAAAGCCTGCTCACACTTTGCACAGAAGATAAGCTTTTAATGTGTTCACCTTGCGTTGCTCAGTGAACACAGTAAGGAATGAAGGGAAGAAGTATGTCCATAAAAACACAAAGACAGGTGACAAACACTTGAACAAAGCTAGCATTGGCTGCAGATCTAGAAAGTGTGCTTACTGTATGCTTGTTTACTTAGTTAATGTGTTACAAGTATTTACGATACATTCCAAGAATGCTCAAGGTGGTTTCTAAGTAAAAACAAACAATAAAGCTCATCAATATAAACAATCAATAAAGCCCATCAACAAGGATATGCAACCTACGAGGATTATTAAAGGCAGTACTAAAGCTATTGAGTCACAGTTAGAACCAACAGCAGAAATTTAAGATAAAAAAATTAAACACCATAAAATCATTTAAAAAGCTAAAACACGTCCATACAAAGAGATTTTCCTCTCTCCACCCTGAGCATTAATGTGCTCATCAGAAGACAGACTTGGGGGAGGGGATCACTTCTGACTGCCTTAGGATATAGATCAAACACATATGAACATACAGACAACATGAATATATGAACATACAGACAAACCGCCCACAGAGCCAGATGGATCCAAATGGTCTTCAGAATGCTCTGCAGGATCCGATGGTGACTCATTAGATGAGTTGGTAGAGGATTGGCACTGGCCTCAGTAGTGGGAGATGGGGGTTAACAACCATCTATGTTCTGCTCTTCTCCCTCCAGCCTTAATCTTTCCAGCAACAGGAATTAAGGCCCATGTCCTCATTGACTGGCTTCCAGCCCCCTTCTAACCTTAGCCACAATACTGAATAAAAGAGTATAAAAAGAGCCCTGCTAACTCAGACCAGTGATCCATCTAGTCCAGCATCCTGTCTCACACAGTGGGCAACCAGTTCCTCTGGATGGCCAACAACAGGGCATAGAGGTCAAGGCCTTCCCCTGATGTTGCCTCCTAGTGCTGTTATTAAGAGGTTTACTGCCTCTGAATGTGGAAGATCCTTTTAGTCACCATGGCTAGTAGCCACTGATAAACCTATCCTCCATGAATCTGTTCCTCAGAAGCATAGAGGCTGAGGTCTTCCCCTGATGTTGCCTCCTAGCACTGGTATTCAGGCTGGAACGCAGAAGGCCAGGATGGAGTCACCATCATAGATACCATTTGACTCCCTCTTCCAACCTCAGGATAAGAGCCAGACAAGTCCTTTAAAAACCTGTCCTGCCTGCCAGGAGCCAGTGCTGGTATCCTTGCTTCCCTCCTTCTGGAACAGCCCACGAGTCAGAGGAGAGGGCTAGCTGGCATCCCATTTTTTCCCATTGTCTTGAATTGTTGTCAACAGACACCTCTAGATGTCAGAAAGTTAGAAGAGTACCAAGGTTACATGTTAAGAGTTACAAAAAAACTGCCAGTTACACATACCCTTCGGTATTCCAGTTGAGATTACATTGAAATATAAGGAAGATTTCATCGTGTATATCTGGTGCAATGCATATGCATACTAAAATCTGTTGATATCCTATGCACAAATTCATTTGCAGCATTATAGCAAAAGGAGACAAAGGAAAAGCAGAATGGTCTCCTGCATTCACTAATTGCTTTTAGTTTATTCCACCAGAAATGATGACTTGTCCTGTGTCATCTGACAGACTGCCAAATGCATTGGAATGAGCTTTCTTTTCCTTTTTTTTTGCCATCAAGTCACAGCTGGTATATGGCGACCCTGTGGGGTTTTCAAGGCAAGAAATGTTCAGAGGTGGTTTGCCATTGCCTGCCTCTGCATCACAAACCTGGTATTCTTTGGTGGTCTCCCATCCAAATACTGAACATGGCCAACCCTGCTCAGTTTCCAAGATCTAATGAGACAGGGCTAGCCTGGGCTATCCAGGTAAATAGAGTACTACTCACTGTAAGTAGAATGCAAAGAATGGGGGGGGAGAGACACATGAACAGCTCCCCTCTTCTCCAGCACATGATGACATCTGTATTGTACAAACAGAGAGAAGCCTGACAGAGGAAGGTACACAGACATCATAAAATGCTGGGCAGCGTCTTCATATCATAGCTATCCCCAAGCTTTTCATTGCACTGTGTCAGGGCCATACTGGACAATTGTATCCAAATCCTGATCCAAATGTGTATTTAATGACCTAGAGCCCATGCTGTCAGTTCCTGGAGTCAGGTTAATGCTGGTAAACATCGGCTGGAGCCAGACTATGTCTTACAAGCAGAAAATTCCTAGTTCAGTCCTTATTTTACCACCAATGGCCTGCCTTGTTGCTTGGGGAAGTTAGTTATGTGGCAGGATAGGCCAGAGGAGTAGAGGAATCACACACCACTCGTATACTGAGGTCCGGTACAACAGGAAAACTCCAGATATGAAGAGTAAATTAAATAGTTTTTATTAAAGTATTTCCCTAAGTACAAACAAACTAAGCATTCAAAAGGAGCAAACAATATGGAACTATGAAAGCAGAGGTGATTGATAGCGAATAGAGGGGTCAGTTACGGGGTGATAAAACCTGTCCAGATGTGTAGGAGTCCATGGAGATGAGTTTATGGCCCAAACCAAAGGTTTAGGGGTGAACTGCCAGTTGGCATTAGGGGCAGACACAGTCTGAGGCCATGTGCTCTGACAAATATAGACTTTGGAAAACAATGCTGATTAATGAGAGGTCTTGAGAGGCTTGCCCCAGGTGAAGACAAAAGATTACCAGTGATGAGCCTCAGGAGGTATGGGATCCAGAGGGGCAAGCCCTAGGCTGGACCAGTGAGCTTTCAGAGGGGCAGAGTCTAGCTATAATGAGATTAAGCCAGGTACTGGATGGGTGGCTGGGAGTGTCCACTGTAGAAAAATAGAGTGGCCTGGCGTTTCCCTGGTGCCAGAAAAAAGAGGTGATGTTTCTTAATGTGCAGCAGGATGAACCTGAATGGGAGACCATTCACTAGATATGGAGAGTTAATGTTTCCTTGATAGGTCTGGCATATATATGGAGATAGGAATGAGAGGATTATTATTTCCTGAGATATAGGTGAAACAAGAGATGGGGATGGAAACATGCAACATACTTCATTCATGACAATAGCACAGACCAGAGGCTCTTTGTCCCTGCCTGCCTGTACATTTGACAGACAAAAGACTATTAGACGGACAAAAGACTAGCCACTTGGTTAGTAGAAGATGCCTGAGCAAGAGACTTGCCCATTCTAGTCCTTTTTGGATTGAACTGACAGGATTTGGGGTGGGGGTTGCTTGCATGGAGGATGTTTGGCACTGCAGCCAGCCTGGAGAATCTTTACTTGGCCTGAGTTTTCTCAGCCAAGATGTGGTTCTCCTAGCCTTCCAGCAAAAGCCACTGTTTAAGCCAAGCCCGGCTTCATGAAGGTACTGCTTGTGGAGGTTCAGAGGTCGTTTTAGGGTGTCTCTCTCTCTCAGGAAAGGCCACCTTGGGTTCAGGGCTGAAGAGGCTGGCTACACTTAGCGTCCTCATATTAAGGATCTCATGTTTCAAGAATTATAAAAAGTTTACCTGAGTCTTCAGAGAGCTGCTAGGGGAGGAATCATCCCAGGAAGAGGTCAAGGATTTAACCTGGAATCTTTTGCATGGTCATGGTCAGTGGTATAGTACCTGCTTTTCATGCACATGGTCCCAAGTACAATCCATGGTATTTCCCAGTAGAGGACCTCTATTGGTTGGAATGGTAATACCTATCTCTGTATGAGATGCTGAAGAACTGCCACCAGTCTTAGTGAACAATACTGAATTAGACGGATTTATGATCTGATTTGATATAAAGCAGCTTCATGTATTCAGACAATATGTTTGAGCTAGATCTTAAGGCAGTAGGCAAGGTCGTGAGGACAGACATCCATTATTCTCACATTTCAGTTCATTTATTAGTTTTCAACAACTCAGCTCTTCTGTAATTCTGCAAGTTTCTTTAGGTCAGCATATGTCTCCACCCTCTGCATCCTTTATTTATATGTTTTCATTACTTTAAGCCAATTTCTAAGCCCTGTGTTGGCTCAAAACATGCTGTTTTGAAAAGCATCATATTTGGAGGAAGTCCAGTATTGGCTCAGTTTGCAATCCTTAGCTCATCTACAAGTGCTTGTTCCAATATAATTTACAGCCTGCTTCGACCTGTCAACTGTAAACTGCAAGCATTTTACAGCAGTGTATTAAAGGAGATCATTCCAACAAGGAAAACAGCTGTTTCCCAGGAAATCTTTCTAAGTCAAAGTTATGACAAACTTGATTGCAGATAAGTCACAGCACAGTTTTAATCTAGAATCCATCTGTGACAGAACATATGCACAAATAAGATTTTACAAACAACTCTCTGATATTTACATTCGATGACAGTTTTACAGCTATTTATAAAACTAGTACTAGGGAAGATATATCCAAAGGTAAACTTTACCCAGCTATCTCCATCTACAAATCTCCTGCTAAATCTTCCTGAAGTCCCAGAACTCAACACCCAGAGAGAGTTGTTCAGAAGCAATTTATGCAAATTAAAATCCCAGTCACCATTCCTTCTCAGACTACTTTTAAAGAACCTTCAGCATGGCAATACATTTCTTGACACAGGAAGCCAAGGTGAGCCCAAAATAGTAATTTTTAAATGAAGGAAACCAAAGGCGAAGGGGGAGGGAGTCAAATGAATGACACAAACATGGCTGAATAACCCTGATCTACAAATGTAGAAATGTCTCGCTAGAATCTAGGTCATCAACATTAAATAGAAGTAGTAGTACAGAAATGGATAAAGGCAGACACAGGTGAGGAGGTGGTGGGAAAGACAGTTTATCAAGATGTGATGCTAAGTATGATTTTAGTGCTGCATGATGGAAGCTGGAACGCCAGACCATCCACTGGACAGAATGACCAGCAAGGAATAGTGAACAGTCTCAACAGCAATGAAGTATGAAGCAGGTCTGAGGTTAAAGAGAGGGCTATACTAAAATCTTTGTGCTACAGTCCTAAGCAGAACTCCATACTTCTAAGTCCACTGCAGTCAATGACTCAGAATGGTGTATCTGCTTAAGATATCATTGGCAATCATATGGATGGTTAAACCATTTTTAAGCATTGACAAACCAAGCAACATCTCAAAGAGTTTATAGCAATATTCTACTCTTTCTCTCTGAACCAAGTCCAGAATGAACTTTTCATAGTGACCCTTCCTTCAACAGACATTCCGTCCCCATCCCTGTTAATTTTGATGACAGAAATTCCACTAAAGAGCACCTACAATTTAAGCAATGAATAAATAGTCTATATTTTACGAAGATCACACAGACAACAACAAGAATTATGGAGGCTTTGTGAAGGGGTTGTCTTGTGTGCAAAAGTTTCCACATTCAGTCCTCAGCATCTCCACTTGTATCTCAGGCAGCAAGTGTTCGGAAAGATCCTTCACAAAATGATAAAGTTGGAAGAGGACAGATATGTCATGCAGTGTAACCCTCCCATACACACTCACCTTTTGTGCAGGATATCCATATTAGACTATTTCTCACAAACAGCCGCCCAGCCTCTGTTTTAAATCCTTCAGCACAGCTTCACAGCTTTCCAACCTATCAAGGTAATTTTGAACTTTATTTCTGATTGCTAAGGTATAAGGGATCCCTCCCAGTTTTGTGTCTTCTGTGAATCTGATAAAAATCCTGTTGTGGAATTAGGGTCTGGATTGAGCCTAAATCCTCCGTTAAACCGATGTTACTTTAATTTCTACAGTAAAATATAGTTGAATCTTTGGTTCTGTTTCCCAGGAGGCTTCAAGACTCTGCTGGTGTTGTGGTCTTCTGGTACCAATAAGCCTGTACATGACTTTTGCCTTACATAACTTTTGCCTTTTGGAATCAAATTCTAAATAGACAGGTTATCTGTAACTAGCTTCCTTGACTCTCTGAGTCATCCTAGCTTTCCCTTGACTTTCCTGACCCCAGAGATAGAAAAAAAGGGCTGAGCTTTGTCATGTATGTCAGGATATGTCAGATGCTTGGCAACAGACTTGACTGACAAGTTACTTTAGCTCCTATGGACAGAAAAAGGCACTTAATGTCTGAATTTAGTCTTGTTCATTGTTGTTCTGGCCAACCACCTCTTGTTATGGGTCTTGACAGAGCAACCAAAGATATCTTTTATAGAACTACTAGGAACAAAGCCCATTGTAGCAACAATACGAGCTCTAGAAAGACATGAGATATTTTCCCCCTGGCCCCCTGTTTTCTACTCGCTCCCCAGACTCCGGGGGTGGAAGGGTGAGGGAATGCCCCGGCATTGGCTCCCTGCCCGGGCTGTCTCTGAGCACACAGAGGCCTGGCCCCCCGCTTCCTCACCCCTCCTGAGACCCTGGTGTTAAGGGGTGACAGCACACCCTGCCAGTGGCTCCCTGTCTGGCCATGTCCAGTGGCCTGCGGGCCACCTCCACTGCAGTCCGCCCCTCAGCCCTCAAACCCTTTTCCCTCTAGTTTCTCCCTTTGGGCCCCCGACCCTCTCCCCTCAGCGCTGCCTGCCTGTCCTGCCGGGCTCCTCCCGTCAGTGGCATCCATGGCTGGTGTGCACTGTTCCCGTGGTGGCTGCAGCACTGCCACTGGCTGCCTCCCTCCCTTCCGGCTGCCCACCACTCCTCCCTCCCTCCCCTCAGACTCCTCGTCCTGCTGCTGCTGTGCCCAGGTTGAGAGGAGGCAGCGAGCGCACCGGCAGAGAGGAGTCCACACTGAGGTAGGCTGTGGTACTCTCGGCTTGTCTCCCTTATCCCCCTTCCTCCAGCCAGGGCCCAGGTCTCCGCTGCCCTCACTTGATTGCCCACCTGCAGGAGGGAGGTGCAAGAAAGCCACAGCCAGAGCCTGCCAAGGAAGAAGGCGGCAGTGGTGCAGCCCAGGCCAGCTTGGCCCAGGTTAAGAGGGAGCCAGCAGGCCATGCCGAGACCAGCCAGGCCCGTCCTCTTGCTTCCTCACTACCATTGGGCGAATAGCCAGTAAAGACGTGTGGGTCTCTCTGCCTTCCCCAGCAGCAGGATTGGCCTCGGCACCCTAAGCCTCCACCTGCCAGAGCGTCCATCCCATCTGGTGTCTCCCTGTAGACTGAGGGTGAGACGCTGGCCGAGGTTCTGTGGGTGGGACTCCACAACACAGCCAGCCAACGCAGCCAGTGCCTTCTGAGTGCAGTTCAGGCAGCCAACTGATTTTGGCACATATAGAACTTTGCCACTCGAAAATGCAATTATTTATAAGGAGAGATAAGTGCACTATTTAGGTATTGGGGTTGTGTTGAAATATTCTATGTTGAATATTGAAATGTGACAACAATGTTTTCTGACTTAGGACTGTGTAATGAAATAAATTGAGGTTTGATTTAGAACAATTGTCTCCCTCTCTCTCTTGACACAACTGGGATCTCTGCCAGTTTCTCTCCCTTCCCAATGGACACAGTGGGGATGGGAGTCCATGAAAAGGTTCCTGCACTCCTAATTTCCCCAAAAGACCCCCTCCACCCATTCATCCAAACCACTGAAAATAATGTTGAAAAATACTAGCCCCATGACAGATCCCTGCAGCAATTCACTCAAAACATTCCTCAAGATTGATGAAACACTATTAACAAGAACCGTTTGAATATGGTTCTCCAATAGTTGTGAATCTATCTGCTACTGTTATTAAATCTTGACTTAACTGCCTTTCTAATCAAAATATCATGAGGAACTTTGTCAAATGCTTTGTTATAAGCAAAACATGTTCTCCACAGCATTGCCACAATCTGCTAGGCTAATAACTAGATGGGGGGAGGAAAGTAAGACTAGCCTGAAAGGCTTTATTGTTAGCAAATCTATGCTGGATCGTTTTCAAGATGTTTATATACAGACCACTTCACAATCTGTTTTAGTACCTTCCCTGGAATCAAAATCAAACTGAGCGTTTTGTAGTTTCCCAGATCCCACCCTTTTGATAATCAGTACAATATTTGCCTGCCTCGATTCATGTGGCACCTCCAAGATTTCTCAAGGATGATAGACAGAGTTTCTAAGACAACTTCATCAGTTTCCTTCAGTATTGTACTATGCTATTCATCATTACAGAAGACTTGAGCTCATTTAACGTAGCTTGGTATTACCTGACCAGTTTGTCAGCAGTCTTAAAATCCTCTCCCTTTGCCATTCACATTACTTATGTGAGGTTGCACACAGCTCTCCCATTTAGAAGATAAAATAAGAATTGTGCAGTTCTGCCATCTCTTTGTCAACCATTAACATTTCACCATCCTCACTGAGCAGTGAGTCTACTCTTTCCTTTTTCTGTGCCTGAGAAAACATTTGTTGTTCTCAGTATCATTTGCCAGCCTTAGCCTATTTCGAGCTTTAGCTTTCCTGACACTGCGCCTACAAATCAGTGGACATCCCCATGGGATTTTTTCTTATATTTGCCCCTCTTGATTTTCAGACTGCCATTAAGCTTTTTATATACCCACACTGGATTCTTTAGATGCCTCCAAATATTTTTTCTCATTGGTATCATTTGAACTTATGCCTTTAGTAAATTCCTTGTTTGGGAAGTGCCACCCATCTTGGATTCCTTTCCCTGACAAATTAGTTAGCAATGAAATCCTGCCTTGCATTCCTCTGAGTTTGTTAAAATTACGCTTGGTGGAGTCTGTCTCCCAACAGATATCCAAGCAACTGAACTCTGCCATTATTACCAATGAATATTTCCTTGAAACAACTGTATTTATTTCAGGAAATCACTTTCTACATTTTCTCTTTGGTTCACTACTGCCAGTCAGAGCAGAAAGTAATGAGCTAGATGGGTCACTGTCAGACTTGGTGCAAGGCAGCTTTGTATTTTCATACAGCTATTGTCTCAGAATGAACTTCACTATTTTTGTCACTGACTAGCATTAATCTAGGGAGCTGCGGTGGCTCAAGTGGTTAAGACACTGAACTGCAGGCTGTGGAAGGTCAGTAGTTCAGCAGTTCGAGACCCAAGTGGCCAAATGACAGAGCTCCCATCTCTAGTTCCAGCTCCTGCCAACCTAGCAGTTCGAAAGCAAGAAATTGCAAGTAGATAAATAGGTACCACTTGGGTGGGAAGGTAACAGTGTTCTGTGTGCCTTGGTGTTTAGTCATGCCGGCCACATGACCACGGAAACATCTTCGGACAACGCTGGCTCTTTACCTTTGAAATGGAGATGAGCACCACAACCCTAGAGTTGGATTCAACTGGTTTTCAAGCAAGGGAACCTTTACTTTACTTTACTAGCATTAATCTAGTGTTCTCCACAAACTTACCTTGCCTGACTATGAGGAATGAAGGAGCCAATAGCAACTATAAATTCCAGGAAAGAAAGGAGCTAAAGGTATGGATCAGCTGAGCGGCAATGAGTCTTGAGAGGAGAAGTCAGATTCCAAGGAGCATCTGAAGGATAAAGATAGCAATGTCTGGAAGGCTGTGGCTCCTTAAGAGCTTGCAAAGAAGCCAGGGAAACTACAGTGTCATGGTACTTAACATTTTATACATGAAGTGGTCTTTGATGTGTTTTTTCTGAATAGATACAAGGTGCTAAAATAACCCCAACCAATTCTCATATTTTATTCATTATTCAGTATGCTTATTAAGTACAAAGTGCAATGACTCTCTTGTCAAACGTAAAGAAAGAATGCCTGCTAAATTTGATATGTGCCCCTTTCAAAAACTTGGAAGTCATGTGCTAATTGTTGATTGCTGCGTCAGAGTGTTTGAATGGGACATGTGCCAAATTTCGCAAGTCTACTCTCTCATTTACAAAGTAAGAGGGTAACGTAAGAACTTGGCCTATATCTCTACAGAATTTGGTAAAGTAGAATAGATTTGTTGTCAGGGAAGCTAGTTTTACCCCCTAAAAAACTCTGTTTACAAGTGCTACCACTTTGCCTTAATGGCTACAATTTTTTAAGAACCTTCAGCAAGCCCTAGAAGCAGCAAATCAATATCGCTAAGAAAACATCCTGACTTTTGAGGCTAGAAGTCATACAAAGGATATGAAAGAAAAGGTACCTTAATTCACAGCAGGAAAAGATAAGATTTCCCTGAGGTTTTTAAGTCACTTGGATGCTTTGGTGAAATATTTCAGCAAAGTGGAAGACTCACCAACATCACATCTGACCTAAAATATATCCTTGGAATAAATGGCTGTTTCTCTGCACAAACAGCTAGTGCAAAGCTATTTTCCCATTAAGTTCCCTGCTGTATCACAGAACCAGTGGAAACAGAGCTCTATGATGTTTCTTCTGGACAGTTCTTCTGGACCCAGGCTCCAATTACATTCACCTGACCCTTTCCAAGTTGCTCCATAGATAACAGTGCCACACACATCTACTTTCTACTCTCCCTGGACTACTTAGAATACTATAACTCTTGCCCGAACCAGATAGTCTAGAGAATGGAGGTGGACACTGTAGGTATGTGTGGATATCTTGAAAGCATTCTGAATCACAGAATTAATTAAGACATACTAATACATTCTATAACAATAATAATAATGAAATGCTTATATTGCCCAATCTTAGCCATTAATTAGTTTACAGGATTAGTTAATAACAACTACTAAATAATAATCAGAGACAAATAAAATCCTATGCATGATCTTCTCAGTCCTTTGGGGGGGGGGCGCTCAGTATATACTGAGCCAAATAAATACCTTTAAAAAAGGGATCTGTATTTGGCTACCGAAATAAGACACGCTCAAACATTATTTGGCTTTTATCAGCTTTTGTTTGGCATGGTTAAATGCGTTCAGTTCACTGGTTGAGTCAGGCTGCCACTGCAGAGCAACTTAGTGAGGGAACTGAACACATTTAAACTTTAAATGCCTTCAGTTAACGTTCTGAGTTGGGCTGCGGCAGTGGCACAACTCAGCAAGTGAACTGAAGGTATTTAAAGTTTAAATGCCTTCACCAAAGCAGCAGCCCAACTCGGCTAGTGAACTGAACACATTTAAACTTTAAATGGCTTCAATTTACTTGCAGAGTCGCATTGACACTGCAGCCTGACTCAGAGAATGAAATCCTCCATTATACTCTATGGGGACAGTCCCCATAGAATATAATGGAACTAAATAAATTCAGGTTTCCTGAATATTTACTCAAATACCAGTACAATACCAATACTGGTATTCAGGAATATTGATATTTTTCAGGTCCAACAGACACGAATTGGTAAAAAAGTGATTTTTTTTTTGCATACCCCTCAGTCTTTAGCTTGGCCACCACCCTCTCAATAAGTTTGCCCAAATAGGGCAAATTGGACACCGGCCGGTAGTTGGCCAGTTTTTCTGGGTCCAGAGATGGCTTTTTCAGGAGAGGGTGGACCATCACTTCCTTGAGTGCCCCTGGGAACCGTCCCTCCAAGAGGAACTTATTGATAATCTCCCTTAGGGCACCTCAAAACCCCTCGTGGCCTGCTTTAATGAGCCAGGAGGGGCACGGATCTAGGCTGCATGTGGTTGGACGTACAGATAGGAGCAGTCTGTCAACTTCCTCCAGGCTGAGTAGGCTAAAACACTCCAAACCCAGACCCAAAGGCGTGCAAGGGGCCTCAAGTTTGCTCACTGTTTCAACTGTGGCAGGGAGGTCATGGCGAAGTGCCAAGACTTTATCCACAAAATAGTTTGCAAATGCCTCACAGCCAATATCCAGTTCCCTAACTTTTTGCCTGCCCTGCAGCCGAGCTGTTAAAGACCGAATTGCACTAAATAATTGGGCCGGGTGTGAGCTCGCAAATGCAATCCTGGTCGCATAGAAATCTCTCTTTGCAGCCTTGACTGCCATCTCACAGGATCATATAAACGTCCTATAAGATGCTCTTGATGCCTCGTTGTGAGCATGGCGCCACCGTCTCTCTAGCCGTCTCAGTTCTTTCTTCAGCTGCCGCAGCTCCTAGGTATACCAGGGCGCCTGCCTAAAGCAAGTGCGGAGAGGGTTCCTGGGAGCAGTCTCGTCAATGGCTGCAGAGAGCTGATGCGTGGGGGCTGATACCAATTGAGAGAGTCCCAGTGCCACCATGGACGTCACTAGGTCCGTAGCCTGGCTGGAAGCCGTATCATCGGCATGGACATTGAAGTCTCCCAAGACTACCGGTCTAGGGTGCTCCAATGCCCAGCCTGATATGGCCTCCAGCAGGGACAGCAGGCTACTGGCCAGTGCATTAGGCAGCCGGTACACCAACCAGATCACCAAACTCTCCTCAGCCTTCAGCATCAGACCAACACACTTCAAGCCCGTGATCTCCATGGCCAGGAGCACCCTGAAGGAGTAAGCCTCCTGAATGAAGATAGCCACTCCTCCCCCCGCCCCCTAATCCCTGATTGGTGAAGGACCGAGAAGCCAGGTGGGGCAAGCTGGGAGAGAGCCACCACCTCCACCTCCCTCACCCAGGTCTCAGTCACACACGCCAGGTCGACCCGTTGTTCAATCGAAAAGTCCCGAAGGACTGTGGTCTTGTTGTTGATAGACCTGGCACTGCACAACACCAATGCTGGAGGAGGGTTTCCAATCCTGGCCCCACTGCCGACAACCCTTGGGATGGGCCGTAGGTTGGAAGGACACCAAGCTGCTCTATTTTTCTGTGCCCTTCCCTTAATATCCTGCCTAGGCCCACCGCTGAACTTCCCCCTCCCCCAGAGCACTGGAATCTGCTGCCCAGACATTTGTTGCACCAGCTGGTCTCTGCAATGCTTCAGACCGCCGGTGGAGTGAATGAACGATGGATCTCCCTGCAAGGGCAACTGCAAAGATCCATTCCTAGTGGTGCAATAATCTAATTCCTATGCTACACAATTATAAACTGACTACTACTGTGCAAATATACAATCTAACCTAACTGCGCATACCAGAGAACCTACCCCCGGCTCCCTCACCACTGGCCACAGGCGCAACAGTCACCGCAACAGCAATCATACGCGGGCCCCATTGGGATGGCGACTGCGTGGTCAGCCAAAACAGGCGAAACCCTAGGTGCTCCATGGTCCACTCCCACACCATCAAGGAGGGCCCCTTGCTGCCCCGTAACTCCTCCAAGCAGCACCGATCGTCTCAAACTGCTCCAGAGACAGGGAATTGGGCATTCAGAGAAGCCTATCTGTTACACTACGGCTCCTCCAAGCAGCGTAATTGGGCTCGCGCTGCACCAGAGACCAGGAGGTAGGCAATTGGGGAGGCAGCCACGCTGTGCAACGGCTCCTCCAAGCAACATTGTTGCACTCAGGCCACACCGGGAGGAGGGAGGGCGGCGATTATTGGAGCAAGGACACCACCAATGTTTCAGAGCCCAGAACAGTTTGCTGTCTACCGTCCCTACTGGCATAGTTGGCAAAAATGTGGTACTCCCGGTATCCCTTGGCTGGCTGAACTTTCTGAATTAGTTGAAGACACAGGAGCCCGAGCACCAGAGCTCTCTGCCGGCCGAAATGAAATTTCATGCTCAAATGGCCCTCTGGTTCTCCCAGTTTATGGTTTCAAATGACAACCCCTTAGGCCCAACATTCTAGCTGCTCAAAGATGGCAACATAAACAATATACTGCATGAATACAATGCATGAAGAAAATATATATATTTTTAATTTTCTGGAGAAAATAAAAAGAGTGGAAGTCTTCCCTTGGTAACTGCCTTGAGACTATGTGGTTAGGAAATCATTTGTGATTCACGAAGTTTCTAAAGTAGCAGATGTTACTAAATAGTGTTTTAATTGAGAAAATTTAGAAACTTGCAGAAGCAAGCGTAAAAAAACCCTTTCAATATTATCAAGCAGTTGCAGTTCCCATTTCATAGTAGGCAAGTTAAAATACAGAGACATAGCACGAACTCATTTCTCAAGCTTTTAAAAATGTGTTCAAAGCTGTGGGTAAGTTTTTATAAAACCTTCGACTTCTGCCAGCTGTTACTAAAGTGAGGCCACTGTGCAAAGCCACTCTGCTGATTTCGGGAGGGGTGTTGAAAGACCTGAGTCAGATTGAGGTGATGACAGAGGAGATCCTATGACTGATGGACAACTTAAAATCTTATAAATCACCAGGATGGCATACATCCAAGAGTTCTGAAAGAACTCAAATGTGAACTTGTTGATCTCCTGACAAAAATGTAATATTTTATTCAAATCTACCTCCATTCCTGAGGACTAGAAGGTAGCTAATGTCATTCCCATCTTTAAAAAGGGTTCCAGAGGAGATCCGGGAAATTACAGGCCAGTCAGTCTGACGTTGATATTGGGTAAGTTGGTGGAAACTGTTATTAAGGAAAGAATTAGTAAGCACCAGGGCCGGCTCACCCGCTAGGCTAACTAGAGCGCAGGCCGGCCCTTAGGGTGCCAAAATGGACCGGGGGGGTGGCAGCAGAGAAACCGAGGAGGATTATGAGGCACTCCAAAGGGATCTGTCGAGGATGGGTGAGTGGGCGTCAGTGTGGCAAATGGGGTTCAATGTGGCCAAGTGCAAGGTGATGCACACTGGAGCCAAAAATCCTAAATATAAATACATGTTGATGGGTCTAAAATGGCAGAGACTGACCAAGAGAGAGATCTTGGAGTTGTAGTAGATAACTCAATGAAAATGTCGAGACAGTGTGCAACTACAATAAAAAGGTCAATGCTCTGCTGGGGATTATTAGGAAGGGGACTGAAAACAGATCAGCCAATATCATAATGCCCCTATATAAGAAGAAGAAGAAGAAGAAGAAGAAGAAGAAGAAGAAGAAGAAGAAGAAGAAGAAGAAGAAGAAGAAGAAGAAGAAGAAGAAGAAGAAGAAGAAGAAGAAGAAGAAGAAGAAGAAGAAGAAGAAGAAGAAGAAGAAGAAGAAGAAGAAGAAGAAGAAGAAGAAGAAGAAGAAGAAGAAGAAGAAGAGGAAGAGGAGGAGGAGGAGGAGGAGGAGGAGGAGGAGGAGGAGGAGGAGGAGGAGGAGGAGGAGGAGGAGGAGGAGGAGGAGGAGGAGGAGGAGGAGATTGGATTTATACCCCACCCTTCACTGCCCAAAGGCATTCAAAGAGGCTTACAAACTCCTTTCCCTTCCCCTCCCCACAACAGACACCCTGCGAGGTAAGTGGGGCTGAGAGAACTTCTGACAGAAACTGTCCTTGAGAGAACAGCTGTACCAGAGCTTGTGACTGACCCAAGGTCACATCAGCAGGTGCAAATGGAGGAGTGGGGAATCAAACCCGGTTCTCCCAGATAACAGTCCGCGCATTTAACCACTACACAAAACTGGCTCTCAGTGGTGTGACCTCATTTGGAATACTGTGTACAGTTCTGGTCACCACATCTTAAAAAGGATATTATAGCTTTGGAAAAAATGCAGAAAAGGGCAACTAGAATGATAAAAGGGTTGGAACACTTTCCTTATGAAGAAAGGTTAAAGTGCTTGTGGCTCTTTAGTTTGGAGAAATGATGGCTGAGGAATGACATGATCGAGGTTTATAAGATTACGCATGGGATAGAGCAGATAGAGAAAGAGGTACTTTCCTCTCTTTCTCACAATGCAAGAACTCATGGGCACTCAATGAAATTGCTGAGCAGTCGGGTTAGAATGGATAAAAGGAAGTACTTCTTCACCCAAAGAGAGATTAACACATGGAATTCACTGCCACAGGTGTGGTGGTGGCTACAAGCATGGACGGCTTCAAGAGGAAATTACATAAACATATGGAGCAGAGGTCCATCAGTGGCTATTAGCCACAAGGTATGGATAGGGACTCTGGGGCAGGTGATGCTCTGTATTCTTGGTGCTTGGGGGGTAAACAGTGGGAGAGCTTCTAGTGTCCTGGCCCCACTGGTGGACCTCCTGATGGCACCTGGTATTTTTGGCCACTATGTGACAGAGTGTTGAACTGGATGGGCCATTGACCTGATCCAACATTGGCTTCTCTTATGTTCTTAAAGAAGAGTCTTAGAAGAGGGTTTAGAAAAAAAAATGAAAGTCAATGCAGATTTAAATGCTCAAACTGTTAAGAAGCTCACTGGGTAACCTTCGGCCACTCACAGTTCTTCATCCTATAATACTCCACAGAGTTGTTGTCAGAATAAAATGGGGTATAGTGGAATAATGTTTGCTGCTCTGAGCTCCATGAAAGAAAGGTGACTAAAATATGCTACTGAGATAGATTCTCTAGTGTTTTAAAGAAATGTGTTTTTATAAGTACTCAACATGCTGTAGCCATAAGCCACTGCACACTGAAGGAATGATTATTTTGTCTTCAAAGTATAATATTCAAAAACAAGATGGGACTGAAAATAATAAGAGGCTATATAATAAACACTAAACATTTTATCTCTTATGCAGCCATACAGCAATGTGATTCAGATATAGAAGTGGTATGTGGTGTCACCAATACACTAATAACACTGAGATCTGTGTTCACAGAATATCCAGGGGCGGCCTGCAACCATCTGTTTGGAGGCTGTGATCAAGGAGATGACAATCCCCTCCCCTCCCATGCACAATCCATCTCTTTGTTGTTGTGAAAGCCTATTTCTGCTGGTCTCTTTGTCTTCTGGATCAACATCTTCTACTCTGCGTCCTATACTCTGGCTCAGGTCCCAGTGGGTCACTGCCCTGGAGGGTTACTTGAAGCCATGGGGCAATCCTAATCCCACAGGGCTGTTCAGCTGGGATACAGCCAGCGGTGGCAGGGAGAAAACAATGAGTGAGCATACACCAATCATCATCAGTGCTGCTGTCTATATTGAATAGCTCTCTGTTAGGGAAAGCTCAGTTCAAATCCAGATGGCAACAGTATTGAAGGAGGTATCTGGTGTCCACCATCATCACTGCTGCAGGTCACCTTCAAGCTAAGGAATCCCCAGCCATTAGTCTGATTATGGAAGGACCAATCTCAAGGCACCCTTTTCTTCATCATGGTAGATCACTAGGAAAGACCCCTTAACAAAAATGGCTCAAGCTGCACCGAGCAAAATTTGTCACTACACATAGTAGCATAAGCTACGCCTTCCTTTAATGCACTTATTGACTTTGTAAAGTTAAATTACATTAGTAATTTCTAGCAAGTTTATATCAAGCCATTTCAGAATTTTGAGAGCATTCTCACTAAAAAAAAAAGGCAACTAAAAGATTTAATGGTGAACCAAGGACTATCTAACCAAACTACAGTCATTAGTTCATCATCAAGAACCAAACAATGTAACAAAGAACACAAGGTTACCTAAATAAACTACAATCATTAGTAGATAACATTTACCAGCCTTTTCTCATTTACCATTCCGTTCAGCTGTTTCACACCCATCAAGCATTTTCTTGAGGCTCATTCTTTTGTTATGATTTGATATTAAAAATGTATTGCTTTTCCCTTACATATTTTAGAAGTGGTTTACAGCAAGGTAACAACAAACACAAACCAGTAGAACAGCAATTCAGAACCAAAGAAATGGAAAGTGCATGCTGAGTTTCTTTTGCATTGATTGGTCCATTGATCTCTCTTGCTTATCTTTTCCCAAGTACTAGCCTCTACATTTATTTAAATCAATGCTAGTATTTCAGATGAAATCAGTGCAGCATTTTAGATTGTCATTATATTCATGTTATTAATCCAGTGATGTTTGGTATCATAAAACTCAATCCACACTATGTAGCAGTGTCTTTATTAAATGCAAACAGGAAAAAGTCATGTTTCATTGCAAATATTTAATGAAACATGACTTTCCCTATTTGTACTGTATGTTATAGATTTTTAAAAAAAAATTCCTTTGTCATATTCACTAGCATAATTTCCATTGATTCTCCATATCCAAAATTGATTTTCTTCATCCAGATAAAGACACACAAACACTGTCACCATGTTAGTCACTGACTGATTGCAATAGTGACTGGCAGGGGCTGGAAGAGAGGGAAAAGGGGCAAGGGAGACAGTGTGGGAATGTCTCCATTTATTTGCCCTCTAGCCCAGAAACTACAATCATTAGTAGATAACATTTACCAGCCTTTTCTCATTTACCATTCTGGGTTGAATCCAGTCTTGCCCTATGCCTCTTCCCCAAGCATTAAGCTTTTGTCCATCCATGTCCCATGATTCCCAGCACAGCCTTTTTCATGATCACTTTTTTACTAGCAAAAAAGATGGTTGGATCCAGCCCAATAACTTGTTTCAACTATGAAAACAATTACTTGAACATTTGCCAAAGAATAAAGGAAAGTCCTTAATTTACTTTCTGCTGACATCAGAATGAACTTTCAGGAATGGCAGTAGCTAGAAAAAATAAACTGTGGTTAGACTGGAAAATAAACAAATAAATTGATATGAACCAGTTGCCTTTTAATTTTGATTTGTGGCTATGACTGAATGCAGGAAGTCAATCTAGGAGGTCAGGAGAAAGAATGGGGTGGGATTCCAAGCATCTTTTTTTAGTGCACAGGCTTTCTTTCACAAATAGATGACAATACAGTTTTTGAGATGTATTCACAAGCATCAGTCCATTGATTTGAGGGAGCTTATCAGGAAAATTTACCAGGGACAAAAGACAGCACCTTTGTAAGCATGGCAACTATATTTAGGGCCACACACTCCCTATGATTCTGGTTTCCTGTGACTTGAATATAGATCTCCTGTTTACATCTATTTTCTGCCATAACTTATAAGCACATTGTGTTATCACATCTGTTATCACTTGTTTTTATAAGCCTCTCCTAGAGCAAAGAGATAACAGCTTCATTAGAAGTAAATTATTGTGACAGAATGATTCTAAAATGTACAGCTATAGAACAATAGATTTGTTTTGCTGCTCTAGCTACCACCTGAAGTCATTTCACTATAGAGCTACCTCTATTATTAGGGAAACTGAGGCAGTCAGTTCAAGTTGTAGTTTGTGAGGGTGGCAAACTCTGCTGGATCTATCCAGGAGACGGAGCAGTGAATCCTTCATGCCCGTTCTTTCCCAGCTCGCTTTACAAGCCAGACACACCCTATTACGCTTCTTGAACCCGCATAAGATCCCCTCCTGTTATGAGAGCTTGGCTATCTTTGTGGTTGCCTAAGGAACCCTAGCAATCAGCATGGTTGCAGCTCTCACAAGAGAAAGGAGTTTCATGGAAATCTGAGAAGACTGGCAAGGCACATGTGGCTTACCACATGGTTTGTAAGGAGGACAGAAGGAGAAAAGGCAAGGAGGATCAGGTACTCCAGCAGACAACTGGAGGTAGCAGTCAGAGTGCCCTCTGGCAGCAAAATGCCTTGCACCAACAGTGTGGCCACATATGTAGGAGCCTCATCTTCTAGCAGTACCTTACGACATCTATCTCATTAAAAAATAAATAATTGGTTCCATGGGATGACAGCTGTACAAAAGATTAGATGCTATGTTTATTTGTTTATTTATTTATTTGTCAGATTTATACCCTGCCCTCCCAGCCAAGGCCAGCTTTTAGTCAATTGAATATCTCACACATCCTCAGCTCTGTCCTTAGAGATGAGACAGACCATAACTGTCAATGAATGATTCCTATTCTGGCAAGCATGGGAACCACGGTGCCCACCAGTATATTTCCTAAAGCCTACTTCTTCTCCAAGCATTTTTTCCCGAAAACAAAGACCCAGTCCTGACTTTTTTCACTTCACTGGAACAGAAGTTTCTTCAAAAGTACCTAGGAGGAACTTTCTTTGTGTCTGCAGGAAGTATCCATTTGGAAACACCTGCTTCCTAATATTTTGTTTAACCTCCCAGCATTTTATTATTGAAGCCAGTTCTCATGGCAACCACTTAGTGATTGATCCAGCTGCTATTTTGTTGTGGCATTCACCACCAGTCCTCAAATTTCCAAAAGTGGTCCAGGCTCAACAATGTTGAAAATCCTGCAGTAGATGTTCATTAGTACTTCTAGCTCTTTCACAGTATGCACTTATGGGCTGGTTCTCAACATTTATTTTGATATGTTGCCAAGATCATATATGGACTGTACAATCAGCTTCAGGTGAGAATCCATTTGTGTGAAACAGCTTCCATATTTTTTTTAAAAAAAACTTAGGGCTTCCCATGAAAGCAAGATCAAACTCATTGCAAAAATTAAGCACACCCACCAGAGGTCATTTATTTGCCAAGCATCCATGACCCTTGGGAAAAGTTGATTTTACCTACAATGTAGGTGCAAAAGGGGCTACAAGACAAAAGGAAATGAAATTTCACCACCATACTTGGAATAGGTTTCAGGTATAAGACATATGGACATATATGGAATTGGAGTAGATGCCAAGGCCTGAAACCTCTAAGGTGTCTGGGCTAGAGGGCAAATAAATGGAGACATTCCCACACTGTCTCCCTTGCCCCTTTTCCCTCTCTTCCAGCTCCTGCCAGTCACTATTGCAATCAGTCAGTGACTAACATGGTGACAGTGTTTGTGTGTCTTTATCTGGATGAAGAAAATCAATTTTGGATATGGAGAATCAATGGAAATTATGCTAGTGAATATGACAAAGGAAATTTTTTAAAAAATCTATAACATACAGTACAAATAGGGAAAGTCATGTTTCATTAAATATTTGCAATGAAACATGACTTTTTCCTGTTTGCATTTAATAAAGACACTGCTACATAGTGTGGATTGAGTTTTATGATACCAAACATCACTGGATTAATAACATGAATATAATGACAATCTAAAATGCTGCACTGATTTCATCTGAAATACTAGCATTGATTTAAATAAATGTAGAGGCTAGTACTTGGGAAAAGATAAGCAAGAGAGATCAATGGACCAATCAATGCAAAAGAAACTCAGCATGCACTTTCCATTTCTTTGGTTCTGAATTGCTGTTCTACTGGTTTGTGTTTGTTGTTACCTTGCTGTAAACCACTTCTAAAATATGTAAGGGAAAAGCAATACATTTTTAATATCAAATCATAACAAAAGAATGAGCCTCAAGAAAATGCTTGATGGGTGTGAAACAGCTGAACGGAATGGTAAATGAGAAAAGGCTGGTAAATGTTATCTACTAATGATTGTAGTTTATTTAGGTAACCTTGTGTTCTTTGTTACATTGTTTGGTTCTTGATGATGAACTAATGACTGTAGTTTGGTTAGATAGTCCTTGGTTCACCATTAAATCTTTTAGTTGCCTTTTTTTTTTAGTGAGAATGCTCTCAAAATTCTGAAATGGCTTGATATAAACTTGCTAGAAATTACTAATGTAATTTAACTTTACAAAGTCAATAAGTGCATTAAAGGAAGGCGTAGCTTATGCTACTATGTGTAGTGACAAATTTTGCTCGGTGCAGCTTGAGCCATTTTTGTTAAGGGGTCTTTCCTAGTGATCTACCATGATGAAGAAAAGGGTGCCTTGAGATTGGTCCTTCCATAATCAGACTAATGGCTGGGGATTCCTTAGCTTGAAGGTGACCTGCAGCAGTGATGATGGTGGACACCAGATACCTCCTTCAATACTGTTGCCATCTGGATTTGAACTGAGCTTTCCCTAACAGAGAGCTATTCAATATAGACAGCAGCACTGATGATGATTGGTGTATGCTCACTCATTGTTTTCTCCCTGCCACCGCTGGCTGTATCCCAGCTGAACAGCCCTGTGGGATTAGGATTGCCCCATGGCTTCAAGTAACCCTCCAGGGCAGTGACCCACTGGGACCTGAGCCAGAGTATAGGACGCAGAGTAGAAGATGTTGATCCAGAAGACAAAGAGACCAGCAGAAATAGGCTTTCACAACAACAAAGAGATGGATTGTGCATGGGAGGGGAGGGGATTGTCATCTCCTTGATCACAGCCTCCAAACAGATGGTTGCAGGCCGCCCCTGGATATTCTGTGAACACAGATCTCAGTGTTATTAGTGTATTGGTGACACCACATACCACTTCTATATCTGAATCACATTGCTGTATGGCTGCATAAGAGATAAAATGTTTAGTGTTTATTATATAGCCTCTTATTATTTTCAGTCCCATCTTGTTTTTGAATATTATACTTTGAAGACAAAATAATCATTCCTTCAGTGTGCAGTGGCTTATGGCTACAGCATGTTGAGTACTTATAAAAACACATTTCTTTAAAACACTAGAGAATCTATCTCAGTAGCATATTTTAGTCACCTTTCTTTCATGGAGCTCAGAGCAGCAAACATTATTCCACTATACCCCATTTTATTCTGACAACAACCCTGTGGAGTATTATAGGATGAAGAACTGTGAGTGGCCGAAGGTTACCCAGTGAGCTTCTTAACAGTTTGAGCATTTAAATCTGCATTGACTTTCATTTTTTTTCTAAACCCTCTTCTAAGACTCTTCTTTAAGAACATAAGAGAAGCCAATGTTGGATCAGGTCAATGGCCCATCCAGTTCAACACTCTGTCACATAGTGGCCAAAAATACCAGGTGCCATCAGGAGGTCCACCAGTGGGGCCAGGACACTAGAAGCTCTCCCACTGTTTACCCCCCCAAGCACCAAGCATCACCTGCCCCAGAGTCCCTATCCATACCTTGTGGCTAATAGCCACTGATGGACCTCTGCTCCATATGTTTATGTAATTTCCTCTTGAAGCCGTCCATGCTTGTAGCCACCACCACACCTGTGGCAGTGAATTCCATGTGTTAATCTCTCTTTGGGTGAAGAAGTACTTCCTTTTATCCATTCTAACCCGACTGCTCAGCAATTTCATTGAGTGCCCATGAGTTCTTGCATTGTGAGAAAGAGAGGAAAGTACGTCTTTCTCTATCTGCTCTATCCCATGCGTAATCTTATAAACCTCGATCATGTCATTCCTCAGCCATCATTTCTCCAAACTAAAGAGCCACAAGCACTTTAACCTTTCTTCATAAGGAAAGTGTTCCAATCCTTTTATCATTCTAGTTGCCCTTTTCTGCATTTTTTCCAAAGCTATAATATCCTTTTTAAGATGTGGTGACCAGAACTGTACACAGTATTCCAAATGAGGTCACACCATTGAGAGCCAGTTTTGTGTAGTGGTTAAATGCGCGGACTGTTATCTGGGAGAACCGGGTTTGATTCCCCACTCCTCCATTTGCACCTGCTGATGTGACCTTGGGTCAGTCACAAGCTCTGGTACAGCTGTTCTCTCAAGGACAGTTTCTGTCAGAAGTTCTCTCAGCCCCACTTACCTCGCAGGGTGTCTGTTGTGGGGAGGGGAAGGGAAAGGAGTTTGTAAGCCTCTTTGAATGCCTTTGGGCAGTGAAGGGTGGGGTATAAATCCAATCTCCTCCTCCTCCTCCTCCTCCTCCTCCTCCTCCTCCTCCTCCTCTTCTTCTTCTTCTTCTTCTTCTTCTTCTTCTTCTTCTTCTTCTTCTTCTTCTTCTTCTATAGGGGCATTATGATATTGGCTGATCTGTTTTCAGTCCCCTTCCTAATAATCCCCAGCAGAGCATTGACCTTTTTATTGTAGTTGCACACTGTTTCGACATTTTCATTGAGTTATCTACTACAACTCCAAGATCTCTCTCTTGGTCAGTCTCTGCCATTTTAGACCCATCAACATGTATTTATATTTAGGATTTTTGGCTCCAGTGTGCATCACCTTGCACTTGGCCACATTGAACCCCATTTGCCACACTGACGCCCACTCACCCATCCTCGACAGATCCCTTTGGAGTGCCTCATAATCCTCCTCGGTTTCTCTGCTGCCACCCCCGGTCCATTTTGGCACCCTAAGGGCCGGCCTGCGCTCTAGTTAGCCTAGCGGGTGAGCCGGCCCTGGTGCTTACTAATTCTTTCCTTAATAACAGTTTCCACCAACTTACCCAATATCAACGTCAGACTGACTGGCCTGTAATTTCCCGGATCTCCTCTGGAACCCTTTTTAAAGATGGGAATGACATTAGCTACCTTCTAGTCCTCAGGAATGGAGGTAGATTTGAATAAAATATTACATTTTTGTCAGGAGATCAACAAGTTCACATTTGAGTTCTTTCAGAACTTTTGGATGTATGCCATCCTGGTGATTTATAAGATTTTAAGTTGTCCATCAGTCATAGGATCTCCTCTGTCATCACCTCAATCTGACTCAGGTCTTTCAACACCCCTCCCGAAATCAGCAGAGTGGCTTTGCACAGTGGCCTCACTTTAGTAACAGCTGGCAGAAGTCGAAGGTTTTATAAAAACTTACCCACAGCTTTGAACACATTTTTAAAAGCTTGAGAAATGAGTTCGTGCTATGTCTCTGTATTTTAACTTGCCTACTATGAAATGGGAACTGCAACTGCTTGATAATATTACCAGGAAAAGAGACTATAAAAAAGTCCAATTAAAGTATAAAACGGCATCACAAATTCAAACAAGGTGGCAACTTAAAAATATTGTTCATAAAAAGAAAGATGGCGAGTAAGAAACTATCCCTGATTTCGGTGAATGTTAATGGTTTAAATAGCCCATGCAAAAGAAGAAGAATTATACATCAAGCAATTAAACTAAAGAATGATATAACGTGCTTTCAAGAAACCCACATAAAAAAAGACCATGAAAAACATTTAATGTGCAAGAAATTGGGTATAGCCTCCACTGCATCAGATAAAGTTAAAAAAAGAGGCGTAGTTACGTATGTAAGGGAGAAACTGAACCCTATACTTAAATTTAGATCTAATGATGGGAGAATTATTGGAGTACAGGTACAAATTAGAGAAACGGAAATTTTAATTATAAACATATATGCCCCAAATCAAAAACAAGATATATTTTTTGCAGAATTGAGGAGCTATATCTCTAAAGAAAATCCCAAAAATATATGTTTAGTAGGAGATTTTAACGCGGTACTAGATCCCAAAGATGATAGGAAAAAAACAAGAAAGACACATAAGTCGGGAGCAGTTTTGACGAAAAATTTCCTAAAATTAATGGAAGAATTCAACTTGTTGGATCTATGGAGAACTAGGAACCCACACAAAAGAGATTATACTTTTTTTTCTCATAGACATAATTCTTGGTCAAGAATAGACATGATGTGGGTCAATATAAACATAATAAAAATATTTTCAGAGGTCGAAATTCTTGCAAATACATTTGCAGACCACAATCCTATGTGGGCAGCTATACAAGAACCATATAGTTGTAAGAGATGGAGATTAAATGTAAGTTTAATGAGGGATAGAGATTTTGTTAAAAAAATGAGACAAGACATAAAAGTATTTATTGAGATAAACAAAAAGGAGTTCACTAATTTGAATATCATTTGGGATACCCTTAAAGCATATATTAGGGGCATATTCATAAATCAAGAAGCAGGGAAAAATAAACAGAAAAGAGAAAAATTTAAAAAATTAACGACAGAATTAAGGAAATTAGAAGAGATAAGCCATAATAAAGAAAACTTAAAGGAGATAAGACTCAGGATAAAAATGAAGCAACATCAAATAAATTTAGGATTAACACAAGAGATAGCACAAAAAATCGAATACACAAAAGCGTATTTCTTTGAAAATGCGAATAAGCCCTCTCGTTGGTTAGCCTATAAACTTAGAAAAGAAAGAGAAAAAAGATTTATTGTGGCATTAGAAGACGAAAAGCATGAAATAAAATACAAAGCACAGGATTTAAAAACAATTGTGGAAAATTTTTATAAAAATTTATATAAACGGACTCCACACAATAGTCAGAAAATCCAAGAATTTTTATTGAAACATATAACAACTAAATGTACAGAGGAACAGAGGAAAATATTGAATGAAAATATCTCTATGTTTGAACTGATAAATGCAATTAAAACTCAAAAGACCAAGAAATCTCCAGGCCCAGATGCAATACCAGCAGAAATCTACAAGGTGTTAGAAGAGGAAATAACAGATTTACTTAAAGATGTAATGAATAATGTATTGGCGACTGGTAAAATCCCCACGACCTGGAAAGAAGCATTAATAACACTTATTCACAAACCGGATACAGAAAACATGGATATTAAAAATTTTAGACCCATCTCCTTGTTAAATGTAGATTACAAAATTTTCGCTTCTATCTTAGCAAATAGGTTTAAGAAAGTTATGGCAGAAACAATCCATAGAGACCAATCTGGCTTTATTCCGAGAAGGCAAATTAAAAACAATATAAGAAATATAATTAATATATTAGAATATTATGAGCAAAATCCCGGAAAACAGCTTGCCCTAATTTTTTTAGACGCAGAAAAAGCCTTCGATAATGTTAATTGGGAATACTTAAAACAGAAGTTAACTTTATGGAACTGCGGTGAAAAATTTCTTAATTCAATCAAAGCCATTTATGAAGATCAAAACGCGAAAATTATTATCAATGGAGATGTAACTAGTAATATTCCTATACAAAAGGGTACGAGACAGGGATGCCCCTTATCACCGTTACTATTTATTTTTGGACTAGAGACTTTAAATGATATAGTGAGAAACAATGAGAATATAACGGGGGCAAAAATAAAAAAAGAACAATATAAATTACAGGCTTTTGCAGATGACCTGGTATTCATTCTGGAAGATCCAATAAAAGCGTTGCCATACTTATTGGAAGATCTATATGATTATGGTCAAATTGCGGGTTTGAGAATTAATATAAAGAAAACAAAAATCATAACTAAAAACTGTATGACCGCACAAATTACCAATATTCAAAATATTTCAAAGATTCAGGTAGTCGAAAAAATTAAGTATTTAGGAATTATCCTGACAAATAACAATAAAAACCTTTATAAAAATAATTATTTGAAACTTCTAGCGGAAATAAAAAAGGATCTTAATAGATGGCAGGACCTACACATTTCATTTATGGGCAGAATTGCCACTATTAAAATGAATATTTTACCGCGTTTTTTATTTTTGGCTCAAGCTATCCCTATATTAACAAATAAAAGGTTTTTTGAAGAAATAAATACAGTAGTCAAAACATTTATATGGCACGCTAAGAAACCGAGAATCAGTAGAAAATTACTCACAGATAAGAAAGAAAAGGGAGGCCTAGGTTTTCCAAATTGGAATTTGTACTACCAGGCGGCAGCAATGGGATGGATACGAGAATGGATCCAATTAGAAGATGAAAGAACATTGAAATTAAAAGGACACGATCTACCTATGGGCTGGCATGCCCATATCTGGTATAACATGGATAAAAGCCAACAAATTTTTGTAAACCATGCAATAAGGGGCCCCCTAATGAAAATCTGGAAAGAAATTAAAATGAGATATTATTCCAAAATTCCGATTTGGGTATCACCTGTGGAGGCTTTTACGCTACCGTCGCTTTGGTCCAAGGAAAAAAAAACTAATTTATGAAAACCTATTGACAGAAAATAGAGAATTAATACCATTAGACTCACAAGAGATCCGAAATGCAAATTTAACCCCCTGGGAAAAAATACAGCTAAAATCTAGATTTGCTAAAGATAAAAAAATAAATTTCATGAATAAGTACTCCCAATTAGACAAAATCTGGCTTTCATCAGCGGATAAATTAATACAAAAACTGTATAATTTCCTTTTAACAGAGGACCTACTGGATGAAATTGTAAAACCTAATATGATTTGGTGGATGAAAGATATAGGGCAAAACATTACTCTAGAACAATGGTCCAGAATGTGGGATTCTCTTAAGCTGCTCAGAGCTACAAATTATAAAGAAAATATTTATAAGATGTTTTTTAGATGGCACTGGACGCCGGAGAAAGTATCAAAATGCTATAAAAAAGCATCGAATGTCTGCTGGAGGTGCAAAAAAGAAGTGGGAACGTATCTGCATACCTGGTGGAAATGTGAAAAAATAAGAAAATTTTGGAAAATGATTAAAAAAATAATAGAAGATTCCACCAAAGTGAAGCTAGAATTGGAACCAGAGGTTTTTTTGCTAAATATGATACCGGTGAGAATCAATAAAGAAGACCAAAGAATTATCTTATATATAATTACAGCAGCGAGAATAAAAATAGCAAAATTTTGGAAAAAAGAGAATATCCCTAACGCAGAAGAAATTATAGATTCTATACTGGAAATAGCCGAATTAGATAGACTAAATCTTATACTTTCCGGAAAAGAGGATTTAGTTTATGAAAATAGATGGGAAAAAAATTATCATTGGATAGAAAAAAAGACATGAAACATAAACAAATAAACACATCCTCCCAATGCCACTCCTATTTTATCTAGACAGTGTAACAGAAACAGACTTAATTAAGGTATATGCGCGATAATATATTAAGAAATTATGCAATGTCTCGCAATTCTGGTTGTAGACCAGGATTTTGTTTTTGTGTATATATGCTGGAAAATTTATAAATAAAAAAAATATTAATAATAAATAAGAGAATCAATGGAAATTATGCTAGTGAATATGACAAAGGAAATTTTTTTAAAAATCTATAACATACAGTACAAATAGGGAAAGTCATGTTTCATTAAATATTTGCAATGAAACATGACTTTTTCCTGTTTGCATTTAATAAAGACACTGCTACATAGTGTGGATTGAGTTTTATGATACCAAACATCACTGGATTAATAACATGAATATAATGACAATCTAAAATGCTGCACTGATTTCATCTGAAATACTAGCATTGATTTAAATAAATGTAGAGGCTAGTACTTGGGAAAAGATAAGCAAGAGAGATCAATGGACCAATCAATGCAAAAGAAACTCAGCATGCACTTTCCATTTCTTTGGTTCTGAATTGCTGTTCTACTGGTTTGTGTTTGTTGTTACCTTGCTGTAAACCACTTCTAAAATATGTAAGGGAAAAGCAATACATTTTTAATATCAAATCATAACAAAAGAATGAGCCTCAAGAAAATGCTTGATGGGTGTGAAACAGCTGAACTCCGTGCATTTGTGAGAACCAGTAGGTTTTTCCCCACATAAAGTAACAGCTGAAAATGCAGATTCTGATAGCAGCTAAGCATTTTGGAATTCTGCATGCACAAGAACTGTTCAGCTTTGCTTTGAGCCAAAGCTGAATAGAAATGGCCACTAATGGCCAGCTTTGCTAATACCTGGAATTCCCAAACTGCTTTTTCTCACCACTGGATCTCTCCTACTCATTTGTCTTGCCTCTAGCTGCCTGTGCCTTCCATCACTGGCCATGTAGAACAGCTTCCACTAATTAAAAAAACAACAACAGAAACTTAAATTTGTGGGAAATGCTGACATATTTGGCAAACACTTATTTAGACAGCATGAAGAATATAGTGGGTAAGGTTTCGTTTTGTTTAATTCTCATATAATGAGGTTGGGTTGGGGGGAGTATGAAATAAATCTTCATGATACGATGCATGTAAAATATATTTTTACTTTTAGATTTCTATGTAATATGTTAAATGAATCTGAAAATGGAATCATTAGGAAGCAGTGAAAGTATGCTGATGAAGTCATAAACATGCCTTAAAGGGGAACCCCAGTTCCTGCCACAGCCTTGGAATCAGCTACCAGAGAAGGGAAGAAGATGGTTAATATTAATCTAGGGCTTTTCCACATGGCAATTTTTGTCAGTTCTGGCTCCATACTGCTTCAGTTTATCCTGATTTCTGCACACATTTTTATGCTTTTAGTTTTGACTTCTTTTTTTCTTGCATTTTTAACGAGTTCTTTTGAGACTGCTTTTACCCTGCTTAGGGTTGCCAGTTACCCCCTCTCAACTTGGGGAAGGGCTAACTGGCAGCAAATGAGGCCTAGGCCTCTGTTGCTGATGATATCATTTCTGGCAAGCATGGGAAGCAACATCATCATGCCACCAGTGACATGGGGATGTTCTGGCATCTGGTCAAAATCTCGATGGTAAAAATGGTTTTTCTCAGAGAGTTTTTGTCCAAATACCAAAGGGCCCCAACGTCAGCAATGATGTGGTATCACTTCCAGTTATCAACCTGGCACTCATTCTTGGTTTGGTTGTCATGGTGACATGGGGGGTGAGAACAAGAATGTATACTTCCATTTCTGGCCACTATGCTGTTATCCGACTGATGTAGCCATGTAACCTTGAGACCTACACTGTCTTTAGTATTCTCTTTCCCCTGGGAATTCTATGCCATTAATTAGGTGGGCTTTTCAGCTTAGGTGTGATTGGCCAAGAGCCACTAATGTCCTATTTGAGTGCAGTATAATTGCTTGCTTCACACACTTGACCTCAGTTCTAACAAAGAACCGTTATGAGTCTGGATCCTATCAATGTCCCAATAAACTTTAATTCTTCTGAATGACTGTTATTGGGAACTGATTTCTCCAAGGGCTCTGACACCAGTATGTAACAGAAGTTACGTCACTGGCAACAGAGGCCTATGTCATAGTAAGTCTCCTCACCAGCCAGCTGACTAGCACCGAATGGTCCCCAGAGCAGGGAATCCCTTGCCCCAGCAGGGGTCTGGGAGCCCTATCCCAGTGTTTTTTCTGGAAGCCAATTCTGAGTCAGCTTTTTCTTTGTGCATAATGTGTTGTGGGTTTCCTTTGTCCTGCCCACTGCCACCCACCCCAGCCAATTTTTTGATGATAGGGCTGTCATGTTCAACCTACTCCTTCTCCTGCCTCTCATCCTGATAATGAGTGGTTTCTTTTTCTTTTAAACAGCGCTCAAATATCAATATATTCTGGAACATTATAACAATAGGCAGGGCTTTTTTTCTGGGGGAACATGCCAGAATGGAGTTCCAGAACCTCTTCCACAAAATTCTTTTAAAAATGTTTAAGAGTTCATGAGTTTTTAGTATACAGATTTCCCTCTTGAGAGTTCCAGAACCAATTTTTCAAAAAAAAAAAAAAAAAAAAAGCCCTGGTCTCTAGGCTATTCTCTGTTGGAAATAGAAGGGGAAAAGCTATATCTCCACAAGGGAAAAGACTAGAGGCTTCTTTTATTCCCATGAAAGCTGGGAACTCAAAACACCCCTCCTAAGCCAACTGTTAAAACACTCCAGCAATTTATCAATATTTTAGTGCTGTTTTTAAAAGGAGGTGCTATGATGCCACCAATGCCACCACTGATGACAAGAACACTCTGCTGTGAACACTTCCTTATCAAAGGCACATGTGGAAGAATATAAGCTGACTCCACAACTGTCAAAACGCAGGGGGAAAAGAATACTCTGCATTTTCACAAAAGAACCCTACCCAAACTGATCCCAATGCTTGTGGATTGACTGCCAATAAAATCAGGAGTATGCTAAGCATGAGGAAAAGCCCCTAGTGAGGGAATATTCTGAGCTATATGCTTTCTTCTTTATCAGAGCTACTGATGTTGCTGGAAATTTTGTATAGTTCAAAATATTGTAGAGTAGCCACCATTGCTCATAGGAAGCTAGACTCCACTTTACTGATCCAAGAGACAAAAGACTTAAATTTTCTCCAAGGAAGGCATATGATTACACAAAGGGTTAGAAGAAAGAAAGATACACATATAATGCATGATCAAAGTTTTGCTAGGACCCAGTTTAAGACTAAGCATCATTCTTTTGACACCTTCTAGATCAGCATTCTTTTTTCTGTTCTTTGTCAGCACCTTGATATCTCTTTAAAGTTTTCTTGACATAGATAATGAAGCATCTATTCCTGGATAACTGGAGTCACTAAGAACCAAAGAGTTAACATCGCAGCATAGAAAGAACCTATACCTGAACCACAAAGCAAACAAGGGAGTCAAGAAGAGCTAATTCCCTTGCCCTATAGAGATCTTACCAGGATTCTCCTTGCCCAGTCAAAGCAAAGCAATTTCTTTCTTTTTTTTCAATGAATTGTTTGTTTTTAATAGAAAAGCGAATATGGCAATGTGACTCTAAAAAAAAGAAATTCCTGGCTTCCGGACGGAGTTAAAATGGCGAATTGACACACTTTGCGATTTGAGCAGAGTGGACAGCAGTATCTGGCGACAGTTTGGGCTTTACCTGGCCCAACGCAGCACTCCCCAGGCGGGGGAGTGACAAGCAAGCAGCCAAGCCTGAGAGGGGGTTAAGATCGGTGTGGATAAGCCTCGGAGGAGGCTTGTTTACACTTTGATCTCCCTCCGCGAAGAGGGCAGTTGCAAATCAGCACTACAGATACCAGCTGGGCTGAGAATTCAGCATAAATCCGTCATCTACCAGCCTCTTTAACATCAAGCTTAACATCGGTTACAGAAGAAGCACTGCGAAACCCCGAGATTACAAGCAAGGTAACAAATGAACAATTGCTTACCGGTTTAAAGAAGAAGGCAAAATCTAAACGTTCGCATAAGTGTAAAAAGCTTCAATGAACTAATCCGCTTGATTTAAAAGTAAAAAGAAAGCTTTCCTTTAGAGAAAACGGCTGAAAAGTAACTTTGTTTTGCATTCCTGTGGTCAGCTAAGACTAAACTTTGCGTAGCAGAAACGAAACTGACTGTGATTCTATGATACAGGAAGTAGGCTAGAGTGGATGTTTTCGATGTTGCTGTGCCGGAAGTAGACGGACGTTTTAGAGTGTGGCACCGGAAGTTGGATTACAGTGACGGACAGATAAACAGGAAGTTCTGAAGGAGCCTACTCTAGCCAGAAAATCATAGAGAAATTGCGCCCGCCATTTTGAGGAGGACTAAATTTTAAAAAGTTATTTTTAAGCCGAAAAAGCACTGGAAGAAGTTATAAAGGTGGCGATTTGGTTTGAGGATTGCTAATATAAAGATCGATTAGCCCTGAACTCGCTTTCAAGACGGAATTGAGGTCAAGACCAAGGGCTGCCTCATCACCTAGTCCAAGAATGACTGCAAAGGAAAAAAAAGAGTGGCAGGCTGCCATGGAAGCGATGGAGAAACGGATGACTGAAGTGGTGCAGAGTTTGGGAAAGCAAATAGAATCACAGCTGCAACAACAGTTGCAACAACAGCTGCAAATACAACTGGAGCAAATAGAACAAGTACAAGTCCAAGTACAGAAAAAAAATATGGAAGAGCTAAAAGAACTGGTACTAACAGAAGTAGTAGGGATAAAAAAAGATACAGAAGAAGTTAAAAAAGAGGTTAAAAGTCTGCTGAAAAAATCAGAAGAAATGGAACAGAAAGTTAAAAGAACCCTGTCAGAAAATACAAGACTGGAGTCCATGATGGAATATAGGGCCACTCAGAACCACTTGAGATTGAGAGGAATCGAAGAGGAGGAAGATCAAGATTTACGGGCCCTAGTAATTAACACATTGACAACTTACATAGGGGAAGATGTTGGAGACTTGGATCCAGACTTTGACCTGATTTACAGAGTAAATTCAGCGTATGCCAAGAGAAAGCAATTACCCAGAGATGTGATTGTTCAATTTGTGACTACTAAAATGAAGGAAGACGTTTTCAAGAAGCAATTTACACAACCGTTGGAAATTAATGGAAAAAAAATAATAATTTTGAGAGAAATTCCGAGATCGATCTTACAAGACAGAAAGAAATTCAAGAAACTAACACATAGGTTAAAAGAAATGAGTATCAGGTTTAGATGGGAGATTCCATATGGATTATCATTTACATACAATTCGGTGAGATTTACTCTTAAAACGGAAGGAGACATCTACAGATTCAAAGAGAACAACTTTGATGATTTCAAAGATATTTAATTCAAAACAACTATGGATTACAAATTTTTATCTTGGAACGTAAATGGACTAAATTCACCAAGCAAAAGAAGATTACTGAATCATTGGCTAGAAAAACAAAAATGTAACATAATTTGTTTGCAAGAAACACATATCAGAAAACAAGATAATAAATATTTGGTTAATAAAAAATTGGGAGAAGAATTTCATTCATCAGCAGTTAATAAGAAAAAAGGAACAGTGATATACATTACCAAAGAATTGGAACCTAAACAAATCTTCTCAGACAAAGAAGGAAGATATGTTGGCGTGGAATTAATGATGAATAGAAAAAAGACATTGCTTGTAAATATATATGCACCCAATGGGGCAAAAGAGACTTTTTTAATGATTTGACTAAAGAGTTGGACTGTTTAAATTATGATCAAATAGTCCTTGCAGGAGACTTCAATGGCACAGTGAACAATGTATTGGACAGAAAGTCCAAAGCAAGTGGAGAGGCGGTTGGAAAGCTGCCAAAAAATTTTTTCCAGTTAATGAAGCAAGAGAAACTAGAAGACGTTTGGAGGAAGTGGAACCCTAAGACAAAGGATTATACATTTTATTCTAACAGACATAACTCCTTTTCTAGAATCGATATGATTTGGATGTCAGAGGAGATGGCGCAAAAAAACTACAAAATAGAAATTTTACCGAAAACCAACTCAGATCACAACCCTTTACTTTGGATATCTAAAGAAAAACCTAAACAATTATATTGGAGAATTAATGAGGACTTATTGGACCAAAAATTAATTAATGAAACTTTAAAAAAAGAAACGAAAAGTTTTTTTGAACTGAATTTAAATAAAGGTACTGATATACAAGTCGTATGGGACACGTACAAAGCAGTAATGAGAGGTTTGCTTATCTCTTTGAATTCTAAAGATAAAAAACAAAGGATGCAACAACAAAACGACCTTCATGAAAAAATTAGACAAAAAGAAAAGAAATTAAAGAAAAGGCCAGGGAAGAAAAAGATTATTAAAGAGATCCACTTTCTGCAGGATCAATTGAATGTTCTACTAAATAGAGAATTATATTGGAATCTGAAGAAATTATAGCAAAAAGCATTTGAGGGTGCAAATAAACCAGGAAAATTTTTAGCGTGGCAATTGAAAAATAGAAAAGAAAGGAATTTTATAAATAAAATTACTGAAGACGGAAAGGATGTTATGAATTTGAAAGGTATAAAAAGAGTCTTCTTCAAATACTACGCCAAACTGTTCAAAAAGAAAGGAATTGACCAACAGAAAATTAAGAAATATTTGGAGAGTATTGAAGTTCCAGAGCTGGGAAAACAAATTAAATAGTTATTAAATGGTTTAGTAACAAAGGAAGAGGTGACAATGGCAATAGAAGACGCAAAGTTGGGCAAAGCTCCAGGTCCAGATGGCTTTACAGCAAAGTTTTATAAGAAATTTAAGGAGGAGCTAACCCCTATCTTAGTACTTCTGTCGAACGAGATAAGAAAGACTAAACGGATCCCAGATTCATGGAAAGAAGCAAATATTTCATTGATACCCAAAGAAGGTTTGGATTTAACTGAAGTAAAGAATTATAGACCAATATCGCTATTAAATAATGATTACAAATTATTTGCGAAAATTATTTCGGAAAGACTGAAAAAATATTTGAAAGATACTATAGTGGAAGAACAAGCTGGTTTTTTACCAAATAGACAGATTAGAGACAATTTAAGAGTGGTGATTGATGCAATCGAATACTATGACAAACATCCAGAAAAAGAAGTTGGATTCCTCTTTTTAGATGCGGAAAAAGCTTTTGACAATTTAAATTGGGAGTTTATGCTTCAAGTTATTGAAAAAATGGATATAGGACAGTCTTTTCTAAACATGATTGTGGCAATTTACTCAGAACAGAGAGCAGCTTTGAATATAAATAAAGAAAGAACAGATTTCTTCCAAGTTCAAAAGGGAACACGTCAAGGCTGCCCGTTATCCCCGTTGTTGTTTATTTGGATATTGGAAATATTATTGACAGCGATAAGAAAAGATAACAGCATTGAAGGACTCACAGTGAAAGGTTTTGCATATAAATACAGGGCATTTGCAGACGATGTAATGTTTATGATTCAAGATCCAATCGACAAAATACCACAATTGATGGAAAAAATTGAAGAATTTGGATCAGTTGCGGGATTCTACGTTAATAAAAGTAAAACCAAAGTGATGTGCAAAAATATGACGAAACAAAGACAAACAGAACTTCAAGAGAAAATTCAATGTGAAGTAGTTACAAAGACTAAATATTTAGGAATTGAATTGACCATGAAAAACATTGATTTGTTCAAAAATAACTATGAAAAGGTTTGGCACAGGATTCAACAAGACATGAAGAAATGGGATACCTTGAATCTATCGTTATTGGGAAGAATTGCAACTGTAAAAATGAATGTTTTGCCGCGTTTGATGTTTTTATTTCAAGCTATTCCAATATTAAAACAAAGGAAAATACTGGATATGTGGCAGAAAGAACTATCGAAATTTGTATGGGCAGGAAGAAAGCCAAGGATTAAAATGAAAATTTTATGTGATGCAAAGGAAAGAGGAGGTCTACAACTACCAAATTTAAGACTGTATTATGATGCCGTCTGTTTAACATGGTTGGAACAGTGGATTAATTTAGAAAATAAAAAGTTATTGGCTCTAGAAGGGCATGATAACAAGTTTGGATGGCATGCATATTTATGGTATGGAAAAGTAAAAATAGATAAATTTTTCAAACACCACTTCATAAGACAATCACTGTTCGAGACTTGGATGAGATATAGAAAATTCTTCTCAGAAGAAAGACCACTTTGGATAGTACCAGCAGAAGTGATTAATCCATATTCAAGAAATCAAGGGTTAGATTGGCTACCTTATAAAAGTCTTTTAAAATTAGAAGGGGAAAAACTTTGTGTTAAAAGACAGATTTGGTGTGGAATTTGAATATGATTGGTTGAAGTATAGACAGATTTATGACTTATTTAAGACCGATAAAAGAGAATATGGTTTTAGAGAAAATAACACTGAAATTGAAACTGTATGGCTTGAGAAAGGTAAAAAAATGATTTCTAAATTGTACAAGGTTTTATTGAAATGGTATACTGAGGATGAAATTGTAAAAGAGCAAATGATAAAATGGGCGGTAAATATTAATAATGAGATATTAATGACATCTTGGGAATATTTGTGGAAAAAGTCAATGAAAATTTCAACTTGTGTAAATGTTAAAGAGAATTGTTATAAAATGATGTACAGATGGTATATGACGCCTAAAAAAATTGCTATTATAAATGAAAGTATGTCTAACAAATGTTGGAAATGTAAGAAACATGAAGGGTCTTTTTACCATATGTGGTGGACATGTGATAAAGCAGTAAAGTATTGGACTGAGATCCACAATGAGATACAAAAATTTTTGAAATGTACTTTCAAGAAAGACCCACAGATGTTATTGTTAGGTCTTAAAATGGAAGAAATAAATGTAGCCAAGAGAACACTACTATGGTACTTGATTACAGCAGCTAGACTGACTTTTGCTCAATGTTGGAAACAAGATAAAGTACCTGAAACATGGGAATGGATTAAAAAGACGTTGTTTATGGCAGAAATGGACAAATTAACAAGAAAATTAAACAATGAAGACGACGAAACCTTTTTCGGAGACTGGAAAGACTTTCAAGAATACTTGTTGAAGAATTGGGATGTAAAACGTGGTTTGATTTGTTTTGACAGCTATTGAGGAGAACTGGAAAGAGACTCAGATCTTTGAATTGTTACCATTAGTAAAAGAAATATGTTTAGTAGTAAATGTAATTGTATAAGAGAAATATCAAGGGGGTTGGAGCAGTGCGGGAAGCCTTGTTTGGGGGGGAGAGGGAGAAAGAAAAATGGATATGTATTGGTTTGTTTAAATTGTATGAACATGTGATATATCCAATAATAAATTGTATTTAAAAAAAAATAAAAAAGAAATTCCTTTTTAAAAAATGAACAAAAAAATCACAAAAGGGTAGGTTTATATTCAAGAACATCATTTTTAACAAAATAAGGTTTGTGATTACAAAGAAAGGGAATAGAGAAATCATAAGCACATTGCATAGAGATACTATGTATAAACCTAAGCTAAAAGGATAAAAGAAACAATGCAATAGAAAAAAATGAAGAAATTAAACTATAAAGTGTTTTATATTTAAATCTTTTGTTAGAATGACAGCCTGATCAGATTATAATGAACCCAAATTCTGGTAGTCTACCTTCTTGCATTAAAAAAGAAGTTGGCATAACACTACTAACAAACCATCCTTTATTCTCTAAGCTGCTGAGAAATTCGATGCAGAATTTATGTTCCGGTTCTCTGAATCTGCTTTCATTTTCAGAAATCAAATAACCTAGTTGTAGGAAGAACTGCATTCTGCACTGCACTCAGCATCCAGCTGAAACAGGACACACTTGAAGGGGGGGGAAAGTAGACAAAAGAGTTACTTTGTGTTACTTAGAAAGTAGTGCAATATAAATTGACCTGGTATCAAACTGATGATATTTTATATCTGTTATCTCTCTATCCTAATCATCTGGTAGCACTACAGAAGTTTTGAACTAGTACCTAACTGCTGTGGCTAAATGGCTAAGGGTGAATAAGATGAAACTCAATTTTGACAGGACAGAGATAATGTTGATTGGGAAGGCTGATGTCCTGAAGGACACTGTGCTTCCATCTTTTGATAAGGTCCAACTGACACTCACTGAGGTGGTTGAGCCTAAGGATTATATTGGATTGAGCTTTATTGCTGGGGAAATAAGCTAGTGCAGCCACATACAAAAAAGGCATTCTTACAGCTACACTTTGCTCAAAAGATATCTCCCTACTTTGATTTGACTGATCTGGCCACAGGGATCCATACAGTGGTTACCTTGAAGCTGAGCTACTCTACCTGGGTCTGCCCTTTAAAGATGACTTATAACACCAATTGGTACAGAAGGCCACAGCCCGATTACTGTCAGGAATGAAGCAGAACATGCATGTCATACTGCAGACACTCCATTGGTTATGGATTAGTCACCAGGTTCAGTTCAAGGTTCTTGTCACCTATGAAGCCCTTGATGGTCTTGGACCCACATATCTGCCTCTCTTGCTATGGCTTATTGCAAAGCCTTCTGAAGGTGCAGATGAGTAAAATTGGCAACTGCTCATTCACACGCATTCTCTGTGGTGGCTCCCACTTTCTAGAACAGCCTGCCTGAAATTTCAGGAAGGCCCCTACATGTCTTGTATTTCACAAAATGTCCAAAACAGAAATGTTCAGGAGGACATTTTCACAAAGGGATCATCATCATCATCTTCATTTATAGCCCAATTTTCTTACTGAGACTCAATGCTGATTACAAAATATGAAAAGCCTTTCAGTCAGTCAGCAGACTTCCAGTAAACAAGGCAGTAGAACTAGGATTACAAAAATAGGATTAGGGTTACAAAAACTGTCCAAGGTAACAACAGCAGCCTGTCTGTAGCATGACATATTATAGTAAAGAAAGGCTTAAGAGGTAGAGGACATTGTGGTAGCAAAGGACGTGATACATACAATAAATACTGCAACAGACTACAATACTAACTCTTATAGAAGCAATATCCCAAACTGTTTCATTATATTATGGTTCTAATCCCTTTAACCAGAACCTTGAATTAAGCCCAGTAACAGGACAGGAAATCACTTCTAAAAGGAATAATAATGCAGTCTATTGCACTTGTTATACATATCACCTTCCATTGCACCCAGCTTCATCTTTTGTTCTCTATTATGTCCAAAGAACTTCTTGTATTAATAATCCAGGGGTCAATTCTTTTCCTGGAGGAACATCATGCTCTCAAGTAGTTGCTCTCAAGCGGTTCTCTTTAGGGCGTAACACTCTTCAAGGTGTATATCTAAACATCTTCCATGCCCCAGTAGGAGTCATCAGAGGTTGCCATCCCACCAGTTGGGTCAGGGGATCCCCCAGTTTTGGGGGTCCCAATCTTCTGCTGGCCAGCTGGCTGACAGGAGAAGCCTCACCCCCAAACAGCAGTATCCCACGGGGACACTGTCAACACAACGATGTCACTGGTGATGCTCTAGCATTCGGGGGGAACTCTACGGCTACCATAGAGTTTTTGCCCCAAATGCTAGAGCGTCACTGTGCAATGTCCTAGCATGATGATGTCACTACTGGTAATGTCACTGCATCCTCGAATCGTGCACAGCAGAAGAGTCCTGGCAAGGAGCCAGGAGCCCCCCGCCACAGGAAAGGTAAGACCTGGCAATCATATTGCCATGACTTCCAGGCACAGATACACACACATGCAAAAATACCATAAACAAACAAGTAAATAAATAAGAATGTAAAGGGCTTGTGGAAAGGATGGAAATCATGTCAGAAAACTCGCTCTAAGGAATATAGCTGACATCAGTGCCAGCCTTCCTTCCCAATGTACAGGCCTAAATATAAGACCTTGCTCTGGAATTTTCCCTTCAAGCCTGCATAGTGTAGGTCTACATAACATTTTACATAAAAAATATACCATAGTGACTCTCTTTATAAATTATATTATACTTTCATCAGGCAAAACCCTCCATCTTTTCCTCAAGTGCAACACTATCCAATCATATCAAATCATAAAAAAGGACTGAATATTAATCAACAGCAGTAATGGGGCTGCAAAGTCAGCAGTAAAACTACTTTATGCCATACGATGCAGTCAAATATTATTGTCTGCATAGGAAACCTTATGAATATTTCATGTGGCATAAGGCAGAGCTTCCAAAACTGAAGAGCTTATTTTCATTAAGCTCTTGATTTGACACCTGTCTCCTAAGAAAGGTTGTGAATTTTATCAAAAGTTATCAGAAGCTTGACTAATACTAGTATAAATAAATGTACTGAAAATATAAAATTCTGTAAGAATCAGTCTTCATGAAAGTTCAAAGCCACACTGCCTTTTGATGGGACCTTCCCTTTAAATGTGCAAGATTAACCACAGTGGTGTACTAGACATTACAGGCTATTCTCTTTCCCAGTCAGGTCTAGAAATCCAAAATACCTGAGATCACTATTCTCTGAGTTACTAGAATTGCCCACAAGTTGTGGATGGGAAAAGAGTTGTTTTTTTTCACCATCAAGTTGCAACCAACTTATGGCAACCCCATAAGGTTTTCAAGATAAGGCTTCCGGTCTGGGATTCATGGCGTCCTAAGGTGTTCTGGCTTGCTCGTTAGAGCTCCCAGAGCAAACGGAGGGTCTTGACGACAGGGTGGGCTTCAAATAGCCCACCGCAGATCCCCCAGGCAGGGGGTGACTGGCAGAGAGCTTGGCCCGAGAGAGGAGTTGAGATCGGCTGATAGCGGGGCTTTAAAGAGCGCCGCGACCAGCCTTGATCCCTCCCCCAGAGAAGGCACTTCGGAAAATCTCTACAAGACCCCACCGAGTTGGATTCTCAACATAAGAACGCATGACCCAGACCTCCAAGACATTCTACGGAAA
The DNA here is from genome assembly GCA_029375565.1 of Gekko gecko. NCBI lineage: Eukaryota > Metazoa > Chordata > Lepidosauria > Squamata > Gekkonidae > Gekko > Gekko gecko. The sequence goes on from JAPDNY010000008.1 coordinate 99,013,071, forward strand.
CTGATATCAAGGAAACACTGCTATAACAAGACACGGACTTTGAAGGTAACTTTTTAAAATTGCTCACCGGAGACGCGTTTCGGCCGAAAATAAACAACATCCGATGAAGCGCATGATTGTGCTGTATCTGTTGTACTAACATTGGAGCGGAAAAAGTGCAGTTAAACAGCTAAAAAAGGCCAAAAAGCCGAATTGTTGATCATTCCTGCGGTTAGATTATTGACTTTAAAATAGAAACTAACAGTAACTCCGCGAGAACTGCAGTGGAAAAGTACTGTAGCTGCTGCAGCAGAAATCGGCAAAACAGGAAGTGACTTCAGAACAGACAAGTAATCATCCTAGAGAAGACCAAGGAGGCCGGAAGAAGGGAAGAAATCAGGAACAAGGGGGACCATTAAGATTGCCGGACAGGAAGTGAGTACCCGGAAGAACCATTTACCATAGAGAAATTGCGCCCGCCATTTTGGGAAGGTCAGAAAAATTTTCTTTGATTTTAAACGAAAGACTTAATATAAAAAAGTGAAATTAGTGCGATTTAGGTGGGCACAAGAAGGACTTTGATTTAGAGTGAGTTGGAGGGAAAATTCTGAACAACGGCTTACGACCTGCGGCAACGACAGAGGGCAAATACCTGGTCCTCCCCGAAAATGGCTGGGAAAGAGGAAAAAAAGCTACAGGGCATGATGGAAGCTATGGAGAAACGAGTGATGGACGCGATTCTGAAGCTGGAAAAGACTGTAATAACAGAAGTAACAGAGTTGAAAAAAGAAATGTCTGGAATTACAAAAGAGATACAGACGCTGACCAAAAGAGCAGATGAGATGGATGTAAGGGTGAAGGGAGTAGCATCTAATATAGCTGAGGTCACTTTAGAAACAGATAAAGTGAATGTGATGGTCCAATATAATGCAATGATTAACCACATGAGATTCAGGGGGATCCCTGAAGACAAGAATGAGGACATCCATTTAGTCATGGTAGATGCTGTTGCAGACTTTTTGAAAATGGAAGAGGAGAGAGTGGCGGCACAGATTGATGTGGTATACAGAGTCAATTCTGCGATTGCGCAAAGGAAAAAATTACCTAGAGATGTAATTGTCCAGTTTATATCTAAGAAGCTGAAGGAGGATTTGTTCAAGCAACAATTTCAGGATGACTTCATAATTGACAACAAGAAAATCATGGTCCTAAAGGAACTACCCAGAGCGATGCTTCAGGACAGATGACTTTTTAAAGACCTGATTGACAAGCTGAAAACAGAGGGCATAAGATATAGATGGGAAATTCCTAAAGGTGTCAGTTTTTCGTTCAAGCAGAAGAGAGTCACCATCAAGTCAGTTGACCAAATGACCAGATTCATCAATGATAATTTTAAAGACTCTGATAAATAATTACAGAATCAACATGGAGAGTCAAATAATTTCATGGAATGTTAATGGTCTGAATTCACCCCAAAAAAGGAAAAATATCAGACTCTGGTTGGAAAAACAGAAATGTGATATTGTTTGTTTGCAAGAAACACATATTAAAAAATCAGATGCCAAATTTTTGATTCAAAAAAGATTAGGAGAGGAATTTTATTCACTCTCCTCTCAAAAGAAAAAAGGAGTTGTTACATATATTAAAAAAGAGCTGGAACCAAAAGAAATTTTTAAAGACGATGAAGGGAAATTTTTGGCGGTAGAAGTTGTGCTGCAGAACAAAAAGACATTAATTGTTAATCTCTATGCTCCCAATGGGGCAAAAGAAAACTTTTTTCAGGATCTGTGGGAACAACTACGACAGTTGACCTATGAGCAAACGATTTTAATGGGCGATTTTAATGGTACTGTTGACAATGTTGTTGATAGAAAATCAAAAAAAGGAATTGAGGCCATGGGCAAACTTCCTAAAGTCTTTTTCCAATTGACTAAACATGAACACTTGGCAGACGTTTGGAGAATCAAACATCCCAGAGATAGAGAGTACTCTTTTTATTCATCAAGACACGAATCTTTTTCCAGGATAGATATGATGTGGATGACAGAGAATTTAATCTTGCAAACACGCAAAATTGAGATATTGCCTAGGATTCTTTCTGACCACAGTCCGATAAAATGGTCAACGTATGTTAAGAGGAAAAAATTTCGATGGCGACTTAACGAAGATTTGCTGGACAAGCAAAATATCGTGGATAAAATAAGGTCAGAAACCCAAACATACTTTCAATTGAACTTAAATAAAAGTGTACAGACGCAAACGGTATGGGAAGCCTACAAGGCTGTGATGAGAGGACATCTGATTGCAATTAATAATAATGAAAAGAAACAACAAATGAAGATAGACAAAGAAATTATGGAAAATATTTGGAAAAAAGAAACAGAACTTAAGAAAAGGCCTGGTAAAAAGAAGATTTTGAGAGAATTGAGGATTCTAAGGGAGCAATATGAGGCAAGGTTGAACAAAGAAGTATTTTGGAACTTGAAAAAATTGCAACAGAAATCCTTTGAAGGTGCAAATAAACCTGGCAAATATTTAGCATGGCAATTAAAGAAAAGAAGAGAGAATAAAACAATCACCTGTTTGAAAGATGGAAATAAAGAGATTTTAGACCCAGGAGGAATTAAAAGGGAATTTTTTAAATATTACGCGACTCTCTTTCAATCGAAGCAAGCGGATCCTCAAAAAATGTTGGATTACTTATCCAAAGCTAACTTGATACAACCAAACCTCGAAATGAAAACATTTTTAAATGCTGCAATAACTAAAGACGAAATCAGTAAAGCAATAGCTGAGGCAAAAATCTCTAAAGTCCCAGGCCCGGATGGCTTTTCAGCTAAATTTTATAAAAAATTTCATGAAGATTTGGTCCCGGTGTTGGAGATTCTTCTAAATGAAATTAGAAAGACAGGAAAGATCCCAGACTCCTGGAATGAAGCTGCAATCACCTTAATCCCTAAAGAAATGCAAGATTTAACAAATGTTAAAAACTACCGGCCCATTTCATTATTGAACAACGGTTATAAAATATTTGCAAAAATATTGGCAGAGCGCCTTAAAAAGTTTTTGAAAGATACTATTGTTGAAGATCAAGCTGGTTTTTTACCAAATAGACAAATTAAAGACAATATGAGGGTTGTTTTGGACGCAATTGAGTATTATGATAAACACCCTGAAAAAGAAGTTGCTTTTTTATTTTTGGATGCAGAGAAGGCCTTTGATAATTTGAATTGGGAATTTATGTTTAAAGTGCTTGAGAAATCTTTGATGGGCGTAGAATTTACAAGAATGATTCAATCGATATATAAAGAACAAAAAGCTTCGGTGATTGTCAATGCAGAATCAACAGATATGTTCCGGGTAAGAAAAGGTACTAGACAAGGTTGTCCCCTGTCACCATTGTTATTTATCTGGATTTTGGAGATTTTGCTACAAGCGGTCAGAGATGATGATAATATAAAAGGTTTGAATATTGGAGGTTTTTCATTTAAATTAAGAGCATTTGCGGATGATATTATGTTTATTGTTGAAGATCCTGTTAATAATATGCCTAAGGTATTTGAAAAAGTAAGAGAGTTTGGTGATCTTGCAGGGTTTTATGTCAACAAAAATAAATCTAAGATACTGTGTAAAAATATGATTGGTACAAAGCAACAAATGTTACAAAATGTGACAGAATGTGAAGTGGTTAAAAGGGTTAAGTACTTGGGAGTTGAAATTACAATGGAAAATATAGATTTGTTTAAGAATAATTATGAAAAACTGTGGGGTTCGATAAAGAGTGATTTAGAAAAATGGGAAAAACTAAGGTTATCTCTTCTTGGAAAAATTGCCGTTATTAAAATGAATGTACTGCCCAGGTTAATGTTTCTGTTTCAGACAATACCAATTGTGAAAGATGGAAAAGTGCTGGTAAAATGGCAAAGAGAAATCTTTAAGTTTATCTGGGCAGGGAAGAAGCCAAGAATTAAAATGAAGATAATGTATGATATTAAAGACAGAGGTGGCTTCCAAGTCCCGAATTTGCGTTTGTATCATGAAGCAGTATGTATGTCTTGGTTATCTGAATGGGTAAATTTGGAAAATAGAAAACTTTTAGCTCTTGAGGGGCACGATTGCAGATTTGGCTGGCATGCCTATCTTTGGTATGGGAAAAACAAAGCTGACTCTATGTTTAAGCATCATTATGTAAGGAGGACACTGTTTGATGCATGGATCAGGTATAAGGATACAATTTCGGATGAAAGGCCTCTGTGGATTGTTCCAGCTGCAGCTATACATTTGTTTTCAGAATATAAAGGTAATGACTGGTTGAAGTATCAGGAATTGTTGCAAAAAGAAGGGAAAAAATATGTTTTAAAACCAAATAACGAATTAGAATTTGAGTATGGTTGGTTACAATATTGTCAAATAAGGGACATCTATAAAAAAGACTGTAAAGAGTTTGGTTTTAGAGCTATGAATGATGATATTGAAAATATATGGTTGAAAAAAGAATGGAAAATGATATCAAAAATGTATAAAACTTTGTTGACTGTATATACTTTGGATGAAACTGTTAAAGAACAAATGATAAAGTGGGCCATAAATATGAACAAAGAAATTTCTATGGAATCATGGGAATTTTTGTGGAAAAGATCTTTTAAAATGTCTACCTGTATCAATGTAAAAGAAAATTGTTATAAGATGATGTATAGATGGTACATGACACCAAAAAAGATTGCCAATATTAGTATGGATAAGAACTTGAGTAATAAATGCTGGAAATGTAAAAAAGTAGAGGGTTCTTTTTACCATATGTGGTGGTCATGTGATAAAGTGAAAGCATACTGGTCTAATATACATTGTGTGATGCAGAAAATACTGAAAATCCCAATTGAGAGAAAGCCAGAACTTCTTCTCCTCGGTTTGACAATGGAAAAAATTCCACAAGAAAAAAGGACATTGTTATGGTACATGATTACGTCGGCGAGAATGGCCTTTGCTCAGCATTGGAAAATGGAGAAGGTGCCAGATGTACATGACTGGTTGAGAAAACTGTTATTTTTAGCGGAAATGGACAAAATGACAAAGAAATTAAATGGACAAATGGCAGAACAATACCTAAAAGACTGGGAAGGATTGAAATTGTATCTAGAAACTGAATATAGAATGAAGGGGAAAATATATAACTTGGATACGTATGGATATTGAACGAGAAATGAAATGAATTTTGAACTGTATGTGCTGTTATATACAATATGCTGAAATTGTAGAGGTTATATATAATTCAAATGTGTTACCTGGTTTGTTGATGTACTTAAGTCTAAGCTTGATTGCCTTATAATTTTTCTGTTTGTTATTAGCAGTGTTGGAAGCCTATTAGGGGGGGTGGGGGGATTGGGACGGGGATCTTCTTTTCTGAAATTGTATTGGTAACGTGATTGGAAATGTTGAATGTATCCCAATAAAAATTTTGTTTCAAAAAAAAAAAAAAAAAGGTTTTCAAGATAAGAGATATTTAGAGGTGGTTTGCCAGTGCCTGCTCTTCATAGTGACCCTGGTATTCCTTGGTGGTCTCCCATGCAAATATTAACCAGGGCCAACACTGATCATCGTCCAAGATCTGACAAGATCGGGTATTCTGGGCTATCCAGGTCAGGTATTTAGAATGAATAAGCATTACAAAGAAAATGAAAAATTGGCTTTGTTGGGGGGGGGGCAACCCCACGACTCTTGCAATGCTCAGCAAGAGAGATGACTCACATAACCAGAAAGCTTGTGATAATATATAAAACATTAGGGTACTGTTCCTACCAAATTTTCTATTAGTGTGAGGAGGAAATGTGGTTTTTCACCCTAAAATTATGCCTGGATTGTGACACCTCCATGGAAAAAACTAGACTTACCAGCTCTGGGTTGGGAAATACCTGGAGATTTGGGGGGTGGAACCAGGGGAGGATGGGGTTTGGCAAGGGGAGGGACCTCAGCAGGGCCATACAGTTCACCCTCCAAAGCAGCTGTTTTCTCCAAGGAAACTGATCTGTCATCGGGAGATCAATTGCAATACCAGGAGATCTCCAGCCCCCACCTGAGAAGGTTGACAACTCTAACAAAAAGCCATGTGGGACAGAACTACAATGAAGAGCAGTTTTGGTGGAAATCTCCACTTCTTCATCTTGCAGCATTGGAAAGATGGTAGGATCCAACCCACGGCAGCAGTTATGGAGAGACCCCCTCACTCTGGAAAGTAATCTGGCCCATCTGCTTCAAGAAATTTCTTGCCTATCCCAAAGCCAAGACACAGTAACCCTTGGAATCCTACATAAAGGCATCTACACAAAAAAACAATTCTACCATTTCTATACCAACAAAATCCTTCAAAGCTCCAAAATTGAAAAGAGTCAGACACCCAGTACCAGTAGGATTGTTACTGTTTTCTGGCAGGATCCCTGGGCCTTTAAAACTGTATGATTTGCAGAAATGTTATCGTGAATAGCTTTCCTAATTATTGGCTCTCTAAACTAGGAAAAGCACAAAGCTGTTACACTGCAGCCTAACTCCATCCTCAAAGGAGCTTCTGCTTAATTTAGGAAGCTAATGCCCAAGTTCCTGCACAGCAGTAGCTGAGGACAAACACGACAATGCTGGTAAAATAACCACAGCGCTGGAAATACTAAACTATCATAAACTGGATTGAAATTCTGGGCCCATATCATTGGGGGGAGAGATAAAATTATAGTATAATAAACAGAAAACTGAGAAAATCTGAATTGATTTGAATGAGACAAAAAAGCAATTAATATTTTAAGATCAAGAAAGTACAAACATGCATGTAATCAGAGGACCTGAACATTTCTTTCAGTAAGAATATGTAGATGACATTTTGCTGCTTTCTTCTTTAACTCGCCCTCATACAAACCAGAAGTAACATGAATAAATGCATCCAATTCTGACTGCCACATAATAATTTCTGCCTGAAGGTTTATAGAACCTGATTGAAAGGCTACCAATGTCATAACAGTAAAATAGAATCTGGATAATCATTAAGATCCTTTGAAGACAATCCTAAACAGTCTACTCAGATTCTTAGTCAGGCCTATTCAGTTGAGCTTACTCCCAGGAAAATGCTCTTAGGTCTGTATTTTATAGCACTATATGGGCAGCAATTAGGGTTGCCAAGTACTTACTGTATTTCAGCGGGGGGGGGACACAGTCCCTGGCCAGAACATTCCTCCGTGGAACACCTATGCCTCACGATGCCGTCGCCAGGAAGTGACACCGGGCGACATTCTGGCAATGGGGCTGGAAACTTGATGGTTTCCAGCCCCATTGGCAGAGCGTCGCCTGGCGTCACTTCCTGGCGATGGCATCATGCGCCGTATCTCCCCCCCGGGAATGGTCCTGCCATGACATATCCATCCCCCGCTGAATTATGGTAAATTCTTGGGAAGCCTGGCAGCAATAGCAAGAGACATACACATTGTGATTTTGTGATATTTTTTCTTGGAATAGAGCCTCAAGTTTGCAAGGCTAGGTCAGGCACCATAAAAATATTAGCCCTGTTCAATCAACATAGCCAGATTGAAAAGAGCATGCATAAGGTTCAGCTTGTCCCAGAATGTTCCCCAGTGCCTATCAACTCTAAATCCTTCCTTCCAGCACCACTTTCTCATCCACACATTGAGACCCCTGATCTCTGCCTGTCTAGCTGGTCCTCTGCATGGAACTGGCAGCACTTCTGAGAATGCTACCTCTGAGGTCCTAGCCTTCGACCTTCTGCCTAGTAACCTAATTTTTTCCTCCAGGACCTCACAACTACATTTCCCAATGCCATTGGTGCAAACATGCACCATCACTGCTGCTAACTCCTTCCCAGTACTCTTTCCCCAGCACATTTTCTGCCACTCTTCTATAAAAAAGTAATACGGTATCTTTTTTCTCCCTTCTTCTATGACATGTAGTCAACAAACACATCATAGTCATTCTCTATTGATTATTATTTACATACCTCAAGAGAATAATCTAAAATTTCAATTATACTAGATATCTACTGTCTCTAATTCTAACTATAATTGTACATTTTCAAAATTCTGCGTTTGCATGATACAACTCTTACTATGCACAACAAACTGTCTTGTCCTATAACTACAGTTTCTAAAACTTTGCATTCTTCTTTAAGATGTAGAATCTGACCCTCATGTTCACCAAATCTGATATATTAAAGGGCAAAAGCAAATTTCAGAATGCTATGGGCAGCATTTAAGAACATTACTGCTGTACCTGCAGGACTTCATAGATGTTCCTACCTCAAAGCAGTTGGCCAGCATATATATCATGGATAACTTGTAAGCAGAATCAGATCTTTATTCATCCAGTAGTACTCAGGGTTGGTGGAAAGTAAGGCATACCATGGTGCAGTTTGTGCACATATATCAACATATGAAGCACTCTAGCAGCCAACCATCTTGAGCTCTAACGGGAATTTTTAAAAACTGTCACAAGATCTAATAAATGTTTACTGGTGTAGAGGTCCAGTCAATGGAGTTGCAGAGTCATGGAAAGCATGTTACAGATTTTAGCTGAAAAGAAGTGATAATACAGAGAACATCGAGACCCAGTCCAGACAGCCTAAACTTTGTGCATCTGGCCAACTTTCTTGAGAATGTTGGAGACTTTCGGGAAGCACTTACTGCCTTGCTACCAGGGTTTATAATCTAGTCATACAAGCTGTGTTAGATGAAGTCTCATCTAATAGAAAGGATTTGGCCTAGAGGGCCACTGAGGGTTCACTGCTAGAAATTTTGGGGTGAAAAACACCCCAAAACAAATTCAACCAGATTTATGCAAATCACACAACAGAATGAATAAAGAAAACGAGCAAGATGTTGCCACGTAATGAAATCATTGGTATCAAATGCAATGAGCAAGCTAGGAAAAGGTTCTGCATGAGTGTCTGAACACTGTGCATGTCAGAGGATGTAAAATGTATATTCCACCTAAAAGATGATGGCAATAAAGCTGCATTTGGTCTTTCTTTGAAATAAATGTGATGCAGATGATGTAAATATCCAATCAAGGAACAGTGGGGAGATTCAGTGATGTGACCAATGATTTGCTGATGGGTAACAGTGAGCAATATAGATTGCACTCCATAATATGAAGGAACAATTGATCAGCACAATTATTCCGTTTCATGATCCACTGGCAAAAAATGCTCCAAAATTTTTGCTTCACTGAACAAATTTACACAGTAGAATATAAAGAAACTAATCAAAATGCAGAGAGTATTTATAGCAGCAGGTGCTGGCTGAATGATAAATACATTCTAATGTATGAGGTGTCCTAATGCATGAGATATCCCCCATGCTACCATCACTTGTGAAGGCTGGAGGACAACACCATGCCAAAGGCAGTTTATCCACAGTTACTATTGGAGTGGACACTCTACATGATGTATTCTTCGGTCTGCAGTAATGCGCTTCAGTGAGAATACTACCAGAGAGGAAGTCATCCTTGATCAGTAGTTTATTCCACAAAGATTGTTGTACAATCTAATTAAGTAGGTCTGAAGAGGTTGATCTAAAATCTCATGGATGAGTTTCATGTGCAGCTAACACAACTGTCCAAAGTTCAATGAAAAATGTGGTAACTCAGAGGTTAAGATGCCGAGCTGCAGACCAGAAGGACTGTAGTTCAGCAGTTCAAGACCCTAGTACCGCATGACAGAGTGAGCTCCCGTCTCTGGCCCAGCTCCTGCCAAAAACTGAAAAAGGGGGGGGAGAGAAAACTCAACCCAAAATCAACTGCGAACTAAGAGGGTCAAGTTACAAACTATATTACACAAAAATACAAAATGTTTATTAGGGTGTACACATAACTAAAACATACTGCAGTTAAAAGAAATAGTCTAAGTCTTAGGCTTAAAGTAGTAGTTGGTATATACTTCTACCTTTGATGGAAGTGACACACATCTTGACTAATGGAATCTTTGACACCAGAATAATCTGAAAAATTGATATGGCTACTATTTAGGGCCTACTATTGATGGCCTACAATACAAACTTGCAGCAATTGCAAAAGTATATAAGAAAACAACATCTAGTCATATATACACAAATTTCTTGTGTGTACATTTCTGGATGTGTGTCATTGTAATGCAAAGAATATTGACCACTGAGGAAGGCCTGAAGGGGCCGAAATGCGTATGGTCCTTAGGTCAAAAGATTTTACCCATCAATTGTATTTGTATAATAACTAACTTGGTTGTATAAGCCTTTTCAGCCTGAGACTTAAGACTATTTCTTTTAACCGCAGTATGTTTTAGTTATGTCTTAGGCTTAAAGTACAACAATTCCTCAATACACAGTATACTTTTGCACACAGTATACACTGTCCACGAGTATCACCATGAGTGCCACTACTGCGGCATCAATGCATGGCAGTAGATCAAAGCAGATTTCAGCCCACTTTCTCCTATGTCTTCATGATGACAACAGCAGCTATAACAGCAGCAATATGAGTTGGTAACTTTACCAGGGATTAACTATTTACCAAGTGCTGTCCCTAGTGATGAATGCTCTAGAGCTCCATGTGGAAGTGCTAAACATCAGGGAAAGATGTGGCTGCAAGCAAATCAAATGTTCAATCAAATGTTCACAGATGCTGTTCCTGCTGCACATAATTTGTGCCTTGAGAACTCTGAGATCTTATCAGTTGTAGACCATCTTACATTCTGTGATGGACAGGAATCTGCCCTGTCCCTGAAAAGAAAAACAGCCACTCAGCCACTTTCTCCCTGAGAGTGCTGCTCCAGCACCCAGTCACCTTTCAGATGGAGGATGGAATGCTGGAAGGAAGTACAGTGAGAGTTCAGATCTGCCTCAGGAGGGCAGCGGTAGCTCAGGTCTGGCTCAGCAAAAGAGCAGACAGTTTGAATGGTAGCTCTGTCTGGTGGCGTGGCAGAGTGGCTTAGAGGACAGATTACCCAATTATTAGGCCTGTCTCTGGTGATGATGAGCTGACCTCATACAGTTTAGTCTGACTCTTGGAAAAGGGCAGGCTGGTGTGGTTAGAATATTATGGGTGTGAAATGATGTGTGAAAGGATCTAACCCAATGGCTAGTTGGTGAAAGCCTCTTTGTACCTGCAAACATTAAAAAAGTATTCAAACCAAACTTCGAAGCCATAACTAGCTTAAATTTATGTGCCACAGCCAGGCTTCTATTTTTTCTGTCTGGAGACGTGTGCTACTGATCTATTCTTTAAAACCAGCCTGTAAATAAATAAATCTTTGTTATTTATATATAACACCTGCCTCAGAGATCTCCATGTTCTTCTTGCTCACCACAAAACTTATCTCAGTAGCTAATCCGAAGCCTTTACACTTGCTACCCTAATAACACGTTGTAACCAAGGGGAAGGTTTACAGTTCTAAAAAAAACCGGTTCCCCAAAATTATAAGAGGCTATGCAGGCCCCCTTGGGCCTGTCACACTTTCTATATCTACTCTCTGTCTAGAACTAGTGACAGGTAGATACAAAACAAAATGCAACAAATCAAGGTGCCCGTTTCAACAGTGATCAGAAAAGTACTGATGTCTGCAGCTGCAAAGCTATCAACTGTTCAGTCCTGATCATGAAGATGCTACTAATTCCCTGGCATTGCTACAAGATCTTCAAAACAACTTCCTTCATCTGTATATGAAAGGCTGTGTGGATTCCTCAGCTGGTAGCAAAGGCCCGTAACACTTGTTATTTCATATAACTGAACATGATTGTCTATAGTAAAGGTAAAGGTTCCCTTGCTCGAAAGCCAGTTGAATCCGACTCTAGGGTTGCGGTGCTCATCTCCGTTTCAAAGCCGAAGAGCCAGCGCTGTCCGAAGACGTTTCCATGGTCATGTGGCCAGCATGACTAAACACCAAGGTGCACGGAACGCTGTTACCTTCCCACCGAAGTGGTACCTATTTATCTACTTACAATTTCTTGCTTTCGAACTGCTAGGTTGGCAGGAGCTGGAACTAGAGACAGGAGCTCACCCCGTCATGCGGCGCCCGAGTCTCGAACTGCTGAACTACTGACCTTCCACAGCCTGCAGTTCAGTGTCTTAACCACTTGAGCCACCGCAGCTCCTGATTGTCTATATGCAACCCATATTTCTAATTGTACATTTGTATTCCTGTACATTTATAGCATAAATAAAAGGAGTTGCGGTGGCTCAAGTGGTTAAGACGCTGAACTGCAGGCTGTGGAAGGTCAGTAGTTCAGCAGTTCGAGACCCAAGAGTGCCGCATGACGGCATGAGCTCCCGTCTCTAGTTCCAGCTCCTGCCAACCTAGCAGTTCGAAAGCAAGAAACTGCAAGTAGATAAATAGGTACCACTGCGGTGGGAAGGTAACAGTGTTCAGTGCGCCTTGGTGTTTAGTCATGCCAGCCACATGACCACGGAAACGTCTTCGGACAGCGCTGGCTCTTCGGCTTTGAAACGGAGATGAGCACCGCAACCCTAGAGTTGGATTCGACTGGCTTTCGAGCAAGGGAAACCTTTACCTTTACATTTATAGCATGTGTTTGTTATCTTGCATATGTGCTTTATAGGGTCTTGCAGTCTCTCATATTTTCAGTCACAACTTAGTAATATTGATACCATTTCAGCATTCCATGCATCAAATTACAGGAAATGAGTTAACTATCAAATATGAAATAAGCTTGAAATAGCTGCAGTACTGTGATCTGAAGTCATATTTTTGACTTAATTTCCAAAGTTACGTTGCAATCATATGTTTGATAGCACCTGACCCATGTCATGCCTGACTCATATGTGCCCTTGGATATGACCTTCAAGGTCATTCTTAAGGTGGCATCTACCCACCTCTTTTGTCATTCTTTTTGTAGGTCCTCTGAAGAGGTGGCATATAAATTACCTTTGTAAAGCGGTGGAAAGGAGCAGGAGTGCAGTAGCACTGTAAAGACTAATAAAATTTGTGGTAGGATATGAGCTTTCATAAGTCACTGCTCACTGCTTCAGAGATTCACTTCAGATATCTGAAGAAGTGGAGACTCACAAAAGCTCATATCCTGCCACAAATTTTGTTAGTCTTTATGGTGCTATTGGACTCTTGCTCTTTTCTTTTGCTACAGACAGACTAACATGGCTGCCCATCCTGATCTATCTCTTTGTGAAGCACTTTGGCCAACTATCAGAGATCACAGGATGCCCCATTTGATTTTCTATGTATAGGAATTGTTTTATCCAGTTGAAATTTGGAAACCACTGGTAGTTCAGAGATGACAAGGAAGAGACACATTAAATAATCATGTCAAAGTGATAATTCCTCATTAATTCAATTTCATTTCCACTATTTAATCAGCTGGGAGGTTGTCTTAAAAGTACAATTTGTGCCAAATTTATATAATATTCCTCTGGCTATGGAGGCTAAAAAACAGTGAGCTAGCTAACTCAGCTTAGAGGGAACATTGCACCCCGGCCTGTCCCCCCATCGCCACGTCCCCGGCGTCACCTCGACACAGTACCATCACCCAGTGGCCGCCTCTCTCCTCACCCCAGGCACCTGACCTTAAGCTGGCCTGGGAGGTGGGGAAGGATCACAAGGAGGAAGGAGGGGAAGTGTCAGACTAGGGAACTGAAGGGGGTTACATCACCAGCCCTTCTCCCCTTTGCTGCCCAGACTTGCCCTCTCTCTCCCTTTCCAACCCAGACCTGGCAGCTGCTTCCACATCAGCCACCTTCTTCCCTCCTTTTATCCCCTTCCCTCCACCAGCACCACTCCCTCCCTTGCTGGGCCTTCACCCTCTAGGCTTGGCCCAGCCCCCATCTAAATCTGGGGACACTGAGCCTGCCCCACCTGACCCTGTCTTCCTGCCGTGGGTCCGCTCCGCTGTGGGCCTTCTGGCTTCCTTGTCCAGTCACCCGTCGATGCAGGGGCCCGATGGCCTCTCCCTCACTTGCACAAGGCTGGCTGCCCTTGGCCCAACAGCTCCTAAGTGGGCCACCATCTCCTCCACCCTTCTCTGGGGCCTCCAGAGGCCTTGCTATGGCCATAGCCAGGCCATCCTACCTCCACACCACAGGCTGGCACATGTCACTGTCCAGAGATGGCGGGGCTGGGGTTGGACCCCGAAGCTGCCTCTCCACTCCATCGCCGCCAGCCTGGGCCTCTTCCTGCTCTCCCCCGGTAAGGCGTTGGGACGTGTGGGGCTCTGGTGCCACTGGTGGTCTCCTGAGCGGCTCCATTTGTTGGCCAGAGGGTGGGTCTGGGGTCTCCCCCACCTTTCCTTTGGCCTCTGGGAGTCCTGGCCTGGGCTGGGACAACTTGCCAGAGTTGGTCCAGTTTTGCTTCCAAGATCTGATGAGATCAGGCTTGCTTGGGCTATCCTGGTTAGGGCCACTCTCTACTTTCTTAAAGTCAAGGGTGCAATTTCACATCTGATTTTCTCCTAGCCTGTAAAATAGCAACAGATTGCTAGGAAAGCGCTTTCCAAAACTTAAACACATGTCATATTTGTTATCATTTCTTCTTTTTGTAATCATTATATTATTCAAGATTCAACTTGCTGTTATAAAGGTTATTCCCAAGTAGGCACTGTCCCTTAACTTATCCTTCTTAGTTCCATCCATCTTCCCAGCAGCTTTTTGTTCTTCCCTTACAATACTTCTCACTTTCTGCATTACTGCCAGTCTCCAAACTGCTCCTACAGCTGGCATGCCCTCTCTCCTTCACCAGGGAAATGCAATATTGGATATGAGACCCAGTTGCTAGAGAAGGTACCTTACGTCCCCTAGAACAGCACCATTTCATTGAATAATGTCATAACTCCAAGCAAACGCAGTGGCAATTCTAGATACCAGGCTATATCTCCAACTTTGTGGCATGGTTGAAGAACACAAGACATGATAGCTACAATTTAAGAATAAAGATAAGCCATGGTACAAAGAAAGGAGAGACATCCTACAGTCCCTTCCAGGACTCCCAGACTGTCAGTGGGCAATCCCCGTAATTTCCCTTCCCACTGCAAACCCTCTCCCATGCTGTCTCTTCCTGTGCCCTTTCCCCTAGAACCAGGATTTTAGGAGGATCAGAGGGGGTGGCACAAAAGTTATGTTCCACTGATGGAAAATTTAGTAAGCAATCTACCTTACTTTTTGCTAGTACTGTATGACCATTCTGGAGGAGGAAATGAAAGTCAAACTTCCAAATACAAAACCTTGTGGCAGGAAACTGTGTCTCTGGGTTAAAGAACATTCCACTATCATGCAATAGATACAACTAGGATTGTCAACCTCCAGGGGTGGCTGGAGATCTCCCACTATTACAACTGATCTCTATGTGACAGAGAACAGTTTACCTGGAGAAAATGTCTGCTTTGGAAGGCAGATTGTATGGCATTATGCCCCACTTAAGCCTCTCCCCTCCCCAAACCCTGCCCTCCTCAGGTTCCACCCCCAAAATCTCCAGGTAATTCCCAGCACAGAGCTGGCTACCCTAAACACAAGAGAATGAACTAGAAGAAGTATTGGGATTCTTTGATTCAAATGCCTACTGGAAAATGGTTTCTGCTTTTAATTAGAGTGCAAGCAATAATGGCTTGAAGACAAAAAAAAAAAAACCCTACACAAATAAAAATGAAAGGACATGTTTTCTAGCCTCATTATCTCTATAGCTCTGGGAGTGTGTTACCCAAGTAAATAATTTGTTATTTGGAATTTTGCTCTCATTGGACCTGAATGAAGCCAAATAATTTTTGTCAGTGTAATGAGCCTGGACCCAGGAACGTACCAGTGATTTTTGTACTAATCTACACTGAATCAGACTGCAATCAAACAGAGACCAGATTTCCTTGCATGCATGTTGAAATCAAACTAATTCTTCTTAGAAAAGCATGGAAGAGAACCCTTATCAATGGAATAAATTCCTGGCTGTGCTTTAGTGTATCAGCATTTGATATATCGTGTTTGCCATTTAAAGAGATAGCAATGAAATACTTCCTTTTGCTTCTGCAACTACAATACTTGGAATTATTCCAGTGATCAATTACAGATGCAAGGCTCAAAGTACTTTACCAAATGAAACCATGGATTGGGTTTGTGATAGTGTTGTCAGTACCCTGCCCCTGCCTCTAGTTTCCCATTGCCACTCAGAGCAGCAGCAGGAGAAAAAATTAAGAATGGTTATCAGGAAAAACGCAGAAGTGATATCACACCTCTCCAAGACTTACCAGAAGAATGGTTTTACCATAGAGTTTTTAATGATTCATAGACCAGACTAATGTCACTTCCAAGGAAAGCTCAGAAGTGATGTCATTACTCTCTAGGAATCACTGGAAACTCTATGCTTTTACCACAGAATTTCTGGCAATTCCTAGAGAGGCATGATGCCACTTCCGTGTTTTTCACAGAAATGATGTTACACTGTCACCAATGGCCACCCCCACAGCCCTCCCTCCAGTCTCCCACTGATTGCCAAGCCAGGCCTAGCAACACTAACTTGTGACAATGGTCAGAATATATAATAAAACAAGGGATGATCACATTTTTCAGCCTGAGGGCCCTATATGGGTTTCTGCTCGAAGCTGCATGCCCATTCTTCGGGTTTTCAGCACCAAAATTCTGCTGCTACTGGAACTGATGTTGAAACTAGAGCTTTTAAAGTGGGTGGAGACCTAGATGTGGCACTCTCTCCGAGTCTTCTTCTCTTAATGGCATGGCCTTTGATCAGTTTAACAGTTTTTCAGGAGGAACAGTCTGCTAAATTGATTCTGCAATCCAATGAACCTGACAAATTCTGCAACTTGAGGACCAGATGAAAAGCTTATGCAGATCAGCTATGCCCTCCAGGCCATCATTTGTCCAATTTGATAATTTACCTCCCAGAACTCTGAATCAGGAGACAATCTAGACCACAATCTGAAAGTGATTTTTCCTAACCTTATATTAACAGTCGTTCTGTTCAGTGCTATTTGCTTATTCTCCAGTTCCCACACAGTAAGTAACAACAACAACAACGTGCTTAAAGAACCACAGTTTAATTAAAGAGGTGGAGGGCATGAGAGCATAAGTAGTCAAGAAGATGGACAGAGAGAAATATTGGGGGGAAGATAGTGTCACACTGGCTTATTAGGGAGTTAGCTAGAGGGGTAGGAAACAAGGTCTAAAGAGGACAGGAATCGATTGCACAGAAAAGCCAGCTTACCCATACCATTTCTTCGTGACCCACCCCCCCTTCCAGCAACAATAGTGATGGATGGGGAAACTTTCCTGTAGTTGCCCAGCTCAAGGTTGGGAAATACCAGGAGAACTTGGGAGTGGAGCTTGGGGAGGATGGGATTTGGGGAGGGGAGGGACCTCAGCATGGTAGAATGCCACAGAATCCACCTTCCAAAGCAGCCATTTTCTCCAGGGGAACAGATCTTGGTCATCTGGAGATCAATTGTAATAGCAGAGGATCTCCAGGAGCCACCTGGAGGTTATCAATCATAGGCCTGGTGTTTCCCCAGAATTTCAACTGATATCCAGATCATAGAGATCAATTCCCCTGGGAAAAAATGGCAGCTCCATAAGGCAGAATCTACAGCATCACATCCCTAATGAGTGCCTTCCCGTCCTCAAACTCAGGCTGCCCAAGGCTTTAGTCCCAGGAATTTCACAACCCAAAGATGACAACCCTAGACTTTATATTATCCCACAGCTTCTTTCATTGTTGCTATTGCTGGGAGAAGGAGAGAGTGGCACAAAAGTTGTATTTATATTATTATTAATTATTATTATTGATTATTATTAGGGGTAGGTATATAGAACTGCCCTTCCTGCATCAGGAGAGCTATATTGAGGGGGAGAGAGAAGGGGAAATGTTATCCCCTTCCTTCTCTTCACTGCAGCACCCCAACCATACATCTGTTAGTCCATGCAGGCCCCCATAACCCCAGGGATCAATTTCTACCAGTCATAAGAGCTTGTTGTAGGGAGGGGGATGTGGCAAACATCTCTGTACATCAAAACTGTATATGCCTCCCCTTACCTCTCCATCTTTATTGTGATCCTTACTCCTCTAACATTACCATCATCAATGTCTGAAAGGTTCATGCTCCTTTACCAACATGGTTTTTCTCCTTACTGCCTCTTACACTTAGAACGCATTCCTGGAACACTTACATGAACACACCTCACTCTCTTCATTCAAATGCCTCTTCCAAACCACCTTCACAAATAACTGAAATATTGTCATCTGTTATATTTACATTCCATTTCCTGCCCTCCTTCTAGTACACCCTGTGTCATATTTCAGATTGTCATAAGAATATAAGAAGAGTCTTGCTTGATCTGGCCATTGGTCCATATAATCCAGCATACTGTTTCACATAGCAGCCAACTAATTGCCCTGGTAGGTTTGCCAGCAGAAGACCAGGGGACACATGTGGAAAGCACCTACTGGCAATGGCATGACATTAGTTCCAGGAAAACCCACAAAAGACAGAGTTTCTAGCAATTCCTAGAGAGGACTGGTGATACTTCTGGATTTTCCCTGGTAGTGGCATCATACCATGAGCCTGACAGCCATTTTCTTTTCTTACCATGACTCTAAGCAGCAGTGGAAAACAAAAGGTGGGGGCAGGGGATCCTACTTGAAAACCCTACCAGGCAACCCTACCTGGAAGGCCAAACAAACAGGGCACAGAGGATATGGAGGTTTCATAATATGTTACTTCCTCAGTGCATTGAGATGCTCAGCACCATCTTATTACAGATTGTTAACATGATAAACCACCAAGTTGAACAAACATGGAGGATAAAACATGGAGGATATCAATGGCTACTAGCCTCCACATTCAGAGGCATTAAGCCTCTAAACCCCAGCCAGAAGGTAACATCAGCAGAAGGCCTCTGCCTCTATGCCCTGTTGTTGGTTATCCCAAGGCACTGGCTGGTTACTGTGTGAGACAGGATGCTGGACTAGATGGACTGATCCAGCAGGGCTCTTCTTATGTTCACCTCCAAGGCTAATAACAGTATTTTATATAAGCTTCAATGGATTAGAGATCCCTTTGTCAGGTGGATGCAATGGACTGTCTGTGAGTAGATATACCTAAACAGAGATGGAGAGAAAGTGTTCAGCCAAGAGATACAAGGGTAATTTTGCTGGCAGAGGGGAAGGGTGATCTTCACAGAGTCCACAGAGAGAGAGAGATAGCAGATACATGAGACCCAGCACTGTTTTTGGAGATCCCCTGAACTTTAGGGAAAGCGTAGCAGGGGAACAGAATAGAATGCAGTAGGAGGTAGGAAAGTTCTGTTCTGTGGGCAGCCCACTCCTAACAGGTAGCTAAACAGTCTATACTATTTCTATGTAGAACTCAAAAGTATATGAGATAAACACAGCAACAATTCACAACAACTGTAATGTGTTATACTACAACACTAATGTCATGGATGCTCTTCCTTGTGCTTTAATGCTTTAGTGATCTGTCTTGACAGAAGAAATTATCCATTGAGGAGAGGGAGGCAGAAACAATGCTGAAAAAAGAGAAACTTATGTAAATCTAACTCCCTGGGTGACTAAACCAGAATGTACCTCCCCATTTCAAAACTAACAGCTATATAAATTGTTATAAGGGAACTGAATGGATTACAACTCACTTTATTTAGCAGAAGGGCTATATGTAGTTCAGAGCATGCACTTGTTTGTATGCAGAAGGTCCCAGCTTCTATCTGTGTTAAAAGATCTCAGATAAGAATGGTGGAAAAGATCTTTTTGAGGCTCTAGACAGCCACTGCCGCTCAAAGTAGATAATACTGAGCAATAAAGACCAATGATGTGACTTGGCCACTCCATGTGCCCATAAACTTTTAGACCCAAACTTATAGATCTTTGTGGCTTCCTAGTAAAAGAAATCTGAGTGTGTCTGCAAAATCATTCATCAACTTCATGTGTTCAGCCTCCTACATTTCCCTGGACAACTGCATCTTAAAATGGGAACTGTTCATAGCACTGCTCACCACATCCAAAAGGACCAAAAATTAATTATGGAGAACCTGTATAATTGAAAAGTGATT
This sequence comes from Gekko gecko, assembly GCA_029375565.1. NCBI lineage: Eukaryota > Metazoa > Chordata > Lepidosauria > Squamata > Gekkonidae > Gekko > Gekko gecko. The sequence continues at coordinate 99,033,099 of JAPDNY010000008.1, forward strand.
ACTGTGTTGTTTGAAGAAAAACAATAGAATTCACAGCTCCATACATCTGGTAACAGGGAAAAGAAACTGACAGAGTATATCTGTAAGAGTGATTATAGAAATCGGTATATTGGTCCTAAACTCTCCTTTGTGGCTAGATGAAGCATGACCATGAAAGGCTAATCTGTGTTGTGCAGTATATTTGGCATCTGGCTTACTAGAGAACAGGTGTAACAAAGGTTTCTCTCCTGCTTTAATAGCTGGAACAGATAACAAAAATCACGCCAGAAACCTACTCCTGGGGTTTTAAATAGTACTCATATCCAAGATTTTGGATTTGCAATGCCAGAATGTAAGCACTAGAGACAGATGGGCCAGTGACATTTTAAGGTTGGATAACTCATGAAGTTCTACAGGTCAAAACAAATACATTAGCATTACAACTGAAAGCAGATATTCTCCAGTTTCAAGTGGCTTAATTGCTCCTCTGTTCATACAGTTAATGAGATACTGACTACTAAAGGTGCATCAAAAATTAAGGCTCTTACACAGCTCCTGTTCATTTCACTGGACTTCTGAAACTCTCAAACAAAAATGTCTTCAGCAATGCAGTAAGAATGTTCCTGGCTTTCCAAAGGACTAATTCCACCATGTATGTAGCAGCGTGATGTCAATAAGTGGCATTCCATATCCCACAAGCAGAAGCATATTTTCACACCTTCTTTTTACCTCAGCAGCTTCCTGTGACCTGAAAGGACATTGCATGGAGCCCAGTAAAGCCTTGCATAAAAAACCATGAACGTTGAGCAAGCTGCAGTTAAGAGGGAAACGGGGTCTAATTGTTCTCCTCCTTCCATCAATGGAATGTCCATGTGTCATGATCTGTGCAGGATGGAGGCAGGGCCTAGAGGCCTAAGCTCTAGGAGGGGCCTGTCTGACAGAGGAAAACAGACAGCCTACAATCCCCATAATGCTTAGAGAGGCTTATAGCCAATCAGAGTGTAGAGATTCTGTGAATGCCTCTGGAGATCTGTACATGACTGGGAGAAAAGCCTAAGGCCTAGGGCCTGTCGTGATGCGCAGAACTGGCTAGCGCTGAGGGGCCCATAAGGGAGTAAGAGTATCCAAAGGAAGACTGGACTCCACAGCTTTAGTGCAAATACTATGTACAATTTATTTACACCAAGCCTCCACCAACATCCAGTTCTCAGTGACAAAGCGCTCCACTGCAACCATTCAGTAAGAGAGAGATACATACACTGTACAAGCAATACATTTATACAACCACTGACCAATCAGTACAGTGCTGAATCATGGTGATGCAAGTTAGTCAGTGCTGGACTGGACTGCCCTAAACTGGCTGGAACCAGCACCCTTACAGCTCCTAGCTGTCATCTGCACTGACATAGATTAAACTCATCTAGGCCAGCCTTACACTAGACATGTATATCACAACAGGGCCCAGGAGTGGCCTGTGTGGTAGTAGAAAGCAAGCTACCTACAATTCCCATAACGCCTAGAGCCAGCTGCAACCAATGGGGATAGTAGAAGTCTCTGAGGTGATGTGTTATTGGTTTCAGTTTAACTGACGTTCTTTTTCTCTGCGGTCTGAGGAGACCAGTCTGGGACAAAGTTCCCTCACTTGGGAGAGTAAGTTAAGCCTGGTCTACAGAGGGCTGTGAGGAAATGGTTCTTCGGCTCTTCTGCGGTTTTCCCTCTCACAGAGTCACTGAGGGGGAAAGGCTGGTCTGAGAGGAAAGGATCCCACACTGGGCTCAGCATGAGTGTTAGGCAGGAGGCCTGGTAGGAAGGTAGGCCTTAAGTAGTAACAGTTAAGGAGTAATAGGTAGCTGCATTAGCTTTGTGTTCTTTTTCCTTTAAGCACTGTTATACCTTTTGAAGCACCTTGTCTTGTTCTCAGTTCCCCATTACTGTATAAATAAACCATTTGTTTAAAAGTTCTCTGCCTGGTCATCACGCCTAAGGTTCTCGGCTTGAAAAGGGGCATTTTGGATGGGCTTGAGAGAGTACCCTGGGCCTTCTCGAGAGACCGTAAGTCCAGGGTGGTGGCAGCGGAAGGTGGCGACCTGTTGGAGTCATGACACGATAGGACACAGCCCATGGTATTTCAGCTTCCCTGCATTAGTGATAAACGGAATTGAATGTTAAAAAGTTGTTACTTTTTACCTTTTACAGAAGAAGATCAAGGCACTGTTTTTAGACATGGTTCATAAACTGTAAGCCAGAAAAAGAGCAGGAGAAGGGCATGAGCCCCTTCACCATGTAGATAACCTCCTGAGGCTATAATCACTAGGAAGCCCAGCTTACACAAGTTATTCTCCTCAAACCAGTGGATACAGTGTGAATGGGGTTTGCTGTTCATGTGGAGGTACTGCTTCACATGGGAGATTATCCATATGGTGTAGGGGAGGGACTCACACCACTTCTACCTCATTATTTCAGTCCTAGCTAAGGTTGCCAGGTCCAATCTTCTCCCTGGTGAGAGGATTTGGGGGGCATGCTGGGAGGGGAGGGTCCATCCCCGATGTGATGACATCACACAGAGTGATGTCATTGCATCAGGGATGGAGTGCCACACACACACGCCCCCTCCCTTTTCTCCAACCATTTAAGCACCTGATTAGGCAGCTGGTTCCCTTCCTTGAACGTGACGACCTGGCAACACAATGGTCACCTCAAGACTAGGCTACTGCAATGCTCTCTACATGGGGCTGCCCTTGTCCCAAATCCGGAAGCTACAGCTAGTGCAGAATGCAGCAGCTAGGCTGCTACTAGGTCTCCCTCTTAGAGAGCACATTCAGCCTGTGCTAAAAGCACTGCACTGGATATCTACAGCATATCGGGTTTGCTTCAAGGAGCTGGTTCTTACCTATTAAGCCCTATATGGTCAGGGGCCTGCATACCTGAGGGACCACCTTTCCCCATATGTTCCTCAGAGAATATACTGCAATCAGGTTCACAAAACCTCCTTGTTCTCCCCAGCATGAAAGATGCCAGGCTGGCCACAAGGCTAGGGCCTTCTCCGTGGCAGCTCCACCTTGGTGGAACAAGCTCCCTGAGGACCTCAGGGCCCTGTGGGATTTATTAAAATTCCACAGGGCCTGCAAAATGGAGCTCCTTTGCCAAGTGTTCAAAATGAGATGCCACATTAAATGGCCTACCATCAAGCCAAGTAACTACACCATACAATCTACTCTTGGTCGACTGCTTAACTTCTGTGCCCATATTAAAGAACTAAGCCCTAAGGAGTTAGGTCAGTTCTGCAATCTTATATAAGTTGTACCACTAAATGGTTTGATGTTTTAAATTGTTTAAATTGTTTTTATTTTTTTATGACACCAATGGCCCTGTTAACTGCCCTGAGCCTACCTTGGTGGGGAGGGTGGGGTACAAATAAATAAATAAATGGAACCTTCCCTTTAAATGGCTGAGGGGAAAGCAGGCACCATGTGAGCCTGCTCTACAAGCTGCGAATTTGTGGCCTGCAGGGCAGGTATGCACAGCACCCACTCTTTTCAAGCGGGTCCACAGTTGACTGTTGGGGGTGGGGCTTCCCCCCCCACAGGCCAGCATCTGGGGGAAGACTGAAAAATCAGGGTTTCCTCGCCCCCAGTCCTAGTTCCTGATGAATGAATGAACCAGGCCAATAACTTCCCTCATGCCTATCATTAAGTAAGAACTTTAACAATTTCTACATCAGTTTCATTCTCTTAACTAGCTTCATACTCTTAACAGTGGATTTAACTGTTAACGGTACTCTAAACTATCCATTAAACTGCTCAACTATTAATTTGATTAAGCAAAAATTCCTCCTTTTTTGTAGCCATGAACACAGAGATGGCTGACAGCTTACCAAGTATACTTACCCTGTGGATCGCTAGCCAGTGCTGGGCCACAAATCTTGCTGTACTGGCTACCCCGAGTTATCCACCTTGAAGTTGTTGGGGCACCATCTGATGTGATCCATTAGATTGATTTTTACTCTTAATTGCAAGGTTTTAAATTGTGATGCCTGTTTTATTATATTGAGCTCCAATGTATCGTACTGAATTGGATTGTAGTGTACTGAATTGTATTGAACTGTTGGAAGTCACCCTCAGCCCTGCTTGGCAGGGAAAGATGCAGGATACAAATCTAATAAATAAATAAATAATTGATCTAATATTGGAGTCACATGGTCTCTGTAGCTGGCCCTAGCCAGCAGTCAAGCCACAGAGTTCTGCACTAGCTGTAGCCTCCAAACACTATTCAGAGATAGCCCCAAGTAAAGAGCATTGCAATAGTCCAGTCTGTGAAACTAAGGCATGGGTAGATCAAACTGACCCAGGAACTGATGTAGTTGATGCACCAGCTGAACCTTGGCAAAGGCACTCCCACCATCACAGCTGCTTGATTTTCTAGGGTGACTGCTATGTCTAGTAGCACTCCCAAGATGTGAACCTGGCTTTTCAAGAGGAGTATAACCCCATCCAAGAAAGGAAAGATCTCAAGTCCTAGGTCTGCCTTTCTACTAACTCAGGATTAAGTTTCAGCTTTTTCACCCTCATCGAGTCCCTTACGGACTCCAAGCTCTGGTTCTGTCGTGGGTCAGCCTGAGTTCAGCATGAAGTCCTCAGGGGAGGAGGACTCCTTGAGAGAAGGGGAGCCACACATGATTGGATCTCAGTCAGCAGAAGCCAGCAAACAGGCTGATGAGCTCCAGGCTGACCAAGATTCACAAAGACAACTGATCCAGAGCCACTGCTCAGCTCTGATGCAGCAGGTGAGACTCAAGTGATTAAGACCAGTCCACCAGGCTCAGCTCCACCCTTTGAGTGCTGGAGACAGAAGCTTAGAAGGGAGCTGCAAGGAAGGAGGCACATCTCCTGGCCCATCGCTAGCTGCTTGCTGATGACAGCCTGGAGTAGTTGCAGTGGTATTCCCAAGCAGCTGGCTGCTAACAAGAGCTTGTCAGGAAGTGCCTATAAAACCCAGATCTGGGAGCCTGCATGTTGTGGAAACAAGTCATTTGGCTGGGCTCTGTGACCAAAATGCCGAGCCCTACTTTCTTTGGTGTAGTGGCTAAGTGTGCGGACGCTAATCTGGGAGAACAGGGTTTGATTCCCCACTCCTCCACTTGCACCTGCTAGATGACCTTGGGCAAGCCCTAGTTCTGACAAGAGCTGTCCTTGAAAGAGCAGTTCTTGAATATGAAGCCCCACCTACCTCATAACATAAGAACATAAGAGAAGCCAATGTTGAATGAGGCCAATGGCCCATCTAGTCCAACACTCTGTCACACAGTGGCCAAAATATACTAGGTGCCATCAGGAGGTCCAGCAGTGGGGCCAGGACACTAGAAGCCCTCCCACTGCTGCCCCCTCCAGCACCAAGAATAGAGTGCATCACCTGCCCCAGACTGAGAGTTCCCATCTATACCCTGTGGCTAATAGCCACTGATGGACTTCTGCTCCATATGTTTATCTAATTCCCCCTTGAAACTGTCCATGCTTGTAGCTGCCACCACCTCCTGTGACAGTGAATTCCATATGTTAATCACTCTTTGGGTGAAGAAGTACTTCCTTTTATCCGTTCGAACCCAACTGCTCAGCAATTTCATGGAGTGCCCACAAGTTCTTGTATTGTGAGAAAGGGAGAAAAGTACTTCTTTCTCAACCTGCTTTATACCATGCATAATCTTATAAACCTCGATCATGTCACCCCTCAGCCATCGTTTCTCCAAGCTAAAGAGCCCCAAGTGTTTTAACCTTTCTTCATAGGGAAGGTTAAAGGGTGTTCCAACCCTTTTATCATTCTAGTTGCCCTTCTCTGCACTTTTTCCAATGCTATAATACCCCTTTTGAGATGTGGCAACCAGAACTGTACACAGTATTCCAAATGAGGTTGCACCAATGATTTATACAGGGGCATTATAATACTGGCTGATTTGTTTTCAATTCCCTTCCTAATAATCCTCAGCATAGCGTTGGCCTTCTTTATTGAAGTTACACACTGTCTAGACATTTTCATTGAGTTATCTACTACGACTCCAAGATCTCTCTCTTGGTCAGTCTCTGCCAGTTCAGACCCCATCAACGTGTATTTATATTTAGGATTTTTGGCTCCAATGTGCATCACTTTGCATTTGGCCACATTGAACCCTATTTGCCATGTTGACGCCCACTCACCCATCCTCGACAGATCCCTTTGGAGTGCCTCACAATCCTCCCTGGTTTTCACCACCCTGAACAACTTTGTGTCATCTGCAAATTTAGCCACATCACTGCTTACTCCCAATTCCAAATCGTTAATAAACAAGTTAAAAAGCATCGGACCGAATACTGATCCCTGTGGTACCCCGCTGCTTACCACCCTCCACTGAGAAAGTTTCCCATTTATACTCACTTTCTGTTTCCTATTTATAAGCCAGTTTTTGATCCACAAGAGGACTTGTCCTTTTATCCCATGACCAAGGTGTCTGTTGTGGGGAGGGGAAGGGAAAGGAGTTTGTAAGCCGCTCTGAGACTCTGAGTGAAGGGCGGGGTATAAATCCAATCTCTTCTCTTCTCTCTTCATTGTGTGACCTTGGACTGGCTTGGGACTTTGACTTTGTGACTCTCTGGCTTGTGGATGACCCTTGGACCTCCTGACTATGCTCTCTGTTTCATCTCTTCTGGTAATGAACCTCTGGATTGCGCATTTTTGGCTTGTGGACTTCTGGGACTGAACTCTGGACTTTGTTTGAGCACTTGAACGTGTCTGCCTTGCCTGCCTGCGCATGCTAAATGACAGGTTCCGAATATCAACAGCATCCTTGGAATTAGGTGGGAAAGAAAGGTAGAACTGGGTATCACCTGCAGATTGGTGACATCACAGCCCAAATCTCCTGATGACCTCTCCCAGGGGCTATGACATAGATATTAAATAGTTTGATTGAACTGTGAGGAACCACACAGGTCAATGGCCATGGGGAACAGCAGGTCCCCCTTAGCACCACTCTCTGAGACAACCCCCCTCAGATAGGACCAGAACCATTGTAACATGGCACACTCACCAGTCTCAGTGTAGAGAGGCAACTCAGTTCGATACTATGGTTGATAGTATTGAAGGCTGCTAGCAGATCCAGAAGAAATAGCACAGTCATACTTCCCCTCAGTAGAGGTAGTTAACCAAGGCAAGCAGAGAAGTTTCTGTTCCAAACCCTGGCCTAAAGCCACATTGAAAAGAGTCCAGAAAAATCAGTCTGTTCCAAGGGCCTCTGAAGCAGAGAAGCAAAAGAACAATACAAGAACTCACTTGCTCAAGCATCTTACCCAAAAATGGAAGACTGGAGACTGACCAGAAGTTCTCTAACATAGAAGAAGAGAAGAGAAGAGATTGGATTTATACCCCGCCCTTCACTACCCAAAGGAGTCTCAGAGTGGCTTACAAACTCCTTTCCCTTCCCCTCCCTACAACAGACACCCTGTGATGTAGGTGGGGCTGAGAGAGCTCTTAACAGAAACTGCTCTTTTGCAAGAACAGCTGTGCCAGAACTATGGCTTGTGCCAGAACTATGGCTTGTCCAAGGTTATCCAGCAGGTGCAAGTGGAGGAATGGGGAATCAAACCTGGTTCTCCCAGATTAGAGTCCACACACTTAACCACTACACCAAACTTTAAGGCTACACCAAACTGTAAGGTTCAGTATCTGTCCCTCATGCATAGATTAGACATGCATTTATTTATTCTATTTATTTATTTATTTATTTATTTATTTCCTGAGGAAAGAGCTAGGCCAACAGATCTGTGGGTTTTTTTAATCTTTGTTGAATTCTCAGCATTAATCATGGATTTAATTATCCTCAGTTACAGACTCCTGCTCAAGAGAGGCAATTGCTGTCTTCATGCAGGACTTATTTCAACTGGGACTCACTCTATTTAAATGCTGGGGGGGATTGTGGGAAAGTGAACTATTGACTAGTTTTATCTAACAATTAATGAAGAAAAATAAACATTGTAGAGGTATTCAGATGCTGGACTGGATCCAATATGCATAAATAACAATAGGAAGAGAGAGAAAATGCATTTGCTTAAATCAAATGGACTGATCAATACCTACTCCAATTCTACTTCATGTCAATCAATCATGGTAAGGATAAATCCACAACCCAGGCCAGCCAGGATTTCATTTTAAGCTGACTTGGTCTCATTGACTTCATGAGCTTTAGTCCCATTGACTTTTACCTTCAGTGAGCTTAAATTAAATGAACAAACAAGCTTCTTTATGCCAAAAGGTCTTTCTAAAGCACCAATGTTTATATTTGCAATCTCTTACAGGATAGTATTTACTGGTATACACAGAGTATGCAGCATCAAGAATAACAGATCCTGCAAATACTGTATTGATTTCTCATCAAGTGTCTAGATTTCAGATGATTTAACCCCAGAACAACAGAAGAAATTAAGCTTTTCTAACCTGCCTGGGACCATCATGGTGCTATGGGGGAAAGATGAACTTGGCAATCAGTTTCCAGTCATTAAATGCCAATGGATCCAGAACTGGCAAAGAAGGAAATAACAAAGGACATTAAATATGTTGTGATCACAAGATTTGCTCTTTTATTTTCATGCCTTACTTTTTCTCTGGTACTTCCCACTCCTTCTGGCATCATCTTCCTGAGATCAACACCTTTACCAAGAGCTCCTAAACAATGAAAAACTCAGCTACATTACTAAATGACAGGATATCTGGATTTGAAAAAAGGGGGACTTTCATGTACTGAGGCACATGTCTGTTTGGACAAATGAGAGATGTCAAAAGTCAAGACAGACGTCAGGTAGACAAAGTCAGTGGGAGAGAACAGGTCTGCAGGGTACATTAGAATCAAAGTTAGGGTCAGATCAGAAGTCCAGAGGTCAGTTTGAGGCTAGGAAGAAGTATGACTGAGGTCTGGACAGCAGTCAGAATCCACCAGGCAGTCCAGGTCAAAGGCAAGGCAGAGACAAACAACAAGGATTAAGAGTTAACACTGCAGCCAATTTACATCAACCCTATAGGGTTTTCAAGGCAAGCTTCCAGATCTGACCAGATCATGCTAGCCTGGGCTACCCAAGTCAGGGCAATGAGAGTATAGCCCATAAGATTCCAGCCTAGAGCACACTCTGGCATAGAGATGTGAAGGCCTGGAAAAAAACTGGAAAAATTCAGGAAAAAAAAGAGTTTTTTCCATTTTTTCCCTGAAGCCTTTTTGGTTTTTTTCAAAAAAAATTGAAAAAAATGAAAAAAGAAAAGAAAAGAAAAATGATTATGGAACATTTTATTTTAACATGATGAATACAATATTTTAAGACAAGGTGTTCAAATATTTTCCAAATCATTTCTAAAAAATATGTCTGGTATCAGATTATTCTAATTTCGGTGCACTGAGGACAAGCAAGTCCTAGGTTGCAAACAGACTTCTCCAATGCAAGAAGATGCATTTCTTCCTTTAGGAAGTGCTATTGTCACAAGAAAAGAAAAAGGTTTCAGTTTTGTTTTTGCATGTGGGTGGGTATACTGGCACTCAGGCTTCACTAGGCCTCAAAGCACTGGAAGAAAATACAGAGCAACAAAAAGGACCTGAAAGTATATAGAGTTTAAAAAGGTAAGAGTTTTCATTTATCTCATTCCAGAAAACTGAATCATTTAGCTACATTAGTTTATCTTTATAACCTTTGTGTAAATAATAATTTAATTACTACTAATCTGCTTCTTTGCTTGCTCCATTTGTTACAATTACAAATAAATATTATTAAGAAGGTAAATTCTGTTTGTAATAATTGTTTGGATTCACTATATTTTTAACTAGAGATAAGGTCCGTTGCGGAGATCAATGCAACGAGCTCTAGCTGGGCTGCCGCCTCTCCAGCCTGCCCCCTGGCCATGAGAAGAAGGGTGGTGTGGACCTAGCAGCAGGCAGAGAAGGGGTGCGCACTTGCTGCTGCCGGCGTTGAGGCTCCCACCGCTGGGGTCAGCCAGGAGAAGGCGGTTGGTGGTGTGGCAGCTATGCCTCAGGGAGGTGGCACGTTGTGTTGCAGCTGCCTGGCTGGCTGCAATGTTGGTACCTGGACTTGTGGGCTGAGGACGGCGGGGCGGGCACCTGTCACGCACAGTGCCGGCATGATGCCATGTGGGGCTTGCAGGGTAAGCAAGGGCATGGTGCCACCGGGGCCTTCTGGGCACCGCGGCTTGCCGCCCCGACTGACCACCGTATGTCCTGGTGGAGCAGCGGTGAGTGAGGGACTCCTTGTGGGGGCTGCAACGCAAGAAAGCCGTTGCTGGCTCCCATTGGGCTCGGCCTCCAGACATTCTGCCCACTGGAGCGCCCTGCCCGTCCAGTGGCCCTCAGCCCACTGAAGTCAAGACGCTGTGGCTGGGAAGAGGGGCGGGATGAAGGCCATGCAGCCAGTGGCAAGGGACCCCGTTCTGACTGGCAGTTGGGGGGGCCAAAGACTGTGGGGGCACGTGGACATGAACAGCACTTTATAATGAGATATTTTCATGCCAAGTAAAATTGTCCATAGTCATATTTTATGTTCCTAAAGTAACAGAATGACTTTCAATCTGGAAAAGAAAAAAGAAGTGCTAATGTAGCATTTTTTGCAATTTTTCCAAAAATTTCCATTTTAACCAGAAAAAAACTGGGTTTTTTTCCCAAGCTTCAAAATTTCCGGAAATTTTACATCTCTACCCTGGCCCCATCAGAAGAGGAAACAAAAAAGCTAGTTTGGGTATCAAGATAACCAAATCATTGTTTATAGATTAGAAACATAATGTAAGCTCACACCTTTTCTCCCCTTCCCTTCTCTCTCTTGCAAATGAATTCTACAATACATCCATTCTATAGTGTGTAAAGCTTTATTTGGTCATAAAAGCAAACTGTATTTAAAACAGCACAAATCAGAATAGGGTTGTCAGCCTCCAGTTGGGGCCTGGAGATCTCCCGCTTTTGCAACTGATCTCCAGATGACAGATATCAGTTTCCCTGGATAAAATGGCTGCTTTGGAGGGTGGACTCTATGGCATTGTACCCTGCTGAGGTCCCTCCTTTTCACAAGCCCTGCCCTCTCCAAGCTCCACCCCCCAAAATCTCCAGGAATTTTCCAACCCAGAGCTGCCAACCCTAAAACAGAAACTGCTTCCAAACCATAACCAGAAGCCATGTTTTGAAAGATGTCTTCAAAACCTCACAGGGTTGTCATGAGGATAAAATGGAGGAGAGGGTAATGATGTAAGCTGCCTTAGGTCCCCACTGGGGAGAAAAATGAGGTATAAATGAATTAAATAAATAAATATAATCTCTTAACCTTAAACTGCCTTTCATTCTTGTTATCAGGGTAAAATATCCTGTCCTGAGCCACTAAAACTGGCTAATCTGACCCAGCAGGGCTCTTCTTATGTAATGTTCTTATCACTACAAATGTGGCATGAAAAGACATGATGAAAAAGTTGAGAAGTGTACAGTGCATGCTGTCATTATTTATTTGATACATTTCTATCTCATCCTGCTACCAACAACTACCAGATGGTACTCAAATTGGCTTACAAAATTTAAAGTACAGAATATAAGAACTACTGGATCAGACCAGTGGGTCATCTAGTCCAGCATCCAACTAGCTGCCCTGGAGGGCTGACCAGTAGGGTATAGAGGCCAAGGCCTCCCCCTAATGGTTTCTTAGCACTTGAATTCATAGGCTTATTGTCTTTGAATATGGAGGTTCCCTTTTGTCACTGTGACTTGTAATCACTGATAGGCCTATCTTCAATTAATCTGTCTAATACCATTTTAAACCCATCTATGTTCATGGCCATCACTGAATAATCTAGCTGTGAATTCCATAATTTAATTACTCATTGAATTTTAAAAGGTTGTTTTCCATCAGCACAACAGTGGGATACTTGTCCCCTGATTTTCCTTGTTCACTGCAGACCCCTGTCTCACCTCCATACTGTTTCTCCCCCTCCCCCATCCAGAGCAGCATTTTACAGTACCAAGTGGGCTGAAGCAGGATGAGGCAATTGATGACTATCACCACTTCTTCTGACTCAATCAAGTTACGCTTGACAATAAAAGCAGCACAGAACAATAAAACTATAGAAACTGCAAAGAGTAAAAGGTGCTACGAAAATGGTTGTATCCAGCAACAGAAAACATCAAGACATTAGGTTCAATCCCCATCAAAGATCCTCCAGAATAAGAATTTATTCAGCAATCTCTGGAAGGCCCTCTACACAGGTCTCCCTCAAATTCAACTTGGAGACTACAGTTGGTGCAAAATGCCGCAGCGCAGGTTATCGTAAGCTATGTAGACCATGCAGTCACCCCATTGGCTGCAATTAGTAACGAGGGTCAGTTCATGGTATTGGCTGTCTTGGTCTTGGATCCTCAAATCTGCAAAACCACCTCTCTTCCTATGCTCTGCCACAACAGCTTTGCTCATCTGAGGAGTCTTTAAAAGTCAACACCAGTTATTTAAATTGGGTCCAGAAACAAATTACTAGGCAATATCATTCTATCACCAATAAAACATGATCCCTGTCGCAAGCCACAAGTAGCACTCTGGCTTCTGCATTCTTACCAGGTGAAACTTTGAACTACTTTTCGAAGGAACACCCATCTAGCACAGTAATCTACGTGGGGGAATATAATACAAGCCGGGTTGGAAAAAAACCCTGGAAATTACTAATGTGTGTTATGCTGCAATTTGGAAGCCCTTCAGACTGGTCCATAACTTAATGAATCAGAAATTCAACATGCAGAACAGCTTGACTCTATGGTTTTTTTAAAAATTCTGCAATAAAGCAGTCTGCAAAAGACTGCACCCTGAAGTTAGTCCAGCAGTTCTTAATTTATTATCAAATTAAGAACTGCTGGACTAACTTGTTGTGGGTGCAGTTAGATAGATACACTGCAAAGGAACTATGCAAAACTATTCCTGTTCATTCTCCATTCCAGGTTTCAATCAGTCTAAATATTAGGACACCAGAGCTACTTTTATGCATCATCAGTCATTGACCCTATGGCACTTTTACATTGAGGCTTCTGTACAGGTATATAAAACCCAATGCACCTGGTTGCCCCAGGAAATTAAATATTTCACCCCCATGTAGGATTGCTATATACCTACTGGCACTCCAGTGGCTACTGGGAGAAAAAAAAATATCATCAATGACAGCATGTCCATGTTTTCTCAGAAGTGACATTATGCCACCACTGATGGCTACCACTTCATGTCCTTGCACCCCAGGTTCCCACTGGTTATCTGGCCAGGCTTGATAACCCTACCTCAACAATTGACTGGAGAATCAGTTAGAGCACCAAGAGTTCAAACTTTCCTTTCTCAAAAGGATATATCTCCTGTGAAGATTTCTTTTCAGATGTGACTACAAAATGCATCCTTTCACAGTTTCTCAGATGCAGTTTTCATATCTGGAAGAGACCAACCTTGACTCAGTGGTACAGCACTTACTTTGCATCTTATTTCAAGTTTTTAATAGCCTATTCAAATGAAACATTTTCTGTGTGTATAATTATGAGTTATCTGCACCAAGTAAGTGTTGTTAAGCCCTTTTGCTCTATTACCCTTCAAAACATAACTTCCTCATACATGGGCAATCTCCTTTTGTCCTCTTCTTCCAGGCCTTGCTCACCAGGGCAGATAGTGACATCCTTTCCACAATTCCCCCCCCTCAACTTCAACCTTTCATCATTCACTCACTCACACTGGAATGGTAACAGCAGCGCGTGCACACACACAACACTTCAGCAGCTGTGGCTGATTGGCTGATGGCCCACAGAGTCACTCCTGAGAGGAACAGGGAAGGTTACTCTGTACAACTTTCAGCCAGCCAGAAACATTGGAGACAGCAGCTGAAGCATTCTTAGCCAGCAGGCAGTGCCCTTGAAGAATGAAGCTGCTTTTTTAGAAGCATACAAAGAGAACAGGGATCTAACACAGGAAACAAACGCAATACAGGTAACCTATAATTGTACACATGGAAAATGTCACACCTGGTAGAGCCCTCAGCTAGCAGTTGCTGGGAAAGATCTTTCTTTCTCTGAGACACGGATAGCCACTAGTGGTTGATGGACCAGTGATATGACTTGGTAAAGGACAGCTTCAATGTACAAGGAACATTAAAGTTATCTTCTCTGTCCTTAGTGCTCAGGTTTTGTCACCTTACTTTTTATGAAGAAGGCTTTTAGTGCCACCAATTTTTTTTTAACTTTGGACTGGTTTGTAATAATAAGTTGTAAATTGAAAATTAATTTAAAATAGTTATTTTTAAAAAGAAAAAAAAGAAAGATCATTGTGATCAACCTGTTATTCATTCCTCACATGGATTGTGCAAGACAATTCACAAGTGTGGCTGCAGTGGCTAAACTGTTCTGCAAATACACTTTGTTCCAAATTGAGGCAAACTACCTTAATACCAAAGAACATTACTGCCTCCCTGGATTCTGCCTCTAGAGAAACCGTAAGCAGTAACTTGGAGGGGAAGGAAGGGCACATGAAGGGCAGAAACAGAAAAGGGAGGACAGCAGCAATTATAGGAAATAGGCTGGGAGTTTAGCAGCCAGCATGAAAGCTGTACTGGAAACTATGGAACAATTACTGGGGTACAGCAGGCTATTTAGTAAACTTAAGGCAAATAGATTTTTTTAGTGACTACCAATTGAGCATGCTATTTGAATGGCTAACCTTACTGCAACATAGAATCTGAGTTTTTATACAGTTTGGTGCCAGTTTGGTGTAGTGGTTAAGTGTGCAGACTCAAATCTGGGAGAACCGGGTTTGATTTTCCACTCCTCCACTTGCAGCTGCTGGATGACCTTGGGCAAGCCAAAGTTCTGACAAGAGCTGTCCTTGAAAGAGCTCTCTCAGCCCCACCTACCTCACAGGGTGTCTGTTGTGGGGAGGGGAAGGGAAAGGAATTTGTAAGCCGCTCTGAGACTCTTCTTCTTTTCCACATAGCCATTCAGCAATAAATTTGTTACTCATGAATGAGCAAACCTAAATTTAAACCAGGCTTCAATTTAAACCCACTTGCACTCCCACCCTAAAGCACACTCTTTGAAGAAGGAATCATTGAAACAGAAAAGGGTTTGCCGTGACCTGGATAGCCCAGACAAGCCTGATCTCATCAGATCTCAGAAACTAAGCAGGGCCAGCTTTGGCAAGTGCTTGGAAGGGTGATCTCCAAGGAATACCAGAGGCAGGATGCACAGGGAGACTAATCAAACCACCTCTCTGAAAAATGTCCATGCCTCCAGTAGGGGTTGCCAGAAGTCAACCATGACTTCCAGGCAAGCACATAACACTCAAACAAAATATCTATTAAAAAAGAAATAAAAGGGATTTACCAATACACGTTTTCATGATGAAGGTTATAGTTTAATTGGCTTTGCCAAAGCAGACATGCTAGTCCTGAAAACTGGTTGTCTATATTTCTGCCTGAATAGCCCCTGAAGTGATTCTGCAGTGCTTGTAGAATGCCATGCATTGTGTCTATCTGCTGGTACTCAGCACACCCAAAATGATTCTGTAAGCACAGACAATTATTAAGAATGGACTCCCCAGCTTACATCTGCATACTGGGAACATGTATGGGTACCACAGAGGCCCACCTAGTTTTTATTTTATTAAAATTCATCAACAAACATAGACATACGATGCTGAACCCCAGGTGCATTAATATTGCATTTTTACAGTTCACTCATATTAGCAAATTCCAGTTACACTACAGGTCCATCAAAGTCTATAAGCCAAATTGTACAGTCCTAAGAGAAAAACAGGGGGGAAACAGTGGAGGGAATCATTCGTTTTCTTCATTTATTCAAATCACTGCTTATAATAAAGGCCTAGTCATCCATCCCCCAAGCAACAGCTTGAAATGCTAGCAGTTACTGTGTCACACTAGGACAACTGCAGGAAAAGTTTTCCTGCTAGAACTACCTGCGAAATGTGCTCAGCTCTTGTGCTCTGCATCTCCACAAAAGCAGTGAGTGAGTGAAGCAGGGGAGGCATGGTAGGGGTGAAAGCCCAGAACAGCATGCCACATCGCTGCTTTGCACAGGTCGCAGCCCGTTTCAACCAACCGGATGACCAAGTCCCTTGAGGACGTTCTTTTGCCTCATTATCCTCACATTCGTGGCCTCAGTTCACAGCAGAAGCACAAATCCAAAAAGTTGTGGTGCCTCTGAGAGTGATGGCGTCATACTGCAACCCATGGCCACTAATCAATTATTTGTAAAGGAAATCCCCATGGGAACAATGTGCGTTTCATTCATAAGGTCTTTTGTGCCCCTCCCCCCGGCTTTTGATTCTCCTTGCGGGCACAAGAGCATCATTCCACAAAAACAGGTCTCCTTGGTCCAAAGCAAAAACATAAACATACAGACAGGACAAGGAGTACAGAAACTACTGACCAACCGCAGATTTACCGCAAGAGACCACGTCACACCCTCAAATGAGCAAAGAAAATGCAGCAGGCTGAAACCCTTACAGTCAACTCTGGCCCTCGGGAGTCCGGACCCTGCAAGGCACAACAGCCGGCCCTTGGGTTCCAAGGCAGGGAGGGTGCCTGCCACACTGCTGCCTTCAAACTTCCAAGGGCAGCAGAAACTGGCTGTGTCCCCCTCCATCCAGTTCCCTTGTCCGCCAGATAGACCTCATCTTCCCCCTCCCGCCCAAGACACGCTGTTTGATCCCACCGAGTTCTGCTGAGCCCTGAGGGAAAAGCAGGGAGTGGTTACAACACAGAGACGATGCTTTCCAAGCCCACCACCAGGAAAGGAGAGGGTTAAAGCGACAGGAGAGATCCCAGCAGGAGCTTCCGGACACAAACAAACTAGAAAAGGAGGCGCTGGGAAACCGTCCTACCGTACCAGCTTCCTTAGCCCCCAGAGCGCAGCGCGGAACTTCATCGGCTGCCCTCCGCAGCAGCTTCGGCTCTGTCCAGCTCTTGTTGACCTCCACCGCCTTCCTCAGGCATCCCTCTGCGCTCGGATAGTCATCCCCAAGGCGACCAGAGGAGAGGGAAAAGCAGGACCGCGAGTGAAAGGGACGCCGCCTTGCCCGGCTCTCCTACTCCGCCCTGCCCATCAAATACGCTCGGATCACCAGCAGCCTGCCACAGTGAAATCAAGCGGCGCTACTCAGCACCAGGCGCTTCCACAGGGTCCTAGCACCGGCGACGTTATGTTTGGAAAGGAAGGAGATGGCACAGAAAGGGGCTTACGGATCTGCAAACTGTAGGCACGCATGCCGACACACTCTTTGAGATGAGAAGCAGGGAATTTGTGACAAAAAGAAGAAGAGATTGGATTTATACCGCGCCCTTCACTACCCAAGGGAGTCTCAGAGCGGTTTACAAACTCCTGTCCCTTCCCCTCCCCACAACAGACACCCTGTGAGGTAGATGGGGCTGAGAGAGCTCTGACAGAACTATGGCTTGCCCAAGGTCATCCAACAGATGCAAGTGGAGGAGTGGGGAATCAAACCGGGTTCTCCCAGATTAGAGTCCCTGCACTTAACCACTACACCAAACTGGACAAAAGAATAGGAGGTGAAGAAGAGGTATGTGTGTTTGGGGGGTGACTTTGCTCAATTAATTACCTGATTATGTGAAATATAAGGATGCCTATGTTACATATATTTTTAATGTTTATATCCCACTTCTACTCAAAGCAGCCCAGAGAGCAACAGTTTGAGAACTAGTAAAACACAATATAACATATCACCAAAAAAATTTCCCTCTACCAAACGCCTTTTTGAAACAACAATAATTTAACTAATTTTGTTGTCTGCTTTTTATTATATTATATTCGATGTATGTAATAAAAAAGCCTGTCCAAAGATTTAAAACGAATGTGCCAAGGAGCAGATGGTTACAGAGCCTACTAGGGGAGAGGTGATCCTGGACTTGGTCCTAAGTAATGCCCAAGACCTGGCCAGAGATGTAAATGTGATAGCACCAGTTGGGAACAGTGACCATAATGTTATTAAGTTCAACATTTATGTAAATAGGGAGTCACCCAAAAAGACCAACACAACCACTTTTAACTTTAGAAGGGGTAACTTCTCTCAAATGAGGGGGCTTGTGAAGAAGAAACGAAAGGTAAGGAAGCTAGGAGACTACTTAAAACTACAGTCCTAGAAGCTCAGATACAACGTATACTGCAGGTTAGGAAAGGTACAAAGAGATATAAAAAAGGCCTGCATGGCTAATGAACAAAGTAATGGAAGCAATAAAAGGTTAGAAGGATTCCTTTAAGCAGTGGAAGCCTAGTCCAACTGAGGTAAATAAAAGGGAGCATAGGCTGTGGCAAATAAAATGCAAGTTGGTGATCAGACAGACCAAAAGGGGCTTTGAGGAACATATTACAAAAAACAGACCAACAATAAAAATTTCTTCAAATATCAGTAGCAGAAGACCAGCCAGATAGGCAATCAGGCCCTGAATGACCAAGGGGTAAAAGGATTACTTAAGGATGATAGGGAAATGGCAGAGAAGCTGAATGCATTTTTTGCCTGTGTCTTCATGAAGATGGAAAGTGCTTTCCCACTCCAGAACCACCAATTTCAGGGGGAGTCAGATTGAGGTGATGAGAGAGGAGGTCCTATGACTGATGGACAGATTAAAAATGGACAACCAGACCTAGATGGCATACATCCAAGGGTTCTGAAAGAACTCAAATGTGAACTTGTGGATCTCCTGTCAAAAATATATCATTAAAATCTGCCTCCATTCCTGAGGACTTGAAAGGTAGCTAATGTAACCCCCATCTTTAAAAAATAAAAGGTTCCAGAGGAGATCCAGGAAATTACAGGCCAGTTAGTCTAATGTTGATACCAGGTACATTGGTGGAATCTGTTGTTAAAGATAGAATTAGTAGATACATTGATGAACAAAAGCTATTGAGGAAGGATCATAATGGATTCTGTAAGGGAAGATCTTGTCTCACTAATCTGTTGGAGTTCTTTGATAAAGTTCCTCATCAAAGGATCCTAAGTAAACTCAGTAGTCATGGGATAAGAGGACAAGTCCTCTTGCGGATTAAAAACTGGCTAATTAACAGGAAACAGAGTGAGTATAAATGTGCAGTTTTCACAGAGGAAGGTGGTAAGCAATGGGGTACCACAGGGCTTGACACTGGGTCCAGTGATTTTTAATTTGTTCATTATTCATTTTATTATTATTATTATTATTATTATTATTATTATTATTATTATTATTATTATTATTATTATTATTATTATTATTATTATTATTATTATTAGATTTATACCCCGCCCTCCCGGCAGAGCAGGCTCAGGGCGGCTTCCAGTCCGTATAAAATACCTACATAAAACATATTTAAAATACGACAAATTAATTATTTGGAGTTGGGAGTAAGCAGTGAAGTGGCTAAGTTCATGGATGACACTAAATTGTTCAGGGTGGTGAGAACCAAGGAGGACTGTGAGGCACTCCAGAGGGACCAGTTGAGGCTGGGCAAGTGGGTGTCGACATGGGCAAGTGCAAAGTAATGCACAATGGAGCAAAAAATCCTAACTATAAATACAAATTGATTGGGTCCAAACTGACAGAGACTAACCAGGAGCAAGATCTAGTAGTCATGGTACATAACTGACTGAAAACATTGACTCAATGTGCGATGGCAATAAAAAAAGCAAATGCTATGGTGGGGGTTATTAGAAGGGAATTGAAAACAAATCAGTCAGTATCATAACGCCTCTGTATAAATTGATGGTGTGACCTCATTTGGAATACTATGTACAGTTCTGGTCACTGCACCTCAAAAAAGATATTATAGCATTGGAAAAGTGCAGAAATGGGCAACTAAAATGATTAAGGGGGATGGAACACTTTTCCTATGAAGAAAGGTTAAAGAGGTTAGGGCTGTTTAGCTTGGAGACCTGCAATAGTACCAGCAGCATGATCTCGTTTTGCAATATGCAGATCAAGGCATAGAATTCTGTACAGATGGGAATTTGGAGCGCATGGAAGTATCTTATTATCAAAATCGAGATAAAAATAAAACAGCTAAAACCCCTAAATGTTCACCCCTAGCAGCTGAATTCCAGCTCATAAAACACTATTCAGACAAGAACTGCTTATATGCCAGACACCTACCCTTTTTTCACATATATGCATAGTCTGAGCCCTTTCTCTGTTTCCCATAGTTTTAAATCTGCTCACTCCCATCTTATGCAGAGTTAAGCACGCTGAAGCCACTGGTTTGAATAGACTGAGGGCTGCTAACTCTGCATAGGATCAAGCTATAGCTTTCTGCCTCCCAGCTATCCCACCAATCTTAATGTGATTAATAGAACTTTAATTGGCCAGTTTAAAGACTGTCCCCATTGTTCAAAAACATTCACAGACACAAAAACAGAATGAGAGATGCTTTTTGCTGTCATATACACATTCTAAACAAATTTCGGTGGGTAGCCATGTTGATATGAAGCATTAGAACAAAGTTTGAGTCCAGTGGCACCTCTAAAACCAACAAGGTTTAATTCTGGGTATAAGCTTCATGTGCATGCTGATGAAGTATACATGCACATGAAAGCTTACGTCCAGAATTAAACTTTCTTAGTCTTAAAAGTGCCATTGGACTCAAACTTTGATCCTCAAACTTCTAGCTATATCCACAACATACACAGAGAATAATGTTCAACAAGTAACTTGGTCGTGTTCATACATACATGTTCATCATATGCATAATGTGAAACTTCAGACAGCAACTTGCACATGTGAATGGCCTATCACAAATAGAAGATGCCTGTACTCATTTTACTATGAGGATTACTCTGGGCAGCTTTGCTCCTTATCATGCTACTACTGTAACATGAGAAGTGCCAGAACATTGTTAGGAGATGAACTTTGAAAATGCTTTTATTTGTTATTTTCTGACCTGCACACACACCAGAATGGTGCCAGCAAGCGTCTTTGCATTGGGAGTAATGTATGCTTTGGTTAATGTGATTCTCTGTGCTAGGAAGGTACCACACAGCTTGTACTTTCATGCAAATGAAGTCACAGACACACACCTTGCATATCTCTACCCATGAGACACTGGGAACAAGAAGCATCTCCATTAGCATCTCCATTATGGTTCTCCAGAAGGATGTAAAAACAACAGCCTTTCCACCACTGAGGAATCCATACCTCACATGTAACCCACAGGATGCTTGGCATTTGCATGTGTTAAGATTGTCACCTGGACCAAGCCAGAGTCATCTGCATTCTCAAAGGTTTCCATGCCAACCTATCTTTGCACCTTGACCAAACGCTCCCTTGTAGAAAGGTGTAGACTTTCAATATTGCCCCACCTTAGTAGGAGGGTACCCCCACATCCTCTAGCTAATAGGTATAGGGATGGGATGGACCACAGAGACACCCCAAGCCAGCCCCCAATACTAGCTGATAAAACGAGGTGTAATCTTTGTTCTAGGCTCTTCCCAGCCTCCTGCCTGCCACCCCCCTACCTTACATCTACCATAGGTATCTTACTGTGCTTACTTGGAGTCGCGACCAAGGAGCCCTCACACATGTTAGCTGGTTCTAACTGTGTGCAGTGAAAGTAAGAATATCCTTAGTTAAGAAACAATCCCTATTCTTCACTGGAAGGTCGAGACTACTGAATCAGATAAGTATTATGAGCTTTTCCCCTGCCTAAATACTTTTAGTTTAAAACCCAAAATTGTATTTCCATTTCTACTGTAACTAAAGGAACTTGTGTGTATGTGTGAGTGAATCTGTTTTTGTATGCCTCTGTATTAAAAAGATATTCAGTAAAGAGAATCTTGATTCAACTTAAGAAACCTTGTAAAGTGTTCTCTTTGGGGAAACGGGTTCTTGGTGCGAAGTTCGTTTTCTCTGTATACATTGGCCAGGACCTCAAATAAGTTAGTCCACCTACTGCGTAGATAAGCAGTTTGGCTAACAACATACTGGAAGAACTCCAGGTGTGGTTCTTTCCTGTGCTTGCATTCATCCAATCTCTTGTGGATGATGTTGACATGGGACAAGCTTCAGCATGGGCTCCTCCTGTGTGACCCAGAATTTCCCCACATTACCCTGGCATCACAGAAACACACTGTCACAGTGGGTTTCAGTCATATCGTATGCTCAAACAACGAGGCTTTTCACATCACTCTAAGTATAATGTTTTCTAATGGTGGCCATTCACACTGAGAACCAGTGTCGTGTAGTCGTTTATTTATTTATTTATTGGATTTATATCCCGCCCTTCCAACGTGGGCTCAGGGTGGCGAACAGAAGGCAAAAAGCCACTGTTAGAGAATGTCAGATTAGTATTTGGGAGATCTGGGTTCAAATCCCCACTCATGCCATGGAATTTCTCCCTTTCGCACAATACAAGAACTCATGGGCACTCAATGAAATTAATGAGCTGTAGATTTAGAACAGATAAAAGGAAGTGCTTCATCCAAAGAGTAATTAACACATGGAATTCACTGCTACAGGAAGTGGTGGCGCACTCTCTCAGCTAAACCTACCCCTTGAGGCTGTTGTGAGGATAATATGGAAGAGAGGATAATGATGTAAGCCACTTTGGGTCCCCATTGGGGAGAAAGGTGGAGTACAAATGAATTAAATAATTTCAAGGGGTGGATCAAAGGACATGAAGATGATGCAAAGATTTCACAAAGGAAATCTGTTTTTTTAATTAGTCTTACTACATGGACTTGTGTATATGTCTGAGCAGAAGTGGAGCAGGTAAACCAGATGAGAGAGATGGTCAGACAGCTCCTTACACAATGTCCACTCATATTTTAAAGGAGATGCAGGTGTAGATTCTCACACCTGGGCATTTGGGAAACAATTTAATCTTGAACGTAATATAAATTCAAAAGTCATCCTGTCAGGGGTAATTTTGTAGAAAAAGAGGTGCAGGAGCTCATTAGCATAAATCATTAGCATAGCTTATTTGCATATACCACACCCTCTGACATCACCAGAAGTGTGTCAGAAGGCAACATCCACTACTCAGGCTCCACCCCTAGAGACTGTCTTTCCACTCTGGGGGCTGTCATTCCAGTCCCAGAGTAGCCTACCTGGGCCCAGGAGGAATGCTACACATGCTGCTCCACACTCCTGCTGGGGGTGGGGCTTGCCACTGCCTGTGTTTCTAACTGCCAAAGCTCCACTCCTGCTCCAAATGACCCCTGCATCTTGTAAACCTGAAGTGTTGTCTGTAGATCTGTTTTTTGTTTTATCAGTTTACCAACTCAATGCTAGTAGTATGTGATGTGACTGTTAGTAGGTAGTAATTGTTCACAGCCAGGACTAAAGAATGCAGGTGAATTACTTGTTGAGGCAAAATTGTTCCCAGGCAATAGCAATCTTCTATTAATGTCTGACATCCTGTGATCCACAATGTCTGACACCCTGTGATCCTGTGATCCACAATCTTCTCTTAATGTCTGACATCCTGTGATCCATAATGACATGCACAGAAAGAAAAGCTTGCACATTTTGAAAGGAGGAAAATACAGGCCTACTTTTCTAGTTCTGGTGAATCATGATGGATCTTTACATATGCCACTGATCAGAGTCACAGTCTTTCCTGTCCTGAATCTCACCACTTAAAAGGAAAATCTCTGCATGCATGGTGGGGAAAATAGGTGGAATCTTCTTTGCAGTTAGAATGTAAGGGTGCCTGTTTCTGCAGCTGTGATATTATATGGTATTCTAGAGGAGTTGTCTGAGATGGCAGGATGTGATTACCGCTAAATCAAATGTGAACACTTGCAGTTCATCACAGGAAAAAGCCACTCGCCTGTGCACTCAAGGAAGATACAAGATTTATAATAGTGGGACACATCCTTTGCCTTTCTGCAACACCAAACAATGTGTGCATTCATATCAAAAGGGATGGATGTCTAGAAAGTTTCTTTTAAAATGCTAAGTTGAACGGTATGTTTGGTGTCCTTACAGTACTTATTTAAAGATTCATGAAATTTCATGGGGAGTGAGGAAGAGTTATCTTTCCAGTTTGGTGTAGTGGTTAAAAGCGTCAGGTCTCTAATCTGGAGAACCAGGTTTGATTTCCCACTCCTTCCCATGAAGCCAGCTGAGAGCTCTCTCTGCCCCACCTACTTCACAGGGTGTCTGTTGTGGGGAGAGGAAAGGAAGATGATTGTAAGCAGCTCCAAGAGTCCTTTGGGTAGTGAAGGGCAGGGTATCTTTCCCATCAGGCTTCAACTCCCTCTCATTCCCCAGTTACTCTCCCTCAAAAATTACAGCTCCAGCGCAGAATCCAGGGTGTTTTTTTGGGGGGTGGGGGGGAATCAAGCAATTGTGTTTCTGGTCTTGTTCACTGAGGAGACAGTTATTGACTTCTTTCCCCACAATGCCCAGAAGGCATTTTACATTTCTAATATTTCATCACCTGCAAGCTCAGAAGCTGGAATGAGGGGGGAGAAGCCAATGTATTTCTGATATTTATTTAGAAAATTTGTATGCCTTCTCTCTACAGAACCTGCTTGAGGCAGCTTACAAAACATTATACAATCATAAAAGAGCCAAAAAAAATATAAAATTAATCAGCTGTTAAAAACCCAGCCAGAACATAAAACAGCATGAAACATTAGTGACCTAAAATGATCCTTATAAAAATGTCCTCAGGCTACAGGCAAAATGTAAAAATGATTTTAAAATCATGGGTAAAAAGAAATGTTTTGGCCTGACACCTAAAAGAAAGTAGAGAATCAAGGGGAAGGACATTCCATAGGTGAAGTACCACCACTGAAAAACCCCATCTCTGGTCACCACATGCCTCTCCTCTGGGTGTGGGGCACAGAGATCAGAACTTATAATAAGGATCTTAATTGGCAGACAGTACATTAGTATACACCTTCCTCCTTGTTCCTGCATTGATCCAAAGTTTCTGGGTATGTAATTTTGATGTGTCTCTGGCAAGGAAGGCATTACAGAGCTGGGTAACAGCCATAAATAGTGGGTGGAAAGTACTGTCACAGCCAACTCATTGTGACACTGTAGGATTTTCAAGGCAAGAGATGTTCAAAGGTGGTTTGCCATTGCCTGCCTCCATGTCACAATCCTAATATTCCTTGGAGGTCTCCCATCCAAATGCTAACCAGGGCCAAAACTGCTTAGCAGCTGAGATCTGATGAGATGGGGCTAACCTGGGCCATCTGGGTCAGGGCAACAGCCATAGATAAGAACCTAAACAACCTTAACAGTCATAAATAAGAATCTGAAAAGAACCCAGCTGTACTGGAACAGTAGTCCTAGTCTAGTGTTTTATTTTCCACAGTGGCCAACTTGATGGCCCAACAAAGCCTCCCACTTTTGTTGCCCTTGTGCTTTTCTCATGTTCCCATTGCTCTTATTTAATGTATGAAGGGAACTGTGAAGAATGTACCTTCAGCAGACTGCATTAATTATCAAAGGATACAGAACAGGGAGAACTCATATGTGTTGGTTCCACTGAAGTGGTTGTCGTTGTAGTCATCGTCATCATCATGCATCACTGGGTAAAGTTTTTCAGCTCTCTGAAGATATGCTTCTTAGATCTCAAAACTTACCCAAATTAGGAGGGGTCTTGAAGATGAGAGGTTGGCAGAGCATCCCTGTGTGTACTGGAAGTATTGTCACTCCAGGATAAGATCAAGTGTTGCTTAAGAAGCTGTCTAACTTGTGATTCAAGTCACATGACCATTCTGTGATTGGTTCACAAATCAATGGTTTTTGGTCATATGGCAACCCAACACATCTTAATTCTATTTCTTTTCATGGTGGTAGTGGTATGGATACATTTTTGACCATTCATGAGTAAATGCATGTTCACAAGCAGGAAATAATCCTGTTTTCTTTAAAAGGAAACAAATGTTTTTATGTTCATTGATAAAAATTTTACTCAAAATTCCTTCTGTGAAAGAGGGTATGAACCATTCTGGTGTAGTGATTATAGTACTGGATTTAGGACCAGGAAGATCTACTTCAGATCCCTACAACTCCATGAAGTTACACTGAGATCCTCAAGGACAGACTAAAATGTGATAAAGAAAAACACATGGATCAAACTGTTACATGCACATTTCCTTCAATATAGCTATCCAATACACCCACCATAATAAAGAATATCGCTAAATAAGAAGAGGAACCAAGATTTGATTACAAACATAATTACATTCTAGTATCTGTTATTAACCCTCTTAATGTGCAAACGTGCTGAACTCCTTACAATCAGTTTAAATTTACTTTCCACAGCAAAGGGCAACTTAATTTCTCAAACTCATTATCTAACCAATTAAAAAGCATTCATCATGTCTCTTTTTTAGATTTTAGAAGATATTTTAAAGACATTGTTATTGAAACATACTGTAGATAGATCACAAAATAATTATTCTTTAGTAACAATAATAGTTGTAATTACTGCATTTGTAATATTTCATGGCATTTTGCATTTTTAAAAATAGATACCTTGAATATCATGTTTATAATAGGACACCAAACTTATAAGAAGATAACTAATTAAAATGTTATGGTAATTTATGTCCACAGTTTATGGCAACATCCAACAATATTTCTTAAGTGTACTT
The DNA here is from genome assembly GCA_029375565.1 of Gekko gecko. Lineage (NCBI taxonomy): Eukaryota > Metazoa > Chordata > Lepidosauria > Squamata > Gekkonidae > Gekko > Gekko gecko. Next base: position 99,059,699 of record JAPDNY010000008.1, read on the forward strand.
TTGTGATGAAAAGGACAGAGGTTGTATTTGTTATTGTGCCTCTATTGTTTTTATTTTAAAATATTCAGCTCACTGAGTGTCCCAGCTGAGCTGATTATTATGTTTAGAAACATTCATAAGAAGTTCATCTCTGTCCTTAAACTTAGGACTTCATGGCCACAGTGGCAACCTTAAGACTGTCCTAGTTTTAAAGGTAAAAAAGTACAGTTTAATCCTTTTATGGGACAAATTCAGACCAAAAAATGTCCAATCAGCACAGGTAGGAGTAAATAAAATATAAGTAGTCAATGAAAAACAAGGTGAGGTATTCCACAGAGATAGCAAGAGATGGAGGGGGGAACTCCTCCAAGTCCTGACAGCTGAAAGTTCAGGTTTTTATTATACTTTGCTTTTATACAATAACCCAATAAAAAAGAAATATCCATAGCTATAGTCATCTTAGAAGTATAATCAGCTTTTATATCCATTTATATCTGTATTTCCATAATCAAACTGACATCAGATGTACTTGAGAGAAGCAAAGTGTTGAAAGTTCCTTTAAAAACATTCATTCATTATGTTGCAAGCTTTAACTGAAGACAGCAGCCTCGTTAGACTAATTCACTCCCCCTCAGTTCAGAAAGATTTGTGGGTTCTTTACGTTGCCAGTCAAAGCAATATATTTCCCTTCCAGGATATAGGAGTTGTCATGGTGTAAAAATGAAACCAAATGGAGAGGGGATAGATCTTTGTTAAACTGCTTTAATTATGGCTTTGTAATATTCTTGTTTGCATAAAAGAGAGAAGAAGAAAACTAAAAGTTGAAAGATGAGACCTTATAGGGAGGGTGTAGGAAGAGCCAGGAAAAGTCCAAAGAAGGGATGGTGAAGGTCTGTTCTTACTGGCAGATTGCACCTCTCTTTCCCCATGATCTTGATGTTATTTATTTATTTATTTATTTGACCTATCCTGGGAAAGATCTAGATGAGCCCACCTGTTGAAGCCTGTCCTTGGAAGCGGGTGGGGTTTGAAGATGCCTCCCTCCAACATTTATGGCAAAAAGTCCTCGGTGGGGTAGAGATGAAGCACAGAGGCACACCAGAAACCTATAACCAGATGTATTCTCTTTTATCATTAATATATTATTGCTAATTTTAGGAGAGTTTTTGTTTATTCCTTAAGAAGAGAATCTAACCCAAAATTCTGTAATATTGATACTTTATTGTTTTCTATATTTGAATTATGTAATACATTTGGTAATATACCCGATTTAACTTGTTGTACGTAACAATCTTGATGAATCTATATTTTCCCTCTCCTCTTCATCCCTTCTGTATCCCACCTTTTTTTTCCTTGAGAAAATAATATAAAATAGTTTTAAAAAGACTGTCCCAGTTTTTATTGTATTCAGCTCTGTGGTGTATCCACAGGGAAACCTGGATACAGGGCTACCATGTGCTTAGACTGGTTCTAACCGGTCCACCATGTGGCCAGGCGAAGGGCCTGAGCTTCGCCCAGAAAGACAATGGACTAGAGGATCCTGGCTCCCCTCCAATTGAGGAGCAGGAGTTAATCCAATCAATGTAAATAGCGAATCACTGGGTGATTCGTTGTCTTGCTCCCAATCTAAATAAAGTATGTGACAGCTGAAATCACTCGTCCGTCTCAGTACTTTTCACTGGCGACGAAGGTGGGATGCCAACTCCCTCCCTGAACAATGACCATGAAGAAGAGCATCGCATCGAGCCAGCCGCTCATCGCACCGCTCCCGAGCATCGCATTGCTGACCCCGAGAGCAGCACCGCACCGCTCACCGCTACCGAGACCACGCTCCCGAGCACCGCATCGAGCCCGCCGCTCCCCGCACCGCTCACGAGCCGCACTGCTGACCCCGAGAGCCGTGCACCTTCAGCCTCCCGTAACTCGCAACCCCGCTCACCACCTCCAAGACCCTACAAGATGGCCGCACCCACCACTCACCTAAGCGCGTTCGACCTCTCCAAACCACAGAAATGGGACGCCTGGCTGGAGACCCTGGAGAACTACTGCGGGTATCATGATGTGGTGGAAGCCGAGAAAAAAAAGCAGCTGTTCCTCAGCGTCTGCGGCGTCGACACCCTCATCTTCTTACGGGACCTCATAAACCCCAAGACCACTAAGACGGAGTCCTACGCGGCGCTGGTAAAGGCCCTCATGGACAACTTCTCGCCTAAGCCCACAAAATTCGTGGAGCGTCTGGGGTTCTTCGAGAGGATCCAGGGCCCAGATGAATCCACCACGGAGTTCCTGGTGGGTCTTCGGCGGGCGGCCACGAGATGCGAGTTCCCAAACCTCTCGGACACGCTGCTGAACCAATTTCTCGTGGGCCTCCGGGAGTCCAAACTGCGGCGGAAGCTGGCGAGCAACAACGACTTCACCCTGGACAAGGTCATCCAGGAGGCCACCGCTTACGAAAAGGCCCACCAAGACTGCCGCAGTTCGGCGGTCCACCGCACGCAAACAACGTGGGGGTCCGACGTATCGGACGACGAGGAAGTACTCCAGGTACGCCACCGACCGTCCCACCGACCTCTGCGGACCCGAGAGGCCAAATCCCTGCCGTCCGTAGCCTGTGCAAGCTGCGGCAGTGCTCACGAGCGACGGACCTGTCGGTTTCGCTCCGCGATCTGCCGGGCTTGCAACAAAGCGGGACACATTGAGAAGGTCTGCCACTCCAAGGGACACCAGACGAACCTCACGGCGCAGATCAAGACTGAGGACCTCCACATCGTGTCCATCAACCACCAGACGGTATGTAACTTGCCCCCCGACAGCCCGGACAAGGTGCATGTAACTGTTGTAATTGAAGGGTCCCCCTGCCGGATGGAAATCGATCCGGCTCGTCGTATTCAATAATTTCGGTCGAGACCCTCCGCAACTTATGCCCCCAGGGGGGGGGGCTGGTTGCGCAAGCCACAGGGCCTACTGTTACGGGACTTTAACAAAAACCCTGTGGCGGTCCGGGGCTGGGGCAAGTTCCGGGTCCAGTTCAAGGGTTTTTCGGGGAAACTGGACCTGTTGGTGATGGAAGGGCGCCTAACCAGCTTGCTGGGACTGTCATGGTTCAAGCCCCTGGGCCTCCAGACATCAGGGCTTAACCAAATCCGGGCAGCTGACTGGGAGGGGGTCTGCCGGGAGTTCCCAAGAGTGTTTGATGGGACCCTAGGACGGTACACCGGGGACCCCATTTCCCTGGATTTGGACCCGACCATCCGCCCCATCCGCATTAAGGCACGGGTCCCGCCCTTGGCCATGCGGGCGAAGATAGAGGCAGAGCTCGACCACCTTGTCGAGCAGGGGGTGCTGGTGCCTGTTGCATCCGCGCGCTGGGAGACCCCGATTGTCACGCCAGTAAAGCCGAACGGGGACGTGCAGACCTGCGCGGATTACAAATGCACCCTGAACAAGGCTTTACAGGACCACGCATACCCGGTCCCAGTGGTGAGCCATGTCCTCGCTTCCCTGGCTGGGGCACAGATCTTTGGTAAGCTCGATTTGGCACAAGCTTACCAACAGCTGCCCGTGGATGAGGCCGCAGCAGAGGCCCAGAACATTGCGACCCACAAGGGGGCTTTCAGGGTCACGAGACTCCAGTTCGGGGTTTGTGTAGCTCCCGGGATTTTTCAATCTTTTATGGACTCTCTCCTAAAAGGCATCTCCGGAGTACAGCCCTTTCTAGATGACGTGATGATCGTGGCGCCGGACAACACCTCCTTCACAGACCGCCTCCGCCAGGTCCTACAACGGTTCGACACAGCCGGCCTCAAGGTAAAGAAGGAGAAATGCCTCCTGGGGGTGCCCTGAATCGAGTTCCTGGGGTTCGCGGTGGACGCGCAAGGGATCCATCCCACGGACGATAAGGTGAAGGCCATAAAAAACGCCCCCCCACCCTCCTCCAAGGCAGAATTGCAGGCGTTCCTCGGCCTACTCAATTTCTACCACTCCTTCCTGCCCCTCAAGGCGGCCATGGCAGAACCGCTCCACCGCCTCCTCGACAAAGACGTGCCCTGGGTTTGGGGCCAGGCGCAGGCGGCGGCTTTTCAAAGCATCAAGGACTTGCTCGTGTCCAACACGGTCCTCCACCATTTCTCAGAGTCGCTCCCGGTGGTCCTCGCCTGCGACGCCTCTCCCTACGGAGTCGGCGCAGTCTTGGGGCAACGGTTGCCGGACGGCCAGGAAGTCCTGGTCGCATACTACTCCCAGACCCTCTCCGCGGCGGAACAGAACTACGCGCAAATTGATAAGGAGGCGCTAGCGATTGTGGCTGGGGTGAAGAAGTTTCACCATTACCTCTACGGCCGGCCGTTCGAGATCTTGACGGACCATAAGCCATTTCTGGGACTCCTCGCCGCTGACCGCCAAACACCGCAGATGGTTTCACCCCGAGTCCTGCGATGGTCCATTTTCCTGGCAGGGTACGCATACTCCCTCACGCATCGACCGGGGAAGGCTATGGGTCATGCAGATGCCCTTAGCCGCCTTCCCCTGGCCACCATGGACCCCGCCCCCGCCCCGGAGCACGTGGTTGCTCTCCTGGAAACACTCCCGGCCCGGCCAGTCCATGTGCAGGAGGTGGCCCACGCTTCGGCCCCGGATCCGGTCATTTGCCGGGTCTTGGACTGGGTGGGGGGGGTGGCCAGTGGCCAAGGAGGGCCCCGAATTCGCCCCATTTGCCTCCCGCAAGCATGAACTATCCACACATAAAGGATGCTTGATGTGGGGGGGCCGGGTGGTGATCCCAGGGCCACTACAGCAACAGGTCCTGGAGGCGCTACACGAACACCACCCCGGCGTCGTCCACATGAAAGCGTTAGCACGAAGCTACGTCTGGTGGCCAGGCCTCGACCGGGACATCGAGGACAAGGTGAGGAAATGCCAGCCCTGCCAGATCTCACGCCCGGAGCCACCAAGGGCCCCGGACAGAGCCTGGGAATCATCCCACCGCCCCTGGGCACGGTTCCACTTGGACTTTGCCGGGCCGTTCCAGGGGCAGCTTTTCTTCATATTGGTGGATGCCTATAGTAAATGGTTGGAGATCGTCCCTGTGGCATCCACCTCCTCCAAAGCCGCCATTAGGGCTATGTGGTGGATTCTGAGCACTCACGGGCTGCCTGACACACTCGTCACGGACAATGGCACCGCGTTCACCTCCCGTGAGTTCCAGGAGTTCACCGCGTATTATGAGATCCGGCACGTACGCTCCGCGCCATTCCACCCCACCACGAACGGACAAGCAGAAAGAATGGTCCGGACCGCCAAGGAGGCCCTCCGTAAGTTGGACTCCCCGGACTGGGAGTATAAACTCTCTGCCTTCCTGTTTGGACAGCGCATCACCCCGCACACCACCACGGGACGCAGCCCGGTGGAACTTCTCCTGGGTCACCGCCTCACGTCACGCCTGGACAGGCTACATCCAGACCGGGCACCTGAGCGTGAGCCGGACACTGAGGACCAATGTGCCGGCAGAGGATTCTTCCCGGAGGACCCGGTGTACGCCAGAAGCTACACCGCGGGTCCACCCTGGGTGCCAGCACGGGTGGTCCGGGACCGGGGATCCCGATCATATGAAGTCTCCTGCAAGGATGGCACCGTGATGCACCGCCACATAGACCAGCTCCACTGCCAGGTCGAGCCGCGGGAACCAGAGGACTACGAGGACCCCGGCCTGCAGGAAGCTGGAGAGCCACAACCCGCAGCGCGGGACCTCAGCCCAGGAGAGACCTCAGCGGCCACACCAACGCCCCCAGAGCCAGACGTTCCGACGGCGGCGGACACCACCACGACAACCACTCCACGCCCCTCGGCACCAGTAGGCCCCTCGACACAGACACCAGTGCCGTCCTCTTCCCCGGCCCCGGCACTCCGACCCTCTACAAGGGCCAAGAGAGCACCGTCTTATTTGCAGGACTTTGTTTGTGGGTGTCTCACGGACCAAGGGGGGAGGAGTGTGGTGTATCCACAGGGAAACCTGGATACAGGGCTACCATGTGCTTAGACTGGTTCTAACCGGTCCACCATGTGGCCAGGCGAAGGGCCTGAGCTTCGCCCAGAAAGACAATGGACTAGAGGATCCTGGCTCCCCTCCAATTGAGGAGCAGAAGTTAATCCAATCAATGTAAATAGCGAATCACTGGGTGTCGTGTGTTTTGGGGTGTGGGCTCACTGGGGATAAAAAGCCGGCCTGCGAGCCGGCTTCATTGTCTTGTTCCCGATCTAAATAAAGTATGTGAGAGCTGAAATAACTCGTCCGTCTCAGTACTTTTCAAGCTCATTAAAGGCAATTACGAATTATTAATACCTCTTTGGTCAAGGGTGTTTTTCTAGAAGCCTTAAAATAAGGCCTGTATTTGAAGAAGCCACAAAGTATGGTTTGGCAAAGTATAAGCCAGTCTCTAATCTTCTGTTTTGGGGCAAGGTAATAAAGCATTTGAGAGAAGAACAATTTCAAGAGTATCTGAGTGAAACAGCTTCCCTTGACCATTTTTGTTTGCTTCACGTCTGGTTATAGGTCAGAGACAACTTCAGTGGTGGTGGTAAATGATTGATACTTATAGATGGATATGGGAAATTCTATTAATTGTGCTTGATTTGTTAGTAGCCCTTGGTACAGTTGATCATTTGATGCTGCTGGATCATTTGGAGCATGGTTTCGGGTTTGAGGAATACCTTTCTCATGGCTTCAATCTTTTCTATCTGATGGGATGTAGAAAGTTATTATCAATGAGGCTGGTACTGGAAATTGACATATTGTACCACAGAAGGTGCGGTCACATGGCAAGGTAATCACGCTTTGTTTAAATCGGGAACATTTTACTTCGGGTTGGGCTGACGCAGCCGGCCCCTCTCTTCACCATCCACTCACCTGCTGCTGCGCCATCCCTCCAGGCGATCCTGCTGGCCACGGGGCAGGCTCAAGTGGTTGCTGCTCCTGCCCCCGCTGTGGGGGGTGGTGCCGCTGCTGCTGCTGCCACCATTGCCCATGAAAAAAGGCTCTGCCATCTCCGTCTAGGCTGCCGGAGCCCCTGCCTCTTGTTCCCACCTTCAGGGCCGTCTTTGTGCGTTTTTTTTTTTTTTTATGCTTCTGGTTTGAGCGCTTGAGCAAACATGTGCTTAATAAATCCATTATTAAACTTTAAATGTTTATGCAAGCACTCAAACTGGAAGCTTTTTTAAAAAAAACAACAACAACAACGCACAAAGAGCGGTCAGATGGCCCTAATAGCAATCATTGCAAAATATGGCTGTTCAGATGGGTGAAATCGCGCTTTCAAAGCTCAAGTGCCAGGAAAATACCTGATTTTCCAGGGGGCAGGAAAACTTGGGAGCATTGCAGGAGTGAGCTGGCTTCAGCACGGGAGGCGGATTGGTACATGTGAACGTGAAATTTACATGCGCGAGGGAACAGCAGTGAACCCCGATCAAAAGGTCCCTGTGACTGCACCCAAAGTCTGGTGTTATCTCAAGTGTTCTTGTTTTTCCCACAGAGTCAAGAACAAGTGTTCTTGTTTTCCCAGAACCTTTTCAGGGAGGGGAAAAGTCACCTGGAAAAGACAAAGGCCCCTTCTTTATGTGCACTATAGTCACAATCTGACAGCATGCACATGATAATTGAGGAGAACCCACATTTCAAATCTGAGGCTCTGGTCACACTGCAAAGGTAATTGCGCTTTGTTCCCGCTTTGTTTAAATCGGGAACATTTTTCTTCGCATTGGGCTGACTAGATGCAGCCAGCCCCTCTCTTACAGCACCCGCTTGCCTGCTGCTGTGCCGTCCCTCCAGGCGATCCTGCTGGCCACGGAGGAGGCTCGGGTGGCTGCTGCTTCTGCCAACACTTTGGGGGGGGGGTGCCGCCGCCGCTGCCACCACCGCCATTGCCCCAGGAAAACAGGCTCTGCTGTCTCCGCCATCCTCCTTGCTGGCCCCGTCCAGGCTGCCGGAGCCCCCGCCTCTCGTTTCCACCTCCAGGGCCGTCTTTTGTGCGTTTTTTTTTTTTAAAGCTTCCGGTTTGAGCGCTTGACTAAACATGCGCTTAATAAATCCATTATTAAACGTTAAATGGATTTATTAAGCGCATGTTTGCTCAAGCGCTCAAACCGGAAGCTTTTTTTTTAAAAAAAAGCACAAAGAGCGTTCAGACGGCCCTAATTACAATCATTGCGAAAGATGGGCTGTCCAGATAGGCGAAATCGTGCATTCAAAGCGGAAGTGCCAGGAAAACACTTGATTTTCCAGGGGTCAGGAAAACCCGGCATCATTGTGCGAGTGAGCCTGCTTCGGGGCGGGAGGCGGATTGGCGCATGTGAACATGCAACTGACATGCACAAGGAAACAGCAGTGAATCCTGATCAAAACGGCAATGTGACCGGACCCTGATTGTTACATAGAGTGTGTACTGCACTCTATGTAAAGAGGCCACGTGAATGCAGGCCTCCAACCAAGACGACAAGAAGATTTGGAGCTGGCTGTCATCAGTATGCTAATGACATCCAGAGAAAGAGAGAGAGAGAGGAGAGAGAGACCAGCTGCAGATGTGTATTTCCTAAACCAGTAAGAGAAAGTGATCAAGTAGATGAGGAAGAACGGGGTTGATGGGAAAGCTGATGTTCTTGAAGAAATTTTTGATTTTCTGAATTTACAGAAGATGAGAGAAATTTTTTTTTTTGTAAATGGTAGCTTGCTTACCTAAAAGCACTCTGGCTTAATCAGAGAAAAGTGCAGTGTAATGGCTGGGACTATGAATAGAGCTGCCAATTCCAGGTTGGGAAATTCCTGGAGACCTGGGGATGGAGCTTGGGAAGGACATTGTTTGGGGAAGAGAGGAGCCTCAGAAGGGTATAATTCGATACAGTCATCCTCCAATGCAACCATCTCATCCAGGGAATTGATCTCTGTAACCTGGAGATCAGTTATAATTCCAGGAGATCTCCTGTAGGCTAGCAACCCGAATTGTGAAGAATCAGCTTGAAATTCCCATGCAGTGATAAAGCTCATCTAGTAACCTTGCCTTAATCTTTATCATTCTAACCTCATTGGCTTGTTGTCAGGCTGGAATGGAAGAGGGGAGAACCACCTAGTCTGCACTGAATTCCATGGGAGAATTGTGGTGTAAGAGCATAATGAATACATAGAATAACCCTTTTGTGGATCAGTCTGTTTGTTATACAGTGAAAACTTGCTTAATACTTTAAATGTTAGAAATAAGATACAATTCTTTCTTATTAGCACAGTGAGGAAAAAATGAAGACTTTATATTGTTGCTGTTGTTACTGTAATAATATTTAGTACATTTGGTCCACAGTAAGCAAGCTATCAGGGAATTCAGGAATCAGAACCTGAAACATCTACAGTCTCAGGAAATATCAGAGGAGAGTCTGTGGTAGAAACAATTTTTAAAATTCCTTTCTTTGTGTTGTTTTTTTAAATGAGCCTTCTTTTAATTTGGTTCCCATAATATGTTAGCTATGGTGCATTTACTTTGTAGACCTGAAGCTACCATGTAGCTACGCAAAGTCTAAGAAGCTAAACAATAAAATTCTAATCAAAGATGTAGTTTAAGAGGCATAGCATATTTGGGGAATGTAAATCCGGTCTGAGTTGAATAACAAACTAAACATGAGCATGAGCCTGTGTTAAAATGCAATTGAAATAAATGGGATTTTAAACCAATTGTTAAATACTTTTCTGGCTAGGATTTCTGTCTTGAAGCTATGATTTATCCGTGATCTGACCTACTTTTAAAATGTTAATAAACCTATTCTAAAAACAGGCATTCATTTTCTTTACAAGCCTGAGATATTATATACAATAAATCTAATATGACACACTCTTGCAACTGTCTAGAAATAGATTTGAAAGCAGGAAATTGCCTTTCCTCTAGTAAAACACATTTTCATAGGGGTTCTGTTCATTGCTTTTCCGCTGTCCAGGAATGAGACCTTGAAATTCCCACTTATAGTCTCAGAAACTATCCAGCAATAGGATATATAAAGACAGCTGAACTACTGTATCAACAGAAGCATTCAACAGTATCAAGTTATATGGGCCATTAATGCAGTTATGGTGGATGCTGGTCCATCTGATCAAAGTGCTGGGACATTCCATTAGCAGAAGAGGGGGAGACAATATTATTTGATTCTCTACACAGCAGGCCTCTGACCCCTAAGGCTTTTTTTTTAAACCCAAGAGTCCTACAATCTCAGGGTCCTGAAGGGAAAGGATAACAATGACTGAATTATTTACACTAGTAGAAAGCTGGCAGGATCCAACACTCTGGTCAGTACCATTTTTGCTGCTTATTTATGTAGTACTATACTTGCAAACAACAACATTGCTTTACATCTTATTATGTATTTGAAAAATACTGGGTTCTGGATGCATTGCAGTGAATTGGCTCTAGTTTATTAGTGATTTCAGGCATACTAAAAGACAAAACTCCAAGGCTGCTGCCTGGTTTTAAAGTGTGCAAACACCACACCCAAACACACCCCACTCCCAAGGATAGGCTATTTATATTACACTACTTCTCAGTTGTTCCACTCCAGGATCCTGGTCAGCTATTGTTCTGGAGGAACAAGCTCGACCAGTTCCAGGTACTAGTTCAGGCTCAATATATAACAGTATTGTGACTGAAACATTCCAGGATTGTTCTACCTGAGACTGGCTGAGCGTGAAGTCCAAGAACAATAGCCCACCAGGACTCTGGAAGTAATCAATCAAGAAGTAATGTTATATAAATAGTCTATCGTTGGAAGTGGGGAGTGTTTGGGTGTGGCAACTGCATGCTATTTAAACAGGGTTGTGGCCCTGGAGTCTTGTCTTGTTCTTGCTGAAATCACTAATAAAGTAGAGCTGATCACTAGACTTGGGGTCTGCTCATCCATGGAACCCATTTAACACATCTTTTAAACTATTACGTGCTCTCTGTTTCACTAAGAGGAGGAGGAGGAGATTGGATTTATAGCCCACCCTTCACTCAGAGTCCCAGAGCGGCTTACAAACTCCTTTCCCTTCCCCTCCCCACAACAGATACCCTGTGAGGTAGGTAGGGCTGAGAGAGCTCTTTCAAGGACTGCCCTTCCAAGGACAGCTCTTGTCAGAACTATGGCTTGCCCAAGGTCATCCAGCAGCTGTGAGTGGAGAAGTGGGGAATTAAACCCAGTTCTCCCAAATTTAAGAACATAAGAGAAGCCAATGTTGAATCAGGCCAATGGCCCATCCAGTCCAACACTCCGTCACACAGCGGCCAAAATATACCACGTGCCATCAGGAGGTCCAGCAGTGGGGCCAGGACACTAGAAGCCCTCCCACTGCTGCCCCCTCCAGCACCAAGAATAGAGTGCATCACCTGCCCCAGACTGAGAATTCCCATCTATACCCTGTGGCTAATAGCCACTGATGGACTTCTGCTCTGTATGTTTATCTAATTCCCTCTTGAAACTGTCCATGCTTGTAGCTGCCACCACCTCCTGTGACAGTGAATTCCATACGTTAATCACTCTTTGGGTGAAGAAGTATTTCCTTTTATCTATTCTAACCCGACTGCTCAGCAATTTCATGGAGTGCCCACGAGTTCTTGTATTATGAGAAAGGGAGAAAAGTACTTCTTTCTCACCCTGTTCAATCCCATTCATAATCTTATAAACCTCGATCATGTCACCCCTCAGCCATCGTTTCTCCAAGCTAAAGAGCCCCAAGTGTTTTAACCTTTCTTCATAGGGAAGGTGTTCCAACCCTTTTATCATTCTAGTTGCCCTTCTCTGCACTTTTTCCAATGCTATAATATCCTTTTTGAGATGTGGCAACCAGAACTGTACACAGTATTCCAAATGAGGTCGCACCAGTGTTTTATACAGGGGCATTATGATACTGGCTGATTTGTTTTCAATTCCCTTCCTAATAATCCCCAGCATAGCGTTGGCCTTCTTTATTGCAGCTACACACTGTCTAGATATTTTCAGCGAGTTATCTACTACGACTCCAAGATCTCTCTCTTGGTCCGTCTCTGCCAGTTCAGACCCCATCAACGTGTATTTATATTTAGAATTTTTGGCTCCAATGTGCATCACTTTGCACTTGGCCACATTGAACCCCATTTGCCACATTGATGCTCACTCACCCATCCTCGACAGATCCCTTTGGAGTGCCTCACAATCCTCCCTGGTTTTCACCACCCTGAACAACTTCGTGTCATCTGCAAATTTAGCCACTTCACTGCTTACTCCCAATTCCAAATCATTAATAAACAAGTTACAAAGCATCGGACCGAGTACTGATCCCTGTGGTACCCCACTGCTTACCACCCTCCACTGAGAAAGTTTCCCATTTATACTCACTCTCTGTTTCCTATTTATAAGCCAGTTTTTGATCCACAAGAGGACTTATCCTTTTATCCCATGACCATTGAGCTTACTTAGGAGCCTTTGATGAGGAACTGTATCAAAAGCTTTCCGGAAGTCAAGGTAAATTATATCTATTGGGTCCCCCTTGTCCACATGTTTGTTCACTCCCTTAAAAAACACTAACAGGTTAGTGAGACAAGATCTTCCCTTACAGAACCCATGCTGAGTCTGCCTCAATAGTTTTTGTTCATCAATGTGCCTACTAATTCTTTCCTTAATAACAGTTTCCACCAACTTACCCGGTATCGATGTCAGACTGACTGGCCTGTAATTTCCCGGATCTCCCCTGGAGCCCTTTTTAAAGATGGGAGTGACATTAGCTACCTTCCAGTCCTCAGGAATGGAGGCAAATTTTAAAGAAAGATTGCATATTTTTGTCAGGAGATCCACAAGTTCACATTTGAGTTCTTTCAGAACTCTCAGATGAATGCCACCCGGGCCTGGTGATTTATTAGTTTTTAAATTGTCCATCAGCCGGAGGACTTCCTCTCTTGCCACCGCAATATGATTCAGGTCTGTCAAACCTCCTCCCGAAATCGGTGCTTCTGGAGTGGGCAAGCACTTCTCTTCTTCCACAGTGAAGACAGAGGCAAAAAATGCATTCAGCTTCTCAGCCATTTCCCTATCATCCTTCACTACTCCTTTTACCCCTTGGTCATCCAAGGGCCCCACTGCCTCCCTGACTGGCTTCCTACTTCTAAAGTATTTGAAGAAAGTTTTATTGTTGGCCTTTATGTTTTTTGCGATATGCTCCTCATATTCCCTTTTTGCTTGCCTGATCACAGACTTGGCATTTTATTTGCCATAGTCTGTGTTCCCTTTTATCAACCTCACTAAAACTAGCTTTCCACCGCTTAAAGGAATCCTTCTTACCTTTTACAGCTTCCATTACTTTATTTGTTAACCATGCAGGCTATTTTCTATACCTATTTGTGCTTTTCCTAACTTGCGGTATATATTTTTTCTGAGCTTCTAGGATTGTATTTTTAAATAGTCTCCAAGCTTCCCCAATGGTTTTGACCTTTTCCACTCTTCCTTTCAATTTCTTCCTCACATGTCCCCTCCTACCAGAGAAGTTACCCCTTTTAAAGTTAAAAGTGGTTGCGTCAGTCTTTTTGGGCAATTCCCTATCTGTACAAACGTTAAACTCAATGACATTATGGTCACTGTTCCCAAGCGGTGCAATCACTTTTACATCTCTCACCAGGTCTTGGGTGTTACTTAGGACCAAATCCAGGATTGCCTCTCCCCTGGTAGGATCTGTGACCATCTGTTCCATGGCACAGTCATTGAGAGTGTCTAAAAACTCAATCTCTTTTTCCCGACTAGAACTCATATTGACCCAATCATAGTATTTAAAGTCGCAAACTAACCACTACACCAGACTACTAGGGCTTGGTTTACTTCAAATGAGGGATGACACACAAATTACAGAGTACACAGGTTAGGTCTGGGATATCTATGCTGTGTAACAGATATGAGTTGCAGGTTCTCTTCAGTTCTCCTCACACTTGCCAAATTTGGATCCAGACTCTGGCTTGTTTGGAGAAGGGCCTTCAGTCTACCCCCTGAACTATTTTTCTATCCGGAGGGTATTAATCCCACTGAAGAAACCCATGTGTTCCCTGGGATATAGGTAGGTTTCCCCAGGGGGTTAAATATTACTCTCCCACATTGTTTCTGGTTGAGAAAATGATCAGGGGAAGGCTGAAGCCTCTTCTCTATGAGTGCTGTGGTCCCAATCCAAATAAAGCACTGCACATATGGGAATTGAGGAAAACCTTCAGCTCATATCTGACTGTTGTACAATGTGGGGACTAGAGAGCCAATCTGTGTATTTTATAAAATGCAAATTTACTAAGACTAGAGAGCAATCACTAGAATTATGTGTTTTGTAATATTTATTTTACTTATAAATATGCAAAAATGAAGGTAAAGATGCACTTGTACAAGGCAGCAGATCCACTATCCAAACTGAATCTCCAAAGAGAGTGACTGAAAGCCCTTACATCTGAAAAGCATAATCTATAACCAACCTGCAGTTCTCTCTGCTGCCATTTCTTTGTTCCAGACTCAAAGGGCCAGACTTGTGTTCATCACACTTCAGCACACTTCTCTCTCCTCTCAGCTGAGATGCAGAGTTCAAGCTTTGATTAGTCCTTGAACAAGAGAGACCATTTCCTGACCATTATGCCCCACTAAGGAAATTTCTCCAGCCATTTAGGAACATTCCCATTTTTGCACAGGGCCTGACGGAGGGGGCGGAATGCAGCCATTGTGAACCCCCGGCTGGGACACGGAGTGGGCGGGGGAGTCTAAGGAGCAGCATGAGAAATGAGATGCTACTGGAATTGGACTGATTTTCTGCTCTCCGTCTCTCTGCTGCTCTGGTGGCATTCTGGGGCTCTTCTACCTGGCAACAGCCGGGTCAGCACCTGGTGCCTTTTTTCATTGGCTGCCTTGGCCCATCCTCTTCCACCTCCCCCTCCCCAAGGGTCAGGACTGGGCTCCATCTGACTCTGGCGCCTCTGCCCAGCCCCCGCTGTTGCTCCTATAGCTGCCTGGACTTCCCTCCACACTAGACTTCTCCCCCTTGGCGAAGGCAGCAGAAATGGGGGCTTGGTGGGGGGGCCTGTGTCTTCTGCTGCTCCTCCTGAGTGGGCTCGTGGTGGTAGGTAACTCACCCCACCCAGGGGGAAGGGCCCGTAAAAACCGGGAGGGGGGCGGGCCCTGTGGGCCCCGCAGTAGCTACAGGACTGCATGGTAATAGTCCATTCACTATATTCATGCGTCAATCCCACAACTACTCAATTATCTAAGCCTGACATGAGCTCACTGAAACTATTCTGCAGATGATATGATTCATACTTGAGTCTCAACACCTCCTACAAATGATGAAGATTCATTTAGCAGTCATCAGGCTTTGATGTGTCATAGGTCATTAAAATTGGTAAACTTTAGATGTATTTTCCTGGCAACATTTTAAAAATGTAAGAATGATGTCACTTTGTACTTCTAAAATGATAGCTTTAAAAGTATTTACTGTGCTCTAATGTTTGCTTCTTTCCCAGCCAGCATTTACGCTTTTTGATTATATGACAATGTCTATTTTAAATTTATTTCTTATGCTTAATTAAGTTGTTATATTTTAATTACATTAGGAATAACAGAATCTCCACAACATGCCTAGCACCCAACAAAAATGGGCACTTGCCCCAAAAGCTCATGGGTTCATGGATGCTGGGATGCCCCACATAACTGAGCCTTGGATTCACCCATCCCAGCCTCCTTCTGCTTAGGAACTTATTACTGTTGTTTCTGGGCTCTGCTCAGGAAACTATTACTGTTCTTTCTTTGCAATAGCGTACTTTGTGGATCACTTCTGTTCCAGCAAATCACAAACCCTACTTCCCAGCAGCTTTCACTGGACTCAAAGGCCAGGAAAAAGGGTAGCCAAAATATAAGATATGTGAGAAAAAAAGTTGGGTCACAACTTCCTAACCTAATTTATAATCACATCTGAAGAATTCTCCTTCATAGCATTCTGTTGCTCTGTTTTGTTTGGGAACACTGTGAGGGGGAGGGAGGGGCTTCATGCTTTATTTATTTCTGCCTATTTCTATTCTGCCCTCCCCATGAGTGGGCTCAGGGTGGATCATGTGCTGTTTTCACAACTGGAAATGGCTGCAAGATAGCCATTTCTGCTGGTGAAAATGGTGTGGAAGGAAAGCTTTAAGCCCCTCCTCCTCCCTCACAGTGCTTCTGAGCTGAACAGAGCAACAGAATGCTTTGAAACTGAATTTCCCCAGTGCATGACTAAAAGTTGAGTTCAGCACCACCTGAGAATTGACTTTTATCACACATTTTGGATATTTTGGCCCTAAGGATTCTGGAAATAATTAAGTGGTGTTTGTTGATTGTCCAAAGTGATCCACCAAATTTAAAAACACAGCAGTGAAATTAACCTTGACATGGATAGGGGGGAAACATTATGTGTTGCTTTAGTAAGCAACTAGTTAACCCAGACTGATTTTATGTTGCTTACCAGTGAACTGCTATGAACTTTCTTTGTATGTCAACTTTGTGCCCAGTATTTTGTACCCAGTAGGAAAATTCATTTTTTTCCTATGGTAAAGGAAATGATGAATACATTTTTCCTGGTCTAGGTAAGTTACAACAGTAGAATAGAAACTCAGGAATCATGAAACTAGAATTCTATCAAGGCTTACTCTTGAGATAGCCCATGGTGGTTATGGCGAAATCAACAATCACATCTTCATATTAAAACAAACATTTCAAATATTAGTGGAAACAATAGTGATTAGCAATTCATGCAAAAAAGGAAGTGGGTAAGCCAATCCTCCTTCCTGACAAAGAAATCTGAAGGTTATCACATGGAGGTATCAGAAATTAAAAGAATCCTGAGACAGACTTCAAGATTCCGAATTCTCTCAATAAATCACCAGAATATGTATTTTATTTATGGTGATTCAGGCTAAGAATTGTATAACAAATTTAATAAATGAGCTGGATTTCTGTCTCCAAAGAATATTAAGTTCTGATCCACATATCACGTAACAGTACTATCGAGAGTTAACTTGCATATCTGAACAGGCCTTCAAAAATCTAATACTAGACATAAGAATATCATATTACCTTTGTGTAAATAAATTAATTCATGTGCATACATGTATGATCCAGTCTGAAGACAAAGTAAAACACATAAATAATATGTGTGTGTGTAAAATGCCATAGTCACAACTGACTTATGGCAACCCTGTAGGGTGTTCAAGGCAAAAAAAATAACAGGTGGTTTGCCGTTGCCTTCCTCTCTATAGTGATCCTGGAATTCCTTGGTGGTCTCCCATCCAAACACTAAGCAGCGCCCAACCCTACTTAGCTTCCAGGATCTGATGAGATTGGGCTAGCCTGGGCCATCCAGGTAAGGGCCATAAACAATATAGGGGGGACAAAATTTAAAAAACTACATTAAAAACATACACAAAACCTAATAATATTAATATATAGCAAATTAATTATTTCTCAGCTACTTTATTGTTACTAGTCCTCATTGCTCCTATTTGTATATTTGCTTATACACTTTCAGAAGCCATGGGTGAACCTGAATTCAATACCTTCACTCCATTCCAAATCATACTCTACAGCCCATAATCCTTCTTTCACAAAAAGCAAAATGCATTCACAACCAAACTCTTACATTTGTTGGATGTGCACTGCTCACCTCTGTTCTGGTACAGAAATAATAACTGACCTGTGGTGCTCACTGTTATAGAATATTGTGGTGGCCAGAAAAAAATAAGTGGTTACTGAAAAGTAGAGTTGCCAGGTCCTTACTTTGTTCTGGCAGGGGAGGCTCCTCTCTTCCCCCCACACAGTGATGATGTCACTCAGAGATGACATCATTACGTAGGGCATGTTGCAGGGGACACTCTAGCATTTGGGGGGGGACTCTATGATAACCATAGAGGTTTTTCCTCCTTGAAGGCTAAAGCATCCCACCACAACATGACCTGCAAACTGATGTCCTCCAGGTGACATCATCATGCTGGGCACATCAGCTCGGCTTTCCCTGCCAGCCAGCTGGGCAGCGGTGGGTTGGTGGCCCCAAAAGTGGGGAAATTCCTGTCCCCATTGGGGGGATGGCAACCCTACTAAAAAGGAACAAATTTATGAAGGAGAGGAAGAAATTAAGCTTTAAGTCAAAATAGTTATACTGTGCATTGCTGTGCCCACTACCCAGGGAATCCTTCAATAATTATCTGATAACTAGGAATAAGGCCCGTGTTTTTTTTTGGGGGGGGGGAATACAACAAGCTCTAGAAAGAGGTTGGGGTCAATGATATTGTATCTTGCAGGCAGAGTAAACACAGAGTAGTGTTTTGCAGTGTAAAGAACTAATGTGGGAGTGAAGAACAGCATACCTTATGGTAGTAGAGAGTCAGGCCGGCTCTTCCTCTAAGCCAGCTAGGGTGATGGCCTAGGGTGCAGATCTCTGAGGGGTGCAGCGAGGCCCCTGCTGCCACCACCCACCCATCCCCAGCATGGCTTTCTGGCACCCACTCCACAGCACACCCCTTCCTGCTGGCTTGTTTTGCCTAACGCCCCTGCCTCCTCCCTCCTGTGGGAGCTCCTGCCTGCCTGCCAAGCTGCAGCTCTCCCCCTGCTCCCAAGGTGGCAGGAGGTTGGCGCGGGGCCACTTTCACTTCCAGGAGCGGAGAAGGCAGCTGGTTTCTCAGAAGCAGCCCAAAAAGTCTGAGGCCAAGCCCAGCTGGCGGTGTGGGGTGGTGGTGCATGCACCTATAAGAGGAAGCCAGTGGATGGCAGGGTGGCGAGTCCCGCCGCTGGGATGGAATACCTGAGTCTCACACCATCACTGGCCCTCCTCTGCTCTATCTTCTCCTGCGGGCACATCCTGCCTGTCATGGAGGTGGCCGAAAAGTGGCACCAGGTAGTAGATGGGGTGCAGGGTCAGTGGGCTCATTCCCTTCCAACAAGACTGTGGGTCCGGCCCCTCTAGGCTGGCCCAGGGTGGGGGAGGCAGCAGCTAACTACCTGCCCTGCCCCGTCGAACCCCCTTTCCAAACCCCCTTCCCATCGAACCCCCTTTCCAAAGGCCACCAGCTCCTCCCACAGCATTGATGGGGGTGGTGGTCGGTGGGAGGGAGGAGCACTTTTGTCCAGCGAGAACATCCAGTTCCTCCTGGGGGGTCACAGGAAAGGAAGCCCCCCTAGGAGAAATATACATCTGCGGTGAGGGGGGGCGCCACAAGGCAGCTTCGTCTGGAGGGGTGCCATAAGCTAGCCTTGCCTAGTGCACAAAAAAACCTCGGGCTGGCCTTGTAGAGAGTAATTGATGTCCATGGTCCTGGACACATTTGACAGTTTCAGAGTGTGGTGTCTGTGGCAGTGTACCTGTCTCAGGTCCAACACCTCCTCAAACCCACCCTCTCCAGGCTCCACACCTCAAATCTCCAGGAATTTCCATACCTAAAGTTAGCAACTTTATCTCCTCCCCTTTCAGCAGCCTCTTCCTAGGCAAAGTTCCGTCTTTCTCCTTAGTGGGGAGCAAAGCAGCTTACTTCATTCTCCTCTTCTGCTTTGTGATCTGTACAGCAACCCTGCAAGATAGGTTAGGCAGAAAGTCTGTGGCTGGTCTGAAGTCACTCAGGTGGTTTCCTTAGGGAGGCTCCTGCTGAACAGGAGCAAGCAGCCAGGGCTAGTGAAGTAATGCCAGTCAGGAGGCATGAAGTCACCCTGAGAGTGCTGGCAGGCCTAGTTGCCAACAAAGACAGATTGATGCAAAGGAAGATGGAAAAGTCTCTATATCTCTATTTTGCCTTAAATTGGTTTTGATGCCAGCAGAGTGAGAAAATGCCAGAGGCTCTGGGTGGGTGCCCCATGGTAAATGCACCAAACAATTCCCAAAGATTTTCCAAAAAAAACTACTAGGTAATTCATTTTCTACACTCACAGCGCTCCCAGCCAGACCACAACACATCCCCAGTACTTTGAATTAGCACCAGAGCTTTAAGAGCTCTCCAACTGTCACCTGGATATTGGCAACAATGGTTTTCCAGGAAGAAATGGCTTGTTTGGAGGGTGGGGGTCTATAGCATTGTATCTGTCTGAGGTCCCCCTCTTCCTCCTCCTCAGACCCCACCCTCAGCAGGCTTCATCCCTAAAATATCCTGGAAGTTTCCAACCTGGAATTGGCAACCATATGTCCTTTCCAGACAACCATCAGTTTACCTTTATCTGCCTGTCTGTCTTCAGGTTTACATCTCCTCCGCCCTCCCTGCAACCTCTACCTAGGGGAAGGGCAGTCTTTCCCTGCAATAGGAACCAAAGCAGCTGACATCATTCTCCTCTCCACCGTATGATCTGCACAAACATCCTGTGAGGTATGTTAAGGTAGAAAGTCTGTGAATGATCCATAATCCCCCAGGCAGTTTTTATAACATGAACCTGGGACCTGCACACCATCCTCTGAAGCACTCTCAGGTTCTGTGGCAGTAATGGGGTGACTGCTGGCACCTTTTCCTATCATTTTTTGCCTTGTGATATTCTGATTGTGGTGTGATCTGTCTTTTTTGTGGTGTGGCATGGTTGTGTTATTGGGTTTGTTTCTTTTGAAGGGGAAGTGATGTGTTGTGGGTGAGGACATATTTTACCTCAGGATACACGAGGTCACATATGCAACTGACAGTCCCAACTGTCTTGCGGGGGGGGGGGAGTTTGAGGTGTGGAATGGAGTGAAGTCCAATCAGCTTCCATATGCAAATGACCTTGAAACGCTGACCCAATCAGAGAAGAGTGGCCTAGGCTGCAGTGAGTAGGAGAGAAGAGCAGACCCAGCACCCATCCAATGCCAACTGATTACTCTTGAGTGGCAGTTCATCTGCCAACGGGAGATACGGTACTCTTCAAGGGCCAATGGGAGAGCCTGGAATCACGAATAAATTACTAAGCCTTTTGTTATGTATTGAAGTGTGAATCAATCCTATAACTTTACAATGTTAAGCTTCAGTCTGAATGTGGCTCTTAATCTGTCGCATTACCATTGGCTGGTTTCTGCGAAACCATTGTAAATATCCAATCACTGTGTGAGAATGTAGCAAAGAGGGAACGGTCCTGATTGGCTTTTATCCCTGTGTTATGATTGGTCTTTAACATATTATGGGTGTGGCTTTGACAACCCGGGATAGTTTAAAAAGGGAGCTATGCTCTGCTCTTGTGGTGTGTTCCTGAGTTGGAGTTTGCTGTTAAATAAAGATGAAATCACCTTATTTAGCTGCTACAGGATGTTTCTAGGGGATATATGCATGCTATATTTCTATTATCTGATTTTAAGAAAACAAAAAAACCTTTCCATACTCTTTAATAAAGCAGCATCAACATTTTGGGGTGAGAAGACAAATTAAAAGTTATAAATTATGGGCATGCATTAGCTCTACTATGCACAGTATCTTTTTTTAAAAAAACAACTCTCTAACATCTAAATTTTCTAAAAGCTAATCTGTTATTAAGCCTTTGCTCCAGAAATTATGCATTTCAAATGTGAACAGATTGGTCTTTTAGTTGTCGTAGCTGTCCTAAAAAAATCTGTGACTGCTTATTATAGCCCATGGTTTCTTGAACAAGGCTTCAGATATGAAGGCTTTGGCAGAGAGCAAGACTACATGTCACAGTATGCCTTTCCTTATTCAACATCTTCTGAGTATAGATATCAACTAAATCCTAATATTAGACCTATTAACTACAAACCTGAATGCAGATGTCGGGATTTGTTCATTCTTACTGTGTGTTCCTACGTGGCGTCATTTTTGTTCTTGTCAATAGACAAACGTTTAAACAGTCTTGAAAGGTAATCCCCAGTATCCAAGTGTGATTTAATTGGGAGTATTTTATTTGTGCAGTTTTCTAATTTTAGTGCTAAAGAAGAGGGAACCTTTGCTTTGAAATCTTCCACTGTTTGCTACTTTGCCAATTTAGATAGTAATCTGATAGGTTCAACTTGAGTTGTCAGTAAGAGATCATTAAATTATTTCTAGATATCTTAAAGAAAATGTTTAATGACTATGCAAATATCAGGTAGGAAGATTAAATCATACTTCTGTATTCCAGATACAAAGCAAAATAATCAATTATTAGACAGAGAAGGTGAAGTCAGCTGCCTATAAATTCATACACCAACTAGGAAGAGTCTCTCTTAATCAACTGTCATATTGAAGTCCCACATTGTATCCTGTGATGACAGTAGGTATCTGTGTGGATGATTTTTAAGGCCTATTCTTTCTTTTATACAAAGGAACTTCTTCCCTAACAGATAGTATTATCTACAAGTCAACAGGTGCTTCTCAAACATCTTATAATCTAGTAGTGAGTTTGGCCAAATCTTTGGATCTTTAAATCTGGTGACTTCAGCTGTGAATGGGATGGGCAAGACAGGCCTTTCTACAAACTTGAAAAGGGCCCATGGCTTGCAGAAAATATGAACTCTAAAAAAACCAAAAACATTGTTTTTTAAAAAAAAAACTCTCAAAAATGATAAAAGGAACACCCATAACTTTAAGCGACAGATTCACTCAGTGGCTGTTGCTAGGCAACCACAGTATTCCAGGCTGCATTTTTGTGAGCAAAAAGGCAGAGGGAGGGGGCAGAGCCTTTTCCAGCCCTGTTTTGGCCTTTGAGAGAGGCCAAAACTGGAAAGCCAGTTTGGTGTAGTGGTTAAGAGTGGTGGACTTGACTCCGGAGAACTGGGTTTGATTCTCCACGTCTCCACATGCAGCTGCTGGTGTGACCTTGGGTCAGTCACAAGTTCTCTCACAGCTGTTCTTGAAAGAGCTCTCTCAGCCCCACCTACCTCACAGGGTGTCTGTTGTGGGGAGGGGAAGGGAAAGGAGATCGTAAGCCACTCTGAGAGTCCGAGTGAAGGGTGGGTTATAAATCTAATCTCTTCTTCTTCTTCTTCCTCTTCTTCATTGGGGCCAGGCTTGAGTAGAGTTGCCAGATCCACATTGGGAAACTCCAGGAGATTTTGTGGTGGAATCGGAGGAGGGCAGGGTTTGGGGAGGGGAGAGGCCTCAGCCAAAAATAATGCCACAGAGCCCACCTTCCAAAACAGTCATTTTCTCCAGGGGGACAGATCTCTCTTATCTGGAGTACAGTTGTAATTCTGGGGGATCCCCAGGTCCCAGCTGGAGGCTGGCATCCCTAATAGGATTTCAAGCCAATTTCCCTTACCTTCTGTTTCTCCATCTCTGAAAGAGTTCTCAGCTGCTCTCAACATTCTGAGTTATACCCAGTCTACTTTTTTGCTTCTTTCTTTTTGTTAATTGACAAAGTCATATTTTCCTGCATATCTGGGTACCCCTCTACCCTTGACCATGGCTAGCCTAGTTTTTTAATTGGTACAACCCATCCTTTTTACTATTAACTATAAGAAACTGAAACACCTAAGAAAATATTGCAGCTTGCTTTTAGCAACAAAAGATGCCTACCCAGGTGGGACTCTTCCCAGTCTTGCAGACAGCTTTATGGTGAGAGCAGCTACTTGGGACAATCCAATCTGTTGCCCCAGATATGATTCAGAAACTGTTTGAACAAATGGGAAATAGAATAGAAAATCTTGAAAATAAGATGGGGCTTTTGAAAAAAGGATGGAGGACAGCCTTATAAAATTAAAATAAGAAATGAAAGAGAAATTTAAAAAGCTAGAAGCATCACCCTACCATGGATTGCCTGGCTCCCATGGCCAGAGGTGACTGCTGCCACACAAGCATCTCCAATTTATTAGTCTTTGCTTGGCCTGTGTCCTGCTGTACAAGTGGCCTCGGAGCTGGGCTGCTGCTCCCCTGCTTCCACAGATGATGGGGTTAGTTCAGCTTGTCTTCCCAGTCCTTTTCCATGGTGGCTTGGGGGAGGGGGACCTTCCAACACCCAGGTGCTTTGTGTTTTACCCTGGGGCCTGGGCTCACAGCATTGGTGGCAGGACCAGGCTGGGAAACAGGTTTGCCTGCCTCCAGGCAGCGTGGGAGCATCTGCCCAGCTCTGCACTGCTGGCTCTCCATTCCGCCCATGTGGGTTTTCCTCTGCACCACCCTCCCAGCCCATGGAGCCATACAGTGAGGACACACTAACTCAGAGCTTACCATCTGATGTCTTTTATAAGGTTTATATTTCCAGAACCTGGCATTATGTTTTATGGCCTGATAAAGTGACATTAATGTCAGATCTGGCCCTCATAACAAATGAGTTCTACAACTTTGATCTAGACAGTTTAGCCCTAATCAGGGGTCTTTTCGTAGAAAAACAGCTGCAGGAGCTCATTAGCATATGCTATGCTAATGAGCTATTAGGCTATTAGCATATGCCACGCCCCCTGACATCACCGGAAGTGATGTCAGAAGGGGAAGCAAAAGGGGGGGGCATCTTCAAACCCCCCCCCTTCCGTAGCTGGTCTGGGTGGGGGAGCAAAGAGAGAAGGGGTTTAAAATTTAAACTCCTTCTCATGAGAGTTGGGCCACGGAAGGAGGAAAGAGGGAAGGAAAGAGAGAGAGTAGAGAGAAGGAAAGAAGGAAGGAAAGAGGGAAAGAAAGAGAAGGAAAGTGGAGGGAAAGAAATAGAGGGAAGAAGGAGGGAAACAGGGAAAGGAGGAAAAAAGAGAAGAGAAGAAGGTGGGAAAGAAAGAAAAAGAAAGAAAGAAAGAAAGAAAGAAAGAAAGAAAGAAAGAAAGAAAGAAAGAAAGAAAGAAAGAAAGAAAGAAAGAAAGAAAGAAAGAAAGAAAGAAGAGAAGAAGGAGGGAAACAGGAAAAAGAGAGAAGTAAAGGAGGGAATGAAAGAAATTTGGCGGCAGTTTGGCCCCATTATATCCTATGGGCCATTGAAGTCAATGGTGAAAACATAGGGTATATTTTGGGAGCTGGAGGGGAAGGGGTTTGAGGGAGAGGCTCCAAACTCACAGAAGAGCTGATGGAGCCTCTCCCCAAGATATCCACCAAGTTTCAAGAACATTGGACCAGGGGGTCCAATTCTATGGGCCCACAAACAGGTTGCCCCTATTCCCTCCATTGTTCTCTATGGTGAGAAAAAAGTTATTTTTTCCCACCATAGAGAACAATGGAGGGAATAGGGGCAACCTGTTTAGGGGCCCATAAGATTGGACCCCCTGATCCAATGTTCTTGAAACTTGGTGGGTATCTTGGGGAGAGGCTCCATCAGGTACCCTGTGAGTTTAGAGCTTCTCCCTCAAATTCCCTCCCCTCCAGCCCCCAGAATATACCCTATGTTTTCACCATTGACTTCAATGGCCCATAGAATATAATGGAGCTGAAATTGACATCCGGCTGCCTGAAAGACTCCCCGGGACGCCGGCTGGGGGCGGGGCTTGGCTCCTGAGCTCCCGGAGCTGTGCTCCGGTGCGCTCCCCCCCAAAAGACCCCTGGCCCTAATGGAATTGAGAGAGAAGGAATATTGTCTGAGGCTGAGAGAGATTCCAGAAGAAATGGGTGAAGACACCAGAGAGAGGATTGTTTCACTTTTGGCAACTTTTTTACAGAGGAAACAAGAGGACATGGAAATAGAAATCGATAAAGTCTACAGGATTAATTCTAGATTTGCCAAAACAAGAAATGTCCCAAGGGGCATACTAATCCAGTTTGTGAGAAAGATGACAAAAGGTTAAGTATTTCAACAACATTTCATTGATAAATTAAAAATGGACAATACAGATGTAATTGTTTTGAAAGAAATTCCACTTAGGATTTCCTTTCTTTTTATGATATGGCTCTTTTGGCCACAGCCTTTAGCTTAATTCCACGTGGGGGGGGGCGGAATCTCACTGCAGTCACAGAAGATTTTTAATTTTAAGATGGGTTGCTAAAAGGTAGGATGCCAGTGACCTGGTGATATATGGGCCCTCTTTTAAAAAGAAAAGAAAGGCTCTGATTAATATTTGTGAGCTCATTTGTCTCGAGTATCGAAGTAATCCATCTCTGTGTCTCCTTACTGAAATTGGGGCATTTGCTAAATAGATGAGTCAGGGTACCTATCTTCCCTGTGTTGCAGAAACACCAGCATTCTGAAAAGGGAACTCCCAAAAAGTGACCTTTCATTTCTGGGGTTAATATGGCATACAATCTAACAGCTAAAAAAGATCTCGTTATTGGGGAACTGTCATGAACTTCAAATAGGGTAGCTGGAGGTTCAATTAATTAAACAAATAAAAAAATAAATAAAATGAAGACTTCTGAAATCTAGCATCAATAGCTGCTTTTTGACCCTTTGGAATGCAATTTTCTCACTTCCCATCAAGAATAGTAAAGCTGGAGTAAAGCCTAGTTGTTCCAGTCTCTGATCGACCAGTCTTCTCCATTTACTCTGGAAGGGATCTTCTCCTAGTCTAAAAAGGCGTTAAAAAGAATCTTGAACCTAAATGTGTCCAGCCAAGCTACTGATTCTAACGAAGGAACTACAAAGTCTTGGTTAATAGCTATACTGGACACACACCTTGGTAATCTGGTTATTTTTCTCAGGAATTTTAATAAGAAGGAATCAATAGTCTCAGATATACCTTCTACACAAACTCTGGCACCATAAAGTAGCATTAATTTTACCCCAAAAAGTCCTTATAGCTGCTGGGTAGTACTTCCCTCCTTCTATGCGGAAAAAAAGTGTTAAGGCATTTAAATATGGTGTTATCTTATAAGAGCGAGATTGGAACAGATAGGTATTTGGAGAATATCTTTTCTAAATATTTAAATGTTGTTACTTGTTCAGTGTTGATATGTGCCATCTTCCAGTCCTTTTTCTTTGGTCAGCATCCTCTTGAGAAGACAACTACTTTTGATTTCTCTGCATTTATAGTTAAACCTTCATCAGCACAGTAGGAGCTAAAACTAGCCAACATGTGTTTCAACTCTATCTGTGCAAGATAATAACACAGTGTCATCGTCATTAATTAGAATTGAAAGATATTGATAATTAAGTATAGATGCATGGTGAGTAGGTCCTGAAACTTGCTTTCACAATATCATTGATATATTGATTAAACAAGTAAGGGGATAAAAGAGAACCTTGTTGAACACCTTTAAAGGTTGGAATAGAATCTGTAGTTTGGCCCTCAGGGCTACATATGATTTTCATTTCTGTGCCTTTATATAATCTAGTCAATAGCCACAGCAAGCATCTGCTGATTGTGGTTTCCTTTAGCTTCTGCCAAAGTCTGGTTCTAGAGATTATATCAAATGCTGAATGCAAGTCCATGAAGGCTACATATAGATGATTATTCACTGGAGAAATATAATTCTCAATCAAATGGGCTAAACCCAGGAACTGATCACGTATAATTTTACATAAGAGAAAGTTTTTGACTGAAAAACTAAGACAGAAAAAGATTGCCTATTGATAGGATACTTTGTTTTTTACCTTTAAGCAACAAAGATTCAAACTGAATTCAGTTCAAAAAGCAAGAGACTTTTCACAAAGATTCAAATCAGATTTTGAGGACATCCAGCTGGATATTCCCGTAGAAGAATGGGACCAAGATGTGGACAAGGAGGATCCCCTGTTAGGTGCCACAAATACCAGTTAAATTTTTAAATTAAATAAAAATAAAAATTTGTTTTCAGTTTTCTGATTACAATATGGATTACAAAAGTTTATCATAGAATGTTGATGGATTAAATGCCCCCCAAAAGAGGAGAAGGAAATTTCATTATTTGAAAAAAATTAAACAAGATGTTGTTTGGAAGAGACTCATATAAGAAAAAAAGATATAAAATATTTGACTGATAAAACCATGGGGGAAGAATGTATACCAGTGGATACTAAAAAGAAAAATGGAGTTCTGTTGTAGATCAGTGTGGCCCCACTGCTGGACCTCCTGATGGCACCTGGCATTTTTGGCCACTGTGTGACAGAATGTTGGACTGGATGGGCCATTGACCTGATCCAACATTGGCTTCTCTTATGTTCTTATCAAATCTCATCTAAAACCAGAACTGGAACTGAATGACGGCCATGGGAGCTTTGTGGGCACTGAAATAAACTTCCAAGGGCTGAAGACTATGATAATTTCTCTTTAAAAAAAAAAACAACAACATTTTATTATAGGATATGTTTCACATAGTTAAAATTCCATCTTATAGATATCACATACCTTTTTTTCTTTTCTCCCTACTCCCCCCAGTACAAGGCTTCCCGCAATGCTTTTACCCCCTTATAAACTCTATTATCTAATTGCCATTCACAAAATATGTCATTTCCATTATCAAATTAGGTAACATTTTAGCAATCTTATCGTTCTTTTTCTTATTTTCTCCTTAATAACTGTCAAAGCAAATCAATCTATTTTTAACATCCCAATTTTTCTCAAGATAGTCTTTAAAATCTTTCCATTCTTCAAAAAATGCTTCATCTTCTTCGTTATTAAGCTTTCTTGTCATTTTGTCCATTTCAGCCATAAAAAGCATCTTCTTAATCCATTCCCATGTTTCAGGAATCTTTTCTTGTTTCCAAAATTGTGCATAAGTCATTCTAGCTGTTGTGACCAAGTACCATAACAATGCTCTCTTGGTTACATTTAATTCTTCCAGTTTAAGACCTAACAACAAGATTTGTGGATCTTTCTTAAAAGTACATTTCAGAATCTTCTGTATTTCGTTATGAATCTCTGACCAATAACTCATGGCTTTATCACAAGTCCACCACATATGGTAAAATGAGCCCTCTTTCTTTCTACATTTCCAACATTTGCTAGACATACTCTCATTTATATTAGCAATTTTCTTTGGAGTCATATACCATCTATACATCATTTTATAACAATTCTCTTTAACATTAACACAAGTTGAAATTTTCATTAACTTTTTCCACAAACATTCCCATGATGCCATAGTTATTTCATTATTTACATTTACCACCCATTTTATCATTTCTCAAGGTAATGTTGATTAATTCTAAAATATTGATTTGATGGACAATTTGGGGTTGGTTGATTTATTAAGACAGAAAAATGGTAATTCCAGAGAATATGCATATTTCTCAGAAAGCCATAGATCATTTTCAAGGATAGATATGATTTTGACATCAGAAGATATAGCTACTAAGACTCTTAAAGTAGAGATTCTTCCAAAAGCATTTTCAGACCACTTTCCCACTTTTTTCAGTGCACCCAAGGGAAATAAAATTTTGAGATAGAGTTTAAACTTGGATATAAACCCCACCTAAGCCTATGGCCAACAACTGTGTGAGGTAAGCTTGCTAGAAACAAGATTTTATTTTTTAAAAAGAGAGAGTACAAGTGACACTTATTCATTACAAAGCAAACTGGGGTCAGTATTAACATGGAGATATGAAATTTCAGTGTGCAAGCTGTCCATGGTAAGCAAAACCCTGCCTGTGGTTTTTAGTACTTTATTACATACTAGGAATAAGGCCCATTGTGGAAATAAATACAACGGGCTCTAGAAAGAGGCTCTGGGAGAGTGCCCCGGCTTTGGGCACTCAGTGACAATTTGCTGTGACAATCTCAGCAGGGTATAATGACAGAGTCCACCATTTTCTCCAGAGGAACTGATCTTTGCTACCTGAAGAGCAGTAGTAATTTTGAGTGATCTCCAGCCCACCCCCAAGATTGGTAACAGTGGTTCTCCAGGAGGGAGTGGCTGGTTTGGAGGGTGTAGTCTATGGCATTGTACCTGTCTGAGGTCCTACCCCTCCTCAACACTCACCTTCTCCAGGTTCGACCCCTCAAATATCCAGGAATTTCCCAACCTGGAGTTGACAACCCTATCTCCCTCCCAGCCAATCATCAACCTACCTTTAGTTTTCCATCTCCTCCCCCATCCCTCCTACAGAGTAGTTGTAATTTTGAGTGATCTCCAGCCACCACCTGGAGATTGGCAACAATGGTTCCCCATCAGGGAATGGCTGGATTGGAGGGTGGAGTCTATGGTATCATACCTGTCTGAGGTGCCACCCCTCCTCAAACCTCACCTTCTCCAGGCTCCATCCCTCAAATCTCCAGGAATTGCTCACCTGGAGTTGGCAACCTGATCAGGACTGGGCCCAATGAGTTTTCTCCCAAAGGCCAACATAGGTGTGGAAAGGGCCTTTTACTGACAGAGGAGAAAGTACAGGTGCCAACTTTGGTTAGGGAAATACCTGGAGATTTGGGGGGGTGGATCCTGTGGAGGGCAGCATTTGGGGGGGGGGTGGAAGGACTCAGCAGGGTATAATGCCATAGAGTCTACCCTCCAAACCAACCATTTTCTCCTGGGGAACTGATCTCTGTCATCTGGAGGTCAATTGTAACAGTGGGAGATCTCCATGTCCCACCTGGAGATTGGCAGCCCTAGGGGAAAGTCAGCCGCACAGCGGGGAGTTGAATAATTGGTCTGATGGTTGCTGGCCCACCTCGTTAGCCAGCCAGCCATACTGAAGCTAAGCAGGAGAAAGAGCCTTTTTCCATTTATTCTGACAGGAAAGTGGCCATTGGGGAGGGGGTTATGGGCGGGGGAGGGGTTATGCTGAAAGTCCTTTGTTTTTTTACTCACAGAACCAAGCTTGGCTGCCTACCAACAGCCACTGAGGGGACAATCCCTCACAGGAGTCAAGAGAACTGTCTTCCTCAGGAGAGAGAGCTGTCTGCCAGGGGGAGTGGGTGGGGAAGAGGAGCAGACCCAGCACCTGGCCAATGGCACGCGAGTATTCTTGAGTGGCAGCTGATGGGCCAATGGTTGAGGGAGGGCATTTTACAGCCAATGGGAGCGCATGGAATCTTGCAAAACCAAAAGATAAATATTTATAAAGAGAGATTACAACTTTGCTATAACTCAGTAACAAACCCCTGAGCTCCAGAACATTTAGTGTTATTAATCTCAATGTGGAGCCTGGAGTTATCCCTGAATTACACCAAGGATGACATAGGGATTAAATTTTTCTAAATACTTTGAGTTGCCAGCTCCACCCCCTCAATCTGGGGTTGGCAACTTTAAGAATGTAAAGAAAAATTTAATCCTTATGCCATCTTTTATTTATTTAGAAAATTTGTGTGCTACCTCTCCATACCTGTTCAAGGCAGCTCCCAACAATAAAACAAAACCAATCCTACAATTAAAAAGCGTAACAGTAAAAATATAGTAAATCACTCCACATGAGATCAGACTCTAGGGCAGGCTGGGAAACTCCTGGGGATTTAGGGATGGAGCTGGAGAGGACAGGGACCTCAGTGTGGTGCAATGTCATAATGTTCACTCTCCAAAGCATGCATTTTCTCCATGGGAATAGATCCCTGAAGTCCAGAGATGAGCTGTAATAATGGGAGATCCCCAGGTCCCACTGGAAACTGGCATCCTTGGATTAGACACAAACGGGTGTTAGGTCTATGAAGATTATTTTTTATCTATCCAATACTGTCAGTATACGCGGCACTTTATACAACAGCTTAATAAAGATCTTTGATCCAGGAACCAGGGCTATTTTGGAGCAGGAACGCACAGGAACAGAGTTCCGGCTGGCTTCCCTTCCCTTCAAGGGGGGGGGCTTTCCTGGGCTGCCCACAGCCGTAGGGCACCTAGGCAAGCCAAGGGAGGGCATGGGGTGTGGCCTAATATGCTAATGAGCTGCACTGTCAGGGATGTGGCCTAATATGCTAATAAGTTTCTGCTGTTGGGTGTGGCCTGTTATGCTAATGTGTTCCTGCTGGGCTTTTTCTACAAAAAAAGCCCTGCCAGGAACTGAGTGGTAGAGGACATAGTTTGGTATGCAGAAAGTCCTAGGTATATCCAGTTGGAGGTATTCAGGTATCATGGCTTGGAAAGACTTCTCGCTGACACCTTGGAGAGCTGCTGCCAGACACAATAAGTAGATATCACTGGCCTAGAGGGAACAACACACCAATACACAGATCGTATTTAAACTCTTTATTGACCAAAAAATATCCACAGCATACAAGCAAAAATGTAGAATGTATAAAGAAAACACTAATCTATGCCCAGTTTGATTTGAGCGCCAGCCCATTCCATTATTGTTGATAGCAAACTGGCTAAAATTAAAATAGCATATCTGCTGGCTCGTTTTTCAAATTGTCGTAAAGCACTGAAAGTACAGTGTCCATAAAATGCAAGAATCCTTCCTTATTACATAAAAGCCAGTTGGGGTGGCAGGTTCTATGCCCGGCAAAATCAGTTCACTCCGTGATGTGTCAATCACAAGGTGTCTCTATCCACTGGATGTGTTGCCTGAGTTCTCCCCCACCCACTGCAGCCTAGATCACTCTTCTCTGATTGGGCCAGCATTTCAAGGTCATTAGCATATGGAAGCTGATTGGACTTCATTCCACACCTCAAACTCCCCCCCCCGCAAGACAGTTGGGACTGTCAGTTGCATATGCAACCTGGTATCTTCTGAGGTAAAATATGTCCTCAGCCACAACACATCACTTCCCCTTCAAAAGAAACAAACCAAAAACACAGCCATGCCACACCACAAAAAAGACAGATCACACCACAAGCAGAATACCACAAGCCAAAAAATTATAGGAAAAGGTGCCAGCAGTCACCCCATTACTGCCACAGATATGTACCTGAGAGCGCTTCAGAGGATGGTGTGCAGGTCCCAGGCTCATGTTATAAAAGCTGCCTGGGAGATTATGGACCATTCACAGACTTTCTACCTTAACATACCTCACAGGGTTGTTGTGTGGATCATACAGTGGAGAGGAGAATGATGTCAGCTGCTTTGGTTCCCACTGCAGGGAAAAACTGCTATTTCCCTAGGCAGAGGCTGCTGGGGGGTGGGGGGGGAGATGTAAACCTGAAGACAGACAGGCAGATAAAGGTAGACTGATGGTTGCCTGGAAAGGACATAGGGTTGCCAGCTCCAGGTTGGAAAATGTTCAGCAGGAGCCTCCCCATGGAAGCTGCCTGGGTGATTTTGGACCAGCCTCAGCCTTTCTGCCTAACCTACCTTGCAGGGTTGCTGTATAGATCACAAAGCGGAAGAGAAGAATGAAGTAAGCTGCTTTGCTCCCCACTAAGGAGAAAGACAGAACTTTGCCTAGGAAGAGGCTGCTGAAAGGGGAGGAGATAAAGTTGCTAACTTTAGGTATGGAAATTCCTGGAGATTTGAGGGGTGGAGCCTGGAGAGGGTGGGGTTTGAAAAGGGGGTGGGACCTCAGACAGGTACAGTGCCATAGACTCCACCCTCCAAACCAGACATTCCCTCCTGGGGAACCACTGTTGCCAGTCTGCAGGGGAGGGCTGGAGATCACTCAGAATTACAACTGCTCCTCAGATGGTAGAGATTAGTTCCCCTGAAGAAAACAATAAACTCTGTGTCATTATACTCTGCTGAGGTCATCACAGCAAATTGATGCTGAGTGCCCAAGGACAGGGCACCAGCCCAGAGTTTCTTTCTAGAGCTCGTTGTATTTATTTCCACAATGGGCCTTATTCCTAGTAATGTAATAAAAGGAAGAAGAAAATGGTAATGGCTGTATGGGATTAATGAAATTCCACATCGAGTTTGTCACCTTTGGGGACTGGGAAAATAGGCAGTCCCCATGGGAATGGGGAGCTTTGATAAGAGATCTGAAGGGAGATGAAATAACTGGCATGGAAAATAATAGAAATTGAGGAACCAATCAAGACTGAGAGTTCATGTCACACAAGCAGATGCCAAGGAATTGCTACAAATATGGAAGTGTATCTACAGCATCTGTATTGTAGGTTTCAGATTAATTCAATTTTTTAGCATGACATTATTCAGCTATGGAGGCTGAAATTCTAAACATGGCCCTCTTTGACTTCTGACACGGAGAATCTCCAGTAGGCTTCCACCACTGAATTTTATGTCAATTATGACTGAAGAGAAACCTTAGAATGGGGTTACCAACTTTTAAAAAAATGATTGCACAATATAAGTATTTAAAAATAAATATGGCCTGGCCATTTACAGGGGGAAAAGTGGCAGTTGGCAGCCTTTAGTCTTTGCTTTCTTTGTCCGTTTAGGTGTGGGGGACTGAGGAAAAAAGGAAAAAAAAACCTTTAGAGATCCTCAGAGGAGATTATTGAGGCACAGTAATTATTTCCACTGCATATCCTAAAAAAATAATATTTTTATAAACTATATATTGGCCCTTTTGACTTTTATTAAGGCTTAGTTTGAAGTAGAAAGAAATCATATTATCTGAAGAGAATAGATAAAGTCTTTGGTGGTAGGTTTTCTTATCTCAATTGTGTGGGAATCTTGTTATCCGTTCTATGTTACAACCCTTCTGCTCTGAAAGCTTTGATGTCTTCACAGCTAGGCAGTATACACCCTAAAGATAAAGCTGTAAACTAGACAAGTAACCTTCCCATTATGAAGAAATAGATAATAAATCTCCCCTATCCTTTTTAGTGATAGTCTGGCCATGGAACCTGGTAAGTGGTATGCACCATCCATAACAGCAGCAATTCGGCTAAAAACTGACAGATGTTTTAAGGATGAAGCCAAAGGACTTTTCACAAGTAACATTGTACACTTATACAGCAGCTTGTCTGAATGTACTTTCATACCCATTTTGGACCCAAGAACTACTACTCAGAAAAACCTAGGGTGAGCACATTCTCTACCCTGAAAGTAAATGAGTTAAAAGGATGCAAATGTGTGTTGAAACAACTTTCCCTATGCTTACTATGTAACACATTATGTCTTTTTTCATTCTTAGTCAAGCAGTCTCTAAGGGACATGGCAGAAGTCTGCAAGGAAAAACAGAAATGAGTTCCTGCACATCCCATGATAGTCCCAGGGAATTGCTAGTCTCTCTGATTTAATACAATAAACTTTTAATCTCCTGGAAAGGAGTAGAGATGGGCATGAACCAGCTGACGAACTAAAGTTTGTCACAATTTTGGGGTGGTTCATGTTTCGTGAAGCAATGTTCATGAACTGATTTGATTTCATTCGATTGATTTATTAGATTTCTATCCCGCCCTCCCCGCCAAAGCTGGCTCAGGACGGCTTACATACAACACCTAAATTTTTTACAATACACATAAAATAGATTAGGAACAATATATAACAATTAAACAGTGCTAAAACCATAAATATAATAAAGTGCTAGTATCAATAATTTCATAATTCCACAGTGGTAGTTGTTATGCAGTTCGCAGTCAGCCCACTAGTCTTCTTAGGTCTTTAGGCAGCTGGCTCAGGCTATATTTAAAGATCCCAGGGGGAACAGGGCTCTCCCATCCAAGCTGTCAGTTGTCAGTGGTGGCGGCGGCTCCAAAAGCCTTGTGGAAGAGCTCCATTTTACAGACCCTCCAGAATTGCAAAAGGTCCCGCAGAGTGCTGATCTCTTCTGGGAGCTCATTCCACCAGAGTGGAGCCGCCACCAAGAAAGCCCTGGCCCTGGTTGTTCCCGGAGGCACAGGACCTCCATCTTCATCAGATTCAGTTTCAGTCTAAACCAGCCAGCCATGGTCTGTAACACCTGGTTTAGATCTTCTGGTTTGGAGTTGGACTGACCGTGCAACAACAGATAGAGCTGGGCATCATCTGCATACTGGTGACATCCCCCCTCCCGGCAATCTGGGCAAGAGGGCGCATATAGATGTTAAAGAGCATCAGGGACAGCACTGCCCCTTGAGGCACACAACATTCCAGTGGATACCTTTGAAACAGCTGATCCCCCAGTGCCACTCTTGGTCCCTGACCTTGA
The DNA here is from genome assembly GCA_029375565.1 of Gekko gecko. Classification (NCBI taxonomy): domain Eukaryota; kingdom Metazoa; phylum Chordata; class Lepidosauria; order Squamata; family Gekkonidae; genus Gekko; species Gekko gecko. The sequence goes on from JAPDNY010000008.1 coordinate 99,095,346, forward strand.
AGGAAGGAAGTGAGCCACTGTAAGGCCAGTCCCTGGACTCCAGTGTCGGTGAGGCGGTGGATCAGTAACTGATGGTCGACCATGTCAAATGCAGCTGACAGTTCTAACAACAGCAGCACTGCTGATCTGCCCCAATCCAGATGCCCCGGAGGTCGTCTGTGAGGGCGACCAGTGCCATCTCTGTCCTGTGGCCTGGGCAAAAGCCAGACTGGAAGGGATCTAAGATGAAAACATCATCCAAGAAGCCCTGTAACTGAATTGCCACTGCCCTCTCTATTATCTTGCCCAAATAGGGCAAGTTGGAAATCGGCCAATAGTTGGCCAATTCAGCCGTGTCCAGAGATGGCTTTTTCAAGAGAGGGCGCACCACTGTCTCCTTAAGTGCCTCCAGGAACAGCCCCTCCAAGAGATTGATGATCTCCTGCAAGGCACCTCGAAACCTCTCATGGCCAGCTTTAATTAGCCATGAAGGGCACGGATCAAGGGAGCATGTGGTAGGGCATACAGTTAGGAGCAACTGAAAAACTGCCATAACCTTCCATTAATTTTGATGCAATTTGTGGTGGTTCCTGCATGAATAATAGCTGGGAACCATTGAAAACACTACTTTCTGCAGGGGTTTTCAAACAGCTGAGCAGTCATATAAGCCCGGCATGTGCTGGGGGCAAGAGCTAAGCCCATCGCCCTGTTGGCCTCAGCCCTCCAATTTGCCACAGGTCCTCAGGCATTCTCACCAGAAAAGGATCGGAGTCTGGAGCCAACTGATGGAACCTCTCCATCTGTTTTTGAGACAGAGCGTCAGCAACCCCGTTATTGCCTCCGGTACATGCCTGGCCTTAAACAGTATATTACACTGCAAGTATTGGAGGGTAGAAGCCCTGACCAGTGCCATCACTCTAGGGGTGTGTTCAGACGGATCTTTTGATCTGCCATAGGAACGACTCCCTTGCGGATCAAAAATGCACGACCAGACAGAAACATCTGCGAAATATTCCGGTCCCATAGGCATCCTGTTCTGCTGCGCCTCCAATCCTGATTTAAAAAGTAGCAGTTTCAATGTAGGGTTTTCGCTTACCTGCGCAACAACTGCAGACTTTCTTCCGTCTGGTCACTCCATTAGCACGCGATGCTCCCGTCGGCTCGGTCTGACGTCAGACCGAGCCGACGGGGGCGCGATTTTAAAAAATTGAAACCCCATGTGCGCTTTAACGAGGAAACGCATTCAGCGATAAGCGCTACGAGGAATGTAATATTCATGCTTATTTCTTTTAGGGACAAGATGTTACCGCGATGGGAGATGGAGGGGGGAAGGACTGTTCTAACTTGCAAAATAGTCCCTCCATTGATCATGATGGCAATGGCAAGGGGAGGACCGGGACTTTGCTGAAAACCCTCTGCGATCGCCTCAGTTCTCCAAGGAGGCGCAGCCTTGCCTATGCGAATGTACAAAACTTTTTTAAAAAAAATCCTCGGTGGATGCCGTGTAGACAAATCACGGTGGGAACAACGCGCAGTGAGGCTATTTCATGGGGGGGTGTCTGGTCGTGCTAGGCTGGATTAAAAAAATCGGGATAAAATTTTAGGAGGGCTCATGGCGCGATTGACTGGCCGTTTGAACGCAGTCTAGGAGACTTAGATGTTAATGAGTTGATAACTTGTACCATCGCCAAGTTATCACACCAAAAGTGAACGGTCTGGCTAGCAAGGTCATCAGTCCAGATGTACACTGCTACCACTGTGGGGGGAAACGCAAGAAATGTCAGGTCACGCATCCAGCCTGGATCCACTCGGGTGGCCAATCTTCGGCACACCAGTGTCCTCTAAAATAGACACCAAAGCCTGAAGAACCTGGTGCATCAGAGGTGACCTGCAGTTCAGCCTCCACTCAGAGATCATTTCTACAAAAGGACACCCTATTATATGAAGCCAGGAAGTCTCGCCAAACTAACAAGTCCTCCCTAATCCCCTGGGTAACTCGAGTCCTATGATGTGGGCGTTTTAGGCCTATTGTAGAATCACACAGCCTTCCCAGGAATGCACACCCTGGGGCCACCACTTTGGAGGCAAAGTTAAGGTGCCCAATTAGCTATTGCAACTCCTTGAGTGTCAATTTGGCTTTGATACATGCATCCTCCACCAACCAAAGGAGGTTAGCCAGTTTATCAGGTGGCAAGTGTGACACCTGTTGCACAGTGTCCAACTCAATGTCAAGAAAGGTTAAGACCACACTAGGCCCTTCTGTTTTCTCACCAGCTAAAGGAACACCAAGTTCCCTAGCCAACTGCTCAAAAGTGGACAACAGCCATGCACAAACCCCCAATCCAGCAGGTCCAGCAAATAGAAAATCATCCAAATAATGGGCAGTACTGAACAAGTCCATGCGTACGTGCAAAGCCCATTCCAAAAAGGAACTTAACCATTCAAATGCAGTGCAGGACACAGAGCATCCCATAGGGAGAGCCCTGTCCATATAAAACTGCCCATCGGAGGAGAAACCCAGAAGGACAAATCATCTGGATGTACTAGAAGAAGATGAAAGGGCAATTTGATATCACATTTAGCCAATTCAGCCCCTCGCCCACAACCACGTTGGAAAGGCGGGATATAAATCCAATCAATCAATCAATCAATCAATCACCACAGACCATACAGATCGCTTCATTGAAAGAAGTGTAACCTAACCCATCTAACAAGTACTGCCTATCAGCAAACTTAGGATACAGGTGCAACCAGTGTTCTAATACTGGAACTTTAACTGGCTGTTTGCCCTTCGCAAGATCTATGCCAACCCACTTAGGGGCAGGCTGTTTTTCTTTTGAAACCCCAAGGCCCTTTTTTGGAGCCATGTTGCCTGGGAAGTAAAAATGACTGCCTAATAGAGAGACCCAAAATGGCCACCCAAAGGAGATGCCTAAAATGGCTGCTGCTTCAATCCTATGAAATGGCCGCTGCTTCTACCACTCTAAGGCGGACCAGCCTCCATTTTGAAATAAGGTTCTTACAAAGCCAGCTCTATGTGGCTGCTGGTGAGGGTGGGAGGAGGTTCAAGGGACGGGACAGTCTAATTATGAAGCAGTCTTACCAAGCTGCCCCTACTATGGCATATCTACCAACACCATCATGCACCCTACAAAATGGCCACCAGCCAGAGCAGGGTTGTTAAAAGAGCGGGAGAGTCCTACCCCCCAACTAGCCGGGTAAGCTGCCGCCTATCTGCTACCCCCCACCACCGAAGTTTGCCACCACCAAAACAGGCTTGCTGTAGCCGACACATACCACTGCAGCACTCCCCCAGTGACTGCAGCTGCCATTAAAATGCCACTGCCGAGCTGATGTCAATGCCGCCAAGCCAAAGCCATCACCACAGATTGCCTCCAAACTGTCGCCATTGCCTCAAGGCTCACACCACCACTGCTGCGGGCTGACCCAATGACGCCACTGGAGTCTCCCCCCATACTGCCGCTGCTTCTCAGGCCTAAAGCCTCCCGAAACTGGCAGCCCAGTCCTCGTGCTCACTACTCTTCGAGCACACCAAAGGACTGCTGAGGCAGAGGGTGGGAACCCAAGCCTAAATAGGCTGGCTCCACCCCCTGCCTGGCATTGCGCTTCATGCAGTGCTGTTGTCATCTCTTCCTTCTCTTGAGGAGGCAATTCAGCCCCCTCCCTCCAGCGCAAGCTCAGTGGGAGTTTGGGCTCGCATTGCTCTAACAGTGAGGCAAGATATAGCACAAGTCTGGTGCTATAATGCAAAGTCTAACCAAATAATATCAATGTAACTCACAGACACAGAGATGTATTTTGGAGGTGAAGGTATTTTTCACCAAGATCACTTGCTGCTCTAGAGATTGTTTTGAGGTTGATGAAGAAAGCATTTGAGGTGAGAGCAATACCAAGAAGAGACTGGATGTCAGTTGGAGTTTTCTAATAACAGTCACATCAGTGATAGAGATCTTGATGTACCTGGATTTTAAATCATTAAAGAGTTTTAAAATTATTTATGACTTCAAAATTTGTAAGCTACTTTGGGTCTTGTGTTGCAGGAGAAAAGTGACACATAAATAGTCTAAATAAGTAAATAATATGCTTAGAGAGCCAGTTTGGTGTAGTAGTTAAGTGCGCGGACTCTAATCTGGGAGAACCAAGTTTGATTCCCCACTCCTCTGCTTGCAGCTGCTGGATGACCTTGGGCAAGCCATAGTTCTGTCAGAGGTGTACTTGAAAAAAAGCAGTTTCTGTCAGAGCTCTCTCAGCCCCACCTACCTCACAGGGTGTCTGTTGTGGGGAGGGGAAGGGAAAGGAGTTTGTAAGCTGCTCTGAGACTCCGAGTGAAGGGTGGGGTATAAATCCAATCTCCTCCTCCTCCTTGTCTTCTTCTTCTTGAAGGGTGTAACTATGCTTAGAGCAGCAGTGTTGTGTTAGCCAACTCTAGCTGAAATATTCCAGCTTTTTCTTTCTATGTGGAAAAAGATAAAGGTTGTAAAAGAAATGGACCTTGGTTCCTGTCCTTCTTTTCAGAAATTTTTGATCAATTCACCATGGTATTCTTATGTAGACAATTATAGCCACAGTATAGCAGGCCCCAGAATCATCTGGAGGGCAGATGTATAACTTTGTACTTTATTTTTCCTAGCTCTAACTGCCTACTCACCAGCTGATCTACAGCTAGGGCTGCCAGCCCTCTTGCTGCGGTGGGAGGTCTCCCACTGACAGTTCTCTGTTCCTGCTGATACTTGGACAGCACTGGGAGAGAATTTTTTTAAAATAGTGACATCAGCAATGTTGTTATATCACTTCCAGGTGGCTCTAGGAATCACCAGAAATTCTGTGATAAAACCATAGAGTTTCCAAAGATTCCTAGAGCTACACTATGTCACTTCTGCATTTTTTCCAGACATTACATAACAACATTGTTGACATTGCTGACATTGTATGTCCCCCATTGCCCACAACCCAAGCCCTCCTCTTGTTTAACCGTCTTGGCCTGACGATCCTGTCTATGGCTCATTCAGATTTGATAAATGTACAACTCAATGAGAAATCACCAAATAAAGTGAAGACATCTTTACTGAGTTTGACTATTGTTTGTGAAGGGTGGTTAAACTTCTGTACTCCATTTTGCTTCTAGTTTCTGTCCTGCATGAAGTTCAAAGTTCATATATATCTGAAATAGATATTTACATTGTTAGATATATAATTTAATTTCTGCTGGAATGTGCAATTTAGGCTTGCCACCTGTTCCAAAGAAGTTGTTCTTATTTATTTCATGGAAAAGACTGCAAAAAAAACCCACCAACTATAATTGAATACCTTACAAGGATGGCATGCTCTACTAAAGTACTGGCAATGTTCTGACAGACATAAGATGTTCATTTTCTTATGATCTCAGATGTGTTCCTTATTTTAGAGATCTTCAGGTGGTATACATAGTGCATTTACATAAAAGGGTTTTTAAAAAACAAGTAATATATTGAGTTAATTTTGTTACTTAAAATTGCAAAATAGCATGCAAAGTATCATGCAAGACATGTAAAATAGTTATGATTTTTTCAGACTAGCATTTTGTTTAGTAATTGAGGATAATCTTGTTAGAATTCAAAATTACAGCCTTGATTAAACAACTGAAATTGTAATAGTAAAATATACCTATATATGCTTTCAGCTTGTTCTTCAAAAATAATTTTTATTAAAATCAGTGCTTCCTGTACAACACAATTAGGAAATACGAATGGGGGATCTGCGTAGAATCAGGAAGCATTTTTTTAAACAAACCATGTTTGCTGCCACATGAGCAAACCTGAAGGAACCCAGTGTTTTTGTACTCCCCACCTCCCCTAACAAAAGGTGAGGTAATGAAATAGTTCCTCTTTTACAATAAATTGATGAAACAAAAGCTACTGAGGAAAAATCAGCATGGGTTCTGTAAGGGAGAATCTTGTCTCACTAACATGTGGACAAGGATGATCCAGTAGATGTTGTTTACCTAGACTTCCAGAAAGCTTTTGATAAACTTCCTCATTAAAGGCTGCTAAGTTAACTCAGCAGTCCTGGGATAAGAGGCTCAGGGGCGACGGGTGCAGGTGGGGTCCCCTGTTAGGACAAAGTCTGTTAAGCATTTCTACCAAAATGATGGATGCCGCAGATCCGGAGTCCACTTCCATAGTGCAGGGGGACCCCTCTATTTGGACCTGGACCTGGATCTTGGGGTTTTCAGGTTGATTGGGGAGGTGGAGTACCTGTAGTGATAGCTGGCTGGTCAAAAGGTAGAGGTCACCCGTTCCATGGTGGTCTCGTAGTGCGTGGAGGTCTGTCTACATTTTTGGGTCTGGGGGTTCTGGCTCTGGTTGCCTTTGGATCTGCAGATGCGGGCGAGGTGTCCCTGTTTCCCTCACGTGTAGCACGTGGTGTCACAGAACCGGCACAGCTTGTGCTCATGTGCCTCTCTGCAGCTGGTGCACATGGCACGGCTCGCGGGTTTGCCGGTGTGTTCTGGGGTGCTGATGGCTCCTGGTGGCTTCTGGCGGCTCATTGGGTGGATGAGGCGGATGTCCTCCTCGTCTGAATTCTCCAGCACCGGGTCGAGGAGCACAAGGTGTGATGCGGACTGCGGCTTATCTTGGTGTGAGGCCTCGTATGCGATTGCAAGTTGCAGGGCCTTGTCAGCCTTCAGGTCGGTGGTGCCGATCAACTTGTGGTGGACCTTCACGTCACTGACCCCCCATATGAACTGGGTCAGGATGTTATCTTCCACCTTGGGGATGCATTCCATGGCGTGTTGGCGTAGCGCAGCCATATACACCACAGCCATCTCTCCAGGCTTCTGGAGGTGCCCCTGGAATTCTATTCGCCTCTCTAGCTTCGTTGGCTTGGGCGTCAATTACCGAGTTAAGGCATCAATTATTTCCTCGTAAGAACACTCGAGGATGGCCTTAGGGGCCAGGAGGTTCTTGGCTAGCCAGATGGTGGCTGTGCTGCAGGAACTTAGGAGGAGGTTCCTTCTCTCGGCCATGTCGGTCACCTCATGGCAAGGTAACAGGTTAGCTTATCCATCCATGAATCCCAGAACTTGGGGTGTGTGGGGTCGAAGACTTAGAGGTTTCCCTGAGTGGAGGCCATGGTCCTAGCTCAGAGCAGGAAGCCGAGCTGGGCATGATGTGGTGCTGCTCGGAAGCAGTGCGGGGTGTGGTGGCTTCCATGGGGTTGGTGCTTGTTGCTGCGCTGGTTGGAGAGTCAGGCCTACTCATGGGATCCCACCTTCATTGCCACTGTAAAGTACTGGGTTCGCTGCATGGAGGACTCAGACTATGACATACGTTCAGACGTATTTATTGTACTTCACACAAGAACTAACTAAATGGCCCTGCAAGGCTAACTATATACACCCCCATCCGGTACCCCCATAGTTCCATTGGTAGGTTTGAACTTCCCGCCAATGCCTCATTGGTGGATTCCAGGTGGACTAGGATCCTAGGTCCTATTATCTTTTTGTACCAAGCTCTAGGACTTAAGTGGTGGATCCTAGTGGCGGTCCACGTACACAACACAGAGAGTGAGTATAAATGGGTAGTTTTCACAGTGGAATGTGGTAAGCAGTGGGATACCCAGGGGTTGGTACTAGGTCCAGTGCTTTTTAACTTGTTCATTAATGATTTGGAATTGAGAGTAAGCAGTGAAGTGGCTAAGTTTGTGGATAACACTAAGTAGTTCAGAGTGGTAAGAACCAGGGATCTGTCAAGGCTGGGCAAGTGGATGTCAGTGTGGCAAATGAGGTTCAATGTAGGCAATTGAAAACTAATGCACATTGGAGCAAAAAATTCTAATTATAAATATACGTTGATGGAGTCCAAACTGGCAGTAACTGACCAGGAAAGAGATACCGGAGTCCTGTTAGATGACTCACTGAAGGTGTCAACTCAGTGTGTGACTAAAAAAGGCAAATGCTATACTGGGGGTTATTAGGAAGGGTACTGAAAACAGATCAGCCAGTATCATTATACTCCAGTGGTAGAAACATTAAAAAACCTTGCAATGTCAGCTATGCCACTATGTCATTTCCAGGGAAAACCAAAAAAAGAAGTAGGGTAGCTCTAGAAATTTCACCATAGAGTTTACACTGATTCCTAGAGCTACTCGGTGACATTTCTGAATTTTCTCCAGAAGTGACATAGCAGTTTAGCTAATGTCATGCACCCATGTCCCTGCCCCCAGCTCTCCCACTCTACATATAGCAGAGCCTTAAGCTTTTTGTTTAGAATCATGGTTAATGCAGGGAGGAGGAACTCATGCTGGTCAACCTGTGCATCTGCATTCATATGCCACAAAGGCATATGAAGGTCCAGAGATAGTTTCTAATTGATATTTCATCATCAAGATTCAGGTGGAAAGGTTAAAACAAGAAAACCCTAAAGCTGTCAGCATTCAGGTATGTCCTGATAATATTTCAGACTGCATTACCATCTCCCCAAAGTGGCTTGTAATATTCCCTCCTTCTCCATTTTATCTTCATAACAACAATGTAAGATAGATTAAGCTGAGAGTACATGGCTGGCCCAGTAAGCTTCCATGGCAAAGCAGGGGCAATATGACTTGCCATTCAGCCATTTCAGATGACATTATTAAAGACCCTTTTAATAATCACTGCTTTATTGAACTGTGAAGAAGTGTGTGCCAGGGCAATGGACAGAACTGTGGGCCATGTAAAGTGCCTTTGGAATGTACACTGTGGCAAAGGGAAACCTTGAGCCCAAGAAGCATGCCAAGTCAGAGAGGACCCAGAGACTACAGAGGACTTCTGCCCCTGCAACCCTGCACCAGCGCAAGGACTGTGATGCAGCCCATCAGACCTGAACTCCATGAACACAGAAGCAGTAGCAGGTCAGAGAGGGAAGACATGCCTTGACAGTTGTTCCTGCAAACAGCCATGAAGGAATCTCCTCTCCACCATGCAGCACCTTACCCCCCCCAATCGTTGTCAAACAAAGACTGTAGTCCAGCAGAATAACAGTGATTAAAACTTGCTGACACCCATCCAGATAACACCTCTGCCTAGCACCTGATCGTTAATGTGAAGCACCAGACCAGCTATGTGACTGGACACCTGCACCCTTTCCTTTGTCTTACCCCTATCCCCAAGAGGTAACACTCCCTGCCAACCATCATGTCAAAATTGGGACTCTTACTTTCGTATCATCTGAAAACAGAAGGCTACACTAGTTGCCAGAAGAGACTTATCTTCCCTACTACAAAGTCCGCTACAATAACTATTTTTATGTCCTATCATATAACCTTTTAAAATGACAATAGCCTTGGACATGGGCCTGTCTAAATGCAAAATATAGTTAATTAATTACAGGTCTAAATCTATCTAACAGAGTCCCAATGGTATGTTGTGGCAAACAAACTGAAGTATTACTCTGGATCTTTTCAGCATCTTAAGGAAGCAGGGTTTTGTTCAGACAGTACACACCAAGCTCAATTATTAATTTTAAAATTAGATTCAGAAATAATTTCCCCTTCCCTTTGCATCACTTTTCCACTCCTGAAATAAATGAGAAAATAGTGTGGACAATTTTCTGCTTCAGTTTCTTAAACACTAAATTAGACAGTGCATATCATTCTGACAAGCAAAGAAGCACAATTTAACAATGATTCCTTGGAGAAAGAATAACTAATGAGGAAGTGAGCACTATTTCTTCCATATTACCTGCTCTGTGCCATGCTATTATTTTTCTTCTCCCTTATCGATAATTTTTGATGCCCAGATGCTGACTGTAACTTCTTGGGCAATTAAAATTCCTTTCCATTTGGGGACAATTTTTATCTTAGATAATTTTTATCATTTACAAAAAATTAACCAGTTGTTGAAATTATCTTAGCCCTTTTCAAACATTCCAGAGGAAAGAACAGGATTGTGGGGAAAGCTCTGTTCCTGACCTTGTTACCCAAACAGGTCTGTGTGTCGGGCTCATAATATCCAGTGTCCTTTTCATATTAGGGTTGGACAGTATGGTCATTAATCCATAGGGTCACCACAGTCAGAAGTGATTGGACAACATGTAGCACACACCATTAAACCTTTGTCTTGCTGTGTTCAATTTCTGTTTCCCTCAGCATTAAGGGCAGAAAAGGATATATTCAGGTTTTACCACAGTACTGAAGAAGGTACTTCAGGAAAACTATTACAATTTATATTCAAGGTGGCTAGAAGCCAGTTTGGTGCAGTGGTTAAGTGCGCGGACTCTAATCTGGGAGAACTGAATTTAATTCCCCACTCCTCCACTAGCACCTGCTGGATGACCTTGGGCAAGCCATAGTTCTGTCAGAGCTGTCCTTGAAAAAGAGCAGTTTCTGTCAGAGCTCTCTCAGCCCCACCTACCTCACAGGGTGTCTGTTGTGAGAAAGGGAAGGGAAAGGTGTTTGTAAGCTGCTCTGAGACTCCCTTGGGTAGTGAAGGGCGGGGTATAAATCCAATCTCTTCTTGTTCTTCTTCACAGTGCAAAGCACTGGCAGGCCAGTAAACAAACACTGCTTTAGCCTCTTTCACAAGTGTGCTTGGTGTTGTAACGGAGAAGTGTAGTGTGGATAGATAGGCCTCAGTTAATCCCAACATTTATACATGCTACCACCATAAAGACAGTGGCACCAGTCTTTGAGAGGGGGTTCCCTCCCAAAATATTTTAGTATCCATTCCTGCCATCCCAAACCATCACAGATCTCCTCTTTAATATCAAACTGGTTAGTTTTATCCAGTCAAGTCAGAGGGTCTTGGAAGTGTACACATATAGATGGTCACTGGGGAGGGGTGACCTTTCATGCAACAACCTATATCCATTGATTGGAATGGCTCTTCTTAACCATAACTGGTGTCTGGAAAAGCAGGATCCCTAATCCCATAAACTGTATACATGTACAACTGTATGTATATAGATTCTATATATACGTTCCAATGATCGTGCATAGATCGGCGGTAGAACTTGCTCCCACAGTCCTGCTCCCTTCCCATACAAATGTTCATTATATGTACTCTTATACATTTAGAGAATCTGAAAAGCCTTAAACCTCTCTCTACTCCAGCAGTTATTTCTGGAGCAGCAGAGAAAAATAAAGTCAGCCTTAATATGGATTCCCTTTTGAGAGCAAGATTAACAATAGCCATGATCAAGCCAAAATAGATAATAGATTCTATGCAGAATTATTACAGTTGATTTGATTGAGCCTTGACTGTAGTGACTCTGCACATGTTGCACTCCAAGTCCCATTAAAATCAAAGGGATATGCTGGATTGTCATTATTTACTGAAACTACAGGTCCACATTTCTCCCAGCAAGGTGCTTGGAGCAGACCAAACAATAAAAAACAAACGGCAAGGAAGAATATAGACAGCTAATTAGCATCCTATACCCCAATTAAATGGTTCATAAAACCTTTTGACAGACCTCAGTATTACAAAGTTTTCTGAAAAGAGCAAGGAAGCCTTCCTAAGGTTGTTGGAAAGACCATTTCACAGAATGGTGGCTACCGCAGAAAAAAAAGCATGTATTGCTCTTTCTTTGCAGGACCACCTCTCGTCCTATGCTCCTCCACAACAATTTTGTTCAGGGGCTCCTGCAGGTGCCAGCCTGAAAATGGGCAAAATCAACAACCACCTGTACATATGCTTTCTCTGTTGTGTCTCCTACCTTGTGGAATATCCTTGTGGATCCCATTATGTAATCTCTGTACCACTTAATGTGTCATGCTATTAGCTGCTAGAAGTTATTAGCTGCTAGCCGTGAAAGCCTTCGACAACATATTGTCATGTTATTACTTACGCTGTGCTTCAGTTCCAGACTGGTGATGGTTCCAGACTTCTAAAATCTTAATGCACTGATCATATAATGTTCCATTTTGTTGAGTGTACTGACTCAGTATGTGTAATCCGCCTTGAGTCTCTGTGAGAAATACATGCTATAGATAATATAATTAAAAAAAATTGTATGTCACCATCCATACCTGCCTGCATGAAAGGACAGAGAGCAAAAGTTACTGCAGAAATTCATGTATAGAGACAGTCCTTCAGGTATGCAAGTCCCATATTGTGAAGAGATTTCAGAGCCTTGAGCTGGACTATGAAACAAACTGGTAGCCAACACAAAGACTTTAATCTTGGTATAATAGGGGACATACTCCTAATCGCTACCATCAAGTGGCCTCTGAATTCTGCATTAATTACAGCTTGAATCATTTTTAAGGTCAGCTCCATATACAGCACAGTTGTCAAGTTTTGAAGATATGGGTGCATGTTTCAGTGTGGCTAGGTCAACTGAGGCAACTGAGGCAAAAAAAACCTGAGGCTATTTTCTGTCCCAAGTACAAACAAAAAATGAACTCTTGGCTAAGTTGCTCACCTGTTTTTCAAAGGAAAAGGCAGGGTCCAGAAAGTCTTATAAGCTCTTAACTGAGGCTGCCAAAGAGAGCTCACAGCATTACAGTAGGTAATTCAACTATGTTCAGAATGTCAGCCTCACTGACCAGCATCTCCTCTGTCTTCTCTAGTTTCAGTTCCATCTTGTTCTTCCTCAGCCACATGGCCAACAGGCGTTGGTTCAGGACAGAGACTGCTGCATCTGATGCTTATCTGAAGAGAGGTATAGCTGGGTAACATCAGCATATTGATAACATCCATCCCCAAAGCTTTGAACAAACTCATTAATTGGTATCACATATGTATTAAAAAGCACGAGAAATAACACTTAACCCTGTGAACTCTAAAGAATAAATACCAGTTTACATATTTTTCTTCTCCCATCATCACTTTTTGAACACGGCTCTGTTGGAAAAAAAAACTAACCTCTTCAGAGTGGTGCCTAAAATCTTTATACTTTAAAATGAAGCAATAATAAAGCAAGATCTACAATATCAAAAGCAGCACAGAAATCCAGCAAATTAACAAGGAGGCATTTCCCTTTTCTATCTATAGGTGCAGAAATACTAAGGATGTCTGTCCCAAACCCAGTCATGAAACACAACTGAAAAGGTTTGAGACGTGTCATCCAAGAATCCCTGGAGTTATCACTGACTCAAATAATTTTTTCTGAGAAACAGAAAGTTAAAAACTGTTTTATAAATAGTCAAAACCTGTTTCTCTGGAGAGGGCTTTTCAGGAATGGATAAATTTCTGCCTCTCTCAGAGGCTTTGTAAAAACACCATCAGAAAAGGAAAACAATAAGAATATCCATAAGCAGTTGTTTTATTATCTCCTGGCAATGTTTCAGAAGCCAAGAGGAACAGGAATCCAGGCTCCAAGTTGCAGTCTTCATAACACCCAGAATCTTGACAGCATCACTCAAGGAAACCAAACTGAAATATCCATACGAAAAGGACCATGGCAGTGATTTAAAACCTCTGAGTCACTGACAAAGTGACATCCAGGTTGGAGCAGATCTGAGAGTTTCTATTGCCAAAGCACTGGGTAATAGTATTACAACTAATATCGATTCCGATTTAATTTCCTAACATAAATGAATAGTTACATCTAATGTCAGCCCCCAAATTTAACCTGCATTCAATGGAACTTAATTACAAATAAACATTAATCATATAACTATATTTACAAAGCAAGGGTTGTGTCACATTTGTCCTTCTAATGCACAAAAAGCATTAATTCACTCAGCATACTCCCTCCCTTCTCTATCTCAAATCATTATCTTTTTGCTCATCTTGGTACCCTTGATACGGGATACTGTATTGATGGTTAAAGAAATTTGTCTCAAATTATATGTGGTAACTCTGAATCTGTTAACATTGAGGAGTATGTTATAGCTTGACATACCTTTCTTCCAAGAGCCATACCATATGTGATGATGGTTTCCATGTTTTGCTTTGTTTTAATGCATGTGTCTTCCATAGTCGCATACAAATCACAGTGTGGAGAGCTCTGATGTTTGGTTACATCTAAAAGGACAGACAGGTGGTCCTACTTGGCCCCATTCCATCAGCTCATTCCCCAGTCCACTTCCAACACTGAAGGAAGCCAGGATAGCATAAAGTGTCTAAAACAAATGTCAGTTGGTCACAGAGAAGTAAGATGGTGGTGGGGAATAAAAGTGACCCTGAACTAACATGCTTAGAAAATAGCAAATATGACTTCATGCACTAAGACAGTTTGCTAAAGCCATATCGTTCAAAAACATGCAGTATCTGAAATAATTCAGCCTAGAAATACATTCTGGAAATTTTCATTTGGGGTTAAAGCTTCAGAACAATGATTTATATCTCCTTATAGCACTATAAATGTATTTTCATTTTCACCATTCTAATTTAATCTGCTCAGCAGACATGAAAGTGGGTTGGAAAGTACTCTGCCATTTTTATATGAATTGAGAAAACTGAGGTTTTATGTCTTTCTCAAAATCATACATTCACCATGAGACATGCATTAAAAATAAAACTATCATAGTTAAATCTGTGAAAAATCATGAAGAGTTTGAGTAAAGAACATCCTTCTGGAGTCACTAGTTGCCAGCACTTTTTTCAACAGCTTAGGGTGGGGAGAGGTTTCCACAGAGATCTGTAATGCTGCACAATAATATGAATCCCCCTTGAAGAGGCATAAAGCCTTTCCCATAGTCCATGCATCTTTTTGTCCCCTGTAGAGTGTCTCTAGGCACATGGAAAGTATTTCTGAGCAACCAAGCCAGAGCCATACAGTTCTAAATACACAATAAGCTTGCAAGAGGGAGAGAAAATTGTTTTAACAAGCATGTGGATATGGGTGATCTGGCACACATTATACATGTGGACTTGAAAAAGGCCTTTCACAAGGTACCTTACCTTATCTTAGCAGTCAGGGGATTAAAATTTGTTAAAACAACAAGAAGCAAAGTGTAGGAATAAATGGATAATTGTCGCAATGGAAGGAAGTGAACAGTGGGGTCCCACAAGGCAGAATTGGCACCAGTGCTATTTAACTTATTTATAAATGATTCAGATTTGGAGAGGAACAATGTAGTGGCCCGGTTTGCAGATGATACTAAATTATTCATGATGGAATAAACCAAGGTGGATTGTGAACAGTGACAGAGGTATCTCTCTAAATTAGGTGAATGGGCAATAATGTGGCCACTAGGTCAACTGGTTGGTTGTGGTATGAAACAGGATGCTGTGGACAAGATGGCCCTCTGGTCTGATCCAGCAAGCCTCTTCTTACGTTCTTATGTTTGTACTCAAAATCGGCCCCCACACCCTCTTACTTTCCGTCTGCTTCCCTCTCTAGCATCTCACTACTGTCAAGCTCTATTTATGTGGGTAAAAGATTTCAAATAGCACAGATAGAAAGCTTGCTAAAAAGGGCAACCTATAATTATTACAGATGGAAAATTATATTGTCATTATTCTCCCTAGTCTGTTTCACAGCAAAAGTGAACAAATGTTGGATTGCAAGTGTGTAATGTTTATAGGCTGACAAAAGAAAAAACATAATTTGCCCTAATGGCTATTTTATTGGAAAGCTTTTAATATTTTCAAATTGCTAAATTAAACCAAAGTAAGCAGAAGGCACCAAAACTAATGCTACTGATTAGGCTGACTGAATTTTTCTCTGTATGAGAATGTCAGCAGCTCTGTGATTGTCAGTAAATTCAGCTTTTCAATTAAAAGCCTATTTCTTTTCTTTCATCTTATGTCAGGGTTTTTTTCCCTTCATTTTCTGCTAGTAAGAATGGGAGGAGATATCCTGGACGCCTCCTGAAAGCTTATGAATTATCTCAGTGTGAAGTAACTTTATTCAGCATTATCTCAAACACACTTTGCGCTTTTGTAGTCATGCAACTTCCAAACCCAGTTTTCAGGAGTCAAACAGGATTGGCAGCACAGTCAGTTTAAGGCACAAGTAGAGTTGGCATCTTTTTATTCCTTGGAGGACCAAGCTTTTAACAGTGGCCCAACAGACAAACATTTAATAGCCACAGCTGTTGGATGGACTGAAAGGGAAGCAGAACCTGTCACATTTATGCCCATCATGCAGCTGTTCGAACTGTAGAGAAAAATTAGGAAGTCCACAGAGCCTGTGTTTTGCTGAATTCTGATGCATCAGTCAAAAGCTGAGTAAAACAGAACTACAAGTAATTAGCATCTTTGCATCTCCCTTCTAGCAACACAAAGTGGGGACTGGAGAATCTCTCCTGCAGTGAGATTCATCAGCTTGAGAAATCACCTGAAGTTCTTGGATCTCAGCTAGGTGACATTCACCAATTTCAGCTTTATGAATTTCAGACAGTTGTGCTACTGTTTTCCCCGTCTCCAGTCTGAGAGATATCAAGGGGCAGTGTTTCTTTATAATTCCAAATATACATGCCCTCCTCACACCAGCAACACAACACTACACAACACTAGTAGAAAGAAGCTGCCTAGATCATTCCCCCCCAAAGTAATTTCTATCAGAGAAGAATTTATGCAGCCCAGTCCAATGTATCTTCTCAGTGATTTCAATGGTAATTTGGCTTACATATGCAGCACAATGAGGCAAGAATGACATGGCAGAGTTAAGCAGTGGTGGAATTTGTTTGTTTGTTTACATTGCCTTCCCCCCAAAGCAGCTTATATTATTCTCCTTTCCACCATTTTATCCTCACAACAAGCCTGTGAGGTGGGTTAAACTGACAGTGTGTCTGCCATGGAAGTTCAGCGGGGACACAGTCTCAGACTAACCTACCTCACAGGGTTGTCGTGAGGATAAAATGGAGGAGAGGAGAATGATGTAAGCTGTTTGAGACCCCACTGTAAAGAAAAGAGAGGTACAAGTGAAGTAAATAAAGATTCCCCAGAATGTTTCTCCTGAACAAAATGAAGTGTGAGCTGAAGAGCAGATAATTAGTGAAGGCCCCTCCCCCATAAGTGGCAATCTACCACAGGATGCAGTCTAAAAAGTTCAAATGCCTCTTTGGAACTGTGCCCTTCAAAAACAGATGAGACATGCAAATTCCTCCTGCTCTACTCATCTGGCTGTGCAAAAAAAGTGTGAACCGTCCATCCAGTTTTGTGGCTTCTCATAAATAAATTCCGGTGAGACACCAAAGTATCAGGAGACCCTACCCACTGCTGGTTATTGTGGGCACTGGAGAAAATTCTGATGCTAAGTTTTGGCAGTAGCATGACTAATAATTGCTGATGAACCTACCCTCCAGGATTTTGCCTTATAGCTTTAAAACAAAAACTAAAATAGTGACCAAGTGCCACTGATAAGCTGCCCTGCCTTAGAATGATTTGACACCTTGGCATCTGGTAGCAGAGTCTGGCAGGTCTGAAGGCAAAACCCACAGAAAATGTTATCTAAAATTATTTTTTTCAGTTTTGCTCCATTACCATCTCAGACGTCTAGCACTGTGCTAAGCTGCCAGCTCATTATTGATTTTGTTCTTTATTCCCAGTATAAACAGCCAGCGTTAATTTTACAGTATGAAACAGCAATAACCCATTGAAGGGAATGACCTAAACCCAATACATTCTTACATTACATAACTGTATTTGAAGAGCTTGCTTGAACTTTAAAACCAAATTGATTGAGTAATGTAAACTAGGTAAAACTGCTGTAGTTGACACAGTGGCTGCACATATTGATGCCACTGCTAAAATTCATTTTCTCAGTGAAGGGCAAGCTTTAAATTTTCGGTCTCTCTTTCCCTCACTCTCACTTAATAGGCTTGTGAGAGGGGAAGCCATGTAATCTTGTGCTCTATGGATTATCTCTCCTTATGCATGAACCCTATTTGAGGCAGCTACCCAGTTTACCATGCTGGGTGCCAAGCTCAAGAGCATTACTTGTGGGGAAACCAGACAGAATCTTTAAGGACCCTCTTTTCCCCAGGAGATGATCTTGTGTCTATATTGTGTCTTTGTCTTTGGCCACAGCACAACTGTGGGTGTAGCAATGCTTGCCTAGTGTAAGAACTTAAGGACCTCACATGAAAGCTGGGCCTATTGAGTTTGTCATAAATACCAGACCTGACATCCAAATCTTGACGAGTCTCAGTTTGGAGGGTTATCTGCAAGTAAGGAATGTTTTTGGTGTTTGTGAAGTAATGCACTTTTTTTCTTTGGAGGTTTGAACTGAGCAAAACCTTCGCCATGAGGGGTTTCCCCCCCTCTGGGCCCAGAACAGGCAGGAGGGGGACAGTCAAGTCAATTGTTTTCCAGCTTCACCACACCCACCCTTTTAGAAATGCTAATAGGTGTAGTTAGAGATGATGGGATGGTGCCCTCCCCATCCCCAGCTAGACAGGTATTCTCTCACAGGGAACAGAGATTTGGAAGAATTAAGTACTAGAAAGACTTCAGGAAGAAACTCCTGGAGACTTCAGGAAAGGCTACTTTGACCTGGCCTGACCTGATCAGTGGGATGGGAAAGAGAAATGATGAAACTTCTAGGAGCAAGGAGGAGGGCTCTTTTGGTGCTGATTCCATCAAGGCAGACAGAACTCTTCTCTGAGGACAGTTGAAGGCATCCATTGCCATGTGCTGGCCTGTGCACCTGAAAGAGAGTTGAAAGGAATAGAACCTGTGTAAAGCATCTGTAACCTTCTAAGCAGAGGAGTCAGTGTTATATTTAACATCTGCTACGACATGTATAGAGAGAGGGAGAGTAGAAGTATGTTTTACCCTTTTCTTTTGAATCCCTTGCTCAATCTTGTGCTGTGTGGAGAATATCCTTGTGAACATTCTCTTTTTAGTAAATACTTTATAACTTTGGATAGTGGTAATGGTTTCTATACCACATAGACTCCACCATCTTGGAAAACTAGTTTGAAAGGAGTGCTAGGAGGAAAGGAAGGCACAGTCAGTTGGCAAGTGGCTACTCTCCCAGTGGTGCACAAGGCATTATGCAGTCCCTGTGATAACCAGATACTGCAGAGTAGAAGATACAGAGGCAAGGCCTCAGAACTTGGAAGGGAAGCCGGGTAGTCCTGGCCCTCCCAATGGACAATTCTTACAAAGGCCAGGTGGTGGCAGCAGTTGAGCGTACAGAGAAAAGCCCCTCCAGGTGTTAGGAAAACCTTAGAGGGCATGGTGGAATAGGGCCTGCAGGTCAGAGCAGGACTGTTCCGCCACAAACTTCAACATAAGCCCTACCTTGGCTTCCTAGAGGAAGCTGCACTGCTTTTAAAAGTTAACAAGGTGCCTGTGAATATATCATGAAATTAGTAAATCACACTTTTTGAGCATATGCAGAGTATTTGCCTGTTGGCCTTTGTAGTCTACACTGTCAGAACTATTAATTTCATTGCAGACTTTTGCAATTAGACATAGCCCTTATTAATCTGAGTCCACATATGGGGGAAGATGTTAGTTGACACAGGACAGCTGGTCAGAACTGGCATTAAAGGATTAACACCCACTAACAAAACAAATTACAGGAGTTATGTAATGTAGAAAGGTTATTGTTGGCCAAAACATAGCTGTTAATGTAATGATTGATATGTTGGAGGTCTGGTTTAAAGCCCAGTCCATTTAACTTTCTCACTGAATTCACTGCATTTTTAAATAAGTTCTTGTATGATGAACACCAAGCATATATTATTTTTGAGCATGTTTAATATTTCTCAAGTAGAAAAATCTCTTTTTCTGAAAAATGTGGTAAAGATTAATATAATGCACAAATGTTCTATTGAATAGCATAAATACCTCCCCCCCCCGAGTTACAAATGAAATGTAACTATTAATGGTATAATAAACCTAGTTAACTTTTGATCAATATAAGCTTTATACAGTAACTATTAGACTTCATTTGGAAAGGTATTAAATTAGCAGCCAGAAATCAGTGAATCCAATCAAATATATTGAGTAATGTATAAAAATGTCAATAAATTAGTGCCCAAACAATTGTAAAATTCTAGAAGAGTCTGTTTTTCTAAGTGCAGTATACAATACCATGAAAATATGTCAATCTTATGTAATTCCAAAAATACCCTATTAAACTTTAAGCAAAACTAACCTATTAAACATTTGTACTAAATATATCTTAGGAGAGTTTTCTCTGCCTGCCTTGCACAGAATTTCATGGCATATGGTATTTTCATAAATTTAAGACTATGATCTTATAGTCATTTACAGTTCTGAGAAATGTACACACTCTGTCCTGGGGTAGAGTGTTAACCTGATTGCTCTTAGTTATTATCAAAATTAAGGGATTCGTGAGTTATACAGAGGTCCCACCCTTCCAGACATGGAGACTGTATTCAGTTAGAATTGAAATCCTTTACTGGAAATCTTCTTCACACACACAAACAATACACATATGCACACACAATTAACCAAGACTAAGAAAATAAAGAGAGAGATTCAGCACAGTTGCATGAGCAGGAGTTTGTTGGTGAGGCAATAATTACCTGTCCTCGTCGAATGAGCCGTTCCAATGGAAGAAGGAGGGGAAGAAATGAAAAAGGGACACGTGGCTTGAACCAGCAAGCAACAGGTGGCACTCTAGCTGCAGACCTAGAGTTTAAAGATGGAGGAAGGGTATTGGGATAGCAAGCTGGACATAAGAGGATAAAGCTTAGATAGGGGTCATAGAGCAGAAGGGGTGAGCATGTGGTTGGGTTTCCCCTTTTATGTGGGGGTGTGGGGGCTGGCCATATTCCCTGGTCACACCTCCTGGTTAGTCCATCCCTGAAACATACTAGTGGCTGGAAGGAATAGGGGAGGGGAGCTAAGGAGTGGTCAATATTGAGAGCTAGAAACTTAACTTGTGGCTGGCACCTGGGTGTAGGTGAGATGAGTCATCAGGCCAAGGCCATTGTCTTCTTGATGGTCTTAGCCCGGTCGTTGATGAGTGAGTGATTAGTTGCTAAGCAACTATGAATAGAGTCTCTGAGCTATGTGTAGCTTTGCAGGTATGGAAGGGGGGAGGAAAGGGGTTGCCTGTGTGTGCTGGAGAGGTCTCTTAATGGCGTTTTGTAGTCCTTTGTCCTCATGCTCTGGCATGGCATGGTGTTTGGTGCTTTGTGCATACTGTGGAACTGATTCATTCATCATCAGATGAGAGGGCTGGCAACCTTGGATGGCCACTGGAACAGCAATGAAGAAAGGAAGGTGTCCTTCTCTCAGGGTGCAGTCTCAACTGACATCCTAGAGGGTCACCATGCTTTACACTTCCTTAAGCATAATTTGCACAGTCCATATTTTATTACAGTTCATAAAAGGCATGAAGAAGCCTTGCAGGGCAACATGAGAACCTTCTGGTCCCATTAGTGGTTTGTTCTGGGGTGGGAGAAGAAATTCTGGTGCAGCCTGTCTCATTAAAGCATCATTATCACTGCTGCAAAAGCTGCAGTTTGGCTGCAGTTTTGCCAGCTTGGGGAAGGCAGTCTCTTCTGACTGAGCAGCTCCTTACTATTTATGAGGAACCCCTGTGGGCCACCAGAGAACATATGAAGGTTGTCAGGCCAACTTTAAAAGCTACTGTGAGGAGGCCAGTGAGGAAATACTACCTACCCTCCACAAGCTGCAAGTGGTTCTGAAACTGTTGTTATTTTGTACTGAGACAGCACCATCAATGTGTACAAAACTTTATAGAGTACAAGAAGGCAGTTCCCTGCCCTGAGTAGCTTACAACCTAAAATTTGCTTACAACCTAAAAGCTTAAACCTACAACCTAAAAGCTACTCCCTGCCCTGAGTAGCTTACAATTTAAAAGCTTAAAACCTAGAAGGGTGGCAATGAAAGGAGGGGAGAGAAGTAGAAAAAAACACATAAGAATATGAGACCAGACACATACTTGTTTCCATCTAAGATGATACTAAGAGTTTTCCTAAGCACTTTATGGAAAAGAAAAATTTTGAGGGAGGGTCTTGAGAGAAGTGAGAGAGGTGGTGTCTTCAAAGTATGCTGGGAGACATTGCAACAGCAGCAAAGAGAAGATCTGGGGTCATTTGAATAGCGGCTCTGTATCATACAAAGATAGAAGACCAGAGAAGAGAAATCTGAAAATCAATAAAAGAACAGACAGGAGCAGTAGCAATGCTTAAAGTGAAAGATAACCAGCAGAGTTTTTGTTGAGAGGTCAGAGAAAAAATGCTATAGTTTTACAGTGTTGTAAACATAACAGTTGTAATGGAATGCCAAACCCGATCTGAGAAGACTGCTGTACTTGGTAGCACCACAGATTAGAGCCTGATGAAAAAGTGCAGTTGCTGTCAGTTGACATTTGTTATACTGGCCTTTTGTATGCTGCATTAGGGATGCCAGCCTCCAGGTCAGACGTGGGAATTCCTCAGTATTACAGCTCATCTCCAGACTACAGAGATCAATTCTCCTGGGAAAAAATGATGCTTTGGAGGGTTGACTCTTTGGCATTGTACCCCACTCAGCTCCCTTTCCTCCCCAGGCTCCACCCCAAGTCTCCAGGAGGTTCTCAACCTGGAGCTGGCAACTGTATTGCTCCATCCCCCACTGGTGGCCAGGAGAGATCTGGCAACCCTAATCCTAGTTCAGCAGTTCAAAATAACATGAGAGGCATATCATTCTGTTTTCTCATTGCTGTCATTTTGGGTAACCCAAAGACCTCTCAGGTGGTGCATATGCTGTGCTCCTAACCAGATGCTTCAAAATCTCCCAGGAAGCCTATTTAGTGTAGTCCAGTAATGCTATTGTTCCTTGTACATCTATTTTCACTTTTCAACTGCTAGCCCCCTCCCCCAGTGGTTTTGCTCTAGTTCACTCATAAAGGACTGATGTAATCATTTCTTTGAACAAGGTTGTGTTACATTAGTATAGTGTAGTACATGCTTTGTTTGCAGAGCAGCCCAGGTTTATCCCCCTCCATCAGGTAGCAGGTATTGAGAAAGATTTTTCTCTGCCCAAGACACAAGAGAACTGATGGCAGCCAGAGAGCTGAGTTATATGAACCAATGGAATGAGTGAAGCTGTCAGCTTCAGATGTTCATTCATACTTAGGACTATTTAATTATAATTAATTTATAATTTATATTTATAATTATAGTTAATTTATAATGTATAAATTATAGTTGATTTATCATTATAGTTAATTAGCCCACAAGACTATGTCTTAATGCTAATCTTCTGTCACATGAAATTTTCTGCAAATCGTATATTTGCCCACTGGATACTTCTGTACTCTTTCATTATCCTCCCCTCTGTGTGTTTTTAACAGCAGCCATCTGGATAATCAGACACAATGTTCTTCTGCTATCTGTGCAAATTTGTTAGATGTGTGGGCACTTCAGGAAACAATTTTAGACAACCTTGAAGGTCTCTCTAACTCTGTAACTTTATCATTCCATGAGCTGTTTCCCCCCCCCAGATACTCTTGCAGGCAAATGTACTTGTTAAAGTTGTTGTTGAAAGTCTAGCTCCTGCTTCAGTTACAGGATTGCAAGAAGAGCCTCATGCCAAGAAAGCTAAAGTAAAATCCTATCGAAGAAGAAGAGTTGGTTTTTATACCCCACTTTTTCCTACCCTAAAGAGTCTCCAAGTGACTTACAATCCCCTTCCCTTCCTCTCCACACAACAGGCACCTTTTAAGACAGGTGGGGCTGAGAGCAGGCCCATAGCCAGAAATTTTTCAGGAAGGGGGGAGGGGGCAGTAACTGCCAGGGAAAGGGGAGGGGGAAGAGGGGAGGGAGCCAGCAGGAGCTGGCTTTATATTACAGGAGATCTGGCTTTGCTCTGCCCTTTACTAAAGGCTGAAACCAGAAACACTAAAACTAAACCTGCTGACAATTCAAAAGTGGGATTTATTGTGAAGTATATGTTCCTTTTAGATGATAGTGTAAACTTATTATCCTGGACGAGAGACCGGGAGATTATCACCACAGGTCATTCCCTTGGGAGGCTTTAAGAGTGTCTTTTACACTGTCCCATTCAACATTGATTCATTCTCACTGTAATAGAAACTGAAGAAGAATTCTTATGGAAACAAGGAAACTATACCGAGACCTTGTATCACTGTTATTCGCCGTTATTCTGTTCGCTGTTATTCACTGTTATACTGTACACAATATTTTGTAATCTCCGAATGTTTTAGTTCCCATTTTTATAGGATGTCTCAGCTATTGTATAGTTAGATTTTGCCTGACTACATCCTATTTGTTCATTTGGCAACTGTGTTTTTGTAAATTCTGTGGGTTCATTTGCACAGCTTTTGTATTTGACTGTAATGTTGTACTATTTTCAATAGAGTTACTATTTGTGAATGTTCATTGGTAGAACATTTATACTCTTACTATGTATGATTCTTTTTCTAGTAGTGGGGAGCTCTTGAGGTGCAGCCCACTTTTGGAGTTTAATGTTTCTGGTTTCAGTATCTCTCGCACTCCATTGTCCTTTGTTGTTTTTACTTTACTAAAGGCTGGCAGAGAGTGTTACTGCCAAGAACTGAGTCAGTGCTGCCAAAAAGGAAAGAAAGAAAGCCAAAGACTCCACATTTCCCAAATGCCTATTTGCATACTCCCATACATTGTAACAGCAGAAGTGGCCGTGGGGAAGGGACCTACAGGAGCTGCCACAGGAGTTGAGGAACTGTCCCTTGCAGTAGTTTCTTTAACTGCAGTTGGAGCTGAAAGCAATTAGGAGAGGCACTTTGGGCCCTGCAAACTTCTTGCTCTTCCTGGGTGCGCAGCTCATTGCTCACCAGGGGCAGTGTGCCCACCTTTCCCATGAGTGCCTGGACTTGATTCCCTCTTCTCCCCTCAACCTCCTCCTCACCCTCTCTTCCCTCACTCCGCTGCCACCCACAGCTCTCCCTCACTTCAATGGCAGTTGTAATGTACTCGGTCCCGACCGTGTGGCACCCAGGGGGCTCCACACGGTCCAGCTAAACCTCAGAGCTTTGTCCCAGCAAACAATGGACTAGCGGATCCTAGCCTGCCCCAATAGGAGGTGCGAGGTGACCCTGGAAGGAGAAGGGATGACAGGCTATTGGAATGTTGTAGTTGGATGAAGATCTACCCCATCTTGTGACAAATGGAGCACTGACACTTTGTTGTTTGTATTATATTGTTTTATTCTGTCTTATGCTGTTTTTATCTGTTTTAACTTTGGCACTTGTGCCTCGCTATTAGCCACCCTGAGCCTTCAGGGAGGGCGGAATATAAATCCAATAAATAAATAAATAATAAATAGGCTCCCAGCCGAGAGCCCATGGAACTCTTGGCCACTGTAAATAGCCTATGACAGAGTGGGGGGTGTTTTGGGGCATGGTTTTTTACAGAATATAAGCCAGCCTGCAAGCTGGCTAAACTTGTCTTGTTCCTGATCTTGAAATAAAAGTATGAGCTGATTTCACTCTGCTGTCAGTCTCAGTACTTTTCACTAGCAATGAAGGTGGGATCCAACCTCCCATGAACAGAGACCAAGCACCGAGCATCACATCGAACAGTGCCAAGATCACCGCACATCAGCATCTCTGGTTGTCGCTTACCACACCACTCCTCCCCTCGAGCATCGAACCGCTGACCCTGAGAGCAGCACCACACCACTCCTCATGGTGCTGCCACCACTCCCAAGCTACAGTCTACATGGTCGCAAGATGGCAGCTGCATCCGAGAGCCTACCGGTTTTTGACATCTCCCAACCCTCACAATGGGAAACCTGGCTGGAGACTCTCAAGAGCCACTTCACCATCCACAAGGTCACCGATCCGGGTAAGAAGAAGGCGTACCTCCTCCAGCACTGTGGAATGGATGTCCACCTTCTGCTGAAGGACCTGATAGCACCCTGGCTGACCAAAGATGACACATCCACCACTCTGTCAAGGCGCTGACGGACCACCTGGCTCCCAAACCGACAAAATTTGTGGATCAGATGGACTTTTTCGTAAAGGTCCAGGGGCCTGACGATACCGCCTCTGAGCTTCTCGCGGCTCTGTGGCAGGCCGCCACCAGGTGTTCGTTCCCTGATTTGGCTGACAGTGGCTCAAGTGGTTAAGACGCTGAACTGCAGACTGTGGAAGGTCAGTAGTTCAGCAGTTCGAGACCCAAGAGTGCCGCATGATGGAGTGAGCTCCCGTCTCTGGCCCCAGCTCCTGCCAACCTAGCAGTTTGAAAGCAAGAAATTGCAAGTAGATAAATAGGTACCACTCCGGTGGGAAGGTAACAGCGTTCCGTGCGCCTTGGTGTTTAGTCATGCCGGCCACATGACCACGGAAATGTCTTCGGACAGCGCTGGCTCTTCAGCTTTGAAACGGAGATGAGCACCGCAACCCTAGAGTCGGATTCAACTGGCTTTCGAGCAAGGGAACCTTTACCTTTACCTTCTAAATCAGCTATTCGTGGGCCTACGGGAGCCCAAGCTCCAGAGGAAGCTGTTCAGCCAAGAAGACCTGGACCTCGACAAAGTGATCTGGGAGGCCACCGCTTACAAGAAAGCCCACCAAGACCACCATGCCAAGGCGGTCCACCACATGCAAGCAACTGTTGGTTCAGACGTCTCCGATAATGAGGAGATCCTTCAGGTCCAGCCCAGCCCAACGCTCTCAATGCTCCACGGGACAAAACACGGCAAAAGCAGCCCCGACCTCCGTGCCCTGTGCCAGCTGTGACGATGCTCACGAACGCCGGTCTTGCAGATTCCAGGATGCTATCTGCCGAACATGCAACAAGACCGGCCACATCGCCAAGGTTTGCCACTCGAAAGGACAGTGACTGAGGACTACGGCTCAGCTGGAATCGGTGGACCTGCACTCCATTTCGGCACACCAGAGGACTCTGGTATGTACTTGCTCCTTGATGGCCCCAACAAGGTGCATGTGACTGTTCTTATAGAGGGGTCCCCCTGCCAAATGGAAATTGACTCGGGCTTGTCCTTTTCCATTATTTCGGTGGAGACCTTGCATGCTCTATGTCCGCAGGGGGTGGGGGCATCTGCACAAGCCACAGGGTCTCAGGTTGCAGGACTTCAATAAAAACCCTGTGGCGGTCCAGGGCTGGGGCAAGTTCCGGTTCCAATTTAAAGACTTCTTGGGGTCCTTGGACCTGTTGGTGGTGGAGGGGCACCTCTCTAGTTTACTGGGCCTTTCCTGGTTTGCTCCCCTGGGACTTACGATTACGGGGGTGAACCAGATCCAGCAGCCGGACTTTAATGCAGTATGCAAGGAATTCCCCAGCTTGTTCGATGGCACACAGGACCCCCGATTTCGCCAGTCGATGCGGCCTCTGTGGAGGCGCAAATGATCTCTATGCACAGGGGGGGCATTCAAAGTAACTAGGCTGCAGTTTGGTGTGTATGTGGCTCCGGGGATCTTTCAATCTTTTATGGATTCCCTGCTCAAAGGCATCCCAGGAGTGCAGCTGTTTTTAGATGGTGTGATCATCGCAGTGCCGGACCCATCCACCTTCACAGAATGGCTCCGGGAGGTACTTCAGAGGTTCGACTCTGCTGGCCTCAAGGTAAAGAAAGAAAAGTGCCTCCTCGGGGTGCCCCGCATCAAGTTCCTAGGTTTCGCTGTAGATGCACAAGGGATCCACCCCACAGACAATAAGATTAAAGCAGTCACACAGGCCCCCCTCCCTCTTCCAAGACAGAACAGCAGGCTTTCTTGGGCCTGCTCAATTTTTACCATGCATTTCTGCCCCTGAAAGTGGCAGTGGTTGAACCCCACTACCACCTCCTGGACAAAGATGGTCCGTGGGTCTGGGGGCCCGCGCACGCCATGGCTTTCCAGGGAGTCAAGGATTTGCTGACATTGAACTCTGTGCTGCACCACTTCGATGAGTTGCTCCTGGTGGTCCTGGCCTGTAACGCATCTCCCTACAGGGTCGAGGCAGTCCTGGGCCACAGGTTGCCGAATGGCCAGGAGGTCTCAGTCACCTATTATTCACGGACCATGTCATTGGCAGAGCGCAATTATGCGCAAATTGACAAGGAGGCATTGGTGATAGTGGCAGGTGTAAAAAAAATCCACCACTATCTCTATGACTAACCATAAACCCCTCCTCAGCCTTCTGGGCCCCGATCATCAGATGCCCCAGATGGTCTCTCCCAGGGTCCTGCGTTGGTCCATTTTCCTGGTGGGCTACACCTACGCACTCGTCCATCAGCCAGGTAAAGCTGATGCCCTGAGATGCCTCCCGCTGCCCGCCATGGACCCTGATCCTGTCCCAGCCTACGGGGTAGCCCTCGTAGAAGCCCTTCAAGACTGGCTGGTTCATGTACAGGAAGGCGCCCGCCTCACAGCCAGGGACAAGGTTCTCTGTCGGGTCTTGGACTGGGTGGGGAGGTGATGGCCTATAGCCAACGAAGGCCCCAAGTTCACGCCGTTCGTCTCACAGAAAGATGAATTGTCATCATACAAAGGTTGCCTGATGTGGAGAGGTTGAATGGTGATTCCGGCCCCACTCCAACAATGAGTCCTAGCGGTGCTACATGAGCATCACCCCGAGGTGGTGAGAATGAGGGTGCTGGCGAGAAGCTACGTCTGGTGGCTGGGACTGGACCGGGACATCGAGGACAAGCTAAAAAGGTGTCAACCCTGCCGAGCCTCATGCCCTGACCCACCCAGGGCCCCAGAGAGGGCCTGGGAATCCTCACACCACCCCTAGTCCCAGCTCTACCTGGACTTTGCCGGACCATTCCAGGGACAGGGAGTTTTGTATTCTAGTGGACACCTACAGTAAGTGGATGGAGGTAGTGCCGGTACCATCAACCTCTTCGAAATCCACCATCAAAGCCATGAGGCAGATCTTCAGTGCCCAGGGCATCCCCGACACCCTGGTGATGGACAACGGAACAGCCTTCATGTCTGGAGAGTTCCAGGAGTTCACCAGCTATTATGGAATCTGCCACGTCTGCTCGGCCCCATTCCACCCCGCCACCAATGGGCAGGCCGAATGCATGGTGCAGACTGCAAAAGACGCACTCCACTGGCTAGAAGCGATGGACTGGGACTATAAGCTGGCATCCTTCCTGTTCGGCCAAAGGACCCCCCCCCACAACCACGGGTCTCAGCCCAGCTGAACTGCTCATGGGCAGATGTCTCACAACACAGCTGGATCGAGCGCCTGAGCGAGAGCCCAAGATAGAATCCCCAGAAGCCGCCAGAAGGTTCTTCCTGGAGGACCCAGTGTATGCACGGAACTTCACCAGGGCCCCCCCTGGAGTGGTGAGAGTCAGGGGACCCCACTCCTATGAGGTATCCTGCGAGGATGGCCAAATCCTCCACCGCCACATCAATGAATTCCGTCAGCTGACACTGACACTGGATCTGGTGGACACCGAGGAACCAGAGACCACCGAGCTACCAGCCACGAACCCCATTCCACAGGACGCAGCTCCCAACCTGTTGACTGCCTGCCAGCTGATGGAACCAGCCAAGGCACCCAGCGACTCCACCCCAGCCGCAATCGCGCCGCCGCCACCGGCTGGCACCCCACTGAGGGCAGCGGCACCAGCTCTGGTCCCAGTTGTGACCGGGCTCCGACGCTCCACATGGGAACATAAGACACTGACGTACCTCAAGAACTTTGTGTGTGGGTGTCTTCTGACCAAGGGGGGAGGGGTGTAATGTACTAGGTCCCGACTGCATGGCACCCAGGGGGCTCCACACGGTCCGGCTAAACCTCGGAGCTTCACTCTAGTGAACAATGGACTAGCGGATCCTAGCCTGCACCAGTAGGAGGGCTAGGCTCCCAGCTGAGAGCCCATGGAACTCATCGACCACTGTAAATAGCCTATGACAGAAGGGGGGTGTTTTGGGGCATGGGTTTTTACAGAATATAAGGTGGCCTACGAGCCGGCTAAACTTGTCTTGTTCCTGATCTTGAAATAAAAGTATGAGCTGATTTCACTCTGTCAGTCTCAGTACTTTTCAGCAATTCTTTGGCAAAGGGGAAATTTCCTCCTCTTCCCAGCCCTGCTTCCTCCCCATCTCAGCTCTGCTTTGGCATCAGCCACTGCAAGGGTGGTGGGGGAGGAGGGCAGCATGCTGCTTGTCCTAGGCTTCCTCCATCATGCAGAAGTGACATCATCACGTCAGGGACCTGTTCATCGCGTGCCTGCATTGCAAAGGGCAAATTCACCTCTTGGAGTTCAGATGCAGCCCCTGTTTCTTGCCAAAAGCATTTTAAAGGTCCCTTTAAATGCTTTTGGCAAGAAGCAGGGGCCACACACACCTGCACTCCAAGCGGTGAATTCGCCATTTGGAGTTCAGCCCCCCTCCCCCCCTGCTTCTTGACAAAAGCATGTAAAGGGACCCTTTAAATACTTTTGGCAAGAAGTGGGTGCCACACTTGGAGTTCAGCCATGTGGCCAGCAGCCGCCCCTCTCCCTCCCCTCCTGCAAGATTTAAAGGGCCTTCCAGTTGTTCGGTGGGCCACATGTTCCTTCCACTCAGCTGGAGGGCCCTTTAAAACTCACAGGATGGGAGGGAGAAGGATGGGCAGGTGGCTGAAAAATCGGGGCATCTCCCACCCTCACCTAGGGACTGGTATCCCTACTTAAGAAACACCTGGACATTCTGGGCATTGAGCAAATAACACCAACTCAGCTCTAGCAGATAGTATTGCTTGGAACAGCAAGAATCTTGTGAAGATACATCTGCAATTCCCAAGATCTTGGCCAGATCTCAAATTGCAGAATTCCATCTACCAGTCAAGTATCTGACTGTGACAATTCATAATCATAATCTATCCCATTTGCTTTAGTTGCAGCAGTGATCAGACAGCTACTTAAATGTTCTAATATCTTTACATCTTATTAACACTGCTAAAACACACAGGATTGCATCCAACATGTCTCCCTACATAAACAAGCAGAAAGTACTTATATGCCTACAAGGTATGTTGGGAGGAGCGAGAGTCTCTGAAATCTATGGAACCATTCAACCAATGAAATGTTACAGTTCTTAGCACGCAAGGCAATAAAGGACAAATATTCCGGTCCCACACCTACAACCACTGCTCTTTTTCCTTCTCTGCAAGTGGTGCACAGAAAACAACTCCGGTCTCTTTTTTTTTTAATATAAATTGTGATCAAAATTCAGCATATTGTTTACATCCTTACATAAATTGTATATTATTTATTTTTTCCAATGACGGTAACATCAAAATCAAATCTTCTATTTTCCTATTAACTGTCCATCTTTCAAAAAATTTGATACCAACTTTAATATTTTTTAAAGTTTTTATTTTTAAATTTTTATTAATCCATACTCCTTTGTGTAATTAGCTTTCCCCCAACCAATATTTTGCAAAGACATCACAAGCAGTACTAACAACATACAAAACCAGTTCTTGCAGACTGCATGGCATGCTTACCACGTGGTTTAACAAAAACACCTCTGGAGTGCAGGAGATTCTAAACACAGTATCATACAAAACTTTTGACAATATCATTTTCCAGTCCTTACTTGTGCAGAAAATCACTTTGGGAACTCAGAGGAGTATCAAAAGGCTTATAAGTCTGCAGCTCAAAGAAGTCCCAGGAGCAGGCCTAAAGTAGTTCCTAGGACTGTAATTTATTACTTGTTGCCAATGGAAAGAATGAATTAGACTTTAAATGTTTTATTTCACTGGGCTTGCACATTCAAATCTCAACAGACTCATAACTGACTTCACTCAAAGCTCATCTCCCTTATCTTATATGCAGGATAAATCCTTCTGAAGAGTTCCAGTAAAGTATAGGTGTGACAAACAAACGCTCAGCTCAGCTCTGATAATCCTGTGTTACTGATCTTAATTCCCTACAACTTTATCAAGAAGACACTTACATTATAGCATTTTAGATACAACTGAACATAAATGAAATATCTGCCAGATAAGATTTAAAGTTAAGAAACAGTGAGCCTTGTTAGTAGTATTCTGCCGACAGATTTGTCAAACATGCTTGTTTCCATGACTGCTCGCACCAAGATGGCCCATGTATGTATTTGTTGTTGTTCAGTTGCACAGTCCGACTCTTTGAGACCCCATGGACCACATCATGCCAGGCGCTCCTGTCTTCCACCGTCCTCCAGAGTTTGCTCAATTTCATGCTCATTGCATCAGTCACACTGTCTAACCATCTCATCCTTTCCCATCCCCTTCTTCTGTTACCTTCAATCTTTCCCAGCATCAGGATCTTCTCCAGTGAGTGCTCCCTTCACTTTTGGTGGCCAAAGTATTTGAGCTTCAGCTTCAGTATCTGTCCTTCCAGGGAACAGTCAGGTTTGATTTCCTTTAGGACTGGCAGATTTGATCTTCTTGCAGTCCAAGGGACTCTCAAGAGTCTTCTCCAGCACCATAATTCGAAAGCATCTATTCTTTGGCCTTCCTTAGGGTCCAGCTCTCACAGCCATATTTTACTACTGGGTATACCATTGCTCCGACCATACAGACTTCTGTTGGCAGGGTGATATCTCTACTTTTTATTATGCTATCTAGGTTTGCCATAGCTTTCCTCCCAAGGAGCAGGCGTCTTTTAATTTCATGGCTGCAGTCACCATCTGCAATGATCTTGGATCCCATCTGTCATTGCTTCCATGACTTCCCCTTCTATTTGCCAAGGACTGATGGGGCTGGATGCTACAATCTTTTTTTGATGCTCAGTTTCAATCCAACTTTTGCATTCTCCTCTTTCACCATAAACAAAAGGCTCTTCAGGTCCTTTTCACTTTCTGCCATTAGAGTGGCATCATCTGCATGTTGATGTTTTTCCCAGCAATCTTAATTCTGGCTTGTGATTCATCCAGGCCGGCATTTCACATGATGTACTCTGCATATAAATTAAATAAGCAGGATGACTTGAAATGGACAAATGGACAAGAAAATTTAACAATCTAGAAGAAGAAACTTTTTTGGTAGATTGGAATGACTTCTAAGAATATTTAGAGAAACGCTGGGAAATGAAGGATAGTATATTCAGTTTGGAAAGCTACTAGATATGTAATAAATGTGTAGCAGGTATATAATCAATAAGTACTAGTAGTGGTTGCAAATAAGTAAACTGCGTTACCTGCAGGAGTTATATGATAATAGTGAATTAATATGCATTATGTATTGGTAAAATGGTGAAAACAATGCTGGGAGCCAATTAGGGGAGGAGGGGAATTCAAAGAAAAGGATATAATCTATATTATTTTAGCTAAAATTGTGAAGTATTATATATCCTAATAAAAATTGGTTTTTTTAAAAAAAAAGCAGGATGACAATATACATCCTTGCCGTACCATTTTTCCTATTCTAAACCAATCAGTTGTTCCATGCCTAGCTCTAACTGTCATTTATTGACCCTTATACAGGTTTCTCAGGAGACATGTGAGGTGGTCTGGTACTCCCATCTCTTTAAGGTCTTGCCACTGTTTGTTGTGGTCCACACTATCAAAGCCTTTAGCATAGTCAATGAAGCAGAAGTAGATGTTTTTCTGTTACTCCCTTGCTTTCTCGATAATCCAGCGAATGTTGGCAATTTGATCTCTCATTCCTCTACCTCTTTGAAATCCAGCTTGTATTTCTGGCAGTTCTCTATCCACGTACTGCTGAAGTCTAGCTTATAGGATCTTGAGCATGACCTTGCTAGCATGTGAAATGAGTGCAATTGTGTGACAGCTTGAACATTCCTTGGCATTGCCTTTCTTTGGGATTGGAATGTAAACTGACCTTTTCCAATCCTGTGGCCACTGTTGTGTTTTCCAAATTGGCTGGCATATGGAGTGCAGCACTTTAACAACATAATCTTTTAGGACTTTGAATAGCTCAGCTGGGATCTCCATTAGCTTTGTTGTTAGTAATGCTTTCTAAGGCCCATTTGACTTTGCACTCCAGGATGTCTGGCTTGAGGTCATACCGTCATGGTTGTCAAAGACATTTACATCCTTCTTATATAGTTCTTTTGTGTATTCTTGCCACCTCTTCCTAACCATTTCTGCTTCTGTTAGGTCCCTGACATTTTTGTCCTTTATCATGGCCAGCTTTGCATGAAACGTTCCCTTGATTTCTCCAATTTTCTTGAAGAGATTGCTAGTCCATCCCATTCTATTATTTTCCTCTATTACTTTGCATCGCTCATTCAGGAAGGCCTCCTTATCTCTCCTTGCTGTTCTCTGGAAATAGTTGGGTAAATCTTTCCTTTACACCTTTCCTTTTCACTTTCCTTCTTTCCTCTGCTTTTTTTAAAAGCCTCATCAGACAGCCTCTTTGCTTCCTTGTATTTCTTTTTCTTTGGGATGATGCTGATTGCTGCCTCCTATACAATGTCATGAACCTCCATCCATAGTTCTTCAGGCACTCTGTCTATCAAATCTACTCCCTTAAACCTATTCTTCACCTCCACTGTATATTCATATGGGATGTGACCTAGGTCAAACCTGAATGGCCTAGTGGTTTTCCCAACTTTCTTCAGTTTAAGCTTGAATTTTGCAATGAGTAGCTCATGGTCTGAGACATAGTCAGCTCTAAGTCTTGTTTTAACTGACTGTATAGAGCTTCTCCATCTTTGACTACAAATGATATAATCAATCTGATTTCGATGTTGCCCATCTGGTGATGTCCATGTGTAGAGTCGCCTCTTAGGTTGTTGGAAGAGGGTGTTTGCTATGCCCAGCGTGTTCTCTTGACAAAACTCTGTTAGCCTTTGCCCAGCTTCATTTTGTTCTCCAAAGCCAAACTTGTCCATCATTCTGGTTACCTGTTGACTTCCTACTTTAGCATTCCAGTCTCCTATGATGATCTTTTTTTGGTGTTAGTTCTAGGAGGTGTTGTAGGTCTTCATAGAAGCAGTCCAGTTCAGCCTCCTCTGCGTCCATGGCTGGGGCACTGACTTGGATTACTGTGATGTTGAATGGTTTGCCTTTGTATTTGTATATACACACAAAAACAGCTGCTCTGACCACCTTATGCTGAAAATAAACTGGTTAGTCTCCAAGGTAGGGCTGTGCAGACATTCAAAAGAACTGGATTGATCTAGCCAACTTTTTCACTGAATCACTCTTCATCCCCCTCCTTACTGCATAATGCAGACCCCATGCCACATGCCTTTTGTCCCTGCAGGTCCCATAATCACCAGTAATTGGTGGTCAAAGGGTACCCCCTTCTCCCTTTGTCATGAGCTCACACAGCAGACATGGGGGTATTCAAGTCAACATCCATTTACTAGTAGGAAAATATAGTGATGGGAATAACAAAGGAACTCATGCAGCCTATACAGTTCTAGCTACGAAACAGAACTAATGAGCAGGGACTCTGCCCCATGAGACTAAACCAACATACACAAACATCAGAGGGGACACAAACTGAGCCATTGTAATGTATGTAATAAATATAACACAGCCTCCTCTTCCACCTCACCCAATTCCATGTAATATCATAGATTTTTCAGTGATTCCTAGAGAGGCATAACATCACTTCTGAGTTTTCCTGAACGTGATGTCATGCCATTGCTGACAAACACCTTCCCACATCCCCTTCCCACTGGTTGCTGGGCCATGCCTGACAACCCTCCTGTAGTGATTAGAGCTTCAGACTAGGATGTGGGGCATGAATTGAAATCACTGCTCTGCCATGGAAGCTAAATGTGTGCCCATGGGCCAGTCACACAATCACAGCGTTGTTGTCAGGATAAATGGTGGAGAGGAGAATGATGTAAGTTGCTGTGGGTACCCATAGTTCAGAAAGGCAGGGTATAAAGAAATAAAATAAGTACATAAGAAATATAATATAAGATGGAAGGCAGATAAAAGGTGGGTCTGTGGATGGAGGCAGAGAAAGGGGAGAAAATATGGGTGATAGCCAGGAGGAGAGAAAGAAGGGCATGTCGGGGAAAGTGTGGTATCCCTTGCAAATCCTTGAAGATTTCCTCCCATGTAACCAGCTCTAGTCCAGCAGCCAGTACTGCGCATCTTGGCTCTGCCTAATGGCCAGCACCTTGTAACTGAGCCATAGTTTTCCTGGGTAGAGGCTGCTGGGGGAACAGATAAATGTAGGTTGGCATGTGGGTGGGAAGAAGGAAGTGGAAAAAGGGAAGAGGCTATGTGGGCTTTCAGGCAAGGGAAACAAGAAATGATGGCGGAGCACAAAATGAGATACACTCCCCTCATCCCTGTGGGTCTCTTGCTTGTACAATTCTGTTCCACGAAAGAATAGTTTTATACCATAACATCCCTTACTAATGAATCTGATAATCTGTACAATGCTACAAGACTCTTTTTCATTTTTTTACAACTTGAGTTTGGAAAACTGAATGGTGTATCACTAAATTCTACTTTTCTGTTGAGCTGAAAACAGCCTATTCTACAGTCATGAACGAAAGACTTTGTGAAGGTGACTTTTAAAAAATCTGAAAGCATCTGATTGTTGATCCTGTGAGTGCAAGGCTTTTCAAGACACATATCGGATGAGGCAGTCCTTCAGATATGTCAGTCCCAGGCCGCATAAGGCTTTGAAGGTTAGCACTAACACCTTGAAATGGATATTAACATATGATAAGAGATCCCCAAAATCTTCAAACGTATATGTATGTATTTTTGTCACAAAAGAGAGGGACATTTATTCCCATCTGCAAAAGCATACAACAATTTCTGTGGAAGAATCCATTTGTGTTTCAGCACGTGGTTTTGAAACACAAATTCTTGTTTAGTGCATCTTCCTATCCAGACTGGCCATTATGTCCAGAAATGCCAGCATCCATTCATATCTCTGAGAATCTAGATGATGGCACTGTGGAATGGGTGCAGGGCAGTGTTTATCTCCCAAGTGTTTCAGAGTCATTTTCTGTTTTGTTTGTTTGTTTTTACTTTGAACATGAATTGCAGTACTACTGGTAAAGCACCAGGCAGAAGGAGCGGTGAGAATGGTGGTGCCCTACCACTTCCTGTTTGCATTTTAATATGCCCTGAAACATGACCCTTCCCTTATAATATTTTAAACAGCTGGGATTACAAAGAGCAGAAGAAACAAGGTCAGAATATGGGCTACAATGAGTGTATCACATGAATCTGGCTTATACTGGGTCAGGCAACTGGCCCAGCAGGGTCAGTACTGTCTACTGTGACTGGCAGTAGTTCTCCAGGGTGTCAGGCAGAGGCTGTTCACATCACTTACTACCTGACCCTTTTAGGTGGAGATGTCTGGGATTACACCTCTGAAGGTTTATATGCAAAGCAGGTGCTACAGCACTGAGCCACAGCCTCTTCCTAGGGTTGCCGACTACCTGGTAAAAAAAAAAATCTTGTATCTTAAATAGAGGCTTAATATAATTAATATGATTTGCCGGGTGCTGTTATTTACCTTCATGTCATGAAAAGCTCCATCTGCCCATTTCTCCACATTAAAGGTATGGGACATTTTTTTCTCCAGGCAGATGTCCACCCTGTGCGTGTGTGTTAAGTGCCATCAAGTCACTTCCGACTTATGGCAACCCTGTGAATTAATGCCCTCCAAAATGTCAAGGGCAGGGACAGCATGAGTTCATTATTTTGGTTTGCTTTCAGTTCAGCTAGGGTGCCTTGAACTGTCCATGCTAGCCTGGTCTTGTCAGATCTTGGAAGCTGTACAGCCCTGGTCAGTATTTGGATGGGAAACCACCAAGGAATACCAGGGTTGTTACACAATGGCAAACCACCTCTGAACATCTTCCTTGAAGACGCTACAGGGTCACCAAATGTTGGCTGTGACCTGATGGCAAAAAACAAACAAATAAATAAAAAGATGGAGAAGTCTGCTGAACTTGAAGATTTGCTAGATGCTTTGTGTAAATTTGATTGGTTCCCATAAACTGTATCATTCAGATTTTGTACATAGGACTGCAGCTTAACTATAATTCTGTTTCTAGCAACACAAGACCATCAAGTGGCTTATCCTGATATTTCAGTGCAGTAATGCCATCATAATTTATCTTTACCATGCTATAGAAGAAGGCTAACACGGCTGCCTCTTGAGAATCTACCATGTCAGCTGTAGCAACACAGCCTTGGTCTGTGCCACGATGTATAGACAGCTGCTGTCTAGACCCTCTGAATGATGCATCTCCTACCACCTGGAACAATAGAAGTTCAGAGAGACTCAGAATATATCTTGTTACATTTTAAAACAAAGCTTTATGACAACTTCATCTCTCTGATCTCCGTTTGTAGCACAACTTCCTGCAATATCCAAAATGTTTGAATATTCAAAACCCAAGATGAACAGCCACACCATCTTCTTGAAGTCACACTGGAACACAGCTGGAGATTTAGATCAGTGAACAGTTAAGATAACCAAAGCTTGAGTAATGGGAATTCAAGTGCATTACTGACATGTCCAAAGAATGTGGGTCTTAATCTAGGGTATGTCAGAAATGCCTTCTGATACTCAGCCAAGTTAACCTCTAGTTCCTTCAGACTTCATTTTATAGATACAGTAATATTTTATATTTATAAAACCACATGCTGCAGACATGCTTACCTACTACTGAGGGTCTTACCAAGGAGTGTCCTGAATACTAAGCAAGGAGTTTAAGATGAATGTGCATCCTGGAGTTATGATCCCCATCCCCTGAATTCCACATGTTTCCAATGACTTTACTCAAATGTCAGTCAATGTGTTACTGGTGCAAACAGAAGCTGGCTGAGGCAGAACAATAACTGTGATTAACATGTTGGCAACACACATATTTACATATTCATGATGAGCTATTGATTTCAATTCACATGGACCTTTTCATCTTTTTAATGGCTAACAGGGGAGTATGAAAAATGACTATTTTCCAGAGACAGATGATGAATCTAGCTAGTGGAGAGAAAGGCTTATTGACTGCGTATCAGATTGCTATTGTTAAGACAAGACTGTGGTCATATTTATTGCAAATAATTGAAAACAGGCAACCCAGTCCTAAGGAAGAGTACAAGCAAGTACCATTGGTATTGGTGGAACTCGTTTCCAAGTAAGTAAATATAAGTTAGCTACAGCTACAAATATTGGGAATAGTAAATATTTAATCTTATGCATACTTTTTTAGTAAGCTACCTTTAGTGCTTACATGAACAAGCTTAGAATTGTGCTACACTGCTACAGTACTAGGCACTCTTACTTGGGGATAAAACTTATTGAAGTAAATAGGAATTATTTGCTCAGAATCAAGCAACATAACAAACACAAGAAAGTACTTCGTATAATGCACCAGTGACTTGCAAACATCACTGCTCTGGAACATGCTGAAGGCCACTATTGTAGGTGACTTTTAAAGGAAATTAGATACATTAATGGAGGATGAGTCGCTCAGTGGCTTACAGCCATGTTTTAATGGAATGTTCATATCCAGCTGCAATGTACTATTGAATATCATTTGAGATCTTGGTCTCTGTGACCCCACTTGGAACATCTAACTGGCCACTGTTGAAAACCGAGTATTGGGCTATGGACCCATGGTCTCATCCAACAGGGCTACCCATAATGAACACATTGCTATCAAGAATTTATTTTCAGTCAAAATGAGATTGTTGTTAGGGTTAGCCATTGCTGTCTAAATACTGTTAATATAATTGTACTTCTTTGCAATAAATAGTAAATTGTTTTATCAAAACAGGACTTTCCTAGGTCAAAAAGCAAAGGAAAACTGAAATAGTTTTTCCAAACCTGTGACTCTGCTTCTGTGAAAAAGAAACTTATTCCACTGGGATTTTTTTTCTATATCGAAGGTAGCTCAGAATTGAGAAATACAACCAGAAAACTCAAAAGCGCACTTAAAACAGTTCAGGTGTATATAATCTCAGCATAACTTTGAATTGCCATAAAAGATTGTCATTCTAGTATGCCTAGAACAACCCAAACATTTTTAAAATGTACACACAATTGGAACAGAAGTCTTTAGTCACAGGTAAACATACGGTTAGCTTCTCTCATACAAAATTTAATCAAGGGATTCTTATTTTCTCCAGTTCAGCTGCCTTACATTTGGTATTCTTATTTTATAACTAGCATCATTCAGAAAAAATGAATTCTATTGGCAAAGGATTTCAGCTAGAAATTTCATTATCTATTAATTTATAACATTTTCATGCTGTCTTTCCATCCATCTTAGGATTCCCAAGGTGGCAATCAGTCAAAAAGATATAACTGGAGTGGATGGGTTGGTTCATAGGGGAGAAGGGGAACCTTAAGGTTATCATGGCCCCTGAGGCATATAGGGCTTTAAAGATCAATACCATCATCTGGAATTTGTTTCAGAGCCAGTATAGATGGAACAAGCCTGGGTTGGTATAGTCCCTGTGATCCACTCCAGTCAGACTTCTGTGTTAATTATAGCTTCTGGACACTCTAAAAGCAGCCCCATGTACAGCACATTCCAGTAATTTATTTAGATGTTACCAGGGCATGTGCCACAGCAGCAGATTTCCCCCCCACCCCAGGAAAGAACATAGCTAACTAACGTTGAAATTACTGAAATGATCCCTGGTTCCCACTAGGGGAGGGCATCCCCCACACCGGCCCATTTCCCACCACTGTTCCTGCAGCAGATGGAAGAAAAATAATGTAAAAAAAAAAATAGCCTTCAGCAATACCTTGATGTCAATTCCAGGGAAAACCCGAAATTGATGTCATTCTGTTCTAGGAATTGCTGGAAACTCTACCATAGAGTTTCCAATGATTCCTAGAAAAGCATAATGTCACTTCCTAATTTCTGTCCAGAAGTGATATAACACCATCCCCTAATGGCACCCTCATGCCCTCTCACCAGATTCAGTTTGAAATCCAATGGATATCCCAATGGCAGACATGCTTTGCTTCAGTGAAAGTGGAGAGACAAGTGAAGACTGTTGTTATTACTAGGTAAACCGAGGTTAATATATGGTAATGTGAAATAAATGGATTAACAGGTATTTGTAAGTAAGTTTCAATGACACCTGCCCAGCTACTATCCTATTAGTATAATAAATAAGGACAGCTTTAATCATACAGCTTACTCTCTGCAGTAAATGGAAAAGAGGCCAAGGAGGAGGCAAGCAGGCACAGAGAAAGATCAAGAAGGTGCAGATGGAACTTTTCCATAAACATTCAATAAATTATTTCCCATTGAGCCCTGACCTGGATACCCCAGGCAAGCCCAACCTCATCAGATCTTGGAAGCTAAGCAGAGTCAACTCTTTGCAAGTACTTGAATGAGAGACCTGTATAGGAAAAAACTTTCCTGGTTCATTCATACTAGGCCCAAATGGCTTAGCTGATAACATGTCCCTGTGACTTCTGTCACCTGCACAGATGGCATGCACAGATGCCAGGCCTAGATATCCATTTCAAAAGCCACTTTGGCACCTCTGAGGGGAAAACCAGACATTGAGACTCTTCCCAAACTTCAAAGCGCAAGCAGACGTGCTTTTAGGGGGGTAAGCAATGGCTGCTCCTACATAGTTAGACACACCTTTTGACCCTGTCAGGATTGGGTAACTGGCCATGCTCAGTTGTGACAAGGGTAGGAGGGGATTGTCTTCAGCCTATGAGAATAGAGACAGAACTCTCTTGGAAGTGGGCCCCTTTCTAAGAGTTAGTCTCTGTTGGGATTACAAACCTGGGATTTGACTAGTGGGCAGTGTAGCTGGACTTAATTGCTCACAGCAAACATGGTTTTCATCTTGAAGATTCCCTGGCTCCACAAAGCTCAAATGAAAGACTGGTAACTATACCATATCTCTATGTGTAGTAAGAGCTGTGTAAAGCTATAGGCCTTGTTCTTTGCTTTCTAATCTTTGCAAGTCTCTTGTCATATAAATGCTTTGCTGAATAAAGACCTTATATAGATTACTCTCACCTGCGTTTGAATTCTGTATTGCAACTGGATCTCTAAGTCTAGATCTGGAGCCTATGCTGCTCGCCTAGAAAGCTACTACTGTGTGTTGATTAATTGCTCTAGCCCAGAGCTGATAAGTTGTTAATTCCCAGAAACCTGGCAGGAGGTGGGACTTATCCTCCTGTCTGAGTTGGGAACATCCTTAAATAGGTCCTGGTGGCAGAATACTGAGTTAAGTGTTCCTGAAGCATGTGGGTCTTTGGCATCTCTCATTCCTGGAGGGGCTTGGGAGAGGCATGAGATTCTGCATGTGCTGGCATAGTAACAGGACTTGGACCTTCCTTATCTCCTGGACTGGAGGTGAGAAGGTTCCAAGAAACTCAATAAATTATTTCCCATTGAGCCCTGACCTGGATACCCCAGGCAAGCCCAACCTCATCAGATCTTGGAAGCTAAGCAGAATCAACTCTTGGCAAGTACTTGGATGAGAGACCTCCTTGGAATACCAGCAGTCGGGAGGTGGGGGCAGACTTTATACAGCTACCTTTCTGAATATCCTCCAGGCCCCCAGTAGAGGTCAGTCACCAGAGGTCGTCATGACTTCCAGGTGCACACACACACATATGAAAAATACAAAAAAATATTTCCCATTGAAATTTATTTCCCATTGAAACTAACAGGACTTCAAAATCACTGCCACAGGGTGGCAGCTACAAGCATGGATGGCTTCAAGAGGGAATTAGATAAACATATGGAGCAGAGGTCCATCAGTGGCTATTAGACACAAGGTATAGATAGGGACTCTGGGGCAAGGGATGCTCTGTATTCTTGGTGCTGGGGGGGGTCAACAGTGGGAGGGCTTCTAGTGTCCTGGCCCCACTGGTAGATCTCCTGATGGCACCTGGTATTTTTGGCCACTGTGTGACAGAGTGTTGGACTGGATGGGCCATTGGCCTGATCCAACACTGGCTTCTCTTATGTTCTTATGTTCTTATCTACTTCAAAGTACACTGAAGGTACTTTTAACCACATATTTTAAACAAGATTTTCTATCTATATTTTATTTTCATTTCAGTCACTTTTGCTTACATCTTGATATCTTTACAGATTTCTAAACTCTGTTGTTTGTTTTTAA
This sequence comes from Gekko gecko, assembly GCA_029375565.1. Classification (NCBI taxonomy): domain Eukaryota; kingdom Metazoa; phylum Chordata; class Lepidosauria; order Squamata; family Gekkonidae; genus Gekko; species Gekko gecko. The sequence continues at coordinate 99,138,137 of JAPDNY010000008.1, forward strand.
TTGTGTGATAATCAGTGATTTATACCAAGTCACCAGTAAACTGGCCACCATACTATTAGTAATTTTAGCAGCCAGCAAGTACAGAACAGTCAGACAAAAAAATATGTACAAGTATTTTAAACTACTTTTAAAGACTGTGTTCCAGAAGCACCCGAAAATATGGTCTATTTGTATAGGAAGCAGTCCAGGTGATATACAGCATAATTTCTCTGATAGCCCATCAGATATGGTCCTGTCTCCTGTCACTATCTGGGAGTGCTTATCGCATACAAATGCTGATATGCTGAGTGCTGTTGACAGAAGAGTAACAGCATGACCACAATCTGGAGCTTCTCAGATAAGCGGACAAGTGTGCTTATCATGTTATGGTGGATCACTTGTCAATTTTACAATAAGTAGAACAAAGTGCTAGCTTTAGAATGCAAGGTGTGTGTGTGTATGTGATGGCATCACTTGTTCACTCAAATCCAGCTTGCTTTGGCTCCTGAAATTGTACTTAGGATTTTGGGTTCTTTAATATTTGCATAATGGGCAGAAATACAGGACAGTTTGTGATTGGAGAAAGCGTCATTATCTCATCTGAATTCCTGCCAGCCAGGCAGATGTTATAGGTACAGGAGCGCTGCCAGAAAAAAAGTGGTAGGCTAATTGGGGGCATTTGAATATCTCTGCTAATGTGATGAGGGTCATAGGCAAAAGAATATTTGAGAATAAAAGTCTTGACATTCTCACCTTTTCAAGCCTCAAACATCCAAATTACAAATAAGATAAGCAAACTCCCCCCTCCCATGTACCACTGTTGAAATAATTATTTGAATATATTCACCACTGTTGACTGTGAACAAATGACAGTATGCATCTTGATACAAGGGGCACTTAGCCTTCAGCAAGCAGCTCTGTGCTTTCCAGGTGGTGAAAGCACACAAGCCAGCTACAAGAGTTTCTAGGAATCTGTGTAGGGAAAACATGCTGACACACCAACCATCATTTTCTTAGTCTCCTCAAGAGCTTAGAGCAATTTGCTTTATTTTTAGCACCTTTCTGTAGAGCACTGGCCTCAAAACATGGCATACTACATCTATTTGTATGCTTTACTGACCGCATAAAAATGGTACCTATTGTTTTTCAACAAGACAGTGATGTGCATAGTACTAGGATGCAACCTAGAGAAAGTTAACTCAATTTAAGCTGTTCTTGTCTCAAAAGAGCTTTGCACATAATCACGTTGTTATATTTTTAATTGAGTTGAATTGCCACATAAGTATTGAGATAAGTTGGAGCACACTTGTGCTCCAACTTACCTCAATATTTATGCACCAATCTAAAGAGATGAATTCATCAGCCAAATATGGTCTGCATTTTTTTAAAAAAAATATTGGGCTTATATCCAACCCTACCCCACAAGTGGGTGCCAGGGTAGTCACAGCATATAAAACATAGTAATTATTAAAACAAATAATCTGAAACCAGATTTAAAACAGTACAAAAGCACGATGGCAGCTTAACAAATAATTTCAGAAAATCCATAATGCCTCCAGCAAGATATTATGAGACTATTACTAGTCTCAGATCAATGAATTAAAAAAATTAAAATGACGGAGGGGGGGAGTTTAAAAAGAGTTGCATGACATTTAGTTCCCTGCTGGTATTGACTTGAAGGGAAGATCATAGAGGAGGCAAACGGCAGTGTCCCCAGTGCAAAAAAGAAATAAAGGAGGATTTCAATGCTGCATGCAAACAAAATAAAGTGGGGGGGGAATCATCAGTGCGGAATGAAATTGACATGAGATATAAAGAGAGACAGACACCTTGTCTGGATCTTATGAACTGCTGTTTTTGTTAACAAATATAAGAATGGAAACATCTACCCTTCTGTTTTGAGAACACAATAAGCTTTAGCAAGTTTATCATACCATGTGACTTCCAATCATACCCTGGGACTAATGATCATTGTTGGAATTAATGAAAATGCTTTAGTAGCAAGAGCAAATAACTGCTTTCTCTTTTCCTAAATGGATTCTGGGAAACTAAGCTTTCCTTATACTATTCAGAAAAAGAGACATCACCCTTTTTCTGACAGTAGCCTCACTTTAATACAATTATAATTACGTCCATTGAAATTCCAGAGGTAATTGAAAATATTCCTTATTAAAACTGTGTGATAGAAAGAATGATCTACTATAAATACTGCAATCCAAGAGCTGGCACAGTGTTCAGAAAAAGTGCAGATTTTATTCAAACTAACATAGTTTTTCCCTAAAATGGATCCCTCTGTAGACTCATTTTTCTTTCATTCCCAAGAAGCCAGGTAGCAAAAGCTGTTCCTTCAGGAACTATAGCTTTAAATTGCTTTGGGGATTCCAAAAATATGATTTTCTGTAGCATGGAGAAAGAAGCCATTCATCAGTCATGATGATAGTGCTATATTTCCTTGCTCTTGGTCTTCCCAAGCAAATTATTTTACTGTCTTAGACTTGGCTCATATCTGTTATAGGCTGTATTTCATTTTTATGGCATTACTTAAAAAAAAAAATAGAACTGCATTCTCTTGGTTTTAAGTCATTACCCTTCAGATTGTCAAAACAAATCAACTCACTTTGTTATTATTTGTGTGTGTAGGTAGAGGTTATGGCACTGATGTGGTCCAAGGAAAATACATTAAAATTTTGTGTAACATCGTAAAAACATAAGAACAGAAGAAGACACTGCTGGGTCAGTCCTTCCAGTCCAGTATGACAGCCCCATCCACTTCCCTGCCTCAGAGGCAAGATTTTCCCTCCATTTCTATTCCCCTTTACTGACTGAGCCTCCCTAGTAATGTGTTTTCTGCTTTGCTGAAGAACTCTGGCTATCCCACCCTGTCTCAGCATGATATTTAACTGCTGGCTCAGCCCAGGAACCTAAGGAAAGAGACAGGATCACCCTTTAATTTAAACCAGTGAAAATGTCACTTGAGGCATTTTGAAATCCAAAATTAACAAAATATTTTATTCCAACATAGAGGGGAAAGGTCAGGTAAAATTAGGGGTTGAAAGTTCAGAGGTAACTCAGTATAGATAACTCTGAGGTAAAACTAGTACATGCACAGACTTTAGTTCTCATATTTCAAGCTAATGAGAGTTTCTTAAGCTATTCATAGTTACTTACAATCTGTATGTTGGAGGCTTTTGTTCCAGTGTTTTCCCAAACATTCCATCACACTTTCTTTGAGTATTCTCTGACTTTTTTGGTTTCCAGAAGGCTGGTACACTCTTTTCAGTACCCAAATCCCTGCTCTTGAAACACTAGTACTTGTCTTATGTTTTTAACTGACTTTTAAGGTCTCTAAAGTAAGCTTCTAATCACAATAGACCAGGAATCTCTGTTCTCTTCAGCGCTAACTCCCTGTTTGACTGGGTAGGCAAATTCTCCCTTTCTTTGGCCTGAATGGGAGTCTTCACCTAACTTCCCCAACTTTCTTGCCAACTTTCCCCCAGTTCTTCATCAGTGTAAAACTCCTCTTAGCTAAGGCTGAAATCAGACTCATCTCAGACAAAGCAGAAATCTGACTGACTGTCTCTTCAGCATGCAGCTTTTCTCTGCTCAGCTGACACTAACCAATTAGATTGCTTGGAGCAGCCTGTCACTCAAGGCTGTTTTGTGAAGAATGAACCCTTCATAGCCCTTCAGCACTTCTAAGCTTTTTAAAAGTGCAGTCCTTCATATACAGCACGTGGTTTCACACAGTAGGCAACCAGTTGCCCTTCAAGGCAAACAGGGCATAGCTGCAGAGGACCTTCCTTGCTGCTGTATAGAAAGGGGCATACAAGAGACCGTGAGAGCCTGGCAGGGCCCCCACTGGTGACATAATGGTGTTGCCAATTACATGCTGACATCATTTCCTATGGGCCCAGAAGTGATGTCAGTGTGTCCCTAAGAGAACACTGAGGATGCTCTGGCATTTAGGCAAAGCTCTGTGGTTGGTTTTGCCCAAATGCCAGAATGTTCTCCTGGTGATTGCTGACATCACATCCAGGCACATGGGGAGTTATGTCAGCTCATCAGGATGCTTTGGATGTTCCCCTCAGTTTCCTGACATTTTCCCCCTCCTGACCAGCTGAGCAGCAGTGGGGAAGTGCCTGCTGGTGGTAGGGAGCCCCCTGGCCTCAGCAGGGGAATGGAAGCCCAGACACACAGATGTTTCCTATGAAGAGGCTTCCAGAGTGAGGAAAGCAGGGAAAGCGAATAAAGATAGGGGCAGATAAAGGTTGGTCAACTGGTGGGTGGGGAAGACAGAAAGAAGCAGGAAAGGGGGAGAGACTATGGGGGTTTTCAGGAAAGGAAAAATAGCAGGGGAAGTGAAAATGAAATTTTCCCCTATAAGTCCTCAAGGTTCCCTCTATTGAAATTATCTATAACAGATTTTAACATCAATGCTGTTTTCTAAGATGTGACAGTCTAATAAACAACATGTTAACCATAAATAACCATAATAAAGTGACACAAGAGGTTTAAGTATGTAAATTGTTGCCAAAAATGACTGGAATTACATTGCAAAATCACAGCTCCAGCTCCATTTGTATTATGTCTGCTCCCTGAACATCAGGCAAGAACCTCTCATGAAATGCTTTATGGAAGAAAAGGACAGTAAAGAGAAGCCAAACATTTGATTTCAGTCTCTGGAGGTCCCTTTTTTATTAATGAAACAATGATAGCAGGGCTCTTTTTGTAGCAGGAACTCCTTTGCATATTAGGCCACACCCCTAATGTAGCCAATCCTCCAAGAGCTTACAGTAGCCCCTGTAAGAAGAGCTCTGTAAGCTCTTGGAGGATTGGCTACATTAGGGGTGTGTCACTTAATATGCAAAGGAGTGACTGCTACAAAAGGATCCCTGCATGATAGGAAGTCTTTGGAACCAAGAAGCTATTTCTGCCTTTTAAGTAATTTAATGAGTGTGACCTGTCATAACTACCATTTTCCCCAATAAATATAATCAATAAAACACTACCACTTTTGTAACTATAATTGTATGCATAAATTTAGGAAAGGAACAATTTTGCAACAAGGGAGAAAAATCCACCATGTTGGGAAGCTTTTATATCTTTCATTTTTATTGTTCTTATTATAGTTTCAATCAGCTTTTATTATTCAGGAGGTTATTAGAAAGTGCACAATAGGCTTGGCAGTAAAGTAAACAGGATGGTTTTTTAGACTGAAATTAAAAAGACTACAGAAATGTAATTTGAGAAAATTGACACATCTAACTTTCCTCTTCCACATATACCATGCAGTCCTTCTGAGGTCATACTCACAAGAATAATCAGGCTGCTTTTTTGGTTTCAAGCCACAGACTGTGTTCAGACAAATCTCTGTATTATTGAATAGAATTATTACCCCTTATGGCCATCACATATCAGAACAATGATGGTCCCCCCTCTTTTTCATCCCTTTAAACCCTCTATGGATACATGTTTCAGTGCACTCCTTAGGTCACCATACCATTCTGTTATCAATCTTTCTATCAACATTATCTATTGTTGGGTTTCTCTCTATCCCTGTCCCTGCTGAGTGAGGTGAAAATGCAGTAATTAAAGCTGCTTGCTATTGGCAGTATGAACATATGCCTTCAGATGTCACAAAAAAGCTTGGGGTAGTGAAAAACAGCAGCAGGAGTTACAACCTTCTGACCAGTTTTTTAAAGTGTCTCCAAGTGTATTAAAATGTTTTATTTATTTACAAAATTTATAGCACACCTTTATGCCCTCATTAAGGCCACCAAGGCAGCTAACAGATTAAATCACCATCATCATCATCATCCATCTTACAAATAATAAAAAACAACAAAAATACATCATTAAAACAATTAAAACCAGACCTAGAATACACATACAAAAATATAAAAACAACAATTAGAACACTGGGCAGGAAAATTCATCGGGGGAACACCAAACAAAACAAAACAAAAATCGTCACGCATGGAAGATGGTAACAGAAGGGGACAGGCAAATCTCCCTGGGGAAAGATTTCTAAGCTCAGAAAGCAGGGGCACCTTAAGCAGGGCCTTGGAAGATGTCTGAAGTGCTCAGGTAGATTCATGAAGGAATAGGTGGTCTTTCTGGTATGTTGGTCCTGAACCATATATGTTATTCAAAGGGGCTGTCTCCTTCTAATTGGGGGAATTTAGGGAAGGAGACAGAGCTTACAGGGATTTTTCCCTTAGAGAAACTCTCAGAAATAAACCAGGCTGTGGTTTAACCAAGAAAGGTTCTTTTTATTGAAAGAGAAAGTATTAAAATAGAACACATATACAGAAATAAATGCACATGGTAAAACAAACACAAGAACTGACAGAAATGCAGGGAGGAACAGGAACAGAAAGTTTTTTGGGAAATTATAAGAGCAGAGGTCTGCAGAAAAGGCTGTGAAATGAACCAGTGGTTCACAGAGATGGAAAGGACCTAAACGGATTTGGGGGTGAGCTGTCAGTAGGCACCCAAGACACACACACACAGTGCATGGGGTAGAGCTGTCCAGTTACAGAAGAAGAAGAGAAGAAGAAAAGAGATTTGATTTACACCATACCCTTCACTATCTGAAGGAGTCTCAGAGCAGTTTACAATCTCCTTCCCTTCCCCTCCCCACAACAGACACCCTGTGAGGTGGGTGGGGCTGAGAGAGCTCTTTCAAGAACTGCTCTTGAGAGAGCAGCTCTGAGAGAACTTGTAACTGTCCCAAGGTCACATCAGCAGCTGCATGTGGTGGAGTGGGGAATCAAATCTGGTTGTGGTGGAGTGGGGAATCAAATCTGGTTCTCCCAGATTAGAGTGCATGCTCCTAACCACTACACCAAACTGGCTCTCTAGGACAGAATGCTACCTGAGGACATGGTGATGAGTTTGCCCTTGAAACAATACCTGATGGAATTAAGACAATGTGTTGGGGAAGGCTGAATAGCCTTCCTAGGAATGGACAAAGACTTGGGGAAACTCATGATACTGTACATGAATGTAGCTAATGGTTGCTTGATGATCTTCTGTTGTTGGAAGGGAAAGCTGCCACGGATGGCTGAAAGGTGTTAAGTAGTTTCATACTGTCTGGATTACAGATATCAGTTCCCCTGGAGAAAATGGCTGCTTTGAAAGGTGGACTCTATAGCATCATACCCCAATGAGGCCTCTCCCCTCTCCAAACCCCACCTTCATTTAAAAATAGGAAGTAGAAAATAGAAAAAAATTCCAAATCCTAGTGTGGAGGAAGAAGAGGATGATGAAGAAGAATCCTACTCACAGGATTCAACAAACACCAGTTCCAATTCTTCAGAGACGTCAGAATCTGAGAAAGGAGTGGCCGCTCCTAAACAAAGCAAACCGAAGATTTGCAAGAAGAAAAGACTCTAAAATTAAGATAACTGTTTAAACTGCAGTTTTAGTTAAAATGTCTAAATTTAATATTTAGTCTCTAGTTTTTATCTTTAATGCTAACTATGGCTGCGTTCAGACGGCCAGTCAATCGCGCCATGAGCCCTCCTAAAATTTTATCCCGATTTTTTTAATCCAGCCTAGCACGACCAGACGCCCCCCTATGAAATAGCCTCACCGCGCGTTGTTCCCGCCGTGATTTGTCTACACGGCATCCACCGAGGATTTAAAAAAAAAAAGTTTTGTACATTCGCATAGGCAAGGCTGCGCCTCCTTGGAGAACTGAGGCGATCGCGGAGGGTTTTCAGCAAAGTCCCGGTCCTCCCCCTTGCCATTGCCATCAATGGAGGGACTATTTTGCAAGTTAGAACAGTCCTTCCCCCCTCCATCTCCCATCGCGGTAACATCTTGTCCCTAAAAGAAATAAGCATGAATATTACATTCCTCGTAGCGCTTATCGCTGAATGCGTTTCCTCGTTAAAGCGCACATGGGGTTTCAATTTTTTAAAAATCGCGCCCCCGTCGGCTCGGTCTGACGTCAGACCGAGCCGACGGGAGCATCGCGCGCTAATGGAGTGACCAGACGGAAGAAAGTCTGCAGTTGTTGCGCGGGTAAGCGAAAACCCTACATTGAAACTACTACTTTTTAAATCAGGATTGGAGGCGCAGCAGAACAGGATGCCTATGGGACCGGAATATTTCGCAGATGTTTCTGTCTGGTCGTGCATTTTTGATCCGCAAGGGAGTCGTTCCTATGGCAGATCAAAAGATCCGTCTGAACACACCCTATGTATAGTAGGTGATAGAGTAAATACTAATGTAACCAAGATTGTTGTCACTTTCTTAGGTCTTCCCATTCCCCCTACCTTACTAGTTGGTGTAGTATGTAGTGTTTTAGTGTTAGTCTGCTAGTTTTCCCCTTTCCCCCAACCCAGTAGATTTCTGTGTGTTAGTGTTAGTCTTGCAATTGAAAAACAATAAGAATATTATAAAAAAAACCCTGGCTAATTAATAGGAAACAGAGAGTGGGTATAAATGGGCAATTTTCTCAGTGGAGGGCGGTAAGCAGTGGGGTACTGCAGGGATGAGTACTCTGTCCGATGCTTTTTAACTTGTTCATTAATGATTTGGAGTTGGGAGTAAGCAGGGAAGTGGCTAAATTTGCAGATGACACAAAGTTGTTCAGGGTGGTGAAAACCAGGGAGGATTGTGAGACACTCCAAAGGGATCTGTCGAGGATGGGCAAGTGGGCATCAATGTGGCAAATGGGGTTCAATGCGGCCAAGTGCAAGGTGATGCACACTGGAGCCAAAAATCCTAACTATAAATACACGGTGATGGGGTCCAAACTGGCAAAGACTGACCAAGAGAGAGATCTTGGAGTCATAGGAGATAATTCTCTGAAAATGTTGAGACAGTGTGTGACTGCAATAAAAAAGGCCAATGCTATGCTGGGGATTATTAGGAAGGGTATCGATAACAGATCAGCCAATATCATAATGCCCCTATATAAATCAATGGTGCAACCGGATTTGGAATACTGTGTACAGTTCTGGTTACCACACCTTAAAAAGGATATTATAGCTTTGGAAAAAGTGCAGAAAAGGGCAACTAGAATGATAAAAGGGTTGGAACACTTTCCCTGTGAAGAAAGGTTGAGGCACTTGGGGCTCTTTAGCTTGGAGAAATGATGGCTGAGGGGTGACATGATCGAGTATAAAATTATGCATGGGATAGAGCAGGTAGAGAAAGAGGTACTTTTCTCCCTTTCTCACAATACAAGAACTCATGGGCACTCCATGAAATTGCTGAGCGGTCGGGTTAGAATGGAAAAGGAAGTACTTCTTCACCCAAAGAGTGATTAACACATGGAATTCACTGCCACAGAAGGTGGTGGCAGCTACAAGCATGGACAGCTTCAAGAAGGAATTAGATAAGCATATGGAGCACAGGTCCATCGGTGGTTATTAGCCACAAGGTATAGATAGGGACTTTGGGGCAAGGGATGCTCTGTATTCTTGGTGCTTGGGGATGTCAATAGTGGGAGGGCTTTTAGTGTCCTGGCCCCACTGGTACATCTCCTTATGGCACCTGGTATTTTTGGCCACTGTGTGACACAGAGTGTTGGATTGGATGGGCCATTGGCCTGATCCAACATTGGCTTCTCTTACGTTCTTAGCCACTCTCATTCTGACCTACTTTGCAGGCTTGTTGTGAGGATAACACGGAGGCTGATTTACCCCGAATTCCCAGGAGGAGGGATGTATTTTTTTAAAAAAATGTAAGAGATGGCTTGTATTTAAACAGGAGGTGCCCTTAGTCCTTCTCTTCCTTAAAATGGTAAGGAGTAAAAGTCATTTTACAGTTTGTACCCAGAATTAAACTTAAAGGTACCACTGGACTCTACGGCTTCCAGTATTTGTGTCTGAGCCAAGCAAGGCTGAATGGCCCAGGTCATCAGTTGACTTTAATATAAAACTGGGGAAATGTGGATGGGGGGATAGGTGGAAGGTGGATTGGGGGGATATAGGTGAAGTCCTAAACAGGCTGGGTTAGAAGGATCATTCTCTGTTGTTGGTGTGTTCATTGTGCAAACGTCCATACAACTGAAATTGCGCAGCCCTGAGCATTCCCCCCCCCACACCCATAGCTAGCAATCCAAAATGGTTCAGTGGTACCTTTAAGACCAAGATTTATTCAGGTACAAGCTCTCCCTCCTCTGAGAGGTCAGATCTGCGTCCCCCCCCCCCATAGCTAGCATTCCAAAACAGTGGGTGTTGAGCAGTGCCTGAGCAGTGGGTGTTGCCTTTTGACACACTTCTGGTGATGTCAGGGGGCGTGGCATATGCAAATAAGTTATGTTAATGAATTATGCTAGTAAGCTCCTGCACCTCTTTTTCTACGAAATGATCCCTGGACACAGGGATATCAAATTCAGACCACTGCTCCTTTCTACAGAGCTTCCAGGTAGCACATTTTCATTCTTGTTCTGCTGTTGCAAGTCAGGAGAATAGAGTGTATGAACAGACTCACCTATGCAGAACCCATTGTAGGAATCAAATGCTGCAGAGGGATGGAGAGCTCTAATATAACCTGCCTACACTACTATTATTGTAATCATAGTAGTGAATATTGGGACCATTTATAGTCAGCTTCTGTATATTATTTTCCTTTTATTCCCCTCTTTCCCAACAAATTCTCTCTGCTGGGTCAAAACATTCCATGCCTGAGATGTCATATTAGCATATAACCATTTCCTCTCTTTTTTCCCTTCATTTCATGGCTGTTACAGCAATTTATTTGTATCTGAGGAAGGGGTGGGGGGAATAATACCACAATCTTCGATTTAAGGTAATATCAGCCACATCAAATATAACATCCAGGTGATTTGTACAATTCTTCTTGAAGATATATATGTTAGGGCTCATTTCTAACACTGATTACTAGTGTTGCATTTGTGATGGCTTATTACAATGCTCTGACTGGTAGCACTTTCAGTTTGCAGCACAGTCCTGAAGACTGCATGCAGGATACCATGCCCTGACTTTTAGCACAGTGATACCCTGGATGAGAGCAACAGGGCCTGATCTTTTGAGTTGCTAGAAAATTCCAAAGCCAGTTTAACAAATAAACATAATGTTAAGTGTGTCAATGCAGCAAAGGAAGCTGACTTGAATCCCCTTGGATGCATAGACATTTCAGTATAAATAATATGTAGATGATCTATGGTGGCTCTATTTCCTTTAGAAATTCTGCAGAGGTGAATTCTGCCCCTTGCCCACTCTGCCACTTCCCCCCATCACCAGCCACTATTATTCACAGACCCCACCCTGCCAAGAGCCATGCCCCGCCCAGAGCTCCCTAAGATTCCAGAGCCCTAACCAGTCCAAAGTAAGAGAAATGTTCTTACATCAGACCAGTGAACCATAATTAAGCCTATATGTAAGTAAGAGGCATCTCCAGATGAGATAGCCAGGTCCCCATGGGAAAACTGTTACATACCCCAATCAAGACTTTCTTCTTCAACTTTTTGAGATCCCCTCATAGCCAGGCTAAGAGCCCTTTACAATACAGACCTACCAAATAACCTGATCAAGCTGTCAACATAATAATTTAATTGCATGGCCCATTAGCATTCTCTTCAGAGCAACATAAGTACCCTGAAAATCTGGCTCCTGACTCTGTTCAAAAAGTTTTAAAGACTTCCTCTGAACCACCATTTTGGGTTCTATCTCTCCACCACTGGAACTTCAGTGGGCAAGACAATGCTTACTGGTTTAAGGTCCATTCATTCCACTACCACTAAAATGGAAGATATCTCTGTTTGCTAAGATCATTCCTTCATACTGGAACTCCAAGACTATACTTGCACTGCAGGATCAGGCAGATATGAACCGTACTTTCTTTAACCCCTCTCTGCTTGTCTCCTCCACCATCTCCCTTCTCCTTCCAGTCTCATTCACCATTTATCTCAGCTGCCCTCTTCAGCCCTTGCCCTGCCTCTCCCCTCCTTACCTATAACACCCCCATCTCTTCCTTTTCCCCTCTTTTCTCTCTCCCTCTTGGGAACATTACCCTTCATAATTAGGGACCATTCAGACTAACTGTGGGAAGACAGGCCTAGGTTAAGTGGGAGAAGTTCCACAAGGAATTGTTTAAATTGCTTTTTGGTGGTTTCCCCAATTTTATGGGATTTGCATGTGTGTGATTTATTCACTTTTTAGTACATTCTTCAAATCTTGATATAATTTGTTGCATTTGTACTATCTGTGCATTTCCTGTTTCTATATGTACCATAAAGGTGAAATCTAGTGCAATTCAAAATTGCAATCTTTCTCCCCCTCCATGCCCATCACAACTCCACCAGAAATATTGCCAAAATTGCAGCCGTGTATACAGAGATTAATATCCTGGAGCCAGGGTCTGGGACCTGGCACATGTGGGGAGGCTTACTCATGTTGATGCCAATTTGAGTGTCTTTTTGCTGTTAACAGCACCTCTGGACAAATTTAAGCAACATCACCCTTTGGGTCTGCCAATGGCACTGTACAGCGGCGGTGACCTACCAGAGATACTGGCATGGTGGTTAATATATCTGCTCTCAGCATATTATTGCACAGCTGAGAGATCAACTAGCAAAGAGAATATCTAGTTTTGTACCAACCTGATAGCCACAGGCAGTCTGCCAGCTGCAGTAAAACAGTGGTTCCTGTTTGCCCAAGTATGTGACTAACATTTCCCCCTGTCTAGACTGAAAATGCTTTCTGCTGACACTGTAAGTTAGAAAATGAGATGGCTATTACTAGAAAGTTGGACTGAAATCATTGGTGCATTCAGGAATTTTTAAAACCATTATCTCAATAGGAAATCACACAATACTAAGAATATGAAAATAGTCTCATAAAATGTGTCTAAAGAAATAAGAGCACATAATAATGATGTACATAAGAATGTAAATGAGTCAGTTCAGTTTTCCCAAGATTCCTGAAATCTCAGAAAGAGTCATCAAGGAAACTCAGATAATGAAAGAAAAAGTTCTCCATAAACTGACTCATTTACAGAGCAATCCTAACTGGGGTGGGGGGTCTGAATAGGGACCTGACTGACCCCTATGCTGGTGTAACTTGGAATTATGCTGGTTGTAAGGGCATTTTACACTGGCACAGGGCACTGGCAGGGCAGCACCTCTGAATCCTGCTAGCATAGGAACGCTGCAGTCGCACACTGGCGAAGCACCTGCACAAACCCTGCCACCAGTGTAGATGTGGGCATTCCAGGAAGCATGGTGGCAGTTATGTGGCTTCCAAAGTGTTTTCAGTGTGGGAATGCATCCCCTGAGCAGGCTCGCTGGCAAAAATGGTGTTGTAGCCGATTGACAGTCATGGTAACTTCAAATTTACTCACCCAGAGTTATGGCCATGCTCATGGAACCCCAAGCAGCTCAGGATACTAAGTGTGCACTCAATCAACACATTCCCCCGCTCCAGCTGCGCTGCTCCTTGGGACCCAATAATGCACCCCATCCTACAACTGGTTCTAGGAAGTCGCCCTAGAATTCCAGAGGTAGGGTGTGCACCACAGAATGCAGTCTGACAGCTCTCTGTTGTGCAGATTTACAGTGAGCATGTATGCACCCCCAGTGGCAAGCACAACACAGGTAGGTCACCTAGCACTGCTAGGCGAGCACCTGGGGGAAATACCCTGCAGGGAGAGCAAAGCCTACACTTAGCCGCCCTGAGCCTGTTATGCAGGGAGGGTGGGGTATAAGTTTGATAAATAAATAAATAAATAATTTGTTGCTGCCCTCTTCCAGATTTTGGCCCACACAGATACACCAGGCCCTTTGCCAGGATCCCAAGGGGCAGCTGTGTGTGAACAGGTAAGCAAGGCTCCCAGTCCTTTACCCCCATACCTCCCCTGTGCCTACCATGCTGACACTGAGCTGCTGGACATGGCATCTCCCCCTCGCGAACCCAGAAGCCATGGGGGTGAACAGCAGGCACCCAGATGCACATGGATGCTGCACACCAGGAGATTAGGTACTATGGGGATTCATATACTACCTGCCTTGACTGGAACAGATATTTTATATTTTTAGTGTGTTGTTATTATTTAGCCCACTAAAGAAGGCCCTCAAGATTGAAACACGTTTGGTACAGTGGCTATTGTATGTATAATTTACATTTGTTACTATATGCAATGTCTTAAGGAATGTGATGTTACACCCACTACCACTTTGTTTTTATCGACATTCTATGAATGCTCTTACTGTGCACTTTGCAGTAAATAGTTATATTTTGTTCTATGGTTTAGCTGCTAAACCTATGTTCCTGACTCATATAACAAAAATGTTCACAGAGCTGATATCAGAATTATAGATACTTCTGTTAGGTAGTGATGAAGAAATCAATGCCTTTCTTTTCATTTCTTTGAAACTTCCACCTATAAATGTGGCAGTCCACCTAAACAAGTCTGACTGAAATGCTTCTCCAGATGCTTCAGCTGCAAAGGAAAAGACCAACCACTGTTTCAAAGCATTGCAGCCGCCACAGTGGCTTCTCATGACTTTGATGTGATTCATACCTTTCATGCTGCCATTGTATCTCTTCTTGGTCACTGCATTTTACTTTGTGTATCAAGAGAACATAACATACCTGATTCTGCTACCAATGTAGTACAGCTGAAAATATGTACATTGCCCCCTTTCAGACCTAATGGCAATTGCATGTATGGGGAGGAACACATATAGCATGTTCTCCTCATGTGTGGGGTGAACTGTAATGACTTAAAAGAGTTTGCAAATGCTAACTTGATTTTCCTCCTGTACTGAACTGCATTTGTAATTGCTGCAAGCCTTATTTTTTTTTTCTTGAGCCCTGCAGTATTTTAGTTTGTGGCATGCTTACTTACCCTTGGGGGCAATTGAAACCTCCCTGCTTTAACCACTCATGTGCTTTCTGAAATAATTTTGGAACAGACTCTGAAGAGACTACTCTTGCAAGTCCCATTATGCACAGCTGGTGATGATCTGAATTCACTGTGTGTCACTCACATAGCCGCTGGTGAACATAAGTCCAGGAAGTTTATGAGTGACCTTTGGCTGAGCTTACAGACAGTAACTTGCCCGTATCTTGTTGGTTATGAAAGGATAAAATGAGCTGAGAACCATAACACAGTTACACAAACAACTAAAAATAAAACAGGGTCGCACTTACCTGTACCTGTTTCTCATTGAGTTGTCTTCTATGTAGGCACACATTGGGAACTGTGCTTGCACAAGCTGACCACCCAAAGCTCTCTACAGCTCATTCTTTTCTTTATAAGGTACTCGGGGGGAGCCCTCCCCTGCAGAGACCATTCAAGCTTCTTCCTGCTCTAACGGTCATATGTCCACAGGGCAGGCTCCCCTCACCCCTCAGTCTCCTTAGGCTGCCACAAGAAGGAACTCACAGTGGGTAAGGAGGGAGAGAATGTGTGCCTACACAGAAGACTACTCAATAAACAAAAGTTACAGGTAAGTGCAACCCTGTTTTCATCTTTGGTCTTCTGTGCATTCCTACATTGGGAGACTAAAAATCTCCTTACCCTGAAGGTGGGGTCAGTTACTGGAACAGAGAGTGTAGCACTGCTCTGCCAATTGCTGCATCCTTTCTGGCATTCATATTCACAGAGTAATCCTGGACAAAAGCGTCATCTGACAATCACGTTGCTGCTTGATAGATGTCTCGCTCAAGAAGGTGAATTATACAGCCTGGGCCCAAATCTAATGCACTCTCAATCCAAGCAGACACTGGAGACCCACCTGATGGTACATCCATTGAATTGCTGACACAACTCATCTGAAAACCATCCATGCTGAAGTGGCCCTACCCTTTAGAGTGCCCGAGAAATAAACCAAAAGCCTGTGGGTCTTCCTAAAGGGGCTTGTCTTATCAAAAGAAAATAACAAAGCCCTTTTCATGTCCAGTGTGTGTAATGCTTTCTCTGAATCTGATGTTGGAGAAGAGAAAAATATGGGGAGCACTATATCTTGGACTAGGTGAAAGATTGAGCCCACCTTAGAGAGAAACTGCATGCTAGGCCTGAGTAAAATGCCTGGCTGACATTTCAAGAAGTGATAATCTGCCCTCAAGGCAACCATTTCTCCCACCAAAGTTACATCGATAAGAAAAGCAACCTTATAGGACAAACAAGCCAAACTAAAGGTTCCTAGGGCTCAAAAGGGGCCAACATAAGCTGAGAAAGCACCACACAGAGAGACCATTGTGGTACTATGGGAGAACGTGGGGGAAATAGGTTAAGCAAACCCTTCAAGAAGTTTTAGACACTGGACAGGAGAATACCATCTTCCCTTGGACCCTATGATGGAAGGCAGAAATGGTGGCCAAGTGCACCTTGACCAACAAAACCACCAGTCCAGCCTCCTTCAGTGTCAACAAGTAATTAAATACCAAGGGAAGTGGGCACTCCCTCAGTTCCATCCCTTTAGTGACTGTCCAAGTGGCAAAACGTGACCACTTAAAGGTATACAACCATCTTGTCAAGGCCCTATGAACACTTAGAAGTACTTTATTGACCCCCTCCAAAAACTGGAATTGGGGTCAGTGAGAAGCCACACCATCAACTACAACCTGTTCAGCTCGTGGTAAAGTAGGGGACTGTTGTGAAGCAGGTCCACCACCTGCGGGAGGTGGACATAGCAACCCCTTGCATATCCAGGAGCAATTGAAACCACGATTGCCTCAGCCAAAAGGGGGCTATTAGACTACAATGAGTCCCTTCATCCTTGATCTTCATTAGTCCTCTGGGAATAAGTGACAGAAGTGGAAAAGCATAGAAGGTGGCACTTGTCTACCTGATCTAGAAGGCATCCCCCAGTGAAATGGGGTCTACCCCCACCCTGAAGCAGAAACTCGAAGCCATGAAATTGTGCCTTGTGGCAAATAAGTTCACCTCAAGGAACACCCACTCCTCGAACACTGGATGAATGTAGACCTCTCCTGGGGCCCATTCATGGTCTGATTGACCCATTCTGCTCAAAACATCTGCCCTGGTATTGTCCAAACCAGTGATGTGGACTGCCTGTAGGGATGCCCCCTGGCTAATAGCCAGTTCCCAAATGTGAACTACTTCCCTGCATAGAGCTGCAGACAATAAATGGGCCCTGTGAGAGGTCTACATTCTATGGGCCCAGTAGGCCCAGAGAAGCCTGTTCCGCCCCCCCATCCTCTGGGCCTTTTCAGGGCCCAGTAGGCTCAGAGAAGCCTATTCTGCCCCCCCCACCATCCTCTGGGCCTTCTATGGGCCCAGTAGGTCCAAAGAAGCCCATTCTGCCCCCCACATCATCCTCTGAGCCTTCTCAGGGCCCAGCAGGCCCAGAGAAGCCCATTCTGCCCCCCCATCCTCTGGGCCTTCTCAGGGCCCAGTAGGCCCAGAGAAGCCCGTTCTGCCCCCCCATCCTCTGGGCCTTCTCAGGGCCCAGTAGGCCCAGAGAAGCCCGTTCCACCCCCATCCTCTGGGCCTTTTCAGGGCCCAGTAGGCCTAGAGAAGCCCATTCCCCTCCTCCAAACTGTCCTCTAGGCCTTCTCAGGGCCCAGTAGGCCCAGACAAGCCCATTCTACCCCCCCAATCCTCTGGGCCTTCTCAGGGCCCAATAGGCCCAGAGAAGCCTGTTCTGTCCCCCCTCCTCTGGGCCTTCTATGGGTCCAGTAGGCCCAGAGAAGTCCGTTCTGCCCCTCTTCCCTTCCTTTCCCCCCTTTCCTTTCTTCCTCTCTCCTTCTTTCTTTCACTCTCCCCCCTTCCTTCCTTCCTTCCTTCCTTCCTTCCTTCCTTCCTTCCTTCCTTCCTTCCTTCCTCCAACCCTCCCTCCCTTCCTTCCTTTCTAGGGCCTGTTGTCTTCCTCCACAATGGACTCTGCTCCCTAGTTATTAATAATTGCCAATGTTACAGTGCCTGTTTTGAATGCTTGGGATCTACAGACCTGTTGGTGGCTGTTGCTCGTATTGGATTCATTTTTGCACAATACTCACCCACGCAGGAACATTTTTAGGTCCCTCCTCCCAAAGTGCCCTCTGACAGATGCTCTCAGTCATTCTTCATCCTCTCCACTCCAGCTCAAATGCCTTCTAGGATTGCTTTGTTTGTGCAACATGCATTCCGAGAGCACCACCATCCTGGTAGTGCTCTGGCTTATTAGGATTCTATGACTGGGAACTGTACTATGAGAACAGTGGAACTAAAAAAAAAAGAGGAATGTTTCTGGGAAGGAAGTTAGTGCTGCCTAAATTTTGCAATGTATTGATAACATAGGTAAGCACTTCTAAGACTCGTTGATTTCAGTTGGTTAGATTTAAATCTAACCAAGCCTTCAAGGATTTTAAAAATGCTTAACTGTGCTTGAATAATGCCATGTATTGAAGTCTGACTTTATTATGTTAATTTTTCAATAATTGGAAATCTAGCTCAGGTTTAACACTTGGAGGAAGATTACCGATTTTGTCTGTAGATCTTTATTCTTGATGTTGATTTTTTCTTTTATGACTGTTTTCCAGCCTGCTCTATTGTCTCTTATTGCATTTTGCTGTTTTCTTAAAACGAGACATCCATGTTTGTCTTCTTTTTTTCCAGACTATCTTCCAACAGTACAGTATGGTGTACATGGTCAGCTGGAATGTGGGCTTGTGCCAGCCATTCTCAACAGTAGTTAATTTCCACTGGGATAATGATTTCATTGGCATGAATTGCTGGCTCCTACACTGCTTTAAACATTTCTGGAATCCAGCAGATACCATTTTTATTGGGATCCACAGACATTCTACTGGGATTCATTACCTTAAAATAATAAATTATTTGAGAGGTTAGATGTTGTTGCATAATATATAAACATTATATCCAACAGTTTTTTGTTTGATTGTAATGTAACACTCATTCTTTCTGCATAACTCTCCCTGGCATCTTCAAATCACCCACAGCAGAGTGGCACATGCTCTGTAACAGCCGTGTCAATCTAAGTCCACTCCTTACACATTATCTTAATGGTAGCAACAGGACTGCCAGGAGCCACCAGGCAAAGATTCCTTCTGTGAGTCCCCCTCACACTGCCATCCAGACCCAATCCAAAATCATATGGGAGGAAATCAAATAGTAACCCAAGCTCCACATCCAGAATGTTGTTCTTCTAGTTCCCCCGCTGTTGGCTGCCCTAGGCAGGGAAACACTACAGCTTGGCAATTTCCCATTCCACAATAGGTAATGCGAAAAGACTTGGGCCAGCTCAGAAGGCCCCATACTATGGTTTTTCCCTAACCAGCATCAAACAAGTATGGGGAAAAACAAATATGGGAAGGAATAACAACATGGGCCTCTTCTCATATGGCCCAGAACTTCTGACGAAGCAGGATGGACAAGATAACCCACTAACAGAGATGCAAGCAAGACTGACTTGGGTTTTGGATTTTGCACCTGCAGTGTTTATTTCACCCAAGCTCTCTTCAAATCTTGTCAGAAAGATGTGCCTTTAAAATGCAATTTAACTCATAACACTGAGTTGCCCATTGTCAACCATCATGGAACAGAATGATTTTGCAGAGGAAGTCCAAGTCTGAAGTGGATAGATCCCATTTGAAACCAGCAGAAAAGCTCTGTTTTGAACAAACAAACAAAAGAAAAAGCTGAATGACAGCTTTCAAAATATCATTGGCAGATACTTTTGTTGTTGTTCAGTCGCACAGTCGAGTCCGACTCTTTGCGACCCCATGGACCAGATCACGCCAGGCCCTCCTGTCTTCCGCTGTCCGCTGAAGTTTGCTCAATTTCATGTTCGTTGCATCGATGACACTGTCTAACCATCTCATCCTTTGCCGTCCCCTTCTTCTTTGACCTTCAATCTTTCCCAGCATCAGGGTCTTCTCCAGTGAATGCTCCCTTCTCATTTGGTGGCCAAAGTATTTGAGCTTCAGCTTCAGGATCTGGCCTTCCAGGGAACAGTCAGGGTTGATTTCTTTTAGGATTGACTGATTTGATCTCCTTGCAGTCCAAGGGACTCTCAAGAGTCTTCTCCAGCACCATAGTTCAAAAGAATCTATTCTTCGGCGCTCGGCCTTCCTTATAGTCCAACTCTCGCAGCCATACATTACTACGGGGAATACCATTGCTTTGACTATGCGGACTTTTGTTGGCAGGGTGATGTCTCTGCTTTTTATCATGCTGTTTAGGTTTGCCATCGCTTTCCTCCCAAGGAGCAGGCGTCTTTTAATTTCATGGCTGCAGTCACCATCTGCAGTGATCTGGGATCCTAGGAACGTGAAGTCTGTCACTCCTTCTACGACTTCCCCTTCTATTTGCCAAGGAGTGATGGGGCCAGATGCCATGATCTTAGTTTTTTTGATGTTGAGCTTCAAGCCCACTTTTGCGCTCTCCTCTTTCACCCTGAGCAAGAGGCTCTTTAGGTCCTCTTCACTTTCTGCCATCAGAGTGGTATCGTCTGCATATCTGAGGTTATTGATCTTTTCCCCAGCAATCTTAACTCCCGCTTGTGATTCATCCAGGCCAGCATTTCGCATGATGTACTCTGCATATAAATTAAATAAGCAAGGTGACAATATACATCCTTGTCGTACTCCTTTTCCTATGCTAAACCAATCAGTTGTTCCATATCCGGTTCTAACTGTTGCTTCTTGACCCTTATACAGGTTTCTCAGGAGACATGTCAGGTGGTCCGGTACTCCCATCTCTTTAAGAACCTGCCATAATTTATTGTGATCCACACAATCAAAGGCTTTAGCATAGTCAATGAAGCAGAAGTAGATGTTTTTCTGGTACTCTCTTGCTTTCTCCATAATCCAGCGAATGTTGGCAATTTGATCTCTAGTTCCTCTACCTCTTCGAAACCCAGCTTGTACTTCTGGCAGTTCTCTATCCACGTACTGTTGGAGCCTAGCTTGCAGGATTTTGAGCATGACCTTGCTAGCGTGTGAAATGAGTGCAATTGTGCGATAGTTTGAACATTCCTTGACATTGCCCTTCTTTGGGATTGGAATATACACTGACCTTTTCCAATCCTGTGGCCACTGTTGTGTTTTCCAAATTTGTTGGCAAATTGAGTGCAGCACTTTAACAGCATCTTCTTTTAAGACTTTGAATAACTCAGCTGGGATATCATCACCTCCACTAGCTTTGTTGTTAGTAATGCTTTCTAAGGCCCATTTAACTTCGCTTTCCAGGATGTCTGGCTCGAGGTCAGTGATTATACCATCGTGGTGGTCAAGGACATTGAGGTCCTTCTTGTATAGTTCTTCTGTGTATTCTTGCCATCTTTTCCTAATCTCTTCTGCTTCTGTTAGGTCCCTACCGTTTTTGTCCTTTATCATGGCCAGCTTTGCATGGAACGTTCCCTTGATTTCTCCAATTTTCTTGAAGAGATCTCTAGTCCTTCCCAATCTATTGTTTTCCTCTATTACTTTGCATTGTTCATTCAGGAAAGCTTCCTTATCTCTCCTTGCTGTTCTCTGGAAATCTGCATTCAGTTGGGCAAATCTTTCCTTTTCACCATTGCCTTTAGCTTTCCTTCTTTCCTCTGCTATGTGTAAAGCCTCATCAGACAGCCACTTTGCTTTTTTGCATTTCTTTTTCTTTGGGATGGCGGTGATTGCTGCCTCCTTTACAATGTCACGGACCTCTGTCCATAGTTCTTCAGGCACTCTGTCTATCAAATCTAGTCCCTTAAACCTATTTTTCACCTCTACTGTATATTCATCAGGGATGCGATCTAGGTCAAATCTGAATGGCCTTGTGGTTTTCCCAACTTTCTTCAATTTAAGTCTGAATTTTGCAATGACTAGCTCATGATCTGAGCCACAGTCAGCTCCAGGTCTTGTTTTTACTGACTGGATAGAGCTTCTCCATCTTTGACTGCAAATTATATAGTCAATCTGATTTTGGTGTTGCCCATCTGGTGATGTCCATGTGTAGAGACGCCTCTTAGGTTGTTGGAAAAGGGTGTTCGCTATGACCAGCGTGTTCTCTTGACAAAACTCTGTTAGCCTTTGCCCTGCTTCATTTTGTTCTCCAAGGCCAAACTTGTCTGTTATTCCGGTTACCTTTTGATTTCCTACTTTAGCATTCCAGTCCCCTATGATGATGAGGACATCATTTTTTGGTGTTAGTTCTATGAGCTGTTGTAGGTCTTCATAGAACTGGTCCACTTCAGCCTCTTCTGCAGCAGTGGTTGGGGCATAGACTTGGATTACTGTGATATTGAATGGTTTGCCTTGGATTCGGACCGAGATCATTCTGTCATTTTTGAGATTGTATCCCAATACTGCCTTTCTCACTCTCTTGTTGACTATAAAGGCCACACCATTTTTTCTACGGGATTCCTGGCCACAGTAGTAGATATAATGGTCTTCTGAGTTAAATTCGCCCATTCCTGTCCACTTTAGTTCACTGACTCCCAAGATGTCAATGTTCATTCTTGCCATCTCATTTTTGACCACGTCAAGCTTACCTTGATTCATAGACCTTACATTCCAGGTTCCTATGCAGTATTGTTCTTTGCAGCATCGAACTTTCCTTTCACCGTCAGACACATCCACAACTGAGCGTCCTTTCGGCTTTGGCCCAGCCGCTTCACTCTTTCTGGGGTTACTCGTACTTGCCCTCTGCTCTTCCCCAGTAGCATATTGGACACCTTCCGACCTGAGGGGCTCATCTTCCAGCGTCATATCTTTTAGCCTTTTGTCACTGTCCATGGGGTTTTCTTGGCAAAGATACTGGAGTGGGTTGCCATTTCCTTCTCCAGGGGATCACGCTTGGTCTGAGTTCTCTGCTGTGGCCTGTCCGTCCTGGGTGGCCCTCCACGGCATAGCCCACAGCCTCATCGAACCACGCAAGCCCCCTCGCCACGACAAGGCAGTGATCCATGAGGGAGGGCAGATACTACACATGTAAATATATTTCCACTTAGTGACAAAAACAGTTCAAACAAAGAGGGACAAAGTAAATCCTCATAAGAGGAAAATGGCACAAACCCATCAACGTGTCCGAGTTTCCATTTGACAATGAGGCTTTTTAAGAATATAAAGGTATTTTACCATTAGCAACAAAACCTGAGTCAATAAAACTTTATCCTGAACTCCACAAAATAGGGACTTTTATGTCAATAATACTAGTAAATAATGAGGCTGGAGAAAGTCTTGCAGTAAAAACATAAGAGAAGAGAAAGTCAAAGTTTCTTTCCCTAAAGATTGTAATGTAACTACTTTGGTAAACTGAAATTGCTATCATAAGACATTTTTAGTCTCAGAATGTCCCTCCCCCCCCTTTCTGAGAAGATAAACTAATTCTTCAGTATGGCACATTATGATTCACTGACCAGACACTGTTTATATGCACAGTGGTGGGCACTGATCTTGAGAAACAGCAAGCTACTGATAACAGCTCTCACATTTATACCAAATAATTCAGTGGTTATACTCCTTAGTACTCCTGAAGGTTAAACAACATAACATTAGAGCACAACAGAATTTTGCAGATGCTTATTGCAGAGAAAGACTTGAGAGCTGCATGCTGAGGAGCAGTGTTCCCTCTAAGCTGAGTTTTTTAGCCTCCGGCTCACACATTTTTGTCTTGGCTCAGGAAGGATGGCTCCAGAGTAAGCTAATTTATGCAGCAGCCAAATTGCTCGCTCACAACTTTAATGCCAGTAGCTCACAAAGTGGAATTTTTGCTCACAGGATTCCACAGCTTAGAGGGAGCATTGCTGAGGAGACAGTCTGTCAGATTTCTGCCTTGACTGAGTTGAGTCTGATTTCAGCCTTTGCTGAGAGCAGTTTTATACTGATGGAGAACTGGTGGAAAGTTGGCTAGAAAGTTGGGGAAGTTAGGTGATGACTCCCATTCAGGCCAAAGAAAGGGGATAGATCTTCTAGTGAGAAGACAATTTCCCTGCCCAGTCAAACATGGAGTTAACTCTGAAGAGAACAGAGATCCCTGGTCTGGTGTGGTTAGAAACTTACTTTAGAGACCTTAAGAGTCAGCTAAAAACTAAAGACAAGTACTGGTGTTTCAAGAGCAGGGGTTTGAGTGCTGAAAAGAGTGTACCAGACTTCTGGAAACCAAAAGAGTCAGAGAATACTCAAAGAAAGTGTGCTGGAGTGTTTGGGAAAACACTGGAACAAAAGCCTCCAACATACAGATTTTAAGTAACAGTGAATAGCTTAAGAAACTCTCATTAGCCTGAAATATGAGAACTAAAGTCTATGCATGTACTGGTTTTACCTCAGAGTTATCTATATTGATTTAACTCAGAACTTTCAACCCCTGATTTCACCTGACCTTTTCCCTCTATGTTGAATAAAATCAGGGCTCTTTTTGTTGAAAAAGCCCAGCAGGAACTCATTAGCATAATAGGGCACACCCAACTGCAGAAACTCATTAGCATATTAGGCCACACCCCTCATGTTACCAGAAGTGTGGTCATCCAGCCACACCTACCTTTTGCTTCTTATTCTGTTTACTTTGTTTGTTGTCAAAACCCAGGGCTTTTTTGGTAGCAGGAACTCCTTTGCATGTTAGGCCACACACACCTAATGTATCCAATCCTAATGAGTTTCTGCTGTTGGGTGTGGCCTATTATGCTAATGAGTTCCTGCTGGGTGTGGCCAACTCGGGAGCCAGCAGGAACTCCGTTCCTCTGCGTTCCTGCCCCAAAATAGCCCTGAATAAAATATTTTGTTAATTTTGGATTTCAAAATGTCTCAAGTGACATTTTCACTGGTTTAAGTTAACAGGCAATCCTGACCATTCCATCAGGTTCCTGGGCTAAGCCAGCAGTCAAATATCATGCTGAGACAGGGTGGGACAGCCAGCATTCTTCAGCAAAGCAGAAAACACATTACTAGGGTGGCTCAGTCAGTAAAGGGAAAGAAAATTTTGCTTCTGAGGGAGCTGGCAACTCTAGCTGAGGACTATCTTCTAGGACTGCCAACTCCAACTTTCAAAATTCCTGGGGATTTTGGGGAAAATGCTAGGAAGTACAGAGTTTGGAGAAGGGAGGGAATTCAGTGAAGAAGTGTTGCCATAAAGCAGGGATCCCCAACCTTTTTAAGCCTGCCAGGCACCTTTGGAATTCTGACAAAAGGTAGTGGGCACAACCACAAAATGGCTGCTGCAGGAGGTAGAGCCAACCACAAAATGTCAGGGAGTGGTTATATATAACTCTAACTGTCTTCAACATCTTCAGGCAGTAGCTCTCTTTAACAGGATGTCTTTTAAAATGAGCGTATTTTAAAGTATTTTCTTGCTTACACAAAGCTTACCTTTAATCATTTTTTTTAAAAAAATCTACACAGCCAATCAAATCTCCAGTGGCCAATCAGAAGCCCTGCTAGCTAAAAAACCCATCTGGTCTCGCCCACTTTGCAAACACATTTAACGAACACCAGGAAAGATGTCAGTGGATACCGTGGGGCCCATAAGCACTATGTTAGGGACCCCTGCCATAGAGTCAGCTAACTGAAGCTGCCAGTTCCTGCTAGGAAAATGATCTCTGTAGTCTGGAGCTGTAATTTTGGAAGACATCCAGGCTCCAGTTGGAGAGTGGCAACCCTCAGAAGGAAGTGGACAGGTCCATCATAGTACCTCATCTTCCTCCTGTGGATCCAGGTAGCTTAGAAGCCAGATTTAAAACACACAAAATGCAACACAACTTTAGTAATTCCCCTTCTCAAGAAAATGACCATTAAATACCCTCACAATTAAAATAGCTTTCACAGTGCCTCCTAAAAACTTCTAAAGATGGTGCCCCTCTCAGGCAGCTTATTTCACCTGATGGGAACCACTACAGAGAAGGCATAGCTGTCAAGCAGGCCACCTTAAGTGGCAATCAGAAGACCCACAGTGCATGCATGCATGCATGCATGTGTGCATAAATATTTGTCAATGGAAATTAATTCTCAACTCACACCCATAACATTTTTGTTGTTGCTGAGACTTATGAAAGGTTCTGCTCCTAGTAAGGTTTCACTGTGTTTATGACTTCATGTTTAGATCCCACATTTATCCAGATACTGGCCCCCAGTTTCATTTCCAAAGTGACTGCATGTTGGTTATTTCCTACAATCAGAGGTATACACACACATGCAGGATGTTCATGTTCATCCCCGCATGTTCCCCAGAGAGTACTGCAATCTGGAACACAAAACCATCTGGCCCTCCCTGGGCCTAGGGACGCCAAGTTGGCGGCGACTAGGACCAGGGCATTCTCCCTGGCCACGCCAATGCTCTGGAATGAGCTCCCCAGCGAGATTAGAGCACAGTGGGACCTCCAGCAATTCCACAGGGCTGTGAAAATGGAAATTTTTCGCCGGGCGTTTCAGTAGGAATGATTCTATCGGCTGTGCTGCACTTGCACTTTATTATATGACACCACCACATTTAAATGGTTTTAACTGTATTCATTTGGAATTTTATTGAGTTGTATCTTATGTATGTATTTATGCTGGTTTTATAATTGTTTGTAAGCTACCCTGAGCTGCTTCGGCGGGAGGGCGGGATAGAAGCCTAACTAATAAATAAATAAATAAATAAATTTTCCTGTAACATGTGAACGGGGGTCAGTTATATCAGTACATTGATTAGTGAGTACCAGGGCCAATTTATTCATTAGGCACAATAGCCACAGTGCCTAGGGCCCACAATACTTTTAGGGACCCAAGAAAATGTTTTAATTTCTTTTAAAACCAGAAAAAAATGAAATGTTTAGAGCCCCTGAAAATGTATTATTTTTTGCCTAAAACAGAAAAAAAATAAAATGAAGTATTTAAAGTTATATGAAAAATAATTTTTAATATTGATATTATTATGGTGGGTGGGGCCCACAAAGGCAAAAGTGCCTAGTGCCCATGAAAATCATAACGCGGCCCTGGTGAGTACACGATGAGTACCAGATCTCTTCTGAATAAATCATCTGATGTGCTCAGACCACTAGCTTACTGTATGATGAGCTGAATGAATTTTCTGACTCATTACCAGCTGGCAGCTGAGCAGATGTCAGCTTCAACACTTGCTATGGCAAAAGGTTCATACTAGAGCAGAGCTCAATGAGAGCCATTTTGGTTCTGGAATAAAATCAAACCCCAAGTGATACGTGTCTGTGATGTTAAATATGTTTATGTGATATTGGGAATGTTTTTGCCACAGTGTGCACATTTTGTACTTATCTCATTTGAACTTCTGGGCCACTGACTTAATTTGGAAAATGTATTCTTGGGATCTTCAGTCTGCTTAGTTACTTAGCCAGTTTGGTGTAGTGGTTAAATATGCGGACTCTAATCTGGGAGAACCAGGTTTGATTCCCCACTCCTCCACTTGCACCTGCTGATGTGACCTTGGGTCAGTCACAAGCTCTGGCACAGCTGTTCCTGAAAGAGCAGTTTGTGTTATTCTCTAAGCCCCACCTATCTCACAGGGTGTCTGTTGTGGGAAGGGGAAAAGAGTTTGTAAGCTGCTCTGAGACTCTGAGTGAAGGGCGGGGTATAAATCCAAACTCCTCCTCCTCCTCCTCCTCCTCCTCCTCTTCTTCTACTATCATTTTAAATAATTTGGTCATTCACAAGCTTGGTTACCTCACTGCTCACCATATAAGAATGTTAAACAGCATCAATCCTGGAACAATAAATCTTTGAGATATGTTACTTACCTTCCTCCATTTTAAGATTTTTTTTATCATATATTTCCTGTTCTTTGACCTGTTCCACACAAGAACCATTATGCTCAGTAATCCACTAGTTTGGTTCAACATTTGTCCAAAAGTTGTGATCAGCACAGTATAATTTTCAACCTTTCCTCTGTGTTTTTACAGTTTGAACATGAATGATTGTCCTACGAAAGGATTGCATATGTATGATCTCCTATTGCTTTCCTGCAGATTACCCCCAGATGCAGCTGTTGTCATCACATCTTGCTGTTCACAACACACACACACAAATTAACATTGTATAGTGACTTACAGATCTGAAATATGTTCATCTTTGTGTCCCTTATGGCTCTCTGACTTGATGTTCATTAATACTAAAGACAGGGGAACTGTTTGAATCAATTTCTGCATGCATGTTCTTGGACTGCCTTGTGGGAGTGGTAGGTCATTTCACTGATGCATTTGTGACAAAGCAGGTGGAAAGAGAAGGCAAACTGCAAATTATGTGGGCTCTAAAAGGAGGCAAATTTCACAAACCAATCAGAGGGGTACCAGCCCAGGTGTGACTAAAAAGGTCCTGTCTGCCAATTGTGCAGGTGCAAAGTGTACCAAAAACATGAAACATAGAAAGTATAATTGTAGTTTATTTACCAAGTCAGAGTCAGATAACAGCCCCAAAACCCACAAAGCAATTTATGCAGCAAAGCCTGTAAAATCATCTACTGCACAGGTGCAAAGCTACTTCACGCAGCATCCAATTCAACCTAGGGGCAAAACTTTGTGGCAATCCAGTGACAGGCTGAACTTGTAGGTAAACAAGCAATTTGGTCACATGTTCAAATGCTGACTGTATTCATGCTGAAGTTGCAACCCTGAAAAACACTGTTTTCTCGACCTATGATCACCCACTTTACTCAAGAACCTTGAGGGACTTTGAAAAAAAGTGTTTTGTAAATCCAGGTAAATGATACATGTTGGATTAGCCCTGTATTTCCTGAAACACCCAGACAATCTAAAAGGTTGATGAGGCAGGACTTCCCTTGGCAGAAAGCAAAATGATTCATTCCGGACAAGGTTTGGGCAAAATATGAAGTCCTCCAGCACACAGACTAGGTGATAATACTGAATCCCAGGAGAATCACCATTTAAAAAAGTTCTTAGAGCAAAGAAAAATCAAGCCAAGACTCCACTGCCAATGAAAATGGCTAATATGTTTATAGTTTAATTGCACTGTGCTGCCTGCTTAACAAAAACAAAAAAGCCCATCTCCTTCTTTTTGTAAAGTGTGCATATCATTCATAGCAGCCAGCAAATCTGATGAGATGTACAGCAGACACAATCCAAGTTAATTGCCATGGGTGCATAAAAGCTTAGCCATCTGTGGTACTTGATAACTATCAGATGAAAGGGTTGGCTGATTATTCAAATTGTTTTCAAATAATTCATTGCATTTCAACCAATAGTGCCCAAGGAAATGCCATCATTATTATTATGCAAATTTTGAATAGCCCACCAGCCTCAGTTTTGTGTCAATGTGCATCTATTAGTGGGACAGAATGCTTCTTCTGTCAATCCCAAAACAAAAATAAGATGACTTGGAATTGGTTTTGATTGACTATGCAATAGTCACATAAAAACATTTATTTGTGGGTGGTGAGGAGGGCAACATTAAAGACTTGCTGGGATTAAGTTGGGTTTGAACCAGCCAATGTTACGTGATTTTTATTTCCCTCGATTTCAGTGGAACTATTAAGTGCATACTTAAAACTTTTCCTCAGATGCCCCATGCATCCAAGCATCTGGCCAGGCACTGCTCCTATCTTAACAAGGAACCCCACAGAGAAGCAGGTACATGCTTTCTCATCTGATCTAACTTTATTCAGATTACAGCCTCCCACACTGACCAGCTGTTTGGGAGCTGGATCACATAGCTGGATTCCAGCTTCCCCCACTCCAAACAGCTGATAGATATGAATGGTAATTTGATATTTATACATGCACAGCCTAAGCAGCTGCATGTACACACATTTGAATAGGGGCCAAAAATGGCTAGTTCTGGCCTCAGTCTCTCCAGTGGCTGTAAATTCATATGATGGAGAATATCAAGGATTTACAAGGTTACTTTAATTGTGGTCAACAAACTAATATTGGGGGTGGGAACCATTCTGTGGTGCATGCTACAAGAGAATATGAAATAATATGTAAATATACACAAGATGACAAAGGCAACAATAAATGAGGTGTACAATTTTAGTCATCAACTGTCAAACCATGTCATCAGACTCCATGCCTTACACCACAAAGTGATCTCAGACCGGGGTACCCAGTTCATGGCAGGATTCTGGTGAGAGCTGATGAAGTTATTGGGGGTGGAGCAGGGCTTAAGCAGTGCCCACCATCCCAAAACTGATGGTCAAACTGAGAGAACTAACCAAGTGTTGGAACAATTTTTGAGGTGCTTCATAAATCATCAACAAGATGACTGGATTGATCTACTGCCATATTACAACAACTCAGTGCACAGCTCCGTTGGGGTCTCCCTGTTTAAAGCAGTGTATGGATATGAAAGAGGGTCCATAGCCTACTTTGAACACTGACAATCCTGGCCCTGGCTAGGACTTGGTGGGCCAAAGTAACTCAGGGATGGCTTTACCGTCAAAAGACTCTGGACAAAGCCAAAGAGGATTACAAACATTACACTGACAAAGGTCAAGGCCCCGAGTGGGAGTTGAAACCTGGGGATTCTGTATACATCTCCACCAAGAACCTTAGGGGTTTGCAACCAGGGAAAAAACTGGGATGGAGATATGTTGGGCCTTTCAAGGCAGTGCGCCTTATTAACAAAGTGACTGTGGAAGTTGAACTGCCTAAAAGCCTGCGTCATGTCCATCCTGTGTTTCATTTCAGTCTTCTGAAGAGGGATCCTGGACCCTACAAGTGGAAACCATGTCCTCCAGCTTCCCCTCCCCTTATGGTAGAAGGGGAATGCCATCAAGAAGTGGAAGAGATTCTCAATGCTAAAATGAAAAGGGGACGGCTGTACTATTTGGTCAAATGGAAGGATTTTGACCCTTCCCATAAAGAATGGGTGGAATTTAGGCATGTTAAGGCTGCAAAATTAGTGTGTGCTTTTCACAAGCGGTACCCCCTCAAGCTGGAAGGGTGAATGGGACTTCGGGGGGTGGGTGGGCAGAATGTCAAACCATGCTTCGCTTCGCTTCACATAGTTTGCCATAGATGCTGGGGGAGAGGAATTCTTTAGGTGGGGGAGTGACTGTGGGGTATGTGTGAGTGCTCTATCTTGGACGGTGGAACTTTTTCCTGAAGATGCGCCTCTCCCCAGTTCACAGGGAGATGTTCTTGAAGCTTCCAGTGCCAGCTTGTGTAGTAGATAAAGGGATCGTATATTCCTATGACAAGGGGGTAGAGATGTGGGAGCCTGGCTGTGTGATGAATGTGTAGGCCTTAGGAGGGTTTGAACTTTCTATATCCACACCTGTACCCGCCAAAAGCTTTAGAACTGATACAGTACTGTTCATGCCTGGAACCTGTTTAATTCAATGAAGCTTTTCACTGCCGAAGACAGTGTGCTTGAGAGTAACTTGGCCAGGGAGTCTGACAAAAACACAGCTGCCTACCCACTATACCCATCACATTGAGAATGATATTTCATTACAGAAGACTACCTCATGATATTCTCCAACCAACACACACCCAACCGTGCAAAATCATTCACAAATCTTAGGAAATAAGTATAAGGCAATTCTTTCGCTCAACTTAACCGGAGGGGGGGAGCCTTCCAAAAATAAGAAATAGTTTTTATGAACAGCATGCCTTATTTTAGAGAAATTACTGCTTTACCCTGCAGTTATTTTTTTAACTGAGGGATCTGACACCTTCATGAAGCTGTACAGGAAACAAACAAACCTGTAGCTATGTGCACAACATGAAACGGGATCTTCTACCTCTGGTTCCCAAAGGACACTTTCTACACATGTATGTCATTATATATACTGCATTTAATTGTAGTCCTACTAAGACAAAAGCACTTTCAGGTGGGACTTTGCACTGTTGTCACCTGTGTGCAAAACAGCATCATGTGTAGATACTTTGCACAGATAGCAGACTGGGTTAAGTGAGATGCTGTGTGAGTGTAAAGTTCAATATGGAAATGCTTTTGCCTCACCACGGTCACATTTAAGTCAAACTTTAGTCTGCTGAGAAACACAGAATTAGGGTGCAAAATGTTTAAAAACATAATACCCATAAAATGTTGTTGTATATGAAATAGATGAACTTTCCTGATAAGAGGATATTTTGGCACTTGAACAGATTTATAACTTTGGCAAATGTGATATCAGTTATTCATCTCTTCAAAGGTTAGGTAACTTTGGGGGGTGGGAGTGCACTGAATGTTTAAAAGTCTTCCCACAAAGAAAACCACATTTTCCCCCTTCACTAATGTGAGTACCCCCTTGTGAGAGTTCACCCCCCACCCTCTCTACTGTCATGTTCTCCTCACTAGTTCTGCTTGGGCCTCAGAACGGGGATCAGTAGGACACCAGCTGCACACTAAAGGTCCTCCCTCCCCCTCCTCCCGGAACAGCACTCAGCATTGCTACCTGACACTGTCCTGCCTCCTCAGCCTGCCCATGGAGCCCTCCTTTTATTTCTCTCTTCTCGCTTTGTCCGTAGGGCCTGTAAAACAGAGCTCTTCCACCAGGCCTTCGATTAGGGAGCCGCCCCTTCTAACATTGAGGCCTTGGCCCCAACACCAAAATCAATTTAAATATTGTGATCAAAAGCCTGACAAAAACCCAGACTACAGCGGTAATTGATTACTTTGGATGCTGTGAATACCATCATCATCTATGAATGTACTAGCACCTTAAGATATGTTTTATTATTATACTAGGAATAAGGCCCGTTGTGGAAATAAATACAACGGGCTCTAGAAAGAGGCTCTGGGAGAGTGCCCCGGCTTTGGGCACTCAGTGACAATTTGCTGTGACAATCTCAGCAGGGTATAATGACAGAGTCCACCATTTTCTCCAGAGGAACTGATCTTTGCTACCTGAAGAGCAGTTGTAATTTTGAGTGAACTCCAGCCCACCCCCAAGATTGGTAACAGTGGTTCCCCAGGAGGGAGTGGCTGGTTTGGAGGGTGGAATCTATGGTATTGTACCTGTCTGAGGTCCCACCCCTCCTCAACACTAACCCTCTCCAGGTTTGACCCCTCAAATATCCAGGAATTTCCCAACCTGGAGTTGACAACCCTATCTCCCTCCCAGCCAACCATCAACCTACCTTTAGTTTTCCATCTCCTCCCCATCCCTCCTAGAGAGCAGTTGTAATTTTGCGTGATCTCCAGCCCCCACCTGGAGATTGGCAACAAAGGTTCCCCATCAGGGAATGGCTGGATTGGAGGGTGGAGTCTATGGCATCATACCTGTCTGAGGTGCCACCCCTCCTCAAACCTCACCCTCTCCAGGCTCCATCCCTCAGATCTCCAGGAATTGCCCACCTGGAGTTGGCAACCTGATCAGGACTGGGCCCAATGAGTTTTCTCCCAAAGGCCAATATAGGTGTGGAAAGGGCCTTTTACTGACAGAGGAGAAAGTACAGGTGCCAACTTTGATTAGGGAAATACCTGGAGATTTGGGGGGGATGGATCCTGTGGAGGGCAGCATTTGGGGTGTGTGTGTGGAAGGACTCAGCAGGGTATAATGCCATAGAGTCTACCCTCCAAAGCAACCATTTTCTCCCGGGGAACTGATTTCTGTCATCTGGAGGTCAATTGTAACAGTGGGAGATCTCCAGGTCCCACCTGGAGATTGGCAGCCCTAGGGGAAAGTCAGCCGCACAGCGGGAAGTTGAAGAAAATGGTCTGATGGTTGCTGGCCCACCTCGTTAGCCAGCCAGCCATGCTGAAGCTAAGCAGGAGAAAGAGCCTTTTTCCATTTATTCTGACAGGAAAGTGGCCATTGGGGAGGGGGTTATGCTGAAAGTCCTTTGTTTTTTTACTCACAGAACCAAGCTTGGTTGCCTACCAACAGCCACTGAGGGGACAGTCCCTCACAGGAGTCAAGAGAACTGTCTTCCTCAGGAGAGAAAGCTGTCTGCCAGGGGGAGTGGGTGGGGAAGAGAAGCAGACCCAGCACCCGGCCAATGGCACGCGAGTACTCTTGAGTGGCAGCTGATGGGCCAATGGCTGAGGGAGGGCATTTTACAGCCAATGGGAGCGCATGGAATCTTGCGAAACCAAAAGATAATTATTTATAAGGAGAGATTGTTGCATGCTTGTTTCCTTGGGCTAGGTGGCCCTCTTTAATATGATTGCCAGGTCCCATCTTCCCCTCAGTGGGGGGATTGGGGGGGGGGCTTCTGGGAGGGTTGGGGCCATCCCCAACGCAATGACATCATGCATAGTGATGTCATCACATTGGGGGACAATATGCACACACACCTCCTGCTTTCCCTCAACCATTTAAAGGGAACCTTACCTTTAAATGGTTGGGGGGAAAGTGGGCACTGTGGGTGCCTGCCTTGCAAGTGGAGGTGAGCCCCCAAAATCGGGGGATCTCCCACCTCCACCTGTGGACTGGCATCCCTACTCTTTAATCAGCTGCTGGCTGGCTCCAGGTGATTCTCTAGGCTGCCTTAAAGCAAACAGCCTGTTCTTCAGCCCTGACTGATGGTGTCATCAGCCAAGACCAGGAGAAGGCTCTCTTTAGTTGCTGCATCAGCAGATTTTCTTCTTTCCTCCCAACCTCCTAAGGCCCTGGGCAAGGTAATTATTCCACTCTGTCCAGACACAGTTTTGTTTTTAGTCAGCACCACAAAGGCTAACATAAAATTCATTGGATCAAGCTGAGTATACCAAGATTTAGTTTTTAAATTTATATAATTTTAAATATTTGTATAATACTATTCATGTGCTTTGGCATGTCCTTCTGCCAAATGCCTTACAGTCTAAAGTCTAATCTTTTTCAGAATCAAGACAAGCAGCAACAAATTGAAAATACAATAGGGGCAATTTTAGTGGCACCACTTATATTAGTATAAGTGTATGATAAGCTAACTTTGAAGTAGTTTGCTCTGGAGACAGGAAGACAGTTTAGTGGTGCACAAATGTGAATATCTTTGTAGAGAAAGCAAACACATCAGCAGTGAGTATGGTCCTGTAGAAATCTGTAGCAAAGCTCTCATTGATTTAATAGGGCAGAACTACAATGCAATGGAATACTACAGCCGGTGTTCCCTCTAAGCTGAGTTAGCTAGCTCACTGTTTTTTAGTCTCCAGCTCCAGAGCAAACTAATTTATGCAGCAGCCAAATCACTC
This sequence comes from Gekko gecko, assembly GCA_029375565.1. Lineage (NCBI taxonomy): Eukaryota > Metazoa > Chordata > Lepidosauria > Squamata > Gekkonidae > Gekko > Gekko gecko. The sequence continues at coordinate 99,173,071 of JAPDNY010000008.1, forward strand.
GCTCACAACTTTAATGCCAGTAGCTCACAAAGTAGAATTTTTGCTCACAAGACTCCACAGCTTAGAGGGAACATTGACTACAGCATGGAGTACTTTCAATGTTTGCATAACTTTAAATCAAAAAAATTCTTAGTCCCTTATTCTCTATGTCTATATCAAACTACAAAAATATTTGGAAATTGCATACTTCCTTTTATCAGCAAGGTCCAGATGTTATTGACTAGCACGCACACCTTGGTTTGGCTCTTGGGTGTATTTCAGTAAGGTCTTGAAAAGCTAGTCTTACACTATGAACGTCTCTTGGAATGCTTACAAAGGCATACAAATGGCTCACATAAAGTAGTGTAGCTGGCAGTCTGAGCAGGCTGGTTGAAAACCCACAGTTCTCATAAGCTAAACACACACATATCTCATCAGGATCCTACATCGATCAGGTTTCTGGGTGGCTGTGGGCAAGTTGATCTCTCAGCCTCAATTCCCTAGCTATACAATGGAAAATATATTACTGTGAACTTGGAGGAATGAGTCTCTCCTGTGGGCTTGGCCTAAAGTAGTAGTAAACCAGTGTCCATAACAAAATGAATGGCAATGTTTCTTAAGGACTTATCTCCTTAATGGGCCTTAATAAATGGCTCTGCCTAAGCACCCACTGGGGCCTGAAGGAGGTGATCTTCCATCTCAGCTGAAGGAAAAATGCAAATGTGTGCCTGTGTTTGAAGATAACAATAGTTTTTGTTCTGGCAGAGAGACAGAAGCAGACAGACATTGTTCTAAGTTCACTCAAGCACTTTGGGGGTGTAGGAACTCTCTTGCTCTGGGCCTCTGATGTGGGACAGGGGATCTGCTGCCTCTGTCTTTTTAGTAGCATGTTGTTCGAATCTCTGAAATGATTATTGGTTATTATGAGTGTAAATTTCTAGTATGCAACAATCAGAGTTTTTTCCCCCTCTAGCTCTGCCAATACTTCACAGGCCAGCAGGGTAAAAAGGGACCACTGTGTGTGCCAGTGTCATGCTAGTATGCAATGTCATGTCCAGTACCAATGTGGAAGTGACATCATACCGGAGGGCGATGCTGTAGAAATTGCCCCCAGATTGACTTTTATAAATGGGGATTGGTTAGGCATTTTTATGCCCTGTCCTACCTCACAGGGTGGCATGCAGAGAGTAGTTCCAGGTTAACACTGCTCCAAAGTTAAGATATGAGGTTCTTTGGGGAATATTGTCTCTAGGGATCTGGTCACATAGCCGCAGCCAAGGGTGCAGACTATGGGGGGCTCGAAATTAAACATTCTCAAAATTTTCCAGGGGAGACTGAGCCTTCCCCCGGCAAAAGGGAGCTCTGAAAAAGCAGCCCACCCTTTAAAGTCAGCAGCTGGTGGATGGAGCTGCCGGCTGCTGGCTTTAAAGGGTGAGAAACCCTTGCAGGGCTCTCCTTGCTTCCCCGTTTAGAAGTGGGGAGAAGTGAAAGGGAGCTCTGAAAAGGCAGCCCACCCTTCAAAGCCAGCAGCTGACAGGCGGATTCGGGAGGCTGCTTAGAAGGGGAGGGGGGAGCCAAACTGAGCACTCTAATGGCTGCCCACCAGTAGAGGGGACCTCTTTTTCTTTCCTTTTTCTTCTTATTTCCACCCCTTCCTTCCTCTCTCTCCATCTATTTTCTTTCTTTCTCTTTCCTTTTATTTCAATTTCTTTCTGCCCTTGTTTTCTTTTCTAGTTCTTCCTCTCCATTTTTCTTTGCCTTTCTTTCCTCTTTCTCTTTCCATTTCTTTCTTTTCCTTTTCCTCACCCTTTCCCTTCCTTTCCTTCATTCACTTTCTCCCTTTCTTTCAGTTTTTATTTCCTTCATTCCCTTCCCCCCTCTCTCTCTTTCTCTCTTTCCCTTCATTCCTTTTTTTCTCTTTCCCTTTTTTCCATTTCAAGGACCTGGCATAGCAATGCCTCTGGCCCAGCCCCGGAAATTGGAAAGTCTCTGCCCTTGGCCGCAGCCTGTCACGGTATGGTAATCAGACCATTCCCCAAGAACAGCAGGACCAGCCCTCTTGAAAATGATCTCCAAACTCTCTTCTGCTTCCCAGAGATTCAGAGAAACAGGTTCTTATCCAAAGTAGTTTATTCAGCAGCAGACATACAACAAGCAGTTAGCCCAGTCCCACACTGACTCCCTGGAACAGGCTAGAGAACAAAGCAACACACACACACACACACACAGCGTAATTACTTGATGCAGCTCTTAGTTGCCATGGATGAAAAGAATGGCTTGAGCAGGGTTACCCCTCTAGGCTAGAGGCCACACTTTGTTCATTTGGGGTCCCTTCTTATATCCTGTTCAAAACAATGGTTTATGTACTATACAAGCTACAAATGTCCCTGATGTGATAAGACAGAGTGGACCCTTCTTCAGGCTTCACCTGGACTTCCAGAAACTGTATGTTCTTATTGGGTCTGTCTTTGGGGTTCTTTCTAATAACTGACCTTCAGGATTTATAAGTTGACCTTCCCTGCTGTCTCCAGCCAGTGTAAGAGATACATTTGTTTCTGAGAGAGACAGACCAACATTTGCCTCTTAAAAATACAACTGGGCATAAAAGGATTCCAAAATGGCTGTGCTTTGGGCAATAGAACAGGACCTAGAAAATGTGGAAAAGATTCAGGAAAATGCAAGGTTGGCTTTCATTTATGACATGATGACATTAGTTCTAGTTTGTTGTCAGAAGTGATGGTACACACTGGTGAAATGCCAACACACCTGTCCCCCAGTTGGTCCTGAGGAATTGCCACCTGCTACAGCTGGCAACCCAAGTAACAATCAGAAGCAGACTGGTCATTAAGACCACCAAGACAAGTTCTTATGAGCCAGTGGCCTGGGCAGGGGGCTGGCAGGGCTGCCACCAACTAAGGACACCTGGCCCCAAGCAAGGGGCAGGCACAATCAGCTGCAAGCTGGTAGCCTTTGCACCAAAAGATGAGGGAAAGATAGACTGGGTCCAGCCTTGCCCAGCATGGTGAGATATATGACTGGTCCAGTTCTGCTCATCAGCTACAGGAAAGGATGGGCTCAGTCTATCATGGCCCAGTGTGACAAAGAATGTGCCCAGTCTCTCCCTACCAGTGCAATGGGAGATGCACGCAGTCTTGCCCAGCCTGACAAGGTAAGTGCCTCACTCTACACTGCCCAGCATACTGAAGGATAAGCCCAGTGTGGGCTTGCTCAGCTTGGTGAAAGACAGGCCCAGCTCATCCTTGGCCTACCTGGTGAGGGATGCACTTGGCATCACCTTGCCTGGCATGGTGAGGGATGCTCCCACCCTGGGCTCACTTGCCTGGTACAACAAAGGATGTGCCCAGCCTGGCTCTGCTTAGGAGGCTCCCCAAGAAAACTGCACAGTGCTGGACTGTGCTTAATCTATCCAAAGCAGAGGAAGGAAGAATAAGTAAGGGGTGTGGCTGTATGGAAGCTGAATGCAGGGTGAAGACCCTGAAGTAAACAAAGATGCTATTGGCCTCAAGGAGTCCTGGGGAAGCCCTAAATTGCTATGATATTCGTCTTGGCAAGGCGGGATACAAATCGAAAGTAATAAATAAATAAATAAATAAATAAATGTATGCAACCATTAAAATTGCAAATAAATGGTTTTCTCAGTCTTAGTGAAAAGGCTATCTGGTAAGTGTTGGAGAAGCCTTTGCTTCAGACCCTGACAGCATGCTACAATTTAGAGTAGAGATAGTATTGGGCTTGAGGGACCAATGATCTCCGTTAGTATCCCACCAACCACCACCACCCGTCTTTGACAAGAAACTTCAGTAGAGTTTGATTGACTTGAGAAAGAAACTAGTATCAAGTTCTATGAAATATCTTGAACTTACCAGCTGGATTCCTTCATTTTGCACATCTGCAACCCATGGCATTCTTCTTTCAAAGAACACCAAGCAGTTTAAATATGGCTCTCCGGCTCTCCCATCCAAGTGATTTATAGAGTTAGGCCTATTTAGGTTCAGTCAGAGAACTGTGTCCTATGCTGGGGGGCCATGGCAAACATGTATCAGTACAAAGCTGCAGCGATACTTACACAAATAATCAGTCTGCAGCGGGCCTCAAGCACAAGTAACAGTAATTACACAAACCATCCGTCTATTGCACAAGTAGTATTCAGACTAACCTATACATTTGTCCCTGTGCATACACAGGCTGTAATCTGGCCACAATGATGTGCAACAAGTAACAAAAAGCATTAATGAACAACTGCATATAGAGGCCCTATACAGGAGATAAAGGGACTCATTCTGCAATGTGGTTGCCTTTCACATTGCCTAGCACACACTGGATGTATATCTTTATAGGCTATGCACACTAAGCATCAGCAGTCTAGGGACTGGATAACTCCATGTATATATGTATATTTCTCTATACCACCCAATAAGCCATAATGAAAGGAAAGGGAATATTATATTTGCATAGAATATGTAGGAGCTTGGCCAATGAATCACCTTTTTCCTTTCTCAAGTTAAAAGTTCAATATTTTTACACATGTCCAATATTTTGCTATTGCCAAAAAAGGCACTTAAAGTTTTAATCTATCACTTAGAAGAATTTGAGAAGTTTAGACCACCCTTATGGTATAACTAGATGGCTGTCATTTTGCAGACTTTTCTCTACCTAACCGCCTTGGTAATCATAATAGATCATTTTTGTTGTAATTTAAGCCACATTCTCAAGCCTTCAAGCATATCCAGTATCTATCTGACTGGAAATCCCCTAAGCAACTTGTGAGTCATTCAATCACTGAAAAGACTTGGAAGTATTTCTAATAGGAAATAAATCCCATACAACCTTTTACTAATACAAAATTTTAAAGAGGCTTGGAAGAGAGAGACTTCAGGGAATAATGGTTTAAGCAAATATCTGCAAAAACAGCTGAGTAAAATTGTCACAAAAACTTACTTCCATGAGAACAAAACCTACGCAACTTCTCTCTATATATACATATATATACATGTTTACTTGAACATACATCAAAGTAATCATTTTAGGAAAGTACCTTTATGAAGCTGTGTTAACAATCATGCAGTTTGTGAATAACATGAAACTAACCAAAGTTCCAAATGAAAATGATTCCCATGGACATAGAAAAGTTTATTCTACACTCATGTGCAAGAGATTTCCAGAGGACAGCTTGGAGAATGGCAACCAGCACTATTAAGATTCCCAGGTATGTAACAAATGCTTGGCCAGGGAAACGTTGATGCATGCAGTCTTCATGAGCCAATGTGTTGCAGTGAGTGGAAGGTTGGTCAAAGACTGGGGAAACATGGCTTCACTCTGCCATGAAATTCACCAGATGACTTTGTAACAGCCACATTCCCAGCCTATGCAACAGCATTGTTGGGAGGCTAAAACGAGCAATGGGAAAATTATGTACGCTGTCCTGGGGACGTCAGAAGAAAATGTAATCAACCAACTCTGGGTGAACATGAAATAATAGGCCTCTGTTGCTGCTTTCATACAGGGATGCTGTAAACTTTTCAAAACACTGACTGCATTTTTGTGCACGTGTTTATCTTCTTGGATTCTATCACACTAACTCACCAAACTCCTTCCTCCAAATTAAGTGGCTCTTTGAAGGGAATCTTGTTCATAATGCTGGATCCATGTGGATAAAAAAACCCTCCTCTCTATAAAATAATCCTGTTTTGGAGTGGCCACATTCCACGCACTCCCACAGCCACTGGCTTGTCAACCACCACTCAAGAGTACTCACGTGCCATTGGCCGGGTGCTGGGTCTGCTCCTCTTTCCCACCTACTCCCCCTTAAGCCCCGTGCCCTGTCAGAATTACTGACAAATGGCTTTCTCTCTTGACAAAGACGCTTTTCCTGCTTGCTTCCAGTGTGGGACTAACAGTCCCCTCAGTGGCTGTTGGTAGGTGTCATGAAATGGCAGTTACCTGTGTTTGCAAGATGGCAGTGGTGCTTCGTTTAAAGTGTTCCTCCATAAGGTTTAATTGAGCTGTAGTTCCAGAGAGGGGCCTGCAGGGGTATTACTCACTGGGTTGAATAGGTGTTGCCCTGCAAGGCTTTTTCATGCCTTTTATGAACTATAATAAAATGTGGACTGGGCAAAGTATGCTCGAGGAACTGTAAAGCATGGTAACCCACTATGATGCCAGATGAGACTGCACACCTGAGAGAAGGACACCTTCCTTTCTCCATTGCCGTTCTAGTGGCCCTCCAAGGTTACCAGCCCTCTTACCTGATGGAAGATAGATCAGTTCCATAGTATGCACAAAGCACCAAATGCCATGCCATGCCAGAGCACAAGGACAAAGGACTCCCCGATGCCATTAGGAGTCCCCTCCAACGTATATAGGCAACCCCTTCTTCCCTCCTCCATCACCTGCAAAGAGGCTCGTAGCTCAGAGACTATTCATGGTTGCTTGGCAACTAATCACTTGCCCATCAGCGACCTGGCTAAGGCAATCAAGAAACAATAACTTTGGCCCAATGACTCATCTCACCTACACCCAGATGCCAGCCACAAGTCTAAGTTTCTAGTTCTCAGTATTGACCAATCCTTAGCTCCTCTCCCCTATTCCTTTCAGCCAAAAGTATGCTTTCAAGGACGGACTAACCAGGAGGTGTGACCAGCCCCCACATAAAAGGGGAAACCCAACCACATGCTCGCCCCTTCTTCTCTATGACTCCTATCTAAGTTTAGTCCCTCTTAAGTCCAGCTCACTATCCCAACACCCTACCTCCATCTTCAACTCTAGATCTGCAACTAGAGTTCCATGTGTTGCCTGCCGGCCCAGGCCACGTGTTCCCATTTTCAGTTCTCCCCTCCCTTCTTCCATTGGAAGGGATCATTCAGCAAGGACAGGTAATTATTGCCCCAACAATGAACTCCTGCTCATGCAACTGTGCTGCTATCTCTATCTTTATTTCTTAGTCTTGCATAATTGCGTGTGTGAATCTGTATTGTTTGTGTGTGAAGATTTACAGTAAAATACTTTAATTATAATTACATCCAGCTTCCGTGTCTGTTACTGATATCTCTGGAAGGGCGGGACCTTCCTTTCTGCATTGCGTTGCTGCGTATATACTGGTGATTGCTCCCTTAACTGACTGCATATTAATAATAATGCATATTCCACTTAATATTGATAAAAACAAAGAGCAATCAGGCTAACATGGGGCTTCCTCATTTGCGGGCCTACACTTCCCAGCATCCCCAAGGCCAAAGAGTGCAAGAAAACAGGGACTGTCCCAAGGCAGTCTTCATCCCTGGAAGCTGGCAGCAGAAATTCAGCCACTCCACAGTTGGCTGGACTGGGGAATGAATGGAAGTTTCCTTGTTCTCTTGGGCAAGAGAGAGAGAGAGACAGAAGTACAGCCAGCGGACGGTCCAAGGAGAGATCCTACCCTGAAGTAGAGAGTATTGTGTGTAGGGAAAGAGGATTGCGTTTAACTCCTGTTGATTTATGCCATGTTGGTTCATAGTGTGTGCTTACTCCTACAGTGTGTGTGTACTCCATAACTATAAATACTTTAAAAAATTCTTTTATTTCGGCTAATAATCTGTGTTGTGCTCTGACCACATAGTCTCCCCTGCTCTGCACAATACCAAAGAGAGAGGATAGCCCAGGGAAGCAAGGAAAGGCCAGACCCTTGGGTTGCCAACTTTCCAGGGATGCCCCAAAGATTGGGGATTCCATCTCCAAATAGGGAGATTCGGCCAGAGGGGTCTCACTGTCCCTCTAAAAGGGCAGTGACGATTCCATGAGTGGCAGCAGCAAACTTAAGGAGTGAGTTATGCCCACAGAACAAGGGTGGGAGGCAAACAGCTGAACGTTAAACTAGAGCCCGTTTCACCATGGTAGGCAACCAACCTTGGTTCAGACAAAGGAAGGAAACCCTTTGCAGGCCTTTGTAAGGAACTCATTGGGGCCAGTCCTGAGTCTAGGGTTGCCAGCTCCAGGTAGGGAGATTCCTGGAGACTTTCTGGAAGAGTCTATGGAAGACAGGGTTTGGGGAGGGGAGAGGCCTCAGCTGAACAGAATGCCATACAGCCCACCTTCCAAAGCACCTGCCCGGGGGGGGAGATCTGTTGTCTGGAGTTCAGTTGTGATACCTGGTGATCTTCAGGCTCTACCTGGACGTTGGCTGCCCTAGGCATAGCAGTCAGTGCTTCAGAGCAGGGTCTGCTAAATCCAGGTTCTTGCTGTAGAAGCTAAGTGGGTAATTTTGGACTAGTCATAGACTTTCAGCCTAACCTTCCTCACAGGGTTGTTGTGGAAGTCAAAAGGGGGAAAGGAGAATGATGTAAGCTGTTTTGGTCACCACTGCAGAGAAAGGCTACTCTTCCACCTAGGAAACCATTGTTGCCAATCTTCAGGTGAGGGCTGGAGATCACTCAGAATTACAACTGCTCTCCAGATGGCAGAGATCATTTCCTCTGGAGAAAATGGTACACTGTGGCAGTCAGGGCTTCAGAGCACAGGATAGGCTGCAGGTGTGTGTGTGGGGGAAATGGAAAGCTGAAGAGAGAGGGGAAAATAAAGGTAGAATGATGACTGGCTGGGAAGGAGACAGGGTTGCCAACTCCAGGTGGGAAATTCCTGGAGGTCTGAGGGATGGAACCTGGAGAGGGTGAGGTTTGAGAAGGGGTGGGACCTCAGACAAGTACAATGCCATAGACTCCACCCTCCAAACCAGCCATTTCCTCCTGGGTAACCATTATTGCCAATCTCCAGGTGAGAGCCAGTTTGGTGTAGTGGTTAAGTGCGCCGACTCTTATCTGGGAGAACCGGGTTTGATTCCCTACTCCTCCACTTGCACCTGCTGATGTGACCTTGGGTCAGTCACAAACTCTGGCACAGCTGTTCTCTCAAGGACAGTTTCTGTCAGAAGTTCTCTCAGTCCCGCCTACCTCACAGGGTATCTGTTGTGGGGAGGGGAAGGGAAAGGAGTTTGCAAGCCGCTCTGAGACCCCTTTGGGCAGTGAAGGGCGGGGTATAAATCCAATCTCCTCTCCTCCTCCTCCTCCATCACTGAAAATTACAAAAGCTCTTCAGGTAGCAGAGATCAGTTCCTCTGGAGAAAATGGTGGACTCTATGTCATTATACCCTGCTGAGGTCGCCAAAGCACATTGACGTTGAGTGCCCAAGGCCTTGGCACTCTCCCAGAGCCTCTTTCTAGAGCTTGTTGTATTTATTTCCGCAACGGGCCTTATTCCTAGTATAAACATAATTCAAAACACAGAACTTCAGCTAGTTCCACATTTCTGTGGTGGCAGGCATTCTGGCTTGCTTTCATTATGTGCCCTGAAGAGTCATCACGGGCTTACACACCATTTAAAACTAACAGCATTGGAGTGTTTGTGTGTTTTTTGTGCCTGCCTTGTTGGGAGCATTAATCAATTAGTGGCATTCATCTTGCCCCCCATTCCCACCTCAGGACTGACTGGATTGAGCCCAGGAGTCAGAGTGAGAGCATGTAAAAACAAACAAAACAGAAACATACACTGTTTGGGAAGCCAGAGAGGGAGGCAAAATGCACACATCAGAACCAAGGGAAACACCTTTTCTGTGCAATGTTGTGAGAACACACATGTGCAGGACATATTCTGATCTGATTTCAGATGCTTGAAAAAATATTAAGCTTTTTTTTTTAAAGATTCCTGCTAACAACTTGTGAACAAACTGCAGTCGGATCAGAGGGGTAAGTAGGCACCCTGCTTTCATCATCACTTTTTTTATGGGTTTTTTCTTTCTTGCACCAAATCCCTCTTTTCCATCATGTCTCAGCTTGCACCAAATTCTTCTTTTCCATCACTGCACCTGGAGCCAAATGGGTCAACCAGAAGAATTACACAATAAAATCAGGATGTGTGGTAAGAATGGAACTATTAAGAACCTTGGCTTCACCAGTTTATTGCCCAAGAACTGGGATATGAGATGACTGCAGTAGTTGAAAGGCAGCATGGATGTGGGAGAAATCAGAAATGGATATAGAGTTTGAACATACACTGTGTACAGTTTAAACTAAGCAAATGGAACCAAATGGATGACTACCTGGCTTCACAAAGAGATCCCTAGTCAGTCTACATTTGACTTTTAAGCTTTGAGCTGTGATTACACTGAAGATGCAAGGTCTTTAAATGAAGACCTGAGAAGCCATGACTGGACCTAGACTAAGTTTTCTAATGGTAGAATGCAAGTGTTCTCCCTTCTCCCTTCTACCACAGCCCACTGATCCCTATGAAGTGCTCCTCTGCAGATAGGGCACAATGTGGTATGTCAGGATGGTTGTGGTCTGCAGCAAGAAGGTAAAACCAGCTGATCTAGTACCAGAACTCCAGAGGCTGGGTAAGGACTTCTCAGTGCCAGAAAGCTGCAGGTCAACAACATGTACTTTGCCAAAATGATTTACTAGCAGCAATTAGAGTGATTTTAATAAAATCCTTGCTGATTATGGGATACAATTTGATATTGACAATGCAGTCTCTAGTAAGGTTTGAGCATATGAGCAGAGAGAAGGAATAAACAAACAAACACTTCTTGCTATAGAGGGAAGTTAGCAGCAGGATTCCACAAGGGCTGGTATTGGGATCACTGCTACTGAATTTATTCATAAATGATTTGGAATTGGGAGTGAGCAGTGTAATGGCAGAGTTTGAGGTAAATAGTAAATTATTCAGGATTCGGAAAATGAAGGATCTCTTTGAAATGGCTAGGTGGGCAACAATGTGGCAAAAGTTCAGTGCTAGTAAGTGCAAGGTAGTCACACTAGGGGGGGGAAAGCCCATTACTTTAAAAATACATTAATGGGGTCTGAATTGGCTGAGATCAAGATTGAGAGATATCAAAATTGTCGCAATAAAATAAAAATGTCAACTCAAATGTGTAGTTGTAGTGAGAAACTCCATTGGTGTCCTCATTTGGAATATTGCATACAATTGTAGTTGCTCAAAAGAGATATTGCAGAACTGGAAGAAATACAGGAAAGGGCAACCAATAGAACTATGGGGTTGGAGCAACTTTCCTTTTTATTTTGACTATGGGGGATAAAAATTAAGTTTATAAAATTATGCATGTAGTAAGCAAGTGGGTAGAGATTTGTCTCTGCCTCACCTCCTTCAAGGGCACCATGAAGTTAACTGACAATAGGTTCAGGACAGACAAAAGGAACTGAGTAAGTGTGGAATTCATTTCCAGTGTATGCAGTGATGGGCATGAGCATAGATGATTTAAAAAGAGATTAGAAACAGTCATGGAGGAGAGGGTCCATCAGTTGCTATTAGCCATGATGAATAAAGGGAACTTCCATATTCAGAGGCAGTAAACCTCTGAAACTTGGTGCTAGGAGGCAGCATTAAGGGAAGGCCCTTGGCTTCTGTGCTGTTAGCTGGCCCTCTAGGGAAACTGGTTGGCTTCTGTATGAAACAGAATGCCGGATTAGGTGAACCACTGGTCTGATCCAGCAAAGCTGAGTTTGTGTTCTTAAGAACAGAGTTGGGATTGTATCATAAAGCAGAAACACTCTTGGTATCCCAAGTTCAGTAAACCATAAGTTTCCCATAATATATCCACAGATACCCTGAAAGAGGATTAATATGAATTTGCCAGCACACTTCTATTTTAAGACTAGGAGGAAGGTAATGCAGGGTTTTTTGTGCTTTAAGTGCAAGCATTTAAGATTTAAGAATTAAGTCTGACTTAATTAGAGGATTATTAAGGCTGATTAGTTTGGGATGCACCATTAAATTACTTTCTGATTTTTCTAAAATAGATAAATTGCCTGAAATCAATATAAATTATACTCTCCAAAGGGCAAATTAGGAGCATCTGTGTATATTGACAACCTTCAACCTATCTAGTCAGTTAAATTACACCAGAGATTACTTTGATTTGCCTGCAGAACAAGCAAGTCACCAGATACCTCACTAACAACACCTCTGTAAGACTTTTGTATAAATCCAGGCACACCATTTTAAAGGGGACACTGACAAGGTGCATAACCCACTACAAGTTTTTTCAGAAAAAAATTATATATACATATACCATAAAAAGGAGACAATGAGATGGAAGACCTTTGTTTCAGACAAATTGTATTCCATTCCTATTTTAATATGACATTCTATCATTTGAAAAATTCAGATACAGAAACATAAGCTTTTTCGGTCATCAAAAACAAACAAACAAAAACTTATGGGCCTTAAGCAGCTTCACAAAAGGATTAGATTGTATTTGTATTGCAAATGAGAAAGGAATACTGGCCTGATTCCCTCCACTCAATCCCAGTCCTTCCTTTGATGACAAATGTGTTAAAATGCGAATGATACTCTGAGTCAGCACAAAATTACACTCTTTGGAAATAGTGTACAAAAGACTAGATGAGTTGTTGTTTAGAGAAAAGCGAGCACTTAGTGAATCAAGCAAGTTATTTGTGAGGATTGCTGACCTTTCTGTTCATTGCATTTTGCACTCTTAATGAAAATTAATGTTTCAAGGGGGGGGAATATCTAATATAAATTATATGGATTACAACTGCACAGCATTTGTCTTTTCACCTTTGTCTTCTCACTGTGTCAAAGATGTTTTGTCAGGAACTTCATTTATCAACAGGGCATACAGAAAAGGAATAACATTCCGGGGACCGATCCAATACACGATAGCCCATCAGCCACTAGAAGCAGTACTGTAATGAATGATGGGCAGCTTAGGCTTTTACCCTGAGTGCATTATTATTTAGTTACTTCATTTACACCCAGCCTCTCTCCTCAATGGGGACCCAAAGTAGCTCACATTGTTGTCCTCTCCTCCATTTGTTCCTCACAAAAGTAGGTTAGGGAGAGAGTGTGTGACTAGACCGAAGTGATCCAGCAAGCTTCCATGGCAGCGTGGGGATCTGAACCCAGGTATCCCCAATCCTATTCCAACACTCCAACCACTGTGGCATGTTGGCTTTCATGGCCTCAATATAGTAACTAGAGTACTGAACTAGGACCTGGGAGAACCAGGTTTAAATCCTTGCTGTGCCACAGAAACTGACTGCATGCCTTTGGGCCAGTCAGTTCAACCGACCTCACAAGGTTATCGCAAAGATAAAATGCAGGAAGAGAGGTTGATATAAACTGCTCTGAGTCCCCACAAAAAGGGCATATGTGGCAAAATAGTTATGATGAGGATATTTTGGACTCGTTAAATTACGTATCCTGTGAAGTCTCTCAAACGTTGTGAATACTTTCTTTCAAGATTACACAACAGAGTAACTTTAAAGAAAGACAGCCTTGGAAATACTTCTACTGGATCTGGATAAGCACATTTTATTTTGAAACTCTCAGCAGTCCAAACGAAAGTTGCCAATATAATATAAATACAAAAGTTTACATTGTTTTACAGCCAGCTACATGGTATGCAAGAACAGCAGCAACCCTCACAAGAGCAGCAGAACATTGGACTTGGCGAATAACTATGACTCCTTAGGGCATCAAACTATGTTCACATATGTAGGGTATATAACGCTTGAAATTAAACTAAAATAGTGCAGAATGTCAGGTCTTCAGAGAGACAGATAAGTATTTGTTTTTAACTTTTCACAGGCACACATCAGTGTACTGCTTGTTTCCAGAATTAAATTAAGAAAAAAACATCAACCACACTTGACAATAGAAGAAATCTCCAATTTGTAGAAATCCTTTTTTAAAAATACTACTATCAAAAGGAATGAAACTATCAGTAGGAAGTGTAAAAACCAACAGAAATAAAAGAAACAAATGTCAGTCAACATCATAGATTCAAGGAAATTCATGGAGTGTATCAGAGTATAAACAAGAAATACTAATATTAAGACTGGGATTCAAAAAGCCATTCTAGGTTCATATGCCCAAGCATGTCTTAGACTGCTTTGTAAAGCAGAAGTCTTACTCATCCCACATGCCAAACCATTTTTCATACTATGGAGAGTTTCAAAAGTAGCTTGTGTTATGGTTAGCGAGTCTGCTTTTTACAAAGGAAAAAAAATCAATTGGGTATACCTCAAGTAGCTTTTTGGATCCCATCCTTCGATTACAACTCTAGGTAAGAAAAACCCTTATTATAAAAACACCTGCTCCAAACAAGGCATTCAAGAATGGTGTCCTAATCTTATGAAATGCAGCAATGTGTGTTTGCCACTGTTTAAAAATGAAAACCCTTCACAGATCACAAGTGTATACCCAAGAGCAAACCTTGCTGATACATTCACAGTTGACTTTGATGCAGAACTTTCAGTCTCAGTTGTGCAGTAAGTTTATTCCTTGATTATGTACTGGAACTCAGTTTTAGAAAGTAAAGGTCTACTTGTTAAGGAGAAACTACTATGGCTTATTCCCATGATGTATATGGCACTAAACCAGTATTCTCAGGCTTCTAACATGTTAAACGGAGAAGTTTGACACAGCAGATATTATAAAGACATGTTTCCTACTGTGGCATGTTATTCTGCCAGCTTCTGGTTAAGCTTACTCTTCATATGCTACTTCAAGTTCACAACAGCAAGGTTCTGATTACAGTGCATAAGCTGGGTGTGCAAAATAGTTCTCAAATGCTGATTTTTCAAGGAGTTGTGGTTTAATATCTACTGTATTATAAGGTATGTAAGTAAATTGCAGTTGAAAGAAAAACAAATTCTTTTATTATTATGATGTTCACTGAAGATCCTCCCCATTTTATCATTAGAAACATTTCAACTTTTTTGCCTTGTTTAGTATACAAGGAAAGCTACATACAGTTTCTTTGGGAAACATGTCAGAGGTATTTAAAGATTTTCAAAATATGTAATTGGTTAAATAATTATTACATACAAATCCCATAAAAATAAGACCCAGATATGAAGTCTAAAAAGTAACAGTAATGTGGGGGTGGGTGGGTGGAGAAAACACTCTTCTACCTCCAAGCTGTTAAGGATGGAAATGGGAAAATATATGAGGTTCCATATAATCTGGTTTCAGGATTCAAAGACAGCTAAACCAAAATCCACAAGCTACTAACTTCTGGTGGTAACTCCACTGAATTTTGTAAGTAAAATATGTTTTCCACAAATTCTAGTTTAGCTACTTTTAGAATTATAGTCCAAGATACATCAAGTAGAGACAACAGAAAAATTGCTCACCTTGTATACCACTCCCTTATTGAAGCCTGAGCTTGATAAATAATAGGTTGCAGCCAAATGATCAGGAGAATAACTCCAGTCACTGAATCAGTATTTCCAGCTTCCCACACTATGTTCCATTAATGTCCCTCATGGGGTGGAGGTCAGAACTCTACAGAACAGCTTGACACTGACATGGGGGAAATCAACAAAAACCATTCTCATGTTGTACATGCAACACCGTTCTACTTGCAGAGCATAACTTTGCATTTATCACAATGTACCCAGTTGGGGCGGGAGGATCACTGACCTGCAGCAGGAAGGAAGGAGTGGATAAATTCTGCTCTGTTAAGCTTCACTCCTTTGGTAGTGCTTTGAACCCTGCCCTAGCTTGTGATGGGTACAGAAACCATCACTTTTTGGTACACCAGATTCTAAAACTAGTAAAAGGGGGTAGCCACAATATACTTCCTCTTCCAACAATTTATTTTCATGAGACTCCAGCAACATGTTGCCTTGTAAATAACTGCACAATGGAAAAGTAGGTTTTCATATTTGAATGAACATGAAAGTTTGCAATAAGGCTTGTATAATGGGTAATCAGAGCATTAAAGAAAAGCAGTTTTGACTGCTTCCTTGCCTGCCCGAAAAGATCTGGCAGCATTCAATCAACCTCAGATGGCCGTAACAAGGAATAGTTTTTAGTACTGAACATTACCTTTCATATTAAACATTCCAAGCATTATAAATATTCCTGCCACAGGATGAAAGTTGCACTAGGCATAAACAGAAAAGCCACCCAATATTTCTTCAAAAATCTTGCATATTGGATGCTTCCAGCAATATTTGAAAATAGTTGGCATCTCTACCCCACAATATAACTACATCTGCACAACCCGCAATGGAAGCAATTCTTACAGCTTCTAACTGTAGAGGGCATAAGAACTGCCAAAATTAAGTTCAGCATATGGGAACTGAGCATACTCCTAACTAACCCAATAAACTCAATGGGTTTAAAAGATCTTAACCATGGCAAGACTGAACTGAAATGTAAAACAAAAAGGACATTGTTAGAAGCCAACAGTTACAAAGTGCCAGAGATGCACTTTTGTAAGGATAAAGTCATTGCACAAATGCAGACAATTCACTAACTTTATTTCTTGGGGACATTACTTAGTTATACTCAGTTAAGTAATATTCATTTAGAAAGTTGTTTAAATCAGCTGTAGTTGCAGAACAGATGTCAAAAGGTATGATTTATGTCTGTTTGATAGAGAACAGAGGTTATTTTTATTGGGTTATTTTCGGGGGGGAGATACACAAATATAGATTGTATGAGTAAGCAAAACCTGTCCTTCAGTGTAGCAGAGCATGTTATGTAAGAGTTAAAACCTACTTCCAACAGTCAAACATCACAAAAAGTAGAAGGTTCTACCTACACAGTCTTTCAGAAAATGCTTCATGATGAAGCAAGGAACAAAGCATAAGGGAATGCTTAAAACCCAAGGTATTCAGCTACCATCTCTCTTCTCTTATTTACACCACAGCCTTGATAGCCACACTTGATTTTGATATGGGGGGAAATGAACCCTATGCATTCTCTAAATGCAGTGGCATTTGGGTACTCTAGTTATTGTTGTTTTACATTAAATAGTGCAGGAACAAGCCATCAATAAAGCTTGTTCAGAGCTAGTGTAATGCTGAGTGGCTGAACACTTGATAGCCTGCCCTTTAAGTACATACTGTTTCATTGGTTCTCAGGGATTTAAAGAGGCACTCCAAGCCTTCTGACATACCAAAAGCCTAGCATTCAGTTTGCTAGCAAATACCGTTGCCTTACTCAACAAGGCCATAATCCATAACATGGAAGTGTTTAAGTTCCATTGAAATCAATGGGATTTATGAGCACAAGTGTGCCCAAGAGAGGAAGAGATGTGATCAGTTTCAATTTCAGGTGGATCGTCTTAAGGCTGTGTTCCCACAGGGAGTAAATGCTCAGGGCTATTAAAACAATGTGCCCCTCCAGCACTAGGAATCCCAGAGTCCAGTATTATTGAAACTGGAACTTCACTGAAAAGAACCCCCCCCCATCTTTTTCTACCTGCCCCCCATCTGTGCAAATGAAGGCCATTTCCCCTCCTGCAAAACCTAGGTCTCGCTGTCAGACCACCTGAGATAGTAAAATGGGCAGCTTAATGTGAATCATTCATTTTATTTTTAACTGCAAAACTGAGTTTCACATACAAGTGATCTATGGACCAGCTTCAAAACTGACACAAGCTCACTCGAAAGTGTAGCATGCCTTGCAAAAGGAACACGCATTATGACCCTCTGTACTCACAAAGAAGTCCTGATGCCCACTGCACTGCATTAGGAAAGTTGAGACAACTGGAGAAAATGTTCAAATACGAGGCGTTTGAAGGCATTCCCTTGGGAGCAGCTTCTGATTATCGCATTGTCAAAGATACCATATGATAAGGCAGCAGACTGAGCATGATTGCCTACCACCAGCTTCCCATGTTGTCCACAGCTGCTTTTTCTCAATAGGAGAAAAACCTATCTCCCATTCTAAGAGTACATGGTCCACTGCACGCTTTTGGTCTTCCTTCATCCTAGGGACAGCTGGTAGCACTGCTATCCATTGAGCAAGTAGACTACCGCTTCATAGGTAGCCATCGTTATAGCTGTGTTTGGAATCTGTCTAATCAAATGTGTTATTAGACCACGATACAAAGAGCCATAGCCTTCTTCTTGCACAAGCAAAGATAGCGTCTGGAAGAAAGACCTGTATTTTGTTCCTTCTTCTCGTAGCCTTGTTCGAACAACCTCTGCATAAAAAAAAAACAGAAAAAGTTTATTTTGATAACAGCATTTCCAATGCATAACATAAATAAAAGAAAGGAAAATGATATTCAGCTACCACAATATATTTTTAAATGATATTCACATGTTCTTGGTAGAATTAGCATAACTCCCAATTACTTTTATTCAGGCATTTTTAAGCCATGTCTGACAACAGTATTCAAAGCAATATAAACAGGCAATAACAGTATACAAACAAGTTTCAAAGAACAGTAAGACAATTTTGAAGGCTTTGTATATTCTGTCAACAATACAGGAAGAAGCCATTGAACTTTATTTCTATATATGACAACACCAACAAGAATATTATATGCACAGAAATGGACATGTCTGACAACACCGACAACAGAAGAATGCTTGAAAAAGATGTTGAATCTTGCAACAATGGCTAAACTTACTGCATTGGTTAGGGAAAAGACAATTAGTTCATTTATTGCAGATTGGAAACCCCTTATAGACTTTTTGCAGGAAAAAGACGATAATGACTTGATGATTTGTGGTTTTGATGATTAAGATACAAAAAACGAGAGAGTTTTTCGTTCTATATATAGAGCAAGGAAAAAACTTTGTAATCAAACTTATATTTGTTGTAGATACAATTGGAAGCCTTCTTCTATTTTATGTACATTCTTTTTTTCTTTCATTTTCTCAATAAAAACTAAAATTGACAACCAAAACCAATAAGGAATGCCTTTAAAAACAGAAGAGATGGTGACAGGGCACCTCTCCCAAACAAACATTATTTAAAACATGGAGGTCACTGCTCTACCTCACATTCCTTCCATTCTCACCTACGTGACAGATAAAGACATGAAGCAATCTTGTCCTTCTGATGTGAGAGAATATCAAGGACTGTACACATAGCACAAATGAACGTATACAGAGCCACAAACTAGCACTTGTTCTTCAAATATGACTACCTCTTTCAACCTGACAAGCACCACCTCTTCCCTTCAATCATACATTCAGCCATGGAAATCGCCAGATGGACTAGTTGGAACTAAGAGCATTTACACTCAACAGAATGTAGTGATCAAGCAGGCAAGAGGCTGGCCTCAGGTGATCTTGTCATCCAGGCAGGCAGATGAAGATCAAAAATTATCAGAACTTGACAAGCCAATGCTTTGGACATACTTCTCTTGTACTACAGAAACCAGAGTCCAAATTGGAGCACATGCAAGTGATTTTTGCCTTGCAGCACCTCATATTATTCACAATGGGATATTATTGTTCTCCTTCTTGGGAGGAGGGTCAAGGATAGAACAGCTCCCTTGTTATTCAAAACAGTTTAATACTAAGCAGGTACGGTTGTAACTGGGAAGAATTTGTTCTTTCTTACCATCACCATGTTTAGGTCCTATGTATACCTGAAACTGCACAGGGTAGAATTCATCCTTAGTTTTCTGGTCTGTGCTCAAACCAAAGAGACAGCTGGTTCTATCTCGTGGTGAAGGGTATATGGGAGCAATTGCCCATCTTATGGCCAATGTTCCCTCTAAGCTTTAACAACTAGTCTGTGCCATAGGAAGAGCTCGAGCATATTGATTCTTAGAAAGTACACTTGGTGTTCGGTGTAGTGGTTAAGTGTGCGGACTCTAATCTGGGAGAACCGGGTTTGATTCCCCACTCCTCCACTTGCACCTGTTGATGTGACCTTGGTTCAGTCACGAGCTCTGGCACAGCTGTTCCTGAAAGAGCAGTTTGTTTTAGAGTTCTCTCAGCCCCACCTACCTCACAGGGTGTCTGTTGTGGGGAGAGGAAGGGAAAGGAGTTTGTAAGCCGCTCTGAAACTCCAAGCGAAAGGTGGGGTATAAATCCAATCTCCTCTTCTTCTTCTACACCAAAATACGCCATCTTGAATAACTATCTTCAGACCTTTATGACACTGTTTTAATAATGGAATTGTTCTTATATGATTTTAGGTTGTTTTAACTGTATTTATGCATTGATTGTGAGCTGCTCTGAACCTGCATTACGGAGAGGGCGGGGTACAAATGTGATAAATAAATAAGCTGTGGAGTCTGGTGAGCAAAAATTCTACTTTGTGAGCTACTGGCATTAAAGTTGTGAGCGAGTGATTTGGCTACTGCATAAAACAGTTTGCTCTGGAGCCATATTTCCTGAGTTAAGACAAAAATGTGTGAGCCCAAGGCTAAAAAACTGTGAGTTAGCTCACACTAATTCAGCTTAGAGGGAACACTGCTTATGGCTGATTCTCATGCTTTCCCAGCTTGTGAGCTATAAACATACTGGGTTTGGGAATAAGCCTTGGGTATACAAGTCGTGCTCCACTTCAATAGGAACTGGTGTTTAGATATGCAGCCAACCATGTTGGTAGGTCCTTTTAAAATAATGTATTCATAAATGGGCTGGGGAGGGATAATACACAAACTAAATTATAGAGATCTACTTGCACAGGCATTTCTCATGTAAGTTCTATTCTAAAAGCTCTAAACGTGAAGGTCAAAAGCAGAAGTTCCTTTTGTGTACAGTCTATGTCCGACGGCACTTACAGATACTGGCCTTCACATGTCCAAGAAGAAATTTAAAGCATAATGATGGTATTTGCCAGATGTTTAGCAGAATTTTTTTTTTAAAAAAATACACACACACACACACACACACACACACACTGAGTGTCTAAATAATTTTCCTATCAACTGATTTGGCTACGGTTATTTCACAATTTCAGATGCTGAATTTTTTTTGCCACCCATTTGCTATTACTCCTAACAAGTATCACAAGAGAAAAAATATTTCAGTCAGGGGCATGAAGGGATTCATCAGATTATTCAGGATGAATCTTCTTCCTTCTACATATAACAGTCTTGTATCATGTGTTCAAAGGTTCACAGAACAAGCTTCAAAAATAAACTGAGGAGAAGAGTTACTAATAAGCAACAGCCTAGCAAAATGTTTAACTGAAATCTTAGTTTTAGTACTCACAGTGTGCACAAGAACTCAATGAGACTACTCATAGCCTATATATTTTAAATAATTGCTGGGGGGGGGGAGGAAGCAAAGGAGTACAGCACAAAAATGTATAGAAATTATGACAACTCAGCACAGAAGTAATGAACCTAGCATTAAACAGCAAAGACAGTTAAAAGGTTGTTAATTAATTACTTGACATAGCTGAGGGAAGCAAGGCTACACATAAACCTGTAGTATCCTTCAACCAGAGTGTACTGCACAGGGTAAGACTTCTTGAATATGTGGTTACAGTGCAATGGTTAAGATTAGTGGACTCTAATCTGGAGAACCAGGTTTGGTTTCCCACTCCTCCGCATGAAGCCTGCTCGGTGACCTTGGGCCACGTACAGTTCTCTCTTTACTAAATTTTGTGATTACTTGTGGTATTTTTCTATGTAATGTTGTGATATTTTTCTACGTAATGTGTAAGAACATAAAGGTGAAAGGCATAGCTCCACAATGAAAAGAACTAGAGACTTTTTTTTTAATGGAAGCTGGGAATTCAGAGAACCAGGCTGATCATTAGATCATTATAACGCTACTAGTAACAAAGCCTGTGGTAAAAGGAATACAACAAACGCGAGCAAGATCTCGCAGCACACCGAGGGCGAGAGGCCGGGTGCCACTTCCATGGGCTCGCCGCACAGCTGGCTCCCTGCACCCTTGCGCAAGGGCGTAGACTTCCCAATTTCCGGAGGGGGGCGGGCTGTCTGGGACCGCCCTGTCTCCCTCCTGCAGTAGGTGGACAAACCCGGGTCACTGTCCACCTCTGCTGCTGGCCATCTGACGGGGCAGAGGGCACTGTGGCAGCCCGAGGAGGGTCTTTATGCGGCTCGGCCAGAAGCCTGGCTGCAATGGGCGGATGGAGCGAGCCCAGACTGGGCTGGAACCTGATCTGCAAGGGGTGGCTAGCTGGCTCAGCTGTCTGGAAGGTGCTCCTGCACGGCCCTTACTGCGCTCAGCCCAGCCGCACCCACTCCCTTCTCCCTTGCCTAGCCACGTCCCCTGCTGGCCCCTCCCTCTGCCCCCCTGGCTAGCCGATTGCGAATGATGCTGCACCTCTCACTCCTGGCTCTTGCAAGCCGCAATTGCAATGCAGGCACTGCGCCCCACTACACACACTCATTCACTCGGGCCGCGTGGAACTCTCTGTGCCCAGGGAAGTGGCAGTGGGTGAAAGTCGACCCTCCCAGATTGGTCTGCCTTGTTTCCAGCAGGCTCGACTTTCAGACTTGTCTCCCTGTGACAGCAAAGGGTCTCTGTGGCCAGATGGCCGTCTCCCTCCCTCCCTTGCTGCTTTCCCTCACTAAAAGCACAAGCCTTAATTGGCAAATGCTGCTGGCTTTCCATTGCTATAGGAGCTGTTTGTGACCAGGAACTGAGAGGATCAATCCCGTTTACCGGATCCTTCAAGACTGAGCCCAAGACGCTGGCCACGGGCTCTGTGGGCGGCACTGAGGCCACACAACATGGCAATACAGCCAGGGGATTGGCACACCTCCTAAGTGACAGATCAGGGACCAAATTGATTTGGAAGCCTGTGGAACGTTCAGGACAGAGTCACCCCAAAACAGTATTATATATAAGGAGAGATAATGATATAACACAACTGCTGATTTTAAAAAGGCACATCATGGTGGGAGTGAACAACAGGACAGGGGAAAATGGCACTGATGGGAATGCCTGGATTTTCCCAGTCTTATTCACATTCACATGTGTGCCACTGTGACTTTGGCGTACTCGTTCCTAAAATACTGCAATAAAGTAGTTTGGGAAAGACAGAAAGAGAAATGAAGAATAGGAATAAACTGAAAAAATGTTCAATTCATGGTGTCCCTGTTTGCAACCCACAGACTGTCATGAACTTTTATCCACCTCATGAACCAGTTTGGTTCGTGAGGTGACAGACCGCCCCCCCTCCAAGTGCTAGAGACACTAAACTCACAGGGGATCTCCATCTGACTCTCCTCTACCTGGCCTCCAAGTTTGATGAGGACTGGATTTATGGGTCTGAGTTATGCACCCCCCAAAATGTGCCCCCAGGAAAGTGCTTTCTGGGGAAATGACAGTCATTTCCCCAGAAAGCACTTTCCTGGGGGCACATTTTTTTGGGGGGGGGGATAACTCAGACCCTGTAAATCCAATCTTCACCAAACTTGGAGGGCAGGTAGACGAGAGTCAAATGGGGACCCCCTGCAAGTCTGGCATCTCTAGCTTGCACAGGATCCATTCGATACATTTCTGAACCTGCGCCTGTCAAAATGACAGCTGACAAGTGGTCATTTTGATAGGCACAGGTTCAGGAGGTTCAGGAGTGTGTAGAAGGGATCCTGTGCAAGCTAGAGACATCAAAGTCACAGGGGACCTCCCCCGGATGCTCCTCTACATGCCCGCCAAGTTGTTACTTTGAAGTTATGTAAACACTTTGATTGAGCAGAGACTGTCAGTCTGGAAAAGTCTCCACTCACGAACCAGCACAAACAGCTTGAAAGCTTGCACTGGCTGACCTGCCATGAACTTGACTTTGCAAACCATGAACTGGCTAAAATTTGTCATTCATTCATGCCCATTCCTAATGGGCAAAACATGCATACCAACAGCACTCAAGCTGGGCAAACAACTCATGTGTAAGTGACCCGTATCAATTTTCAAAGCTGCATGATGCCAATATATGATTACAGTATGCTTTGTTTGCTACTGATGAAAAGACCAATATTACATTTTTAACGTTTTGGTTCATCAACAAACCTTTCTTACCATGTGGATAAGCTATAGAAGTGGCACAGGTTTTGGAAGTAGCTGCAGCCATCATCATGCCAACGAAGTCCGATACTCCTTTCACTGATTCATCCTCCTCATCCATAGCAGAAGCAGACTTGTATTCCAACAGTCTTTGTTTAATACTCTCATATATAACAAAGTGAATAACAGTCTCTGATATGCCTGCATAGGATGCAGACATACCTCTATAAAAACCTTTAAATCCATCTGACCGATAGACTCTGCGCACACAATCGAATGCACTCATCCGCTTTTCACCACGATTCCTGAAATAAAGGAGGAGAAAGTTCAACATATCAAATAATTCATAATGTTTTTACAGATTTTGACACCATGTGTCACAGGGGCTGCTACAAACCTTTTAAAATGGCTGGTTAAATCAAAGCTTTCAAATGCTAGCATCCAGAAATGCATTTCAGGAATCTGAAGTTCCAGAAGGTACCCATGCTCGTTTGGACTAGGAAACCTAGATTTGAGTCCAGTAGCACCTTAGAGACCGACCATTGGACTTACCGTGAGGGGTCCTTCTCCTCTGAGGTCAGGAGGACATCTCCAATGGGTTATTCCCACCGTGCCTTTAGGGAGGCAGGAAATAGTTTTTTCCCCTTCCTGTTGGCGCCTTCGAATAGCCCACCTCCAGTTCTGGGACTCCGAAAGCAGTGCTTGCAGCCTAATTAACTGGTCTTGCCCTATAGAAAATATAACTGTAAACAGTAAACTTAACCTTTCAATACAACAAACCCTGCAGACCTGAAAAAGGGCAGAGTACAACAAGGAAATGAGAGAAGAATCAGCACAGAACAGGAAAAGAGGAAGATAAAAGCGGGAGGGCCGAGATGTCCTCCTGACCTCAGAGGAGAAGGACCCCTCACGGTAAGTCCAATGGTCGTTCTCCCTCTGAGGTGGAGGACATCTCCAATGGGACCTCCCCGAGCAGTGTCCCTCATTCGGGTGGGTTGCCATCTTCCTCCAGGTCAATAACGTGCTGAAGAATTCTTCTCCCAAACGCTGCGTCCGCTGACGCTAGAGTGTTGATTTGGTAGTGCCTCACGAACGTGGAAATAGATGACCAGGTGGCCGCCTTGCAGACTTCTTCCACAGATGCTCTGTTGGTAAGAGCTGCATTGGTTGCTGCGCTTCGCAGGGAATGAGCCGTGATGCCACTGGGTACCTCCTGACCTGAGGCCCGGTACGCCTCCGTGATACATGCCTTCAGTACTGAGCTGATCGCTGACTTCGATATCTTCTCCCCTTTCCTTGGTGGAGATATGCCAACGAATAAGGACTCAGTTTTCCTGCAGGCCTCTGTTCTCGCTATATATATCTTGAGGGCACGTTTGACATCTAGGGTGTGCCATATCCGCTCCTTAGGATGTTTAGGATGCGGGCAAAAAGTGGGCAAACAAATCTCCTGCGAGCAGTGAAATTTGGAACCAACCTTGGGCCGGAATGTAGGATCCGTGCGAAGCACGACCTTATCCTTGTGGAAGACGCAAAGAGATGATTTCACAGACAATGCACCTAGTTCAGAAACTCGTCTAGCCGATGTGATGGCCACCAGGAACAGAGTCTTCATCCTCAACCATTTTAATCCCACCTCCCGGAGAGGTTCGAAGGGTGACTTAGTGAGGGCATTGAGTACTATGTTCAAGCGCCAAGTAGGGAAGCGGTGAACCTGGGGTGGAGACTTGGCCGCGGCTCCCTGTAAGAACAGCTGTATATGAGGATGTTTGGTGAGTTTGTGTCCCTCAATAGACGGAAGAACAGTAGAGAGAGCTGCTAGCTGTCTACGAAGTGTAGCAGATTTCAGTCCCGTGCTCAGGCCGTCCTGCAGAAAAGCCAAAATTGAGGCTACCGAAGGAGACAACGGTTCAACCTTCTTCCGCCGACACCATCGTACGAAAGCCTTCCAGGTGGTGTTGTAGATGCGGACTGTAGACTGTCGCCTGGATGCAAGAATAGTGTCCAGGACCTGAGACGAGTAACCTAGCTCTGACAGCTTGTGCCGCTCAATCGCCAGGCGGTCAGACACAACCATGCTGGATCCGGGTGCCACACCGGGCCCTGGGCTAACATGTCGGGAGATACTGGAAGAACTAGAGGCGGGAGTATGGACAACTCCTGCAACGCTGAGAACCATGGGCGACGTGCCCATCTCGGAGCCACCAGAATGACCTCCGCCTTGAGCTCCCGAATTCTGCGGATGGTTCTTGAAATTAGGACAAACGGAGGAAAAGCGTAAAGCAGACCCCGAGGCCAAGGAGTCGTGAGCGCGTCGGTCGCCTCCGCTTCCCGATGGAGGAACCTGGTGTAAAATCTCGGCAGGGCGTGGTTCGTTGGAGAGGCAAACAGGTCCACCGTGGGGCGTCCAAACCGTGCCGTTATCATGTCGAATAGACGGGGATGGAGGGCCCATTCCCCCTCCTGCAAAGTGACTCTGCTGAGCCAATCGGCCTGTACGTTTTCTGACCCTTTTATGTGTTCCGCTGTCAAGGAAATCACGTGATGCTCCGCCCAAGAAAGGATCTTCAGTGCCTCTCTGTGAAGTTGCGAAGATCGGGATCCGCCCTGTTTGTTGATGTGTGCCTTGGCGGATATGTTGTCCGTTCTTATTAGCACCTGCTGGTCGCGTAGATGGGGAGCAAAGTGAAGTAGGGCCAAGCGGATCGCCCTGAGCTCCAGGAGATTTATGGGCAGGTCCTTCTCGAAGTCCTTCCACGTTCCCTGGACCGGGGCACCGTTCATCACCGCCCCCCATCCCAGTAGGCTGGCGTCGGTGAACAGCTCTCTGGTATGGCAGATGTAATAGTTCTTGCCCGACAAAAGGTTGTCCAGGTTCGCCCACCAACGTAGGCTCTTCTTGACCCCTGGGGGTACCTGAAGGTTGAAAACCTTCTTTTCCATGATGGAGAGTTGGTGGGGACGTAGGAAGACCTGTAGTGGTCTGGCATGAAGACGAGCCCATTGGAGCACATCGATGCTGGCGATCATCAAACCCAGTAGACTGGCCAACTCCATAAGGAGGGATGATCTGCTGTTGTAAATCCGCACAACGGATTCCTTGATCTTCTGGGCTTTGTTCAGCGGAAGGAACAACGCATTGAGAGTGGTGTCGATCACGGCTCCCAAATGTTCGATGCGTTGAGACGGTATAAGTGAGCTCTTTTCGAAGTTGACCAGGAACCCATGTTCCTGCAGACACTGCAGTGTCCTTTCCGTGTTCTTGATGGAGTCTGCCCGTGTGCCAGCTCGGATCAAGAGGTCGTCGAGATAGGGATGGACGTGAATCCCCTGAGATCTGAGATGAACTATCGGATTGATGATCAACTTGGAGAAGAGCCGGGGGCTGTGGAGAGGCCAAAGGGAAGTGCTCTGTATTGAAAATGCTGGTTGTAAATGCAGAACCGGAGAAATCGTTTGTGTGCCGGATGAATGGGAACATGGAGATACGCCTCCGTCAAGTCTATGGACGTCAGGAACTCGTTGGGCGATAGAGAGTCCGCCACAGCCTACAGAGTCTCCATACGAAAATGTCGTAGCTTTATGAATTTGTTCAGAAACTTGAGATCCAGAATCGCTCTCCAGTCCCCGTTCTTCTTGGGGACCATGAACAATATGGAGTAAACACCCCGGTTCCTCTCGGCAACTGGAACAGGTTCTATGGCTCGGATCTCCAAGAGATGTTGTATCGCCTTGCCGATTATGGATTTCTTGTTGTCTGACTTGCTTGCTGGAGACTGAATGAAGCGTTCTGGAGGCTGACGCAGAAATTCTATCGAATATCCCTGAGACACCACCTCCACAGCCCAGGCGTCCGCCTGTGTGTCTGACCAGGTCTTTGCGAAATGTAGGAGGCGAGCCCCTACAGGGACGGAAGGATAGTCACGCCTGCTTGGGTTTGGCCTCTCTGTCTCCACGGTCGTTTCTGTTGAACGGCTTGTTGAATCTGGAGTTAAAGGGGCCACGTTTGCCTGTCTGCTTGGAAGGCTCCCAAGACGGCTTCTTAATGTCCTGTCGAAATCTTGGAAGGGAATGTTGCGTACGAAAGGACTGAGGATTCCGCCTATCCGACCGTCGGAGAGATCTGGGCATGGCTTTTTTCTTATCCCTGGTTTCCACCAGGATGTTATCCAGAGCCTCTCCAAAGAGACGGTCACCCTGGAACGGATAAGCAGTGACAATAGATTTAGACAGAGCATCTGCCTGCCAGGCTCGCAGCCAAAGAGATCTTCTAGCCACCGCCGTGGAAGCCAGGGCTCTAGAAGCGAAAGAAATAATGTCCAGGGTGGCATCGGCTGTAAAGGAACTAGCCTTAAGGACACGAGACAGCCCTTCCAGTATAGCCCGATTGCTATCTGGAACGATTTGGTTTAATTTCCGCAACCACACGATAGATGCTCTGGCTGCAATGGAAGCAGTGGAAGCTGCTCTTACCATCATGGCGATACCCTCATGGATTCTTCTGAGCGTTGCCTCCACCCGTCTATCGGTCTGATCCTTGATGGTACCTGAACCATCTTCAGAGACCAGGCCCGGCGATTGGAGTGCAGCCACTGGACCGTCCACCGGGGAAACCTGCAATAGCTCATTAGCATAGTTAGGCATAGCATATAATTTCTTGGCAAAAACAGGAAACTGTTTGTTCACCATGGGCTTGTCCCATTCAGCCCTGAGCTGACGCTCAAAATACTCAGGGAAGGGAAACACCTTTTCAGAATGTTCCTCAGGAGGAAAAAACTCACGATTGCCCCCAGATTTGGACTTGAATTTAGCTCTGGCCGCCTTCTGATACTCAGAAGGTGATAAATCATGCAATTCTAGGGCCTTGAGAGCTTTAGATAGGAGGAATTGGTAGTCCTCAGGTTTGAAGAACCGACTGGACTGTTCAGGGAGCCTCAATTCCTCCTCCTCTTCCTCTGATAAAAAATTCTCCCTCCTCTCTGTCTTCAATGGAAGAGGTATTAGATTCCACCTCCTCCCTCCAGCGCTCATCACTGGATCTCCCTGGATGAGGGGGGAGCTTTCTTAGCTGCTTTGGTTGGCCACCCAAGGGGAGGGGGAGTTAAAGTATCCTGAAGAGGATTTCCTTGGGCTAATGGAGCCTCGGGCCTGGAATGGAGCTGAGCCATCTCCTGCTGGATGGTCCTCCTAATAATGGCCATAATATCAGAAGAGTGCAACAAGACTCCCTGTTCAGGGAGCTTACCCTGGCTGGATCGGGCTGCAGAGACTTCCTCCTCTTCTGAAAGGCCTGGGGGAGAGCATAGAAGTTGTCCTTCTGCCCCCTGGTTCCCGAAATTGCCGGCAGAGAGGTCCCAAAAGCCGAAGCTGGACCTTCAAAATGGCCGCCGCCGCCCGCGTGTAGCCGCGCGGGAGAAATGGCGGGGTCCTCCTCTTCTGGCTGCCGGCGGCGCTTCAGAGCGCGAGGCGCTGCCGCCGAGTCAGCCTTGAGGTGCGGGAGAGCACGATCATGCCGCGAAGGCAGATCGGTCCCGGCGTCGTCTCGCGCTGCCGCGGCCGCGGCGCGCCCGTCTCCTTCGTCTTCAGAGGAAAAAACCTCCGGGAGCTCCGTTGCTGCCATGGCGGCAGACGAAGAACTTCTTCTTCGGGTCTTTGAGACCCCGCAGACTTCGCTCCCAGGCAGGAGCAGAAGAAGAAAGAATTAAAAAGGAGAGTAGAGAGAGACAAGGCAAAAGGGGCAAGACACAGGCTGAATAGGAAGGAAAAATTGGAAAGAAACTCAGAAGAACAGCTAAGCTGAAAGAGATTGCTGCTTCTCCCTACTGAGGCAGGAAAAGAACTGGAGGTGGGCTATTCCGAAGGCGCCAACAGGAAGGGGAAAAAACTATTTCCTGCCTCCCTAAAGGCACGGTGGGAATAACCCATTGGAGATGTCCTCCACCTCAGAGGGAGAACAACAAGATTTTGGGGGTATACGCTTTCAAGAGACAAATATCTTACAAAGGGAGCTCTGAATCTCAAAATCTTATACCCAATAAATCTTGTTGGACTTGAATCTAGCATTCCAGGAATGTATTCGTAGTTCTATAGATGAGCAAAGGAGCATTATGGGGAAAAAGCAGAATGAAATTCAGACTGCGCTGAAATCACTAACTAAATCAGTGAGCTGTCAGTAATGCCAAAACTTGGCATTAGTTCTTCTTCCATTTCGTTACCCTCAGCCTCTGCTCCCACATTGTGGAGAAAGGGCATCACAATGCTGTGAGGAAGCTGGATGAAACCCGCATACCAATAGTACTCAAGCTGGGCAAGCAACGCCTTCTAGACTCCTATCCACTCATATCTCTCTTATGCCTGCGATACACTGATGCCATTTTTATTGTCTGGACACATGGTGAAGAAGCCCTGGACAATATTCCATCAGGCATTCTATGACTTTCACCCGACCATCAACCTAACAATGAACCAATCTACGCAAGAAATTCATTTTCTGGACACTACTGTAAAAATACACAATGGATACATAACTACTGCCTTATACCAGAAACCTACTGACCAACAAACATATCTACATGCTTCCAGCTACCATTCTAAACATACCGAACGATCCACTATATACAGCCAGGCTCTATGCTACAGCTGCATTTGCTCCAATTCTATAGACAGATTCTCACCTGAGGAATCCATAACAAACCTCTATGAAACTAAAGTATCCACCTGATGAAATCAAGAAACAGATTAACAAAGCCAGAACGGCACCCAGAGAAAACCTGTTGCAAGACAGGCCCCAAAGAGACAATAACAGAACACCATTAGTGATCACATATAGCTCTCAGCTCCAAACAATTCAATGCATCAGCAGTGATTTACAACCTCAACTGGATAATGACAGTTCTCTTTCACTACTGGAGGGCAAACCTTTTCTTGCACACAGACAGCCCCCCAATCCCAAACAATTCCTTACCCACAATAATACAACATCTAATTTGGACATGGACACTAGTACCAGAGCTTGCAATAAACCCAGATGTCAACTTTGCTGCCACGTACACCCCGACAACACAATCACTGGACCTAACAACATCAACTATACCATGTCAGGCTTATTCACACGCTCATCTTCTAACATCGTAAATGCCATTAAATGCCAATAATGTCCTTTGGTTCTCCACATAGGACAAACAGGTCAAACCTTATGACAAATCTGAAATCAAGAATCAAAAGACTGAGAAACCTGTAGGTGAACAACCTTCCAGGACATTCAATGGGTCACCTCCAGGTAGCTGTTTTATTGCAAAGGAACTTCAGGAACAGACTAGAAAGGGAAATTACTGAGCGGCAAGTTATCAGAACACTCAGAACAATGGAATCCCCAGGACTTAACAGGATATTGGTTTCTTATCTCATTATGTATGCTAAGCTCCTTCAGGCCTTACATCTGTATTCCCACCAGTCCTCCAAAAGGGCCATACATTCTCTTTAATTTATTTCTTATTTGGAATGATAGATTAGAATAGTAGATTGTAATATAATTTGGAATGATAGATTGGAATGTATTTCTCTGGTCTAGGGACAAGGGAGATAACTCAACACAGCCAATCGCTCCACTTCAAAGACGACGATGCTGTAAGGTCACCTCTATACTTGAGGGAAAACTGATGGAGTGTAATGGCAGGGTCTTAGTTAATTACTCTCAGCATTCCACAATTAAGGATACATCTGCCCATCAATTTTCAATTTTGACATATTTATTTCCTTCACTATGTTTTCCCCTGGAATTAAACCCAAACAAATGATAACCATATATTCCTGTTTGGTCCTTGAATTTGTTAAAAATCTTCATTATGATGTATGCTAATTTACTGTTCACCCTTTACCTATATGCATGGACTTGTAATTTCCATTTCATTGTATCTGAAGAAGAGTGCATGCACACAAAAGCTTCTACTGTGCATAAAACTTCATTGGTCTTAAAAGGTGCCACTGGACTCAAACTTTGTTATGAAAATAACCGTTATCATATCTGAGGCCCAAACTATACATACAGCACAATCCTGAGGGAAAACCTGAAATGGCACAGGGAGATGATCAGGTGCTGTGCTGGTACATCGCTGAGATGCGCTGGTGCAGCATCTGCTGGCACTGCACTCTAGCCAGGTGCAGGTGTGGGAAGGCTGCAAAGCAATGCTGGTACAAGTTGCTACGCCGGTGGGAAAAAGGGCAGACCCAGGAAAGTGGCAGGAGTTCGCTGGCTCCCTAAGCTGCCCCAGTGTGGGAATGTGCTCCTAACACAGCAAAAGGTTATGCCATCAAAAGTCATAGTATAGTGCATAGACACCCATACAACAAGCCCTGCTTGCAGGGAAGAGCGGCCTAATAAATCCAACATAATAAATAAATAAATAAATAAAAAGACCAAGCACCCTCCCCCTCAGCAAAGTCCCACACAAAAGCCCCCCAGATCACAGGACACTAACTAGGGCCACAACCACTCCCTCAGTGATGGCCAGCCCACCCACCAGCACTATGTAACCCCCAGCCAGGACACACCATAGTCCAGTATGAAGGGCATGAGACTCTGTCTCAGAGGTCTCTGCCATGCACATGGAAAGCACACTCTGCTCAGTCACCAGTTCCTGCCTAGCTCCTGGAGCATCCTGTCTCAGGCAGCCTGCCTCTCCACTTGAGCCATGCCTATCTGAGCAATGGTCTCTGCTTGGCCCCACGTGGCTGGTAGTGATGCCAGGGCTACAGTGGAGTGCCTAATGCTGGATAGTGTACCTCCTTTGAACCTTGCCTCTTGGCCCTGTGGTTAGGATGTTGATCTTGAGTGCGGGAGCTCTGAGTGCCTGGCCTCTGTCTTTTAAAAACTGCTTTTTAATGGAAGCATGAGGCGCATGTATTTCCTGCAGCAGAGTGTTCAGAGGGAACAAACCAGCACAGTGCTGCTTTTGTGCAGACACCCAGCCATCTCTGCCCTGGCAGCCCTCAAGATTGTGCTGGTAACGTAAGAGCATTACAAACAGTTTGTTCCCAGTTTACATGCACTGTTTGTGAGGCAAGTGAAATCCACAACTTGCTGGATTAGCTTGTAACTGCCACAAAAGCAGAAGTAATCAGTTTACTTTCCATGCATAAGGGACTGCACGAGTGAACCTCTAGCTGCCTCAAGGTTTGTTCACATAGCATCAAAACTATAATTTACTGTTTTGCTTGAACCGATTCGTTTACATTCTCCAAAATAGGTTCCTTACCTTGCGTCAAGTTGTAACCGTGTCTTTACTAGCCAAATTGGATTGGTTGCTGTGATTGCCGTAAAACCTAAACAAATATTTAAAAGAAAAGTTAGCTTTGCTAACATAAAAAATAGTTTACTGAAAACAAAAATCCAAACAATAAAAATAATCTGAATTGAAGTGAATTTGCACTATATTAACTTATTAAAACTTTTACAAGTTTATTACTTTTCATTACTTTTACAAGTTTACAAAGGCAATAAACTTTTATATTATTCAAATTACTACTTCAATTAGAAATAAGTACACATAACTCATTTTTTGCCAATTTATTCATACAAATCCTTTTTTGATACATTTCAGACAGCAAAACAGAAACTAGGCCAATTGAATTTAAAGACACTTCAAATAAAAGAATTTTTCAAGTGAAACTAAAGCCTGTTGGAATAGTGTAGAACATTATCTGTGAATTTAATGTATTAATCAGAAATACAACTGGAGCAAAAAGGAATGTTAACTGAATAACTACTTAATATGGTACAACTAAGAGATACTTTACTATACATAAACACTCTAATACCGAACTATATGGTATAATTAAATAGGCTGTTACATTAATTTTTCCAGTGAGTTCTATTTAGCGTTCAAAAGCAAGGATTGTTGTTTGGCCAGGAATATGTACATATACAGGCATACAACAGTAAGTTGTTAGAGTAACAGTACTGTAGCATATTTACTATGGACTAGTTAGTATCCAGACAACAATTATTCAGTGTCTTGGTAAGATGAATAGCAACAGTATGATTGCTCTAGCACTTTTCAGATTAGACTATCTCTTCCTCAGGGCATGATCAAAGAAAACAGAGCAGCAATGTGGGAATGCAGGTTTAAGTAGCTGCAAAATTATATAAACACTGCATGTGTCAGACAACTTGTCTACAGAATGGACCTGTGAGATTTGCAAGGCTTAAAGTACCCAAACTACTATTGTCACTTGTAAGACTGTACAAATCATGCTCCCTTCCTATAGGTAATGGAAACAGGGAGTTGGGGGTCAGTGTTTGCTACACTTTCAGCTACACCACGACAGAGCATAAGGCCACTTATTTGTGAACGCAACATAAACAATGAAGTATTATTTGCATACCAGTTTCTTCTGGTCAGTCTCCATTGGCATTCACACAGGGAAGAAACACTTGCACATGAATGGGCAAAAGGTTCAAAAACAAGAATGCCAAAAGGATCTTAACTGTTTTAAACTTTGGTTAAAATAAAAGCTGGAAAATTAAAAGTTAAGGTTCTTGTCTTGTGTTCTTAAATAAGCGCACTTACCTGCAGTATTTAAACTACTGCAAAGTGCTTCAAGTTAATTAGTAATATGAATTTCACTCTCCAAATGCCCCATTACTTCCTTCTTTAAGGCTATTATTGCCTTCATGCAGATTACCTATTCTAAGCATGAAAGTGCCATGCATAAAAGAGAACTCAAAATTTTTAATAGGACAAAAGGGTAATGTTTTTTGTTGTTCCAAAAGGAACAACAGTATGTTTTATTTATCACTATTCTTAAGACATTTTTTTTTTTAGTTTAAAGAATGTTTTCTGTCTTCAATATAAAGAGCTTAAAATAAGCAGCAGGGCTATATAAACTTTCAAGCTACTCACGTCCTGCACAGTTCTCCAATCAATCAACAACAAAGAGCTACAACTGTATTTTATCAGGCCAGTCCCACTAGATTCAGCGGGGCCTTCCTTCCAAGCCTGGATAATGATCAGTGGACTATGCAAGGAAAAAATCTGATAAAGAGAAAAGGTCAAAATAATACGACTCGCCACTAATATTTATTGCCTTTTATCATATTCAATTGCCTGTCTGTATATTAATTAAGGATTTTTTCCTTACATCATAATGAATCAATCTTTTTAGTCCAGTTAGTCTTCTTTGGCTTTTGCCCATACCCAAGAAATGATAAAAAGGGCATTTGCTTAGAAATATTATAAACTGTGATTTTTCTCTAGGTATTTCAGCAGAAGCCAATGCAACTCAACAGAATGCAGAATACTAATAGCTAAGGCCTGAGCACTATAATATGGTTTTCTGAAGATTTTACTTCATGGATATGCTTCACATCCTTAAAGAATCAAAACCTCTTGCACTTGTAATCAAAACTCAACTAATTTCCAATTAAGGGCCTTTTTGAATGCACAGAGAATTTCAAGACACTTAAAGCATTTCTCATTTTCCATCTACAAGAAATTAAAACTGAAGTGGATCCAGCCCTTGTATACTTCTGACAATGTAGATATATAGCACTTATTCCAATGTAGGAAGAAACACTGAAACCAATACAACTTAGAAATGTTTAGCAGTGCTGCATCATGACCCATATTGTTCAGTTTAAACTAATTTTTACCGCCAAGATATGACCAAAATTAAAGTTTCTTAATATGGTGATCCCTCCCACAAATTTAAAATCAGTTTAGGGGGTTGGAACAAGATTTGTAGAAGGAAGCATACACTAAACAGACAGCATGCACTACCAAAGTAAATTCTCTTTATGCAGCTGCTATGCCAATCTGGCAAAATGCTTTTAGACTCAAATGAGCTTTAAGGGCAGTTTGGAGGTTCATCTGGAATACTACTCACAGGAGTCTCCTACAATGGTTTATGTATGGGTAGTGAGCACATTGGTTACTGGATCATACGCTATAGCATACCTACAGTGTTTAAATTAGGACTGATCTCTGAGTATTTCTATTAATTTGAAAATATTTTAGGCCTTAATATATTCTACAGCAAAACAAAATAAAACAGCTAAGATCCCAGGTGTGTATCTGTATTGTCAAAGAAGATCATAACAGCTGTGTTTTCCAAGAGAAAATGTGATGGATAAATGTACATGAATATGCCATGTCAAATAATACTGTAAAAAAGAAAAGAAAAAGACTATGGCAACAAACATAGTTAACTGCATATTAAGTGCAGTTTTGAAATACTTTGCCAAAATAAAAATCCTGCAAACTGTCAACAAGAGATCTAATTCATCAACTAAGCTAAACACACTGCAGTGGTCTGTGAAAGGCATTTTTGACCTTTCCCCCAACTGTATTGAGAAATAATTCGGTGATGTTTTAGAACAATGTAAACAATTTGTATTCAGTTGTAAAGATTCCCCTTACGATGGTTGTTTAATAGCGATTACAAACCCAGTGTGGTTCTTACGCTAGAGGCTGCAAGAGACGCTCAGTTCAGTACTCACGAGGTTTAAGTTAGTCCATATTTCTGCAGGAAGTGACCTGCGGATGGGGAGCATGAGATGACACGATCTCACTCTTTTCACGGGAGAAATGTACAGTAAATGCCTAAAATAGACACAGGCTTTTCTGTATCATAACAACAAGCAGTGACCTCATCAGACACATGTGATAAAACTGAATCCCCAATGGAAGGATTTGTGAATCAGTAACTGTGAGATCTAACTTTTAAAAGTTTAGAACAAAAAAGGAAAAAAAAAAATACAGGCCATATGTATTTTTAAAAGGTTTTGTAAAATTCACTGAGTACTGAAATTTCTGCCATTTGCAGCAGTTTAACCATTCAGTTTACATCTTGCAAGATACTTACCTGTGTATTTTTTTGAAGAGGCCTAAAACACTTAATTTTTAAAAATGCTAACCTTGTCACAATTAAGCAGAAAAATGACACTTTAATATTAGGCGATTTGCACACGCCATTGCAATTTTGACACTTTTATACACGAGAAAGACAGACCAAATCATAATATTGGACTATGCTAGTGTTTTCCTTCCTTAGTTCAAAGTGGACTAAGAAGATACTTAATGGAGAGCAGAAAAAAATATAGCTCAATGGAACATCTTTCACAAACAAATGTTTAAATCTGACAAGCAATACTTTGGTGCTATCCAAAAAATATCTAATCACTTACAGGATGAAAAGACCACAGTGCTGCTGTAGATCACGGAATGTCCACAGTGACATACCATTTGTTATAGGTGATGGAAGTACCAAGTTTCCTAGGCCACATCACCTTCCAACTATATCTAGTATCCATCATCATGAGCACACAGGAAAGGGTCACTGGTATTCATTCTAAACCAGTCACTTTCTGTCATTCTTTGTTTTCTGCTGGTGTGAAGTTCACACAATATTAAGTAAACACAATCCCTCTAATACCAAAAAAAGAAAGCAGACTGAAGTGTCCTTTCTGTTATGCACTAAGACTACAGATCCCATTGACCTGAACTGGGTTTCTCTGTGCACATCGTAGACGGAGGGCTCTTGCCTCTAAGAAAGTAGATTCCTATGGGAATCACCTCTACCATGCAAAGGAGAAACAAATTCTAAAAATACAAATGAATAAGATTGTGTTGATTTCTTTGTAAGTGAAATATATTTTGCAGTGCCAGATTGGGGGCTCAGAAGCCCCAAATCCTTCCTTGCCAACCTCATTTGAAACTTTGGACTTAAGCTTAATTTTCCTACTTATACCCATCAAAAACTACAGCATCTAAATAAGAAACTTTAACTCCAGATCTTGTTCTCGAAGAAATATCTGGGTTGTGATATACCCCATGTCTATAAGAAAAAGACAAGGGGAAGGAGTTCAATATGCACAGAAAGTAGTTTTGAGAACTGTGTGTGCAGTTCTGGCTGGCACATGCATCAAACTCCTAAAAGCAGAATTTTTGGGAACACCCTGCCTGATGCATCACAACTTTGCTAAACCCAGCGAACATCACTTATAGGAACTGGCTAAAACCAGGTTTTACTATTACATATTAAGGATGTATTGCTGTTCTTACCAGGCAACATCAAGTCAAATCTTGGGAAATGAGAGAATGATAAAGTGAGCAAGTGGCTACATACAAGTTGGGCTTTGCAACAGTGCCCTTCTTGCTGGATCTGGATGGTCACTGTGCACTGTGCACTATGCTTCCAGATAGGAGGGAGACTCAGTGACCCCCCTGCCCAGTAGGGTATGTCTGAAATTGCTGTAGCATAGGGTGGCCATTAACAAGACACAATAAAAGGCTGATCTGTGCATGGAAGGGTTGCACTGCACCCATTATCCTGAGGGCCAGATCACACAATACGATTTTTAATAAGCTGTGCCCATGTTCCCAGTATCCCATACAGCTCCAAAATGGGGTAACTTCCCTGGAGGCCACTTCAGCTTGGCATAATGGCAGTAGGAGGAGGCAGACCCCCTTCCAATGCACCACAGTCTTGAGCTGAATTGGGCTCAGCAGATTTTTAAAATGTGTTTCATGCAGCTGCTATGAAGTTGCTGGGAAAATGAGTTGACTTATTAAAAACTGCATTATGGAGACTGTTTTAGAAAGTCTGGCTAATCATAACGATTTATTATTATAAAATTCATAGAATGGCTGACAAAATACTAAACTCACTTGGGAAACTAAAAGGCAACAAAAAGAAAAGGCAAAGGATAGCATGTGTATTTAAATGTTCACGCTTTCATAATTTTCTTGGTTTTTAAAAAGGCTAGTGAAATTTTAAAAAGTACTTTAAAATGTACCTTCATAGCAGAATATGAGTACAATAATGGTATTTTCCCCTAGAATAATTCAAATATCTGGCTGAAATTGACATTAAGAAATCATAACCCGTATTAAACGGTTTCCAAAAATTAAATGATTTTAGAAAGCTTAGAACTCAATACTCTGTTTCATAACATGTCACTGTGTTCTTGATTTTTCAAATTACTGAATTATAAGCTAATACAAACATTGCATATAGAAATATTAATAGTTTATTTTAGTGCATTCAATAAAAGTCTTTAGAAGCAATTATAAAAATGACAAGGTTAGCATTTTTCCCACAAGCTATGTTAATGTCCCTCTACATTAGATGCACGGCTATGCAGCCAGCACTACGAATCAGTATTTTATTCATATTTAGTCAAATGTCTAAAATGATGCCTACGGAAATTCTAAAGTGCAGCAAAGCTACGCTAGTTAGAGAGAAAAAAATAGCTACCTTCAAAGCCAATCTGCATGGGGCACGCATTTTCACCAATCATTTGGTTTAGGTGCATAACTGCAAAGCTGAACATTAATGCTCATCAGCACAGCATAAGCCCCTGAGCAGGATAATTTTAAGTAGTAAGAACGAAGTCACAGAATTGCAAAAGAAACCCATACCCAATATTAAAAATGTATCCAAATATAAATATGTCTCAAAGAGATAACTTTTTAGCATTTTTAGGGCTAAGTGGTAAAGGTGATAACAAAATGTAAGATCTTCAACACAGGGTTTAAATTTTTCACCATTATAGGCACTATGGCTAAACCGCCAACTGAGTTTTCATGTAGATATGAAGCTTGCCAACAAGCCACTAAATTCACATCTTCATGAGCTTGGGAAAAGCTGCACATCCACAGACAGCCTGACAGAAAGCAACAGACTTTTACACTAATTTTGAATAGCCATTTTTGTGAAATGTGTAAGAAACGCATAGAAATAGATCTTCAGTTTAAAAAAAGAGATTACTAATCCATTTCCATGTCTTCAGCTCTTTGTCAAGAGAAATAATATTTCTTTAAAATTCTCTGAGGAAAAAAAAACATAGGTAATAGAACAGCCTTATATATTCAACAAAGTCTCTGAAGCAGTTAATTGACTGAGATGCAATATTAAATGATTCCCCACCCACCATGACTCCCTCCCTCCACTATGAATTCCTTCATTTGAGTATAAAGTCACAAGGCCACTTTAACACCCAACCCAATTCTTCCACATCATTCTCCCACACCAGATGAACAGCTCTAACCACGACAGTCAATTATCGCTTCAGGACACAGTTTCCTCTATCTTTATTCAGTTGATCTAACACTTTCAATAAGAAGCAGTGACAGAACAACTCTGTTCCACTGCTTTCCAGGACAAGCTAGGCTCTGAATTACTGCTCATGTTAGCATTCTTTTGCCAAATTGTTTTAGATTAGACTATATGCTGTATTGACAAAATGCAGTAGGGAACGTCAGAGTATCAAGGTCCTTCTGTCCCTGCTTAGACCTTTCTTTTGATTATCAGAGACATTAAAACACTCTCTAAAGTATATCAAGATTTTATTATGTCGAGTGGAATAATACAAAAAGAAGCTACATTTAGGAGCAATTCTAAGCAGGCTACTCAGAAGTAAGTTCCATTTTCTTCCATGGGGCTTCCTCCTAGGAAAGTCTTATTTGGATTACAGCCTTAAAACTACCAGCTGAATTATTTACTCAGTAGATATTTAAGACTGCAATCCTCTGCAGCATTACTTAGAAGTAACCCACACTGAACTTAATGGGAATTACTTCTGAGTATATGTCATAGAATCATGCTATAAATAATGTTCTTATGCATTATTACAATTTTATCTCATCCTTTCTTCAACAAACTTGCTCTTCAGAAAGGTGAATGTACTTGCTTTTTTACTCCTTATCATAACCAAACAAGTCTCGATTACCTAATTCTACAGCCACCTATAAAAATTACAGCAAGGGATGTACGGACAAAAACATTACTAAATTTGATGGCATGTTTCAGAAAATCCAAAACAGAAGGCACAACATAGTAAAAATTCTTATAAATAAATGAGCAGGAAATACTAGTCAGAGCTTCTTCATTTATTTTGTTTATTGCATAGCAAACTGGACCCTGCCTACTCTAGCTGCTCACCTAGATTTAGGGGGAAAACAGAGAAAGCCGAAAGGCTTTGCTCTCAGACAGACCTCCATAAACAAATAAAACCGGCTCTATGCATTCATTCTCAAGCAAACTTTCATACACAGAGCTTCAGGCCAAAGAGCCACCTGCACAGCCTTCTTGTCTTACTACTCTAAAGCAATCATCCTCCTTATTGCTGCCGTCTTCCACTCATCATCCCCACTCAATCATTAAGAGGCTTTCAGATAATAGCAGCAAAAAGTTACAGATCCTTACCTGCCACTCCAGCTGAGGTCATGTGTACTTTGGTAGAATCTGGCTCAAAAATATTATTCAATGTTTCTTTGCAGTTGGAGTAAGCAGCAAAATATATTGCTCTAAAAATCAAAATGGGATCCAAGGTGAATTTTTGTTATAATGTTTAACATTACCACACTATAGCTTTCGTTGTACGGTGAGCCAACAGTAAAAGCAGGGATTCAGTATTAAGCAGATTGCTTAGAGGAGGAGATAAATTCAGCTGGCCTATACAAAGCTAAGCTCTCAGATATGAAAAATACGCACAGATGACAAACATATTGTTCCCAGCAAAAGAATGAATCACTTCTAAGCATTCAGATTTCTGCCTCCACATTTCAACTATGG
Source organism: Gekko gecko (assembly GCA_029375565.1). Lineage (NCBI taxonomy): Eukaryota > Metazoa > Chordata > Lepidosauria > Squamata > Gekkonidae > Gekko > Gekko gecko. The sequence continues at coordinate 99,214,347 of JAPDNY010000008.1, forward strand.
ATGGGCACAAACCACATTTTTGTGAATTGGTTTGTGGCTGAACCAAAAATCAAAACCATGAGTCCATATGAACCAGACAACTGATCTGTGAACCAATCCAGTTCGCATTGGTTCGTGAAACATTTTAAATTGAAAACCCTGCTTTCTGCTCCCTGTGGCTTTTCAAGGGGAGCAGAAAGCAGGGGTTTCTAAACAACTGAGTGGTGGGAAGTGCCCCACTGCTCAGCTGTTTTTCATGTTTCCAGGTAAACCCGCTTTCTGCTGTTCACAAACCGCCACAAAATTTGTGGAAGTTCATGGCGGTTCTTTAGTTCATGAACATTGCTTTACGAACCACAAACTGGCCAAAATTCATGACAAACTTTAGTTTGTTAGCCAGTTCATGCCCATTCTTAATCTCAACCAAACCTGCCATTACAGACAAGTTTCATCACAATCTGCTGATAAAAGGCTGTAGTGAGGACTTTAATGCTTGTTGTTGAAAAGACACAGTTAAGTTGTCTTTTACTTCATAGCTGAATGTTCCCGCCTTCCCAACCCACAAAACAGTTGAGCTTTAACTTTGATGAAAGTGGCTGCAGATCTGTAAAACTGTCGGATTTCATCCAGTTTCCAAATCCTTTAAGAGTTCCAAGACAGAACAACATTTAGCTGATAACATTTTATCTACTGTGGCAGAGTATGGGATAAGACAAGCAATACATAAGGTGCTTGCTCCTTTCCAGATGACTGAGGAGCAGAAGCCCCACCCATTTCACCAGTATGAAGAAAGTAAAGCTGGATACAAGTCACAAAACCTAGGCTGATACAGTACAACTTACAGCCCCTTGCTACAGTTCAGAGGAATGGAACCAGTATGGGGGAGCCACAACGACTTGCAGGGAACATTTCATTTCCCCTCCCCCACTATTTCCTGCTGTGAGCCAGTTTGGTGTAGTGGTTAAGTGTGCAGACTAATCTGGGAGAACAGGATTTGATTCCCCACTCCTCCACTTGCAGCTGCTGGATGACCTTGGGCAAGCCACAGTTCTGCCAGAGCTGTCCTTGAAAGAGCTCTCTCAGCCCCACCTCCCTGACAGGGTGTCTGTTGTGGGGAGGGGAAAGGAAAGGAGTTTGTAAGCTGCTCTGAGACTCCGAGTGAAGGAAGGGGGTATAAATTCAATCTCCTCCTCTTCTTCCTTCCCTCCCCTGAAAACCTCCACAGCCTCTCTCTTTTCCTGTTTCCTTCTTTTCTTCCCACCCACCAGCCAACCCTCTGCCTTCAGCTTTCCCTCTCACTGACTGCTTCTGTCTGAGAAAACCATGGCTCAGCTGTGTGATGCCAGCGGGCAGGCCAGGTTGCATGACAGGGAACCCTCAAGGACCTGTGGGGAACCCTCAAGGACCTGTGGGGAACCCTCAAGGACCTTGGGGAACCCTCAAGGACCTTGGGGAACCCTCACTTTCCCCTGTATCCCCTTCGTACAATATTTCCTCTTCCTCTTCCTTGTAGCTCCCAAATCCTCAAGCGTTTTTCTTCTCCCCACCCACCAAGCAAGCAACCTTTTATCTGCCCACATTTTCAGACATATTGTTTCTTTACTTCACTTATAGCTCAACTTTCTCCACAATGGGGACCCATAGCAGCTTACATTATTCTCCTCTCCCCATTTTATTCTCTTAATAACCCTGTGAGATACATTAGCCTGAGACTGTGTGACAAGCCCAAGGTTTCCTGGTGAGCTTTAAGGGAGAGTGGGAATTCAAACCCGGGTCTCCCAAGATTATAGTCTGACACGCCAATCACTATTGCCAGTTTGGTGTAGTGGGAAAAAAGCATGGACTCTAATCTGGTAGAATTGGGTTTGATTCCCCACTCCTCCACTTGCAGCTGCTGGATAACCTTGGGCAAGCCATAGTTCTGTCAGAGCTGTTCTTTCAAGGACAATTCTGGAAAGAGCTGTCTCAGCCCTGCCTACCTCACAGGGTGTCTGTTGTGGGGAGGGGAAGGGAAAGGAGTTTGTAAGCCGCTCTGAGACTGAGTGAAGGGCAGGGAATAAATCCAATCTCTTCTTCTATACCAGACTGACTTTTGTAGGGTAGTTGAGCAGTATCAAGCTACCAGCCTTGGGTAAATCATGCAAGTTGCCCAGTGGTTGCAGATGGGCCTGGCCCTGATGAGTCTTCCCTCAAAAAAGCCATTTAAAAGCCCTGAACTTTCCCCCTGTCTTTTACTGGCAGAAACTGAGGCTGGCAATACTATTGTGGTTGCCTTTCCATAGCCATTGAGAACATTTCTTAAAGCTACAAGTACTGTTTCTATTATTTAGGGGGATTAACCACCCAACACTTTTTTTGTTTTTCAGACTTCTCTGCAACCCACATCCCCCACCTCCACTCCCAGGTTTGTAAAAATATCTGTCTTGCCTGTTCATGACTCCAGTTTCTGTATTTAAGTATCTAAAGATTTGGCCATGCTATGAATCAGTTATATTGGCGTGGAACCTAAGTTATTCAAATATCTTATCAATCTTCTTCAGTATCTGGACACAAGAGACAACAGGAACCACTAAGCAGAACAAACTCATTATGCTGGTAGTAGACATGCAGTGCCTTTGATGTTGGAGGCTAGGATTTAGCATGGTAGTGGTGGAAAGTGCTGTCAAGTCACAGTTGACTTATGGCGACCCCATGGAGTTTTTAAGACAAGAGATGTTCCAAGGTGGATTGCCATTGCCTGCCTAACCCTAACTCACAACCCTGATATTCCTTGGAGGTCTTCCATCTAGGTATTAGTCAGGACCAACCATGCTTAGCTTCTGAGATCTGACAAGATTGGACTATCCTGGGCTACCCAGGATTTAGCATTCCATGTGCCCAAGAGAATCTGGCACGTTTCTCAAACAGCAGATTCCAGTACTGCAAGTGAAAAACTCTTTGAAACCAAAGATTTGCAAAAGCAGTTTGTGATCTGGCATGGAATGTCAACTATCAATCAAAACTGCCTTTAGCCATACCTCACCCCTTCAGACACACCTAAATTAGATTTCTAGATCCTAGCCTAACATACCACTGTTTTATCTTATTTCTTAGCTATTATTAAATGTATATTAAATGCACCAAAATATTAAATCATTACAGCAAACAAGCTGCATTACTCACTAATTAGTGGCAACAGTATTATATAACTATTTAAATAACCATAGAACAGTTACTCATGAACTTGCCACAAGGGGGCAGGAAGAAATGTTTTCCTACTGTTTTTATTTATCAGGCACATTACAGGATTCTTAGCAACTCTATGCTATTCTATTTAAGTTAAATTATCCTTTAAAATAGTGCTTAAACACAAAGCAAAAGAATATTTTTGTAATCCTGCAAGATTACATCAGGTGTATTTAAAACTATGATCTTCTTAAAGTTTAACTAAAACATACGATCAGCAGAGGCTGTGGTTTGAGCAGCCTTCATAAAACCCTAAGTTAACATCATTAGCTCTGCAAACATGTGGCCTTTCACAAGGAAGTGATAAAGTGGTTGTTTTACGTGGTATAATTAGTAAAATGGGATCTAAAACCTGTACTGGATGTGATATATGTTATGAAACTATCTTCCTTCAAGCTTATCCAAACAGAGAGATGCTGTTAAAGCTATTTAGCAAGTGTTCAAATGAAACACCAACATATTTGTCTAGGGTTGATGACTGGGAAAAGTGTAATGCTCATTCACATGACAGAAAACATTACCAAATGGACAGGCCTTGCGTGAAAATTGGAAGAAGATATACCACAGTCAGACTTTATGGACAGGATGGAAAAGGGGTAGAAATAAGACATTTCTTCCAGGCTAACACAGGAGAATGATTTTCACGGAAACTATAAATAACTTTCATCTTTCTCTGTATAATACCTTGTTTAACTCTCCCTGTTTTATATGTTGTCGTTTTTTATAAGTTGTCCCAGTTTTGTTTTCTTAAACATATTTCATCCAATACTGTCCCTGTTTAAGGTTTTTATTGACCCATGCCAAGCTTTTAAGGTTTTTACTGTCCCATGCCTTGCTTTTAATATTATGTGCAATAGAAGATAGAGTCTAAAGACTAACTGAAAACATTTAATGTGGAAAACCTATCTTTAGCCTATAGAAGAATGAGGAAAAGGAAGAAAATGGTTTAGCCTTCAAGCACTTGCCATTTATTATCTGAGCTGCAACGTTGTATTTTATTTTGCAATCTAGAAACCTAGGGCTGGACATGGCAACCCATGGAGAGAAAGACTGGGAACCTTTCCCACATTCTCCTCAGCCTAAGCTGTCCTTTCTGGCTGTGGGGTTGTGGGACCTGTGTGGATTAACTGCCATGCAGAGTCAGGCGCTCCACGGAGGATGAAGAAATGCCCTCTCCTCACTCTTTAAGCTCTCCAGCTCCACTGAAAGAAGAGGAAGAAAGGGCCATTTCATTCTTCAGTTTTGCCCTCTCAATGCTGACCTGCACGGCTACTCATCTATGGGGTCCCCAAATCCTTAGGAGTGACTTCTACAGGGAGGACAGGGTGCTGTACTAGAAATATTGACTGTCTGGGCATATCATACATTTTAAAAATAAAAACCTTACTTTAAGAAGCCTTTTACTAATTCTAGAAAAGATATCATGGCTGTTTGTTCCCCCAACTCTCCCCTAAATTTTCCATTTTTTTCTATTGGAAAAATGGAAAACACGCCAGTGTGTGTGTGGGGATGTGTGTGCTCCCACTAAGCTGTGGAGTCCTGTGAGCAAAAATTCTACTTTTTGAGTTCTACTGGCATTAAAGTTTTGAGTAAGTGATTTGGCTACTGCATAAATTAGTTTGCTCTGGAGCCATCCTTCCTGAGCAAAGACAAAAATGTGTGAGTCAGAGGCTAGCTCACACTAACTCAGCTTAGAGGGAACACTGGTTCTCCCCATTCATCCCCCCGCCCCAGGCCTTCATATCTCTAATTAAATATATACTTAGCTCTCTTGAACTACAGCTAAGGGAATGCAGAATGCTTACTTTTAGCTGAACTGTGAACCAAGATTAATTTATCCAACCCCAGTATTTAGGAATAAAAAAAATAACTATATACCTTCGGGTGCAGAGCTCAGAAAAGTAAGTTTTGGAAACTATAGCTGGCATTGACTAGATGTTCCTTACATTGGGGACTAAGGATAGATTAGGCATCCTGTTTGTTTACTGACTGCCTAGTTCACCAGTGGGCACCCTCTCTGAGTTGGCAGAGGTGCTCTCAGATATGGTGCTGAAGACATCTAGAGATTGACTGTTCTGAGTGATTCCAACATTCCTACTGAATGTTCCTTGCCAACGCTGGCCCAGAATTCTATAGCCTCTTTGTCTGCCCGAGACATTCCTCAAATCATAACAGGTCTAACACATGAAAGAAGCTGCACCTTGGACTTAGTCTTCTGCATTAAGCCTTTGAGAGAAGGTCTTGTTTCAGGATTGGATATTTAGCCTGAACCATGGCCTGTCTACTGAAGGCAAGGGTGAATATGGCACTGAGACCCAGCAAAAAAGGGGGCCCCAGTTACTTCATTTATACCCAGACTTTCTTCCCCACTGGGGACCCAAAGCAGCTTTACATCATTCTCCTCACCTCCCATTTTATCCTCACAACAACCCTGTGGTGTATGTTAGGCTGAGTGCTTGTGAGTGGCCCAAGGTCACCCAGTGAACCTGGGTCTTTCAAATCCTAGTACAACACCCTAACTACTACACTACACTTTTCATAGGCTGGGTGACCTAAAGAGGGCCGGATGGCATCTAGAAAGACATTGGTGGAAAAAGTATGCTACAGAGCCAACCTTGGCAGTGGTGGTGATAACGGCAATATTTTTCTGCTACCACTGTAATGGCTAGCTCATGATCCTCCCACTTGTTTAAGGTATCTCGATACCTGTTGATTCTGAAATTCCAACCTTTACTGTCTCAGGAACAGTCCATTAGCTATGACACCTTTGCAAAGTTTTTGCTGATAAAATAGCACAAGCACACTCTGATCTGGATGCCAGCTGTAGTACAGGCCAAACAGAAGAAATGCTTAATACTTTTTTTGACTCAGTTACCATGATGAATATTGACAGGATCCTGAGATCTGTAAAGACTATCACTTGCACACTGGACTCTTGCCTATTGTGGCTGCTAAAGTCATAAAAGGACAGTAGATAGAGGATGCAAGTTGTACCTGATGGAATAAAGCATTTTATTTTGTGCAAAAAGGTGGCTGCAGTTAATTGAGAGGATAACAGGACTATAGCATGCCCAAACATACATGAAAGTGGCCATGTAGCCATGTGATTCATCTACAAAACAGTTGCTGCTTTGCATTTGTCTCTTTCGATATTACAATGTAATGCTTCCCTTCTCCATTGTTCCTTCCACATACTAAAGAATGTCCCTGGGAGGGGTGTGATAAATTGCAACAGAGTTCATTTCTTTTTTTTGTTATTTTTTGTATTTTTCATAAGTGTTGGTGTGTGCATGGGTGTGTGCACCTGGAAGTCATAGCAACCTCTGGTGACTGACCCATACTTGGGGCCTGGAGAATATTCAGACGTGGCTGAATAAAGCCTGCCCCCTGCCTCCTGACTGCTAGTATTCCAAGGAGGTCTCCCATCCAAGTACTTGCCAGAGTCAACCCTGCTTAGCTTCCAAGATCTGACGGGATTGGGCTTGCCTGGGCTATCCAGGTCAGGGCACAGAATTCATTTCTTCATTTCTCTTCAATACTTTTGAGCATGAAACTAACTTTGGAGAGCACATTAAAATATTTAGGGCTGGCCATTGCCCTGCTTAGAAAATGAATACCAAGCTAAGCTTAGATGAGGCAGCTGTCTTTGGAACATACATCTGTTATGGTATGGGGGCTGGGTAATACACACTACAAAGATGGCCCATATCAAAGGATATCACCTTCTGCCATTGCACAGAAGTGTGTCACTTGCTTCTAAGTAGGTTGAACTCAAAAGCTGGAAAAGACTCCAGGAGCGTTGTCACTGCTGGATATGCTATTGTTCATAACCCACTAGTAGTGAGTCTTGACCTGCCAATACGGCCAAAAGGATGATAAGATGCATATACATTCAGCCATTTGGCACAACACAAATTAATGCAATCTTCAAACAAAAGTCTCTCTCAAAGAGTGATTATACATTCATTTTTATAGCAAGTACTGGGTGTACATGTTTATGCAAGCCCTGGAAAGTGTCACCAGCACTCCATTCATGGTAACAACTATATTCAACTATTGTTAATACAGACATACAAGTTGTTAAAATAGATATATGAGTTAGTCAAAGGGAGTAAAAATTTCATAAGAAAAACACTGAAAGCTTCTGCCTATCAAACAGAACAATGCCCTTGAAATAATTCCAGAAATGCCTTAATCAACTAAATAACAATTTTTTGTTGTTTACCTGGATGGAGCCACGCCTACCAAGTTAGGGCCTAGTCCTCGAAATAGTGAGCGAGGACCCTCCTTCTGTAAGATCATCCTGTAAAACAAACACACGTGTACACAATAAGATATGTACACTGGAACTGAAATTTTCTTTCAAAATCAAAGACGTCACCAGAAATAACCCATGAAATCTCACTTGCTGTCCTTCAGAATACTCACTATGTAAAACCTGAATCAGGTGTTATCATTCCCATGTGAAAGCAGTGAAATTATACTGCAGAATAGTCACACCAAAGCTAGCGTTAGGAGGTTATTTATTTATCATATGGCAGAGTTACCAATGATTTATACAGGGGCATTATGATACTGGCTGATTTGTTTTCAATTCCCTTCCTAATAATCCCCAGCATAGCGTTGGCCTTCTTTATTGCAGCTACACACTGTCTAGACATTTTCATTGAGTTATCCAGTACGACTCCAAGATCTCTCTCTTGGTCTATCTCTGTTCTAGTGATTGTAATGTTTCTTTTACAATTCGCATGAAAATGTTTGGAATTTCTGGAATATTTGTTTGGAACATGGCTTCTTGGAAATATCTCAACAAAGGTGGCACAGTCTAGTGAGAAATGTTTCTCAGCCTCTGGAACAGCCAAACGGAATTGACAGTCTGTTATGGTAAGGCTGAGGGAATGCAGAATAAATCACTCTAATACTAAGGTCAAGGAAAGCAGACACTGCCTCAAAATCTGAAATGAAACCGTATTACTTCTTGCTCTGAAAGTTATCAAGTTATGTTGCATTCTCTGGCTTTTACTATATTTTTGTACTGACAATGTTTTTATTACAGAACTCCAAGAAAAATTAGTTCTGAACTCAAAAAATGAGGAATCGTATGACTAAGGGCAAGTGCAGCAATCTCTTCCCTTTCCTCTAATAAAAGATTCCCTCAGACAGCTAATCTGTACTTTAGCTTAACCAAGCATTATTATCTGTTTTTGAAGAGAACAGGCCTATCCTTCCTTAAACTATTTTACCAGAATAACAGAATGTAAATTTATGGCAAAAATAAAATGATAGTTGTTAAGAAACGGCCACATTAGAAAGTGCTGTTAATGGTAGACCATATTACACAGAAGAAAGTCAGCAGAGAATGTGTTTAGAGCTGGATTAGCAGAGGAAGGCCATACTGATAGTAATCATCCAGAATGTGGTGAGTAATACAAGAGGGCTCATTCAGTCATAGACTTTAAAATACACAATCCTCATCAGGAACATCTTCAGAGCCAGTTCAAATGCCTTTAGATTCCAAGACAAACTTACGAGCCCATCAATAAGGTGTAGTACACAGCATTATGCTTATCAATTCAGATAAAGAGCCCAATAAACTGAATGTTTTAAAAAGAGTATTTCTTGTTCAAACAGAAACACAGGTTAATGACACAAAGGTTGAGCAATCAGCAAACACCAACTGTATAAAGGACTCCTATTTGGAAAACTTTAAACTGGTCACTCTAAGCACATACATTCAGTTTAGTATAGAGCTTAAAAGACTTATTCTTGCCAGCAAGAGAAGAATAAAAGACTTGTCTTGTGACATTCTTTGATCACAGTACAAACCCAAAAATCAGGTTTGAAGCATGCCATTTTTGTTCCACGTGATTCTAGCCATGTATAATCAAACTCTTAAAGTATGTTGTAGAGTGGCATTCCTGAATTACAATGAATCTCAAGCTAGTTTTCCAAGGAATCTGGTACAATTTCACAGTCTTAGTTCTGGAATATGGTGTTGCACAACAGAGGGAAATAAATCATGATCAAAAATAGTAGTTTTCAGTTAATTTCATATGCTGGTCCAAAATTATAACCATGCAAGAAAGACTCCTTTAGCCTATGAACTGCAAAATACAGGATGCATAATAGCCATCCAGTGGATTCTACAACCAGAAAGACCTCTACTCAGTGGAACAGCAAGGCACTTGTTACCTACCTCTTCTCAGTCCCTTGGACAAAGGCACCATTCAGATATAATGAACAATGTATCTAAAGCTACCTAGAGTTCATGGCTTAGCCAAAATCCTAGAATTCAGAACCTAAAAAAGGTTAGTAAAATGCAAAAGAGGGCCACCAATAAAAAGCTTAATATATAAAAAATATACATGTATGTATTAAACAAAGGTTTTAAAATTATATATAAGGGCCCAATCACACCTCATGTACAAATATCCAATTATAACACACAAAGAGTTGATGGACTTGACCTGACGCGTTTCGGCCTGCATAGGCCTTCTTCAGAGGTCAAACACAGTGAGGCACATATTGGCTATAAAAATACATTACAATCATACAAATACAAAATAAATAGGGACCAGAAAAAAGCTGCTGTAAAAGATAAAAGAAATGGGAAATTAAATACATATAATAAAACTGATAAATAAATTGTAAATATATACTACTAACTTACTTCCAAAATTAAACCACTAGGCACAGAATAAAAGTACAAATGAGGCCTCCAACTGTGCAATCACATGCCCAGTGGTGTTTCTCTGGCATAAATCTAGAAACAATAAAAAGTATAAACCAATGTATTCTACAATTTTGAAGCTACATGCAGAGAATACTAAAGACAGGAAGATAAAATAGTTACTTCTGGTCCAGAAATTGCCTTCCTATGATTGTGCAGCCAAACTGTCCTCAATAGAATTGTCCTTAAGCAAAGAGCAGTGCAGGTCAAAAAAATGCTGGAGCTTTATACCAGGTGAAGGATGATGCAATCCTTGTGTGGAGGATGGTGCCTTAAAGTAGTCATGTGATTGCACATTCCACATAGAGCATGGCATTAAAAATATATAAAACAATACAGATTCCAAACTAGATGTTAAATCATACATAGATACTATACTCTCAAGAAATCATATTGCACACCAATCTATTTGCTCGTTTAAACCATATGGGGTTACAGTGTTGAGGGCATGAATCCAAAACAATTCCCTTGCTTTCAAATGCTGAGTCATTTGCAGGTGGTTACAAGGTCAAACATATTCCAGAGCAAAAAAAAAAGAGAAGTCTCTGTCATTGTGTCCTGCTATAGCAAAATGATACGTCAAGGGAGCTCCTTTCCTGTTTCGTCTAATAGACTAGTGTGCAATATGATTTCTTGAGAGTATAGTATCTATGTATGATTTAACATCTAGTTTGGAAAATGTATTGTTTTATATATTTTTAATGTCATGCTCTATGTGGAATGTGCAATCACATGACTACTTTAAGGCACCATCCTCCACACAAGGTATAAAGCTCCAACATTTTTTTGACCAGCAACTTTTACAGCAACTTTTTTCTGGTCCCTATTGATTTTATATCTTGTATCTGTATGATTGTAATGCATTTTTATAGCCAATATGTGCCTCACTGTGTTTGACCTCTGAAGAAGGCCTATGCAGGCCGAAACACGTCAGGCCAAGTCCATCAGCCCTAGTATGTTATAACTGGATATTTGTACATGAGGTGTGATTGGGCCCTTATATATAATTTTAAAACATTTGTTTAATAAATACATGTATCTTTTTTAATATATTAAGCTTTTTATTGGTGGCCCTCTTTTGCATTTTACTAACCTTTTTTAGGTTCTGAATTCTAGGTTTTAGGTTCAGTTTTCTCTCCCCCCTGCTTTTTGTCCCAGTGAGCCAAAATCCTCCCACCTTACATCACTTAGCCATTAATTCTGAGGGCTTTTGGCTGGATGGCTAACAAGTGTTACAAGTGAACTATAACATGGCTATGTAAACTGCTGGCTTGTGCATAAAATTAGTCTGTAAAAAAGTGACTATTATTTTACTGTTGAAGTTGCTACTCCTAATGTAGGAGCTACAGATCAATTCTAAGACTCTTCAATAAAATGCTAATGATTAAACAGATGTGTAAGTATTTCTTTTGTTTCCTAAATCTCATTTGGTCTGTGGTTTGTATTGAAAACCCTAGATTCCACATCTAAAGTTGTAATTAATCCTATCTGAATTAGCAGCAAAAAGAAGCAAAACCATGCTCAGTTCAAATTAGAAGAGGAGAAAATATCTGGATTTTATTTTATTTTTTACAAACCCCACCACTGGGCACTGGTAGCATCCTTCAAGTCTAGAACAGTGGTAGCAACATTTCTCTTGCAAATAGCAATTAAGGCAGCAATCAGGAAGGAGAAAAAACCTTCAGGAAAAATCTTCCCTCTTATCTAGCAGTTACAGGCTATACTTGAATCCTTTAAGAACTGGAGTGAGTTGAGCCACTCATTGAAGCCTATACAACCTGTCTTGTACTGCAAAGATAGAAAGTGACTAGCACGGTATACACCACATGAATCAATCTGTGCACTCACTAAGGTAAACCCAACAACCTCTCATGACATCCTCTCTTTCCGGGCAGCACATTTGGTTTCTGTTAAGAGAATGAGGTTCCTGTAGCTGCTCTCCATTGTGGAACAGCCTCCTGAGGTAATATATCAGATCTCAACCCCAGCTGTCCTTTAGGGTGGAAAAATCTATAAACTGCTGAGGTTTGTGTTGAGTGAGGTTGAAATTTGTTGAAATTTGTTTCCTATGAGTGTATCTTATTTTATTTATGTATCTAAGTGTATTTCTTGTTATTTAATTCATGTTACTTGTCACTCAGAGTTTTCTTTGGAGGAGCAGGAAACAAATGTCTTACATACATTCTGATTACCCTCTGATTACCCCCAACCATACCATCTGTACTATCCTAAATAAATTTGCAAAAACTGAACTCACAGGTTAATGGGGGGGCACATGCCTAAAAAAAGGGCAATTACCACCAATTCAACTAAAAAAGTATTTCTCACACTTCCCAGCTATGGTTTATTTTTCACAGAATTGAAATACATTACTGGAAAGGCCCTTTTTGCCACTCCAATCTCAAATACTTCACAAGAAGAAGACAGGAAGGAATGTGGACCTGAGCAGGTATTTCATCTGTTTTCATCCAAAGGAGATGCTAGACCCAGTTATTTTCAAACCGGCACAGATTATTAGCTAGAGCTATAAAACAACCACTCTGGTTTGGAACACTGGACAAATATTTAGCTTTAGTAATAGGGAATGAGAGCAACTTTTGGAGAAACAAAGATTAATCTAAGATAGTGATACTCTGTGGCTCAGGAGTCACATGCGGCTCTTTGACATGCCATGGCTTTCTTGAGCATCATTCCCCAATGTGGTACTTGCTTCATGTTCCAGGAAAATGGGCACAACCATTGCCTGTTAGGGCTTGTAGTTGCCCCCATGAAACACTGCAGGGACTTGAAAGATGGGGTAAGCAGCAACCCTCCCTGAACTGTGGGCCAGGGATGGATGTAAACGGCCTATCAAACACCACCCCCATCCTTCTTCACAACCTCCAGGCTTTCATGCCAGCACTCAGGCAGCTATTGGGAAGAAAGTAAGCTGGGCACAGAAGAGCGACCAAAACCACTAGTACAGTAGCCACCCAGGAAAAGATCAAGCTGGACACAGTGGGCTAGGGGCAGTTATACTCCCTTTCTCCACAGCCAACTTGCTCTTCTCTGGTTGCCTTGGTAATCTCACTTTCTTGCCTAAACTACTGTGCCTCATGAGGAAGAGAGAGCAAGAAGGAAGACAAGGAAGTCCTTCCTCTGACTACACAAGGCTGGCTAAAGCTCAACAAGGATGGGGAGGGACACCGCTACAACAGGGTATACTGTAGTGGTGTGGCTCTTTTAGTTGATGATGAATGTGGCTCTGTGACCCATGGAGTGAGTATCACTGATCTAAGAGAAATCACAATGGCAAATGACAGCCACAGAGGACAGGTAGCACAGTACTTACACCATATAGCAATGTAAGTTGATGTGCAGAAGGCAACACATCCATATACTTGATTTCAGTATCCACTAAGAGAGATGAAGATGAATGGTTTTGGGCACACTGGTCAGCAGCTAGGATGACTCATCTTAGAGGAAGGAAATTCTGCATGGATTTTATTTTCAAAGACACTTGCCTTAAGCATCAGATATCTCAGACAAAAACTATATTTGTGCTACTCACTTTAAACAGTGGAGAGGCCCTGGAGAAACTCTAGTTACACGATTAACGCTGGCACCATTCAAAGTATTCAGATGAACTTCAGAGATATACAAGGTAACAGAGGAAGACTGCAATCGTGTTTTCACAACTTCTAGGGGACATGTCAGAATAGCACCCACAGTGCCCCCACATCTGCAAAGAAGAAAAACAAGGCTTGTAAGTAATTATAAAATGGAAGGTTTGCATTCAGCTAACCATATACAATGTGACATACAATATTAATTTCATCAACTTTGCCTAGAACCTCTGCTAACAGCCAATAAGTGGATGAAGATCACCCACTATGTTATGCATTTGACACTACCGCTGTACTTCAGTGACTAGAGACTGCAACCCCACTGCAATATTTAGAACTCTGTTGACATCTCTTCTAAGTCTGCATTATTTAATGTTCATCCTTAATAACTTTACAAGCTTGGACAAATCACTAAGATCCCCCAATGTGAAGATCATTTGTGTCATTTCAATCTTACATAAACTGAGATGTTAAAGTTAAAGCCTTCTGACTACTGTAATATAATTATTAGTATCACAGCAGATGTGGCCAAATAAGTAAAATATGCTGAACTTAGTCTTACAATTAAGGAAAGATCTTACCTAAGACCTTGATACCAAAAACGCCCTGTCTTAACAGACAGAAGCAATAGTTTGACAGTAGAGAGAGAAGGATGTTTGGTACACTAAAGATGTGGACAGATTTACACAGCAGGCAGAGGGAGACATGCAAAATCCCCCCAAAGAATGAGAGAGTAGACAGAGGTCTGCATTTGAACAACTCTAGAACTTGGAGGCCAGATGTTGCTTCTGTGAACAACTATCATTTTCAAGTCAAAACACACCTGGCTGTCTCAGAGAACAGATCACCAAGAGAGAACCCTAACAAAAGTACAAGACAACATTACACAACAGATCCAGAAAATAGCATTTCACAGTTCCAGGACAGAAAGCAGCCATTAGAGTAAAACAGGCAGCCTCCCTGTCTCCTATATCTTCCACAGACAAAGTGGGTCATCCCCAACCCACATCTCATTTTTAGCCATCATTCCTCATTTCTAACTCATTTTTAGACAGAAAATGAAGCTGGGCCAGTGGAAACACTGTGGAAAGACAGACTGATGGAAGAGGTGCTGTTGCAAGATGTTTTAGGAGTCGATTAGAAAAATTCCCTATCAGTTCATTCCCTCTTGACTGTTTTCATCCTCCAAGTCTAAATACTGCTTGAAATTCCTAAATAAGACAGACAGGCAAAAGGAAAATGAATATAAACTAATATTAACAAATAGCTATTAGTTCAGTTTCATTATAATCACCGCAATAACAAAGAGGACATTTTCATTTGACTCCCCCCCACACACACATGCTACCTGCCAGCACCTCCCCTGGCTTCTGCTAATTTTTTTTTTAAGAAAATGAGACTTTTGCCCTGCAAGGCTTCTGATCAGTCATTGGAGATATGACTGGCTCTGCAGACTTTTTAAAAGGCTGCTTTGACAGCAACTGCCTCCATAACCCAAGGATCGTCACTGAAGATAAGCTGTGTGTAGGTAAATAAATATTTTAATCAATATGTTCATTTTCAAAGTAATCTGATTAAACAGAACTTCTGCTTGAAATGTTGTGGAATTGCTATTACTTGAAATGCTGAAAAATTACTAGTTATGCATGACCTCTCTCTCACTGATATTTCACGGCTCAGCCTCCAGCAGCAGCCATTCTGTAGCAGCACCCACCACCCAAGGCAGCCACAGGCTCAAAAGGGCTGGGGAATTCTGAGTTAAAGTCCAGCACACCTATTAATATTTAAGGCACCAGACAATGATAGGAGCACACTTAGTTACTGACTTCCAAATTCTATACCCTCCAGGGTTTTTCTCTGTTCGCATCCAAATCATGTGAGGACTACACTTTTATTATTTACTCCCTTCACCAACTATCTTAATCATCAGATTTCCAAGATGGTTAAACACTTCTCCCATGTTGTTACAACTGTAAACATGCTGGATCCTACGCTGAACAAGTATAACCACTGCAACTCATAAAAATGCTTTGGTTTATTTTTAGTCTAGGGTAGATGACCACAATGAGTGCATGATAAGAAACTGACAGTGCAATCACTAAAACTCTGTTTCAGTCATGAGCCAGCCAAACTTCAGAAGTCTTTAGAAGTCTACAAGTAAATGATTAGCAACACAGGCTACAGAAAGCCTACAATAATATATTTACAGTCAGCAGTTCAGGAGAAAGGTTAAATTGCTACCAAGATGTTTATTTTCTTTTTAAAAAGGGAGGGGGGCTTTGCTAACAGCTATATAATTCACAAAAATGAATGTCCCAGCTGGCACAAAATAACTTGCCCATTACCAACCAGACTTTAATCTGTCTGTTGAGCATACGCTCTGTAGCCATTTTCAAAGAACTGCCCTACTCTGTGGTCCTCCATTGATTTATTCCTTTTTTGGAAGCTGTGCATGGAAGAATAATTTAATACATCTAGAGCAGCATGGAGGAATAATTTAATACACCTAGAGTTAAGTGAGTTCACATGAATGCACAGAAACACTTACAGAACAGGTGGGAGCAAAAAAGACACACAGGGTGCACAGCAACACTTACGCTATCACCTTCTTGGTAACGGCACCATACTGTAAAGCACAGCAATGCTTACAAAACAGGTGAGAGCAAAAAAGACACGCACAGGGCACACAGCAACACTTACGTATCACTTACTTGGTAATGGCACTACACTGCAATTTCATGATCTTGAGGCAAAACTATTTAATACAACTCTTTTGTGCTACATCCTGTATGAACAACTATCTAGTATGCTGATACACCTTCAGTTCTTCCAAAGGGTTCTCCCTTCTCTACTTTATTATCACAACAACCCGGTGAAGTAGGAAAGGCTGAGAGCACTGATCCACATTCATGCAGCAAACTTTGCAGTGTGGGATCTTGAACTCATGCTCCCAGACCCCATTCTTATGCTCTAGCCACTATACCACACTCTTAGAATTTCAAAAGCCAAGCAGTAACCATGCAGGAAGGATTAAAAGTGGGAACTCCCAATGTTTATGAAAATTATTTCAGGTCAAAATACTTTGTATCATGAAAACTCTAACACAAAAGGCAGCAACTGCAAATCAACAAAACAGTGCTGCTGCCAATTAGGGCCTTCCTGGCAGCTGCTCCTAAAATGTGGAAACGTCTTGCCCAGTACTTCAAACCTCTCTCATTACAAGTCTTCCAACATCACCTAAAAATACTTATTCATGAAAGCTTTGAGTAGAATTTGATGTTATCCTTTATTCTGTGTGCTGATGGATTTCTTAAAATAGAATATCTTGCTTTTATCTTATTTGTTTTGAGCCTTGAGTGTGTTTATTCAGCAAAAAGCTGTACATAAATTGTCTAAATAAAACAAATTTAAAAGCAGTCCTTCATTTTAAATATTTAGCCTATATTAGGGTATAATCAACCAATGGCACCAAGATGGGTAGGGCAGGAAGGGTGATCAAAAGTAAACAGCCTAGAAGACAAACAGGCAACTCCCAGACTCCCCGGTGCTGACATGTTTATTTATTAAAAGCAATACTTCCCCCCCCCCCAAAAAAAACCCTCCCCACATTTCAAATGCTTTTCTCACACTCTTCAACTCCTTACTCCAGAATTGATAAATGCAGTTGTTGTGACATATTTTATAATACAGCTGAAGTGTTTTAGAACACTTTTTAAAAGAACTCTTATTTCACTGAGAAACTAATAAATATCAACAAATCCCCATGTCAAGGCAGGTTCGCATATTCCACATTATGGCACAAAATTTAAGATGCCTTTCACCATACGCTAAAAAAAATGTAAGTTTTCCACATACTGAATTTGAACTGCTTTCAGTGAAATTATTTTAAAGTAAAGAGGCTTAGGTTCACAGATAAAATGATCACTGTCTTGCCTAGATTGTTAAACAGTCAAATCAAATGCCACATAAAAATATTAACTAAACCCCAAAATGAACTTCTTCAGATGAAAGAAGTGAGAAATGCAGTATACTTCCTTTTGGTGTTAACATTTGATTTTTAATTCTCTACTGCCTTTTAAAAAGGTATTTTGCCTGTGCCCATACTAACATATAAGGTACTGGCCAATAAAAAAATTAAATACTTTAATGCTCAGCGATAAACATGACCTAAGAGAAACTTGCAACTATATGAAAGGAACCAGGAAGCATTCCAGCTATGTTACAAAAATAGTTGGGATAGATAGCTCAGAGTTACTTTCATCCTGACCTGCAATGTGACTGCATGCATTTTTTCAGCTATGCTGACCCAGAATTAGGGTCAGCAAGCCTATAACCACTACTCTAAAAAAAAAAAAAAAAAAAAGCGCCCTCTAAGGTACCTTCTGTGCAATGTGAACTTTGACCAATTTCAAGAGACCCTGAAACAGATAACAGAAATTCTAGCCCAAACCACTATCCCAAAGAGACAAAGAGGAAAATTACTAGTTTCAGAACCATGTTACGTGCCTCTGCCCCGATCAGCTCTAGATAAATGAGCCCATGATAAGAAGTGCAGGAAGCCTGGTGGTAGAAACACACTGGGAGAAAAGCAGTTGCTGCATAGCCTTCTAACACATCACAGAGATTTGGGCAGGGAACGTAGTAACCATATAAGATACAGAAGGCAAGGGAGCCAAACACATTATGAGCTTGTGTGTGTTTGTGAAGAGACCACTGTGGAGAGGAGACTGCATTCCTCAGTTAGGAGAAAGCTAAAAGAAACTTGGACTTGCCCTCTTTTATGCAAGTTTAAAGGCCACTCTGATAAGCAGTTAGTTTTTTTATCTTCTATCTGACCAGAACCGTCATATCACTAATCACGTAGCTAGGTATCTGGGAAATGACTAAACTTTGGATAATTTCATTTTTCAGTCTTCTTTAAAGTTTATGATCGTTCGTTTGTTATTTCTTGATTCTGTGTGATATATGGGATTTGTAATAAATGTCTAATAGAGGTTTTTTACTTAATTCTTGGACGAAAGAACATTTTGGCATTGTCCACAGAATGTTCAGCATACTTTCCCCACATTTTTTAAAAAATGATATCTACTAGAAAATGGATTTCAAAAGATCTATATTCCAAGATGCTGCAGTTAAATAACATTCTCCGTGAAAGAGTACTCTAAAAGAGGTAAGATGAGGTTGTCATAAGAACATAAAAGAAGCCAATGTTGGATCAGGCTAATGGCCCATCCAGTCCAACACCCTGTCACACAGTGGCCAAAAATACCAGGTCCCATCAGGAGGTCCACCAGTGGAGCCAGGACACTAGAAGCCCTCCCAAGCACCAAGAATACAGAGCATCACTTGGCCCAGAATCCCTAACTATACCTTGTGGCTAATAGCCACTGATAGACCTCTGGTCATATTGTCACATTTCTACATACAGATACTCCCAGCAACAGCAATCATATAACCCTTTTCAAACCATAAATTACGTAGATTGAATATGCAGAATGGATGGTGAGAGTGTAGCATCAATCCCTCTCTGATTGTGTATCCATGGGAAACACGCATATAGGACCTATGTAGAGAAGTGTTCTGTGCATGTATTTGGCAGAATTCCCAATCATGTGGAAAGAATACACACATACACTTTTCTATGCACAGAACCTTTACATGAATGTATGTGGGTCAGAGGTGAGGCCTACTACCACACTTCCACCCATAAAGCATGTTCAATCTATATAGATGAAAGATCAGAAAAGGGTTCTAGTACACCTTAAAAAAAACAAAAATCAAACAGAAGCACTTTCTCCAGAGCTTAAGGACTGCTCACGCTCAAAAAAACCCTCCAACCATGTAAAGCACATGGATCACATTCACTACTTTCTCTTTCAGACACAGAATAAACTTGCTACACATTCTTCCTAAGCCCTTTCTTCTACCTCAAGTGTTACTTAAGAACTCATATTTCCAGTAATTCTGAAAGACACATACTGCCAGAATCTATTCATATTTCCTCTGAAGAAAATCTCACAGAGTTTAAGATGGTTTATTCCCAAACAACATGTAACATTATTGCCTCAGTCTCTCTAGCACAAGACTTGCACAACTTCCATAGTACTCCACAATACTTTGGCAAGTTGCTTCAGATATGCCAGAAGCCACTCGGTGTATGCACAGGGTAGTGTTGTTGTTGTTTGTCTATTTGTCTGTGCACACATGTCTACATGAGTGTTTGTGGGGAAAGTATGTTATTCTTTTTAGTCTTATCTATTAATTGTCTCTTAAAATAATACAGCACTGCCAACCATAACAGTTCATTACAGATCTTTACCTTATAAAGAGAACTTGTGCAGCACGCTGAAGGCTGAAAGAGTTGATTAAGTGGATTCTAGTCCACAAGACCTTATGTTAGAATAAAAGCTTTTTAGTTTTTAAGGTAGCCCAAGACTTCCTTATTTTCTGCTTTAACAGACTAACATACCAATCCCTGTAGACTTGTACAACAATCCAAGTGTACTTTGAAGTAAAAGTCACATTATGCTGAACAAGGCATACTTCCATGCAAACATGCATAAGGCTGAAACATTAAGGCACACAAGCCTGTTTATTTTTCATGTAATAAACTTACACTTCTACCTTCTAAAACCTATTACCTCATGGAACTCACAACCAAAGCACATGAACAGTGATCTAAAATTTACTACAGAAACAAACAACACTAGTCATTTGCTTTTAGTGCTAGTCCCATGCCTCTCACTCTTCACTCCCCCATACATGACCTACACACTTAACATCCAACAGGTCCTGCAAGTCTCTGCTTCCCACATGCAGTGCATAAAGGGAAACAATATTTACAAAGACAAAAACAAAGCACACCGATTTTTCACCTACCCTCCTGCAAGCAGATGCACACAAGTATCTTTTTGGTTCATCGTCTCTCATTCTTGTTCCCAGCAAACACAAAAGGGAAGCAGGGAGAAGGCGGAGGGCAAGGCTCTGCTCTCCACGCTGCTATTTTGAGCAGAGATAAAGCGGCAGGGCTGCCATTCCGTTCAGAGAACGCAATCCAGAAGGGCTTGGTAGTACTGCTCGTGCTATACTTAGAGCTACTGAAAAACGCAGGCCCCGCAACTACTCCTGCCAACACAAAAAATCCTTCTTGCGGCACAGCAAATCATACATAAACACCCAGTCATGAAAGACCCCAAATGACCAGCCTTCTCGCTTCTACATATGAAAGAAGGCCCAATATAAACAGACGCTGCCATTGGCGCTGGGAAGAACGTGACGTCACCATTTATGGCTTATCAGGCCTTGTGCACGTGATCAGTGGACTAAGCTCATCAATGGAGACGGATGCGGCAAGGAAGGAAAAGAAATGCGGCCTTACAACGGGATGCCAGAGCAACGCTTCTCTCCAGCGCCCTGGGAGAGAGAAAGCTGAGAGAAGCAGGAGGACGAGAGTTGAGGCGTCTGCTTAAATCTGTCTGCCTGGGAGCGAGCCCCATATGATTTCGTAGGGCTTCCTTCCAAAGAAAAGTGAATAAGGAGAGTACTAGGCCACGTGCATTAGCATGAAATGGACTCCCTGGCAGAACAGCGTTATCTACCGGGTTAAGGAACGTTATCTTTTCACCTTTGGCTCTCCCTGGGGAAAGAATGACCTGGTTTCACACTCTCCCATCTGCAACTCCTGTACACCAATAGGAAAGAAAGTGGCCTTGTTAACTACAGACAACATCCTCCCGCGGAGGGAGCCAATTCTGTGCAGTTACTTCACAGAGGAGTTAGATCGTAGAAACTATATAGAATTGCAGTGAGGGTGAGGAGGTTATGCAAATCGGGATGGAGGTAGCTTCAAGAATTCTGGAGCCTTGCAAAAGGGATAATGTGCCTTCATCTAAAAACTCCACCCAAAGTAATTCCAAGTGGCTGAAGACATAAAATAAACACTGTTGGAACAGACTAAAAGTATATCTAATCCACTACCTAGTAAAAAGGAAATACTCAGCACGTTGTCATAGCAATTAAGGCATTGAAGCACAGCTGGGCTCTAGTAGGACAACTAAACAAAACAGAACTTCCAATGGATAATCACTGATAAATGTGAGGGGGGAAGGGAACCATATACTCCGCCTCTTATGTGTGTCAAAACTAGCCAAAATACCACAGTGTCGAACTCCTGACTACACTGGGTTTTAAAAATGGATTTTCCAGACACCTAGTTGAAAGTCTTCAAAGAAGCACACACATTTCCAATAATAAATAGGATACACAAAAACAGCAACAAAACCTAAAAACACAAACTAAAATTTAAGGGTACTCAGATTTCTACTTCCCGGTTCCATGGTATTCAAGTTCCTAAGACTACAATCATGCCTCTTCCCCCAACAGTTTTTGTCAATGTCTGGGACGGTTTTCTAGGTTGGATTTTTGTTCCATGAAATAGTTCTGGGAGCCAGTCATTTTTCTATAAATGCATACTTCAGCTGAAGGGAACCAGTTTTCTTCAAACACTGGTAAAAACCTGGGCTCTGCAAAGAGGAGTTCCCTCTCAGTGCAGATGTCAGCAGGGATAATTAGGGTATGAAATATTGCGCAAGAAAGGAAACATAAGCCCCCTTAAAATCCCTAAATTCACCAGCCTGTTTCCAACAGTGACTACCTAGACACTTCCAGCAAAGCAAGACAGAGACATCCGCTTCTTTTTTCCTATGTAATTAGAAACCATATTGAAAGGTAAACTGTCACTGAACATTGAAGTTCTATTTATTTATCAGGGCTAACAGCTGTTGCTAGATAAAAAGGCCACAGGCTGACTAATGGCACAACAATAGTTTAAAAGGCAAATTCAGGGACTTCATAATGTTTTACAGTCAGGCTCCAAATCCTTGTCCATTTAAACCAGTGTCTCAACTTTCTACCAGTGGAGTTATTAATTTGTTGGTTTTTAAAACAGGATTGTAGGTACACTTTACTTTCACAAAAACGTACCTTCCAGAGTGTGCACAAATAAAAATTATGACATATTTCTGCATGACTCACTGCTCTGGAAAGTCAGGCAATTTTGCTGTTTCTTTGCATCAGGAATGCTACAATTACATCTGATGTACAGGTGCAGAAAATTATCAAGCTCAACCAGAGGCTGAATCGAAGGACCAAAGCAGTGTTGTGGGTCAAAGGACCAAAGCAGTGTTGTGACTCATACCTATACAACATGAAGCCTCTATTGCAGGAAGATATTTTTGGCCAATAGGAACCTATGTTGTTGGGGTTTTTTTGCAGATTGGAGAACCACTTCTTACAATCATTTAGTCACAATCAGATGTGAACCATGAATGGAAAAAAAAATACAGTCTTCCAGGTAAAGATACTAGACTGTGTCAGAGTTGTCTAGAAGTTGGAACGACTGGAGGAATCTGGGCTGGCCTCAGATTTACCATGAAGAATACTTGGGTGACCTTAGGCCAGTCACTCTTCCCGTGGGCCAGCCACCTCAGAGGATTGTTGGGAAGATAAAACACCACACTGAGATCTTTGGTATCAGGGCCTAATAACAATAAAACCTTAATAAATAAAATCATCTAGCCGACTTCTTTTATCCCTACCAATGCAGGTTACCTGTATAGTCCACTCCTATGCAGGTTTTACTTAGGAGTTAGTCCCACTGGATTCAAGCGGGCGCGGGGGGGGGCGTTATTCCCAAATAAGTATGCAGGCTCATGCTCAGGACTACAGTCGTACACTGACTAGTAGTCCGTAGTGCCCACCCCCATCCGCCCCCACCCGCAGCAGCAGCAGCTGCTGCTGCTCCTTTGCTCATAACCCAAGAACCGCACTCCCGCTGCAAGTAAAACGGAGCCATCGTTTCCCTCTTCCGGGAGTCACGCATCCCCACCTTCCCTGACAGGCCCCATGAAAATTTGGCGGACACCCTCCCTACAGGCGAGCGAAGGACACGAACAGCTGAGTACACGCTCAGGCGTCTCCTGCCCCACCCAGAGGTCCCATTTAACTGTCGTTTAGACCTACCCTCCAGCAAACAAATACACCAGGGTGTCTCTCTGGCTCATTCTCTCTCATTCTTGTCTTCAGCCGACGGGGGAGAGAAAAGGAGAGGAAAGAAGATGGTGTTGAGCACTTCCTTCTACAGTTGCTTAATGGCGCAGTAAAGCTTGGCTAGGCTCTATGACCGCCACCTATCGGGCACAGAGCAAATCACAGCTTTGGGAGGCTATATGTCATTTGTAAAGGGGTGCCCTCGCAAATCCTGAAGGACCCACCAGTTCTCGGACTCATTCCTCTCTGTTTCATCCTGTCCTATTAAATAAAAGGGTAGTGGTCTGGCAAGGTTCTATGCTTGGCAAAATCAATTAGCTCCCTGGTATGTCGCTCAGAATCTGTCCCTATCCGCTAGCTGCCTTGCCTGAGTTCTCTCCCACCCACTGCAGCCTAGGTGACTCTTCTCTGATTGGGCCAGCATTTCAAGCTCATTTGCATACAGAAGCTGATTGGACTTCACTCCATTTTGCACCTCAAACTCCCCCCACCCACTGCAAGACAGTTGGAATTGTCCCTTGTTTATGCAACTTGTTGTATTCTGAGGTGAAATACATCCTCACTCACAACACTTCCCCTTCAAAAGAAAAAAACCCAATAACATAACCATGCCACACCACAAAAAAGACAGGTCACACCACAAGCAAAATACCACAAGGCAAAAAAAGCTCTGGTACTAATTCTGGCAGGGGACACTGTGAGTGTAGAAAATGATTTATGGACACTGTGGAAAATCTTTAGGAATTATTTGGTTCATTTACCATGGGGCACCCACCCAGAGCCTCTGGCATTTTCTCACTCTGCTGGCATCAAAACCAATTGAAGGCAAAATAGAGATATGGAGACTTTTCCATCCTGCTTTGCATCTATTTGTCTTTGTTGGCAATGGCAACCCTAGGCCTGGCTGCTTGCTCCTGTTCAGCAGGAGCATCTCTATGGAAACTGCCTGGGTGATTTTGGACCAGCCACAGACTTTCTGCCTAACCTGCCTTACAGGGTTGCTGTACTGCTCACAAGGCTGAAAAGAATGACCTAAACTGCTTTGCTCCCCGCTAATGAGAAAGACAGAATTTTGCCTAGGAAAAGGCTGCTGAGAGGTGATGAGATAAAGTTGCCAACTATAGGTATGGAAATTCCTGGAGATTTGAGGGGTGGAGCCCAGAGAGGGTGAGGTTTGAGGAGGGGTGGGACCTCAGACAGGTACAGTGCCATAGACTCCACCCTCCAAACCAGCCATTTTCTCCTGGGGAACTATTGTTGCCAATCTTGGCCCAGTGGCCACCAAACCATTCTCTTCCACCCCCTGCTGTGCAGCTGTCTTTCCCCTAGGGTTGCCAATCTCCAGGTGGGACCTGGAGATCTCCTGCTGTTACAATTGATCTCCAGATGACCAAGATCAATTCCCCTGGAGAAAATGGCTGCTTTGGAGGGTAGACCCTATGGCATTATACCCTGCTGAGTCCTTCCGCCCCCCCATGCTGCCCTCTACAGGATCCACCACCCAAATCTCCAGGTATTTCCCTACTTAGAGCTGGTAACCCTACTTTCCCCTCAGTGCCTGTTGGTAGGCAACTGAGCTTGGTCCTGTCACCTGTTTTGGCCTTTGGGAGAAAACTCATTGGGGCCAGTCCTGATAGGGTTGCCAACTCCAGATGGGAAATTCCTGGAGATTTGAGGGATGGAGCCTGAAGCAGGTGAGGTTTCAGGAGGGGTGGGACCTCAGACAGGTACAATGCCATAGACTCCACCCATCAAACTAGCCATTCCATCCTGGGGAACCATTGTTGCCAATCTCCAGGTGGGGGCTGGAGATCAATCAGAATTACAACTGCTCTCCAGGAGGGAGGGGGGAGGAGATGGAAAGCTGAAGTCAGGGGGCAGATAACGGTAGGCTGACAATTGGCTGGGAGGGAGATACGGTTGCCAACTCCAGGTTGGGAAATTTTTGGAGATTTGAGGGGTAGAGCCTGGAGATGGTGAGGTTTGAGGAGGGGTGGGGTCTCAGACAGGTACAATGCCATAGACTCCACCCTCCAAACCAGCCAGTCCCTCATGGGGAACCATTGTTGCCAATCTCCAGGTGAGGGCTGGACAGCACTGAGAATTACAACTGCTCTGCAGGAGAGAGGGCAGAAGTCAGCTGAAGTCAGAGGGGAAGATAACAGTAGGTTGATGGTTAGCTGGGAAGGAGATGGGGTTGCCAACTCCAGGTTGGCAAATTCCTGGGGATTTGAGGGGTGGAACCTGGAGAGGTTGGGGTTTGAGGAGGGGTTGGACCTCAGGCAGGTAAAATGCCATAGACTCCACCCTCCAAACCAGCCATTTCCTCCTGGGTAACAATTGTTGCCGATCTCCAGGTGAGGGCTGGAGATCACTCAAAACTACAACTGCTGTTCAGGTAGCAGAGATCAGTTCCTCTGGAGAAAATGGTGGTCTCTGTCATTATACCCTGCTGAGGTCATCACAGCAAATTCACACTGTGTGCCCAAAGCCAGGGCACTCTCCCAGAGCCTCTTTCTAGAGTCCGTTGTATTTATTTCCACAACGGGCCTTACTTCTAGTATAATATGTTTCAAGGGAAGAATACGAATCTATGAGGCTGAGTTCACAAAGGTTTGTAACAGAAACCTCACTCTCAACTTTATATTTAAGGCGGTCGCATAAAATAAGATATGCCCGATTTAGGGATGCACTAAAAGGAAGGACAGGATTGCCCATTGGATTGCCCATTGGAAACAATGGGAGAGACTTGAAGGCCCATTGGAAATAATGGGAGCCAGGAATGTCAATTGACTTGCATGGGCTCCACTGAAATACATTACAGTACAAGTAGAGTTGCAAAGAAAATGCGGAATGGATTTTCCATTAGGGTCTCTGGGCCCAAACAGACTACTCTAGGTCTGGAATGACAGGCCCCAGAGTGGAATGACAGCCACTGTGAATAGCAGCAGTTTTTTGGGGCCTGTCATTCCAATCCCAGAACACTCTTGCTACCCCTAGAGGCTGTCATTCCACTTTGGGGCCTGCCTTTCCAGTCCCAGAACACTCCCTCTGCCCCCAGGGGCTGTCATTCCACTCTGGGGCCTGTCATTCCAGTCCCAGAAGACTCCTGCTACTCCCAGGGGTTGTCATTCCACTCTGGGGCTGGTCATTCTTGTCCCAGAAGATGCCTACTACCCCCAGGGACTGTCATTCCACTCTGGAGCCTGTCATTCCAGTCCCAGAAGACTCCTGCTACTCCCAGGGGCTGTCATTCCAGTCCCAGAAGACTCCTGCTATGACACAAGGCACAGTGCCCCAAACACAACCTGAATAGACCATTTGATTTAACTTGCTCCAGCTGTCAGATGAAGAGGTCTGAGTCATAAAAACTTAGACTAGAGACATTTTTTGTAGATTAGGGTAATACCTGTCCCAGTATTAAATCTTAATCAACTAAGAAATATTTTATTTTATAGGGTTGCCAGCTTTTGTGTTGGGAAATTCCTGGAGATTTTATGGATGGAACCTGAGGCAGGTGGCATTTAGGGCATAATGCCATTGCGTCCAACTTCTAAAGAGGCCATTTGCTCCAGGTAAACTGATCTCTGTCACTTGGAGGTCAGTGGTAATAGCAGATCTCCAGCTGCCGCCTGGAGGTTGGCAACCTTATTTATTTAATGTCATAAAAGTACTTGTAGTCTGGTTTTCCTGGGGTAGTGGGTTCTGATTTGCCATGAGAGGTGATTTCTGAAGAGGCTGGTAGAGGTAAGAAATGGCTGGTTAACTAGGGTTGCAAGTTCGTGGTTGGGAAATACATGGAGATTTTGGAGGTAGAGCCTGAGGAAGGTGTAGTTTGGGAAGGGGAAGTTCTTCAACAGAGTATAATGCCATAGAGTCCACCTTCTAAAGTAGCCATTTTCGCCAGTTAAACTGATCTTTGTCACCTGGAGATCGGTTGTAAAAGTGGGAGATCTCCAGCTATCAGCTATGGTTAACCTTAGGGGGAAAGGGAGAACCCAAGGAAGGAATCTTTGGGAGACAAAGCTCTGATATTTTTCTGAGGAAGTGCTGGATTTGTTGCAAGGGAGAAGACAACCTGTAGAGCAGTTCAGAAGGGTGGTTTGTAGATGAGTGCCCCCTTCTGGTCAGCATTCTCTCTAGATTGTGCATGTGAAGGGCCGCTTATTAACACAGGAAGCCCCACTCAGCAGCAGTCTAGAGCCACACAGGGTCTTGGACTGCCCATTGCTCATTTTAAGATTATATTCTGCTCAGGATGTGAACTGCTCTGCTCAGTGGGGGGGGGGGAATTAGAAGGAACGTTGCTTCTGCTGTGGACCTTTTGTTCCTCAGCATGTATGTAACTTGTGAGGGAAGATTGCTCCCCATAGTCTTCGATGAAGGGAGACCAGCTGCAAGCATTCCACCTCAACACTGGACTCTGCTGGGACATTTCCTACTTCTCCTAATCCACAGAATGCTTCCAGACTTTCCTGGAATTTGTTAATTCAAAAGTTTATTTCTTCCAACTCATTGACTTTGGAACTGTTCAGTAGATCATTTTAATAACACTGTTTCAACCAAAACTCCCAGTTCTATACCCCCCTTGTCTTTAAATAAAAATTGTATTTTATTCACACAGGTTTCAATGGGGTAGCATTGACTTTGAAAGTACTAACAGCCTTACAGTTCAGCTCTTTTCAAGCTGAAAGGTTCACACCTTCTTACTTTCAGCACTATGTGTGAGACTTCTTAGAACACATGTGCTTATGTGACAAACAGCATACATATTATCAGTCTTCATTTCACCCATGGTACATATTTGCTACAGTGGAAGTGTCATGATCTGGGCTGTGCAACTAGAGGCCTAGTGGGCCCAGGGAGCCTGAGTAGCAGTGGGATGAGGCCTGACCTACAACTCCCAGAAGCCCCTGAGAGATTTTGGTGCCAATTTTAGCCAATCACAGAGAAAGGGGACTTATAACAAAAGAGCTGGTACCGAAGAAGAGCTGTTCTTTCTCCCAAGAGAGCAGAGCCAGAAGGAAGGCTGCTGCAGGGAAGAGACCCTCATCCTGAAAGGAAAGGTGAGCAGACTGAGGCCCACTTGAGAGAGTGAGCTAGGGACAGTTAGTTTAGACATGTTAGGGCATTTGGATTCTTTTCACCACTTAATGATATTGTTCTTGCACCTTGTTTGTTTCCCATATTAGGATGACCTCCTGTAAAAATAAACCTTTTCCTTGTTGTTTACTCTGCCTGATCCTCATGATTATTTTGGCCAAACAAAGGAGGTCTGAAGGTCTTGGGAGGGTGCTCTGGGCCTTCTCAAGGGATCCTAAAACCAGAGTGGTGACAGTGTCAGGTGACACCCCATCTGAGACGTGACAGGGAGTTAGAATGGTATTAAATCCCTGGGGCAAACTGGCCAGAGCAATCCAGTTCTGTCTTCTCCAGGGCTCTTTTTTGTCTGGTGGCAACAACATGGAGGGGTAAAGAGTTGGGGTATTCCATATATGGGAGGAAAGGCACAATCCTCCCAGAGTGATTGGAGGGCCTGAAGCTGCAGGTAGCTTACTTCAGGACTCTTCTGTAAAAGTGTATTAATATGAGAATTTCTTATACTGATTACTGGAAGGGGGGATTGTATTTATATTAATATCGTGAATATTTGCAATGATATTACATGTATTGTCCCAGAATGATAGGGGGGCCTGAAGCTGCTGGTAGCTTACCTCAGAAGGACTCTTTTCTATAAAACTACAGATTATTTTAGAGCTACCAGAAACTCCAGAAAAGAAAGAACAGATGACAATGCAGAATAGAGCTGCGGGTCAATTCATCTTTAAGGGTCTAGAAGTCAGAAAAGCTGAGACTCTGGTCTGCTCAAATACAACAGGCCTGAATTGTTACATGTTGCTTATTGTTGTACATACTTAATTATTGGTCGAGATACTATGTATTTTGAAAAAAAGAAAGAAGACATTTGAAGTTTGTTTATTGTTATTTCCATAAATGTGTCACAAGGTCGGATCACACTGTCAAAGCTGGTCACTTTCTCATTTCTTTAATTTTTTTTTTTAAATTGATATTGCTCTTTGAATTTAACAGAAGTTACAAAAATAAAGTTGTTTGTATTTTATGAAATCCAAAAGCTGCACAAAAAATTCACAAGAAGAGAGGCTGCACTTCTACCCTGCTTTCACTGTACCAGCAATGCTGCAGTGGCCAAGTGTCCATACTGGAGCAGCAATTGTGCATGTAACGGAAATGTTTGCTTGTGACTATGTAAATTTCACTCATGACTATGAATTTTCTACCTGGAAATTCTGTGTTGCAGTTCAGACATCTGACACATTTATAAATGAAACTTGGTACTGTTTGGTGCTGCTCATAGTATGTACATAACGATAATATGAAGTAGGGTTGCCACCTTTGGGTTGGGAAATACCTGGAGATTTTGTGGGTGGAACCTAAGAAGGGTAGGGTTTCAGTGGGGTATAATGCCATAGATTCCACATTCCAAAGTGACCATTTTCTTCAAGTGAACTGATCTCTGTCACCTGGAAATCAGATGTAATCCCAGGAGATCTCCAGCCCCCACCTGGAGCTTGGTAGCCCTAAGTATGAGTCCTGTCAGGGCTGCCAAGCTCCCATTGCTTGCCACTGTTCCAAGCAGTGGCAAGGGAAAAATTAAAAAAACTTATGTCAATTCAGGGGGAAAACTGAACATAACAGTGATAGCTCTATGGTTTTCCGGTGATTCCTAAAGCTACCACTGTCACTTCCCTGGAAGTGATGTTATCATTCTCATAATGCTGCCCCCCCACATGTCCCCACACCAGACCCCATATCCTGTTGAATTGATATCACAGTATGCTTTATACTACTATACAAGGTGACTATGAATCCATGTGCAAAAAGTTCTTTTCAAATTTCTAAATGTGTTATAACTGGCAAGAACAAGTAAGAAAAGAAGGTAATGTTGAAGCACCTAATCAGAAAGGATAATTACATTAAGATAGTTAAAAGTTTTGTTCAGAGTTGAAAGATTACTGGAAATTTATTACATGCTGCTTGATGAATGGGAAGTCTTATGACAATTTTATGTTCCAAAAATCGAATGAATCAATGTTCTTTTCATTCTATCCTGGATTCATGTGATACTTGTGATCCACATGCTCCTCAACCCCAAATTCTAGAGAACTAAATTGCCTTTTATTAGGTTTGTTCAATGTAAATTAATGCTCCTTGGCATGTGCACCAAGCAAACACATATATAATACTATTGTGTGTTATTAAAGCTACTAAGTAGTATTGTGAGTCTCATCAGTTACAAATTTGAAAACAGATGGCAATCCACATTTAAACAGAGTTCTCTGTACAATTATGATTATAATGTTTAAACAGAATCTTGAGTACAGTTAAATGTTTAAAGTGGCAATCCTAAAATATATACCTGGAGATAGGCACCACTGAATAAAATGCAACTTCCTTCTGAGTAGAAGAAGAAGAAGAGAAGAAGAGACTGGATTTATACCCTGCCCTTCACTACCCAAAGGTGTCTCAGAGTGGCTTACAAACTCCCTTCCCTTCCCCTCCCTACAACAGACACCCTGTGAGGTAGGTGGGGCTGAGAGAGCTCTTGACAGAAACTGCTCTTTTTCAAGAACAGCTCTTATCAGAACTATGGCTTGCCCAAGGTCATCCAGCCAGGTGTAAGTGGAGGAGTGGGGAATCAAATGTGGTTCTCCCAGATTAGAGTCCATGACCTTAACCACTACACCAAACTGGTAAGCATACATAGGACAGCATTATTAATTTCATTGAAATCAATGCAATTTAAAGTGAACTATTTGCAAGATTGCAGTTTTTAATTAAATCTGAAATGATTGGATGTTAGTTATAAAATATTTTCAGTTAATATAATGCAGAGTGTCTTGCCGAAATGATGGTACTAAGGTAGAAGAGTCATTAAATAAGTCATAATCAGAATTGGTTTTCCTTTTTATCAGTATCTGTTTTTCTGTGAGGTTGTCAAGCTGCCGTCTGAAGCATATTTGTTTGGATGCAATACTATTAAAATCAATGGCTTACTCACAAGTAAATGGATAGAGGACTGTAGCACAATTCTATTTATTCAGCAGAGTCCCACTGAATTTAGCTTTAGAATACTTTGGTATACCACCAAATTAACCCAAGATGAAGAACAAACGGCTGACTTTGGTCTGGGTCACATGAGCAGGATACTGCTGAAGGGAGGCAAATTAGAGCTGGAGCAAAAAGATGCGCGGTAGCGCGATCAGACGGGTCCCCGAGATGCCGCACAGATGCCGATAGCTGGCGATCACACAGCGATGTTGAAACACATAAAAGGGTTTCGCTTTTGCATTCTTGTGCATGTGCAATCTTATGTTTCTTCACATACTGTGGAGGCTTGGGAAAAACACATCCGGTGCGACAGGACACGTGCGCATGCCAGATGCACCGGATTAACTTCACTTCCGCGATCCAACGCTCACCTGCGACCCATGTTTTCTGGTTGCTACCACCCTTTTGCTGGTACTTTTAAAATCCGCTTCTTTGGGCTGATGGTACAGGTTGGTGATGGGTGCGCTACGCTTCCCAGATGTTGCCGTATGATCGCATCCATTTGATGCGCCCTCAACCCGTCCGTTTTGCGGGGCAAATCCTCCTGTGTGACCGGGGCCTTTGTGTTGAATAACAGTGGTGAACTAGTTTTGCTACAATCGGAGTCCAGATGCCAATGTTTATTAGAAACTAGGGATCTGGCTCAGCATGGATCTCAGCTTCTGTGACTCAAGTTATAGAGCTACCATCCTACTCGATGACACCCATCAGCTTTGTGCTACGTCAACATGTGGAGGACATGAAGAATTGTGCACCTGAGAAACCACCTTCCTGTGAAAGTGCCAATGATGCTCCAGCAGCAGGGAGTGTTGAACCAGTTGTTGTCAAGGTCATGTTGTCACAAAGGCTGACACAGATCAAAAAGAACCACAGCTATTGAAGCATCAAGTGTCCTTTGATTAACCCTAGTTCATGATTTGAGTCAGCTAGTTTCCAGTATTAGTAAGACATTGCCTGCAATCCTAATAAGATTGTCAGCTCCAGGTTGGGAAAAACCTGGAAATTTGGGGGTGGAACCTGAGGAAGGCGGAGTTCGGGGAGGGGAGGGACTTCAATGGGTTATAATGCCATCGAGTCCACCTTCCAAAATGGCCATTTTCTCCAGGTAAACTGATCTCTGTCGCCTGGGGATCAGTTGTAATAGGAGATCTCCACCTGCCACCTCAAGGTTGGCAACTCTAAAACCTAAGAACATTTTGTTGGGACCAAGCCCTATTAAATAAAATGTGATGGCTTAGAATAGGTCTGTTTAGAATTGCTAAACTGAAGTCCCTCCCCAGGTTTCATCCCCCAAATCTCTGGGAATTTCCGAACTCAGAGTTGGCAGTAAGTGGTGCAGTATATTGGCCCTTCCAGTTTGCCAATCTAAGAAATGCTGGGAATCATTTTCTAATCTCCAGCAGTTTCACTTTTCAGTTCCAGTCCAGTAATGAGGTTCTTGCTAGGAGAATGTTTCCTCTTAATCTTTGTGATTGCAATTAAGTTACCCGTAGAATCCTGCAAGATTCTATTCCACATTTGAAATAGTTTTCTTTTTAATTACCTTTCTAGTCACAGTCAGTAACTTTGTGTTATTCTGAAAATTCAGATTCAAGGAAAGTGCATGTTTCTTTCATACAGCAATGCTGCTGTCAGCTGCCTTATATTTTCTCATTCATTTCCAAAGGGTCATTATTTTTTTCAAACTGCAACTCCTGACTACTTTCCTCTAGTGCAAAAAAGTACAATTTTGGGTTACAATTGAAGGTAGTCATTTTGACATTAATGGTCTAAACAGGCTAGGTCCATACAAGCCTTCCAACAGTCCTGAAGCCCAAGGGACTGGAAGATAATGATAGCGGAGCCTTTTCAGTAGTTGCCCCATTGCTGTAGAATCAGCTTCCTGTGAAGGTTCATCTTTATTCTTTACAGGTGTGGCTTTTCTATTCTTCCAGACATTCAATATCAAGATTCAGAAAGAAACACCTTGCATAGAACATTCTTTCCCAGTTGGGTTAGATCCAACATAAGCTTTTCAGGATGTTGGACAAGGTTCAGCTTTGAGTACTTGCAGACTGCAGGCAGGGCCGGCCCCAGGTATCTGGGCGCCCTAGGCAGGACAGCCTGGGGCACCCACCCCACCGGGGATGCCAACCTCCCGGTGGGGCCTGGAGACCATGGGGAGGTGGAGCTCTGGCTTTCCTGGGCGCTCCGCAGCTGCAGGGCCCCCAGGAAAGCCAGGGAAGGGGCAGAGGGTCTAACCCCCGCCCCTTCCCTCCCAGCACCGGCTTTCCTGGAGGCTCCGCAGCTGCGAGGCCCCCAGGAAAGCCAGGGAAGGGGCGGGGGTTAGTGCTGGCGGGGGAGGGCGGGCAAGCTCTGCCGCCGCCTCCTCCTGAGCCCCGCCAGGGTGCTTCACTGGTGGCGGTGGTGGGGAGGCGGGGGGGGCCATTTGGCGCTCCTGCGGGCTGGCGCCCTAGGCGAGCGCCTAGCTCACCTAGTGGGCGAGCCAGCAGTGACTGCAGGCTACCACTACAGCTTCAGATATTCATTCCTGTTAACAGCCTCAGTTCATCTTTGGCTGTTGTGAGATCAACAGCTCTGATAATGCTTGCCTTGGGTTCCCAGGTACAAACAGGGCAGCATGGAGGGAAATAACTACCAGAATAGGATGTTTTTTTCTTTAGGGTTATTTGTAATCTTAACCAGTAGCTTTTATGTCTAATCAGATGTCGCTAGGTCCTGTGTTTGCAGACCTCCTAGGACAGTGGTAACAGGAGACTGATTAGGCCATGGCAGGCACGAAGGTTTACTGGTGCAGGTTGGGTCTAAGGCCTGGGTTGTATAGTTGTAACTCCTGGGAGCAAGGGTTTTTACCAGTATTTTAGTGGGCCCATGGAATCATTTTGTGTTATTTATCAATATTATTGATAAATATCAGGGTTGTTATTGCGAGGCAGGCAGTGGCAAACCACCTCTGAACAATTCTTTCCTTGAAAACCCTGTGGGGTCTTCATAAATCAGCTGTGACTTGACAGCCAAAAAGAATTTTTTTTCACCCTGACCAGGATAGGCCAGGCTACCCTGACCTCCTCAGATCTTGGCAGCTAAGCAGGATCAGTCCCAGCTAGTATTTGGATGGGAGATCACCAAGGAGTATCAGGGCTGTGATGCTGAGGCAAGCAACAGCAAACCACCCCTGAGCATCTCTTGTCCTGAAAACCCTACAGGCTAGCCATAAGTCAGCTATGACTTGATGGCAAAAACATATATCTTTTTAGACTTTTTTTGTGATTATGTTTATTTAAAGCGCCTCACAACGCAATAGAATATGCTAAAATTTGGAACTATACTAGCATTCATATCAAATAGTTGCCAATCAAATCTAAACCCTGGTTGGAAGCAGAAGCACAAAAAGTGAAAACCAACTCAACCCAAGGGCCAACCAAATAAAAAGATCTTAATTGGCACATAAATAACAGTAAAAAGGAAACCTAATGAACTTTATGGAAAGCAGAAAATGCCAAAGGTGTAACATCACAATCAAGATGGTCCTTCCCCTGGTTACCACCTGTTTCTAACAGCAAAGTGGCCCACATACAGTATGATACAGTTTTTAACAAGACAGGTCTAGGTTCACCTCCTTTCCTCATTCTGGAGTCCTGAGCTGAATTTAGCCACCAGACTTTTAAAAAGCCATTCCCTGCAGCTGCTATTAAAAATTGCATTGTGTAGTTTGACACAGAGAAGGACTTCTGTGATAACTCTCAGTGGATGATCTGGTTAGTATGGGAGTAGGCAGGTACCCACCCCAGATCACTTTGACCCATAAAACTTCTTCCCCCTTTCAGCAACAGTAATAAGCTGTCACAGCTTTCCTGTTGCAAGACTGGGTGATACTGTGGCCTGACGAGGAACCTGGATCCCCCATCCTTGTAGGCACAAACAGTGGAAATGCAGAAAGGGAAAACGGAATCATCCTTGCTTTTAAAAGTAAAATAATTAAGTATGTTGTGTGATATACCTTCCGATACAAATTCATTGGCTGGTTTCAGATTCCTGGGGGCAGGACACACTGTAAAGTGTTTGGGTAGGACATAGTGTAGCCCCTGCCTCCTGCTGTTCTGCTGATCAACTTTGCTGCCATTGAAGACTACTTTTAAATGTAATAATAAATGTAATAAAAGACTAGTTTTAAATCTAATAAATAACTAATATTTTTCACTACGAAGTGGAGGCTTTGTTGCATGGATCTGCATGTAGCATTTAGTTTTCTCTCCCTAAACAAATTATTCAGACATATTTGGGTATTAATTCTATTTCCTAATGCAAGTGCAAGCAGCAACCAATTAAAGGATCTTTTAAAAGGTTGCTTGTGTAAGTTTCATGTGCTTCAAATACTCTGAATTTGGTTTCCAGTGTCTCAAATGCTGCTGGCGCTGAACAAAGCAGTGCACTGTGTAATACAGTACAAGTGCATGTGATGCTCATTTTGTTTCCAATTAACTATATTTTCACTAAATTAGAGGAAGGACTCTGTTATATTTTAGGCTAGTACTTGACTAATATTCAGAGATTAATTTAAACAGGCAAACATGAATGCAAACTGACTACTCATTATTAATACAGTATGGTTTTGCCAGAGGGTTTCATTTGTAGTTTATAATTTGTATTACTTTATTTCACAGTTGGATAAGCTGAGTTCTATAAATCAACTCAATTTATTATTTTATTTATTCAGATTTTTACCCCACCCCCCTGGCCGAAGCTGGCTCAGGGCGGCTTACATAAAAACAGGTTATTACATTAAAAACATAAGTTGCAATTAAAACAAATTATAAAATCATACTAAAGTGCTACTAGTTGTTGGTGTTCATACGATGATAGCAGCCGATAACCAATGTACAAAGTTCTCATCTCACAGTCAGCTCTTAGTGTTAATTTGGAAAGTCCTTGCGGGGCTTGCAGTTCTTTAGGCTGTTGATGGCAATTTCCAGAGTCCAAGGCCCTCTCACTTTCAGCCAACTGATGTTCTTCACTGGTGGTAGTGGCTCCCAAAAGCCCAGTGGAGGAGCTTTGTTTTACAGGCACTGCGGAACTGTAAAAGGTCCTGCAGGGCTCTGATCTCCTTGGGCAGCTCATTCCACCAGGATGGGGCTGCCACTGAAAAGACCCTGGCCATCGACAGCCTTGCCTCCATAAGACCCGGAAAGGCCAGCTGATTCTGGGCCCCTGACTGCAGTGCTCTCTGGGGAACATGTGGGGAAAGGCAATCCCTTAGTATACCTTCCTTTAGTCTCTTTAGTATACCTTCACTATTAGTTGAACTCACTGGTGTCAATTTACATACTTGTGTTTATGTCTTCTAAGGCCCAGTGGCTTGTGTAGGTGTTGTACTAGTGTCCTAACATTACACATGTAGTGGCCCTGTTTAAATGAGATGCTGAGTGTGTGCCACATTGAACAAATACATTCATATCGCCTGTCAGGGTCACATAGAAATTGCCCATGACTTCTCACGTTTGTGAAGTGTATGATCATACATCTTGTCTTGTAACTACTCATTTCACAAAAGGATTTGTTCACCTATCACGCTATGTTTTTTAGCAGTCAGTACAGTCCTGTATATATGCTTGGTGAAAATTCAAGTAATTATAAGTTTGCAAAGCATGAGTGGCAGAAATCATGTTGACCCTTTTTCAAAAAGCCTGACAAAAAAGTTGATTGAATCTCCTGCATTTTCCTGGGATTCTTTCTTGAAGTTTGTCATTACATAAGCAAAAATATTAGGGTGATTTCTTTTCACAGAACACCATGTTTGCAAGCAGAAGTTACCAACTCAACGTTCACCAATATTCGTGAGTTAAAATGATCTGAAACCATTCATTATTGATGTGAAAATTCAGAGTTGCCAGTTCATTGGCACATTGGGGACATCAATTGCACATTGACATAACTAACCACAAAGCTTTTGAACTTAGGCACCAGACTTTCTAAATGAGGGTTTATTTTTCTTCAGCTAATTTGTCAGGGCAAAAGTTGTGTGCTTTAGCCTCTCAGATCTAACCTTGCTGGAAGACAATTGGTTCCTCTTGGCAGGTTGATCAACATAAGCCTGGACAGGATCATAAGGCACATCTGTGATTACTAGAGTGGGCTGCAGCAATCCCCACATAGGAGAGGGCTCATACAACCAACAGATGGATCTTGTGGCTTCCTTAAAAATCGACAAGCTTTTATTTTAGTTAAACCTTTCTGAGACTAGAGTTTGCTTTGTCAGATACATGCAATGGATAGCGGGTAGACACAAACATCTGAAATTATGAAGAAAACATTGTAAAAAAAGCAATATTTTTGCTTCAGTAAACTAACATGACTATGGCTCTTGAATAATTGCAAGTGGTTCAGTAGCTGTACTGATGAAGCTGCATGTAGCAGTGTTGTATACCAAGCGCAGGGCCTAGAGCCCACCGGCCCTTAAAGGTGCCAGAAGGCCCCCGCCCCCCACCAAAACCCCCTGCCCTTCCCCCTGGCTTGCCAGAGTGCCCTGCAGTTGCGGGGCACGCCAGCAAGCCAGCGCTCACAGGGACGGGGGCTTAAACCCCCACCTCTTCCCCTGGCTTGCTGGGATCCCGGCACAGGGACTCCAGGGTTGACTGCCTCTGAATGTGGAGGCTCCCTTTCAGTCACCAGGGCCCTGGACAGGCAGAAGGCTCCCCACCAGCTCTTTGACAGCGAGCGAGCCCCTCCATCTGGGAAGCCTCCGCCGCCCTTTCCCCGAAAAAAAGGAGGGCGGGGGGGGGGGAATAATGCCCCAGCAACGACCTGTGCCCACCTTACTTGCCCGTTTCTGCGCAGGCAGCCAGGCAGGCTTCCGCTTTGCCCGGCCGTGTGTCCCCAGCGGTGCTGCGGGGGGAAAGGGAGGAGGCGGAGTCCTCCCCTTCCGTCCCAGCCAGGAGTCACTCCAGAGCGCGCCTTCCCGGCAAGAGTCAGTCACTCGGGCAGAGCATCCTTTTCTCCCTGGGGCGAAGCGGAGCCGGCAGATGCAGCTCTTTTGCCCGAGCCCAACTTTCTCATTGGGCGCCCACCGGCCTCTTGCCGCCTCCTCCTCTCCACCCCCCGCCAGCAGCTCGCTTTCCTCGCCTGTTCCGCAGCCAGACAACTTTTGCCTTTGTTGGGAACAAGTTCAGCCTGTGGCTGCGGGGAGGACGGGGGCAGGTTGGGCAGCGGGAGCTGGTGTGAGGCGCGCCCCACAGCTGTGGGGCAAGCCGGCAAGCCAGCACTCAGATGGAAGGGATGGGGGCTTAAACCCCTGCCCCTTCCCCTGGCTTGCCAGTGCGCCCCGCAGGAACAGGAGGGGGTTCCTTCTCTCCTGGCCCCTCCTGGAGGTTGGCAACCCTGTAATTGGGTGCACACAGGGGGGCGCCAGAAGGTAGCCCCACCTAGGGCATGAAAAACCCTCCGGCCAGACCAAACAAAGACTGCACACGTGGTCAGGGAACCATACAGTCTTGAAAAGGATGAAAGCTTCACCTCCAGAGACAATAGCCCAAAGGGATCCTAGCCCACACCTATCGGATGGCCAGGATCCTAGGAAAAACCAATGGGGAATAGGGTGCTCTGTAAGTAACCTATCGTGTGTGTGTGTGTATCGGGGAGTGGGAAACACGGGAATATAAACCAGCCTGTGAGCCAGGCACCCATCTCAAGTCTTAAATGTAGTAATAAAGTATGAGCTGTTATCACACAGCCACGCAGAACTGCCCATTCATGTACTTTCTCTGTGGTGGCTCTCGCCTTCTGAAACAGCCTCTGTAGGAAGTCAGAAAGGCTCCCCACACTTGTACCATTTCAAAGAATGGGCAAAACTAATGTTCAAGAGGGCATTTTTAAAGGGATTAAACCTGTAGTATAATTGAATAGTTCAGGAGGATGCTTTTATAAAGGAATAGCATTGTAAGCTATTTCAATATTTATTGTACATTTCACCTTTTTACCGTATTGTCATCTACCTTTGCTGCCTACTTTCTGCATTATTGTAAGTCATGCCTTAGAGAGCCCCCCCATTCTGTAATGCTGCCTCTATTGCATTGTTTATTGGATGACTTAGATAGAATCATTTTTTATATTTTGTAATCCACCTTGAGTCTTAGCAAGAAAGCTGGGCTATAAATGGGGATGTAGTGATGGCCACAGACATAGGCAGCTTTAAAAGGGGATTAGCTAGACCTCTCCACCTTGAATCTATCAGTGGCCACTAACCATGGTGACTAAAGGGAACCTCTACCTTCAGAGGCACTAAACCTCTGAATCCCAGAGCCAGGAGTCAAAATCAGGGGAAGGCCTCAGCCTCTATGCCCTGTCGTTGGCCCTCCAGAGGAACTGGTTGGCCTGTGGGCACCATGGTGCCTGCCAACACCTTTTCTGGTGCCCACCAAGTGTTTTTAGGAAGTGGGTGGGGCAAGGTAAAGATTTTGTCCAGCAAGGCTTCTGATTGACTATTGGAGATTTAATTGGCTGTGCAGATTTTTTAAAATGTTGCTTGGCAGCAGCTGCCACCACAAGACAAGGAACTACAATGTGTTACTGAAATTATGCTTTGGCAATCATTTTGTGGCTGGGTCTGACTCCTGCAGCAGCCATTTTGTCACTGTGTCCACCATGCCATGTCAGAATTCCAGTGCGCCTGCAGATTCAAAAAGGTTGGGGACCCCCTGTATTGTCAGATGAAATCCCACTGTGGCAAGTTGGTGCCAAGTTGTTGTCTGGGTTGTTTGCAACTGGTTCAGTGGGAGGACAGAGAAGACTCCATTAGGACAGCCCTTATGATGAGCCATGCTGGTTTCTGTT
Source organism: Gekko gecko (assembly GCA_029375565.1). Classification (NCBI taxonomy): domain Eukaryota; kingdom Metazoa; phylum Chordata; class Lepidosauria; order Squamata; family Gekkonidae; genus Gekko; species Gekko gecko. The sequence goes on from JAPDNY010000008.1 coordinate 99,254,889, forward strand.
GCTGGCGACCATGCCACTGTTAAACACCTTTCTCATTCTGTTTTATTCTATTGCACACATTTGCTGGGGTGTGTCTGGAAGAGGTGATCACTGCAGGTACAAAAGTAGTGGCATGCTACTGGAGTGGCTGGCTATGAACTTGAGAAGCTGTTGTGCTGCAGTCTGGATAACTTCGAAACTGAATGCTGAGCATTTCAGATACACATCACCTGTAATTTTATGCAACACTGCACAGTACAAATATGGACTGGTTTTTGCCAGTCTTCCTCAACTGGTGAAATTCCACCAAACTTTTGAGACCCAAGGAATCCACATTAAAATAAAACAAAAATAAAATAAACAAAACTTTCAAGGTACAGTTCATGGCTTTGTCATTCCTCTCCATGCTAGTGTTATTCCATCAACTTCAGTGGAACGCCATTGGAGGAGGAAGTGGCACAGAAAGGAGCTGGAGTTAGGCCGAAGATAACCAGACATTTAACTTCTGAATTCTTTATTCATTTCTTATTGCCTCCTTTCCTCCATCTCTCTTGCTCACGTGCCTAATAAGTGAATGTAAAATTGGCAACTCATTGGGTGCGTTCAGACGCGCCGTTTGAGCTGTTTTCGGCACGGCTCAGAAACAGCTTTTACCTGCGCGTTCACACGCCCAACATCTGCCCACCGTCCCTAGCCGTCACTTTCTGGAGCAAACCCCCTTTGAAACGGAGTATTTTGACACCACTTACCCAAGTGGTGTTTTCCATGATTCTCCGTTTCAAGCCACACTTTTCCCTGTCTGATCGCTCCATCCAGCCACTTCCGGGTGCTTCAACCCCCCTCCCCTCTGGGAAGCTGCCTCCAGCTTCCGGTTTTAGTCCACCATTTTTCCCCCCCCTTAGCGGTGTGCGCTTGAGCGGAGCTCCACACTTAAGTTATGTAAAGAAAAGCTTCAGTGGTGCCTAGTTCAGGCATTTAGACGAGTCCAGGATCTTGGGGAGGCCAGTTTCGGGGAGAAAATTTAAACAGAAGTCTTCATTTAAACTTTAAAGGGACGGGTTGAAATCGCTGTTCTGCGCAAGCGCCAAACTTCCTGTTCGGGAGAGGGCTGCCTGTGCGCATGCTCAAAGGAGAGGGGAAACCCCCCCCACCACCTGCAGGAGGACGGCAGGGATCTCCGAAGGAGGGAAGGAGGAGGTGAGTGTGATCGCGATTCTCCAGTTTAAAAAAAAAACGCATCGTGCCGGAGCAGTTTAAACCGCTCCAGCACGCTGTCTAAACGCACCCATTAACTTTTTTTTCTGAAAAGAAGACAAGCAAGTGAACAGAGGGGAATTGCTCAAGTTTATGTATATAGAACAGCAAGAGCTTTTTAATGTAGTCATATTTTTAGATATTATTATTTTACAGGGCTTGCTATTAAGACATGCTGTAACAATTCATTAGCATTTTCCTGTTTAGTGTGCACAAAGTGCCACGTGGTGCAATTCCATGCATTGTTACTCCACTGTAAGACCAGTCATTTCAGTGGGCTGAGACTGGAATAACTCTGCATAGGATTGCACTGTTAAGAGACAAAACTAGCACATTTTACTGTATCCAGATGAGATGCAAAATTAATCCCATTAATCGAGAACAAATCCTGTTCTTTATTAATATTATTCTGTAACATAAATTATACAAAATGCATGAGTTTAAACATTCAGAGTTATTTGAGATTTGCCTTAAAATGTTGAGTTTTTTTCAGCCTGATGCAAAGGCAAATATATGGTTCAAATCCTAGGGAGAGAAAAGGTGATTTCAAATGGAGGAATACAGTAACAGGCATAGAAAAGGCGAAGTATCCCCTTCTCATATTGCTTCTGCTTTTCTAAAAAATAAACATTTTCTTGGAGTTTGAACATAACACATAGTCTTTGTATACACATGCACTCTGATATACACTAAAAACTCCAAAGCAAAATTGCACTCATTATTGAAATGAATGGGTCACCTGTGTAACCATGAGCTTTACATGTGCATCAGAGCCCCTGAGGAGCTCCAGGCTGGACAACATCTGTGACTTTTTGAAATTAGCATCTAATCTAATATCACATGAAGGATACTCAAGGAAAACAGCAACAAAATGGCATTAAGGTCAAGCAAATTCAATGCAGTTTTTTATGTTCATTATTAAAACTCTTCTCAAGAATATATACAGGCTGGCCATCAGAAAAACAGCCATCTAAATTCGGGTATCCATTTTTTAATATCTCAAGGGCTCAGAGATTTCTGAGTATCATTGAATAAAAATACCTTATAGCCTTTGTAAATGAAATTGCCACAACCAACATTGTTTTTTTAAATTATTATTTTGCTTTAGTTTGTGACAGTTAATGTCATTTGATATCACCTTCAGTTCTTTGAGCACTCCAGTGGTGAAATCCTGTGTTATTAAGCTAGAATGAATATAGATCCCACACTGCTTTTTTTTTTAAATTAAAAAACTATATACACATACCAGTTGTCAGGTCAAATTCAATCTACAGGGAAATCTAACCCCCAAAATCCCAATTTGTAAAGGTGTAAACAGGTGTAAACTCATTAACATATTAGACCACATCCATGACAGCACATCGCATTAGGATATTAGGTCACACCCCCATGTTGCCAGAAGTGTGGTCATCCAGCCACACCCACCATTTGCTTCTTATTTTGTTTACCTTGTTCTTAAAACCCAGGGCTTTTTTTTGTAGCAAGAGCTCCTTTGCATGTTAGGCCACACACCCCTAATGTAGCTAGTCCTAATGAGTTTCTGCTATTGGGTGTGGCCTATTATGCTAATGAGTTCCTGCTGGGTGTGGCCAACTTGGGAGCCAGCCAAAACTCCGTTCCTGTGCGTTCCTGCCCCAAAATAGCCCTGGGTATAGAATAGGGTTGCATCCTTGCCCCTTCACTTTTTAATTTGTTTCTAAATGACCTGGCTCCATCGTTCAAAACTGATGAACGTGTTCCCAAAACTGGCCAATGCCATATCTCAGTTCTTTTATATGCAGATGACACCGTTTACTCTCATGTTCTCGAAAGGGATTGAGGTGTCTTTTACACCAGTGCTTGACATACTGTAACAACAACAGGTTAACTTTGAATTAAGGGGGGGTGTCCTAGTTTTTTCCAAATCCTGGAAACAGTTCACATGGACAATCCAGGGAAATCCCATTGAGCAGGTCAAATCATTTAAATACTTGGGGTTCAATTTCTATTACAATGGGAGTTGGGCTACTCACCGCAAATGTGCTACTACTCTAGCAAGAAACGGTGCTGAGGCCATCGCCCGCTTTTTCTACTTGAGAGGCAACAGATATGTCCCAATGGCCCTAAAAGCCTTCAATGCAGAATCTAGTTCACAATTTCTATATGGCACTCCTATTTGGATAAGTGCAATTAACCAATCAGCAGAGGGTTTACAATCCTTTTTTTTTTTTTTTAGAAAAACCTTGGACTCCCTAATTGTGTCCCATATGCTGTGACCTGTCTCGAAACCGGCCAGATGCTGCTGGAAACTTGGGCCTGGCTTCTGACCATCAAATTTTGGCTGCACCTTCTGTTTAATCCTGGCCCAAATTCCGTTACCTTTTTAATGTTGACAGATCATTATGAACCTAATTGGCTGAAATTAGTAAAAAAAATAAAAATTAGGCCCTTAGGAATACTTCTAGACCCGCTTTATTTATCATCTGCCTCCACAATATTTTATGCAATTAAACACAGGCTTCTAGATATTCAATTTCAGTGCCTGACTGAGGCAGCCCAGGAAAACCTGTTCCCCAATTTATCTGGGATTATCCCCAGACACTGGGCCAGACCGCTACTTATTTTTGTTCTCTAACTGATCTCCATCAAAGAAGCGCATTTGTGTTAGCCAGATTTAACGTATTGCCATCGGCCATCTTCTCTGGAAGATGCCAAAAAATTCCCTATGAACTTAGACAATGCCCCTGTAGTCAGGGTGCTATCAAAACCGTTTCCATGTTCTTTTAAATTGCCCATTTTATACATTCGAGAAAAATTTCTGAACACCCTTCTTTTTACATGGCATGGTCTTCCTATGAAGGTCCAGTTGCTACTTTCTGGGCAAATGTTTCTATAATTTTAATGTTGCTTGTTTTCTTCAATCTGTAATTCGAACCAGGGAAACTATTAATTGATCAGTTCTTTTTTGTTGGCTGTCCGACAGTCATATTTTTGATGTATTCCTAAATTTTAATGTATTCTTATCTCTGACATGCCAATAAAGGTTGTCTGCCTGCCTGCCTGCCTGCGAATCTAGGTATCCATTTTTTAATATCTCAAGGGCTCAGAGATTTCTGGGTATCATTGAATAGAAATACCTTATGGTCTTTGTAAATGAAATCATCACAACCAACATTGTGGGTTTTTTTAAAAAATATTATTTTGCTTTAGTTTGTTACAGTTAATGTCATTCGATATCACCTTCGGTTCTTTGAGCTCTCCAGCGGTGAATATGCATATTTCTCCCCAACCTATTTATTAAATAACACCTCAAAATCTATTGCTTTCTAATGGGCACAAATTGAAAATGGTTACAACTTTCTAACCCCAGTCCTGCAAGTACTATCTCATTCTAGACTTTTATGACTTCTCTGAAAATGATTTTCTGTGTTTTTATTTAACACATCTATCAAATATAGCACAACTGAATCTATAATTTAGGACTGATGGTACAGATCATTGCCAAACAGCTGAGGGATGTAGTAGTGGTACCTTGTGGCAGAGCTCCATACATGCTTAGGAACCTCATGAAGCTTTCAGTGATGGCTAGTACTTATTCTTAGAACTAAGTACTACACATTAAACACAGTGCTCAGTAATGCTTGCATTCTAAAAACATAGGCATGCTTGGGTTTGCCAAGGCAATAATGGGAAAGAGGGGCTACTCATTGCACAGACAGAGCATCCAAACACTCATTTGTTGTTGATTTTTGCCATCAATTCACAGCTGACTTATGGTGACCCCATAAGGTTTCCAAGGCAAGAGACATTCAGAGGTAGTTTGCCCATTGCCTGCTTCCATGTTGCAACCCTGGTGTTCCTTAGTGGTCGCCTATCCAATATTAGTCAGGTCTGATCCTGCTAACTTTTGAGATCTGATGGGATCGAGCTAGCCTGGGCTACCCAAGTAAGGGTCCTCATTGTTTACCTACTGGTATTTTTTATTTAATCTGCTCACAAGAATTGCACACAGTGGGTAGTTCTCCAAATATGGGTCAACATCCAAGGAACTCTTGTAGCAGAAGTTACCTTCACCATCACCTACCGTCTGTGCTGAAATTGTCTCTTAATTTACAGAACCTAACCACAGACCTGATCTGTGTCTTTTTTCACAGAATCTAGACTAGAGTTGCTGGAGCAGCATTTGAATGAGGGACAGATGTGTTGTATTCCTATCCAGTATTGTAGGACTCTGGAGTTCTGGAACAAATGATCCCCCATATATACAGATACCTCAGTTATGTTCTGAGAGTTTGTGAAGTTCTTAACTAAGGAACTTGCACTTTCGGAAAAGGGGCATCTTGAAACCCTGCTGAGAGCACTTGCCTCACATGTGACTTGATGATCTTTTCCAGTTTCTTAAAAAGATAACGATGATAACTATGTTAACTGAAAACCAGAAACTCGTGTAGAACATGGGAAGGTAATTATTGTAGTTGTATTATGGAAGTCCTGATTAAGCTGCAAGTAAGATCTAATTATGCTTCATTTTTCTTATGGAGGATGCACGTCCTATTCACAAAATATTAATCTTCCACTATCACGTCTATGCTAGGATTGCCCTTTGGTATATAATTGAAATGTCCTATACTGGGAAGCACCATTTTAATTTGACAGGATCCTGCTTGGCCATCTAAGTTCTGAATATTTGACAGTTTGGGTACAGAAAATCCTTGCAAGGAGAATGATCAGAAATTCTGATTACAAAAGTAGTGAAAGCATTTCATCTACAAATGAAAGAAAGTCAGTAATCAAAGGAATATGCAACAGACAACTTGATGAATTCATTGCTGGATTCTTCTGAGCACCCAGGAATACAGAATGCAAAAACGGATTCTAGGATAATATTTCTTATATGAGTGAAACTACTTGTGGGTTCTTAAAATTGTCTTTTGAAATGTTTATGAAGGTGGGCAGCTGTGTTGGCCTGAAGCAACAGAACAAAGTTAGATTCCAATGGCACCTTTAAGACCAACAAAGTTTTATTCAAGGTGTCAGCTTTCGTCTGACGAAGGGTGCATGTACACGAAAGCTCACACCTTGAATAAAACTTTGGTGACCTTAAAGGTTCCACTGGACTCTAATTTTGTTCTGTTTCTACTTATGTTATTGTTTCTAATGCCTGGGCAGGGTCCGTTATGAGTCAGCATTCCATGCAGTGACAGGATTAGGGCACCCCCCCCCCTTCAGACTATTAGCCTGACAAAATCCTGGTCAGATAAAACAGGTTACCATAGAATGTCAAGAATGTTCCCAATCTGGCAGGATCTTCTCATTGAAGCTGAAAAGAAGGGCTAAGTTTTTACGGATTTTGTTTTTACTCTGAGGTGAGCTGAAAGATATAAAATGTGAAAATTACAGTTTACCAAGCAATTTATATAGAGGGCTATATCGGTTGGAATCTGGAGGAAATATGATTGTTTGTACATAGCAGACAAGAACATCCATTAGCTTTCAGAATGGTTTATTGTTGTGCACAAATTACTATTACACACATTGATTTTATGTGTGTTATAAAGCATTTTTATGGAAACCATTAAAATAATTTATTGAGCAAACAGTTCTATGGGGCAAGGGCCAACGTATAACAAAGGGAGGACTTGTGCATGATGAATAATCTATTGCAGGTATGTTTAGCAATTCCAGTCAAGTTTTTTCCCCCCTTAACTTCAGTGATCTCAAAATGTAATGTAAATACCTTGAAGAGAATATGTCTTTTTGCCCTTTGGATGTCTCTTCTCTATGCTAAGTGACACGTGTGTTTAACATGATCTTGGAATTGTGTGGTTTTGGTTTTATGTGTGTTATTTGTAAAATGTATAATCAAATGTATAAGTATACATCAATTGTAAAGTAATAAACTTGTACTCTTAATGAGTCCAATTAAAGGGAAGCACTGAGTAGATATTGGAGTAGCATTTGTGGGGTTCATATTTGTTTGTAATATTTTTCTGAAGCCTTATCCACATTCACTTTTGTAGGTAAAACTCCCAGTGTGAAATTAAACCTGGTATCAATTTATTACTTTTACAACTTACAAAAATCAGTGGCACCATTTCAGATTTCTGGAGAAAGACACAACCAGTGTATTGTACTGTATCAGAACAGACTTGGGGTTCAAATTGCTACTCAGCCATGAAACTCATGTGGTGCGCTTGGGCTAGTCACACTCACTCTCTGACCTTTCTCAGAGGGTTGTTGTAAGGATAAAATTGACAGGGGAAAGCATGCGTGACAAAAGAGCTCCTTGCTAAAAAAAAAAAAAAAAATCAATCCTGGATAGGCAAAGTGGAAGGATCCAAGCTCCCCACATGATGCTGCATCTTCTCCTATCACCATACCTCTCCCTGTATCTCTTAATATCTGCCCTGAAACTGTACACATCTCCTGCCTTAATAAACTTGGTCAGCTGTAAATAAATTACAACCAAGTAGCAGATTGAGTCCAAGACTGGGGGTGGGGTGGGGGAACCAAAGCAAAATTCATCTCCATTGTCTTAAGGAACATTGACGTTTGGTGTCACACCTTTCACCTCCAACAGATGACTGGGTCTGAACCTCAGATCAGGCTTTTTTTGTGCTGGTACTCACCAATATGGCATACCAGCACCTCTTTTGGCCATTGAGAAGTGGGCTGACCATCTTTCCTAGGGCCAGGCCAGGCCAACTGAAGAGCTGTAGCCTGGCCCATTCTGCAGTTGAAGCTGCAACTTCATCCATGGGTGCAATGTCGAGTATCAGCTGCCCTGTCATGAGTACTAAGAGCGATTCTGCATTGGCATTTCCCTCCGTTGTTTTACCAAAGGTACAGCTCAAAACCACATTCAAATATTCTGAGGCAACACCGTACTGACTGCAAAGTCACCCCTGAATGGCCATAAATCTATACAGGAGGTACCATAAAACCTGATGATCAAAAAAAGTGACAGCAGCATGCAGTGTAGAGGATACCATAAGATCTGATGATCAAAGAAAGTGAAAGCAGTATGCAATGCAGAGGGTAATTTCTGTTCCAACGTGGGTTTGGTAACACTAACACTAGGGACGGGCACAGACCTGCTCACAAACCAAAGTTTATTATGAATTTTGGCTGGTTTGTGGTTTGCAAACTGAAGTTCATGGCAGGTCACTCGGCAAAACTTTGTATGAACTTTCAAACACATCATAGTGGTTCATAATGGTTTATGAATGGTAAGGGGTCTTTTCGTAGAAAAACAGCTGCAGGAGCTCATTAGCATATGGTATGCTAATGAGCTTTAGGCTATTAGCATATGCCATGCCCCCTGACATCACTGGAAGTGATGTCAGAAGGGGAAGCAAAAGGGGGAGAGGCATCTTCAAAAGCCTCCCCTTCCCTTCCCCAGCTGGTCTGGGTGCGGGAGCTGAGAGAGAAGGGGTTTAAAGTTTAAACTCCTTCTCATGAGAGCTGGGCCACAGAAGGAGGAAAGAGGGAAGGAAAGAGAGAGAGCGGAGAAAAGGAAAGAAGGAAGGAAAGAGGGAAAGAAAGAGAAGGAAAGGGGAGGGGAGGGGAGGGAAAGAAAGAGAGGGAAGAAGGAGGGAAACAGGGAAAGGAGGAAAAAGAGAAGAGAAGAAGGTGGGAAACAAAGAAAGAGAGAAGAGAAGAAGGAGGGAAAGAGGAAACAGAGAGAAAGAAAGGAGGGAATGAAAGCAATTCGGCGGCAATTCAGCCCCATTATATCCTATGGGCCATTGAAGTCAATGGTGAAAACATAGGGTATATTCTGGGGGCTGGAGGGTAGGGGGTTTGAGGGAGAGGCTCCAAACTCACAGGGTAGCTGATGGAGCCTCTCCCCAAGATACCCACTAAGTTTCAAGAACATTGGACCAGGAGGTCCAAGTCTATGGGCCCCCAAACAGGTTGCCCCTATTCCCTCCATTGTTCTCTGTGGTGGGAAAAATATAACTAAATATAACTAAATGTATACCTTCTTCTAGGAAGCAAATTCTGATTTATTTATTTACAGTATTTTTACCCTTTCTGCCCTCATCAAGCCCAACAAGGCAGCTAACAGATTTAAAACATATATAATAAAATCACACCTTAAAAACCATTAAAACAAAAAAATCCCCCAAAACACATCATTAATGCAATTAAAACCAACAATCAAAACATAGGGCAGAAAGGAGGGATTACTGAGGTAATGTCAAACAAAACAAAGAAGTTGTTGTAGATTTTCTGGGCTGTATGACCATGGTCTTGGCATTGTAGTACCTGACGTTTTGCCAGCAGCTGTGACTGGCATCCTCAGAGGTATAAACACAGAAAGATGCAGTAGTCTCTGTGTCAATGTGAGAAGAAAAATGGTAGGCAGGTAATTTATATCTACTAAGGAAGGTGGGGTAGGGCTGAGTCATTATCTTGTAGGAGTTTCCCAGGCTGTGATATGCTAATGGAGGAGCTTTCCTGAGGAGGTTCTTTTGCATATGGATTGGCTGTTGAAATTCTAATCTTATCTGTAGTGCTGTTGTAAGCTATAGAGCATTTTGTGTTTTTCAGGACTGGAAACCATGCCCTATTTTTTTAAAACTCTCTTCTTTCCTGTTAAAATTGTGTTTATTTTTATGAATTTCAATGGCTTCCCTGTGTAATCTGGCATGGTAATTGGATGTGTTGTCTAGCTTTTCAGAGTGTTGGAATAAGATACTGGGTCCTGTTTGAATTATGCTATGTTCAGCCACTGCTGATTTTTCAGGTTGGCCAAGTCTGTGTAGATAAGTCAAGACTGACATGTTATGGTTCCTACAACTTACTCCTGTCAATATCCTGGTTGCAACATTCCATACACTTTTCAAAGGCAGCCCCATATAGCGTTCATTGCAGTAATCCAATCTAGATGTAACCAGGGCATGCACCACATTGGCAAGATCTTTTCTGCCTAGGAAAGGTTGCTACTGGCTAACCAGTCAAAGCTGGTACAGCCACTCCTAGTGTTGCCAACCTCCAGGTAGCACCTGGAGATCTCCCACTATTACAATTGATCTTCAGATGACCAAGATCAGTTCCCCTGGAGAAAATCGCTGCTTGAGAGAGTCAGCTGTATAGCATTATACCCTGCTGAGGTCCCTCCCCTCCCCAAACTGCACTCTCCCCAGACTCCACCCCCAAAATCTTTAGGTATTTCCCAACACAGAGCAGGCAACCCTAGCCACTCCTGGCCTCAGCTTCCATGTGCTTATCCAGCAGTAGGTCTGCATCCAAGAGCACCCCTGGACTATGGAATTGTTCCTTTTGATGGGTTTTGATGGGGCTGTCTATATGGGAGCACATACAGCCTGCCATAAAGGCATTGCAATTGCTGCCGATAGCATACTGGATTTGTTTCAAGGTGCTGGTTCTTACCTTTAAAGCCCTTTATGGTCAGGGACCTACATACCTGAAGGACCATCTTTCCCCACATGTTCCCCAGAGAGCACTGCGATCAGGGCCCCAGAATCGACTGGCCCTCCCAGGTCTTAAGGAGGCTAGGCTGTCAACAACCAGGACCAGGGCTTTCTTGGTGGTGGCTCCATTCTGGTGGAATGAGCTCCCGGAAGAGATCAGGGCCCTGTGAAACCTTTTATAGTTCTGCAGGACCTGTAAAATGGAGCTCTTCCACCAGGCTTTCGGAATCCGCCACCACCATCAATAATTAACAACTAACAGTGGAATGAGAGAGGGCCCTGGATTCTGGATTTTCCACCAACAGCCTAAAGGACAACAACTTCCTCAAGGACAATTGAAAAGGAAGATTGTGAGCCGATTGTGAGTTGAGAGCATTGAATAATGGCTACCACCATCAAATTAATAATGGCTACTAGAACTTTATTATGTTAGATGGTTTTAGAACTGTTTTAATTGTAATTTATGTTTTAATGTAACTTATCTGTTTTTATGTAAGCTGCCTTGAGCTGGCTCTGGCTGGGAGGGCGGGGTAGAAATTTGATAAATAAATAAATAAATAAAAGAGAGGGTTGCCATGTAAAAAAAAATGTTCCATCCCCTTTATATGTGAATGGGGCATATAATTGAAAAATGACTGCTATCCAGGTTGAGAAATTCCAGGAGATTTCGGGGGGAGCTTGGGGGAGGGTGGAGTTTGAGAAGGGAAGGACCTCAGCAGGGTATAATTCCAGAGTCCACTTTCCAAAGCAGCCATTTTCTCCAAGAGAACTGATCTCTGTTTGGAAGTCAGTTGGAAGTCCAGGAGATCTCCAGGCCCCACTTGGAGGACTGCAATCCTAGATTTCATGGTGTAGAAATATAAATTGTTTTGTCTATAATGTTAATATGTACCTCATTTTATTGCAAGGTATCAGTGCCCTTCACCTTGTATTTGAGATGACTTCTGCTAATTTATAAACTGGTTTGGAAAGAAACTGCCCTGACAAGGAGTACAATTCACAAGGAGCTCGAAACCATTATGGAATGTGTGTATTTTAAAAATAATTCCCTAGTTCATCAGTTCTAATGTCAGCATCTAAGTTATGTAAATCCTGCTGTGTGAGTCAGAAGGAACTCTGTTTCTCTCAGATTTTTCCATATCATGGCTGCATAAGAGAGACCTCATTTTGTATTGCTGGGTGAGCGAAATTATTCTCTGGTTGAAATGGTGACACAGCTGTTTCAAAATACACCAGATTATAAGGTCAAATTACATACATCAGGATCACATTGTTCCTGGACACACAAATAAAATATCACCATTGAAACTTATCTTTCATGTAAGAAGTAAAGCCCTTTATAGAGCACAAAAGCCTATGTTTGGGGAGGTCAGATTAATTTAGTTTTATCTGGAAGGGCAGCGGACACATCTCTTCTATATTATAAGCTCTTTAAAAAAATAATTCCACAAGATTTAAACCCCTCTCCATGTGGAGATTTCCTTTGGCCTATAAAAGCCAAACTAAACACAGTCCAGCACATAAATGTCTGTTTTTGCTTCCTCCTTGACATTTATTTATTTACTATACTTACCACTGAATTGGAGCAAGTTAAAAATAATTACCTATGATATACAAAAATGAAAAAAGGCAGGAAAGCAAGTGAATTCTTAGATAGTGGTTATGTAATGAATGCCTATTGCAAGAAGCAATGCTGGTAGTTAGGGCAGCCTATTCCTTGCCACCACTTAAGAGGCTGGCAGCATGGGAATGGAAAGGGGGCTGCTTGTATCATACCTCTCTCTCTGATGCAGCCAGGTGTTATAGGTGCTTTGGATGCTATTGGAACCATCTGGGAGGGGAGGAGCTAAATGACAACCAGTCACTCCCAGCTAGGCTGGTAATTTGTACTGTAATGCAAATACATCAGGTTGATCGTGTGCCAGCAGTCCACAGTGGGCCTGGTGGGCTGCATACAACCTGGCAAGTTACACAAGTTCTAACTCAGTGCCAAACTGTAACACATCATTTTTGAGTGACTCTTTTATCAGTTCTTGGGGCGGAGGGAGGGAGAGGTTGAATTACTACTTTTGCCTTCATAGCCATAATTCTTCATATTTTTCTTTAATGTTTTAAAAAATCCCAACTGCACAATAATGAAATTACAGTCCTGAAAGATAAAAGGGTTGTGGGGAGGGGGGGAAGCAAAAGCTCTTTAACAGTGAAAAGAAAAGTAGTAATCAAGTTCTCCTATTCTATTCTCCCAACCAACTGCACAGAGTGCAATAAAGTAATGAATTACTGAGAAATGGAAGCTACTTTATGTCAGGAAAGCCAGGATTTTTTTCTGGAGGGTGTACTGGGGCACCAGGGGGCGTTATTTAAATTAAATTTAAATAGGCAGCCGAGCCTCTGGCTTTACAGGCTAAAGAGCAGTTACATGTGGCTATTTGCAATGTAAGAATGCGTACCCAGGTGCCACTGGGGAAATTGCAATTGGCTCCAAATGACTCTTTCTCGCTTTCTAGCACCCCCACAACAGCAAAACCTCATTCTGTTTGAGGAGAGGAGGAGCAAAGTGTTACAACTGAAGTCTTAAAACAAACTTGGGGATTGAACTAGCTTCCAAAGGTGGGACTCCTAGGCAGAGCTTTGTTCTGCTGTCAGGGAAGCCTGAAGTGCCACAGCTCCTTCTCCAGTGCCACTTCCAGTTCCTTTCCAGGGGCTCCTGCCAGGCATGCTTGCACTGGCCTGCTCAGTCGGCCTCATGCTCCGTCTTCCTTTCTTCCTTGGGTGCTGGTGTGGCAGCTGCCTGGTGATGGTGACATGAAGAGCCTGCAGCTGCAGGGTAAGGAAGAGGTGGTGGCAGCAAGCACAGCCCAGACAAGGAGCCCACCCAGCGAGCCCTGAGTAGCTGTAGTGAGTGGAGGTTAAGGAGCAGGCACACATGGCCAGCAGGGGACGGCTGTGGAGGGCAAGTCATGGGGGGCTGCAAATTCGATAGGGGGCACTGCCCGCAGCACCCCACTACTGGCTGTGGGCCTGGTTTGCTTTATTCCAGAGTTGGTTCAGGCTTCAAATGCAGCCTGCTTGTGAGTTAAGACAGTTCAGAAATGGCTGAACCATGAACTGATACATTAGTTCATGCAATGAACTGGTTCGTATTGGTTTGTGACTCCCTGCTTTCTGCTCCCACTGCTCTTCATGGGGAGAAGAAAGCAGGGGTTTAAATGGCTCCGAGCCATTTTACCCCTTGCTTTCTGTTTCCATGAAAAGTGGCAGTAAGCAGAAAGCTGGGGTTTAAATGGCTTCAAGCCATTTCACCCCCTGATTTCTGCTCCCTGCCAAAAGCTCAGAGACATTTAAACCTGTGTTTTCTGCTCCCCGCCACTCAGCATTTTTTCATGAAGAGCAGAAAGGAAGGGTTTAAATAGATCAGAACTATTTAAATCCCTGCTTTCTGTTCTTCACAAACCACCACAAATTTGTGGAAGTTCATGGTGGCTCTTCAGTTCATGAACATCATTTCACAAACTACAAACCAGCCAAAATTCATGACAAACTTTAATTTGTGAGCCAGTTCATGCCCAGCCCTAGTCTCTAGTACAGCAGTGTTGAACTCATTTGTTACGAGGGTCAGATCTGACATAAATGTCACTTCACAGGGTTGAGCCATGTGTGCCATAAAATGTAACATGAGGTACCAGAGATATAAACTTCATAAAGATGGTTTCAGGTGCCAAATGGCAATAACAGGCTTGATTGGATTAGGTGTGATATGCAGAGGGGTAGTAGGCTTGGAGATAGAAGCATTGGTAATGAGACAGGAAACCTAGGTCTCAATTTGGCCCAGGAGGATGCAAAGAATAAATGGGAATAAGTCTGAAGAAGTGAGCAGTGACTCACAAATCTCATACCTTCATAACCTACCACAAATTTTGTTAGTCTTTAGGTGCTACTGGACTCTTACTCTTTCTACTGCTAATAGAAACCACAACATTCAAAAACCAGTGGGGAACATTTTAACCTTTCAGGACATTCAGTTGCTGACCTAAGAGTAGCAGTTCTCTTACAAAGGAATTTCAAAGGGAGATTAGAAAGAGAGACTACTGAATTGCAAGTGATAATGTAGCTCAAGACAATGCATCCTCCTGGAATGAACTGAGGCCTAGGTTTCTTCTCTCATTACCACTATTGTCATTTAGCATCTGAAATCATTTCACTCTCCAAGATATAAAGACAGATGGACTCACATTCTAGCTGTATCTGAAGAAGTGAGCAGTGACTCATGAAAGCTCATGCTCTGCCACAAATTTTGTTAGTCATTAAGGTGCTACTGGAGTCTTACTCCCTTCCACTAATAAAGAATGCAAGCTGTGTTGTTAGGTTTCTTACCCCCTCATTTGTTAGAACTGGAAAGGGGGATCTCTCCAAGTGCCATGGGACTCCATCTCTCTTTCTCTCTCTCTTTGGCGTGCTCCCTCTGGCTCTTTCCCTCCGCCCTCCCTCTCTCTGAAGAAGTGTGCATGCACACAAAAGCTTATACCTGGAATAAAACGTTGTTGGTCTTAAAGTTGCCACAGGCCTGACTCTCTCTCTCTTTCTCTCTCTCTGGCTCTTTCCCTCCCCCCTCCCTTCCTCTCCAAAGGAGGAAGATGGGGAGGAGCCCTTAGCCAATCGAGGAAAGGGAGGCTTGGCTTTCTTTCTCTCCCCTGGAATTAGAAAGCTGGAGAGAGCTGGGCAAAAGTGAGCTATGATGCAGGAAACAGGAGGGAGCCAGTTGCTCGTGGGCTAGATAGGAGCTCTGCAGTAGCTGGTTCCGGCCCATGGGCCATACATGTAACACCCCTGCTGTAGAAAACAACAGTAATGAGACCTCTCCAACTTGGACTGGGACTGTAGTGTGTGTGGGGATGGGGGTTAGCCCACCTCTCTTGTACATTTTTCCTACCACAAAGGAACACACCCAGTATGACCAGTGTGTTTCTTTTAGCAAAGCAAATAGCAGATCCATGGGCTGTTTAGGTGGGACAATGGTATGGAAAGGAAGAATTAAACAACATCTCCTCCTATGCTATGGTCCTGGTCTGAGACAGGCCAAGGCAACCAGTATAATTCTGTACTGTCTTGAATCAAATAGCTTAGGGTATCCTCACTTGTATGTGGAGTTCCCTCAGTTAGATTTTAATCCAACGTGTAAGTGAAAGTGAAAAGTGAAACATTACTTTCCTAGATGGCCAGAAATTCAAAGTGCAATTGCTTTCCTTAAATTCTTCAGCAAACCAATGAAAAATGATTCAAAGTGAAAGATTTACCAGGCCAACCCCCCCCCCCTTTTCAGGATGGAAAATGGCTTTATTCCAGTTCTCTGAAAGTAGCTTTACTGTAATCCGTCCTTATCAGCTGTTTTATGTCTGCTACAGAAGGAAGGTTTCTTTGGAACTTTTTAAAATCCATTAGAGAGAAACATTTGGCCAGAAATCCATCACACTTAGCTGTTGGAAATTTGACAAAAAGGGGGGAGGGGGACACCACCCCTGCCAAGGTGCAGATAATTTAAAATGCGGTTTTCTCTATGAATGTGTGTATGGGGTATAAATGCATGGGCAAGGGCTCACCAGTCTTGGGAAAAATTAAATCTGCAAGATCTGTATCATGAATCATCTGATTCATCTTCTATCTATAATAGAAGGAAGGAAAACAACTATAAGATGCAGAGCCTTCTCAGCTATGGCACTCCAATTATAGAATGTCCTCCCGTCGGGCTTTCACCTAGCACTGTACTTAATTAGTTTCTGGAGCCAGCTAAAGACATTTCTGTTTACCTGGGCTATCTTTTAAATGGTTGGTCAGGCTACCTTGTTGTGTTTATGAGGAGCTTTATTGTTGGTTTGGGCTGGAGACTTGTTTAAAACATTTTACTTGGTCCTTTCTCAAGGAACTCCAGGCAGTATGCATGGTTCACCTTTTCCCATTTTCTCCCATGAGAGACCTTGACTAGGCCAAGGTCACCCAGCAAGCTTCCTGGAAATATGAGGATCTGACTCTAGATCCCCCCATATGTTAGTGCAACACTCTAACCAATACATCACATAATTCCTGTTTATGATGATTTTACTGCTTACTGTATAAGCGTCATGTGACTTGTTACTCTTAGCTGGTTGACACTGGCATGACTGTGTTGCTAGACTGGTGCTGGAGTGGGATGCATAATGTTGAGATTTACTGTCCTTCTGTACCTGATCAAATTGTGAGCCACATGTTAGAACAGGGGTCCCCAGACTTTCTGAGCCTGAGGGCACCAGTGGAATTCTGACACAGGTGCAATCACAAAATGGCTACCATGGTAGGCAGAGCCAACCGCAGAATGTCATGGAGTGGTTTTATGCATTTATTTATTAATTAAATTAGATTTATTAGACTGCCCTTCCCTGCAATCGGGGCTCAGGGTGGCTTACAACAGTGCAAATACAATAAATAATACGACTTAAAACCAATGTTAAAATACCTGTAGCATATCAGCAAATAAAACAATACACTTCTCAAGATGGCAGAAGAGAGATTTTAATTTCCACAGGCCGCCCTGGGAGAGGAGGCGCAGAGAGGTGTGTGTGTGAGAGAGAGTGCCAGATTTCATACTGTCCAGTCGCTGTCCTCAACCAAATGCCTGGTAGAACACCTCTGCCTTGCGTGCCCTGTGGAAAGATAGTAAATGCCACATATCTTTGATAGTATCTTCTCAACATTTCTGGCAGAAGCTCTGCTAAACAAATCATTCAGCCCTCCAATAACCAACCAGAAGGACTGCCGGGCAAAAGCCACACCTTCCCCACCCCCCAGCTTTCTAAAAACACTTGGGGGGGGGGCACCAGGGGAGATGTTGGCAGGTGTCATGCGCCTGTGGGAGCCACACTGGGGACCCTCGTGTTAGAGTCTTAAGGCTCAGTAAGAAACTCAGAGTGTAAAGGAAGGAAGTAAATAAACAGATAAATTTAATTAAAGAAATTAAAAATGCTCATCAGTTTTTGAAATGTATAATGTTCTGTCCCATTTTGGAGCTGAATTTCTAGTTGAACCTGCCAGTTGCCAACACCAGAGTATACTTTTTTAACGTAAGATTGAGGGCACCAAAATTGTAAACTGAAAATGTACTTGCAGAGCATCTGTCCTGTGCTCTAGAAGTAGAGGGAGAAATGGTTGCCTCTGTACTTCTCATTTAAAAATAAATTCTGTAAGCTATTATATTTTTAAGTATGCCTCTTCAAATCTCCCAGACGACTTTACTGTTCAGAGAGGCCACTCACAGGACCATTTTACCTGCTAGTATACATACTACTCTTCTTTTTTAAATTTTTTTTATTTAACAATACAATTTGATAATTATAGTTACAAGAAAAATAAATAATTACAAAATCTAGTAGAAAAAGTCACATAGAACATTTCAAATACAAATACTGGTACAGGAAAACACCACAAATGCCTATTTAAACTTTATACTCTGCTTGCCTAAGCTACCACATAGCCTGCTGTTTATTACATTTAATTAATCAGATATTAATCAGATATTTCTCAAAGTTATTTCTTTTACTTGCTTTTTTGGTCTATATTTATTCCAACATTTGATTGGGACCAAATTTGAACAAACAATTCCTGAGAACCAGTTTTTCCCTCTTATACACTGTTATTTTGTTCATTAGACCCACATGACAAACTGTGTGCCCATTCTCCTATGCCTGGCAATGATGACTGCTTCCAGGCCTGTGCCAGAAGCTGCCTTACTGCTCCCAGCAGATTAAAGCATGCTGCTCTTAAGATTCCACGGCCCCAAAGTCTGTGTAAATTCTTTGTCCCATTGAGTAGCACTCAGTACACAAGATAGGAGAGTTGTTAGAATCTGCTGCGGGTTTCTGCCCTTTTTCCTCTGAGCAGGTTGGCACTATCCTAAATACAATCCCCCATGGCAATTATGTTGCTTTCCATATGTTAAACGCAGCACCACCTGACATGAAATATTGAATTAATTAAACTAAAACAATTCCTGCTGACTCTACGCAGTCATAGTGCTGTCCTTCGGTAACTATCGTACTTCGGAGAGGGTTGTTCCATCTTCATAAAAATATAAATATAGTCAGATTCTGGAAAATGGGTATGATAAGTATTCTCTTTACAGTCTCAGTTCAAGTTGCCATTGCATTTTTGTCTCGTTCTTTGCCACATCTGTAATTTTTCAAATACTTACTGGCTTAGTCAACCAATTGTTTCTGTTTCCTTCTTATCTCTTTTCCTCTGGTGCTCCATCTGTTCTAATTTTGCAATCTTGGGTGTTAACTACAAGTGGTGCTACATCTTTTTTGGGGGCACATGGGCTCCTAAATGGAATGGGGCCATGGTGCTGTTAAAAGAGTGTTAACACTTTCCCCATGCAATTTCTTTCTTACCCTAGCAATTGTTTTCATTATTAGGCTTCAAACTCACCTGCCATAGAGGAAAATGGAACTAAGCAAACAAAATGATTAGCCTTAATACTCTACTTTTCTCCCCAAAGGGACTTAAAACAGCTTACAACATAATTCTCCCCTTCACAACAACCCTGAGAGGTAGGTTAAGCTGAGAGAGAATGACTGTCCCAAGGTCACCCAGCAGGCTTCTGTGGAAAAGTGGGAATTCAAATTTGGTTCTCTTAGATCCTAGTGTGACACAACACTATCACTTTAATGGTTCGAGCATGCACAGATTCCTTCAGTAGAGACCGCCTGGTCACTCCCCCCCCTTACATCCCATCTTTATCCCCTCATGGAACTCAGGGTACCATTGTCTGTCCAGGCAGTGTCCAGTAGCAGGTCTGCTTAGCTTCAGCATGGTATCATCGAAGCATACCCTGAGACCAAGTAGGCAACTTTAGCCAGCATCGATAAACAGCACTAGTGCTACACTATTAGATGGGAGTGTCTTTTGTTTTTGCTGCCCTCTTAAGGCACAAGCAGATGTGATGAATGTCAGATGTCCTGTTCAATCTGAAAAATAGCCCATGAAAAATAGGGCACGATTCAGATCTGAATTGCACAGAGAGGAGAAGATTCAGTCCTTCCCCTGCACTGTAGCCAGCATTTTGAAAGACATAGCCTTTAAAACCTCTTTTCCCCTTCTAAAATATTAGCAAACAGCTCTGGGACCCCAGTTTGTGGTTTCAGTCTGTGAATGAACAGGGGTTGAAGAGTGAAATTTCCATTCCTACATGGTTCTGATGCAGATTACAGTTGCACTCACACAGTTTACTTTTCACGAACCAATAAAGATTAGATCTGTGACATTTGCTAGCTTTATATGCATGCATGCTTTCTCCTCAGGAACAGCAGTGAGGAGAAAAGGGGCAGATGCAGGGAACTGCAGCCAGCAAGGAGCTGAAGAGGCTCAGGCTTCATTAGGCCTCGTCACTGGTATCTGTTATCAGTGGCACTGCTGTGGAAGTGTGGTAGTTTGATCATCACTTTACTGTTGCTGACTATTTAAGACACGTTGTGAGATTTGAATCAAATGCTTCACCATTCGGGTGTCGGCCTGGATCTTTTGGTGTGAGTTTCGTGTAGTGGTTAAGTGTGCAGACTCTAATCTGTGAGAACCAGGTTTGATTCCCCACTCCTCCACTTGCACCTGCTGAATTACCTTGGGCAAGCTATAGTTCTGGCACAGCTGTTCTTGAAAGAGAGCAGTTTCTGTCAGAGCTCTCTCAGTCCCACCTATCTCACAGGGTGTCTGTTTTGGGGAGGGGAAGGGGAAGGAGTTTGTAAGCCACTCTGAGACTCCTTTGGGTAGTGAAGGGCAGAGTATAAATCTAATCTCTTCTCTTCTTCTCACTCTTTCCTTTCTTTCTTTGCATGGAGTTAGTGAGGTGTGCTGTTCTGATCAGATTCAGCTGTGCACCTTTTTCAGCTGTGCACATTCAGAGTCCTGGAATAGTCCCTTTATCATGCTGAGGGAGAAGTGGCAGATTAAACTCCCACAATAAATAACTTTATGGGAGGTTGTGATAAGCACAGTATGCTTTTTGTATGCATAGCCCTGGATTCTTCCAGAGACCACATTTACAGAGTCACATACACATTTTGGTATCTATGAAATCCAGAACTTGTATATAAAGGACTAACTTCTTGCCAGCTTAGAAGAATGTCTTTCCAATACAGCAGCATTCATGGGAGGTTAATTTTTAGGAGATGCAAAAACCCAGGGGGAGGGGGGACTGCCCAAGATAACAACACTGTTGTATAAATGACTTTCCTGCTTTAATACCTAATTTCTGTTGGACCAGATGGTGCTAACAAGGACTAAAATAGCGATATTTGCGACATATAGAACTATTTTTTATTTTTATTCATAAGATGGAACTGTCATGGGACTGCAGAAAAAATAGCCTGGAAACCAATTTCTGTCCGGAGAAGAAGAGACCTTAAGGAAGAAAATAAAACACAGACTCTGAATCACAGTGTTTGGGTAATTTTTAAAAGGTTTTATTCAGCAATGATGATTTGATGTCTTGATTCTCAGCAGGGACACTAAGGATGTGATCTTTAAACAGGAGTTTTTAAAGTTGACTAAATTTGATCATCTGCTACTTATGCTGCAGAAATCTGCCCTCTAGTGGTTAAGAAGCATTAGCACATGGTACTCATTCTCACACATCAGAATAACTTTGCAATAAACCTTTCCAAGAAAATCCAAAGGGCAGCTTTGTTTCTTTCAGGACTTCCCCCTCTATGATTATAGTTTCTGCATGCAATGTAAGCAATACACTGAGTTCTGTTTTTTGTGGGGGAAATAGTGGGATAAAATTACACAAATAATAAAATGCCAGTCTGAATGCCATTGTACTGACATAAACATAGCTTTCTTGCTGACCCCTAGTGGAGATACACAGTTATTCCACTGAAGAACTGAGCAGTGACTCAGGAAAGCTCATACTCTACCACAAATTCTGTTAGTCTTTACTGTGTTACTGGACTCCTTACTCTTTTGACACCTAGTGGTTACATATGTAACAGCAGGCACATTTCAGATTATTTGTTGTAATCCAAAAGTCTCCACAAACTAAAGACTGTTTTCTTCAGAGCAAGAGCTTTGACACAGTTCACCTTTAGAGTTATTTGCTCCCAGTAAAATGTAATTCATGGTATGGAACTTGCTGCTATTACCGAAGGACACTGTTTAGTAGTATCAGGCCCTCTCAGAGGCCCAAGCCACCTCCAGCTTTTGAATTCCCCTAGCTATCATAAAATAGATGACATGTGAAAACAAAATAAGACCCTGAAATGAGTGACAATATCTTTATCAGTTAACAAAAAAGTATTCTACCAAATCATGTTTCTTGTTTGCTTATATTTGCAGCTCTGAGAAAGTGTGTTACATTTTGGTCCGATGGGGGCACGCATAACAAACAAGTTGCAAATTGATCAGATGCCACAAAATTAATAGGTCTCTAAATCCTTGAGCCTCCTGACCCCTCCATTGACCCTGAGGAGAAGTAAATCTGCAAGATTTGTAAAACCTTAAAAGGTAGCCATGCCTGGTCCCCCATTTTACAGATTCAGCTATTAGGTATAGTGATATTAAAATGGGAGAGCTGAAATATACAGACATACTGCAGCCTTCCCCTTCAAACACTTTAGCTGCAATGTGCAGATGACTCCCCCCCACAAAAAAAACAGGCTGGACTTTGGCTGTGGTCACACACACTAAATAATCCACTTTCAGTGCACTTTCCAACTGGATTTTTACTGTGTGAACTGGCAAAATCCAATTCAAAAGTGGATTGAAAGTGGATTCTTTGTATGTGTGACTGCAGCCTTTGACTGGCCAGTGCAATTTGCTGTAGCAAATACAGTGCATTCTGAAGCACCCACCTGGAGACTCAGTGCGGGGCCTTGGAGGCAGAGGTGGTCAGGACAAGGAGGAGAACACACAGTGACTGTAAGTGGGATAGAGAAAGTGATGTTGATGGGAAAGGGGATTGGGGGAGGCAACAGCAATCCAAAGGAGGATACAGTGGAAATCGCTATGTGTTGAAAACTTCCGGTTAATGGCGGCTTGAAAGCAGACGTATATCCGGGACACGATCTGTGCTCCAGTGGATTGGGGGGGGGTGAGTAATCGCTGCTCCCAGCCAAGGGGCTTCTGAGCGGGCTGCCTCTTCTCCAGCAAGATGCTGGAGAATCGAGGTGCTCCCTCGCCCCAGTGGTCCAGCCGCTGTGCGTCCGAACAGACCTAGAGACGCTGGCTGGAACAAGCGGAGGAGATCGTGAGACCAGATGATCACAAGCAATGTCATAAGACAAGCAAGGAGCAATGAGTAATTTAAAAGTGGAGAATTGGTGGTTTAAAAGGGAAGCACCCCCCTTGGCAGAAGCGTGGGAAGCGAGTGGGGGAGGAGCCCCTCCCACATGCAGAGACTTTAAAGCAGATTAGCAAGGGGGGAGCAGAAGATCAAGCATAGAAACCAACTTAAAGAACCTTACCAGTCAAAGTCAAAGCATATTGGAGGCATTCAGAGACTTTACAAACTTTCAGTTAAAGTAAACAATCCAGAAAGATGGCGGGGAGGTGACTTGACAAAGGACAGAAACCAAAACCACCAGGAGGCATGAGCCTGAGGTCGGAAGGGACCATAGAGTTCCCTACGTTTCTAGCAGATTCTCTACGCCCTCTGCTGGACCAGATGACCAACATTAGCCAGCAACTGACAACTCTGAACCAGAATTTTGCAGCACAGCAATTGCAACTTGCAGAAACCACAAAGAAAACAGAGCAGGTGGTTGAAAAAGTAAAGGAACTTGATAGCAGTTCTACAAAAGGAGGGGAAAAGATGCAAGTGCTAGAAAAGAAGCAAGCTTCGATGGAAACACAATTGTTACAGCTGCAAATGGAAAGAGCAGATATGGTACTCCGGTTCCAAGGGGTGTCAGAAGCCCCTAATGAGAATCTAAAGCAACTACTAAGCGATACATTGGCCTCAATGACGGATTTGAAATCAAAAGATATCTTCAGTGAAATGGATGTGGCCTATAGAGCTTACTCCACATATATTAAGAAGAATAATCTGCCGGGGAAATTGTTGTGAGATTCTCAAAGAGACATTTAAGAGATTTAATCTTAAAAGTGACTACAAATACACCCCTGAAAATCGGAGGCAACAACATAAGGATCCTAAAAGACATTCCATTTGAGATAACACAAAAGAGACAGAAGTATAAGGAACTAATCTTTTTTTTACAAACAAATAGCATTGCATACAGGTGGCTAATTCCCGAAGACGTCACTTTCAAAATAAAGGAAAGAAGAGAAAAAATTGACTCTGTTTTCAAAGCTTGAGAGTTTTTGCGGCTGCAACTGGGAGATCCAGAAGAGGAGACGAAAGAAGAAGAAGACAGCAAATCTACTGGCGAGTTGGACTGGCGAGTTGGACTCCGATGGGGACTCGGATACAGAAAAGGGGGCGGCTGCTCCCAAACAAAGCTACCAACTGAGAGACCGCAAGGAGAAGCAAAAATAAGAATTGAGACCTTGAAAGCCCATATAAAGCCTTATTTTATGAGATGACTTGGGGAGGGTTCTGGAATTGGGAAAATAGTTAAGCTGATACAGAACTGGGACTATCAGATCATGCTCAATGCTTTTTAAAGCTTTTTATGGACTATCACGGATACAAACATTATTGAAGATCTCCATCTCTTGGGGTTTTAGTTAGTTGTGGTTATCTTTTCTTTCTCCCTAGATTTAGATGTTTCCCTTCCCTTTTTCTGTTGCAGTTTGTAGTGTTTAGAAAATGCAAATAAAAAAAAACCCCTTTGGGGGGCCAAAAAAGAAAAGAAAAGAAATCACTATGTGTTCTTGCTATGTTTTTATCTAACCTTTCTGCATTTGACATAAAGAGACAGGAAATTCAACATATAAATTCTCTGTGTTGGATCCAGTGAACCAGGAACTGAGCAAGCTCATGGGAACAGAAGTCATTCCCCCCATAGCCTTGAAAAGATTGCAGGGCCCTTGGGAACAGTGAGATGCAGTGTGGGGGCCGAAAGTTGAGATGAAATCAGTAGAAATTACCTCCCTCTTGTGAGAGCTGTTCCCCAAGCAGGATGCTAATTAATCTGGCCAATTAATTCAATGAAAAAATAGTAAAGCAATCAAGGAATGTTTTTTTAACCATTTTGTATCTGTTATAATCATGAAGGTATTCAATAATAACTTCTGGTGCTTTTAGTTCATGTATCGAGCCCCACATCTGTAAGGTTTCCAGAGTTAGTCCTGATTGAACTTTTGGTAGCCTGTTGCCCATCTAGATCTATGTTCTGTGTGTATTTACTAAAATTATGATGCATAAGTATTCATAACGAACATAGGTTTCCCTGCTTGAAAGCAAGTCGAATCTGACTCTAGGGGGTGGTGCTCATCTCTGTTTTCAAGCTGAAGAGCCAGTGCTGTCCAAAGACTTCTCTGTGGTCATGTGGCCAGTATGACTAAATGTCGAGGCACACAGAACGCTGTTACCTTCCCACCGAAGCAGTACCTATTTATCGACTTGCAATTTCTTGCTTTCGAACTGCTAGGTTGGCAGGAACTGGGGCCAGAGTGCTGTCATGCAGCACTCAGGTCTTCAATTGCTGAACTACAGACCTTCCAGTATGCAGCTCAGCGTCTTAACCTCTCAGCCACATGGCACTGGCCCATTCATGTGGAATATACGGAGATTCATATCTGTGTTACAACTGTGCCTGTGCACTGATGGGATATTCCACATTTTAGGGGATATACATGTGGGTCACATCAGCATGCAAAGAATGAAGTTGTTACAATACTTTACCTCAGAAAGTACCCAGTTTCCATATACTGATTCCCAACGCAGAATAAACTACATGGAAGCTTCCCTGCCTACATTTATTGTTGGGATAGATAAGCTGAGTTGGAAAGAACAGCTGACAGTAATTCATGAGCAACATCTTCTGTCCCCCTTTGCCCAACAGATCCACAAATGAATTTTGCAATAATGCTCTTTAATTAGGGCCTTGGAACTAACAGATTCATCTGGTGTTGAGATGTTGTCTTGTGTTTTATTAAAATTGCTGTTTAATAATTGAGTTATATACTTAGGAGACTTTGACCATGAAATTACCTAATCAGACTTTTCTTTTAAATAGGCTTCCAAATGTTGCCTCAATTAATTCCAAATCTCAACAGAAATATTTAAAAGTTATATTCTGACTAGCCATTCATTTTAATTAAACTTTTAAAAAATGGGTATAAATAGCATAGCAAAACCTTCAGAATATTAAACCTATTTTTAAAGAAGGAAAGATCTGAGAAGAGCATTCAGTTAAACAGTATCTTCTGAATGAAGAAAGGAAACAAGAATAGCAAGATTTTTTTTCATGCTGGACCTTGATTATTGTAATGTTATGTGCTATATGTGGGGCTGTCCTTAAAGATGATCCACAAACTTCAACTGTTGTAAAATGTGGTAGTCCATTTATTATCAGGGGCTAGTTGTCAGGACCATCAATATGTTTGTCAACATGGCCTCATCTATAGATACTAAAATCCAGAGAATAGAACCATGAATAGACCAGACAGGTCTTTCTACAAACCTGAGAAAAGCCTCAGATTTGCAAAAAAGAGAGAGTAATAAACAAAAATCCTTGGGGGTTAACTCCCCCCAAATAATAGAAGCAGCACATGTGGCTTTAAAAAATGAATGCCATCTGTTACCATTGCTAGGCAGCCACAACAATATTGCCAGCCTTGGTTTCTGTCAGTCAAAGGTAGGGGGAAGGGGATGGCCCTTTCCTGGGCTGTTGTGGCCAAACCCAGCAGCCAGCACCTGGTGACTTGTATGATTCCCCCAGGCCTGGCTGCTCACTACTGTTCAACAGCAGCCATCACATAAAAGCTAGTGTGGTGTAGTGGTTAGAGTTTCAGACTAAGCTCTGGAGAACTCAGATTCCAAGCCCCACTCTGCCATGGAAACTTGCTGGATAACCTTGGGCCAGACACTCACTCTCAATCTAACCTACCTGTCACATCTCTGGGCGCTCCAGCTCTGGGGGAGAAGGGGTGGAACATGGGCACTGCCCTAAGCATGCCAGTAGCACTGTAACAGGGCAGAAGGAGGCCTCCCCAGGGGTCAGTGAGGGTACAGGAAGGTCATATAGGAGGAAGCCCTACTCAAGGATAAAGGTTTCGGAGAGTTTCAGTTTTCGGCGGAGCGAATGGCGGCCACCTCTCGGGATGCTCCCGGAGATGGTTAGCCCACGCGCGGTTGGGGGGGTCTTCGCATATACGAAAGACCCTAGTGAGCCTTAGGCAAAGGCTCCGAACCGGGGGCGCTTGGGGAGTAGCCTCTTTGCCGGCAGACAGCCGGGAAATTGAGGCTTTCTCCCCGCCCCAATCGGCCCCGCTGCGTTGTGCCCGTATGGGACTTAGCAACGCCACTGACTTCCAGGAGTGAAGATAAGCGATGTGAATTAACATAAAAAGAAGAACAGGCATCGAATCGTGAGTTGGAGGTTTACTTTGAAGCGAAAAATGCGAATCCCCCCTGTAAGCGGATAAGTGGCTGGGAGGAGGGAGGAATCCCCACCCCCTTTGAGAAACGAGACTTCAAAGGAAAAACAAAGGGGGGTAAAGGGGAAAAAGTGTTGGTGAAAGTACCTGTGGGGTTTCATTGAAGATCAAGAGTAAGCTGGTCTCCTGAGGGACGCGGCACGAACTTTGATAAAGTAAACAAACAGGGAAAATGTCGGCTTTCAAAAAGGTCCTGCAAAAGCCGGAAAAGAAGGGAGGAGGGACTTCCGGTCTGGGCAACCCCCCCCCCAGAGCCTGTTGTCAATCAACAGAAAAGCGAGCTACTGCACCCTCTGCTGGAGCAAATGCAGAAAATTAGCAAAACTTTGACTAACATGGAAGGTGTTCTCAACAGTCAACAAAAACAATTAACGGAAACAGCAAAAAGGATGGAGGAGATCGCACAGAAGTGTCTGGTCTCGACGGAAGATGCCAGGAAAATAAAGAAAAGGGTCAACAAACTAGAAAAGCAAGAAAAAAGGATTTTAACATTGCAGATGGAGAAATCTAATCTGACTCTCCGCTTTCAGGGCATCAAAGAAGAAGAGAAAGAGGATCTCAGGTCCATACTGGTGAATGCCTTGGCACCCTTAACTGGCAGAGAAGCGAGAGAATTAAAAGAAGAGATGGATACGGTTTATAGAGCCTATTCCGCTTTTACAAAGAAAAATAATCTGCCAGCAGAAGTGGTTGTCAAGTTCACTAAGCAACGTGCCAGAGATCAAATCTTATGTGCAGTTTCAGCGGTGCCCCTGAAGATTGGGGAGCAGACTATTAGAACCTTGAAGGATGTTCCTTATGAAATCCGTATGAAAAGGAAAGCATATAAAGGGTTGACCACATTTCTACAAAGGCATCAGACTGTTTATAAATGGATCTTCCCCGAAGGGCTGGTGTTTAAGTATAAGGATAAAAGAGAGAAGATTGACTCCGTCTTCAAAGCACAAGAATTTCTGAAGAGACACGCCAGTACAGAGGAAGATGCAGCACTCGCAATTTGGTCGGAATCAACCAGCGAAGAGGACAGCGACCCAGAGGAGGGAGGTGCCGGAGCGGGAGACCTGAAGGCTAAAGAGGGCCCATCTTACAATTTGAGAGACACAAAAAGAAGACATTATAAGAAATAGCTGTTCGTGAAACGTCAGAAAGGAGCTGATTAATAACTAACCCCAAGGGACTTTACTAACTTACTAACAGAGTTATTTTGGACTTTTGAAATGTGAAAAGAAGACCTTCCAACCACGGTGGTTGCCTAAAATGGTATTTTTATTAACTGAAACTAATCCTTTAACAGAAAAATTCACTCAATCCTTTTCTTAATCCACCTATATACCCTACCTTTTTCTTATTATAAAAAGCAATAAAATTCTCTCCTCTTTAGGAGGGTTTTTATATATATAAAAAAAGGATAAAGGTTTCTATGGGAGAAAATGTTAGATTCACTGGTATGGTATAGTCAGGAACCTCTATTACATAGCCAAATGCACAAGGCTTACATGCAGTAGCAACTTCTTGGTACTTTGTGTGCTGGGAAAGTTACAGAGTTACAGAGAGCCTTTAGTCAGTTTCAAAGTAATGATTCAGGGAATTCCATTCTAGATAGTATAGGTTGAGAGATAGGGCTAGGATCTAATCTAACTAGCTATGGTGATGCAGACAGAGAATGCATGTCCTGCATCCATAGTGCCAAACATGAAAAGCATGCTCCTTCTTTGTGTGTGTGAGAGAGATGTGTTAAGCTGGAAGGAAGGAAGTCTTGTCCCTAAGAACAGCATCCTACTTCAAAGGGATAGTATCAGATAGCAGGAAGGAAAGAATGTTCTATATGTGTCCTGACCTCTCTGTCTCTAAATCTATGGTGCCATCTCTGAAGTCTGAGGCAGAGGACAGCATATACTCCATTTCCAATGGAAAAGACCTACTCAGGAGTAGGAACAGGGCAGCAGGAACTGGGTGAGTCCAGGAGAAGGATAAAAGGGCCCAGCTGAAGGAAGTAAGAGGAGATGACATGGCTGGGACCTGTTAGGAACTGGGAAGGAGAGTAGGCCACCTCTCTGTGCCTTGTCTGAACTCTCTACAGTAGATAGAGACACAGGACTTCCCTGAACTATCTGGTATTTCTGCTAAGAGTCCAAAACTACCACTGGGCCAAGTGTGGGTGGCCAAGCTACTACCAGCATTAACTCTTCCAGAAGATGAGGTGGCCAGAGCTAGGAGTTACCAGGACCAGATGAAGGACCTCAGTAGAGCAAGCAGTCCTAAGAACCTGGGAGAAAGCAGGTAGAGGTAATCAAAGATAAACCAGTTAGGCTGCAGGTGACTATTAACCTTAGAAACTGTTGATTGGCACTGAGCTAATCAATAAAATAGTCAGTATCTCTTGAGTGGTGACTCATCTTTGACCATGTAAATGCCCCATGTACATCCCCGGGGGGATAAGCCCCTCTTGCTGTAAGGGCACAACACTCCCTCACAGAGTTGTTAGAAGACAGAGTGGAGGAGACTGATGTAAGCTGCTTTGGAACTTCATTGTGGAGAAAGTTGAAGTATACATGAAATAAATATAGCTGAAGATGGGGAGCAGATAAAAGGTTGGGTTGGTAGGTGGGAAGGAGAGAAGGAATCGGGAAGAGCTGATGGGGAAAGGAAACAGAAAACAGTGGGGCAAGGAAAAATGAGCCCATGAGCTTTTGAGGGTCCCCTGCTTGTATATTTCTACTTAGAGTTTTCTTCACTGGCTGCCTATTTGTTTCCAGATCCAACCCAAGGTACTGGTACTTACCCTTAAAGCCCTTCATAAATTGGGGTTCCCATACTTAAGAGGCAATTTCTCATGGCATCTCATGTAATAACTCTGTGCCTTTCAGCAAGGTCTATTATTTGTATCTCCCTCTGTCTAGGGTTCATTCTGTAACTGCCTGGGCTTGAGCCTTTTCAATTTCTGTTCCATACTTGTGGAACAGTCTCCCAGAAGAGATCTGGAGGGCTCGTGCTCTCCTGGCTTTTCAGAGGGGCTGTACATTGGAATTATTTCATACGGCTTTTGGGGCTGCTTGAGTCTAGGCAAAAAAAGGGAATAGGTTAGATTCAACTGAGTGTTTTTACCTGTGGAGTGGGATTTCCAGCCAAAAATCCCCCCCCCAGTTGCTGCTTCTGGAGAACAGGGGATTTCTAGGAATAATGTTTTGAGACACATTTTTGGTTGGTGTGGGTGGGAAGAGACAAGAAAGTCCCACTCCATGAGTGCAAGTCTTTGCATGCATTTTAACTGTCACCTAGATCCAGGGCAATTTTTTCCTGACTGTGAACAGGTTGCTCCTATGTTAGTTATTTCAATGCAGACCTACTATTTTAGTATTTATTGTGTTTTGTACATGCTTTTTACTCACCTTGGGTCCTGATTTGTCAGGAGAAATGCAGCCTTATCAATATTTGATATAAATAGATATTTAACATGTAGGTAATGAAATGAACAATATTGTGATTATAATAGAGGCAGTCATTTGAACAGGGGTGGTCAACCTGATTTCTCATGTACTGCTAATATATCCAGACAATGATCCAGAGGCCAGAGAGGGTAGGGGGTTTTCCCTGGGAGATCCTTGGGTACAATAAGCAATAGGGGCTCTCCTCAGTCCCTTCTTCCGACATTCAGGATGAGCTGTGACAGGTCCTGAAACCTGGGGGATGGGAAGCACATTGTTGAAACAAATCTCAAACTGGCCTAACCCGTTTCAATAAGCAGAAAACCAGCTCGACCCAGACCTCTTGTCAACAAACTGGTCTTTACTACAGGTTAAAGTACCAGAAATCTATACTGGCTGGAGACACAAATTTTCCCTTAAAAAAGGATGACCTCAGATAGGAATGGTCTTGTTTTAAAAGATCCTAAAATGGAAAATCATGAAAAGTTATGGTTGGTTTAGGTTTTAAAGGAAATGGGTGTGCCACAACATCTGATGGTTTTGATGTGCAACCTGTACTCTAGACAAGAGGTTACTGTTAGGACAGAATATGGAGAAATAGAATGTTTTCCAGTTGGAAAGGAGGTCAGGCAAGGATGTATTTTATCTCCCTATCCACTCAATCTATATGCAGAACATATCATAAAGAAAACTGGATTGGATTTAGATGAAGGTGGAGTGAAAATTGGTGGAAGGAACATTAACAGCTTGAGATATGCAGATGGCACCACATTACTGACAGAAAATAGTGAAGATACTGATGAAGATTAAAACAAAAGGTGTCAAAGCAGGATTACAGCTGAACATCAAGAAAACAAAAGTAATGACTGCTGGAGAAATACACAACTTTAAGGTTGATGATGAGGAAACTGAAATTGTTCAACATTTTCTACTCCTTGGCTCCATCATCAACCAAAAGGGAGATTGCTAGAAAAGATTTTTAAGTGTAAGGATGTGTCACTGGTGACCAAGATCAAGATAATTCATAGCATAGTATTCTCCATACTATAAATGGGTATGAAAGTGGACAATGAAGAAAGCTGACAGGAAGAAAATTGATTCCTTTGAAATGTGGTGTCGGAGGAGAGTTTAACAGATACCATGGACTGCTAAAAAGACAAATAAGTGGGTTCTAGATCAACTCACGCCTGAATTCTCCCTAGAAGCTAAGATGATTAAAAGAGGCTATCACACTTTTTGGTTATGTTACAAGAAGGCAAGAGTCACAATAATGCTAGGAAAAGTTGAAGGCAGCAGGAAAAGAGGAAGACCCAGCTTGAGACGGATTGACTCAATTAAAGAAACATGACCTTCAGTTTGCAAGACCTAAGCAAGGCTCTTACCAATAGGATGTTTTAATTCAAAAGTGACCTGATAGCATTTAATACACACACATACCATGGAAAGGAATTACCATATTCTTTACTGCCCCTGCTCTTGTGGAGTGGCTTGAATGGTAGACATCAGTAGATGAGAACTCTTATAGAAAGCTTTGCCTGCTCATTTATGCAGAACAAAACTATGTTTGAAGAGGCAATAGTGGGGTAGGCTGATTCCCCCCACAATCAGTTAGCAACTATAAGAGGGACAAGTTCACTTATCTGGAGATTTTGTAGTAGCAGAACATTTGGCAGATGCTCATTTGTTGTATCCTGTTTTTAGAAAAATATTTTCCTGTGTCTGTTTGTGTGTATGTATAAACACACAGGGAGAGCTGTTGAGAAAAAGCCCCAGGCCATTCTTCAGAGCAGTACTTGCTAAAGAATATACATTGTTCCATAACAAATACAGCTTCATACAAACAATGAACTTTCTCCAGCACAGCAATGGATTTTCAGAGAGATTTTTGATGGTACAGACATGCAGGCTCCCAGAACAGCCATCAAGTAAAAAGGCCTCGGTAGTACTGTTCTTGGCTGCCAGAGGGAGCCAGTGCTTCTTCATTAAGTGTATGAATGACCAGCTCTGTATCTAACCTCTTAGAAAAGAAGAAAATAAGCTATTATATGGTTATCTGCCAAATACAACTGCTGTATATCTAAAGCTGGCTTCTGGATGAGCTCTCTCTGGAAGCTGGGTCTGTCTGGAAGTGATTTCCCTCAAAGCAATGGGTCAGTTCTCAGCAGGTAGGCACAGCTTCTCTACTGGGGCAGGGTGAAACTAGGGTCTTTTCAGTTACAATAACAAAAGAGCTGTATATGCTGTTTGTTGAGAATGTCTAACTTTCTGAAATGCAGATCTTATATCATGTAACTTTTGGAGTAAGCAGATCTTCAAATATCTGCTAGCTTCCTTCTCTTTGTGGTAAGGAATGTTGGATGTTTGGTAAGAGAAAGAACTGGTAGACTTGAGTCCTGTAGCACTTAAAAGCCAACAAGATTTTCAAGGTATAAACTTTTGAGACTAAAACCTTCCTTCATCAGATACCCAAAAATCTGGTTGGTCTCTCAGGAGCTACTAGATGTGAATTTAACTCTTCTGCTTTAGACCAATATGGCTACCCTCTGAAGCTATCTTAAAGATCTGGGGCTCACTGTTTTCTCAGCTCCTGCATTGTTGATGCTGGGAAAACTGGGGTTTGGAATTCTCCTAGACCACCCAAAGGGGACACCACTCATGGAGTCCTGGTGACTTTTCTGTCCCAACACAGCCCCAAGGTACCACAGTTTTCTTTTCCCCTTTCTCCCTCATCCTGTTCCCACCTAGTGCTCCCGGGTAAGTGGGTACATCCAATGAGGAGCTGATTGAGCTTCACACAGCAGTGCTTTCTCCGTCTTTTCCTTAAGTTGATTTCACAATGCCTAAGGCAGGGGTGTCAAACATAAGGCCCGGGGGCCGGATTAGGCCCGTCCAGAGCTCTTATGTGGCCCCTGAGCAACTGCTGCAAGGGAGGGAGTGCTGGGGGAGTGGGCGGAGCCACTCCATTGTGGCTTCAGCATGGCAGAACAACCTCGCCTGCACCAGTCAAACATTGTGGGAGCATCTGCCCAACACGGCACTGCTGCCTCTCCAGTCTGCCTCTGTGGGTTTTCCTCTGCACCCCCCTCCCACCCCAGGGGGCCTTGCAGTGAGGATACACCAACTCAGAGCTTACCAGCTGCTGTCCTTTATACAGTTTCTGTCTCTAGTACCTGGCATTATGTTTTATGGCACACATGGCCCGACCCAACAAAGAGACATTTATGTCAGATCTGGCCCTTGTAACAAATGAGTTTGACATCCCTGGCCTAAGGCATTCCTGCTATTTATGTACTTTTCACCAGCTCTTATTAAGTAAGCAAACTCATGGAAACTACATGACTTTTGGAATTCTGTCAAAGTATTCTAGTATGCTGTTCCTGCCCCATCACTCCCATGTGGTATTCTTGCACTCAAAGAGGTATATATACAAAAAAGTGCCCTGTGGCTATAAAATCCCCCCAAGAAACGAGCCCTGTTGACAAGACTATACATTTCCTCTTTACGATCATGCTCAATTCCTCCAGCAGAGGACTCCTTAACCTAAATAACAATTCAAAGCAAACCCAAGCTCCTGTTCTTAGAGGAAAGGAGCATTTTAAAAGACTTTTTTTTATTTATTCTCCTTACCTCTCATTCCATCAGCTTTGAGTTGTAAATATTCAACACACAAAAGGGCAATGCCTCATCCTTCCTAAGCACTGGCTGGTAGAATAGGGGGGTGGGCTGGTTTTCTCCCTCAGGGACTGATTGACAAGGATGAGGGAAGGGTCAAAATGAGGAATCATGGGAAGAACTCATGTGCATTTAAAAGGGAGAACAGGCAATGAGTTTACATGAGGAACAGAGTGGTAAAATACTTTCTTAAACCATTCCTTGGTAAGAGGTAAGAAAGGAGGAGAGGAAGCAAGGCTGCAGCCAGGATGCGCCCGTTACGTAACGTGCCCTACTTGTCTAGAAAACAGCAAGAATCCAGTAGCACCTTTGTTATGTATGCGGGCTGCCACCAGGAGCCTGTGGTCTCAGGTCAGAGCTTGGCTCCTTAGAACAATAGAATTGTAGGATCCTAGTCAACCCAGTATCCACCAATAGAACCTTTGGAGGGAAATTCAAACCCTCCAATGGGACTGTGGGTGTACTGGATGCGTGTGTATATAGTCAGCCTTGCAGGGCCATTTTGCATGCTTGTTGTAAAGTACCAATAAACGCATCACACCGCATGTCGTCGTCCGAGTCCTCCATGTGTCGAACCCAGTACTTTACAACCTTAAACCTCACAAAAGCTCACACCCTGCCAGAAATTTTGTTAGCCTTTAAGGTGCTACTGGACTTGTCAAGGAAGCCTGAGGCTAACCCTATGGGTCCCCCAAGGCAAGTGCGCACAAAAACCAGACAGTTGTTTATAAAATAATGTTAAAATTATTCAAAAGATATCAACAAGGAAAAATTATTGCCAACACATTACTCAGGAATCATGCAAAACCTAAAATAACAAAGCTAACTTCAGTTACCTAACACCGTTCAGAGCTGCATTAGGTGGCACCAACCTTAGTTTTGGTAGGAAGGCCACACATCAGTGTTGTCTACTCCTCTAGCAATTGCAGGACATCATGTGGACTTACAGTCCATGAAAATCTCAGCTGGCTAGCTTCTCCCCAGGGCCACATCTGAATTATAGTTTCTGGCCCAGTATGTCAGGTGCTGTTGGCATCCGATCAGAACATATCTGTGAGAGAAACCTCTGGAAGATTACATCATCTCTCCCAGTCTTCCCTGCCAATCACCGATCTCAAGTTCCCACGCAAAACCAGTTTTTGCATAGCACTTTTAGTGTTCAAAGTGTTCTGTGTGTTTTCTCAATTTACAATAGCCCTGTAAGGTAGGATGATTGGGGGCTGGGAGACCAAGACCCATGAGGAAAGGTTGAGGGGAATGGCCAGTCTGGAGAAAAGAAGGTTGAAGGGAGACATGATTGCTCTCTTGCAGTATTTGAAGGGCTGTCACTTACAGGAGGGCAGGGAGCTGTTCCTGTTGGTAGAAGAGGACAGGACTCACAATAATGGGCTTAAATTAAGGGTGGGAAAATACTGGCTGGATCTTAGGACAAACTGTTTTACAGTAAGAGTTGTGCAGCAGTGGAATCAGCTGCCTAGGGAGGTCGGGAGCTCCCCCTCAACGGCAGTCTTCAAGCAGCAGCTGGACAAACATTTGTCAGGGATGCTATAGGCTGATCCTGCGTTGAGCAGGGGGTTGGACTAGATGGTCTGTATGGCCCCTTCCAACTCTGTGATTCTATAATTTATTGCTGGAATTGTTTTTATCAGTGTATGCACGTTTTTGCTGTGGTTAACTGTCCTAAGCTCTGGGTATTCAGAGGTGGGCAGTACATAAATCGAAATTATAAATAAATAAATCTGCATCTAGCTAAAGATAACTTTATTAGTGTATTTGAAAGGTTATGCTGATTTTTCAGATGTGAAGTTACTTCTAAGTTTATTTACTGCAGCAAAAATAGCCAACTGGTAGAAATCAGTATCACTGTCTATAAGTGCATGGTTTAATAAAACCTGGAGTTTTTTCGGGAGGTTAAAACTGACATAGTACCAGAGAACTTGAAGTAGTCACTTCCAGAATTCTGATAGCGTTAATAAACATTGGATATCGTTTCTTATGTTTTGGAATGAGAAAATAAGAGATAATGTGTTTGCTTTTTAAGAATTATTGTAATTTTTATTGTTCTGCTACTATGGCGTTAAGTGTGAGTGTATGTATAATTTTTGTGTTAATAAAAAAGGTAAAACAATTGCCTCCAGTTGTTTGTTTGCTTCCCTAATATAAAATATTATAGGAAAGAACCCCAAGATAGAATTGTAAAGTGACAAGTAGGCCGGTCTGCTTATCCATATTAATCCTTCCTTTTACTATATTTTTAAAAGCTGTATTAATCTTAGCAATTAATGACACAGAACAAGAATTCTTTATAGGAGCATCACTCTCTTAAAGATGCTTTAGGGAAGACACTATTCTAAAAAAGCCTTGTAAAACTTTACTACATTCCAGGAAGCAACTTTTTAAAAAGGCAGCCAGCTACAGACACTTTTACAACAAGCATTTCTTGCTAGATATCAAAGTTCATAAAAACACCACAAATACTTTCAATTTTTCTGATTATTATAGAGCCAGTGTGGGGTAGTGCTTGGAGTGTCAGATTAGGACAGCCCTGTACCAATTTTTTTTTGTTAGGGTTGCACCAAAGTGCCACCTGGGGAGGGTGGGGTTTGGGGAGGGGAAGGGCTGGCCAGAGCCACAGACCCATCCAGCACCTGCCTTGGCATGTCGCCCAGCCCACTTCCTTCATTTCTTCCTTCCTTACTTACTTCCTTCCTAGCTTCCCAGGCAATGGCAGTGCTATGCTGTGGGGAGACCTGCCCGAGGAGGAGGAGGAAGTGCTGTCAAGCAACTGCACCTGGCACTGCCAAGCCACTTTGCTGCCCATTGCCATCACCTGGATGTGATGCAGCAATGAGGTGCCAGCAAGCAGTGAGGCATCCTTGGCCCTGCACAGTGCCCTGTCGTGCTCATCTCCATCTACGCTGTCCTTCTTTTTGCTGCAGGCAGGCAGTGTGGCACAAAGCACGGGAAGGGACAACTTGTGGCCTCCAGGAATGCTTTGCAGGCCAGCCTTTTGCCCGTTCCTCTGGCTGGCAGAGGGACTCCCTGTGTGCATTGCCTCCTCCTTCCTCTGCTGGCTAGTGGGACCCAGGGTGCCTGCATTCTACCTGCAGCTGCCCAGGGGTCTAGAAGAAGAGATTGAATTTATACCCTGCCCTTCACTATCCAAAGGAGTCTCAGAGTAGCTTATAATCTCCTTTCCCTTCCCCTCCCCACAACAGACACCCTGTAAGGTATGTGGGGCTGAGAGAGCTCTTTCCACAACTGTTTCCAGAACAGCTCTGAGAGAACTGTGCCTGACTCAAGGTCACATCAGCAGCGGCATGTAGAGGAGTGGGGAATCAAACCCAGTTTTCCCAGATTAGAGTCCATGCTCCTAACCACTACACCAAACTGACCTTCTACCTGTGCTGTCTCCATCCACCTGTCCAAGCAGGCCCTACTTGGCAATCACATCGGCAGCAAGCTGCGCGTGGGCTGAGATGTGCTTCCCCTTCCGGCAAGCGAGGCGGGCACTTCAGAGGGGGAAGGGGCCGGACATTTGTGGACACCCCTGTGGGTACAGGCTTGGATTAGGATTGAAAGTCCCAGGTTCAAACCCCAACTCTGCCATGGAAACTTGCTGGGTGAGTTTGGGCCAGTCACATACTCTCAGCCTGACCTACCTCACAGAGTTATTTTGAGGATAAAATGGAGAAGTTGAGAATGATGTAAGCTGCTTTGGGTCCCCATTGGGGAGAAAGGTAGGATTTAAATAAAATAAAAGTTAAATAATATCAGCTTTTTTTCTGGCAGGACTTTTGTACAGTTTATCTGCTGTGTGAGAAGAAGAAAAAAGAATCAGTAAGTGAAGCTTTTCTCTGCATGGAAATGCAATTATGGGGGGAAATATTTCCTGCCGATTTCCCATAATCTGTGAAACTGGAAAAGGCACAGGAGTGGTGCCAAGGAAGAGTTGCCAGCTCAAATAATATTATAATTTGATGCTGCAAGTGGGTCTGTTTCGAACTGACATCCACAGGGCTACAGAAATTATAAAGGGTGTGAATGCCAGGAAACAGGAATTTGTCTTCAACAGGCACAGCCAACAAAAAAGAAGGCAAAGGTCAAATCTAAGGTAGCTGGGTACCAAAGCAATTACAGGCAGGGAAGAGGAATGGCAGCAAGCCAAATGAACAGGGCAGGTCACAGGCCATCAAATCACCAATAATTAAGACCCAGATAGACTTTATAACTAACCAATATGCTACCAGCAATGGCAACCTGTCTCTCCCCTACCCCTGGACTAATAGCCAACTGGGGAAAGGGCAAATTCTATCCAGGAAACTGCACAGGAGGGAGAAGATAATTGCCCTCAACAACACCACAGCTCTGACACAAATTAGATCTTTCAAGGTAGGTTCAATTTTAAGCCTCATTAAAAGCA
Organism: Gekko gecko; assembly: GCA_029375565.1. NCBI lineage: Eukaryota > Metazoa > Chordata > Lepidosauria > Squamata > Gekkonidae > Gekko > Gekko gecko. The sequence continues at coordinate 99,293,648 of JAPDNY010000008.1, forward strand.
TTCCCCTTGGCTGTTTCTACAGAAAATAAAGGCATCTGGAGACCTGATCATGGATCTCTCTTGTCTCATCAAGCTGAGCTCTGAATCTCCCAGTTGGAATTGTTTACGATCCTTGTTCTTCCTCTCCAACCACCACCAACAAAGGTAGAATCAAGTCAGTACCTGATCTGCAAGGCCTTCTTGTTTGTACCCTTTAACAGAACTGGCCTAATTTAATTTGGTACCTTGGACTGCAGATGCACCATGGCATAGCATAAGAATGATCACCTGTTAATGTCTGTAGATCACCTTTTGAGAAAGACAGCTTGCCAGATTGTAGTGGGGAATGCTCTGTTTTTATGGAAGTACAGGATTGTCAACTCTGGCTTAGGAAATTCATGCAGATTTTTTTTGAGGGGGTGGGGGGGAGCCTTGTGATCTAAAAAGGCAGTCTCCTATTTACTGGGGGAATTAGCTTAAGGAGACAGAACAAGAGGCAGGTAACTGGGATTTCCACCAATGTATACCAGGATTTTTCTCCTTTAAGAGAACTCTCAAATAAACCAGGCAGATGTTCAACCAGAAAGGTTTTTTATTAAAAGAGAAATAAAAGAGCAAAACACAAACATACTTAAACACATACAAGGCTACATAAGAGGAAGTCAGGGAGTAGTAGTAATAGCTTAAGGGGAAAGGGCTATAATTACCAGATCTTGTAGAGGTCCACAGAAGCAGCAGCAAAATGGCAAACATTTCACAGGGAGAAGAGAAGAAGAAGAAAGCCTATCAATGGCTACCAATCATGTTGACTAAAGGGAATCTCTACCTTCAGAGGCAGTGAATCTCTGAGTACCGGCACTGGGAAGCAACACCAAGGGAAGGCTTTGGCTTCTATGCCCTGTTGTTGGCCATCCAGATGAACTGATTGGCTACTGTTGAGAGAGGATGCTGGACTTGATGGTCCACTGGTCTGATTCAGTAGGACTAGACTTCTGTTACACATTCTGAATGCCTCATGACAAAACAGCATATTTAGGGTTTTTTTGACATTTCCTCAAAGTGTAAAGGTTTAGAGGAAGAAGAAGAGATTGGATTTCTGCCACACCCTTCACTACCTGAAGAAGTCTCAGAGCAGCTTATGATCTCATTTTCTTTCCCCACCCCACAAAAGAGACCCTGTGAGGTAGGTGGGGCTCAAAGAACTATTTCCAGAACTGCTCTTTCAGAACAGCTCTGAGAGAACGGTGACTGACCCAAGGTCACACCAGCAGCTGCATGTGGAGGTGTGGGGAATCAAGCTCTGTTCTCCCAAAGTAGTGTCCACACTCCTAACCACTATAACAAACACAAAGTGGGGATGGCATGCTGTTGGTACAAGGAACACACACCCTGCACTGGTGGCTACAGGTTCTCTAGATATATGGCAAAATTCTTCTTGGGGCACGCTGAAATATTTGCTCCTAAAACAATAATTTGATAGGTTTATTGGAGGTGGACAATGATTTGGGAGAAGCTTGATGGGATTTCCTGTAGTGGACGATAAGTGTAAATGGTGCTTGATGACCCTGTAAGTATGGATGGGGAAAGCTGCCAGGTTTGGCGAATAGTTGCTTAATTAGGGTAAATGGGAGCAGGGAAGTGAGGCTAAGTGTAGATGAGATTAGTCAGTAGGTTCTTGGGAGACCCATTGTCCTAAATTGTGCATCTCTCTCTAGGGTGAGGAGACTAAAAGCAGAGATACCACCCTGCCAACAAAAGTCTGTATGGTCAAAGCAATGGTATTTCCAGTAGTAATGTATGGGTGCGAGAGTTGGACCATAAGGAAGGCCGAGCACCAGAAAATAGATGCTTTCGAATTATGGTGCTGGAGAAGACTCTTGAGGGTTCCTTGGACTGCAAAGAGATCAGATCAGTCAATCCTAAAAGGAATCAACCCTGACTGTTCCCTGGAAGGCCTGATACTGAAGCTGAAGCTCAAATACTTTGGCCATCAAATGAGAAGGGAGTACTCACTGAAGAAGACCCTGATGCTAGGAAAGATTGAAGGTCAAAGAAGAAGGGGACAGCAAAGGATGAGATGGTTAGACAGTGTTATCACTGCAACTAACATGAAATTAAGCAAACTCCAGAGGACGATGGAAGACAGGAGGACCTGGTGTGAAGTGGTCCATGGGGTCGTGAAGAGTCGGATTCGACTGTGCAACTGAACAACAACAACAGGGTGGGGAGGAGGTTAAAGACTTTTTAGTACATACCAATCATCAAAAAGCAATCATTCAAAAAATACAAAAAACAGGACATTTCAAATGTTTTCACTGTAGTTGCTGTAAACAAGTTTGGCAAACAGATGAAGTAATCCTACCTGGGTTTAGAATGCAACTTAAACATTATAGCTCATGTGATACAAGCTGGGTCGTGTATTTATTAAAATGTTTTTGTGAAAAAATTTACATAGGGTCCACTTCTAGACCTATTAGAACAAGAATTACAGAGCACAAATCCAAATTGAAGGCTCAGAACTTAGACACCCCATTGGCTATTCATTTTAAGCAGTTGAAGCATAGTTATGATAGCTTTCAATATATTGTACTAGAGGTTGTGCAGAGAATTTCTGGAGAAAGGACTGACTTGAGATGATGTCTCTTACAGCGAGACATGTTTTGGATTCACTGGCTGAATAGTGTATCTCCAAATGGACTGAATACAGAAATTGACCGTTCATGTTTTCTGTAAACTATTTTGTTTTCTGTAAATTATGCGATCTTGCTTTAAGTATACTGCCTCTCAAGCACCTGTTGGCAATTTAGAAGGTTTCTTTAAAAAATACTCTGTTAGGAGCTACTGGAGAGAGACACCTGAGATCCATTATAAACATAGTAGCATAATTTTGAGACTGAATGTTTGAGATCAGCGTCCTATTTTAATATAATGTAAGTTACTACTGGGCTGGCTTAATTTAATTTGAATACCTTGTAAATTCTTGTAACAAAGGGAACATTATTACATTACAGATTCTTTAAGACTTGCTGTCTGGTATTCATGAAACAGAAAGCCTTTGCACCTATATGTAAGCAAGATTGCACTAAGTATGTAAGTAAGACTGCACTAAGTTATTACATTGTCTCTTGTTGTTTGCATAGTATATATTCTAAAGAACAGTATTTTTGTTCACTACAGAATATCTCCTTGAAGATGTATTATTGAAACGTTGTTATGTAATCCGGAGGTGGCATTGGATTATGTACCTTTGTTCAAGGATTTTCTTTTGCATATGATGTTGTAGTGCTTCAGATTAGAATACACATTTTTTTTGCAAGTCCTGTTGACTGCTTGAATTGTGGGTCAGACTCTCACGACTGTTGGCTTTATACTTGTTTAGTGGCCACAGGAAGAACATTGTTTGCTACACACCAGTCCCACAGGTTGATTGCCAGATGGCAGAGGCTCCGGGACACTGTCCCTCCTTGACGGCTGACATAGCTGAGTGCCGTAGTATTGTCCATCAGCACAGCTACACAATGTCCCCGAATAATGGGCTGGAATGAGCTCAATGCCAGCTTTACTGCAAGCAGTTCCAGGTAGTTGATGTGCTTAGTAGCATTGGGTGCGTCCCACTGGTACCCGACGCTGATGCCATTGAGATGGGCTCCCCATCCCCACAGGAAGGCATCGGTGGTCAGTGTGAGACACGGACATGGCGGGGCATTAGTTGCCTTGCATGGCAATTAATGCCTTCTATGGACTATAATAAAATATGAACTGAGCAAAATATGCTTAAGGAACTGTACAGCATGGTAACCCACTATGATGCCAGTTGAGACTGCATCCTTGAGAGAAGGACACCTTCCTTACTTCATTGCTGTTCCAGTGGCTCTCCAAGGTTACCAGCCCGCTTACCTGATGGAAGATGGATCGGTTCCATAGTTTGTACAAAGCACCAGATGCCATGCCGTGCCAAAGCATGAGGACAAGGGACTCCAAATGCCATTAGGAGCTCCCTCCAACACATGCAGGCAACCCTCTCCCCCTCCTCCATCGACCTGCAAAGCTGCATGTATCTCAGAGACTCTATTCATGGTTGCTTGGCAACTAATCACTCGCCCATCAATAACCCAGCTGGGGCTATCAAAAGACAATGGCCTTAGCCCGATGACTCATCTTACCTACACCCAGGTGCCAGTCTCCAGTCTAAGTTGCTAGTTCTCAATATTGCCCACTCCCCTAGACCTTTCCCCCTTGAACCCAACACCAATCAGCATGTTTTGGGGATGGACTAGTAGGAGGTGGGCCAAGACATGTGAACAGGTTAGGCCACCCCCAAGAGACATGTGACTAGGACATGTGGCCAGCCTGGCCCATCCCCCAAGCCCCCCTCATAAAAGGGGGCACCCAGCCATATGGTCTCTCTCTCTCCCCCTCAACGACTTCTATATTCTCTTACTCTTGAACTTGTGGCTACCTTGCCCTAAGGCTCTTGGACTGCAGCCAGAGTCTTCCATGTGCTTTCTGCTGGTTCAGTTTGCACTCTCCATTTTCCTAGCATAATCCCCATTTTTCTATAATTCCCTTATTTTTCCATTTGGAAGTCTTCATCTCATCGGAACAGGTAACTATTGCTCAACCAACGAATATCCTGCTCATGCAAACGTGCTGATTATCTATCTTTATTTCCTAGTACTAAATAATTGTTCAGTGTGACTGTGTATTGTTTGTGTGTGAAAAAGACTACAGTAAAGACATCATTTTAACCTAACTGCAGCCTCTGTGTCTGTTACTGGTACGTCTGGAAGGGCAGGACCTCTGTAGACACTGGTGTTCATTCCCTGATTTGCCTATTGCCAATTAATAATCATAATTCCCCCATATTAATAAGAAATTAAGGCAGTTTGGCTAACAAAAGGGAGCACATTGGGTCAGATTGGGTGTTATTGTTCACCATAAGAGAGAGTTCTGGGCCTTTGGTGGAGGCTGGAGCCGGGTGGATCGTCCCATTCTGAGCAGTTTGAAGTGACGCAGGAACCAAATCTGCAGAGGCCTCATGTGTAGCTTGGCTAAAGGCAGCACAGCCGTGGTGGCCAACATGTGCCCCAGCAGACATTGAATTTGGAAGGCTGTGGACCAAACATTTGTCTGGACATCCGTAGCTAGAGATGACAGGGTTGCCGCCCTGTCTGCAGGAAAGTAAGCCCTGCATTTCATAGAGTCTAGCACTGCACCGATGAATTGCACCCTCTGTAACGGCTGCAGATGGGATTTCCTATGGTTTACCTGAAGGCCCAGGGAGGATAGAATATGGAGTAAAAATAGGAAGAGTCCCTATGTGAGGAGAAAAGTAACAATCACCAACCAACGAAGGAGCTGTTAACAGCGCGGCGGTCAGAAGAGAACTGGCGGGATGTCCGCACCCCACCCCCTTGGGCATGCGCAGTAGGGGTTCCCGCACAGGCTCAGGGTGGAGGCACGAAAATCCCTTTGTGAGCTTTGTACAACACTGATCAGATCAGCGCAGGCGCACTAGATCCCATAGGTGTGATGCACAGAGACCACGAAGAAGATCTGATTGTTGTCTCCTAGAGATCAGTTCTTTCTTTATTTCAAATAATTCAATGACCCTACAGATAACATGTTGTTGCTGTTGTTCAGTCGCACAGTCAAGTCCGACTCTTCGCGACCCCATGAACCACATCATGCCAGGCCCTCCTGTCTTCACAGATAACATAATACATACCAGGGGTCTTTTCGTAGAAGAACAGCTGCAGGAGCTCAGCATATAGTATGCTAATGAGCTATTAGGCTATTAGCATATGCCACGCCCCCTGACATCACCGGAAGTGATGTCAGAAGGGGAAGCAAAGGGGGGGGAAGCATCTTCAAAAGCCTCCCCTTCCCTTCCCCAGCTGGTCTGGGTGGGGGAGCTAAGAGAGAAGGGGTTTAAAGTTTAAACTCCTTCTCATGAGAGTTGGGCCACAGAAGGAGGAAAGAGGGAAGGAAAGAGAGAGAGTAGAGAGAAGGAAAGAAGGAAGGAAAGAGGGAAAGAAAGAGAGGGAAGAAGGAGGGAAACAGGGAAAGGAGGAAAAAAGAGAAGAGAAGAAGGTGGGAAAGAAAGAAAGAAAGAAAGAAAGAAAGAAAGAAAGAAAGAAAGAAAGAAAGAAAGAAAGAAAGAAAGAAAGAAAGAAAGAAAGAAAAGAGAAGAATGAGGGAAAGAGGAAAAAGAAAGAAGGAAAGGAGGGAATGAAAGAAATTCAGTGGCAATTCAGCCCCATTATACCCTATGGGCCATTGAAGTCAATGGTGAAAACATAGGGTATATTCTGGGGCTGGAGGGGAGGGTTTGAGGGAGAGGCTCCAAGATCACAGGATAGCTGATGGAGCCTCTCACCAAGATACCCACCAAGTTTCAAGAACATTGGACCAGGGGGTCCAATTCTATGGGCCCCCAAACAGGTTGCCCCATTTCCTCCAGTGTTCTCTATTGTGGGAAAAAAGTTATTTTTTTCCCACCATAGAGAACAATGGAGGGAATAGGGGCAACCTGTTTAGGGGCCCATAGAATTGGACCCCCTGGTCCAATGTTCTTGAAACTTGGTGGGTATCTTGGGGAGAGGCTCCATCAGCTACCCTGTGAGTTTGGAGCCTCTCCTCAAACCCTCCCTCCAGCCCCCAGAATATACCCTATGTTTTCACCATTGACTTCAATGGCCCATAGGATATAATGGAGCTGAAATTGACATTCGGCTGCCTGAAAGACTCTCCGGGACGCCGGCTGGGGGCGGGGCTTGGCTCCTGAGCTCCCGGAGCTGTGCTCCGGTGCGCTCCCCCCCGAAAAGACCCCATACTGCCCTCTAATTCCACATTTACTTGTGGCCCTGCCATACCTAGTCCTCTTGGGTAGGACAAATGAAACAAATGTAATTAAATAGGTCATATCTAACTAGGGTTACCAACTCCATCTTGGGAATTTTCTGGATATTCAGAGTGCTATGTGAGGAAAGCTGAGTTGGATGTGGAGGAAGCTCTGCAGTGATGTGATACCATAGAGCAGGGGTGTCAAACATGTGGCCGGGGGGGGGCGGATCAGGCCTCCAGAGGGCTTCTAACAGGCCTGCAGTGGAACTGGCTGTCTCCTGCTTCTTCTTCCAGTTCTGCTGCTGCATCATTGTAGGTTTGCAGCTTACAGATACACACCTGAACAGCACAGCACAGACATTTTGATGCAGTAATTCAGAGCAAGATGTGTCAGTTATCAGACACTGTTAAATAAACAAAATATTGCAAGAGTGCTAATGTTTTAAGCATGATTTTATTTTAAATTTAAAAAACCACCCTTTGTGTTTGTGTCCTTTATAAAGTTTATATCTCCATTACCGGGCATTACATTTTATGACACACATGGCCCGGCCCAACAAGGTCTCATTTATGTCAGATCTGGCTCTCATAACAAATGTTAAACTCATAGAGTCTGCCCTCTGAAGCTGCCCTTTCTGTAGTCTGGAGATCACTTGTAATTCCAGGATAACTCTAGGCCCCACCTTGAGGATGGTATCCCTACTTTTAACCATTCTTATGTAAACAAAATTTGAAATAGAAGTATATTAACAAGTGGCCAGTTTCATTCTACTGGACAGTGAAATCAGTTTCTGAAGAGGAGACTGTCAGTGGAAATTTAAGCTTCTGTCTCTCTAGCATTCATGTCAGCAAACATTCTGCTTATGTTAACACATCAAAGAAAATATACTGAAATCTATGCTTTGCAAAGTGTGTTCCTTTAGGGTGAATTGCCATTTGGCAACCAGCAGCAGTATGCAGTAATGTTTATTTCATCTTCTGCAGAGATTAGAAACAAGATTATCTACTTCTAACAATTGCAAAAACCTGTTATATTCTGCTGTGCTTTTTATACTGATTGATCTCATAAAGGCATACATAGAGTCAAGCAGAACAACAGTACTGGAACACACCACTAAATCTTTTGAGAGTAACAAACAGTCCTGTCTGGGTATTCCATAGTACTTTCACCCATTTGTCAATATGTGCAGCCCAGTGTTAAGCAGCATAACTCCCTCTGTGTTTAACAGGATTTACTCCAGACCCAGATAATTGGTTATAGGATTGAAACTTTCAAGGCACCAATAAGGCAGTTAATTTAGACAAAGAAATAGTAATTATTGCCCCTAATAAATCAGCACTAAAGTGAGGCAAATTAGATGTAAACCAGTGTGTTGTCAGGGTTAAATGTGTTGGACTAGTATCTTGGAGACCCAGGTTTGAATCCCCATGCATGTCATGGAAGTTCACTGGGTTACCTTGCACCAGCCATATTCTCAGCCTAACTTACCTCACAGGGTTATTGTGAGGATAAAAGGGAGAAGAAGAAAACTATGTTAGCTGCTTTGGATTCCCATTGGTGAGAAAGCTCACGGGCACTCAATGAAATTGCTGAGTAGTTGAGTTAGAATGGATAAAAGGAAGTACTTCTTCACCAAAAGAGTGATTAACACATGGAATTCATTGTCACAGGAGTGGTGGTGTCTACAAGCATGGACGGCTTCAAGAGGGAACTGGATAAGCATATGGAGCAGAGATCCATCAGTGGCTGTTAGCCACAAGGTATAGATAGGAACTCTCAGTCTGGGGCAAGTGATGCACTGTATTCTTGGTGCTGGGGTGGGGAGCAACAGTGGGAGGGCTTCTAGTGTCCTGGCCCCACTGGTGGAGCCACCTGGTATTTTTGGCCACTGTGTGACCAGGTGTTGGACTGGATGGGCCCCTGGCCTGATCCAACATTGGCTTCTCCTATGTTCTTATGTTCTTAAAGCTGGAGGTAGAAATTAATTAAATAAAATGTTAGTATTACAAGCCAAAACTTGCAATAAGCATTGTAGTCATTACTGAGTGGTAGAGCACAAGTATTCGGATCCAGGATTTTTCAGAAATCCTGGATTTTTTTGGGGTCCAATAGACCTGAGAAGGAATAAAAGAGGGGGGGGGAATTGCACATCAGAAGCTGGGCCCAGAAGGAACAGCTGATCCTGGGCTGACTTCTCTTGCAGCTCAGTCAACACCAAGCCAAGGCAGAAGGGAGCTCTCAGTTTAAATAGAGCTGCAAGAGAAGCCAGCTCCAGTCAAGGCACTGGGGGGTCTCTCAGCTCCTGCTTCCACGGCCCATCCTGGGCTGACTTATCTTGCAGCTTGGTTTGAACTGAGCTGTAAGAGGAGCCAGCCCCATCCGAGGTGGCAGGGAGCTCTCAGCTCCCACCACCCTAGCTGATCCTCTCTTGCAGCTTGGTTTAAAGAGGAGCCAGCACCAGCTGAGGATTTTCTTGGGATTTTTGTTGGTTTGTTTTTTCCAAGAAAACCCAGATACATTTTGAATGTCAAAATATACCCCCAAAATACCAATAAGGTATTTTTGCTTATATTTTCAGCTCAGGTAGATCTGAATGCACACCCCTACTGCACACAATGCCAATACCACCAAAAAAGGGAAGAATAACCAAGAAAGACAGGGTAAATGAAATGGTCAAGAAAACAAAAGAATTATACATACTGCAATGTACAAACAATGACCGATTAAGCGGTCTATATATATTTCCCAAGTTAATCTGGAAGATAGTAGTTGACTGTATTTTATATTTATTTTTATGTAGCTAGGCTAGACATTTCTGTATGTGTTTTAGCACTAGTTATAATTTATTTTTGTATATTTTATGCATTTTTATATTGTATGCTCTAATTTTTACATTTTACCAGGTTATGGTTATTTTTACTTGTTTTCTGGTCGTGGACTGTAAATAAAGTAAGTAAGAAAGACCAATTAAGCTATGTGCACAAGGCACTACACAGATAATTTAATATAACAAATCAAGAACAGAATGCAAACATTCACAGGCAAAGAGACAAAACAAAGTACCATTCATGATTCAACAGCCTTCATCAGTGGTTTACACTATAAGCATAATCACGTTTATAATATATTAAAATTTAATATATTAAATTATATGTGTAGTGCTCTGTGCACACTATTGAATTGGTCATTATTTGTATAACACAGCACCAGTACCCCACTATGTCTCTGACCCTAAAGCTGCTGCCAGTTGTCAGGCCTGGCTTCCCAACCCTGTATGTGTGGCACGAAATCATTATTGGGGAAAACCCAGAAATGATATCAAGAAGCTCTATTTACCATAGAGTTTCTGGTGATTCCTAGAACTACATGATGCCACTTCTTGATTTTGCCAGAAGTGATGTTACAGCGCATGAGATGTTGGTGTTCCCACCCATAAAGTTCCCACCAGTTACCAGATACAGCCTGGCAATAGTAGATGGACCTCTCCTCCATGAACCTATCTAACCCCCTTTTAAAGCTGTCTATGCTTCTGGTCATCACTGTCTGTACCAGGTACAGCCTGGTAATGCTGGATAGACCTCTCCTCCATTGAACTGTCTAACGTATTTGTAAACTTATCTATGCCTGTGGCCATGACTATCTGCACTTGGCAGGGAATTCCTCAGTTTCATTATTAAGAGCCTGCAGCAATCAAAACACCTCTGCTTCCTGGAGGCTTTTTTAAGCTACCAGCGTTCAAAATAGCACGAGGGTGCCATTTTTGATTGGGGAAACAGGTACAAGGGAAGAAATAACAGTACCAAAAGGTATGGGAAATTTTTTACTGGACAAGACCTCAGACAGGATTGCACAGCAAGATAGACAGGTTACCTCTACTAGTATTATGGCCAAACTAAGAATAAGGCCCGTTGTGGAAATAAATACAACGAGCTCTAGAAAGAGGCTCTGGGAGAGTGCCAAGACCTTGGACACTCAGTGTCAATTTGCTGTGGCTACCTCAGCAGGGTATAATGACATAGAGTCCACCATTTTCTCCAGAGGAACTGATCTCTGCTACCTGAAGAGCAGTTGTAATTTTCAGTGATCTCCAGCCCTCACCTGAAGATTGGCAACAGTTATTACCCAGGAGGAAATGGCTGGTTTGCAGAGTGGAGTCTATGGCATTCTACATGTCTGAGGTCCAACCCCTCCTCAAACCCCACCCTCTCCAGGTTCCAACCCTCAAATCCCCAGGAATTTCCCAACCTGGAGTTGGCAACCCCATTTCCTTCTCACCTAACCATCAAGCTACCGTTATCTACTCCTCTGACTGCAGCTGACTTCTACCCTCCATCCTGGAGATCAGTAGTAATTCTGAATGATCTCCACCCCTCACCTGGAGATTGGCAACAATGGTTCCCTGGGAAGAAATGGCTGGTTGGGAAGGTGGGGTTGATGGCATTGTACCTGTCTGAGCTCCTACCCCTCCTCAAATGTAACCATCTCCAGGCTCCACCCCTCAAATCTCCAGGAATTTCCCAACCTGGAGTTGGCAACTCTATCTTTATCCCAGCCAACTATCAACCTGCCATTATCTGCCCCTGATTTCAACTTTCCATCTCCTCCTCCCTCCCTCCTGGAGAGCAGTTGTAATTCTGAATGATCTCCAGCCCTCACCTGGAGATAGGAACAGTGGTTCCCCAAGAGGGAATGGCTGGTTGGGAGGGTGGAGTCTATGTCATTGTACCTGTCTGAGGTCCCACCCCTCCTCAAACCTCACCCTCTCCAGGTTCCATCCCTCAAATCTCCAGGAATTTCTCACCTGGAGTTGGCAACCCTATCTCCTTCTCAGCCAATCACCAACCTACCTTTATTTCCCCCTCTTCAGCTTTCCATCTCCCCCATACACCTGCCGCCTCTACAGTGCTCTGAAACCCTGACCTCCACGTCATAATGGCTGCCATGGGGGGCCATGTCAGCAGGGTATAAGGACACAGAGTCCACCATGTTCTTCAGGGGAACAGATCTCTGTCATCTGGAGAACAGTTGTAATTCTGAGTGATCTCCTGCCCTCACCTGGAGATTGGCAACAATGGTTTCCCAGGAGGAAAAATAGTCTTTCTCTGCAATGGGGACCAAAGCAGCTGACATCATTCTCCTCTTCCCCTTTTGACTTGCACAACAACCCTGTGAAGTAGGTTAGGCTGAAAGTCTATGACCAGTCCAAAATCACCCACTCAGCTTCTACAGCAAGAATCTGGATCTAGCAGACCCTGCTCTGAAGCACTCAGTGCAACACCCAGGGTAGCCAACCTCCAGGTGGAGCCTGAAGATCACCAGGTATCACAACTGAATACTCGACAATAGATCTCTCCCCCCAGAGAAAACTGCTTTGTAAGGTGGGCTTTATGGCATTCTGTTCAGCTGAGGCCTCTCTCCTCCCCAAACCCTGGCTTCCATAGACTCTACCAGAAAATCTCCAGGAATCTCCCTACCTGGAGCTGGCAATCCTAGTCAGTAGTGACCCCAATGAGTTCCTTACAAAGGCCTGCGATGGGTTTCCTTCCTTTGTCTGAACCAAGCTTGGTAGCGTAAACTGGGCAAAATGGGCTCCAGTTTACAACTCAGCTGTTCACCTCCCACCCTAATCCCATGGGTGTATCCCATTCCTGAAATTCGCTGCCACCACTCACTGAATTGTCACTGCCTTTTTAGAGGGACACTGAGACCCCTCTGGCTGAATCTCCCTATTTGGAGATGGAATCCCCAATCTTTGGAGGTTGGCAACCCAAGGGTCTGGCCTTTCCTTGCTTCCCTGGGCTCCCCCCTCCCTTTGGTATTGTGCAGAGCGGGGGAGACTATATGGTCAGAGCGCAACACAGATTATTAGCCCAAATAAAAGAATTTATTTAACTATTTACAGTTATGGAGCGCACACACACTGTAGGAGTAAGCAGACACCATGAACCAAAAGGGCATAAATCAACAAGAGTTAAATGCAATCCTCTTTCCCTACACAGAATACACTCTACCTTTGTGGGCTACCTGTACTTCAGCCTCTCTCTCTTACCCAAGAGAGCAGGGAACTTTCCATTCGTTCCCCAGTCCAGCCAACTGTGGAGTGGCTGAATTTCTACTGCCTCCCAGGAACAAAGACTGCCTTGGGACAGTTCCTGTTTTCCCACTCTTTTTGGCCTTGGGGCAGCTGGGAACATCCAGCAGATGAGGAAGCCCCATTCAACCAAGTGAGTGATACTCCTGCAGGCTCCTCTCTGGAACTACAGCTCAATTAAGCCTTATGAGAGAACATTTTAAACACACAGATGGCAGCCATCTCACAGATACAGGTAACTGCCATTTTGTTACACTTACCAACAGCTACTGAGGGAAAAATTAGTTCCACACAGGAGGCAACCATCTTCATCAAGAGAGAAAGCAGTTTGTCAGAAATTCTAACAGGGCCCAGTGGCTGAAGGAGTGGGCCGGAAAGAGGAGCAAACCCAGCACCTGGTCAATGGCACATGAGTACTCTTGAGCAGCAGCCTGGGCAGGATTCAGGCAATGCAGCCAGTGGCTAGGGACACCCTCTGAGTGACAGATCAGGGAGCCAAATGCTGGGGAACTGTGTGGAACACTGAGGCAAGAGGGACACAAAAACTCTTTTATATATAAGGAGAGATGGTCATTATGGCTAAATGCTTTACTGATCCAGAAGGAACTTTACAGAAAGCACTCTTAATTGATTCACACATCTTATATCTTTACCATTAAGTAGCTGAAGGATCTTTAAAACTGGTTTGGGCTCCATTTATTTTTATTTTTAATTACTTGAATGATAAGCTGAAAATTAGCAGATAACTTGTAATGGCAATCCTTGATTCACCAGAGACTTAATGATCGTTTTGTAATTGTTTTCATTCATGCTTTACTGACTACTGCATTGTATTTTATTTCAATCTTCAATAAACAGTTTAAATTTTTTAAAAAAACCATATATTGCAATTCCACTATTGGGAAATTAATCACATGTATGCATATGTCCAGTTCAGATAAGGACCATGGTGCACAGGCAGAAGGGGGATGTTTAGCCTTCCCTTCCCACAGTGTTTCAAATGGGGGTACTATTTCCTAGGATCTGCTTTGGCTTTTGATTTTGTCTGACGTTCTTCAAAGTGACTGTTTAGCCCACCTTATTCTCCTGCCATCATCCAGTCTGTTTTCTGACTGCTTCTCCTCCCACCCAAGGTCTGATAACAGTGACTCAGTTCTTATTTATAAGTGCTGCTTAGCTATGTTTTAGATTTCCCATATATATTGTGACCCTCTGGCCTTGGGGATCATTAAATGTTATACAAAGCTCTTACTGTAAAATTGTTGAATAATGCCCTTCGATAATGAGCATTGTTGTGCATTGTTTTACTTGGAAATGAATAACAGTAGAGAGGTTTTTTCCTCCTCTGCTTATTGATCTACACTGAAAATACACCAGCCTCTCTGTCTCTCTAGCAGATCATAATTTTGGGGAGTAATTCTTGCCTATTATGAATTGCCCAATCACTTCCAATAAATCGGGCAGTATTCCAGTAAAAATATTGTAGCTGGCACATCCCCTCCCCCGAAATAATTTGACATCCGTGTGCTTCTTAAACATTGCCAAGACTGATCAGCCTTGTATCTGTAGAATACTGGAAATCAGCTCTGGCTTCAGTGTAAGTCAATTAATTAGCACATTATGGTAGCAAACAAGGAGCCATTTTCCTGCATGAATTCTGAGAAATAGCAATTCAGGCAGCTTGTCCAGAACTCATTTACTCTGGAGTAGTCTGGCAATGTTTCCATAGAATTCAATAGTAAACATAGGCTGCAATCCCAAGAACACTTTTCTGTTGCAAGACAGACCCCAAAGAGACAATAATAGAACACTATTAGTGGTCACATACAGCTCTCAACTCAAAACAGTTAATTGCATTATCAGCAACTTACAACCTCTACTGGATAATGAAGAAGAAGAAGAGATTGGATTTATACCCCGCCCTTCACTACCCCAAGGTGTCTCAGAGTGGCTTACAAACTTCCTTCCCTTCCCCTCCCCACAACAGACACCCTCTGAGGTAGGTGAGGCTGAGAGAGCTCTGACAGAAACTGCTCTTTTTTCAAGAACAGCTCTTACCAGAACTATGGTTTGCCCAAGGTCATCCAGCCAGGTGCAAGTGGAAGAGTGGAGAATCAAATCCGGTTCTCCCAGATTAGAGTCTACACACTTAACCACTACACCAAACGGGTTCCTTTCTCTTTCACAAGTTCTCTTTCACAAGTTGTTGTTGTTGTTCAGTCGCACAGTCGAGTCCGACTCTTTGCGACCCCATGGATCAGATCACGCCAGGCCCTCCTGTCTTCCGCTGTCCGCTGAAGTTTGCTCAATTTCATGTTCGTTGCATCGATGACACTGTCTAACCATCTCATCCTTTGCCGTCCCCTTCTTCTTTGACCTTCAATCTTTCCCAGCATCAGGGTCTTCTCCAGTGAACGCTCCCTTCTCATTTGGTGGCCAAAGTATTTGAGCTTCAGCTTCAGGATCTGGCCTTCCAGGGAACAATCAGGGTTGATTTCTTTTAGGATTGACTGATTTGATCTCCTGGCAGTCCAAGGGACTCTCAAGAGTCTTCTCCAGCACCATAGTTCAAAAGAATCTATTCTTCGGCGCTCGGCCTTCCTTATAGTCCAACTCTCACAGCCATACATTACTACGGGGAATACCATTGCTTTGACCATGCGGACTTTTGTTGGCAAGGTGATGTCTCTGCTTTTTATCATGCTGTTTAGGTTTGCCATCGCTTTCCTCCCAAGGAGCAGGCGTCTTTTAATTTCATGGCTGCCGTCACCATCTGCAGTGATCTGTGATCCTAGGAATGTGAAGTCTGTCACTACTTCTACGACTTCCCCTTCTATTTGCCAAGGAGTGATGGGGCCAGATGCCATGATCTTAGTTTTTTTGATGTTGAGCTTCAAGCCCACTTTTGCGCTCTCCTCTTTCACTTGGAGCAAGAGGCTCTTTAGGTCCTCTTCACTTTCTGCCATCAGAGTGGTATCGTCTGCATATCTGAGGTTATTGATCTTTTCCCCAGCAATCTTAATTCCAGCTTGTGATTCATCCAGGCCAGCATTTCGCATGACTTTCACAAGTACTGGGGAGCAAACCTTTTCTTGTCCAAGAAAGCTCCCAAACCTTAAACAACACCTCATCCACAATAATACAGCATCTAATTTGAACATTGATACTGGTACCAGAGCTTGCAATAAAGCCAGATGTCAACTTTGCTGCCACGTACACCCAGACAACACAATCACTGGACCTACCAACATCAACTACACTGTCTCAGGCTTATTCACTTGCTTCTAACATTGTATATGCCATTAAATACCAAGAATGCCCTTCAGCTTCCTACATAGGGCAAACAGGTCAAACCCAATGCCAAAACTGACATCAAAAATCACAAAACTGAGAAACCTGTAGGAGAACACTTCAGGCTCCCAGGACATTGAATGGGGGACCTGAAAGTAGCTGTTTTATTGCAAAAGAATTTCAGAAAGAGACTAGAATAGGAGATTGCTGAATTACAAATTATCATAACACTCAGGACAATGGAACCTGTAGGGCTTAACAGAGTTATTGGTTTCTTATCTCACTACACATGCTAATGTTATTCAGTTCTCACTTCTGTTTGTAAACTCTTTTATTATGCTGTACACTAATTCCTGCTATTCACAGGTCTTACAAACTGCCTTAATCCAGTCTTAGCTTTATCTATCACTCAGTTACTTATGCATCTTGACTCTAATTAGCCCTTCCTGACAACACCCTCTCCACCCTCTACCTATATGTAATGGTAATGGTTGGTGTGATGGACTACATTTAAAACACTGTTTTCCTAATGCAGTAAAATCAGAAGGGGAGGGGAATAGTTAACTCTGCTCTAAAATGTTGAGCTTGAGTGACAGGGTGCTCCTTTTCTCTGACTGGCCAGCACCAGCTGAGGGAAATATAAAATCAGCTGTGTGCTGAGGAGAGAGGGAGTTCATTTTGAGTTGAGCAGTAGTTACTGTTCAGTAAAGTAAAAGTTCACCTACAGGAATGGATGTCTGAAGAGTCTAACTAAAAGTCTGTCAGACAGGTTCACCTTTTGAATAAAGTGAGAGACTCCTGGTCTTAGCTGTGTTAAACATAACCTGAGAAAGAATTCCATCTAAGAATTCAGAGTCTAATGTCAGCTAAAGCTGAAGTACATTTTCACATAAATGCCAAGAACTGGGGTTTGAGATTCTGGCAAAGAGTGTCTGGGTAGCAGGCTGAAGCTCTCAATCAGGCCAAAAGGAATCGGATAATATCTTCAGGGAAGAAATATAAGCCCTGTCCAGTTATACAGGGAATTGGCACTGAGGCAGACCCTGACCTGTTGTGGAAGGAAACGGTTATAGACTACTCAGGGGAAAGAAGACACCACGTGATTTCAGAAAAGGGGAAAGAATTTGACACACAAAGGGTGTGTTCAGACGGGCCATTTAGTCCGCTTTCAGCGCGCTTCAGTAATGGATTTTATGTGCATGTTCACACACCCAACATCTGCACACCGTTCCCAGCTGTCGCTTTCTGGCTCAAACCCCCTTTAAAATGGAGTATTATGTTACCAGTTCCCCAAGTGGTGTTTTCCTGATTCTCCAGTTCTAGCTGCACTTTTCTGATGTCTGATTGCTCCTGCGATGTTGAGTCACTTCCGGTTTAAACCTCCTCTCCGCTTGAAAGCTGCCTGAGGCTGCTGCTTTTTGCCCACCATTTTTTTTATGCATTGGTGGTGTGCGCATAGGTGGAACTCTGCCACTCCGTTTAGAAAACTGACATTTAAACGGTCACTTGTTTTAGTGTTTATATGAGTTTGGGATCTCACAGAGGCCATTTTCAGGTCAAACATTTAAAGGGAAGTCTTTTGTTGGAGGGGTTGGATTGATTCGCCCTGGTGGTTCTGCGCATGCTCCATGATAGTTCCCCCCTTCTATGGAGGGGCGCCTATGCGCATGCACAAACTGAGAAACATAAAAAACCCATCCACGCACGCTCCTGCACATCGGTAATGTAGACAGCGGGGAGCGTAACGACTGTATGGTAAAGTGGGATAAGGGAGGTAAGTGTGATCGCGATTGTCCAGATCAAATATAATCCAGTCAGAAACGGAGCAATTCAAACCACTCTCAGCACGCCGTCTGATTGCATCCAAAGAGTGACCTTTCCAGAAAACCTGAACAGTTAATAGGAATATGCAGAAACATTGTAATTGAAACTTTAGTATTTAGTCAACCATCTCTCACTGATAAGTACCAAGAATTTGCGAATATAAGCTGCTACAACACTATCTTGCCTGTTAGCTGAAATATATACTGTTTTACCAACGTTTACCTCAGCCTTTCCAGTACCTAACTACCCCATACCATTCCTGCCTATTAAATAAAATCTTTATTATTGTTCACTGTTACACAGTCTCCCATGCCATCTCAAGGAATCTAAAAAGAGGGCTCCTGTTTTGTCCTGACAAGTTTCTGGGCTGGGCAGAAGCCAGATTAGATTCTGTCACAGGGTGGGACATTCAGATTTATAAAACTACAAATATTATCACACTACTGGGGGCTAGCACAGTACCTGAAGGGAACTAAGAATTTTGATGGGAAAAAATCTGCCTCAGAGTGGGGAGAGTAACAGGGGGCCCATCATAGTTAGTGACTTTTGTTTCAATGTATCTGAAGAAGTGTGCATGCATACAAAAGCTTATACCCAGAGTACATAAGAACATAAGAACATAAGAGAAGCCAATGTTGAATCAGGCCAATGGCCCATCTAGTCCAACACTCTGTCACACAGCGGCCAAAATATACCAGGTGCCATCAGGAGGTCCAGCAGTGGGGCCAGGGCACCAGAAGCCCTCCCACTGCTGCCCCCTCCAGCACCAAGAATAGAGTGCATCACCTGTAAAACTCTGTTGGTCTTAAAGGTGCCACTGGACTCAAACTTTGTTCTGTTGCTTCACATCAACACAGCTACCCCCCTGAATCTATCATTATCATTATCATTATCATTATCACTACTGCTACTGCTACTACTACTACTACTACCACTATTATCATTATCATTATCATTATCATTATCATTATCATTATCATTATCATTATCATTATTATTTGACCACCCTTCCCAGAACTGGGCTCAGGGCAGTTTACAGTAATATAAAACCAGAAAAAGAACAATTAAAATTGAGATAGCAAACAATAAAACATAAAATTCTAGAAAAAACAAGATGACATCCAAGTCGTGATGATGTCGCTCTCTTGTGGGTATGTGAGAAAAAGGTGGAAGTGAGAGTGCCAAGATGGAACTACTGCTGCCCCCAAATGCCTGGCAGAACATCTTTGCCTTACAAGCCTTGTGGAACCGTAATAAGTCTTGCAGGGCCTGGATGGAACTTGGCAGAGAATTCTACGAGGTTGGACCCAGGCCGCTGCATTCTGTGCCAGCTAGTTATGGACAGCCGGATGTCTCTCTCACCAGGGACTACCAGCAAATGTTGTTCAACAGAGTGCAAGGCTCACCTGGGGATATACCAGAAGAGGTGGTCCTGAAGATATGTAGGTCCCTGGCCATTAAGGGCCCTGAAGGTCAACACCAACAACTTGAACTGGATCGAGTACTCCACTGGAAGCCAATGCAGCTCCTGCAGCACAGAAGAGATGTGAGCTGTGTGGGGGGTTGGGTCAGTCTCAAGGGTAGGCCCACATAGAGCAAGTTACAGTAATCCAGTGTGGAGGTGATTGTTGCATGGATTACAATGGCTAGGTTGGAGTGAGACAAGTAGGGGGGCAACTGCCTGACTTGGCAATGTTGGTAAATGCCAGCCTGGCAATATTGGAGACCTGGCCTCCATTGTCAGGGAGGCATCCAGTATCACCCCCAGGCTCTGGATGGTAGGTGCTGATTTCAGTGGTACACCATCAAGAGCCGGGAGCTGACACCCTGCACCAGCATCTCCATGACCCAGCCTCCATTTTAGAAGGATTCAGTCTCAATCAGCTCTGCTTTAGCCATCCCATTACAGCCTCCAGTCCTTCAGCCAGGTTGACAGAGGCAAAATCTGGCTGGCCACCCAACAACAGATAAAGCTGGATGTCATCGGCATATTGATGGCAAACCAGCCTGAAACTCCATACCAGCTGGGCAAGGAGGCACATCTAGATATTAAATAACATTGGGGAGAGGATGGCTCCCTGAGGCACACCACATATCAGGGGGTGCCTAGAGGACTTCCTCTTGCCCAGTGCCACCCTCTGTCCCCAACCCTGGAGAAGCGAGGAGAGCCACTTTAGGACAGGCCTGTGAACTCCTACGTTGGCAAGGCAGTGGGCCAAAAGATTGTGGTTGACCATGTTGAATGCTGCTGTGAGGTCTAATAATAACAGTAGTGTCAACCCACCTTGATCCAGCTGTCTATAAAGCTTGTCTGTGAGGGTGACCAAAGCCAATTCAGTCCCACGGCTGGGCTGGAAGCCAGACTGGAATGGATCCAGCACCAATGTGTCATCTACTTTCCTGGGAGTATGTCATACTGATCATAATGAGACTTACTTCTGTGTAAACCTGCTTAGGCTTCCATCATGCCAGCTACAGAAATAATTGCAGCCTGCTGTGTGGACCTCCTTTTACAAATGTATCCTGGAGTTGCGTGTAACTGGGGGTGTGGGGGAGAGGTATTTGTGAATTTCCTGCATTGTGCAGGGGTTGGACTAGATGAGGTGCTCTTGTCTATCCCTAGGGATGCCAGCTTCCAGGTGGGGCCTGGGGATCCTCTGGAATTACAGCTAATCTCCAGACTACAGAGATCTGTTCTCCTGGAGCAAACAGATGCTTTGGAGTGTGGACTCTAGGGCATTGTACCCCACTGATGTCCCTGCCACCCCAGGCTCCACCCCCAAATCTCCAGGAATTTCCCAGCCTGGATCTGGCAACCCTACCCCCCATCCCCCACTGGTGGCCAGGAGGGACCTGGCAACTATAACCCATGCTTTTAAAGTGCCACACCCCTCCCTCCATGGCAGAAACAATCCACCTTCCCCAACACACACACACCCATGATAGGTTATTTACAGTGCACCCTATTCCCCATTGGTTTCTCCTAGGATCCTAGCCATCTGATAGGTGCGGGCTAGGATCCGTTTGGGCTATTGTCTCTGGAGGTGAAGCTTGCGTCCTTTTCCTGACCATGTGGTTCCCTGACCACATGTGCGGTCTCCACTAGGTATACAACACCCCTCCCCCTCTTAGTCCAGATAGCCCTAGCTAACAGTCCCTTAGGTAAGCAGGCTTTTCCTGCTCTCTCATGGAGTGTCTTAATTTGGCAGTGGGGGTTAGTCCTTCTGTCATTCTGCGCATGCTCCATGATAGTTCCCCCCTTCTATGGCTTCACCCCATTGTAATGTGTGGAGTTGTGCATTGCCCAAATAGGAATGCTGCCAGCTTATAGTCCCAGTCCCCTGAGTCCATGTGCCAAAGGGCTTCCTTTGTGGAGCAGACCATGTGCTCAGCCTGGCAGTTCGTTGCCGGGTGGAATGGCGCCGAACGAATGTGCCTGATACCATAGTATTGGACAAACCCTTCGAACTCCGTGGACATGAAAGCTGCCCCATTGTCCATGACCAGAGAGTCGGGGAAGCCCTGGGTGCTAGAGATCTGCCACACAGCACAGATCACAGACCTGGAGGAGGTGGAGGGCACTGGCATGACCTCCAGCCATTTTGTATAAGCATCCACTAGAATGAAGAATATTTGGCCCTGGAATGGACCCACAAAGTCTAAGTGTAGGCTGGCCCAGGGTTTATGAGAGGACTTCCATTGCTGTACCGGGGCTTTCAGAGGCTCGAGCCTCGACTCCTGGCATTTCTGACAGAGTTTAACCTTGGCCTCTATCTCACTGTCCAACCCCGTCCACCACACATAGCTGCACACTAGTGCCTTCATGCGGATGATCCCTGGATGTGTTTCATGTAGCGCCTCTAATAAACGTTTGCGTAGAGGTTGGGAATCACCACCTGGCCACCCCACAATATGCACCCTTTATTTGCGGACGGCTCATCCCTGTGGGACCTGAATGCCGTGAACTCTGGTCCCACCAGGCCTGCGGGTCACCCCATCCCCACCCAGTCCAAGACCCAGGCTAGAATGCAATCCCAGGCAGTGTGATGGGCCACCTCCCAGACCTGGACCAGCTGATTGGGCAGGGACTCCAGCAGGGCAATGTGGTGGGTGGGAGCCAGGCAGTGGAAGGCGACTCATGGGATCCAGTTGCCCCATCGCTTTCCCGGGGTGGTGGACCAGTGAGTATGAACAGCCTGCCAGGAAAATCAACCAGTGCAGCACCCTGGGAGACAACATAATAGGGGTTTGGTGGTCAGGGGCAAGGAGGCTGAGGAGGGGCTTGTGGTCCATGACCACTGTAAAGGGGTGACCATACAGATAATCATGGAACTTCTTAACTCCCACAACAATGGCAAGGGCCTCCTTGTCGATTTGGGCGTAGTTGTGCTCCGCTGCAGACAAGGCCCAGGAATAATACACAACAGGTACCTTGTGGCCATCTGCCAACTGGTGCCCCAGGACTGCCCCCACTCCATAAGGCGATGCATCACATGCAAGCACAACAGGCAAGGTCTCATCAAAGTGAGTGAGGACCACATTCGAAGTTAACAAGTCTTTCACTGCCCAGAAGGTGACGGTGTGCTTGGGGCCCCAAACCCAAGGGGCCACCTTATCCAGGAGGTGGTGGAGTGGCTCTGCCATGGCTTTGTGTGGGAAAAAGGAGTGATAAAAATTTAATAGACCTAAGAAGGCCTGCAGTTCTGCATTAGATGAGGGGGCTGGCACTTGAATGATGGCCTGGATCTTGTCGTCTGTGGGGTGGATTCCCTGAGCGTCCATGGTGAACCCCAAGAATTTGACCCGCGGCACCCCCAGGAGACACTTTTCCCTTTTCACCTTGAGGCCCGCAGAGTCAAAACATTGAAGCACCATCCTACAATAGAAAAATGTTGGTGTTGGAAGGGCATGACCATAAATTTGGATGGCACGCCTATTTATGGTATGAAAAATCCAAAGCAGATAACCTTTTCAAATACCACTTTATAAGAAGATCACTGTTTATGACTTGGATGAGATATAAGAGATTTTTCTGCGACACAAGACCTTTATGGATAGTACCGGCAGAAGTAATTAAACCACTTTCAAGGCACAAAGGAGAAGATTGGTTACCTTATAGAGACATTTTAAAGGCTGAGGGGAGTAGTTTCGCGATGAGAGCTAGAGAGGAATTGGAATTTGAATATAATTGGTTAAACTATAGGCAGATTTATGACATATTTAAGACTGATAAAATGAGGTATGGTTTCAGGAAAGAAAATAATGAAATTGAAATGGTATGGGCAGAAAAAGGTAAAAAAATGATTTCAAAAATTTATAAGATTTTGTTAAAATGGTACACAGAGGATGAGGCTGTAAAAGAGCAAATGGTGAAATGGGCTATAAATATAAATAGAGAAATAGATATGTCATCATGGGAGTGTTTGTGGAAAAAATCGATTAAAATTTCAACATGTGTTAATGTGAAAGAAAATTGTTATAAAATGATGTATAGATGGTATATGACACCAAAAAAATTGCTAATATGAATGAGAATGTGTCTAACAAATGTTGGAAGTGTAAGAAAAAAGAGGGCTCGTTTTACCATATGTGGTGGACATGTGAAAAAGCGGCTGCTTTTTGGACTGAGGTTCATAACGAAATTCAGAAGATCCTGAAATGTACTTTGAAAAAAGATCCAGAAATGCTACTTTTAGGGCTTAAAATGGAAGAAATTAATGTGACAAAGAGAACATTGCTATGGTATTTAATTACAATGGCAAGGATGACTTATGTTCAATTTTGGAAACAGGAGAAGACACCAGATAAATGGGAATGGATAAAGATGATTTTTATGGTAGAAATGGACAAATTGACAAAAAAACTTAATGGAAAAGAAGATGAAGAATTTTTAGCAGATTGGAAAGACTTTAAAGTTTACCTAGAACTGAATTGGGATGTTAAAAATAGATTATTTTGCTTTGATGATTATTAAGAATAGAAGTAGTATAAGAAAAGGACTGTATTCAAAATGTTACCTAAGAGGGAGAAATAGAAAAGGAAAATGTTTAAAATGAAGATTTGATTATTGAGTAAGAACTGGATGTAAGAGAATATTGACTGAAATATTAATGGGGTGGA
Source organism: Gekko gecko (assembly GCA_029375565.1). NCBI lineage: Eukaryota > Metazoa > Chordata > Lepidosauria > Squamata > Gekkonidae > Gekko > Gekko gecko. The sequence goes on from JAPDNY010000008.1 coordinate 99,317,800, forward strand.
GCATCGCTGGGAGCTGGGGGAGGGGAGGGAAGAAAACTGCAGAAAAGGATATGTTAAGAATTGGTTATTAACTATGGAACATGCTATTATATCCTGTTAATAAACTTTTTTTTAAAAAAACCCAAAACATTGAAGCACCATCCTGAGCTCGGCCACAAAGGTCATGGAGTCCAGGGCCGTGATCAGAACATCATCAAAGAACAGCTGGACTCCGGGGATGCCTTTAAGGAGACAGTCCATCATGTTCTGAAAAAGTCCTGGGGCAACACTAACCCCAAACTGCAACCACTTAACTTTGAAAGCCCCCCAGTGCGTTACTATCATCTGAGCCTTTGCGGTCCACTGGGAGACATTGGTAAGCTTGGGCTAAATCTAGCTTGCCAAAAACCCGTGCCCCCACCAGTGATGCTAACACATGGCTGACCACCGGTACCGGGTACGCGTAGTCCTGAAGGGCCTTATTCAGGGTACATTTGTAATCAGCGCAGATGTGCACTTCCCCATTCGATTTCACCGAGGTGACTATGGAGGTTTCCCATCTCACATTATTCATGGGTTCTAGCACCCCCTGCACCACCAAGCAGTCTGGCTCAGCCTCAATTTTGGGTTTTACTGCCAGTGGGGGTTTCCGGGCCTTCAACTGGATGGGCCTTACAGCGGGGTTGAGGTCTAATGCGACCAGAGTACGAGAGTACCGGCTGAGCATGCCATTGAAAACCTTGGGGAACTCATTACGTACAGCATTAAAGTCCTACGTGCTCACCCCGTTCACCCTCGTCACCCGGATCCCCAGTGGTCCAAACCAGGACAGTCCCAGCTGGCTTATGAGGTGCCCTCGACCACAAGCAAGTCCAAAACCCTGTCCAAGTCCTTATACTGCACCCTAATCTTGCCCAGGCCTCTGATGGCCACTGGGTTCTTTTGGATGTCCTGCAGCCTTAAGCTCCGGGGCCATTGAAGGAGGGGTCCCCCCTGAGGGTAGAACTTCAGTACGGTCTCTGCTGATATAATGGAGAACTCTGACCCCGTGTCTAATTCCATTCTACATGGGGACCCCTCTATTAACACTGGCATGCATTTTATTAGGGGCTTCAGGGGGCAAGTTCAATACCTGGTGTTGTTACTGGTGATCATGTGGAGGTCCACAGACTCCTGGTAGGTGGACATCGTCCAATGGCTCCCTGTTGATCTGCACACATGGGTGATGTGGCCTTGCTTGTTGCAAGACTGGCAAACAGCATCACGGAAAAGGTAGGCCCGCCGCTCATGTGCTTCTCCGCAACTGGTGCATGAGGTCTGTGTGGCCAGCTTCTCGGTCCACACGGTCATCTAGGGCCGTGTACTCCTCCTCACCGGGTAGCGCACCTGGAGGACATCTTCCTCATCCGATCCTACTGGGGATGTGCTGGTGAAGTTTACCATCTTGCTGCGGCGCTCCTGATGGGACTTGATTCAGTTTGTCGTGCATAGCAAGTTTGCGGCCTAGCTTGGGTTCCCAGAGGCCCACGATGAACTGGTTAATCAACATGTCACTTACACTGGGGAATCTACATTGGGTGGCTGCTCATCTTAGGGCCACCAGGAAATTGATCATGGTTTCATTGGGACCCTGGATGCGTGCAAAGAAGTCAATGTGCTCAGCTATCTTCATGGCGTAAAGTGGTTTGTGAGCGCCATCTTGATTTCTGCATATGTGACCTCCTTCAGCTTCTCCTTGGCTGCATCAGTATATTGGAATGAGCTCCCTAGTGAGATCCAGGCCCTGCGAGATCTCCAGCAATTTCGCAGGGCGGTGAAGATGGAGCTTTTCTGTAGGGCATACCAGTGAATTTGATTTCATGCCAGTTGAGCCACACCAACCCGCTAAGTGATTACATCATGGCAGAAGCATAGATAATATATGTTGAGCCATTTATCTATCCTGTTGTATTTTACTGTACTTTATATGAATTGCTTGTGTTTTTATACATACTGGTTTTATTGATGTTGTAAGCTGCCCTGAGCCGCTTAGGTGGGAGGGCAGGATAAAAATTGAACAAATTAATTAATTAATTAATTAATTCTTCGGGGCCAGCAGATCTTTCAGGAGGCGGAGGGTATCGATTCCACAGCAATTGAGCAGTAAGGATTTTTTCTTATCCTCCTCCGTGATGTTGTGGTAGTCCACATAATATTCTAGATGCTTGAGCCATGTTTCCCACTTTTCCAGGTGGGCCACATCGAACTCGGGGATGCTTCCTTGGGCGGCCGCCATGATGGGGATCGCACGTGGTATGGAGATGTCTTGAGCAGTGCAGGGCATGGTGACCAAAGACTCTAAGCATGATGCGGTGCTGCTCCCGGGGTCAGCAATGTGAGGCGTGTCATCTGGAAGGTCGGTGCACGGTATGATGCTCTGCTTGGTTTCCGAATTGCTCATTTGGCTCCCATCCTCATTGCCACTATAAAGTACTGAGACTGATGCGTGGATGTGTGATAACAGCTTATACTTTATTAGGTATACTTAAGGCTTGAGATGCTTACCCGGCTCACAGGCCGGTTTATATTCCCGTGTTTCCCAGTCCCACAACACACCCACCCAACCATGATAGGTTATTTACAGTGCACCCTATTCCCCATTGGTTTCTCATAGAATCCTAGCCGTCTGATAGGTGTAGGCTAGGATCCGTTTGGGCTATTGTCTCTGGAGGTGAAGCTCGCGTCCTTTTCCCGACCACGTGGTTCCCTGACCATGTGTGCGGTCTTTGCTTGGTATACAACAAGATCAACAGATGCAAGGTTACCTGAGACCAACTTTTGTCTTCTGGTACTTCTGTTATGTTGCTGTAGAGATTTATGCACCATCAATCTGTAACACGGGTAAAGAAACCCTGAGCCACGCCTGTGCTGCAGCAGCCGACCACCACATGATTATGGCTGTACTAGTCTATTCCCTAAGGGCATAAGTTAAAAAGCTGCCAGCAGACAAAGTTAGTGGATTTGCAGTGTTTTCTGTTTGGAACCAGGCTAGGGTCTATAGCAACCATGCTCTGATGGTCAGTGGAGGTATTGTGTGGAGGCAGTGGTACTATGACAGACAGGGCTGCCAAAACCAATCAGGGGACATGTGGCAAGAGGGTGGAGTCCAGCATCCATCTCAGGCAGGGAGCAGAGAGGGGTGGGCCACAGGAGTTCCACTCATTTTTCAGGAGCATCCTGCATGTCCTTAAAGAGACCAACTCCTGTTAGCAGATCCGGGCATCTGATAGTTTGGGAAGGGGTTCTAGCTGTTCATTGTTGAGGGTACTCCTGCACCACCTCTGTCAGTGGTGGAGAGGGAGCCAGCAAGGTGGGCTCAGATGTGGGGGCATGCAGCACCACCTATATATCCCCCATTCCCTTCAAGGTGAAGCAGAGGTGGTTTTGGATTGGAATGTCCATCATTGCACTCCGGGCTGTGTCATTCCTGTTCCAGAGCAATCAGTGCCCAGAGACTGTCATTCCAAATCCATTCTACATTCATGACTCCTTCCACGTTTAGTGATAAAGTTGCGATGTCTTGCAGTGGAAATCATGCACATCGTCTGTTGTTCCTGCATGCCACTATGTCCAATGGGCATACACCCCCAAACCCCACCCCCTCCAAATGTATCAAGTCTTCCCACTTGTTGGTTCCCCCCCAGCCACTGACTCCAATATCCTCTGTGCTGTCCTGCCCCCTCAGTATTACTGTCACAGATGTCTTCCCCTGGGTGGTAGAGCCCCCTCTCCTTCTTGGAGCAGAAAAACAGTTATAAACTTTGTTCATTCACTCAACTTATTTTCAGCCTTTCTCCCCCAGGTGGCTTACATCATTCCCCTCTCCTCCATGCTCACAACAATTCCATGAGGTTGGTTAGGCTGAGGATGTGCATTTGGATCAAGGCTACCCGCTTAGCTTCCATGGTACAAGTGGAGATCAGAATTTGGGTCTCCCAGATCGCACCAAGCTGGCTCATTCACCCAGGCCACCCTCTGACCCCTCCCCCTTCACACAGGGGGAAGCCTGTGAGGTAAGGGAGGGAACCTGTTTGTGTCACTAGGCCCTTGCTATGTTTGCCAGATGACTATGACCAGTGGGACCTGCACAACCATCCACAGCCACCCAAGGCACCTCCCTATTAGACTTGTCCTCAGGAAGCCCTCAGGGGAGTGACAGATGGGCTGGGACGGGAGTGGAGCAGGGAGGGGTGTGAAACTTAGACACAGTTGAGGCACAACACAGACTTTATTGAACTGCAAACCATGGTGAGGTGTGAAGACTCCAGATACTTCCTCCCCGGGGCCATGGGGAAGAGGACTGAGGATCCCTGGCATGCCATGGGCCTAAGTGGGATGGAATTGCAGGTGGAATTTGGAAGAACTGATTGGGTGCCATGCTCCACTTTAAGAGGAGGGCTGGAACAGTGGACTGAGCAGAGAGTGGGGGGGGCAGGACTTGCCATACCCATGTCTCCCTGTTGCATTTCCACCTGCAGGCAAACAAAACAGAGATATGTCCAAGCCTTGGCAACTGGCCATGAGTGCCATGCTGGCCTCAGCCATGGATGTGTTGTCCTGACAGGGACTGCATATGGAGCCCCATGGGGGCCCCTCTCCATGATGGTACCATCCAAATTACACTCACCTGCCCTGTGTTGAAGTGCTCATGGAATGCTGGCAACCCATCCACTGCAGCACCTGCAGCTGCTGCTTGAGGCTTTGATTCCGCAAAGAAAACAGTTAAAGCATCACATGGCAAGCTGATGGAACAGCTGCCAGACACCACCACCACCACAGACACACCCTGTCCTCTTCCAAGGGTGGGAAGCAGGCAAATGACAGAGTATCTCTTCCCCCAAGATCTTCCAGGAAACTTTCCTGGATCTTTTCCCATGGCATGCCAAGGGCCATGGTGCTGCATGACCATGGCTTGTGCCACCCATACATGAACTCAGTGCTGGACTGTCACAGCACCCAGCCTCAAGTGAGGAGAATGGGGGAGCAGGTTTGGGATGTTTGCCCATGCTTACCTGTCAGTGTGTGATTGAAGAAGAAGAAGAAGAAGAGTTTGGATTTATACCCCGCCCTTCACTGGCCAAAGGCGTCTCAGAGCAGCTTACAAACTCCTTTCCCTTCCCCTCCCCACAACAGACACCTTGTGAGGTAGGTGGAGCTGAGAGAACTTCTGACAGGAACTGTCCTTTAGAGAACAGCTGTGCCAGAGCTTGTGACTGACCCAAGGTCACATCAGCAGGTGCAAGTGGAGGAGTGGAGAATCAAACCCGGTTCTCCCAGATAAGAGTCCGTGCACTTAACCACTACACCAAACTGGGTCTAGCCTCCAACTGTGTGATACCTGTTAGGGTTCTGAAATGGAAGAGGTCAGCCACAAAGTATGGACTTTGCTCTCCTCCTTGGGTTTTAGCACTAAGTGCTCACTGTGTAGTGCTAAATGCCCTCTCTGTGCTTTTCTCACCACCATAGAGTGCCTTGCCACTTGGTCTAAGTCCCCATGGCAAGGAGCTGCTCTGAGGCAGAGTCCCATGCTGCATGCCTTAACTACTGAGTAGTAAGATGTCCTGGTTGAAGTTTTTGTAGGGTGGGGACTGGGAGGCTACAATTGGGTGCTGAGGGGAGGGAGGTGATTGGCTGCCGTGGGGAGAGAGGTGATTGGCTGAACATGTAGTCAGCATCCCGAGCTCCTCTGATGCTAATTGGCAAGGCTGCAGTGGCGGGGGGACAACTTGAGTTTTCAGTTCTATTGGTGCCTATGAGCTATTCCATGTTTTTTGTTGGCAGAATGTTCTGCCACTGGGGCAGACATTCCCAGGCTGAAAGGGCTCAGAGAGCCAACTAACTCTGGTCATGCCCCCAAACCATCCACAACCATGCTAGCACAGGGGTCTATGCCTCAATGAGCAGCTGCCGTGGTCCTCCACCAGCATCTGAGACCAATGGAGTGGCACTGGGGGCCTGCCCCATTGTAACTGGCCTTACACTGGCATATCTTGGATATACGCCACCACAGAGGTCAGTTGGCTCCCTGAGTGCTTTCTTAGGATTGCGCTAACATTTTCAGAAATGTTCAGTCTACAAATAAAACATCCCCCCTTAAGAGCTATATTTGCACTGTTACAAGTTCAAAAATTTGCTTTCATAGATTTTCTGTGTTGGAGTGTTTTTGAATGATACTGTCCTATGTATGTAAAAGCTTTCCTTTCCTACAGGATAAACCCCAATCATTCATTCATTCATTCATACATACATTTCCCAAACTTTTGCCTGCCTTCTGACATAGAGCTCCTTCACTAAGGAGTAGCTCCTTTTGAATTAGAATCTTATTCTGCATTTTTGGCCCCCTTAGAGAAAATTATGCAGGGTTCTGAACTGCTAGCATCAGTTATCTTTTATTCATCAGGATGCTAAATGTTATTGAAATATATGCTTAATTATTCCCTGCAGAAAACAGTGGTGCTCATGAACAAGTGTTTTGCATTTTGCTATGTCCTGCTGCTACATAGTTAATAATGCATGTAATGCAAAAAAAAAATCAGAAATGATCATTGCAGAAATAATAGAACTTATTAATATGATTCACTTTTGGGAAATAGTTCTTTCTGGCTTTCAGGGGCCATGAATAGTGGTCTTTGAATAATCCAGGTAAGTAGACTATATGGAATTTTAGAGATCAAATGTCAGCACTTTTGAAGTGCATTTCAAAATAACTATCACTGTACTTGAATTCTGTATGTGTATCTTCTTTTTGACAGGTAAATGCTCCCACCCACCACACAATAATCCTTTCCAGGAAAATAAACTTGCTACTTCTTTTCACTCAGGTTAAAATTCAACAGGTTCATTTTTCTTGGTGCTGCATCCTCATGCTTAAAATGTTTTTACTTGTTGTATTCTTGCCTGTCATTCAACCATTGAAATGCAAGACCTCTGCCCTGGTAGAAGCCAGGGAGATGAAGAATTAAATCCTATAGAAAAGTTATCCTCTTTATAGCACAGAACCCATAGGTAAGGTAAAAATACCTATGGTATACCACAGCTCTTGAACACTATCTTGTGTAGCCAGATATCCTCTTATATTCCTCCAAAAAATTGTACCAGTCTGCTTTTTTTTATCCACTTATGTCATTTTATCCCACGAACTCTCAGCCCCCACACTCGTAACTGCCAAGCATCCACTGACTTCCCTCAAAAAATACAGTTAATTTCTCTTTTCAGAATGTACTGTTGCAATCAAGTTCCATGTTACAATCAGGTTCCCACCATTCAAAAACAAGCCATGGTTGTCCATGACAACCATCAGAGCTAGTATTCTCATTACTGCATGTGTCTGCCTGCATTATATGGTACCAGAAGCTCACAGTTTGATACCTAGCCAGTGATTTCAAATCAACATCTGAAATGGTGGTCTGAAGTTGCAGAGGTAGTCCTCTTTAGTTTGTATCTGCGCACTGTGACATTCCCTGTTCAAGAGTTTCAAGTGGATACTTTGCCCTCTTATGTTAGTGAACAGCCTTGAGTAGTTAGTGGACTTCAAATCCCCCAGCTGAAAGATCTGAGCTGTTATTCCCAAATCCGGTGACATCAGGTGATTCTGCACTGGCTTTTCCCTCCGTTGTTTTACCAAACCCACCTTGGAACAGAAATTCCACTCTGCACTGCGTGTTGCTTTCACTTTCTTTGATCATTGGATTTTATGGTACCTCTATGCTGCATGCTGCTTTCATTTTCTTTGATCATCAGGTTTTATGAAGAAGAAGAAGAGATGGGATTTATACCCCACCCTTCACTTGGAGTCTCAGAGTGGCTTACAAACTCCTTTCCCTTCCCCTCCCCACAACAGACACCCTGTGAGGTAGGTGGGGCTGAGAGAGCTCTGACAGAAACTGTCCTTGAGAGAACAGCTGTGCCAGAACTATGGCTTGCCCAAGATCATCCAGCAGCTGCAAGTGAAGGTGTGGGGAATCAAACCCGGTTCTCCCAGATTAGAGTCTGCGCACTTAACCACTACACCAAACTGGCTCTTTATGATACCTTCTGCATAGATTTATGACCGTTTGGGGTGACTTCGCAGTCAGTACAGCATTACCCCGGGGTATTTGAATGTGGTTTTGAGCTGCACCTTTTCCTCAGTGCTGAGAAATGTAGAGCAAATGCCAGATGCAGAATGGCTCATCCTCTTTCTCAGAGAGGTCTGTGGGGTGTTTCCTTGAGTCTTTTTCCCCCCAGAAGATTTTGGACCCTTGGATTTCCATGGGCTTAAAATGATCTATAAGACGAAGGCTCACAATTGATTGGGAACTGGGGGCGATTCTGCATCTGGCATTCGTTCCACATTTTCTCAACACTGAGGAAAAGGTGCAGCTTAAAACTACATTCAAATATTCCGGGCCAACACTGCACTGACTGCAAAGTCACCCCTGAACGGCCATAAATCTGTGTAGAAGAGATCATAAAACCCAATTATCAAAGACAGTGAAAGCGGCTTGCAGTGTAGAGGGTACCATAAAATCTGATGATCAAAGGAAATGAAAGCATCATACAATGCAGAGGGGAATTTCTGTTCCAAGGTGGGTTCGGTAAAACAACGGAGGGAAAAGCCAACACAGAATCACTCTGGGTCACAACAAAGGGCTGTAATATGGGCTAGAGTGTAGTGTGCTCATTAGAACATCAGACTAGGACTGGGGAGATCAACGTTTGAATTACCTCTGGGTCCCAAAGCTCACCGGAAACTTTGGGCAAGTCACTGTCTTTCAGATTTGGAAAAAGTTGCTGTGAGGATAAAATGGCAGACAGAAAAAACTATACTATATAGGCCATCCTGAATTTCTTAGTGGAAGAATGAGGGGGAAATGATAGTTATCTTAGTTAGAATGATGGCTGGGAGGTATAAATACCCACACTTCACCTGAAAAAAGTTCAGAAGATTACTGCAATACCAGATGCTGCAGCTCTCAAGAAAGGGATAGAATTGCTGACTTTTATTGACAATCATGAAAGCCTCAGAAGCGTTCAGTAATGTCTTATGGAAGGAACCAGAGAACAGAGAAAAAATTATGAGAAAACAGAACCCTGGAGAGATTTATGTCCTAAATTAACTGAAGAAAAAGCTTCTGATGGCATCTAAGAATTCACTTACCATAGTTTGGGGGATTTCACCATTACAATAGTCCTAATTTATGCAAGGTTTTTACTGCACAGGGTGGGGAGGGGAGAATATGGAGAATGATCCAGGGCCTGCAGCAAAAAGAAGCCATTTTAAAGCACAATTATTCTACATGGTATCATTTAATGACGTGTTATGTTGAAAGGGAGGCAAAAGATGCTGGTTGTGTCTCTTTGATTCCTCCTTTGAAGTAAACTGGTAATCACATATGGTAATCAAAGAACACTTTTTACCTGAGGAATATTAAGACTGGCTTGGTGTTTGAAGGTTCTCTGTGTTTAATTTCTTTTATTTTTTGTTTTAATTAAAAAAAAAAAACAATGGATGGGAAACAATCATTGTGAGGTTCTGTATGTTTCTCTCATTATTCTTAAACTAGCAAAGAGTGATGCAAAAGAAAAGAAGAACAAAGAGATGCCCATAAAGGAGATGAAAACAAAGCAATTGAAAACAAAACATGTGAACATTTCAGAGATCCTATCTAGCAAAGTATTAAGATGAGGCTAACCTCTTTGTTGGCTTTAGCCATCTGATCCCCCCCCCCAAATTCAAATAGATTTTCATTAGACAAGAAAATTCCCAAACATACAAACCAATCTGCAGGTTTTTGGTTTTTTTAAAAAAAAACCAAACTCATTTCAAACCCTAAGTCTCATCTCTGTCTCATTATGATGTTAAGTATAATGTGTCGGAGTCATATTGACTCTGGGGTCTGACTGTAGCATATAAGCTAGCATGCCATATGGACTGCTACACTTAACAGGAGTTGTGTCCAGTTTCAGCTGTTTCGCAAGAACGAGGTGACAGGCCAAGAAATCTAATTCTGTGTTTCTCCATTGTAGGCTTTTGTGCTCCACAATTCAATGATGTAATGCAAAGCTTGACATGGCAGCTATTCTAAAAGTTACACAAGGCTGGCAGCTGAACAAACCTTACAGGAGAAGAGATTAAACACCCCATGAGGCTCTAGTTCACTTTAAATAGAAACTCTGTGAGAATACCAGAGACCTTTGCTATGTTTAGGCAGTCTGTACCATTTGATCTTGGGTGGGTTTTTTTTCTTTTTTTTTTACAGACAGAAAATCATGGTGGTTGTGTAGGCAATAAAATGTGTAGGCAATAAAATGCCTGTGCACCATTTAGTCATTAGTATGTTCATTTCACAAAATGGCCATATGTGTCTCCTTTCCATACAAGGATCATTTCCCCCACATTTGAGATTGTTTACATAAATTGAAATACTAAGGGCTCAATAAAAAATTATTTTTACAAATCTGATTCCTTTCATCATTGTAGCACTTCAATGAACATGTCGTAGAAGAGGGTGACATTGTGAAAACAGATCAATATGGGATTTAAAAAAACCCAAAAAATATTTATGACAAAAAGTAAAAATAGGAAACAGAGAGTGAGTATAAATGGGAAACTTTCTCAGTGGAGGGTGGTAAGCAGTGGGGTACCACAGGGATCAGTACTCGGTCCGATGCTTTTTAACTTGTTTATTAACGATTTGGAATTGGGAGTAAGCAGTGATGTGGCTAAATTTGCAGATGACACGAAGTTGTTCAGGGTGGTGAAAACCAGGGAGGAGTGTGAGGCACTCCAAAGGGATCTGTTGAGGATGGGTGAGTGGGCGTCAACGTGGCAAATGGGGTTCAATGTGGCCAAGTGCAAAGTGATGCACATTGGAGCCAAAAATCCTAAATATAAATACACGTTGATGGGGTCTGAACTGGCAGAGATGGACCAAGAGAGAGATCTTGGAGTCATAGTGGATAACTCGCTGAAAATGTCTAGACAATGTGTAGCTGCAATAAAGAAGGCCAACACTATGCTGGGGATTATTAGGAAGGGAATTGATAACAAATCAGCCAGTATCATCATGCCCCTGTATAAATCATTGGTGCGACCTCATTTGGAATACTGTGTACAGTTCTGGTCACCACATCTCAAAAAGGATATTATAGCATTGGAAAAAGTGCAGAGAAGGGCAACTAGAATGATAAAAGGGTTGGAACACCTTCCCTATGAAGAAAGGTTAAAATGCTTGGGGCTCTTTAGCTTGGAGAAACGACGGCTGAGAGGTGACATGATCGAGGTTTATAAGATTATGAATGGGATTGAGCAGGTTGAGAAAGAAGTACTTTTCTCCCTTTCTCACAATACAAGAACTCGTGGGCACTCCATGAAATTGCTGAGCAGTCGGGTTAGAACAGATAAAAGGAAATACTTCTTCACCCAAAGAGTGATTAATGTATGGAATTCACTGCCACAGGAGGTGGTGGCAGCTGCAAGCATGGACAGTTTCAAGAGGGAATTAGATAAACATATGGAGCAGAAGTCCACCAGTGGCTATTAGCCACAGGGTATAGATGGGAACTCTCAGTCTGGGGCAGGTGATGCACTCTATTCTTGGTGCTGGAGGGGGCAGCAGTGGGAGGGCTTCTGGTGCCCTGGCCCCACTGCTGGACCTCCTGATGGCACCTGGTATATTTTGGCCGCTGTGTGACAGAGTGTTGGACTAGATGGGCCATTGGCCTGATTCAACATTGGCTTCTCTTATGTTCTTATGTTCTTAGAGTTTGAGTAATTTTTACCTCAGGTTAAGATGTCTACTTCATGTTAAATTTTGCTAATACTCTTTCATTCTGACACTTTGGGTTGCATCCCACAGTTCTTTTATGCTAATGGCAGTGCTTTCCCCTGGCACAAGGAACTTTCTGCTAACACAAGGATAATAGAACATTCCTGGCACCAGAGAAAAGTGCTGCCATTAGTGAAACAGGTCTGTGGAACCAGCTGTTTAAGTACATTTCATACTCTGCAAACTTTCTGATGGGGGCTCTTCAATGAAAAATATACAGAAAAGAGAACTATCTACAAGATGTAGAACTGATTAAAACTTCATAGAATGCGATGGAAAGAATTGTAAAGTGTTTTTAATAGATTTTTTAAAAATATTGAGTGAAGTACCGCCAAAAGGGAAATTATAGAAAAAGGATTTCCACACAACAATGGCCTACAACTCTCTGAAGGACAAAGTCATTCCTCTTCATGGTAAGTTGAACTATCTAGCAGGCATGCCATATCTTGCCCCTACAACTCAGCTTTACTGAATAACAGATGAACTTTACCAGTTATTAAAACCCTCTCTCCTTTTGTTTGGGTTCCCAGTTGGCAATGTTTAGCAAACTCCAGTCTGGCTTCAAGCTTGGCATGGCTTCTTGACATGTCTTGCTTTTCCTTGCTTGCATGAAAATCAGTACCAAGAAATGTTGACCACAGCCCCATACAAGCAGTGCTACTACTACTACTACTGCTCAGTGTGAGGGTTAAGTGATAATACTCTGCGATGAGGAAGAGCTGACAGCCCCCACTGGGTCTCTGCCACGCCCATAGCTACCATGGGGGCCACGGATTCTGGCCCCCTAGTGGTTTTTATGGGCCCCTCCCTGAGCCATGGCTCCCTCTCCCCCCCAGGCCACCTCACCCCATTACCTGTCAGCAGGGAGGATGAGGGGCAGTAGCAGCAGCAGCAAGGCTGGGGTTAAGACAGCTGCCTGGGCAGGCAGTGAGCATGAATGGTACAAGGAGAAGCTACAGGGCTCTCTGCAGACTTGAGTGGCTAGTTTACATGTTCTCCCCCACCTTTCAGTGCATCAGGACACCCACTGATCTAATTTACATTACGAACTTCAACCCTCATCCATCGAAGTTAAGGTCTTACCAACCCTTTACAGGATCAGGCCTATTTAACTAACCCCACCCTAAAAACAATGTGAAAAAGATGCCACTTTGAAGGAAACCCCACAAATTCCTGCTCAGCCCTGAAAGGACAATTTACTGCCACATGATTCAGTAGGAAGATGAGAAGCTACAAAGGGGTGGAATAGCTTTGAAAAGACTGCCCTTCCCCCCATCACAGTTGGTTTCATTTCCTTGCCCTTTCATATCTTGGGTCTTATTTCTGAATGTGGGATGGCGGGGGGGGGAATCTATTCTGCTCCGTTTGAGTGGGAACTGGTGTTAGACTGAGGGAAGTGCATAGCCTAGTGGCAGAGCATCTGCTTTGCATGTAGGAGACCCCAGGTTCAGTCTATGGTGTCTTTAGTTAAAGGATCTGGTGGTGGGTGAAAAAAAATATACTTCTTTTTGAGACCCAGGAGAGCTGCTGCTGGTCAAAATAGACCAGTAGTTTGGCTTGGTATAAGGCAACCATGCATTCATGTATTCAACACCAAAGCTGGTCTACTTTGCAAAGGATGTATTCAATAAAATTCCACTTTCAGTATCACATCAAGAAGCGTTGCAGCACAGAGCAACACATGGAATAGCTGGTTCCATAACTGCTGTGGTGTGTATGGACCTTATGGAAATGATGCATTACATCCACCTAATACAGCTGGGGGACACACACAGTGGCAGAAGATCACTCATTTGTTCCTCTGTAGTTTCTTCTGTCAATAGATAATGCATTTGGTGTTTCCAAATGTATTCACTGTTCATTCTGCATTTGGGGGGCAAACTAGATGTGATAGCATCATCGTGGCCACTACAAGGACAGGACTGCCAGTTTAAAGTCATTTGAAAATGCCACAAGGACCCAGTCCTGATTAGGTCCACAGCACTCTTGTTTGTTCCTCTGCTGCCTTTTCAAGTGACAAAACAGCTGTGGGGTATGCATGTACAATGATTCCCCACTTCCCTTTTTCTTGGCTGAGCAGTCCCTTTTCTTGTTCTTTGTTCCTCTGTCTGTCCCACCCAATTGTTTAATTGTATATAGATCCTAGTAAGGTCCATTGTGAGAAGAAATACAATGAGCTCTAGAAAGAGACTCCAGGTGAGTGTCCTGTCTGTGATTGTCGGGCGGCAGAGGGAAGGGGAAAATAGAGGGAGGTCATTTTGCTGCCCCAAGTGGAAAGTGTGGGAGGAGAACCACATGGTAACAGGTATGGTTCCCTTCACCCCTGACTTATGTTTGGGGTTATGCAGTGGCAGCTAAGGTAGAAAAGCACTTCCTGCTATGCCATGTTTTCTGGGTTTCAAGAGTCTGGAAAGTGGTTCTGTAGCCAGTTACAGGGTTGCCAACTCTGGGTTGGGAAATACATGTAGATTTGAGGGGTAGACCTTGGGAAGGACTGGTTTTGCGGTGGGGAGGGATCTTAGCAGGGTATAATGCCATAGAGTCCACTGCCCAAAGCAGCCATTTTCTCCAGGAGATCTCCAGGTGCCACCTGGAGGCTGGCAATACTGAGGGGAGGGCCAGGTTTGTTGAAGGACTTCAGTGAGGTATACTGCCGTAGAGCTCACCCTCCAAAGCAACCATTTTCTCCATGGAGACTAATCTGGGTAGTCTGGAGATCAATTGTAATTGAGAGAAATGTCCAGGCCTTCCCTTTCCCCCCAACCCCTTTCAATTCCAAAGCTGCTTCCCGTTTAACTCTTTAAAGGATTAATTGACTCCCTACTAATGCTCCATAGCCTCTTGGGACTCCCAACTTAGGAGTTGTAGTTCTAATTCCCTTTGCCATCATTGCAGTAAGGCCAGCTGAAAACTACGACTCTCAAGGTGTAACATGTCAAAAGTGGGAGTGTAAGAATGGAGGAGTTGGCTGGACGGGCCAATAAGACACCAAGGGAACTTCCCCAGTGGCCAATGGGAGAGCAGGTGAGTCATCGCCATTCACTAACTGCCATTCACAAATGCCACTCTTAGGCTGCGATCATACGCACAACTGGACCCAACATAGGTGCCTTAGAAAGTTAAATGGGCCTTAGAAAGCATTACTAACAACAAAGCTAGTGGAGATGGTGGTATCCCAGCTGAGTTATTCAATGTCTTAAAAGAAGATGCTGTTAAAGTGCTGCACTCAATTTGCCAACAAATTTGGAAAACACAACAGTGGCCACAGGACTGGAAAAGGTCAGTTTACATTCCAATCCCAAAGAAGGGCAATGTCAAGGAATGTTCAAACTATCGCACAATTGCATCATTTCACACGCTAGCAAGGTCATGCTCAAGATCCTACAAGCTAGGCTCCAACAGTACGTGGATAGAGAACTGCCAGAAGTACAAGCTGGGTTTTGAAGAGGTAGAGGAACTAGAGATCAAATTGCCAACATTCGCTGGATTATGGAGAAAGCAAGAGAGTACCAGAAAAACATCTGCTTCTGCTTCATTGACTATGCTAAAGCCTTTGTGTGGATCACAATAAACTATGGCAGGTTCTTAAAGAGATGGGAGTACCAGACCACCTCACATGTCTCCTGAGAAACCTGTATAAGGGTCAAGAAGCAACAGTTAGAACCGGATATGGAACAACTGATTGGTTTAGCATAGGAAAAGGAGTACGACAAGGATGTATATTGTCACCCTGCTTATTTAATTTATATGCAGAGTACATCATGCAAAATGCTGGCCTGGATGAATCACAAGCTGGAGTTAAGATTGCTGGGGAAAAGATCAATAACCTCAGATATGCAGACAATACTACTCTGATGTCAGAAAATGAAGAGGACCTAAAGAGCCTCTTGCTCAGGGTGAAAGAGGAGAGCGCAAAAGTGGGCTTGAAGCTCAACATCAAAAAAACTAAGATCATGGCATCTGGCCCCATCACTCCTTGGCAAATAGAAGGGGAAGTCGTGGAAGTAGTGACAGACTTCACATTCCTGGGATCCCAGATCACTGCAGATGGTGACTGCAGCCATGAAATTAAAAGATGCCTGCTCCTTGGGAGGAAAGCGATGGCAAACCTAAACAGCATGATAAAAAGCAGAGACATCACCCTGCCAACAAAAGTCCGCATGGTCAAAGCAATGGTATTCCCCGTAGTAATGTATGGCTGCGAGAGTTGGACTATAAGGAAGGCCGAGCGCCAAAGAATAGATTCTTTTGAACTATGGTGCTGGAGGAGACTCTTCAGAGTCCCTTGGACTGCAAGGAGATCAAATCATTCAATCCTAAAAGAAATCAACCCTGACTGTTCCGTGGAAGGCCAGATCCTGAAGTTGAAGCTCAAATACTTTGGACACCAAATGAGAAGGGAGCATTCACTGGAGAAGACCCTGATGCTGGGAAAGATTGAAGGTCAAAGAAGAAGGGGACGGCAAAGGATGAGACGGTTAGACAGTGTCATCGATGCAACGAACATGAAATTGAGCAAACTTCAGTTGACAGTGGAAGACAGGAGGGCCTGGTGTAATTTGGTCCATGGGGTCGCGAAGAGTCGGACTCGACTGTGCGACGGAACAACAACAACAAATAGATAAGGAAGATATTGTCCCAGAGCTGAACTCTTCATTTATTAAGGAAAACCCAAGTGGTTAGAAGCCCACCTCTGGTGGGATGGGGGACACTGTTTGGACACTGGGACAGTCTGACTGACCACATCATTATGTTAGCATAACTTTGGGATGCAACATTAAAAGCAGGGGAATTTGCTCCATGACTCAACATACCTATGCATCCTCCTGGCAGCATGTTGGACTGGCCACAGTGTGGTTCATAGGTAACCACCCAGAGGGGCTTCACAACCTACATGACCGTGTCAGATTTTTTTGCCTTTACTACAAAATAGAGGCATGATTAATGCTCACCATGTCATTGGCCTCTTAGAGCTTCATGATGCACAGAGAAACCAATTTGCAGAATTCCATAAAAAGCAGAAAGTTAATGCATGACAAAACAATTAAGGAAGTAATGCTCCCATCTGTTTCCAAGGCTCGGAAGATAATGTGAAAATAAAATTTGGATGTGGGGGCAAGGCATGGAGAGAGGAGCTGAAAAAAGGCTTGAATATTAGGTGGGAAAGTCTTCTTTTAAGGCAAAGGAAAATAGCTGCCTGGTTTCCTGGTGCTGTGTCTGCTTCTTTTAATGAATGTCAATGAAGGAGAGGCAAATAGCTCCATTTTCTTCACACTGGGGCAGCTGCTCACACCATGTAGTAATGCTTGGTGCTAGGATACAGATCTAAATTTAATCTCTCCTCAGAACCGAAGTGCTGGGGGAGATTGCAAATTAACTTGAAGGTGTTTGACAGCCCTATGAACTCGTGAATAACACATAGGGGATGGTGGGTAAACTTCCTTTGATTTTCCACCAGTTTCTGATGCTAGGGGCAGCTGGCTCTGTAAAATGTGGAGTATTCCCATGTGGTGCTTCGCTCTGAAAAGAACAAGAATCCTTTTGCAGATTGGGCTAATTCTCCCTCCAGCTAATGTGCATCCAAATCCCACGTGTCTGCCCACAGCAATTAAATGGAAGTCGGCAGCAGCCTGTTTAATGCAATGACACAGATATTGTGTGTATGTAAAATGCAGTCAAGTCACAACTGACTTATGTCAACCCCACAGGGTTTTCAAGGCAAGTGATTAAGCAGAGGTGGGTTGCCATTGCCTTCCTCTACAAAGTCTTCCTTGGTGGCCTCCCATCCAAGGCAAGTAATTAAGCAGAGGTGGATTGCCATTGCCTTCCTCTACAAAGTCTTCCTTGATGGTCTCATATCCAAGTACCAACTCTGCTTAGCTTCTGAAATCTGACAAAATCAGGTTATACCATACCATTCCACATCCAACACAGACATTAAATGAGAGATATTCACTGGGCTAGGTAATGCAGAACATTCATTTTGG
Organism: Gekko gecko; assembly: GCA_029375565.1. NCBI lineage: Eukaryota > Metazoa > Chordata > Lepidosauria > Squamata > Gekkonidae > Gekko > Gekko gecko. Next base: position 99,335,615 of record JAPDNY010000008.1, read on the forward strand.
AATTGGTTTAAGCCAACAGAAATGAGAACTGATCTGAGCAGTCCAGGACATTTCCTTTATGCTCTCTTCCCAAATATTCTTCTTCCCTAGAATTCTTTCAGGGAGTTGTTTTTTAAACAGGGGAGAGACACTGCAGAGAGAAGTCATGCAGTTCCCAGGACATGATGATGGCATTCAACCACCAGGAATTCTGTGTCCTCAGATCTTTTACAGCCTCAGTTACCTCTACAACTTCAGCAATGTTGATCCTAGGTTGAATCTGTATTTGCATTTTTAAATCAGTTTTATGCTGCTGTGATGCCAGCAAGCATAGAGAAAGACAGCGTAACAGCAGCATGAAACTGATATAAAAATGCAAGTGCAGCATGAAACTGATTTAAAAATGCAAATACAGATTCGACCTAGATAGTCCTACTTATCTCTAGCTGCAGCCAATTAGGGCTGTGAGCAAATTGGCTTCAATAGATGAGCTTGTGGTGACCTTTGAAGTAATATTTCCTCTACCTCCTGACCTTTTTGTGCCAAAGAAGTATGCCAGAGAACATTCCACTCATCCCTGCTAGAGACCTGAGCTTTTTAAAAAAAGAAATAGTGAGGCTGCAATTTCTTGATTTTTAATGTTGATTCTCTCTTTCCCACTCCCTGTATCAGGGTTCCTCAAAGTTCTGTCCTTCTTCCTCTTCTCTAGCAATTTAACTAAAAATTTACAATGCGATCTTAAGGAGAGTTACAACTTTCTAAGCCCATTGACTTCAATGGACTCAGAACAGTCTAACTCAGCTTCAATTTTCATTGTTATATTCTTTTGGCCTGAACTATTTGTTTTTACAATGGTGGTCTTCACCTCTCCCATTCTGTTCCTGATGACTCTCCCTTATTTTATTTTTGCTACTTCACCCCCAGTAATTGTTTCTGAACAGCTTCTCACAGTCTTCTATCCAATTTTCCAAAACCAGAGCTTCTTGTCTGAACCCCTAATTCTTCACTGTTTTTCTATTCCTTTTCTGTTTGTGTTATTTTCTTTTCTATGTTTTGAACATTTGAGTTCTCTTTGACTCTTCTCTTTTTATTGTATTTAATCTCTTGCTAGTCCTCGGTGCTTTTATTTATTTGATTCCCTAAAATCTTCTGTTCACATGATGTCACTAAAGCCTTCTAACACTTCTTCCCTCTTATCACTCAAGCTGATTAATCTATAACCCTTCTAATTGGCCATCTTGTTTTCTCTTTGAAGCCTCTTTCCTCTGTTCTTAATGCTCATTTAATGTTTTGCTCAGCAGCAAGGCTCCCTTAATTTATGTATATACACATGAACTCAAAGCTGCACTTTCTACTGAAAAGCAGCATTCAAAGGTTGTGGAAAAGCACTCTAAAATAAATAATACACAACGTTTTAAAATCAATTATTATTAAAACAAGCAATAAAATAGAGCAGCAGATTCAAAATAAAACTACAGAAAAATTAGAAAATACCAGGTGCACTCCATGCACCCGGACAACATACCACATGAACTGGATACAGAAGGCACAGATATATTAGAAAATCACAGTGTAATTTAGCAATGGTTAATTTGTGAAACCAGCATTCATCTCAGAGGCAATCATCCAGATCTTAGTTTATCTCAACAAGGGTCACTGTTATCACTTTTTACCAGCATCTCCTGTAATGACCCAGATTATATTTCAAGCCTATATTGTGGACAGGTCTGGATGTCCATGTTCGTACGTCATAAGAAATCATAGTTAAAACTAACTGTAGTTAGTAACTGATGTCAAGCCATGGTTTCAGAACCTGATCTGACATAATCTAACCACAGTTAGTTAGTGGACTGAGTGACGAAGCAATCATGTTAAATGAACTAAATCATGGATCAGGACCAGTGTCAGCATATCCTAAGGTGCAGCAGCTGCTGCAGCCATGGCTTCTGTTAGGGTCCAGTACCACCAGCCCCCCCCCCAACATCCACATGCCTTCACTGCCACCCGTCCTTCTGATGCCTGCTCACAAGTGCTCTGCCACTTGCACTCCCAACTATACATGCTGAGGCAGGGAGGGCAGCTGTGAGTGCAGGCAGTGGGAAGGGCTTTTGAGCAGAAGTATGGATAGGCAGGTGGAGGACACCTGAGCATTTTCTGCCAAGCCCCCCCCCCAAACCTGGACCCAGCCCTGTCATGGATTTCTTTGACACCTGAAGGAAACTACAAACAAAAACACCTTTGCTTATATCAGTTGAAAAGCCTTTCTATCTGAAGGGACTGGATTAGCCAACAACATCACAAAAAGCATAGCTGCGATGCAGTATCTTCTGAATTTTCCTGAGCTGCGGGGGAGGGGGGGGAGTTCCAGCTTTCAACTGATAGCATTCACAGGAGAACACAATAAAAACAAAGAAGTACCTAGCTCTGTACTATTAGATGGATCTAAAAAGTGATAGGTTTCTTGGAAATCAACAGGATACATTCAGCTACCACCACTACTTTTTTTAAAAAAAGCCTTCAAGCAGTATGCCCATTAATGCTGCACAGTGGCCATAAAGACCAAGATCTGATATACCTTTCATTTCAGGTAAGAGACAGTTATAGGCTGTATATAATTCCAGTCATGAAATTCTCTCCCAAGGGATATCCATCAACCCTCCCCTCCTTATCATGCGCCAACTCATGGGCCTGATATGCCTTTTAACTAGTTGTTGTTTTTGATTGTTTTAATACTATTTATTATAAAGCTTGTTTCGATTGTTTGGTGCCTTTCCCCATTCACTTATTTAGTGCATTAGCTCAAGAGCCTTAGCCTTATTACTAGGTTGAGTGGAGAGGTGGCACAAAAATGTTTTTAAAATAAACAGAATAAAATATATCATGCAGTCCAAATCAAGACACTTCCAGCCAAGTGGTTTTGGTTTCCACTTTACCACTGTATATTTACCAAATAAAGATACCATGTCACTTTATCATTTCTTTTGAGAAATCCCCAGCAGCTTGTAGAAGTGAGTGCAAGGCAATCATGAATAGAAAACACTATGTCTATGAAACCAGCTTGTTCCTAGACTGACAGATTACTGGGCCTGTAGTTAAAAGTTCATAGGAGTACTATCACGTCTATGTACCATAAACCAGGAAAAGGTACAGTCGTGGCTTCATATTAGTCAATGTTCCCTCTGAGTTTCCACCCCCCTACTGAGAGGAGCAGTTCACATCCTGAGCAGAATATAACTGCTGTAATCTTAAAATGGACAATGGACAGTGCGAGACCCTGTGTGGTTCTAGATTGCTGCTGAGCAGGGCTTCCTGTATTAATGAGCTCCCACACAAAGTGTAAAGGATCAGCTAGTAGGGGGTGTGAAAGACTTCTGCCTGAGACCCTGGAAAGCCACTATCAATCAGAGTAGACATTTGATCCAATCATTGGATCAAATGATTTCAAAGTTGCAAGTTATTTCTGTAGTGCAATGATTTTATTCTTTTATTTAGAGAACCTGGTTGAGGTGCCTTACAAAGTAAAACATAATAAATCTTATGATGTTTTATGGTTTTTATCAACAATTAATAATTATTAGCCAGTGTGGCATAGTATTTAGGGGGTTGAGCTAGGATCTGGGCAATCCAGGTCTGAATCCCAGCTCTGTCATGGAAGTATGCTAGGTGACCTTGGGCCAATCACACACACTTAGCCTTACAAGGCTATTGTGATGGTAAAATAGAGCGGAGGAGAATGGTGTAAGTCACTTGGGGTGTAAATCACTTTGGGTCCCCACTGGGGAGAAAGCTGGGGTTAGGTATAAATGAAGTAAATATCCAGCCAGATTCTTTTTTACCGTCAAGTTATAACTGACTTATGGTGACCCCCTAGGTTTTCAAGGTAAGAGATGTTTGGAGGCGGTTTGCCATTGCCTGCCTCTGTGTCACAATCCTCATATTCCTTGGAGGTCTCCCATCCAAATACTTCCCTGCTTAGCAGCCTAGAGCTGATGACTTTGGGCTAGCCTGGGCTATCCAGGTCAGGGTAGCCAGAATATAAATCCAGCATAAAACATTAAGCAGTTTAAAATGAATTTTATAGAACAGTTCTCGGGCTAGAAGAAGAGTATAAAAATAATGTTTAAAGGGTAAACCATTAGTTAAAATCCTATGTAAAAATAAACATTTAGGCCTGGCATTAAAACAAGAGTAGGTTAGGTGCCAGGCAAGCCTGGAGAGGAAGTGTGTTGCACAGGTGAGGTGCCACCACTGAAAAAGCACTGTTATCTTGTTGTCATCTACCTCACCTCTGAAAGCAGGGTCACAGAGAATAGGCATAAGAGAAGATCTTAACTGGTAGATGTTAACACAATATCAACTGATACATGGATGGAACCTAAGTCTATGTGACATTATGCAGCCTCCTACATGCAAATGACTTTCATGGAAGAAATTTGGTTGCTATGGTTCATGCCTAGAGCTGCTGATATTCGTAGCTTATTGATGAAAAGCTTTTGTCACTGGGTGCGTTCAGACAGCGTGCTGGGAGTGGTGTAAATTGCTCCAGTCCAATGCGGGTTTTATTTATTTATTTATTTATTTATTTATTTATTTATTTATTTATAATCAAATGTATACCCTCCCCTCCCCACAAAGCAGGCTCAGGGTGGCTTCCAACAGTGGACACAACAATACAAGATAAAAGCATAAATAGTACAGACAGGGCCGGCCCCAGGTGTCTGGGTGCCCTAGGCAAGACAGCCTGGGGCACCCACCCCACCAGGGATGCCAACCTTCTGGTGGGGCCTGGAGACTGGGGGGGTGGGGGTGGAGTGCCGGCTTTCCTGGGTGCACCGCAGCTGTGGCGTGCCCAGGAAAGCCAGGGAAGGGGCGGGCGTTCGAACACCCGCCCCTTCCCTCCCAGCCCCAGCGCCGGCTTTCCTGAGCACGCCGCAGCTGCAGCGTGCCCAGGAAAGCCAGGGAAGGGGCGGACATTTGAACGCCCGCCCCTTCCCTCCCAGCACCAGTGCCGGCTTGCCTGAGCATGCTGCAGCAGCGGTGCGCACAGGAAAGCCAGAGAAGGGCTCGGAACACCGGCTTCACGGGGGGGCGGGGCGGGGGACAGTTTGGTGCCCCTGTGGGCCCGTGGTGGGCGAGCTGGTGCTGAGTACAGAGTTAAAACACACCCTTTAAAATACACATTACAAAATATCAGAATAATGGCGGCAGCTGAAAATCAAATAAATAAAGTGCTGTCAAACAAAGTGCTTTGATGTTATTCCACGTAAAAAGTTTGGATATCATTCTACTCATTCTTGAGGCAGCTGCTTGATGCTAACATTGTGGGCCATGCACTAGAGTGGCGGTGGCCCCTAATTGTATGCCTGGTGGAAGAGCTCCGTCTTGCAGGCCCTGCAGAACTGTGAGAGGTCCTGCAGGGCCCTGATCTCCTCCGGGAGCTCGTTCCACCAGGTAGGGGCCACCACCGAAAAGGCCCCAGTGCTAGTAACCCGGAGAATTGCGATCACACTGACCTCCTTGTTCCGAATCACTGCACAGCCACATTGCTCCCTGCTGGGAGCGTGCATCGGTGGGTTTTTTTCTTCTCAGTTTGAGCATGCGCACAGGCAGCCATCTTTAGAATTAAAATTTTCACACGTGTGCAGAACAGCAATTTCCACACTTCCCTTTCAACTTTAAATGAACACTTTAAATGAAACTTTTACCCCCGAAACTGGCCTCCGTGAGATCCCGAACTTGTCTAAGTGCTAAAACTAGGCACCACTTAAACTTTGCTTTTATTAACTTAGGAGCGGAGCTCTGCCCATGCGCATACTGCCAAGGCATAAAAAGATGGCAGACGAATAGTGGAAGCCTGAGGCTTCCATGGCAGCTTTCCAGAGGGGAGGGGGTTGAGGCACCCGGAAGTGGCTTGACACCGCAGGAGCGATCAGATGTCAGAAACTGCGGCTCAAAATGGGAGAATCAGGAAAACATCACTTGGGTAAGTGGTATCAAAATACTCCATTTTAAAAGGGGTTTGATCCGGAAAGTGACGGCTGGGGACGGTGTGCAGATGTTGGGTGTGTGAACGTGGATATAAAATCCGTTACTGAAGCGTGCCGAAAGCGGACTAAACAGCCCATCAGAATGCACCCTAAGTGTGAGAAGAGCGGATCTTCCCTCCATATTTTTTTTTTTTAAATGGTATTTTTTGTATTTTCTAGAGCCAGTTTTCTCTGAATTCTACTAAAAAGTACGAATGGAGTAGCTATTCATCACAATAGTGTTTTCAGTATTAAGCAGGCCACAATTCATGCATGGTTTGTAGATCAAAGGTTGAAGTCGCCATTTCTGCATCTTGCCCCATGCTAAACATAGAAAAGCTTTCTTTTTTAGGATGAGGAAACACAGAAAACAGAGTCTTCTAAGCCTGTGACTATTTCTGTAAAGACAGAGATTAAATGATGTTGGATTCTTTGAACCTCTGTAAATTGGATGTCTTCCAATGCATAGAGCTAGCTAATATGAGCATAATCTGTCTGTCATTTGGTCCTGTATTCTCATGTCTTTTCCTAGAGAAATATCCTCATGAATTGGATTCACATACAGAACTGCATTCACAATTCTCTGTAATTTGTTGAACAAATGACTACCTAACAGTATTGCTGTTTTTGTGTATTTGGTCAAACTAGCCCGTCAAAGAAGTCTATACACTAAAAACCTCTGAAATCCATTTCACCCATTACAAGACAGAAAACCTGCTTTCCCATCAAGACCATGCATGGTTTTATCTTCCCATACCTGCATAATCACAGGCTTCCAAATGTGTTTATTACCTTTAAACTTAAGCTGTCTTTAAAACTCTGTAGGGACAAATTTAAGGCAACAACAGAGATCCATGATCAGATCTTCTGATGCAGTTTTTGATGCTAAAAAGAGCACTGGGGAAAAGAGGCTTAACTCTTCTCCACAGACTGAAAATGCCCTGTGAGCTGATTTAAGCAGCAGTGGATTTTTTAAAAAAAGTATCCTCTTTTTCTTTTACTGAAGCTAAAAGGAACCTGGAGAATGGCACCAAGGTGGGGAGGGAGTATCACCTTTCCTAGCATTGTGATTCCAATCCATTGCCTGCCTTCCCCCTGGCACTCTGTTTAATATAGCATGTCCGAGGTGGTGGAAGTCTATGTGATACAGAAAAGCACTCACAGCATCAAAAGTTATATAGTATTTATTAAAAAGAAAATATTTGCAAGTATAGTTTTAGCATAGCACCAGACTGAGCAAGGGATCAAAAAGAAATGGGTAAAACACACATCCTCCGTCCCTGTCTCTATACATGCCCTATCAGATGTTAAAATATAGGACAGGCCCCTTTAGCTTAGTTACAAATCCCTACAAATTTTCTCTTACCTTCCCTCTGGCTCTTTAGGCCAGCACATAGTAAAAAATGGCTGCCTTCCCAAAGGAGAAGTCTGCGTGCTCTCAGGGACTCAGCACACAAAGAAAGAGACCTCCTTCCTCCTGTAAGGTGTCTTTATCACCTCTCTTCCCCCCTTCCCCTGACCAGGTTGTGCCAGGTCAGAGAAGCATTTCCTGATAGCTTTGGAATTCATTTCCTCAGGTTTCTCTAGTACTCAATACCTCCAAATCTCTGTTCCCTGCTTAAAGAAGAGGGAGACCTTGACCCACCTATTATCTCTTCTGCGTTGTTGTTGTGCAGTCACACAGTCAAGTCCAACTCTTCACGACCCCATGGACCACATCACACTAGGCCATCCTGTCTTCCACCATCCTCTGGAGTTGCCCAATTTCATGTTTGTTGCATCAATAACACTGTCTAGCCATCTCATCCTTTGCTGTTCCCTTCTTCTTTTACCTTCAATCTTTCTCAGCATCAGTGTCTTCTCTAGTGAATGCTCCCTTCTCATTTGGTGGCCAAAGTATTTGAGTTTCAGCTTCAGTATCTGGCCTTCCGGGGAACAGTCAGGGTTGATTTCTTTTAAGATTGACTGATCTCATCTCCTTGCAATCCAAGGAACTCTGAAGAGTCTTCTCCAACACCATAATTAGAAAGCATCTATTCTTTGGTGCTCAGCCTTCCTTATGGTCCACCTCTCACAGTTATACATTACTACTGCTAGATCTGTTAGCATTTGTATGAAGGTGGACTGAGGTACATATGGAGAGCCATTGACTGACTTTCTTCTTCCCAGCCTGGTCTCTACCTAGAAAAAAACTTTTAAAATGCAAAGTGGAGGTTTTGCTCCTTTCAAACCTCCCAGGAAAAATGCATTTCTTCACACATGGTATCACTTTGCAACAAATTTCAATGCAGATTTTTGTTAGGAACTGTGAAATCCCTGTTCCATGCTCACTTAGGGCATGATTGGTTTTCTTTTCATAGCACCTAGAATGAATTAAATGTTGCTGTGCTTTTTACAGTGCAATCCTAAATTACCTTCAGTGGATTTAGAAGGGTATAACCCTTGCCAAGGTCCTTCTTAAGGGTGACAGGTTGGTCAAGACAAATCTAAAGAATCTGAAGTATGAGTCCACACACCTCAGGGTATCACTACCTCCAGTCCCCTTAATACCTGTTAGCCAGAGACCAGGGGACTAAGCCTCTAGCCTTCCCAGGTCTAAGACCAAGAAGTCAACCATGCAAGGTAGGACACTTACAAGGTGAGTCCCAGAAAACAGTTATTTTGGTAGCTATAACCAGAATGGAATACTGGGTTCAGATTGAGTCCTAAAGCCTATAATTAAAGTGATTTATTAAAAGAATGTGCAGAGATCTACAATAAAAGAACAGTGACCTTTGAGGATAAACTAACAAAGCTAAATCTCTAGCCTAAGCACTTTTAGAAGCACTGGTTCTAAATCCAGATGTTACTTTGAGAAGACTAAATCCAACAGAGTTCTATTAGCCACAGGGTATAGAATGAGAACTCTCAGTCTGGGGCAGGTGATGCACTCTATTCTTGGTGCTGGAGGGGGCAGCAGTGGGAGGGCTTCTGGTGCCCTGGCCCCACTGCTGGACCTCCTGATGGCACCTGGTATATTTTGGCCGCTGTGTGACAGAGTGTTGGACTAGATGGGCCATTGGCCTGATTCAACATTGGCTTCTCTTATGTTCTCTTATGTTCTTATTGAGAGTTGCCATGTACTGGTCAAACAGGTACTCTGGCTAACATGACCCACCTAGAATTAAGAGGTATCCCAAAGCTAGATGCAATCCAGACAAAAGGTGAAAATTAGACTGAAGAATCTTTCTTTATGCCCAGCAATGTGTGTTGGCCTGATTCTAGTTGACCAATCATATTTATTTATTTATTTATTAGATTTCTTGACCACCCTTCCCGACTTGTGTGAGGCTCAGGATGATTTACAACAGATTAATTCAGTGCATTATAAAAACTATAAAAAATCAATATTAAAAACATTCAAGGCATTTAAGCATCCAAAGACATTTTAAAAAAACAAGATGTCAGTGCTAGCATTCAGTCATGGGGGGATGCCAGACAGATGTAAGGAACCATCACTGGCCTCAACCAAAGGCCTGGCAGAACATCTCTGCCTTACATGCCCTGCAAAACTTTAATAGATCAGACAGGACACGGATGTCATTTGGCAGAGGGCTGAGGCCAGGACGGAAAAGGCCCTGGCCCTGGTTGAGGCCAGCTGGATATCTTTGGGGCCGGGGACCACAAGAAGATCTTATTGGCTGATCTTAATGCCCTTCGGGGAACATTAAGTGATGTAATTTGACCAGTCATTTGTGTTGCTAACCAGGTGACTTAACCATCAGGTGACTTGCCAGTTAGACCTCTGCAGCTGTATAGAGTCCAGCTAAGCAAGCTAAGCAGAGAACTCAGACCAAGCGTGATCCCCTGGAGAAGGAAATGGCAACCCACTCCAGTATCTTTGCCAAGAAAACCCCATGGACAGTAACAAAAGGATAAAAGATATGACGCCGGAAGATGAGCCCCTCAGGTCGGAAGGTGTCCAATATGCTACTGAGGAAGAGCAGAGGGCAAGTACGAGTAACCCCAGAAAGAGTGAAGCGGCTGGGCCAAAGCCGAAAGGACGCTCAGTTGCGGATGTGTCTGACGGTGAAAGGAAAGTTCGATGCTGCAAAGAACAATACTGCATAGGAACCTGGAATGTAAGGTCTATGAATCAAGGTAAGCTTGACGTGGTCAAAAATGAGATGGCAAGAATGAACATCAACATCTTGGGAATCAGTGAACTAAAGTGGACAGGAATGGGCGAATAACTCAGAAGACCATTATATCTACTACTGTGGCCAGGAATCCCGTAGAAAAAATGGTGTGGCCTTTATAGTCAACAAGAGAGTGAGAAAGGCAGTATTGGGATACAATCTCAAAAATGACAGAATGATCTCGGTCCGAATCCAAGGCAAACCATTCAATATCACAGTAATCCAAGTCTATGCCCCAACCACTGCTGCAGAAGAGGCTGAAGTGGACCAGTTCTACGAAGACCTACAACAGCTCGTAGAACTAACACCAAAAAATGATGTCCTCATCATCATAGGGGACTGGAATGCTAAAGTAGGAAATCAAAAGGTAACCGGAATAACAGACAAATTTGGCCTTGGAGAACAAAATGAAGCAGGGCAAAGGCTAACAGAGTTTTGTCAAGAGAACACGCTGGTCATAGCAAACACCCTTTTCCAACAACCTAAGAGGCGTCTCTACACATGGACATCACCAGATGGGCAACACCGAAATCAGATTGACTATATAATTTGCAGTCAAAGATGGAGAAGCTCTATCCAGTCAGTAAAAACAAGACCTGGAGCTGACTGTGGCTCAGATCATGAGCTACTCATTGCAAAATTCAGACTTAAATTGAAGAAAGTTGGGAAGACCACAAGGCCATTCAGATTTGACCTAGATCACATCCCCGATGAATATACAGTAGAGGTGAAGAATAGGTTTAAGGGACTAGATTTGATAGACAGAGTGCCTGAAGAACTATGGACAGAGGTCCGTGACATTGTAAAGGAGGCAGCACTCACCGCCATCCCAAAGAAAAAGAAATGCAAAAAAGCAAAGTGGCTGTCTGATGAGGCTTTACACATAGCAGAGGAAAGAAGGAAAGCTAAAGGCAATGGGGATAAGGAAAGATTTGCCCAATTTAATGCAGATTTCCAGAGAACAGCAAGGAGAGATAAGGAGGCTTTCCTGAATGAACAATGCAGAGTAATAGAGGAAAACAATAGATTGGGAAGGACTAGAGATCTCTTCAAGAAAATTGGAGAAATCAAGGGAACGTTCCATGCAAAGCTGGCCATGATAAAGGACAAAAACGGTAGGGACCTAACAGAAGCAGAAGAGATTAGGAAAAGATGGCAAGAATACACAGAAGAACTATACAAAAAGGACCTCGATGTCCTTGACAACCACGATGGTATAATCACTGACCTCGAGCCAGACATCCTGGAAAGCGAAGTTAAATGGGCCTTAGAAAGCATTACTAACAACAAAGCTAGTGGAGGTGATGGTATCCCAGCTGAGTTATTCAAAGTCTTAAAAGAAGATGCTGTTAAAGTGCTGCACTCAATTTGCCAACAAATTTGGAAAACACAACAGTGGCCACAGGATTGGAAAAGGTCAGTTTACATTCCAATCCCAAAGAAGGGCAACGTCAAAGAATGTTCAAACTATCGCACAATTGCACTCATTTCACACGCTAGCAAGGTCATGCTCAAAATCCTACAAGCTAGGCTCCAACAGTACGTGGATAGAGAACTGCCAGAAGTGCAAGCTGGGTTTCGAAGAGGTAGAGGAACTAGAGATCAAATTGCCAACATTCGCTGGATTATGGAGAAAGCAAGAGAGTACCAGAAAAACATCTACTTCTGCTTCATTGACTATGCTAAAGCCTTTGATTGTGTGGATCACAATAAATTATGGCAGGTTCTTAAAGAGATGGGAGTACCAGACCACCTCACCTGTCTCCTGAGAAACCTGTATAAGGGTCAAGAAGCAACAGTTAGAACCGGATATGGAACAACTGATTGGTTTAGCATAGGAAAAGGAGTACGACAAGGATGTATATTGTCACCTTGCTTATTTAATTTATATGCAGAGTACATCATGCGAAATGCTGGCCTGGATGAATCACAAGCTGGAGTTAAGATTGCTGGGGAAAAGATCAATAACCTCAGATATGCAGACGATACCACTCTGATGGCAGAAAGTGAAGAGGACCTAAAGATCCTCTTGCTCAGGGTCAAAGAGGAAAGTGCAAAAGTGGGCTTGAAGCTCAACATCAAAAAAACTAAGATCATGGCATCTGGCCCCATCACTCCTTGGCAAATAGAAGGGGAAGTCGTAGAAGTAGTGACAGACTTCACGTTCCTAGGATCCCAGATCACTGCAGATGGTGACTGCAGCCATGAAATTAAAAGACGCCTGCTCCTTGGGAGGAAAGCGATGGCAAACCTAAACAGCATGATAAAAAGCAGAGACATCACCTTGCCAACAAAAGTCCGCATGGTCAAAGCAATGGTATTCCCCGTAGTAATGTATGGCTGCGAGAGTTGGACTATAAGGAAGGCTGAGCGCCGAAGAATAGATTCTTTTGAACTATGGTGCTGGAGAAGACTCTTGAGAGTCCCTTGGACTGCAAGGAGATCAAATCAGTCAATCCTAAAAGAAATCAACCCTGATTGTTCCCTTGAAGGCCAGATCCTGAAGCTGAAGCTCAAATACTTTGGCCACCAAATGAGAAGGGAGCATTCACTGGAGAAGACCCTGATGCTGGGAAAGATTGAAGGTCAAAGAAGAAGGGGACGGCAAAGGATGAGATGGTTAGACAGTGTCATCGATGCAACGAACATGAAATTGAGCAGACTTCAGCGGACAGCGGAAGACAGGAGGGCCTGGCGTAATCTGGTCCATGGGGTCGCGAAGAGTCGGACTCGACTGTGCGACTGAACAACAACAACAAAGCAAGGTCCTTGCTTTAGCAAAATGGAATGCATAGGCCCTCTCCTAGAGGCCTTGGAACTGCTAGGCTTAATGGTCTACCAGGCAGTTCATTGAAGTGGCAGCCTCATTGAAGTTAGCTTGACTTCAGTTTCTCAGACAAGAGGAAAACTTCCATGATTTTTTTCTTAGGCCTCAGCTTGAACCATTGTTTGAAATTAGGAAGAGACTGCTAAAAGGGAACTGTCTCATCACAACTCTGCTTAGGATTGCATGTCTAAGCATTTATTTGCAATTATTTTGGCCCTTAAAGTAGTCAAATATATAATAGTAATGGGAACAGTTCTTGTCCATAGTGGAAAGGGGGTGGGTTGGTGCAGATGACCTACAGAGAGAATCATAAGTAAGCTCCTAAGTAAGTTCAAAAATCATGGGATAAAAGGATAAGTCCTTTTGTGGATCAAAAACTGGCTAATTAATAGGAAACAGAGAGTGAGTATAAATGGGCAATTTTCTCAGTGGAGGGTGGTAAGCAGCCGGGTACCGCAGGGATCAGTACTCGGTCCGATGCTTTTTAACTTGTTCATTAATGATTTGGAGTTGGGAGCAATGTTCCCTCTAAGGCGTGCAGTCTCATGAGCAGAAATTATACCCTGTGAGCCAAAAGTGGTGCTAGCTTTAAAACTGTGAGCAGGTCAACATTTTTTTAAAACAATTATTTCAGTGTACAACATACAAAACATACAGACATAACATATATACTATTATCATTTGTATTACAAGCCATATATTTATATTAAACTTATTTATATTTATATGGAACATACTATATGACTCTTTCAAACTATATTTTAGAAATGATTTATACATCATAGCCATGAACAGTATCATCAAGTTAGCGAAGTCATCCTAGCCTCATGCCTTAGCCTTATCTCCCCCAATAATAAAGCATACACACTCTCTGCCTGCCAACTCCAGAGTGATCAGCCATAGTATTTTATTTTAATTAACACTTTCCCTCTGAAGAAAGGTTAAAGCACTTCGGGCTCTTTAGCTTGGAGAAATGACGGCTGAGGGTGACATGACCAAGGTTTATAAGATTATGCATGAAATTGAGCAGGCTGAGAAAGAAGTACTTTTCTCTCTTTCTCACAATACAAGAACTTGTGGGCACTCCATGAAATTGCTGAGCAGTCGGGTTAGAACAGATAAAAGGAAATACTTCTTCACCCAAAGAGTGATTAACACATGGAATTCACTGCCACAGGAGGTGGTGGCAGCTACTAGCATGGACAGTTTCAAGAGGGAATTAGATAAACATATGGAGCAGAAGTCCATCAGTGGCTATGAGCCACAAGGTATAGACAGGAACTCTCAGTCTGGGGCAGATGATGCACTCTATTCTTGGTGCGGGGGGGGGGGCAGCAGTGGGAGGGCTTCTAGTGTCTTGGCCCCACTGCTGGACCTCCTGATGGCACCTGGTATTTTTGGCCACTGTGTGACACAGAATGTTGGACTGGATGGGCCATTGGCCTGATTCAACATTGGCTTCTCTTATGTTCTTATGTTCACTGAGAATGCTATTTGAAAATCATTAGCCAAGTCTGTTCAAATTGGGAAAATGCCCTCTTAACGGTGAGATTGCTGCATTATCGAGAAAGAGAGAATATAAAAATGCATTCTGTGGCAAGGTACCAACAAGGCTCACAGGCAGCTAAATACCAGTGGCAAAAGGAATAGCATACAAGGAAAGCATATAGGTCTGGGGAAGGAGATTTGAACTGAGAATCCTGGAATTTACAGAGCTATTCTGAACTGAAATTGTGCAGGAGCATTTATAGCAGATTGAAAAAAAAAACACAGGAAAAATATAAGGTGCATTACTGCTTTTTCCTAAAGCTTAAAATTGGAGGAGGGAGAAACTTGCCTATGGCCTGCGATCCTGCACGGATCCCAGCCTGGGTGCTCCAGCCAGGGCTGGTGCCAGGGTTTTTTGTGCACTAGGCGAGGCTACCTTCTGGCACCTCCCACCTGTGCGCCCACCAATTTTCAAACTAAGAAGAATGAAAAACACAAAATTTGAAATTGCTAATTTCTTTTTTTTTTTTTATTTGTGAGAATAAGTAATACATTCTCTGATTTTCCCCACCTCACTGGTGTGTGCTTCTAAACCCTGTCCTTCTAAGCCAGTTTGGTGCAGTGGTAAAGAGTGGTGGACTCTAATCTGAGAGCTGGGTTTAATTCCCCACTCCTTCGTATGCATCCAGCTGGATGGCCTTGGGCCAGTCACAGCTCTGCCTGTAGTGAGAGAGAAGGGGGCAGAGACAGTGGCAAAAAAAGAAGGAAAGGGGGACTATTGTAGTGAACAATGCTGGACCAATGAGTATATTACCCCTGTATATTTCCTATGGGTTGGTACTTATCTATCATCTTCTGCCAGCATTCAACTTTTCAGTTACTGGACATTTGAGATTTATAGTATAAAACATCACTTCATAAGGGCATTCAGTGGCAACATTAGTATAAAGGTCTGGGCAGGCAGATACTGTGTGCCTTTGGTTGGAATCATAGAACCTGATGGTGTCTGTTGTGGGGAAAGGAAGGAAAGAGGAAGGAAACGAGATTGTAAGCTGCTCTGAAACTCCAAGGCTGATTTCGCATTAGAGCTGCCTCGATGTTGCACCGCCATTTGCCCCGATACTATCAGTCAATTTCACACCTGAAGCCGTGGGGCTGCATTCGACCCGTGGCTTCGCCCCATTTCCTCCGCAGTTTCGTGATCCTCAAAAAACACGATCACGAAACTGCGGGGGAAATCTGAATAAAGAAGATGTTGGAGGTTGGATGGCTTGGAGGTTGGATGGCTTGGCCCTGGCTTGAGCATCAGAGAGGATGTTGGACTAGGCTTGTTCCTGGGCCATTTAGACTTTCCAGTTAGCCTGCTTCTCTTACACACAGAGAAGTCAACCACAGGCATACACAGAAAGGGTTTCTTTTTGTGAGAAAGAGCCAGAACTGTCAGGAGGCCCTCTTCCAAATGTCTTCTGACTTCTTCCCACAGAGAGAAAATGTCTGCATAACACACACACACCCAGTTAGGGATGCCACCCTCCAGATGGGACCTGGGGACCTCTTGGAATTACACCTCATCTTGACTACAGAGATCAGTTCCCCTGGAGAAAATGAATGCTTTGGAGAGGGGACTCTATGGCATTGTGCCCCCTCAGGTCCCTTTCCATCCCAGGTGCCTTTCCATTCCATCTCAAAATCTCCAGGAGTTTCACAACCTGAAGTTGGCAACCCTACTCCCCCATCCCCTTCCGGGGCCAGGAGGGACCGGGCAACCCTATGCCCAGTATTACACAGGGCAGAACAGTGAGAAGACCAAGCTGGTCTCTGAATGGGTTATTGCATTGTTTTCCTGATGCACTGTCGCTTTAAATATAGAAATTAACCCAGATCTGTACTCCCTTTTAAAGTAAAGCCAGGCCACCCACCCAGGCTCCAGCATGGCCAAGGAACAAAGCGGGTAGCCACCAGGACCCCGGCTTCTTCTCTGCACTCAGCCGCCAGTGCCAGGAGCTGCCAAGGAGCTTCTTGCTGCTGCGGTGGTAAGGGTGCCCGGCCAGAGCCAGCCCCACACGAAAGGGATGCAGGAGGGCAGGGAGAGGAGAGGAGGTGAGCCAGGCAGTGGAGGGATGGGAGGCGTCCATGGGCGAGTGGCGGCAGTGACGCTTCACCGAGGAAGGATGATGAGAGCAGCACAAGGGTGCTCTCTGTGTGGCAGAATGTCTCTTCCTGCCCAGGCAAGAATGGGAGAGGGAGGGATGGATGTGCAGGTGCCCCGTGCTCTCCCCCAGTTCTCCTCGTTGCCTTTTGCATGCCTGCACACAGCACTGTGAAGATGCACCTTGGCCCTGGCCTGCATGGCCACATTGGGAAGGGAACCTCTCATCCCTGCGCTGTGAAAGAAATTGCTGCACTGATTGGGGAAAATTGGTGTGCCAGCACAGTCTGGTGCGGCTAAATGGGAACCTAGGTTGGGAGGAAGCAGTGAAGTGGCTAAATTTACAGATGACACAAAGTTGTTCAGGGTGGTGAAAACCAGGGAGGATTGTGAGGCACTACAAAGGGATCTTTCGAGGATGGGTGAGTGGGCATCAACGTGGCAAATGGGGTTCAATGTGGCCAAGTGCAAAGTGATGCACATTGGAGCCAAAAATCCTAAATATAAATACACACTGATGGGGTCTGAACTGGCAGAGACTGATCAAGAGAGAGATCTTGGAGTCGTAGTAGATAACTCAATGAAAATGTCTAGACAGTGTGTGACTGCAATGAAAAAGGCCAGTGCTGCGGTGGCTCAAGTGGTTAAGACGCTGAACTGCAGGCTGTGGAAGGTCTGTAGTTCAGCAGTTCGAGACCCGGGTGCCGCACGACAGGGTGAGCTCCTGTCTCTAGTTCCAGCTCCTGCCAACCTAGCAGTTCGAAAGCAAGAAATTGCAAGTAGATAAATAGGTACCACTTCGGTGGGAAGGTAACAGCGTTCCGTGCACCTTGGTGTTTAGTCATGCCGGCCACATGACCACGGAAACGTCTTCGGACAGCGCTGGCTCTTCGGCTTTGAAACGGAGATGAGCACCGCAACCCTAGAGTCGGATTCGACTGGCTTTCGAGCAAGGGAACCTTTACCTTTACCTTTATGCTGGGGATTATTAGGAAGGGTATTGAAAACAGATCAGCCAGTATCATAATGCCCCTATATAAATCAATGGTGCAACCTCTTTTGGAATACTGTGTACAGTTCTGGTCACCACACCTTAAAAAGGATATTACAGCTTTGGAAAAAGTGCAGAAAAGGGTAGAATGATAAAAGGTTATGAAGAAAGGTTAAAGCGCTTGGGGCTCTTTAGCTTGGAAAAACAACAGCTGAGGGTGACATGATCAAGGTTTATAAGATTATGCATGGGATAGAGCAGGTTAAGAAAGAAGTACCTTTCTCCCTTTCTTACAATACAATAACTCGTGGGCACTCAATGAAGTTGCTGAGCAGTCGGGTTAGAACAGATAAAAGGAAGTACTTCTTCACCCAAAGAGTGGTTAACACATGGTATTCACTGCCACAGGAGGTGGTGGCAGCTACAAGCATGGACGGCTTCAAGAGGGAATTAGATAAGCATATGGAGCAGAGGTCCATCGTTGGTTATTAGCCACAAGGTATAGATAGGAACTCTCAGTCTGGGGCACGTGATGCACTGTATTCTTGGTGCTTGGAGGTGGGGCAACAGTGGGAGGGCTTCTAGTGTCCTGGCCCCACTGCTGGACCTCCTGATGGCACCTGGTATTTTTGGTCACTGTGTGACACAGAATGTTGGACTGGATGGGCCATTTGCCTGATCCAACATTGGGTTCTCTTATGTTCTTATTCATTTGGTAGAAGTCTTTTTTTTTTTTTTTTTTAGGCAGGTTTTTCTAGTCGAAATGCATGTACTTATTTTAAGTATTGCTGGTCACAGTTCAGGGTAAGGAAATTGGCATAATTCACTCAATATGGGAATTGCTTGGGTAACGTCTCCCTTTTCTCCACTTTCAGGTTGCAAAAACCTGAAAGAGAAGTGAGCAATAACGTGTAGAGAACAGCTTGGCTGATGAGAAGACTATCGGCAAATGTTACCAAATTAAGACATTGGAAAAACTGCATCACCTGGCTGCAAAGCCCTTGAAACTAAATGGGCACAGGAGGCCATCAGGCTGAATAAAGGCAATTGAGTTTGATGCAGACTGTCTAGATTCATACAGAAGGCACAGCAGTGATACATAAAATGGAAGGTGATGGTTGGAATAGCATCCAGATATTAAGACACCTGAATGTGAATCAGCCGTGTGTAATTATCAGCCTCTTGACTCATCACTGGTATATGGAGCAGACAGCTTTTAAAACAAGATAAGAGAAGCAACAGAATCATTTCTTTATGCTCTTATTAACTAGGAAGCAGTAGCCTAGCTGCATAAATCCTTCAATATTAAATTGTGAATAGTGGTACTTTATTAAGAATTGCCTCTTAGATCACTCAGAAATCTTGGTAGTAATGACATTTCACTTCTTTCCAACAAATGGCAAGTAAGACCTTGTTGTACAAACTGTGATGGGAAATTCAATCAAGAAACCATATTTGCCTTTCTGGTAGGTCAAGCAAAAGGTATTATGTTTGATATGCTGGGTCCATCTTAGAGAAAGTCACACACAAAGTTAATTTCCACCCCCCTCTTTTCTAAAGGTTTTTTATTGGTTGCTTTCTACAAACAGATGTGTAAGATGCTTACTGAAGATAGGAAATGTATCATTAAAACACCCCTCTTCCCCAGTTTTTTTTCTGTTCATGACATGTAGTTTAGTCATTAATTATATTTTTGTAGCAGCGTCCAGGAGCCTTTTGCATGATAAACATTTCATAAATACATAATGAAAAGACTTGGACACAAAGGCCTTGCAATGTAAGTAATCAGCACACGATAAGAGATTAATGCAAGCTAAGAATGAAGCCGGCAGAAAAGACAGAGGTTTCAGCATAGCAGCTGCACAGCCTTTTATTACAGGCTATCTTGATGAATTTAATGGAATGGGACAGTTTCCAAGAAAGCAGCATATTTGTATTCCAGCACATCTCATAGCACTCTTGTGCGCTTTGATAAATACTTTTATTTATCTCGGGAGAGCTAAGAACATCATTAGTTGAAAATACCAGGAATTAAAGCTAGTATCACAGCTTGGTACATTTATAAGACTGCTTCCCCACACTGTAGGCATGATCTGAAACTTCAATAAGCACATGGAAGGAAGTCAGTGAGTTCCAGGGCTATCTTGCCTTTTTTCCTACAAGCCACAGAAAAATGTGAACCTATTAGAATGCACATACTCAGTGTGCACTGAGTTCCACATGAGTATCAGAAGATGTACTTGTCTGCCAGGGTTGGCAGTTCTTGGCAAACTTTTGTAAACATGGAGTAAGAGGCTTTCCATACCCTACAACATTCCAGAGAGAGGGCTCCCATGCCTTTAAAGTCTGTGGAGTGAAGATACAGAGCCCAATTAAACTGCTTCCCATTTCAGAAGCTGCAAAGAAGAGCTAAAGATGTTTAGAACCTTCATGGGAAAGATATTTGCTTCTGTATTTACTTAATAACACATATTAAAACCATTGAAGGTGTTGGGGATTGTCAGAATGAAATTTACTAGTGAAATAGATTGGGAAGTATGGTAAATAATGTATTTTGATATTATGAGAGTATATGATGTAAATGCTGATGGCTTGATTATTGCTGCAGTTGATGAGGCTGATCTCATAACAGCCTTTTGAGAAAGTTAATGCTAATGAGAAAGGGACAAGAATACAGCATTTGGGAGATGTGCAGACATCGTGGGAGTGTGTATGTTTGCTACATACAGTAGATTGTAACAGAGCATAGGGAAGAAGCAGGAATTCTAACATCTTTCTTGAAAAATACTTCTCATTGTAAGCAAAATTTAGATGCCAAAGTCATTCCTTTTAAACAGATGGCATGCTTGTTTCTTGGGTGACAATAGTAAACACAACAGGAACACGGGGATACTGAACTCAGTTAAACAACACAACACTACTTATCCCGTGAATAAACTCAGTTCAAAGTTTTTCACCACTCAAGGCTTTTATAAATTGTTTTGCGTATGTTTTAACACAAATCAAAAACAGTACATAAGATCACTGTAAATATTACAATAGCTCCTTAGCTTATAACATTTAGCACTTGGCTTTGAAAAACACAGATGAAGCCTTTCCAGTCAGACTAAATAGACTCAAAAAGTCCATAGACACTGTGGTCTTCTTATCAGTTGCCACATTCCAGGTCTGTTAAGGAGGCTGTTTCAAAGTGGCTGACTCCTCTTGTCGGCAGCGAGAGTTTTGAATGTGTTGGGAGGAAGCTGAATGTCTAAGTAATATGGGTAAGTCGGGTTCTAATGTGGGAACATTGATTGTTGTAATGTCAATTATATTGTACACTAGAAGTTTACTTGCTCTGTTATCAGTTCCACGAGAATTGCTCTGAAGAAGAAACATTCGAAACTCTCACGGTCTTTGCAGAGACATGCAAAGTTTTCTTGATTTTTGGGAGGATACAGTAAAATGACGCATTGCAGGAAAGACCAAAGCCAAAGGTCCCCTTGACACATAATACCATATGAAATTACTTCTATTTGCCAGTGTGGTGTTTTTATAAACCACAGGATGCAGCAAGTTAGCTGCTGTCTCTGTATGGTGTCAAAAACTTACAGACTGTGTGACTTTATCCCTATTGACCCAGTTTCAGACGTCCCTTCCCAGTAGTATTGAATACTCCCTTATCAGGACAAAGAGAGTAAGTATATTACACACAAGTGGGGAGGATTTTTTTCTGCCATGTGTGGTAAAGTCTTGCCCAAATTACTCGAGAAGTTGCATGGTGTCTATATCAGCATTATGTGGCTGGTGATATACAGTATGAAGAAATAAATTCCTCTTAGCTGTATTGTTTCCTGGCTACAGTCTTCTTTCCTGTATTTCTTTACTTCTTTTACATCCTACTCTTCACTCCAATAGTATTCAGAGTGCTTTAAAACATTCTCCCATCCTCCATTTTATCCTCACAACAACCCTGTGAGGTAAGTTAGGCTGAGAATGTGTGTCTGGCCTAAGGTCACCCAGCAAGCTTTAAGGAATGGCTTGCCTTCCCTCCTTTCCTCATTGTTTTGCCTCAATTTTTTCCATTTCATAGAGTTAATTGATTCATTGATTGTACTGCATAGCTGAACAAGGTTTATTCAATAAAGTAATTCATTGTGCTGTGCATACACTACATGAAGAAGACATCCTTAAAAAAAGAGAGAGCAAAATCTCCTTGAATAAAGAGAGTGTGTGGGAAATTTATGTAGAACTTCATATCTAACTATCCACTGCTGTAAAAAAAGAAACAAAGTAGTGCAAAACTCTTCAACAATGTACAAAGGGGTAGGTAGAATTAACACTTCCCCTCCATAGCAACAAAATGTGTCAGTAACTAGGGGTGGAGCTGCAAATCTTTAGAACCACGCAAGCAGCAAATAAAACTGCTTGGTAGTCTGCATTCACCTACTTTTATATTCAAAGTTATATATACTTATTTTCTCAAGCATCTTACAGGACAATAGACAGGAATCTCTACGTCAAGCCAGCCCATAAACCTGTATCTGCCTTAGTGTTGCCAAGCTTCAGCTTTCCCAACTTGGTGTTGGCAACCATACTGTCCATCACCCCAGTCAGTTAAGCAGGACAGAATTTGTCTTTTGGCTACACAATTCACAGACCAAGGGTTGCCAACCTCCAGATTACACCATATCTCCAGACTAAAGATCAGTTCCCCTGAAGAAAATGGCTGTTTTGAAGGATAAACTCTATGGCATTATACCCCACTGAGGTCCTTCCCCGCTTCAAAGCCCATCCTACTAAGGTTCCACCCCCAAACCTCCAGGAATTGGAGACTTGGCAACCCTACAGAGACCTCTGGATGGCTCCTACTGAATAGGGCTGACTGGGATATATTGACTGCAGGGCCTGATTTCACCCATTACCTTCCTAGAGTACACAGGAAGTGAAGATGTCTGTTAAGGATTGAACATCATCCTTTGGCTGATTGTCTTTGGACCAACACATTCAATGTCTCCTTCTGAACATTTTTTCCCCTTGCTTGCACAGGGAATGACAAAGTTTGCAATAAGTTCTTCTTTCATGGCTGTAGCTCCTTTTCTTCCTAGGTGCCTATTTTCAACATGGGCTGTTTCCAGAGCTTCTCATCCTCCTCACTGTTGACTCCTGCATTGAAAACCCTCTTGCTATGCTGTTACTGAAAGCAGAGCTCCCACAGCACAAGGCTGTCAGCTGCTCATCCACCTCTCAGTGGGCACCCTCAACAGCTTTCTGGACAGCCCTGAACTTCTTTACTGGCTGAAGAAATGTAGCTTTCTCTTCCTCATGCAGAGACTTCCTTTGCTGTTACGCCATTTGCTGCTAAGACAGCTTCAAGCTCCTGCTGGAACTTGGGTTCAAGGCTAGCTAACTTTGCTGGTGGAGCAGTAACTGCATTTGTTCTATGAGCTTCTGGAGAATTCTATGGCTCACCTGCACAAGATCACAGTTCCTCTTCCAAGGAAACAACATGCTGCTATTAAATACCAGTGTGTTACACACATTCTGACCCCCAAGCAGTGTGAAGTTTCATGGGTAGCATTTACCTGTGTGTGTTCCCTTTGCAGGAAAGGGCACTAGAGAGCAATAATATTTTAATAATATTTGCTTCATTTACAATTATATAAGTACAGCACAATTGGAGGCATTTGTACAGGCTATCAGATCCCCCAGTGAGAGAGTGCCTGGAACTGCAAGGTGCTTCAGCCACTATACAGCGGTCTCCTCCTCCTCCTCCTCCTGACTCTTCCACCATCTTTCTTTAGACACAGACATGTGTCTGCTCTCTCTATTCAGCTAGGATGGGCAGGGTCACCTTGTGCAAGCCCTGATGGAAGCCATCTCCTGACCCTTAAAGCCCCATCTACAATTGCCAAGGATCATTATTCTTCCTTCTGTCTTTGTAGGCAGATTTATCCACAGTGATCAGAGGCCAAACCAGTAGAGTTATTTTTTCTCTCTCTGATTGTAGATTGTGCTTCAAGTACTCAGATCTGTTGACAGAGAATGATATAAGACATTCCAGTCAGTAATCGGCAAGCTTAATGTGGTGTTGGCTAGGAATTAGATACCCTAAGCAATGGTTAGTAGGGATTTTTCAAAGCATTTTGGGAAGCTGTTTGAGAAGCACAATGAAATGGTATAGCTGTGGGTGGAAAGGCAGCTTTAAATATTAAAATTATGCTGTCCTGTACAAAGGAGCCACAGGCTCTTTGTTAGATTGAGGAAGTATTCTTAGAAATGATATGAAAAGTACTGAGGCCGGAGACTCAGCATGGTGAATCAGCTCTTGTTTATTGGATTACATCAGGAACGAAAGCTAAACTGGCCGGGCAGTGACCGGCTTATATACGTGCCCCACACCACACCCATCACCAGTGATTGGCCTTATTTACAAGTCAACACTTCAATAGGTCTACTTTCGGATCTGGTCAAGCCTTCGGATCCGAAGTAGCTATTTTCTTAGGAACGAAGGTCTGAGGTTTGTCGGACCGCATGGTCAGGCCACCTCCATGGCAACCATCTTCTACAGCTAATACATAACATGGTATTCTACACCACACCTAACAAGAAAACAAGTCTGCTGCTAAGTTGGTGCTTCAGTCTTTCACAAGAAGTGGGGTGGAAAGGTAGGTATTCCCACTGCTAGCCCTTTCCCTACCCTACCTGGCTTGTGGTGGGGGGGTGAGAGATCAAAAAGATAGGAAGACAACAGGCAGGCTACAAAACTATGATTTCAGGAGTTGCAGAGAACATGGGTTGCATGACGCAGAACAACATGAGGGGGCAGCAATGGCCCTTGGCCATACACGAGCCATAAAACTATGTGATGCTAGTAGTGAGGATAAATATTTGTCTTGGAGGAGTACGTAGCAGGACTAGCTTTCTGCGCCATGTCATGCTTCCCGACCTATTCCTGACCAGCTTCAGCCAGATTGCTTTTGTGATCTCCTGATACAAGATCTCATTTGGAATTTGTTAAACTCAGTATCACTTCTCCATTCTCTTTTTTTAAAATTTTGGATTTTTCTGCTAATCTGGTGGTTCCTGCAAGTTTGTAGAAAAATCTTCTACTCTATTTGCATATGGCCCCAATGTGTGAATTTTTGATCCACATTCTAAGGCTGTGTTTAAAGATGGGCATGAACTGGCTCATGAACTAAAGATCGTGATGAATTTTGGCCGGTTTGTGGTTCATGAAGTGAAGTTTGTGGCAGCTCAACCAGCATGAATTTTCCATGAACTTTCAAGCTGTTCATGGAGGTGCATGCCAGTTTGTGAATTGAGAAATTTCCATATAGACTGTCTCCGCTCAATCAAAATGTTTACCAGACTTTAAAGCAACAAGTTGAAGGGCATGTAGAGGAGCATCTAGGGCAACAACTTTGAGGGCATGTAGAGGAGCATTATTTTGACAGACACAGGCTCAGGAGGTTTAGGAGTATCTAGAATGGATCCTGCGCAAGTTAGAGACAACAAACTTGTAGAAATCTCTGGCTGACTCTCCTCTACCTGCCCACCAAGTTTGGTGAAGATTGGATTCAGTTAGGATTGGAGGAGAGTTAGTCGGTGATCCCCTGCAAGTTTGGTGTCTCTAGCTTGCACAGGATCCATTCTACCAGATCACAAACTTCATGAACTGAACCGGTTCATTTAGCTGCTAAAAGCTTGAGATAGTAGTTCATGAACTGGGCACGCCATAAACCACAACTCAAACCCCATTGTCCCAGTTCATGCCCATCCCTAACTGTGTTCATAATTACATGTACAGATGAATGCTGTCAAATTATGTTTGAGAGTGACCAGTGTGGAAGCTACTAGAACAATTTCCAGGTAACAAATCTAGATCAGATTACTCCTATTGTGGAGTGGCATGCTTCTGTTTCAGATCAAAAGGGTGAATTTCTCAATAATATTGAGTTTTTCAATAGATATCAATCATAGTTCCTCTGGGCCTTATACACCCTCCCCAACATTCCCCATATACAAACTTATGACTCATGAAAAATGTAATGTTTTTTAAATGACAGCAAAAGACCATAGCATCACAATGGTGGTAACAAACCATGTCCTTTGGGAATACCAGTCAAATGACTGCCTACCTGACCACAGTCAAATATTCCTTGAAGCCAACAATACCACTGTACATGTTACAAGTTAATTTTAAATTTCATTATACTGTCATTTGTTAGCAATAACAAGAGTGAGGGTTGCTTCCCCCTAGCCCTGCTGCAGTTAAGAAGCAAACTTAGCAGCACACTAAAGCTTCCTCTGCTTGCCCTGTAGAGGAATCTTCAAAATGGAAATGAAGCAGGCCTCAGAGGCAAAGGACACTAACAAGGACTGCAGGCACCAGGGATTGCTTCTGGCTAAGACAGCAGCATGGATGGTTTAAAGCCAATAGGTACATTTATTATAACTACAAAGGTCCAGGAGGAAGAAACCTGGACTAGCAAGAGCCAGACTAAAGTAGACATTGGGGACATCTAAAATGACACAAAATACTCATGAAATTCTGGGAGTAATGAAAATGTATCAGAATTCTGGGAATATTCTGGAGTTTTGGGGAAGCATAAGGAGTTTTGGGAAACCACAAGAGAGGAAGCCAGCTGACTTTCAGGTGATGGTCAAGTAGACCTGGCCTCCGCTCATGGTCCTTCACATTTTAAAAGGGAAAGGACTGAACTGGCCCTGGATTTGCCATGTCAGTATTGTCCCTGATGGATGCTTCTCCCCACTGCCATCAATGGAGGTAGCAGAGCCTGGATGCCCCTTAGATGCAAAATGGAGGATGGGCTGATGGGCTTAGAGATATGAAGGCCCAGAAAAACCCCCAGAAAAAATTGGAAAAAAAACCTGGGTTTTTCCCGTTTTTTTCCTGAGGCCTTTTTTGTTTCTTTCCGAAAAATTGGAAAAATTGAAAAAAGAAAAAAAGAAACTGATTA
This sequence comes from Gekko gecko, assembly GCA_029375565.1. Lineage (NCBI taxonomy): Eukaryota > Metazoa > Chordata > Lepidosauria > Squamata > Gekkonidae > Gekko > Gekko gecko. Next base: position 99,362,216 of record JAPDNY010000008.1, read on the forward strand.
TGGAACATGATAATGACAGACACAACAGAGTAGTTGCAGAAGAAGAGACTGAAACTGATAATTACAGCTCAGAAAATGATTCTGATTAAATTTCATGCCCATTCATTGAAACTTAGTCCCACACTCCCTTCTATACACTTTCCCCCTTCTTCAATTATTTTTATGAGAATGGGTTTTTTATTTTTATTTAATACTGTGGAGAGGAAATATGAATAATTGTTACTTCTGGATTTTTAAAAATTGTTTTGTGGAGGTTTTTTTGTCTGTTTCATATAAACTAGTAAACAGTTCAGAAGAAGAAGAGAAGAGTTTGGATTTATACCTCCGCCCTTCACTACCCGAAGGCATCTCAGAGCGGTTTACAATCTTCTTTCCCTTCCCCTCCCCATAACAGAGACCGTGTGAGGTAGGTGGGGCTGAGAGAGCTCTTTCCAGAACTGCTCTTGAGAGAACAGCTCTGAGAGAACTTGTGACTGACACACCAGCAGCTGCAAATGGAGGAGTGGGGAATCAGTCTCAGTTCTCCCAGATTAGAGTCCATGCTCCTGACCACTACACCAAAAGATTGTTGCTCCATTTGTTTCAATTACAAATAAATATTATAAAATAAGTAAATTCTGTTTGTAATAATTGTTTGGATACACTATATTTTTAATATGCTAGTTGTGATAATTTCATGTCAAGTAAAATTGTCTATAGTCATATTTTATGTTCCTTAAGTAACAGAATGACTTTCAATCTGGAAAAGAAAAAAGAAGTGCTAATGTAGCATTTTTTTCAATTTTTCCAAAATTTTCCATTTCCCCCCGAAAAAAACTGGGAAAAAAACAGGTTTTTCCCCAAGCTTCAAGATTTCTGGAAATTTTACATCTCTAGGTGGGCTCCTGGAATCTTGTGAGACTTGGCTGTCACAGTTGCTGTTTCCTTCCCCACCAGAGGAGCTTTCTTAAAATCAGCAACTGTATAACATTATAGCACTGTACCATTGTAGCATTATGTGTATTTTTTAAAAGTAAGGCTTTAGCTTTCTCGTTGTGGTGATATGCTTTATCTTTATATCTTACCAATGGAAGCCACTGAAGACTTACTTTAATAAAAGAATCTGGGAATTCAGAGAACCTGGTATGCATATTGATGTACTGTTATATTGCTATAACACTATTCAATTGGTAATTCATCATCATCATCACCACCACCACCACCATCTGGTGGCAGGGGTGGACATGGCCATTGTGACAGCTAAGCCTCACAAGAGCCTAGAATCCCTTCAGCCAATGTGCCATTTTCCAGCTGAGGGGGTGGGCTCTGAGTCCAGCAGCAGAGAGAAGCCTCCAGTGAGGGCAATACTAGCATGGTAAGTCCAGGGATGGCTTCCTCTCTTCCCTTCGCTCTGTGCTTCTGCTGCCGTGGACATGGGTGGGGACAAGAATGACAAAAATAATTGGGACCTAACAAAAAAATACCCAGAAAAAATCCCAAACCATTGACACTTTCAGAAATTCAGGATAATGAAAACAGAACCCTTCCTGAAATCCAGATCGAAAATTATTATGAAAGCTTTTAGAATATATGACCCTAGTATAAACAATGTCTCTGAACACTGCGGTTTCATTATAGCTACTACTCAGCTATAGACCTACCCTCTATGAATCAGTCAAAAACACATTTAAACCCATCTATGCTGTCACAGACAGTGGCTAGGAAGGTTCACTATTAGCTGCTACAAGGGGTCATTTTGTAGAAAAAGAGCTGCAGGTGCTCATTAGCATAACTAATAAGCTATTAGCATAATAGCTCATTAGCATATGCCACACCCCCTGACATCACCAAAAGTGATGTCAGAAGGGGGAGAAGCATCTTCAAAAGCCTCCCCTTCCCTTCTCCAGCTGCTGTGAGAGAAGGGGTTTAAACTTTAAACCCCTTCTCTCTTCGCTTCACCCCCCAGCCCGCCTTGGCAGGCGGGCTGGGGAAGGGAGGCTTTTGAAGATGCCCCCCTTTGCTTCCTCAGCCAGCCTGCCAAGGGTGGCTGGGGGGAAGCAAGGAGAGAAGGGGTTTAAACCGATTTCTCACAAGGAGTTGCGCCGCTGTCATGCCTCCCTTTGCCCTGTTTCCATTGGTCAATTTCCCACTCGAAGCTGTGCGGCCACATTTTGACCCACGGCTTCACCCAATTTTCCCGCAGTTTCATGATCCTCAAAAAATAGGATCATGAAACTGCGGGGAAATCGGGTCAAAATGTGGCCTCACGGCTTCACAGCTCTTGTGCAAAATCAGTCTCTCTAGAGTCACGCCACAACAATGGTGAGATCTCTCCATTGTATTCTATGGGGTCATAGAATACAATGGAGAGATCGTGCTGCTCGAGATCGAGAGAACGGGTTTAAACTTTAAACCCCTTCTCTCTGGAGTTGCACCTCAGTGGGGGTGCGATCTCTCCATTGTATTCTAAGGGGCCATAGAATACAGTGGAGAGATCACGCTGCTGCTGTGGCATGACTCTAGATGGAAGGAGCGTGGGGGTGCAGGCGGGGAGCTGGGGGCGGGGCTTGCTGCCACCACCACCATTTATGCCCACTCCTGAGCTCCTGGAGCAGCACTCCGGCATGCTCCTGCCCCAACTGACCCCTGGCTGCTACCACTCTGGTATTGGTCTCCTTGGGAGGGCCCAGAGCACCCACCCTACCCCTTGTTATAATAGTTTTATAGCAGGTTTCTCCTTGCACTTGACCAAATAAAGCATGAGGACCCTGGCAGAGTAGTTTTATTAATAGACAGAATAACAACTTTAGATCAATGACAAGTAGTAAAAATGGGCAAAGTAAAGTTGGGTTGCCAGCCTCCAGGTGGGGCCTGGGGATCTCCCACTTTTACAACTGATTTCCAGCTGACAGAGATCAGTTCCCCTGGAGAAAATGGCTGCTTTGAAGGGTGGACCCTGTGGCATTATGCCCTGCTGAGGTCCCTCCCTTCCTCAAATCCTGCCCTCTCCTGGATCCACCCCCTAAGTCTCCAGGTATTTTCCAACCCAGGTCTGGCAACCCTAAAGTAAAGGCAGGTAAATCAGTAAAATAATAAATCCTAACACATCTATCTATTCAGTCCTAGCCTTCCCTAGATAGCTGGTTCACAGTCTAATCCCTTTTGGATGAGGGATCCCTCTGTTTGCAGCAGCTTCCACCAGCCCTGTTCCCTAAGAGAGAAAACACCCTCCCACTCCGGGTAAGGCCTTTTATCTCCTCTTCCCAGGCACCACCCTCTGTTCCCCTGTTGGTGTAATTTTCCCTCCTGTTACTCAGTCACAGGGTCCAGAGGAAACCTGGGAAATGTAGATCCTAATGACTATTCCTATATGGGCTTTCCCTGGAGCCACTAGGCCTCCCTAGAGCCTATAGGCCACACTACAGGCCCACGATCGTGACATATGCTATCAGCCAGCATCACATTATTATTATTTATTGGTTCAATTTGTATCCCGCCCTCCCCACAAAGCAGGTTCAGTGGCAGTGATATATAATATAAAAATGAATTCTATGAATCTGTATTTCTTTTGTCTGTCTGAATCTCCTGCTATCAGCTTTATTGTGTGTCCCTACATCTGAGAATTATGGGAGATGAAATTTCAAGTAGGGAAGAGCCAGGAGGCTGTAGTTGGTTCCTTATTCGTACTTCCTTATTCATTCCTTATTCGTTACTTATTCGTGTAGTCATTCAGAAACACTAAGGAGAGTTGGAAAGCGCTGAACGCCAAAATAAGGTCTGGACCACCACATATCATATACCCCCACGTTCACAGGACTCTCCCCTTCGAGGGGACATATTCTGTGTGCTGCTCCAAAGCACAGTTCTGGTGCCAGCTGCTCCAGAGTGTGGTGCCCCCAGGACAATCACACAAGCAGACACTGGGGCCTGGCTGCACCCCCAAAATAAACTTTGGACCACCCAAAGGACACATCCCTGCTCACTGGAGACTGTGCCCTGCAAAGTGACATACAGTGATGCCCGGTCCAAACACTGGTTCTGATGCCACGAGCTACTATTCGCAAGGCTTCCCCGAGCCCTGTGTTTCAAAGGAGATTTGAATAAGGAAGTGCTCTGCACCCAAAATAAGGTTTGGACCCCCACACTTCATATACCCCCATCTTCAGAAGACCCTTCCCTTTGAGGGGACACATTTTGTGTGCTGACCCAAAGCGCAGTTCTGGTGCCAGTTGCTCCAAATTGTGGTGCCCCCAGCACAAACACACAGGCAGACACTGGGGCCAGGTTGCACCCCCAAAAATATTTGGACCACCCCAAATGACACATCCTCATGCTCTGGAGACTGTGCCCTGCAAGATGACATGCAGTGATGCCCGGTCCAATCACTGGTTCTGATGCCACGAGCTTCTATTCACAGGGCTTCCCTGAGGCTGGTATTTCAAATGAGATTTGAGTAAGATACTGGTTTGGAGGAGGCTGAAGTTGGTTCCTTATTTGCACTTCCTTATTCACAAATAAGTAATAAATAAGGAATGAATAAGGAAGTGCAAATAAGGAACCAACTTCAGCCTCTTCCAGTCTCACAGGATTCTGGTGAGAATGGAATGGGAAATGCTACAAGCCATCAAATGGGGTACAGAGACATGCCATACCCCTCTTTTTAGAGGATGTCTCCTTTTAAAGGACTCAGAACAGCTGCCTCGTGGGAGAAGGTCTCTGATGTGCCAACTCTAATGATTAGCTGATGGTTCGGCTTCAACTACAGTCCTTTAGCAAATGTCTGCTTGATTCTACTGATCTCCTCTCCTGCTACTGATGGCCCCCAGGGGCTCCTTTCCCCTGGTTCCTACTACAGCCTGCCATGGACCGTAGAGACAGGATTTGGGATGCCTAGAAAGGTTTCAAAAAGCGCCGCCTCTCTGGTTTCGGCTTGACCCCCACATGGCTGGAGGCGCACAGCACGGGCCAGAACCCCTCAGCTCTGGTGGTGTGAATTGCAATAGCCGGGGAGAAATGAAGTCACTGTAATGCCAGGAGGCAGAAATTGGTTCCTAGTTAAATCATACACATTCTGGGGATTCTCCCCTTTGAGGGGACATGTGGTGTTTCCTAGTCCAAACAAAGTGCTGTTCTTATGCCAACTGCTCCAAAGTGGGGTGCCCCCAGGACAATCACACAGGCAGACACAGGGGCCAGGCTTAGAGTTGCCAGCTCCGGGTTGGGGAATACCTGGAGATTTTGGAGGTGGAAACTGAGGAAGGCGGGGTTTGGGGTGTAGTGCCATAAAGGCCAACGTCCAAATTCAGCCCACTTTTTAATACAACCAATGCATTTGGTTGCTTACATTGAGTGTATTCTGCAGAGCCCTTTTGTCCAAATTCCAGAAAAAATTTACGTTTCCATCTCCCCAGAAAAAAGGCCTGCTCCAGCAGCATGGTCTGCTGCACAACAGTTCTCACTCTGGCCTTCTTGTGCCTTTGCAGCCTGATTCACAGAGGTGGTGCTAGGGAGGTTTTCTGGAGCATGCTGGGGTTTTTATACATTTGCTTTGCTGGGGTCTTTATACATTTTTGCTAATTTTGTCTGATGTCATTTACCATTGATACATCCACATATTTCCCCATTGTTCCACTTGTATATTATATTCAAAGTTTTTGGCCCATTTTATCATGGATTCTTTTACTTGTTCATCCTCTGTCTCAAATTTCAACAAGAGTTTATACATTTTAGCAATAAAATGTTCATCAGTTGTACATAATTCCATTTCAAATTCAGTTTTCAATTGTTCAAAACCATGCAATCATTTGTCTGCTTTAAGCCTTTCTAATAATTGTGCATTACAAATGGGCAAGTATTTCCTTCTGTTATCAGACCTTAATAATCATGCATAAAAACTGCATAAAAACTGGGAAAATCAAATCCTCTCTTAATTTCATTTTACAATCCCCTTCAGAAAAATCTAATATGTCACGATATGTCAACCATTTATGCTCAGTTATCATTTCTCATCTATAGAATGCTCCTTGGGTAGAAAGCCACAAGCTGACCCCTGTCCTCCTGCCCCCCTCCCATCTGCTGTGCTGCCCAGAGATTGGTCCCTGTTACCCAGATGCTGATGTCACAATGCCAGCATCACAAAGCCCCTGGGAGACAGAGAGGCATAGAGAGGCTTGAGCCTTGGCAGTTGGATTCAAAAGCAGAGGCTGTCAACCGAGAGGCCCACCGTTGGGCTAACTGTAAGCCATCAAGAGGGCCAAAGGCGAGTTTTAAAGCGGAAGCTGGTGGGGAGAAGGATGGTTGTTAGGAGGTAAGAGGTGGTGAAGCAGGAGGTGGGTATAGGGTTGCCAGCCTCCAGGTGGGGCCTGGAGATCTCCCACTTTTACAACTGAGCTCCAGCTGACAGAGATCAGCTCCCCTGGAGAAAACGGTGGACTCTGTGGCATTGTACCATGCTGAGGCCCCTCCCTCCCTTCCCCAAACCCCAGCCTCTCCTGGCTCCACCCTCAAAGTCTCCAGGTATTTTCCAACCCAGTCCTGGCAACCCTAGGTGGGTAGGAGGCAGTTGAAGACAGTTTTATTGGAGACTTCCTTGGGCTGGGTTTAGTTTTGAATGACTGGCAGTCCAAGTTGTTCATTGTGGCTTTTAATGGGTTTTTATAATTGTTGTTTTATTTGTATTGTTTCACAGGCTCCAGAAACAGCAAGACTGGCGAAGGTGTGCGAAAGATGCAGTGATCTGGGGTTTCCCTCCCCTCCCCTCCCCAGCTCACTGGCATCCCCTCCTCCACTCACTCTGTCTCTGTCTCCTCCCTCAGCACTTTTGACTGTCTTCTAACCTGTGATCTCCACTGTGCCTTCTAACCCATTAGCTCCACCCCCCCACACCGGTTCTTGTTTCCTCTCTCCCACCACTCTTATGACTCTTCTTTCCCTCTCCTCCTCTACCTCCACCATCCCTCTTCCCTTCCCTTCCTGGCTTCCCTTCCCACTCCACCCCCACTAACCCACCCCCACTAACCCACTGACTTACCCCCCAACTGTCTCCACTGTTCCTGCTTCCCCTCCCTCCAATGGCCCCGCCATTCCCTATTCCATTCCCGCCACCCCCCCCCCCAACCAATGGCTGGGCGGTAGAGGGAATGGAACAGGGCGTGATTGGGGGTGGTGAAGGAAAGGGAAACAGGGGCACAGCTGCTATGGACCTCCCATTCCATTGTTTCCCAAGAGGAACTGACGGAATGGGGGCCTGTGGCTGACCCCGTCCTCTTCCTACCCCCCCTCCCCTGGGAGTGGGAACTCCATGGTAGCTGCACCAGGCAGTGGCCCTTTGCCAGAGAAGTCTTCCACTGGAGCCAGTAAGGTGAGTACTTTCCTTTGTACTGTGTTCAGCTCAGTGTCATAAGCAAATCGGCACAATCCCTTTCATTGCCACGGCACAGTACAAAGTACTTGGGCCCATCACCTTCTCACAAACCGACCAGTCTTGCAAGAGGCTGAAGTTGGTTCCTTATTCGTACTTCCTTATTCATTCCTTATTTTGGGGGGGTGCAGCCTGGCCCCAGTGTCTGCCTCTATGTTTGTCCTGGGGGCACCACACTTCGGAGCAACTGGCACTGGAACTGCATTTTGGACCAGCACACAGAATGTGTCCCCTCAAAGGGGAGGGTCTGCTGAAGATGGGGGTGTATGAAGTGTGGGGGTCCAAACCTTATTTTGGGTGTAGAGGGCACTTCCTTATTCAAATCTCCTTTGAAACAAAGGCCTTGGGGAAGCCCCACAAATAGAAGCTCGTGGCATTATAACCGGTATTTGGACTGGGCATCATTGTATGTCACCTTGCAGGGCACAGTCTCAAGAGAGTGGGGATGTGTCATTTGTGGGGGTCCAAAGTTTATTTTGGGGGTGCAGCCAGGCCCTAGTGTCTGCATCTGTGTTTGTCCTGGGGGCACCACACTTTGGAGCAACTGGCACCGGAACTGCACTTTGGACCAGGACACAGAATGTGTCCCCTCGAAGGGGAGGGTCTGCTGAAGATGGGGGTATATGAACTGTGCGGGTCGCAACCTTATTTTGGGTGCAGAGGGCACTTCCTTATTCAAATGTCCTTTGAAACAAAGGCCTTGGGGAAGCCCTGTGAATAGAAGCTCGTGGCATCAGAACCAGTGTTTGGACCAGGCATCGCTGCATGTCACCTTGCAGGGCACAGTCTCCAGAGAGTGGAGATGTGTCATTTGGGGTGGTCCAGATACTTTTTGGGGATGCAGCCTGGCCCTAGTGTCTGTATCTGTGTTTGTCCTAGGGGCACTGCACTTTGGAGCAACCACCACTGGAACTGCTCTTTGGACCAGCACACAGAATATGTCCCCTCAAAGGGAAGAGTCCTGTGAACACGGGGGTATATGATATGTGGTGGTCCAGACCTTATTTTGGGTGCAGAGGGCACTTCCTTATTCAAATCTCCTTTGAAATACAGGCTTTGGGGAAGCCCTGCGAATAGAAGCTTGTGGCATCAAAACTGGTTTTTAGACTGGGCATGAGTGTATGTCACTTTGCAGGGCACAGTCTCCAGAGAGTGGGGATGTGTATTTGTGGTGGTCCAAATATTTTTGGGGTGTGCAGCCTGGCCGCAGTGTCTATGTGTTTGTCCTGGGGGTACTGCACTTTGGAGCAACTGGCACCGGAACTGCACTTTGGACCAGCACACAAAATGTGTCCCCTCGAAGGGGAGGGTCTTCTGAAGATGGGGGTATATGAAGTGTGGGGGTCCAAACCTTATTTTGGGTGCAGAGGGCACTTCCTTATTCAAATCTCCTTTGAAACACATGGCTCGGGGAAGACCTGGGAATAGAAGCTCGTGGCATCAGAACCAGTGTTTGGACTGGGCATCACTGTATGTCACCTTGCAGGGCACAGTCTCCAGTGAGCAGGGATGTGTCCTTTGGGTGGTCCAAAGTTTATTTTGGGGGTGCAGCCAGGCCCCAGTGTCTGCTTGTGTGATTGTCCTGGGGGCACCACACTCTGGAGCAGCTGGCACCAGAACTGTGCTTTGGAGCAGCACACAGAATATGTCCCCTCGAAGGGGAGAGTCCTGTGAACGTGGGGGTATATGATATGTGGTGGTCCAGACCTTATTTTGGCGTTCAGCACTTTCCAACTCTCCTTAGTGTTTCTGAATGACTACACGAATAAGTAACGAATAAGGAATGAATAAGGAAGTATGAATAAGGAACCAACTTCAGCCTCCTGGAAGAGCCAGTATACCAATGTGTTCAGAGACTTCAGATGCAAACAGAGTGGGGATCACATCACAGCAAAGCAGGGGAACAATCTTCAAGTGGGTGGGGTGGGCGAATAAAGGCATGCAACAATAACAATAACCCTTGGTCTGTTGGCCAGTCTGAAGAATGCAGCAGTTATTGGTGGCCGCTGCAGCTGGAGGATGATCAGAGCATCTTGCTACAAGGGAGAGGAACAGGCTATGTTGCAGTTCTTTACTACAACATTTCTGCCACCTGTATGAAGGAAGGTAGAGTACCACTTTTAATTAAAAGATGTTATCTACGCTATTTAGATTGCATGTCCACAGACACTCATACAACTGCCTGTGTTTGTTTCTATACAGCACAGGGTATATCTGAAGTATTTTTTATAAAGAACAGATAAAGACTAGAGATGTCCACCTAGAGACATTTAAGATAACCCAGCAGAAGAGTTAAGGGGCAGGTGCTCAGGCTGTTTCATGGAAAGAATGAAAAAGAAAAACAATATCCACCCTACACCTATACAAGTTTATTTAGAAGACCCACTAGGTCCAATGGACTCCCATATAAGTCTGCACAGGATTGCAGGCTATGAACCTATTGATTTCAACAGAGCTAGAACCTTCTACTTTTTCAGAGGATTGGGCTGTTTGCAGCTTTTCTCTTGACCCAATTAAATATCAGCCCCATAAACCTATTTATGGAAAGCATTGTTTTGGCTACCTACGTAACACTTGCTAGAGTTACAGTGGGGGGGGGGGAATCTCCAACCACTGAAAGACTTCAGGATTTGTTCTGTTTGCATTGGTCTTCAACTCTAGACAACAAGATCTATGTTAACTTTACGTCTGTCTGAATTTTATCCAATTTTTCTCTTACTACCCTAAGAATTTGGAAGAGGGAGAATCAGGACAATCATCATTGTTTGAGAAGAGTCTGTGAAAAAATCCTGTTGTTAATACAGAAGGGGATATAATGAGAACAAAGGCAAGATAGTTAAAGCAGCCCTCCAACCTTCTGAATTGTACAGTAGTAGGTTCTCCTTTTAAAACAAGAAAGCTTTTCTTATTGCAAAATCAAATGCAGAACTTCAAACTTTTGGTGTGCAAAAGAAAAGAAAAAGGATACAGAACATAACGCAGATAAATGGAACAATGCTTCCCCTCATAATTATTTCAGTAGCTGATAAAGGTAGAGAACAAAATAATCCAGGCACAAAATAAAAAGCTTAACTGAGTATACTAATCTTTCCATGGAGAACAGACAGCCAGACCAGCCAATTTTACCCACGTATTCTGGAGCGATAAATGTTACAGTCCCAATGTTTCTCTTGCAGGTACAGCTCTTCTGTGGCTTTACTATATGAGTGTGTTTGGGTTTATTTCTCAAGTCTACTGTTGGCATGAAGTAATCAAATGATAAAATAGTGGTAGCATTCTCTTATTTGGCACAAATAATAGATGAAATGAAATTTCTAATGATTTAATGTTAACCTGCTGGTTGATGTAGTATCAGTGTGCATAGAAAAGAAATGGGAGAATGAAGACTGTTGAGAAATGTATACATTGCAAAGTTGTTTGTATCACATTGCTGAGATATAAAAAGGTATATGGGCAAAATTTCAGGAAAACCTGGATGGCTTAATGGTCTGATGCACTGAAAAATGAGAATCTGCTGTTTGTGGCTTCCAAGCCATGAGACTAGAGATTTGCAGGAACCCAAGGTTAGCTCAGGTGTAAGCTTCAGCTTGATTCTACAGAGCAAAAATGACTAAGCAGAGACTTAATCACCGGCCTAAATAGTTTAGACCAGGGGTGGCTAAAGTTGCTTAACGTAAAAGCCACATAGAATAAATATCAGATGTCTGCAAGCTGCAAGACATGAACAAATATTACATACACATTTTTATTGAAAAACTAGGAATAACGCCCATTGTGGAAATAAATACAACAAGCCCTAGAAAGAGGCTCTGGAAAAGTGCCAAAGCCTTGGACACTCAGTGTCAATTTGCTATGGCGACCTCAGCAGGGTATAATGACACAGAGTCCACCATTTTCTCCAGAGGAACTGATCTCTGCTACCTGAAGAGCAGTTGTAATTTTGAGTGATCTCCAGCCCTCACTTGGAGATTGGCAACAATTCTTACCCAGGAGGAAATGACTGGTTTGGAGGGTGGCGTCTATGGCATTGTACCTGTCTGAGGTCCAACCCCTCCTCAAACCCCATCCTCTCCAGGCTCCACCCCTCAAATCTCCAGGAATTTCCCAACCTGGAGTTGGCAAACATATCTTCTTCCCAGCCAAGCATCAACCTGCCATTATCTGCCCCTTATTTCAGCTTTCCATCTCCTCCCCCCTCCCTCCTGGAGATCTGTTGTAATTCTGAGTGCTCTCCACCCCTCACCTGGAGTTTGGCAACAGTGGTTCCCCAGGAGGGAATGGCTGGTTGAGAAGGCAGAGTTTATGGCATTGTACCTGTCTGAGGTACTTTTTTCCCACCATAGAGAACAATGGAGGGAATGGGGCAACTTGTTTGGGGGCCCATAGAATTGGACCCCCTGATCCAATGTTCTTGAAACTTGGTGGGTATCTTGGGGAGAGGCTCCATAAGCTACCCTGTGAGTTTGGAGCCTCTCCCTCAAACCCCCTCCACTCCAGCCCCCAGAATATACCATACGTTTTCACCATTTACTTCAATGGCCCATAGGATATAATGGAGCTGAAATTGACATTCGGCTGCCTGAAAGACTCCCCGGGATGCTGGCTGGGGGCGGGGCTTGGCTCCTGAGCTCCTGGAGCTGTGCTCCAGTGCGCTCCCCACAAAAAAAGACCCCTGATGCCCACCATGCATCACAATCCACTGGTGGAGTCAGCAAGACTGGTCCATTCTGGATTGGGTGAATAGAAAAATATAAGGAAATTCCTTGTAGTGTCTTCTGAAGCATGGTGGGTTTGCAGGCTTATTTGCTCTGCTTTCAGTTAACCTTTCAGTCCTGCACTGTAGCCATCACATAAAAGAATCTGCTAACTCCAACAACAGTTTTCTTTATTGTTTCCAGCCAGGAGAAAAAATCTGCTAATGGACAACTTCAGCAGACTACAACCTCAACACCAAAAACAAGACCAAAATAAGCCCCTCCAGTAAAGACCTGGAGGGGGACACAAACTAGTTTTTCAGGACTCACTATATATACAAGCAGACATCACAACCCTGGTAGCTCAGACTATTGCTCCATCTAATTCAGCATTCTGTTTGCTAGAGTGGCCAAACAGATGCCTCCAGAATACCTACTAGTGGAGACAAAAGCCTTTCCCTGTTGTCACTACTCAAAAATTGATGTTCAGGGGTACAATGTAGTGAACATAAGAACATAACATAAGAGCATAAGAAAAGCCAGTATTGGATCAGGCCAATGGCCCATCCAGTTCAACACTCTGTCACACAGTGGTCAAAAATACCAGGTTCCATCAGGAGGTCCAGCAGTGGGGCCAGGACACTAGAAGCCCTCCCACAGTTGCCTCCCCGCCAATACAGTGCATCACTTGTCCCATCTATACCTTGTGGCAAATAGTCACTGATGAACTTCTGCTCCATATGTTTATCTAATTCCCTCTTGAAACTGTTCATGCTTGTAGCCGTCGCCACCTCCTGTGGCAGTGAAGTACTTGGGTGAAGAAGTACTTCCTTTCATCTGTTCTAACCTGACTGCTCAGCAATTTCATGGAGTGCCCATGAGTTCTTGTATTGTGAGAAAGAGAGAAAAGTACTTCTTTCTCTTCCTGCTCTATCCCATACATAATCTTATAATCCTTGATCATGTCACCCCTCAGCCATCGTTTCTCCAAGCTAAAGAACCCCAAGCTCTTTAACCTTTCTTCATAGGGAAAGTGTTCCAACCCTTTTATCATTCTAGTTGCCCTTTTCTCCATTTTTTCCAGTACTATAATATCCTTTTTGAGGTGTGGTGACCAGAACAGTATACAGTACTCCAAATGAGGTCGCACCATCAGTTTATACAGGGGCATTATGATACTGGCTGATTTGTTTTCAATTCCCTTCCTAATAATCCCCAACATATAGTTGACCTTTTTTATTGCAGTCACACACTGTCTCGACATTTTCATTGAGTTATCTACTATGACTCCAAGATCTCTCTCTTGGTCAGTTTCTGCTAGTTCGGACCCCATCAACATGTATATATAGTTAGGATTTTTTTCTCCAATGTGCATCACTTTGCACTTGGCCACATTGAACCCCATTTGCCACGCTGACACCCACTCGCCCATCCTTGACAGATCCCCTTGGAGTGCCTCACAATCCTCCCTGGTTCTCACCACCCTGAACAACTTCATGTCATCTGCAAATTTAGCCAAATCACTACTTACTCCCAACTCCAGATCATTAATAAACAAGTTAAAAAGCATTGGACTGAGTACTGATCCCTGTGGTACACAACTGCTTACCACGTTCTAATGTGAAAATTGCCCATTTATACTCATTCTCTGTTTCCTATTAATTAACCAGTTTTTAATCCACAAAAGGACTTGTCCTTTTATCCTGTGACTAGTGGTATGGTTTCATATAAATCTCAGTCAAATTGATTCCCCAAATTACCTGTTTCTGGTTGGCTCAGGGACATCTAAAATGACACAAAATATTCATGAAATTCTGGGAGTAATGAAAATGTATCTCTCAGAATCCCGGGAATATTTTGGAGTTTGGGGGAAGCACAAGAGAGGAAGCCAGCTGACGGTCAAGTAGACCTGGCCTCTGCTCATGGTCCTTTACATTTTAAAAGGGAAAGGACTGAACTGGCCCACAACTTGCCATGTCAGTATTGTCCCTGCTGAATGCTTCTCCCCACTGCCATCATTGGAGGCAGCAGAGCCTGGCAGCCAGACCAGCCAGTTTTACCCATGTGTTCTGGAGTGATAAATGTTACAGTCCCAACATTTCTCTTGCCAGTACCGCTCTTCTGTGGCTTCATTGTGTGAGTGTGTTTGGGTTTATTTTTCAAGTCTGCTGTTGGCATGAAGTAATCAAATGATAAAATAGTGATAGCATTCTTATTTGATACAAATAATAGATAAGATGAAATTTCTAATGATTTAATGTTATCAGAATACCTGCACTTGCTGAAACATCCTCTTCTACACAACTATTAAAAGTACAGTGGCTATTTGCATCTGCTGATACTTCCAAAGGAATATTTGTAACATGTTTTAGCATTTAATCCTGTTCTTTTAAGATTCACTGAAGGCTGAGAAATCAGACTGGAAAGGTTACACTTGATCTCACCCTGGGATTTCAAAGTGCCAGCAATGATAGGAGATAATGGGATCCAAGACAGCAAAACCAGGCAAGGAGCAAAAAATGCTCCAGGAGACATGATTAACTAGGCAGTTTTGTGTGACAGTCTGGGGATTTGAAAGGTGGAAATAGGCTGCAGAGGTCTTTCTGGAGTTCAGAGATGATGTTCTGAGACTGGGAAGCTTCTGACAAGTTAAGCAATTAAATATTTTGAGTGGGTTTTTAATTTTTTTTCACCCTACTTACAAGGCAGTGATCGCATACTATTTAGAGAAAATCCTATATTGGTAGGATTTCCAGCTCTGGGTTGAGAAACACCTGGAGATTTGGGGGGTGGAGCCTGGGGAGGGCAGGATTTTGGGCTGGGAGGGACCTTAGCAGGGTACAGTGCTATACAGTCCACCCTCCAAATCAGCCATTTTCTCTAGAGGAACAGATCTCTATTGTCTGGTGATCTACTGTAATAGTAGGAGATCTCCAGTCTCCACATGGAGATTGGCAAACCTACACCACTTTGGTGTAGTGCTTAAGTGTGTGGACTCTAATCTGGGAGAACCGGGTTTGGTTCCCCACTCCTCCACTTGCACCTGCTGGATGACCTTGGGCAAGCCATAGTTCTGGCACAGCTGTTCTTGAAAGAGCTCTCTCAGCCCCACCTACCGCACAGGGTGTCTGTTGTGGGGAGGAGAAGGGAAAGGAGTTTGTAAGCTGCTCTGAGACTCCTTCGGGTGGTGAAGGGTGGGGTATAAATCCAATCTCCTCCTCCTCCTCTTCTTCTTCTATATATGGCCCAATCCAAGGCACTAATATTTTTAATGGCCTTATTTCTATACATAGTGATTCCAGATTTATTTATTTATTTATTATGAGATTTATACCCCGCCCTCCCCGCAAAGTAGGCTCAGATCCAAAAATAGTAGCATTACTGTAAAACACTCATAGGCTTGGATCTTGCCTACAATTTCTGTGGACAGAAGGATAGTAATAGGCAATGCTCCCTCTAAGCTGCGGAGTCCTGTGAGTAAAAATTCTACTTTGTGAGCTGCTGGCATTAAAGTTGTGAGTGAGCAATTTCGCTGCTGCATAAATTAGTCTGCTTTGGAGCCCTTCTTCCTGAGCCAAGACAAAAATGCGTGAGCCGGGGGCTAAAAAACTGTGAGCTAGCTCACACTAACTCAGCTTAGAGGGAACACTGGTAATAGGAGACAATGACCATGTATAACCAATTGGACATATCAAGAGGGACAGAAAGGTACCATCTTAGTCACAATATGCAGTGATATAAATCAATTGGATTGCAAATGTGCATGTGCATCCTATCCTCACCAGAATCAGGAACCACATGAAGAACTGTCATGGATGACAGTTGTGCCACTGGTGCCAGGCTCCTGCCTGAGTTGGCAGTGCAGCTGGAGTTGCCAGCATCACCAGAGCTGGAAGTTGGCCCCTCTGACTCCTCAGGAGTTGACAGCTTGCTGCTGCCAACGCCTGAGTCAGTAACCCCCGCACCTGGGTCTGCAGCAGCCGATGAGGCACAGGTGCAAACGGAGAGCCTGCCGGATTCACTTCCACAGGTGGCTCAGCTGAGGGAGTGGCTTCGCAAGGACTTAGCAACCTGCCACCAAGACATATGCTGGCAGGGAAGACAAGCACTGAGTACTAACAGGAGCAGTGCCACTGTTCAGGGAAGCACAGCTGGAGGCCTATATAGCTCCTGCTCAGGAGTGAGCTCTCTGTGGAAGCAACAAGTCACACCTGTGCTGACCTCACATCCACCCTCGACGCCTGCTCTTGGACTTTGCTCCTGTTCAGATTTCTGGCTTCCTGACCTTCTGCTTCAAACAACTACTCTCTCAGACTCTTGACTCAGCACCTGTTCTATCTTTCCTGGCTTCCTGAACCCTGCTTCAGATGACTACTCTCTCAGACTCATGATTCAGCTCCTGTTCTGTCTCTCCTGGCTACAACCTGTGGACCAGACCTGACTCCTGCCTCTCAGCCCAGCCCAGCCTGTGACAAGAACCTTGCTTATGGTATACTACCTTATTGGATTTTAAAATCCTAAACCAACCCAATACCTCATCCTTCCTTTTTGAGTTGAGGCAACTAACTAGGGGTGTGCATTTGGGCAATACCAAGCTGAAAAAATACCTGAAAAATATCACTATTTCCCATCCCTTTAAATGCCTTTTGCAAGGTGTGCCACAAGTGAACTCCAAAGTGGCAAGTTCACTCAGGAGGTGTTTAAAGGGATTGCCTTCCCTTTAAAACCTCCTGGGTGAACTCACTGGTTTGGAGTTCACTTGTGGTGCACCTTACAAAAGGCATTTAAAGGGACCATGTTCCCTTTAAATGCCTTTGCCCCCCTCCATTGGAAATAATGGAGGATGGAGGCATGTTCTTTTTGGGCTCATAGAATTGGGCCCTATGTCCAATCTTTTGAAACTTGGGGATTTTTTAAGGAGAGGCACCAAATTTTCAGGTTGTTTTTTTTTTTGCACACCCCTGACTGGCTTTCAAGTAAGGAAACCTTTACCTTTACAACTAACAGTATACATAAAGATTATAGTAATAGGTAATAATTTATCTAGATAGATAATGATCTATCATTATGAGTGTTTAAAAAGGACTGTTTGTGGTGTTTGCGTAAAATAATTTGGGGAAGAAAGGAAGAGAGACTTGTGTCTTTCACTGACAATCCTGGAGTAGTTTCTTCACTTAAATGCCTGAAGTGATATAAAAAAGTTGTCCGTAAGGCCTGGAAGGAATTTTGTTTGCTTCCATGTATTGCAGCCACCTAAAATTAGATTATACACACACTATGCAAATTATATGAATTACAGCAAAAGGTTATATGATCTTATAAATTTTTATGTGAAATAAATCTTGTGATGTACAATGCAACCACCGTTATATGAACCCTAGTTACTCCAAAGTCTTAATTGCCTGAATTTATTGTGTATTTCACATAGAGTCCCATTACAATATAATCCTATGCAAGCAGCAGCTCTATTTCTTCCAAATCATCCAGACATATAGGATGCATCACAGGAGAAATGAAGTTGCTCTGGAAAATATTTTCACATATCTCTCATGCTGTAAATTCTAATCCTCAGTTATCTCTAATCCTTCAAAAAATAATTGCATTTGTATGTGCACATGCATGTTATATAGATGTTGGACTTTTATTCACTAGAACAAAAGGATCCTGCTAATGAAACTGAACTGATTTAATTAGAAGCAAGCAGACCGGGAGTTCCTCACTGTCAGTTCCCTGTACATAATTTATAATTTTTAAAAAATGATTACAGGAGACTTAACCTGAGATAAACAAGAATATCATGCTGGGTGGGAAGCTATCTCAAGTAATATTGTACTAAAACAGATGGTTCCCAGACAGTAGCTGATGCACTGACAGAGCTACCTTTCACAAATCAGTCAGCTATAGGTTGAGTTCAGACTGGCAGTTTGAAGTGAGAGGGAGTCGTGGCAAAAAAGCCCTGGAACAAACTGTTCTGGGTTTTCCCGGTCACATGGGGCCGACTGATGCGGGAGCATACCGGGAGGAGGCGTGAGGGAGCATTCACACTGTTGGCCCGAAGGCGTGGCTGTAAGGCATGGCTTTCTGTTTTGCTACTCTGGAGATATGCACTTATGCGCATGAGCGCATATGCGCACATGCAAACAAGCAAAACCCACGGATTTTAGTGTTCACACACCTTGTTGGTGCGGGATATACGTGGGATAGACACGCTTTCCAGGGTTTGATACCACTTTTACCAGGTATCTATTAAACTCGGGAGGGAAGCGTTACAAGACGGGTTGAGTACGGCTGGGGAACACTGGACAGATGTGCCTGTGTGAACGGCCCCTTTAATCTGGTTGTGAAACGTTGCTGAAACACACCTATCTCGGGGCAAACTGCCAGTCTAAACTCAGCCATAACCTCTACAGTGTAACATTAAGCTAAAGCATCTGGAGTAACTTGCAAACTGAGGAGCTTAGATGTGGGAGAAATTGACCTTAGCCTTTTGTTGTGGTGTTGAAGGACAAAACCACATTTCTTGGTGATTCAGGGTGCTGAAATTATCAGCGGTCTAACTAATATGGATCACAACAACATTAAAAAAATATTTTCAATATTGATTAAAAACATTTTCTGCATGCTTTGTAAAGCTCAGAAAATTGGAATCAGTACAGTTTGACTCAAATTAATGGGAGAAAAGTTACAGAAGCTAAATCATGTTTCATGTTATATCTTTGCAATTCACCAGTTAACCTCAATGTATTTTCCCTCAGTTTTTGAGCAGACCCAGCAGATTTGATCCACATTTATTATTATTAGATAGTGAAAATATGATTGTAGCTTGATTGTTAGCAGTGGAGATACCACTCACAAGTTCAGAATAAGTGTATTCCTTGTTTCAGTTTATAAGAAGCCAATATTATAAATAATGGCAAAAATCTTCTATGATATTTTTCCATCTGACTGCATGCTCTTTCCTTTCCTAGTCTCAGCCAGCTTGGCCACACTAATACATGTTTTTGAAACTTCATGACTGGACTGCTGCTACACATTCTACATTGGGTGGCCCTTGAAGATAATCCAGAAATTGCAGTTGGCTCAAAATGTCACAACCCAATTGTTATTAGAGGCTTGCCTTTGTGAATACAATTTGCCTATTTTAAGGCAAGATCAATAGCTGCTAGTTTATTTCGAAGTTTAATGCAAGGTGCTGGTCTTGACCTCTAAAGCCACAGCCTGCTCCCCTGAAAGTGATGGCATACTTGGCATAAAGGAGGGTTCATGCTTTCTCTGTAGTGGTTGCTTCCACTTTATGGAATGGACTCCTTGAGAAGGAGAGGGTGTGCGTGCTTGGAAACTTTTAGCAGATGCCGTAGGGGAAGTCGTAGAAGTAGTGACAGACTTCACGTTCCTAGGATCCCAGATCACTGCAGATGGTGACTGCAGCCATGAAATTAAAAGATGCCTACTCCTTGGGAGGAAAGCAATGGCAAACCTAAACAGCATGATACAAAGCAGAGACATCACCTTGCCAACAAAAGTCCGCATGGTCAAAGCAATGGTATTCCCCGTAGTAATGTATGGCTGCGAGAGTTGGACTATAAGGAAGGCCGAGCGCCGAAGAATAGATTCTTTTGAACTGTGGTGCTGGAGAAGACTCATGAGGGTCCCTTGGACTGCAAGGAGATCAAATCAGTCAATCCTAAAAGAAATCAACCCTGACTGTTCCGTGGAAGGCCAGATCCTGAAGCTGAAGCTCAAACACCAAATGAGAAGGGAGCATTCACTGGAGAAGACCCTGATGCTGGGAAAGATTGAAGGTCAAAGAAGAAGGGGACGGCAAAGGATGAGATGGTTAGACAGTGTCATGAAAAAACCTGCATGAACATGAAATTGAGCAAACTTCAGTGGACAGCGGAAGACAGGAGGGCCTGGCGTAATCTGGTCCTTGGGGTCGCGGAGAGTCGGACTTGACTGTGCGACTGAACAACAACAACATAAGGGTCCTTTACTAGTGTAAGTTTAAGGCATTGTATTAGGTAAGAAGATTGGGTTTTATTGTTATTTGTTGTTCAGTTATGTATTGTATCTTAAACCATGGGAAAAGACAGGATACAGATGTTTTAAAAATAAATAAATAAATAAATGGGCAGCACAAATGTAAAGGCACTGGTTTCTGCTATTTGATGACAATGCCTTCCAAATGTTACAACACAGTGGTTTGGAATTTCAGCACCAAAAATGGCTTCCTAATAGGGCTGATTATTAACTTAATTTTCAAAGCTGGGACTCCTTAAAGGCCACAGATATTGGGAGAATGATGTAGGGTTGTCAGCCCCCCACCCCAGCCACCAGTGGGTGATGGAGGGGTAGGGTTGCCAGATCCAGGTTGGCAAACTCCAGCAGATTTGTGGAAGGAGTCTGGTGAGGGCAGGGACCTGAGTGGGGTTCAGTGTCATAGACTCCACCATTCAAAGCATCCATTTTCTCCAGGGGAACTGATCTCTGTAGTCTGGAGATGTGCTATAATTCCAGGAGACATCCAGTTTCCACCTGGAGGCCGGCATCCTTAGAATGATGAGATCTGAGTTGCCATTATGCCTCACTGAGAACACAGCACAGGGTTAACCATATAAGCTTTGTACATAAAAAGAAACAACAGTTACAAAAATTGTGAACTTTCTTTACTCAGCATTGTAGAGAAAGATTTTGCCAAAGTGATCATGAGGAGACTTCAGTAACTGGCAATTCAAACGTATCCTGAGGCACAATGCAGTAAGAGTGGGAACATCTAAAACGAATATTACTCTTTACATTGGCAGCAAGGATGGAGACAGCAGTTATAGGCCACTCTACCTCAGTTTGTTGAACACTTTAAGACATTTGACATAGTGAGTAGAAGCTTCTTGGTCCTGGCCTGTATAAAGAGATATACAGCACTGACAATAAAAATAGATAATGTACACTGGACACCCACTTATATATCTCCTTACATCCTATCCACAGTTCTATAGGCCACAATTCTATAGGCTTGAGCATCTTTGCAGTCAAAACACAGCAAAACTGAGCTTTGTGCCAACACTTTCGCACCTTTCCCCAGAGCTCTTGAATGGTGCTCCAGGGCCAGGCAATGGCATATAGGCACTGACATATTTTCCTATAAGATTAATCATTTTGAAGAGTAGCTCATCAGTAGAGATGGGCATGAACTGGGGAAATGTGGTTTGGTTTGTGGTTCATGGTGTGCCTGGTTTGCGAACCGTCATGAACTTTTAAGTGCTAAATGAACTGGATCAATTTGTAAGGTTCATGATGTAGTAGAATGCACCCCTGGCATGCTAGAGGCACCAAACTCAAAGGCAATCTCTGGCTGACTCTCCTCTACCAGCCCTCCAAGTTTGGTGAGAACTGGATTTACAGGGTCTGAGTTACAGCCTTACTTCTCATACCCTGCTTGGAAGTAACATCGATAATGCGAGACATTCTTTCATTTTTCCATATAGCCACAGATGGAAACCCATTACCCAGCAAAAACCAACCTTGATTCAAAAATGAAGAAAATCTAGAGATTTCAGGTAAGTTACTCTTCCCAAATCTTTTCCAAGCTTGAAGAATCAGCTGTATCAAATCAAGGGAATCCCTGGGGATATTTTTTCCTCTACTAGGATTCCAGAACAGATCTTCAAGGAACAATGGGTGAAGCTTGGCATTGTATAAGCCAACCCAACCAGGTTTATTTGTGGGGCGTAGAATTTTAATTGAGATGGCCAGCAAAGACGCCCTATAATACAATAATAAATTGGGAAATGCATATCCCCTCTTTGTCTTAGACCTGTAAAGAATGGTAGAACTAATCCTAGGCTTTTTATGATCCCATAGGAACCGAAACAGAGCCCTTTGCCAGTTCTTTATAGTTGCCAATGGAACTGGCAAAGGGTGGCCATGCACTTCTCATGCAGCACCAGGTCTGGCCAGCTGCTGTGCAAGAGGCAGGGGGAGGGGGAATTGGAATTCCACCTATGCCATGACTGCGCATTTGGTGGAGCAGAAGAGACGGCTGTTCTCCCACAGGCCAGGGCCTTGGCAGAGAGGCTGCAGTGGGCATCACCACCAGGTTGCATCCTTTATACAACAAAGGAGAGTACAAGCTGGCCTGTATCTGTGACCCCCGGATAAAAGGCAGCATTATTCTCCTGAATGCAGAGCTCATGCAATGGAAGTGTGAGCTCTGCAAAGAAGTGTAGAGGGTACAGCCAACAGACATGGCCAGAGGGAACAGCAGATGGAAGAGGCTGAGGAGGATGAGGATGAAGAGGCACAGCCTCAAAGAGCCCAACCAGGAAGAAGCCCCACTACTGGTTGTCAGTGGTGAACTGGGAGTTCAGCAGTGGCAAGGATGCCAGGCATAGAGTGGCAGAGAATTCAGCAGAGGTGATGGTGAGGGAGTACCCTGAGTCTGCTAACATTGATCCCCTGGAGTATGGGTCACATGAGGCTGTCATCTGGCTTAACCTCTCTTGTGTGGCCGGGAGTCTCCTCTCCTGCCCTCCCAGCAGCATCCAGAGACATTCTCAGTCCCCATCTCTCAGTGTGAGCAGAGAGACAAGGTGGCTCAGAGCTCTGAGTCAATCTAAGACCCAAACTCAAGCAGGGGAGAGGAATTCACAACCAGGAGGGTATAAAATGTGGGTCCTTAGCCTAGGAACTCAGTAGCTAAGCCCCACTGCTTGGTGTGAGCAGAGAGACAGGGTGGCTTAGAGCCCTGAGTCCCCCTAACACCCAAACTCCAGCAGGAGAGAGGAGTTCAAAATTAGGGTACACAATGTGGGTCCTCAGCTGGAGCACCCAGTAGCTAAGTTCCATCGCTTGGTGTGAGCAGAGAGATGGGGTGGCTCAGAGCTCTGAGTCCATCTAACACCCAAACCCCAGCAGGGGAGAGGAGTTCACATTCAGGAGGGTATGAAATGTGGGTTCTCAACTGAGGCACCCAGTAGCTAAGCCTCTTTGCTCGGCATGAGCAGAGAGACAGGGTAGCTTAGAGCCCTGAGTCCACCTAACACCCAAACCGCAGCAGGAAAAACCTGCATCAGCCAGAAATGAGAAAACACACACACACAACAGCAAAGAAAATAGAAAACTCTTCCATTGATTACCTTTGGCACACTTTCAGTTAACAATAGAAGGGGGTAGGTCTGCATTTGGTACTCTAATAAGTTGTTTGCAAGTATATGTTTCGGCCGACCAACATGAAAATTATATAGATTTCCAATTTTAATTAATTAATTAAAACTACTGTTGTATGTTATAAAGATATATTTAGGCTGTGTGGATGTCTGCAAGTATCTTGTTTGGAGTCTGCAAAGGAGTAGTTGCTTCCAAATTGTCATCTAAAGGAGATTTGGGTGTGGAGCCTGGGGAGGGTGGTTTTGGGGGAAGGAAGGGACATCAATGGGGTATAATGCCATAGAGTTCACCCTCTGAAACTGCCATTCTTCTGGGGCAGGGATCCCTAATGTGGTGCCCACTGATGCTTTATGATACCCACGAAGTATTTTTAGGAAGGGGTGGGGCTTGTGCCCAGCAGAGCTTTTGATTGGCCATTGGAGATCTGATTTGTGGTGCAGATATTTAAAATCATTGCTTTGGCAGCAGCTGTTACCACAGTGCAAGGATATTTACTGCATGACTGAAGGTTTAATTTGTATGCATGCAAGAAAGTATTTTAAACAATATATTCGTTTTAAAAGGCATCCTGTTTAACAGTGATTCTACTTGAAATGTTGAAGAGTTATTATTAAAATTATGCCTGACTTCTCTCCCTGACATTTTTTTGGTTGGTTCCACCTCCTGTGGCAGCCATTTTATAGTTGTGCCCACCACTTTATATCAGAGTTCCAAAGATGCCTACCAGCTCAAAAAGGGCAGAGTCGGCGCAACCATTAAGGCCAAGTGAGGCGACCGTCTAAAGGCGGAGACCTCTGAGGGCGCAGTGGCCAGCAAGTGAGGTGAGGATGACAGCAAGAGTGTTGCTGACGATGAGCAAGAATCATCGTCTCTGCCGCCTCGGGGCTCACCTGACGGGGAGAAAAGGAAGCAAGCAGTCCCATGCTGCCTGGTCATTTCTGTGCTGACACTGCGGGTGCCCCTCCCCAGTCACCCTCGCCGCCCCTTCAGGCACCTCTCGGAGTCCTGCCCACTGCTGCCGCCTTCTCCCCTCCTCTTCCGAGCCATGCTGAGCTGGGTCAGTTCATCATTAGCATGGGCCGCCTGGGCTGCTGGGCATGGCTGAGTGAGCTGTTGTCTGCAGCAGCGTGGAGGCGAAGGGAGCAGGTGAGGGCGCCGGGTGGGAAAGCAAATGGAGGGGAGGGACAGAAGCGAGCCATGAATTTTTGCCTGGGAGGGAGAAGGAGGGAAGGGTGGAAGGGGTCCAGCCTGTGCTGCAGCCTCACGCTCCCCAGAAGCCCCCCCATGGCATTCTCACCCCTCCAACCAGCCACAGGCTGTAGGTTAAAAAGTTAAGTTTTAACTTAAAAACGTTTAAAACATTAGCACTCTTGCAATATTTTGTTCATTTAACTGACACCCCTTCCATCAAATTATTGCATCAAAATGTCTGTGCTGTTGCAATCTTGAGTATACTGTTTAAAAGTATCTGTAAACTGCAAACCTACTTTTGATTTATTGACATTCACTACAGAAATCTCATGCTCAGAGTTCTAAGCCTAGGGCCCAAGGGAGAACATGAAATGGCTGAGCATTGCAACCTTTTGTACATAAGTTGCTTCATGTGCTGGTCAAGAATATGAGAAGGCACCATGACACAGACTGAGGGCTATGTGTTTGCCTAAGTGGTCAGTATCAGCCTACTGTCTGGGAAGTCTAAGTTCAAAATCCCCAAAGGGGTGACATGATAGAGCATGTAGAGAAAGAAGTACTTCTCTCCCTTTCTCACAGTACAAGGACACGTGGGCATTCAATGAAATTGCTGAGCAGTCAGGTTAGAATGGATAAAAGGAAGTATTTCTTCACCCAAAGAGTGATTAACACATGGAATTCACTGCCACAGGAGGTGCCGGCGGCTACAAGCATGGATGGCTTCAAGAGGAAATGGGATGAACATCTGGAGCAGAGGTCCATCAGTGGCTATTAGCCACAAGGTATAGGTAGGAACTCTCAGTCTGGGGCAAGTGATGGTCTGTATTCTTGGTGCTTGGGGGGAGGGCAACAGTGTCCTGGCCCCACTGCTGGACCTCCTGATGGCCCCTGGTATTTTTGGTCACTGTGTGACACAGAGTGTTGGACTGGATGGGCCATTGGCCTGATCCAACATTGGCTTCTCTTATGTTCTTAGCATGTGCACTTGTTGTTGTTGTTGTTCAGTCGCACAGTCGAGTCCGACTCTTCGCGACCCCATGGACCAGATCACGTCAGGCCCTCCTGTCTTCCGCTGTCCACTGAAGTTTGCTCAATTTTATGTTCGTTGCATCGATGACTCTGTCTAACCATCTCATCCTTTGCCCTCCCCTTCTTCTTTGACCCCTTCTTTCTTTGTGCACACTTCTTCACATAC
Organism: Gekko gecko; assembly: GCA_029375565.1. Taxonomy (NCBI): domain Eukaryota; kingdom Metazoa; phylum Chordata; class Lepidosauria; order Squamata; family Gekkonidae; genus Gekko; species Gekko gecko. Next base: position 99,387,861 of record JAPDNY010000008.1, read on the forward strand.
ACTGAAACAGATTTCTTCAGATATTACATGCAGGTAGGGGAAGCTAGTTGTCAGGAAGAGATCATTAGAGTCAAAATGAATAAGTAACTGAGTAATAAAAACAGCAAGACTGGAATAGCAATACAGTAGGATGTGTAAATTGCAGTTCTCTGCACAGAACAAACAGGTCAAACCCTACAAATGTGGGGAACATTGGCCACAAGCCCTTAAAACAATGTATCCTGCACCAGATAGTCCTATTACCCCAGTGTTCCCTCTAAGCTGAGTTAGTGTGAGCCAGCTCACAGTTTTTTAGCCTCTAGCTCACACATTTTTGTCTTAGCTGAGGAAGTATGGCTCCAGAGCAGCCTAATTTATGCAGTATCCAAATCCCTCACTCACAACTTTGCCAGTAGCTCACAAAATAGAATTTTTGCTCACAAGACTCCATAGCTTAGAGGGAGCATCTCCCCCCCACCCCATAATCTAAAATGCGGCAAGAGGGTACAGTTAAAGGCTTGTCCATCGGGGAAAAGGCTCCACTGTGCTTGGAATGAGGAAAGTGTGTAACACCTCGCGGGTTATCAGTCTCCTCTTTTTTCCTTTCTTTCATACAAGTCTTCCCGCACTCTCCCAGACAGCGAAGTCCAAGCAGTACGGAATGCTGGCAACTCCTGGGCTGACGTGTCCTCCGAAGCCGGGAACCTTCAGGGTGGGAACTGCGTGCCCATGCGGAGCAGTCACTGCGTGGCACTCTCCTCCCCAGCCGGCGGTTTGGTTCGCTCGCAGGGCGGGCGGAGGTGGGAAAGGGAGGGAAAGCAGGAGAACGTCGGTTTCCCGAGCGCGAACTTGCAGATGTGCCGATAAGGCGGCAGGTGGCACTGTTGGCATCCTTTGGGTGGCCAATGGCAGGAGAGGGGAGGCGGAGCTTGAGGGAGAGAGCCAGAGTCGGAGTCCGTCCAACTTGGTTCGCGTGCTGCGGCGGCACACAACAGAGGGAGAGCGAGAGACTGGGAAGGAAGGAAAAGGGAAGGAAGCGGAGCGGCGAGTCTGGCGGCTGCTCTGGCTGGGCGGCGTCGGCAGCAGCACCAGGTCTCGCTTTGCTGGGACTGCAGCTCTGGCGCCTGGGTTGGCTAGGAAGAAGTCGGCGGGGCAGGTAGGAGCTGAAGCTCGGTCCCGCTCCGGGATGCCTCGTTACGATCGGAGTCTGTTGCCCCCCCCCCCCCGCCCGTTGAGGATCCCATTCTCCTTTTCCTTCTGCCTCATCCCTTCCACGGTGCTGAGACGGGATAGGCTGTCATACACTCCCTTCTTCCATGTGGGGTGGGTAGTGGAGTAGGCAGCCTTCTCTTCTCACGCTGCTGCCCGTAGTCGCTTCTGTGCCCCGCTTAGCGACTTGCAGTCTGATTGCTCGCCGAGCCTTGTGTCTTTTATATCCAACTGTAGCTTCTTTGTTGCCTTTTTTTGCTTTTCTAAACAAGACCCCCCTCCCCTTCCCTTCTCAGAAGTCTCTTCTGCACTTTTAGGGATCCTGCCCTTTAGTGTCGCTTTCTTTTCTTTGCCCCGCAGAATTTATTTGCTCTACAGTTTGGAGGAATTGGTGAGGGCGGGGAGAGCAAAAAGCTATACAGCGCATCCTAAACAAAGTTTACTCCCTCCTCAGCCCATGGACTTAGACTGGTGTGACCCGGCTAAGGACTGCATGCATCCAAGACCAGCCTTCTTTCTGTTTTATCTCCACCTGTGGAAAGTGTCTGCTCCTTTGTGTATACTGCCTCTCCCTTTTAACTTTTTGCATATCTTCTGTTGCCCTAATCTTTCTCACACAGTAAAATCACATACGTGGTAACGCCCTTTCTTTTCTTCCCCATTTCTAATTGAGAAGTTTCCTGTCTACACTGTTGTTGATGTTTTGTGCATCTTGTTCTGTGATGGTATCCACAGGTGCTTGCCATTACATCAGCTCTGAAAGCTGCTCTCTCTACCAAGTCATTATTCCTCACCCAGAATGATGCCATGTCCTTGGCAACTGTGTGGGTTTTGTGGCATGGGGTTATAACCGGTTTGCTGGCAAGTGGGCTCAGTATCTGGCTGGGAGAGGATTAGGCAGGACGGATAAGTGGCTAAGTGTCTTGCTGTGAGAGAATGCAGAAAGGATGCTTGAGACTCCTAGCTGAGACCCCCTCTCCTATGTGTGTATTCTTGTGCAGCTCAGCTTTAACTGCTTTGCTGGACAGGACTGACAAAAAGGGTCTGCTTCTCTCACCTGGATGATTGCTTTTTCCTGTTCTCTTGAGCTGGCAGCTTGGTGAGCAGTAGCTGTGACCATCTGGTATGCATCCTTTGCTCTCCATGTGCATGTGTGTGGGGGAATTCATAAAGGCTAAGAGATTTCTGCAGCTGAAATCCTAGAGTGGTAGAGTATGATAATTGGAAATAACAGATTATAGGTTGATAGTAAAGGTAAAGGTAAAGGTTCCCTTGCTCGAAAGCCAGTCGAATCCGACTCTAGGGTTGCGGTGCTCATCTCCGTTTCAAAGCCGAAGAGCCAGCGCTGTCCAAAGACATTTCCGTGGTCATGTGGCCGGCATGACTAAACACCAAGGCGCACGGAACGCTGTTACCTTCCCACTGAAGTGGTACCTATTTATCTACTTGCAATTTCTTGCTTTCGAACTGCTAGGTTGGCAGGAGCTGGAACCAGAGACAGGAGCTCACCCCGTCACGTGGCACTCACGGGTCTTGAACTGCTGAACTACTGACCTTCCACAGTCTGCAGTTCAACGTCTTAACCACTTGAGCCACCGCAGCTCCTATAGGTTGATAACAGTTTTGCAAATCATACTTCCCCACAGGGGAAAAAAAGAAAAGCAAATACATGATTACTTATTTACTCCTTTGTCACCAACACACATTGTTCAGTTTGTTTCTCACAGCCCAGCTAACACATTTTTCTTTCCAGCTGTGTGTTCACAGGCTGCTGTGCCAATCAATTAAAAATTCCCCAAGACCCACATGCAGTGTAATGCTACTGGTAATGGATAGCCAAGTGCCTGGCCTTCAAAAGCCTTTGCATGTGTTTAAACTTGGATTTTTGCGCCGTTTGCTTCAACTGAAGTTATGTAGGTAGGCTTTCCTGTATTGATAGCTTTGGGGGGGGGGGGAACTGAATGAAAGATGTATTTGCTTCATCTCTTTTATCTAGGCAAAGACGAGCACCTACTTTAGTCCAAAGCTTTCTTTTGCCTTTCAAAATATTTATTATATTTTCTGTGGAAGAAATCAATGGACTAAGTGGCTGTAGTAATGAATGACTGGAAAACGCATTACAAGTTGATTTAAAATTATGATTTTTATGTTGTTCGTGAAATGGATGCATCTTCTTAGTATTTCTGCAGTTTGAGCCCAAATGTATGTATGTTGTCAGTACACAATAGAAACTGCTCCATCCCCCCCCAAATGTTGTTAGTATACTTGGACTAACACACAACCTAGAATAGTTCTGAGAGTGGACTGACCCATTGTGCTGAATGAAAAGGTAGGTAAACTGAGGTAGAATTATGAATTTTGGCATGCCAGCCTCCATGTAGAAGGTGTCATATTTTGCACAAATCTCCACATCAAGTTGCAAATCAGAAAGTGGGTTCCCCATATGTTAGTTTTCTACACGTAGGGAGTTCTTGTTGTAGGGAATTAGTAAAAAATGCAATTCCTCGTTTATAATCTGAATCAGTATATATTGCCAGCCCACTCAACTACCTTAACATGTGTATTAGTAGCATGGTTTAAATAAATGTGCTGCACAATTACTGTGGTAACATCTGAAAGTGTTAACAGTGGACTGCGGCACATCAAACTGCAGGTATGATGTGCTTTCTACTATGGTAGTTTTCTAACTGAGGGGAGGGTTTTTTTTAAGGTAGGGGAACAAATGGTACAATATGTATCCCTTCATTCTTCTGGATGTATAACCAGGCCTTATAGATAACTCTAATCCTGATGCCCTGACATCTATGAAAGGAGGATTAGAACAGACAGAATTGGCAGTGGGAGGGTGTGATTGGGATGAAAGCAAAATCTTGTTAGTCTTAATCTTGTAATGAAGGTGACTAGAAGTACTAATACAGAACATTAAGATCTCATGTATACCTTATCTATAGGTAAATGTGGTTTGTTTCAAATTTCCTGTGCATGGTGTGCTATTCTAATTTTGTAAGATGGGTCCTATCATGTCCCCGTGCCCAAGGGCCTACAAATTACAGCTGAACTTGGTAGCCAGGTATTGTTTACTACTAGCCAACTATGAAAGCCAATCTCACGACAGTTTATAATTACAAAATAATTCCTTGATGAATAAGGCCTTATATTGACTGTATGCATGTGTTAGAAGCATTCCTCCATACTGAGAAGAAGCCTGAACAATGACAAAAAATGGGGACTACCCTTGCCATCCCAGACTGTTGGTAGTTACGAAAAAGTTCCCTCAAATTGATAAAAGTCAGGGTTAGAATAAGAGGAGAAAGTCAGGGACTCATAATATTGCCAGCTCCAGATTGGGAAATACTTGGAGATTTTGGGAATGGAGCCTGAGGAGGGCAGGGTTTGGAGAGGGGAGGGGCTTCAGTGGGGTATAATGCCATAGAGTCCACTTTTCAAAGTGGCCATTTTCAAGTGAACTGATCTCTGTCACCTGGAGATTAGTTGTAATCTTTGGAGATCTCCAGCCACCACCGATGAAGCATTGAGGGAAACAGATTATTTACCTGGGAAATCTGTAGTCACATGGTAGTTGTTCGAAGCAGCAGCAGCAGCACTGCATGACATAAAATAAAGAAAAAAAAAAGAAGCAAATGCATGGACTGTAATTGGATTAGAATCAGTTTTGCACAGTGAACATTGGTGGGGTGCAGCATTGGCTGAGTCACTGTGGTCCATTTGTGACTGGAACCACCTGGAGCTTGGCAACCCTAGAAACACACTAATTTGGACAAAGTTGGATGTCTTGCTAGATTTTGATGGGAATGCATGCTGGGACATTAGCTTCATGACATATAGTGGTTACCCAGTGTAAACTAGTGACTAGAGTGTTGTCTTAGAACTGCGGGCATTGGAAGTTTTCTGTGTAACCCTGGGGCAGTCATTCTCTCTCAGCCTGTCATACCTCATGTGGTTGTTGTAAACATGTAATGGTGGAGAGAAAAATAATGCAAATCATCTTTCACTTAGTGGAGGAAGTCTGGAATGAAGATGTGTCAGGTAGTTTCCTTTGATTAAAGGGAAATCTTCCAGCTCCCTTTATATGGGGGACAAAACTGAAGAGGAAATAGAGTTCTCCTGGGCTGAGGGACAAGGGTGGGCTATGTCTTATTTCAATAATAAGCAAGAAACCCAATCTTAATCTCTTCACAATTTCTCATGATTTCATGAAAACTATAGTGAAAGTTTTAGTATTTAAATAGATCTAGAGATGATCCTGGTTATTATTACCACAATAAAAAGCTAACCTCTAACCCAGGGATCATCAGCCTTTTCTGAGTAATTAAAAATATCCCGAGCTATTAACCCTGCCCCTAGCATTTTACCACATTTTGTTCTGTCCTAGAAACAAAGCATGCTCTGGGAAGAGCACCAGAAATGAAATTGTCAGCAAAGCAGCCTGAGGAAATATTCTATGAAAACAGCACTGAATGGAAGATGACAGCCCTAGAAAATGTTATACGCAAAAAGTTTTTTATTGCGGAATGTGACTGTAATTTCTATCTAGATTTAAGATGATCTCCTGTTTTGATACCATGCCAGAATTTTGTCCTGCATTTGAGTAAATACAGCCTAGAGAATATCTCAGTCTTTTCCTGGGCCTTCTAGAAGATGTATGAGCTCCTATATTGCATCTACTGTGCTACCAGTGGCCCATGAACTACATTTGGAGACTCATTCTGATCTTAACCCAACTTCTCCCTAATTTCTCATAATTTAATTATTGCTTCAAAAAACTTCATCTAATTGAATCCTGGAGCCGGTATAGATGGAGGCAGTATAGGATGCCATTGGCTAAGAAATTAATTTTTTTACCACTGAGTAGTGTAAAGATAACATTTAAATAAACAATAACAAGAACTTCATGTGCATGCATTTTGATGTCATACAACAAAACATATTCTGCTGTGAAATGATAAATGAACTTTGTTCTTCTACTGAGGATCACGAAAAGATGCAACAAGAAATCAGTGATGAAAAAACAACTAGTCAACATAGTGAAGTTTCTAGGCACCATGGCTCTGGTGTAAAATATTGGAATGGTTTTCTATGCATCATGTTTTTTCATGCTAAAGAATCTGAAAAATAGTAATTTCTTTACATTGTTTTTGGTATCTTTAGTTATCTGTTCTATAGCAAAAAGTAGTATTGACTCCCCTTTAATATGAATGTTAGAGTCATTCAGATGTCACAATAAATTGTGGTTTATTAATCTGCTAAGTATAAGGAATGAATTTTGTCTTGTGCATACATCCTTCTTGGTCTTCTTTTTCTCTTTTTGCTGCTCTCTAGTAGGAAAGGCATCATCACTCTACTGCCATCTATGTGACCAGGCACCTGCATGGGGTGGAATTACTCTTTTGTTGTTGTTGTTCAGTCACTCAGTCAAGTCTGACTCTTCGTGACCCCATGGACCATATCACACCAGGACCTCCTGTCTTCCATTGTCCTCCACAGTTTGCTTAATTTCATGTTCGTTTCATGTGTCTAACCATCTCATCCTTTGCCATCCCCTTCTTCTTTGACCTTCAGTCTTTCCCAGCATCAGGGTCTTCTCCAGTGAGTGCTCCTTTCTCATTTGGTGACCAAACTATTTGAGCTTCAGTATCAGGCCTTCCAGGGAACAGTCAGGGTTGATTCCTTTAAGGATTGATTGATTTGATCTCCTTGCAGTCCAAGGGACTCTTAAGTGTTTTCTCCAGCACCATAATTCGAAAGCATCTATTCTTCGGTGCTCAGCCTTCCTTATGGTCCAACTCTTGCAGCCATACATTACTACTGGGAATACCATTGCTTTGACCATACAGACTTTTGTTGGCAGGGTGATGTCTAGGTGTCAGAGTCCTTAACTTAGTCAGCAAAATACCAGGCCTTGTTCATTGAAGCAAGAATAGTATTTATTTTAAGCTGCAATAGTAGGTTACTGGAACAGAAGCATTGTTAAGAATACCTTGGTTACATGAAGCAAGCAATTATACCAGAAGGGGGGAGAATGGGGACCCCCCCCTCCACCAATGGAAGCATAGCGCGCACGTGGGAACTGGAGACAGTGATAATTAATGTAGTTCCCGCCACCCCCATTTTCCCAGCCTAGCTGTTGCTTTGAAAGCGATAGGAAGCTAACAGCCTGTCTCCTCCAAGGTCAGTATGTTAGGTCTGGGTAAGATACGGCCTGCACGCCCAGGCAGTCGAGGCAGCTCCCCACATTCCATTCGAACACTCCAGGTGCATAAATCAACACCCCACGGTCCCATCCACCCTCCCTTCACAAAACAAAAGCCCATCCGCCCTCCCTTCTCCATACATCATGGCAGGGCTACCTGACATCCTGCCCTCCTGATAACAAATCTATCCCTTTAGCTTGTGGGGATACAATTTATGAAAAGCACGGACCATCTTGGGGGCCAGAACATGTTCCGCCCTCACCCACTCCCTCTGTTCAGGCCCAAAGTCCGTCCATTCAACCAGATAAAATAAGCGGTTGCGAGAGATTTTAGAGTCCAAAATCTGTGAAACTTCATAGTGTGGTTCCCCCCCCACCAGCAGCGGAGGTGGGGTGGGCTGTCGCGGTCTCCATTTGTTCTCCTCAGGTGCGCGGCGTAGGAGCCTTACGTGAAAAACAGGATGAACAGACTTTAGTGATTTAGGCAAAGCAAGTTCCACAGTAACATTGTTAATTACTCGCACAATTTCAAAAGGTCCAACAAATTTCCAGCCGACTTTACGGTTCAGTTGTATTCCACGCAGGTTTTGAGTGGAAAGGTAGGCAAACTCCCCACATTTTGGGATCCAGGAGAGGTTGCGTTTTTTATCAGCCTGGGTCTTATATGCCTCCTTCGCATCATCAAGAGTTTTTGATAACAGCGGCCAAGCTACTTGCAAATTTTTGCACCAGTCACCAGCATCTCCCGCCGGGAGGTCGGGAGAAGTCAAAAACGGCAATGGCGGGGCCTCATAGCCATAGACCGCCTTGAATGGAGACATGCCTGTAGAAGAGTGCTGAGTGTTATTGTAACAGAACTCAGCCAAAGGTAAAAGAGAATGCCAATTGTCCTGTTGAAAGTTCGTAAAACACCTTAAATATTGTTCAAGGGTTTGATTTACACGTTCGGTTTGTCCATCAGTCTCTGGGTGGTACGCACTGCCAACACCCCGCTCCACCCCAAGCAGTGACATAAGTTCACTCCAGAAATGAGAAACGAATTGCACCCCCCTGTCTGAGATCACTTTAGCTGGCAAAGTGTGGAGCCTCACCACGTGTTGGAGGAACGCTGAGGCTAACTTCTTGGCCGAGGGGATTGATGCAAACAGAACAAAATGGGCTTGTTTAGTGAAGAGATCCACAACAACCCAGATAACAGTATTCCCCCCGCTAGGGGGAAGATCTGTAATAAAGTCCATTGAAATCACTTCCCATGGTCGAGTCGGCATGGGGAGGGGTTGAAGCGCTCCGGGAGGTTTACCTGGCCTGGGTTTACTCATCAAACACGTTTGGCACGCAGAAGTGAACAAGGAAATGTCTTTGCGTAGCCCAGGCCACCAGAACTGTCTTTGTAAAAGTTGGAGCGATTTGAAAAACCCCGTGTGCCCCGCCAGTCTCGATCCGTGTGCCCAACCCATAACCTCCCCCCGAAGGGATTGGGGAACAAACAGTTTGCCGTTTTTCAGCCAGCAGCCCTGTGCATTCTGTGTAACTCCGTCTTCCCCCCCCACCTCCTCTCTGTCGGCGTCGGACATAGCCGTAGAGAATTTTGCAGCCCAGTCATCTGCGGGAGGGGTAGGGGAAGGGGTGGAGAGCTTCGCTTGCTTACGAGTGGTTACTGCTCCTCCCAATTGGGAAGGCGTGAACACGGAGTCACGAATCTCCTCCCTCTTACTGTCGTGTTGTGGGAGGCGTGAAAGTGTCAGCTAGCGAGTTGGATTTACCGGGGAAATGGTGTAGAGTGAAGTTAAACTTAGAGAAAAAATCGGCCCAGCGTAGCTGTTTGGCGTTCAATGAGCGGGGGGAGCGGAGGAGCTCGAGGTTCTTATGATCGGTCCAAACCTCAAACGGAACTCGCGCCCCCTCAAGCCAATGGCGCCAGGTCGCCAGCGCCAAGCGTATCGACCCTGCTTCTTTCTCCCACACCGACCAATTCCGTTCAGTATCATTAAATTTTCTGGAAACATAGGCGAGGGGGTGCAGTTTACCATTGTCCCCCTCTTGGAGGATCGCCCCTCCCATTGCAACGTCTGACGTGTCAACTTGTACAATGAATTTTTTCAGTTCATTCGGGTGCGCCAAGACAGGCTCCGACGTAAAGAGAGCTTTTAACATGGCAGGGCTACCTGACACTAGGTTTGCCATCGCTTTCTTCCCAAGGAGCAGGCATCTTTTGATTTCATGGCTGCAGTCACCATGTGCCGTGATCTTGGATCCCAGGAATGTGAATTCTGTCACTGCTTCCATGATTCCCCCTTCTATTTGCCAAGGAGTGATGGGGCCGGATGCCATGATCTTAGTTTTTTTGATGTTGAGTTTCAAGCTAACTTTTGCATTCTCCTCTTTCACCCTTAGCAAGTGGCTCTTTAGGTCCTCTTAACTTTCTGCCATTAGAGTGGTGTCGTCTGCATATCTGAGGTTGTTGATGTTTTTTCCAGCAATCTTAATTCCAGCTTGTGATTCATCCAGGCCAGTATTTCACATCATCTTTTAAGACTTTGAATAGCTCAGCTGGAATACCATCATCTCTGCTAGCTTTGTTGTTAGTAATGCTTTCTAAGGCCCATTTGACTTCACACTCTAGGATGTCTGGCTCAAGGTCAGTGATCACCCTGTCGTGGTTGTCAAAGACATTGAAGTCCTTCTTGTATAGTTCTTCTGTGTATTCTTGCCATCTCTTCCTAATCTCATCTGCTTCTGTTAGGTCCCTACCGTTTTTGTCCTTTATCATGGCCAGCTTTGCACGGAACATTCCCTTGATTTCTCCAGTTGTCTTGGAAGAGATCTCTAGTCCTTCCCATTCTATTGTTTTGACTTCACACTCTATTGTATTGACTTCACACGCTAGGATGTCTGGCTCGATTTCAGTGATCACCCTGTCATGGTTGTCAAGGACATTGAGGTCTTCTGTGTATTCTTGCCATCTCTTCCTAATCTCCTCTGCTTCTGTTAGGTCCCTACTGCTTTTGTCCTTTATCATGGCTAGTTTTGCATGGAACATTCCCTTGATTTCTCAGATTTTCTTGAAGAGATCTCTAGGAAATGTTCATCTCTCTTTGTTCTCTGGAAATCTGCGTTCAGTTGGGTAAATCTTCCTTTCACCTTTGTCTTTCGCTTTACTTCTTTCCTTTGCTATTTGTAAAGCCTCATCAGACAGCCACTTTGCTTTCTTGCATTTCTTTTTCTTTGGGATGGTGCTGATTGCTGCCTGTTGTACAATGCCACAAACCTCCGTCCATAGTTCTTCAGGCACTCAGTCTATCAAATCTAGTCCCTTAAACCTATTCTTCACCTCCACTGTATATTCATCAGGGATGTGATCTAGGTCAAACCTGAATGGCCTAGTGGTTTTCCCAACTTTCTTCAGTTTAAGTCTGAATTTTGCAATGAGTAACTTATGATCTGAGCCACAGTCAGCTCCAGGTCTTGTTTTTACTGACTGTATAGAGCTTCTCCATCTTTGACTGCAAATGATATAATCAATCTAATTTCAATGTTGCCCATCTGGTGATACCCATGTGTAGAGTCACCTCTTAGGTTGTTGGAAGAAGGTGTTCGCTATGACCAGTGTGTTCTCTTGGCAAAATTCTGTTAGTCTTTGCCCGGCTTCATTTTGTTTTCCAAGGCCAAACTTGTCTGTTATTCTGGTTACGTTTTGACTTCCTACTTTAGCATTCCAGTCCCCTATGATAATGAGGACATCTTTGTTTGGTGTTAGTTCTATGAGGTGTGGTAGGTCTTCATAGAACCGGTGCACTTCAGTCTCTTCTGTGTCAGTGGTTGGGGCATAGACTTGGATTACTGTGATGCTGAATGGTTTGTCTTGGATTTGGACCAAGATCATTCTGTTGTTTTTGGTTAATACAGTTTTTTTTTTATTGGATATATCACATGTTCATACAATTTAAACAAATCACTACATATCCATTTTTCTTTCTCCCTCTCCCCCCCAAACAAGGCTTCCCGCACTGCTCCAACCCCATTAATGTCTCTCTTATTCTATTACAATTACTTCTAAACTTATATTCTCTTACTAACGGTAACAATTCAAAAAACTAACTCTCTTTCATTTTCTTCTTAATAACTATCAAAACAAATCAAACCACGTTTAATATCCCAGTTTTTCAACAGATATTCTTGAAAGTCTTTCCAGATCATTCTGTTGTTTTTGAGACTGTATCCTATTACTTTCTTTCTTACTCTCTTGTTGACTATAAAGGCCACACCATTTTTTCTATGGGATTCTTGGCCACAGTAGCAGATATAATGGTTTTCTGAGTTAAATTTGCCCATTCCTGTCCACTTTAGTTCACTGATTCCCACAGTGTCGATGTTCAGTCTTGCCATCTCATTTTTGACCACATCCAATTTATCTTGATTCATAGATGTTACATTCTAGGTTCCTATGCAGTATTGTTCTTTGCAGCATCAGACTTTCCTTTCACCTGCAGACACGTCCACAGCTGAGCGTCCTTTCAGCTTTGGACCAGCCGCTTCATTTTTCCGGAGGCTACTTGCACTTGCCTCTGCTCTTCCCCAGTAGCATATTGGACACCTTCCAACCTGAGGGGATCATCTTCCGGCATCATATCTTTTAGCCTTTTGTTATTGCCCCTGGGGTGGGGATACTGGAGTGGGTTGCCCATTTCCTTCTCCAGTGGATCATGTTTTGTCTCTACAGACTGAATTCAGTTGTCACAGCAAACCACAATTAATACAACATGTGATTAACAGTGATCCCCAAGCCCTAGTTAGAAATCCTGGTTTGGTAGCAAACAATTCCCCTTCTGTTATACTTGGCTGCTTTTGGATTGAGCTCTGATTTATCTTGATGTCTGGTGTGAGCAGTGAATACAATTTCTGTTCTAAAGTCGGACTGTTCTTGCAGAATGGTTCTCCTGTATGATTAGGGTTATTTTGTAAAATAGATTTAATTTCATGTTATGTAATGCTCCGAGAAGTGGATAAGGGCACAGTAAGAAAAACTGGATGATAACAGAATGTTCTTTCAACTTCTCTGTCTTTGTCCTCCATTAATATGTAATACAGTGACTTGGAAATCTAGTTCATTCATTTACATTTTCTTATCAGTTTTCTTTTTAAACATCAATATCTTCAAGTAATTTTGGTGTTCCTGTTACAGTGCCAGTATGGGATATCCATGGGGTTGCAGACTTGGTGTTGGGACATTCCTGGAGCGTTTGGGTTGGAACCTGGGGAGGGCAAGGTTTAGGAAGGGGAGGTGTCAAGTCAAGTAAGGTGCTTTGAAATGCAGCTTGTCTGAAAAGAGCTGAGGAAAGACACTTCTTCTTTCACTGTTATGAAGGCTTATGTATGCTGGCAAATCTAAGTGTTGTACAACTTGTTTCTTTGTTTCTTTTAATTAATTAGAGCAAGTGGTGATTGTAATTACTGTAGAGAGGGAAAGAAATCCATATCTGGTCACTTACATCTTGGCAGCTGGGTATTTAGGTCATCTTGCTTTAATTATATAATGTTCATACTCTGTGCTTGAGATGCAATATGCTGTGTAAGCCCCCAAAAACGATTCTTTGGTGATACATGCTGGATGATATCATATGGTAATCTGTTAAGAATTTAAAGTAGTTTAAAATGATTATGTATTGTAAATCTGTTTTCCATTTTTATTTATGGATTGTGAGTTCCTTTTTTACTAAATGTTTTTGAAATGACTTAAAATATTTTATCAAGGTAGAGTGGAAAAATGTTTTTATGCCTGTGTTTGGGCATATACTTCCTCTGTGCATGGAGCTTCTATTGACATCATAACTAATGGCCACTGATGGATCTGTACTCCTGCATGAATTGGTCTAATCCCCTTTTAAAAATTTCTGCCCCAGTGGATGTCACCCCTTTTAATTGGGCAGCATGTGATAAACTTCCTCCAGGCTGCCCTAAACCTGCTGCCAATCAAGTTCACTATGGGCGAACTCTTGCAGTAAGGCAGAAAAAATTCTCACTTCATTTTCTGCACATATTTCATTAGTTTATAAGCCTTGATATTTATATACCTATTCTGTCTATAAGCCTTTATAACTGTGAAAGAAGAAGAGGTGGCTTTCCTCAGTTCTTCTCAGACAAGCTGATGTGCCAAAAATAAATGCTCAGGTTATGACCAGGAGATACAATTTCTAGATACCATAAATGATTGAGTTTTGGAAAAGTTGGTTATAGAAACCTTAGCCTTAGTCATGAATCGTGCGTAGGATCTAATATAAAACATAAGCCTTGTTGAACCAGATGCAAACAGTGGCCACAGCATGATTAAATCCAGCATGTAAAAAAAGGGGAAGCTGGCAGATATTCAGCACAACCACATTTGATTTCAAAAGATGATTTCTGAGATGAAGATATAAGATGAAAGAATAAAGAGGAACAGAACTTTCCAGGATATTTAAATTTTAAATAAAGCTTAGAATGCATATCACAGTTTAAGAATGTTATAATCATATCTAAGTGAATGCTAGCATGGTTAATTAAAGAAGTCATAAAATTTAGACTTCTTTCAAAAAGTAGTTCAAAGGAAAGCAAACTAGCAAAACATGTAAATTAACATATACAAGGAAAATGAAAATTTAAGGAGCACGTTACTAAACACATTAAGACATTGGGTGCAGGAAACTGGATAGACACTGGGATCACTAAACAGCAAAAGGGTGAAAGTGCCTATGAAAGAGGATGTGGCATTTGCAGAGAAGCTGAATGGGTTGGATTTAGCCAGGTTTCTTAAAAAATGGGATCCAGGAGGCAGTCAAATCACAGGACATTGATGGAAACTGTTAAATATTAGAGCTATTCGTCATACAGAGAAAGGCCTGATAGGTTTTGCAGAGGGAAAGTCCTGCTGTACCAACCTTTTTAGAGTTGTTTGAATGATAACTTGCATGTGGACAAGTGTAATAAAGCAGCAGTTACTTATACTTCCAGATGGTTTTTGACAATCTCTCACCAAAGACCCTTAAGTAAACCTAGCACTGAATAAGAGGTAGTGGGGGACCACCTTTTGTGGGCTTAAGCAACACAATGTAAAATAGGTTGATGCTATTTCATTTGGTCATAAATGATCTGGAATTGGATGAAGAGGCCATGTTTACAGATGAAGCCAAATTATTTAGAGTGCTGAAAACTAAAGGGGACTGTCAAGAATGGGAAATAACATGGCAAGCACTTTTCATCACTGCAGACAACTGTTTCTCCAATAATATAGATTCAATAAAATTCCCAAGCTCTTCAGAGTATCTTGTCAAAGAAAGCTGAAAACCTCCATCTATCATAGGAAGCAAGACACACAGTCGAAAAGCTGGACAAAAAGAATTGTTTTTGGCCTGGTGCCTAGGAGGCAATAGATTCCCCTCCCATGTACCTGAACTTAGAAAATGAATAGAAAGGATGTTTTAATTCCTTTTTCTTCACCTGGCAAAGCCCTCTTTCCAATAAAATTCAGTGTTTTCCTATTTGGTATGACCTTAATCTCTCCCAATTTATAAGCTGCTCCAGCAGATCTGTAACAGTCTACAAGCCAAACCACAGCTATAGAATCACAAGACTCTGGACATTGCATGAAAAAAGGATAAGCAAGAAGCCACCATGAGTCTGTCTAACAGGTGTTCACACAAACTTTCAGTAACCTACCTATTATCACTGGGATACCCATGGAGGGAAAAGGTAGGCCATTCTAACTAGGCAGAAACTTCCACTCCCTCATTAACCTTTGCTAAGTGAAGCATCCAAACCACCTAATTGTTGCACCATACAGCAGAACAACCACTGACAAAAAAGAGTAGACCAGTAATCAGATTTTCCTAATCAAATATCCTTTCTAACTTTAATGGCTGATCCAAGGAATGAGCTCTTTTGGTAACCATCCAACACTAAAATACTACGAGGAGATGCTCTGTTCTCTAGGAGTTTACCAGTATGGTGCAGTGGAACTCCTATCTCCAGGCCAGTTTTGGCTTAACTATAATATCGATGGCTTTTCTGTATGCATTGAAGAAGAGGAGATTGGATTTATACCCTGTCCTTCACTACCTGAAGGAGTCTCAGAGTGGTTTACTGTCGGATGCCCCACCATGAGTTAATTGGGTGACTTATGTGTATGATAGAATGTGCTTTACAAAAGACAATTTTGCAGCTGTAGCCTCCCTTATCTGTGCCTGTCCTTGACTGCCTGGTCTTCCCGGCACGAAGCAGCCCCAATCTCCTGCGCACCTCTGAATCGTTATTGCCTCCTCGCCGTTTTCCCTGTTCGTTTATTGGCCCCTCGGAGTCAGAGGGTTCTGTATGAAACCACTATAATTACTATAGCCATTTTGTATTCTTCATTCCTGACACTAACGTTAACCATCACTTCATCTGGCTCTGTTCAAAATAAAGCTTAACCTACTTAAGGACTTGCCGTTGAACTGAGTTATTGGAGTGCCTGACAAAGTGTCGGGAATAATCTACTTCCTCAACCCATATCATCACCATGATGAGCAGTGAAGAAGAGGAAAAGCCAATTATGATGGAACCTGATACTCCAGTAACCGCTACCCCAGTTACTACTGCCCCGGTCACCACGACGGTGCCGGTGACGACTGCTCCATTGCCCCCCTTGTATCGGCCGAGACCTGTTTCCTTCAGACTGGGTTCAGAAACAAATGATGTGCATGGGTTTTTTGACTGGGCTACCCTTAGAGCAGGGTCACAAGAGATGTGGTCGCTGGCTCCGAGTCCCTTACAGGGAAGCCGCTACGAGTACCAGCCGCCCCACAAGACAGGAGTGAGGCCCAAGAGGAGAGAGGAGCAGAAGGGTTGGGAGGAACACCTCACCCGGATCAAAAGGACTCAAGAACAGATGCTCTGGGCTCGGAAGAATCCTTGATGGGCATCCTGGGCACTGTGGCTCAACTGGTGCAAGTGGAGCTACGGTTACAGCTGCCGCAGTAGCCCCCTACTCAGCCGCTGCCGCCATCGCCACCGCCACCCCCCGGAGATCAGCTGGTGTCGGCCCCAGTGCCAGTGGATCCCATTCCAGGTTCCAGGGCACCAGAGATCCTACCCAAAGGGCTGTTTGATGTGAAGTTTGATGGCACCCTCGAGAATCTGGCTTCTTTGTAGTCCAAGTGGAGAAGTTCATCCAGACATGGGGGCATCTCTTCCCTACGGAGGCTCAGCGAGTTGACTACATAGCGGTGCAGCTTTTGGGGGGGCGGCTGACTGGTACATGAGTGTGCACAATGCCCACGGCCCGGAACTAAGAAGTGGCTGCATTTATGTGGGCTCTCTGGGCAAAGTACGAAGACCCCCTCGAGAGCATGCACGCAGAGAAACCACCTTCTCATCCTGAAGCAAGGCAGACACATGGTCCACGAGTACACCGAAGAATTTGAAAGGTACACAACTAAAGTGTGGGGGCTGGCTCGACGGGGTGCTGGCTAAACAGTATCGAGTGGTCCTGCACTCAGAGAGCTGGGAGACGATCCTGAGGAGTGTGTGACCCTTTTTGTTCAACACTTGGGTGCGAGAGGCTGCTGATGCTGAGGCCCACCTGCAGATGATTAAGATTGGCCCGGCCCAAGTGCCATGACCCAGGTCCATCGGGGCGAAACCTAAAGCCCTGAAGCCAAGAGATAGCACCAGAGAGGCATGCATGAAGCAAGGCTTATGTCTCAGATGTGGGGAAGCTGGGCATTTCACTGCAGAGTGTTCTGAGATCGGGGGAGCTCCCACTCTGGCAAAGCCCCAGGGGAAGAAGAAGTCAGACCTACAGCCAAAGAAGGGGACTGCAAAAGTCAAGGTGCAGCAAGCTCCGAATGGGAAAGGAGCCTTCCAGTTTCACCAGCAGTGAAGACGAAGGGCTGGTGGGAAAAGGCAGGGACCTGCTGTGAATGGCACTGAGCAGCAGGTCCAACAATCCCCCGCACCTCACACAGTGAGCACTTACCCCCCTTTTTTTGTTACTGTGACTGTGATGAACCCAGAACTGGGCATGCATGTCCGAGTCGGAGCCCTTAATGAGTCAGGGTGTGCAAGAGACTTAATAAACCCATCATTAGTAACAGGGTTGGGGGCTGCAGTGGAGAAACTACAAGACCCTATTATGTTTACTCAGATGGATGATTCCTCCATGAAGGAACCATGTAAATACCAGACTGTCCCGTTGCATATGGGTGCAGGAACTCACTGGGAACACTGCCCCTTTATATTACACCAGCAGCATGATTCCCACTGGTACTGGGGAGCCCGTGGTTACATGATCATGACCCCTACATTTTGTGGGATGAAGGGCGGGTACGGTTCATCTCCCCTAAATGCCAAGGCCATGGATGGGATGTGGCCAGGGGGCATCCCCTCCTGACGAGCCAGTGCAGGCGTACCTAGTGGTGGAAGAACTGCAGGGTATCCCCTCCCCAACCGGGACCTGGCCAAGGTATTTGAAGAGGAGGAAGCTGACAAATTACCTCCTCACTGTAGTACTGATTGTACTATTGAACTTTTGCCGGGCCATAAGTTACCGAAAGGGAAACTATATGCAATGAGCCGATAGAAAAAGAACTGTGTAGGTTCATTGATAAAAACCTAGCCCGGGGTTTCATATGCCCCGCCTCCTCTCCATTTGCAGGTCCAGTGTTGTTCCGGAAAAAGAAAGATAGAGGGTTATGCCTTTGTACAGAGTACAGGGGACTTAATGCAGTCTCATTCACGAATGCCTACCCTATGCCCCTCATAAAGGACCTTTTGGCTGAAGCCGCTAAAGGGAAAATATTTTCCAAACTGGATTTGTGAGATGCCTACTTCTGGGTGCACATCAGGGAGGGGTATGAATATAAGACTGCTTTTAACACACCCCTGTGGCAGTTTGAATACAGAGCTATGCCGTTGGTCTCCAGGGGGTGCTTGGAGTGTTTATGAACCTCATCAATGAAGTGTTGCAGAAGCATCTGTTCAAGGGGGTCCTTGTTTACTTAGATGAGGTGTTACTGTACTCCCCTGATGAACAATCTCATGTCAAACTGGTGAGGGAAGTCTTACAGACTTTGTATAAGCACAGGCTATTTGCAAAACTGTCCAAGTGTGAATTCCACAGGGAGGAGATAGACTTCCTGAGCTACCGCATCTCCCCCCGAGGGCTGGAAATGGACCCAGCAAAGGTGTGTAATGTCCTGGGGTGGGAGGCCCCTTGCACCTGGAGACAACTCCAATACTTTTTAGGATTTTTGAATTTTTATAGAAATTTTATCGCTAATTTCACCCAGGTGAGCCTCCCTCTAACTGATTTGTTGAAGACTAAAGGGAAAGGGCCAGATATCGCTAAGCCAAACGCAAAACTGGTCTGGGCTGAGGAGTGTCAGGCGGCTTTTGACAAACTCAGAGAACTGTTCATCTCTGAGCCCATCTTGGCCCACCCCGATGAGAATAAAAAAATTGTGGTGCAGGTTGACGCATAGGACGTGGCCATGGCCATCTTGCAATTGAGTGCCAGTGGCAAACTGCATGCCCTAGCCTGTGTGTCCAGTAAGTTTAACACCACTGAGCATAATTGGTCAGTTTGGGACAAGGAAGCAGGGGCTATCTGACTCACCCTGTCTACATGGAGGCACTGGCTGGAGAGGGTGTGGGTTCCATTAGAGGTCTGGAGCGATCATAAGAATCTTGAGGTCTTCCGCACCCCTTGCAATATAAATCCAAAACAACTTGGTTGGGCTGACTTCTTCTCTAAGTTCCAATTTACCTTGCATCATTTTCCGGGGACTGCCAATACTTTAGCTGTTGCTCCTTTGCGCCTCCCACAGCATGATAGTCAGCGGGAGGGCATGGTTGACTCAGTGTTCACACCAGCCCAGCTGGGAGGGGTGGTAGTGATACGCAGTCAAACGTGGAGTGAACATGACACTGGGGGGCGGGACTGGGCAGCTGAGTTCACTTCCACCTTTTCTGACTCAGATCATGTAGAAATTGACCCTGATGGTGAGCTCGAGCAACGGCAAGATGGCTGTTGGTACAAAAATTGTCTTTTTGTCCTGGCTGCTCTTAGAGCGCGAGTGATGGTTCTAAGCTGGGCATCTGGGCTCTTTAAAAACCCTCCACCTTCTGCAGAGGCAATTCTGGTGGGCAGGAATGCATAAGGACATTTCATTGTATATGCAGTTATGCCACACTTGCCTGATGTGTAAGCCTCACCCTGGGAAGCCCCTAGGTCTATTGAAACCCCTCCCAATCCCTGACTGACCATGGGAGGTGATCTCCATGACTTCATCATGGACCTACCCCCCCAGCGGGGGGAAAGACGGTGATCTGGGTGATAGTGGATTTGTTTTCCAAGCAAGCACACTTCTCCCCTCAGACAGCTGCCTACGGCTAAGCGCTTAGCAAAGTTGTTCATGCACAACATTGTGAACTCCATTCACTCCTGAAGAAAGTGATCAGTGACAGAGGCCCCCAATTTGTGGCCAAGTTTTTGGGTGAACTGATGAAAACTTTGGACGTAGAACAAGAGTTAAGCAGTGCGCATCACCCAGAGACTGATGGACAGACTGAACGGGTGAACCAAACACTTGAACAATATTTGCGTTGTTCTACCAACTTTCAACAAGATGATTTGGTGGATCTGCTGCTGTTCTCAGAATATTGCTATAATAATGTGTGCATTCCTCTACAGGGGTGTCTCCTTTTCAGGCGGTTTATGGTTACGAGGGGTCCCCCCCTTCCCTGGTTACCTTCTGCCCCACAGGGTGGGGATGATGTTGACATTTGGTGGTGACAGGTTAGAGATGCATGGCCGCTTCTCCAACAAACTCTTGACAAGGCTAAAGCTGCTTATAAACTGTATGCTGACTGCAAACACCTCCCGGCTTGGGAGGTGCAAGTGGGAGACACAGTGTATGTGTCTACCAAAAACCTTTGTGGATTACAGCCCACTCGGAAATTGGGTTGGAAGTTCGTGTGCCCTTTTACAGTTGTGCATAAGATTAATGATGTGACTGTGAAACTACAATTACCCAAATCACTTAGGCATGCCCATCCTGTATTTCACTTTTTCCTCCTCAGGAAGGATCCAGGCCCCAATGCTTGGCATCCTGTGTGGTGGATGCCCAGCTGCATTATGAAGTGGCTCTGATTCTGGACTCCTGCTTGAAACGCAATTGCTTGTACTACCTGATTGAATGGGTTGATTTCAGTCCTGAACACAGGGAATGGGTGAAGGCTTCTGATGTTAATGTCCCCTGTTTGGTTAAACATTTTCATTCCCACTTCCCTGAGAAGCCGGGGGTGTTAGGAACAGCTCTGAAAGAGAGAACAGGTCTACCCACCCCTTTCTACTATATTGGTAGACTTGGCCTCTGGAGAACAGATCTACCTGTCCCAGTACACTATATTGGTAGAATTGGGTTTGGACCATCATCCTGTGCTGACCCTTAGAAAACATACCAGCACTTGGGAGAAAAAAAACTTTTGCAGTCTACTTTGGGGTTTTTTAGTGAAATATGACAACCAGCATTACTGGTAAAATAAAACAGAGGTGAAACTATCACTGTCAGAACCCTGCCTAACCTGACAAACAGTGAGTTGCTTAAATGTTATCAACCTGCCCAAAGTACTTATTTATTCAAATATTTATATCCCACGTTTCCCTGTGACTCAAGGCAGCTTACAAAACATACTGAAAAGCATAATAGGGGTGTACAAAAAATTGGTGATTCTGTCTCAGTTATAGTCTATGGGGACCATTATAGTCAATGAACCCCCTAGTGTTACCCAAATAACAATAGGCTGTAATGGAGAATTGATCCAGGGGTATCGGGGGGGGCGCTGTTTTTTGAGTTAGAGGCACCAAATTTGGAGCATAGCTGCTGGTACCTCTCTTCAACCCCCCCCCCAAGTTTAAAAAGATTGGACCAGGGGGTCCAATTCTATGGGCCCCAGAAGGAGGTGCACCATCCTTCATTGTTTCCTATGGAAAGGAAAAAATGTTGTGAGTTGAAGCTAAAATGCTCTGAGCAGCCCTCTGAAATGTTGTGCACCAGTGCCCCCTAGCTCAGCTTAGTGGGAACTGTGCTTGTAACTGGCACAAGGTCACACTGGCAGCTGCATATGGAGGAGTGGGGAATCAAACCTGGTTTTCCCAGATTGGAGTCCACGCTCCTCCTAACCACTATTCCAAACTGGCTCTTAAAAAGATCAAATGTTCATGTCCTGTGTTAGTTTTGAAACTGAAAGCTTGATTTAAATGTGTTTAATATAAATCATTCCATTCTCTTGAGAACAGACCTCAGAGAATTCAGATGTGTTGAAGCAGTTCTGAGTAGAAAAATGCAATCCGTTGATAGTCTTATTCTATTATATCAGAAAAAAGTATAGTCTTTTTTCTTTTTTTGTATTTTTAATATGTTCGTGTGTGTGACTGTGTGTGCACCTGGAGGTCATGCCGACCTCTGGTGACTATGTGTACACCTGGAAGTCATGGTGACCTCTTAACTCTGCTTGTATAACATCCAGTAGCTTCTTGTCTATCTTTGGATAATTTAGGGCACACAGAGACTTCGTAGTGCTGTGCTTTTCGTCTATTTTTACTTGACATTCTTCTCTGTAACCTGTGGGACTGACCTTTAGATACTGTTAATGATTATTTAATGATGGCAAACTAACGAAAAATGCAATTGTCTCCCACTTTTAAGTGCTATTACTGGTCTTTTTTTTTTTTTTTAAAGCCTGCTGATGTGTTTACATTAGTTTGTCTTTTTTCCATTTTTCAGAAGATATCTGCTTTTAAAATGCAAGTTTTTACGCAGGCGTTCAAATAGCTCTCTGACTTGGAAGATGATAATTATGATGATTATTTTGCAAATACCTAAATGGAAAACTTAATGTTTTCATTTTGAAGATTTGAGGAGGAGAGGAGGAGAAACGTGTTCAGCTACAGCAGTTCCACTTCTAGTCGGCTAAATGTAGCCTGCAATCCATTTAATAATGTTGATGTTGTTCACTTGCCCCGTCTCCCAATTCTACACCTAAAGTTACTATATTTAGACATAACTGTGTCCTAAGGAAATGTGTCTGCAAGTATGGTGTTACTAATGATGTGTGTGGATGCTTCACAGCTAGAGAAACATTAGTTTTGAATCCAGGTGGTGGCCATTGACTAGTACACCAGTAGTGCTTTTGGAGCAAGGGCAGAGTAGGTGTGCCTCTGTGCACTTTTGTGCCATTTGCAGGGGCCATCAATTTTAAAAGTGGCTTTAGGCACTCCCCCCTTTCCCATTCCAGGAATAAGTGACAATCTAAGAAGGCAAATAATAAGAAACCAAAGATGGAAACATTTCCATGGGCAAGTTTTACCAATACATATGCATATACATATTGAAAACTGTGTTTTTTTTTTAAAGAAAGTAGGTGGGTTAAATTACCTGTCACTTCTTTCTTCACTTTTTGCATGTTGATGAATTGTATGAGATACATGTAGCAATTCATAACATGGATGGCTCAGGCTAGCCTGATCCCGCCAGATCTTGGGAACCAGGCAAGGATGGCCCTAGTTAGTATTTGGATGGGAGACCACCTAGGGACTACAAGGTTATGTCACAGAGACAGGCCATAGCAAAACATGGGATCCCCATAAGTCAGATGGGACTTGATGGCACTACACATATGATGTAGGAATAAGAATTGAATTAAAAAAAACTTTTATAAATTGGGGCTTGTGCTCCTTATAATCCAGCCCTTGGATAGAAAGTACCCAATATTTTGGCAAGTTATAGCCATGTAAAGTGCAACATATCCTGTCCACGATCAGTGAGGTCCCAGTTAGCATGGAACCAACTGCCCCAAGGAGCATATCACAATGCTGGCCACAGACAGGAAGTAATGGTTGCTCGGGCACTTTAAGGCAGACAGGCTGACAGAATGAATTGCATTGGGCTGGAAGCCAAAGCACACTTGCCTTGGCAACATGGTCTCCCACCTAAGTGTCTTGTGAGGCTTCCCTGTGAGATAGGGCACATGTGTGAGCTATGTTGGCTTGTTCAAGGTTGATGTATTCACTGGCCAATGAAGAGAAGAGTGAAAAGCTGAAGTCCAGGTGGAAATGTTAATCTCTTCACTCCTAAAACAGAGACATCATGCAAAGAGGAGATTAGGTGGCAAGAAATTAACCCCTCTTGGTAATGCTAAAAGTGAGAGTGCCCTGGATAGAATCTGGAGGAGGATAGCAGGCAGTAGGTGTCTGGCACTCCAAAAGACACAGAATTACACACTGAGTAAAATTAAAGGTAAAGGTTCCCTTGCTTGAAAGCCAGTCGAATCCGACTCTAGGGTTGCAGTGCTCATCTCCGTTTCCAAGCCGAAGAGCCAGCGCTGTCCGAAGACGTTTCCGTGGTCATGTGGCCGGCATGACTAAACACCAAGGTGCACGGAACGCTGTTACCTTCCCACCGAAGTGGTACCTATTTATCTACTTGCAATTTCTTGCTTTCGAATTGCTAGGTTGGCAGGAGCTGGAACTAGAGACAGGAGCTCACCCCGTCATGCGGCACACTCGGGTCTGCTTTAAAATATTTTGTAACTATATGCCTGCCTCCTCAGCTTTTACTTGAAAGAGAACTGAAATTCAGATTGATTTTTTTAATGAAAAGTTGTCTGAAGACCTAAAAGCTTTTTAATTTGACAGATTATAGTAATTTTTTTGAGTCTTAATAGACAGGAGATTAGTTTTCCTTTGGCACGGAAATACAGTCCATGCTGTAGCATCTCCTACATAAATGTATCTAAAATTTCCCTCATGCTTTAAATATGAAGTCATGTACATCTGTCTTACAGATGTCAATTTTAACCACCTTCATATAGTGGTAGAATGTGGGATTTCTTCCACAACAGTTTGGTTCCTTGGCTTTCATTACAGTAACCTAAAAATGTGCAGAGGGGGGAGAGCGCAGGCACAGCACGGCAGCACAGACGCATCTGAAGTGCATCTGGTGCTTTCGGTTCTTGAAGGGGGTCTTTTGATATGTAAAAGACCCCCCGCCGCTCTGGGGAAGGAGCGGGCAGCAGCAAGGGGCTTGATCCAGCACCTGTGAGAGTGGCTACTCACAGGGAGCACTGGATCACCCCCAGTGTGGGATCCAAAGTCGGGCTCATTCCTATGAGCAAAGCCGTTGCTCCTGCATGGAGGGGGGGAAGAGAAACCCAAGCCTAAGAAGCACTCCTGTGAGTACTCTCGTTGAAACAGACTTGGCTTAAAAGGGTAACTTGTTGTAACAGTTAGCCCTGAGGGAGTAGCGAAGAAGGGTGGGTTCTCCCCCCTTCAAAAATCGGCCAACAAGTGAGTTACCTGATTAATGGTAGGCTTGTAAAGTGGAGCAGGGTGAGATTGTCAGAGAAACAAGCCTCTTCTATAGATAGACAAGCTAATGGTACCTGAGCTCTATCTGAAAGGTGGCAGAAAGAAGAAGCACTAGTTATAAATCTCATTCTATCCCTGAGCAAAGCTTGGAAAGAGGAGGCTGGTGATTGCTTTATTCCCTGTGTAAGAGGAGGAGGTGTCTGAGTGGAAAGAGAAGCTGATACTTGATGGAGAAGGCATAGGAGGGAGACCCCTTGCAGTGCACTCAATTTTAACCCTAGCTGGGGTAGGGTGGAAGAAAGGTTGTTCTTTTTTGGGGGGGGAGCCCCTCTGCAGCACTATCAATTTTTTAACCCTATTGGGGTAGGGTGGAAGAACTGGTGACATCTGGAGCCCCTGTGCAACATACTCAATTTTTCAACCCTCTAGGGGCAGGGCAGAAGATTAAAGCGTGTACTGCTTCTTGGATACTTCTTGGATACTGTATAGTGTTAAGTGGTGGCCTGAAATAAGCTGGGGGGACTGTTTCTGGGGACTATATAATTGGGAAAATACAGAGTTAAAATTGTTGTGGACAAGGGGAAAGAAGGGGAAGATTAGAATATTGGTGAGAGATATTTGTAAACACTGTTTGGGCATTGTTTGGGCAGAAAGCCAATTTTTAAGAGGGTTTAGTAAATAATAAGCTGATTGTACTAACAAAATTCTGGACATTCAGCCAAAATTTTGTTTAACTCAAATAATCCAAATAACTATCCGCTAATATATACAAAGGCTGGGCGCACAGCCAGCTGGAAGTGGCTGTTCCCAAACACTGGGTAGTAGTGAGATTTTTTTTTTTAAAGGAAGCAGATTATAAATTTATTGAATAAAAGGTGGGATACAAGTTTGAAATAGTTGAATTTAAATTAAAAGGGAAGTTCTCAGGAGCAAATATGTCAAATGTACCCGGACAAGGGAGGAAATACTCTGTAGTTTCACCAGGGGTCCCCAGTTTGGCCTCAGTAAAATTGGGAGGCCCTACACAGAAAGAAACACCAAAAGAAATGCAGAAAGAAATGCAAGCTCTGGTGCAGTCAACTATCCTAAGTACAATTACTGAAGTAGTAGAGCCCATGAAGGCTGCTATGGAAGAAATTAGAAATTCTGTTCCACAAGCGGTGGATCCCATTAAAGGGGTAATCCAAGAAATTAGAGATCTGATTCCTCAAGCGATAGAGCCAATCCAAAATGCTATGAAGGATATTACTGTGCAATTTTTGCAAAGTTTGCAAGCATTGCAAAAGCAGATTATGGAAAATACCACAAAAATTACGGTATTGAATACTGCGATGGAAAACATGGAGGGTAAAGCTAAGGAAATGGAAAGGAAAACCCAAGAAAATGAGGAGAAACAGATCACCCTAGAGCAAGATGTTATAAGACTGCAGGTGGAGAGAGTGGCTTTCATACTAAGATTCCAGAATGTACTGGAAGAGAAAGAGGAAGACCTGATGAATAAAATGGCTAAATTACTGGCAGAACATCTGCACATGGAAGATGAAAGATGGATGGAACAAGAGATAGATTTGGCTTTAGAATGAACTCAGCATATGCAAGGCGGTTCAAAGTTCCAAGGGAAATGCAAATCCGATTTCATAAGAGAGCGGTAAGGGATAAAATATTGAAAGAAGTAAATGCCTCTCCTTTGATGATGAATGAAGTTGAGACAAATGTCTTAAAAGAAATTCCGTGTAGGCTACGAGAAATGAGGAAGGAATATGCGGAATTGACGGTGCTGTTGAGGAGCAACGATGTAAGTTACTGATGGATATTGCCTGAAGGACTATTTTTTGTATACAGAGAGAAAAGATTCAGAATAACTTCAATTTTTAAGGCGAGGGACTTTCTGAAGACATACGGGGAAGAGCTGTCAGAAGATCAAGAAGAAAGAGAAGAAGGGGAAGTGGGAAAAGAAGGAGAAGAGGAGCCCCAAGGGGCGATGGCATTACCGGTGTTACCTCCAAGACAGAGAAAATTTAGATTTAAGAGATCTCCAATTGATACAAGGCAATGGGCAAAAGACAGGCAGGAACAAAAGAAACAAAACCAAGATGGCTAGAATGAGAATAAAGTTTATTTTGGTGAATGTCAATGGCTTAAATGGACCACAGAAAAGGAAAAGAATATTCCACTAACTTAAAAAGCAAAACATGGATATAATTTGCATTCAAGAGACACATATAAGAAAAAAGAGCTGAAAAGCACTTAAATATTAAAGGACTAGGGAAAATATTTGTAGCCTCAGATGGGGAAAAAAAGAAAAGAGGAGTAGCTACCTTTGTTAAAGAACATCTACAACCGGAATTAGTATTTGCATCTCAGGATGGAAGAATTCTAATGGTGGCCATACAGAGACAAGCTACAAGGTCAATGATAGTTAATATATATGCACCGAATCAATATCAGGAAAAATTCTATAAAATCCTTCAAAAACTCATCTCGAAACAGGAATTTCAAGAAATGTGCATAATTGGAGACTATAATGCGGTGTTTGACAAGAAGGAAGATAGAAAAGCAATATTCAAGGGAAGAAACGGGAGGTGAATTTCCGGAATCACTTTGTCAGATAATAGAAGAATGGCAGTTAATAGATGTGTGGAGAGTGAGAAATCCAAAAAGACAACAATATACTTTCTTTTCTGCCAGACATGACTCTTGGTCAAGACTTGATATGTGTTGGATTTCAAGCACAATGACTAAAGATTTGCTGGAAGTGGAAATTGAGGCTGGAATTTATGTGGATCATAACCTAATTACTTTGGAGTTACAAGGAACGAGACCTAGAAGCAGATGGACTTTAAATCTTTCGATATTGAAAGATAGGAAACTAGTAAAATGACTGCAGGAGGAGTTCCATCACTTTTTTAAAGAAAATATTCAACCAGACATGCCCATGAGAATTGTATGGGATGCATTCAAGGCATATGCTAGAGATCATTTAATAAAGGAAGCTGCTCTAATAAATATGAAGAGAAATAAAGAATATGTAAATTTGCAAAAGGAAATTGAAGAACAGGAGGAGAGACTAATGGAAAAGCCAGCGGAGACAAGAAGGTGGAATAAGATTAAACTGCTACTACATAAGATGAACTGCCTTCTTTCGTGTGAATTAGCAAAGAAATTAACTTTTGCTAAACAGAATTTTTTCGAAAATGCCAACAAACCGACAAGATCGCTAGCCTATCAAGTTAGGCAGCAAAAAGAAAAAGCATATATAAAAACTTTAAGAAAGAAGGATGGAGAAGAAGCAAATAGGATTCAAGAGTTAAAGAATATAGTTTAAAACTTCTGCAAAGACTTATATAGAAAGACTGATACTAATATAGAACAAATAAACCAATACTTAGAGGAACATGAAGTTAAAAAATTTATTGAGGAGCAAAGAAAAATACCTAATCAGCTGATTACGATGATGGAGATGGTGGAAGCTGTAAAAAGACAGAATAGAGGTAAAGCACCTGGTCTGGATGGTCTACCAGTAGAATTTTATTCGATATTCAAAGAACAACTTCTTCTGCAACTGAAAGAGATATGTAAGAGAACGATGGAAGAGGAAGAGATTCCAGACTCATGGCGCGAGGCAACAATATCCCTAATACACAAACCAAATACGGATGAAAAAGAAATTAAGAACTACAGGCCAGTTTCATTATTAAACGCAGATTACAAGATATTTGCCTATATTATAGTGGAAAGACTAAAGAGAATATTGGCAAGATGTACATAGGGACCAAGTGGGCTTTCTACCTAAAAGACAAATAAAAAACAACTTGAGATGCATTCTGGCTGTAATAGAATATTATGAAGCACATCCAGAAAAGGTAATGGTTTTGATTTTTTTAGATGCAGAGAAGGCATTTGACAATCTGAACTGGCTTTTTATAATGGAAACATTGAGGAAAGCCGAGGCAGGAACAGAATTTATTCAGATGATACAAGCTATATATACAAGACAAAACTGCCTTGGTGATGATTAATGGTGATCGTATGGAAAACTTTGAAATACAAAAAGGAACAAGGCAAGTTTTGTCACCACTTTTGTACATATTTGCACTGGAGATATTAAATGAAGCGATAAGACATAATGAAAAAATTAGGGGGTTGAAGGTACAAGGGGAAGAATTTAAGCTGTTAGCCTTTGCGGATGACCTTGTATTTATACTGGAAGATCTTCTTCCCACAATCTCCGAGCTGAATAACTTCTTACGGGAATATGGACAGGTGGCGGGGCTGAAGATTAATATCAATAAGACAAAGATTATGACCAAGAATATGAAGTTGGAGCAGAAAGATATTTTGCAAAGGGACTCGGGCTATCAACTGTGTGACAAAGTGAAATATTTGGGAATTAATTTAACAAATAAATGTAGTGCGTTACAAGGAAATAATTATAAAGAGTTATTGGAAGTGACGAAGCAGGATCTAAGCAGGTGGAAAGATCTGCAAATGCCATTGATGAGACGAACAGCTCTGGTTAAAATGAACATTTTACCAAGATGGATCTTTTTATTCCAGATGATTCCGGTATTGCAAAACTTTGGAATTTTTAAAGAATTGGACCAGATAGTATCAAAGTTTGTTTGGCAGGGAAAACGGTCAAGAATTAGGTTGAAGGCATTACAGGACTTAAAGAGGTGGATTTGGATTATCTAACTGGACATTATATTATAGAACAGCGGCACTAGCGCGCATTAGAGAATGGATTCTGTTGGAAGATAGGACATTTGAAGGTCTTGACTTACTGATGGGCTGGCATGTGTTTCTTTTGTACGGAAAGGCTTCAGTGCATAAGTACATTAAGCAACATTGGTTACGGGCATCACTAATGAAAGTGTGGGAGATTACACAAAAGAGTTGGTTTACAAGGATTTCCAAGTTGATTGCACCATTATAGGCATTTACCTTACCTAGGTTGTATGATGAAGACCCGCCAAAGAGATATATGGACATTCTAGAATCAAGAAATGAGCTTAAATTGGAAGAAGACTTAACATGGTGGCAGAGAGCACAGATAGAATCGAGATATGCTAAGGACAAGAAGATTTGATTTAATAAGACTCTTACAGAGATGGAAAAACTATTGAATGCGCCAGAGAAGAAATTCATAAAGAAGATGTATATAATGCTCTTAAAAGAAATGATGGCAGATGAAATTGTTAAAAATAATATGATTCAGTGGGCTCAGAATTTAGGCTATAATATTGAATTCAAACAATGGGAACAAATATGGAATAAAAATGTTAAAATAACCAAAGCTGCTTCCTATAGAGAAAATATGTATAAAATGTTTTATAGATGGTATGTCACACCAGAGAGAATTGATGATGATAAATGTGCTAATAAGTGTTGGAAGTGTGAAAATAAGACAGGCTCTTTTTGCCATATGTGGTGGATGTGTGATGTTACTAAAAATATTAGATATGGGTACATAGATCAATACAGAAAATTATAGGTAGGGTAATTCCATTTAAACCGGAGTTACTACTTCTAGGCATATTACCTAAGGAGGTAAATAGAGATGATCGCTATTTAATAATATATTTGATGACTGCAGCCAGGATCTTATATGCAAAATATTGGAGATCTGTCCATACACCATCAAAGCAAGAATATATTGCCAAGTTCTTGGAGGCTGCGGAGATAGATAAGTTGACTTTGAAAGGACATACAGAATCCACCTTCCAGAACACTTGGTTACGATTTTATGAATGGTACAACTTAAATGAATAGGAGAGATCAGAGTTAAAAGTGTATAGCATAAGGGAAATTAGGGAAGAAATAGATGGATTGATATAAGAGACACTCACATGAATGGAAAAGGTTATTAGAGTTAATTATAGATGGCATGTGATGATGATGTGTTAAGCGTTAAAGGTACCTCCCGTATATGTTTTATGTGATGTGGTTTTAAATGTATGTGATGTAGTGTAATGTATTGTTATAGTGTTGTTGTGTTGTAGGGTAATGTAATGTTGTTTGTTGTCTGTTAGAAAACAAATAAAAATCTATCTCTAGGGACAGTTGTTAAAAAAATGTGCAGAATGATTTGAAGCTTTTTAAAGACCAGTCATTTGGACAGGTCTGTAATAAGCTTAGCTTAGCATGAAAGTAACACTTCCCAGCATAGTGCCTTGGAGGACAGTTGCAGAAAAAATATGGTTTCTTAACTTGTGCCAGCATAAGAGAAACTGCCAAGTTTTAATCCATATCCTCAGTAATACTTTTGTACTCACAGATTCATGGAATAAAGATGGCTTACATTTTCAAGTGCAGTGCAGAACTGGCAGAATAATTCAATGTAAACTTTTAAAATATTTATTTATTTATTCACATTTATACCCCACCCTTCCTAGAGGCAGGCTCAGGGTTGGTAACACTTCATTTATACAAAATATATTAGTTAATACAATAACATTCAAATTTAAAACATCATCAATATTAAAATGGTGGTCACAGCTGATAACAATAAATGTTTTGGTAGTGGGAGGTTCCTGGCCTTAGCCAGTAGTTGTTAACAGAGAGACAGACACCTCAGGGAGGCCATATATGGACGTCCACCGCCTCAGCCAAAGGCCTGCTGGAACAGCTCCATCTTGCAGACCCTGCGGAATTGAAGTAAATCCCACAGGGCCCTGATTGCAGTGGGGAGCATTTTTTTTCCCCACCAGGCAGGGGCCAGGGACTACCAGGAAGTGTTGATCTATAGAGCGTGGTGCTCTTTGGGGCATATACGGGAAGAGGCGGTCCCTCAGATATGCTGGTCCCAGGCCGTGTAAGGCTTTAAAGGTTATTACCAACACCTTGAAGTGGGTCCAGAACTCTACTGGTAACCAATGCAATTGGCGGAGTACCTGCCAAATAGGAACCCACATAGGTGTTGCCGTTAGCAGGTGCGCCACTGCATTTTGCACCAGCTGTAATTTCTGGGTCAGCCTCAAGGGTAAGCCTGCATAGAGCTAATTACAGTAGTAAAGCCTGGAAATGACCATTGCTTGGGTCACTGTAACCAAGTCTTGGGGGGAGACATAGGGTTTCAGCAACCTAATCTGCCGAGGATGGAAAAAGGCAGATCAGGTGGCTACAGTAACCTGCTCCTCCATAGAGAGAGAGGCATCCAGTGTCAATCCCAGACTCTTCACCTTCTGGGCTGGCACCAAAAGTGTCCTTTCCAGCATGGGGAGCCTTATACTTATATCCCCTCCCTTCCGACCTAGGTACAGGACCACCATATTTAAAAAGCATGCATTCTTCATCTGGTTTTCGGAACACGAAACAAGTAATTCAATTTTATCGTAAATATGATAGACCTTGTAACAAATGCATCAGTGTGAACTTGCTTTTAAATGTATAGAGGCCATGTTGATAATGGGCACTATCAAATAAGCAAAGAAAAAAAATCTGGAACCGTGGAATGAGGAAAACATACCTTGCTTCTTAGGGTTAACCCAATTCTCCTCCATCCTACAGCTAGCACCCCACATTACTTTTGAACATGTAGTTTCTATGATTCTCAGTGAAGGGGTTTTTTTTTGGGGGGGGGGGAATCTGTCATGATCTACCCCTTTCTTTGCACTAGCAAAAAAGTTGGTCCCCATGATACAACACTTTACTTTGGAGAATCCAAAGTATCTGAAAGAAGCTGCTATTAAAAGTGATTTTAAGTAGTTTATTATTCATCTGAAACAGCCTCACAACTTGCTATTTGGAACAGTATGTATGTGGAAAAGTATGTGGAATTATGGAGAAATGCAGGTGTTGGTCTTCAAGGATGGCTGCTCTTGGTTTAGGATTGAACTTGCTCTGAATTTGGCACAGTCTGTGATTATTTCTATGCCCATGTAATGCAGGTTCAACCTATGACTATGTAAGCTCATAATAGAATTCCAGTGCTCTCTCATCCCTTTCTTTCCAGTACTATGAAAGGTCTGCTTTGGTAATCCCAAGATTTGGACAATGGGAAAATGAAACACTGCAATGGAATCCCATTCTGGATTTTTCATAAGAGATGGCAAACAGCAACTCCATTCCAACAAATTATTGTATTGTCTACTTTAAAAGTATTATGTTACATAGAATATTTATTACTTTATACCCCACTTTCCTCCCCAGTGGGGATCCAGTGTTGCTTACATCATTCTCCTCCATTTTATCCTCACAACAATCCTATGAGGTAGGTTAGACTGACAGAATGTGACTGGCCCAAGTTCATCCAGTGAACTTCCACACCACCGTGCATAGTTAATGCACGTTGGGTGCGTTCAGACGCGCCGTTTGAGCCGTTTTCAGCACGGCTCAGAAACGGCTTTTCCCTGCGCGTTCACACGCCCAACATCTGCCCACCGTCCCCAGCCGTCGCTTTCTGGAGCAAACCGCCTTTGAAACGGAGTATTTTGGCACCACTTACCCAAGCGGTGTTTTCCATGATTCTCCGTTTCAAGCCGCACTTTTCCCTGTCTGATCGCTCCATCCAGCCACTTCCGGGTGCTTCAACCCCCCCCTCTGGGAAGCTGCCTCCAGCTTCCGGTTTTAGTCCTCCATTTTTTTTCCCCTTACCGGTGTGCGCTTGAGCGGAGCTCCGCACTTAGGTTAAAAAAGAAAAGGTTTACTGGTGCCTAGTTTAGGCATTTAGAGGAGTCCGGGATCTCGGGGAGGCCATTTTTAAAAGGACTCTTCCTTTAAACTTTAAAGGGACCTGTTGAGCTCGCTCTTCTTCGCACCGGCCAAACTTCCTGTTCGGGAGAGGGCTGCCTGTGCGCATGCTCAAAGGAGAGGGGGAAACCCCTCCCACCTGCAGGAGGACGGCGGGGCGCTCGGAAGGAGGAGGTGAGTCTGAGCGCGATTCTCCAGTTTAAAAAAAACACGCATCGTGCCGGAGCAGTTTAAACCGCTCCAGCACGCTGTCTAAACGCACCCATTAACTTTGGATTTGTATCTTCCAGTTTCTGGCAGCTTGCTCTTGGACACTGACCCTCTGATGGAGACGCGCCAAGCCGAGGCAATCAGGAGGGGTCTTGACTGTTCCAGACCCCCCTGGAGTCTCTGTAGGAGACTCTCAGCCTGGGGAGCTGGGGTAAGCCTCTCCCGAGGCGACGACTGAGGGATCGAGGCTTGCCCATCCCCGAGAGGTCCTGACGCCACAGAGCCAGTATGGCGACCAGAGCCGACATTCGGATGGGTGGACAAGAAAACAAGCAAAAGTAACCCCGGCGACAATTGAACTCACCTAAACAGTGAATCAATCAAACCTCTGTATAAGCGAAGAAGTCTCGGTTTGCTAGAGCGATCCGAGAAGGAGTGGAGAGTGGCGAAGGGTTGGAGATCCACCCCCCTGAAATGGAGCGGTTTGTAAACGTTATAGAAAAGAGAGAAAGAATGGAACTAATCGCACGAGACTTGTTTCAAGCTTGAAAGCTACAAGAAACACTGAATTCAGATAAACTTTACTTTAAAACTAAAACTTTCTTCTTTGTAAACAAATGGCTGGGAGAGCGAGGAAACTTTATCTGGGAAGTACTATACCAATGACTCCCACCCAGTTACAGGAAGTGACTGCATACTTTCCCAATATGCTTTCAGCAGCATTGCGCCCTCTGCTGGAGCAGATGTTAATTATCAACACTAAGTTGGATTCCATCCAAAATCAGCTTGCGCATATGGAAAAAAGACCCAACAAGACAGACAAAAGGATTGAGAAAGTTGAAACAAGGAGTATTGATATTAAGCAAGAACTGTAAGAAATTAAAAAAGAAAGAAATACAGATAAAAATCAACTACTTCAACTTCAACTGGAAAAATCTATGCATGTTCTATGCTTCCAAGGAGTCCCTGAACAGAAGGGAGAAGATTTAAAAGCAACGTTAAGTGGAGCGATAGCTTCAATCTCGGACCTTAAACAAGAGGATCTCCAGAGCGATATGGGCTTGGCATACCGTACATATTCTGATTTTATAAGAAAAAATAAATTACTTGGTGAAATTTACGTCAAATTCTCTAAGAGAACAAGAGAGACAATGTTTTAAAAACTGCAGTGGGAAAAACACAAAGTTAAAGAGGAAGAAATTAAAATTTTAAAAGACATTCCATTCGAGATCCGGAAACGAAGTCGACAATACAAAGACTTAATCCTTTTCCTGCAAAACAAATCAATAACCTACAGATGGAACTTTCCAGAAGGGCTTGCGTTCAAATATAATGATAAGAAAATTAAAATTGACTCTGTCCAAAAGGCCAAAAACTTTTTGAAACAACAATTGGGCACAGATAAGGACAGTGATTCAAATTTGGTGGAAGGAGAGGAACCCAGCAAGGAAGAATTGGGCAACATTTCAAGTGACTAGCAGTTTGACCTCAGAGTCTGAGAAAGGAGCAGCAGCAACCAAGACACCAAAAGTGAAGAAGAAGAAGTGCAAGAAATAAATGTTTATTTTGGATTACAAAGATTTGAATTTAGCGTAACTAAACCCTACTTGACAGAGGTTTGAACTCTCTATTTTCTTATTTTCTATTGCTACTGCAGGAGTGATTTATGTATCTGTAACCAAACTCAAAGTTCTTATCTTAAGTTAGTGGTAGTGTTTTCCCCTGTACCCTTACCCTTAGGTAGTAGGATGTAGGTTATAAAAGCAATAAAAAAGTTATATATTAAAAAAAAACTTTTGGATTTGTATCAAAATTTTGTGTTGTAAAATATTATTATGTATGTCATTTACTTTGCAAAGTGGCTTCCCAGGAAATAATTCTAAACTGTACATATGCAGTTTGATGAACCATCTTCTGAGGGATGGTGCATACAAACAAGGTCCGTACAAACAAGGTCCATCTTGTGGCTGGAAGACTAGTTCATGTTGTATTGGTAGAAAAGACAGTTCTTTACTGCAGAGTGGTTTGTTCCAGTGCTCTTCCTCCAGAATGTTAAGCTAAATGCTAATGGAAATGGAGACCCAGGGCGGTTTTTTTTGTACTGGTACTCACCAGTACTGAGTACTGGCACCGGGGGGGGGGGTGTTCCCCCAAGTCCATAGAGGTTACTGGAAATCAGTGCAACCTTATATATGAGTACTGTCCCTTTTTTACACACAAACACTTCAGAGACCTGTTGAAGGCCTGCTATGCCCCCACCTGGCACTGAAACAACATATTGCCTCTGATCATGCTGTGTATCCTTCACAATGTAAAGGATACACTTCATGGGAAATCCAGTATTGCCAGAAGCTGGGATCTTGGAACGGCAAATTAGATGTAATAGTCACAACTTACTGTTCACATGCCAACTTTATCTGGAATAAAAGGAATAATTAGAGTAAACTGTCGTTCTTTGTTGTAAATTCACATCTGAATTAGCAGCAGCCAGGTAAATAGAGTGATTTCTTTTACATCTGTATAAGAACCTTCCATTCACATCTCACTCCAAATATTGGATCAACCTGCATCCTCTATCAGCTTAAATTAGGAGGGGCCATTTCACACGTCAGCCTCACTGTGAGTTATTATAAGCATATATTTTAGTAGACACATCAAAGTTTCAGCAGTCTGAGGATCTGTTGCCTTGCTGCCCAGGCATTCGAATTGACTTCATATTCTTTGCAAGTCGACACTTCCATTTTGTGAACTAATTATTCAGTAGTTTCTCATGTGTATCTCTTGTGGCAGCTAGAAGAAAGGACATAAAAAGGATGCCCTCCCCTGCTAATGTAGATTGATTTAAGAAATGTTTGAAGGAGATTCCCAGGGGTTTTTTTGTTTGTTTGTTTTAGTGTGAGAGCATGATCAGGTTGACTCTTCAGAAAACCAATTGGCAACCTTTTGGGTATCCTGGCCTGTGAATCCAAAATTGACTAGTGGCCCATTATCAAAAACAGAGAATGCACAAATCAATAAAACTGCAAAAGACTGGGACCCACTTCCACAGGTTTTGCTACCTACTCCTTATAGTCCCAAATACTAAAAAAAATCCCAGAATTTGAAGTTCTGAATTTAGGTGGCAAGCCTAGAATAATTTACTATCAGCTCTTCACTGTATGGACAACATCATTAAAAAAAAATATTTTAAGGGTCTGATAAACCATTGTACCTCATAATTTACTGTCTCTAATTTCCTCTTTTCCTGCACAGTGACTTATAATTATCAGATTTCATGTATTTCCACTAGTTCCAAGGACCATTCATTATCCTGAAATGGCATTAACTTGATGGTCTATAATCTTAGTCTATGTAATTGCAGCATGTCTATCTAAAATAGTGTTTAGCATGTATGTGCATGGATGTGAAAAATGCTTCTTAAACATTTATGGGGAGGATGAGAGAGATACATCAGAAGAAAGGTCTTAGAGATCAGTGTTCACTGTTTCCAGACTGATTAACAACCTGGCATAGTTTAAAACTAGAAATTTAAGCACTGAATATGTAGAGTCATTCCTTTTACTCCTGCATAAACCCTATGATACCCAAGCACATGTAGCCTAGTTCTCGCCAGCAGAAAAGTAAAAGAAACTAAAAATAACAAGAAGAACCCTGTTGCATCAGACCAGTGGTCCTTTTAGTCTGGCAACCTGTCTTACACAGTTGCCAACCAGTTATTGTGGAGGGCACAGAGGCCAAAGCCTTCCCTAATGTTGCCTCCTAATATTCAGAGGTTTATTGCCTCTGGATGTGGAGGGTTCCCTTTAATTACCATGGCTCATAGCTGCTGATAGACTTATCCTCCGTGAAATCTGTCTAATCTGATTTTGAAGCCATCTATGCCTGTAGCCCTCACTACATTAGCTGACAATGAATTCTGTGTTTTAACCACTACGTCACGTTCAGGGCAAAGCCTGGCCCTGTTGCTCTGTCTGGGTTTCCAGGATACCCAAACACAATGACAAGTACAGAAACACAGGAGCAAGGACTACAAACAGGTTCAGAGTAGGGTATCTGAAAGTCCAGTCCAAGGGTCAGGGCAGGAGGGTTGAGGATCCACAGATCCAGTTCCAAGACTTGGAACAGGTGCAGGATACAGGGGTCTGGGTCCCAGGCTTCAAGGCAAGGACAGATTACCAGAGACAAGGTACAAGGCGGCAGATGCAGGGTAGTTCTCTGTTTGCTAAACAGGTCAGCACACAGAGGGGTGGCAAGCAAGGTTGCTTCAACACCAAGTCTTGCTCAGCATGTTCTTTTTATCTCCACCTTTTGTTGACTCATCCTCCGAGGGCCAGGTATTTCTCCTTACAATCATATTCATCTTCCTACAGGTGTGGGTCTTTTACTGTTTTCCTATCAGCCTGTCAGTTCTGGTTCTGCAAGGACTACACTCCAGGAACTAATGCTGGCCTTTGCTGAGCAGCCAAGCAGAGCACACCTATGTCCTTCCTGAACTGCCAAGTGCTGTCTTCTTCTGTGTTCTGCTGGCTCAGGAGAGGCTGGCAGGGAAGCCAACCCCTGTGGCTTGTCTTTCTTCTCCTGGAATACTGAGCAGCCCAGCCATGAGTGGGAAATGTTCTCACTTCCTAATGTTTCCCCCGTTGGGTCTGCTGCTGGATCTGTCTTCTCAGGTAGGGATTCTGTTGGTACAGGGCCTGATTCTTCAGATTCCTCTGAGGAGGAGGAGGTAGCAGCTGGCTGGCCAATGGCACACTGGTTGAGTAAAGAAGTGTTTCCTTTTGTCTGTCCTGAATCTACTGCCCATCAACGTCATTGGATACCTTTGAGTTCTTGTCTCTTTATCTCTTGCATAATTTTATAACTTCTATCATGTCATTCCCCCCCCAGTAGTCTTTTTTCGGAACTGAAAAGTCCCACTCTTCAGCTTTTTCTGATAGGAAATGTGCTCCAACCTCTTAATATCTTGGTTGCCCTCTTCTGTACTTTTTGCCATCTCTGCACTGTCCTTTTTGAGATATGGTAACCAGAACTGCACGGTAGCCAGAACTGCACACTATTACGAATGAGTCTGCAGCATAGATCTATTTCAATCCCTTTTCTAATAATCTCCAGTATAGCATTTGCCTTTTTCACTGTAGTATTTTCATTGTAACACTTTCATTGCACTGTAAACCATGACCCCTATGTCTGGTTCCCTCATGGTCTCAGAAAATTCAGACCCCCATTAGCATATATACTTTCGGCATTTTTGTTTCAATGTTCATCACCTGAAATTTATCTACTTTGAACTTTATTTGCCACTTTGTTGCCCACTCACCCAATATGTGGAGATCCTCCTAGAGCTTTTCATAGTTGGCTTTGGTTTTCACCTCCCTGAATAATTTTGTGTCATCTGCAGACTTGGCCACTACACTACTAATCCCCAGTTCCAGATCTTTTGTGAACAAACTAAATTGCACCAGCCCCATTACTCATCCTTGTGGGACCCCACTGTTTACTTCCCTCAATTTAGAGAACTATAGATTTATTCCTACTCTCTGCTTCCTTTTGTTCAACCAACTTTTAATTCGTAAAAGGATCCATCCTCTTATCCCATGACTCCTAAGCTTGCTCCAGAATCTTTGATCAAAAGTCTTTTGAATGTTAAAGTATGTAACATCTATTGGGCCACCATTATTTACATATTTATTCACTTTCTTAAAGAATTCCATAAGGTTGATGAGGCAGGACTATTCTTTGAAGAAGACATGCAGATTTCCCTTGAGCAAGCTTTGTTCCTCTGTGTGCCCTACAATTCTGTCTTTCATTATAATTTCTACTGATTTACCTGGGACAGACATTAGGCTAACTGGCTTGTAATTTCCTTTGGATCCTTTTAAAGAATTGCACTAATTTGCTACTCTTCAGTCTTGTGGCATAGTGGCTGATTTTTGTGACATATATAGGTTAGTACACTGACAATCTTACATTTGTGTTCCTAGGACCCCTTGGGTGTATATGCCATGGAGACCTGTATACTTAGTGGTTGTTATGACAGCTGCTGTCAAAGCAATTAAAAAAATCTGTATAGCTAACCCAATGGCTAATCAGCTGTCCTAGTGGGCAAAAGCTCCACCTGTTACTGCCTACTTTCTAAAAACAGCGGGCCCCAGGAAAGAGGTCCATCCATCAGCTCCGTAGCACCTATGGGCACAACTTTAGGATCCCTAGTCTGGAACTTCATCTTTTGTCACCTCAATTTGGCTCAGTATTTCAGACTCCTATAATGTTCCCCCTCCCCTTTTTGGTTACCTTTATCTTTTTCTTGGCTGAGCAGCCCATCTTCTTTTTTAACTGTTTCTCCATCTCTGCCACCAGGTTCTTTGGAATGTCTATAGATAGATGCTGACCCCAGCTAGGGAACTGAGGGACCAACTAAAATCCTTCTTATGTCTTTGTCTGATAATGGCATGCGAGAGGCTGATGGTAATTTGAAATGAACAGTCTGCTTCATTTCACTTTTGTGGAGAAATGGTCAGGTAGGTATCAGGTTTGGGACTTAGAAGGTGAATGGGCAACAGGAATGAGGTAACTTTGTAGAAATATAAATAGTAGATAGTTCGTCACAAACAAGTGGCTATTTTATTATACATACAGGTCTTTAAAACTGAAGAGAGAGACTTCTTGGCAGTTTCTGCTTAATTAAACAAGCATAAGCTTCTTTGTCTCAGGTTGCTGAGGTTGGAGGAGGCAGGAACACTTACGTAAGTTTCAATATCCCTTCTTAACTACTTGATAGAGATCACTTCTCCCCCTTTACTAGGAGCTATTTTCATCACACTTGATAGGGATCACCCCCTATACTAAGATCTATTTCCCTTAGGGAAGGACCACTCATCCCACTTCCTTAACTTAGGATCCTTTTTGATCCTCTTACTTTGCTTAACTGTCCTTCACACTCAACTGTCATTGCTAACTGACACTCTCAACTGTAGAATTCCATTTGAATACCCTCTCATTCAAAGTTCTCAGACCAGGTTAAAGCATTAGCCACTCTGTCTGTCACAACTCCCTTCTTTAAAATAGTGTCTGTGGCCTCGCTATACGCCCCACATTTTCCACAGTGAACATAAATGCAAAACATTTAACTTCTCTGCTGTCTCCCTGTCTTCATTTAGCAATCAAATATAAAACAGAAATCTTAAATCTTATAGCTAGCCAAAGAATGTTTATTATTTTGACTTTAAAACTATATACCATCACAGTATTAAGGACTACCAGTAAATTTGGATGAGTTTCATTTAATGTTTCTAGGTATAATACAACAGGCAATTAATGCTTCATGATCTGTAAGCATAATGCACAATGTTCTCTGTCTTTGGTTGAGGCTTCCTTAGTTATAATTTGTGTAACATTGTTTTGTTGGTTTGTTAGAATAAAATTCAGGAAGCTAATAAAATAATGAATATGAACATGCTTAATAAAATGTATTTTCTTTACTGTCTTCTGATTTTTTTTTTTAGCCGTATCAAAGTTATTTCATTAGTGGGACGAATTGCTTTAATTAAAATGAAGTTGCTTTCAAGGTGGATCTTTCTCTTCCAAACAATTCCCATTTTACAAAACCATTTTTTTTTCCAGAGACTTGGATCAGCTGATTTCGAGATATATTTGGCAAGGGAAACACCCCAGAATAAGACTGAAAGCCCAACAAGATGCTTGACTTTTATATTACAGAGCAGCAGCCCTTGCTTGGATTAAAGAATGGATTACGTTAGATGATCAGAGAATTCTGAAGTTAGGTGGTCATGATTTGATGCTTGATTGGCATGCCATTTCTATGGTATGGAAAAGCAAACTCAAGTAAAAATTTTAAGCAACATTGGTTACAAGCTTCCTTGCTGAAAGTCTGGGAAATAATTTACAAGCAATTTTATGCAA
The DNA here is from genome assembly GCA_029375565.1 of Gekko gecko. Classification (NCBI taxonomy): domain Eukaryota; kingdom Metazoa; phylum Chordata; class Lepidosauria; order Squamata; family Gekkonidae; genus Gekko; species Gekko gecko. The sequence continues at coordinate 99,429,461 of JAPDNY010000008.1, forward strand.
AAAACTCAAAACTGATCGTGCCCTTAGAAGCCTTTATATTACCAACTGTTTACGAGGAAGAGATTCCAAGAAGATACCAGGACATCTTGGATTCTAATTATAATTTGAAGCCTTTGCTGGATTTTTCATGGTGGCAAAGAGCACAGATAGAATCTAGATACACTAAAGACAAGAAATTAGGCTTCTGTGTAAACTTGTTGGAGATTGAAAAGATTGTGATTGCAACTGAGCAGAAATTTATTAAAAAAAATGTATACTTTTCTGCTTAATAAATTGATGGTTGAGGAAGTAGTTAAAAGTAATATGATTCAATGGGCACAAAATATAGGGCATAATATTGACTTAGAACAATGGGAGCAATTGTGGAAGAAGAAATCACAAAATCTCTTGCTTATAAGGAAAATATGTATAAAATGTTTTACAGGTGGTATGGAACACCAGAAATATTAGCGAAATTTGACAACAATTGCTCAAATAAGTACTGGAAGTGTATGAATAAGGTGGGCTCTTTTTATCATATATGGTGGTATTGTGAAATGAGCAGAAAATATTGGGTGTGTGTGCATGATTTGATATCAAAGGTACTAGATACTTCTATACCATTTACTCCCGAGGTTTTACTGTTAAACATCTTGCTGGATGGATCTAGAAAAGACTACCACTATTTGATTATGTATTTTACTACAACTGCAAGGATTTTATATGCAAAGTACTGGAAAATTGAGGTCCCTACGAAACAAGAATATATAGATAAACTGTTGGAAGTGGCTGAATTGGATAAATTTACTTTATTGATGAAAGGATTTCCGGACTGCACATTCCAGAACACTTGGTCTAGATTTTATACTTGGAATAATAGTTACAAAGGTAGATAGCTGCAATTATATGGAGAAATAGATCTGTATACATAGCCCAGTTTATTAGAACCTTAGCTTTAGTTACTCATATGATTTGAATATGTATTAGGATAAAGGGTGGCATAAGAATTGGATTATCTGAGAAGAATTGCCCCCATTTTATGTTGGTTTGTCTTTAATGTTTGTATGTTTTTGGAAAATCTTTAATAAAAATCTACCCCTTTTTGGGGTAGCTAAAAAAAAAGGTTATTTCATTAGAACTTTGCTATGATTTCAGGTCTGCACTTAGCAATACAAAAGCAAACTACAGGTTCACTTAGAGTTGCCAGCCTCTGAGAAGTACAACTTATATCCAGATGACAGAGATCAATTCCCATAGAGAAAAATGGCTGCTTTGGAGGGTGGACTTTACAACATTATACTGTTATGAGGTCCTTCGCCAGGCTCCCCCCCAAATCTTTAGGAATTTCCCATCCCGGAGTTGCCAACCTGATTGCCAACAGATTTTTATAATCAACTATATTGTAGGCTTCCAATGAAGCAGTCTGGCTCTGAATGGACGGAAGTGAATTGGAATTGTTACCTGATGAAAATAAAGCTTTTTGTTGAGCCTCTAAAAGCTACTGCTGAAAGAAATAGCACCACCTAAGCATAACATGCTCAAGCACCCATTTAAGTTGCTTGCATGATTGAGTCTGAAGATCCCTGGTGGCAGGGGTCTCTTTGTAGAAAAACAGCTGCAGGAGCTCATTAGCATATGGTATGCTAATGAGCTATTAGGCTATTAGCATATGCCACGCCCCCTGACATCACCGGAAGTGATGTCAGAAGGGGAAGCAAAAGGGGGAGGCATCTTCAAAGCCTCCCCTCCCCTTCCCCAGCTGGTCTGGGTGGGGGAGCTAAGAGAGAAGGGGTTTGAAGTTTAAACTCCTTCTCATGAGAGTTGGGCCACAGATGGAGGAAAGAGGGAAGGAAAGGGAGAGAGTAGAGAGAAGGAAAGAGGGAAAGAAAGAGAAGGAAAGGGGAGGGAAAGAAAGAGAGGGAAGAAGGAGGGAAACAGGGAAAGAAGGAAAAAAGAGAAGAGAAGAAGGTGGGAAAGAAAGAAAGAGAGAAGAGAAGAAGGGAGGGAAAGAGGAAAAAGAGAGAAGGAAAGGAGGGAATGAAATTCTGCGGCAATTCGGCCCCATTATATCCTATGGGTCATTGAAGTCAATGGTGAAAACATAGGATATATTCTGGGGGCTGGAGGGGAGGGGGTTTGAGGGAGAGGCTCCAAACTCACAGGGTAGCTGATGGAGCCTCTCTCCAAGACACCCACCAAGTTTCAAGAACATTGGACAAGGGGGTCCAATTGTATGGGCCCCCAAACAGGTTGCCCCCAGTCCCTCCATTGTTCTCTATGGTGGGAAAAATATAACTCCCAGGGACGCTGGCTGGGGGCGGGGCTTGGCTCCTGAGCTCCCGGAGCTGCGCTCCAGTGCGCTCCCCCCCCGAAGACCCCTGCCTGGTGGCAATATTTCTAGATAAGCTACAAGAATGACTGGTCCATGGAAAAAACTTCCGGTTTTTGGCGGCTTGCACTTGGACGTGTCCCATCGATCCTCCAATGGATTCGCACCAAGCCGAGGTGATCAGGATGGGTCTTGACTGGTTCCAGACCCCCCGGAATCTCTGTAGGAGACTCTCAGCCTGGGGAGCCGGGATAAGCCAGTATGGCGACCAGAGCCGACGTCTGGATGAGCGGACGAGAAAATAAGCAAAAGTAACCCTGGCAACAATTGAACTCGTCTAAACAGTGAGTTAAACTTGTGTATAAGCGAAGAAGTCTCAGTCTGCTAGATTGATCGGAGAAGGAGCAGTGGGCAGGGAAGGGTCGGAGATCCACTCCCCTTGAAACGGAGCAGTTCTTAAGCATCATAGAAAAGAGAGAAAGAACAGAACTAACCGTATGAGACTTGTTTCGAGCTTGAAAGCTACATTTTAAGCCAAGAAATGTTGAATTCATATAAACTTTACTTTAAAACTAAAACTTTTCTTCTTTGTAAACAAATGGCTGGGCACGCGAGGAGAATGGTGGCGGAAAAGAAAATTCCCCCAGGAAGTACTATACCAGTGACTCTCACCCAGTTACAGGAAGTGGCTGCAGACTTTCCTAATATGCTTGCAGCAGCATTGCGCCTTCTGCTGGAGCAGATGTCAACTATTAGTACCAAGCTGGATTCCATGCAAAAACAACTTGTGCACATGGAAAAAAGACCCAACAAAGACAAAAGGATCGAGAAAGTTGAAACAAGGACTATTGAGATTAAGCAAGAACTGGAAGAAGTTAAAAAAGAAAGAAATATGGATAAAAATCAACTGCTTCAACTTCAACTGGAAAAATCTATGCATGTTTTACACTTCCAAGGAGTTCCTGAACAGAAAGGAGAAGACTTAAAAACAACGCTAAGTGGCATGATAGCCTCAATCTTGGACCTTAAGCAAGAGGATCTCCAGAGCGATATGGACTTGGCATACCGTACATATCCTGATTTTATAAGAAAAAACAAGTTACCTGGCGAAATTTACGTCAAATTCTCTAAGAGAACAATGAGAGACAATGTCTTTAAAGCTACAGTGGGAAAAACTCTAGAAGTTAAAAAGGAAGAAATTAAAATTTTAAAAGACATTCCATTCGAGATCTGGAAGCGAAGACGACAACGCAAAGGCTTAATCCTTTTCCTGCAAAATAAATTAATAACCTATAGATGGAACTTTCCAGAAGGACTTGTGTTTAAATATAATGACAAGAAAATTAAAATTGACTCTGTCCAAAAGGCCAAAAACTTTTTGAAACAACCATTGGGCACAGATAAAGATGACAATCCAGACTTGGAGGAAGGAGAGGAACCCAGCAAGGAGTAATCGGATAACACCTCAAGTGACTCCAGCAGTTCGACTTCAGAGTCTGAGAAAGGAGCAGCAGCATCCAAAACACCCACAGTGAAGAAGAAGCGGAAGAAGTAAACTTTTACTCTGGATTACAAATATTTGACTTTAGCATAACTAAATCCTATTTGACAGAAGTCTGAACTCTCTGTTTTTATATTTTTTATTATATCACTGCTATTGCAGGAGTGATTTATGTATCTGCAACCTAACATGAAGGTCTTGTCTTAAGTTAGTGGTAGTGTTCCCCCTGTACACCTACCTTTACGTAGTAGGATGTAGATATAAAATGTAATAAAAATTATATAAAAAAGAAAAGAATGACTGGTCCAGTGGCTTCTAGCTAACTTGAATTGGGGAGTGTTTAAAGGATACTGGAAATGAAAGCCACAAAAGTATACTAGAATTTTGGGTAAACAGGAAAACTATGGTCAGAAAGTTTAATTTGATTTCAGTGCCTGGGAACTGTTTTTTTCTCAGTAGCCTGAGGTAATCAATAACTCCTCTGACCTGGAGTCAGGGTATAGTGCAGTACGTGATACTAGGATAAAAAGAGAAAAATTTATCCATAAGTAAAATTGGGGCGTGGAGGAGGGGAGAAGAGTATTTTCATTTACAACATGCACATTTCCCACTGACTATTCTGGGGTTTTTTGCATGATGCTTCCAGTTACTTTGAGCACTCATGGCTCCAATTAGATGAAAATCATGAAAGTTACAACAGCAAACACTTAAATAGTGCACAAAATAACTTTTAGGTTTGAGCTTTTAAATAAATTCTGATTAAAATCTGCAAGAAACTTTGCAGACTTGTAGCTCAAAATCAGTATGGCTGTTGGCCTTCTAAATTCACCACAGAAAAAGTAGTTTGCAGATCTGAAAAAGGTAACATACTAATGGGTATTGTCTAAGAGACTACAGTGTAGATGAAGAGGGATGGCAGAACAATGGGAATGAAGGTCTTTGAAACAGAAACTGAGAAAATAAAGTAAATGGCTTGTATTGAAAGTGTTCCCAAGGCATTTGCTTTTGCAGAAGGAAGAGTTGCCAGTTTCTAGAAGTTTCTGCCAGTTCCCCATTCCATCACCTTCCCTCTCTGTGGGCCTTCAGGCTATATTGTACACATTTAATCCCACCACCCACTCCTGCCTTCACTTTTGGGCCAGTATGAGGGGATGCATTTAGAAGGGTAGCTGAAATGCCATGGTGTGTACTTAGAAAGCCCTGGTTTTAGGAGTCATTGGACCCAAAGCTTATTTTAAAGAGGGTATCTGAAATATTGTCTCTCCTGATCGCTTGATATTGAGGTCTTGGGTATCTTATATTCTAATCCCAGACTTTTTTTTTTCTGTGCGGATACCTATTCCCTCCAACAGGGGCCTCACTGTCCCCCAACAGCTTTTCCTACATAGTCAGTAGACTTCCTGGGTTTGTAGAAAAATCCTAAAAGTAAGGAAATCCCTTCAGGGACAGTTGAATTCCCCCCCAAAAGCCTTTTGAAATGGCCTCTGCAGGGACCTGACTCCAGGCAGCAACGGTGGTGAGAGATTAGAACGTTGGGGGGGGGGGAGAGGCTTCTGACTGGCTCTGTCAGTCAAAGGGTGGGGGAAGGGCCCTTTCTTTCCAGGCCTCTTTCGGCCTTGGAGGGAGGGAGGGGGGAGGGCGCCTTGGGGCCAGGCTGGGGGATTCCTAGAGGTTTTGGGGTGGAGTGCAAGGAGGGCAGGATTTGGTGAAGGGAGAGGCCTCAGCTGGGTATCATGCCACAGAATCCACCCTCCAAAGCAGCCATTTTCTCCAGGGAGACAGATCTCTGTTGTTCACAGATCTCTGGAGTTCACCCTCCAGCAGGCCCCACTTGGAGGTTGCCAACCCTAGGCCTGGCAGCAGTCTAGGGTTGCCAGGTCCCCCACGGGCACTGGCAGGGGATGGGGTAGTGGGGCTGCCAGCTCCAGGTCTGGAAACTCCTGGAGATCTGGGGATGGAGCCTGGGGAGGACAGGGACCTCAGTGGGGTACAATACCCTAGAGTCCACCCTCCAAAGCATCCATTTTCTCCAGGGGAAGTTATCTCAGTAGTCTGGAGCTGAGCAGTAATTCCAGGGGATCCCCAGATCCCGCCTAGAGGCTGGCATCCCTAGGCAGCACCCCTAGGCAGCACCCTCTGGGTGACTTGATGCCACCTAATTTGCATGACTCAACTTGGCCTGGCTGCTTGCTGCTGTTCAGCAGCCACCCTATGAAAGCCAGCAGTGATGCAGCAGTTAGAGCCTCAGAGTAGGGTCTGCAAGACCCAGGTTCAGATCCCCATATTGCGGTGGAAGCTGACTGGGTGATTTTGGACCAGTCACATACTTTCAGCCTAACCAACCTCACAGGGTTGTTGTGCAGATAAAAAGGAGGTGAGAATAATGTAAGCTGCTTTGGTCCCCACTGTGGAGAAAGACTGTAATTTTCCTTGGTAGAAGCTGTGGGGGAGGGGGTGGAGACAAAAAGCTGAAGACAGACAAAGGCAGATAAAGGTTAAGTTGGCTGTTGGGTGGGAAGGAAATAGGGTTGCCAACTCTGGATTGGGAAACTCCTGGACATTTAAGGGGTGGATCCTGGGGATGGTGGGGTTTGAGAAGGGTAGGAACTTCAGACCAGTATAATGCCACAGACTCCACCCTCCAAACCAGCCATTTCCTCCATGAGAACTACCATTGCCAGCCTCTGGGTGAGGGCTGGAGATCACCCAGCATTACAACTGTTGTCCAGGTGACAGAGATCAGTTCCCCTGGATAAAATGGGTGCTTTGGAGGGTTGAGTCCATGGCTCCACCCCCAGAAGGGAGAAGGAGTGTGAGATAGGTAAGGGTAGAGGGGAGGAAGCAAAGGTGTGAGGAATGGGATGACCATCCCGCAAGTTTCTTGCGGGTCTCCACTTGTTTTTATATATGAGACAAAGTGAGCTTTGACTCATGAAAGTTTATACCTTGGAGGATTTTGTTGGTCTTTAAGGTGCTACTGGACTTGAATTTTGTTCTGCTGCTACAGATTAACATGGCTACACTCCTGAAACTCTTGCCTTGGAAATATGTATGTCAGTTACGCTAATGAAGAGTGAATAGTGTTCTTTTGAGTTTGTGTGCAGGAAAGTTCAAGGTTCAGGATATCACATGTAAGAATTTTGGGGGAAAGGCGATGCTGAACATAAGTCCTTGATCATAAGCATGACTAACAAGCATATTGGTGGCTAAAAAGGAAGACACAGAGAGCTTGAAGAGGGAAAGATTAGGAGCTCTGTATTTGCAAGAATCCAATTACTAAATAATCCTTTCAAGCTATAACATAATCCATGCTGCTGCAGCTTTAGAATTTATTCCTTTAAAAAAAAAAGCCAGTACGGCTGGCTGTTTCATTCTTTTATAGACAATGCCACTTTTATGTCCTTTCACTGTGATATTTTAAATTATTCTTGAATTTTTTGATACACTTTTCAAACATTCAGTAATTGGAATTATTTTGTTCATTCACACAGATTGTTGAAGGCATGCAAAGAAACCTGGAAGGTGTGACATTTGTGGAAGTTAATTTTCCCTCAGATAATAAAATTATATTAACTATGTTTTAAATCAACTATTCTACTGTATCTAGGTGTGGATTTGCCTTTTGTAACAGTGCAGGTAAACCACATGCAACAGTTAAGATTCCCTTTTACATCTTGTCTTAAAAACAAAAGAAGTGCATTTTGCATACCTCAGCAAGAGTGTTTTTACAGAATAAGAGTTAATTCTCAAGCTGTTTAGGAGAGGAAAGATAAGGCAGATGAGATAATTTTGATCAGACTCACCCCCTTAACACTCTTCAAAGTGCTTTCACCCTGTCCTTGAGCAATCAGATGCAGCAGCCAGCGAGTGGGGCTGTTGTCTATTTTTTTTTTTTAGTTTGTCTTTTGAGCATGTACACAAGTGCTGATAACCCTGCAGGGATGTGTAGTTCATGGGGGTGTCAGCATTTTTTTTTAGTTTGTCCTTTGAGCATGCATACAAGCACTGATGAGCCTGCTGGGATATGTAGTTCACTACCGTCCTCCCTATCTAATATGTTCAATTAACCCCTTCCCCAAAGCACAGAAAGCTGAAATACAGAGGTGTCTTTATTTGAAAGTTTTTATAAAGAAAACACAGTTTTGAGAAGCCCTTGGGGGGGGGAGAAAGAGAGGTGCAAATATGCAGTTATATGTACATCACTAACTAGTAAAAAAATGGCAGCTGGAAAACCTGACCAGTCAGACTGCTTGATGGCTTGGGTGCACAACAGAGCAATCAGACAACAGGCAATCTGGTTTGAGACCAGCTCAGCCCATGACCGAACTTTCACAGGTATCACACAGTAAAGGGGGATGGGAAATGGGACACAGATGACTGGGGCATGTCAGACAGTTGTTGCTGTCTGATCGTGCATTTTAAATCTAGAAGGGAATGGCAACGGATCAGACTGCACATCTTTTTTTTTTATGCCCCAATTGGGACATAAATTTTTATTAAGTATTTTCAATAAGACAAAACAATACTTGTCACATACAAAATATACAACACAAGCACAAAACATACATGGGGGGTAATTTAACTAATACATAATCAATTTCTATGCCAATAAAATCTAACTACTATAACAACGTATGTAACAAAAAACTAAAAATAATTTTCTAACCAATTTTGTAACTCTTATACGCTTCTTGGATATCCAGTCTCTTATCATTAAACATTATTATAATTATTATACCACGTATAAAATCTTGACCACGTGTTTTGAAAAGTGGATTCTGTCAAACCTTTCAAATGTAAAGTCAGTCTATCCATTTCTGCCGCCTCCAAAAGTTTGTTAGTAAGTTCTTTCTTCTTTGGAACTTCCAACATTTTCCAATATTTGGCATATAAAATTCTAGCTGTTGTAGTCAAATAAACAATAAGATATCGTTCATCTTTTTTACAATAGTCAGGCAATATATTTAACAACAGTACTTTTGGGGTAAAAGGAACATAGCAATCTAATATCTTTTGTAACATTTCATGTACCCATGCCCAGAATTCTTTGACTCTATCACAGTGCCATCACATATGATAAAAGGATCCCAATTTATTCTGACATTTCCAACATTTGTTAGAACACTTACTATTATATTTAGCTAACATCTCTGGGGTTACATACCACTTATAAAACATTTTATATACATTCTCTTTATATGAAACTGCTTTTGTTATTTTAATATTTTTCTTCCACAGTTGAACCCATTGCTCAAGTTCAATATTGTGTCCTAAGTTTCATGCCCACTGAATCATATTAGTTTTTACAATTTGATCTGCCATCGTATAGTCAAGAATGTACATTTTCTTAATAAATCTTTGATCGGTAGAGGGCAAAATCTTTTCAATCTCCAGCAAGTTTTTAAGGAAGCCCAACTTTTTATCTCTTGAAAGTCTAAATTCAATTTGAGCTCTTTGCCACCATGATAATTCCGGCAATGGTTTTAGATTTAGTTTAGAGTCCAAGATATCAACATATCTTCTTACCTTCTCCTCAGTATGGACTCTAGGATAAGTAAACGCTTCCAATGGTGCAATTAGTTTTGAGTTTTTTATATAGAACTGATTGTAGATTGGCTCCCATACTTTCAATAATGACGCTCTGAGCCAGTATTGTTTAAAATATTTTTGTGACGCCGCTTTCCCATACCACAGGAATGCGTGCCAACCCAACATCAAATCATGGCCTTCTTCTAAAGTGATCCAATCTTTAATCCAAGCTAAGGCTGTCACTCTATAGTACAAAAGCCAGTTAGAAAATGCTCCTCTTTCCTTGAAGTCTTGTAATGCCTTGTTTTATTCTTGGATGCTTCCCTTGCCAAATAAATTTTGATGTAACCTTGTCTAAGTCTTTGAAGATTTTTTGATTTTGCAGGATTGATATAGTTTGGAACAGAAACAACCATCTAGGTAATACATTCATTTTAATAATAGCTAGCTGGCCCATTAAAGATACTTGAAAATTTCTCCATTTTTCCAAGTCTTCTCTGGTTGTCTTTAATAGTTCTTTATAATTGTTTTCTTGTAATGTGCTGCATTTATTAGTTAGAGTGATACCTGGGTACTTTATTTTTTTTTGCAATTGAAAATGTGTTTCCTCCTGGAGCTTTAAAGCTCGTTCATTATTCATATTTTTTGTCATTATTTTCGTTTTATTTATGTTTACTCTCAGACCAGCTGCTTGTCCATATTCTTGTAACTTCCCTTTTAAAATATGAATTGAGTCATGGGGATTTTCTAGAATGAAGACAAGGTCATCCGCAAATGCCAAAAGTTTATATTCTTCTCCTCCTCTCAATTTAAGTCCAGAAATTTGTACATCAATTCTGATTGCCTCAATTAAGATTTCAAGTGTGAAGATAAATAAAAGGGGTGATAATGGACATCCTTGCCTTGTACCTTTTTATATTTCTATGTTCTGAGTCTGACCGCCATTAATTAAATTTTTGGCCATTTGTTTTCTCCATATTGCCTCAGTCATCTTAATAAAGTCTGTGTCTGCTTGAACCTTATTCAGAGCTTCCAGTTAACATTGTCAAATGCTTTTTCAGCATCCAGGAAAACTAACACCAACTCTCTTTCAGGGTATGCTTCATAATATTCTAAAACGTCAAGAATACATCTGAGATTATTTCTAATTTGTCTTTTAGGTAGAAAGCCGGCTTGGTCTTTATGTATCATTTGAGACAAAAAAATTTTCAATCTTGCAGCTAAGATGCAGGCAAAGATTTTATAATCAACGTTCAAAAGGGAGATAGATCTATAGTTTTTAATTTCCTTTTCATCTGTGCCTTGTTTATGGATAAGAGTTATTAATGCTTCGTTCCAAGTGTCAGGAACTTCACCTTTTTCCATTATACTTTTGCAGACTTCTTTTTAATATCTGATCTTCAAAAATAAGATAAAATTCTACAGGTAAACCATCCGGACCTGGTGCTTCCCCCCTGCCCCTTTTTTTGCTTTTTAACGCCTCTACCAATTCCACCATTGCTATTGGTTGGTTGATGATTTTCTTTTATTCTTCTGTAAAAATCTTTGGTTTATACGTTTCCAGGTAATGCTTTATAAAATCTGGGTTGGAGTGTCTGTTCTTTTATATAGATGTCTGTAAAATTCTTCCACTATTCATTTCATTTCTTGTATTCTATTTGATTCTTCTCCATTTTTCTGTTTTAGCACCTTTATATAAGATTTTTCTCTTTCCTTTCGTATTTTATAAGCTAACCATCTTGTGGGCTTATTAGCATTTTCAAAATAATTTCATTTAGTGAACATAAGCTTCTTTGCTAACTCTTGTGTAAGTAAACTCTTGTGTAAATAAAAATAAGTATATTTGATGTTGTAGAAGTCTCAATTTATCTACCTTTTTCTGGTTTTGGGTCTTTCAACAGTCCATCTTCCTGTATTTTAATTTCCTTTTATAAATTTATATAAGCCCCCTTTTTTGGTTTATTTACTTTGGCTGACTCCTTAATCATCCATCCCCTAGCATATGCTTTAAAGGCATTTCATACTGTACTTATAGATGTATCTGGTTGAATATTTATATCAAAAAGGATTTGAACTCTTTCTTCATTTCCTTTACAAATTTTTCATTTCTCAAAAGTGATACATTCAAAGTCCATCTCTTTCCCGGCTTTATCTCTTGTAGCTCCAAAGTGATCAGTTTATGATCTGCAAAAATTCCTGGTTCAATTTCTGCTTCTAGCATGTCCTTAACAACCGTTGATGTAATCCAACACATGTCGAATCTGAACCAAGAGCTATGTCTAGCAGAATAATAAGTGTAATCTTTCTTTAAGGGGTTTCTAACTCACCAAGTATCCACTACCTTTAATTCATCCAATAGATGATAAAGTACAGGCGAAAACTCATTCCCGCCTCTCTTTTTCTTTTTCTTTTTGTGGGCAATATCTGATTTTCTGTCAACATTTTTGTCAAAAAATGCATTAAAATCCCCTCCCCCCTTCTCAGGAAGCAACAGCTTGTGCCCAGAAAATGTGGGCTCCTCTTCTTGGTCTGCTGGAAGGTGATCAGAGGGGTCTCCCTGAGAGTAGCCACTACACAGGGGCCCTGATCAAGTCTCTGCATCCACCCCCCCTTCCCTGGGGGGCTAGTGAGCCTCTGATTGTTGGAGACCCTTTGAAAACCTGGAGGTGGCAGAGTGCTGAAAGGCACGTCTGTGTTCGCTGCACTGCAGCCTGCTTCCTCAATCAGACTGCACATCTGATTGCAGGCAGCCTCTTGCTCTCTGTTACAGAGAGGCTAGTTTAAAATAAGATCAAGTCAGGAGTAATCAATCCAGTCAAAGTGATAAAGACCACTCCCAACCATTGACAAGTGAACTGCAGAAGTGGTCCTCACCTACACTAGGTAGGTAGATCAAGATGGGTAGCCATGATAGTCTATCTATAGCAACAGAAAAAAGGAAGAGTCCAGTAGTTCTTTATAGATTTACAATTCTGTCAGCAGCTGAAGGTCTGCATTCAGTTGGCAATACTTCCAGTATGATAGAGAAGTCCTACAAATCTTGTTCAGCCTTAAGGAAATCAAGCACTGATAGTTTATTTGGGTTTACCTTAAGTGTAAACAAATAACAAAAATGTGTATGTGATATCATATATAATCTGAAACCTATGATGCTCCCTGCACATTTTATACGGCCTTAAACTGATTATATATGTGATGGGCATTCTTTTTAAGTCACTAGAATGTAAATGTATTTCACTGCATTGTACGTGTAGGCCTAGAAACATCTAGAGACATTAAAAAATTGAAATTACCAATTTGATGTATAAAATGAAGAAGTGTATTAGGAGTAGAATACTTTAACTTCAAATAAAATTGGATACTAAACTGCTGTTGACATTTTTTGGAAGGAGGATACTATTACATTTTGGGAGGGGAAAAATGTGGACTGTTAATTTTATTGGATTATTATGATAATTTTACTCTGATTGTATTTTAACTGTTTTAAGATTGTAAATCACCCAGAGCCTGCTTTAAGGGTGGGCAATTCATAAATTTAAATAAATAAATAAAAAGAAATGATGAAATGGTCTGTGTGCATTGGGTGGGTGTAGGCATGTAATTTTGCTCCTCTATTCTTGATAATTTGTTGGTTGTTATATTTCTGTTGCCTGAATGCCTGGATGCTGTGAAATTTCAAAACTTTCTGCATGCAGGTGGAGCAAAGTTTGACCTAACAGATCAGAACTGTTTGTCAGCGCTTGTCATGACCTTGGTTTCAGAGGGGAGTTCAAAGGGCAGATTTTACAGCATCACAATCCCACTGAAGTTGCCATTTCCTTCACAGGGATAGATCACTGCATTCTGGAGATCAGTTGGAATTCTGGGAGAACACCACCTTGAGGTTGATAAACCTGTCAGCAATGGATGCCTCACTGTGGAGTGAGACTTCTCCTTTCCCATCAATGTTCCTTAAAGCCTCAATAGGTCCTGTTTGTTCTTTATGGCTACTGGGGAGGAAAACTAAAAAGGCCTCATCCAGCTCTGTGAGAGTTCTAGTGCCATGGCTGCTGTTACATTAGGGATTAAAATAAGCCAGGCAAATGCAGTCCCCCCCCCCCGTGTTTTTCAAAGAGTAAGGCTAAGTTTCACTTACTGGACGTTAGTACTATTGTACAAGGGCTTTTCACGGTCCTTGTGTCCTGTGGACCATTGTCTTACTTAATGTGGTGCAAGGTCAGTTACTTGAAGTGGGCTTTAGCCTTTTTTTTAAATTGTTATTCAGCCATTTAGATATTTTGTCTAGACATTTATTCTACTGGAAGACACTGATTTATTTATAACAAAATTGTATTTCCTGGAGGCAGTGCTGGCAAACCAGCAGCCCATGAGCCTTATTGAGCTTCTATGACAGTGTATGGTGCCCACCTAAACTAGAATCAACATACTATGAAATGCTTATCCACAGTTTTGCTTTGAAGAAAGAAATGTTTTCAACATATGAGATATTCTCATATCTTGCCTAGCAGACTTAAGCAACAGTTTATGAGGCAGAATACTTTTCTGGCCCCTGGATAGAGACTAGGGCTTTAAAGCTGGTGAAGGGGACTTACTGACAGAGGGGGTAGGCAGCATCACGTCACACACAAAACCACAGAGCTTTTACCCAAATGTGACATCACATGTAGTGCTCACGGAAATTACATTGCCATAATGCTGGCCTAGGCCTCTCCCCGCTGCTGGTAAGTCCCCCCCTGCACCAGTTGCCTGGCAGTTCGAATGGGGTGGCCACAGACAGGACAGACCTTTGCCATGCTTGGCCTAAATTATCATGGGAAACTGATATTCAGATTTAACCCCTTCTGCTCCCAACCAGTTAGTTTTGCCCTCTAACTTTTATCTTCTGCTACTGCACTCAGACACTCTTTTCAAAATGTTTTAGGCAAGCCTTAAGTTAGTCGCCTGTCATACTGATAAGGTGTTGACTTCAAAGGGCTCACTAAGGCTGCTTTTATTCTGTTTAGTGAGCAAAAACCTTGGAAGAAATAGGTATTTAAAATATAGTGTAAATAATGAGCTTTACTATGGGGCTGAGAAAACAACTTGTTTGTATAGAACTTGTTCTGGATTCCGGATCATTAATGTACAGTGATAAGAACTGCTTTTGGTTTCTATGACAGACTATGAAACTAGCTTTGATAATTTCAAAGGTTTTCACTTGTCAGTAAATTCTGTAACTGTGTCAGTGAAATGCATCTTATTTTAACTTTCAAAAAGCAAAAATTAGGGGGCCAAGGAGAATAAGTGAACATTTCGGCATTAATATAGCTGGGTAGTTAACAATGAAAAGGTTGTTTTTAGAACTACCTGCAGTTTTACGTAAAAGAGATAATTATACAAAAATTCTAAAGTTATACAGAAAATTCCTGCTTCCAAGGCCAGTGTATCAGTTTGGTCTAGCATAAACTATTATTGGATCCTTGTCCTTTGTGGCTGGCAAAATCATGCCATGAAGTGGTAAGTGGCCCTTTGAGACAGATCATTAATTTCTCTCATAGGGCTGTTTCCTTAATTGTTACACCTTTGCTAAAGAAACCCTCCTTAGGTAAAAAGGAGCTGGCCAATTACTGCCCAGTGTCTAATCTACCTTTCTGGGGAAGGTAATTGAGTGAGCAGTGGCTGAGCAGCTCCAGGTTCTCTTAGATGAGATGTCTGCCCTGGACACTTTTCAGTCAGGCGTCAGGCCTGGTTTTGGAACTGAGACAGCATAAGAACATGACAAGCCAATGCTGGATCAGGCCAATGGCCCATCCAGTCCAACACTCTGTCACACAGTGGCCAAAAGTACCAGGTGCCATCAGGAGGTCCATCAGTGAGGCCAGGATACTAGAAGCCCTCCCACTGTTGCTCCCCACCCCAGCACCAAGAATACAGTGCATCACTTGCCCCAGACTGAGAGTTCTTATATATACCTTGTGGCTAATAGCCACTGATGGACCTCTACTCTGTATGTTTGTCTAATTCCCTCTTGAAGCTGTCCATGCTTGTAGCCACCGCCACCTCCTGTGGCAGTGAATTCCATGTGTTAATCACTCTTTGAATGAAGAAGTACTTCCTTTTATCTGTTTTAACCCGACTGCTCAGCAATTTCATTGAGTTCCCACGAGTTCTTGTATTGTAAGAAAGGGAGAAAAGTACCTCTTTCTCTTCCTGCTCCATCCCATGCATAATCTTATAAACCTTGACCATGTCACCCCTCAGCCATTGTTTCTCCAAGCTAAAGAGCCCCAAGCGCTTTAACCTTTCTTCGTAGGGAAAGTGTTCCGACCCTTTTATCATTCTAGTTGCCCTTTTCTGCACTTTTCCCAATGCTATAATATCCTTTTTGAGGTGTGGTGAACAGAACAGTACACAGTACTCCAAATGAGGTCACACCATTGATTTATACAGGGGCATTATGATACTGACTGATTTGTTTTCAATTCCCTTCCTAATAATCCCGAGCATAGCATTGGCCATTTTCATTGCAGTCACACACTGCCTCGACATTTCCATTGAGTTTTCTACTGTTTTTTTTAACTTTTAACCTTTTTATTGATTATCTCTTGAACAGTTTAAACAGTGAATGTGAATGCAAACTTTCATCATATCAAAATACAGTAAAGTGATAATCAAAAATACAGTAAACTGTGCATAGGTATCAAGGAAATCAAACAGTTGTGTTTCCTTGTGTGTTAACATTCTGAGTGAGTGTAGTGAAAGCTCAGACTTAGAAAGATAAAACACTAGAAACGAAGCCATTCCATATAATTAGGATTAGAGGGTATGATGTCATTTTCTACCAAATATTGTATTAGAGGAAACCATGTTCTGACAAATTTGGAGTCTGTATTTACTTCTTTATGATGGTGTTCTTCATATGTCTCAGCAATCCTGTCTATTACAAAGTGTTCCCAGCATTTATTTCTCCACATTTGCTTATCTGCGGGGTTGGGGGATTTCCACGAAGCCGCCACTGTCAGCCTGGCCTTTACTAGAAGAGTAGAGGTAAGATTTGTGATGCCTGTTTCCTGAGAATCCTTGTCAACTAGGTGCAGTAGTATCATAGGTGTGTCCAGTGGGAGTTGTTGAGAGTTATCTACTATGACTCCAAGATCTCTCTCTTGGTCAGTCTCTGCCATTTCGAACCCCATCAACATGTATTTATAGTTAGGATTTTTGGCTCCAATGTGCATCACTTTGCACTTGGCCACACTGAACCCCATTTGTCACGTTGACACCCACTCGCCCATCCTTGACAGATCCCTTTGGAGTGCCTCACAATCCTCCCTGGTTCTCACCACCCTGAACAACTTCGCGTCATCTGCAAATCTGGTCGCTTTGATAGATGATCTCCATTTACATTGGGATAAAGGAATGCTGGCCCTGTTGATCCTTCTGGATCTATTAACAGCCTTTGATACAGTTGCTCCTGATCAACCACATTGTCTCCCTGGGGGTAAGAGGCACTGCCAATAGCTGGTTCTCCTTGTTCCTCCAGGGATGCTCTCAGACGGTTGCTATTAGGGAGGAGAGGTCTACAGGGTTCGATCGTCTCTCTGATGCTTTTTAACATACATATTCACCCCCTTGCTGAAATTGTTAGGAGGTTTGGAATTTGGTGCCATCAGTATGCTAATGACACTCAGCTTCTTCCTGCTGGATAAGCAACCATTAGCAGGGCTCTCAGCACTATTCCAGTGCCTCAATGTGGTAGTTCAATGGAGAAGGAGGAGTGGGCTGAAGCTGACTCCATCCAAGACAGTTCATGTGGCTGGGAAAGACTGAGATGCTAGCTGGAGGGTTGCTTCTGTGACTCGATGATGTCCAGTTGACAGTTGTAGGCTCTGTAAAGAGCCTTGGGATGTGGTTGGATTCTGCACTATCATTGGATAAACAAGTGTCCATGGTAGCACCATCAGCGTTTTTTTATCTAGACCAGGCCCACCAGCTGGTTTCTTATTTGTCTGGGTCAGACCTTGCACATTGATCCATGCAATGGTCACCTCCAATTGGATTACCACAATTTGCTCTATGTAGGGGTACCCTTAAAACACTTTGGAAACTGCAGGTGGTCCAGAATGCAACTGTCCACCTGAATTTATTTATTTTTTGAATTTCTGCCCTACCCTCCCAGCCAAAGCCGGCTCAGGGCGGCTTACATAAAAACAAATCAATCACATTAAAACATAAGTTACAACTAAAACAGTTCTAAAACCATAATAAAGTGCTAGTAGTCATTGTCATTCGTTTGATGGTGGCAGCCATTATTCACTGTTCTTAACTCACAGTCAGCTCACAGTGTTCATTTGTCCTTTTTTTTATTGTCCTTTCAGTGCTTGATGTTGCCAGGTTGTTGTGTTCAAGGAAGGGAACCAACTGCTTGATCAGCCGAAGATGGTAAAAGTCCGATTTGGCAGTGGCTGCTACCTGAGCCTCCATAGTTAAGGAGGCATCCAGGAGCACTCCCAAACTTCTAACCTCCGGCCCCATCAAAGGTTGGGAGTGGGATCCCTAACCTCTGCCTTCCTTGACTCAGGCACAGGACCTTTGTCTTGTTGGATTCAGTTTCAGTTGGCTCAGCCTAAGCCAACCAGCCACAGCTTGTAGCGCCCAGTCTAGAGCTTCTGGTTTGGAGTTGGACTGACCACCCAACAGCAGATAGAACTTGGTGTCATCCACATATTGGTGACATCCTAACCCATGCCTCCAGGCAATCTGGGCAAGGGGATACATATAGGTGTTGAAAAGCATCGGGGACAGCATTGCCCCTTGAGGTACTTCACAATCCAGTGGGTGCATCTGGGATAGCTGTCCCCCTAGTGTCACCCTTTGTCCCCGACCTTGGAGAAAGGAGACAAGCCACTGCAAGGCCAGCCCCTGAATTCTAATGTTGGTGAGGCAGTGGGCCAATAGCTGATGGTTGACCGTGTCGAACGCTGCTGACAGGTCCAACAACAATAGCACTGCTAATCCGCCTCGATCCAGATGCCTCCGAAGGTCGTCCATGAGGGCGACCAGTGTTAGCCTGATTGCTCTTAGTTATTATCAATATTAGGGGAATTATGAGCTGTTATTAATATGCAATCAGCTAAGGGAGCGAATAAAGAGGTCCTGCCTTTTCAGAGGTACCAGTAACAGACACAGAGGCTGGAGTTAGGTTAAAATGATGTCTTTACTGTAGTCTTCTTCACACACAAACAATACACAGTCACACACACAATTATTCAGTACTAGGAAATAAAGATAGATAATTAGCATGTTTGCATGAGCAGGATATTCGTTGGTTGTGCAATAGTTACCTGTTCTGATGAGATGAAGGCTTCCAAATGGAAAAATAAGGGAATTATAGAAAAATGGGGATTATGCTAGGAAAATGGAGAGTACAAACTGAACCAGCAGAAAGCACATGGAAGACTCTGGCTGCAGTCCAAGAGCCTTAGGGCAAGGTAGCCATAAGTTCAAGAGTAAGAGAATATAGAGGTCGTTGAGGGGGAGAGAGAGAGACCATATGGCTGGGTTCCCCCTTTTATGAGGGAGGCTTGGGGGGGTTGGGCCAGGCTGGCCACAAGTCCTAGCCACATGTCTTTTGGGGGTGGCCTAAGCAGGTCACATGTCTTGGCCCACCGCCTACTAGTCTGTCCCCAAAACATGCTGATTGGTGTTGGGTTCAAGGGGGAAGGGTCTAAGGGAGTAGACAATATTGAGAACTAGCAACTTAGACTGGAGTCTGGCACCTGGGTGTAGGTGAGATGAGTCATTGGGCTAAGGCTATTGTCTTCTTGATGGCCTTAGCTGGGTCATTGATAGGCGAGTGATTAATTGCCAACAACCATGAATAGTCTCTGAGCTACTTGCAGCTTTGCAAGTTGATGGAGGAGGGGGAAAGGGGTTTCCTACGTGTGGTGTAGGGGGCTCCTAATGGTGTTTGGAGTCCTTTGTCCTCGTGCTTTGGAATTGCATGGCATCTGGTGCTTTGTGCAGACTATGGAACCAATCCATCTTCCTTCAGGCAAGAGGGCTGGTAATCTTGGAGAGCCACTGGAACAGCAACACAGAAAGGAAGGTGTCCTTCTCTCAAGGGTGCAGTCTCAATTGGTGTCATAGTGGGTTACCATGCTTTACAGTTCCTTAGCATACTTTGCACAGTTCATATTTTATTATAGTCCATGAAAGGCATTAAATACCTTGCAGGGCAACACCAGTGCTGTCTCTGTCCCATGGCCTGGGCAAAAGCTGGACTGGAAGGGGTCTAAAATGGAGGCGTCATCCAAAAAGCCCTGTAATTGAACTGCCATTGCCCTTTCTGTTATCTTGCCCAAATAGGGCAATTTGGAGACCAGCCGGTAGATGGCCAATTTGGCCTGGTCTAGAAATGGGTTTTTCAAGAGAGGGCAGAGCGCTGCTTCCTTAAGTGCCTCAGGGAACAGCCCCTCCGAGAGGACTTGTTGATAATCTTCCACAAGGCACCGTAAAACCTCTGTTTCTCCATCCCCTTCAGTCAGCTGGGCTGGGAGAAGGAGCTGGGACAGAACTGCTGGCAAGGTGAGTGTTAGTTTTGCTTTTCCTGAACTGCTGGGGAGCATTAACTGAGGTTGCTATGTGAAAGAATAGTGTGTGAGGGGGAATGAGTGTTTGGAGCCTGTTGGAGAGAGGTTTCTGATAGCTTCTGTGTGTTTTTTGTCTGGTTTGTTGCTGAGAGAGGAGGGTTGGTTGCTGGTCCCACCCTCTCCTGTTGCTCTGCCTATTGAGTGGTGGGGGCTGTGAACCTTTGAATTGCAAGGCTCCTCCTTGCCAGAGGTACAAGTCTTTGGCACGATCCGGTGGGTGGACTCTGTAAGTAATTAAGAAAATTTTACATTGTTGTGCTTTACCCTTTTTGGTTCAGGTAGCTATTTGGTCAGTTCTCTAAGTTTCAGGGTACATCAACACACCAAGGTATTTCTAGGAGAAAGAATCTACTTGGGAAGTGATGATGAATGTTCATGGACCATTTCCATTCACCTGTGGGGAGTGCACCTTATTTGTTTTCCGCCCTGAGGACAAGACAGACTACACTTGTCAGAAGTGTAAGTTGATAGGACTCCTAGAGGAGAAGGTTTGGAGCCTAGAGGAAAGGATTACTACTATCCATGATATCAAGGAAGGAGAGGAGTTCATTAACAGAAGCTTTGATGTCCTGCAGAGGGAAGGAGAGACCAGTCAAAGGGACAACAGTCCCTCCTGTTAACGAGACTCCTCAGAGTGCTATAGCCTGAACCCAAAGGCGTTGAGTGAGATGGCACTCAGTTCCATTAGAACTAAGGCATTGATTCCAGGCCCTTGTGGGTGGAGGCAGAGATGGAAACACTGCCAGTGGAAGTATCACATGCACACTGGAACTTAAGAGATAAATTGTCCTTTATCCCCAATGCATTTGGAACTCAAGCTAAAAACTCATACTTCTAAATAATATCTGCCATTGAAAAAGATTAGCTCTGCAATCCTTGAAGTTCTTGGGCTTAGAATGATGTTACAGTGTTTAGAATTGCACTGTAAGGCTTGGATCCAGCTGAGCAATTTACAAGCAAAAAAGTTAATAGATTTATCAATGTTCTGTTTAAATAAGATTTTGTGCAGAACCCAGCCATGTAATAGTGTGCTAAAACTGGCTACACAAGATCGTGCATATGTAGAAGCAATAATAGATTAGACTTAGCTCAAGTAGCTACCACAGTCTTTTTCTGGCATTTCCACTTGCATGAGAGCTCTAGCACGGGCTCTGTGGTACATTCAACTCTAAGTGGTCCCTACTGTATGGACCAGGGTTCTACAGATATGGAATCTTCTGGTTGTCTCTGGCCCTAAGGATATCTAGCTAGCCAAGTGGAACAAGCTCTAATCTGAGATCAAGGTCCTGCAGGATCTATTACAATTCTGCAGGGCCTGCAAAATGGAGCTGTTCCACTGATCTTTCGGTTGAGGCAGTGGGCATCCAAATTCCATTATTGCCCCCCCTGCAGACAGCCCTTGCCTAGTGCTTAGTGGTTTGATATCCCTCAACACTGCTCAGAAGGTTTCCATCTGAGCGCTGCTACGGAGGCAGCTTTCACTCTGGTTTTTATGAAACTTTGAAATATTGAAATTTATGTTTTTAATTTAATTGTTTGAATTTTATATATTGTTCCCTCTGTCACAATATTCTTTGTGATCTTGTAAGGTGCCCTGAGTCCACTCGCGGGGAGGGCATAGTATAAATCAAATAAATGAAATGAATGCACGCAGACTTGAATAAAGAGCTCACTAGATCAATGGAACCAAATCTAGGACTCCCCACCCACCACTTCAAGAGCTCTGAACATTCGACTGCAAAATTTCAAGATTATTTCATGGTGGTACCTAACCCCTGCACAGCTAACCCACTGAAACCCCACACTGTATCCAGCCTGCTGGAGACAATGGGGGGAATGGGACTTTCTACCATGGCTGGTGGCCCTGTAAGGTGATAGGAAAATTTTGGACTCAAATTCAAAGACAAATCCATATAATCATTGATCATTTGATTCCCCTAACCCAGCATTAATTCTTTTCAATCTGTGGAGAAATTGCAAATCTCCAAAGCAAAACAAGAACTAAATCTCTTATCGCATCACATTGGAAGTCTACATCTATTCCATCACTGCAAGAATGGCACTTGAAGTTATGGGACTTATTTATCTTGGATAAGATTGCATACAATTTGGATAAATTTAGAAATCTCTTAGGTCAATCCAGTCTCCTAGAAAAATGGCAACCTCTAATGCTCAAGTGTTGGTCTAATCTCTCAAATAATTGCTGTGTTTTAAGGAAAAGCCAACTCTCTCTTCTCTGTTCACACTGAATGGATTGTATCTGTTCCTTAGTCTAAATCTGTGTTGTTCAACAAACTTCTCAGCCCTGCATCTGTACTTCTAGTTTACTGTGTTTAGTTGTTCATACTCAATTTTACTGATGGTTTGTAACCTTATTATACTGTTCAGTATTTTTTAAAAAATAAATGAGATGACTAATATTGTCTGAAGGAAATCTGATTCCAGTAGTCGGTCCTCATATTAATGAGGGGTGGGTTGACCATTAAGAGCACTGTAAAAAGTCCTGGTGGGCTGATGATCTGGAGGGTGACTCCTGCTGAGGCTACCCTAGGGCTGTACTTTCCTCCTGAGTTCCCCTGACTCCAAGTGGAGGGAGGCAAGGGATGATGTTTGGCCCAGCCTTGCTTGCATTGTGCAGCTAGGGACAGACCCGACTTGTTCTCCCTCCTTTGGGGGTGTGGCCAGAGTGGGCAGGGCTCTTTCCAGGGCTGTTCCCCTCCTCCCGGTCTGCTCCTGTTATTAACTCTTGGCTTGTGTCACAAAAAGAATCTTTAATTTTTTAAGTAAGGGAGTTATGATGATGATTGATGATAAATTTATTTTTGTACATACTGACAATATTTTTTTCAAGCATATGAATTCACAATCACTAGATACCTCAAGTTTCAAAGAGAATTTAAAGCATGTCGTTCTTTCAGATTTGCTATGGTCAGTTTTTCTCTCCAGACCTAAGTCGTTGGCTGTGTTAAAAGCCTGTAATTCAGTTTCTGGATTTTTAGTGAAGTCTGAAATTTTACACCCTATAATCTAGTCTGCTCTGTTTGGAGACACGTATTTCCTGCCATACGCTTACTTCTGGTCATGTTGAAGAATATATCCTATTGTTATATTTTAGGATCCTTCTGGAATAATTTACCAAACCTGGCAATAGCCATGGCAAATGGAAAGTAGTGGCTTTTTGTGACAGCTCATTTGTGCCTATCTTTCAGGTTTGTTGACATACATAAAATATGCCAAAAAGGCTTGCAAAAAAATGTGTACCATAAGGAGGGAAGGTAGTTGAGATTGTTGTAGTAGTAGTAAGGACAGTGGTGGGAAAACCACATGTTCTAGGAGTTTGGGGACAAAGGTAGATGGGAAATAGGGTGGTGATCAGGAAGAAAGGATGGGCAAAGTGGTGGCTTTTTTAGAGCAGGGAAAATGATGTGGTATGTTTGAATACAGTAGGGAGGAGCCCAGAAGAGAGAGTGAACACATACTTGATTGTGTAGTAGAGAGAACGGAGAATGGCTTGTGAAGGATTTCATATGCATTTTTCATAGCCTTCATTTGAAATCCTCAGTGAAGGATTTTCATTAAAAATTTTGCCTGAATTTCAAGTAAAGCAATTTCTTGAGTAACAGAAAGGTACACAACAATGCATGCAGCACTGCTGAAAGTGCAGGGTTGACTCAGTGCATTGCTATTGATAATTGACTTCTGAAAGTCCTCCTTTGTATTTCTCATTATCTTTTTACAAAATTGTACTATGAATATACTATTCATGTCTTGCTTGGAGCCTCTTTTTATCTTATGCTTCTAGTTCAGAACACGCAGCAGAAATGTGTTTTGTAACAACACAGCTGACCTAATTTCAGCACCATGTTTTTTTTCATATATGTTTGTAGCTAGCTAAATGCTAATCCCTAGATGTTCCCCAGCTGTTTTATATGGACGCTATCTCAGGTAAAGCTGGGGCAGCATCCATAGGATTTCTCTTTGCTTGGTTACAATATAAGAAAAACATTTATGCATTTGAAATCTTTAAATGCACCAGGGACCTCTTGACTTCAAGTCTGCTATTGCCCTCTTGGGGTGCGTCAGTGTGAGAAGGAGCAACTGCTGTCAAAATACAAAGCTCTGCTGGAGTGTACGTCGCTAGGGAAAAAGGGGTAAAATTATGCTTTGTGCTTCTACCATCTGCGTTGGGTTATGTCGTCACTGGGGCTGTGTTTATATCTCCAGTTTTTGTTGAGAACTGCAATGGTGACTGTTCCTGTCTGCTGTTTCACTCACTTATATCATGGCAGTTTACATCACTCTGATCTTCCACACCAGATAAGTACAGTAATTTTATAGAGGCAGACTTTGAAAAGTGCTATTGATTATTATGGAGACAAGACATTTTAATCAATTCATTTAAGCTGTCACAGTGATTCAGTGTAATGATGTGTTTACTCTCTACATGAGACAGGAGGCTGACTTTCTAAAGTGATGGTAAAAGGGGCTGATTCTAGTGATATAGCTCCCTGTGGAACTAGCCAGACACTGGTGCTTAAAGTCTGAAAACTACTTACCCAGTAGTTTGACTGAATTTTGTGGGGGGTTCTCTGCATTGTTGGCTTTCAATGCTCTCTACTGGAATGTGGAGTTCTATCATACAGAAGAGCTTTTTAGCCATCTCTACATAGGCATAGAAAATACAGAACTGTCCTGACTATACAGGGCCCTTTCTCTTCAATTTAAAACCCCCCTTTTAAAAAAAGTTTGATCAGAGGAAAGCAGAGATTGACCAAAAATAATTTCTTGGATTGGATAACCTTAAATTGCTTGTTTCCTATGCACAAGATACTGTGGCTAGTTCTGTATCTTGCACTAACATTATCTAATGCTGATATTAATTGTTGCAATATATAAAGTGCTTTGTTTGTTTTAAAAAGGTGCCAGTACCAATATATAGTTGTATTGATTTCCCCTAATCTCCCCCTTTCTCTGCAGATCCCCACTAGGCTGTCTCTGAAGGTCCATTCTCTCTTTCTCTGGCTGAGTGGGGTGGCCTAGCACACAAGGATCGGTACTTGGGAGAGTCTTGAAAGAAGGTGCCAGTACTCAGTACTGTCACAAAAAAGGCCTTGAGTATATGCTCAGTGTGCATGTTTTCCCACTGGAAGATATTAGAGGTGTTGCAAGGTTCTGAATTGTTCATGGAAGAGTAGGAGTCTACAGGCAGCTTAGATAAGTAGGTGTACAGTTTTTGTCATTGCTGAATAACATAGTGATGCCACAAAACAGGGGTTTGTATGGTTTTTATAAGGCCGATCTTATGGTCCAGCTGAAGGATTTTTGAACATCTTAACAGGAAGTTTCACGAACAAGCAGAACCCCTGCCAAGCAAAAGCCTCCCTCCCTGCTTTCCAGTTCCCACTCTCCCCTCCCAAAGCACTACCATCCTTTTGTGGAGGAGAGGGAAACTGGAAGCAAGAAAACTCATTATACACTGGTATTTATTTAAATATCCATATCCTGCCTTCCCTTGTGGAAATTATGGTCGGTATTACGTTTGAGGATTATAGGGTTCATGTTGGTAGTGCTTGATGAGGTCCTCTTCTGTATATAATCAGCACTCCCCTTCCTCTTTCACAAATGTTTGGAAAGGTGGGGGGGAAGAGCAAGACAAGGCTTCATATTGATTAGGAAGGGAAGGAGGAGTGAACCTTGTTTGCAGACAGGTTAAACTTGAAGGAGTCTAGGCCCAACTTAGATTTTTTTAAGATGTGGGGTTCATGTTATGAGCATCCCAGTTTTAAATTCAGTACATCAGTAACAGCTACTCCCCAGAATCTCTAGAAGCTGTTTACCTGTTATCTACAAAATTGTTCCTGATGATGTACCCGATCTAGGCTTCCATCCCAAGAACATTGTTCAGTGGTTAGATTGTGTGCTATTTGCAGGCCTCAGACCTTTCTATGTGTGTGCAGTGCCAGATTTATGTATAGGCTAAATAGGCTGAAGCCTAGGGCATCTAGGGGGCCTCCACAGCCCTGCCCCACCCCCGGGCAGTCTCCCCTCTCCCAAAATTGCAAACCCAAGACTTCATGCGAGGGCAGGGCAACTCGGGCCCAGCAACTATGAGACTCAGGGCCAGCTAGTGGGGCCCAATTTGAAACTCTGGGGCCCAACTGGAAAACTTTTTGTGGGTCCCCAGTTCACAGCCAAAGTCTGCGTAATCTTAGAGATATAAATAAAATCCACCTAGATTGCCCTGATGCGGGCGCCTCCTTAGGAGCAGCTCGCAGGGCCCAATTTGGCCCAATTGCTCCAATTGCCTTAAGGCCAGGCCTGATGAGACTGTGCAGGGGTTGGACTGATAAGCCCTGCCCCTTCTAAGTCCCTGGTGCCATTATTCAGAATACAGACTCCAGGACTCCAGAGCCAGCAACCCAGAGTCAATAACCAGCTGCACAGCCTTCCCCAGCTCAAGGGTCAGGTCAGTAGTGGTACGTGCTGCACTTTAATCAGTGGGAGAGTGCGAGTGTGGGGCCGGCTGGGGCAGGTAGACCAGGCAAGCAAGCTCTCCCAAGTCCCTTCCATTCCTTCCCTCCTCCTTGGCTTGAACAGAGCAAGCACATGTGACTGTCACTGGCGTCAGCCCTCCCAGGCAGGGAAGTCTATCTTTCACACTTCACAGAGCCCTGTCGGTGCCTGCAGCATGCACTTGCAACTCCTTTCTCAGAACTTCTTGGATATGAAAAGAAATATTGATGGTGTCAATTGTCATGCCAATAAATCCAAACAATACTGCTTGATACATTAATAGTAGATTAATTGTTATAAAGCCATTGCAGAATCTAATCAAAGTTTTACGTATTTATTTTATATAACATTTTTTGGCAGTTGGCTCTTTTAAACGGCTAGTATTGATTGTTGGATGGGAGCCTGGTGTTTGCTGCTGCTGGAATTATTAGATGAGAAATTACAGTTAATTATTAACCTATGTTTTTGCATCATTTTCTCCTAATTGCATGTGTCTTGGAGAAAATTATTTTGAATCCTTTTGGCAATTTTGGGAGTTTATAAACTTTTGAAAATGTTTAGATTGTAAAATGATGTTGTGCTATAGGGTTGGCTTGTTGGATGTGGAAGAATAGACTCCATCTTGTGTTTGCTTTAGTTTCGGTTGTTTAGTTAAAATGGCCACCCACCGCCAAAAAGTGTGGGAAAGCCAGGGGGCGGAGTCAGAAGATATAAATGCTCCAGCCAGCCTGGGAGGCCAGGAGGTTCTTGCTGCAGATTGCTCACAGACAGAGAGAGGCCTTGGGGATCTGTGAAGTCAGCAGTGGGAAGGGATCCAGAACTAGCTGTAGAAGGTAGGAAGCCAGGCTGCAGGTTAGTAAGTGAACCTCATCCCGAGGGAAAATAAATATAGGGATCAGTTCAGGGACAGAGGAACTGCATTTTGTCTTATTTTATTTGTGCCTGGTGGTGTTTTCCTTTCTGTGTTTGATTTAAAGTGCCTTTTTGTATTTAAAATCCTGGTACTTGTAAATAGTCAATAAAATCTTTGTTCTTTGTTTAAAACCCCAGTCTGGTGGTCTGACCATGGAGTCTTTTCCACTCCGCCCACTACCAATTCCTTAAAAAGGGTCCTGGGAGGGAAAAAGCCCAAAAATGTGCAGGTGCCAACCCTCCAGGAGAAAACCAAAGTTAGGGGTTTTCATCTCCAAACCCCAGGAGTCAGCCAGAGGGGTCTCACTGCCCCTCAAGAATGGCATAGGGAGTCAGTGAGTGGTGGCAGCTACTGAAGAGTGACAGAAACCCACCAAGGAGGTGGGAAGGTGAAGCAGGGCTCATGAGCCACAAACTGGCTACTCAGTCCCCCAGGGCTGAGACTGGGTGCCTGTTTTGCCACAGTGGAAAACTGAATTCTGTAACCCTTCAGCGGCAACCATCTGTACCTTGTGCCAATAGCCACTGATGGACTTCTGATCCATGTGTTTATCCAGTTGAAGATTAATTTTACATTTATTTTTTGGATTCTAATCTGAGCATGAGTAGTGCTAGCAAGTGCAAGAGACAGAGACTTGAAAATGCCATGGTAATGAAGTTAAGACCAATCACTGCTTTCGTGCATCAACTACTCATTGAAGCAACAAGAGCCAGCAGTGAAGCTATCCAGCCTGAGCCAAGTACTAGCATGCAACCAGACAAAAACCTCCCTGAAAGAGAAACAGTGAAGCAGGATGTGGAACAGCAAGCTGATTATGAGGAAGCAGCCATGATGCTGGCTCAAACTGAAAATATAGAACTAGTTCAGTAGTCACTTACTGGCCATGGAGAGGCTAAAGAGGCACAAGAAAATAATGTAAATAGATTTTGCAGTTCACAAAGTCATTTTCCTAAAAAATTAATGCTTATTCCACAAAAGGTTTACAAAGTTCAGTTATTGCAAGAGTTTTTCAGTGTAATTTTAACATTTATGTGTTTTTAAAAAATCCTTATGGTATTTAACAATAACATCTTATGTCCTTCAGAGGAGAAATTGTGAATTGCAGAATTTTAAATACCTGTCATCATCCTTGGTTTCACTCAATTTTGTTTATAACACTTCCATTTTCTTCTAGTTGTGAGGGTGGGGATTGGGAGGGGCCTCACAAGTGGAGTAGCCGAGGGCCTCTCTTCATCTAAATCCGGCCCTGTGTGTGTGTGTCCCATCCTGAAGGCAGCTGAGATAAGTAGCAAGTGGGGTTAGAAGGTTCCTTTCTGGTAGCCATTGTGAGAACAGAGAGAAAGAAAAGCTGGAAACAGTGATAGTTTCTATTGAACAGCATCAGTAGTGCAGCGTATTGTAATGATGTTGCAGAAGAGTAGAATTGTGACTTTGTATTTTAATAGGTCCCCTTTTTTGCCTTGCTTTGGCTTGTATACTGTCAATGCTGTCTGTGGGTATTGAGTTAGCTGGAGTCATATCTTCTGATGAGGCTGAGACAGGTCTCTTTTTGTAGAAAAAGCCCAGCAGGAACTCATTAGCATACTAGGCCACACCCAACAGCAGAAACTCATTAGCATATTAGGCCACACCCCTGACAGCACAGAAAGAGAGAGGGAGAGAAGGAAAGAAGGAGGGAAGAGGGAAGAAAAGAAAACTGAAATGGAAGCAAGGAAGGATTTCATTCTGGTTCAAGAGGACATTGCTGTCAAAGCACATCATTTCACCACTATTCTTTGCACTATTTATAAAGGAAAAAAAAATATATAAGGAGAAATACTGGCTGTTCCTAGCAGGAAGGTAGGGAGATTTGGGAAGACATTGGCTGCCTCTGAGCATCTGCAGAATGAAATTCCAAAATTCTGTATAACTTCCCTGTCTGCCCCTCTGCCCTTTGAATTTCACTCCAGATTCCTAAAAAGAGGGAAACAAATGGATTTGTGGATTTCAGGGAGAAATCCCTCTCAACAAGTTAGCCCTTTTACTGGGATTCTTTTAGAAGCAGCTAGATAGAAGCAGTTCTGAAAGAGTAACCCATACCATAACAACAACGTCATTAAGTTTTAGGAATCTGGGGGGGGGGGGGCTGCTGCATGATGTGCCCTTGAGAGCACCAGCCTTTAACTTGAAGGGGTAAAAACTTCTATATGTCTCTCAGAGTCAAAGGAGTACAGCACAAATTTTGAATCACGTGATGAAAAATGATCTTCCAGAGTTATTACTGGACCTGGTGCCATTGTCTTGTTCACTAGCATTCTCACCTTTTCCGAACATACAAGGAAAATCTTGTCTGAAATACTGGAGCAGCTGAGCATCTCTGTAATCCAGACAGCATGTTCAGGCGAGGTCCTGGATATTGTGTGTAAGCAGTTCTCTCTGTCATGGGCAGGCTTTCAGTTACAGGAATTTCCTTCCCAATGCCTGCAAAGGACATGATTTCTTGCATACAGATCTCAATGTTGCATTTTTCAAGAAGTGTTCTTGGCAGAGTTTTTCCATGTAGTATTTTTTTCTGTGTGTTCCCTAGTGGGCAGAGGAGCTTACCCAAGCTGTACTTCAAATTCACATCAAGTGCATTGTGCTGGGATGATATGCAGTGGCTTTTTTATCCCTAGAGACTGATGGTCATAATTTCATTTGGACCTGATTTTATTTATTGGATCATGCTTAAAATATCTTAGGTGCCTTTCCAACCACATGACACTCAAGGCAATGCATTATCTTTCTAAAACAAGACTGTAAACCAACAAAGCCAAAATACAACAATTTTTAAAAAGTATATGTAGCAGAAATGCCTTTGCAAATAAAAAGTGTTTCCATTTGCTGCCAGAAGCCATATATTATAAGGGGGCAATCTTACTTCCCAGGGAACGGAGTTCCATAGGGTGAATGCCACAGCATGAAAGTTGTGCACCATTTCAGAACTGTTGGAGCAGAGGTCCATCAGTGGCTATTAGCCGCAAAGTATAGGTAAGGAACTCTTGGTCTGAGCAAGTGATGCTCAGTATTCTTGGTGCTTGGGGGAGGGACGACAGTAGGAGGGCTTCTAGTGTCCTGGCCCCATTTTTGGATCTCCTGATGGCACCTGGTATTTTTGGCCACTGTGTGACGGAGTGTTGGACTGGATGGGCCATTGGCCTGATCCAACACTGGCTTCTCTTATGTTCTTATGTTAACTTAGTACAGTA
The DNA here is from genome assembly GCA_029375565.1 of Gekko gecko. Taxonomy (NCBI): domain Eukaryota; kingdom Metazoa; phylum Chordata; class Lepidosauria; order Squamata; family Gekkonidae; genus Gekko; species Gekko gecko. Next base: position 99,460,080 of record JAPDNY010000008.1, read on the forward strand.
AATGGGAGAATGCAGAGTTAAAACATCTCCAGGTGCCCTTAATAAGCAGGAAAGCACCAAATGTTTAGGATGTTTAAAGGTAAGAAATAGCACCCTGAACTGGGACCAGAAGCTAATAAGCAACTGGTGCAATGAAACTAAGATAGAAGTAATATATGACTTTTTTTGTTTTCCCTTCATTCATTAGGCCAATGGCTGCACATTGCATTAACCAAAGCTTCCAAAACATTTGCAAGGTCTGTACCATATAAGGTATATTACATTAATCCAAACAGGATGTTAGCAGGACATAGAGAGTAGATGTAAGATTACAACAGAGGTTCAAGGCACTACTGATCATGATATAAAACTGTAACCAGGAGATTTCAGTCTTGTGGTATAATGGAAGCACTTTGTATAACAATAGATTCACCCTTTCTCTTAGTGTAACTTCATTTTTTCTAATATAATGAGCAGACTGAATAATGTAACAGTAGCAAATAAAGGTCAACTATTCAGCATGTATCAATTATGAAACTCCCTCCTGCCCATTACTAACCACTTAATGCTCACATTACTTGAACTAACCTAAAACAGAACTTTCATTACCACTACACTTAAGTAATCCCTGATTCATTTTATAAAGATCTGAAACCCTCACCTTCCTAGGTCTTAAGGGTAAATCCAAAATAACATTTCCTATGCAATCTGTCCCTGATGATACCACAAGAGAGAAAGAGAAAGAAAGAAAGGAAGAAAGAGGGAAAGAAAGAGAGAAAAGGAAAGAAGGAGGAAAAGAGAAAAAGAGAGAAAGAGAGAGGGGGAAGAGAGAAAGAAAGACAGAGAAGAAAAGGAGGGAGAGAAGGGAAGATGGAGGAAAAGAGAGAAAGATAGAAGGAGGGAAAGAAAGAAGGCAAAGAGATGAGGGAGGGAGGGAGGCTCTCCCACCCACTCAACCCCCGTGGATCCTTCACTCACCCCAATCAAGCTATTCAGGCGCAGGACAGGAAGGCCGTTGGGCAGGGTTTTGGGGCCTCCTGTGGCCCCCAGTGCGGGCCTGGGAAGGCCAGTGGGCCGACTTTTCGGGCCTCCGACAGGCCCCAGTGCCTCAGTGCAGGTGCGGGAAGTCCGGTGGGTGAGGTATTCGGGCCTCCTGCAGGCCCCAGCACTTTGGTACGGGTGTGGGTAGGCTGGTGGGCAGGGTCTTTTGGCCTCCCGTAGGCTCCAGCACCTTGGCGTGGGCACAGGAAGGCCGGTGGGTGAGGTTTTTGGGCCTCCCATGGGCCCCAGCGCTTCAGCGCAGGCACAGGAAGGCCAGCAGGTGAGTTCTTTGGGCTTCCCCTGGCCCCCAGCACTTTGGCGTGGGCACGGGAAGGCCGGTGGGTGGAGTCTTTGGGCCTTCCACAGGCCCCAGTGCCTTGGCATGGGAAGGCCAGCGGGTGAATTCTTTGGGCCTCCCATGGGCCCCACACCTCAGCCTGGGCACGGAAAGGCCAGCGGGCTGGAGGAGGGCTCTTATCTCCCTGCCTTTTGCTCCTCATGGCCCGTCTGAGAAGCAAGCCCCGCCCCCTGGGCTCGGAAGGCAGCCGGAATGCCATTCCGGTGTGTCCCAGCCCAAAAATAGCCCTGGGCTGAAATATGGGAAGCAAGGGAGCAATCTTGTTAAAAGTTCATTTGTAGTATTTTTACTTATGCTGCCTCTTTTGTTAGCATGGTGTTAAACCATTCTCAGGGGTGTGTCTATCTTAGCTCTGCAGTGTTGCCATCATAAACTTAGGCCTTCTCACTTTTGCACTGTTTGCTAGAAGTGTACCACCAGTATTATGGTTATTGCGCTGCTGAGAACCACTGGCTACAAAGGTAATGCTGTTCTGACATAAGTCCACTGCAGCAGCATAACATTGTGTTCAAGAGTTTAGTAGCAGGTTGTGTCCCTGGCCAGCACCTGTAATGCATGGATAACAGTGTTCTATTAATGTATGGATGATCTGCTAGCTTAACATCAGTTTAGCTATTGGAAGAGGTTTAAAATTTGTGTTGCTTTATAGCATAGAAAGTACCATTGGCTTCTGCGATACAGCACAGTCTGTGTCCATATGTACTTCAGCAGAGTTGATTTTCTCTTGTGATTCCATGATCCTTTGTAAAAAAGTGGGCTTTGTTAGAGGCCCAGTATGGGAAACTTGGAAATGTTATGGAAACATTGGGGATGGAGGTGGGGTCATGCATTTATTATTTGTTAAAAGTTTTTGGTGGCACAAAAACAATGGTTTATATTTTTCAACCCTTCTACTTTTTCCCAACTTCCACACTGTAGACTATCTTAGGATCCAGCAGGTTTCAGCTTCAATTCCAGTAATGAATATCACTTTTAACTAGGGGTGTGCATTTGGATCTACCTGAGCCAAACATATACCTGAAAAATACCTTATTAGTATTTTTCAGGTATATTTCAGCTTCCCAACTGTATCCAGGTTTTCTCAGGAAAACAAAACAAAACAAAACAAAACAAAACAAAATCCTGAGAAAATCCTGGATATATTCAGGAATTACCGGTAGATCTGAAAATAGTGGAGATGCAGGAGCAGTGTAAAGGGACTGCAGAAGACAGTCGGAAGATCAGCTGTGCTGGGCAAGCAGACTATTCCTGCCAGCTTAAGGCTGGATTCTCCTGCAGACAGGTTTAAACAGGTCTGCAGGAGAAGCCAGCCCCAGAAGGTCCTGTGCTGCAGGGAGCAACCTGCTAGTCCTGGGGCCAGCTTCTCCTGCAGTGTGGTTTAAAATGCGCTGGAGGAGAAGCTATCCCAGCCAGGTGCTATGTGTGGCAGGGAGAGACCTTCCCGCAGTGCGCAGACCCTAGGGCCAGCATCTCCTGCAGCACAATTTAAACCAGGGGTGTCAAACTCATTTGTTATGAGGGCCAGATCTGACATAAATGAGGCCTCGTTGGGCCAGGCCACGTGTGCCATAAAATGTAATGCCAGGTAGTGGAGATATAAACTTTATAAAGGACACAAACACAAAGGGCGGGTTTTTTTAACTTAAAATAAAAACATGCTTAAAACATCAGCACTGTTGCAATATTATATTTATTTAACAATGTCTGATAACTGATAAATTTTGCTCTGAATTATTGCATCAAAATGTCTGTGCTGTTGCCAGGGGTCTTTTCGTAGAAAAACAGCTGCAGGAGCTCATTAGCATATGGTATGCTAATGAGCTATTAGGCTATTAGCATATGCCACGCCCCCTGATATCACCGGAAGTTATGTCAGAAGGGGAAGCAAAGGGGGGGAGGCATCTTCAAAAGTCTCCCCTTCCCTTCCCCAGCTGGCCTGGGTGGGGGAGCTAAGAGAGAAGGGGTTTAAAGTTTAAACTCCTTCTCATTAGAGTTGGGCCACAGAGGGAGGAAAGAGGGAGTAGAGAGAAGGAAAGAGGGAAAGAAAGAGAAGGAAAGAAGGAGGGAAAGAAAGAGAGGAAAGAAGGAGGGAAACAGGGAAAGGAGGAAAAAAGAGAAGAGAAGAAGGTGGGAAAGAGGAAAAGGAGAGAAGGAAGGAGGGAATGAAATAAATTTGGCTGCAATTCGGCCTCATTATATCCTATGGGCCATTGAAGTCAATGGTGAAAACATAGGGTATATTCTGGGGGCTGGAGGGGAGGGGTTTAAGGGAGAGGCTCCAAACTCACAGGGTAGCTGATGGAGCCTCTCCCCAAGATACCCACCAAGTTTCAAGAACATTGGATTAGGGGGTCCAATTCTATGGGCCCCCAAACAGGTTGCCCCCAGTCCCTCCATTGTTCTCTATGGTGGGAAAAAAGTAACTTTGCTCTATGATTTTGTGAGCTGTAATTTCCAGGATGATATTATTTCCAGTATTGAAAGTTTATAACTATCGATTCACTTCTCTGTGAGCTAGCACAGATAAAATGCTGCCTATTCTCTTAACCAGTGTGAAGGGACTGAAAATGAACTATAAGACTATGTGCTTGAAATGGTTGGTGGGATACTGTGCTCTCTCATTTACTTCCCTCACATATTTCATATAGCTTCTCTGTGCATGGTTAACTTACATTGACCTAGCTCAGATGGAACATAGAAACATGGTTTAATTAAACTGTAGTTGATCATTTGAGTGCAGGACAGTCCCTGAATATGATTAGCTTTTATTGTTGTTGTTCAGTTGCACAGTCTTTGTGACCCCGTGGACCACATCATGTCAGGCCCTCCTGTCTTCCGTTGTCCTACAGAGTTTGCTCTATTTCATGTTTGTTGCATCGATAACACTGTTTAACCATCTCATCCTTTGCCGTCCCTTTCTTCTTTTACCTTCAATCCTTCCTAGTATCAGGGTCTTCTCCAGTGAATGCTCCCTTCTCATTTGGTGGCCAAAGTATTTGAGCTTCAGTTTCAGTATCTGGCCTTCCAGGGAACAGTCAGAGTTGTTTGCCTTTTGAGTTTTCTCCAGCACCATAATTCAAAAACATCTATTCTTTGGTGCTCGGCCTTCCTTATGGTCCCTGTCACAGCCATACATTGCTACTGGGAATACCATTGCTTGGACTGTACAGACCTTTTTTTGGCAGGGTGATGTCTCTACTTTTTATTATGTAGTCTAGGTTTACCATAGCTTTCCTCTCAAGAAGCAGGAATCCTTTAATTTCATGACTGCAGTGATCTTGGATCCCAAGAATATGAGGTCTGTCACTGCTTCCGAGACTTCCCCTTCTATTTGCCCAGGATTGATGGGGCCGGATGCCATGATCTTAGTTTTTTTGATGTTGAGTTTCAAGCCAACTTTTGTGCTCTACTCTTTCATTTTGAGCAGGAGGTTCTTTAGTAGTAGTAGTAAGTTTATTGTATATGGCCATTGGCCGTTACAATATAAAATATAAATATAAAATATAAATTTAGGGTTCAAAAGTACTGTTCTAAAAACAAGGCCTTCAGAATAAGACTGCATAGCATTTGAACAAATAAAACAATCAAAGTTTTAAAATCATAAAGGCTATGCTACCAGTTTTGTAGCTCTAGGAAACAGCTTTAGATCTAACTTTTCTGGCTGCAAGCGCAAAAAGAGCTACCTTGCGAGTAACCGGGGGATACATATCCGACAAGAGGAAACCAGCTTTTCATTGTTAGTTAAGTTGTGTTGACTTAAAATTCCAGATAGAAATCTGCTTCTTAGGTCTGAATATAAAGGACAAACCATAATATAGTGGAATAGGTCTTCCACTGCGGTACTACAAACACATACACGTTGTTCCTGTGGTTTGTTGGTATACCTTCCAAGCAGTGGGCATGGATTGAAAGCAAAGGGTGGTAAATGCTGCTCTTAAACTGTGGACTGCAATGTCTGACAAAGAGGAGGTTCTTAAATGACCTTTTTAAATCCTATGATACCATGGCACAGATTTTGACTGGAGTATTAACCTTTTGTCTAAAAGAGCATCCTCATTAAACACCCATTGGCACAGGTCCCAGGTATTTACAAAAGATCTGGATAAGTCATCAGGCACAGAGTACTGTGAAATGTTATTATAAAATTCGATACAAATTTTATCATAACTTAGTAAATCTAAGTAGCTGATTTTGCTAAATGCTTCATTTGGAAGCTGTTGAAATTTTGGCATCGATTTCAAGATCGCTAAGTGCGCTCGAGCCCTTAGTGATGGAATACCTGTTTCTGCCCTCATTAATGACACAGGTGAACCCTTGGGCAGCGCCAGTAACCACCTCAGAAAAAGATTTTGCACTGCCTCCAGGCTGGTCAATATTTGCGTCTTCCAACCCCAAAGTTCTGTTCCATACAACAGATGAGGTACTACTTTGGTGATAAATTTCCTCAGCACGTACTAGGAGGCTCTTTAGGTCGTCTTCGCTTTCTGCCATTCAAGTGGTATCATCAGCATATCTGAGGTTGTTGATGTTGTCTCTGGTGGTCCTGAGAGTGGGGCAGTCCTTACTCTTGGGGAATAGGCTCCTACTCTGGAACAGGGTCGGTTTCCTCAGATCAATCCAGGAAGGGGAGGGGCCTGTCCTCTGGAAACATCCCAGCAGGATGTGTTTCACAGGTGCTCTGTAGAGCACAGCAATCCAGGAATGAGAAGAAGAGAGGGAGAAGGGAGAGACCCTCCCTTTTCATTATTTCAAGCCACGGCAAACCACAAGTGAAGCCGATGGCAACCAACGCACATCAGGGGAAGCGACTGAGTCTGCAAGGAGACCAGGGTGGTGCTGCAGACCCAGCAACTCCCTGGTCTCAGAGGTCCCCGTGTGTGGTGGAACAGACAAGCTGGGAGCCTCTAGCCCTCACTAGAATCATGGTAAGTCCTTGTGGGGCCAAAAAACCTACACTGAAAGTGAAGGAGGGTAGGGTGGTAGACTGGGGAAAACCCCCAAGCAAATCCCTGAGTATTCAGGGAGGTTGAAGAGGAAATTGTTTCCTGGGGCTTCCAACCTCCCCCACCTGGAACAGGCTGGAGTGGCTTAAAGAGCCCTTCCCCCTCCTTTTTCCCCTTCAGAGGGAAAGTTCCCATGGAACAGCTAGAAGGCCCAGGGAAGGCCATAGAAGGGTGGGGGAAATGATGGTGGTCATCTTAGTTCCCTGGACCCTCATGGCAGACTTACTTTCGCTTTCACTCCCAGGCAAGCAAATAGAAAATGGCTGCCAGTCAGACCTGCCAGTTCACTGTTCCAACAGCTGGATAGCCCAAGCTAGTTTGATCTGCTGAGATCTCAGAAGCTAAGCAGAGTCAGCCCTGATTAATACTTGGATGGGAGACCACCAAGGAAGCCCAGGGTTCCTCCGCTGAGGCAGGCAAGGGCAGCAGCTCTGGCTGGGATGGCCCAGGCTAGCCCTGTTTGATCAGATCTTGGAAGTTAAGCAGGGTCAGCCCTGGTTGGCTCTCCAGCTCTAGCTGTCTCATGCTTTGAAAACCATGCGGGGCTGCTGCTTGATAGCACTTCCACCACCTCCACTGTTTGCCAGAGAGAGGCTATAACAGATTTTTTTTTGAGCAAGTCAGATCTATTCAGATCATAAGTTTCACAGTCCCTGCAAGACTCTGTGGAGAACCAGGAAACAGAGGCAGCAAGGATAGCTCAGGATAGCACGGTCAGCCCTGGTCAGTGTTTGGATGGGAAACCACCAAACAATGCCAGAAGCATGACACAGAGGCAGGCAAGGCCAACTATCTCTGAACATCTCCTGCTTGAAAACCCCAAGGGGTCACCTTAAGTGGGCTGTGACTTGATGGCTGCAAAAAGTCCAGGAAGGACTCAGACTCCCCAGATCCCTCCTCAGATAGGGTAGAATGGGAATGGTTGGAGAAAGGAGAGGGAGTAGTGCCAACAGTATAGTCCTGGCTATTCCCTCAAGAGCTGTACATGAGAATACTTTCCAAGTACTTAGAAGTTCCTCCAGACTTCAGGAAAAGGATTAATTTGACCCAGAACTTCTGGTGGAATCTGGCCAGATGATGTACAAACTGGCAGTACCACAAACAGGAATGCCAGCCCAGACCTGGATGTCCCAGGCCCGGCCACGCTTGTCAGATCTCAGAAGTTAAGCAGGGTCAGTCCTGGTTAGTACTTGGATGGGAGACCACCAAGGAAGTCCAGGGTTGCTATGCTGAGGCAGGCAAGGGCAAGCCTCTAACTGCCTGCAGCCTTTTATAATAGGGTGAAGGCAGAGTGGGAGCACCATTCCAAGCTAAAAACTAACTATCAGATGTTTTTCTTTTCTTTTCCCCCCCAAGCTTTATTCCCTGATACCAGAGGCTACCATGAGACTCAAGGTGCCAATGCTGGACAAACCTGCAACTAGCTTGACCTCCAACTCAGTCCTACCTATGAATGCAGACAGGTTGCCCAAAACCCCAGCGATAGGAGATTTCAGCAAGTCTTATGTAAAGACTTCGAAGTCTCAGCCTGCTCTATCAGGATGTCAACAGCAGGCTCAGTGTTTGCCAGGGTGGCACATTCTTGGGCATCAGGACTAGCCTCAGCTGATAGTAGAGTCCCAAAAGAACTTAAAGACAAGCTTAAGAAGGTTGCCATAGTGACAGTGATTGTGGCAGATACTTCACTGGACATCCTCCAGCAGTTAGCTAGAGCCATGGCATGCAGTATAGCAGCCAGAAAGAACACATGGCTCAGAATTGGGATGGGGACTCCGCAGCACAAGCTAAAGCAGTTCCCTTCAAGGGCATAAGCCTTTTCAGGAAGGGACTCGACAGATATCTTATTGAAGATAAAGACGTGTTCTATGTTTAAAAAAACAAAACAAACAAAAACTTGTCAGTCCTGTTGTGACTCCAAAAGGATATCGTGCCCAGAGCCAAAGAAGAATAAGGATGCCAGGAAAATCTTGGACCTGAAATGGCTAAACAACTGCATCAGGACTAGAATGTTCAGGATGAAAACTCTGAACTCCATTCTGGCAGATGTTCAAGCAAAGGATTTCCTGGCATCCATTGATCTATAGGACCATTTACACATCCCAATTCAAGAGACTCACCGCAGGTTCCTACGCTTTGCATATGATGGGAAACATTTCAGTACCACTGTTGCCTTTCTGCCTGAAGTCATTCCCAAGAGGGTTCACCAAGTTTATGGTGGCCATTGTAACACCATATCTAGATGACATCCTTGTCAAGGCCCCTTATTATCAACATAGCAGGGAAGCATCAGAGATGGTGGTGGTATTTTTTTTTTGAGGGACCATGCCTTCATGGTCAACATGGAGAAAGGCACTTTAAACGCCTCTTAGTCATGGATACACCTGGGGGTGCAGATAGGCACTTGAGAGAGACAACACAACATACAACTTCTGACCATAGACAGGCTGAAAAAATGCAAGATAGAGGGTATGGTACTGGCCAAACTTCTGAGCATGGTGGTGTCAAGCCATGAAGTGCTTCAGTGGTCAAGGTTCCATGCCTGACCTCTATAGACATTTTCCCTTACCTTACCAGGATGTGGTTGCCAGTTAGGGTTACAATCTGGTACAGTTGCCAGAACAACTTAAGCATCAGCTGCAGTGGTGGCTAGAACCCTTTTGTTTCTAATGGGGATCCCAAATCTGAAATCTAAAGAGGATGGTGATGACCACAGATGCAAGTCTGCCAGGGTGGAGAACCCACTCCCAAGGGACAATGACAATAAGGGGTTTGGTCTCAGGAAGAGACCTCACTGAGTATAAATTTTTAGATCTCAGCCACCAGGCTGGGGCGCTTGGAATTCTCATCACGTTGTAGCTCAGACAGACAATATGACAACAAAGGCATGTGGAACCAGATTTTGGACCTTACATGCAGAAGCAAGTGACCTGATCAGATCGGTGGAGATCCAACTACAGTCATTGGAGGTGGTCCATCTGGCAGGCCAGGACAGTGCATTGACAGATTTGCTGAGTATCTATGATTACACCAGTACGTATGGATGCTCTGCAAGTTGGGTTTTCAACAGATCTGCAAAAAGTACAGGATGATGGAAATGGACTTCTTTACCACAGACCAGAATCATCAATTTCCATGTTTCATACTCAGAGTTGAAAACCAGTGGGCAACAGGAACAGATGTTCTGAACCGCAGGGATGACTGTACACATTCCAACCAGCTTAATTGCTTCACAAGGTGATTCAGAAGCTGTTGGAACAGAATGTGAAATTAGTGTTGATAGCACCCTTTTGGCCACAAAGAGCTTGATTCCAGGATCTGAAGAGATTGTCGACACTGGAACCATGGTGCCTACCACTAGGAAAGGACTTACTGACACCAGGATCAGCACAACATCCTTGCCCAGCCATCCTAAACCTAACAGTCTGGAGGTTGAGCAGAAACAGCTAGAAAGGTTGAGTTACCCTGACAGGGTGACAGACACCATATTAGTTTTCCAGGAAGAGCTCCACAAATAGGGTGTATAACACAACCTGATGGGTTCTTCACTCTTGGTGTTCAGAACATGATAGGAACCATTAAATGTGTCCGTTAGAGGCATCTTAGCTTTCTCCAAGATGGTTTGGATAGAGAGCTAAGTGTGAGTACATTAAAGTCACAGGTGGCAACCATATCGGCAGTGATGGGGGTGAGGAAAGTAAGTCCCTTAAATTGCCATCCACATGTTAAGAGATTCCTAAGGCTTACTACATGGTCAAAACTGCCACAAGTGCAGAGGTTTCTGACTTGGAACCCACATAGGGTTCTGAGAGCATTGTGTGGAAAACCTTTGAACACATGGAGTCTCAAGGAATTAACATTCAAGACCTTGTTTTTAGCAGGCATAATATCAAACTTGGCGGGTATCAGAACTGAGGACCCTGCCAGTTGACAGGGAACCTCATGTTTTCCACAATTATAGGGTAACGTTACGCTAGGATCAAGCCTTCGTTCCCAAGGTTAATCCAGTTCTTTCACAAGTCAGAGACCATTCTCTTACTTTCCTTTGTCCCAATCATAGGCATGATAAGGAAAGGGAATGGCATTATCTAGATGTCCGTAGGGTATCCAATTTTTTAGGTTGACAGGCCAAACATTGGCATGATTCAGATACCCTATTTGTTTTCTTTAGGTCAACTGGTATCACCTTTTACCTTAAGTAGGTGGTTTTAGGGGTGTTATCATTGTTGCATGCAAGGCTCAGGGGTTGAATCCACCCAAAGGTGGATTCAGCATATTCTCTGCAGGGGGCTGCTACGTCAACAGCTTACAGATCATTTCCTATCCTTGGAGATGGTAGGTACAGAGGCCACCTGGAAGTCTGTGCACTCTATAGAGTAGAGTGCTATAGAGTAGAGAAGCTGACCTTGGCTGTGGCAGCTTTTCATTGGGGTGTGCTACAGCACACCTTATAAACCAGAAGCTGGATTTCCTACCCTAGGGCAAGAGTAAGGACTGCCCCTCTCCCAGGACCACTGGAGAATGGAAGATTTGTATTCACTTACCGTGAAGCTTCCTTTCTCGGTCTTCCGGGAGTGGGGCAGTCCTACCTACCCAGTTTTGAGGGGGCAGCTTCTGGAGGTTATGTAGTGGTAGAATGTAGATGTAGAAACTGGAAGAACATTTATGAAGTTTCTCTGAGATGCTAAAACAAAAAATTGTGAGTTAATTGGGTGAGAGAGCGACAGAGGGTTTCAACCTTGGTCTACACCCACTGGAGGGGCATAAAGTTACAAGGCTGGTTGCCCTGAAAATTGAGTTTCACTATGGTGGGGAGAAGTGTTTTTCTTTTCCTTAGTGTGATGTTAGGGGATGCATGGCTTGGAGACGACTGGGATGTTCCCAGGGGACAGGCCCCTCCCCTTCCTGGATTGATCTGAGGAAACTTACCCTATTCCAGAGGAGGAGCCTATTCCCCAAGAGTAAGGACTGCCCCCCTCCCAGACCACCGAGAAAGGAAGCTTCACAGTAAGTGAATACAAATCTTCCATTTTCTGGCAATCTTAATTCCGGCTTGTGATTCATCCAGGCCGGCATTTCACATGATGTACTCTGCATATAAATTAAATAAGCAGGGTGACAGAATATACAAGAAGGAGGACCCGTGATACTCGCAGGGAGGGGAAGGAGAAGCTCCATGGGAGGAGAAGGAAGTCGCTGTAAGTGAGCCTTCTCCCCTGCCCCCCCCATCCCCGGCACCCACGGCGAGGCCTGCACCCCTCCAAGCTTTCTTCCTCCTCCCTCCAGCACTGGTAGCGAGGCCTGAACTCGGCCCACCAAGCTTTCTTCCTCCCCTCTCCCCTAGCGTTGGCAAGGCCTGGCTGGCCTGCTGAACTTTCTCCCTCCCCCCCCTGTGGTGGTGGGGCCTGGCCAGCCTGCCAAGCTTTCTCCCCCCAGCAGTGGCAGTAGCAGCGACACCTGAGCTCGGCCTGCCAGACTTTCTCCCTCCCCCCGGGTGGCGGGAGGGCTGAGCGGCTTACAGCCGCTGGCTGGCCAAGTCTTCTTCCACCCCAACCCCCTCCCCCTCCCTGGTGGCAGCGAAGCCGTTCTCAGAGCGTTCCCTGCACCTGCGCAGGGAACGCTCTTTTTCTTTTGGGGGGATTTAAATATCCCCCCTATATATTTTTTACAATTTTTAGATTTTTCTGCCCCCCAAGTGCCCCTGATGTGTGGATTTAGATATCCGCACAGAGGGGGCATGTTGGGAATTAAATATATAGATCCTTGTCATACTCCTTTTCCTATTCTAAACCAATCAGTTGTTCCATATCCTGTTCTAACTGTCACTTCTTGACCCTTATACAGGTTTCTCAGGAGACATGAGGTGGTCTGATAATTCTCATCTCTTTAAGGACTTGCCACAGTTGTGATCCACCCAATCAAAGGCTCTAGTGTAGTCAATGAAGGAGAACTAGATGTTTTCTGGTACTCCCTTGCTTTCTCCTTAATCCAGCAAATGTTGACAATTTGATCTGTAGTTCCTCTACCTCTCTGAAACCCAGCTTGTACTTCTGTCAGTTCTTTATCCACAAAAAAAAGAAGGGCAGCCAGTGTACAAAGACAGGAACATTCTCACTTGTGTATGTTTTGAATTTGCATTTAGTCCCACTATAGCCTATTGGTTTTGAATAAGAAATACTCAAAACACGGCAGCTTGCATCCAGACTACACGTCAATGGCTTTCTATGGCTTATGGAATTCATGAATGTTCACTCCATTATGAAATGCACGTCAAATTGGACTATGATATTACAACACAACTGGATTGAGACACAGTGAAATATTTGGGACTTCATTCCTTATTCTTGTTTCTCTATTCTGGTTACACCTTGGCCATTATTGTTACATTTCTGTTTACTGAATTGCTATTCCATATCATTATATATCTACCTTGTTTATTTTCAGCCAGTGGTTTTTGTGCTTTGTTCCAATTCTATATCCACGTACTGCTGAAGCCTAACTTGTAGAATCTTGAGCATGACTTTGCTAGCATGTGAAATGAGTGCAATAGTGCCATAGCTTGAACACTCCTTGGCATTGCCCTTCTTTGGGATTGGAATGTATACTGACCTTTTCCAATCCTGTGGCCACTGTTGCATTTTCCAAATTTGCTGACATATTGAATGCAGCACTTTAACAGCATAATCTTTTAGGACTTTGAATAGCTGGGATACCATCATCTCCACTAGCTTTGTTGTTAATAATGCTTTCTCAAACCCATTTGACTTCACACTACAGGATGTCTGGCTTGAGGTCAGTGATCACACTGTCATGGTTGTCAAGGACATTGAGATCCTTCTTGTATAGTTTTCTGTGTGTTCTTGCCACCTCTTCCTAATCTCTTCTGCTTCTGTTAGGTCCCTACCGTTTTTGTCCTTTATCATGGCCAGCTTTGCACAAAATGTTCCCTTGATTTCTCCAATTTTCTTGAAGAGATCTCTAGTCCTTCCCATTCTATTGTTTTTCTCTAGGAAATGTTCCATCTCTCCTTGCTGTTCTCTGGAAATCTGCATTCAGAATCTTTCCTTTTCACCTTTGCCTTTAGCTTTCCTTCTTTCCTCAGCTAATTGTAAAGCCTCATCAGACAGCCACTTTGCTTTCTTGCATTTCTTTTCTTTGGGATAGTGCTGATTGCTGCCTCCTGTACAATGTCACAAACCTCCATCCATGGTTCTTCAGGCACTCTGTCTATCAAATCTAAATCTACTCTTCATCTCCACTGTATATTCATCAGGGATGTGATCTATGTCAAACCTGAATGGCCTAGTGGTTTTCCCAGCGTTCTTCAGTTTAAGCCTGGATTTTGCAATGAGTAGCTCATGAGGAGTAGCAGACACCCAAGAAGATAGAATTAAAATTCAACAAGACCTGAATACTCTGGAAAAGTGGGCAGCTGCGAACAGGATGCAATTCAACAAAGATAAATGTGCAGTATTATATCTGGGGCTTGTGAAGCACAAATACTGGATGGGGGATACGTTTCTGGGAGTAGTGTATGTGAAAGAGATCTTGGGGTAAGGGTGGACTGTAAATTAAATACAAGCAGTCAGTGTAATGCAGTGGCAAAAAAAGGCAAATTCAGTCTTGGGTTGTATTAAAAGGGCCATAGCATTGAAATCGCAGGAGGTCATAGCCCCTCTGTATACTGCCTTGCTCAGGCAGCATCTGGAGTACTGTGCACAGTTCTGGAGGCCTGACTTCAAAAAGGATGTGGACAAAATCAAGAGAGTGCAGAAGAGAGTAACGAGGATGATCAGGGGCAGGGGTCATTTAATAGAAAAAGAGGTGCAGGAGCTTATTAGCATAACTATTTTCATATGTGACACCCCCTGACCATTGGAAGTGTGTCAGAAGGCAACACCCACCCCTCAGGCTCCACCCCAAAAATGTCAGAGAAAACAAAGTACCATTCAGAGAAGGCCCTTTGCACATGCTCAAAAGTCCTACACGTAACACACACAGATCTGAACTGAAATGTCTGCAACTTTCTCCTAGCCCTCTGTAGTCTTCCCCTGGGTTGAATTCTGGTTGGTAAGCAGCTCAAGGCAGGGTCCTGCATTTTTGATAGCTACTCTGTGCCATGCCCAGGGACTGCGCTACATAATAATAATTTCTACAAGATGTTACCTGGCTGGCAGCAATGCTCCCTCTAAGCTGTGGAGTCCTGTGATCAAAAATTCTACTTTATAAGCTACTGGCATTAAAGCTATGAGCAAGCAGTTTGGCTACTGCATTAAATTAGTTTGCTCTGGAGCTTCCTGAGCTAAGACAAAAATGTGTGAGCCAGAGGCTAAAAAACTGTGAGCTAGCTCACACTAACTCAGTTTGGAGAGAACACTGCCTGGCAGCTCCATGGAATGGCTCAGAGGAAACTGGCCAAAAGGCTCTTTAAACAGACACTTTGTCCAGCTCAGGGAACTACACTTTGCACGTGCTCAGAGGCCTGGCTATGGTCTTTTAAAACACATATACCTTTGTCCAGCTCAGGGAACACATACTGCCAAATGCTTAGGAACCCTTTAACCACAATGTGTGTGTTTTTTTTTTAAATAACATACTTTTTTCTCCAGCTCAGTGAGGGCTTTCCTCTTATGTTCAAAGACCTTTTAAGCATGAGCTCTAAAACAAACAAAACCCATTTTGCGATGCCATAAATACTAAAAAATATATTGCCTGTTATTTTCAAATACAAACCTTGTTTTCAGGTGAGACACTCTACACATGCTCAGGTTCAGAAGCTCTGAACCACATCTTTACCCAAAGGCAACCCCCTCCCCCCGGCTCTATGTGCAGCAGGTGCTATCCCCCACGCACATTTTCTTAGAGAAAAACTTTTCTTTTTTCTCAGATAAAAACTTTCCTCCTCAGACCCCCCCTCCTCACCTGGCACCTAAGAGGGGCTTCTACACTTCAGTGGAACTGAACTGAACTTTACAGAAGTGGATACATGATTTTTTGAAAACTAATATGCTCATGTGTATCATCCACACAATGTACAATACTAGCAATACTGAGCTGAATCACTGTTGCACACTAATTGTTGCACACTAATTATTGTTTCACACTGGCTTAATTACACTGTTTCACACTGGCAGCTTGCAAAAAGACCCTTTCTCTTCACCACCTCCCAGACTGATTTAAACATTATAAGTGAAAACGGAATCAAGCCAAATTTAATTACAGATAATTTCTCTGTTTTTCAGATTTAAGAGATGTATTTTCAACTGGATACTATCATCTTCATTCTTATTGTTAGAAAGAAAATTATTGCTGGTTCAATTTCAAGAGAGAGCTAGTCTTAGATAAAATTTAGGAGGACAGGCCTTTTTGAAGCTTCTTTTTCATCTTGTATGACATCTGAAACTACATGAAGGCTTTGGTCATCTCCAGTGATGTTTACTGTTGATTAACCAAAAGCAATTGTTCAAAAACCTGTACTGTTTACATGTCTGACAAACATCAGACTGAATCCCTGTGTAACATTAATATTCTAAGTGACATTTCAGAAAAAAATCAGGCACATTTAAGCCCCGGAGCTCTGAACCTGTAAGAAGAAAAGTTTGCCCTGTGAGAGAGAGCCGTTGCTCCTCTGCCATGGAGGCCAGTTTAGAATGCCCACCAGGGATTCTGCGAGAAGATGGGGTGGGGAAGAGCAGGAGGAAATCCTTCCCCCCAACCCTGAGGTGGGAGCAGGACTCCCAAAGAGCTCCCTGGATGAGCCAGTTTGGGGAAAGCGTCCCCCCCCCCAGCATTTGGGACCCAGACTGGGTGGCTTGGCGGTAAGAAGGTGCAGGGATGTCCAAAGAACAACCCCGCAACATCTAGCAAAACAAGAATACTCATAGGGGGCCGAGGGAGGGGAGCCCCACCATTTGCTGCTAGGAACCGGCAGGGGGTCCATAGTGGTCCATGTAGGTGGTCCCCGGAAGGATGCATATGAGCGGTCCTCTGGGTGTAGAGGGTTGGAGGGGGTGCTTGGCACTTGCCACAGAAAGGCCTGAGGAGGTGGCCGGATGGTGTCGAAAGGGAGGGAGGAGGAGGTGGAGGGGGACAGCAGAGGGTGTGTGGCCGGGAGCAGGCCCAGGCAAGAGGGCTCGTCATTGGCCTCCAGCAGGCCCCGAGCCTGCACCGCTTCTGGACTCTGCAGGCAGCCTTGCCAAGGGGCACTCCAGAGAGACAGCCTTGTGCCCCAGCAAGGCAGCCTTATGCCCCAGCCCAGCCTGGCCATGGGGGAGCCTTGCCACCACTGCCCCCTCCCCAAAACCTCTCTCCCAAAGTGGCCATTTACGTTTCTCTGGGGTGGTGAGAGGGGGCCTTGCAAAAATAGCCGTGGGCTGTGGGTGACTTGGGAGGGGGGGCCGCAGCCACCCCACCTCACTGCCACGGCCACTGCAGATGACTTCACCTCCCATCTCTGCACTGTCCTGCACTGCTTTGACTCAGTGGGCCTGAAGGTCAAGAGGGAGAAGTCCCTTCTTGGAGTCCCAGAGGTGGATTTCTTGAGTTCCGGGTCAATGCGTTGGGCCTCCATCCAGCGAGGGACAAAGTTAAGGCAATCATGGAGGCCCCCGCGCCCAACAACAAGGTGGAACTTCAGGCATTTTTAGGGCTCCTGAATGTCTATTACACCTTTCTCCCCCACAAGGCAGTGGTAGCCGAGCCCCTGCACAGGTTGTTAGACAAGTCAGTGCCGTGGTCCTGGGGCCCCCGGGAGGCGGTAGCATTCAGGGATGTAAAGGTCCTCTTCGACTGAGGTGCTGGCTCATTTTGACGAGTCCCTGCTGGTGGTCCTCATGTGTGATGCCTCCCCTTACAGCATGGGCGCGGTCTTGGGTCACATTCTCCCTGATGACCGAGAGGTCCCGGTGGCCTACTATACCTGGACCTGGAATTACGCCCAGATTGACCGGGAGGGCTTGGTGATTGTGGCTGGGGTGAAAAAATCCCATAACTTTGTGTATGGGCACCCCTTCACAATTGTTACGGACCATAAGCTGCTTCTTGGCCTCTTTGCAGCAGACAAGCAGACCCCCCGGGTGCTCTCTACCCAGTGGTGGGTTACACCTACTTCTTCCTGGTGGGTTACACCTACCACCTGCAGCATCGCCTCAGCAAGGCTATGGGTCATGCCGACACCCTCAGCCACCTGCCGCTTCCGGCCATGGATGCCAATCCTGCTCCCACCCACAGGGTCCTCTTGCTCAAGGGCCTCCCGGATTTGCCCCTACAGGCCGCTGACATTGCCTGCCATTCAGCCCGCAATCTGTTCTCTCCTGGGTCTTGGGCTGGGTGGCGAGGGGGTGGCCCGCGGCCTCAGTGGGCCCAGAGTTGGAAGAGGGTGTTTGCTATGACCAGTATGTTATCTTGACAAAACATTTTTAGCCTTTGCCTGGATTCATTTTGTTTACCAAGGATAAACTTGTCTGTTATTCTGGTTACCTTTTGTCTTCCTACTTTAGCATTCCAGTCCCCTATGATGATAAGAACATCTTTTTTGTTCAAGGAGGTGTTGTAGGTCTTCATAGAACTGGTCCACTTCAGCCTCCTCTGCGTCTGTGGTTGGGGCATAGATTTGGATTACTATGATGTTGAATGGTTTGCCTTGGATTCAGACCTAGATCATTCTGTCATTTTTGAGATTATATCCCATTACTGTCTTTCTTACTCTCTTGTTCTATAAAGGCCACACCATTTTTTCTACGGGATTCTTGGTCATGATAGTAGATATAATGGTCCCATCCACTTTAGTTCACAATTTGCCCATTCCCATCCACTTTAGTTCACTGATTTCCAAGATGTCTGTGTTCAGTCTTGCCATCTCATGTTTTACTACATCCAATTACATTCCGAGTTCCTATGCAGTATTGTTCTTTCCTTTCACCATCAGACACATCTACAGCTGAGTGTCCTTTCAGCTTTGGGCCAGCCACTTCATTCTTTCTGGGGTTACTTGTACTTGCCCTCTGCTCTTCCCCAGTAGCATACTGGACACCTTCCGACTTGAGGGGCTCATCTTCTGGTGTCATATCTTTTGGCCTTTTGTTACTGTCCATGAGGTTTTCTTGGCAAAGATACTGGAGTGTGTTGCCATTTCCTTCTCCAGTAGATCACGTTTTGTCTGCGTTCTCCACTGTGGCCTGTCTATCCTAGGTGGCCCTCCATAGTATAGCCCGTGGCCTCATCGAACCACACAAGCCCCCTCATCCATGTCGAGTATATCATATCAGGATCTGACACTGAGATCTGAAATTGGCTTATCTACCATTGGTCTCTACAGTGATTTCGTGGAACATATGAAATCCTAGCTGAATCCTAATGTGCATCCTACTGCCACTTCACATTCTTCCTGGTTACAGAGGCACCTTGTAAGAACTGTGTGACAACAAAAAGGGCTCTCTTTCTCCTTTCACCAAAACTGTGCTAGAAGTTTTCTGGTCACACCCTTGGTTCCTACCAGGCAAAAGCTCCAGCAAGAGAAAACGAAGATTCTCGAGGAGGGTTTCCTATCTTCACAGAGTAGCTGGCCAAAAGTAAGGGAGCTGGTGATGCTAAAAGACTTTAGCCTTGAATGAGAGCCTCAGTACAGGCCCAGATAGCAGCTGGGTCTCTGTGAGGCGGGGGGAAATGCCAAAGTGGTGAAAACAGGATTTGCATGGTCATCTAACAGCAAAGACTGACTTCACAAACTAACTATAATTAAAATAAACCATGATATTGCTCTGCATTTGAACCGTCTCTTTTCCTTAATTCATCTTAACTTAAACTTGTAACTATCTTCTATGGTTTCAGACCCTGGTTAGAACTGAATCATGGTTAGACTGAAGCCCCTGGTAACTCTCTGTGCCAGCATAATACTTAATCATGTTAAAGGACAGTGGAACTTTTGCATGAGGAGCAAGAGCTGGGGTATTTTTTTCCCCTGCTAAGTGGCAACTGACCTATTATGACCCCATAGGGCTTTCAAGACAAGAGGTGTTCACAGGTGGTTTGCCATTGTTTGCCTCTGCATAACAACCCTAAACTTCCTTGGTGGTCTCCCATCCAAGTACTAACTAGGGCTGACCCTGCTTAACTTTCAAGATCTGACAACGTGAGCCATACTAGTCCTTTAATGATGGGTAAGGGGCAAATGTTGTTCTGTCTGCACTGGCCCTACATCTTGTTTGCCTGGCGCTGAAGTTTCTGTGAAGATACCCTTCCTCCTATCTTATAGGTTAGAAAAGTTTGAAAGAGCTAATTTGAATACCCAGGCACTGTGTCACTCTGGTTTCTTGTATGCAAATAGTTTTCATTGTGGTATTATTCTGCAGTTGTTTCACATTATGGTCACACTGGCACCTGATCTCATGAAAACTAATATCAAGTGACGTTTGAAAACAAATTGTATTGGCAGCCTTTATTTATCATAGCTGCTCATTGGGAACAATACCAAATGAGTCAAGGATGGCTTAATTACTTTTATTTGTTAGCATGCCACAGTTTTGCAGAGTGCAATTTCTGCCTTGCTCTACTGTTTTAAGCTATTTAAACACTTAATTGGGGAAAAGTGGAATTCATCCTCTTCGAACATACTTTCAGATTAGTTTTTGCTTATTTTTTGGCACTTTGATTTTTCTACCATAATATTATTACTTAATATCTTTACTAACCTGGAAGGAAGACTAGGTACATGTGGTATCAAGAAAAAGAGGGGGTTGTCTTAAATTTTTATGCAGGTTAGCTATGTACAGGGGTTTTTTGCAGCAAAAATTTGGGAAAGGGACACAAATAAAATTGCTTCTTTCCATCTTGTCTTTACAAGGTGCCCTGCTGTATAGTTGTTTCTGTTCGCTTTTGCCTTTTTTCTTTAGGTACTGTTCTCCTTTCTAAAAAGTTGTATAACAAAAAATAGAATTGCTGATTCTTCCAGAACAGGTTTTTTTTTTGCAAAATTAAGAGTGCTTAGATAAAGAGCAGAAATAAGAATTTCTTCCTGACACTGTGTTTCCTAATTTTAAGATAGGCAAGTGTTTGCCCTAATTTACTTGCACAAGACTTTTAGGGTTTTTTTAGAATGGCAATCCTCAATTCCAGAGAATTAATATGATTCTGATATTTGAAATAGACTGATTATTGCTGAATATTCAGATTTGGTAGCTTCCCTGAAATCACGCTGTCCTTCCTATAGAATTTTGCTGTTTCTTAGAAGGGCACTTGATATATTGTGATTCATCTCTGATGAATGTTTTACATTCTGTGTTTACAGGAAAGATTTGACTATGGAGATGAAACCATGAAGAAACAACAGAAAGAATAATAATGTTTTTCCGAAATCGTTTTCTGTTCTTGTTGGCCTTGGCAGCCTTATTAGCCTTTCTGAGCCTTAGCCTACAATTCTGTAAGTATATTTCATTCTTTTTAAAAATATCTTTTGTTAGAATTTAAAGCCTTTCCATTTGGCTAGGTCTTTTCAATTTACAAGGTTGCTATTAATTTGGTCTGCTTTGTAGGCCTTATGTCAAGGGTGTCAAACATAAGGCCTGGGCGCCAGAACCAGCCCGTCCAGGGCTCTTATCAGTCCACAAGCAACTGATGCAAGGAAGGGAGTGCTGGGGGGAGTGGGCAGAGCCACTCCATTGTGGCTTCAGCAGGGCAGAACAACCTTGTCTGTAGCAGTCAAGCATCATGGGGGCATCTGCCCAGCGCTGCACTGCTGCCTTTCCAGTCCGCCTATGTGGGTTTTCCTCTGCACACACCCCCCTCCCACAGCCCATGGGGCCTTGTAGTGAGGGTATACCAACTTGGAGCTTACTGGCTGCTGTTCTTTATCCAGTTTATCTGGCATTACATTTTACAGCACATGTGGCCTGGCCCAACAAAATGACTTTTATGTCAGATCTGGCCCCCATAACAAATGAGTTTGACACCTCTGCCTTATGTAGTTTAAATGAAGTGCCAAGCTCTTTCTGAATAACATCAGAAATTATTTCCATTTTCATTGTTTTCTAGTTCTTTGATAGAGATATGTAAGACCAAACTTTAACCAAACAAATTACTTATTACTTTTCTAGCCTACTAATGTTCTGTGGAACTGAAGGTCAGGTATATATTGTTCCTCAGAGATACACTGACCAGACCTGGGCTTGCTTAATTTTACTAAGGTTTCTACATTATGTTTTCAGTTTACACCCTGTCATCAAATACAATGATAATGATGTTGAGAAAGAATAATTGACTTACTGTCTCTGTTCTGTTTGCATGCTTGATTGTGGGTTGAGACGGTAGACCACTTAAATTTGACACTGGTAATTCACAGATTAAAAAGACCTTCTCTTGTGATTTGGTATAATGAAAGCTCTTTAGTGGGATCTTTAAAGTGGTTTAAGAGCAGCTATTTATATTCTAAGAGACTTAAACTGTGTCCAATTTCAGACAGCCTAAGTATTCTGTTTCAGGAACTGGTCACTAATGGTTTTTTCCTGTCATTTCAGACAGACCCGTTTTAGTAACTGGTTCCTGATGGAATATATTTACCTGTTCAGATAAACACACTTCTGTCTCATTTGGGAAGTGTGCTTGAAGCGTTTTTGACTCAGACTGGTTTCCTCCAGTCTTCAATCCTTTTGACTGCTTCTGAAGCACTATGGGGTGCTGTATAAAATGCCCCATAGTGCTTCCTGCATGACAGTTCTTTTTGCACCCTTTTTCTCCCTGTGTGCGATCATCCACTTTTTTTTTAAACGTTCTATTAGGAGTGCTATGGTGCTGAAGCAGGACTACAAACCAGCAACATAGTGACCCCATTGAGATGCCTGAACTCCATTAAAATACAATGACATTCGCTACTGCTGTCCCCTGGAAACAAGTACCTGATTGTACAGCTTGTTTAAGCGGGAGTTCAGGGGCATAAGTGAATGGTGAGACAGATGTTTGGTCGATTTTTAAAAGATTGCTTTACAGGAAGTGTAGACTCAGGCACACACACACAAGCACACACAGTCCATAGTTTGTGGGAGTTAAGGAAGGAAGGAAAACTTCCTGGGTTGTTTCAAAACTGTCCGGTCCCCATCCCCCCGTCCCCATCCCCCGGTCTTGAACTCTGTATCCAGTGAGCTCCTTGTTTCCAGGTGACAGCAGTAGTGAATGTCAGTGTATCTAAATGGAGTCCAGGTATCTCAATGGGGTCACTATGGTGCTGGTTTGTAGTTCTGCTTCGATGCCATAGCACTCCCAATAGATCGTGTGCATGGGAGGGAAATGGTGGGAAAAGAAAGCAGCACAGTTTGAAATGACACACCACTTCAGAGACGGCTCCTTACTGGAAGAGAAAGGCTGTGTGAAACAGCCGTCCCTGTACTGGTTTATTCCATGATGGGACAATACTGGTTTAAAAAGGGTAATGTGAAATGGCTCTATATTTAAGAAAATATGAAATTTCCAAATTATTCTCCAGTAGCAGTGTATTTTTGCAGACTGGAACCACAGTAAATGTGAAAATGCATGTGCAGTAAAAGTGTATCCAGAATGCTCTGTTGACTGCTACCACCCAAAGGCAAGCGCCTTCCCCTCAGCTACCCTTCTTCTGCATCTTTGGGAATGTGCACACATCACTCTTGCATTACCAGCCAGCCAGCTTGATGCCTTCGGCCATTGCTAGACTTCTGCCAGCTGGAGCTGACAGCTGATATCATCCTTGGGTGCTTCCTTCCCTCTCAGCCTACTTTGAGCTTTCAGGAACTGGCTCTGCCAGAGGGCTCCTGGGCACTTGGCACTTGCATGCCTGCTACACAAGGTGGTTCTGTGGTCCGGTTGGAAGGGTCCTTCCAGACATGGGTGCTATCACCAGGATGTCTCCAACATTTGGTTTGACTGCTGTAGATTCCTCTGGGCTAAAGGAATAAGCTTCAGTATCTGTCACATTTGATTAACTAACAGCCCCTATTTTTCATGAGTTCCAGATAACAAAGCTTTTGCTGTACCTATCTATACTGAAACCTATACGGAATCTCCTTTTATATTTACAGTGATCCTACAGAATTGCCTTTTCTTTAAGGTATGTTGTTTCCACCAGCAGAGTCAAGTGATCCTATGTGGGTCTTAGCTGACAAAGTGTGTTAAAAAGGAAGGAACATATTTAACTCAGGGATAACTTTGATCTCATGAGACTTTGCTCAAGACTTACCATATTTTTTTGCACCATAAGACGTACCTGACCATAAGACGCAGGGCGCTCAGGAAAGCCGGCGCTGGGGCTGGGAGGGAAGGGGGGGGAGTTAGAATGCCCACCCCTTTCCTGGCTTTCCTGGGCTCGCCACTGCTGCGGCGCACTCAGGAATGCTGGGGCTGGGAGGGAAGGGGTGGGAGTTAGAACGCCCACCCCTTCCCTGGCTTTTCTGGGCTCGTCGCTGCTGCAGCGCACTCAGGAAAGCCGATGCTGGGGCTGGGAGGGAAGGGGCGGGAGTTAGAATGCCCGCCCCTTCCCTGGCTTTCCTGGGTGCACCGCAGCTGTGGAGCGCCCAGGAAAGCCGGTGCTCCACCCCCCCAACTGCACTTTTTTTTGCAGTATTCCCTCCATAAGACGCACACACTTTCCCCCCCAATTTTTTTTGCAGGAAAAGTGCGTCTTATGGAGCGAAAAATACGGTAGTTAAAACAATGATAAATGTTGCTGATCTGAAAGAATCAATCTGGTTTGCCCAGTTTAACAGCATTATACCAGTTATAAAAAGTCCTAATTGTTCAGTTATGTAAATTACTGTAATAGAATGAAAGGGAAAAGGGACACATTTAAAAAGAGCACTCTCATTTCTGCTTTCCCCATTGTGTGCAGCACCTCAGTTGATCAGACCAAATGGTACAGTTGCAATCAGATGGGTCGGGGAGTTTTGCTTGACCTTTATTTTGTACATTTTATTTTTTTTAAAGACGAGACATTCTTTGGAGATTGCTTGTAGAGAATCTTTTACATACCGATTTTATGCTTTGTGCCCCAGAACCTGATAATGTAGATATGCTCTCTCTTGAAGGACAGGAAAAGGTTGAACTTCCTGCCCTAATCCCAAGCACCCACAATAGATGATGTACCACACTGTAAGACTAGTACTAAGATCATTGGAGTATACAGACATAAGAAAGAGGGTTCTTTCTATAAGTAAGACACCATCTTTATGCTGGAGCACCTTTATCCATAAGATAATTCCAGTCACCCACCATTTTAGATGTATTAGGAGATTTACTTGTTTTGCCCACTTCCTATTTTAATATATTTGCAGAACAGAATCCTAAAGGATTATATGTTCAGTCATAAGATGCCCTGTCCTGGCCATGAGTGCATTCTTCAGAATTCAGACTTCACTCTGCCCAAACAACGGATTGGTGCTCGGGGGGGGGGGGCGTGTGTGTTTCTCCTTGTCACTCTCTCATCTGCTAATTCCATCCCCTTCTCTTCTCTGGTTAACTTTAACTACAGTTCACTGAGCTGGTATAACTACAGTTCACTGAGCTGGTATAACAATAGTTAGCTTCTAAACTGAAGATTGAAATCAGCTTCTAAACCTAGTTCATTTCTAAACCTAGTTCACACCTCCCTTTGAAGCCAAAAATACTCCCTGAAATGCTGCTCCTGGGGAATAAGGACCCCAAAGAGTACAGCATGAAGGTCAAATTGGAGGGGTTTTGGTAGGAGAGGGGAACTGGAAAAATAATTTCTCCTTCTATTAGAGTACATTTACAATGGATCCAAGCCAGCAGCTGCATATTCTGTAGACATGTAAGCTTAGTGTATTTGTCTTTCAGTATATATAATTTGTTAAAATCAATTGGTCAGATCATATTTAATCTCATTGCTTTGGCTTGAATTTAGTTCTGGATCAGGCAGGCCGGTATTACAATAACATGTTTTTCTGTAAATTCATAACACATAAAAAAAGCTTCTGCAGTAGTTTTTGAGTTCTGTCATCTGAAAAAATAATTACTTCCTAGATATGTGAGGACTAATGTTTTAAAGAAAGGGCTAAAGGGTTAGGAGCCAGATGCATTTAAATTTAAAGAACCAATTTAGATTTTAAAAATACATTTTTATTTTTAAAAAATAATCATTTATTTTTATCCATCCTGCTTCACAGACAGTATTATTGGCAAATGGTGCTTCAGTTGTATCTGGATGAAGCTTCAATTTATTTTAATAGGAAGCTACACCTGGAAAACAGAAAAGCATTTACAAATCAGTAACAATACAACAAGCATGGGGGACACTTTTCTCTCATTCCCTTTGTGTTGTTTTCATGCAGGACAGTGCTTCAAAGCAGTAGTACAGTTAGATAAATCTGGCCTAAATGGTCTGATGCCCCTTTTAAACAGCAACATATAATTAAAATAAGAGATTACAGCTTGCTTTTGAGTCCCCCTTGCTGAGTTTGTGATCCAGGCAAGCTCTGAATCTGGCTGTGTTGTCATCACTGCTTCAGAGACTTCACATAAGGTGCTGAAACCACTGACAGGAAGGAGGAAAGTTGGGAACAGCAGAGTAAGGTGGGGAGGGTGGGGTATAAATCAAATTTAAAAAATGTGTGTCTGGTAAACTAGGCGTAGGTTATGCCATAATCTGTGGTTTAAACAAACCACATTGTGATGTCAAAATGCAACCAATACTATATGAACTTCAGTGTGTTATTTGTGTCTAATATACTCTGTTTCACAGCTATAGTATGGCTTTTTTATGCTGCTGTGGCTGTCAAAATATTATGTAATTATAAAGTAATATTCTGATTTTTTTTTTTCATGTGTTAGCTATGTAAACTATATGCTGAAATTCAGCACTTTTAAAAATATCACTGAGCCTAATTTGTGTAAATCTCAAGACTCCTTTGATTTCCAAGAACTTCCTGTTTTTGGTGCAGTAATGGCGGCTGCTCTCCCTGACACTTGGGGGAGCAATTCGCACACCAGCGGCACGGAGGGAAGCTGCCGACGTGGTTTCCCCATGGAGCCCTAGGGATTGGCTCCAAGCCATAGGGCTTTTGAGGAGTAGCCTCTTCGACGGTGTAATGCCAGAGAATTGAGGTGCCCTGATGGTCCTGCTGCTGTGTTGCCTTCAGGCACAAGCTGGGCTGACAGGAACAAGTGTTGGAGATCAAGCGGAATTGGGAGGATGTAAACGCAATCGAACGGGACCGACAATGAATGTGAGTCAGTTGTAAATGAACTTTGAAATAAGTGGAAAACCCCCCTACCCCCTCCTATCTTCAAGGCGAGAGAGAGGAGAGACGCCTCTGACTTGCGTGAACAAATAAGCAGAAAGGGGGGGGGAACGGGGAAAAATAAGCAATTGGCTTGTTTTGAGAGACTTACCAAAGCGGATTTAGTCCAGAAGCAATTTTCAGAGGTGGTGAAATAGCGAGTGGCTTAAGTAATCAATACGCCATGTTGGTGGGTGTGGGGAAAAAAGGAACGAAAGCGAAACCAACGGGCGGCCAGAGTCCAGGGCTGGAAGAGGGAGTGGATGTCATGAAACTCCTAGTGGATACCATCAAGCCCGTGATGGAACAACTCACTGGTATTAACCAGCAGTTGGTCACACTAAATCAAAACTTTGCATCACAGCAACTTCAGTTGGTGGAAATGGCCAAAAAGACAGAGCAAATGGTGGAAGTTGTGAAGGAGATGTATGCCACAAATAAGAATATGAAGAAAAAGATGGAAGAGTTAGTGAATAAGCAGAACTATCAGGAAACTTGTTTGCTGCAATTACAAATGGAAAAAGCTAACATGGTCCTTAGATTCCAGGGAGTTCCTGAATCAGCTAAAGAGGACCTGAAGAAAATACTCAGTGAAATTATCGCCCCAGCAACAGGCTTGAAAGCAGAAGAAATTACACATTATATGGAAACAGCATATAGGATGTATTCTAATTACACCCAAAAAAATAGCCTGCCTGGGGAAATAATGGTCAGATTCTCCAGAAGACAGACCAGAGATGCAATCTTAAAAGCAACATCAGCAACTCCACTGAAACTGGGAAACACAACTATCAAGACCTTAAAAGACATTCCATTTGAAATTCGTCAAAAAAGAAAGAAATATAAGGACTTAATTCTTTTTCTCCAAACCAATCAAATCCCATACAGATGGGCGGTGCCTGAAGGTGTCATCTTAAAATCAATGACAAGAGAGAGAAGATTGACTGCATTTTTAAAGCCAAAGAATTCCTAAAACGCCATCTGGGATCTAAAGAAGAAGGAGAAACCAGGTCAAGTGGCTCCACTCCCTTAGAGACGGATGAAGACCTGGCCGTGGAAGAAGGAGCTGCTGCCATCAAATCATCTTATGACTTTAGAGATAGAAAACCTAGATAAAGGCAGAAGGACTCTGGAAATTGCCTTTATGAAGCGAGCTGGAGGGGTGCTCTGGAATCTCCTCATAACAAGTAACAAATTAACAATTTAGCTGAGATAGACAAGAACTCACAACACGCATTGTATATTAACACTAAAATACTAACATTTAGCTTAACACGGATATGATCTCCTTCTCTTGGGGTTTTAGTATAGTGTGGGCTTACTTTTCTTTATCCCTAGATGTAGTTCCCTTTCCCTTTTTTTCTTTGTAGTTTTAGTAGTATATACAGAAATCAATAAAAAATCCACTTCGGGGGGGCCCCCCAAAAAACCCTTTGATTTCCAAGTTGCAGCTGTGTGTTGCCACACCTGCCTCAATGTCTGGCAAGGGGTGGGGATGAAAGAGTGCAATACAGGGTGATTTTTGGATAGTTAGGATACTTATGATAGGCTGTTGGGATATTCTCAGCCTAAATTATAAATCAGACTATAAACAGTTTGCAAATTATTGTTTCATCAGTAGATGAAGCAAAACAGTCTATTCAGTGATACAGATCAGTTAGTGGGTGTTGACTCTGCAGGTGTTGGCTTGCACGTTTGATGCTACTGCAAAGATGAATTGGCCGTTTATGTTTTTAAATAAAAAACGCAATGCTCTGTATTACAGAAGAGAATCGAGGAGCTTTAGTGAATTGTGCAACATATAGTGCATTTTGTATCACAGTTGCTTTCATGTTATGCTACATTACTTCTTTAACTTGTTTAATTGGTACTGTGAGGGAAAAGAAATTGAGGGTTGCTTTCCTTTATATTCATAAACACATTATGAAAATACTATGAATCATCAACAAGTCATGTAAGTAAGTTTACTTGGGGAGCATTAGAAACACTTTCCTTCATTCAGATCAGTATTTCATTTCACTTGCTTCATTATCCAAACCATGGAAATGCAGAAAAGTGATGTGTAATAATAATGTTGCTTTATGTTTAGCATATGCTTTGATATTGTCCATTGAGTACCTTCAGCATCATCCCTCAGTTTTTCACTTCTCTAGTTTTTTTTCTGTGGGGGGGATTGTTTTGTATATTTGTGATAATGATTTCAGTGTGGGAGAGTCTGAACTGAATCTTGTCCAATCCATTTGTATTCATGTTTCAGTTTTTGTGATACTGTGATTGCAGAGCTTCTGTGTTGCCTTTTCACTTTCTTTTCATGTTCTTTGTGGCAGAACTGCCTGACTACGTATTCTCTCCATCCTTTACATTCCTACAATTCCTTTTAAAAATGCCTGTCAGTATTTATTTTGAAATATTTCAATCCAGTTTTTCAGCTATGACTTTTGAAGTATCGGGGGGGGGGATACAGACAAATGCCGCACAACAAATTAAACCAGCATCCATACATTAAAGACTACCAAAAATTTCTCTGGGTTGTGTATGTGTAGAGAAATTGTTTGGCTTCCCTTCCCTAGTCTGTCCTCACACTTCTCAATCTCCCTTGGCCCTTAATGAGGAAAACAATAGAGGTTTGTTCCATACATATGTCGATATGAATTCCCAGTTGTATACGTAAAACCCCATAAAAATAGCAGATTGAACAGATGTACTATTCAAAGAGAGAAGAAGAGAAACAAGGGCACGGGGACTCTTCCTTCTTATTTCTCAGAAGCTACCCACTGTCTAGAAATTCCCTACAGAGGGAATTTCAGGATGACTAGCTATATGTCTGGACTTCCACAGAAGTCAGTGGCATGGGGGAAAGTAAGAAAAAAGATGTTTAAACAAGTGTATGGTTGAAGTTGATGGACCTTATGCAAGGCTGCTGTCTCTTTAAATATTGTGTTTTTCTCTACATATAGCAACTGCTAGCTGGGACTTAATGACAAAAACAATAACATAGCAAGTGTTACAAATTGAAGTTCAAACCTAACAACTTGTGTCCTTGGTTGGGTTATGGAAAATATTCCATGTGACAGTACTTCCAAATTAGTCATTCAGAGGCCTTGCTGGATCATGACCCTCTGAGCTACAGCTGTCTAGAAATTAAACTGATGAGCTTGTCAGGCAGCAAATCTTGTTGATCTTGATCTTGGCCAGATATTTGCAGCTGAATGTAGGTAAAGGTCTCAGTTCCACCAGAAGCTGTACTTCAGAGGCACATGTTTATTGATGTTGCTGATGGTAGGAAGAGAGCAGGTCTCCTCAACAGTGATAAATTTTGTAGGGGGCCAAATACACCTTTGCTGTGTAGGTCATTGCTGTATGAGTACAGAACTTCCTGTCACTTCAGGAAATACATGAAATAGGTAAACAACCTTTCTACGTCCACATTCTCCTCTCTGGATGCCTGCCTTGCATTGATATTATGAGGGGAAAAGGGTGAGTACTTCGTGTTTGTCTCAAATTAAGCTGTAGACAAGGAATTCAAACAACAGCCTTAAAAACCTTTGGTATCCAAGCATGTGTAGGGATCACTTTTAGATTTCACAATTTAGCTACTACTGTTAAATTTACATTAAAGCTAAAGATTTCTTCTTTTGTAATCGCCATGCAATTTCTCCTGCCCCATGGTAAGAGATGTTCTTACCATTGCTGTAGCAGCTTTAATGAACTCACTTGGCTCCTGTTCTAATCTGCCTGTTGCCAGGCACCCAAATTCTGGATTTGAAACAGTGCTTCAGTCTAAATCTGTGCCTCTCTTCCTGCATTCATGCTTCAATTTTCCCTCCTCTCCCATTGCTTCATAAATATCTCATACTCTCCACTGTCTCCACTGTTTGAGCCAGCAAAGAAGAAGAATATAAACTGAATGTAGACAAGCAGATATTCCATCGAAGCCAAGCATTAGCCACTGGTTATTTCAGTGATAAATGGTGATCTAGTACACTTAAAACAATTGCTTTGTGTCACAAGTCCAAAATTTGGCTGTCCGTAAAAAAAATATGGAGATTCTCATTTTGATTTCTGAAATAATAATACTTGACAGATTCCTTTCTACCCAGATGTGCATTACATATATAGGATATCATTCAGAGTATAGAAGTGATTATTAAAGATTTCCCTGGCACTGCAGAGAACAAAGAAACCTGTGTGTATCTGAAGCTCGATTTGCATTACAGGATACCTACTGATCTGTGGATTGGCTGAAATGCTGTTGAGAGTACTTAACAAGCTTCTCATGAAATCTTTATTTACAAATGTAATAAGATTATATATACTTTTTGAAAGGAAAACAATAGGGAGTTATTTAATGTTATTTACTTTAGCGAAAATTTAGTCTTCATCATGTAATTGCAGTAGTTATTTATGCCTTGTGTGGGCTAGAAAAGAACTGTTCAGGCCAAGAAAAGAGTCTTGGACCCTGTGGGTTTCGGTTTCCGGCGTCGCGAATGGCGGCCGCTTCTCGGGACGCTCCCGGAGGCGGTTAGCCCACGCGCAGTTAGGGGGGGTCTTCGCATATGCGAAAGACCCTAGTGAGCCTTAGGTTAGGGCTCCGAACCGGGGGCGCTTGGGGAGTAGCCTCTTTGCCGGCAGACAGCCGGGAAATTGAGGCTTTCTCCCCGCCCCAATCGGCCCCGCTGCGGCGTGCCCGTAATGGGACTTAGCGGCGCCACCGAATTCCAGGAGTGAAAACAGCGCTATGGTTCAACATAAAAAGAAGTAGTGGCATCGAATCGTGAGTTGAAGATCTATTTTGAAGCGTAAATCGGAGCCCCCCTGCATGCGTATAAGCGTTGGGAGGAGGGAGGAGTCCCCACCCCCTCGAGAAGCAAGTTATTCAAAGGGAGCGCGAAGGGGGGCAGAAAGAAAACAAAGTGTTGGTGAAAGTACCGTTGGGGCTGCATGGAAGAATGTGTTCATCTTAGCTTCCTGGGGGATGCGGCACGAACTTTTTAAAAGTAAACAAAAAAATAAAATGTCGATAATGGAACAAGCCCTGCAGACACCGGAAGAGAAGAGAGGAGGGACTTCCGGTCCAGATAGCCCCCCCAAG
Source organism: Gekko gecko (assembly GCA_029375565.1). Taxonomy (NCBI): domain Eukaryota; kingdom Metazoa; phylum Chordata; class Lepidosauria; order Squamata; family Gekkonidae; genus Gekko; species Gekko gecko. The sequence continues at coordinate 99,491,805 of JAPDNY010000008.1, forward strand.
AGCTTGCTGTCAATCAACAGAAAAAGGAGATGCTGTGCCCCCTGCTGGAACAATTGCAGAAGATCAACCAAACTTTGTTTAAAATGGAAAGTGTTCTCATCAGTCGACAGAAACAGATATTGGAAACAACTAGAAAGATGAAGGAGATTGAACAGAAATCGAATCTGATTCCAGGTTTCCAGGGCGCTAAAGAAGAGGAGAAAGAAGATCTCGGATTTACCTTGACAAATGTCTTGGCACCCCTAACTGGCAGTGGAGCGATAAAGTTAAAAGAAGAGGTGGATAAGGCTCCCAAAGCCTATTCCGCCTTTATAAAAAGAAATACTCTGCCAGTAGAAGGGGATGTCGAGCATAGCAGGCGACAAACGGGAGATCTAATTTCATCTGCTGAGTTTGTGGAGCCCTGGAAGCTTGAAGGCCAGAAGTTTAAAAAAAAAAAAGAAAAGAAAGAAGAAGGATTTCATCTTCAAAACACAGAAACTCCTGAAGAGACACGCCAGCAGGAAGAAGGATGCAGCATTCAAAATTGGGATAAGTGCAGAAGACAGCAGCCCAGGGGAAGGTGGTGGAACGGAAGACTTCAAAGTTAAAATGGACTTAATCCATAACTGGAAGAAAATTAAGAAGAAGATACTTTGAGGACTGTTCGTGTTACATCTGGAAGGAGCTGTTTAATTACTAACCCCAATGGACTTTACTAACTGCATTAACAGAGTGATTTTGGACTTTGTTTTAGTTAAAAAGAAGATCTTCTAACCATGATGGATGCCAAAACTTGGTATTGGTTATTAACCTAAACTAACTCTCACTAACAGAAAAAAATTTTCACTCCACCTTTTTCTTTCTCCATCTGTCTACCCTTCCCTTTTCTTATAAAAAGAATAAAATTCTCTCTTTTTTAAGAGAGTTTTACAACAAAAAAAAGAGTCTTGGACCCTGTGTATCAAAGGCAATAGAAGTAGGTTTCCTGCCACAAAAGCCACACATACAGTCTTTAAATACTGTTACAGGAACTATTTTTATTGTATTCAAAGATGACTCATAGTGAGAGATGTCCAGATATTAAAAATGTGGCTTTGAGGAAACGTCTGCAGTATAATTGGTGGTTAAGATATTTTCAGTGCTATCCTAGGCAGATATACTGAAGTCATTTGGTTTAGAAGGGTTTAACTCTGCTTAGCCTTGCACTGTTTCTTTCCTTTATGGGCCCTCTCAAAATAAATGAAGGCTTCGTTCAGATGTCACAGTAGAGATTCTCTGAATCCTGACTTGGAGTTGAATTGGGGATATGTAGGTTTGGTTGATCCTTCTTCTCTGTCAGTTCCCTCTCCCTTTTCTGGCTTGCCTAAACAGTTGAAGATCGTGGCCAAGGTGGCCAAAAACAATGAATGCTCACCATAGCCTTCAAACTGATTTTAATCTATGGATTGGATGAATAGGGCCTATGCCTGTATATGTGTGTCCATGCAAGATTAAAAACACATACAAAAAACTTAAAATGGAACACATACATGAATAAGAGGAAGGTTCAGTGAGAATCACACCAGACACCAGACAAATCAAAGTCTCCAGCTGCTGGCAGAAGACAGTGGTAGAAGGGGACAGACTTATTTCCATGTGAAGGGAATACCATAACTTGTGTGCTTTCTTGTTTGCTGGAATAACTTCTGCTTTCTGTAGATTGTGCACAGTTGCTGAGTATTCTCTGCAGACTCCCCCACTCAATTAAATGTTATATAGTTATAAAAGTACAGCCAAAAATAAGTATGCTTTGAAGTAAATTATTACATTCTCTGTGTCCTTTGTAACACATAGCCTTTCATTTGTTTGCATTACTTTAGGTTTTCTTAGAACTCTGCTGTTAGGTCATTTTCTTAATTCTATTAAATTGGCATAGGTTTTTTTTCTATTTTGGCTTTAAGAAATCAGAGTTTTTGCAGTATATATAACTTTAGCTTAATTTATCCCCCCATCACTTCATTTTTTTTAAATTCTAGTTGGTCCTAAGTTTTTTTTCTTTTTGAAAGATAATCTTTGCTCATACACCAATTATTTTGTTTTTTTATGATGCTTAAATAGATGGTAGAAATGGTTCCTTACGTGTTGCAATATGTGTTTGATACTTTCCTTCTTTAATATTTATCTACCAACTCTTACATACATACTGCATTTTTTCCCCTTTCATTTTTTAGCTATCAGATTACTTCCTAGTCTCTCTTAGCTTTACCTTTTGTCCTACATCAGATACAGCAATATCAGCATAATGTCACAGTTCTAACTGCTCTCACCAACTAAGTCAAAAGACAACAACTATAGAAACAATTAGAGATGGGTACATACTGGGAAAACCTAGTTTGGGTTCGAGAAGTTTGGGTCGCAGTGGCACGCCCCTGGGGTCCTAGAGACTCCAAAATCACAGGGCATCTCCAGCTGACTCTCCTTGGGGGTGGGGGGGTCTGAGTTATGGCCAACCAGCAACCACCAGCCATGTGTACACTGCTATCATCTTTGATTGGGGAGTCCATGCTCTTGCCATTGGTGTGAGTGGAAGGGGGTGGCTCAGGACTTGGGGCAACAGAACTAATAGAAGCCCCCCTGACTTCATCCCTGTATGCTGCTTGTGTGTCCTGCCCTCCCCTGGCTCCAGCTTGTGGCTGGCACAAGAGGGATGGTCATTGACGGCAACCGCCAGCAACACCCCTGAAGGATCGTTCTGTGCTGGCAGCCAGTGGTCACCCTGCCAGTGGAGAGGGGATGGCTCAGTCTATACTGGAGCTTGTGACCAGCCTGAATAATGGGATATGTATCACGGTGAGCCAGCCCCTGGGAACACTTGGTCCTCCATGTCATCTTGCCAGTGGGCTGAGTCATAGAAAGCCATCTAACAAGCGGAAGGACACCCAGACACCTGGAGCCCTGGAACAAGGGTAAAGAAGGAAGATCCTTCCAAACACAGTCTCTGGACATGCCCCCAGTGGCCACTGCCCACACAGCCCATCATTGTTACCTTGACAGTGGAGAGTGAGTGAAAAGGAATGGCTTGAGCCCCAGGAGGATGACAACAATGATGAGGAGGAAGACCTGCCAGCCAACCTGTAAATGAGTCCTGGGGGAAAAGGTTGGCCAACAAGTAACTAATCACCTTGACAGCATCACGAGCAATAATCACCAGCTGTGGAGCCCCCCTCAACACCAACAAAATGATAGCTTCCAGCCTTCTCCAAAACAACACCCTTGCCTGGTCCATCAAATGGCACCTTTAGTAGAGTGAGAGACGGGATGGTTGCAGCCACCATGCCAGTGGGGAGCATGAGAGTGGTTGGCCAGGGCCTGGGGAATAAAGGGAAGGCCCTCTCAGATGAGTAGGGGGGCCACTAAATGCCAAAATAAGCACCATTCATTGACGTGTTGCCTTGAAAACCCCAGGCCATTGTAGATGAGGATGCCACAGCACCCCACACCTGTGGATATAATGGCTTGTGCCACTGCAAAGGATTTCTAATACACACCACGTGTTCTTGCCAGCAAACCAATAGTGTGGGCTTAGTAATCTTCCTGCCTATGAATGGTGGAGGTGGCTTGGAGTCAGGGCCCACAAGGGTGAAGAGACAAAGAGGGAAAGAAATGGAAACAGAAAGAACACCCAAACTCCAGGACAAGGTCCTGGGGAAAGTTTGGCCATGCAACAGCAATCACCATGACATCGGGGCCAGTTGGACCCTTTCGCGTAGTGTGTTGCCATATGAGCAAGCACCCAAATCCCAGGCACAGGGAGAGAGAGGGGTGTGTGGTGCACCCTGCAACCAGTCACCCCACCAGCAATGTGGGTGGAAGGGCATGAATATGAAAGGAGTGTTTGGCCCAGGCAGGGAAGGCAGCCATGAAAAGGATGACGTTGCCCTGGGAGGGGGGAGGAGGAGGAGGAGAACAGCAACATCATCATCATCAAATTTATACTCTGCCCTATCCCACTTGGACTCTGTTGGCCTATTGTGCCCAGTGCCCACCCTGCCTCTGGAATCATCCTGGCTGTACTGTGGTTGAAAGGGGATAGTTCTGGATCCCTGAAGGAAAGGGACACATCATGGACCTCAGATAGGCAATGTTGCTACAGATCAGCATTCTGGTACACAAGCAGAAATCCAGCCCTGTTGTCCACTAACCACAGGTGCTCCCCCAGACAGTGGGACTTCAATGGCATCAGCGACCAAAACTGACCAAGGCTCTGATCCATGGGAGAACTGGTGTCTCCTCAGGGTCAGGCTGCACCATGAAGTCCAGTGCCCATTCCAACCCTCAAATGACAGGGATGACTTGCCCCAGGCTGGCCATGTGTGCTCAGAGCATGTCGGTGGTGTCCTGGAACAGCTTTAGAAAATGCTGCCCTTCGGAGAGGGTCAGCTAGCTGTTGGAGCTGATTCAGAGCTCCTTTTCTCCATGCTGGATGGTCACGGATTGGGTGACATCCTTTATTGTGCTCCTCTGCTCCACCAAACATGCAATCATGGCATAGGTGGAGTTCCACCTATTCCACATCCTGGATAAGCCAGTGTTCATGCTCCTCTCCCTGCCTTTCTTGCAGCAGAAGCACAGCCTTGATACTGTGTGAGAAGTGGCTGGGCAGGGCCTGGCAGTTCTCCAGCAGGGTCCTAATCTCAAGGGTGGCGGCATCCTATTCTCTCTTATCAGTGCTCCTGAGCCACAGGGCATCCCTCACTACCAGGTGCAGCCTGTGCACCAGACAAATGATGTTATTCAGGCAAGCACCCCTCACTGCTGCCTGCATGTTGGTGCTGGCATCTGTGACCAGATAGCCATGGGTGATGTATCTGCTGCCCAAACACTCCCTCAGGCTACTTTGTATCATTGTGGCAATGTTCACTGCCATGTGGTCTGCATCCATCCCCTGTGTGTGGGGGAGAACCATCTTGTGACTTGGTAGCAGAGGTCTTCTCCCCTACTGGGGCATGACCATGGTCATGGTCCCACTCTGGAGCCCCTCTGGTTGCCACCAGTGGGCAGTGAAGGAGAGGTAGCAGTGGTGCCATCTGCTCCAGAGGGCTACTGTCAGGTGGACGGTTCAGCATTGGGATGTGGACACGGCACACCTTCCACTCCGCCACTAGCAGGCATACAGGCACAGATCAATGGCCCCCCAGATGAGAAGCGGGTTAGTTGGGTGGAGGCTTCAATTCTGGCATAGAGAGCTGGGCACTAAAATCACTCTAAGTTATTCCTCAAGACTGGAACAAGTCCCCCAAGGCAGAGTGGGTGGAGGAGTAAAGGAGACAGGCTGACAAAGACAGATCACCCACAAAGAGGAGCAGGTTGGGGAGGGGGGTTCTAATGGAGAGCTGAAGTGGACAGTAAAGTTAGTAGTCACCCAGCCCAGTTATACTGGTCTGGAACAACTCCCCCAAAGCAGGGTGGGTGGAGGAGAAAAGCAGGCAGACTGACAAAGACAGATCACCCCCAAGGAGTAGCGTGCTGACAAAGACAGATCACCCCCAAGAAGAAGCAGGTTGGAGATGGTTTTTAATGGAGAGCTGGACAGTAAAGTTAGTAGTCACCTAGCTCAGTGGTCTGGAACAAGTCCCCCAAGGCAGGGTGGGTGGAGGAGGAAAGCAGGCTTGCTGGCAAAGATCACCTCCGAAGAGAAGTGAGTCAGGGGAGGGTTTCTAATGGAGAGCTGGACAGTTCAGTGGCCACCCCAATTACAGTTCTGGTCGCCACATCTCAAAAAGGATATAGCATTGGAAAAAGTGCAGAGAAGGGCAACTAGAATGATAAAAGGGTTGGAACACCTGAAACAGGTCCCCCAAGGCAGGGTGGGTGGAGGGAGGCATGCTGACAAACACAGATCACCCTCCAAGGAGAAGCAGGTCAGTAGGGGGTGGTTCAAACAGAGAGCAACGGGTAGTAGTCAGTGGGCAGTAGGGACAAACACAGATCACCTCAAATAAAAAATCAGCCCATAGTGTGGGTGCAGGAGGGATCAAATGGCAGAGAACTAAGTTGAAGCCCCCACCAAAAGCAGCCCGAAAAAACCCCAAAGAGCAATTCCTCATTTTACTGCAACCCAAAGTGCGGGGGGAAGGCTGTGTGTGAAATAAGACAAAAATAAAAAAGGAAGGGAAACCGCCAAGGAAGCAGACAGCAGGAAAATCCTGCTAAACCAATATGCTATGTGAAAGAGGAATTAAATACCGATTTTCCCACCTTTTGCAGCAAACCAACAAAACCTGAATCACAACACAGAGGAACCCAGGGCAAATCAAAGCCCCCTGGCCCCTGACTGAGTAAAGTAGCTAAGCAATCCCCCCACCATGCCCAGCAGCAAATCTCTTTATCCCAACGCAAGCACACCCTCTCCGTCCAAAACAAAACCACCAACAAAGGGAACATGTGCTCATGCTACATTTATCTGGATCTGAGTCCCACTGTGATGAATGGGAACATTGTTATTGGCAATGCCTGTCAAGTTTTGGAGGGTCCCTATTTGTGTTTCCAAGGCTAGAAAACACCACCCCCTCCATTGTCTAGCATTTTTGCACCAGAGTTTCTGGGTGGGTTTAGTTTTCCGAGCTGCCTCAAGCTGTCTCCAAAAGCTCAGAGATTTCTTCTGAGACCACATGTGCCAAATGTCCTCCCGAGCCCTGATCCAGCCAGAATTCAGCATGAATTGGCTTATCACATGGTTCATTCCTGTCCCTAGAAACAAGTACTAATGGAGAAGGGAAGGCTATTGTAAGCCACTTTGAGAATTCTTAGGGGAGAGAAAAGCAGGGTATAAAAACCAACATCTCTTTTTCTGATGCAGCAATATAGACAGACATTCATAGATTGTCCCTGATAATTTTGTCACCTCCATCTGTCACAAGGTTGCTGACTATGAGCCCACTGTCATTAGTCATGCATCATTATGGCAGCCCCTATTTATTTATTTATTTATTTGGGAAACTTCTGTGCTGCTTCTGCAGTGTCATGTTTGAGGTGGTTTACAAGTCAAAACAGTATAAATATACATTTCCATGTATACCTCTTGGAGTGACATCCCAAGCTGTGACATCCCCTTGCCTTCAGGAAGGCCACTGTCAACAATATAAGCACTGAAGAAAAACAAACTAATCCTGACAGTTTCTCCCTCCACATGCCAGCAGAACTTTGCTCCCCAATCCCGATGGTGCTTGCTGGTGATACCTCTGTACCTGCCATGCAGAAATGGCACAAGTCTGCTCATGCTGTGACTGAAGTTTGTGGACATCACCCAGTATAGTTCACAAACAACATACAGCCAGAAAGATACCACAGCCCCCCCCCCCCATAGTACTGTAGGTGGGAAACCAGCACCAGTGCCTCCATACCTTGCCCAGGACACTGCATTCAACACACTTATATTCTAGGGTATGTCAGGGAACAGCATTTTGGATTGGGGGGGGAACCACATATACAAAGAACAATGAACTATACAAGAATGTTTAAGTAATATATTGCACGTGGTCTACATGGTCAGGTCTCTCAGGATAATTGATTTGATAGAAACCCAACTCAAAGGTTCCAGCTCAATTTCTAATCACTCTCATCCTTGGATTGGAACTAAGTATGCATTGAAGATAAACAGAAACTCCTTTATTAGTTTACTAGGAATAAGGCCCATTGTGGAAATAAATACAACGGGCTGTAGAAAGAGGCTCTGGGAGAATGCCCTGGCCTTGGGCACTCAGTGCCAATTTGCTGTGGCAACCTTGGCAGGGTATAATGACGCAGAGTCCACCATTTTCTCCAGGGGAACTGATCTCTGCCATCTGAAGGCAGTTGTAATTCTGTGTGATCTCCATCCCTTCCCTGGAGACTGGCAACAATGGTTTCCCATGAGGGAATGGCTGGCTTGGAGGGTGGGGTCTATGGCATTGTACCTGTCGGAGGTCCTACCCCTCCTCAAACCTCACCTTCTCCAGGTTCCAACCCTCAAATCTCCAAGAATTTCCCACCTGGAGTTGGCAACCATATCAGGACTGGCCTCAATAAGTTTTCTCCCAAAGGCTAAAACAGGTGTGGAAAGGGCCTTTTAGTGACAGAAAGTGGTTGCCTAGCAACAGGCACTGAGGAGAGAGCACAGTTGCCACCTCTGATTAGGGAAATACCTGGAGTTTTGGGGGGTGGACCCTGTGGAGGGCAGCATTGGGGGGGGGATGGGAGGACTCAGCAGGGGATAATACCATAGGGTCTACCCTCCAAAGCAGCCATTTTCTCCAGGGGAACTGATCCCTGTCATCTGGAGAACAATTGTAACAGCAGGAGATTGACAACCCTAGGGGAAAGTCAGCAACACAGCAGGGGGTTGAAGAGAATGGTTTGATGGTTGCTGGCCCACCTCATTAGCTAGCCAGCCAGCCATGGTGGAGCCAAAAAGGAGTGACAGGCATGTTGAGTTTATTCTGGCAAGAAAGTGGTCAAGCGGGGGAGGGGTTTATGCTGAAAGTCCTTTTTTTTTCTTCTCACAGAAGCAAGCTTGGTTGTTTGGTTGCCTACCAACAGCCACTGAGGAGACAGTCACAGTCCCACACAGGAGCCAAGAGAAGTCCTGAGGAGAGAGTCCGGCTTTTCAGGAGCCGCAACTTGTTTCCTCTAGGCCAGACCCTCCCTGGCGCTTCTGCTGAGGGATGGCAGGGGAGCCTTTGAAAGGCACTGGGCAGCCTTATCTGTGGTGCAGCCCGGTGAGCTATCACCCGGATGAAGTGCAGGCCTTGTGGCTGAGGGAGAGGGGCCACGAGGAGCAGCAAAGGTGACTGCTTCACCTGCTTGCCATCGCTCGCTAGGTCTGCCTCCTTCTCCTCTGTGGAGGGGTTGCTGCTCTCTCAGTGGAGCATCCATCCCCTTCACCGGCTCCCTCCAGACTGGGGCCAAAATGCTGCCCACTGGCTCAGTGGGCGGGGCTGAGCCAACACTGCGAGCCAATGCAGCCACAGGATTGGGAGACTGTGAAAGTGGCAGCTGAGTGGGCCAAAGGCTTTGGAAGCGTGTCCAAGAGAGACACCAAAACTCTTTTATATGTAAGGAGAGATGATTTCTAGGTGGTGGATAGCTGAAAAGGAGTGTGAAGAGGTCTTTAAAAAAAACCCCTTCAAACTTCCTTACCTGCACTTCGATATTTGCTGGAAATTGCATATTATTGTCTGAGAACACAGATTACCGTCTTTATGGTGAAATAATTTGTTTTGAGATATAGAGTTAAAACATTCATGTTTAAACCTGATGTTAACTGTGATGACTGTCTTAGAACTGGATCTCCTTGGTGCCACTTAGAATTCCTGCAGGTGAGCTGTTGTAAACCAGGCCAGCTAATCAGCATTTTTATGGCTAGTACTTTGAAGTGATCTGGAAATTAGGGCTCGGATGGTAACTTCCCTGTCTATTCATGGAAAGTATTAGCAGAAGAGACGGCAGGCAATTTTTACTCTCTCTGCAGCTCCCTCCATTTTTACTCCCATGGGGTATCTGGGAGTTCACTGAGCCCATTTTGGGGGTCATAGAAAAATGGAGGTGGAGGCTGTGAAGTTGCAGTTCATGCAGCTCAGCTCTGCCTGTGCTGTATAGGATCTAAGCCTAGGTGACTGTGGGTAGCATCAGCTGTACGCATTTCTTCTCTTCAAAAGATGAGGAAAGTGATCCTGTTCTCTTCCCTGATCCCATTACTAGAAAACTCAGAAGGGTCCATTTTCATGTTATTCAGATGGCTGAGAAGGTCTCTGTTTATCTGAAGTATCTGTGGACCCTGTGTTTAAGAAGTGGTGGTTCAGAGCTGATCATCATAAGAACATAAGGAGACTCCTACTGGATCAGACCAGTGGTCCACCGAGTCCAGCATCCTATCTCACACAGTGGCTAGTCAGTTCCCTTGGAAGTTCAACAGTAGGACACAGAGGCCGAGGCCTTCCCCTGTTCTTTTCTTTGTTTCCAGTATCCAGAGATTTACTGCCTCTGAATCTGGAGGTTAGTTACCAAGGCTAGTAGCAATTGATAGACATATCCTCCATGAATCAGTCTAATCCCCTTTTAAAGTTGTCTGTGCCTGTGGCCATCACTACATCCTCTTGCAGCAACTTCCACATTTTAACCACTTGTCGTGCACAGTAGCTGCCATACAAGGGCAGCCTTTTCAGTTTGGGGCAAAATTCTTGTCAAGGAAATATAGAAATGTGTAAGGTTAAATTATTGAAATTACTTGTATATTTATAACAATTTGTAGAGGGCACAATTACATGTATATGCTGAGTGTGCATGGAGGAGAACAAACCTAGACTTGTCCTGCCTTGCCCTAAGTCAAGGAACTTTTGCCAGAACAGGTTGTGTTTTTGTGCTAATTTCACACCCAAATATTCTGCTAATTGTTTGGGGTTAACAAGAGCTATGTTCTCTGGATTCCATGTTGCATCTTCTGTTAGCAGAATGGAGGCAGTGATTGATTTCTGCCTTGGTTAAGTGAAAATGTTGTAGGTCTCATGTTTCTTCTCCCCTCCTCCTGGTGCAGAGTTAGCTTTTGCCCCTGCTAAATGGGAGGCTTAGAATCATCATTAGAGGAGGAGAATTGGTTAACCAGAATTAAGATGCCTGCATTTGTACATCATGGGTAGACAGGGTTCATTTGTAATCCACTTCTCTATGCAAGAAAGGAAGGATGAGGAGTGAGGCATGCATAAGAGCCAGGTAGCAAGCCAGGTGCACCACATACTTATTTAACTACAGTTGCGTGACTTGTATGACTTGTATGAATGCAACCTCATAGTGTCACTTCAACAGCAACTGCCTCTTAGAGAAAACAGTGCTAATAAATTCTGCCACAGTGAGGTGCTAGAGCTCACATGCATTAGGTCCCAGATAAAGAGTGCAGAGGTTAGGATATTCTGCTGTGTGACTAATCTGCACCCTAACCTGCTTTGTTCTGGCTCTATAAAATACTCTGTTTTTGCCTGCAGGGGAAAAACAGTGATCCATATGCAAGAGCTGGTGGTGGTTATAAGAAAGTCTTAAACAGTGAAGCATGCAATGTGTGGAGAGGAGAAACTGGTATTCCAGAACTTAGTGTGTGTTCCACTTAACAGATTGATAAAAGATACATTTGTAATTTGACAGTGAACCATTGTTTCAGTCCTTTTTATTACCAATGCTTTTAGTGCACTTAAAAAAAAAAAAGTGATAGGATGTGATAGACTTCAGCACTGAAACCCTAACCTATCTTTTGTTCTTACAATAACTCTGCAAAACACATTGTTATATCCTAAGCTCAGGTGATGATGCCAGCATGTGAAATAGATATTCATAAAGGAAAGAGAATTGTAATGCATACTTTATGACCAGGGCAAGCTAAATTAACTTTAGCTGCTGGCTAAATCCTGGAAAATATAATCCATTTACTATTTGCTGTTACTGTATACATCGCTGTTAAATGTACAGATATTCACGTGTAGTACTAATGTTTGTATTCACATCCCTTGCAGCTAACATTTGATGCACAGAGCCTGCTAGATGTGTAATCTAAATATTCAGCATTCATGATCCTCTCATTTGTTTTAGTGCATTTTTGGCAACTGAAAATGCATAACAGTACATATTACTTGCAAGCTTGTGAGATCTCTCATAAAATGAATGCAGCAATGATATAGGAAAATGCAAAAATGTGGAAGTGACAAAGTAGGATAAAAACTGTAGTACTGAGCTTTCAGCTTCACGTCTATTGATTTTCAGACTTGTACCAAGTTGTTACATTTATTGAACTGCGATTACATTTTCCTATCTTTTTTTTGTATAATGCATGAAAAGCAGGTGCATTTTTTGATTGCTGACTGCTTTACAGTGATTGTGAAGAGGAGAGTGAGTGGGTAGAATAATACCATCTGCATTATCTTGCTATAAAAGAATGCACGAAAAGAAACTGGATCTTTTTTCTGTCCTGTAGAATAATCTGTAAAGAATCACACAAGTATGCTTTTTGTTGTTGTTGTTCAGTCGCACAGTCGAGTCCAATGCAAAACTTTGAAGTTAATGCTGAGTTTAACTGTACTTGCACAACATTTTTTACCATCCACTGTTTTGTTCTAATGATCTGAGCAGGGGTCTTTTTGTAGAAAAACAGCTGCAGGAGCTCATTAGCATATGGTATGCTAATGAGCTATTAGGCTATTAGCATATGCCACGCCCCGTGACATCACCGGAAGTGATGTCAGAAGGGGAAGCAAAAGGGGGGAGGCATCTTCAAAAGCCTCCCCTTCCCTTCCCCAGCTAGCCTGGGTGGGGGAGCTAAGAGAGAAGGGGTTTAAAGTTTAAACTCCTTCTCATGAGAGTTGGGCCACAGAAGGATGAAAGAGGGAAGGAAAGAGAAGGAAAGGGGAAGGAAAGAGGGAAAGAAAGAGAAGGAAAGGGGAAGGAAAGAAAGAGATGGAAGAAGGAGGGAAACAGGGAAAGGAGGAAAAAGAGAAGAGAAGAAGGTGGGAAAGAAAGAAAGAGAGAAGGGAAGAAGGAGTGAAAAAGGAAAAAGAGAGAAGGAAAGGAGGGAATGAAAGAAATTTGGCGGCAATTCAGCCCTATGATATCCTATGGGGCATTGAAGTCAGTGGTGAAAACATAGGGTATATTCTGGGGGCTGGAGGAGGGGGTTTGACGGATAGGCTCCAAACTTATAGGGCAGCTGTTGGAGCCTCTCCCCAAGATACCCACCAAGTTTCAAGAACATTGGACCAGGGGTCCAATTCTATGGGCCCTAAACAGGTTGCCCCTATTCCCTCCATGGTTCTCTATGGTGGGAAAAAATTAACTTGTTTTCCCACCATAGAGAACAATGGAGGGAATAGGGGCAACCTGTTTGGGGCCCATAGAATTGGACCCCCTGGTCAAATGTTCTTGAAACTTGGTAGGTATCTTGGGGAGAGGCTCCATCAGCTACCCTATGAGTTTGAAGCCTCTCCCTCAAACCCCTCCTCCAGCCCCCAGAATATACCCTATGTTTTCACCATTGACTTCAATGGCCCATAGGATATAATGGAGCTGAAATTGACATTCGGCTGCCTGAAAGACTCCCCGGGGACGCCGGCTGGGGGCGGGGCTTGGCTCCTGAGCTCCCGGAGCTGTGCTCCGGTGCGCTCCCCCCCAAAAAGACCCCTGGATCTGAGCATTCTAATGGTCAGAGCATTGTCCTGATACAAAACATCATCTTCATGTAAAATGCCATGAATAAAAGTTTGTTTTTAAACAAACTTTTTGAAGGCACATTCCTTGGGAATGTCTATGGACAGAAACTAACATTTCCCACATTTCCTCCCATTAGTGTTGCCAGGTCCCCCTAGTGCGCAGGGGATCCCCTGGTTTCCGGCGCACCCCCCAAGCACTGGCCAGCTAGCTGATGGGGGGGAGTTGCCATCCCAAACATGACATGCTTGCATCATCTGGAAGTGATGTAGGCATGTTGCTGACATCAGGGGGCAACGCTTTGGTTTTGGGGCAAAACTTTATGTAAAATTAGCTTCAAGCCATAGAGTTTTGCCCAAAAACCAGAGTGTCACCCCCCATGTCCCTGACATGTCTACGTATAGAATCAATGTGGCTTGTAAGTGTAGGCTTTTACAGAAAGAAATATAATTTCAAAAATTTATTGTCATGTCTACTAAAAGGAGTCAGTTAATTTACGAGATATTCAAACTGCAGATCTCAGGCTTCAGTGGAGACTTTTGAACCTTCCTTACTGTTATTTTCTCCTCCCTTGCAAGGTAAGTCAGTGAAAAGTGGGTAGGGAGGAACGCTTAACTGCATCTGCAAGTAGGCAAGGCTGCGAATGGTGGAGACCTGGTTTTTTCACCCACAGCCGTTTGTTTGTTTCTTTTCCAAGATTTCAGGGAACTGTTGGAAAGGTCCAAGGTTTTTTGGAACAGATGAGGCTCATTTAAAATCAGTTTGCCCATCACTACCTTTAAAGTGGTACAGAAAAACCTATATTGACAATAGTTTCAGAGGGTATCTGTGTTGGTCTGCAGTAAAACAAATATACTTTGTTTTGCAGGAAATCTCTGGTTCTTTTTTCTCTTCCACCCTTGCTTGTTCACCACTGTGTTCCCCCTCCAGAGTCAGCTCATGGCATAAAGCATTTTTTAACTGAAATTTGCTTAGACAATCTATGGGAAAGCATTCAGCTGATATGACTCAGTGACCGTGTCTTGTTTGTTGGAAGTTGCAATTATTGATCAGTAATTAGTTTTAAATGATTGTATTGAATATGTTTATAGAAAGTAAGTTTTATTGTTTGAGTCCTTACTTTATTATTATTATTTTATGGTGTAATTCTGTATATGCTGTGTTCCAACTATGTTTTGTACTATAGTTATTTTCAATGTTTTATTGTATTTTATTGTTTTTAATTTTTCTACATTGCCTTGTGTGCCTTCTGGCAGAAAGTGACTTACAGATACAGTGGTCCCCCCTTCCCCCCTTTTTAAATAGCCAGTGTTGCTAAGTGGAAGCCAGATAGTACACCAGAATGGAATGGAGGAGAGTTTTGGATACAACAGCATATATACTATAGCAATATGTACTGCATATGTGAAATGATTTAGTACAATAGCAATATGTACTGCATATGTGAAATGATTTATCATCTGGCTGTGTTTTTTAGTAGTTCCCATTATGGTGTTACACAGCGCTTTGTCCAATCTTGCTTTGTCAGAACACTCTCATTTATGGTCCTCTGGCCACTGAATGGCTCGCAATGCAAAATCAAGTTCTGATGCCCACTATGAAGAATACTTGTGAAATTCTAGTTGAGAGAGAACCATGAGCCAAAATCATGAGGACAGAAGTGGACTCTTAAGAATGTGAAATATGCTTGAGAGAAGGATGTATACGTATGTTTATTTTGGAAGCATTGTTACACTGCTTCCTTGCAACATTTCTTCCCTGAATGGAGAGCAGGATGGCCCCCCATTTAAATGGAGCTTCCACATGATGCTGTGCTTTTTCTGAGCATGACTTGTGAGCCTTCAAGGGCTTTCCCCTTTGAAACAAATCCAGCTTAGAGAATGAACTGTTCCACTTTCAACATGGCAGAGATGACCTTGCATTTCCGCCATCCTACTTCAACTTTTTAAAGAGCTTCTTTAATTTTTTAGTTGAGCCATGGTGTAGCTTCAAAACCACAGCTTAGCCGGGAAGGGAAAGAAGGGGAAAGGGGTGTTGCTGGACCATAAGGGTGAGTCCGGTGCAATTGTTGTCACTATTGGCATGAAACAGCACAGGGACAGGCTGTGTGGATTCCATTTCTCCCCACTTCCACACAGGTTGCTGCTGTGGCAGCAGGGGCACATTTTCTCATTCCCTTATGGATCCTGCCTTAGAGAGGCTTCTTCAGACTCTCCAAAAGGCATCCCAAGGCTGATTCATCAACCACAAGCCTGCTGTCTGTCCGGCTAATTTTGTTCTGCATTTGGTACTCTTTCAGGCTGAGGAAGAATGTTTGCCTGATTGCTGCAGTTTCAATACCATCACAGCTTGATGTTTGGCTTTGTTAATGGAGGTGACTTCAGCATTGTAAAAGTACATTGAGAAGTGAGGCTTTTGGAATATTTCACATTATTGCTGTTTGCATTGGAGCCAGGGCCGGCTCGTTCATAGAGGCGAAGTAAGGCAGCCGCCTTACAGCGCCAAGGTAGAAGAGTGCCTGCGCTGGCCTGCTGCTGCCCTGCCCCCTTCCCTCCCCAGCTCTGTTGGCCCTTGGTCTGCTGCCTTGCCAAGGCCATTGGTGCCCCCAGCGAGTGCTTGAGCCAGCAGGTTTTAGTCGACTTTGCCCGGCGGCGGTGGCCCTCCCAAACTACATTTCCCAGCATGCCTTTCCCCTGCCTCCCCCCTCCTTATAGCTGAGGAGCTGCTGGGCTTGGAGCATGGGGGGAGGGGAGCATGGAGCCAGCCAACCCTCCACGCAGCCTGGAGCCAGCACAGGCACCGCTTCCTCAGCCAGAGCTGCCGCCGCCGCTGAGAGAGTAGGCGGATCTGCGCAGAAACTTTTAATCCATGTAGGAGGTGAGCTAGGACTCTTTGTCTGGGGGGGGGACAAGGAGGGAAGGGCGGAAGGGGCCCAGCCTGCGCCGCAGCCCCACTCTCCTCAGAAGCCTTCCTCAGATGGCCTTCTCAACCCTCCAACCGGCCGCAGGCTCTCGCTTAAAAAGTTAAGTGTTAACTTTAAAACTTGCTTAAAACATTAGCATTCTTGCAATATTTTGTTCATTTAACTGACACCCCTTGCTCTGAATTATTGCATCAAAATGTCTGTGCTGTTGCAGTCTTGAGACTGTTCAAGAGTGTATCTGTAAGCTGCAAACCTACTTTTGATTTTTTAATAGTCATTACAGAAATCTCATGCTCAGAGTTCTGAGCCTATGGCCCAGGGGGAAACATGAAATCGCTTGGCATTGCAACCTTTTGTACATAAGTTGCTTCTTGTGCTGGTCAAGATGGCTATGTGTTTGCCTAAGTGGTCAGTATCAGCCTGCTATCTGGGAAGTCTAAGTTCAAAATCCCCAAAGGGGTGACATGATAGAAGTTTACGAGATTATGCATGGCATGGGATAGAGCAGGCAGAGAAAGAAGTACTTTTCTCCCTTTCTCACAATACAAGAACTCAGGTGGACACTCCACTAAATGAATGAGCGAAAGGCTTAGAACAGATCAAAGGAAGTCCTTCTTCACCCAGAGTGATTAACACATGGAATTCACTGCCACAGGAAGTGGTGGTGGCTACAAGCATGGGTGGCTTCAAAAGGGAATTGGATAAACATCTTAGCCACAAGGTATAGATAGGAACTCTCAGTCTGGGACAAGTGATGCTCTGTATTCTTGGTGCTTGGGGGGGGGGGCAACAGTGGGAGGGCTTCTAGTGCCTGGTATTTTTGACGACTGTATGACAGAGTGTTGGACTGGATGGGCCATTGGCCTGATCCAACATTGGCTTCTCTTACGTTCTTATGTTCTTAGCATATGCACACTTCCTCACATACACTGAAATAGATTTCCTCAAATATTACATGCAGGTAGGAGGAGTTAATCTTCAGGAAGAGATTATTAGAGTCAAGGTGAATAAGTAACTGAGTAATAAAAACAGCAAGACTGGAATATACAGTAGGATGTGTAAATTGCAGTTCTCTGCATAGGACAAATAGGTCAAACCTGAGACCAAGAGGTAAATGGACACAAATCTGACATCAAGAATCGCAAAACTGAGAAAACTGTAGAACTAGTGCTGCAAAAGAGACTATTTGGTTTGGCAGTTATATCAGTTGAACACACTGAAGCATCTGCACTGGACCTGAAGGAATCGATGACAAAATTTGGAAAGGAAAAGGCACACAAAATGAGATTTTGATGTGCCTAAAATGGAACCATTCAAGAGCCTTAATTTTTGACATCACAATTCACAGGATTATTCAAAATGATCGGTGAGCTGTGTGCTAAAACTGTTTTCTGTTTGAGAAAGAAAACCAAAGGCTGTCATTTTACTTATTCTCATAATTTTTTTTAAAAAAATAACAATGTCAAGTTTTGTGCTCTTAATTTTCTCTAGAATTCATCTGTTTTTGAAAATTGGTTAGCAGTGTGTGTGTGTGGGGGGGTGCAAGTAGTTAGCCTTGTCTAGGGCGCCAAAAAGCCTGGCACCCGGCTGTCAACATCTAGGTGTATTTATAAAGGTAATGAAAATAAAACAGTTGAAAAAAGATCAGTTGTTCCTGTGATTCACTGTGAATATACTTACTGCTTCCATGAGACAAGCCTTGTTGTCTGTATTTTCATGAACAGAACTTAATATGAAAGGTAAGAATATTGTTTCAACTGTGTTGGAAAAAACCTATGCATTGGTGGAAAATGCCAATGTATGTTCTCTTGTAGCTGGACAGAAATTCCATCTTGACATCATAATGCAAGCAATGGTGAAAATGGTATTATCTGTTCTCTTGTCTACCTTCACCACAGAAGGCCTCACTTTTTGTGGGATAGGTGATAAATAGAAGGCATCAATCCTTTGGCTCCTCCATTGTCTTGCCAGTTTCTTTTAACCCCACATTGTCCTTGGTATGTGTTACCATAGCTACTCATTCTGTTGTGAACAGCCAAACATCACTTTCCTATCTCCCAGTGCTACTGCTAATACTGTCATGACTGTAAAAATGTGACTGGGTGCCTAGAGAAACATATTGTTTGTTTACCCTGAGGTGACACTATTTTTTCCGAGATGGTGTTGCCCCAGAATGTACAAAGCTGATGTCCTGGTTCCCCCACCATGTCACTTACTCTCTTCTTCCAGCCAGGAGAAGAGAATTATGTGGTGGACATAAGATGATTTTGTGAGAAGGAGGGGAAGAGTTCAGAAGATAGCAAAGAGCATCAAACCCACCCTGTGCCAATCTGATTCATGTGTAGGTGGGATCAGTGCACCAAGGATACAGTCTCCCATCTTAATCTTCTTGGCCCCATCCTACCTTCCTATGTTAGGGCTGACCAAGTGTCTGAGATAGGGTTCCCAGGCACCCAGTCTGGGTAGGGCCTTTTCTGTCCACAAATGCCCCTGAAACCCCACCCACAAAAGCCCCTGAACACAATATGATGGCATCACCTGGAAGTAACATCATCACATCGCCAACGTTGGGGGCTAATGCTCTAGTTTTGGGGCAAAATTCTATGCTAACATTGGGCTCAAACCATAGAAATTTTTGCCCCAAAACTAGATTGTCACCCCCCGATGTCGACAACGTGATGACATCACTTTCTGGTGATGTCATTATGGTGTGCACACTTTTCACATGCTCCAGAAAATCCTGGAATGGACCCTGGAGCCTCCACTGGCAGCCAGGTAGGACCTGACAGCCCTAGTCTGAGAGGGTCTGTTTCATGATTCTTTGAAGTAAAACTCCAAATGCAACCCTTTCCTCTGAAAATCCATTTTTCTTGGCTGGATTGGGGCACTCCATAGGTACAGTGCTGCCACCAAGTGAAAACCCTCCCCCTTCTCTGTTTCTTCCCTTGGTACTTTTGGACCCCAGGAGGATTATGGGTAAAGCCTCCCCCCTCTCCCATTTGTCAGACACAGGGAACTCCTGTTTTTGAACATAGATGTGGTCTTCTTGTCTTGAACATACTCTGTACCTCAGGCAAAGACTTTAGTGGATTCCCTTGCAGCCTGGAAATATTTTTGTTAACCCAGATTTAGGATGGGCAAGCCAAATTTTTCCTTCAAGCTTGCACTTGGTCAATTACCTCAAAAGTGTGGATAAGGGTTTTAGGTCTCCTGGATGGGGACATTAAAACCTATTCATCTTAGAACCCTTTGACAGGTAGACCCAGTGGTGAGTTTGAGCCTTGGACTCCATTCCATTTCCAGCTCATCTGTCACCTCTCTTCTTTGATGTAATTTAATTATTTTATTGGGTGTGTGTTTTTCTGAAGGTACTGCCCCACCCACTTCAATTGCAAGATTTTCTTCTCTGTAGTGGGACTAAGGGGGGAGGGTTTCAGGTTTTTTTGTGATGGTACTCATTGGTGCTTGGCACCTTTTGGGGAGTGCTATCCCAAGTTGGAAGCCATCAGAGAGACTGGGCCAGCAGCTTTGCTTCACCTCACAGGTGATAGTTGGCCACTCCTGATTTCCTCAACTGTCATTAGTTCTCTGCAGTCCCCTGTAACTGTTTGGTTTTTTTAACCTCAGAACACTGAGCTCTGCAGCTGACCAATCAGAGATTGGGGGCTGCAGGGAGGCAGCTGCCTGGCAGCTGCATAGGAATCAATGGGGGGAGCACATTTTACCCCTTTTGGCCCACTTTGGGGTTGAATTTCTAAAAATCCCTTCTTAGCAAGCACCTACGCCCCGAATTTGATGTCTGTAGGCAATGTTCCCTCTAAGCTGTAGAGTCTTGTGAGCAAAAATTCTACTCTGTGAGCTACTGGCATTAAAGTGGTGAGCGAGCAATTTGGCTACTGCATAAATTAGTTTGCCCTGGAGCCATCCTTCCTGAGCTGAGACAAAAATATGTGAGCCGGAGGCTAAAAAACTGTGAGCTAGCTCACACTAGCTCAGCTTAGAGGGAACATTGTCTGTAGGTCCAGTGGTTTGGCCTGGGCATTGATTTTACAATGAAGGGACTTTCTTTTGTATATATAGATTATGGTGAAGGGACTTTCTTTTATATATAGAAGTGCTTGAGAAGTGCCCCCCCTTCTGCAAGAATTTTTTGCTAAGTGAAATTCCTTGTACAGTTAACATTACAAGACACACTATGCTTGTTGTAGTACATGACACTTTTGAAAAGGGATAAAGTTGCATGTGCATTTCCTTCCCCTTACCCTCTGCAGACTGGGAACCCTATTCACAGCTATGTTTGCAAATTGTAGCTGATGTTGGAGAGGGATCAAGGCCCCAAAAGTCATAGCTCCAAATCATCAGGGAAGAGGTAATGAACTGTCATGATTGTTAATATGGCTGTATCAGACAGAGGATAAGTAAAGCAGTGCATCACCAGCCAAAGAGAATCAGGAAGTGGAAGCTAACATGCACAAGGACAGCTACACTGGAAGCACAAATCCATTTTTTCCCATTTTCTGAGAGTGCATTATCCACCAGCCTTGTTGTCTTTCAATTTTTGATCAGTCAGAACAATGCAAAGTTCTTAAGCCAGGGACTGCACTAGAGTTTTTGTGGGTACTTGTGAAAGCAGAGCCATGCTTCTGCCAGTGGGAAGGTTCTCAGTTAGCGTTGTGTTTTGTTAGAGGAAATTTGAAATCAGCCTTCTTTTTATCATCTCTTGGTTAAATCAGTTTCTTCGGCAACTGAAATCTTGCTATATCAGAAACAAAAATCTGGGCCTTTTATTTATTTATTTTGGCTCCTTTAACCAGGTGGTTTACTGCCATGTTGGTCCCAAAGTAAACTCTTACTGATGGAAGAATTTTGGGGAACTTGAAAGCTTACATGCCGTTGGGTGCCACTGGGCAGGAAAGTATGGATAGTATTGAAAAGTACTGAGACCGGAGACTCAGCATAGTGAATCAGCTCTTGTTTATTGAATTACATCAGGAACGAAAGATAAACTGGCTGGGCAGTGACCGGTTTATATGTGTGCCCCACACCACACCCATCACCCGTGATTGGCCTTATTTACAAGTCAACACTTCAATAGGCCTACTTTCAGATCCAGGCGAGCCCATAGGTGCGCCTTCGGATCCAAAGTAGCTATTGTCTTTGGAACGAAGGTCTGAAGTTTGTTGGACCGCATGGTCAGGCCACCTCCGTGGCAGCCATCTTCTACAGCTAATACATAACTCCCCTCCCCCCATAATTCAGGCGTTCCCACATACATAGTCCTTCAGGTACTCTGGGCGCCGCAGCTCCCAAGTTGACCTGCAGAAGAGGATGGTTGGGGGTGGTGGGGCCTATGGCTTTGGGGCCGCCGCAGGCGAAGCATTGTCAATGTTTCCAGGCGCAGGAAGCACTCCTGTGGGAGGGACATCCGTTGGTTCGCTACTAGGCACATTGACTTCCAGCTCGGCCTCCATATCCCCGGGTTCATCTAAGGGCATCAGCCGGCGGTGGAGCTTGTCCACATGTCTCCACAGTAGCTGGCCATCTTCCATTGAGACCTCGTATGAAAGAGGTTCTGTCGCTCGGACCACTTGGGCTGGGATCCAGGGTGGCCCACGTGCATAATTATGAGCATACATGGGGTCCTCCAGGAAGAACCCCCGTGGGGCAGTCTGTAGTTCTACTCCCGGTATGTGGTCAGGAACCCAGTACGGGTGTAGGCGGTCCAAATGGGTTGTCAGTCGCCTGCCCATGAGCATCTCTGTGGGACAGCGGCTGGTGGCAGCGTGGGTGGTTGTCCTTTGGCCAAACAGAAAGGTGGCTAACTGGTGATCCCTGTCCCTGTGGATGATTTGCCGCAGCGCCTCTTTCATCTGCACCATTCGCTCTGCCTGGCTGTTGGTGGTCGGGTAAAAGAGTGCCGAGCGGATGTGCCAAATCCCATAGTACCACACGAAGTCCCCAAACTCGGCTGACATGAAGGCAGCTCCGTTGTCTGATACCAGCATGTCCAGGATGCTGTGGGTACTAAACACTTTCCATAGGGACTTGATTGTGGCCTGGGACAATGTGGAGGGGACTGGAATGACTTCTAGCCATTTAGAGAAGGCATCTACTAAGATAAAGAAAATTTGCCTCTGGAACGGGTCAGCGAAATCCAGGTGCAGGCAAGCCCATGGTTTGCTGGAAGATTCCCATGCGTGCACTGGAGCGCCGGGGGGGCTGGCCATGTCTCCTGGCAAGTCTGGCAGCTTTGATTAGGGCCTCTATCTCCCCATCCAAACCCGGCCACCAGACATAGCTCCATGCAAGGGCTTTCATTCGCATGATTCCCAAATGGCTCTTGTCTAGTGCTGCAAGCATGCGTTTGCATCAGGGAGAGGGGACCACTACCCGACTACCCCACAAGAGATGCCCTTTGTGGGCAGACAACTCATGCCAGCGGGATGAGAAGGCTACGAAGTCTGGGCCCACTTTCCCTGTGGGCCAGCCCCTCCCCACCCAGTCCAGCACCCGGGAGAGGAGGCAGTCCTTACTGGTGTGCTTGGCAACCTCGTGTACCTGGATCAGCCAGTCGGGCAGATCCTCCAGCAGTAGGATCTGGTGTGCTGGTGCAGGGTCTTTGTCGCAGCTCGGAAAGGGAAGGCAGCTCAGGGCATAAGCGTGGCCCATGGACTTATCCGGCCGGTGCAGCGGGCTGTATTGATAGCCGGCCAGGAAGATCGACCAGTGAAAGGGACTTATTGAAGTGAGACAAGACAGAGTTCGAGACGAGGAGGTCCTTGACTGCATGGAAGGCCATGGCATGATGCGGGCCCCAAGCCCATTGAGCCTTTTTATCCAATAGGCGGTGGAGGGGCTCAGCCACAGCCACCTTATGGGGGAGAAATGAATGATAAAAATTAAGGAGGCCTAAGAAAGCCTGCAGTTCAGCCTTAGATGTCGGGGTTGGGGCATCCATGATTGCCTTTATTTTGTCCCAGGTCGGGTGGATGCCGCTTGTGTCGACCTGAACCCAAAGAAGTCCACGCGAGGCACTCCAAGGATGCATTTTTCTCACTTCTCCCACTTCGCTGAAACGGTGAAGCACTGCCTGCAAGCGGTCTGCGAAATCGTCTGCAGATGGCACCGAAATCAAAACGTCATCGAAGAAGGGCTGTACTCCGGGGATTCCTTTAAGCAAAGAGTCCATTAAGTTTTGGAATATTCCCGTAGCCACACTCACTCCAAATTGCAACCTCCGCACCTTAAAAGCCCCCTGTGGGTGACAATGGTCTGGGCTTCGGCCGTGGCGTCGTCCACTGGCAACTGCTGGTAGGCCTGTGCCAGATCCAGCTTCCCCAAAATTTTGGCTCCGGCTAGGGATGCGAGCACATGGCTGACCACCAGCACGGGATACGTGTGGTCTTGCAATGCCTTGTTTATTGTGCATTTATAGTCTGCACAAATCCTGATGTCCCCGTTCGACGTTTCCCACCTCAGGTGTGGGACCGGTTCTAGGACCCCTTGACTGACCAGGCAATCCAGCTCTGCCTCGATTTTTGGACGGAGAGCTAACAGAGGGGTGTCGATTTTTCAGGTGGATGTGGCGCACCACTTGGTCGAGCTCTAGAGTTACTGGCGGCCCAGTGTACCATCCGAGTGCGCTGTCGAATACTGCGGGGAATTTCTGACACACATAACTATAATCCCCGTGCCCCATTTGGTTGATCCCCGTTACTGTCAACCCCAGTGCATCGAACCAGGTGAGGCCCAGTGGGCTGGTGAGAGGGGCTTGTACCACGACCAGTTCCAAGAGACCCTCAAAAGCCCTGTATTTCACCCTGAACTGGCCCACCCCCTTAACAGCTACCGGGTTCCTCTGAAAGTCCCTTAACCTAAGGCTGGTAGCCTCTAGCGGGGGCCCCCCATTTGGGCATAGCTTCCGGAGGGTCTTGTCAGAGATAATGGAAAGGAACGATCCTGTGTCCAGCTCCATTTTGCAGGGGGTGCCCTCTATCCATACAATCACAGTCAGTTTGTGGGCGGACCCTGGGGCAAGTAGTGTACCTGGTTCTGGTGGATTGTGAAGCTGCGGTCCACAGTCCCTTGGTGCATGGAGGTGCCTTTGGCATTCCACAAATGGCAGGCATGGGCGATGTGCTCCTGCTTCCCACACGTCCAGCAAACGGTCTCTCAGAACCAGCAGGTTTTCCTCTCGTGCGGATCCCCACAGCTGGCACAAAGTGCGGACCCAGGTAGCTTGGCGATGTCCTTTGTAGTGAGGCAGATGGTTGACAAGTGGCTTTTGTATGCGCCGGGCCATGTCTGAGACTTCACCTTGTCCAAGATGTCAGATTCTGCTGCCAGCCTGGTCTGGTGGGCGGAGTGGGCCTGTCAGTCTCTTTGCGACTTCTCAAAGGTGGTCGCTGTTTGGAGTGTGGTGTCCAGCTTTAGGTCTGCCTGGGTGGTGAATTTCCGCTGCAACTTTGGATCACTGATTCCCCATAGGAATTGGGTCAGTAGGGTGTCCTTGAGGGAGGGGAACTCACATTTGCTGGCGAGGCGACAGAGGTCGGCAAGGAATTCTGCTGTTGACTCTCCTGTCTTCTGAGTTTGGCCGATGAAGTCCATCCGGACAGCCCACTTCAAGGGTTTCGGGGTGTAGTAATTGGTCAGGGCGGTGATCAACTCCTCATAGGTCCTGGTTTCCAGTGTCTTTGGTACAACGAGGTTCTGTGCCAGCTAGATGGTGGCGACGCCGCACGTGCTCAGCAGCCACGATTTCTTGAGTTCCGCATTGGTTTCTCCCTGGATATTCAAGAAGTGTTTCAACTTCAACCCAGGCCCCCCAGTACTTGGGATGGGTAGGGTCGAATGCCGAGAGGTGTTGTCCTGGAGCAGAAGCTATAACTCATTGCGGTAGCGGCTGCACAAGAGCCGGTTGCGATGACGCGGTGGCTGCGGTCTCCGGTTCACTGGTGGGAGCAGTGCATGGTGGGGAGTCCTCAGCCTCTGTGGTGGTCGCGGGTGCAGTGCTCGTGGTCACGGTGGAGTCAGGATTGCTCACAGAATCCCACCTTCACTGCCAGTGAAATGTACTGAGGCTGGAGACTCAGCATACTGAATCAGCTCTTGTTTATTGGATTACATCAGGAATGAAAGATAAACTGGCTAGGTAGTGACCGGCTTATATGCGTGCCGCACACCACACACACACATGCACCCATCACCTGTGATTGGCCTTCTTTACAGGTCAACACTTCAATATGTCTACTTTTGGATCTGGGCAAGCCCATAGGTGCGTCTTCGGATCTGAAGTAGCTGTTGTCTTTGGAACAAAGGTCTGAGGTTTGTTGGACCACATGGTCAGGCCACCTCTGTAGCAGCCATCTTCTACAGCTAATACATAACAAATATGGAATGTATCTTTGGATCATTTAGTCAGAAAATTCTTAAGCCATCAGTGAGGACAATAATCTTGTCCTACCTAGATGAACAAGTGAAGCTGCTTAATACTAAGTAAGACAATTGGTTCCCCTGATCCATTACTGCCTTTGCGAACTGATTGTCTACCATGTGCAATGGCTTACACATTTCTGAGAAGGAAAGCACTGTCAATTGTGTTAAAATGACTGTGTTTACATTTCTTACAAAAGATATAGGAGTTTGTTGGTTATCAACTGCAGATTAGTATTGGTTATGTTCTCACAATATTGTGACATTCATAATGATGTGTTTACTATAAACTGGGAGGCCTTTATTTAAAGCTGTCAGAGCAAGTTTTTGCACATTTCTGTTGCCTGAAAGCTTTGCCTGTACAAGAATCCTCGTTCAGTCTGCTGCTTCCTTATTATGCATTTAAGAGTATAATTAAAAAAAAAATTGGTAGCTATAATGTAGTATGAAATCTCCTGTGTTTCAAAATTCCTTGAAGATCACATACTATACCTATCTATCTGTCTAGAACTGCTCATACGACTATCACCTTAAACAGAAATTAGAACCAAAGAAAATATTTTGAAAGACCTTACTCAGTATTATTTCTCTTATATTTGATTATTGCGCCTATGAATTTTGCCACTGAGAGGGTGACACGATCATTGGTATCCAGTAGTAGCCACGACACCTGGGCTCGCACATTCAGCAGTTCCATATCTTTAAGTAAAGGGGTGGCTAAATTAGCCCTCAGCTCATTGAATATAGGGCATTCCATAATCATATGTTCAATGGTTTCGATTGTATGATATGAGCGTCTGTATGTTCTATTAGAGTATGGTACTTTATTATATCTGCCCTCCAAAACTGCCAAAGGAAGAACGTTCAGTCTTTCCAAAGTAAAAGCTCTTCTTAGTTTTGGGACTGTCAGTTGGTAAAAAATATTTCAGCAGTTGCATCGGGAGGGCAATTCCCAAATGAAGTGTCAAACATACCCTGCGCGCCCTAATAGATGTACTTGTAACATCCAGTTTCTGTACAGATATTTTAATTAGACTTCTAATGTCTTTCATTTCTGTATTTTTAATCATATCATTTGTTATTCCTAGGCATTTCATTTTCTTTTCCAATAGTTGATCCCATTGGCTGTAATGTGTGTCTGCCTGGATAAACCCAAGTAGAGTAGATCCTCCCTCAGATTTTAAAACCTTTACTTTAAAGGAAAAGGCTTTAATCCAAGCCCTAGCTTCCATCAATAATTTGCCTCGTTCCACTCTCAGTGCTATACCTGAGACACATCTAGGAGTAGCCAATAAGCGTTGGAAAAAGTCATACTGGATGGAATCCATTTTTTCAGAAGCAGCCTGAATCCAAATTTCCACACCATACAGGAATTGATTTAGAACCTTAGCAGTAAATACTTTAAAGGCCAAGGGGACAAATTTGCCTCCTGATGAGTAGAAATATTTTACAATTGTCTTCCCTACTCTCAAAGCTGTGTTCTTTGCTAGATCCAAGTGTGTTCTCCATGTAAGAGATGCTTCAAAGTGGATTCTTAGTAAAGCTCAAAATTGTTTATCAACTTGCAGAAGCCCACTATTGATCTAGACATTATCACTGCATCATCATTGTAGAGAAGGATTAGAACTTCGTGCTTGGATAAATGTGGGAGATGACATGCTTCCTTCAGGGTACAGGATCTGAGGTCATTTATATATAAATTGAACAACAGGGGTGCAACTAAACATCCCTGCTTGACTCCTTTGTCTAGGATGAAAGGCTCCGATAGCTGTCCTAACTTCCTGCATCTAACCCAGGCGGAAGGATGGTTATAGAGCTGTTGAATTAAGTAAAGGAGATGTGGTTCAATGCCATATTTCTTCAGCTTTTCTCATAGCCGGGGTCTAGAGATTGTATCAAACGCTGATTTTAGGTCTATGAAGGCAGTTGCCAACATGCCTTCGCCAGAACTCTTGTATTTATCAACCAAGAACTGGAGGGTATGGCAATGGTCAATGGTACTTGCTCCTTTTCTAAAACCTTTCCCAAAATATTATTTTCTTCAACCCAGGATTCCAGCTTTTCAAGAAACATTACAGTATAAAGTTTTCCTATAGTGGGTAGCAAGTTTACTGGACAGTAATTCATCCCATCTGTTGGGTCCCCCTATTTATAAATTGGAACAATTATTGCACTGCATCAGATTTCTGGCGTATTTCCTGTATTGTTTATTTCAGTGAAAAAGGCAGCCAAAATCTGTGCCCACCAGTCTGGGTCAATTTTGAATAGTTCTTCTGGTATTAAATTGGGCCCAGGTGCTTTCCCTTTTTTCTTTTTCTTTTTCTTTTTGTTTAATTAAAGTCCTAATCTCACTTGCTGTTATTGGGGGCGATTCCGTCACACCCGATGGCAGTATTGGCCTACCATCCTTGGTATTTCCATTTCTATTTGTGAAAACAGATGTGAAAAAAGCTTCCCAGACAGTGGCTGGAATATGACAGGGTACAGGGAACCATGTATTTAGTCCTTTTTGTTTTTATGGCCCAGAGCAAACTTTCCTAATCTCTTTTCTGGGCCTCAGATTTCTTAAATTTCAATAGTTTTCTATATTATTTTTTCAATTTCAAAATATTTGGCAAAATCTCTACTCTATTTGAGTTCTTAAACTGTCTGTAGAGGCGCCTGATTGATCTTTTGACTGCCTTATAGTCAGAGTTGTACCAATTATTTCTATCATTTGTCCCCTGTCCCCTGGGCTTTGCTGTCACCAAGGAAGGCTTGAAAAAGTCAGTTAAATCCATGAAAAATTCCATATTACCCATGTTCTCAATTATTTGGGAATCTGTATATCTGGTTTTTATCAAGTCCATTTGTCTTCACTTTTGCCTCAATGGCTTCACACCACCTCAGTGATCTTAAGGTGCTATGTGTCTGGTTTAGTGCTAAGTTCTTTACCTTAGATGAGAGACAGTAAGCATCTAGACGTAATAATAATAATTGTACAGGATAATGATCCCCCCCCCGCGCAAATAATCGTTCACTTCCAGGGAACCTAACCTAAGTTTTAATAATAAGTTTCCTGCATCCAGAGTGCTGTGCTGTTCTCCAGGTCTCCAGAACAGCTAATACAGATGTGACACCCTGGAAACTCTTATTGAAAAATTGTATGTCTCAGGTCTGCTTGCGACTGGTCCATGCTCAGAAATTCAGTTTGCATTCTGAGCTGGAGAGTTACTCTTCAGTGAAAAGAGTTATTAATTTGTAATGCAGTGAATCATTACAAGCTAGATAAATTCATACTGTGAAAATAGGTAAACACATGGTTCAGTGATAATGCTCAGGACTTACGGTCACAGTCCATGACTGAAATTAGTTGCAGACTTAAAGTTGTATGTATATTACATTCCCCTCTTATAATGAACAGAAGAGATATTAAGTGGTCATAGGGAAGTAGATTTAAGAATGTGCCCAGGATGGCAGCAGTTCTTAAATTGGCTCAGCACATGGCAAGTTTTCCAGTAAAGTGTTTCCAGGTCTGTCTTGTTTCTGAACTGGTAGCACTGTACACTAACAGTTCTAATCTATATGTACCTGATCTATCTCTCCCAGGCTGGTTTTTTTGTATATCTTCCAGTAGGTTTTCATGCCCATTCCATGTCTCTCTTCCAACCTTGCTGCATATATCTACCTTTTACTGCATTTCTGTGTTGATCAGTCTTTTACTTCTGTTTTCTACATTTATTTATTTATCAAATTTATACCCCACCCACATGACAATTACCATGTGGATTTTAGAGACAGTAAAGTCCCTTTATTTGGGGCTGAAGAGTAATTCATTTTGAGTAGTTTCTGGTATGCATGTTTTCTTTTCCATGCTGCTGAAAAGCTGCAATGTTTTTTTTCCCTGTGAGGCTTTCCATGTCAGTGAGAACAGCTTTGAATAGTTTGGTTGCACGGAACTCAAAGAACCTTCTGTGTTTAAGGTAAACGTTCAGAAAAGAAAGTCTAGGCTAAAACGGTACCTTGGGCTACTAGCTATTTTAATTCTACTTGTAGTTTCAAAAGAAAAACAGATTGGAAAATGGATTTGCTTTTTCTCCTAATTTTAGGTAAATGATTTTGCTGTAGAATCTTTTCGTTTGGTAGTGTTATTTTTTATTGCAGCAAATTTTAGTAGTATTCCAAATAAAAATGAAACAACTCATAATTAATAATGTTATGTGCCTATTGAAAGTATATGAAATCTAACCATTGTGTCTTTACTGTTTAAACTGGAATCTTATTGAAAGCTCACTGCTTCTAGTGTTATGGTATTTTACATGTGTGATGTGGTTGCCAGTTTCTTTTAACTACTATTGTAAAGTTATAGGATAGGGTGGGAGCAGTAACCAGAAAAAAGCTTTTGAATGTACAAATTGGAGCTGCACCATTGAAAATGTCAATCTTAAATATTTTTGCGGTGGGAAAATGTTTTCTAGGATAGAAAGTGGCTATTTCCATATGTTCTTGTCTTCCTGCATACCAGTCCCACTCATCCTGCACCTATGTCAAAAGTAGCAGGGACCCCCTGGAAAGAAATGGATTCCTTCCAAAGGAGTCTCTCCTTTTGAAGGGACAAGATTAAGTATATTGGGGGGAGAGTAAATTCTGAAAAAGTAGAAGTTGGAATTAAGAAAAACAGGGAAGCCTTCAGGTTTTTGTGTTGTTATTTTTTTAGATACCAGACTTGAATAGCTGTACTAATAATTGGAGGTGTTATTAGTACAGTCCTATGTAGAGTGGCTTCAGTCTAAGTCCACTGACATCGAATCTTTTTTACTGCATATTTAGTTAAAATACTGTGGTTTAGTATATGTTGTAATCCTTTCAACGTGCACTATGATAAAAGACATGGTGAAAATTAGCAAGGCCTAAGCATAGGAGTTGGGGACCCTAGGAGGGTCCAGTAAGCCATGTTATGGCTTACTTAAGACATTTCAGAAAATGAAAATCTTTTATGCGTTGGAATCGGGGAGGAGATGCCTGTTTTAGATTTGTTCCAGTCTCAGAAAAATGATGCTTGAGGACAGGAAATCATTGTTTGAAGACATGTAAAATCAATGATCTAAACAGATTCTCTAATTCAGGAATCTGGTCCTCGTTTATTTATGTATTTACGTGCTTGAGTTTTGCAGGTAAATACTAACCTGTAATAAATACTGCTTGCTTGATTTTATGTGGGTAATTAAATCAGTAACATGTTTTTCCCTCCCAGTGGCTTGTGGGCCATAATAAAGACTGACTGACTGACTGCCTGCTTATTTATATTTATTTTAGTACACTTGATCCCTGTTAACCCAGTCAAAGAAGATGGGTTGAACTCCAAGAACCGAAAAAGGATAATGCCCGATCCTTTGACAGAGCCCCCTCCTATAGACCCCATGTATGAAGCTAAGTTTTATTGTAACATCCCCAGTATACCTGAGCGCAGCATGGAAGGTAAATTTATCATAGTATTGCTATTTACACTTTTATTTCTATTAAATGAATTGTGATTTGATTTGAATTTCTAGCCTCCCCACACCATGTGCGCTCTTGGGTGGTTATCATGTTGCATTGGCTATTAAAATTAAGATAAAAAGCTAAAAACACAATCAAACAACAGCAACAAAAAACCAATTCATTCTTTATTCTTAGCCATAGAGAACTAGCCCAGTAAGGTCTGACATTGCTTATGAACACAATAAAAATGGGGCAAATTCTGTGCTAGGAATTATTAGTTAAGGGTCTGAAAACAAGAATGTTAGTATAATACCTTTTAAAATATCTGTGGTGTGACCACAATTGGAATACTATAGGTTGCTGTATCTCAGATGCAGTATTGTAGTGCTGGAGAAGGTGCAGAAAAAGGCAACCCAAATGATCAAGGGCCTGGAGCATCTTCCCAAGAAAGAAAGGCTAAGGCTTTTAAGTTCAGGGGAAAGGAGAGAAAAGAAGAGTTCTTTAGAGATATGTAAAATTATGCATTGGATGGAGAAAATTGGATAGAGATTTTATACTAGAATTCATAAACTGATCATCCATATATATCAGGATAGATAAAAGGGTGATTAGCTTGTGGGACTTGCTGCTGTGATGATGGTTCCTAATTTAGTTGTGTATAAATTGGGTTTAAACAAATTCATGAAAGACTGTTAGCCACAGTGACTAAATGGAACTTCCATATTCAGAGGTAGTAATACTATGAAAAGAGTTGCTTGAGAGCAGGAACAAGAGGAGGCTTAGGTCTCTGTACCATATTGTTTCATCTAGTGAATAACCAGAAGGCAAGACATACATTTGTATGCTTAACATGTGGATCTCATGGTGGAGGGCGCAGGATGATTTGTCCACCCTTTCATACATTCAGCACTTCTTGGGTCAAGTTAAGACATTTGAAAGTAATGTATTGCTATTATTTAAATTTGTCTTCTGTAGGTCATGCGCCTCATTATTTTAAGCTGGTATCTGTTCATGTGCTGATTCGCCATGGGGATCGATACCCTCTTTATGCCATTCCCAAAACTAAAAGGCCAAACATTGACTGTACATTAGTGCCTAACAGGTACGTATTCAGTTTTACCATTTCTCTGTGGGTATTAATGTAAAGTTCAGCAGAACAGGAGGGTCCAGTAAAAAATTATAAGCATTGGTACTGAATTTCCTTATTCCCAGGCTTCTAAACAGCAAGGCCATAGGGACAGGCTGCCCTCACGGCTCAGCTATTTCTCATCTAAACAACTGAGTCCCAGGAGTCCCTGCAGCTCAGCTATTTAGATCAGGGGCAGCCTGCTCCTCATGGCTCAGCTGTTTAAAGGAGCTTTCACGGGCTGGCTGCCCAAGAAAGCCCCTTTAAACAGTTGATTTGCGTGGAGCAAAACACTCCCATGGTTCAGTTGTTTAAAGGGGCTTTCTTGGGCAGCCTACCCCAGCCAGTCTCAGAGCCGTTTAAACCCCTGCTTTCTGCTCCCTATGGCTATTTGGTTTAAATGGCTCCCCACCATTTAAACCACTCCTTTTTGCTCCCTGTGAAAAGCTGCAGGGAGCAGAAAGCGAGGGTTTATATGGCTCCCACCCATGTAAATCAAGCAGGCTGAGCTCAGCTGCTTTTTGTGATGAGCAGAAAGCTCTGCTCTTCACGAACTGCATCGAAATTCATAAAAGTTCATGGTGGTTCTTCACTTCATGAATATTGTTTCATGAACCACAAATCAGCCAAAATTTGTGATCAATTTTAGTTTGTCAGCCGGTTTGTGCTAAGCATGATATAACAAACACGCTAGGGTGTTTGAGATAAGCAGAACTTCACCTTCTCCTGATTCAAGAATATTTTGTGCATTGCTTGTAAGGAAGACAGAGAAACTCATTTTCTAAAAAACAACACTGGAAATATTTTTATATATTGTCTTGCTCCAAGCACTGTTACTTTTTAAAGCTGGAGGATAGCTGTATTTTTTCACTATTTGTAATTGCACTTTTTGTGACTATTCAGTAAGCAATGAGGCCTCTCTGAGATAAAGATGACTTGAATACAGGTTCTGATTTTGGGTGTGGAAAGCAGCTGTTAGTGGTGCTATGCTTACCTTATATTTTCCTGGGTACTTAATGGAAAAAGCATTAATCATAATGTGCTTCTTGATATTGCTGTATGAATCCAGAAATCCCAGATTAGTACAGTTCTAGATAGCCCACCAGGAAACAAAAGCTTGTCACTTTTTTGTATGTTTGTTTGCTTGTTTTTTAGAGCTTTTTTTTAGAGAGAGAAGCAAAAATGGGCAAAAATGGCATAGATTGAAAAGAGTGTTTAAAGGTTAATTAGAATTACTAAGTGTTGAGTTGCAATTTGGAAAAATGCCACTGAAGATCAAACTGCTGAGATCTGGTTTTAATATCCCACAGTGAATACATACTGTTCTGTAAAGGTCAAGGATTTTAACACGATCCATCCTTTCACGCCTTTGTTATCTCTTTATTATGGCAGATAAATATCTAATGGAGTCACCATTTGGGGGATGACACAAGAAACAGAACAGCTAATATTATGTTGTGGTGTATACCTTTCAAAAACAAGTTTTAACACCTTAAAATAGGGCACATATAGTAAGCGTTGACTCTGGATTAGACCTACTCAATTCTACCAAATTGCATTGGCCATGGGTAAGCAATTAAATTCTCTAATAAGATAAGCAATGAGTAATTCGCTAATTGTGATGATAGGATTTTTTAATGAACTTACTCCAGGGAAGGAAACATTAATTGAAGAGAGATAATTCAAAGCCATTTAGAAATCCTACTGGGTTTGACAATCTAAGCTCTAAAATGTCTGCTGGTATATTACTACAGAAAACATTTTGCAGATTTGGCAAGTGAATGTGATGATGGCGGATAATTAAACAGCTATTTCCCCCACACACACTCTTACAAACATAGATGTGGGGTGGGAATTTTAATGGAAAATCTCCCAGTGTTTTATTTTTCCGTGGAAATTTTCCATTTATAAAAATTCGTTGTTTCATAAAACTAATAACAATGAATGAATGGCATTGCTAATACAACCTTGGCAGTTTCAAAGTAATTAATGTGTTCCCCCCCACACACACCCATGATTATCCATGGGAATTGTATGATATATGTTTTTAAACAGGAGGTAGGCAATAAAACCACAAAACCACAAAACCATATAATCCAAATAAAAAATGAAGTTGTAAATTCATCTGGTTGGCTGTGTAGGTCAAATTAGAGGCAAAGGTAGAATTATTTATATGTCTTTTCTCACAAAGTGGAAGGGATAGTTTCATTTCAGACTGGTAATTACAGTAACACATAGTGTAATGATGAGGTATCCCAATGACCTCTGTGAATGAGAGATAATTTTTGTTGAAATAGGTAGGTGGATAACTACATCCATGGCATATTAGGCACACCTTTTTGTGTGTGCTGAAATTAGCAACAATTTTTAGTAGCTTTGATTTTTCCCCTTAAATTTAAATCATGTAAGAGAAATGCATGCTATATTTTCTTTACATTTTCACCAATATTATCCTAATAAAATAATTTTCATATAACCCTTTGAATTCTAATCAAGTAATTCAGTTCAAGTATTTGTTGCTAAATTAACATGAGATACTTTGTTTACTAACTCTAAGTCAAAATAAACATGCTAAATCAGTGCACATTTTTCTAGGGCACTGCATTAGTTTCTAGAAGGTTTTCTGATGCTATTGTTTCTGGAATCTTTTTGAGATTTTCAAAGTTACAAAATTAGTAATAAATGTATTTTTAAAATAATTGGTAGAGTGGAATAGCTGTTCCAGGAAAGTATGTCTGATTGGATATGACACTCGAAGGACATATCCGTGTTTATATGTTTGAACATGTAATATTTCATTGATTTAATGGCTGCCACACATGGGGCAATGGAGGACTATGAATGCTGTCTTTAGTTCACAAATGAAGTTCTGTGTGGCTGCATGATGCACAGTCTATTTTTAAAGGGCTACTTGAAAGCTGGAAGATAGAATAGTGGAGCTGCCTGCATGACGTTGTAAGGGTGGGCAGAAGAGATCAGCAGTTGTGCAGAAAAATTAGAGCAATACACTTCCCTAAATAAATGCAAGACTATTTTAGGAGCCCTTTTCAATAGGGCTTATGAGGCAACACAGTAAGTCAGTACCTAATTTGTTCCAGTACTTTTAATGGAAATGTGTTTTTTTCCAATGAGAATGAAAAATTACCACACATTTTAAAATATAAATTGGCAGCTATTTCAGTTTAATTATTTTCTCATTGAAATTCATATTTGTTTAAGCTGTTTAGGCTTTGCTTTGTGGTAAGTATCCTATTTGTATTCAGTCCCATTCTTTGTTTCATTTAGTATTCCACAGATGGAGTTCATTAATTACACAGATTATGCTGCAGCCCTATGGACTTTTAATGGGCAGGCAGGATAGCTTAGGGGTCATTCTTGAGCTTTATGAATTAAGAGTTGTGGCATATAAATAGTGTGGAATGAATGTAAGAAAATAGACCAACTCCTTGGAGATTTCTCCTGTCAAATTTCAATTAACATTTTCATTTAAAAAATCAAGATAGATTTCCATAGGGAAAATATGCTTTTGTGATTGTTCATCAGAATAACTAACTTTCTATAGTACTTTCTAAAAAATCATGTACATAATACCTTATGTTAATTTTGCATGTGACAGTCATAGTGCTTGATTAAAACTCATAATCTAGTTTCATAAAAATGGCCAAAAGAGAATGGGACCACAAAACAAAACAAAAAAACAGTACAAGACCTCTCACTTAGTGGTCCCTTGCAGCTGTGCCTTAAAAACAAACTAAAACAAAATGTGGTTGGCTATAAAGACAAGGGAGAGTTTAGTGTGCATGGAAGTGAAAACTTATTGCTGCAGAAGGCAAATATAGGGAACCTGTCCTTAGCAATGTAAAAAATGATAGGAAGTGGTAGTCTTATTAAGCACCCTGAATACTTGTCATGGGGCAAGCTAGAAAGGTGAGGACTCCTTGAGGTTAAAGTATGGAGATAAGATTCTGTGTTTTAGAATGGGAGTAGGAGATAAGTAAATAGTTCATTGTGGCCACAGGGTTATGAAATATTAATGTTGCTTTGTATTTTTGTGGAATTTCTGTTTTTGCTAGTTGTGTCAAAAGGAAATAGGAAAAACCTGTGCATACATGGTACTCTGGATCAAGCCTCATTATGGTGGTTCTGTAGTAATTACTGACTTCCACAGGTGGATGAGGCAAAAAACATTTATATTTAATTACTGCAACATTTATGGTATATGGCAGCTGATTTTTTTTTAAAAAAACCTCACTCTTCATATATGGTTTAATATCATTATGAAACAGTGTTCAGTGACATACAGAATGACTTTGGCACATGCTTTAAACAGTATTTCAAGATGTTGAGTTAGTCGGATCAAGACTAGGGAGCAGGATGTTCAAGAAACTGAAGTCACAGAAAATAAACAAAGTAGAGGGTCATTGTCCAGAGGAAGTGCCTATCCGTATCCAAGATTGAGAATATAGTAGGTATCTCAGAAACATAGTGGAATGGTGAAAATCTATGGGATACAGTCATCCCTGGGTAAAAGCTGTATAGGCAGAACAAGGAGGGATGGGTTGGGGGAGGTGTTGTGTTGTACATCAAAGACAGCATAGAATTCAATAAGTTAAAAAACATCAGGAGAATTAACTTCCCAACAGAACCAATATAGTGGAAATACTGGGCCCCTAAGGGTTTCGCAACAGTGGGGGTATCCTGATCACACCCTTGAGGCTGATCTTGAGATGGAGAAGGAAACAAAGGAGGTGACTAAAGCAGATAATGGGAGACTTCAGCTACCCTCACTTTGCTCAGTTGAAACAGTTGGTCACAGAGCCAACCAGGGGGGTAGTGATCTTGGACTTGAGCAGGTCACAAGACCTGGTGAGAGATATAGAGGTTGTTGCACTAGTTGGGAACAGTGACCACAGGCTATTAAGCTCAGCATTGAGGTCAACGGAAAATTACCCCAAAAGTCCAAAACTGTATTATTTCCACTTCAGTTGGCCTCCCTGCTTTAGATCCCAACCTTCTGAAAGGGCCCATCTGATTCCACCTTGTAGCCGCAACAGATTTATATTGCTGCTACCAATGTTATTGTTTATTGTTTTTATGATTTTAAAGTGATATTATTGTAACGAGTCTTTGATAAATAAACAATTTGATTTCAGAAGAGAGAGCTTTACAAAAATGTGGGGAATAGTTAAAAGGAAGGTGAAAGGGAAACACAAGAGAGTCAAAACACTAGAGGATGCTTGGAAGCTGTTTAAAAGCCCACTAATTGAAGCTCAGATAGAATGTATTCCACAGGTTAGGAGAGGCACTGCGAAGTCTAAAAGAAGGCCTCCCTGGTTAACAACACAAGTCAGGGAAGTTATAAAAAGTAAAGAGGTTTCTTTTAAAAAGTGGAAGGTCTGCCCCAATGAATTGAACAGGAGGGATCACAGTGCTCTGGCAAAAGAAATGTAAGTCAGTAATTAGGCATGCAAACAGAGATTTTGTGAAGTGGGTTGCTACAAGCATAAAGACAAAAAATAAACATTTTTAAAAATATATCTGAAGCAGGAAATGATAACAAAGGAATAAAGGGATTGCTAAAGGAAGATGGGGAGATGGCAGAGAAGCTCAAAGACTTTTTTGCTTCTGTGTTCACTGTGGAACTGTGGCAATACCCACTATTTTCAGGAAGAGAGTGTGAAGAACTGAACCAAATTGAGGTGACTAGAGATGAAGTGCTACCTGTTGGAGAAATTAAAAACCAATAATTCTCCAGGTCCTGATGGTATACACCTGAGAGTTCTTAGGGAACTCAAATGTGAGATAGTTGATATTCTAACCCGTATATGTAACCTATCACTAAACTGAGCCACTGTACCAGAAGACTGGAGAGTAGCAAATGTTACACCAATTTTTTAAAAGGATCCAGAGTGAAACGAGGAAATTACAGGCCAGTCAGCCTAATGTCTGTCCCAAGCAAATTAGTAGAAATGGTAATCAAAGATAGAATTATTAGACACATTGAGGAATAAAGGCTGCTGAGGGGAAATCAGCATGGCATCTGGCAGGGGAAGTCCTGCCTCACCAACCTTTTGGAGTTGTTTGAGAAAGTGAGCAAGCATGTAGACAACGGTCACCTGATAGAAGTTATATACTTGGATTTGCACAAGGCTTTTAACAAGGTACCTCATCAAAGACTGCTGAGTAAACTTAGCAGTCATGTAATATGAGGACGGGTTCTGTTATTGATTAAAAATTGGTGAAATGGCAGGAAGCAAAGAGTAGGAATAAATGGACAGTTCTCACAAAGGAAGTAAGTAAGCAGTGGGGCCCCACAAGGATCGGTATTGGGACCAATACTATTTCATTTCAAAGAGGTAAGTAGTGTGGTAGCCATGTTTACAGATGACACAAAATTAATCAGGATGGTGAAAACCAAGGCTAACAGTGAAGAGCTCCAAGAAGATCTCCACAAACCGGGAGAGTGGGTGACAATGTGGCAAATGAAGTTCGGTGTTCGTAAATGTAAGGTGATGCACATGGGGACAAAAAAAAAATCCCTATTTCAAGTATAGGCTTATGGGGACTGAGCTTTCTGAGTTTGAGAGGAAAAAAGATCTTGGGGTCAGAGTGGATATCTCACTGAAAGTGTCAATACAGTGTGCTGCAGCAGTGAAAAAGGCAAACTCTGGCTGAGTTCAGACTGGCAATTTGCCCCGGTAGGGACCCGGGCCAACGACGATTCAATCCCGGAGTAAATGGGACGTTCACACAGGCACATCTGCCTGGCGTCCCCCACTTGTAGCCAACCCGTGCTGTTGCGCTTCACTGCCAGATTAAAAAGATACCTGATAAAAGCCGTAGCAAATCCGAAAGCCCACATGTGTCGCATGTTTCTCCGCTTCCGGGGAGTCTGAACGTGCAGCCGAAAAGCTGGGAGCAACCCGTGTTGGGCACAAGGCAGCAGCGGCGTGATTGGCTGTGCTCCGCTCCACTGCCCAATGTGGTGCCAGCGTTGCAGGGCAAAAAAAAAAAATCGGCAAAATGCACTTATGTGCATGAGCGCATGAGCACATGAGTGCTCATGTGCACATACACCCATACACCCACAGCCGAATTAATGGGGAAACGGCAAATATAGCACGCCTCCGGCGCAGCAGTCTGAACGCTCCCGCGCGCCTCCGTCCCGTATCTTCCAGCAGCGGCCCCCGCTGTGTGAACGGGAAAACCCGGTATAGTTTATTCCGCTTTTTTTTTTTGCTACGACTGGCTACCGGAGCAAACTGCCAGTCTGTACTCAGCCTCTGTTAGGGATTATTAGGACAGGGACTGAAAATAAAATGGCCAATATTATAATGCCCCTGTATAGATCTATGGTGCAGCCTCATTTGGAGTATTTTTAAAAAAACATTTTTTATTGATTTTATAAATCTACATCCTACAGGGAAAGGGAAAAGGAAAGCCCTAAAATTGATGACAAGTGCATATAAAGATTACAAAATGATTGGCACTCTGTGAATTAACAATATATGTAAAGACTTGTAAGACTTCTTTCTTATTACAATAAAATTATGCTAAACTCAGGTGATTTATAATCCAATATCTGCCATTTATTTTTTACGCTTTTTCTTCTTGGCTTTTAAAGTCTTCGGGGCCACTGCTCCTTTCTCAGACTCAGTTGTGCTTGAAGTGTTATCCGATCCATGCTCACTTGCTTCCTCTTGTTCTACTTCCCCTTCATCATCTTTCAAATTTAATTGCTGCTTTAAAAAGCTTTTAGCCTTCTGGAAAGTGTCAGTTTTAATTTTCTTATTGTTGAAATTAAACGTCAATACCTCTGGGAAGATCCATCTGTATGCAATTGTTTTACTTTGGAGAAAAATGATTAAGTCTTTGTATTGACATCTTTGTTTCTGGATCTCAAAGGGAATGTCTTTTAAGGTTTTAATTTCTTCCTGCTGAATTTTTAATATTTTTCCCGATCTCGCTTTCAAAACATTTTCTCTTGTTGTTCTCCTAATGAACTTCACATATATCTCGCCAGGTAATTTATTTTTTCTTATATCATCTGGGTATATATGATAAACCAAGTCCATGTCATTCTGGAGGTCCTCTTGCTTGAGATCAGAAGGTGATGCTATAAATTAGTTTCAGGTCTTCTCCTTGCTGCTCTGGGACTCCTTGAAAGTGTAGAACATACATGGATTTTTCCAGTTGGAGTTGTAATAGCTGACTTTTCCCCACATTCCTGTCTTTTTTCTCTTCTGCCATTTTTTGCTCAATGCTTTTAGTTCTTGTTTCTACTTTCTTAATCTTATAGTCCATTTTATCTGCTGGTTTTTCCATGTGCTGCAACTGTTTCTGCACAGAATCCAGGTTAGTGTTGATGTTAGACATCTGCTCCAGCAGGGGTCGCAATGCTGAAGCCAGCATATTAGGAAAGTCTGCAGCCGCATCACATGACCGGATGGGAGTCGTTGGTGTAGGACTTCCTACTGGAAGTTTCTTTTCTGGTGGTGCTTTCTCCCTCTACCAGCCATTGTTTACATTAAAAGAAAGGTTTTTTTTTGTTTTAAAGTAAAGTTAGTCCGAATTCAGCACTTCTTGGATTAAATTACACCTCAAAAAAAGTCTTGTATGGTTAGTTTTGCTTTCTCTGACTTTCTTGCATTGCTTACAGACCGTTTCAATTGAGAAGAGGGCAGATCTCCAACCCTTCCCTACTCAATGCTTCGTTCAAACTCGATCTGGTAATCGGAGACTTTTCCACTTAAGGAAGGGTTTGCTGAACTCACTGTGAAGTCACGATTGTTCATTGCCAGAGTTAGTTTTGCTTTTGCTCTTGTCCACTCGCCCGGCGGTCGACTCTAATCGCCATGTTGGCTCCCTGGTGTCAGGACTTTTCAGGGACGGGAAAGCCTTAATCCCTAAACTGTTGCTTCAGGAGAGGCTTATCCCAGCTCCTCAGGCTGGGGGTCTAATTCAGAGATGCTGGCGGGGTCTGGAACCAGCCAAGATGCCTCCTGATCACCCCATCTTGGCATGTCTCCATCAGAGCTCATTGGGACGCGTCCAAGTGCAAGTCACCATAGACTCAAAGTCCCCATTCATTTGGAATATTGTGTACAGTTCTGGTCACCATATCTCAAAAAGGACATCACAGAGCTGAAAAAAGTACAGAGGAAGGCAACCAAGATGATAGGGGGTTGGAACATGTTCCCTAAGAGAAACGGCTGAAGAGTCTGGGACTTTTCAGTTTAGAAAAGAGATGAGTGAGGGGGGACATGATAGAGGTTTATTAAATTATGCATGGGGTGAAGAGAGTTGACAAATAGAAATTTTTCTCCCTTTCCCAAAATACTAGAACTCAAGGGCATCCAGTGAAGGTGATGGTCAGTAGGTTCAGGATGGACAAAAGGAAATACTTATTTACACAGAGAGTGATTAAAATGTGGAATTCACTACCAGGGAATATAGTGATGGCTGCAGGAATAAACAGCTTTGAAAGGAGATTAGATAGATTCATGGCGGATAGGCCTATCAGTAGCTACTAGCCATGGTGATGATTGAAGGGAATCTTCACATTCAGAGGCACTGAATCTCTGAATCCCAGTGTGAGGAGGCAACATCAGGGGAAGGTCTTGGCCTCTATGCCCTGGTGTTGGCCACCCAGAGTTACTGGTTGTCCATTGCGTGAGACAGGATGCTGATTTAAATGAACCATCGGTCTGATCCAGCAGGGCTCCTCTTATGTTCTTATATACCTAATTTGTTCCAGAAGTTGACAAAGTCATATACATAGTAACAATTAGATCTGAGTCCAGTAGCAACTTAGAGACCAACAAGATTTTCAGGGTATAAGCTTTCGAGAGTCAAAACTCCTTTTGTCAGATGTAAGTAGGAATGGAGATCTGTGTCTTTTTATCCCGGTCAGAAGGTGGAAGGGGTGTTTTAAGGAATGCTTGCAAAGAGATGCAAAGGTACAAGGCTTACCCAGGGGCAAGGAATGGGGGAGGGAACAAAGGCGAGGAAGGAAGCACCTGGACACCAGCCAGCTTGGAAAGAACTGGCCATAGCTCTATTGAATACACTGTAGGAACATTGGCACAGCACGGGGATGGATACTGCATCGGATGACCTGACTGTGGCCCAATATCTCTGCTCCCGCCTGCCTGCCAGGGGTGTGTGTGAAACCACAGAGTGCCAAGCCCTGGGATCCATGTGGACACCAGTCACTGCATGGTTCCCTTGACTCCTAGTAGTGAGAGCCACCCAGCGGCCTCTGAGCCAGGCATGCTACTGAAGG
The DNA here is from genome assembly GCA_029375565.1 of Gekko gecko. Lineage (NCBI taxonomy): Eukaryota > Metazoa > Chordata > Lepidosauria > Squamata > Gekkonidae > Gekko > Gekko gecko. Next base: position 99,534,216 of record JAPDNY010000008.1, read on the forward strand.
CTCCACCCCCAAGACCTCTTAAGGAAGTCCCCAGAATGAGGGAGGTAGGCACACAAGCACAGCCTCCCCCCAAAAAAACGATCTGTCCCAATACCCAAACTGCCTACCAAGCTGTGATGTAACAAAGGTAAAAAGGTATAAAGGTGACAAAACTTCATAAACTGAAACACAACCCATGGCAACCAAGAACACAGAGAGAGGGTGGGAGGGAAAGCCACAACCAACTGGGGTAGGGGAGTCCCCATAGGAGCCACTTTAAATAGAGAAGGGGCAGACAGGGTGAGTGAAAACACTGGACTCTGTTTCCATGAAACTCCGCCTCTCCCCAGCTGGTTCAGCTGGTGCAGAGTAACAGTTAGAGCTGAGTCCAGTGGCAGCTTAGAGACCAACAGGAGTTTCAGGGTATAAGCAATCACGAGTCAAAGCTCCCTTTGTCAGATGCAGAGTAGAGTAGCCATTGATATTAACAGCTAATGCATTGGGAAGCATGGAAGGAGAGGAATATATGGTTAATGTATTTTTAAAGTGCTGTAAGCTGCTCTGAGGATCTTAAAGTCAAAAAGTGGTATATGAACGTAGAGAATAAATAAATAAAATAAAATGGAATAATGATGGATAAGTTGTATGGAACAGAAAGAGCAGAAGGAATAAGATGGGGAGATGAAAAAAGATATAACTGGGGAAAGAGTGGTAGAGACAGTTGAGAACTATGGTAAAAAAAACTTGTTTGCTGCTTCAACTTTCTTGGCATAGTGTCTTCGTTAGTCAGAACATAAAAGCTCCAAATTCTTGCATAATTTTTTCTCATTTACATATGCTGGAAACTGGAGTTTGTCTTCATTTATGCAACCAGACTTAAAAAGGCTAAGGGCTGATAATTTTTACTTACTGGGAAGAATTGAACCCACTGCAAGTTTTTGGAACCTGCATCTCCACTCCTACACCTGCAGAGATAAATGTCTGCAGATGTTTCATGAACGTGTGCAGGGTCAACCCAAGGGCTTTAAGCACTCTAGGCCAGTCTTTGCATAGAACACTGTCCTCCTGCTTGCTTGCCTTGTGCTGTCCTCCCCCCATTTCCTGGGCAGTCTCAGAGCCTTACCCACCGCAAAGCCAGGACAGGGGAGCAAGCAGCCACCTGATCTTCTTCCCTCCTTTGTGGGGTAGGGGGGACACTGGCTAAGCCAGCCACACTGCACTTAGGTGTGACGCCAGCCACTTTGCAAAGCCAGGAGGGAGCAGAGCTTAGCATGGTGAAGCCAGTGGCTGCATGCTCTTTCTCTTGCCATTCCTCCTTCACAGGGGTAGAAGGCAAGGTAGATGCACTCTGTGCTGCACCAGCAGTGAAGCCAGTCAGGAAAGAAACTTCCTCAGCTAAATGTGGTAAACCCTGGTTCATTGATTAACCCTGTCTGAGGAGGTGGAAGACTGTGCAAGAGCCTGAAACTTATACCTGGTTAGAAATTCTCTCTGGAAAATAATCATTGGATAAGACTTAAGGGTCATTAGGCAGTTTAATCTGAATAGTTTTTGTGACAATTCTTAATCTTAAATCTTATACCTAAGGTCTACAAAGAGCACAAACCTTTTAAGAATTGACAGTTTTCATTTTGACATACAGCAGAGGCTTCCTGCTATTGAATACAGTGATATAGTTCAAACATGTAGAGTTGGGGGGGGAGGTGGATGAAGTCATGTGAGAAAAATGGATGGTTTTGTTTGGACTTAGATATTCTTTTATGCTTCACTGGTGCATGAAAACCAGGCAGTAATACTGACAAGAAATTGAAGATACAGCAGCAGCCTCCTAGCAATTTACTCTCAAATAGACCTCTTGGCTCTAGTCAGTAGAGGATTCTAATGGAGGTTTCGCACCTCTATTTCATCAGCTTCAAATCATGTGCAGTACATTGGAAATACTGTAAAATGAAAAGGCAAACAAACCAAACGAAAGTACATCTACAGTTTTAAGAAACAGGCAATTATAGCCCTTGCAAATAATGAACTTCATGCTGACAATTTGTTAATCACATTTTTTAAAAAAAAATATTTTCAAGATGGAAGGAAAATGAACCATCCCTGGCCACATTTCCGATCTCTGAATTATCAGAAGGGGGTGGGTGGGTCAGAGTGCATGACTAATAACTTGCATTTTTATTCTGCCATGGATATTAAATTTTAAGAATCTCTCTGGGGGCTTAATCCTTCAAACTAAGCAGAATAATTTCTTTCATTCTGCTCAGTCCCAGCAACCTTCACAGTGTTGCCTGGATACTCCGTCTCCTGCGGCATCTGTAAATTGGCCAATTCAACAGCAAGATTGCTAATCTGAATAATAATAAAAAAGTCCTTGGGAAAAGTAATTGGCCAGGCAGAATCTGAAATAACAACTTACCTTTCAGCCTTTTTTCAAGTTTCCCCCTGCCACTTATAAATAGCAAGTTTTCACAGTGCAGTCAGTAGAATGCTGGCATGTGGGACACCTTCCTTTAAAGATGCCAGCACCTTCATATCTAGTCTTTTAAAAATACATTTTCATAAATGTGGTTCCACACTTTCAGTGCCTGGACAGCATTTGACAGTCTACCAGTATAGATACTGAGCTTTCAAAATAAACATTCTCAAAGTTAACTGTAAATGTCACTGCTTATGGGTGTAATGGAGCAACTGTCCTATTTTAAACATCAGATTTTTGCATGGTACACTTTGGAATACTGTAGCAGAAAAGGAAACTAAGGATCCTAAGAAGATAGTTTCAGGTATTGGTTTGCAGTGGAAGAGCAAACTCTGAGTCCAGTAGCTTCTTTGAGACCAACAAGATTTCCAGGGTGTAAGCTTTCAAGAGTCAGAGCTCCCTTCATCAGATATCTGATGGAGCTTTGACTCTCAAAAGTTTATACCCTGGAAATCTTGTAGGTCTTTAAGGTGCTACTGGACTCATATCTTGCTTAGTATATCCTAAGGGTTCTGTAAATTGATGGAAGCTGAGGAAAATAATGCATAGTTTAAGTGCACGCTAAATCACTATTTACTTGGATTTACATGTAGCAAACATTGCTATAGGAAATCTAATTTGAGTTAATGTGGCAGTGGCAGTGCATGTATACCTATTGTTGGGAACTAAAGAAGGATTTGGAGGAAAGAATCCTCTTGTGGTGGGGAAAATTGTATTGCAAATATGTAACAAAGCTTCATGAACTTTTAATTCTCAAGAAAAACTGATCGGACAGTCTGCAACTTTAGAGTACAGAGGTTGCAACGGATCCTTTTTATACTCACTACATTCACCACCCCTATTCCATGTATAAGTTTGCAAGAATGAATGGAATCTTACCACTAAGACAGACTGCTTGAGGGGAGGGACAGTTTGGAGTGGGAAAATTATAGGCAGGGGAAAGATTAAACCTCCCTTGCCACTATTACCTGGGCAAAGTGATTGAGAGAGCAGTAGTAGACCAATTCAAGGTCTTTTTTGATAACTCATCTGTTTTGAATCCTTTTCATTCTGGTTTGAGGCTGTGCTGTGGAACAGAAACAGCCCTGCTGGCTTTAGTTGATGACTTCTGACTGAATGTAGACAAAGGCCGTGCTTCTTTATTGCTCCTACAAGATTTATCTGCAGCCTTTGATCCAGTGACCCATGCCATCTCTTGATGAGGTGCTTGGAGGCAACAGTAGGTGTCAGCAGATGTGCTTTGGACTTGCTCAAATCATTCTTCATAAATGAGACTCAAAGGGTTGTTGTTGGAGACCAGTTATCATCTGTGTGGGACCTATCCTGTGGGGTTCCACGGGGTGCAATTTGCCTTGAATCCCAGTGAGAAAGCTGGACTATAAATAATGCAAATAAAATACTTCACTCAGAATTCCAGCCTCTTAAATCTCTGTTTCCCTAACAAAAAACAGCTGTACTTGCACACCATAATAGCTCAAACTGATAGACTGACAATATTTTCATGCACTTACTAGTACACAGTAATTTAGTGAGTAATTAGATAATCCTCCTCCCTGTTTACCCACACACATACTTTCACCTACAAGGGGAGTAAGAAAATAGTGTGTTTTGTCATCTTTGCAAATATGTGTGAGTCAAGTGTTGCCTCCAAGTTCCATTCCCAAACCCATTAGGAGCTCTTTTGAACAGCATGAATCCAGCCTACTGCATCAGGTCCAGCAGAGTGGGTCATAATGAATAGAAAGATGAAATGGAATCTTAGCCTGTCAAAGATACTATTTCAAGTAATCACCATCGTATTAGTGATAAAATGGTAGAAAGAAAACCTGTCAATTGTTCTTTTATTACTGTTTGTTCCACTGGTAAGAATGTTAGTTGCAGAACTGATTGAGTTTGTTTTGTAATAAACTAGATTGTACTGATAAATGATCTATGGTAGTGCTTAACCTCACATGAAGTTCCTGGATATTTTGCACTGTCAGCTTTTAGAGAGAAAGAATAAGAGCAGTGCAAAACAGTAAACATTATGTTGGTTTTGCGAGATTTGTATCAAGTTTGAGCCATTTACTTGTCCCTGAACTATAACTTTTGGGCTGTTTTAGCATTCTGATAAGTTATGTTAACAATTATCATAACTGGAAATATTTTTATTCCTATTTGTATGCTGGTACAGTTGATCTTTGCTTTGCACTGGCAGACGATGTAGTTTGACAGAATTAGGTTACCACTTATCAGGTACAAATTTATCAGTTATATACACATGCAGAGAGGTTTGCGTGGCCTTTGTGTCCCACCCCAGGTCTTTGACATGAGGATTTCGAAACCAAACCAGACCTGATATTAACAACCCATGTCTTGGGACTTTTGAAAAAAATGCTAATTTACAGCATTTGGCAGCAGCTAAGATGATCCCAAAAGGGTTTCTGGGAAACAGCCAACTGCAGGTTTGGAAGGGTGTTTTATATCATAGGCATACCACCAGTGAAAAGGTTTAAGAATCCTGTTTCCAGTGGACCTTCCATGATCTTCAGAGCAACTGCCCAGGGCTGCAAACTAGCATTTTAAAAATATGCAGTCATTTTATAAGGGTCTTTCATGTCAAGTCTGGTTTGTCTTTAAGTTCAGCTGAACCAAGGCTTAGAATGATAACAACCAGCACATATATGTGAATTCACAGTATCAAGTCTTGTGTGTCTGCTGCAAGTTAAAAAGGTGGCTGTATACATATGGCAGGACGGAGTTTAGAAGAGAACGGATGCAAAAACTTTAGTTCGGAACAAAGAGATTTTGAATTAAACCTCAAAAGGGTGATTATATTCTTAAGCGTGTATCAGAATTTTTGGTGTATTAAAGAAGGTGTTTTTCTAATGTGTACACAGCCCAGAAAAATTGGTCAGGACTAAATTCTTTTGGAAACAATGAGATCAGAGTTCATTGTTAAATATTTAAGGCTGCAGTCTGATTAACCTTTAATAGAGTTGAGTTCTGTTCAGCAAAGTGGGACTTGCACATGAAAATTCGTAGAACTGGGTTGTGTTGCATCCCCCCCCCCCCAATATGCTCTGAGATCAACATTGGAGAGGGTCTGTGCCTCATAGGAAGATCCCATGCTTTGAGGTTCAGTCTCTGGCATCTGCTCTAAAGAATGTCAAGTAGTAAGCCTGTGAATATCTGAGACCCTGGGGAGATACTCTTAGCTGGAATAGACAACATCCGGCAAGTCCAGAATACAGGAATGCTGTCACATTTGGTGTCCCAAGAAAGGCAGGAAGAGAAAGACTTACTGGGAACACCCGAAAATTGGTAGCATAACAGAGCCACTACCTCCCTGACTTAAAAAAAAGTGTGAATGCCTGGTGTCTTCTACACAGGGACAAGGCTTTGGTTTCCTGAAGATTAAGTGCAGCAGCAACAGGGCTTCCATATGGCAGGGTTCCCCACAGTTTCCTTGCCTCAGTCCCCCAGAAATTGCCACTACCCCCACCGTGCCAACAGGGCTTTTGTGATTTTTTAGAATATTGTTACATCAATATACTGTTGTGATGATACGTGCAGCAGGTTCTTTGAATTCCCAGCTTTCATTTTTTAAAAAAGTCTCTAGGGTCTTCCCTTGCAAAGGTATGACTTTTTCATTGTATGTCTGCAAGGAAAAAGGCTAGAGACTTCCTTTATTTTTATTTTTATCTTTTTGTTTTTTTGTAATGAAAGCTGGGAATTCAGAGAAGCGTCTGCACCTGTCATTGTAATGATGTGATATTCCAGTGCATTAAAAAATAAATAAAACCCACCAGTGGTGATGGGAGGAAAGGGCTGCCACGTGAGCCTAAAAATCTAAATCCTCTCCCCCAGCAGCCATCCTGGCTTCGCTGTGAATCTTTCCCAAAATTTCAGAGCAAAGCAGGTTTGAGAAAGATTGGAGAAAAGCCATGAAAATCCCCAGAAGAAGAGGAGGAGGAGGAGGAGGAGATTGGATTTATACCCCTCCCTTCACTACCCAAAGGAGTCTCAGAGCGGCTTACAAACTCCTTCCTCTTCCCCTCCCCACAACAGACACCCTGTGAGGTAGGTGGGACAGAGAGAGCTCTGACAGAAACTGCTCTTTTTCAAGAACAGCTGTGCCAGAACTATGGCTTGCCCCAAGGTCATCCAGCAGGTGCAAGTAGAGGAGTGGGGAATCAAACCCAGTTCTCTCAAATTTGAGTCCATGCACTTAACTACTATACCAAACTGGCTAATTCCAAGAGGAACCGCTTTGTTAGTTGCAGAAAAAAATAAGCAGGGGTGTTACGGAATCTGAAAGACTACCCACATTTCATTCCAGCATTAGTTTTCATGTATCAGAGTCAACTTCTTCATACACAATGAGCATATTGTCATTATGCTGTCATTTTACATAGGGAAATTTTAGAAAGTAGCAGGGTCAAGGGGATATAAACAGTGGGAGGTACAGACTGAAATATAGGAGGGGAGAGGCTGTAGCTCAGTGGTAGAGCATCTGCTTGGCATGCAGAAGGTCCCAGGTTCAATCCCTGGCATCTTCAGTTGAAAGGATCAGGTAGTAGGTGATATGAAAGACCTCTGCCTGAACCCCTGGAGAGTGCTGCCAGTCTGACAAGTAGACAAGACTGACCTTGATGGACTGATGGTATTGAGGCAACTCTGTGTGTGCATATATTCAAATGTAATGATGTAAAATTAAAATCTAATGAAGAAAAATATAGAGACCATTCCCTAGTTATGCTAAATGAATTAACACATGTAATTAGTGAGGAATTCCAGGTATTGTCAAGTTAGTCAGCATTCATCATGAGGTATAAATCCCAAATCCAAAGTATTGCAAAGCATCTCCCTTGGGATTTTTATCTTACGATGAGTATTAACTGTTCAGATTTGGGACATAAGAATGACTGGGGAGCAAGCCAGGCAGCTCCTGTGGTATAAGCAGCTCTACACTGGCTACTCAGCATGAGGAGGAAGTGGCTGGTCTGGCCAGAACCAAGGGGCCCTTCCCATGCTGCCTGAACTTCTGGGGCTTGGCTTACTCTTGGTCACTGCTGGCCTTTTTAGGACAGTGACCCACAGGGAACTTTGGATAGGTTAAAGAGTCAAGCCAACCCTGATGGTAATCATTTCTGTTGCTGGTGGAGTAAGTGCCATATAATGGAAATTGTGTATTGTTCGAGTTGGTATGGAATGAAAGGTTGAATGGTGTTCTGGTTATCCACTCTGAAGTCTGCATGTGACCTGTTGACAATTACTTATTAGATTTAAGCCTCTTCTAGAAGTATGTTGTATCTTTAGTTTTCTTCCAAGACTTAGTAGGTCTGCAAAGATACTATTTCTGGTGTAACTGACTTTTTCATTTGTGAGTTATCCTGAGGAAATTCCTATTCATTTAAGGAAACCTTGTTTGAATACTTTATGTAGTGCTATAAAAACTACCCATTTCTGAAGAGTAGTATGTTTCCCCTGAAATGGTAGTGTGGCACCCTCTTGTGGCTCAAGTAACTTTGAAAAGTAAGAGGCAGTGTCCCAAGCAGTTACCCTGTCTTTGACCAAGTTCTTTTGGCTGCATGCAAGATCTCAGGTAGAAATTATAACTTTTTTTTGTAGCAATAACATTGTTTGCATTTGACTCATGTGAGACATGCAAACGCCATATCGAAACATGTTTTCAGACATGGCAGAGAATCTTCTGACAAATGCAAAACATGTTGTTTATATCTTTTCAAGAGACTAAGCTTAGCACATAGGAATTCATAGACCATAAAATGAAAGGAAGAAAGATTTTTGTACTGAACACTTCCAAAACAGTATAATGACTAAGAAAAGAACAAAGCGACTAGATCTCAATCAAAATTAGGAAACAAGTTGTGCTACATACTTTATTGCAAAACTTTGAACTGTATCTTTGCATGGACAAAATTATAAGTTTCATGTTCATCCTTGCAGAGTAGCAGCATGGAGGAAGCAATGTGTGAGACAGCAAGTCTACAGGTGCAACTAGTGGAATTTACATGAGTAATTTGGAAGTCGCCCTGAGAATCAGTACTTATAGTTATGGAATCACCAGGCCAAACTTTACTACTTCCATCTGGCTGCATCTATGAGACCAGTCTATGCTGACTAGTTTTTTTAAAAAACTGTGCTGACCCTACATTACTTTTGTAACAATTCAGCTACTGTGTTGAAATAGTAGCCAAGGAAATGAACGGGGAGTCTGTTTGGTTATTTCCAAAGCTACTTGAGCATCAGTCTTCACCAGTGTGATTTTAAATGGTTTATCACCCACCTCAGGTCCTATTTATCTGGAAGAAAGCCATGAATAAATGAATAGAAGATCCAGATATCCAGTGGGATCTGCTGATACTGCTCTGGCTTTTTTTTTTTTTTACCACAGATAGTTGTCTTTCTCCTGATATATTTTGCAGTGTGTAACCTTGGACCCCATGATGGGTAATCTATTGTATAAGGAAGGCAGGGGTTAAAATTTTGGGATCCAAGAAAGAGTTGAAGGAAGGTAACGGAGTTTTAAACTGAGAAAGAATTCCTTTTGCATGGCAAGAGATAACTGGATAGAGACTCACCATGAGGTACAAATCCTAGCTATTTGTCGCAGATCTGAGAGGCCAGACTTTCATTCTAGCATTGTTTGACAAAGGTTAAAATGTGTCTTAGTTCCATGTTCTCTGTGAGCAAATAACAATGTATGCAGAACAGTGTATTTTCTCCTAACAGTGCTCTGTTCTTAGTAACTATTTTTATTTTAAATTAAACATGTTTCTCTTTGGGAGTAAAGTGACCATGACTGTACCTGCCAATTGACTCTTCCTAGAATCTCACAGTAGCATCTTTTGAAGAATCTGTGCTGGTAGTTAACATTTACATGGCTGTGCTATTCTAAATGAGAAATGCTTAAAAAATTGTCTTGAAGATCAGTCTTGTGCTAGCTTAGTGGTTTCCACCACCACCACTCCTTTTTTGGGTTGAGAACCATTTTATCATGGTGCAGAATGCCAGCCCCCACCTAACATAAAATAAAATCAAGGAAGGTAAGTCCTGATGTCAAGAATTTATTTACAAGGTGGGTTGCCACAGTGAATTGTTGATTGTTCAAGTTTTATCAAGTGCCATGTACATTTATGATGTTAACTAAAATATCTTGGCTGAGGATACACCTCAGTCAGAAGTAGGGTTCCCAAGTACTTACCGTCTGGGGGCGGGGGACGAATGCTCCCCGGCCGGACCAGTCTTCCTGGTAACGCACCATGCCGTCGCCAGGAAGGAATGGTAGGCGACGCTCTGGCAATGGGGCTGAAAACTCGATGGTACCATCGAGTTTTCAGCCCCATTGCCAGAGCGTCGCCTACCGTCCCTTCCTGGCGACGGCATGGTGCTCCGCGCCTCTCCTTCCCCTGGGGATGGTCCTGCGAGGATGTATCCATCCCCCGCCGGCACGCGGTAAGTTCTTGGGAAGCCTAGTCAGAAGTTGGAAAGTAGCATGAAAGAATGACTGCATCAATGGGAACTGAGGTTGTGATCCAAAAAGGCCCTACTACAAGCACAGCTGGGAATGCGATTGTCCCAGTTTTCACTCATGCAACTTAGCTCTTCCTGGTTTTTTCTTCCAAATAATGGTCTCCCCCCAAATTTATAATGTAGCTTGTAGTTTAGCATAAGACCACCCAATTGAGCTTTTGGACCTTTTCATTCTGGTGTTGTTGTTGTTGTTTGCAGCCCTCTTGATAGCAGCAGGTGCTTTTCATTTGATCTTCTGTGCTAAGAAGTGTTGTAAATAAATGTTGTTTTTGGTTCTTTCTGTGTATGTGTGTCCCTTTCATATTTATTTTCTGTCTCATATATAACACACATTCTTTCATGCTTTGGTGGCCATCTGCATGGTTACATATATTTCAGTTCTTTAAAAGTAGGTTTCCCTAGGAGGAGGTACTCCCTCATCATGAATTATGTGAAATGGCATAATTAGAGCACTCTAACATTTAGAGCTTTTTTCATACACTTAGAGGTCTTGTGTTTGGTTTATCTTTTTAGAAAGCCTTCACACCCTCAGCTGGAAGCTTTTATTGGCCATATGTCTAAACTTGGATCAGAAGCCAAAATGGATAGCACTCTGAGCAGCATGCCTCGTTACCCCAGCCATTTACTGTGTGAAATGGGAGAACTTACACAGACAGGTGAGTGTATACAGCTGTTTTATTTCCACCTCTGGCAGAAATCAGTATGCCAAAGGGCTCTTTTGTTCTCTCTGAATTGAAACTATCTGGCCACGTGCTCAGTGTTTACAAATTATTTTGCTAGGGGACATGGTGGTACATTCCAGGAGAGCCACCTTGAACAAGTCTCTGGAGAGATGACACATACATTTTCTAAATCATCATAATAAAACACAGTTATGATAGTAATGCATTAAATCACTGTGTTTTTGTAGCAATCTCTCTCTCTCTCTCTCTCTCTCTCTCTCTCTCTCTCTCTCTCTCTCTCTCTCTCTCTCTCTCTCCTGCACAATCCTGTAAATCTAAGTGGATGGCCATTTTGAAAGATACATTTCTTTTCTTCTCACTCCACCCTCATCAGTTAGATGGACTTCTGAAGCAATTCAGTCATGGGCTTACAGACCACTCCCAAGCTTAGTTTTATGCATCTGAGCTAAAACCAGATTTGTATTCTTTTTTCTGAATACTGTAGCCCAGAGGTGCTGCCTTATGCGTGGGCAGCCCTAACTGCAGGGGCACCTCACTATTGACCTGAACCAAAGTTCCCCCAGAGTCAAGCACTCTCAGCTTGAACCTCAGAGTCAGCATGTGAACACTCTGCAAAAAGGGGATTTCATATTCAGGTTTTCATACAAGGCCAGCCCTCCAAGACAGTCTTCAACCCTCCCTTCCTCCGGCAGGGACAATGAAGGCAGGTTCCTCCTGGTGTAGTATCTGCATTTCTAAAGCTATTCAGAGGCCATCTAGTGAACAGCCCTTCTCCAGAACCTAGCCCTTTTTGTGTGACCCTATGTCTATGTGAGAATCCTTTGTCTCCAAAGCTGTTTTTCCTGCTCCTTCCCTCAGAATACTGAGATAAACCAATCATACATTCAAATGTTAAGCAATCCTTCCTGACACTAATCAGGGACCCATTTACACCTTTTGTTTAAATCTGGGAACCTATTCAATTCACCTAGACTGGACCATCAAGGGTCATCGTATCTATTCAGATGCCACTGATAGTCCCATCAAGGGTTATTGTGCAGCTAGATTCTGCCCCTCTCGGACAACCATTGGTCACACCTGAATTACACTCCGCCTGGTACTACACCTTCATGGACTCCTTATTGGTCTAGAAAATCTATTGTTCTCACCTGAGATCAGCCCCCAAGGCCTCCCATTGGTTTGTATTGTTTTTCAATGTCTATTTTCATCAGAGTGTATGGCTTCAGATTTTCTGTATCTGCCTCTGGTGCCAACTGGCAGTTCACCCCCGAACTTTGGTTTGGGCCATAATCTCATCTCCATAGATCCCTGCACATCTGGACAGGTTGTATCACCCTGTAACTGACCCCGCTATTTGCTATCAATCACCTCTGTTTTTTAAAAATTTGTATTCTTTGCTCTTTTTGAATATTTAGCGTGCTTGTAATTAGGGAAATACTTTAATTAAAAACTATTTAATTTATTCTTCAAATTTGGAGTCTTCCTACTGTACCAGACCTTGGTATAGTGCCTTGTACCCCTCTGGCCTTGCCTGCTGCCTAGCTAATTTCCCCAAACAACAAGGCAGGCCATTGGCGGTAACAGTACCTCATAAACATCTTCAGTATGAAAATTAAGGTAATTTAGATTAATTTTATGTTGTGTGTGTATTTTTGTAAGCAGCATTGAGATTTTTTTGGTAAGGTGACTCAGCTGTGCAGAAAATAATTTCAATGATAAGAAGTTACCTAAATTATTTCTATACTATTTTCTTTCAAGGCCTGATAAGCCTGTGCAGTTTCAGGACATTGTAGAAGGAAGCCCAGATACACAGCTGTGACTGTGTATTTATTGAAATCATGGAAATTATCTAGCCAGCACTTATGTACCATTTGTTGTGGGATGCCCAGCTTTTCATTTCAGCTAACCAAACCTTGTTGGTCATTTTTTGACACCTTATTATTTTCTTAAAGCTTATCTCTTTAGGGATGCCATTGAAACGAGTGTGTGATTGAATCGTTATTAAGAATTCAGTCATTATGTTTATATAGACTTCAGGCAGTAAATCCAAAATGTAACCTGTTCTGTACACCAAATAACTTTTAAACAAATGATAGCCATCATGGATATAAATCCTAAAATAAGGTAGATTTTTCATAATTCTTTATTGGTGCCAAACCCTAAGCAAAATCTGCTTTCACCCAAAAGCCTGATTTATCATTAGAAAATGTTCTGTTGGGGCTCAAAACATGTAATCTCCAGGTAGAATTTGAATATGGGTCTCTGGGTGTCATGTTATTATATGTTTTGAACCTGGTCCAGCCCAGGGACTTGAGGGAAGAGACAAAATCACCAGCTAATGTTCTGTTCCTGTAATGGCACACGAGAGGCCTTTGAAAGTTCAAAAATAAACAAAATATTTTATTTAACTTGGAGGGGAAAGAAAGGGTCAATCAGGGCTAGGATTTATGAGGTGATCTGATAATAAAAACTGACGTAATTTTGTAATCACACTAAATCCAGCTGATATGTTGCCAACAAGTAAGTGTTTTTGCTTTTCAACAAGGTCTTTGAAACTTTGAGGAGAGAGGCTTTCTTTTCAGTTTCTGATTTAACTCACAAGCATAGGTTTCTGAGTTTCACTGACAATTAACATCTAGAAGGCAGGAACATACAACCAAAGTCCCAAAATCATTCTTTATATACAGAATAAGGGATCATTCCTCTCTTTAGAGCTGTCTTCCTTTTCACTGGGCAGGGATTACTTCTCTTCACTAGAATGTCCTGTTCCATTTCGGCTTGAATGGGGATCTTCTGTGATCCTCTCACTTGTGTTTGCCTCCTTCCCAGTCCTTAGTCAGTGCTAAACTCTCTCTTCTTCAAATGTCAGTTCCTAGCTGCCATTTCTTAACTGACTCTCTCCACAGTATTCCGTTTGAACAGGCTGCCACTCAAAGGTTATTAGACTGTTAGGTATTAACCCTTGACAGTCCATCACACTGGGATACATGGTGTTACCAGAATTGCTTCTTAGAAAGTTGAGCTATCATATCTTGAAAGCAGATCAACTTTGGAAAATAGAAGTTTATTTTATTTTGACTTTGCCATTTAGTACCTCTTAAAGTACCATTCTCTCATAAACTATCATAAAAAGTTATTGAACCAGCTGTTCCCTTCTGCCATTGTAGTAAGCAATACAGAGGACTTAAATTGTAATTTTGGTTTTAGTTATATGTACTTGGTTATGTTCCATTTTGCTATACTGTCTTTCCGGATCCTAGCTAAATGGATCCAAAATATATTTTTTTCCAAATAACAACTGAGAAGCCCCCCTTCCACCAACTTCCAGTTGCTATCACTGGAACCACCATAATGAAGGTATGAAGCGAGGCCTTCTTTATTGAACATTTCATTTAATTGCACATATTCACTTTTTTCCCCTGTGATCCATTTTGAGAGTGTTTTTCACTGAAAAAAATGATAATAAACAATGCAACTAGTGTTGGAGTCCCTCTTTTAAGTATGATTATGACAGAATTCTTTCCTTTTTTTCTTTTGATGAAGGGGTTGTGCAGCATTTGCGAAATGGACAGTTACTACAGGATATCTATATAAAGAAGCATAATCTGATACCAAGTGACTGGTCAGCAAAACATTTGTATTTGGAGACCACTGGAAAGAGTCGAACACTGCAGAGTGGACTGGCATTACTGTATGCCTTCCTGCCAGATTTTGATTGGAATAAAATTAATTTTAGACACCAGTGGAGTGCCATTTTTTGTACTGGAAATTGTGTTTGCCCAATAAGAAACCATTATCTTGGAGAGGATCAACGTCGACAGTACAGTCTACGTGTGACAAACATACAATTGGAAAAAACATACGCAGATATGGCAAAAATAATTGGCATCCCCACAAAACAGTTGAGAGCTTCTAATCCTATAGATTCTCTGTTGTGCCATTTTTGCCATAATGTCAGTTTCCCATGTACTAAGAATGGCTGCATTACCATGGAGCACTTTAAAGTCATTAAAGCACATCAACTTGAAGATGAAAAAGAAAGGCAGGAGAAGAAATATTATTACTTGTATGCACTACTGGCAACCTACCCTCTTCTTAACCAGACTGTGAATCGTATGCAGCGCATTGCAGAGGGCAAGGGGGAAGAATTATTTGTTCTGTACTCTGCTCATGATGTCACCTTGTCACCTGTCCTTAGTGCCTTAGGCATTACTGAGGCCAGGTTTCCAAGATTTGCAGCTAGATTAGTCTTCGAGTTGTGGAAAGACGGGAAAAAGAACAAAGAATACTTCATCCGTATCCTTTATAATGGTGTTGATGTCTCATCACAAACTTCCTTCTGCCGGGATTATAACCAGCGTTACAACAAGCCAATGTGCCCTTTTGAGAAATTTGT
Organism: Gekko gecko; assembly: GCA_029375565.1. Taxonomy (NCBI): domain Eukaryota; kingdom Metazoa; phylum Chordata; class Lepidosauria; order Squamata; family Gekkonidae; genus Gekko; species Gekko gecko. Next base: position 99,549,289 of record JAPDNY010000008.1, read on the forward strand.
TCATTTTGTTAATCTGGACATGTTTTCACCTTTTAATGCCACCAATTATTATGATGCCTGTCGCAGGAGACTCTTCTAAAAAAGGAAGAAATAAATGTTACATTTTGTATTGTCAGAAAGTTCATCTCTGAGGAAATCTGACACTGTCCAGTGTGCCTAAGTGCAAATGAAGAAAGCTTGAAATTGTTTTAATTTTGCCAAAACTCAATGGTTTAAAGTAGAAAAAAATATCTCATGCCCACCACATGATCTATGTGCTTTCTGATCAACTTGATTTGTCTCCAAGCTGCTGTAAAATGGATATTGCTTGAAGGACTGAATGTGTGTATTCTGGTTCCTAAATATTCCACTGCAAAGGTGGAACCACAAAAAAATTCTTTGAATACTTGGAATAGTAGAAAGTATTTCTCCATTCTTATAGAGCTACAGTGTTCCAGAAGTTGTAATCCAGTGAAGTCATGGGGCATACATTTTGGTGATACCTTAATACAAATATATAGATGCTTTTTGCACACACAGCTCTGTAGCATGTGACCTTTAACTATTATGAGGAAATTGAACGGAGGCAGCATGATTTCTGCTGAAAAGTATTACTGTATGGTGGGAACAGTGTGGGAGCTGTAATGTTTACCAATGATTTCTTATGTAGATGGGCTGGAAAGTGAGGGAAGCCTGCTCACCAACATCCTGTGACTTTCTGCAGGGCACCACCATCTCTGAAAGAACCTTGTGCATAATCAGTGCAGGCTGATCCATGTGGGAAACCATTTAAAAACAGTACAGCCCCACTTGGCAGGAACCAAACCACACCACACCACATACAAAGACAACCCCTAGGACACATGGAAATAAAAGTTCAGTTCTTTGCACTTTTAGCACTTTATGTGTACATCAAATGCAAATTACAATTTTTCGTGCCAGATGCTAGAAAAGGATTAACAACTACATACAGTGTCATTAGATGGGAAATGTAAGACTGTACAACAGACTTTTAAAATACGTTGCTTTTAGGGTCTTTGTTTACTTATGTGTTCAAATCAATGTGCTGTGATGGAAAGCAGTGTGTTTAGCAGTTGGTTGTAATGGCTGCATGTAGCCAAAAAAGAATTTGACTTGATGCTTGATTTTGTAGTCCATTTAGTACTTTTATAGACTAGGAAGACATTTTATAAGCTTAGTCTTGTTTTTTACTGTACAGTGAGTGTACTAAATGGTTTTTTACCTTCTTTGTAAAAGGGTTGCCAAACACCGTTTTCAGACTTTATTCTTTAATCACGGTAAACAGGTTTACAAATAGATGGTCATTAATGATTTTACCTTGATAAACTATTGAGATGTCACAACCCCATTTTTAAACATTTGTGTTATTCAGGATTTTTTTTTTTTAGTCAACTTGGAAAAGGTCTTCTTTATTTGTGGAATGCTAAATTTTATAATGCTGGAGTTTTTAACATGCTAGAAACCCTGATTTAGTGTGGGTTACTTGTTGAAACAGTGATAGAAATTCAAAGGAGCTGTAATTTAATTTGTGGTTCTAACTTTATTGGCATGTCAGCCTCCTTTGAAATGGTGCATTTGAATGTTTCTATAAATAAAATCTGGAAGAATTCTTGGTGGTAGTTGTTCATGATCTTGCTGTATGTGGTATTCAGAACAGAGCTTGTAAAATTGATCTTTGCAGTACTGATTGTTTTATATGTCTGTTGCTCTAACGATTGTTGACTTTGCAACTTAATTGGTTTTTCAGTGGGAATGCAGGATGCATTGCAAGAATATTAAAAGGATGGTATTGTATCATAATAGGGCTGCAATCTTCAACCATTTTCACTGAAGTACTTTTTGGCGTTTTCATGAGGACTTTAATGAGAATTCTTTGCAGAAAGTGTCTCAGGGACCTCAACTAGGAATGTGTAAGTAGTTTGGATCCCAGAAATAAACTTAGGTGATCACACTCTTTGTGGCACACACTGTTGGTACAAGGCAAAAGATTTATATGATCCAAAGAGAAACCAGCGTATCACTCTGGTGGCTTATTTGTGATTTGCCTGCCTATACATCTGTGGCCTGGTACCAGTGACCACCACCACCCTGTCCTCTGCACGTTGACTCATCACACCAGGAGGGAGAGGAGGCACAAGCGCCTTGGCCCTGCCCCTGCCCCCTGCCTCTGTGAGATTGTCTGGTCATCTGCATAGCGCAACTGTGAGGCTGTACTTTGTAGACGACCAGTCACATAGAGGCAGGGGTTGAGGCCAGTGTGCTTATGCCTGCTCTCCCTCCCCACATGGTGAGTCAGCATTGTGGGGTCAGCATGAGGTTGGATCATCTTGTCCAGGCTATGGATGCATGACAGCTTACAATCACTTTTCCCTTCCCCTCCTCACAACAGACACCCTGTGAGGTAGGTGGGGCTGAGAGAGCTCTGAGAGAACTGCTCTTGAGAGAACAGCTCTGAGAAAACTGCCTGATCCAAGGTCACCCAGTTATCTGCATGTGGAAGAGTGGGGAATCTGCTGCTCTTAACCACTACACCAAACTGGCTCTGTGTGCTGGGGTCTTATATCTGAGGTGAGTTTGAACAGTGAAGGAAGTGACCAAAAGAATACCAGAATAAAAGAAAATATCTGATCTTGTTGAAGCCATTCAAGCGTGTTGAACTAGGACTGCAAGACCTGATTTCAAATCTCCCTTCATCTGTGAAGCTCACAAGATGCCTTTGGGCCAGTCACTCAGCCTAATCTATCTCCACAGCTGTGATAATAAAGTAAAGGATGGGGAACATACACAGCCTTGAGATACTGGGTTGAATCTAGCACTGCATTTCACTGAGCTCAAGGAGTTTTGCCTGTGGAGCATGACTTTCCCAGTTCTCCCTCCTGTGACAGCCTGAAATCTCTGCAGTCCTGTTGTTGGGGAAGAAGGGATTTTCTCAGAACAGAATTTTGGCCTGCTGTGGTTGGGGGGGGAGGTGAATCTGAGAAAGTCATGCACCATGGCATAGTTCATTGTGCTTGTAGAAATGCTACTTGCATTTAACTTCCTTAGTGAAATGATGGGATCGAAATCTGGTAGTTTGCTGAACAGTTATTGATTGAACAGGTTTTTTTCTTCTAACAGTTCATCTAAAGATTGCATAAAGTTAATTAAATTATTCATGAATGAAGCTTGGGTGGTAGGCCTTATTTGATCAGGACTGTCAAGACAGGTGGTTCAAGTTCTTCTGTGATCCAGTCCTCTGAAAGGACTATGCAAGCTGGCCACAGGCTAGCAAAATTCAGACACTGGCATTTGCATCACACCTATGTAAACCAGGGGCCAGGCACTGTGGGCAATACTGTGAGAACTGGAGAAGGGAAGTTGTGATCCTATCTACACTTCCGGGTTTTGCTTTGCACTGGGTACAATGCTCTAGACAGAAAACATAATGCTCAGTGTAATCCGCCTGAAAAATTACTTAACATCCCCATAGGATAAAAAGGTAACTACCTCTATACCTGTATCTACTATATGCACAGCTATGATAAACTTGTAGAACACAGGCAACAACACCTCCAGAGAGAGAAACCTCCCCTTCATAACACTTCCTAATTTAGAAGATAAGGGAATAGATCCTTTGGAATGGATAAGGACTGTTCTCATGCAAGGATCAGAGGGTACTGGTGGAACAAAGTGATCAGAAGCTGCACAGTAATGCAACATGGTTCATGCCTGATTTTCATGACTAACCGCTTGCTCAGGACAAAGCACAAAAACATCTAGCAACCCCATAAGATTTTCAAGGCAAGAGTCGTTCAGAGGTTGTTTGCCTCTTGACTGCCTCTGTGTCATGAGTCCGACTCTCGTATTCCGTGGTGGTATCCCATTCAAATACCAGCTAGGGCCAACCAAGCTCAGCTTCTGAGATCTGACGAGATCAGGCTAGCCTGGTTATCCAGGTCAGGGATTCTAGGCTAACAGTTACTCATATTCCCCAGTATAAGCTGGCTGTCAAGTAGAAGTGCTTTCAGAATTATATTAGGCTTTTGTTTGTGGTGGTTTTTTCTGAGACATATGTAACTTTTGCCTTAAAAGTGTATAAAATCACAAATTCTGATGTATAAAAGTACAGACTTCACCAACAGGATTTAGGTTGCTGTGCAATTTAGGCCAAAATCAAGTTATGTTTTAACTGTAACAACTGAGACTGTGAATATATTTTGACACTGTTAAGCTTTTTCTTCCTCTCTGATTATATGAAGTCTCTCTCTGATTATATGAAGTCTCCCACTTTCAGGCTTGCCTGTAAGTATGTTTTGGTTGTCTTACAACATTGAGAACTTGTTGTGGTGGTTAAGTGTGCAGACTGTAATCTGGGAGAACCAGGTTTGATTCCCCACTCTTCCACTTGCAGCTGCTGGATGGCCTTGGGCAAGCCATAGTTCTGGCACAGCTGTTCTTGAAAAGAGCAGTTTCTGTCAGAGCTCTCTCAACCTCACCTACCTCACAGGGTGTCTGTTGTGGGGAGGGGAAGGGAAAGGAGTCTGTAAGCCTTTGGGCAGTGAAGGGCGGGGTATAAATCCGATCTCTTCTTCTCTTCCTCTAAATGCATCCATAGAGTATCCATACTGGGCATATTTTGTGGACACATTTATGGGAAAACATGAAACTATATTCCAGTGTAAAAGTGGGAAAAGATATGGATGCACACCATTGGTATTTGGGTATCTGTGGGGTCTTCTGACACTGATTCTCCAAGTTTACATTTGGAGTGGTGAAAGGCTGCAAGATGTGTACTTCTTCAACAACACATGCATTCAATTCTGACTTTTCTCAGGGTCTGCTTCTGCTCTCTACTAACCAAGTTCAGCCCTCTGCAAGAATGCAAACCACACTGCCACACTGTGACAATATGTTTTATTCTCATGTTTCTTAGATGGTACAGTTTCTGCAAAGAGAAGGCTTAGACTCACCTCTAGTGGCCAAACGTAGTACAACAATTAATTGTACTGAAAAGTCGTCGTCCCGTCCCCCCCCCCGAAAATCAGCTAATAAGTGATTGACAGGGCAGTCCTAAGCAGAACTACACCTTTCTGAACCAGTTGACTCTTTTAATAGATCAGTCTAGATAATCAGAGTTTCAGGATTCAGACCACAAAGCTCAGTTCAGGATAACATTTGCCCCAGAGCTTCTCATGTGTAGTATAAATGTGTTGTGAATTATGTATTACAAATTATTATTGTGTTCCAGGTTGTGACATAAGAACAAATGGAAGAGATTTCAGAATGGCACCAAATAGTCTATGTAGGGGTTTTTTTGTGATTCATCATACTACTTTCAGGGACAGTAGGAAGCAAGTAGTTTTTGTGCTTTTTTGTTAAAAAAAGACATTATTATTAATCCTGGTTTGTAACCTCATCCTCTTCCTGTAAAAGTCTGGAAACTTACAGAAGCTGGATGTAATTAAAAACAGTTACAGCTTTTCTGGGCATTTGGGGATGCTTCAGTTTTATTAATATCTCTAAATATGTTCTTATCAATAACTTGAAGTACTCATTGTTTGAGCAGTAACATTGAAAAAATAGCTCTATTGTTAGAAATAAGAATGGGAAAGAATTTACATTTGAAAGATAGAAGGGTATGTAGGACAGTCACCTTGTTGAAAGAGATGTCAGAGACTAGGCCAGGATGACTCCTGGTAAGAGAATGGGTAATTTTGATAGCAATCTATTTCAGATGGTTCAGACATGCGATGACCATTTACAAGTATCCTGTCCTTTTAATATTTACCTTTTTGCTCCGCAACATTCGATGCGCACCAAAATAGGTTGGCGGCATGAATTGTCTATCAAAGGCTGTGCCTGGATCCCGCCCACAGGTCCTCAAAGCCAGCAATCCCTCAGAGGGGCAGTTGCCTCAAGCAGATCACTGAGGAGAAGCCCTACCATTTGGTTTCTGGTTGACCCTGCCTCCTTGCAGGAGGTAGGGTCTCTCTTTCAAACCCTGCAGCTGGCTATGGAGGAGACTGTGAGGCCAAGGCCTCCCACCCCGCCTTCAAACCCACCAAGGCCTCCAGCTTCAGAACCGAGTGGCGGGGACAAGTGCACCAGGCCTTGCCCCCCCCCGCCACCTTCTCCCAAAGCCCTGTAGGCCGCAAGAAGCCCCCTGGGCCCCACTCCCCCCCCCCGCCACCTTCTCTCCTCCGCCTGGAGACCCAGGTGGTGGACAGAAGCCCCACAGGCTGCCCCCACCACCTTCTCTCCTACGCCTGGAGACCTGGGCAGTGGAGAGAAGCCCCTCAGACCCCCCCACACTTTCTCTCCTCCGCCTGGAGACCCGGGCGGTGGGGAGAAGCCCCATGGGCCATCCCCACCATCTTCTCTCCACCGCCTGGAGACCCGGATGGCAGAGAGAAGCCCCGCAGGCCGCCCCTGCCACCTTCTCTCCACCACCTGGTGACCCGGGTGGCAGAGAGAAGCCCCACAGGCTGCCCCCACCACCTTCTCTCCTACGCCTGGAGACCTGGGCAGTGGAGAGAAGCCCCTCAGACCCCCCCCCCACTTTCTCTCCTCCGCCTGGAGGCCTGGGCGGTGGGGAGAAGCCCCATGGGCCATCCCCACCATCTTCTCTCCACCGCCTGGAGACCTGGGCGGCAGAGAGAAGCCCCGCAGGCCGCCCCTGCCACCTTCTCTCCACCACCTGGTGACCCGGGTGGCAGAGAAAAGCCCTGCAGACTCCTCCCCCACCTTCTCTCCTCCGCCTGGAGACCGAGTGGCAGAGAGAAGCCCCACAGACCCCCCCCCCATACCTTCTCTCCACTGCCTGGAGACCCAGGCGGCAGAGAGAAGCCCCACAGGCTGCCCCTGCCACCTTTTCTCCACTGCCTTGGTGGCGGAGAGAAGCCCCGCAGACTCCCCTCACCTTCTGTCCACCATCTGGAGACCCAGGCAGCGGAGAGAAGCTCCTCAGGCCACCCCCACCAGCTTCTCTCCTCTGCCTGGAGACCTGGGTGGCGGAGAGAAGCCCCACAGGCTGCCCCCACCACCTTCTCTCCACCACCTGGGGACCCAGGCAGCGGAGAGAAGCGCTGCAGACCCCTGCTGCCACCTTCTCTCCTCTGCCTGGAGACCTGGGTGGCAGAGAGAAGCCCCACAGGCCGCCCCCACCACCTTCTCTCCACCACCTGGAGACCCAGGCAGCGGAGAGAAGCGCTGCAGACCCCTGCCGCCACCTTCTCTCCTCTGCCTGGAGACCTGGGCGGCAGAGAGAAGCCCCACAGGACGCCCCCCCACCTTCTCTCATCCGCCTGGAGACCTAGGTGGCGGAAAGAAGGCCTTCAACCCCCCCTACCTTCTCTCCACCACCTGGAGACCCGGGCAGCGGAGAGAATCTCTGCAGGCCACCCCTACCAGTTTCTCTCCTCCGCCTGGAAACCCGGACGGCAGAGAGAAGCCCCGCAACCCCCCCCACCTTCTCTCCTCCGCCTGGAGACCCGGGCGGCAGAGAGAAGCCCCGCAGGCCGCCCCTGCCACCTTCTCTCCACCACCTGGTGACCCGGGTGGCAGAGAAAAGCCCTGCAGACCCCTCCCCCACCTTCTCTCCTCCGCCTGGAGACCGAGTGGCAGAGAGAAGCCCCACAGACCCCCCACACACACCTTCTCTCCACTGCCTGGAGACCCGGGTGGCAGAGAGAAGCCCCACAGGCTGCCCGTGCCACCTTTTCTCCACTGCCTTGGCGGCGGAGAGAAGCCCCGCAGACTCCCCTCACCTTCTGTCCACCATCCGGAGACCCAGGCAGCGGAGAGAAGCTCCGCAGGCCACCCCCACCAGCTTCTCTCCTCTGCCTGGAGACCTGGGCGGCGGAGAGAAGCCCCACAGGCTGCCCCCACCACCTTCTCTCCACCACCTGGGGACCCAGGCAGCGGAGAGAAGCGCTGCAGACCCCTGCTGCCACCTTCTCTCCTCTGCCTGGAGACCTGGGTGGCAGAGAGAAGCCCCACAGGCCGCCCCCACCACCTTCTCTCCACCACCTGGAGACCCAGGCAGCGGAGAGAAGCGCTGCAGACCCCTGCCGCCACCTTCTCTCCTCTGCCTGGAGACCTGGGCGGCAGAGAGAAGCCCCACAGGACGCCCCCCCCCCACCTTCTCTCATCCGCCTGGAGACCTAGGTGGCAGAAAGAAGGCCTTCAACCCCCCCTACCTTCTCTCCACCACCTGGAGACCCGGGCAGCGGAGAGAATCTCTGCAGGCCACCCCTACCAGTTTCTCTCCTCCGCCTGGAAACCCGGACGGCAGAGAGAAGCCCCGCAACCCCCCCCACCTTCTCTCCTCCGCCTGGAGACCCGGGTGGCAGAGAGAAGCCCCGCAGGCCGCCCCTGCCACCTTCTCTCCACCACCTGGTGACCCGGGTGGCAGAGAAAAGCCCTGCAGACCCCTCCCCCACCTTCTCTCCTCCGCCTGGAGACCGAGTGGCAGAGAGAAGCCCCACAGACCCCCCACACACACCTTCTCTCCACTGCCTGGAGACCCAGGTGGCAGAGAGAAGCCCCACAGGCTGCCCCTGCCACCTTTTCTCCACTGCCTTGGCGGCGGAGAGAAGCCCCGCAGACTCCCCTCACCTTCTGTCCACCATCCGGAGACCCAGGCAGCGGAGAGAAGCTCCGCAGGCCACCCCCACCAGCTTCTCTCCTCTGCCTGGAGACCTGGGCGGCGGAGAGAAGCCCCACAGGCCACCCCCACCACCTTCTCTCCACCACCTGGAGGCCCAGGCAGCGGAGAGAAGCGCTGCAGACCCCTGCCGCCACCTTCTCTCCTCTGCCTGGAGACCTGGGTGGCAGAGAGAAGCCCCACAGGCCGCCCCCACCACCTTCTCTCATCCACCTGGAGACCCGGGCAGCGGAGAGAAGCTCTGCAGGCCACCCCTACCAGCTTCTCTCCTCCGCCCGGAAACCCGGGTGGCAGAGAGAAGTCCCGCAGACCCACCTGCCACCTTCTCGCCACCGCCTGGAGACCCGGGCGGTGGAGAAAAGCCCCACAGGCTGCCCCCCACCTTCTCTCTTCCACCTGGAGACCTGGGCGGTGGAGAGAAGCTTCACAGGCCACCCCACCACCTTCTCTCCACTGCCTGGAGACCTGGGCGACAGAGAGAAGCCCCACAGACCCCCCACCTTCTCTCTTCCACCTGGAGACCTGAGTGGTGGAGAGAAGCCCCACAGGCCGCCCCCGCCACCTTCTCTTCACCGCCCATAGACCTGGGCTGGCAGAGAAAAGCGCTGCAGACCCCCACCCCCCCGCCGCCACCTTCTCTCCTCCTCCTGGAGACCCAGGCAGCAGAGAGAAGCCCCGCATACCCCCCCCAACTTTCTCTCCACCACCCGGAGACCTGGGCGTCGGAGATAAGCCCCGTAGACCCCCGCCACCTTCTCTCCACCGCCTGGAGACCCGGGTGGCAGAAGCCCCGCAGGCCGCTCCCCCCACCTTCTCTCCACTGCCTGTAACTGATGCTACTCCATGGACCCCTGTATGCTACATTTTATGGCCCACATTGTATGACCTTGGACACCGGCTACTGTGTTACATTAGGTATGTGAGAGTCTATTTCCACAATTGTTTCTTTCAGTAACAGACTACTAATATTTATTTTACCTCCTTCCAGCCTATGCATTCATTACACATCACATCTTTCTAGAGCCTGTTATATTGCTTTCACACCGGGCTTTACTGCTAGTTTTAGATATAGATGAGCCATGTGAACTGGTGCTTTTGTGTGCTGCTTGCAACCAATATGATCATAGCAGCTTGAAAAATGGTCATAAAGAACATGCTAATCAGGCTATAAGTGTATCTAATATTCAGCACAGCTCCATCTGGAGAGTGTGGTGTCATGGACAGACAACTTTCTACAAACCTGAGAAAAGCACCAAGTTTGCAGAAAAATCTGGAATCTTAAAAAAAATGAAGAATAAGCTCCCCCCCAAAAAAAATGGTAGAAGCAGCATAACTTTAAGAAATGAATGCCTTTAGTGGCCATTGCTAGACAACTGTTTTAGTGTTGGAGCCTTGGTTTCTGTCAGTAACAGGTGGGGGGGCCGTTTCCAGGGCTGTTTTGGCCTTTAAATAAAGACTCATTAGGGCCAGGACCACCAGCAATCACCATGTGATTTGCTACTATGTCACTTGCATGACTTACCAAAGCCAGGCTGCTTGTTACTGCTCAACAGCAGCAATCCCATATTAGCCAGTGTGGTGCAGTGGATACAGTTTCAGATTAGTCTCTGCCCCAAATACCCCATCTCAGCCAGAGCTACTTCACAGGATTGTTGTGATGACAGAAGTGGAGGAGTGGAGAATAGTGTCTACAGCTTTGGGTTCCGACTGGGGAGAAAGGTGAGAAGTACATGAAGCAAATAAATAACAAAGTAAATAAATATAGCTGAAGATGGGGCAATTAAAAGGTAGTTTGATTGGTGGGTAGGAGGGAGAGAAGGAAACAGAGAAAGTTGAGGATACGGGGGCTGCCAGGAGGAGAGAAATAGTGTGGAGAGAGGGATAAAGTATGGTGGCAGGCTCCTTGCCTTGTAACTGGGAGGCTCCTTGCCTTATAACTGGGCTTATCTCAGGGCCTGGTCTGCTCACCTGGGCCATAGTTTTCTCCTGTAGAGACTGGCAGGGGGAGGGAAAGAGGGACAACTGAAAAAGGGGGAACAGATAAAGGTAGGTTGGCTGGTGGGTGGGAAGGAGAGAAAGAAACAGGAAAATGGGTGACGCTATAAGGGGATTTCAGGGCAGGGAAAGAGGACGTAGAGGGGGAAGAGAAAATGAAATCCCTCCTATGAGTCTCACACTTGTAATTGTATAAGTGATATTTGTGACAAGTGACAGAAAATTGTCACAAATGAAACATTTATATTATCCTACCCTGATTGGTGGTTAAGATGCTGAACTGCAGGTTGGAAGGTCGGTAGTTCAGCAGTTCGAGACCCAAGTGCCGCATGACAGAGTGAGCTCCCGTCTCTGGTTCCAGCTCCTGCCAACCTAGCAGTTCGAAAGCAAGAAATTGCAAATAGATAGGTACTGCTTCGGTGGGAAGGTAACACCGTTCTGTGTAACTTGGCTTTTAGTCATGCCAGCCACATGACCACAGAAATGTCTTCGGACAGTGCTGGCTATTCAGTTTGGAAATGGAGATGAGCACTGCAATCCTAGACTTGGATTTGACTGGCTTTTGAGCAAGGGAAACCTTTACTTTACCCTGATTGTATGCTGATGATCCTGCTCCATCCTGAAAGACCCATCTAAACTGGCTAAATTACTTGAACACAGATGTTTGTATCAGTTGCCTAAAGACTTATATCAGTTGTATTTCTCTGTTGCTTCTGGCCAACTACTGTTCAGTCTGCCCAAAGCAATATTTTTGAACTATTACTTGGACACAGATCCAATGGCTCTCCAGTAATGCTGGGGAACATCTATCCATATGTGGTGTGTGGCCTTCTCAGCAAGTGGTTGTCATTAACATTCCTTGAGTACTGAGTCAGGTAACATGCAAAATATCTCTGTCATGTGAGTTAGTTAACAATAAATGCCAATTGAAAACAGTTGGCTCAATACAAGAACAGCAATCAGCAGTGTTCATTGAAGCCTTGGGCTAACATCTGTCACACTAAATATTTGCAAATAAACAAACCTATTAAAGTCAAAGTCTCCTTATGGATAATTTGCAAACATGAAAAGGGAATAAACTAATTTGATAAAGAGTCTGCTTTGAATAGTCATCCTTGATGTAAACATGTGTTAATCACTTGTTTTCTTTCTTTCCCTGCAATAACCCTGGGGAAAAAATGAAATTGAACTATAAATCAAACAAGGCTTGAAGTTTTTGTATTGTTCTATGTGAAGATGTGTAAAGATGCAGAGACCTAAACGTGGGCAAAATATTTACCCAGTCCAATGCCAATAAAAGTTATGCTGAAGAGCCAATACTCCAAGCCAGAGTTCACATGCACCCAAATACATGCACACAGATAATTCTTCAGAATGGAGGGAAGAATTTATATATAAACTTGTACATGCAGAATTATCAGCTATGAAAGGAAAGGGAACCTCTTTTGTGGAGAAAATCATTGGGGGGAACTGTAATTATATTCATCTATCTAGTGTAAAAGGAAGCATTTTTGGTTAGTATTTTCTTTTAAATAAGCTGTGCGTTATTTTCACCTTCACCTTCCCTTTATTATCTTCAAGAGAAACTCTAAGCATTCTATATATGGTGTGAATTTCCATCATATTGTTTCTACCAGAATCCATATTGCCATTTCTATACATTATTTCTTAAGGAGGTCAAAGATATCTTCTTATTTACAGAAATAACATTGCACGTACTTTGGATTCTATGGAATAAGGAAAGAGACAGATGCACTTTTTAAAGGACTTAATTTTTCCCCCTCAATCCAAAGAAATGTTGCTGGGAACTGCTTAAGAATACAGTGGTTTCTTCTTTGTGGTCTCTCTACAGCCACACGGATGGGAATTCGACTGCATACAGAGTACCATTTGGAACCTTCAAGAGCTAGTCTTGGTGAGATGTTTTTGTTCCTCCTCACCCATTCTGGAGCAATGGGTAGAAAGTGCATTTCCAGAACTATGCCTCTCATTCATTCTTCTTCAATGTTTGCAGCAGGTGGTCCCTGGGAAGAACCTCTCTTTGGAGATTCCCCCCCCCCATGAGCTAGGGCTAGTTGTTCTTCATCACTGTCTTTTCTGCTCCCCCCCTTCTCCTTTTTATCTTGTTGTAGTACATGGTGCAACACACAACATTAAAACAGTGCCAGTCTTATGAGGACAAGTTGCCTATGGCAAGGCCATAATTCTTATATTTTGGCAAAAAATGTAAATAGTTTGTTGCTAAAGAAGCACAGGGTTTTGTCAATAACTGAATGGCAAATACTAGTGGCTTTTGTTCAACTTTGTGATGTTGTCACCTTATATATATATATATATATATATATATATATATATATATATATATATATGTCTCTTCCAGCCATTGCTTAACTGAGGATCTCTCCACTTTCTGATTTATTTTTTAAATACATTTGAATTTTCTCATACGTTATACCTAATAACCACCAAATTCCACCACTTGCCAGAATCTATCCATTACTAATAAGATTTCAACATTTTCTCTACCTGGATTTTTAAAAAACTTATGCAAACAATCTGTTTCTTGGGATATTTAAATGACCTGTTTTGGTCCATTAGGAGTTGTGATATTCCATTTGTGAAGGAATTCTTTCCACGATAAGAACTCAGATCTGCCTGGAAGGGTTTTTGTCTTGATGGACCAGCATCACTGGATGCATTCTGCTTAAACAGGTCTGGTTTTGCTCTCTACTGGATAGAATAAGAGAGAAATCCTATACAGGTTTATTCAGTGGTGCTTACTCCCAGGAAAGTGGATTTGTATTGTTTGATACCTTTAAGACTAGGATACGTAATTCCCATTTACCATTGAGGAGCAGTTAGAATAGTTGCTAGTTAGAATGTTACTTTGTGTGTGTGATGTATGTATACCTAAACTTGTTGCAGTTTCTGAACAGCTCTTTCTGTTCTTAACATTGCTATCTATCAGGTGTTCAGATTCTTCCTAAGCACTATAGCTGATATAAAGCAAAGGAGAACAGGCAACACCAGAAAGATTTCCCACCCACTCACCCGTGTATCTCACTACCTGCTTGTGCATCCCTCCCCTGCCTTGCTTACAATCCTTCCCACTGCCTATGCTCAGCCATCTGCACTGCCTGCAGCCCTTTTCCTGACTGCTCAGTGTATGCAGTTGGGAGTATGAGTAGCAGAGCACTCACAACTGAGCAGGCAGGAAGAGGACTGGCAGTACTGCGTGCTGCCAAAAATCCTTGGCTTTGGCAGCTGCCCCACCTAAAGATATGATGACGCTGGCCCTGCCTAAAAGTATTTATGAACAGGCCTCGGAAATAAGTTGCAGACCAAAGCTGTGACTGTTTTAGCAATAAGAAACCTAAACATTTTCCTAGTCTGATGAAAACCGAATAACTGTGCAAAACACAGCTATGACACACTTATACCAGCCCTACTGGCGAGTCAGTGGTTAATTTTCACAAGTCAGCAGCCTCTTCATATTTTCCAAAGTGGAGAGCAAGTCATAGACAGCTCTATGCAAATTTTTCATCTGTCAAAACCAAGGCTTAGAATTTGGCAGGACTCAGGTTTCTTCCAGTTGGAGTATTCTCCAGAGAATGTAAGTCTACATTTCTTCCATGGGTTCCTGCCAGAAATTTCTTTAGGGAAAAGTAGAACCTGACTGCATCTGCTATTTTTTTCATTATTTCCTCTCTCTTTCCCAAAGTGGTTAAGAGAAATTTCCTGTTAAGATGTGGAGTCTTAGTAAATGTATGTTAGAAGTTCCATTTGGGCATGAAATGTAGCTGTCCTTGATATGTTCACACATGATGAAAATCAAGTCTTTTCCTGAGTGATCGATTGAAAAGCTTAAGTGATAAATTTGAACAGAGTTTTCCGAAAGCAGTTGCTCCCAGAAGGCCAATTTTCTTATAATTCAAACCAGCACTTAGGTATTTCTTTATGGACAAACACTGTATATGCACATTCTGAATCAGCCTCTGCTGAGTTCTATTTACCACCTCAATGAGACAGGTTTGTAGAAAAATATTTCAGGAACTATGCATGGATTTCGTGTTCTCACAAAATCTATGATTAAAAGCTGAGCATTTTGTTTATTCAATGAAAGGTGCTCTAAGTCAAGAAATTAAACCCATTGCCAGAGAACTTTATTCTAGCCTGATTGGAAGACAGCTGTCTCAGCTTTCAGTGGCAGTGTAACATAATGGTTAGAATACTGGCCCATAATCTGGGAGACCCAGGGTCAAACCGCAGTCTTCCATGAAGCTAGCTGGGTGATCATGAATGTCTCTGAGTATAAGCTACCTCATAGACTTGTTGTCAAGATAAAATGGTGATGGAAGAGCAGCTCAGGGAATGGGCAGGACTAAATGAACAGGGACACAGAAGACCTTCAAGTAAAAGCCTAGAGCCAAAACATACATGATGGGGGGAGGGTTTTGGCCGCAATAGAACAATAGCAGACCTGTGGCTTCATGCAGCTGTTTCAGGTTGGAAAAATAGTGATGGGAAAGGAGTTAACTCTTTCTTGTCCTGTGCTTACAATCCCAGTCCAAATTAGCCTCTTGATCACCTATTATTTAAAGAGAATAGAAAATTCTTGGTAGCTCCAAACACGGAACTCCAAATGTTACATGTAGTATACACCCTTGTACATGTAAACAACAAATGAGTTTAGACCTTCAGGTTATACGTGGTAGTGAAGTGACAAATGTATGCCTCAAATCACTGTATACTGAAAATTAGCACACTAGACGGACGTCTGAACTACATGCAATCTGAAGTATAACAGTTCAGCACTTTATTCTAGGGTTCCCAAAAGGACTGGAGAAAAATGTGCCATCTCTTTAAAAGAGGCTTAATGTACAGAAGTGGGCAAGGAAAGCTTTTTATGGCATATAGAGTAATAATATCACCTGCTAAATAACATCCCATGAAGCTTCTGTTAAAGAGTCAGTATATATTTTTTTCTCCAGACAGTTGACAATCATACTTTATCTGCTGTTTCCATAGACCGTTGCTGTGGTGACACACACTAAATAATCTACTTTCAATTCTCTTTCAGTGTACTTTCCAACTGGATTTTGCCAGTTCACATAGCAAAATCCAGTTGGAAAGTGCACTGAAAGCGGACTGGAAGTGGATTATTTAGTGTGTGAGAGACTGCAGCCTGTGTCTGCTGACTTTTGTGGAAGAGAAGGCATTGAGCATATCTGCAGATGAGCTGCAGGAGCATGGCAAGGTGAAAACTTGAATCTGAGGCCACTGTAAAAAGAGACGAGATCTCAGAGAGATCCAAGAAACAGTCATGCTCAAAAGCAGAAGGAAATCATCCAACAACTGCTTCCTAGTAGACGATAGCTAATGCTGTTTCTGGAATACTGAGGCTCTCAGGATTTTATCAAAACTCTTTTGTGGCTCCCTTAGTAGGTTCATGTAGTATTGTGAACAACAGCACATGTCAGCTTTGCTTCAATTTAAGGTTTTTTAAAAAATTTATTTAGCGCTCTCTCTCTCTCTCTCTCTCTCTCTCTCTCTCTCTCTCTCTCTCTGGCTTGACCTTCTTTCAGTTGGCCTCTCCGTCAGCTTCCTCAGCAACTCACTCACATTCAGGAGTCCTGCAGGACCAAAACTAAAGGACATGCAAAGAAACTCACCCCTAGAGGCTACTTGTATACATTATAACAGGTCCCCTCACAGTTCTCTATGGTAAAAAACCAAAAAGTGGACTATTGCCTCCAAAGAATCATGTCAAACAAACTATCTCTGTAGTTCCAAAGCAATTTTATCTCCTTGCGCTCTAGGTTATCAGGTCCCTTCTGGCCACTGGCGGGGGATGGGGGGGCAATGCACCCACATTAGTCTGTGGCTGAATCTACTATTCCTTGAGGTTTCTTTTCTCTCACAATATCTTCGTGATCTTCTCTGGAAAACTAGAGCCATGATTGATCAAAGGGACTTTGAGGACTGTCAGGAGTCCCTCCATCCAGTCCTTACTTGGAGGCTCCATTCCCAGTGTTGTTTTAAACTGGTTACCTATTCCTGGCCCAATTCCATGTACAGTAACATGGAGATGGGGTTTCAGATAGCATGTTTAAATCCAGTTATGAGCTATATCTGAAGCACTCTGCCCATTTCAAACTGTATTGCTCCCCCCCCCACCTTTTTTGCAGAGTGTTTTATTTTTTTTTAAATGTTCTAATTTCTGTGCTATAGCACTAATAGACCAATACAGCAATTCAATGCAATATTGCCAGCATTCAGAAAGTGTCAGAAATGAAAGGAAGGGAGTTAACGGGATCTCTCACTTTCTTCGATTTCCCCATAAAGCCTTCAAACTGGAGTGGTCTTCAAGATTATAGCTTCTTATCTTTGGCTTGGTGAGCTTTCAAGCCACTTCATTGGCAGCACAACTCTTCTGTTCCTCCGGACTTTCTGTGAGATATGGATCTTAGGGAGTTTCCTGCTGTGTCAGGTTGGCAATGTACTTTATTTTGTTTTTAGTCCATTTTTGTCTAGTCATGGAACTCAGTATGTCTTAAGCCAATATAAATGAGAGGCTGGTGATGTAAAGACCATGCTGCCAATCTGTATAGAGCAGCTATGCCTGTTTGGTTTGCACATTCCTTATGGCTATTATGCAGATCAAGCATGTACAGCTCCTTTGCAGCACAGTTGTCCTGAGAAATGAGGCACTAGGCCTGAGCAAAGTTGCTCGGGGAAGCTCTTTGCTTGGCCAGCATCATAGGTAAATTAGGCCTTGTACAGGATTCCCATGAAGATGCCCGTTTGGCCGGAGTTAAAATGGCGAATTGACACACTTTGCGATTTGAGCAGAGTGGACAGCAGTATCTGGCGACAGTTTGGGCTTTACCTGGCCCAACGCAGCACTCCCCAGGCGGGGGAGTGGCAAGCAAGCAGCCAAGCCTGAGAGGGGGTTGAGATCGGTGTGGATAAGCCTCGGAGGAGGTTTGTTTACACCTTGATCTCCCTCTGCGAAGAGGGCAGTTGCAAATCAGCACTACAGATACCAGCTGGGCTGAGAATTCAGCATAAATCCGTCATCTACCGGCCTCTTTAACATCAAGCTTAACATCGGTTACAGAAGAAGCACTGCGAAACCCCGAGATTACAAGCAAGGTAACAAATGAACAATTGCTTACCAGTTTAAAGAAGAAGGCAAAATCTAAACGTTCGGATAAGTGTAAAAAGCTTCAATGAACTAATCCGCTTGATTTAAAAGTAAAAAGAAAGCTTTCCTTCAGAGAAAACGGCTGAAAAGTAACTTTGTTTTGCATTCCTGTGGTCAGCTAAGACTAAACTTTGCGTAGCAGAAACGAAACTGACTGTGATTCTATGATACAGGAAGTAGGCTAGAGTGGATGTTTTCGATGTTGCTGTGCTGGAAGTAGACGGACGTTTTAGAGTGTGGCACCGGAAGTTGGATTACAGTGACGGACAGATAAACAGGAAGTTCTGAAGGAGCCTACTCTAGCCAGAAAGTCATAGAGAAATTGCGCCCGCCATTTTGAGGAGGACTAAATTTTAAAAAGTTATTTTTAAGCCGAAAAAGCACTGGAAGAAGTTATAAAGGTGGCGATTTGGCTTGAGGATTGCTAATATAAAGATTGATTAGCCCTGAACTCGCTTTCAAGACGGATTTGAGGTCAAGACCAAGGGCTGCCTCATCACCTAGTCCAAGAATGACTGCAAAGGAAAAAAAGAGTGGCAGGCTGCCATGGAAGCAATGGAGAAACGGATGACTGAAGTGGTGCAGAGTTTGGGAAAGCAAATAGAATCACAGCTGCAACAACAGTTGCAACAACAGCTGCAAATACAACTGGAGCAAATAGAACAAGTACAAGTCCAAGTACAGAAAAAAATATGGAAGAGCTAAAAGAACTGGTACTAACAGAAGTGGCAGGGATAAAAAAAGATACAGAAGAAGTTAAAAAAGAGGTTAAAAGTCTGGTGACAAAATCAGAAGAAATGGAACAGAAAGTTAAAAGAACCCTGTCAGAAAATACAAGACTGGAGTCCATGATGGAATATAGGGCCACTCAGAACCACTTGAGATTGAGAGGAATCGAAGAGGAGGAAGATCAAGATTTACGGGCCCTAGTAATTAACACATTGACAACTTACATAGGGGAAGATGTTGGAGACTTGGATCCAGACTTTGACCTGATTTACAGAGTAAATTCAGCGTATGCCAAGAGAAAGCAATTACCCAGAGATGTGATTGTTCAATTTGTGACTACTAAAATGAAGGAAGACGTTTTCAAGAAGCAATTTACACAACCGTTGGAAATTAATGGAAAAAAAATAATAATTTTGAGAGAAATTCCGAGATCGATCTTACAAGACAGAAAGAAATTCAAGAAATTAACAGATAGGTTAAAAGAAATGAGTATCAGGTTTAGATGGGAGATTCCATATGGATTATCATTTATATACAATTCGGTGAGATTTACTCTTAAAACGGAAGGAGACATCTACAGATTCAAAGAGAACAACTTTGATGATTTCAAAGATATTTAATTCAAAACAACTATGGATTACAAATTTTTATCTTGGAACGTAAATGGACTAAATTCACCAAGCAAAAGAAGATTAGTGAATCATTGGCTAGAGAAACAAAGATGTAACATAATTTGTTTGCAAGAAACACATATCAGAAAACAAGATAATAAGTATTTGGTTAATAAAAAATTGGGAGAAGAATTTCATTCATCAGCAGTTAATAAGAAAAAAGGAACAGTGATATACATTACCAAAGAATTGGAACCTAAACAAATCTTCTCAGACAAAGAAGGAAGATATGTTGGCGTGGAATTAATGATGAATAGAAAAAAGACATTGCTTGTAAATATATATTCACCCAATGGGGCAAAAGATACTTTTTTTAATGATTTGACTAAAGAGTTGGACTGTTTAAATTATGATCAAATAGTCCTTGCAGGAGACTTCAATGGCACAGTGAACAATGTATTGGACAGAAAGTCCAAAGCAAGTGGAGAGGCGGTTGGAAAGCTGCCAAGAATTTTTTTCCAGCTAATGAAGCAAGAGAAACTAGAAGACGTTTGGAGGAAGTGGAACCCTAAGACAAAGGATTATACATTTTATTCTAACAGACATAACTCCTTTTCTAGAATCAATATGATTTGGATGTCAGAGGAGATGGCGCAAAAAACCTACAAAATAGAAATTTTACCGAAAACCAACTCAGATCACAACCCTTTACTTTGGATATCTAAAGAAAAACCTAAACAATTATATTGGAGAATTAATGAGGACTTATTGGACCAAAAATTAATTAATGAAACTTTAAAAAAAGAAACGAAAAGTTTTTTTGAACTGAATTTAAATAAAGGTACTGATATACAAGTCGTATGGGACACGTACAAAGCAGTAATGAGAGGTTTGCTTATCTCTTTGAATTCTAAAGATAAAAAACAAAGGATGCAACAACAAAACGACCTTCATGAAAAAATTAGACAAAAAGAAAAGGAATTAAAGAAAAGGCCAGGGAAGAAAAAGATTATTAAAGAGATCCACTTTCTGCAGGATCAATTGAATGTTCTACTAAATAGAGAATTATATTGGAATCTGAAGAAATTACAGCAAAAAGCATTTGAGGGTGCAAATAAACCAGGAAAATTTTTAGCGTGGCAATTGAAAAATAGAAAAGAAAGGAATTTTATAAGTAAAATTACTGAAGACCGAAAGGATGTTATGAATTTGAAAGGTATAAAAAGAGTCTTCTTCAAATACTACGCCAAACTGTTCAAAAAGAAAGGAATTGACCAACAGAAAATTAAGAAATATTTGGAGACTATTGAAGTTCCAGAGCTGGGAAAACAAATTAAAGAGTTATTAAATGGTTTAGTAACAAAGGAAGAGGTGACAATGGCAATAGAAGACACAAAGTTGGGCAAAGCTCCAGGTCCAGATGGCTTTACAGCAAAGTTTTATAAGAAATTTAAGGAGGAGCTAACCCCTATCTTAGTACTTCTGTGGAACGAGATAAGAAAGACTAAACGGATCCCAGATTCATGGAAAGAAGCAAATATTTCATTGATACCCAAAGAAGGTTTGGATTTAACCGAAGTAAAGAATTATAGACCAATATCACTATTAAATAATGATTACAAATTATTTGCGAAAATTATTTCGGAAAGACTGAAAAAATATTTGAAAGATACTATAGCGGAAGAACAAGCTGGTTTTTTACCAAATAGACAGATTAGAGACAATTTAAGAGTGGTGATTGATGCAATCGAATACTATGACAAACATCCAGAAAAAGAAGTTGGATTCCTCTTTTTAGATGCAGAAAAAGCTTTTGACAATTTAAATTGGGAGTTTATGCTGCAAGTTATTGAAAAAATGGATATAGGACAGTCTTTTCTAAACATGATTGTGGCAATTTACTCAGAACAGAGAGCAGCTTTGAATAAAAATAAAGAAAGAACAGATTTCTTCCAAGTTCAAAAGGGAACACGTCAAGGCTGCCCATTATCCCCGTTGTTGTTTATTTGGATATTGGAAATATTATTGACAGCGATAAGAAAAGATAACAGCATTGAAGGACTCACAGTGAAAGGTTTTGCATATAAATACAGGGCATTTGCAGACGATGTAATGTTTATGATTCAAGATCCAATCGATAAAATACCACAATTGATGGAAAAAATTGAAGAATTTGGATCAGTTGCGGGATTCTACGTTAATAAAAGTAAAACCAAAGTGATGTGCAAAAATATGACGAAACAAAGACAAACAGAACTTCAAGAGAAAATTCAATGTGAAGTAGTTACAAAGACTAAATATTTAGGAATTGAATTGACCATGAAAAACATTGATTTGTTCAAAAATAACTATGAAAAGGTTTGGCACAGGATTCAACAAGACATGAAGAAATGGGATATCTTGAATCTATCGTTATTGGGAAGAATTGCAACTGTAAAAATGAATGTTTTGCCGCGTTTGATGTTTTTATTTCAAGCTATTCCAATATTAAAACAAAGGAAAATACTGGATACGTGGCAGAAAGAACTATCGAAATTTGTATGGGCAGGAAGAAAGCCAAGGATTAAAATGAAAATTTTATGTGATGCAAAGGAAAGAGGAGGTCTACAACTACCAAATTTAAGACTGTATTATGATGCCGTCTGTTTAACATGGTTGGAACAGTGGATTAATTTAGAAAATAAAAAGTTATTGGCTCTAGAAGGGCATGATAACAAGTTTGGATGGCATGCATATTTATGGTATGGAAAAGTAAAAATAGATAAATTTTTCAAACACCACTTCATAAGACGATCACTGTTCGAGACTTGGATGAGATATAGAAAATTCTTCTCAGAAGAGAGACCACTTTGGATAGTACCAGCTGAAGTGATTAATCCATATTCAAGAAATCAAGGGTTAGATTGGCTACCTTATAAAAGTCTTTTAAAATTAGAAGGGAAAAACTTTGTGTTAAAAGATAGATTTGATGTGGAATTTGAATATGATTGGTTGAAGTATAGACAGATTTATGACTTATTTAAGACCGATAAAAGAGAATATGGTTTTAGAGAAAATAACACTGAAATTGAAACTGTATGGCTTGAGAAAGGTAAAAAAATGATTTCTAAACTGTACAAGGTTTTATTGAAATGGTATACTGAGGATGAAATTGTAAAAGAGCAAATGATAAAATGGGCGGTAAATATTAATAATGAGATATTAATGACATCTTGGGAATATTTGTGGAAAAAGTCAATGAAAATTTCAACTTGTGTAAATGTTAAAGAGAATTGTTATAAAATGATGTACAGATGGTATATGACGCCTAAAAAAATTGCTATTATAAATGAAAGTATGTCTAACAAATGTTGGAAATGTAAGAAACATGAAGGGTCTTTTTACCATATGTGGTGGACATGTGATAAAGCAGTAAAGTATTGGACTGAGATCCACAATGAGATACAAAAAATTTTGAAATGTACTTTTAAGAAAGACCCACAGATGTTTTTGTTAGGTCTTAAAATGGAAGAAATAAATGTAGCCAAGAGAACACTACTATGGTACTTGATTACAGCAGCTAGACTGACTTTTGCTCAATGTTGGAAACAAGATAAAGTACCTGAAACATGGGAATGGATTAAAAAGACATTGTTTATGGCAGAAATGGACAAATTAACAAGAAAATTAAACAATGAAGAAGACGAAACCTTTTTCGGAGACTGGAAAGACTTTCAAGAATACTTGTTGAAGAATTGGGATGTAAAACGTGGTTTGATTTGTTTTGACAGCTATTGAGGAGAAGTTGAAAGAGACTCAGATCTTTGAATTGTTACCATTAGTAAAAGAAATATGTTTAGTAGTAAATGTAATTGTATAAGAGAAATATCAAGGGGGTTGGAGCAGTGTGGGAAGCCTTGTTTGGGGGGAGAGGGAGAAAGAAAAATGGATATGTATTGGTTTGTTTAAATTGTATGAACATGTGATATATCCAATAATAAATTGTATTTAAAAAAAAAAAAAAAGGATTCCCATGAAGATTTCCAGGCTGGCATTGTCCAGCCTCATACTTGCTTTGTTTCAGCAAGGTTGCTATACTGTCTTTTTGTTCCTTGGGGCCTGTGCTCCCTGTTTCTGGCTGTGGCCATTGCCAGAGCAAGACTGCTCAGCCCAATGATGAGTAGGCATCTAACGCTGCTTCTTGTTTAGACCCCTCCACAGAGATGTCCAGTTCACCCACAGCTTAAACACAAGCATAATGTTTGTGTTGCCTAGACTGTCGTACTTGTCATGGATCCAGTAAAAGTTGTTTGCACTTTTGCATGATTATGCATTAATGACTCGAAAGAGATATCATATTGATATTAAAGACTCTGAAGAAAAATAATAATAATGAACAAAAGGAGCCAAATCTGAATTTAAATAAAATTTCGATGCACATTCCTAGCATCTTTTCATATGTAACAGAGAAGCCAAGAAATCAGGCTTGCGTTGCGAGTCACACAAAAGAGATTGTACTTACTTCACAAGTTACATCAGAAGCCTCTAGCTAGCAAAGCTACCTTTCTTTGTGGGCATTATCTGTGTAAGAAAATACAATGCTTTGTTTGTATTATGTGGCATTCTTGCATACTGAATTAAACAATTGTCAGCTGGTGCATGCAGAATGTCTCCAATAAGTGAACTATTATGCAAGCAGCATGTATCAGAGTAGAACCATTTTGCTTCAGGAAGAATTAAACATTAATTGTTAAAAGGACTGTTAAAGTGTTTTTTGCTAAGGGTGAGTAGATTTTGATCTTCAGGTAACTATTTAGTATGTGACTGTGAAAGAGAGGAGCGTGGCTTCTCAGCATGTCTTCATTAAAGCAAACTTTGAAGGAAGTTGGAAGGCAGTTCTGTTATATATCACTCTTCCAGCCCTGGAGCCGTTCTTTTTACACAGATGCTCTTAGGCAATCAGAGATTGAATACTACTTGAACAGCAAAGAAAATGTACTATGCTTTTTTTTTGGTTTTGGTACTTATTTCTTATTGGTTCTAAATGAAATGGCAGGTTGAGGGAAGCTCCCTGAGTTGGATTGTTCCTATTGTATCAAAGGCCTGTTATGGAACATACAAGCTGGAGCAGGCCTGTAGTCAGGATATTGTTATTGTTTTGTTTGGGAGGCATTTACATTTTTAAGGGGGGAGTTAAATTACAGTTAATTAAATTAATACGAATGCCTGTCTTTAAAGGGGGAGGCTCTGAGCCTTTTTCTAGCCCTTCCTTTCAAGGGACAAGGCAGAGAAAACAGTTCAAAGGGCATTGAAATGCCTTTTGAGTTCCCTTCCACAGAGCAAGAAAGTTTAGAAGGGCACTCAAGAGTGGTACCTTCAATATATCTCCAACAATACCCCTTTCTGCTAGCCCAGTCCTTCTGTATACCACCTAGGTCATGGTGAGTCTTTCAGAAGCATTCCCATGAGCCTTTGGGAAACATGCAACTGGGCTAGCAGAAAGGGGGATTATTGGAGATGTACCGAAGGTGGTACTCTTGATTGCCCTTCTAAGCTTTCTTGCCCTGTGGAAGGGAACTCAGAAGACATTTAAATGTCTTCTGAGGTATCTTTTCCCAGGTCCCAGGTATCTTTTCCCATGATGCCCCCCCCCAAAAAAAAAATTCCACAGTGGGAGAGAAAGGGAAGCCCAAGGGCAAGCTGTGGTGCTCTCACTCTTGCCACTGCCAGCAGCAGGCAGTGGGGGGGTTTCTCTCCTCATGGCTACTTGTGGGACAGGCTTTTAATTAAAGGGCAGCCCCCCGAAATGCCCCACTGCAGCTACAGGCCTGAGCTGGAGTTAGGAGAGATGTCCTTAAAAGATGAAAAATTATTAGCAGTGTCAAAGTTCATATTTGTGTGCATGGTGCTCTAGGACACTTTCCTCTCTTCTCTCTCCTGGCAACATTTAATTAAAATCTCAGTCAGAACCATCTAGCACAGAAAATCAGTGGAGTGTCACTCTTTTGTGTGCAGTTCTTGGCTGCTGATTACCTGAGGTACAGCTGAGCACCATTTCCTGGGTGTTTATTCCAAAGCATTTCACTGTCTTGCTGCCAGCAGAAGTGAAGCTGTCCATCAGGTGTTCTAGTGCATCATTTTGTGAAGTGCTTCAGCCCATTCTGTATTTACTGTGCTGTTGCATCCGGTTTTCACTGAAGATGCAACTTAATGCACAGCACACTCCTCTCCCCTTGCCTTCTTTAAAGGATGTGTGCACCGTATTATTATTGTGATTCATGCTGTTGCGTTGAGTGAAGTGAAGAGCTTTCTCTCTCTCCAGGTTTGGCTGCTAATGGGCAATTGGCTGTTTCAAGTGCCTGCAATGTGAATCATCCCCACCTGCAGGAAACTGAAATTAGTTCACTCAGCCTTAATCTGGAGTTTTTCTGTGTTCAGAGAACTGTAAAGATTTTTTGTAGGTTTTGGGGTTTTTTTGGATTTTCACTAGCTAAATGTTTACTCTTATTTTGCAAACCTGGATTGATAATTTGGTACTAGCTGTGTTCTTGTTTTTGTTCAATATTTGTAAATAAACAATATTTGTTATTATGGCAAAGACATCATGAGCATCTAGTCTTTCAAAGGAAATAATCAGGTAAGATGCCTTGAAATTTCTACTGCTCAAAGAAGAGTGATAAAAATGTGTGAAGGGGGGTGGGGTATGCGATAGTATATTTCCAAGTGACTTAACTCAGGCTACAAGGTTAGATTAACTGACTAAAAATATTTTGATCTACTTTTGATGCCCACTTTATTGAACAACACATTTAAAACATTATTTATATTGTTAGATATATAAATGGCAAATGAGAGTTGCGAGGCATTCCCCACTTGCTAGCACACAGATGGTAGAAATGCCTCTTTGAAGGCAGTTATGTATGCATAATTTAATACACAAAATACAGTTTTTCCTTCAAAACAATTGGTTTATCCATATGTAAATATATGCAGGTTTAATCAATGAATTCACTCAAACTCATTTGAATGCTAAGATTTCTTTAAGCAGGGGACAGCCCAAATCTCAGGATGTATAGAAATTAGACTTCATAATTTTGCAGCTTGATGAATCTGCACAGATGGTGCTACATCACAAACTCATTTCATTCATTAAAACTTTCCACAAGAGGATACCCTTAAAAAAACAGTAAGACTTCATCTCCTGGAAAATATGGGTAAGAAAAACCAGAAACAGAGAGTATTTGTTAGCCAGCAAGAAGCTTTTTGCTCTCTTATGCACTATGAACTGTGCATAATGTGTGCAAAAGGACTATGATGTCAGCAATGTTCCCTCTAACCTGTGGAGTCTTGTGAGCAAAAATTCTACTTTGTGAGCCACTGGCATTAAAGTTGTGAGCGAGCAATTTGGCTCCTGCATGAAGTAGTTTGCTCTGGAGCCATCCTTCCTGAGCTAAGGCAAAAAAGTGTGAGCCAGAGGCTAAAAAACTGTGAGCTACCTCGCACTAACTCAGCTTAGAGGGAACACTGGATGTCAGGTAATTAGAATGAGATGCCAGACATGCACCAGCAGAAGCCTGAGTTCCCATGGTTTCCAGAGGTTGCCCAGATATATACCTACAAACACACCAAGTACTGCAGAAAGCAGCCATTTGCCATTGCTGCTCAAACTAAAGAACTCACAATGCCATTAAGAGACTGTATCAATCACGCTGGCACATTCCTCCCCCACATCTTCATTGCAGAGAGGAACACAAAAGGATTATCTCCAACATTCCCTTGACAAAGGAATTGGCTCCCCTGTCCATCTAGAAGAACTGGTTTTGCAGCCCTGAGACAAAGGGAGCAATCAGTGCTAGCTGATGACTCATCATGCTAAGCCAGGTGTCTTTGCTACCAGCTTAATTAGCACCCAATACTGGCCAACCTAAGCCCCTCGCATACCTGATGTTTTGGAATGGACCATAAGGGGCTGTCCCAAGGGAGGTGACCAGCCAAGCCCTCCACCTGATGACACCCCAAGGGAGGTGACCAGCCAAGTTCTCCCCCTGAGGTCACCCCATAAAAGAGGGTACACAGCAATGTGTTCTCTCTCTTCCCCCCTTCAACGACCTCGATATTCTCTTACTCTTGAACTTGTAGCTACCTTGCCACCCACCTTACCCTAAGACTGCAGCCAGAGTCTTCCATGTGCTTTCTGCTGGTTCAGTTTGCACTCTCCATTTTCCTAGCATAATCCCCTTTTTTCTATACTCCCTTATTTTTCCATTTGGAAGCCTTCATCTCATCGGAGCAGGTAACGTATAGCCCAATAAATGAATCTCTTGCTAATGTGAAAGTCTCTTGAACTCTCTAATTTCCCTAGAAACTGAATAATTGTGTGTGTGACTGTGTATTGTTTGTGTGTGAAGAAGACTACAGTAGAGACATCATTTTAAACTAACTTCAGCCTCCATGTCTGTTACTGGTATCTCTGGAAAGGTGGGACCTCTGTATATACAGGTGATTGCTCCCTAATTTGCCTTATTGCCAATTAATAATCATAACTTCCCCCATATTGATAAGAAATTAAGGCAATTTGGCTAACATATTATGCAAATGTATCCGTCATATCAGGGCTCTTTTTGTAGCAGGAACTCTTTCACATATTAGGCGACACACCCCTAATGTAGCCAATCCTCCAAGAGCTTACAGTAGCCCCTGTAAGAAGAGCTCTGTAAGCTCTTGGAGGATTGGCTACATTAGGGGTGTGTCGCCTAATATGCAAAGGATTTTCTGCTACAAAAAGAGCCCTGGGACTCATACTTAACATTCCTGACACCTTTGATTTGTACTGATGGCACCATCTTTCTCTACCAAATTGACACCCACATAGCCAGCAAAATGTCCTACCTGCACAAGCCTTATTCAGTTAATCTGTAGTGGCAGAATACACACAGGCAGGGGTCTTTTCGTAGAAAAACAGCTGCAGGAGCTCATTAGCATATGGTATGCTAATGAGCTATTGAGCTATTAGCATATGCCATGCCCCCTGACATCGCCAGAAAATGATGTCAGAAGGGGAAGTAAAAGGGGGGAGGCATCTTCAAAAGCCTCCCCTCCCCTTCCCCAGCTGATCTGGGTGGGGGAGCTAAGAGAGAAGGGGTTTAAAGTTTAAACTCCTTCTCATGAGAGTTGGGCCATAGAAGGAGGAAAAAGGGAAGGAAAGAGAGAGAGTAGAGAGAAGGAAAAAGGAAAGAGGGAAAGAAAGAGAAGGAAAGGGGAGGGGAGGGAAAGAAAGAGAGGGAAGAAGGAGGGAAAAAGGGATAGGAGGAAAAAAGAGAAGAGAAGAAGGTGGGAAAGAAAGAAAGAAAGAAAGAAAGAAAGAAAGAAAGAAAGAAAGAAAGAAAGAAAGAAAGAAAGAAAGAAAGAAAGAAAGAAAGAAAGAGAGAGAGGGAAGGGAAGGGAAGGGAAGGGAAGAAGGAGGGAAAGAGGAAAAGGAGAGAAGGAAAGGAAGGAATGAAAGAAATTTGGCGGCAATTTGGCCTCATTATATCCTATGGGCCATTGAAGTCAATGGTGAAAACATAGGGTATATTCTGGGGGCTGGAGGGGAGGGGGTTTGAGGGAGAGGCTCCAAACTCACAGGGTAGTTGATGGAGACTCTCTCCAAGATGCCCACCAAGTTTCAAGTACATTGGATCAGGGGGTCCAATTCTATGGGCCCCCGAACAGGTTGCCCCTATTCCCTCCATTGTTCTCTATGCTGAGAAAAAAAGTTTTGTTAATATTTTTTGTTCTTTTAAAAATGCTGAGGAACAGAACAACAAAAATAGCACAGGCAGATAATCAATAGCAAGAATTTCACTCCTAATGCAAAATGACAGGTTGACAGCCATTGTATTCCACATGAATTGCAAATTCACTGAATAAATGGGACTTTAATCTGATCGTTTATATCACAGATCATTCTATTATGCAGTGTCTTATTGGTGCTAATAACCTGTGTAATGTCTTATATGCTCAAGAATTGGTCCAGTCATCTTATTATACTGTGCTTTTGTTCAATAGCCTACTTGTATTTATTGTCATGACAAAATACAGAATTCTTAGTATGATTTAGGAAAAATCTCAGATATGTTACTCTTCAAATATTCTTAGTAAATGGAAGGGAATGGATGCTTATGTTTTGAAAATTCTCTCATCTGGAAGTTGTTTGGGTATTATTCGAGAAGCTTCAAATACCCATAACAGTAACTGAAGACTCTCTGTGTTGTATACCTTTTCATCCCAATTCAGTTTGGATCTTTGGTTTGTAACAGAATGCCATGGGTCAGCCAGGACTCAGCAACAGTGAGGACTCCTCATGAGAAGAACCTCAGAAAATCAGGCAAGCAAGAAGATGAGCTGCAGGCTTGTCAGAGTTCACAGCTGACTGCTGATGCAGAGCCACCAGCACCTTCCAAACCCATTCCAACAGAGGCAACCCAGGTGGTAATTACAAGCCCTCCAGTTTCACCCACACCCTTTGAGCAGCAGAGACAAAGGCTTAGAATGGAGCTTCAGCAGAGAAGACAAAGCACACATCTCCTGGCCCAATGCCAGCTGCTTGATGATGATAAGTAGCTGCAGGGTTTTTCCCAAGCAGCTGGCTGCAAGTAAGACCTTCCAGCTGAGGCCTATAAAAGCCAGTCAAGGGAGACTGCTCAATGTGGAAGCAATAAGTCACTAACCTGTTGACTCAGCAACCACAGCTCTGAACTCTGCTCTGTTCCTGTGACCCTTAGACTGGCTCTTGAATCTGACTCTGGAATTTTCCTCCCTGCACTCGTGAACAACCTTGGACTGTTGGACCTTGCTTCCTGTAAAATACCCTGAACTGAATTCTGCTTCTGACCTTTGGACTGAACTTTGACTCTGACACTGGAATTTGGCTTGGACTGACCCTAGATTCTGACATAGAAAAATTTATTGTAATAATTATTACATGCATATCTGCAAAGGATCCTCTGGGTGGGGAAAGAAGAATTACTCAAGAAATTTGCCACACAGAGGTTGGCACTAGATATCAATACATACAGATCCATGTTGGTTCAGATTCACTGAATCTGTATCATTTTTAGGCGTATGAAAAAAATCAATATTTTTCATGCTCAGATAGATTGAATGTGAAAAATGTCGGTATTTCCTGACATTCCCAAATCCCAATACTGGTATGGTATTTGAATTCAGGATTTTTCAGAAATCCTGATTTTTTTCACCTCCATTATACCCTATGGGGACCCTTATACTCAATGGTCCTCATAGGGTATAATGGGTACTTGATCCTGGGTATCTGGGTATCTTGGGGGTCTTTCTTTTTTTTAGCTAAAGGCATTAAATTCACACCATAGCTGCTGGTTCCTTTCCTTGAAAAACCCTCCAAGTTTCAAAAAGATTGGACCAGGGAATCGAATTCTAGGGGCCCCCAAAGAAGGTGCCCCCATCCTCCCTTGGTTTCAAGGGAGGAAAAAAGATATTTAAAGGGATCATGGTCCCTCTAATTTCCTTCCCTTTAATTGCCTTAATAGTGAAGACTATGAAAAGTGTGGAAATGGATAAATTGACTTTGAAGCTAATGTAGCTAAAAGGGCAAATGGAAGAAGATTTCCTCGGTCTATGGTCTCCTTTTCACGACTGGATAAGAAAGAAACATAAAGATATGAATTCTTTGATAATATGATATGAAGACACCTCTATGAACTTTTAAAATTTCACAGTCTATCCTTTTGTAATGTGAAATGATAAGTGAAGGAGATTTATATGCAGAAGACTTATTATTTTTGTTTCCTTTCCCTACCCCTATATATCCCCCCCAAATTTAATAAAATGTAATATATAAAAAATTGCCTTCTCCAAGCCACAAGTGAACTTCAAGCCACAACTGAACTCAAAAGGCATTAAAGGGCTCACAGTCCCTTTAAACAGCTTCTCCAAGCACCAAGTTCACCCAGAAGACATTTCAAGGGACTGCAGTCACTTTAAAGACCCTTTAACTTTAACTATCTGGTGGTCCCAAAAATCCTGAATATTTTTGGGATTTTTCAGACTTGGCCATTTTGGATAGCAATCCCCCCCCCCCGAATCTGTATCCAACTGAAAGAATAGCTGTAAAATACTAATAGAGTATTTTTGGCTATTTTTTCAGTTCAGATATAGCTGAATGCACACCCTTAATCATTTTTGCTCTTTCCTGTGTACCCCCTTTATGTGTAGCCTCCGTAAAGGCACCTCTCTGTAGTGTTCTGAGGTGACATGTGTTATGCTGCTTCCTTGCCTTCCTTGCTGCCCCCAAAGGCTCTCACTTTAAGATTCTTAGTTGGACACAAAGAACAGGATGACTTAGTTATAAATGATAGAATGGTCAGTGCATGGAGGTGGCTCTGAGGTAAAAGGATATCCTTTACAATAAACGTTTTTATTAAACATAAATGTTTATAAATAAACCAGAGTAATGGTTTCTGTATGGTTAATAAGTGGAGAGAGCCAGTTTGGTGTAGTGGTTAAGAGTGTGGACTCTAATCTGGGAGAACCGGGTTTGATTCTCCACTCCTCCACATGCAGCTGCTGGTTTGATCTTGGGTTCTCTCAAGAGCAGTCCTTAAAAGAGCTCTCTCAGCCCCACCTAACTCACAGTCTGTTGTGAGGAGGGAAAGAGAAAGGAGATTGTAAGCCGCTCTGAGACTCCAAGCGAAAGACAGAGAATAAATCCATCTCTTCTCTTCTGAATGGTTTCAGATAGACCTAGCCATACAGACTTATTTTCTCATTTGCCACTTAGGCAAATAAATGTCACAAAGTTAAACTCTCAACTTTCTACCAAGGCTAATAACTTTCACACAGAACACAGATTTCTCTCACAATCTACAGCACCTCACTGAAAAGTTTTAATCGTTCAAGACTTGGTCTAAGAACAGGGGGAAGAAAGAAAGCACCTCATCTTCCACTCTCTACACACACACCATTCAGCACTAACTCTCACACAAAGTCTCTCTCTGAACCACCCAGTCAACTCCACCCTCTAGGGTGCAGTTACTGTTCAATCATAACACAGTTCATTCACCTGTCCAGCCCCCTCTTTCTTATTCTACAGGCCTACATTTTAGATCACAGCAACATATCTTTAAAACTGCATAGAAATAAAATGCACACACACTATTTAAAGGGCAAAACACAATATTTGGTGTTTTGGTTTAATGTGGATGAAGTCATACAGTTCCATCCATTTTTCAGAAAAGAAGTAGGTCTCAGTGACAGATAATGATTTGCCCAAATATTCCTGGATGACTTAATGTGATGTGAAATTGGATATTATTCACATATTCAAATTTTGAGAGAGAGAAATTATTCCTTAGAGAAGTGTAATTTTCAGTTACTGCAAAATTATATTCAATACTGAGATGTTGGAATATTAATAATTTAATTGGTCAAGATTTGTAGTGAAGAAAAAATTATCCGTTAGCATGACTAACACCATTTTATAATGCTGTTTGCTTAGGAATGAAGTCGTGTACCCTGGCAGAATAGCTGGAAGCTGTGCTAAACTGTTTCAGTCAGCTTATCACAGCTTCTTATCAGTAGATAAAGACCCCAAGAATTGTTTCCATGTGTGTAGTGTAGCCAGAAGATCCTACAATTGTCTGGCAGCCAGAAGCGCTAGCTCTTTAGCATTATACAGGGTGCACCATAAGGAGGCAAGCTAGAATTCATTGATCTGACTGCTGCTTATTACACAGTATGGAGGGATAGTCTGCTGTACAAGTTTTTACAAGTTTTCCCCTGCAGAACATTATTTTGACTCCTGAATAACATGCCGAGTGATAGAACTTTCCAAGTAATTATGGGTCAGTCAATCAGCAAGCAGAAGAAACTGTATAACAGTCAGCCCTCGCTCCAGTTCTTTTCAATCTATATATGTCTGATGTTCCCAAGATGATATCCAGGAAGTTTGCTTACGCTGATGACATGGCAATTGCAGTAAAGCACAAATCAATTGAAAGGACCAAGGAAACAACATTCTCCAAAAATTATGTGGTACAACATGGGGTGCGTCTGCTACAACACTTATACGCGCAGCTTTGGGGTTGGAGTATAGTACTGCAGAATATGGTGTTCAGTGTGGTTTCAACAGCCCCCATGTCCACAAACTTGATGTCCAACTCAATGCAACAATGAGAACCATCAGCAAATATATTAAATCCACTCCAACCTATTGGCTACCCATATTGTGCCACATTGCTCCCCTGCCTCTCCGAAGACAAGATGTTCTTCTTTGTGAACTTAGATCACTGACAACAAAGAGTTGCCCATGCACAAAGACATAGCTGATGCAGTTCTATCCAAACTAAGACCCTGACACCCAGCAATAAGATCTGCACAAATCCTGCAATCACAAAATTTTGATCTAGGGAATGAATGGCTGTGAACATGGGTGCAATCAGTTCCACTCAGTAACCATAACCTGATAAACACCAATGAAAGGCCACAGGATTTGACTTGCCATGTAAAGTAGGGAAGATAACTAATAGAATATGAACTACTTTAGCAGTTCTGCAAATCTATAGTTTAAATGGGGCAATACCCAAATGCAGTTGTGGTGCAGCTCACCAAAGTATTTTCCAAGTGTCAGAGGAATATGAGTGTCATGCTTTCCAGGGTAATGTGATGAAGCTCTTTGAACTGTCCCCAGCTGCAATTGAATGATCTGAACATTTAGATATTATTATTTAGGGGGATTGTCCAATTAGTCTGCATACCCATTGTATCAACTTGGTAACATATTGTCACGACGGGGCCCGGGGGCCGGGTACAGAGGGATAGTCCAGTGACGTAGTCAGAGAGAGTTCCAGAGATCAGCCAGAGGTATCAGTCAAAGTCCAAGCAAATTTCAAATCAGAGAGCAAAGCCGTTGTCAGTTATACCGCTAGTCAAAGTTCAAAGCGGAGTCCAGAAGCCAAGCTGAGGTCAGGAGCCGGAAGAAGCGTCCAGATACATGCCGAGGTCGGGAGCCAGAGAGTCAAGACGAGACAAGGGAGCAACGAGAGGTGCAAGCCGAGTGGTCTTACAATGAGTTTGCCAGCATGGTTTGCTCATGGCTGGTGATGTTCTTAAATACCATGCTAGCTTGTTAACTAATTAACTGGTCGTTGCCAGGTCCCTGCTCCGGTTAATACTTGGGGCTCATTGATCGTTGCCCCCATACACATGCCTCTTTTCGCCAAGCCACCAAGTCTCTGCGCCTGCGGTCTCGCAGCCGGTCTGCACGTGGGGGCAAGTCGGGTGGTGATGTTTCCACTCCAGGTGCTGGTTGCCTCGTAGCTGGGAGCTCATCCCTCCCAGCACTTAGATTCTCTGAGGATTCCGGCACCTCGGAGGGACTTAAAGGCTCCGTGTCCCTGATATCTGAGCTCCCTGGTGCCAGGTCCAAGGGTGCCGTGGCCAAGCTGTCAGGTACCAGATCGGGGGCAGAGCTCCCTGGTGCCGGGTCAGGGGGTGAATCTGGGGTCACCGGATAGGGAGCAGGCATGACACATATTTTATATTATTATATGCTTCATTTGTAACTCTGCCATACAATAAATAATAATAAGGCCCCAAATATTCTTAGACATGCTCAGTTTGCTATGCTAGCAAACTTCTGCAGACAATTGGATGTATTGAGTTGGCATGCTATGTAACTGGTGGAATGGAATTGATGCAAAGATGGCATAAAACTGAAGCATAAATGTAAGGTATTGTGGAGGAGGAGGGAGATGAATGCTTTTGTAACTTTTGTAGTTAGGAAGGATTCTTTGGCCATGACCAATGAAGTTGTCTTAGAAATTTTTCACTGCCTCAGTGTGACTATTGGATTAAGAACCCCTCATTTGGGAACCAAATATTTCACCATCACTAGCATTACAGGATGTAAATAGGGTAATGGCTTGGATATTAAGGAATTCTAACCTCAGTGTATGAACAGAATTATATGTGCTTTGAGATTGCATCCATGATTTGGACAAATCCACCATCTTGGATCCACAGTATATCTACATGAAGCTAGAAGTGTAATAACTATCCTAAGCAGAATTACATCCTGTAATATCCATTGAGTTCAAAGGATTTAGACAGGTATTTATTTATTATTTATTTATTTAGATTTATATCCCACCCTCCCTGCAAGCGGGCTCAGGGTGGGTCACAACAACAATAAAGTTACAAACCACCAAAAACAAGTGTAACAAATAAATAATTAAAACAATTTAAAAAGCAGGAACTACAATAAAGTTGTAAGGTTCAACAGTCCTAAACAGCCGGAAGCAACTAAGCCATGAACCAAAGAGCAGTAAAGATCTTATTCATATGGGCGGCATGGAGATTAGAAAGCATCAGCAATACATGGACAAACAATTGTGGTAGAATCAAAGTGTTCTGTATATATATTTTTATGGAATTTGCTCAATAAACATTCAAAACTAAAAAAAAAAGCTTCAGCAAGGGAGGAACAGCTTCATTTTGCAGGCCCTGTGAAACTGTAATAGGTCTCACAGGGCTCTGACCTCAGATAAGAGCATGCTCCATCAGGCTGGGGCCAGGACAAAAAAAACCCTGACCCTCGTTGAGGCTAAGTGGATGTATAAGTGCTCAATAATCACTGTAAGCCACTGAAGTCCAAGCAGTCCCATCAGTGTGCTGGATGTGCTGACCATCAGCTTTTGAATTACTGACAGAATCCTCTTGAACCAACTCAGCTTTTTGTTTTGTTTTCTTTTTTTTTACAGTAAAAGCAGTTCATGGAATAAAATGCCAGTGTTATGGTACTCCAGATAAAAGAAGAAGAAGGATTGCTGATTTTGTGTATAGCTCAAAGAATGAGATGTATGATGAAAAGTACCTCATGCCGGTAACAAACCTTGGCTGTTTGCTAACCCCATCTAAATCTGACATCAAGGGAACACACCTCTGGCTTCAGTTCAATGGACTGCTTTAATGAGGCTTAGAGCCGTTTTCACCCCCTGCATGGCTGTGAAATGCTGCCTATTACAGTGATTCAGAACTTTCCTCCTGGTTACGATAGATCCATAAATTATGTTAGCTCAGTCTATGGTTTACACATACCAATGCTTGAGATAATTTTTGCTTCCGTGGTTGGCAGATCAGAAGAAATGCCATCAGTCAATTCATTATGGTCACTGTGATGCTCTCTCTTCTGGAGGGGCATTAGCACTCACTCAGCACAGTCTCCCATCCATGGAAGTGGCAGTGGTATTATGTGGAGGTGTACAGTAATGCTTCTATCAGAAGCATCAACTGACCTTCAACAACAGTGATTCTTCTGTATAAAAATGCCCTGCAATTGCTTTGCTGCTTTCTTTCATGCACACTTTTATGACACTAATAACACTTGCTCTACGGGAAGACTGAATTTGATTCCCCTCTCTGTTTAAAGTGTCTAAAACAAGGTGGTGTTAGGAGGCTTGCTGACTTTCAAAATTATGCTGATGACTGTGCAAGCTTCCAGCCTCCCCACCAACCTTGAAAAGGTAATAAAAACATTTATGAATGC
Organism: Gekko gecko; assembly: GCA_029375565.1. Classification (NCBI taxonomy): domain Eukaryota; kingdom Metazoa; phylum Chordata; class Lepidosauria; order Squamata; family Gekkonidae; genus Gekko; species Gekko gecko. The sequence goes on from JAPDNY010000008.1 coordinate 99,586,014, forward strand.
TGGAGAGTTTTAACGGCCACATTTTTCTGACGACCTCCAGTGCCTGGGACAATATAAGGCTGTTTAGCTCATTACAAACTATCAAAACAGATTACATACAAAAGGAATTAAGAAAGCCATAAGCCCATGTATTCATAGAGGGTTTTCAATATCTAAAAATAAAAGCAGTAGAGCTGTAAAATTTAATACCCCACCAAGCTAGGGAGGGGAATGCTATCGTCTGGCTACAGGGAATGCATAGCTGAAATGTTGGTCTCGCTTGCATCATGGTTTGCCCAATAATGGCAGTTCATTTTGAACATGTGTGTTTTTTAATTTCCTTATTTATATTTTCTTCTCTGTGTAAAACATTTATTGTGGCCATTTTATGTACACACTGGGTTCCATATCCACCTTATGATGATGGTGTGCCTTGAACTCATGGAACAGCAATGGAATTGTTTCTGAAGTTGGGAAAGAAACCATAAAACAGCAACAAAGAAGAAGCTAGTATTTTCCTTCCACATACACACACTTGCATGCTAACTATGATTATTGCCTGCCAATGTGTTCTCACAGTTCTGCCTGCTAGTATGTTTTGTGACCCAATCCCGTCACAAGTACAGTCTGTTTCCTGTGTAAGCATCTGGCTGCTCCCACCTCAAAAAAATTCTTATGGGTATTCAGGATTCTAATATTGCTTGCCTTTCAAGTAGATCTCTCAGGTCTTTTTCCATGTCCCATCTTTGGCCACACCTGAGTAGTAAACTGAATCCCTCTCTGAATCTACTGTGGGCATGAATCCTGACAGGCATTCAACTATATATTTAAAGCATTAACCCACAGTAACCCTGTGAGATTTATATCTTGCCTTTCTCCATAAAATATGGAGCAGCTAGCTGGCAGGCTTGTCTGAATCATCTAGAGCCATTCTTTGCCTCTCTGGGGTGCTCTCACATCTTGCTAGTGGTATACCATAGACTAGAGATGGGCATGAGCTGAACCACTTCACAAGCTGAAGCCCTGTTCATGGTTCACAAAGTCAAGTTTGTGGCAGAGTACCCAGAACAAACATTCCATGAACTTTGACGTTCATGGAGGTTCGTGCAGGTTCATGAGCAGATACATTCCCAGACAGATTGTCTTCACTCAATCAAAATCTTTACAAAACTTCAAAGCAACAACTTGGAAGGCATGTAAAGGAGCATCTGGGGGAGGTCCCCTGCACCTTTGATTTCTCCAGTTTGCACAGGATCAATTCTTGGGCATTTTGACAGGTATAGTTTTAGCAGGTTTAGGAGTGTATAGAGCGGATCCTGTACAAACTAGAGACACAAAACTCACAGGGGGTCTCAATCTGACTTTCCTCTACCTGCCAGCCAAGTTTGATGGGGATTGGATTTAAGGGGTCCAAGTTACAGCCTCTCAAAGAAGGTGCTCCCAGGAAAGTGCTTTCTGGGAAATGTCAGGTGGTAATTTCCCCAGAAAGCACTTCCCTGGGGGCAGCTTCTTTGGGGGGCAGTAACTTAGACCCCGTAAACCCAATCCTCACTAAACTTGGAGGGCAGGTAGAGGAGAGACTGATGGAGATCTTCTACAAATTTGGTGGTCTAGCATACTGTGGGGACTGTTCTACCAGGCCACAAACCTCACAAATTGAATCAGTTCATAAGGCAGCTAAAAATTTGTGATGATCCGTGGTTTGCAAACAGGACACATCATGAACCACAAACTGAACTGCATTTTTCTGGTTCATGCCCATCCCTACCATAGACTAGATTGCAGAGACTGATCACACTCTGAACTGGTACTCCAGATGCTAATTGTGAAGGGTGGCCATCATCAGCATGATGCCTTGCTTATAAAGATCCCAAAGGTTCAGAGTAGCCATTGTTGGAAACAAATGGCTGGACTAGATAGCTCATAGGTTAGATCCAGAAGGGTTTTGTTTGTACTTGGGAAGGAGCAGTGACTGAGTGGTAAAGCATCTCTTTTCCATGATGATGGTCTCAGGTTCAGTCCCTTGCATTTCCAGTTTAAAAGAATAGGAAGTAGTTTATATGAAAGACCTTCAGCAGGGACCCTGGATAGCTATTGCCATTAACAGTACGTGATACTGATGGTGATTGGTTTACTCCAGTAAAAGGGAGTTTCATGGGTATATTCTTATCTGTGCAGGATTTATTTATTTATTTATTTATTTGGATTTATATCCCACCTTCCCTGTGGGATATAGTCATCCTGCCTTGGTTGTGTGCTGTCCATCTGTGTATGTGTATGTGCACATGCACTTTTGAGACATTTGAAATGGTTTTTGGATTTTCAAAAAGTACTAGGCACCGATCTCCAGAAAGCCATACTTGTTGTTTGGGGCTAAACTAGACCTAATGGGGTTGGCTATCTGTATTTTGCCTTATGGGTCTGCCTTGCTCATATGCAAAGTGGATGGGTGTGGTGAACACTCCACCCCTTGGTTATATGGTGAGATGCGTACTTATAAACTTATTAATTTCATTTATTTATTCAATTTTTACCCTGCCCTTCCGGCCAAAGCAGGCTCACACTTTCCTGTCCCTTGCATTGTCTTGCCTTACCACATTCTGTTGCTTAAAACACATTCCCCCCTCCCCCCGCCCAATTACTAATATTATACTGGATTAAACCATCATGCTTGCTGTTATGGCTTTGTAAAGATAATATCACACAGCATTTGCATCCATGTGCTTTACACACTTTTCATGTAGCTTGTTCACATTAAATGTAATATTTACCTGTACAAAAGGTTTGTTTGGTTTTTCTGGAAATAGTCCTCTAAATAGGGTTGCCAATTTCCAGGTAGCACCTGGAGATCTCCTTCTATTACAATTGATTTCCAGATGACAAAGTTCAGTTCTCCTGGAGAAAAGGACTGCATTGGAGGGTGAGCTCTATGGCATTATACCCTGCTGAGGTCCCTCCCCTCCCCCCAAACCCCACTCTTCCCAGGCTTCACCCCCCAAATCTCCAGGTTTTTCCCAACCCAGAGTTGGCAACTCTACTCTACCTCTTAGCCATGCCTGAAAATTCCATGCTGTCTCACACACTCATGTACATACACACAGAGACACATGCACATCCACCTAGTGTACAGAAATATGCTTTTGGAACTTTAATGTGGAAAAAGTCATTTTATATGCTCCCAGATACGCTCATCTGAAAGTGTCACTCTGCCAACATATAGTAGTCTTTTGTTCTTGTTTCCTTCCTTCCAATGACAGGCTCACTTAGGCTAATTGTACACTTATTCCTTTCTAATTTTTTTTTCTCTTCAGGTTAGTTATCAGTCACTCCCTTAAGCAAAGGGAAGTAAAAAACTGGATCAATACCTTGAGAAAAGAGTCAAATACACGCTGCCTTTTGTAGCTCATTTAAAAAGTCCATTTATCTGCATGTTGTCAGTGTAATATGAACCTTGTTTCAGTTCGCAAACATGGTAACGTGGGTCTGTTTATGCATTATTACACTTTCTGCAACCTCTCCTTCCCACATCGAAAATGGGCAGGATGAGGTGAAGGCAATTCTTATACCTTGATCTTTCCTCATTAGTGTCATTCTGCATGTGTTTTCTATTTGCCCCAATATTGTGGATATTCGAAATAATAAATTAATTAGCATATTTTTAGCAACCTTTGTTCAAGGCCTTCACCAGGGCTTCAATTTTTAAATATTAAAAGTTGGCTGATGGTGTTCCCTTTATTTTAAAAATAAGTGTTAAGATCCTGTCCTGCTGAAAGATCTTCATAAGCCCCGCTTCAGTGAAGAACAGGAAAATAGAAGAACTCAACTCAATAGATCCGGATATCATTCTGGGGTTCTTAGGTGTTGCATCAATTCATGCTGAGGAAACATCTGATTGAATGCTGGAATTTATATTTACAAAGGGGAGTATGGTCATCCCTCCCCCACCCCCGCTTCAATATCCCAGCAGTGCTGATGCCCACTGCCAGGTATGGCTGCCAGCCTCCATCTATGGCCTGGAGATCACCTGGAATTACATCTGATTTCCAGACTACTGAGATCAGCTTTCCTGGAGAATGGACTTTATGCTATTATACACCACTGAAATCCCTCCCCAGGCTCCACCCTCAAATCTCCAAAAAATTTTCAACCCATTGTTGGCAAATTTAGGGCTGGCCCAAGGGTTTTCCCCACTGTAGGAAGGTCAGCCCAAGCACCCCTTCCCCACTCGCCTGCCCATTTGCCCTGATCCATGGACTGGTCAGGCAGCTTGGGGCTTGCTTGCCAATGCAGCGATGATTGTGCTTTTCTAAATCCAGAAGTGATGCCATTTCCTGGTGACACTCTAGGAACTCCAAGAATATCTATGGTAAATAATTAGAGTCCAGCATTCCTAGAGCATTACCCATTACTTCCAGGTCCTACACAATCTCCTTCCCACTTCCTTCCACCTGCACTGGAGGGCAAGGAATCCTTGAGCTGTCTAACTGCTGAGCAGGGCAGTGGCACAGGTTACCCCAGTGCCCGCACCTTCTGGCACAAAAGCCTAGGCCTGCTGATTGTGTGGGTTGACCCAGCTGATGGTAACTTTATTTATTTATTTATTGTATTTCTATCCTGCCCTCCTGTGGCCACAGGATTGGAAAAGGTCAGTTTACATTCCAATCCCAAAGAAGGGCAATGTCAAGGAATGTTCAAACTATCAAACAATTGCACTCATTTCACACGCTAGCAAGGTCATGCTCAAAATCCTACAAGCTAGGCTCCAACAGTACGTGGATAG